>CM044309.1:8042500-10542500 GCA_024291935.2 Okapia johnstoni
GTCCCCACAATTATGAAGAAACTTATTACCTTTATGGAAAACAAACACATTTGGATGTATTTAAAAGCACAACAGATCAATTACAGGCCAAAGGCATGTGTTAGAATCTCTCAGTTCATCTCACATGTCATGGGCTGTTCTTGATGATGAAAATAGCCTTCTCCTCTTGTCTTCCCATCTTGTATCCTTTCTCTGCTTATCAGAGCATCTTGGCTCAGGATGAACAGCTAAGATGGGTAGTGTGCTGTATTAATGAGGCCAAAGAAAACGTCTGAGCCTTGTCTGAGTTACTAAGTCTCACAGGGTGAAAAAAATTCCCCAGTTATCAAAGCTACTGCATTTATCCTAGAGGCACTGTGTATTGCTCAGCCCAAAAGAGACTATACATAATGAGTTGAATTCACTCCTAACCTAGGCCATAAAAACAAACCCTCAATCGTCAGGGTTTGGATCCTACAATGGGTAATATTCCTTGATAAAAGCATCTATTTAATAGACCACCAACCTACTACAAAGTTGTTGAGTGAATTAACCACACTTTGGTTCATTTTTCTTAGTCTCTATGCAGAAGCACAACTGTAAACTCCAGTCTCAGCTTTTCAGTTGTCCAGTTATCCTCACACCTGTCAAGATTAGGTATCTGTGACCTGAGGACTTTAGAATAGCGCTCCACCTACTTTTCAACGCAAGTTCCTTTTCCTTTTATGACAGAGTATGGGGGCATCAAGTTCTAAGGTTTTTATACCTCCGGACTTGAAGCATATTCTCTCGAAACTATGAATAAACACTTAACTTCCTATCTGTAACAATAAGGATCAGAGAACACATTTTTTAATCTTTCATTTTGTTTCCGTGGCTCCATTTTCTAAAGCCCATGCCCATTGTGTTTGCACGTTTAAACAGTTCTTATAACACTTTTCTTAACTCCATCTAAATAACAGCATCTGATTCATTATGATTACTACCTGAGTTCTAATCATAGGGCTGTCACTACCAACTGGGTGGCCTAGAATAGTTTTCTTCTGTAAACCTCAGTTTCCCCACATGTAAAATGGATATAAATAAATTGACGTGTCAAAGCCTGCAGTCAAATGCTCAGAGCAAAATTCATTCTCTATTCATTCATCATTTCACAAATGTTCACTGCCTGCCTAGCATTATTAATTAATGTCTTCCCCTAACTTACCTCCAAAAAGTTTTTAGACAAATAAATATCTTAAGTACTACCCTCAAAAGCATTCCACTTAATACATGGGAAGAAACCTATTTAAAGCTACCAAATTTTTACATATTTGAAGTTACAGAAAGCATGGTTAAAGAACTTATCAGATTTAAAAAGCAGTTTTCAAAAAGACTTTTTTTTTTTTACTAGTAACAAACATGACAATACAATTACTGTTTTTGGATTTACTTTGTGGTTCTATGATATAAGTTACTTATGTGTCAAAAAGACTTTGTGCAAAACTTGAGAATAAATAAAAAGGAAAAGATAAATGACTGACAAAAGTAAGTGTGCCATGCTGACACACTTATGTCAAAATCACCTTCCTCTCACAGAGCAATACAAGGTGCGGCTGATGGATTCTGAAATATATGGAAGCTGCTTGTTTTTAAAGTGTGAAGGAGAGGAAGGTAAGGATTAAAAATTGAATTGTAAAATCTCTGTCAAATGTGAGATACCATGATCTGAAGCAAGACTATTGCACTAGACTCTCATCCAGACTTTTAGGACTTCTTTTGTAAAACACACTGGTATGGCTTTGCCCATGATAAGTCTATGTAATAAATTAAATGAAATCATCATCCTATATGAAAATTCTTTATTTATAAAGAAAATCACAGTACATGTAAAAGTGATTTAGAATGCAAAAAAAAAAAAAAAAATTAAACAATGGTTACAAGCGGTTAAGGGATGAAGAAATCAGGGTATTACTGTTTTATATATACAATTTCAGTTTGGGGTGATGAAAAAGTTCTGGAAATGCACAGTAGTGATGGTTACACAACAGTGTGGATGTACTTAATACCACTGAACTGCACACTCAGAAATGGTTAAAATGACAAATGTTATGCTACGTGCATTTTCACACACACACACACAAAATTTACTGTTATTAGTTTTAAAAATGAAAACATAAAAGAATAACGTGTTATTTGTTATAAATTCTTGCTCATCTAGGCTGCTAATAAAAATTCCCCAAAGCAATGAAGTTAAAATAGGTACCCAATTAGATTAAGCAAACCACTAACATAACAAAAATATTTTGCCATTGTTGAAGTACCTTAGCCATGCCAGGAGGATATACCTATTAAATTTTATGCACATACACAATTATGGCCAAGGTAACGATAAATCTGTATAACCACAGCCAAACGGTAAAAGAAATCACGCTGGGGGTCAATACGTCATACTGAAACCGCTGTTTCTACAGAACTGAGACTTGCACGCAGTACCAGGTGTGGAAACAAAAGAGCTGCCGGAACGCAGCCTGTGTTTGGAGTCTCCCCCACCCTCTCCCTTACCCCAAGTTGGGCCGCGTTCCGTTTGCTTACCACCAGTCCTAGGACGAGGGTGCGGACTCGCTCTCCTATCTCTGGCGAAATGTCGTTGCCAAACTGCTGCAAGGTAGTGAGGAACCGTTTCAGCTTACTGAGCTGCCTGGCGCCGCAGGCTGGGGGCAGCTGTTGATTAGCCAGAGACGAGGAGGAAGAGGAGGAAGGCCCGTTGCTGAAGCCATTGGGCGGCGACGGGGCGCCATTCAAGGCGGTGGGCGAATGGCTTGTGCCATTGGTTACTGTCGAAGGGTGCAAAATCAGAAAGAAGAAGACAAAGCACGTCAACAAGAAAAGCACAACTAAGTGTCCTTCCCTTCCAGTCCGGGGACTTTGGGTCACTTCAAAGCTGCGGGGTGTTTGGTGAGATGCTTTGAGGTCACAGGGTGGCCAGGGGCTCGGGTGCTCCATGACTCCAGGGGTGGACCCCTCACCCTGCACGGAGATACTCTGCACAGAAGCTGGTAATAAGTGGGGGCTGGCTGGGGCGCAGGGCCAGCCCTGCCTCCCAAGCACGCATATGCCAGCCACCTGAAACGCTTCAAACATAGAACAAACAGCATTTTGGATGTCAGCTTTTTGTCACAGGCTTACATCAATATAACAGAACGATTCCTTTCTAAACGGCTCCCCGAGAGAAAGTGTACATTTGGTGGAGACTAAATTTATCACTGGACATTTTTAATCATGTTTTGTACACACAACTGACAGCTGTGTTTATAGAAAGAGTACTTTCAAGTTTTAACCTTATACCACCCAATTAGAAGGCTATTTTCTCCCCCTCATATTTCTTAACCACTTCTTTAAGGAAAACACAAATTTTATGTAAGAAGCCAAAATGGATATGGTAATTATCGAAGAGTTATTTCTAGCAACTGAAAGGGGACATCTCAATCCAACTAATAGTGTGGATGGGCGGTAACTCGGTGAATTCACTCGATAAAATTTGCTTGAACATCAAGGTAATAATCCGCAAGAACTAGGGTAGGAAAATTTACACATTTCTCACCAAAGAAACTATTGACTTTATCATGTTAGATCTTTATCAAACCCATCTTTTAAGTATAATTTGGATAAAAGGCCTCCGATGATAGTTTGAAGATGTTTTAAGTACCTTATTAATCTTAAAAGTTTCAAGAAAGTAAAATGGTCTTGTCCCAAGTGAGGACCAGAGGAACCTGTCAAGAAATGACATCTCACTGGGCCCTCTCACAGCAGGCATATGCCTATCACTGTGACTCTGGGTAAAAACAAACCAAATGCAAGCTGACAGGGTTACAACTGGTGCTGTTGCAGCCCCCTGCTCCTTACATGTTTGGAAAGGTCTTTTAAATGGTAGTGCAATAGTTCATAAATAGTCTGGATATCTCTTTTGCTGATCCCTTATACACCCACAGATCTATTTTTGCTTATTAGTTATTTTTCATTCACATATAGATTTCAGGGTGCATGGTCTGTAAATATTAGTTTCACAAATCTTTGATGATATTTCAGACTGATGAAAACAAAGCTATCCCCTATCCCTAACTAAAATATACAGGAATGAAAGGGAAGTTGGTATTCTGTCAGAATAGTCTGTCCTTTCCTAGACTGACACAAAATGTAGTACACTCCACTGGTTCGGAACACAAGTCCTGAGCCAAGCTGAAATGGAATAAACATTTAATAAATGTCTGACACGTTCAACACAAGAAAGATGCTCCTTATTTCAAAAAGGTTTCTGCATGCTTTGGTTGCGTAAAACAATCCCCCTTTTAACTTAAGAATGTAGATTTTAACATTATTTGTAAATAATGGAAGAAAGTGGTATTAGAAGATCAGAAGGAACCTGGAAATAATTGCAGCCTATTAACATGTTCCAAGTCAAAAGGAGCAAGCTAAAATGGCATCTTCATTTACGCATAAGACATTATGCTGGATCTTCTTGTCCCTTGATTTTTATTTGCAGAAAACAAAATTAATTTGAACTTGAAAACAGAAAACACAGAAATGTCTACTTACACGTTGTTGGCGTAAATGAACTCGTTCTGGGAGCTCCTTGAGTTGTTGGAGGAGGTGGCATCGTGGGAGGAGTCAGCCTGGATGGGGTCTTCACATCCACAGGTGAGTCTGGCATCGTGGAGTGCTTCTCAGTACGATCTGGAGGACGCCACCACGATCATGTTATTTGACCTGGGTTTTATAAGTGGGGCTCATCCTTTTTACAAGCAAGGTAACAGAAGAAACCTAGCATCTTCTATCAATAAAACAGGTCTATCTCCTGAGGCTTAAATCAAGACTTTATCATGCAAACCCCTCTTAAGAAGGTGTAGCACAGATGGCAGGACCTCATTTCTAACTGGGTAATTTTACATCCTATTGTTATTTCTGGCTTGGGCAGATGCTACCTTTGGTAGTGTTATATGCAACAGCACAACTTCACTTGAAGCTGAAGCCAACATTAGCAAGATGTAAAAAATAGATGAGGAAGTGGGCCGGTAATGAAGCCCTCAGGCAGCTCAGAAAGTATACAAATCTGAGGCTCTGTTACGCAGGTGGGATCCTGTTAGACACTGATGTTCTGCAGTAACTTTTTTTGTAATACCTGCCATCCCTTTTCCATGCTTAGTTTTCCAGTCTAATAGATGAAGCAGGCTATGTCTCCTGGCCATAACCTCTCACTTCATTTTTTTTCTGCCCTGTTTGAAAAATCACCACTACATAAATGTCACACAATGAAGTTATTATTGACTTAGAATTTATGAGTTTACGATCCACCATTTAAAAAAATATGAAACCAATACTTCAAGTAACAATCTCAGGCAGAGTAAGAATGGAAAAATAGCAAACTGAGAACTCAGAAGAACTAAAGACCCTCCTAATATTTTTTTATGAGTATGTGACAGGGAGAATTTCCCTGACTACCCAATAAAACACTTCAGGACTATAATACTAAGTGTATTTTTCTCTTGCAATTTCAAACTTTTTCTCAATCTAATCTACTCAGAGAAACAGATCTCCAGTAAAAAAAAAAAAAAAAGGGGGGGGGGGGTGTTTGCTTCTTTTTAAGATGTGATTTTCTACAAATATGTGTACACATGCACACATACCCCCCAAAATGTTTCTGAGGTGCCTCTTGCATCCTGAGGCACAGATATCTACCAATTGGACTTTTTGAAAAGTAAAATAACATAGACTATTCATAAGAATGGGTCTCTTAGAACATCATTATGATCACCATAGTGAAACACTCTCAAAATCACTTGTCAATTATTAAAATGAAAACCTCAAATTATTACTATGACAATTCCA
Organism: Okapia johnstoni; assembly: GCA_024291935.2. Lineage (NCBI taxonomy): Eukaryota > Metazoa > Chordata > Mammalia > Artiodactyla > Giraffidae > Okapia > Okapia johnstoni. Next base: position 8,048,345 of record CM044309.1, read on the forward strand.
AATCTACCTCACCTTTATTCAAAGCAAGTTTGTAAGACTTGGGATGCAACAGAACATAACATTTGAAAGCTGAAATAGCGCAGATACCACATAAGGAAAAGTGTAATAAAAGAATGAAAGTAATCACCATTCTAATAAAGAATATTTTGAAAGATGAATCAGTGAACAGTAAGTATCAGGATCTCCATTTCTTAGTCTCTACTGCTGGCTGAATAACAATGACTATCCTTATAGTGAGTAAGTGTTCCGAGTGAAATGATGGTGAAACACAGGGAGATCACCTCTACCTTTATCTTATTATTAAAAACTTGTCCTCATATGCTATCCCAGAGCACTTTACAACCAATGCCAGTGAATAACTTATTCTAGAGAAAAGCAGAAGTTAGGCAGGCTCAAAACTACTTCTTTGATAGTTAAATTCATTGCACAGTCTACTCACCTCAACCAACCTCAGCAACAAGGGAATAAATAGCTTTCCACTTATGCTGCAGCTTAGGGAAGAGGTACAGCAGCAAATACAAGTCTCCCTAAATAAAGGCAAATATTTCTCTCTTGCCAAGGAAGGAAGGATAAAGGCAGGCTTGCCAGAGTCGGCTGGGAGATAACAGTGGGAAGTGCTGGTCCATCTGGTTTGCATTCTGCTAACACTCACACAGAGCTGTTAGCGAAGGCAGTCCAGACCCACAGATTTGAAGCACGTGGTTGCACAGAGAAAGGAAGGAGGGGGGAGGGGAAGTGGGAATAACAGAAAATAAATAAATAAACACAGCAAGCAATAGAAGGAAAGACGAGAAAGAGGGAACACACCAAAAAAGCGGGGAGAAATGACCCTGGAGAGGGAGGAAGTCATGATGGACAGCTTCAGCACCCCTGAAGGCGGAGCCTTGGTAGGCACGGGCCCTGCCTCACCTTGATGCAATTCCTGAGCAAGATCTAAACTTGAGAATATATCCTACACCCATTTTTTACTACTTTCTCCAACAGCCCACGCTAAGAAAAAAGGGGATAATAAACCATCAAGTTGACAATGGGTTTCCTCTTCAGACTTTTTTAAGATAAAATCTGCATTTTTCTTCTTCTGCCCAGTTTTAGAAAGATTTTTGATACATTCACAATTTTAATCTGAATACCTTTCGAATACCTGTCTTGGTCTACTTATGTAACATGATTCCTATCCAGAATTTAACCAGAATGACAGCAATAATTATTACAAAAGGTAGATGGACATTTTTTTTTAAATTTCTGAAATGTCATCATTTTAGGGGCAATAAGCACTGAGCCAGTCAAGAGCAAAACACCACCACTTCTAACAGTAATATACACATTCTCACCAGAATGTATGTATATGTGTATGTGTATTTAGGATTTTGACATCAGCCACATTTCTGTGATGGCTAGCTTCACTCTGATGAAATGGAGTTCCAACCCAGAAGTCCTACAAACTTTGACAAAGTGGGACCATATGTAACTCATTCTGTGCTGTTCACTGCAGGCAATCCAGAATTGAGATAGATGGTGAAATAACCAGCCAGGCCTAAGCCATACATACACACACACAAACCCTCTGGAGCAGAGAGATGCAAGTAAATTCAGAAAATGTGTTTTAACTATGCTGAGTTCTGTTGCATTTGTTTTGGATTATTTTTTAAAAAAACATTCTGAAATATATATTCTTGAAATTTCTGTAGCAAACAGTAAAAGAGCTATGATTCAATCATAGAAGTATTTCATTCCATTTCAAATTAGAGGATATAGTAAAACCAATATTAAGCTATAATATTTCTTATGCAGTTTTCTAAGTTTATGAAAATTATATTGTTCTTGTATGTAATTTCTATTTTTAGTTGCTGTGGGCGGGGGGGGGAAGCTGACATTTATTGACACAAAATGATAAACACACACAAAAAAAAGAAAGAAAAAAGTTATCAGATCAGTAAATTATGTATTTTAAAAAAGAATCATCTACCTTAATGATTCACACCACTTCTAAACAACATCTTCCCTATATGGTAAATTTTCAACCTACATGGCAAATATCCAACACATATGTACCAAAGATGGTTGATGCATGGAAGGAAACGTGGTATATATAAATATATTACTGATAGCGTTTCAATACCCAATTCAATGTGAGGGCCTTCGAGAAGCAGTATGTTTTCCATTTCCTTTTTTGTTGTTATTTTATGTGAAAAGGTATGGCATAATCCGCCATGGCACTTATTTCACTTTTGGTTAGTTCAAATAGTTCCAGATGTGTTTCTAAAGTATGAAGAACAGGCATTCCACATTTCCCTTGTTTACATACCAGTCTAGAGATGGTTGGTGTAAAAGAATTCAGTATTGGTATAATGGATGGTATAACATTTTCTATCAGAGTTCATCATGTCAATTTTAAAAGAAGAAATATCTGTTTCCCAGGTGCTATGGACCAAGGAAATTTTTGATCAATTAGTAGTTAGTTCAGAGTGAGTCTTATTTGAGTAAGTGTTAGTTAAGAAAGCTACAAGGCATGCACCAAAGAGGTTTAAGACCAAGTGGAACCAAGGACCAAGATACTATTAAATGGAAAGGCAGGAGGAAAAACTGGTACAGAGTTTGATTTTTATTTCTCTGGAAAATAAAGCAAATATGGTTCTGACAATGGAGTCATTTAGTGATTCCAGTGACTGGGTGTGAGATGTTACAGGCAACTGTCTGCAGACTTGAAAGGTAGCCATTCCAGCCTCTACAACACCAACAACTCTTTCCTTGATAAACACCTCTGGCAACATTCATTCCTGCTCAGAACCCTTCAACAATGCTTAAAAATAAAAGTCAAATGCTAATGTTTCAGCCAGATGCAATTATACAGTGGGAAGGATATTTATTAACAGCGATGACAGAACTTCCAAGTTAAGACAGACGTGGTTGCAAATGTAGACTCTCTTGACCATTAGTAGTGAGCCCCCAGGCAAGTGAGTTACCCTGATCCTCAGTCCAGGCTTCCCTGGAGGCTCAGCTGGTAAAGAATCCACCCGAAATTCAGGAGACCTAGGTTTGACCCCTGGGTTGGGAAAATCCCCTGGAGAAGGGAAAGGCTACCCATCCAGTATCCTGGCCTGGAGAATTCCATGGACTGTATAGTCCAAGGGGTTGCAGAGTCGGACACGACTGATCGACTTTCACTTCCACTTTCTTTTTCCTTTTCAGTCCCTCTTAAGAACAGGGATGTGATCCTCTGCTGTGACAGGACCCCACCACAATGCCTACTTGTATCAGGCACCAACTTGTGTGAGCTCCTTCTCTTTGGCCTTCCTCTCCGCGATCCATCGTCTTTCCCCAATTGTATGCTCTGTCCACAGAGGGCACCTTGCCATTACTCCTTGACTTTTTTGCCTTTCTGTATAGAGCTGTTGTTTCCTTTGCCTAGAACATGTCCCATCTTGCACATTATTTACTGCTCATTATGGATTCCACATCCTCTTAAAGCTTTTCCCAGCTGCCCCAAGTATCAATCACATCAGGCTTCCTCTGCCTCTCTCTCAGCATTTATCATAGCCTATCCCTACAACATCTGGACACGTGAATCTGTATTATACAATCAAACACCCCAACCAGTGATAATATTGACAGTAACCAGTTAAGTGTTAGTCGCTCAGTCGTGTCTGACTCTACGACCCCATGGACTGTAGCCCGCCAGGCTCCTCCATCCATGGGATTCTCCAGGCAAGAATACTGGAGTGAGTTGCCATTTCCTTCTCCAAGGGATCTTCCCCACCCAGGGATCGAAGCCAGTTCTCCTGCATTGCAGACAGATTCTTTACCATCTGAGCCACCAGGGAAGTACAGTAAGCAACTTGATAGCAATTTAAGTGCCTCTTTAGGAAGACATTTTAAAAATAAACACAACCATGGCTTTCATCACTACCCAAGTGGCGCTAAGGATAAAGAACTTGACTTTCAATGCAAAAGACTTAAGAGAGGCAGGATCAATCCCTGGTTAGGGAAGATCCCCTAGGGAAGGGTAAGGGAACCCACACCTGTATTCTTGCCTGGAGAATCTCATGGACAGAGGAATCTGGTGAGCTTTGGTCCATAGGGTTGCAGAGAGTCAGACACAACTGAAGCTACTTAGCATGCAAGCATAGCTTTCGTAAGAAGGAATGTTAATTCATAATTTTTACAAACCCATTCCCTATATTATAGCCAGTTTAAAGATAGCAACCCTAATTCCATGGCAAAAGACAACCACAGAATCATCAACAGCATATAAATACATGAGAAAATGGGATGCAGGTAATAAGTAAAGATTCTGAAAATCCAAAATTCAGTTCTACTGTGAAACCACCTTATGTAGTTTCAGACGAAGTGTAAAAATGACCTGTTATCTCATGCCTTACCATGTGTTATGTGAAGATATTTATTTCTGAAATTCAAATCTGATCTGACCTATTACCTAGTTTAAAACCGTTGGGAATATCCCACTCACCACAGAATAAAATATAAGCTCTTGAGCTTACTTATGTCACAGATAGTGCTGAGCTCCTTCTCAACAGCCCTTACCCCAGTCTTCCCGCTGAAGAGCCCTAATTTTGTTCAGATACACAATTCTTGGGGCAGATTCTGCTTGTTTTATATTATTCAGGTTATCACATTCCCCTTGTCAGCAACAGGTTTCAGAGGTGAGAGCTGTGCTCCAATTATGGACAAAGGGTCATGAAGGGAAGTCTATAGAAAAGGTTCTAAAGACCTTCTAACCCACCAAAGAGAAACCAAAGAAGAAAATATCCATTTTTCTTCTGCCTGAAAGTGATTCCTTCACTTCTTTGGAGTTTACTTTTCTTATTTATGAAATTAAGCATCTTGGAATACATGACCTCAAGGATCTTTTGAAAACTCTAACATTCTCCAATTTCTTTCTCCACATGTGGCTCACAATCATCTCAAACAAAAAGGAGGCTACTCGGAGAAAATATATTGACAATAAAGTGACCACCAGACTTCCTCTGTTCACATAAACTTCTATGTCCACAAGACTATGCCTGAACAGAAATCTTTTTCCAGAAACATTAAAATTGACATCTAGCTCTTGTTTTTAAGTACATTTTCAATTCTCATTACTAAATCTCTATCAGTGATTTGGTTACAGAATAACTGTACAAATGGCCAAATCTCTCTGTTTAGCTATTACCAAAACACTCATTTTCAAAGCTCAAGATCTTGAAAGAGCAATCTACACTCACTTTCCTTGTTTCCTTTTCCTCCTTACATGTACTCGGAGGAGACACCTATAAGACCTTGTGCCTAGAAAGTTTCCCTCCCAGCACGGGGACTTGCCAAGTCCGCTGATCTCATAGCTACCTTGGGAGCCACCATGTTCTTTGATGACCTTGTACACCAGATGCCAGCAGCTGGCCCAGGCACAGCACTTAGTCTGAGATGGGCAAACTCAGGGAAGAAAAGTAATTCCAATCCAGAGGCGAAAATCACCCTGTCTGCTGCCTTTCGTGTCCAGAAAGCAGGTGTGTGTTGGAGAAGAAGGCAACTAGCAGGCGGGAAGAAACCAAGAAATGACAAGAGATTATCCTGATAGTGCCTCATAGGAAACCTGCTCATTCTACTGGATTCTAGTTGCATCTCGAAAATTCCTATAATTTGGATCTTCCAAACAATCCTAGTCAATCAGTCTCTCCTTTGCCTAAATCTTAAATTGAGCTGACTTTTTACTTGCAACCAAAGAATCCTGAGTAAAATAACCCTGGACTACAGCATCAATGTATTCTCCTCCTACTGAAACATCTAAATTGTCTCTTCATTATTAGTCCAAGAAACACTTGTAGCATTTATCTGGCATCTTTGTATCAGCTGACTCCGCTCACCACTTCCTTCTTCACAAAACATACTGTCCTCTGGACTCCATTATTCTAACATTCTCCTCACTTTGCTCAGGCATTCCTGGGTGTTCTTTCTCAGTATCTTTTAAAAGTTCACTCTTTTACATCCCTATCGTAACCACTCTATTTCCCCACAGTGTTCCTCTTCAAACTTTCACTCTATACCTTTTCCTTAGTGACTTCACTGGTGCTGTGATAATCACACCACGGCCATTATGTGGAGGACTTGTACATGTAACTCTAGCCTTAATATCCCTTCCAAGTCCTATAACTAAATATCTAGAATGCTACTCATTTCAAGAGGCTGCATTCAAACTCATAAAACTAGCCTCTCACCTTTCCTAAGCAACATCCACTGAATGGACTCTGATCTGACAATTCATCTCTGATCCATCCTCCAAATCAAATCCAAAGACCTTTTATAATGTTAAGCATAAGGTCCTTGTGTCTTACTAGGACATAGAAAGACAGAGCTTTGTGACTCATGTGGCTCCCATCTACCCCCAGCCACCTCTGAACACTTTCCTGAATTACTATGGCCTCTGAAAGCCCCTGGGTCACACAGGGTTCCATCCTTGGGGCCTCTTCTCGAACCTCAGGAGAGGAGACAGGCCCGCTCTGGAGGTGCGAGGGAATGTAGGGATTGCGGTGGAGTTCAGGAAGGGGATTCGACCCCCCTTTCAAGAGGAGGGGGCGACGGCGACGGGGGGCCCCTCTCGAGCTGCGTCTGGAGACTCAGGGTTCCGTTCGCCTGGGGACATGGGTATCTCAGGGAACCTCTGGGGGCGCCTAGAGGGAGTCCAGCCTCCGTTCCAGTGCCAGAGAGAAGGCAGGATGGCTCTCGAGTCGCTGCAGATCCCCCTTACCTGAAATACCCTTCACTCCACCACTGCCTGCTTAAGTCTATCTCTCCTTTAAAACTCCATTTGGGTCTCACCTCAGCTAGTGCGTGCTAAGTCACTTCAGTCGTGTCCGACTCTGTGCGACCACATGGACTGTAGCCCGCCAGGCTCCTCTTGTCCATGGGATTATCCAGGCAAGAATACTGGAGTGGGTTGTCATGCCCTCCTCCAGGGGATCTTCCTGGCCCAGGGATCAAACCTGCATCTCTTACATCTCCTGCGCAGGCAAGTGAGTTCTTCACCTCTTTGCCACTTGGGATGCCCTAGCACAACCCTCCCATCCTGGGCTGTCCCAAACTACCCTATATTTCCATATTTCACTCTCTAGATCCTCTTATGGAACTGATCACACTTTATTTAGAACCAGGGTCAGTCTCTTACACTAAACTGTAATTTACTTAGAGGAAATTATGATGACATATTATTTGTTTTTATAGCCCCAGCACTTGGCACAGTGCTTGACACATAAAAGGTGCTCAATAAATATTTTAAATGAATATATATTGCTATAAGGCCATAATGCAGGCAGATGGGATAGGGTGTCCTCGGAGGAAAAGAACCATATGTAGCTTTTTGACATGAGAGAAGCCATTTTAGGCCTAAGCCATCTTGTGATCTAAGCCTAGACACAATGCTTGTCCCTGAACAGGTCTCAGTAGTAAATGATCTTCAGGGAAGAAAGGAATGCAGAACATTGGAAAAGCAGTCAAGCAGCAGCAGTTCAGCAATAAATCAGCGTCCCAGTTGTTCCTCAAGGGATACACATAACCATCTGATACACATCTTGGAGTTACTCTACAGGAACTAAGGCTTCCATCCTGGTAGAGGATGGTAGCTACACTTTAAGACACCCAAACCTAAGGAGAGATGATTCTGACCTTTTCTAGCCCTCGTGACTTCAGTCAATTAAAGCTTGGATTCTGTCAACCTCTGCCCCAAGTCTATGCTGAATTTTTAAAATATACTTATTTATTTCCTTCTTTGGTCACATTGGGTCTTCATTGTACCCCCCGGCTCTTCACTGCAGAGCGCAGGCTTCTCTCTAGTTGTAGACTCAGTAGTTGCAGCACAGCATGTGGGATCACAGCTCCCTGGCCAGGGATCAGACCCATATCCCCTGCACTGAAAAGTGGATTCTTAGCCACTGGACCATCAGGGAAGTTCCTTCATGTTGAATTGTTCTCCGCTCCAGTCCTTCATGAATATGCATATAGCTTAAAATTCCCCCAATTTTGCTATTCAGGGAGACACTGCTTTAGGAAAGATCACCAACGTTCTCCTTACTTGCTGCAAGTAATTAATCCTTCCTTCTCCTGGTTGTATCTTCTGCAATACCCACCAAGAGGGAAATCCAGTTTTCAGGTAAGAATAAGGCATGACTTTATTCACAACTTTGAAATACTACAACTTTCAAGAAACATGACAAATTTAAGACACAATCTTCTACACCTTTTTTCCATACTTACAAAGTCCTGAAAAGAATATCTATACTCTGAAAACATTAAGTAACCAAAGATAAATCTTTGAATTGGATTACTGAGTTTACGAGTTTTAAAATGTCTTTCAGTAATCAGAATATATTTCCTAAAACCTTTATATTAGAAAAAGAGATGTTTAAGGCAATTTATACACATATGACCTAGTCTCCAAAAGCTCCCTTTTTTTTTACAATAATAATATCAGTATAGTCATATATCATACACATGTATATTCAAAACAAAGAAAAAAATATATTATGAACCCAAACCAATTTTTTCCATATTTCAAAGCTTCCTGTTGCTTGTCTATGGATGGTAGAATTATACATTAGTTTTAGTTTCTTTCTGTTATCTTTCTTTTATTTAAATGTTATGCAATAAACATGTTTTATTTTTACCAGGGGAAAAAAAAAATCCCACAAAAATCCTTAGGATAAGTCACCTAAAATCAAGTAATTAAGCATTACACCAAATCCCCTGCATGCTTTCAGTTCAGTTCAGTTCAGTCACTCAGACATGTCCGACTCTTTGCGAACCCATGAATCGCAGCACGCCAGGCCTCCCTGGCCATCACCAACTCCCGGAGTCTACCCAAACTCAGGTCCATCGAGTCAGTGATGTCATCCAGCCATCTCATATTCTGTCGTCCCCTTCTCCTCCTGCCCCTAATCCTTCATAGCATCAGGGTCTTTTCCAGTGAGTCAACTCTTCGCATGAGGTGGCTAAAGTATTGGAGTTTCAGCTTCAGCATCAGTCCTTCCAATGAACAATCAGGACTGATCTCCTTTAGGATGGACTGGTTGGATCTCCCTGCAGTCCAAGGAACTCTCAAGATTCTTCTCCAACACCACAGTTCAAAAGTATCAATTCTTCGATGCTCAGCTTTCATCACAGTCCAACTCTCACATCCATACATGCTGCTGCTGCTAAGTCGCTTCAGTCGAGCCCAACTCTCTGCGACCCCATAGATGGCAGCCCTCCAGGCTCCGCCGTCCCTGAGATTCTCCAGGCAAGAATACTGGAGTGGGTTGCCATTTCCTTCTCTAGTGCATGAAAGTGAAAAGTGAAAGTGAAGTCGCTCAGTCGTGTCCAACTCTTAGCGACCCCATGGACTGTAGCCTACCAGGCTCCTCCGTCCATGGGATTTTCCAGGCAAGAGTACTGGAGTGGGGTTCCATTGTCATCCATACATAACTACTGGAAAAACCATAACCTTGACCAGATGGACCTTTGTTGGCAAAGTAATGTATCTGCTTTTTAATATGCTGTCTAGGTTGGTCATAGGAGAAGGCAATGGCACCCTACTCCAGTACTCTTGTCTGGAAAATCCCATGGACAGAGGAGCCTGGTAGGCTACAGTCCATGGGGTCGCTAAGAGTCGGACACGACTGAGCGACTTCACTTTCACTTTTCCCTTTCCTGCACTGGAGAAGGAAATGGCAACCCACTCCGGTCTTCTTGCCTGGAGAATCCCAGGGACGGGGGAGCCTGGTGGGCTGCCGTCTATGGGGTCACACAGAGTCGGACATGACTGAAGTGACTTAGCATCAGCAGCAGCAGCAGGTTGGTCATAACTTTCCTTCCAAGGAGTAAGTGCCTCTTAATTTCATGACTGCAATCATCATCAGCAGTGATTTTGGAGGCCAAAAAAATAAAGTCTACCACTGTTTCCACTGTTTCTCCATCTATTTGCCATGAAGTGATGGGACCGGCTGCCATGATCTTAGTTTTCTGGATGTTAAGCTTTAAGCCAACTTTTTCACTCTCCTCTCTCACTTTCATCAAGAGGCTTTTTAGTTCTTCTTCACTTTCTGCCATAAGGGTGGTATCATCTGCATATCTCAGGTTATTGGTATTTCTCCCGGAAATCTTTATTCCAGCCCAGTGTTTCTCATGATGTACTCTGCATATAAGTTAAATAAGCAGGGTGACAATATACAGTCTTGACGTACTCCTTTTCCTATTTGGAACCAGTCTGTTGTTCCATGTCCAGCTCTAACTGTTGCTTCCTGACCTGCATACAGGTTTCTCAAGAGGCAGGTCAGGTGGTCTGGTATTCCCATCTCTTTCAGAATTTTCCACAGTTTATTGTGATCCACCCAGTCAAAGGCTTTGGCATAGTCAATAAAGCAGAAATAGATGTTTTTCTGGAATTCTCTTGCTTTTTCGATGATCCAGCAGATGTTGGCAATTTGATCTCTGGTTCCTCTGCCTTTTCTAAATTCAGCTTGAGCATCTGGAAGCTCACGGTTCACGTATTGCTGAAGCCTGGCTTGGAGAATTTTGAGCATTACTTTATTAGCGTGAGATGAGTGCAACTGTGCGGTAGTTTGACCATTCTTTGGCATTGCCTTTCTTTGGGACTGGAATGAAAACTGACTTTTTCCAGTCCTGTGGCCACTGCTGACTTTTCCAGATTTGCTGGCATATCGAGGGCAGCACTTTCACAGCATCATCTTTCAGGCTTTGAAATAGCTCAACTGGAATTCCATCACCTCCATTAGCTTTGTTCATAGTGATGCTTTCTAAGGCCTACTTGACTTCACATTCCAGGATATCTTATTTTAAAATCTCACTATGAAAAGGTACTACAAAGTTGCCCATCTTCTAAAAGGGACTTAAAGACAAGAGCAGATAATCTGTTTGAGGTTACAAGCTAGAACTTACTCCAGGCGTTCTCAGAGTTCACTATTGTCAGTAATGCCTAATGGGGTTCCCGACATTGGGAGCCGCATTAGGCATTAGTGACACACTATCATCTAAACTACTGCTATTTCATACAAGATCTGGAGTTTTATACAAGAATGTGTCTTGTTATTTTCTATAAGAAACATTCAATAAATATAACATCTAGAGTTAGCATTATACTGGAACTGCACCTTCTAAAACTACTGTACTAGTCACAAATGGCCGTTGAAATTTTAATTAATTAAAAGTAAATAGAATTGAAAATTTAGTTCCTCAGTCACACCAGTCACATTCAAGTGCTCAACAGCCGTGGCTACCATATTAGAAAGCTCAGTTACACAGTATTTCAGTCATCACAAAAGGACAAGGCAGGGCTCAAAGAAACAGCTCTGCAATGCTACACCAAGAAACAAAAGCTCTATGGTAGGAGGCCGTGGAGGTGACATGCAGCCTGAAAGTGTGGGGACTCGGGGAGGGAAGGAGAGCCTTTGGTCTCATCTGAAACACCTCCCAGTCCCATTCAGATCTTTCCTTGATTTATAGGTTAAACTCTGGCATATGATTTTGTCTGATGGTTAAAAACAAAAAAATGTTTGAAACCCAGTGACTAAGAAGTGAGCTTTGGGGAAGCAGGAGGAGAAGTCATGCTCAGTCCAGGTAATCAGCCAACAATGGGATAACCACGTTAATGAGAATAAGGCCACGAGTTCAGTCCTAGAACAAGCAGGTCAGCAACTGAGTCAGCAGCTGGTCCAGAAACAGGGATGATTGCCTGAAGTAGGACATCAAGCCCCTAAAAGAGCATGCGTGAAGATGGAAGATGACAAAATAATGAGGTAAATCACGATTTCTAGTGAAATAACTTCAAATATTTCTGGGTCATCTCTTACAGGGACAGTGCATTTCCTTCCCCTTCCTCTAGAGCTCTAGCTACTACTTGATACATTCATCCTGCTTCTGAAGGTTTCCCCAGTCACAGTGTCAGCTTCACAAACGCAGAAATTCTGACTGATTTTGTTAACTCCAGTTTCCACAGCCGGAGAAGGCAACGGCACCCCACTCCAGTACTCTCGCCTGGAAAATCTCATGGACGGAGGAGCATGGTGGGCTACAGTCTGTGGGGTCGCGAAGAGTCGGACACGACTGAGCGACTTCACTTTCACTTTTCATTTTCATGCACTGGAGAAGGAAATGGCAACCCACTCCAGTGGTCTTGCCTGGAGAATCCCAGGGACGGAGGAGCCTGGTGGGCTGCCGTCTATGCGGTCGCACAGAGTCGGACACGCCTGAAGCGACTTAGCAGCAGCAGCAGCAGCTTCCACAGAATTTAGAAGAGTGTCTAGAACAGTAGGCACTTGGTAAAGATTTGCTGAATGAATGAATGAAGAACGTAAGCTAGGAAGAAAGCGAAGCAAGTTTCTGACAAAACAGGCAAAGATACATCGGTCACTTTATGGCTACCCAGAGGGGAGTGTAGGACGAGCAAGCAGACAGGAGGCGTGCTGAAAGCACGTACTCACTTAAACGGAATAGGCCCAAAACAGTCTAAAACCGTTCACTCATTTTTTAAAAAAGATGCCCCACAGGCCACCAAGAGAAAGCACTATAAACATCAGTAAGTACCCAAATGGCAGTTCTAGTTACAAAAAACAATTTTAATATGACAAAAGTACGGAAAGAAATGTGGGCCTTAGGAATACTGGTAGACTCTGGGCATTACTTATATGTATAAGCCCCTTAGAAACGTCGTATCTCCCACGTCTGTTATCACCTTTACTCAAGTGATTCTGCTTCAGAGTCTAACACCACTTCCTGGAGTCACCAAGTGGGTATCGAGCAGCCAGGGATTAACTATGATACTTTAACCAGCACAGGGCCACACGAATCTGTTTTAAGATTTAATATATTTGAAGATTCCCTTTGGGAAAAAAGGGACCTCCAGTTGAAGAAGTTTGAAACCCTCTGACACTAGCAACCAGTTGAATCCTTGCTGAATGAGTGTAATCAAAACACTAGGGAAAAACTACAACTAAATACATAGGAAAGTGACCCCTGCTTATCCGAAGAGCAGAGAAACACAAAGCCATCACCAAGGGCCCATAAAGTGAACATCAGCATTTATGTTAACATCCTGCTGCCAAAGTGCAGATTATTTCAGAAGGTGGAAAAAAAAAATCATTCAATGGCGATCCAAATCTTTAACAGTCTTAAAGTACAGACAATTTTTATTCCATCAGGATTTGTTATATTTGCCAATAACAAAGAAGGCTACAGAGCCAGGTTTGAGAGTGGTCACAGAAAAATGGGAGTGTACATGTCAAATGCCGTCAGTTATGATTATCCAGGTAAGAGTTAGTAATCCTAGGCAGAGAATTATGAAGGTGCACAGAATATGACAGAGTATGTGCTGTGCTGTCCTTAGTCACTCAGCCGTGTCCGACTCTTTGTGACTCCATGGACTCTAGCCCGCCAGGCTCCTCTGTTCATGGGAATTCTTCAGGCAAGTATACTGGAGTTAGTTGCCATGCCCTCCTCCAGGGGATCTTCCCAACCCAGGGATCAAACCGGGGTCTCCTGCATTGCAGATGGGTTCTTTACCAGCAGAGCTGCCAGGGAATCCCCCTGTGACTAAATCACAGGCAAGAAAATAGTAGGAGCTCAAGTCAATATTTGTTAAATTTAATTGAATGTACTCTTAAAAAAACAACCAAACAGTACTGTTAATGTTGACTTTACATTATAGGCAAGGGGAAAGCACAGAGTTTTTAGGTAACTGAATGATATTTCTAATATTATGGGTATATATGGAGTGGAGAATAAATAGTGTAAGAAAGGTAAGAGGGCAAGAGGACTGGATATCAACAGCGTAGACAAAAATGATTAAGCATCCAGCACAGAAGTGGCCCTAAGAATGGAGAACACAAGGGAAATTGAGGTGCTGTATTAAAAGTCTATGTCAAATTCACAGAACTTGGTAACAAAGTAAGATAAACCTTGAATAAGTTGGAATCTAGGGTGCGTGGCAATATCAAAAAGCAAACCCAAACAGAGCAGGAAAAAGCATTTGGAAAAAGCTCAGTTAAGTCACAGTGACTTAGAGGGATCCCTGCAACACTCTGTTGTTCATATATAAAATACCCTGATCATCTTTCGCTCCCATGGGGCCACCATCAAATTATTCTCCCTCCTAGAAGTGTTTCTCCTCCATCACCACTGGCCAGCGCTACCAACTTTCACTGGGACTTTTTCTGGAGCTAATAAACACAACTATTCCTCTATACTGCAATCTGTTTACCATACAACAGATGGAATAATCTTGTCAAGCACAAGTGTATTCATTCATCTAACTAACAGTATTTATTCAAAAATATCTGAGCCATCTACAAAGTGCTAATACTATTTTGTACAACAGGGACCTGTCAATCAAAACAAAGGAAAATCACTGTGCTTAAGAACTTTGTATTCTAATCCTCAGATCAAGTGACTACTCTACTTTAGACAAAGTAAAAAACGCTTTAAGTAACCTAACATCGTACAGGAGGTGGTGACCAAGACCATTCCCAAGAAAAAGAAATGCAAGAAGGCAAAATGACTGAGGAGGCCTTACAAATAGCTTAGGAAAGAAGAGAAGCAAAAGGCAAAGGAGAAAAGGAAAGATATACTCATTTGAATGTAGAGTTCTCAAGAATGGAAAGGAGAGATAAGAAAGTCTTCTTAAGTGAACAATACAAAGAAACAGAGGAAAACAACAGAATGGGCAAGAGATCTCTTGAAGAAAACTAGATACCAGGGGAATATTTCATGCAAAGATGGGCAAATAAAGGACAGAAATGGTGTGGACCTAACAGAAGCAGAAGATACTAAGACGAGGTGACAAGAATACACAGAATACATGGATAACCATGATGGTGTTGTCGCTCATCTACAGCCACACATTCTGGAGGGTGAAGTCCAGCGAGCCTTAGAAAGCATCACTACGAACAAAGCTACTAGAGTGGATGGAATTCCAGCTGAGCTATTTCAAATCCTAAAAAACGATGCTGTTAAAGTGCTGAATTCAATATGCCAGCACATCTGGAAAAAGCAGTGGCCACAGGATCGGAAAAGGTCAATTTTCACTCCAATCCCAAAAAAGGGCAATGCCAAACAATGTTCAAACTGCACAACTGCACTCATTTCACATGCTAGCAAGGCAATGCGAGACTTTAAGCTAGGTTTCAACATATGTGAACCAAGAACTTCCAGAGGGGCAAACTGAATTTCGAAAAGGCAGACGAACCAGAGATCAAGTTGCCAACATTCGGTGGATCACAGAAAAAGCAAAGGAATTCCAGAAAAACATCTACTTCAGCTTCATTGACTAGTTTTTTCCAGAATTTTACAAGTGTCTTAAAAGTCAATTTGAAATGAAAATGAAAATAGCTAGGAAAACCAGCAAATGAAGTTTAATGAGGAAACTGAGCCTAACGTTTGTTAAAATGCACCGCAAAACGATATTTTGAACAATGTGCTACTGGTATCAAAATACACAATACAGCAAAATAAAAGTTGAAAAGCAGAAAAAATATAAAGCTCACAAATGAGTATCTAAGAATTCAATACATGATAAAGATGACTTCTAATGTCAGTGATAAAACAATAAAGCAATTCAATAAACTCTCTCTGGAACTATTAGCCAACAATTAGGAACAAAATTAAGTAAACCTGTTATATATCCACTCATTCACTCCCATATGAATCAAAATTAAATGATACAAATGAAAAAAATACTAAATCTAAACCTATAGGTACATACTTCTTTAATCTTAGGATTGGAAAAGAGAGTCTAAACTTAACAAAAGCAGAACAAATAATGACTCTTACTAATAAACACGAACACAGAAAAACATACCATAAAAAAAGGCAGGCAACACCCAGGGAACAAATACACACTATGTGACAACAATGAATTGATATCCTTAAAACATCACCAGATGGTCAACACTGAAATCAGACTCATTATATTCTTTGCAGCCAAAGATGGAGAAGCTCTATAGGGTCAGCAAAAACAAGACCGGGAGCTGACTGTGGCTCAGATCATGAACTCCTTATTGCCAAATTCAGACTTAAATTGAAGAAAGTAGGGAAAACCACTAGACCATTCAGGTATGACCTAAATCAAATCCCTAACAATTATACAGTGGAAGTGAGAAATAGATTTAAGGGACTAGATCTGATAGACAGAGTGCCTGATGAACTATGTACGGAGGTTCATGACACTGTACAGGAGGCAGTGATCAAGACCATCCCCAAGGAAAAAAAATGCAAAAAAGCAAAATGGCTGTCTGAGGAGGCCTTACAAATAGCTGGGAAAAGAAGAGAGAGAGAAAAGCAAAGGAGAAAAGGAAAGATATACCCATTCGAATGCAGAGTTCCAAAGAATAGCAAGGAGGGATAAGAAAGCCTTCCTCAGCAATCAATGCAAAGAAATAGAGGAAAACAACAGAATGGGAAAGACTAGAGATCTCCTCAAGAAAATTAGAGATACCAAGGGAACACTTCATGCAAAGATGGGCTCGATAAAGGACAGAAATGGTATGGACCTAACAGAAGCAGAAGATATTAAGAAGAGGTGGCAAGAATACACAGAAGAACTGTACAAAAAAGATCTTCATGACCCAGATAATCACAATGGTGTGATCACTCACCTAGAGCCAGACATCCTGGAATGTGAAGTCAAGTGGACCTTAGGAAGCATCATTAGGAACAAAGCTAGTGGAGGTGAAGGAATTCCAGTTGAACTATTTCAAATCCTAAAATATGATGCTGTGAAAGTGCTGCATTCAATATGCCAGCAAATTTGGAAAACTCAGTGGCCACAGGACTGGAAAAAGTCAGTTTTCATTCCAATCCCAAAGAAAGGCAATGCCAAAGAATGCTCAAACTACCACACAATTGCACTCATCCCACATGCTAGTAAAGTAATGCTCAAAATTCTCCAAGCCAGGCTTCAACTATATGTGAACCGTAAATCTCCAGATGTTCAAGCTGGTTTTAGATAAGGCAGAGGAACCAGAGATCAAATTGCCAACATCCGCTGGATCATCAAAAAAGCAAGAGAATTCCAGAAAAACATCTATTTCTGCTTTATTGACTATGCCAAAGCCTTTGACTGGGTGGATCACAATAAACTGTGGAAAATCCTGAAAGAGATGGGAATACCAGACCACCTGACCTGCCTCTTGAGAAACCTGTATGCAGGTCAGGAAGCAACAGTTAGAACTGGACATGGAACAACAGACTGGTTCCAAATAGGAAAAAGAGTACGCCAAGGCTGTATATTGTCACCCTCCTTATTTAATTTATATGCAGAGTACATAGTGAGAAATGCTGGGCTGGATGAAGCACAAGCCGGAATCAAGACTGCTGGGAGAAATATCAATAACCTCAGACATGCAGATGACACCACCCTTATGGCAGAAAGTTAAGAACTAAAAAGCCTCTTGATGAAAGTGAAAGAGGAGAGTGAAAAATCTGGCTTAAAGCTCAACATTCAGAAAACTAAGATCATGGCATCTAGTCCCATCACTTCATGGCAAATAGATAGAGAAACAGTGGAAACAGTGGCAGACTTTATTTTTTGGGGATCCAAAATCACTGCAGATAGTGATTGCAGCCATGCAATTAAAAGACGCTTACTCCTTGGAAGAAAAGTTATGACCAACCTAAACAGCTTATTAAAAAGCAGAGACATTACTTTGCCAACAAAGGTCCATCTAGTCAAGGCTATGGTTTTTCCAGTAGTCATGTATCGATGTGAGAGTTGGACTATAAAAAAAGTTGAGCACTGAAGAATTGATGCTTTTGAACTATGGTGTTGAAGAAGACTCTTGAGAGGCCCTTGGATTGCAAGGAGATCCAACCAGTCCATCCTCAAGGAAATCAGTCCTGAATGTTCACTGGAAGGACTGATATTGAAGCTGAAACTCCAAAACTTTGGCCACCTGCTGCGAAGAGCTGACTCATTTGAAAAGACCCTCATGCTGGGAAGCATTGAAGGCAGGAGAAGAAGGGGACGACAGAGGATGAGATGGTTTGGATGGCATCACCGACTCAATGGACATGAGTTTGAGTAAACTCTGGGAGTTGGTGATGGACAGGGAGGCCCAGCATGCTGCAGTCCATGGGGTTGCAAACAGTTTGACATGACTGAGCGACTGAACTGAATGGAATACCTACATAGTTCCATCAAAACAATAATTAAAAGTCGAAAACCCCATCAAAACAAAGAGTGTAAAACAGAAATAGGAAAAACACTGAAGAAATATAAATAACCTATAACCGTATGGAGAAAAAGTTTTCACCTCAATAGTATTTTTATTATTATTATTATGAAAACAATATACACTTTTAATCTAATAGTTATAATTTTTTCAGATGATAATATAGTATTAATTATAGTACAAACTGGCATTTTAATGCACTTCTGCAAAATGATACCAATTTTCCTATAGGACAATTAGGCAATATGTATCAACTGTCTTAAATTATACATAACCTTTAATATACCACTTCCACTCTTTAAAAATTACCCTAAGTAAATAATATTACGTGTACAAAGACATTTATAATGAAGAAAATTGGAAATGACCTCGTTGTCCAACAATGTTCACTTGGCAATTCAAATTCTAATAGAGCCATACAGTACAACATAATGACATGTATATTTACATGGAAAGATATTACAAGGATGCATGTTTTGTAAGGTCCTGTTTAAAAAAGACACACACACACAACTATTTTAAGACAGTTATAGGTGCATCGGTGTGTGTATGGGCATAGGTAAGAGTCTGAAAGGATATGCGTGCAAAGGCTGTATATCCGAATACTAAGAGGGGCCATCTGTTAAACCAGTGGTTCACACTGGGGCGGAGTTTTCAAATACATTGTCAAGTAGTCATGTTATAAAACGCCTTTTTCTCTTAAGTTTTTTTGCTGTTTTAACACTGTATTTAAACAATTCTAAGAGCCCTCTATTTTTTCTTTATATCGTCTCTAAAACTGGTAAGCACTTTAAAACCATGGAATCAGAGCATTCTGTCAGCACTTTTTTCCTGGGAGATCTGTAAATTACCACATGCCTTAAAATTAATTTAGATAAACTACAGCATATCTAGATTTTTCTAGAAGTGGAACTAAATGCGAAAATAATTAACGGAAGAACATGCAATTCATTCTATTTGGAACTCCACCGAGGTTGTTCAGCTTTAGCTTGAAGGAGCAAAAAACTGGGATTGAAGACAACCAGAAGGGCAGGGGAAGGGTACGTTCCAGGAGGTAGGGTTCTCAAGCAAAGGAAAACCCTTGAACGTATCACAAAGGTAGACACAGTGCCTTATTCACCTCAGTATCCCAATCATCTAGCAGTACCTAGCACCAATGTTTGCTGAGTAAAGGGATAAACACTCTTTTAATAACCAGAAGTCCACACACAGTATAGACAGAAAGAGAAAGACCTACAGATCACTTGCCAAGGGAGAATTCAGAAGTATAAGAGCATACCCTGAGAGTAAAATCCCCAAATACATGATCAAACTCTTTATAAAGTGTTCAAGGAGCACCATACAACATAACCAAACCCTTCCTCTAAAGCAGTTTCAGTAAGCTGTCTAGAATCAGTCAAGTCACTCAGTTGTGTCCAACTCTGCGACCTCATGGACTGCAGCACACCAGGCTTCCCTGTCCTTCATCATCTTCCAGAGCTTGCTCAAACTCATGTCCGTTGAGTCAGGGATACCATCATCTCATCCTCTGTCATCCCCTTCTCCTCCTGCCATCAATCTTTCCCAGCATCAGGGCCTTTTCCAGTGAGCCTGCCCTTCTCATCAGGTTGCCAGAGTACTGGAGCTTCAGCATCAGTCCTTCCAATTAATATTCAGGGTGGATTTCCTTTAGGATGGACTGGTTTGATCTCCTTGCAGTTCAAGGAACTCTTAAGAGTCTCCTCCAACACCACAGTTTGAAAGCATCAGTTCTTCAGCACTCAGCCTTCGATATGATCCAATTCTCATCCATACATGACTACTGGAAAAATCACACCTTTGACTATACGAACCTCTGTTGGCAAAGTAACATCTCTGCTTTTTCATATGCTGTCTAGGGTGGTCATAGCTTTTCTTCCAAGAAGTAATCATCTTTTAATTTCAGGGCTTCAGTCACCATCCACAGTGATTTTGGAGCCCAAGAAAAGAAAACCTTTCACTGTTTCCATTTTTTCTCCATCTATTTGTCATGAAGTGATGGGACCGGATGCCACGATCTTAAGTTTTTTGAATGTTGAGTTTAGACAGGGGTTCCCAAAGACAAGTTTGGACTACCTGTGAATTATATTAGTAAATTCTTTACATACAATAATTCCATACTACAGGGGAAATGAAGGTATGTGTTTAAATGGACATTTCTCTCTGAGTTAATACAGTCAATATATTAAAAGATCAATTCTATAAATTCTACACAATTGGGTTAATTTCACATTTACCATTTCTTAATAGATTCTGCCTCCATTAATATTTTGCATAATATAATTTTTCATGGAGGCCCATGACCTTATTTAAATTAATACAGTAATTCAGAGAAGGTATCCTAATTAATTAATTGCTAATAAATATTCCCTAAGGACAGAAGCTCAAGTTCTTTTTACCAAAGAAATAACTGCATGTACATATTCAAATGTGTCTAAGTAAGTCTATTTTCCCTTATCTCAAGATACTTTAAAAACAAGCATATATTTTAATCTCAGGAAGACCACTGGGGAACCCAGAATTATAAAATTCTAACTACAGCTTGAATGACATATTTTACAATACATACCACCTTAAGTTTCAGGGATGTGCCTCAAGTAGACACATAAATAAATTTCAAGTTCATAAGTCCTTAATGTAGCTTCATCTGTACATATACTTTAAATGTGGGTAAATATGTTATTAAACTAAGACGACAATCTTAATTCCCATCCATTTACTAGGAATCATTTATATTTCATATAGCACTAGAGATGTCTTCTCTGAGCTTAAGAATAATTATAATGGGGGGAAATCAAACCAAACATTGATGGACAACGGCAAAGAGCATTCCACGCACAAATGAAAAATACTGCTTGGTGGAGATCTATTAGATCATTTTCAAAGACACAACCTTCTTGACACTCTCTGTCAGATAAATTAATCACAAAAGTAATAAATGTCTGAATACAAAGGAAGCTGTTCTCATTCAAGGTTCATCACATTATTATTAACTTCTTACTAACAGTAACTCGAATTAGGGTATATCCAAAATCACCCATATAGTAAGATCACTACTGCTACTTCCTTAAAAAGCCAAGGAGTAGAATTTTTGGCACAAGGCAAACACTAGGACAGAAGTCCACTGTCACTGTGAATGTTGTCACTCCTTGAGTAGCAGCAAGAAAAAAAAAATGCTGGGAAACTCTGTTTTGAGGTATCAAACCAGTGCTTATTTTTCTATGCCTTTCCTTTCTCGAAAGCACTGCCCAGGATACCTAACATAATAAACTATTTCACATACTCTTCATATTCTCTCTCTGAGAAACAATAATTTACTTGTACAAGCTTAGATTTGCAAGAAAACACTAGCTTTCACCCTGGGAAATCAAGTTTTAGGTTTACTTGGCCTGACTCTAGGCGAAATTACAAAGTCAGCAAAGTTTATCTTCCATGTCTTCCCATCCTCCTTGGTTTTTCTTCCCTGCAATACCTCCCACTATTCCCCACCCACAGGAAATCTGGAACTCTGATCCCACCCCTGAGCTAAAGATAGTAAACTGTGACACCCACCTAACCCCAGCATATGGAGCTGGAGATCTGTCCCAAAGTCTACTTTGGGGACTAAAGTTGCAGTACTCATATAATGGTGGTGATTACAAACAGTGACTTTGCACACACTCACACACACACACTTTTCCTCATTTTGTGAACCAGAATTACCTGAGATGAGGGGGCGGGGAAAGGGTAGAGAAAATACAGAAAGAAACACCGTGCAGTTGAGTGTAGGTAATTTATCTTGTTCTGCCTCACCCTGAACACATTACTGGGTGCTCAGTTACAGCTTCATTTGCAGGTAATATCCTTTTTTCTTTTTTAAGTTATTCATTTTTTAATTGGAGGATAATTGCTTTACCGAATTTTGTTGGATATTCTTCCAGGTAATATCCTTTAACAAACAAACATGGTCCTTGTCTACCTTAACTTGAAGGATAAACCATTACAGGTCTTACACAGGGCCTTCAGGAACCAAGGAAGTATCAGTGGGAAGGACAGGACAGTATCCTATACGTTCTAGGTGGTTACCGACTGGAGGATATACTCCAATGTCTGTGAATATCTGTTTATGAATACGACTATGAATCGAATGAATTAATAATCTGTTTATGAATAGAAAGTTACTATTTTCCTTCTCCCTTTTACAAACGGTCAACTCATTTTCACCTTTTCTATTTCAACATCAGTGTCACCTCCTCAGGGCATCAATCTTTCCCTGGCAATCCAACCTCAAGCAGGTTGTTTTGCCCCCTAATTCCCTTCACAAAACTTGGAAAACTCAAAATTCGTTTACATCCTTTCCCTTGGAGCTTAGGGAGCTTCCCCTCCCAGAATCCCAAGCCAGCCGTGTACTCCAAAAAATCTGCTAAAACAAAATTCTACAGACAGAATTCTAACTTTCAAAGACGCAACAACAGAATGTGAACTAGTTATAAAACCAGTAACAAAAGAAGTGGGGAGGTGTCATGAACCAAAAACACAAAGGGAGGGTTAATAACCATGAGTTCAGGCTAAGGTCAAGGTCAGATGGGTGGTGTAATAAAGCAAAGAGGAAAGGCTGAACAGGACAGAGAAAATGAAGAAACAAACAAATTCCAGATTAAATAAGCCCAAGCATGTCCAGCCTGGTAGGGCCCCAGACAAGATGAGGCCAGAAAGACAGAGTAAAAAATAAGGGTGCATTAATTAATCTAGAAGACATCACTTGACTTGCCTCAGTCCTCCAGCCAAATTCTGATAACCTCATGTCCTATTGAAGCAAATAAACTGAGGTTATCAAGCATCAGTTCAGTTCAGTCGCTCAGTCATATCCGACTCTTTGTGACCCCATGCACTGCAGCACTCCAGGCCTCCCTGTCCGTCACCAACTCCTGGAGTTTGCTCAAGCTCATGTCCATCGAGTTGGTGATGCCATCCAACAATCTCATCCTCTGTCATCCCCTTCTCCTGCTTTCAAACTTTCCCAGCATCAGGGTCTTTTCCAGTGAGTTTTTCACATCAGGTGGCCAAAGTATTAGAGTTTAAGCTTCAGCATCAGTCCTTCCAATGAGTATTCGGGACTGATT
This sequence comes from Okapia johnstoni, assembly GCA_024291935.2. NCBI lineage: Eukaryota > Metazoa > Chordata > Mammalia > Artiodactyla > Giraffidae > Okapia > Okapia johnstoni. Next base: position 8,071,668 of record CM044309.1, read on the forward strand.
TCCTTTAGGATGGACTGGATGGATCTCCTCGCAGTCCAAGGAACTCTCAGCATAAAGCCCTGTGAATCTCACCCTCAGAACTCCTGCTTATCTGCACTTGAGTCTTAAGTCTCAGAAGAGGCAGCTTCCGTCTCTGAAGGCTTCACTCTACCAGTCATTCCACTGTTTCCTCAACTCAGCTTGTCTGACTCTAGGTCTTTCTTTCCTAGAACCTAGGCATGCTCAAATCCCCCCCTCCAAGAACAAAACAAACCCCTGTCTCCATGGAGATGGCGTTCCCTCCATTCTCTCCATTCTCCCACTGACAGCTTCTGAAGGGCAGACTTCAGTGGCTCCATCTATGTTATCCCTTCGATCCACTTTGCAACTCAACACAAACGTGCTCCAACAAAGGGACAGAGGTATACTGGCAACTATTTTTCTTCTAGATGGCCAAATCCGAAAGGTCATCTTGGCCCCTCTCAATTAACGACCGGTCCCTCTGCAGTATTTCACATGGTTGACCACTCACCCTGTGAAACTCTTCGCCCCCTGCTTTTAATGAGACCTGACTTGCAGATGCCCTGGAGGTCACAAGTGTTCTTTTCAAGGCTTTCCTCTCTTCACACCGTACATCTTCCTCCTGAGTGAGTCATTCCAAAAGTTTTAGCTATCACCACTGATTTCAAATCAAGACATCCAGTGTACACATCTTTACCCAACAAACCTACGATTTAACCTGAAAGTTAAAGCTTCAGAGTGAAGTCACTGTCCTCCCTTGATGAACTTTTCAGTATCCTGATTGATGGCAACCTGTTGCCCAAATAAGAATTCTGAGTCATCCTAGATACAACGACTACTCCCCAGTCCTGACTCCATGTCCAGCTGATGCACTAGAGCCCTCTGGTTCCCCAGTTCATACCTCTAAAGCCTGCTGCTCCCAGCCTCCTCCTCCTCCTCACTGATTCTGCAGCCAGTCATCACCCTGTCTCACCAAGCGGACTGCAGATCTCATCTTCTTTAATTCACCTTTGATGTCAGCATCCAACCCAACAACATGGTCCCTCTGCTTAAAAGCATCTAGTTACTTTCCTTTCAGCCACTCCAACCTACGAGACAAATATCTACTTCTGATATTTTCTCCTGCTGTCAGTGCTAGCCATGCTGGTTCATGCCTTAGTATTCCTGTTTTAGGTTCTTTCCTGTTTTTAAAATGTCCTCCAGCAACAAGAAGCTTGTGATCCTTCAGGCACCTCTTTCATGAAGGCTTTCCTCATCACCCTTGGTCCACATTCAGATTAAAGACAGCTGGTCACTCCCTTCTCTAGGTTCTATTTTGCATATACTTATTAAAGAACTTAGCATCATCCATTACAGTTGTTGTGCTTGCAAGTCTGTGTCCGTATGTGTATACTATGCCCACAGGCACATACATGTCTTAGAAGGCTCAGCCTACCTTCTATATTATTACCCCAGCATTCTGCACAGAGCCCAGTAAGTAAATGCTTAGTAACTGGTTCTGAATAAATATTTGCTGGCAAACTGCTGTAAGTCAAAAACGCTAGGATTTAGGACAACAAAGTAAAGAAAGTTATCAAGTTAAAAAAAAAAGGAAAACAAAGAAGGGTGAGAAAGAAAATAGCATTTGTACATTAGATCCTGCCCTGAACCAAGCGGAAGTTAAGAGGTCTGGCTCTCTGCACTCCAAAGCCATCCTGTGTCATAACACAACACACATCTCATTGTAAATAACTCTGTGGGTGTCTGTGATGAAATGTCACTACCATTATAAATACTGTCAAAATATCTTAATAGCAATTATATTTACTGAGCATTTACCAAGTGTCAGATACCTTTTTAATGCTTTACTCATGTTAACTAATTTAATCTTCACAATAGGCCAGTGCTATGCGTGTTTTAGTATTACCATTTTACAGACGGAAAACTGAGCCTTAAAAAGATTCATCAATTTGAACACTGTCCTGTAACTGAACAGGATTCAAAGTCAAGGTGTATGATTTCAGGGCCTATGCTTCTGATTTAACTAGTATATAGCCCAAGTACACAAATGGGCTTCCCAGGTGGCTCAAGTGGTAAAGAATCCACCTGCCAATGCAGGACATGCAGATTCAATCCCTGGGTCGGGAAGATCCCCTAGAGGAGGAAATGGCAACCCACTCTAGTATTCTTAGCTGGAAAATTCCAAGGACAGAGGAGCCTGGCGGGCTACAGTCCACTGGGGCTGCTAAGAGTCGGACATGACTGAGCGACTGAGCACGCACGTGCAGATACCAAGATAAGGGCACCAGCGTTCTAGGAAGGCATGGACCATGTCTGGCTTATTTGCTGCTTGACACATAGTAAATGCTCAGTAAATATTTGCTGGCCAACTGGCTGGATGAATAAAAGATTGTTTAGAACTTTGAGCCTAATGTGTATTTTTTCCTATAAGATACAGGGGATGTTCTTTCGGGTTTCTTTGAACTGTAAAAACTCTATGGTTTCAGTACACACAAAGTTCAAGAGCCTGCTGCCTGTGCTATGGTGACGACACACTGGGCAGAGTACAGACAGGTAACTAGGCGCATGGGTTGGTATCACCAGGGCTTGAATGGAATCCTAGACGCACCTCCTAACCTGGGCAAATTCCTTGATCTTTGAATCTTTATTTCTTCACCTTAAGATTCGGGTGGTCCTAATAATTGCCTCAATAGGTGATTTTGAGGATTAAATGAGGAAATATGAAAGAGAAGCACTTATGCAATGCCTAGAACATATTCAAACACTAAATAAATGGCAGCTATTACTGCAATCCTCAGAATCAGAGACCGACAGATGCACTCACATGAAGGGAACAGATAAGCGCCTGCTCATGAAGCAAACACAGAACCCTCACAGGAAGACTGTGTCCTATTTCATTATTTGACTGTCTATGGCTACGCCTTCGGATTTAGCATGTGAGTTAGAAAAAGAAGATTTAGCACACAACTATATTTTCATTCAAAACTGTGAGTTCTATCTTACTCCTTTGTCCTTGTGTCCCTAACTGTTCATATCCAGAGAATTCTCGCAAACCTCAATCTCTCTCGTTTCCCATTTCTTTCACTAGAAGTCATATTTCTTAAGTGTCATAAAAAATGAAGAGTGAGTGCAGAGGACTCTTGCTAAGGAAGAATTCTAGTCCACACAAATTTCTCAGATCTCTTTGCTAGCTTATTTGATTTGAGTATCCTACTCCTTCTTGCCCAAAAAGTTTCCTTAAAAAGTTAAATTTATTCAATTGAAAATAATTCTAAGAAAATTGACATCCATTATCCAAGAGTAAATAAAATATCCTCAAAAGTCTCCAAACCAAATTTGTGAAATCCTTTCCTAAAAAAGAAACACTTAGGTCTTTTTCCTCTCGGAGCCCCAGCTGTAGCAAGTAAGGAAAATCTACTGAAAGAAAAGAAAAAAAATGAAAAACAAAAACTGTGTTCCAGCAGGCTATCACAAAACTGTAAGAAACAGTATCATCTCATAAAATTTAATAAGCACACAATAAAGTTGTTAAATGAAATAAAATAAAAAGCAGGATGACTATTTTATATATTTGACAATAGCAGTCATATAAGATGCTATATTAAAGATGGCATATGTGAAATTTTTCAAGCACATTTTCCTTAGAATTTGGGGAAAATGATATTAAAAATTATAATATCTTCAGTTGAATTTATCCCAAAATTTCTAAATTCTTTATCAGATTATGCTTCTTTGTTTTATTTCACTGTCAGTTCTTACCATCCATGATAACAGGAATCAAGAATGGCATAAACAAAGAAACGAAAACTCAAGACAAAGCTCACAGTAAATAACATAGTTTCTCTGCCTGCTCTCCAAAACGCTCATGAGCCAACATTAACTAACTTTAATTTTATGTTTTATCACTGCTCTCGCCCATTCTCTTGTGCAGAAATTAATTAGCAGTGATATGGGCAAAAGAGAAGCAGTGAGATAGAAAGGTCAAAATCAATTTACTCTGAATAAACAGGCTGGAACTGATAGTAGGCTGAATTCATATTTCGTGAATGAGAAAACCAACGTGAGTTCTACAAGATCTCACAGAAAGGCAGCTGGGAAGAAGTCAAGGCCACACCAGGAGCAGCAACCACAAAAACAGGGGCTGAACGGGGCCAAGATGGGATGAGTCAGGGTCATGATCACTCTTTTCAAGAGATGATGAAATGAGGACTGTGCAGAGGTGGCCTGAGTAACCAGCAAACTCATGTTCCCTGAAAGGACCCCATTCTAGTTCCTATACCCATGTCTGCAGGCTTTGGATACATCCAATGAGGTTTAGACAGAATAAATATTATTATCACTATCATTATCATCACTACTACTACTTCAGCAGTCACTTACTGGGCAGGGGTGGATGGGGGCAGAGTGCGCTGAAAAATCTTTCATGATTTCATTTAATACTCAAGGGAACCAGATGAGCAAACCAAAGCACACAGAGCAAGTAGGAGCAGAGCAGATGGGGAAATCACACCCAGTTCTGTTTGACTGCAAAACCCAAGCTCTTCAGCATCGCACTTACCCTCCACCCAGAAACCATGCTGGTTCAAGCAAAGATACTCAAGAGTCAATGAATTTCACAATCAGGAAACTACGCAGGAAACAAGCAACAGGAAGTAGGGAAATGTGGGCCTAGATAGGGTATTCATAACTATGAGATGTAAGCAGAGCTCTGGTGATAACTGAAGGAAACAGAAATGCCATCTCAAAAACATAAAAAATAAATGTATAAAGTACAAATGAAAGAATATAAAAGTTAACTTCAAAACTGGAATTTATGCACAGTCACGGCAAACCATAACACAATTTCGAAGCTTTGACAAAACATTAATTCAGTATTTTTCATTTTCTCAAAATTGTCTACCCTTTGTAATCACATACAATTTAAGTTTTCCCACTTCAATCTGTATCTCAGGACTTAACTCCTCACCCAAGCTACCCTCTCACATTTACAACTATCTGCAAAACGGCTTCTGTTATTAGAGAATCTCAAACTCAACATATAAGTAAGATCACCTTTTTCACAAAACCACTTCTTCTCCTAACTTTCTTATTTCCACTGTGGCATGGCCTTCCTGCCAGTTACCTAGACTCAAAATGTCAGCAGCATTCTTGATTCTGTCCCTTCCCTTTTTCCCAAATAACAACACGCATTCAGTGAACTCCTATCCCATAGAATCTAACTCCTTGGTGCATTTAAATTCTTCCCATGATGATTTGGGCCCTCACTGACTCTTGCAATTTGTCCCATAATCTCCACTTTCCTGCCTCTCAATCTCCATGGCAACCACTATTTTCCACTTTACAGCCCCTGCTAGATAGACTTCAAGTTCCTTCAGTGCTGGGACTATGTCCTCTCTCTGAAACCCCTGCAGTGCTTTGCACAAGTCCCTCCCAGAGTTAGCAGCTAAAGATTTTTTATATTAAAATGAATCTGCTCTAACGTGCAGGCACTGAAATTCAGTTACACTTCAAGATGACACCTATGAAGCCTCTACAACTCAGCAACTTTGAGACGGGGAAACAACCTCACAGAAGTCAGAAATTTTAAGTGGGTCCAGGGAAATTATTCAGAAAAGTAAACTGACATTGTTGCTACACAGAAAGTTTTTTATCCGTGGCCTGTGGTCTCTCAGATGACACAAATATTTCATCAATACCTTATTTCCATTTATGTATCATTCTAGATTGTCTTTGCTTTGATAAAAGAAAGAAATTAGTTTTACTGCACAGTTGACTTTTCATATGCTAATAGATGTTGCCAGGGTAATTAATACTTGTGTAACTCATTTCTAGGATGCCATGACAGACCTCAACGTGGGCACTACTAATTATTTTTAAAAAGCAAATAAGGAAAAGATAAAAAAAGGAAGAGAGGAATTCCCTGGTGGTCCAGCGGTTAGGACTCTACACTTTCACTACCAAGGACACAGGTTCGATCCCTGGTCAGGGAAGCAAGATATCACATGTTGTGTAACATAGCCAAAAATAAAAAAATTTTTTTTGAAAAGAGAAATGTGGAAGGAGATTCTAAACCATAGCTTATAATAAGGGGTGTGTGTGCTTAGTCACTCAGTCGTGTTCGACTCTTGGTGACACTTCGGATTGTAGCCCACCAGGTTACACTGTCCATGGGATTTTTCAGGCAAGAATACTGGAGTGGGCTGCCATTCTCTCCTCCACGGGATCTTCTCAACCCAGGGATCGAACCCACATCTCCTGTGTCTCCTGCATTGCAGGTAGATTAGATTCTCTACCCACTGAGCCATCAAGGAAGGTTATAATAAGAGGAACAAATAATTTCCCTTTATACAAATACATTTTTTAAACAAAGATTTTTAATATTATTCCTGTTCCTGTGCATTTACCTTTGGCAAATGCCTGTCCATCAGCATGTCATTGCCAAAATGGGTTTAAAAGTACTAGAGGACAGTAGTTAGGACCCAACCAAGGCAGAACATGCAGCCTCTGTAGAGTGGGGCTTAGATTAAAGGAATCACCTTGTAATACAAAGAACCAGAAAACAAACTGGACTGAATATCAATGATAGCAAAATAATCTCTATGATGCATACACGAAATAATCAATAATAGGAATACCCATGAAACACACTGAGGTCCTCAGACTGAGACACTATTATGTTATGGCATCGTGCAGAAGTGCTGGGCAGAGGTTACCTGGGATGGGTGCCCAATCAGTCAGACAGAAAGTCTTCAATGGCCTGGAAAGAAACAAAGCTCTCCCCTTCCCTCTCCCGGCCACCTCTCTGGGTCCACGTCCCAGGGATTGTCCATCCCCACTCAGGTCCAACCAACCAAGCCAAAGAGGCCTCCTTCCTCTCTCTGAAATGACCCAGGCCACACTCCAGCCTTTCCACCTCTCTGCCTTTCTGTTGTCCCCTCATAGAGCCACATAAAATCTCTGCTCAAAAGTCCGTTCTCAAAGAGGCCCATTTTAAACACCCAAATTAAAACTGCAAGCTAACAGTCCTAAGAATCTTTTTTATCCTGCTCAATTTTTCCCATAATTATCACCCTTGAATATACTACAGAATTCACTTGTCTTTTATGTTTATCATTTATTGCCCACTCTTGTCCACCGACCCCCACACCTACCCCGCATACACTGGACTGTAGGTTCCACGAGGGTAAGGAACTGAACCTGCCATATTCACTGACTCTTCCCCAGCGGCTAGAAAACGGTGTAGCAGATATTAAGAGCTCAATCGATACTTACAGCACGACCGATTAAATGAATGCATCAATCATAGACTGTTATGATGAGTTACAGGGTATTTGTATGAAACACTGATCACCCATATTTATGTACAAAACACTGTGCTAGGCTCCTATGGGTAAAAAAGAAAAAAACAGACAAGAGTCCTTTTGACTTCAAACAATTTGATCCAAAACTGCCTCAGAGGTTATACGAGGGCAAAGGATGCCACACCCACTTGATCTAGTCACCTACTTCCTCCAGCATCTGCTCCACACCTGCCTACATGCCCAAGTTTACAACAGAATAGAAACACAGCAAGGGTCAGTATGTGTTTGGTTACGTTTGTTGCCAAATGTTCAGCCCACCAAGTGAACCAGTTCAACTGATACCTTTTTAATAAACATGTAACTTGAAATGTAAACATTTACAATGAATTATAACATATTGATTGCTGAAATGAAACTTTCAATATACCTTTTTCAGATCTTTGAGAAATTCTGATTTTGTCAAAAACATATAACGTGCCCGTAAATGATGCCAAGGGCCTGCCCTTCCTTCATTCTTAAACTTGGGGGAAAGTATAGCAAATCCCTATTAAGAGACTGCCTGTGCAAGATGACTTTAGCGTGACTAAAGCTTGTTCTGAATCAAAGGCCTAGAAATACGAGAACCTCTGTAAAGTATGTTGTGGAAGAAGAGAAGAAGGAAGGGAGGAAGAAAGAGAAAGACAGATGGACCAACAGAGAGAAAAAAGCACAGATCTGACACCCAGCCTGGTCTTTTGAAAGTGAAACGTTCATTTTACCTAAGGAGACTGTGTGGAGTATCTTTAAATATGTTCTAGAAAAACAAGTTTTGAGGTGTGCTGTTTCCGTTAGAAAGAAACAAAAGTACATGTGAGGGAAACTGGTCAAAAACAAAGGCCACCCTTGCAAAGTAAATGGAAATAATCACAAACTGGGTGATGATCCCATTACCCAGGATAATGCTCTTAGTCCGCAAGAGAGGAGACATTCAGGAGTATCGTTTGTGATTTTATCTTGTAAGCCAAACAAGTTGAAATGAGGGGGCATGGGACCTAGGTCAGAGGGGGCACCGCACCATGTGGGTTCTGCGTGTCGGGCTCCTGGCTGCTAGACCCAACACTTGCTTATGTGTCTGCCTATCTCACCTGACCAGCCAGCTTTTCTTTGTCCTCTCTTTCTGGAGGGAAGCAAACACCATGTGAGTATCTGCATTCATGGCATCCTCCAGGGTAGAAGGAGGATGCACACAGGGTGCTGAACAGACAATATTCCGGAAATCTACAAGGTTTCTGGAAGGCTATTTCTCAGTGAGGAAACCATCCCATCTGAATTTTCCTGGAGGTGTGCAGAGCTATCACTTTTGAAAGATGCGCCTGTTAAGAATTCAACCGGGGCTTAACGAAGGAAAAGGATCTGTCTCAGGAGCCAACAGCCAGCTGCCTCCTTCAGAACTGTGATTCCACCTCCAGAACTTCTTCAGTTCTTCTACCTTCCCTCCTTCCTTCTCACACTCCAACCAGCACACAGCAGCAATAAATGTGACTCCTCTCACACAACGTGCAGCTGTCAACAGCTCTGTACAGTTCTGTCGGACATCAAAAAACATTCCAAGAATCTGGTTAAGTGCTGACGAAACTTGCTTGAATTACCCATGCTACCTCCGCCTCCACATTCCATACGCATTGTTTTCCTGATGCTGGGTGGAGGAGGATGGATAGTTTAAAAAAAAAAAAATCTACAGATTGAGGGGCAGAGAACCTCTAGCCAAAAATACATATATAATTGCAAAAGTGGGTAGCGAGTGTAAAGAATAACTCAACTAATCTATATATCTGATAAAATTGTATCCAAGACAATGGTAACTTGGAACTCTCTTTAGATATTCAGCCACAAGCACCATCTGCCCCTGCCCCCAACCCCACAATTTCTTCTGCAGAAACTTTGAAAATCTTAACACTGCCTCACAGGCTAAATGAAAATCGTCTCAGAATTGCTTCTTGCAATTAAGTTTTTCATGCATGCAAAAACTATGGAGCTCCTGATTTTCACCATTTGTGTGCATTAGAAACTCCTTCCAAAAGGTTCATATCTAACAGCTATGTAATTAATCAATAAACAGTTACTGCTTTATGAATTAAAACTCTTTTTATAATATCCTTTATATAACCACCATTTTCTCTCCAGAATGCAATTTGATTTCCTCATGTTAAAATTTTTCAAAAAAAAGAGGAGAGACAGAGAGATAAGAGTGTTATCTATAAAAAAATTTTTAATTAAAAAAAAAATCCCAGGTTTTTTCATGGGGCATGGAGTTTGCCATAGAATTCCTTGAGTTTCCTTCTGTACATGATTCTAGACCAAAAGGGACAGACCACAGATGCTGCACACTGCCACCCTGGCAATATGTTAACAGTGTTTTATTAAGATAACACTACCAGCAAAGGATTCCCAACAAGATGATGCCAACTGTTTCAATATTCCTCGAAACCATCCCAAATGTTTTATTGTGATCCGTGTGTGTCAATGGTAGAGTAGGCTCCTCTTAAGAACGAGGCCCTATGCTGGTGCTTTTAAGTGAATGACCTCACTTAATTCTCACAATAATACCATGGTTTTAGGTGCTAGCTTTCCCTTTCAATAGATGAGTAGACATGAGCTAAAAAAGGCTAAAAAGCTGCTCAGAGTTAAACATCAAGGTCAGAATCCAAGAAATGTTTTTTCTGATTTCAAAATTCATGCTAATTGCAATTCAACAAAGTGCCTCAATGGGCTTAAAGGCACATCTCACTCCTCTGATAGTTGTTTAGTGCCTCAGAACACGACACGTAGCAGCCTAATTTATCCTTTAAAAGGTACTGTTAAGGTGCCTTTTGATGGCTTCTGACACATTAAGAATGAAATCCCAATGCCTAGCAATGGACTAACCCCTGAATTTGACTCAAACTACCTTTGAAAATGCCACTCATATTTTTACCTCAGGACTTTTGGACTTTCTCTTCCTCTGCCAGTAACTCTTCAGATCCTTCAGGTCTCTGCAAAAATGTTACCTCCTTAAAGGTGCCTTCCTTGACAATCCAATCTAAATAAGTGGCCCCACTCACCTACCCTGCAGCTAGCATGGATTTTAACTGTACTTTTCCATAACTTTGGGCTTCCCTGATAGCTCAGTTAGTAAAGCATCTGTCTGCAATGCAGGAGACCCTGGTTCAATTCCTGGGTCAGGAAGATCCGCTGGAGAAGGGATAGGCTACCCACTCCAGTATTCTTGGGCTTCCCTTGTGGCTCAGCTGGTAAAGAATCAGCCTGCAATGCGGGAGACCTGGGTTGGGAAGATCCTCTGGAGGAGGGAAAGGCTACCCGCTCAAGTATTCTGGCCTGGAGAATTCCATGGACTGCATAGTCCACGGGATCACAAAGAGTCGGACACGACTGAGCGCCTTTCACTTTCATCCATAACTTTCCATCTCCTTGTGTAGTCCAGAGAAAATACCCATTTGTGTTTTATTGTGAAGGTCCCAGTGAATGGAAATCAAGGTAATTTGTTTGTTTTAAACGATGTACTTTAAAAGTACTACTCAGGAAACGATAAACAATGCCTTGATTCAGAGCCTTGGTTTCTAATAACATATTTGGATGCCCACACATTACAGCTAAATTGAATGAGATAGTGAAGAAAAATTATCTTGGAGATGTTATCTGTTTCTTTGTTTATTGTCTGCCTCTTACCAACTAAGATACAAAGGCTCTGAGAGGATAGACCCAGGAGTCTTACTCAGTACCTACAACAGTGTCACACCCACAGCGTGAGCTCAGTCAATATTTTTTAAGTGAATGATCGAACTCTAGGTGCCATGGAGACACACACATAATTACACACAGGCCTGACCCTTGAAAGTGTTCCTTCTACAAGGGGACAGCTACACAGTTTCACAAGGCAAACTGTTTTAAGTGCCATAAGTGAAATAATAATGCAGTATTACGTGGTTTCAAAACAGAAAGGATTAAAACTCGTAAAACCTAATATTAATAACTACTTATCATTTCATCAAGAAAAAAGGGTGGAAGATAAATTAATGAGGGAATAGGAGAGACCATGAACACACACCCTCTCTCTCTCTCTCTCTCTCTCTCTCTCTCTCTCTCTCACTCACGTTATTCCTTCGAGCGGAAATGCTCAGTTAAGTCACGGCTTGGAAGATATAAACATCATTGAAATTCAAAAGCAGTTCTGAAGAGAGGATGCCTCAATTGGTATGCAAGGGATGTTTCCTCCCCCTGAATACATTATGAACTTGCAGCATGCTAATATGCCATGCTATCATAAGCACCAGATGGGACAGTAGGCAGTACATGTCCCATCAAACCTCAAGAAGATGTATTAATGTTCATGCTCTTTAAGAAAAAAATCCTTTGCCAGTGTCCCTAGACTTCCACATTTCTTAGCATTCAGTTACTTTCTCTCAAAGCACAGTCCTCCAGGGCTGCTCCTCTTCACCAGATGGTGTCAGGAATCATTTCAATCTATTTTATCACAGGAGGCAAAGGCCACAAAGCGTGTCAGACTGCGCTTACTGAAGGCGCACCACGCACAAAAGACAACCGCAGCAGATACAGGAGATGCAAGAAATAAATCCTCTCCAGGCCCTACTAAGGGAACGTTCGTAATCATGCTGCTGGACCCCTTATTTACATTCAACACAGAAAAATAAAATGCTGTGATATATCTAAACTGTCTAGATTACTAATATTATTGTGAAATTGAGGTCTACCTAAATACTCTCTTAAAGATGATCAAGCTAAACTCACAAAATTCTGAACGCTCAGAAGCTGGCCTCAAAACAAGGCAAGGGCATCACAAATGGTACCTGAGTGCACTGAAATAGATGCACGTCTTTACAAGTAACTATCAGAACGAATAAACAGCCCAGAACTGGCATGAAATGCACCTTCTCTTAACTATCTCATTCAATTCAGGTGTAATGTGTGGGCATCCAAATGTGCTATTAGAAACCAAGGCTCTGAACAAACACGTTCTTTGTCATTTCCTGGGCATTGTTTTTAAAGTACATCATTTAGAACAAATAAATTACCTTGATTTCCATTTATTGGGACTTCCATGATAAAAAACAAATGGGTATTTTCTCTGGACTACCCAAGGAGTCAAAAAGTTATGATTTACAAATGTCTAATTTGAATATGCTTCAGAATCCTCTGAGAGCTTGTTCAAACACAGATTGCTGGGCTACCTCAGAGTTCCTGATTAAGTTTGCAGAGGGGCAGAAAATATGTATTTCCAATAAGTTCCGGGGTGATAATGATATTGCTGGTCCATGAAACCCACTTTAGGAACTACTTCATTACATCATTCTATACCACATTTCCAAAGTGACCCAAAGACCCTTGGAAAGTCTATAATCCATGCAGAGTATCAGCAATATCCTTGTAAAAACAGCCACTCAGTGGATAAGCTACAGTGATCTTCTATAAATTTTTAAAGGCACAAATTAAGGGATATACTTATAAAATATGTGTTAAATTAGCAAGAATATTCTTCCAAAGTGATAGTCTCTGAGACTCAAACTTGCCCTCCTATCCCTTTCAAAGGATTCAACAAATCTAAGAGGGCAAAGATATTTAAAGAAAGCTCCACTATCATAGATGTTATATGTTTTTAAAAAAATTATGTGTCAAGCACTGCAGGAATGATTTTAGTAATCTCTCTGGAGTCTTTATGATAAATTTTACCAGACTATTCAACTACTCCTCATCTAAGATTATTGGTAGAAGAAACTGTTGATAGAATTTACCATGCAACTGAAAAGATGAAAATATTTCTTAATGTTTGTCTTTTGTTATGCCTCCCAGGGTCGAGAAGATACTATGGAATAGGTAATGACAACCCACACTCTTGTATTCTTGCCTGGAAAATTCCATGAGCAGAGAAGCCTGGTGGGCTACAATCCATGGAGTTGCAACTGAGCAACTCAGCTCACAGAATCCTACTCATTATGTCTGCTGGATCCCTGACACCTTACACCCAACCTCCCAAACTGCAGGCAAGTGCCCAGGTAGAGGAAGCACTAATTTCCCCAAATATTACAACTGTCAAAAGCCCTAAACTTTGTTTCTAATTTCAGTAATTATGTCAGAGAGTGCTTTTTTTATGTGTTATATAGTTATCATACTTTTAGTAATATGATCATGATAAATTATCAGACTTGTAATACATGCAATTTTAACTAATACAGCTAGCTGCCAAGAAAGTTGTATATGGCCAAAAAAATTAATTTATTATCTTTCCATAGCTTAAAGAAAATGCCTGATTGATTATTAAATACCATTTACCAAAAATTTTTATAAGATTTACTTCTTAATTTCCCCCCTCATATTTAACATGCTTTGTGCATGACTTCTTTCCTTTAAGATCTCTGTGAATCCCAATACACCTCTCATCCTCACTTATTCATTAAGTAAACATTTGCTGATTCCTTACTCTCTGCCTACTACCTCATGGGTAGCCTGGAATGGAATTTTTAAAACTAGGAAATCAAGATCTTAAAGCAAACGGCAGCTTTATCAAGAAGAGCTGATGACACTTAAAATGTCTATTATTTTAAACAATGAAGAGTCTGTATCTTGGAATAGATAAAAGGTTAGAATTCAGCTCTCTGAGCAATATCTCCTGCTAGGAGAAATGAAAATCAGTCAGGAGGAAAAGTCTCAGAGACACCTAAAATTACTCCACAAGTTAAAACTGCCACTAATTAACATCTGGGGGAAAACAAAACAAGATGGGCTTTTCGCATTTTCACTTAAGCACTCACCTCACTATTTTACTCACCATTCTAACTTCGGTTATATGGTTTGCAAGCTAGCAAATTCCTGGAATGGGTGGACGTGTGGGCACAGGAACAGAAAGAGGGTAGGCAGAAGGGAGAGAAAAGTCTACCGACTGCAGACAAAACTCGCAAGCACAACACCCTAGAGTCCTTCTGTGTGATTGAAAAACTATCCCCTATGTTTTAAGTCCAGAGAGAATCACTGTCTGACTTTGATCATTACTGCTTATATGTAAAAAGTCTGTACTCTGCTTTTTAAGGAGACACAGCATGCTAACAATAATCATTAAAACCATACTGCAAAACAAAAGTCAGCAAAGCAGAATCCTTGCTTCTAAGACAAGGAAAGTGAAGCTCAGACAGACAGTAAAATGACTTGCTTATTTCTGGTCATACCACTAAGTGGAAGAAGTCTGACTCACACTCAGCCATTGACATTCCTGATGGCCTGTGCTTTCTGGCCTCATAAACACATTATATTAATTGTTTATAATATAAACTCAAGTTATAAAGCAAAAGATACAGCATGTTCAGCACAAACTGATAAAGAACATAGCTGAAAGCTAAAAGACCAGGGCCATTCAAAATAACTGACCAACAGGAACAGAAATTTTAAACAAGTAAACAGAAGTAACTTTGGGGCTTAAAGAGATACCCTTTTGCTCTCTGGAAAACACTACAAAATGGTTCGATTCTCCAAGAAGTTTTAGGAAAAGGTATATTAACATCACACTGATACGCTTTACCCACAGAACATATGAGCAAAATGTACCAAAGTACCAAAGGTTTTATCCCCAGAATATGTGAGTAAAATGTAGATAAAAGTGAAAAATAAGTAGAAAGACATTCTTCACCTGGGAAATTATGTCACTTGTCCAAAACAACAGGGAATAAGTAGCAGATCCAGAGATTTTAACGAGTTTTCCCGACTATGAAAGGACTACATTAAAAAAAAAAAAAAGGTAATGAGATGTGCTGAAAGTTGGGACCAAAGGAGGGGGAAAAAAAAGAACCACCCAGAAAGATATCCCTCCATGTAGCAAACAGGTAAATAACAACAGGTAACTTTTTCTTTCAGCAAAGTTCTTTAGCAAGACTCTTAAATTGTACAAAAACTTGAAAAATCTGTGAAAGCTTGATCACATCTATACATACCTTTTTTTTTTTTTTTAATATTTCATGACCAGCAAGCTTTCCTGGTGGCTGAAATGCTAAAGAATCAGCCAGCAACACGGGAGACCTGCATTGGATCCCTGGGTTGGGAAGTCCCCCTGGAGGGGAGCACGGCAACCCACTCCAGTATTCTGGCCTGGAGAATTCCATGGACAGAGGGGTCAGCGGGGAGGGGGGGGCTACAGTCCATGGGGTCTCAAAGAGTCGGACACGACTGAGCGACTAAGCACAGAGTACACGCAAGCAAACACTGGTATAGAGAGAATGCTTGGGTAAACCAGGGTTTACCTCTGGTTCCTATTATTCTATATTTTATAAACCAATGATTAAGAACACTGCAGAAAAACTGGACGAAAATAAAATGCTTTCTATGGACAAAAAAAAAATCTTCATTTTGATTCCTTAATATCTTCCTGTCTCTAGGCTGGCTCACACAACTAACACTAGAGCAGAAAGAAAGAAAAAAATAAATGTTAACAGACCTTTCAAATGATATGTTGCCATAAATGCGAGCATGCAGGTTCAGATAGAAACATCATAAAGAGAAAACAATGCCTATTTCACACGGAAAGTGTCAGAACCAAGGCCTTTCTTTGTTCCAGTCATATCTTTGTCAGGACACATGTTAAGCATTTCAAATGAAAGAATGTATAAATTGTTACCACAGGACCCTCAAATTTTATTATGTATTTTCCTCCCAATAACTCCAGCATCATTAAACCAAACAAGTCCAGAGGAAGGCAGGAAAGTTTAATCATGCAAAGTTCAAATGTAAAGGAATGATATGCTCAGAAGTGCAATTGTCTTTCCCAAAGTTCTGAATAACTTAGCACCCCATCAAAATCATCCCAGATTATTAAGAATGGTCTGTTTATTTTGTCAAACTCTTTAAGACTCTTGTTAAAGCCATAAACACGTGATAAAGACACCCTCTAACATCCCTTCTTCCTAAACAGCATTTCTGCCTATCTAATTACATAGCTCTTAAGGCCAAACTCTTTACAGTATCATGTTCTCATCGGTACTTTCAAACTTACTTTCTTGCCTGAGTATCAAAGTACGATGTTAATAAACCACACAAAATTAAAAGAATCCCTCTAATAAAGTGAGACTTTTTACAGACTGCACTTATCACTTAGCCCTTAAAAGAGAAATGTGGAAAACAGAAGTGAAATCTTCTAGGGAAAACCGCCCACAATTTTTAAATCAACTGCTTTTTTTTTTTTTTTTTTCTTTTTTTTTTAGAAGGAGGAGGGGCATGGTGAAAAAAGTTAATGTTCTTTCCTACAATGTGCTCATTTTCTGCAGTCTGCCTGCCTAGAACCTCCTGGGGCAGAACATGGGTACCCAGCAGCCTCAGGACTAAGAGATCTGATCTTTTTCCCTTGTGGCTCAGCTGGTCAAGAATCTGCCTGCAATGTGGGAGACTTGGGTTTGATCCCTGGGTTGGAAAGATCCCCTGGAGAAGGGAAAAGCTACCCACTCCAGTATTCTGACCTGGAGAATTCCACGGACTATACAGTCCATGGGGTGGCAAAGAGTTGGACATGACTGAGCGACTTTCATGACAAATTTTAACCACATGATATTCGACAATTTTGTTTGCCCATGTGTTGGACGCATCGTTTGATTTCCATTTTCCTACTATCGTCCAAAACACAGAAAACCCTCCATCTGAGGTTCTGATCAACAAAAGATAGCCAGGATTACCTCATGTCAAAAGCCTAGAAAGGTGATATCTTGGTTAACCTACGCGGCTTCATCAGGGCGTAAATTTACAATTTCTATTAGACTTTTCAAAATGAGGACATTCGTCCCCTGACGCCTATTACCCCCCATTGCATTCTCTCAAGCATAGAAATACACAGAGAAATAACTACTTCCTAACCTGTTTTACCCAAGATCATTCTTGACGACTGAGGCTAACGCTTTTCCATCTTTAGTTTTCCGCACGGAGAACTCCACTTTCTCTGCGACTCTACTTCAAATGCAAACATCCCTCTTCAAACATTTCCATCCAGCTTCCATTACAAAACATCCTCGCACCAAACACAACACACTCACCCTTCCATTAAAAAAATAAAAACAAGGACTTCCCTGGGGTTCCAGTGATTAAGAATCCGCCTGCCAACGCAAGGGACACGCGTTCAATTCCTAGTCTGGGAAGATTTCACATGCCATGAGGCAACTAAGCCGGAGAGCCTGCCAGGCACAACTCCTGAGCCATGGGCCACAACTCTTGAAGCCTGCAAGCCGTAGAGGCCATAGCCTGCAACAAAAGATGCCACCTCAACAAGAAGGCCGCGTACCACCACTACAAGTGTGCAGCCAGGACCACCTAGCACAGCTGAAAATAAATACACAAATAGAAGTTTTAAAAAAGGAATCAAAAATCAGTTGACAGACCAGAGATAATCCCTTATGTGTCCTCGGGGAAAATGCTTAATTTACCTGCTCTTCCGGTTTCCAACATTAACAGATGTCATGGTCACAGAAACCCATCGCAGAGCTGTGAGAATTAGTTAGGTATACAAGGTGCCTAGCCTTGGGGCCCGGCATATATAGGCTTTCAATAAAAGGCTTACTATACTATCAAGAGATTTATTCGGTTCAGAGATGGCAGTTATACACTCCCTCTGAGATTAAGAGGATTTCCTATTTCCTTTGATTGGAACTCTACGGGTTGAAAAACATAATTAAGCTAGACATCCTCAGAAAGTACATTTACATTAATATTAATTAATGCAAACAGCTGTTTGAGAAAGCCAGCCAGATAAACCTGCTTCTTGGTCAGGTGTGAAATCCTATTGTTCTCAAGTTATGAGTCATTTAAGTTAATGACGTATTCCACCAGATACTGTCAGCCACCAAAGAACCACAATTGTACACAAAGGAATTGCTTTCGGGCAATACCGTACCCACTGTCACACACAGATATTAAAACTGAATAAACAGAAATCAGTCTCCTGTCTTCAGTATAAGAACAGCAAACGAAAAATTAAGGAACATTAACAGAGATCCAACCTGGAGAAGCAGGAGACAGTCAAGGCCCATAAGCCCATGGTCCACACGTCCTCCTCTGTCCTTGACTCCTAATCCCATCAGGTGCTACCTGCCTCTGGGTTTCTGTACCTGTCTCTAGGCTCTTGCTATTCCATATCATAACTACTGTTTACTGTAACTTACTGGCTGGAGCACTAGAACTCAAAACTCCTTGAAGGCATGGCATGGAGAAAGACTGAACCGTAGTTGTTTGGCCTCTGGTACATTTTTCAGCAACTCACAAAAGTCTACTATCTGAATGCCCTTATTCTAGTAAACTTTAGTCACCACAGCCTTACTAAGAAGACTATTCGATCTGCTTAATACTCAATAATTAACCGTATTTTGGCTGTCTAATTTCCAAACAACTAACAGATAAATTTGATGGCACACCTTTGCCACAGGTCAGTGATTACTGTTATAGAACTTTCCCCCACAGGGCTCTGAAGCCCTGGAGCAGACAGGGAGAAAGCACATGGTAAGAGCAATTCCGGGTAGAAAATAAAGAAAATAAAAGGCAACAAAGTACGACCAACGCTAAGATGGCAATGTGATGGAACATGTACATGAGATTTAGAAGCAGCACGGTAAAGAGGGTGAACTGGGAGACGCCACTTACTTTACAAAACCACCTGAGCCTCAGTTTCAACACCTGTAAACTGAAGGCACTTTCAACATCAATCTTCCGGGTCTAAAATGTATTTTGTTCCTTTGATGATTCAAAAGTCTGTTCGGAAAATGGTTTTTACAGCATCTCCTTTGCAAACCTCAAATATCAGTGCAGCGATGAAACAGTTAATAAACATTTCTGGACACTATAATGCCTACTAAGCAAATATTTATTCTAAAAAATATTATCTTTTTCAATAGACTATTATTAACTGTGCAGGAAGATGCCTTGTAAAAATTCCAAATATTATTTTAAAATACATAGAACTAAAAGGTCAAATACTCAGAAATATTAACAGAAAATAATTTAAAAAGAAAAAGGGAACCGGTGCCAGGGTTTGAAAAGAAGCTGGAACTTCTCAATGCTTGCTACAAAAAAAGTAATGTCTGCACAATCTACATTTATAATTGGATATGTGCTGCTGATAGAGCTGTCTTTAATAGCTAGCAGGAGGCTTGTGTGCTACAGCAAAAAGTTAGCCTAAAACAATGGCAAACCAACCTGCAAGGTAAAACAGAGTGACAGAGAATGGACTCCTGTGTTTCTTGTTCTTGTACAATAGCACTTAGATGCATCTATTAAAAAAACCAGGTGCATTATCCAAAAGTTCACTTACTAGGGACACTAACAGTTGTCTGTCCACGGCAATTTCATTTCTGTTTTTCACACAAATCATCGCTTGCAAGCATTGATGTTAAAAACAGAAAAACAGTCTAGTACACAGTGGCTATAAATGCCAAATCAATTTTCAGCAGATAATAAAGTCCATGTTTTACAATCAGCAATGTACTGTTTTACTACCCAAAAATGTAAGCTAATAATATATAGCTCTCCTAAATGGAAAATGCAGATATGCTGTTAAAAAAAAAAGCGGGCCGGCTGTGAGAGGATGGATCATTTCTGCAGGGACCTTCTTAAAGCTCTGTGTAAGTGTTTTGAAAATATCACATGATGTGGCCATGTGTTAAAAATTACAGCCAGTTAAGTTCTCTGCTAAGAAAAATATGTGGGCAATTTATGAAATGCACTCCAGGATGGAGATGTCTTAAGTAAAACCAGATTTTGAAAACAAACCTTTTTTTTTTTTGAAACTTGAACTTAAAAAAAGTTCCAGTCACATCTGGAGAGCAGGGCCATTGAGAACATTGAGAAAGGGTGGTCTGGCCTGACGCTGGCCATCTTCCGAGAGAACAGCACCGTTTCTGGGCTACACAGACTGTGCTCACTTATTGTCCTTTTAAGGAAACAGTCCTAAAAGTATTTTGCGGGTCAACATATGTTTTTTGATAATATTATACAAAGACTGATAAAACTCGAAATGTTTCAGATAGCTCAGAGCCATCTCCTTCTGAAATACTGTAATTTCCAGAGTCTCCTAGCCTCATAAGAAAACATTTTTCTTCCCTTAAACACAAGGATCTAGTTGTTACTAAGTGACAGGCAGTAAAATGATATTTCCTTATATTGAGTTAAATCATAAAAATAGTATCATCTATTTCTTTAAAAGCGCGTATGGCCTTCTCTTTGACTTTTCATGGTTCCTTTTGAAACAGCATGCTGTCAGTAGCTAATGTGCGTTTGTTGTTTGTTTTTTTTAAAACAGACAGTTATAAAAACCCTGAAACTAAGACTTTACCTACCCATCCCCACAGATTGGTATATCTTTGAATAAATTCAGTTTGTGCACATCTATTTCCAGGGATTCCCCCATCATTATGAAAAAGCTCCTAGATCTGAGATTGTTACATCAAATTTGGACAACCAGGAGCCAAATCTGACACCTGACCTATGGAAGAAAGATAATGGTGATAAGGATGATGATAAATGTTAATATATATTTAGGATAGTGACAATATCAGA
The DNA here is from genome assembly GCA_024291935.2 of Okapia johnstoni. Taxonomy (NCBI): domain Eukaryota; kingdom Metazoa; phylum Chordata; class Mammalia; order Artiodactyla; family Giraffidae; genus Okapia; species Okapia johnstoni. The sequence continues at coordinate 8,092,532 of CM044309.1, forward strand.
TTACCAGAAATATGTCCTTTTAGTCTTGTACACATAATGTCTTACTTAAAAATAAAAAACCTGTCCCAGATGGTAAAAATGCCCATTAATATAAGTACATATGTATGGACAAAAATATGCTAAAAACATTACTAAGAGGTAGTCTGTCCGATAGCAGTGGTAAAAAAGTGCAGATGGGTGTCAAACATAGCCAAGTGTCAGAAGTGCTCAAGTATCACCATTCTGGCACAAGCTCGTAGTCACAGCTGTTAATATGTTCTCCGCATCCAAGACAAGGTTTTCTAACACAGGCGATGAGCAAGAGAGAGTGAGAAACACTGCCCACACTTCAGGTTCCTGCTTTAGAACTAGTCAGATATTAACTACTAAAACACACTTATCAATGTTCCTAAAACCTTAAATATGGTTCAATGCATTTTAAATAAGGATGTTTCAAAGAATACTTTAAAATCACGTAATTAATATGGGATAGCAGGGGTCCTACCTAATCTCTTTCACTTGTCATCATTCACAAATGGCTTTGGGTTATTATGTGGTTCTGTTTTACCAAAACAAAATACAGACTCTACTAAATGCTGATAGATCAGATCATTTAACACATATTTATTAAAAGCATAAAAACAAGTCAGATTTGACTGATGACATAAAAATCAGATGAAACTATACAATACTCAGGCTAAATAAAAAAACACAAGCACTTTTTCACACAGCTTCCATATCACATACTCAATGCACATTACATCTTCAGCTGCTTGGTGCATATAAATCAAGATGAGTGCTGAAAGAGTTAAAACGACCTTTCAAAGACTTCGTCATTGTCTTTTTGAAAATTGATTTTTCCCATATTTCAGCTACACACATCCCTCCCTTGTCCACGAAACTAATGAAAAGGTGCAGTTTGGTCACAAATGCATCCTTTCTGATGAGGACGTACAAGACACATCCTAAAGGGAAAAACATTCTTCAAACAACTGGCGATACCTACACACAACTGTGGTTGCAGAAAACTGGGAGATACTGTTTCAAAACACCATCTGTGAGGTGTACAAACTCTGTGACCAAGCACAGCCTCTTCTGCCTGTCCTGCCCAAAAAACCCACGCAAATCAGCCAGCTGGAGGATCTCTATCTGCCTTGTCTTTTTACTCTGAGATATGCTACTCAAAGTAGGCAAAGGGCAGTCCAGATCGTTCCTGAGAATAACAGAAACACCCTTGCCCCGACAGGCTTCTACCAAGCTTCTCTGTTCACAAGCGGAGCCTTCACTGGCAACGATCACAGAAACACTCTGGGCTCCAAAAATAATATTTTTCAGAGGAAATTAACATACATTAAATTTCCAGGACCACAACAGCTTCAGTAATTCAGCAGACTTTCTATTTTTAATTAACCGATTGCAATTATTTGCCTGATGACATCTCAGCGCTGTAATTTAGGACAAGACTGAAATAATCTGTAGCCCCTAAAGCTCGCTTCACTTTCTCTGACATAAACAGTTTTCGAAAGAGACCTTATCCCAGGGTTCCACCATAATCTGCAAACCCCCTCCATAGACGAAATGTCCAGGACACAAGGTACAGATGACAGTCGCGAAATCCACAGCAGAAAACATCCTTCTTACTTGAAGCTAAATCCCTCCCTGAGTGAATTGCTCTGGCCAACAGATAACGTGGCTGGACTTGCCCTCGGTCTTGAAAACACACCTCCCACGTCTTAAAAGGGAGGCTTCCACCCCTTGGATCCCTGGACCTAGATTCTGATGGCTCTTTTCTAATGCCACCTTCCACCTCGGTCACCCCACAGCCTCTGCCTGCCCACGTTAAGATACAGCCCGCTGTGGGCAGGTTCTTTTCCGAGCAGTAATGAAAAGTAAGCCTGCCTCCTTTGAAAGCCACAGAGAGAAAGGGGAACGGGGCTCACTCACCGGGCATTCCCGAATGCAGCGTCCACACCGAGAGCAGCGCTCTCTCTCTCTCCTAAGAGGAAGCGCGCGCGGGGCTCATGCTTCCCGTCCCAGAACGGGGGCCAGCAGAGAGAGGGGGGCCCGCAGGGGGGCCGGGGCGCCGGAGCCCGAGGCGGGGTGCTGGGCGCGTGCGCCTGCCAGGCGGGGACAGATGGAGAGCTGACACTCCGGATTGCACTTGGAGCAGAAATGTGGATGATGACAGGAGCACATGTGGCCTTGAACCCAGCCCCGGCTCTCCAGGCGGAACAATGACAGGGACGTGTGGGCCACCCCGGCCTCCCCTTACCCCCCTGGCCCTCTCTCGGCAAGTTCCAGAGCACCCAAGAACAGGAAAGTAAAAATGCAGAATGATAAGCTAAATGCTGAATAATTCATTCCCCACCACCCCACCACCCCCCGCCCCTTGCAAGTTAACCCTTATCTTGCCGGAAAGAAGAGAAAGACGACCTGCTCCCCCCTCCCCCACAGCTCCCAAGGAGAGCTGTCCCTTCCGCGTTCACAGGTTAACAACCCCCATCATTGGGCACTTTATTAAAAAAACAAACAGAGGCACGGACCTCGAAGCTTGTTTATTGACCTGGAAATCCAAAGCAGCATAAAAACCTGTTCCAAGACCGTGTATACTGTGCCAGTTTATCAGAGGGAACAAGAGTATCAGAATCATTCCCTTTGTCAGCTTCTCAGTAGTGTGTGTAAAATAGAACACTTTGGAGAAGCAGAAGCAGACCACTTTTATTTTACTAGCATGCTTTTAACCCCCTGGGATCCCTGCGTTGATACGCTCCAAACATGCTTAGCTTACTCTCCTCTACCTTGCATAGAGATCCATGGGAGATGAAAACAAAATCTTCACTGTAAAGCCTTTTCAAAAGCTGAACAATCATGTCCTCCTGCTTTCTGATTTTTTTTTGCACACTCTTAAATGTTTATCCCTCCCATGAATAACACATACCCAGCCAGGTTCAATGGACTCTTCCCTATTAAGCTTTAATGGACACCATGATATATAAAACTACGAGCCTTTGTTAGAGTGCTTTATCTAAAGCCGGCTATTTTCCTCTCAGCAGTCCCTCTTTAGTTCTTTGTAAAACATCCTTGCCTCATAGGAGAAACATATGCCTGCCTGCCTTGTGTGCCTTTTCTGCACACACAAAAATGCCAGGCAGAAGGAAAATACTGTTCACTTCTAAAACTCTTCCTCCATTTAACACTGGCAAATCTTCCCTAGGTTTCTGTGTGTTTGTTTTAACAACACGGCATATGATGAGACAGAGCCCTCAGGCTCTACCTTTCCAGTGGCTGTTCAATCCAGTATAAACAGAAACAACTCCACTCGGGAGCCTCTGACCAGCCAGCAAGCTCAATGAATACAACCGCCAGGAGCATCCCCCTTAACTCTTGCCCTGCCTTCACAGTCGTCAACTTGTCCTGTGCTTACTCTACCCTTTCCATATGCTTCTGGCCCTTATCAGATTGATTTTCCCCCTACTTGCTGCCTCAAAGAAACCATAAAAACAAATCCATCTGAAATCAGAGGCAGTGACTCTTGACTTCTACCTCCTCCCTCTTCCTATACCTCTCGCCAAGAATGCATACAACCTGTTTCAAAGCACACACATACCCTACACAAACTAAAAATAGATCATCTGTGCTAAACAGTGCCAATCAATAAGAACTATACAGCCCCCCAATAAGAAGTGCTGCTTCATCGAGTGAACCCCTCAAAAATCCATCACTGTCAAGAGACAACTTGTAAAAAGACTACAATTCATAATGATTCCTCCATTCTGTCACTAATAGCATATTGCACTCTATTTATGAGGCCAATCTTTTTGTTCATCTTAGTTAGATGTCACTTGTAATGAGGTCTGCGTAATGGATTTCAGAACAGTTATGCACTGATCTCAAACATTCTTATGACAGAAAGCTTTATAGCAGGCATGAGTGTGATAATCAATTAACTCCTGCTGTAAGGACCTTTATGAAATCCAGCATTCTAAATCTGTAGGTTTTCATTCTTAAAGAGAGTATTTTTTAAAGCCACACAAATGCTACATGGCACTGATTTTTTTTTTTTTAATACCATACCTAAGTTAGAAAGAGAACATTTTCACAGTGGGGAAACCCAACTTTCATCAATATGCATGGTGAATCACTTCTAAAATAGAAAATCACAGGACAGAAATGCAATACACTTTAAGAAAACTAGATGATATCCGGTTTTAAAACTGGGTCTTAATATTGGTACACTGCAAGTCCCTAAACCACAGCTCAGAAAATTGAACTTCCATATGCCATGTGATTATGTATCTTTTCTATGTGTAAAAAAGCTTTTTAAGCTGTTATCTGACTACAGTAATTGCCACTTTAAATTGATCCACATCAACAAAACTTGGATCCCTGGAGATTCTCACCTAGAAGTCTGGCTGCAGAAAGGGCCTAACAGAGTGTGTGTGCGCCTGAGACTAGCTCAACGTTTTCTCCAGGAGCCAGTTTCCCGCTCTTGTCCTTTAAGCCACGGAGGCAAGCAAAGCACCAACCTCACTTGCCAGTTCTCCCTGAACAGGGAAGCTTGGATACATAGTTCTATACACTTAATGAAACAGAAATAATTTTCCCTTTAATTAAAAAAAAAAGAGTACAAGGAGACAAGATCTCTAGAATCCAAATTGTAAAACACAAATAGATAATCAATAACATAATGAATCCATTTATATACGTGAGAAAAAAAGAATATCTATTATATAAGTTTTCTCTGATGCAAAACACTGTCTTGAATTACCATTAGGAAATATATTTTTAAAAATTAAAATAGTTCAAAACAAAAGAATTCACTGTTGACTAAGTATCATCCTTAGAAGAGCCATGTAAGTTAACGCATGTCTTTTAATAAAGAACACTGAGCATTTTCAAGGCAATTTTCTTTAAAGAGCACCATCTAAGAAAATCACCTTCCAAATCAGTACCTTGAGTCAACAACTGAATGCCTGGCTCCCAAAATGATACATAATTTTTTGACAATATATTTAGCTCGTTCACTAGAAAGACATTACAGCATTGTGTTGCTCTAAGGTGTTTTTCACTTGTTTCCAAAACAGACCATGCCTATCTTACAGACTTCTTCCTTAGTTCAAACCTAACTTACCAACAGGGACCAAGAGTCTTCTGAAACTGTCTGCAGTTAATGAAAGCTCTCTACAGTGGGGAAGGGAGGGTTTGAGTTGAAGCTTTTCCACAGGTCTTCTCAGCTTCCCACTTGCTTAGAGCAGGGAACTGTGGCACACGGTGACTTCACACAGTGGGTATTAAGTGAGTTAATTCAAAGGAGCTGAAACCTCATTGATCCTAATTGAAAGCAATACACCCAACCAAATACCTCCCTGCCCCATCTGCTCTGGTCTGCCACCAGCTATTCAATACAAGAGAATTAATAGTTTCAGATATTCTAACCGACCCAATAAAAGCACTCATTTAAGCAGGGCTGCATTAACAAAGTGAAAACACAAGGGCAAAATGGGTTCAAAGGGAGCATTTTACTCCTAGTTGCCTTTAACAAAGCTGAAGAAGGCTGATTCTGACTTTTTATGTGCAAGACTTGATAAACTGAATGAGAAGGCACTCAGTGATCAGCCAACGAGCACTGATGAATGGTCACTAAGACCCCCCTGCTCTTAGGGGAGACCCGTCCGCAAAGTGGCACACCAGCTGGAAAGGGCGGACTCACTAATGTCCAGACTTCTCCGCTTGCTTGTTCCACTTTCAATTTCAGACCACTGGCCACCAAATGAGGCTGACATATTGGAAAATAATGTTTTATGGGCGAGTGGTAAAAAATAAAATGGAAGCATTAGCTCTGCTTTCAAATTCAAATCTGCTAGTTTTGTCAGACCCCAAAGGTTTTGATTTTCCACCCAGCTGGAAGCTATTAGTGTTTTCCAAAGGCATCCCACTGACAGGGCAAACCTACCTAATGTGTGAGCTGTTGGGCTAAGATGGACCTCTCTTTTGGATGATTTCCTAACTTCTCATCACTTTGACAGTCAATTAAATAGATACAACACCTAATAAAAATGTACATTAATTTGTTTCTGCCACTGAAAGACATCTGAAACTGTATTAAATAAAGGCCCTAATAGGTTGTCTCCTGACAAAGATAAATCCAATAATACTTTGTCTGTAAGAAAAACAAACGGTTTTATGTTTCTGTAGTTAGGCTACAACGTCAGATGCAGCCAACCAGAAAGAGATGAGTGGAAGAGAAAAACAAAAAAATTAAGTGAACAAGTTCAGTGAAGTATTTTATAAAGGTAAGAGGAAATCTGCCACTTTTAAACTCCCTAATATAAATATCTGCTGTAAACAACCAGACACATTCACACTATTTCCCTCAAATAGTTCCTTTGGGGGAAAGGACCGGCAAACGCCTGTATCTCCCCTCAGCCGGCCCACAGAAGGGCTCACAGGAACTTTGCTAACTGACAAAAAGGAACAGGAGACGTGATGGCCAACTTGAGAATCTGAAGGGGACAGAAACATGGGGTCAAAGGGCTATTTGGGGCTGTCCAGAGGGCCTAAGTGAGGCAATAAGATGGAATCAAGTAAAAGAAAATATGCTGCATAGAGGAAGCTTGTCTTAATAGGTGATTATACCAGACACATCACAGCAGCAGGAAAGCTTCACTGCTTGGATCTTTTGCAACTAGACGACAAAGTACCATACGAAATAGTGCCTCATGGAAAACACGCCGTATGGTCTGTCAAGAAATCCAACTCCACCAGGGCAAGTGGCAGGTCAAGAGCTAAAAGTCACGACCCCTTGCCTTCACCTGTGACATGTCAAACCAGAGGACTCAGGTCCCTTTGATTTCTGTATCTCCAATCAGTTAGAGTGAGTTAATGTGCTCTGAGCTGTGATTTGAAGATTCTAATCATAACATACTTTTAAATAATAGCGATGACCTAAGCTGATAAGCCGCAAAGTCTGATTTCTTTTTTTTTACCATCTCCAATGCACAGAAAATACAGTGTTAGTTATAACATTCCAACAATTTTTTAGGCACTATATTTGATCCTCAGCTCTGGGTGAAATATAATATTCTCTACATATGAATGAAAAGACATGTATCAGTACATTTAAATATGTAGGGACCATGTATGTATATTTCTGTAAAATGAAACCTGTTTAAGATAAAATATTACATGCCACAAATAAATAAAATCTGTATTCATAATTATTGTGAACTGTTTCTAACATTGCTGAGGTCTTCAAAACATTGCAATATACTGAAGTTCTTTTTCACCAACAAGTTTTGATTTTCAATATCTAATATCAAAATAATTCTGAAAGGATACAAGCTTTAACATTTGCATTGTCTGTCTGCATGTTGCATTATTTAAATGCAAGCTCCAAACCCAGTATCATTAAGTGCAGGTTAATCCACAGGCACCAGCAAAGGGTTAAATTATTTTTAAAACTTTAAAGTAAAACACTTCCTTAGTAATCCACAAGGCTGTGTATTAGCTGTATCAACTCTGCCTCTTCATACAAAAGCATTTTCCCATCAAAAACAATCACTCTCTACTTACATGTAAAATCTGCCAATAAGTTGCCATTTAGTTTCCTCATATGTCTTTTACCTACAAAAATCACTCAAATAATATAAAAGACACTCTAACTATACCCATCCCTTACCATTTGACAAGGACTGTAACACTATATGGAAAACCTTTGTTTCAATGTCACCAGCTCCCCATCCTGACTAATGGCTAGTTAGTTTTGTTAAAAGCAAGGGTGATGGCGTATGCTCCAATGAACTTTCCCTCCTCCCAGCAGCAGACAAAAACCTGCAGCTCTGCCCTGTGCAGGCAGCCATCTGGACAGCTTTCCCTGGAAAGCCAGCCCACACCACACTGCAGGCAGAATCGGAGGGCTCCAGAGCTCTGTGGGGCTATTCATGACATACCAATTTCACATTTTCTGCTTGTACGCTTGCAACAATAAATGCTAATGAGGACTATGAATGACAATTTTAAAGACAATAAAAAGGTCTCCAAATCCCTTGCATACGGAGACACTGTTTTCAAAACTTCACCTTCTGTTACAGAGCTTTTGGAGTCCCAAGAAGAAAAAAAGAATAACCTAAGGAAAACAATAAGAAGATCAAAGCACAACTGAATCCTTAAATTTTTGAAAGAAAGTAATCTGTGTAAGCCAGACCACAGAGCCCATCACCCCTATGGACAGCCCTGTGAACGCATGAGGTACCTTTATCTCTGCAACCTTTGCTTTCAGCAGACATGTAGCCCAGCAAATGCAATTCCTACAAAACACTGATCTTCTTTTTAGAGTTTAGGAATTCGAAAGGCAGCATTTGTCCAAAAATAATATAATCATCATCATTAATCACACTTTGGCAAAGTAAGGATTTAACATCCCACACATCTTTAACTAAATGTAAATGCAAAGTGGTCCTCTTCTGAAAACATCTATTCTCAAAATAATGCAATGGTTCTGGGTGATGAAACTACAAATCACGTTTATGTTCCTCTTTTAATTTTTCTCTATTTTCCAAATCTTCTAAAACGAGCATGTATTACATTTTGAACCAGAATAAACAGTAAATATTACTTTCAATACAATTAAAGTGATGAACAAAAGATAGAAATGTTTTTGACCTTGATAGCAATTAAACTATTTTTCATAGCATCAAAAATAAAACAAAAAATTCGTCTTACTATAAATTGTGTGCAGGGTAGTCTCCTCATTAACACAGATTAAAACACTTTCAACAAAATCCACCAGGTGGAGCAAATACACAGCAATAAAAAAAAAAAAATCCCAGAATTTTTTCATCATATTTTTCCCCCCTACAGGACTTTTATCTCTAACAAACTCTCCATTTCTCTCTCTCCACATTTAAAATTAGCAAAATCTATCCATACATACTAATTTGCCACATTTATAAACAAATGCAAACTTACACAAAAAAAGATGTTCAGCTACCACTGATTCCATTAAAGTTTTCATTCCAAAACTGCTTTATTTGTTCAAATAATACCCAGCACAGTGTATATGCTTTTACAACAATACAAGTTTTTAAATTAATGTTTCACTCTGACCCTACTGGGTTTCGTGGTCATGAACCCCCTCTCCTCCTGCTTCACAAGACCAGGCAGCAGAATAGAATTCTGTACATTCTGAAATACACCGAACAGTAGTTAAAGCCTATGAAACTCAACCTAATTCTTACTCTGTATGGAAATTTCACTGTTGACTTATTAAAATTATTCTTAATTGCAGACACCAGACTACTAAAACTTTGGAATACTGTGGCTTTTTTTATCTGTTATACCCAAATGTCCTATTTTGATTCCTGATGATAAATTAACACAAGCCTATGGTTACTAATAAATTTTGGCGTTTCCCTTCTCTTTTATAGAGTAATTCACTTTCTCCCAATCTCTTCTCTCATGGATCTGCTTTTTTTCTTACTGTTTTCACTCCACATTTACTGGGCACACTCAGCACAAGGCTCCAGCGCCACTTTCTTACTATTTTGCTCTTTAATTCCCGGTGCCACCACCTGCAAGCCACAACTCTCCCCAGGCACTTTTCAAAGTCCTCCAGGTTTTTCTCACGTTATACACTCTCTGCTGCTAAGGCCTAATGCTGTAACTGGCAGTAACGTTACTCGCATTTAAGAAAGCTCTAGGTAGACAGAACTTTCAGAAAGCCGGAGCTTGAAACAGGGATACCTGAAGTCTGTCAGTGAAGGACACCAGTCAGGAATGTTGACTGTGGCTAAATTATATTTACATGTTTTCTTTTCTCATATTTATACTGATGTTGAAAGAGAAATACTCTGAAAGAAATGCAGCAGGCTGATACATAAATAAACATGCAATGCCTGAGGATACACATAACACTTTTGGCAGAGCTACTTATGCTAGTGCATAATAGATCATGGTGATGCCAGCTCCATCACACGACGCACCAGGCTAATCCAATTATTTAAATGATTATATACTTTTCGCTGGAGTGGTAGACAAACACATAAAATATTGACATTGCTTCCATAAATATAATATGAAAAATAAGCTTTGAAAATCATTCCTATGAAACTCTCCTCTGCAAAGTCCCAATTTCTTTATTCTTTGCAGAGAATGGAATCAATTTCCTGGAGCTGGGCTCATGCACAGCACAAAGATACACACTGCTCTCTTTACATGCTGCAACTCCTATTAACATTAATGGGATGCACATATGTGCATCTAAAGGGTAAATGCCCTTAAGTTTGCATGACAGAATCCTAATGAAGTAGTTGGAAAAAGCAAATCACTGCACATGTAGTCACACTTTCCCCTCCCTTTGCAGGAAACCCTACCACCACCACCTTTGCCCCCCACACCCCCTCACACACAGCACATACATTTCATCAGCCCACACTGTGGATAAAGAACCTACTGGATTTCCTCATGGAAAGATAACATGTTGTTACACTCTTGGGATCTCCCAAGTGGCTCCATCTCCAAGCATTTCTCAGAGTCTTTACCCTATAGGACTCTCAACTTGGCCACACGTTTCTGCCCACATAGTATTTCTTACCATCCCCAGCTTCATCAAAGGGTGTGGCCCTTCCCACAGCAAATGTCCAAGTCCTCATATTTAAACTGCATGGAAAAGGGAAAAAAACCAATCTTCACTGTTCTATCACCTTTGTTTAAAAACGGACCATTCTGTTCTCACGAACAGATGAAGATTCCGAAACGGCCTCATAAAAATAACCTCTGAATTACTAGTTTCATACCAAACTACCAGTGAATCTGACCCCAAAAGACAACACGGGAGGGACAAGCAAAGAACAAGAATTAGGAAAATAAGAACCCATTAACTGAGACCAGTCCTGCACTGGTTAACGTCTGTGGCTGCTGATAGAGATATGTGTTTGATGGCAAGGCCAGAGTGTAAAATGAAAAAGACAGATCTTTAAACTCATTAAAAAATAAAAAAGATCAAGCACGTCTGTCAGCTTGGTCCAGAAAGAGAGAGAGAGAGGAGGGACACAGCACTGGCAGGAACCTCCAATTCCTGACCAAACCCTCTTCCACACAATGCCTCCAGAAAGCAAAGGAACCGGGGCGGGAGCCAGCCTGACGCTGGCGGACAGACAGGGCTGGCCGCTCAGGATGTCGGAGCGCCAGGCGGCCGCGGAGATACCGGGCGTTCACACAGCCGCCGGCGGGCTGTTTGGCTCTTCAGGTAATTAAACGAGGAAGCGGGGTGCTGGGGGTGGGCCTGACCCCGAGCCCGCGGCGCCCCGGGTCTGCACACCGACTTCCGCGAGAACCGCCCGGAGCATCAACACAGCGGCTCTCTCCTCCTCCCTGTCCGTTTCCTTCTGCATCTCTTCCTAAAGCTGACCCAGAAACACATCCTCTCCACAAACACAGCCACCCCAGGCTCACAGCCTCTGTGTGCTGCGAAAACCTTTGTGTTGTTCCCTGCCAGGACCCTCCAAATTTTGAAACACAAAATAAATAAATAAATAAATAATTGCCCTCGTGGCAGGAACTTAGTTAAGATTCATCTAAGCCAAATCTAGGTAAAAACAGGGGCATCTTCAGCAAGATGTGTTATTCAAAAAGAATACCACCCTGCTAATCATGTCTTCATTTGCACTCGATTCAAGTATGAACCTTTACCTTCAGAAAGCTCCCCAAGAAGTCAGTGATTTTGATCATCCAGTTCACAAATGAAACACTGGTTGTATGGTGTAATGAATACTGTTACATTCCGTTCTGATAATGAGCATTATGGTAAGCAAATACCACCTATGGTCTGGTTTATTATGTCTTGTCCAAAATCTTTACTTTTTTAAACACTCTAAAATGTTTCTGCTCTACAAAGAAAGTCACTAGGAAAACTCAGGAATATTAAAAACAAATCCTTTAAAAGATAAGAAAGTAGAACACACACATTAAGGAATGATTAGAATCATATAAATAATATATTCTTTCTTCATCTCAGAATCCATAGAGTAAAATATTGGCTGAAAGAGACAGAGGCCAAAAGAGAGATGAATACAAAAGCATGCCTGCTTGTCTGTGTTCAACACAAAGAACATTAAATGAAAACAACTGGCATGCTGCCAAATTCCTATAGAGGCAAAGAGATTCAAATAAATTGATTTCACGCATCACACTGACCTGGGATCAGTGTGCAGTGCTACAATAAGCTCAAAGCTCCATGTGGGGTAAAGCCCATTAATGCTATCAGACCTCTCAAACACGACCAAGAAAAACTAAAAATAAATGCAAATGCTCTCAAAACTCAGCAATTTTGCTTAAGAAAATAACTTTCTTCTTTTGCGAATAAAGATACAAATATCTGAAGGTACACAGCACCATCTAAATTAAGCGTTTTTATTTTTAAAAACACAAGTGTGGCTTTTGCAACACATACAGTATCTTAAAATTGGTACTAATAAATATCCCATCCCATGATTCGAACATAAATATAAACCACTTTGCAACAAGTTTCCTGTGTCATAACTGCTTCCATTCTAATGCCTGTGCATCTTTTAGATGACTGGTTAATTTTTTTATATGACAAATACTGGACCCTTTTCTTAATGGCTTATAAGAGCAAGCTCCTCAGGTTGGATACCACTCCTAACTGTCCTAAATCTGCCCAGTCTTCACAAAGACACACAATAACACAGCTGTAGAAAATGGAACATTGTGCATATTTAGGATATGCTTTAAAATACTAGGGGAAACACAGCAGCATTTTGTCTTTATCATAAGCTCCCACCGAAGCTGGTGACTGTCCCTAACGCATCATTTCTCTCCTGGCCTCCCAAAAGAGACAGGCCTGGCTTCAAACTCATCGCAGGGACCAGACTCTCTAGCACCACCTCAGGCCACTGTCGCTTACTGCCCCAACTGTTCACTGTCTCCTAGTTCTTTGTTTTTTCTGCTTCCAGATTACAACCCCAAGAATCCATGGACTCCACGTTTTTCATAAATTTCAAGTATGTGATTTCTGTTTCTACTTCTTGGCTCAACCCCATATTTATTTATACACACTCACTACCATCACAGAAAAATAAAAAACTAGGAGTAAACTTTTCAATGCCACATGAAACATAAAGAAAACCCAACCATTATAAAATAGGCAAACACATACCATTAGATACATATATGCACAAACATACGTGTGTGCGTACATACATCTGTATATATACTGTGTGTGGACACACACATCATTTTAAGTATGCACACCCACACACACAAGAGAGACGGAAGAAACTCAGCATGGTGTTTTTGATACCTGATGCTGAGGCTTGGTGTTTGCAGATTATAAAAACAAAACGAATTAACTTGTTTTAAAATATGTCTTTTTCATGCATTTTTGCTTTAAATGTGGATCTTCCACGCTGCAGTGGTCACAGAGATATGCCCCGTGACGGGAAGGGAACAAGGCTGTAATGGTGTGGGGGTGGGCGAAGACCCTGACACTACATACCTGCAAGACACGCTCAAGTTGTAAAATCCAATTTTCTTTTCCAATTTGAAATCTGCACCTTATATATTTTTATCATACTGTTAAACCCCATCCCCATACAGGTACATAAGGCAGAAGGCAGAGAATTATATCCTCTGTGGAACAAAGTGCTTTCTTCTGATGGAAGTTGAAGAGAAAGCAATCTAAAGCAAGGGTTGTTGTCATTATTACCGGTTTGTTTCCTTTATGCTATTAACACCTTTCTTTCTATGCCGGACTTGAGAAATCTTGTTTTTTTCTTTCCTCTTGAATCTCCCTCCCACCTCCCACCCATCCCCACCCCTCTAGGTTGCTAGAGAGCCCCAGTTTGAGCTCCCTGAATCATACAGCAGATTCCCACTGGCTCTCTATTTACATACGTTAGTGCATATACTTCCATCCACTCCCTCCATCTGTTTCGCCCTCTCTAGACTTGAGAAATCTAATCAACAAAGATCTGAGTTCTCAAAAAATTACTTTTTAGTAATAGGACGTTGGGAGGAAGACAGAAGCAGAAGTGAGAGATGTCTCAGCTACTCAGTAGGCTGAGCTCCTTGTCTTCTCTTTTGAATTGATGTCTCTCACTAATTACGGGAGAAGAACATCCTCATAGGATGATGGGGGAAATGAAGAAAAATACAGACAGAAACTAAATCATGACTTAGGTTATCTCAAAGGAGCCTATAGTTGTACAAAGAATCGTTTCACTTTCTCTGGACTTTCAAAAACAAAACACCCTCATTTGCCAATACCTTCTTGGAAACTTGAAGAACAAACCAGCAAGTCTTCATAGGAACCGCAAGAGTAGATGTTGTGTGTGTGCCGGGGGTGGGGGTGGGGGCATCTGTGTTTCCAGAACACTGGCCATGGAAGGTAAATATTTTAGTCCCCTCTTTTCCATACAGTCAAGCAGGCAGTCACAGGACTTCAAACCCCCTCCTAATCACTCGAGTGCCAACCAGTATCATAGAACATTTGTGTTTGCTCTCAATCCTTTCTTAGCACAGTTTATCTTTATTCATCTGTATTTCTGTTCCACTCCACTAAGCCTGAAACAGAGCTGGCTGCTGGAGGCATCAACTCTCTGGAATTCATAATACAGGGCTGTCCTTAATTATTAAATGTTGCAGACTTTAAGAAGTCACTTGCCAACTGGGAAACAGTTTACATTTTGTTTACAGTTTTCCTAAAGTTAGATATCACTTTTTTTTTTTAATGTGCCTATGGACACATTAAAATGAATTCTGCTTAGAAAATGACATTCACCTACAAGTTTTTTTTTTTTTAATCCAAATCAAACAGAAGAAACAATAAGTTGAAAACCATTTTTCCCTCTTTAGTCAACAAACTGTTTCAGAAAATACCATCTCTAGTTACAATAAACACAGAAATCATGGCATAGTTTTTACTCTTTAACTCCAAGTACTGCTCATCTTATAACAGATGTATTACAAAACATGGCAAGAAGCACAGCAACAAGAAGAGGGATAAAAACAAAACTGGTACTTAATCATTCGCTATCAAACAAGGGATCTCACAGCCAATCCCACATCCAAAGATTTCAAAGACAATTTCTTAAAATATGTAATACAAATCCTTTATCAACCAGCACTGGAAAAATAAAGAAAAGAAAAATCTTCATAAGAATAATTTATTAGAAAAAAAACAAAAGATTGATTCTTGGCATGTAAGTAAATCACAAAGTCAAAATATTTGTCTGTTCCTTACCTTGACAATATTCAAAGCTCCCCTTTTTCCGGCAGTCACCTATTACTAAACTCAGTGCTCTCCAAGTGTTTCTTTTCACAGATATCATTCTCCACCAATCGCTCTGCTAATCTCCTCTCTCCTTTTCTGACTGGGACAGATATTATGTTCACCAGCCCAGATCAATCTTTTCTATTGACAACAACAAAGGGAAAAAAAACGCATATATCACAACCAGTCTGAAGTATTACACCCATCTACTTAAAATACTAGGCCAGTTTTGTTTAAGAAACAGATTCAAGCCCTTCTAAATTTTAGAAAAATCCAAAACAATTTCCATTTCCTGATTTCCTCCAGGGCTCTCAATTTTCCACTCATCTGACTCAAAGCTGGATACTACTCTTCTTTCCTTAAGTTGGGTCTAAAACCTACATACATCAATACCTTAAAAGAATGCGTTAGATTTTACCTGTTTTATTTTAGAAAATGCTTTTAGATACTGCCTTTTTAAATTTTTTTGGAATTTTACATGCAAGTTAAATCGTGTTTCAAAACAACGTGGTATCCCCATTGTTTCACTGTCCTGAAACTTACGTACTGCCATCATTCCGAAACAACTGATAGCAGTAACTAATAATCTTTATGCAACCAACCAGTTTGAAAATATTAGTAACAACAATTGTTAGTGAATCATTTCACCAAATAAACCAATTTCTACTACTTTTTATTTTTCCCTAAAGCAATCCAGATATTCTCATTTGTCCTGCTAGATTTGTCAGGCTTACAGTTCATTCATTCATTCCCAAACATCCGCTATTTATTACTCACCTACTGTTACTAGTACCACCACTACTCTGAATAGAACAAGTATTACTATTTAGTTCTTACAATCTATGAGATATAAATCTAGAACAATCATATGCACATAAAGCAACAACTCAATAAATGCAAAAGAATAGATTTATAAAAGCAGTCTCAAAATATTACTAAGGCTATTATTGCCATTTTTTAAGAGACCAAACTATTCCCTAGAAATTGGAATTGGTGAATATACATGCTCTAATGTACATAAATAAGCAGATTCTATTATTTTTCAAAAAGCAACGCCCTTTATACATAATATTATGACTTTTCCATCATGTAATCAGTTGTTTCTCATTCTTAATGGCACAATTTAAATATATATATATTGTAAACAGAAGATAAATAAGTACCATTGGGAAAAAGAAGAAAACGGACACTTTTCTTAGATTCAGGTATGATTTCTGATAATAATTAGTGCCTCAACAACATCAGCAAAAAGCACTGGAGAGCCTGATACCGTCAATCCTACCTGTGTGGGCCATATTGAACAATCTCCATTAAACAAATGAAGGAAGCCAAGCACATACAAATCCCCTAGAGCCTAAGTCTTTTCCTCCTTCTCATGACTGCTCAACACCAGACTACTGTCTGGGTTTATTATCAAAAATGGTATAGCGGGTCTCAGTTTTGAGGCACATAAAACTACCATGCGGATAAACTTTTATAAGAGAAATCTCTCAATTATAAATGATCTCCCAGTATAGACTATATTGTTTCACCTTTTAACTTCACATGTGTCTGTTTTAATCAGATTATTCTGAAGTGAATGGAGAAAAGTTGGCAGGAAGATAGTGTTACAAAGGATTTCAAGTGTACATGTTTTTCTTAAATGTTCACATGGCATACAAATATACATTCAGGTAATACACAATGTAAACCTCAAGTTACCCCTGAGGATTCTTCCTACTCAACAATTCGTATATATGAAACATTATATCACAGTCAATAAGATGATTCACCTAAAAAAAAAAAAGGGCGCTAAGACTTGGATTTCTCGAAATAATGATTGGAGTATTATGCTTGTGCTTCATACCTCCAACACAATAAATGGTCTTTTGATACAAAATAACAATAAAATGAGTAATGGTAATGAGTACTGAAGAATACACATTCAGATTATTGGTGATACTTACACACTAAAGTCTGTATCACATGCGACTGAGATTTCTCTGTCTTTAATATTGCTTTGTTCCAATCCTCAGCCATTAACTCTGTAAAATCTCATTATGAAGCGAACATACACTGAGACCAGTTTAAAAGCTAAACCCTACCAAGAGCAGAATGCCTCAAACAATTTGTAGTTCTACACGAGTGTTATTAAAAAGGCTCAACATGTTGTACTACCATGGAAATTGTGGAAAACATACATTCCCAAACAAACATGACTTTTTCTCAATGGTATGAAGTAATGAAAACCACATGTGTAAATCTGCGATCCGCGCAGGAGTTCAAGCTGCAGCTAATAGAAAATACAGAAAGTGAACTCTGCTATATAAAGGATTCTTGTTACAGAAATATAACGTGAAAACCAGATGCAGACAGAAAATCTTAATCACAGATGGGAATGTAATCACTGGCATACAGAATACTTTTTTGATCAATCTTAACCATATGTGCAACGTATTTATTTTCTAAGGAATGCAATAACTTGAGAGAACCTCCTATTTGAGTTCAGTTAACCTCATATTTATAATGCTTTTATCTTACTCCCCCATCCCTTCAATGTGTTCACTGAGCCAAGGTTTTAAAAGGAAGAGTTTCTGGCCTTGGCAAATCCTTCTTGTATCAGTTTATCTTTCAAAGTTTTAATAGGATGTAAAAGACTACACACATCAGAATCAACCTCAGAAGCAAGTGCAGTTCCCCATTACTGTGTTTCTCAATCACTGCCAGGAATCCCGTCACTGCCTAAACACACTTCTCTTTAGAATTACATCAACATTTGGGGCATTTTTTCCTCCACAATCTCATTTGTAGGAGGCCCCCTGGTTTGAAACAGCCTCACTTAGGACTACATTCAACTTCTAACAGGAAGTAGCTGGGACACTGTTATTTGGGTGTCCCTCATCAGAGGTCCCATGAACTAAATTTCAAGACTCCAATTGCACAAGATTCCTTAAGCTTCTATGACATATACTCAACCTGAGGCTCCTTCTCTCTTCTAACTACTCACTCCCTGATATGCATAGAAACACATAGTCCTTCTTCTCGCCTCATTCTGACATATTCAAGACCCACCATGATTTGGCACTAATCTGCACCTTTTCAGCCTCTGCCCCATCCATCCCCTTAGAGGGTGCAGCTCTTCAGTGGATACACTCCCATAGAATGCATCATCTCATCTTTATGGATTTGTCCGTTAACTCTTACAGACTGGTGGATGACTAGCTTCTTCTCAACTCAGGTTTCACTCAAGTGTAACCTCAGCGACAGATTCCCTCCTGTCCCAAGTAAGTCTCTCCACTACCAGCAGCATCCCCCACCATTCTCTCCAACATTGGTTTTTTAACTGTCTTCATTGCATTTAACACTATGGTGAATAATCTTACAACTGTTTCTATTGTATGCCTCCTACTCCTAAACTATAAGATCTATTAGAGCAGGGGTCTTGTCTGTTTTGCTCATTAATCTTCCATACTTAAAACTGTGCTTGGCACCTAAAGAGAATGAAATAAATGAATTCCACCTAATGAAACGCTATAAAGGTCCAATTCACACCCTATGACCATCACAAACATTTCCGTGATCAGTCCCAAGGCCTATGATCATTCTTTTTCCTTTAAATTGTAACAGCATTTATGGTCTGTATCAGGCTGGACAACCTTTATCTTCCAAATATTGTTCATATGAGCCCATTCCCATCAATACTGTACAAACACAGGCCACTATGGAAATCACGCAGGGCATCCACAGCAGAGAAGCCAGCCCTTCCTTCCAGAGTAAGCACTAGGAAACCACGATTAAGGGCTGCAGGTAGCATTAAGTCCATACACCCTTTAAGGTTTTTATGCATAGACTTATCCCCCAATTGAGTTTACCAAGTGGGTTTCCTGCTCTGGAAAGGGATCCCATCTTATTCTCCTTCTGTCTTCAGACCGTACCTTGATGTGATATATGCATTTTGTTGTAATGGCCATGAGAAAAGGGGCCCTGTTTATTCAACAGTCTTCAAACCCAGTGCCTGACTCATAGAACGAGTTCACTCAATACTGGCTGAGAGAACAAAGGAATGAAAGATAACTGATACTACCTTGTCTTTCTTCCAGCTTCTTCCTCTTACTGTGATAAAGCACTATTTTAAAATACTTCAGATATTTAAAGATTAAAAAATTAAACAGAAAGCAGGTGACCGATCTATGAATTATTTTTAGTCAAGGTGACAACATAGGATGATAAATAAGTTAACAAACCAGGCAACTGAAAATAGTAGGAAGCTCTAAAATTTCTCCTCTGCTATACTCTTCAATAAAGTAAAATCTCCTAAAATGACTGTTACTTTCCTACTCTGACCACTTAGAAGCCCACTCCACACAGATGGACTGGAATCTTGGGTCTTCGAACACTTACGAGCTATTTGACTTTGAAACAAGTCACTTAACCTTTCTAAGCTTTAGATGTAAATTTCTACAACAGGATGATTATACCTAACTCACCAGGATGATATGAAGAGATAATCAACTGAGAGCAGAAAGGAGGCAATACCTATTTTAATATTATCATTCAGAGCATTAAAACACTAGGTCATTATCCAAAAATGACCTAGTGCAATCACAACATTTTCTTTTCTGAGAGTCACTGCTGTGCTAAATTATGATCAGTCAACAATACCAAAATATGTGGACATAAGCTGCAGGCCCCAAAACATTTTGCAGTGGAAAAAAGATAAAGAAATCACCACAAGCTAATGTTTCGTGATTCTTTTTCTCATCTAATTTCATCTGTAGAAGATCACCTAGAGGATAAGCAAAGAGAGAACCAATTATTTCCAAAGATTGGTTTCTCCAAATAAAGGCATCTGTTCCATCCCAGAAACTTCCACATAAAAGAAAAACGAGACTTTGAAAGTATATGCATTCGTGGTTGATGGCCACTCTCCTTTCTTCCCTTTTCTCCCAATCTCCCTGCCTCAGAAACGCATGAAGTTGTGCTATAGTTCTGTACTCCAAACGGTAAGTTTTCTAAGTACACTGAGAAGTTTTGACAATTTTCCGTTTTAATTCCCACCTGCCATCTCTGTGGCTGGCCCTGTCCACGGGGAAAAAAAATGGGGTGGTAGGATTTGAAGACTTCCAGCAGAGAGGTACTAAGCCCTAGAACAGAGAAGCCTGGGAGTCAGAAAATCTTGTTTCAGACCTCAGCCCACCACTCACGCAGGGTGATCTTGGGCAAGCGAGAAAGCCTCCAGGAGTGATTTGCAAATAAGCTCACTCGCAGGTGAGTATTAAATAAGGCAACATGTGAACGTCACTCCACGAAGGCATTCACTGTACCTCCTCCCCACGTATATCTGGCAAACTGACAAAGAGAGGGAGAAGGAGTTAGATAGAGTACTCGGGAGAAGTGCTCAGCCTGAGATATGTCCAGAAAACAGACATGGCAACCCAAGGAAGGACCAACAGGAGCCCCTGGCACCTAAGGGGCCAATGGGGGGCTTGGGAGAGGGAAAGCTGGGAGTCACAAAGATGAATTTTAGCCTTGCTGGGTCCATGATCCAAGGTGCAGTTACAGCTCAGAAATAAATATGTCCATGCATACAACATTCTGTTTATAATTTCAGGGAGCTCATCCTCTACACAAAATACATTTGAGAGCCATAGGGTAAAAAAGAAATAAAACAGGTTAAGATATGCATTTATGAACATGCAAGTGACTTAACCACTTCAGTTTGCCCAGGGCTGCCATACATGGGGGTGTTTTTTGGTTGCTAAAACTTAAAGCTAAAATATGGTGGCAATAAACTGTGCATTCTACAATATGAGAACACAAGAAAAAGGGACCAAGGGGGAAAAGGACTGGGAAAGAAATGACATGATCCTGCAAACAAAGATTTCATTTTGGTCTTAGCAATGACATATTTGAGGACAGTATTAAGTAAATAATTGGAATTCAAGGCAGGAACTTTCACCAAATATTTAATAAAGCATCAAAAAGTACCCCCAACTGTTCCAGGCTCCTACCTTTAAGGAGTTTACAGAGCAGGAGAGAAGTCTGAATCACATGGATAACAGAAAAATGTTAGATGTGATAAATTCTATCTTTGAAGAAGAGATAGAAGGTATCTTCTTCAAGGAGATCAAAGCAGTCAATCCTAAAGGAAACCAGTGCTGAATATTCATTGGAAGGACTGATGCTGAAGCTCCAATACTTTGGCCACCTGATGCAAAAGACTGACTCATTGGAAAAGACCCTGATGCTGGCCAAGACTGAAGGCAGGAGGAGAAGGGGACGACAGAGGGTGAGATGGTTGGATGGCATCACTGACTCGATGGACATGAGTTTGAGCAAACTCTGGGAGTTGGTGATGGACAGGGAGGTCTGGAATGCTGCAGTCCATGGGGTCGCAGAGAGTCGGACACGACTGAGTGACTGAACTGAACTGACTTGAAGAGGAGAGTTCATGAAAACCTGAATAGTTTCATTAGCAAGTGAGGAGAGGACAAAGCGGGTCCCCTATAGAAACAAATCTTAATTAAGGCTGAAGTGAGGAAGCCTGGTAAATCAGGGGCATTGTCTGACTTGAACATATGTATATCCCCCAGGCATTAAACAGGACCACACTCTCCATTAAGTATTTGCTGAGTGAAGGTGACTAAGAAGGAACAGAGAGGAGAAGACCCTACAGGGGGCTTCCAGAAGAGAGTGGCCAAGTCAGATGCCAAGCACAAGCAAGTCTTTCTGAAACGATACTGTGCTTCGCACACATTGTCCACACAATCCACTTGACAACCTTATGGGTCACGCCATTATTATCCAGTGAGAATTATTTCCAGATGAAGAGTAGGAGCTTCAACCAGAGGCAAAGCATTGAGGAGTTGGGTCTCTTCACTTCTCCACTTGACTGCCTTCTAGGAGAGAAGAGAAGGGCATCACCCTCCCCCCCTAGGAAGGGCAGAATCCCAGAACCATCCATCCCAAGTTGATGCTACAGTCTCTAACTTTATAGTGAGTGAAACAGGTATGAGGTTTGCAAAAAAACTCAGAAGATAAGACACATGCAACAAAAATTCTCCTTGCAACCGCCAATGCCTCAGCCCCACTTTCTTCCCATAGTGCAGTGCAAGTTGCTCAGTCGTCTCCGACTCTTTGCGACCCCATGGACTACACAGTCCACGGAATTCTCCAGGCCAGAATACTGGAGTGGGTAGCCTTTCCCCTTCTCCAGGGGATCTTCCCAACCCAGGGATCAAACCCAGGACTCCGGCATTGCAGGCGGATTCATTACTGGCTGAGCCACCAGGGAAGCCCAAGAATACTAGAGCGGGTAGCCTATTCCTTCTCCAGTAGATCTTCTGGACCCAGGAATCAAACCAGGGTCTCCTGCATTGCAGATTCTTTATCAACTGAGCTTTCAGGGAAGCCCCTTCTTCCCATAAAGCAAATACTATTATCAGATTCCAATGCACACTTCTCCCACAAGTAGACGCTTTTGTGCTTCTTTTGTACTACTTTTTTGGTACAAAAGTAGCATACTATATATACATTGATCCCTGCTTTTTTCATTTCACAGTATATCTCAGGAATGATTCCATATTAACATACATAAATTGGTCTCATTATTTGAAAAACTACAGCTTGGTTACAGAAGAAAAAAGTCTTAAGAGATTCAATTCTGACAGCTTTTATCCACAAACTCTGAATTTAGTTTAAGCTCAAAAGTGTAAAAAGAATTGTCAGTGTTTTCAAATTAAATGATACTGAACAAGGCAAGGTGAAAGTCCCTGAAATCATATTACATCGGTGAACCAGACCCTAAAAGTCCTGCATTTTGTTGTTGCTGTTTCTTCAGTAACCAAAATTCTTTAAATGCGGGGGGGGGGGGGGGGCAATTAATTAACAGTGAGCAATTGAATCACAAGAATTAAATACTGCCCCTTAACATATAAAAGGGATTCCTTTACTTTTCCAACAGGGGGCCTCTATTTTAAAACAAAAGATTGTGATCCTACACTATAGTATTTTGTTTACAGTCTGCTGATTGTGAAACACACAAAGATGAGTGTATCAATTTTGGTAATATTTAAATTCATTTTTGTTCATCTAATTTAATGTGCATTTGGAAAATGTCACTGTGTGAAAAAAGTATTTGATCTGCAGACAAAGATTGGAGTACTGAATGAATGAAGGCAGCTTCAAAGGCCCCCTTGAAACTCCCATCCCCCAAGAGTGCTGAGGACAGAGTCTGAGACACACTGCTATATAATAAGCACAGCCTCTGCCCTGCCATCAACTCCCCCTTGACTCCTCACTCTCTGGTCCCTGCCTTCTCTGCTTTACATACTAGAATTGAAAGAAATTTTTATAAATTATTCCCTAATCAAAAGTCTAATGCTTGAAACACTTAAAACAGAAAGGCTGCTCTGGTGGAAAGTCAGAAGTCCAGACCCAGCCCTCCTGATCACATTTTATTCTACCAGGTGGCCTGCAACATGGAAGAAAACTCAAAACACAGTTTGAAATCCATGCAAGGAGCCAAAGCTCAGCAGGAGCCAAGTCCCAGGACAATCAATAATCTACCCTCCACGCAACCACTAGGCTTTGAGGAAAATCAACCAAGTGACGGCCCCATTAACATTTCCCAAAAGTAGCTGGACCACAAGAGATACCCAGCTGGGTTCTGAGGCTGCTTTCTGGAGGCAGTGAGTCTATGAGTCTATGAGAGGTAAGTAAACTGTCCCTTAAATACTGATAGTTCAGTTAGTAAAGAATCCGCCTGCAGTGTGAGAGATCGCAGTTCAATTCCTGGGTCGGGAAGATCCCCTGGAGAAGGGAAAGGCTACCCACTCCAGTATTCTTATGCTTGCATAGTGGCTCAGCTGGTAAAGAATCTGCTTGCAATGTGGGAGACCTGGGTTCAATCCCTGGGTTGGGAAGATCCCCTGGAGAATGGAACGGCTACCCACTCCAGTATTCTGGCCTGGAGAATTCCATGGACTGTATAGTCCATGGGGTTGCAAAGGGGCACGACTGAGCGACTTTCACTTCACTTCACTTCAATGCCCAAATTCTGGCAAGCTAAATGCAGTGGACATCTAATCTGAGTTATCATCACTTTCCCTTCTCTAAATTCACCCCATATCCAAGAAAGTGAAAAGGAAGTCGCTCAGTCGTGTCTGACTCTTTGCAACCTCATGGACTGTAGCCTACCAGGCTCCTCCGTCCATAAGATTTTCCAGGCAAGAGTACTGGAGTGGGGTGCCATTGCCTTCTCCAGAGGATCTCCCCAACCCAGGGATCGAACCTGGGTCTCCTGCATTGTAGGCAGACGGTTTACCATCTGAGCCACCAGGGAAGTATCCAAGTACTAACTATTTTTCCTTTGCAATGTCTCTAGCATCTGCCTATTTCTCCTTGTCGCACAAACCCATTTCTGGCCATTCTTCTACAAATATCTAACATCTAAACTACTGTAAAGTCAGTTCCCTACCTGGCCTCGGTCCTCCTTCATTCCATCCACCACAATCTGGCCCACCAGAATCAGACCAACTCTTCAGAAACACGACTTGAACTGGGTCCATGATTTCTTGTTGCCTTTTTATTTTTTCTGCTTTGGTTTTATTAAGGTCTATTTTACCATGGCATTCTTGGTTCAAGTGACAGATATACACTACCATGGGTGAAACAGACAGCTGGTGGGAAGCTGCTGTAAAGCACAGGGATCTCAGCTGGGTGCTCGGTGACAACCTAGATGGGTGGATCGGGGGCCGGGATGGCAGGGGCGTCCACGTGGAGGGGGGTCTCCATGTGTACATGTAGCTGATTCACTTCACTGGACAGTGGAAACTAATGCCACGTTGTAAAGCAATTATACTCCAATTTAAAAAAAAAAGTCCAATTAGAAAATCTAATATATAAAGCATCTGTGATAAAGAACAGAACTATTCTGGTTTCACGGTGCTAAGGGGATGAACCCAAAATGGGCAGCCTCCACGCCATCTCCCAATCCTAAGGGGTCCCACTGGACACAGAAGTTTTTTTAAACTTCTGGTTTACTCAGAAGACAAAGCTTAAATCAACTGCCTGGTAGTCCACACATTTATGATCTTTCTGCTTATTTTCCAAGCCTCACCCAAGGGCCCTTTTTGCTGGATCCACGTTAATTTATTCTCTCTCTACCTCTACCCACTACACCCAATACACCTCTCCCAAGACCTTTTCCAATCGCCATTCTTACTTTATAACTGCCCACAACCCCATTACAATAACATTGCCTTGATACATCCTACGTCTCTTAAAACAAACTTTAAAATTTCATTTCACTCTGAAATCTCATTTATTATACCATTTAACCAGCAAGTAATAAAGCCCTTTCATCTTTTGTAGCTATTTGATTTGTCCTGAGTGGGTTTATCATTCGGTGGGAACTGGGTCTACTACCTGTTCTGTGTCTCTAATATAGAAAGCATTTGTGATAAAGAACTATTCTGGTTTCACAGTGCTAAGACAATGAATGAAAGGACCTGAACCCAATCTGGGCAGACTCCACGCCACTTCCAACCCTATAGTAGCATATGGAAAGTGCTACTCCTTTACATAGAGAAGTATATGGAAAGTACTACTACCTTACATATAGTAGTCATTCATTAAATATTTATAAATTTATTTCAGGTTTGCAATCAAAAGAAAAAAACCTTAATTTTCTTTCAAATATTCTAAAAGGTTACCCAAACAACATATGCCTCTCTTTTAAGACGGTCAAATTAGCTTTAATGGCTTGCTCACTTCATTGCTTTTCATTGATGGTTTTCTCTGATATTTTACACCCACTCTCTCTAGCCAACTCAAAGCTTGACTTGGGTAATTCAATGGAGACTGATCACATTTACTTTCCATTAGACCTGAACGCACCTAAGCTACCCTGATTCAGACAAAAGGATTTGAATTCACTGTCCACATTTGTTTCCCATCAGAAGTCAAGTGTGGATATCATTTCTAAACAAATCTAGCTCGAGATGAGGATGAAAATGTGTGACAGGTAGGCAAAGAGGTTCGGCAATAAAGAATACTTGCCTGACACATGATAAAAGTTACAGAATTCTAACATCACTTGAAAAGAACACTTTCACAGGGAAGAAGGATTACTATATCAGTCTGATAAACACCACAGTTCCAGTCCCAATATCATCTGCTGTTCTTCCCAGCTGTGTTTGCTCATCACTGTGTACATAACATATGCATAGATTCAGAAAATAAACTAGCAGTCTTTCATGACCTGTCTTACAGCTCACATCTTTCTGTATCTTGAGGTTAGGGGAAGGGGTATAGTACATCTAGTTTTAACAAAGTAGAGCAACCAGCTTCCCAAGACTTGGTATTTAAAGCACAGTCTGCACCATGCTTACCACCACGTTCACCAGGAGATGATTCCCAATGGCTAATATTCCGCTTGCCAAGGTAGATGTGCATTTGAGATGCTCTCAGCAATGCTGCTCTCCCAGTCTTTGCAGGTTCCAAAATCTATCTACTTTCCTAACACCGCTCTGACCTCCTATCCGAGTGTCACCAGGGATACTCCCCACAAGGTCTGGCAGAAAGGACATCCCAAACACTAGCATCAGCTAATCTTCTCTCCTGGAGCTCTAACAGAGCTGGCCGCAGCTAAACTCATCAATGGTCTGGCAACGTCTCCTCTGGCATCAGCGGTCCCATAACTCTGGATAGCTTATCTTTAGACAAACTGCCATGACATCTCCTGGTAATATTTTCTCTATTATTTCTCTGATGTAGTATCCAATTCAGTCAAGTCAGGTCTCAACAGTTCCCTGCATACATACTTATAAGACATTCACCTTTGTGGCAAAAAACTTGAATTTGGCCTCCCACCAAATTTCAAATGCCAATGCAAAAACTTTCTACAACCTATGAAGCAACAGTGATTCCTGTGATTTCCATTTCTAGAGACACATGAACCTGATATAACTAGCATGTCCATCCTCGTAAACAGCAGAAGTTTCCACTGCCATCCTGAATGATGACAAAGGACTTAATCAAATCAGAAGTATAAAAATGTAATAGTTCTTAAATTCCAAAGAAATTCAGCCCAGGTTCATGATTAATAACTTCACAAATTAGGATTAAACTTTTAACAAGGTCTATTTTTTACGTGAAAATACAAAAATCAGTGTCACTGGTAATCACTGGGCTCTCGGTCACTTTTAGAAGCGACAGCAGACTGTTCCTTCAGACAACAGATAGTTTCTTGGTCTTTTTCACTTAACATCTGATTCCTGGGCAAATGATAATGTGCCCTTGTTGGTTTAAACAAGCTATTACTTACCAAGTTCTCTCCAAAAATGGTTTAAAGAGGTCATTTTCTAAATTTCCAAGTGACTTGGGTCCAAACCTTGAGACTGTGGGGTGCAGGAAAAGCCCAGTAAGCACTAAAGTGAGCCTTTACTCCCTCAGTCCTGGCCCCAGGCACCAAGTTCACCTTAGGTGAGGTGAGGGGCAAGCATAAAGGCTGTTTTATTTGTGCAAGACTTAAAATACCTTAGTTCCTTCTCACTGTGTAGAAAGATTCTTTCCTCTGTCATTCACCTCTGAAAGGACTGTAGTAACAACTAAAATCTCAGACAATCATCTGAGATCCAAGATGGCTATGAGAAAAACGACACACTCTTCCCCACACCTCTTCTTTATATCAAAGAAGAGTGAGGAACTAAGGACATTCTGCACTGATTCTATTTCCCAATGATATGCAGATTAGTAGTACCCCCAACTCAGAAATGAAAATACGATTTTTTTTTTTCATTTTCTTAACCATGGGAATCCCTGAAAGCCTACTCACAATATCCTATGTAGACCTGTACAGATGAGAGCTGGGAAGCCTCATGATCAAAGAGTCTGCCCATAATTTTGCTCCTGAAGGATACACCTGAGGGCTGGAGTGCACCCAAGGCCACCCAGCAAGTCAGTGACCGACCGAACCGGAAGGGGAGCCTCCGTTTGCCCGTGGGGGGATGCATACACACGAGACCCTTCGTTTTATAACAGAGTGATTTATGCTACATAATCAGTTATAAGCTCAAGATGGTCCAGACTCCCTCTCCTCTTAGCCGTGATTAGGAAGTGGACCTAGCCAACTGGGAGATGCTGAGATCGAGATGGAGAGTGACCAGACTGCCTGAGATGGGTCAGGCCTCAGGGACCAAGAACACTGGAGTGCTAAATGAGACCAACAGAGGGAGCAGGTCCCAAGGCAGTGTGCTGCAGGAAGGTGGCATTCTGATGAGAGAACAGCATTTAGTAATGGAAAAACCTGCATCAGGAGGACGAGGGATACAGAGTGCGTATGCATGCTAAGTCGCTTCAGTCATGTCCAATTCTTGCAAGCCTATGGACTGGAGCCCGCCAGGCTTCTCTGTCCATGGGATTCTCCAGGCAAGAGTATTGGAGTGGGTTGCCAAGTCCTCCTCCAGGGGATCTTCCCGACCCAGGGATCAAACTCTCGTCTCTTATGTCTCCTGCATTGGCAGATGGGTTCTTTACCACTAGCGCCCCCTGGGAAGAGGCATACAGAGTGGCAAACATTTGGGCATATCCTAGGATATCTGCTGGCCAGTAGTCTACTCTGATTCCTAGGTTGGGGGCAAGGGCAAATGTAAGGAAAACAGTGGATGTATAGATCAAAACTGCTAAAGAACACATAAAGCCCAGTATTCAGAGAATATGTCTCTGTTACAACTTGGGAACAAAGTAGGTAATTACATTTGAGGAACATAAGGAAACCACAGCTTTCCAAATTAGAGCAAAGAGTCAAACCAGAAGAGCAACTAAAGCTAGTTTTAGAGTGATGGACTATATCTCATTGAAATGAAGAAAGTGAAATGCTGGTTGATCATTTACTTAAAATCAATGATGACATGATATGTGAAGGTTAATGCCAGGCTCACAGTAGGTCTCTAATATCTGTCAATTCCTCTACTTTCTCCCAAGACCAGCAACTAGGTGGCAGCCCTCAAATACCCAGAGCACACTCAGAAGTAGTCTAAGCCCCGGGTGTTAAAAGATGAATGAATCCAGTCAATCACATTCCATAGGGCACTGGGAGGTGTTCAGATTGTTGGACACATGATAGGAAAGCTTTAACACCTGTACTCTCCACAGTCAACAAGAGCTGTATCCTAGAGGCCCCATTCACCCAAGTACAGATTTGTCTTAGGGACCCTGGCCAATATGAAGCCCACAAAAACAAACCTGTTTCATAAGTTCCATTATACAGGTAACCTCAATGAGAACTATCAAAGCAGGGGAATTTTAAGTAGGTCTCTTACAGTTACTGAAAATGGTGGTGGTTCTAAGCAAGACTGATGGTTTTAAGGGTTTTCAAACAAGAGTGTCTCACACCTTAAACCTCAACCACAGGGCATTACTTTTTCAGTGGTTCTGATATAAACACCTGAACATCACTCGATAAAGTATGAACATTCTGAAAAGAGTCACAAGAAGCTCTTCCCTGTTCATGTCATATAAGGTACTGAGGCTTCAACACCGATTGTGGTTCAATACAGAAACAACGGACTAGAAGATCACATACAAAATGATGGGGCTGTGTCTGTGAAATAAACTTTCTTCACTGACATATGACTCAGGTGACATTTCGTGAGAGTGGCAAAGTGCTTGGTGCTACACCAGAGAATATACCCACCAAGAAATATACCCAGATCTCTGAAATTATGCCAACAACAACATGCCACAATTTGGCTTCAAATTGGAAATTATATTCTTTATAAGAATTATTCTCAGTTGTACGTGTGATCACAAGTTTATACAAATGTTGTTCTTCAAACAATCTTTTCTTTCCATTGGTGTTTCAGAAGAAACATTGTATTTGTTAATATCAAATATGCTAATGTGTCACAGTGTCTGTTTTCCCTTTTATCCATTCTGGAGATATTCTGAGTTTATCTTTGAAGAGTGAGCATATCTGGCAATTGAAGTGTGAAGGTACAAGCTATACAGCCTCTAATTGATCCAAAGCAGTAATCATGTCTCACTCTAGACAAATTACTATAGCTACAAGTCCACCCAACCTCAATTGTGGATGGAGTCAATATTAAACCTGATCCAAATTTTATAGGTCTTCCTTCTACCTTAATTCTCTATGTCCAGTTTTACATGACTAGTATTGCCATTTATTTTCTTTCTGTAGGGATAAAGTGTTATTTTTATTATTGTTATTAATGTTAGAGTTCTTTTAAATTAATATTGAGTAATTTTTTAAACATGTCTTTCCTACAAATGTCACTAGTAAAATGCATCCAATTTTTCTCTAATGTGGTGCTTTCTCTGTCCATAAAACTTATTTGATTAGCAGTACTATAGAAGCTAAAGCTTTTGTATGCAGGCACTCAAGCATAATTTAATCATTTTATTTAAGCATGAAAAAAATTATTCTGAAAGCCCTGTTAGGTAAAATATCCCTGATTAGTTTAAATTTACATTTACAGGTTTATTAAAAGTGAAATAAATCACAGAATGCCCAGTATGCAATGGAATAGTGTTAACTTTGTAATAACAGTCAGCAGTAAGTTAAAAATTGCAATATTAGAGAATGTAAGGAATAACTATCTCAATTTAAGTAACTGCATTTAAACAGGTTACTTAAAAATAAATTTTGTTTTATGCGAAACCATTTTATATTACAAGGATTTCCACCTATGGAAATCTCTTTCATAGTCAAACGAGATGAGGTCCTAATTGCATAATACCATTTATCTGCTGAGGATAAAAGTGCCAACAAATGAAAATGCACATTAGGCAAGAGATTGTCAGAATAGAAAATTGTCTTTTTTATTTTTTTAATTTTTTTTGTTTTTTTGTTTTTAAATAACCCACTCACATTAACAAAAGACTGCAGTAGCTTCCAAATTATAGGTTGTTATTTTTAGTGGAAGTAGTTCAATATTCATATTGGAGCAGATGTAGCAGTTTAACAAAACAGCTCTTCAAATCCTGCACAAATTGAAAACAGGAAAACTGATTGCATTTTCTCTTATCACTTTCCTTTTCTGAATTGACACTTTTGGCCTTCTGAAAATTTACACATGGCTTTCATCTCAACAGCACCTGCTGATCAAACAGAAACCTAACATTTTCATGAAAATGGTATAAAGGACTAGTTTCGTGTTCTAAATGTTGTAAAGGGCATCAGTTGCCTAACCTGATGACAAGAACTGCTGGGTATAAGGCATATTCATAACAGTTTTATATTTTCACTAAACTTTAAAAAATACATTAAGTCCCTTCTGGTTTTTTCCATGTTCACTTTTCATATGATTCAAATTTCTTTGACTCAAGGTCTGCCTGAAACTTAGTTTTATTATACAAAGACTATGCAAAATGTGTAAAAGGGTAAATCACACTAAGACACAAGAAAATACTGAGTATTTTCTCTGTCACTGCTTAGAATACACATGTTTATCTATACATACTGCTTTCTATTCAGCCACATGAATGTAAAATATACACATTCTGCTTTCATATTCCACCCACGGAAAAAGGAAAGTCAGACTCTGTTTTTGAAAGGGACTTATACATTTCTTTAAACAGATACAGATTTAGCAGGTGCTTGAATATCCCCAACTGGAGAAAAATGGATGTCACCTGAGCACAAACTACCTGAATGATGTGTCCAACCCATTCAATGTAAATATCTCTGGGAAGGTTAAGGTAAAGCTTGAAAATGGGTATTCTTATATGTAAAGTACAAGGACTGATAGCTAAGTAGCTCCCCAGTATTTCAAATAAAAGTATATCACATAGTTATCTGTTACACCTGATTCTAAGTAAAATTAAAGATGTCCCCCTGAGAACTGCTGTCTCAGTTCACTAGCAAAAGATCTCCACCCTTCTGAAGGGTTCCAGGCTGTCTATTCTCATTCTGCCTGGGTGACAAGGTAACCCCAGGCAGAAATGACATACAGTAAATATATGTGCCACTCTGGCCAGTTGGACTGTGAATTTCAGTGTTTCATCATGCTCGCTGAGGCAACAGCAAACCTGAAATGTCAATATGTTCAGTCAATGGAAGTGAAATAATGGGACTCTATTGTCTTACCCAATCGATCTGCTGCTGTCAACAAGGAAACATGCCCCCCTGCCTTTAAACAAATTTTAATTAGGCTCTTAGTTACTGGATCATATTTACCTATGAAAATAGTTATCCTGACTATGTGTAGGAAGCAAAACAATTGTTTTTTCCCACTTTTACCCATTTTAAAAACCTTCTAAAGTTGATACTATAATTTTTAAACACACTCAAGAGTGTATTAAACGTGTTTCAAATTAAACAGGTTTATTAAACATTTTGAAATTATTTTCATTTTAAGCCAATTCCAAGGCGGAAAAAAAAATCACAGATAACTATGTGATATACTGGTTTAAATTCAACATGTAAATCTACCTTACAAACTTGGTTTTTGTTCCCTGTGGACCTAGTTGAAATCATACTATAAAATCAACTAATTCCACATTAAAAGTAGGTTTCATTTGCTCTTCTCACTCATGCAAGTACTACCATTAGCATCAATTGACCACCCATTCAAAACATGTCACACATAACCAAACACAATGATCAATTCCAAAAGCCTCAGCCGATTTTGCTCGGTTTATCAATCCTACAAATAAGTGGTAAATGAAACTCTCGTTATAAGAAGGGAGCCGGTGCTAAGGAGGGAAGGAGGTGGGGGTGAAAAGAATATAGGGCATTCAAGCCATTCCGATCTTCCCTTAAGTTCTACAGAATTTCAGTGCAAAGGGACACTGTCTCATCTTAACATCAAAATAAAAAATGAACTAATCAAGTTGTTAAGCAGCTTCTTCTTTCCCCCTCTTCTTCCAAAGGCTTCAGCATCCCATCAATACCGTAATCCATTGTTCCCCCCCTTTATCCCGTCCCCTTTAAACCTATTCAGAATGCCAAAAAAAAAAAAAAAAAGAAACCCAAGGAAAGATAAGGCCCTCCGGTAATCTCACCTCGGTGAGTCCTGTCTGGATAGCAGAGGTGATGGGAGATAGCGGCCAGGCCGGGCTGATGCCTGCTCCTCACCCCACACAACAAAAGGCAGATTTCTCTTTCCTCCCTCTGCTAATCTTGAAATGTAAATTCTCTCCGCCAGCTAAGAGGAGCGACAGATAACATGGTACATCTTCACTTCTCCCGGTCTTATCGACTTCTGAATCGTTCGGGAAGGGGGAGAGGAAAAGAGAAAGGCCGCCTCCCCGCGCCCCCCTGCATCCCGCCCCCCACCCCTCCCGCCTCCCGGCCCGCCCCCCGGCCCCCCCCCCCCCCGGCCGCCGAGATTACCTTCTGGCGAAGCAGCGCAAGAGAGGCGGCCCCGGACCGCGGCTTTGTATTCATTAAACACACATCGGAGCTTATCAGAAGTCAGAGGCTGGTCGGGGTGGCACATTGTGTGTGAGTGAGTGTGCGGGCGCACGAGGGAGCCCAGCGGAGCCGGCGTGCATCGGGGTGATTACAATATCAGCAGGGCCCAGATGGAGGCAGGAAAATAAACAGAGGGTGCGTGTGAGACGGCGGGAGAGGCAGGGGAAGCGGGAGAGAGAGGGGGGACCCGAGACGCGGGCTGCCGCGAAGGAGCAGGGGCCGGCAGGGCAGGGGCGGGGGGCGCGGGGGGCAGGGGGGCGCGCGAGACGCCCCAGGCAGGCCGAGGCTGACCTGTCCCCCCCTAGTCTGTCCCCACCCGGAGACAGAGTGGGGGGAACGCAGACTAGCAACTGCCTTTTTCCCTGGCTCTGGGGATGGCGCGGGGGCTGGGATGCTAACATTCCGGGAGGTTCTGTCAAGGTCAGAGGGGCATCCAGAGCCCGCTTTTTGCAGGAGCTTGACGATGAGACAGTCACCGTCTCCCCTCCATCCGGAGAGACCCAACTTGCCCAGCAAACCCAGGCAGTCCTCACGGGCAGCGACACAGCCCTCCCCGACCGACCTGCAGTGGGAGTTCTCGTCCCTTTCTTGGCTGGCCCCAAGACTAGATTCCAGCCCCCTGCCCACATCCACAGAGATGGCTGTGGGGCGGATACAAACGCTGGCATTTCCCTGGGCTTGTCAAGGTGGTCCCAGCGGAAACCTCGTGTGGCCAGCGGCACCGGGAGAAGACGCACTTGTGATTGGGAGCTACAGGTGACTCCCAGACACCTGCTCCACCTCCAGAAACTGTGCCGGGGGTGGGGGCTCTTGTGTGTACATCTGAGAGTCTATTTTGGAGGTGGGAATTTGAAATTGAGGCAATCAATCCCGGCTTGAGCTTGCCTCCACAGCTCTTCCCCCCACCCCAGAGCCGGGGAATCAATCAGACACCAAGCAGGGAGCTAGCGCTCCTCCCAGTCCAGAGAGCCTCTTCCACCCCCATCAGGGTCTGCAGGGAGGTATACCTGAGTGGTCTCCTGGGAGCCCCCTTTCCCCTTTTAAATGCACCCGTCAGCCAACGTGAACATCTGATCAGATCCTTAATGGAGTGCAAATAATGCAGCAAAGAAGGTTATTTTATGGGGGGGGGGGCACGGAGAGGGGTTATTTGGTCATGTTGCATTTCAAGGCACTGAAGCTTGGTTAAGGAAGCTCATGTCAGTATGAAGAGTGAGTTCAGACTAAAGAATCTGATAAACTCCAGAACTGTTCCTGACATACACTGTAGCCCCTGCTGCAGTGAAACTTCAGATTGTAAAACAGTTTATGCATGGGGGCTCAACAGTTTGGGGTGAGGGGAAATAAGGCTAGTGATTAGAGAAAAACACCAACACCAAAGAGCAAGAAAACTAGCAGCTACCTCTGAGAGGAGACAAATCTGAAGACCTAAAGAATACAAGGGGAGGCAGGGGTCACAAAGAGGGGGCCACGACTGAGCCCCTGAACCACAACAGCAAACCGCTGAATCAAGCACTCCCCTCCAAACCACTTGGTCAGAAAGTTTTATGAGCAGTGGATCCTCCAGCCCCCAAGCTCCCACCACCCCAAGAAAACAATTAAGGGAAACCTGATAGGTCAGGTAAAGTGCAAAAAGCTAGGCATTGGTCGAGGAAGAGCATGTGTGAAAAATCTTGTCATGCAATGAATGTCAGATGAAAAGGGCTCTGCCACAATCCACCAGTAATCCAATCATGTGGAAAACCTCGGGGTAGCACTGGGAAGAGAATGAGGTACTAGTTCCCCATAAATCTTCAAAAAGTGAGCAGGTTCAATAGTTACAGAAGGGTGCAAGGAAAGGGAGGAGGCCATTTGGCAGGAAATGTTACCAAATCGAGTGCACTCTAAATGAGTGAAAATCTGTCATTGTTACAGGTTTTAAATGTAACAACAGATTTCTAGAGTATCATTATAGCTCTCATAAAGGGTCACCTTTCACTTTTTCTCTAGCTGCTCTACAAAACTGCATTCAGGATAACCAGGTGCAACCACATATACCTGCCACTTTATTACATCTTAGATCAGTCTGGACAAAGACCACAGACACACATTTATAAATCCAATGCAACTCTAGGAAGTAAAAAATACAACTTACAAATGCCAACGGATGTTTCCATTACATGTGCTTTGAAAAAACGCTATTTATAAAACAAACAAAGCCCTACTACTTCCACAGAAAAGGCTGACATTTTTCTTTAAAAAGCATCCAGACACTGAAGGTATGAAGAGAACTGCACAAAAGCTTATCTGCCAATGTTCTTGTTTTGTAAAGGCATACTATTTCTATTACTACCTTGTTTGTTCACTGACTTTTGGCTCAGAGTTACAGAAAAGATCAACCAGTTCTCAAATGGGAAGAATCCATGACTTTCTTCCAAAGCAAACACTTTGCTGCAAAGCTTTCAATTTAGAAAAAAGCAATATAATAATCAAGAAGTACAATCATTGAATAAGTGTACAACAGGAAGTGGTTTCTGTAATCACAGCTGTCTTAAAGGCCAGGCTAGAGACTAGAAATCTTAATTTCAACTAGTTCTTTTCTTAATAATAGGTTACTTTCCTATAAAAGCAAGAAGTCCATCTGTCTCAAGCAGATAAGTTTTGAAGCATTAATTCAGATAAAAATCTAGCATTTTCTTTGAGTCTGTGAATTCTAGTGTGCTATAATGTGAGAATTCCAACATATGACCATTATGGCATAATATCTCATTGCTCAGCTTGTCATTATTTCATTTGTAATTCTTATGTTAATTATGCTCATAATTACTATAAACAGATGTGGTAGAGATTCATGTGACCTTTTATTGCAGAATGAATTCCTCACTCATTTTGCTTTAATTTCTCATGTATGTGAAACTGAAATGCAAAAAAAAAAAGCTTTCTAATTTCCTAATGTTTTATATGTATAAGTTAAAACCTACCTTCTTCATCTGCATTTCAAAATACTGGAATATTCTTAACATTTAAGCTGCTTTACAGCACATTTTAAAATTGCACACTGAAGCTCACTGCTGCTCACTAAACTGTAGCTATGGATGCCAAACAAAGACTAGCATCCGTGTCTAAGTTGTTTGTCTGTCTTTTTTTTTTTTTAATATCAAAGGTTAATGCAGCAGAATTGTGCTTCAAAACTAAGTGCCTAGCAGCTACATAGCAATTTATTCACTCATAACTCAACCATCACCCTCTTTACATAAAACACATTTACAATAAAATCAGTATGGATTTCATTAGCTGAAAACCTCCTCGAATTTCATTTCTTTGGCCCTAATCTATAATTAGTGTGGACAGACAGGTGCAAACCCTTCTCTTCTACAGATGGCTACTGGAAATGGTGCAAAGTAGCTCCTTCTGTTTAAACAACACAGAGATAACCTGCTCTGTCTTATCACTTACAATTACCTCCATTAAACTGAACTAATGTTTGCTTTAATAAAATGTTCACTGTTCTTTAAACATTATTTAGGAACTCTTATATTAATGGCTGTAAAAAAGTGAAGTTGGAACATGTCTCTTTAGATAATAAAAAATAACTTATTCTGGATGAAATGTTCTTACTGATGGATAATATTCTGAAGCTCACAAAGGTATTTTAGTTGACTTAACATTTGTCAGTTATTTTGCAAAAAAGGGTCAAATATGGTATTTTTTAAAGGCATCTTGGTGACAAATTATTTAACAAGAAATTCAGAACTATGAAATGTTTAATTTCTTTATTATAGATTTTAACTTATTGTTGAATCCTAAAATCCTAGGTTGTTTTCAAAGAGTATTTATGTTAACCTAATTTTATGCATTTGTTTAACTTCTGATAGATTCTGAAAGTTGTATGAAGGCATCATTTTAAGGCACATTTTAAAAATTAACCATGCATGCAAGTGCACTCTGTAAGCACATGGTTAAAAATAACACCATTTCATACTAAATAACGTCTATAAAGCCAGAGATCTCTTCTCCCTGCTTCTGCTATCAATAAAGTCTGTGGATCACTAGATGATGAATAAGGTGTCCATAAAACAAAGAACTTTTAAACATCCAAACATCAACAAATAGCTTTTCTCACTGAACTTACATAACTTACAGTAATAGACTCCAGTAAAATGCAACTGAATCCTTTTTTTCACATGCAAATCCTGCAGGTGCCAATTTTTGAGACTGCTTTGCTATGAAGGGCTATGCTGCCTGCATAAAACCTCAATGAAGAAGGGTTTGCATTCAGTGCCTGTCAGCTGATGTTCATATCAAAGAAGTGAGAAACACGATTTGACAGTGAAGAATGTCCTAACCTGACAACCACTGACCAGCATTCCTATTGGAACTATTTCTTTCTCGTGATCCCTTTTCAATGTTGGAAAAAAAGAAAAGTTTTTTTTTTTACAATAAAATAAGCTTCTATTTTTATAATAAAATAAATGATAATGGCACCTTACATTTATGTACTTCTTTTCTACTTATGAAGTGTTCTTTCATCTGCAAATATTTATACTAACACCCTGGATGGAAGAATTCATCATTAAAATCTAGCATCAAGAACAATATTTTACTTTTCTTCAGAAAGGGCAAATTGTAAAAATATAAAGCTGCAATCTTGTAGCTGCAACATGTACTGTCCTACCATTTCCAGCAGCTTGCAACTTGATAGGGCAGTTTGCATTGCACTACAAGAAGAATGTGTCTTATTAGGAAAGCCCTTTTAAGGATCATTTTTAAATCAAATTATTAGCAGATATTAGTGAGTCACAGAGACTAAAGCTACAAAGGAAAATAGCATTTCAAAGATTTCTGGCCTGCTTTGAGCTGTCCAAACATTAAAGAAAAAAATACACCATTTTTTCCACTTCTTTTATTAGATATGAACTGGACACTGGAGAAACTCCATACTCACTCTCCCACTCAGTATTTAGCTTTTCAAATAAAGTGACTGCTGTCTAAATGGTTTACAAAAAATTATGAATGCTTACACAAAGTCTTCTAACATAAAGTTCTTCTCTTAGTATGATCGTAGATAAAGTCAGCTTTTATTCACCCAGAGTGAGCCTGATTCCTTGATTATTTCGTTGAAATTCTTTTTTTTGAAAGAATAAGCCAAAGAAATGCTAAATACAGTACAGATAAAGCAATGTTAGATGTCAACTTCCTCAATATCCTTCCTGGCTGCAAAAGATGCCTAGGTCAAACACTGGGTGAGACTGTCAGCTGTCCCTTTAATAATAACCACCCATAAAAAGAAGAAAAGAAACAGAAAATCAGACTGTCCCCATGCATGCTACCTGAAAGCCCCTACAATGTTAGAACTAGAATTGACATTAAGAATAAACAATGGGGAAAGATCCAGAGAATTATAAATTTGCTTCTCTTTCTACACATCACATCTCACATAAGGATCTGGGTTTGGGCCAGGATGGTTTAAGAAACAATTCTGTTTGTTCACCTTTTCTAAGGAACCGTATGACAGGAGAGACTGGGCACAACAGAAGGCTCACATGGTCAAGGCAAAAGGCTGGGAAAAACTAAAGGCGGCCCCGGACACTAACGGTTTCTCACTGAAAAGCTGATCAATTTGTATTCTAGCGAGTGTGGACTCACTGGGCACAGACCCAGTTTCACTCCCGTTCTATGCAAAGGGAGGGTTATGACAATAAAAGCCACCGAGTGAACTTAAAAATGGTACACAGGTTTAAAAGGAGACTGGGTGGGGAGCGGTGGGGGCTGTAAAACAGATTTCAGTTCACACAGAAGGTAGAAAGAGAAAAAGCCTTGGTCAGCAACCCAACCTTTATCAGGGGATAAATCAATTTGCAGCAGCTGTGGACAGCCATTTACATCAAGACCCTGGGCAGATTAATTAAAGGAAGCGAAGTTTAAAATTCAACGGGGCCCGGAGTGACACGAAGCACATCAAGTTGGTCTGGAGTGGCCTCCCCCTCAACTCCTGACCTTCACTCCAGGGCCCTGGACTTTGGGACTGGTCTTCAGGAAGTCCTCTGCGGGGGACACTGGCTATTCCTGAAAGTGACACTCTGGTGCCAGGCTGAGGCAGGTTGGACTTTGAGATGCCCAGATCTTGAAGAATAGCTATGCTCAAAAGATTGCAACCACCACGACGCTTTGCAAGGAATAAGGAAAACAAGGGCTGCGAGGCTCCCCAGCCAAATCCTCCAAACTTGAAAAGTGCGGGGGGGGGGGTGGGGGGGCTATTTTTAGTAACAGTCTGGGTTCACATCCTACTTCCTGGAATCTGTACTCATAGTTTTCCAAGGGTTGACTGCCCTTACCCCACCCCAACCTCCATAAAAAGTTTCAAAAAAAAAAAAAAAAAAAAACCCAAACTAAACGGATTTAAGCGCCTTGTACCCACCGAACTGTCCTTCCTAAGGGGGGTCCTGGCCAGCATAAGGTCCGCCCAGAGAGAGGGGTCTGGGTGCACCGATCACCCCAGTCCTTTCAGTCCCCCCAAAGAGAGCACTGGGGCTGGGTAAATGAAACGCATCCCCGGGACGCGGCTCCCCGTCCGGGCTCCGCCGGGCGGGGCCTCCGCTGCCGAGCACAGGGCCCCCTACTCTGAAGAGGAGACGAGGGCCCCATCGAGGCTGCGCAGGGAACCCCCAAAGGGCTGGGGCGCCGGAGCCTCCGGCGCGCGGAGGTCTGGGCCGCAGGGACGCTGCCCACCCAGCCCGGGCGGCAAAGCCCCAAGCCCGTCGCGGATGCCAGACTCGGATCGGGAGACCCCGACTGGAGTTCGGGGGCGGGGGACTTGGCCTGTCCTCCAGGGACTTCCCACCCGAGAACCTCGCGTGCCCAAGAAGAAGACCAGGGCGAGTTCGCAGGGTGGGCACAAAGCGCCCGGGGACCGCTCTAAGGGACTCCGACCACGGTCGCCACCGGGTCTCAAAAGTTAAGATTCCTCCTGATCTCTTGATCCCAGAGCTAAGTTTTCCACCATCAAAAGCAGACTTGCCAGTTTAAAAAATATTAAAAAAAAAAAAAAAAAAGATGAGGGTCCAAGGCCACCTGCCACCCTCACCCTGGGTACCTTGCCCGGGGGTTCGGTCGGGGGTGGGTGATGGGAATAAGAATGGTCTTCCAGCTCTCATATCGTCATGATGGAGAGAAGAGAAAACGGGGGTCAGCAGTGCGGAGAATCTGCGAGTGAAAACGGCACCCCCGGGTGCCCCTTGAAGTTCAGTGTCACCGCAGCGGGCAGTGACTCGCGAGGCTCCTCTTCGCCCCGGTGCGAGGCTCTACCCTAGTTTAGCGACGAGGCCAGCCCGGAGCCTCCCGGCCAAACAACCCAAACGAAGGGGACGGTCACCAGAATGAGAATTAATAGCAAAACCAGGGCACCCCCTCAGGCCCCCCAGGCCCCGCCCGCCCGCGGGCACTTACAGTGCACAGGGCCGAAGAGTCCCACCATCCGCCACCGGCTCCGAGGTGCCAGGAAAACTTGCCGTCTTCTCGGCCGGCCGGCGGGGCGAGGGGCCGAGGGCGCGGCGCCTCTCCTGGCCCCCGAAGGGCCGGCGCGTCCAGGACCGCGGGCCCGCGCGCGCTCGCCGCGAGGCCGCCGGGCACCGGTCACCGCGAGCCGCGGGGCGAGGAGCCCGGGGGTCGGGGCCGCCGGCCAGACGCCGCCTCCACGCGGAGCAGCCCCGGACGCGCGGCGCGCCGCTCCTCCCTCCCTGCCTCCCGCCCCTTCCCTGCGGTCGCCGCGGCGGCAGACGAATGGGATGCGGGGCGGGGAAGCGCCCCCGTCCCGGGCGGCGTCTGCGTCGGCCTCGCGCGCCCTCGCTCACTCTCGAGGAAGGCGACGCGCGCGGGGCGGCGGGGCGGCCGCCGGGCAGCGGGGGCGCCGCGCGCTGGGCGCCGAGAGCGCGCGCGCCCCCGCGCCCGGGGCGCCGCGGCCGCTCCCAGGGGCCGGGAGGAGGGCCCGCGGCGGCGCGGGGGGCGCGGGGGGGCGCGGGCGACGGGCGGGGGACATCGGTGTCGCGCGGGGGTCACGGGGGTCAAGTGTAAGTTAACAATGGGCTGGCCCGGCCGGCCGGGGCGCGCGGGCCGCCTCCCTCCTGGCCTCGCCCTCGCCGGTGCAGGCTGGACGTGGGGCCGGCTCCCCGGTGATGCTTTCCTGGGGCCCCGGGCGCCCTGCAGTAACCCAAGACGACCACTTTCCCCGGCCATCTGGAGCGCTCCTGGCTGCCCTGCCTGCGTCTCATCACTGGCTGGAGACACAGCTCTGCGAGCCATCAAGCCCCGCTCAGATCTTCGCTCTCTTAATCCCCTTCTGTTAGCTGAGTTCCAGACTCTCTATTTGCTTTCGCATTAGATAATAGCCTTAGAGAAAACAATTATCATTTTCTTTTTCCCTTTGTTTTTCTACTTCTCCCATAGTATGCCAGGAAGAGGGACCCCTTTTCAATCTCACGGGTTTTTTGTTTGTTTGTTGGTTTGTATCGGTTGTATCCCCCCTCCCCCAGACATTAATATCAATCCTGGGGGTGGGGGGTGTCCCTGGAGAAAAAGATAGGGTGAAAGAATTCCAGTTATTTCCAAAGTAAATAAATAACCCCGCAGTGTACAGAACTGACAGTTTGTTTGTACAGAGCAAAAGGGGCTTGGATAATAATGAAAATATTAATATGTAGGTCAAATATGATCAGATAATGGCTGGCGATGATGAGTAAAATGAAATCTTTTAAAATTATTATGGAACAGTGCCATGACTGCAAATGTTATTATATTTAGTGTGACAATTTGAAATCCTGCTCTGAACCATGTGTTTTTTTTTTTCCCAACTGGCCTACATCAGTGCAAAATATCCTGTGTGTGCGTGTTTCTAAATTTCGTCTTTAAAAAGGAAAAAAATGTTTAAGATAAAGTCAGAGTGGGCCTGATCCAGGGGGAACTGATGAGACGTTGGTAGGTTTTATTTTTTTAAATGGTGCTTCAAATATTTAGTAGTGAGTAAGATCCCTTCCCCCATCCATTTAAACCCAGCTGGAGCTTCCAATTCTGAAGTCTTCTCAGATTCTACTAATTTTTTGCGATTCATTTTCAGAAAATACTCATTGTACATTCTGCCCTCTCTTTGGGACATTTGACTAATGAATTGTAATGGATTAATGAATTGTAATGTTAAGTCTTGGTATTTGATATTTGATGTTCTTAATTTGAATCTCAAATTTTATCAAGTTGTACAATCTATAGTAATTTCTGCATTACAGCTCTTTATTTTTTGCTCACCTTAGCAGCATTAATAATCTTAAAATATAAAATTTTATGTATGCTTTAACTACATTATATAGGAAATTGTCAAAGCTTACTTATATTTTCCTTAAAGAATCATGAACACTTGAATATTTAATTA
Organism: Okapia johnstoni; assembly: GCA_024291935.2. Taxonomy (NCBI): domain Eukaryota; kingdom Metazoa; phylum Chordata; class Mammalia; order Artiodactyla; family Giraffidae; genus Okapia; species Okapia johnstoni. The sequence goes on from CM044309.1 coordinate 8,135,615, forward strand.
TTCTATTACTTGTGTTATTTCTTCTGTCCCCAAATTGAAAAGCAAGAATTTAGATACCGGGACTATACATTTATTCCTATTGAAAATTAATAAAATGAAATCTGAATCAGGAATGATTCTTGTGAAATAGTGTTATTTCTAAAATCATATTGTAAGGCTTAGAAATAAAGTAAATCAACAAGTTTTAGGATGTAAAAAAATAGGGGGAGAAATAAAATATTATGCTATATTTTTCTTCTTTCTGTAAATTGTGCCAAAGTAGGTGTGAAATTATGATAGAAACATTAAACTTCAAAATCAGTGGAAAACAACTTGCAGGAAATCAAAAACAGTTTTACATTTTCGGGCCATATTCACAACACAAAGGCATATATTTAAATCATGTTTTATAAGATTCTACAAAGCTTATGGGATTCTCCCTTTTGGTCATTCTTCTGAAAAAATAATAAATCATTGTTCTAGTTGTACTTCTTTTCTTAAAAAATTCACGTTTTCTACTCAGTTTGACTTCACATCAGATAGGATATCACTAAATCTGAGAGTTTTTAAAAATTCTGATAAGAGCAGTTGAAGAATGTACATCCTGAGGCTGATGTATAGTGACTCAATATATTCCTTAATCCCACTTCCCACTCCCTTTAAAGGCCTGTGTCCTACCAAATGTAGGACACATTTTTCTGTAGAGTTTATCCTTCTATTATCTCCTGACTCCTCTATTTGGAGCAAATGGTAGCAATAAGGACCAACTCAAGTGTTAGGTGATTCCTGAATTGTAAAATCTAGGAAAATAAGACATTAAATGGAAAGGGAGGGGCTCGTTCGTAAGTGTGGTGGGAGGGTGTGAATTGCCTGAAAATGATACAAGTCCACAAAATATTCTGTTACCCTAGCCTTGGGGTGGGAAATACAGGTGACATTGCATTCATCATGCAGTAAATTAATCATTGATACATTAAAAAATAGCTATCTAAAGGAAACAGGAATTAGTATTGTCTTTCTATCTGCCACTCACAGGAGAAATCAGATATCTGGACTTTAATTTTGTTGAACCAAAAAAAAAAATCTTTAAAAAATTCTTTTTTAAAAATTAGGCACCTACGCACCCTAACGAACCCATTAAATTGAAAAATAAGATCTTCAATAATATGTTAAACTATAAGAACTCTTACTAGCAGTTTTTTTCTCACAGTTTTTTTTCTCACATTCTTAAATTTTTCTTACTGTAAAGGTACCAAGTTTTTTCAGCTTACAGGTTTTTTTTCATTAATGTTGCCTAAGACTGCTTTTTGTGTCTCCTTAGGCCAATCTTTAAAAAAAAGCAGAATTTCCAACACAAATTTCAGATGAATGCTTATTATCTTCTTTAGAGTTGTGTGATTCACCTCTCACAAACAGGAATTCCTGGACAAAATTTTAACAAGTTCTTAACTAACGCTTTCAAAATTCCTTCTTACAAACATTAAAGTTTGGATGAGTCCCAAGCTGTGATTTTTCTATATAATTTGAAAAAGTCTTCCTGTTTACTTAGGTTGATGAAAATTCTTAATTATTTTTAATGAAAGTTATTGTATTTGTGAAAAAAAATAGAATATGATAAACATAAAGGACAGGAAACAAAGAGCACGTTTTCATCAGTGAAGAACTTAACCCTATTTGTCACTTCTCTCGCTTTTGCTATGTAATTTTATGTAGCTTACTTTTTGAGCTTTGTATGGACAAGTTTTATTCCAAATCTTTGCAACTTTGTTATTTAACTGGTTTAAGGTTTAATTTTAGAATATGGACAACAAAAGAATACATTTTAGAGATCTTGTCTTATTCCGTAAGTGTACAATGTAAATACGTTAACTCTTAGGGACCTAAGATAATAAATATTTTTTTAAATAGAAATTTGCAATTAAACTAAAATGACTCTGAGGCTTCTCTGGCAATCCAGAGGTTAAGACTCAGTGCTTCCACTGCAGGGGGCATAGCTGCAATCCTGGGTTGGGAAGCTAAGATCCCACATGCCATGTGTCATGACCAAAAAAAAAAAAAAGCTCTCATCATACCTGCAAATAAGCTGATTGGATTGATATGATTCAGCTGCAGATAGTCGTATGTTTTTCTATACTACTTTAAAGTCAGTCTTCATTCAAAAAGCCAAAGTTGAAAACTTTCAATTACTTATTTAATTTCCAAAAGGAATTTCTTTTCAAGTTTGGAGAGTTTTATAAAATAATTCATATTAGCATTTCTTTAAGTAATGAGTTTTACTCTTTAAATATTTAAATATTTGTATTCCTCAGACTTTGACACATTAAACTCTGCAGGATTGAATTTATTGCACAATATGAAACACACACGTGCTACATGACATACACAAATAAGTGTTTTTATGTGCACAACTATCTGTAAGATAGTAATTATCTCATGTGACATTTTATTGCTAATCCATGAAAAATAATGATGCTCCCAAAAATCTTAGTTACGTGTTTCTAATTTACAATGAATGTTTCCCACCTCCATCTTTGAAAGTTGATTTTTAAAATACCATAATCCAGAATAAAACCTTAGAACAGCCATCCCCCACTGAGATTCTATATTCCCCATTCTTTTCACTGAATGTGCTCAGAGAAGTTATTTTTCCTCATTTGCTGCTTTTTGTTTGTTTTTAATACTGGTGTCTACTCTGTCTATATAAATCCTTAGTTAGGTGCATATTTCTGTGACGCAACTAATAGACGAGAGTCTTTGTTTTGTCCACTGAACAGTGCTTGCCGAGTAGTAGGTGTTCAACAAACATCTGTTGAATGAGGAATGAATAAGTTTAAAAACGTCATCACATGAACGTATCTACATGAATCAAAACACTATCAACTTGGCTTCTTTCTTAATGAATTATTCAGAAAACTTTAACACCACCAATATATTTAATGAAGAAAATGTGGGCAGTCAAAGACAAGGGTTTTCTGTGTTGTTTTATATGTATATTTCAATATTTCTTGAAAAATGGTGAATTTGGTATGAAAAATATATATTCTTAAGTACTTTTAACTGTAAAATTATTCTAGGTTCTACAAAAAGCAGAGATATTTCTGAAATTTTGGTTTACTTTCCATAATTAGTTAAACATTTTTAAAAATATTATGTGAAGAAACTTGGAGCTAAGGGAATTTTAGAGGTAAGTAATTCTTTCCTTTTTATCCTATATATTACTTGGAGTATGTATTCTTAGTACACACATCAATATGCAGTAAAAATTCACAAGCTGTTTAATTTGTCTAGGGCATATTCTCATTCTTTCATTTGATTGTTATATCATTGATAGTTTATATAATCCAGATTGTTTAAGGGTATTTGTACTTAGTAAAGAATCATCTTTATTTGGAAATGTATGCCTTAGTTACGCAAGATCAGTATATCTATGTTCACATTAAATCCACCCTTTAAAAGATTCATATGTTATAGTATTTTAACCATCTTATTTTTCCCCAATCCTTTAAAAATATCAATTTGCTCCACAGAACACTCTAGTCTGATGAATCCCATATCACCTCATAAGTCTGTTTTCATGTGAGAATCATTATATCACTGTAGCATATCCACCTCTGGGGGGGAAAGCAGCAGCCAACTGGCTCACAGCACAGCAGTGGAAAGAGAAGGAATTTTTGGCCCACAGATCTGTAGCAAACATAGGCTGCTGCTAATCATATTCAGAATGAAGTTGTTTTGCACAGTTCCTACTTTTTTCTCAATAGGACTGGCCACCAACTGAGAGACCCCAGTGTCTCAGTTAAGACCCTAGAAAGGGTGACTCTGTCATCTGGGACCAACAGGTTCCCCTTCCTAAATTCCCCCCAGACTTCATCTGTACATTCAAGAGAATCGCTTGATCAGTACACTCTTTGGGTCAGGCACCTGTAAGGCCGCAAGATCAACCCGATGCTGATCACCCAATCTGCCTTGCAATGTGGTCCAGTTTCCTTGAGAGGACATAATTTTTCTAAGGTAGAAAATTTCAGTTTCACCTGTTTTCTGGACAAGAAAATCAATTCTAGACTAACATTTGCCCTAAGTATTCACATTTTTACTTTTAAATAAATATTCCTTATTTAATATTTTTGCAACAAAGATATGGATAATGCATGCAATTGTTTTCAGTCTTAAAATATCTCATGAAAGCCATGCTTTCTATAGAGAAGAACAAATATATTTTCCCTTAGAGTAACGCATGCATGTCAAATTTAATGTGTGTACTAAGGATTATGTTAATGGCTGAATCTGCCTCAGTGGGTCTGGGCTTGGGCCCGAAATTTTGCATTTCTAACAAGCTTCTCAGGACCCTGACCCACACAAAATCAGGAGCAAGACTTTAGGGATTACTGAAAGCATTGAAAACACCCCACCTTATCATTCTCCTTATATACACAGAGCCCCACTTTCATAGCTTGCACAAAAGCCCACAGCATTCATGTACTCACAGAACACAAACATCCTTTGGGACTGTGTATCCATAATAAGAGAAAGCATGTGAATAGGCTCCTAACATCCCTACCTGCTGTTCAGGCACCTGTAATCATCAAGGGAGACTCATTATCAGATAATAATAAAATAAACAGCCACAGATCTTCATCTAAACAAGACTGGAAGCTCTTCAAAAGTTGAGCCACACGTGGGTGATGACTGTAGGAGGGTTAGGTCACCTGCGACTCTAAGGAGTGAGTGATGGCCATGCCTTGCGTGGGACTGTACTTGCCCTGTGTAATGTATAACTGAGAAAAGGTACTACAAGCTAATAGATTCAAGATGTGCACATTTCCCTGTGCACAGCCATGGACCATTCCAGCCCCCACTTGCTTGCAATGGTGAATGGAGGGTCTTGGGTCGGAGCATAGGTAGCATGGGCCCTGTCACACACGATGGGGCTCAGCCGTGCTTGCCTCAGCTCACTCACTGATGAAATTAGTTTATTTCATTGTATTGACATGTTATGACACTTATGCCCTAGTGCACTGGTTTAACTGAAAGGCCTAGTGCTCTTAAACTTTAATGACACTGCAGACTAATAAGAACAGAGAAATGTATGTATTTTTCACAAAGGCAACCATGTAGACATTTTCATTTTTAAGCATTCTGCTTGGATCTCATAGAGGAAATCTGAAGATTGGGAGGAAGGAGGTTTATTTCTTGTAATTGATTTTGAGTCTTTTGAGCCAGAGGAGCACCCACTCATAGCCCTTGCAAGTGAAGAAAAACAAAAAAAATTGATGTATTTTGACAGTGATTCTAACACACTCTCTCTCCCTATCAGTAATTGGATACATTTTTGTGCTACAGGCCTTTTTTGTTTTCATCTCATTGGGTACCATAATGGCAAATAATTTATGTTCAGTCTACTAGAATGTCACTTCTTTAGCTTTAAAAAACGACAGTGAAAATAACAACAAAAAACAAACTGTTATAACCAGGAACGCTTAATAATAATTCTTTGCTGCAACCTGAATGAATGCATACTTTCCCCGTTTCTTGCTCCTATTTCTAATATTGCAGGAGGATTTATATTTTTTTCTGAACAATAGATTTTAATTAAGAAGATTTATTAAAGACAGTTTTCATTCCTGTGATTACATTTCCAGGTCCTGAGACATCTGCATTTCAAAATACACCACATATTTTCATAAATATTCCACAATTCCCTGAGAGCATTTTGGTATTGCAATTTCCTCTAACCTCTTCTTAACATCTTCACATTTATTTGTGTGCGCCATGTATTCATACCCAGTCAGGATTAGACATTTCTTCACACAGGTATTGTGTTAGGAAGCAGATTCAAAGCATTCCTGTTCTCTGTGAATCAAGACTTTTAAAAGGAACAAAGACAAATCAAGCTCAGTAACATATGTCTAACAAAAGATCTAGATATCTTACAAGACGCTCTTAGAGTGGCGGGGTAAACAACTGGGCTGAGTTTGCTTTGAAGTTTAAGTCATTGTTATTTTAATGAAGTGGGAAATTCATTTAGATAGTGGAATCTGATAGTTACCCAATTAAAGCTCTTTTTGTCTGCATTAATGTAGTTTTAAATTTTTAGTTTTTGAAACCCACTTTTACCAGAGAGTTATTTGGAAGATGGAAGCAGCTTGAGCAGCGTCTTTTTAATTTTTTTGCCTCACCCTTGCTGTTTGTGGAATTTCAGTTCCCTGACCAAGGGCTGAGTCAGGCCACTTCAGTGAAAGCCCAGAATCCTAACCACTAGGCCACCAGGGAGCTCATGTACCTCATGAGTGACAGTCAATTGTCGATTAGACCTTGTAAATGTTTTCTGTAAAATTGTAAGCAAATGTATCAAGCTTGATCAAGATGCAAAGAATAGAAACACCCTCCTTTCATTACCAACTATTATTAGCTTCTTGGTCCTCTCTGCTCCACAGGTCCTGCTCACTCATCGCTTTGGCTGTTTTGTGAGTTCGAATAACTCACGGCTTCCGTTTACTGTCATGTCTGTCCTGCAGCTCCTGGTCATTTTGGAACCAAACCGCTTCGGTAGCTGGAGGATGGGTCAGGAGCCCATCTGGTCCAAATCAGCTGTGGTCAGGGTGGCAAGGTGTGTGGACAACTTTGCTCAGATGGAAACCCCTCATGAAGTATACTGGACTCTCCACAGCAGAATAACGTGATGGGGCTTTTGAAAAAAATAGAGTTGTTTTAAACTGACTGTAGGTATTTGGCTGATGTGAGCAAAGGGAAAGTATAAATTAACATTGATGATTTAAGATGAAATGAGTACTTTAGGAATTCTGACCATTTATGGAAGGTTTTCCAGGTTTTATCCTACCTGGTATCCTGGTCTTGACATGAAGGGTGGTGGATTTTTAAAATAATTTGCTTCTTCTTCTTAAAGATGGGAAACCTAAATACTTTGGAGATTTCTTGATCAGTAGATAGGACCGGAAATACAATGTTCTTTTCATTTGCCTTGACTCTCCATCCTACACCTGAAGCCTTGCGCTGTCCCAGCTTGCACTGTGTCAAGAGCAGATTCTTTTCTTTCTACTAGCTATGGCTATAATATTATCGCTATTAACTTTAAAATGGGAAATTTAAAAGACATAAGTAGTGAGAATGGAGTAATGACACATAGAAAGAAAAAGATACATGGCTTTTATGGTGCGTTGTACTATAATTACAGTTTTCACTTTGTAAGCCATTTACTCCAAAATTTAATGGCACATACTACATACACATCATTGTGCTAACAGTTGCGGAAATACTACTGAAACCATGTAACTCAGATTGGGACTTGAACCCACGGTCTTTTCACTGAGATCACACACCTGGTGTCAGGACTTAATGAAGTTCAGGTTCTGGATGTCTCATCATGGAAAGAATTCAGAGAGAGAGAAAGTGATATGTAAGAAGTGGATTTACTTAGAAAAACATTCCACAGGCAGTGTGGGCCGTCCCAAAGGGTGAGGGCAGCACCAAGGTATGGGGTTGGCAGTTTTTATCGGGGTGGGAAATTGCACAGGCCAGTGAGTGAGAAGATTATTACAGCCGTTTTGGGGAAGGAGTGCGGGGATTTCCGTGAGTTGGACCGCTAGTCACTTTTTGACCGTTATGGTCAGCCTTGGAACTGTCGTGGTGTCTGTGGGCATGTCATTTACCTTGTTGATGCGTTACAGTGAGCACGTGCTGAGGCTCAAGGTCTAGGGGAAGTATTGTCAGCTATCCTGGGGATATTTGGTTCTAAATCAGTTTATATCACGTCCTCAGACCATGTCATTCTTTTAAAGATTGTGCCCTACCCACTTAACTGACTCTTAGAGGAGGTAAAACCGAGAGCTAGATAATACATTTATGGCCACTTTGGATGTAATTGCTTTTTTCATACAAAATATATGTACATATCCCCACAGGCATAAACACACAAGTGAAAAATGTAAGTACATATACGTTTATACAATATACCTGAAAAATCTAAATATATATGTATGCCTATCCATACGGAGTATGAATTTTCTTTCACATCTTCATTTTCTGTAAGTCAAATTAGATCTGAGCCTAGTCCTTGTCCCAATAGGCTAATGGGAAATCCAATTGAGGGGGACCCTTTTCCTCACTTCCTGTGTTCTGCACTAGTCTTTGGGTCTTACTGAGAAAACTTTGAAGAAGCTAGTTTATTCTTTCTTGCGTATGATGTTACTGAGATTTTTCTCACCCAAATCATGACGGCCTCTTGAAATCTACAACTTGAGCCGAATACCTTCCTGAGCGGACAAGAATATTTGCAAAGGTGGCAAATGGCCCCTTCCACCATACTTCATACTAGGTGCCAAGTATGTTCTGAGTAGCACTTTTCAGGTATTACTTCATGCACTCTTAAAACAACAGTACAAGAGAAGTACTATTATGCCCCTAGGAAACCAAGCCCAGAGCTGGAGTAACTTGTCTAAGGCCTGACAGCTCATAAATGGCAGAAGCAGGATTGGAACCCTGGTGGTCTGGGTTAACATAAGTCTGGTCCAGTCTCAAGGGTCTTGCTAGAGCTTCCCTTACCCCTCCAGAAGTCACAGTTCAAGTCTCAGGGGTCAGCAGTGAAAATCTTGTTTCTAAGCTTGTCAAGGCAAATCCAAGGTTAGAAAAAAATTAAAGAGAGTGTTTAAGTTCAGTTCCACTGAGATCTAATTCTAAGAGCAAGATGGTCTGGAATTGAATGCCAGAGGGCCATGGCTGTCCAATGAAACCTGAGCTCTCCCTGTGGGGTCAGGAATCTAAACACCTGGACTGGTGGAAACTATCTCTATTTCCTTAAAGGGGAATTGGCCAAATGCTGGAAAATAACTAACTGCTAACTCGTGACTGTTAACCTGGTTAGGAAAAAAAGTCAAGGTTATTCTAGTGATCTCTTCTTTTTTGTGATTTCTGAGAAAGAGGACCTCAGAACTAAGGGCTTTTTAAATTACTTGCTCTCTCAAAAAAGAAAGAACAAGGAAAAAGGGAAAAAAAGGTACAGATCATTTCTGCTTAGATGTTCTAGAAAAAGTAGCCCAATAAGACAAATGTGATTATTGTTTCTACTGGTTCACAATCACATACCTCCAGGTCTGAGGCTACACCTCACACCCCACCCAAGCGAAGATGTTTCAACTCTTAAACCTTCCCCTCAGTACCAAGCAAAAAAGCAAAAATCCCACCCTTCAAAACACTTATTTCCCCTTCCAGAATGTCTTTCTGACTTCCCTTGATCACCTCCCTTTAACAAGTACACAGAGTCCAGAGCCAATTACTTTCCTCTGAAGCAGTTTCTTTCATTCACAAATGTAAGGCTGTAGGCCCCTGGATTGATCTAACTGCCAACTGTAAAAATTAGGTACTATATAAAGGTGAGAAAGAGGGTCTATTGCCCATATATGTGTATACTCTTGATACAATGGTCTTTTATTTCCTCTATTTTTATACTTCTCAATCACTAAAATGTTATTTTCCTCAAAGTAACAAATATTTTCATTTTCTGCTATATTTCTATGCCAGCTAAACTGCTCTTTCTAGGGAAAAAATTAAGAAACTCAGAGGTGTCACCTAGCATTTAGTCTCTTGAAACTGTACATATTAGCACTTAGAAATATAACATATTTCTTTAAAAAAAGATTAGCTGTCTAATTACAGATTTCACACATAATCTGTCAATTGGCTAAGTGTATGCTGACTGTCATTAAGCTGTTCAGTGAAAGATGCGTAGAGAGCTGTCCTGCTGCTCTTCTCAGAAGAACAAGGAGTTGTATTTTGAAGGAGGAAAATTTAAGAGTAATACCCATAATCTCTTTTTTGAAGGTGGCTAAAATTAAAAAGCAGAGACATTACTTTGCCAACAAAGGTCCATATAGTCAAGGCTATGGTTTTTCCAGTGGTCATGTATGGATGTGAGAGTTGGACGGTGAAGAAAGCTAAGCACCGAAGAATTGATCCTTTTGAACTGTGGTGTTGGAGGAGACTCTTGAGAGTCCCTTGGACTGCAAGGAGATCCAATCAATCCATCCTAAAAGAGATCAATCCTGGGTGTTCATTGGAAGGACTGATGTTGAAGCTGAAACTCCAGTACTTTGGCCACCTGATGCGAAGAGCTGACTCACTGGAAAAGACCCTGATGCTGGGAAAGATTGAAGGCAGAAGAAGGGGATGACAAAGTACGAGATTGTTGGGTGAGGTGGCTGTATGGCATCACCGACTTGATGGATATGGGTTTGGGTGGACTCTGGGAGTTGGTGATGGACAGGGAGGCCTGGCGTGCTGCGGTTCATGGGGTCACAAAGAGTTGGACACGACTGAGCGACTGAACTGAACTGAAAATAATCCACAATTCAAGTTCCTGCTCTTTTTCAACACAGTATTTCTTTGTATCCTCAGAATTGATTTAGAAGTTTCAAGCTTCATTCAAAAATTTTTTTTCAAATCACAAAGATAATAAGCTTTCTAGAATTTTAGCAGTAATATTAGATGCCAGAATAAATGGAACTATATCAGAGTTTTCAGTGAGGATAAATTAGAAATCCAGCACCATTCATTCTTATGTTGTAGGGATGGGGACCCCTTCCAGGGCCACCTGAGAGTGGGCTTTTGTCTAACACGGGGAGATGAACTGTCCAAAGAGACACACGAGCTGACAAAGCAAGAGACTTCATTGGGAAGGGGTGCGGGGGTGGAGAGCAATAGGGTGAGAGAATGCAGAAGAACCGCTCTGCTACATGGCTTGAAGTCTTGGGCTTTCTGGTGATGGGATTTGTTTCCAGGTTTTCTCTGGCCAATCATTCTGACTCTGGGTCCTTCCTGGTGGCGCAGGCGTTGCTCAGCTAAGACGGATGCCAGCGAGTAGGATTCTCAGAGGTGGTAGGACTTGTGGCATCTCCTTTTGACTTTTCCTGAAATTTTCCAGTTGGTGGTGGCTTGTTAGTTCCATGCTCCTTACCAAGACCTCCTGTGGTAAAATAGCTCACGCAAATGGTTACTGTGGCACCTGGCCAGGGTGGGTGGTTACAGTCAGTGTGCTTCCCCTGACACTTGGTCAAACAAGTGGAACCAAAATGTCATAAATTTTTTAACTAGGCAAAAATTTTTGTTTTCTAAGATATACATATTATATATGTATTATACATATATATGCATTATGCATACTACATATATATATAAATATGCACGCACACACACTCAAGTTTTTATACTACATTTGATAAAGGCTTGAGAAAGAACAACTGCAAAACAAGAGATGGAGAAATTGGAAAATATAAACTAAATGAAATGAGAGCAGTGAATAGGGAATAGAAAAAGTGAAACAAACTTGATAAAAGTAAAAGATCATCATGTAGTCCAGTTGTTTTTAAACATGTCTGCTCATTGGAATCCCATCTATAGCTTTGGGGGAAAAAACAATACCTGGGCATTTGTATATTTCAAAAAATTCCAAGATAATTCTAATGTGTATCTGGATTTTAAAAAAGATGATTACAGGTTTTCCTATTAAATGGTAGTTTTAGTGATATAGAATTCTATTATCTTTTGTTGACCAATCATGATAAAATAGTGTTAAAATGAATAATAGTTGCATAATCAAAATAGTAAAAGATGTTTATCAATTTTCACAATCAAAAATGGGACAAAAAGTAAGATAATTACAATTGCAAGCCACAGTGGAAACATGGTTAACCTAACAAAGTAAAATAAATACATACAGTTTGGGGGGTTAAGTAGAGTGATGTGGTAAGTGGAAGTGCGTGTGTGCAAATGTTTTCATCTATCAAGACAGTCTATGTCTTTTGGTTGTTGCATTTAATCCATTTACATTTGAGGTAATTATCAATAGCCTATCCTATTGCCATTTCTTAATTGTTTTATTTTGTGTAGGTCTTTTCCTTCTCTTGTTTCCTGCCTAGAGAAGTTCCTTTAGCATTTGTTGTAAAGCTGGTTTGGTGGTACTGAATTGCTTTTCTAGAAAGCTTGTGATACTTCGTCAAATCTGGAAGAGAGTCTTGCGGGATAGAGGATCCTTGGCTGTAGGTTCCTCCCTTTCATCCCTCCATATATCATGCCATTCCTTTCTGCCTTGTAGAGTTTCTGCTGAGAAATGTTGATAACCTGGTGGGAGTTCCCTTGTATGTTATTTGTCGTTTTTCCCTTGTTGCTTTTAATATTTTATCTTTGTCTTTAATTTTTGTCAGATTGATATTACTAAGTGTCTTGGAGTGTTCCTCTTGGGTTTATCCTGCCTGGAGCTCTCTGTGCTTCCTAGACGTGGTAGACTTTTCCTTTTTCAAGTCAGGGAAATTTCCAGCTATTCTCTCTTCAAATATTTTCCCAGGTCCTTCCTCTCTTCCCCTCCTGGCACGCCTACAATGTGAATGTTGGTGCGTTTAATTCCTAGGGGTCTCGTAGGCTGTCTTCATTTTCTTTTTTCCATTCTTTTTTCTATATTCTGTTCTGCAGCACTGATTTCCACCTTTCTGTCTTCCAGGTCAGTTATCCATTCTTCTGCTTCAGTTTTTCTGCTGTTGATTCCTTTGGGTGTATTGTTCATCTCTGTTTGTTTGTTCTTTAGTTCTTCTAGGTCTTTGGTAAACATTTCTTGCCTCTTCTCCATTCTTATTCTGAGGTCCTGGATCATTTTCACTGTCATTATTCTGAATTCTTTTTCTGGAAGGTTGGCTATTTCCAGTTCATTTAGTTGTTTTTCTGGAGTATTATCTTGTCCCTTCATCTAAGACATAAACTTCTGTCTTTTCAGTTTTATTAACTTGGCAGCTGAAGATGGAGAAGCTCTATATAGTCAGGAAAAACAAGATCTGGAACTGACTGCGGCTTGGATAATGTGCTCTTTACTCCAAAACTCAGACTTAAACCTTGAAGAAAGTGGAGAAAACCACTAGGCCATTCAGGTATGACCTAAATCAAGTCCCTTATGATTATACAGTGGAAGTGATGGATGAAAGGATTAGATCTGATAGACAGAATGTGTGAAAAATTATGGATGGAGGTTCATAACATGGTACAGGAGTTGGTGACCAAAATCATCCCCAAGAAGAAATGAAACAAGGCCAATGACTGTCTGAGAAGTTCTTATGAATAACTGAGAAAAGAAGAGAAGCAAAAAGCAAACGAGAAAAGGAAAGATATACCGTCTGGATGCACAGTTCCAAAGAATAGCAAAGAAAGACAAGAAAACCTTCTTAAGTGAACAATGCAAAGAAATAGAGGAAAACAATAGAATGGGCAAGATTAGAGATTTATTCAAGAAAATTAGAGATACCAAGGGAATACTCATGCAAAGATGGGCATATATACACTGAGGAACAGTAAGGACATAACAGAAGCAGAAGAGATCAAGAAGGGGTGGCAAGAATACACAGAAGAACTGTGCAAAACAGGTCTCAATGACCCTGATAACCATGATGGTGTGGTCACTCACCTAGAGCCAGACATCCTGGAATGTGAAGTCAAGTGGGCCTTAGGAAGCATCACCACAAACAAAGCTAGTCGAGGGGATGGAATTCCAGTTGAGCTATTTCAAATCCTCAAAGATGATGCTGTGAAAGTGTTGCACTCGATATGCCAGCAAATGTGGAAAACTCAGCAGTGGCCACAGGACTGGAAAAGGTCAGTTTTCATTCTAATCTCAAAGAACAGCAATGCCAAAGGATGTTCAAACTATCATGAAAATGCACTCATTTCACACACTACCAAGGTAATGCTCAAAATCCTTCATGCTAGGCTTCAACAGCACATGAACTGAGAACTTCAGTATGTACAAGCTGGATTTAAAAAAGTCAGAGGAACCAGAGATCAAATTGCCAACATCTGTTAGATCATAAAAAAAAGCGAGAGATTTCCAGAAAAACATCTACTTCTTCTTCATTGATTATGCTAAAGATTTTGTGTGGATCACAAAAAACCGTGGAAAATTCTAAAAGAAATGGGAATACCAGACACCTTACCTGTCTCCTGAGAAACTTGTATGCAGAACAAGATGCAACAGTTAGAACTGAACATGGAACAAGAGACTGGTTCAAAATTGGGAAAGGAGTATATCAAGGCTGTGTGTTGTCACCCTGCTCATTTAACTTCTATGCAGAGTACATCATGCAACATGAGGCTGGATGAATCACAAACTGGAATCGAGTAGCCAGGAGAAATATCAAAAACTTCAGATATGCAGATGATATCACTCTACTGGCACAAATCCAAGAGGAACTAAAGAGCCTCTTGATGAAGGTGAATGAGGAGAGTGAAAAAGCTGGCTCAAAACTCAATATTCAAAAAATGAAGATCATGACATCTGGTCCCATTACTTCATGGCAAATAGATGGAAAAACATGGAAAGAGTAACATTAAAAAAGCAGAGCCAGCTCACTTTGCTGACAAAGGACTTCATGAGTTTGAGCAAACTCTGGGAGATGGTGAAGGACAGGGAAAACTGGCGTGCTGCAGTCCATGGGGTTGCAAAGAGTTGGACACAACTGAGTGACTGAACAACAAGAACAAGCAGTGGGAAAAACTGGGTCTTGCTCTGGGGGGCAGGGCCATGTTTAGTAAAACTTGAATCTTATTGTCTGCAGATGGGTGGGACTGTGCTTCCTCCCTGTTAGCTGTTTGGCCTGAGGCAATCCAGGCCTGAAGTCTACAGGCTCTGTGGTAAGGTAATTGGTAACCTGCAAGAGGGCTCACTCCCAAAGAAAGGCAATGCCAAAGGATGCTCAGATTACCGCACAATTGAACTCATCTCACACCCTAGCAAAGTGATGCTCAAAATTCTCCAAGCCAGGCTTTAGCAGTACGTGAACTGTGAACTTCCAGATGTTCAAGCTGGATTCAGAAAAGGCAGGTCCCATCACTTCACGGAAAATAGATGGGGAAACAGTGGAAACAGTGACAGACTTTATTTTGGGGGGCTCCAAAATCACTGCAGATGGTGACTGCAGCCATGAAATTAAAAGACGCTTGCTCCTTGGGAGAAAAGTTATGACCAACCTAGACAGCATATTAAAAAGCAGAGACATTACTTTGCCAACAAAGGTCCATCTAGTCAAAGCTTTGATCTTTCCAGTAGTCATGTATGGATGTGAGAGTTGGACCGTAAAGAAAGTTGAGTGCCAAAGAATTGATGCTTTTAAACTGTGGTGTTGAAGAAGACTCTTGAGAGTCCCTTGGACTGCAAGGAGATCCAGCCAGTCCATCATAAAGGAAATCAGTCCTGAATATTCAATGGAAGGACCAATGCTGAAGCTGAAACGCCATTACTTTAGCCGCCTGATGCAAAGAGCTGACTCATTGGAAAAGACCCTGATGCTGGGAAAGATTGAGGGCAGCAGGGGAAGGGGACGACAGAGGATGAGATGGCTGGATGGCATCACTGACTCAATGGACAGGAGTTTGAGTAAACTCTGGGAGTTGTTGATGGACAGGGAGGCCTGGCATGCTGCAATCCATGGGGTCGCGAAGAGTCAGACACGACTGAGTGACTGAACTGAAGGGGGCTCACACCAAGGGACTCCTCCCAGGACTGCTTCTGCCGATACCCTCTCCCTGTGGAGAGCCACTGCAGACCCCTGCCTCCACAGGAGACCTTCCAACACTAACAGATAGGTCTGATTTAGTTTCCTGGGGAGGGGGGGGGGGTCACTGTTCCTTCTTCCTGGGTCTTAATGTGGGCAAGATTTTGTTTGTGCCCTGTAAGAGTGGAGTTGCTGTCTTGTGGAAATCCTGTCATCAAGTTGCATTAGTCTTCAAAGTCAGATTCCCTGGGGATTCCTAGTCCTTTTGCCAGATCCCCAGGCTGTGAAGCCTGACATGGGGCTAAGTATCTTCACAACAGTGGGAGAACTTCTTTTGTGCTATTGTCTTCCAGTTTATGGGTCACTAACCCGGCAGGCATGGGATTTGATTTTATTGTGATGGCACCCCTCCCGTCTACCATCTCCTAGCTCCTCCTTTGTCTTTGGACATGTATGTGTTCTCATTTGCTAAGTCGTGTCGACTCTTTGCAACCCCATGATCTGTAGTCCTCCAGTCTCCTCTGTCCATGGCATTTTCCTGGCAAGAATACTGGAGTTGGTTTGCCACTCCCATCTCCAGGGGATCTTCCCACCCCGGGAATTTAACCCTTGTCTCCTGCATCACCTGCATTGGCAGTGGATTTTTTTTTACCACTGAGCTACCTGGGAAACCCTGTCTTTGGCCATGGGATATCTTTTTTGGTGGGTTCCAGTGTTCTCCTGTTGATGGTTGTTCAACAGCTAGTTGTACGTTTGGTACCCTTGCAGGAGAATATGAGCGTATGTCCTTCTACTCTGCCGCGTAGAACCAACCCTTCAGGTTCCTTTTGAGCCACTAACTTATGCTATCATGGCAATCTATTTATTTTTCTTTTTGAAGCAGATTTACCAGCCTCCTTTCAGATTTATTAAATTAACATCTGAAGGAACTGAGTTGTGAAACTTATTTTTAATGCCTTTTCCCACGAGTTTTATGCTAAAAGCGTAATATTCTTCATTGGGAACCTCTGAAACTTAAACAATGGTCTCCAAGATTTGGTTCTGTTCTTAGAGAACAACGTGATCCTAGGTGCTCTCTTTATCTCTCTAGATCTAAAATTTTGTATCCGTTGTGGTGGTTCTGTTGCTAAGTTGTGTCTGACTCTTTGTGACCCCATGGACTGAAGCATGTCAGGCTTCCCTGTCTTTCACTATCTGCCTGTTTGCTCAAATTCATGTCCTTTGAGTCACTGATGCTATCTAGCCATCCTGTGTTCTGCCACTTCTTTTCCTTTTTTCTTCAATCTTTCCCAGGATGAGGGTATTTTTCAATGAGTTGGCTTTTCTCATCAGGTGGCCAAAGTACTGGAGCTTCAGCTTCAGCATCAGTCCTTTCAATGACTATTCCGGGTTGATTTCCCTTAGGATTGTCTGGTTTGATCTCTTTGCTGTCCCAACAGACTCTCGAGAGTCTTCTCCAGTATCACAATTCAAAAGCATCAATTCTTTGGTGCTCGGCATTTTTTATGGTCCAACTCTCACATCCATACATGGCTACTGGAAAAACCATAGCTTTGACTATGCAGACTTTTGTCAGCAAAGTAATATCTCTTTTTAATACACTGTCTAGGTTTGTCACTGCTTTCCTTCCAAGGTGGAAGCATCTTTTAATTTCATGGCTGCAGTCACCATCTGCAGTGATTTTGGAGCCCAAGAAAATAAAGTCTGTTACTGTTTCCACTCGTCCCCCTGCTATTTGCCATGAAGTGAGGGGACTCGATGCCATGATCTTTGTTTTTTGAATGTAGAGTTTCAAATCATGTTTTTCACTCTCTTCTTTCACCTTCACTGAAGCTTTTTAGTTCCTCTTCACTTTCTGGCATTAGAGTGGTACCATCTGAATATCTGATGTTGAATATTTCACCCAGCAATATTGATTCCAGCCTGTGATTCATCCAGGCTGGCATTTCACATGGGGTACTCTGCACATATGTTAAATAAACAGGATGACAATATATACGGTCTTGTCTTACTCCTTTTCCAATTTTCTGACTATAAAGTGATACAATTGCATCAGATAACCTCTAAAATCCTTACAAACTTATGTTCTATAATGAGTTTACACAATTAAATCCAGGATGTAGAACAATTCAAAGTTTTATGCAAAGTTATCTTTGCATTAGACTGAGGTGGTCACCATGATATGCTCATTTGAAATACACCTCAGAATCTTAAAATGCTTCTGCTTTACGTATGCATCTCTGATCCCGATAGTGTTGAAAAGTAGAAAAGGCAAGTGGTACCCTCATCTTCTTACAGATGAAAAAATAGATCAGGAAAAATAAAAAAGACTTCTTCAAGGTTAAACAGTGAGATGCTAAACCAGAAGTCCAGTGTTCAGATAATTACGCGTCTCCATATTCACATGTATTCTTATCGGGCCACAATCAAAGAAAAATATGAAACCAGTACACTCAAAATTTCATTTTTGTTTTATATGTTCTCATGAAGAGTGTTAAAAATCAGAATTTGCAAAGCAGTGATTACTTCTAAAAAACAGACGTGTTCAGTCACTCAGTCGTGTCCGACTCTTTGCACCCCAATGGGCTGCAGCACACTGAGCTTCCCTGCCCTTAACCATCTCCCAGAATTTGTTCAAACTCATGTCCATAGAGTCAGTGATGCCATCCAACAGTCTCGTCCTTTGTCATCCCCTTCTCTTGCCTTCAATCTTTCCCAGCATCAGGGTTTTTTCCAATGAGTCAGTTCTTCGCATCAGGTGGCCAAAGTATTGGAGCTTCAGCTTCAGCATCAGTCCTTCCAATGAATATTCAGGACTGATCTCCTTTAGGATGGACTGGTTGGATCTCCTTGCTGTCCAAGGGACTCTCATGAGTTTTTTCCAACACCACAATTTGAAAGCATCAATTCTTTGGCAATTAGTCTTTTTTTATGGTCCAACTATCACATCCATACATGACTACTGGAAAAACCATAACTATTACTTTACAAACCTTTGTCAGCAAAGTAATGTCTGAGCTTTTTAATAGGCTATCTAGGTTGGTCATAGCTTTTCTTCCAACAAGCAAGTGTCATTTAATTTCATGGCTGCAGTCACCTTCTGCAGTGGTTTTGGAGGCCAAGAAAATAAAGTCTATCACTGTTTCCATTGTTTCTCCTTCTATTTGCCATAAGTGATGGGACCAGATGCCATGATCTTTGCTTTTTTGAATGTAGACTTTCAAATCAGCTTTTTCACTCTCCTCTTTCACTTTCATCAAGAGGCTCTTTAGTTCTTCACTTTCTGTCATAAGGGTGTTGTCATCTGCATATCTGAGATTATTGATATTTCTCCTGGCTACTGATTTCAGTTTGTGGCTCATCCAGTCCAGCATTTCGCATGATGTAAATTCAGAATATTTTTTTTCTTAACCATTACCCTCTTATCACATGTTCTGTTGCAGCTAAGACATTATCATGTGCTTACCAAAACAGTTTCACATTCTTTCCAGACACACAAACTACATTTTCCAGGCTCCTTGTAGATAGATTAGGGTATGGGGACTGAGTTCTAGTTGATAAAATATGAATATGATTGATGTGCATCATTTAAGAGCTGATCTCTACAATCTTCTATGCTCTAGCCTACATTCTTTTTCCTGTTTCTGTGGTAAATTTGGAGCCACAAGCTGAAGATGGCATAACTACTAGATGGAAGCAATCTGGCTCATTTAATGACTCTAAGGACTATCACCCAAGCCCATCAAGCCCGTTGGAGTGTTCCAGCAGTGTTAAACAAGAGGACTGTTGAGGCAGTTTATCACAGCGGTTGAACTACTTTGAATGACACTCAAATTATGTCTATTGTTTTTCTAATTTTTTCCTCTATTTTTTGGTAATTTGTATATTCATTTTATCATCTTACCAGTGGTTTCTCTGGAAATTTCAAATCATTCTCAACGTACCTCCTTCCAAACAGAATTTCTTTAATTCTATTTTATGCTATTGCTTTTCAATCTTAATATTCCCACTTTTCTTCTTTCTTTTCTTCCTCTCCTCCTGCCCCTTCTCCTTCTTCTCCTCTTCCCCTACTTTCTTCTTCTTGTCTCTTGATCTCATTTCATATTATACATACACATATGTACCCGAACATACATGTGCATAATACGCACAAACACGTTTATGCAAATAAACCCACTAAATGTTATTGTTTTATGTCGTCAATATCCATTTAGTGTAGCCACATGTTTACTAATTTTACTGATTTTTTTCATTTATTTCTGTAACTGCAATCATCTCTCTAGAATAATTTGCCTTCTACCCAAAGAATTACCTTTCGTATTTCTTTTATAATAGGTCTACTAGTGGCAAAATATAACTGGATTTTTATTTGGTTTTGTTTTGGTCAGAAAAATCTACTCATTTGCCCCCTATTCTTTTTCCCCATCTTTATTGAGATATGATTGACATATAAGATTGCATAAGTTTAAGGTGTACAATATGTTGATTTGTTGCATTTACAAATTCCGAAATGATTCCCACCATAGTATTAGCTTCCACCTCCATCCTGTCGCATAGTTACCATGACACTTTCTTTTAAGCTTTATTTGTTTATTTATGGCTGTGCTGGGTTTTCGTTGCTGTGCAGGCTTTTCTCTAGTCGCGGTGAGCCGGGGCCCCTCTCTAGGTGTGGTGCACGGCCTTCTCATTGCCGTGGCTTCTCTTGCTGAGGAGTGAAGGCTGCAGGGGTGCAGGCTGCAGTAGCTACACCACATGGGCTCAGTAGTTGAGGTTCCCGATAATAGGATCAATAGTTGGGGTTCACGGGCATGGTTGCTCTGCTGCATGTGGCATCTTCCTGCATCAGGGACTGAACTCACGTCTCCTGCATTGCAGGAGGATTCTTTCCCACTGACCTACCAGGGAAGCCCCCCTTTTCTTTTTATTTTCTGATGAGAACGTTTAAGATTTACTTTCTTTGCAATGACCAGTCACCCCATTTTCCCCACTTCCACACCCGCCTCCGCCCCCGCCACCACCCCTGCGCCTGGTAACAACGCACTCTCCTCTGTTCCTCTGCATCTGTCTTTTGAAGATCCCACGTGTAAGTGATATCACACAGTATTTGTTTTTCTCTATCTGATCAATTTCACTTAACTCAATGCCCTCAAGTTTCATCCAAGTTTTTGAAAATGGCAAGATTTTCCTCTCTTTCTTACACACACGTACACACACACACTCCCTCACTCACCAACACATCTTTTTCCCATTTAGCTTGAAAACTCATCCAGAAAGAAAGAATGGTGACCATGTCAGGTGCCATTTCAGAGCAAGTCTAGTGGTAAAGCTGGTGTTGTTATTTGGGGTGAGAAGAGGCTGTGCCGTGGCCACCGCTCTGGGTGCGATTTGGGAAGCTATTTTCTCCTCCTAGTTATTCCCTCTCAAATAAAAATATCTCCTGGTCCTCTTCCCCACTGAGAATTAGACTTTAAGGATCATACTCTATTAGAAGTTCCGCAGACTTAATTTTAGTTATAGTTCAAGACTGGGAACCAACACTATTATGTGCTGTGTTGCTCAGTCGTGTCTGACTCTTTGCGACTCCGTGGACTGTAGCCCGCCAGGCTCCTCTGTCCATGGCAATTCTCCAGGCAAGAATACTGGACTGGATGCCATGCCCTCCTCCGGGGGATCTTCCCAATCCAGGTCTCCTGCATTGCAGGAGGATTCTTTACCATCTGAGCCATCAGGGAAGCCCAATGCTATTTATAATTTTTTTAATTAAAAATATTTTTATTGAGATATGGTTGAATTACAATGTTAATTGCTGCTGTAGAGCAAAGTGACTCAATTGTTCATATGTATACATTCTTTTTCATATTCATTTCCACAATGGTTTATCAAAGGATATTGAATATAATTCAGTGTGGTATACAGGAAGACCTTGTTTTCTTTATTCTATGTATACCAGTTTGTGTCTGCTAATCCCAGACTCCCAATCCAACCCTCTACACTCCAGCGCTATTTATTCTTATAGCCATTATTCGTTCATTCGCTTAACAAATTTATTGAGCAGCTTCTTTGTTACAAGTGTTGTGCTGGGATCTGAGGATGTAATGTTAAATAAGACAGATTCATATCTTCATAGAATTTAAAGTCTAGGATAGAGGTTGGCAAGCTTTTTCTATAAAGAGGCAGATAGCGTTTTTGGCTTTACATCCCCTGCAGTCTCTGTTGTAGCTACTCAGCTCTGCTACAGGAGCACAAAGGCAGCTGTAGACAATGCACAAATCCGTGTTCTAATAAAACCTTATTTATGGACTCTGAAATTTGAATTGTATATAATTTTCATGTATCACAAAATATTAGTTTCTCTTCTGATTTTTTAAATAACTTATTTGTGTGCAGGTTATTCTTAGTTTGTAGGTTGTACAAACACTGATGTGGCACATAGGTCATAGCTTACTAATTCCTGGTCAGGAAGGAAAAAAAGATATTACAACAGTAGTCATTGCAATATGGTTACAAATTGAGGGATATGTGAAGAGTAAGCAAACAGGGGCCCCAGTCTAGATTGGGGGATGCTGAGACCTGAAAGAAGGCTGTGAGTATTGCACGCATTCAGCCCTGCATGGCTCAGAAGCACTATCCAAGAAATTCTTTGGCAATATATAATTTTCATCTTCCTCGTCACCTTTCTACAATCCACCCAAACTCTTTGCCCTATGCCTGTGCTTCATGGACTCTGACTTTCTCATGCTGTTTTCTTTGTCAGAGTACATCATCAATGTGTGAGTGGCTGAATCACAGTTAAAGCCTAAATAAAGCCAGTTATGCCAGCTATTTTAGATTTATGGCATAGATTTTAAAAAATTTTTTAATTGAAGGAAAATTACTTCATGATGTTGTGTTGGTTTCTGATATCCAACAGTGCGAATCAGCCATAATTATACATACATTCCCTTCCTCTTGAGCCTCCCCCCCCCAACCCACCCCTTTAGGTCATCACAGAGTGCCAGGCTGGGTTTCCTGTGTAATACAGCAATTTATCACCAGCTATCCATTTATACATGATAGGGTGCATATATTGATGCTACTTTCTTCATTTGTCCCACTCTCTCCTTCCCCAACTGTACATCTGCACCCCCATTCCTTCCCTACAAATAGGTTCATCACTACTATTTTGCTAGATTCCATATATTTGCATTAGTATACGATATTTGTTTTTCTCTTTCTGACTGACTTCACTCCATATAACAGGCTCTAGGTTCATCTACCTCACCAGAACTGACTCAAACCCATTCTTTCTCATGCCTGAGTAATATTCCATTGTATATATATATACACATCTTTAGCTATTCATGTATAGATGGACATCTAGGTTGCTTTCATGTTCTGGCTATTGTAAATAGTGCTGCAATGAACATTGGGTTACATGTGTCTTTTAGAATTGTGTCTTGCTCAGTGTATATATGCCCAATAGTGGGACTGCTGGGTCATATGGTAGATTTATTCCTAGTTTTTTTTTTCCCCCCATAAGGACTCTCCATACTGTTTTCCATAGTGGCTATTATCAGTTTACATTCCCACTAACAATGTAGGAGGGTTCCCTTCTCTCCAGATCCTTTCCAGCAATTATTGCTTGTAGATTTTTTGATGATGGCCTTTCTGACTGGTGTAAGGTGATACCTCATTGTAGTTTTGATTTCCATTTGTCTAATAATTAGTGACGTTGAGCATCTTTTCATGTGCTAATTGGCCATCTGTATGCCTTTTGCCTTTTTTTGGTTTTGTTTGTTCAGTAATTTGTCAGATATTAACAAAAGCTGATATTTGAATGGAGAATTACTCTAAAATAAACAAAGAAATGAAGACTACCCTTAACCAATAATCCGAGGACAATATGTTCACTTATTTTAATTCCCTTGGTCTTAGCCCTATGCTGTGGGCTTTCTGCCCACCTTCAAAGCTGAGTGTACTGACTTTTTGAGCAGGGAAATGAAGAGACTTCATGGTTAACATGGATCTGCTAAAGTGCTTCTCGGGCCTGCTTTTCATGACAGGGCTAGCTGCTTTTCGGCAATCGGCAAACTGCAGAAACAGTTCTGTCCAACCCGAGTCATCGCTCCAACGACCAGAAACAGGACTCTCCCTTGGGAGTCTCTTTTAGCTGTTATGTGTGTTTCTTGCTGTGGTTGTCTTGGATCTTTTGAAATAATACTTTTAGGCTAAAAATGCCACTGATTATTTTAGCCTTTAAATGATGCTGTGTCCTGGAAAACTTTATCAGCTGCCAGGCTAATCTGAAACTCAGCAACCTGAATGAAGTGAACAGAGCTGAACAGAACCGTTGTGCACCCTGACTCAGATACAGACCGCAAACATCTACACGGGCACAATAGGTCTTCATTTGCACCAGGTGCTATGATAGACATTATCTAATCAGCCTTTACAAAAAAGTGTAAGGTTGGAGACTTATGTAACTGTGGTGATTAAGAGCAGAGTCCTAGTTCCAGACTGTCCAGTTCTATCGGTGGGTAGTTTTGTGAACTTGGGCAATAATGTAATACTCTGTGCATTAGTTTCCTTATATGATCAATGGGGATGACCTCTATAAGGCAAGCATGACGTTTATAGAAGATAAGTTAAAAAGTACTCAGTATAGAACATGGTACAGGGTAAGCACTAAATATAAGATGGCAACTACCATCTTTACTTAATAGATAAGAAACTAAGGTTCAAAGTGTTTTCCTGACTTGCCCAAATTCACATGGACAGTAAGAGAGCTGAGATTTGAACTCAGCTTAACTAGAGTCCTTGCACCTTACAAGCTCATTGTGATCCTCATCATTACCACCTGCATTATTATTATTTATAAACAAGAGTCTCAGCAACAAGCCAAAAGAAATTCTTGTCAGGCATACAGTTCAGGATGTGTACACATGGCCATGGAGAATTATTTTTAGTCACTATTACAGACAGGAGAGGCTTCCCTGGTGGCTCAGATGGTAAAGCGTCTGCCTGCAATGCGGAGGACTCAGGTTTGAAAATTACTATAAGTATGAAGAACTTTGGATGCAATGTTATCAAGATCTATAGTCTACACATTTGTTAACATCTCTCTCCCCTCTCCACACACACGGGAATTATGATTAAAATAGATTCATGCCAGATTACTTTTTCTTGAAAACTATTCAGTGGAGTAGAACCACAACTCAACAACAACAGCTGCAGTTTTTGTCTTGGAACTCTGAAAGTTCTGAGGGTTCATTGATACCTAGAATATTCTTGAATGGACTTAAAGCCCACGAACTCCTAAGAACTTGTATGCAATGTTTGGGGTACGTAAGTGTTAGTGTGTTTTTCTGAGGAGAGAGGCTATGGTCATCTTTAGATTCTCATAGAGGTCTGTGACCCAAAAAAGTAATTACCACTGATTTAAACTGAAGGTTATCCCAGGGGCAAGATACAGATAGAGAATTAAGAGGTATAGATTATTATGTATAAAATGAGTAAAAATAAGAATATATTGTGCAACACAGAGAATAGAGCCAATATTTTATAACTTTAAGTGGAATATAATCTATGAAAATTTTGAATCACTATGTTGCACATGCTGTTCTTAGTCACTCAGCCGTGTCTTTGTGACCCCATGGACTGTAGCCCATCAGACTCCTCTGTCCATGGAATTCTCCAGGCAAGAATACTGGAGTGGGTTGTTGTGCCCTTCTCCAGGGGAATCTTCCCAATCCAGAGACTGAACCCAGGTCTCCTGCATTTCAGGTGGATTCTTTACCGTCTGAGCCACCAGGAAAGCCTATGAATACTGGAGTGGGTAGCCTATCCCTTCTCCAGTGGATCTTTCTGACCCAGGACTCAAATTGGGGTCTCCTGCATTGCAGGCAGATTCTTTACCAGCTGAGCATGCCTCAACTTAACATACTGTTATAAATAATATTGTAAATCAGCCATACCTCGATAAAAAAAATTTGCACTGAAAAGAAACAACAACTAAAGGCTGTCCTTCCAGTCCAGTTACAGAGATAGTTACCCAGAAAGCCTGTGAGTAACTAGTCCACAGCAGGCAATTCTTTACTTTCTCTGCTTCCTGACCCTACTCTTGTGTCTGGTCATCAAGAGAGCAAAGCCATTTCATTTAGGATCAAAGCACCTGATACAATGTTCCTTATATGTTAAGCAATTTGAATTTTAGTTAAATCTGGTGCTGCTAAATCACTTCAGTCGTGTCCGACTCTGTGTGACCCCATAGACGGTAGCCCACCAGGCTGCCCCGTCCCTGGGATTCTCCCGGCAAGAACACTGGAGTGGGTTGCCATTTCCTTCTCCAATGCATGAAAGTGAAAAGTGAAAGTGAAGTCGCTCAGTCGTGTCCGACTCTTTGCGACCCCATGGACTGCAACCTACCAGGCTCCTCTGTCCATGGGATTTTCCAGGCAAGAGTACTGGAGTGGGGTGCCATTGCCTTCTCCGTTAGTTAAATCCAGGTTTAACTAAACCTAGTTAGCAGCTAGGATATAGTTCAGGAGTTGGTCAAATATATCCTGCACCTGGTTTTGTAAATAAAGTTTTACTGGAACATGGCCATGCTTACTAATTTACATATCGTCTATGTCTACCTTCTTGGTACAAAGACAGAGCTGAATAGTTGTGACAGAGCATATAGATCCCAAGGTTTAAAATATTTACTTTCTGGCTCTATACAGAAACCTCTTGGTAACGCTTGCTGCAGTTGGAAGAATCTTGTCACCCTAGTGAGGCTGGGCTTGAGGTCTGGCTCCTCGATTACTTTTGTGATGTTGCACAAGTCATTTAACTTGAACCTCAGTTTTTCATGTGTAAAGTGGGAATAAGTTCTACTCTCTTGCTCACTCTTTGCAGTTATTATCAAAATCAAATGTGATAATGTATGCGAGTGTTAACTGTACCTTATTAGTTTCATTAGTGCTAAGATCATCATCCCCAAGTTGCCTACACATGATGACACATTATTTCTCAGAAAAGGAGAAAATAATTAAGAAAAACTAAGCATAATAGCAATTACATAATATGGCACAAAATAGTTACTCTGTGGAATTTGTCTCCTAAGACAACTAGTCATTAAGTGTTAATTTTTAGAGAGGAAAAACAAATACTTCCCGAATAAATTGACAAATGAGATTAAATAGAAATAACGCCAAATTCCATTTTCTCATCCAAATATTTATACAGTTGAGATTTTACCCTTGATTTTAGTCCTTGCTGTTCATGGCCAAAGACAAGAAAGGCTGAGACAGTGTGGCTTGTGAAATTTGAGCTCTAACTTAGGTGGCCAGGAAGAACTTCTTAGCTTCTGATTTTTAAAAAGTGCCTTGTATGTGTGACTATCTTTAGTAAATACTCGAAATTTAAAAAGGAAATGGCATGACTCACAATTTTTGTGAAGGAGTAAAGGCATAGATGATTTATCCATAATCTCACATATCCACATGATACCCTCTTAAAGGGAAGGTTCAAGCTCTCCTGAAAAAGAGTAGAGAATGTTCACCCCATCTTTTCTCAAGCAGTATTTTGTTGCTCAGTCACTTAGTCACGTCTGACTCTTTGAGACCCCATGAATGGCAAGCAGTATCAGAGAAATTAAAAATATTTATTTTTTTCTCTCTCGTGAATTACAGTGTGATTCGTTCTAGTTTCACTGAATGAGTGGTTATTGTTTCTCAATTATTTAGTTGTAGCAGTGATATTATTTGGTTTGCAGCCAAATAATACTTTGCTACTTTTCTTTTCACCTGTTGAAAAGAAACCAAATCACGTAGAAAAGCTTACTTCTGGGCAATAAAAGAATGAACAATCAGGGAGTTGATAGGGTGCTTGCAGAATTAAGAATTTTTTAAACAAACTCTACACACAAAATTTAGACTATAACCAGATTAAATAATTTTGGTGACCTATTTCTATCTTAATACAGAAAAGTAACCAACATAGTGTATACTGGAAAGAGATAAACCAGGCCTGGTTCCTGCCTTCATTTTGAGAAGTTTACTTTTTGGAAGATAACAATATGTCTTAAAGAATTGAAGGGGGGGTTGGATAACCACTCAGAAAAATGACAGGCACTATTTGAGTGACAGAGAGCAGGGCTCATCTGAGAGTCTCACCAGGGCTTCCCAGGTAAAGAAACTGGGTAAAGAACCCACCTGCCAATGCAGGAGAACTAAGAGACGTGGGTTCAATCCCTGGGTTGGGAAGATCCCCTGGAGGAGGAAATGGCAACCTACTCTAGTATTCTTGCCTGGAAAATCCCATGGACAGAGGAGCCTGGCGGACTACAATCCACGGGGTCGCAAAGAGTCAGACATGACTGAAGTGACTTAGTATTTGAGTTCAGGGCACTGTGGCTGTAGTGAACAAGATCCACGTGTTTTTCCATCTTCACTCCATTCCAGTCAAATTCAAGTTCTGATCAATAAATAGAGGGAGCTTGAACTGCATGTCTATCTCCCGACCGGGGTAAAGCAGAGCAGTTTGATTAAAACAAATGCCCAATCTGAGGCTGCACCCAATGGGAGACAGCTGGTCACCAAAGGAAACCAGAATACTATTAGCAAGATAAAAGGATATGAACCCTAGGTCCCCAAAACCATAACAAAGATAATCATGCCTGGGGGCTTCCCTGGTGGCTCAGTGGTAAAGAATCCACCTGCCAATGCGGGAAACACGGGTTCAATTCCTGGTCCAGGAAGATCCCACAGGCTGCAGAGCAACTATTGGGCCTGGGAACTGCAACTACGGAGCCCATGACGTGCCACAGCTACTGAAGCCTGTGAACCTATAGCTCGTGCTTTGCAATAAAAGTCACTGCAGTGAGAAGCCCGTACCCTGCACTGCAAGGAAGAGTAGCCTCCCACTCGCTGCAACTAGAGACAAGACCCAGAACAGCCACAAATAAATAAATGAAAAAATTATTTTAAAAGCTAAGGATTTGGGGAAAAAAAAAATAATCATGCCTCCTACTCAAGTTGTTAAATGTATCAAAAGCAGCAACATATTTAAAATATGTATCAAAGAGACTTCCACTTTAAAGCAGTAGCTGAAGAGCAGCCTCAAGCTAGCTTTTGCTAACTAGTGCTGCTGCTGCTAAGTCGCTTCAGTCGTGTCTGACTCTGTGCGACCCCATAGATGGCAGCCCACCAGGCTCCTTCGTCCCTGGGATTCTCCAGGCAAGAATATTGGAGTGGGTTGCCATTTCCTTCTCCAGTGCGTGAAAGTGAAAAGTGAAAGTGAAGTCGCTCAGTCGTGTCTGACTCTTCGCGACCCC
Source organism: Okapia johnstoni (assembly GCA_024291935.2). Taxonomy (NCBI): domain Eukaryota; kingdom Metazoa; phylum Chordata; class Mammalia; order Artiodactyla; family Giraffidae; genus Okapia; species Okapia johnstoni. The sequence continues at coordinate 8,164,430 of CM044309.1, forward strand.
ATGGGCTGCAGCCTACCAGGCTCCTCCGTCCATGGGATTTCCCAGGCAAGAGTACTGGAGTGGGGTGCCATTGAAGGCAACAAAACATACATCACCAAGGGGTGGGGGGGATTGTTGTTGGAGGGGGACTTACTCTCCCTTCAACATAAAGCATAGCTGGATTTTGTTGCATGAAAGGGAAACAACTTGTATGCCACTTGGAAGGCATTACTTACTATACCCTATACTTGTCCCAGTCCCGAAGATCCACAATATATCCTGCTAGGATATAGGACAGCCATCCTTTCCGGTATACTACCTTTGAGAAGACTGCAGTACCAGTTGCTACTACCACTGCCATCTAACTGCGTTAATTTAGCAATAGGAACTCCTTCCTCAAACTAGGTAGGACAAAGGGATCATGGGAATCTGAGACACAATTCTGAGAGCAACTATTACCTTTTGTTCAATTGGACTTGTGATCTACTTCACATATGGTAATATACACGTTTCAATGACATTCTCTCAAATCATCCCACCCTCACCTTCCCCCCAAGAGTCCAAAAGTCTGTTCTTTATATCTGTGTCTTATGCTGTCTTACATATAGGGTTATCGTTACCATCTTTCTAAATTCCGTATACATGCATTAATATACTGTTTTAGTGTTTTTCTTTCTGACTTACTTCACTCTGTATAATAGGCTCCAGTTTCACCTACCTCATTAGAACTGATTCAAATGCATTCTTTTTAATGGCTGAGTAATATTCCATTGTGTATATGTACCACAGCTGTCTTATCCATTCGTCTGCTGATGGACATCTAGGTTGCTTCCATGTCCTGGCTATTGTAAACAGTGCTGCAATGAGCAATTGGGAAGCTGAGTTCACATAAGCAAGGCATTGTTAAGTGCTAGTGGAGGCAGAAAGAACAATTACAGTCCTACAAATTAGGAATTGTAGATTTTCCTTACACTCTATCAATTTATAGCATCAGTGAAAAGTGAAAGTGTTAGTCCCTCAGTTATGTCTGACTTTTTGTGACCCCATGGACTGTAGCCCACCAGGCTCCTCTGTCCATGGAATTCTCCAGGCAAGAATACCGGAGAGGGTTGCCATTCCCTTCTCCAGGGGCTCTTCCCAACCCAGAGATCAAACCCGGCTCTCCTGCACTGCAGGCAGATTCTTTACAGCTGAGCCACTAGGAAAGCCCTCATAGCATCAGGGAATCAACCAGTGGGGATAGGAGGACAGTGAGTGCCACCAAACACCAAGATTTACAGAACGTTAGCCATTCTGTACTCCAGTTACAGGTGGATAAAGGCGCCGTGACCAACAAGAGGCAGAAAGCGGGCGGAACCAATAATTACCTCATTTCTTTTGCATTTACTGCATCTGGGAGGCTCTCCTCTCATTAAATATGAGGGTAAAGAAATGTGAACGTGGCCTTTGGAAACCATTCCAGAACAAGGCAAATCTGGCTTTAGGGTTAGTGAGGAGTTTTGCTGAAAGTGCTTTATGATGTGAGGAGTGGGAAATGAGTATCATGAGGGAGTTGGCTCAGAAGAAACAGAGGCAGGGCAGACCTCGGAAAGGGACCTATTGCGGGATCCTGAGGGCATGTCAGGAAATGGTTTGGCAAGAAGAGAGAGCTCTATATCCTGTAAAACCTGGCACCTGGGACAGCTATACAGGACCCAATGTCATACAGACAATATCCGCACTTAGAACAGACCTGGCCACTCTGCTCACTCTTGCCACGGTTCCTGGACAGATGCTTCAGGCCTCCAGCTTTACCTACCTCTAGACATTCTTATCCTAGGCTCTGGGTAGAATTTTATCGGGTTGACAACCAGCATCCCTCAAGTGGTTCCATATGCCAACCCTGGCGAAGCTATCCTTTTCCACTGATCCTTTGCTGAGGGTTCCAAGTCTTTTCAGACTTTTAATCTGGGTTCCTGTGGCTTTTCCCCTTTGGCTGCTCGTGGCCTAATAGCCTTTCTTCCCCCATGGCTCAGTTTCATAGCCCTACTCAAAAGCAGATGCTCTGGCTCCTTCCACAATGCACACTGCCAATTTCATGGCATTTTCTTGCGGCTTTTGGCTGTAACTTTCAAGCTTCCAAGGCCCAATTGTAAGACATCATGTGGGAGAGACCCAAGAGGAGGGGATATGGTAAGTGGGGGAAGGGGATATTGTGTAGAACATGTGAAATGAGACAAAATTTATTCTTAAGGCATGTCTTTTTTTTTTTTTATCAACTTGGTTTTACACAATACAGCTGTCAATTGGTTAAAATGAACACATTTGCTATAGGCAGGGAAGGATATTCTCTAGTGGAAGCTGAGTGAAATTCGAGGGGTCTGCTTTTGGCAGGTGTTTTATCTTCAGTCTTCGCTCCTGCATGTCTGCAGTTTACCTTCCAGTTGAGAGGCAATCTGCCAGCTCCCAGTACATGCCCTCTCAGCTGGTTCCAGCTCTGAGATGCTCTGTCTTCATTCAGAACACGCCTTTGATTCTCCATTTGGAATATGGACTATTTTACTGTTAGCATAGGATACTCTTTTAAAATGCACTTTCCCCTTTTTCCTTCTCTTCCTTCCCCTCCTCCACAAGTGACAGCCTCTTCTATGAAAACGGCCTGGTGGATGGGTCCATCATTAAAAAAGTATACATGTCAACTGGCTACGCCAATGCTGAGAAATGATGGAGACTGCCCACTGACTATTGTGAAGCAAAGCTGAGTGAGACAACAAGGGCTAGGCGCTGAAAGCGATGGGGAGGGTCAGGACAGGGAGTGGCGGGCAGTCTTCATGCGGTTTGGTGCACCCGTCCTCTGGGTTATATCTCTATCCCAGCAGTTCTCGAGTTGGGGTAATTTTGCCTCTCAAGGGATGTTTGGCCATGTCTAGAGACCACGGTGAAAGCAACGGCAATAACAGCAACAGGAAACTATGAGGAGGTGTGGTGAGCGATGCTGCTAAACTTCCTACAATCCACGGGACAGCCTCTCAAAACAAAGAATTATTTAACCCAGCTGATAGTAGTGGGGGAGTTTATATACCCTCTGTATCTTTAGCTGCTTATCGTCGTGATTGGGCTGCCCTGGTAGCTCAGCTGGTAAAGAATCTGCCTGCAAAGCGGGAGACCTGGGTTGGATCCCTGGGTTGGGAAGATCCCCTGGAGAAGGGCATGGCATCCACTCCAGTATTCTTGCCTAGAGAATCCCATGGACAGAGGAGCCTGGAAGGCTACAGTCCATGTGGTCAGAAAGAGTCCGACATGACTGAGTGACTAAGCACACATAAAAATATATGAATATTTTATAATGTGGTTATATGTATAATACAGTATATATTTTAATACATTTATTATATATTTATGAATATACTTCTAATATTATAATGCTGTAATTGTAATTACATAGTTAAATATATTTAGAAATATATTTATATAATATTTATTATACTATTTTACAATACATAAAATATGCTTATATAATATATTTTATAATAATATTTATTGTAATATATTTAATATTTATATTTATTGTATGTTATAACAAATATATATTATAGACTGTATATAATATATAGAGGTATACAATAAATATGTCTGTGTATATTTGTATACACAATAGGTATAAATATATAAAATATATAACATAAATATATAAAAATATATATGTGTGTGTGTGTGTGTGCTCAGTTGCTAAGTCATGTCTGATTCTGTGACCCCATGGATTGTAGTCCGCCAGTCCCTTCTGTCCATGGAATTTTCCAGGCAAGAATTTTCCACTCCAATACTGGAGTGAGTGGCCATTTCATCCTCCAGGGGATCCTCCCAACCCAGGGATAGAACCCGCATCTCCCACCTGTGTCTCCTGCATTGGAAGGTAGATTCTTTATCACTTGAGCCATCTGGGAAGTCCCCCAAAATACATGTAAATAAATGCACACATATAAATATATGCAAATACATTAAACATATAAATATGTAAATACATATACAATCTTTATATAATGGTATATTTATAATATTAATACAAACACTCAAGTATATAATGTACAGAATATGCTGTATGTACATATTGTGTATTTTGTTTCCTGCCCTTGCCCTGTCCTGCTTACCTTATTCTGACCGTCATCCCCACCTCTAGTCATTGTTCTTCAATACCACATTTCACAAAGCAGACAGAAACCCTCCCTGAGGTTCGGAAAAAGGAAAAATCTTTCGAAGAAATAGCATGTGACATTTTGAGTAATCAGCCAGCCATCACAGGTACAGAAACTCACAGGCTATGTGTTTTTCAGAATTAAATATAATTTCATCATTTTGTTGTTTAGATACCAGGATCAGTGTTTTACCATCTCAGTTCCTAATTAGGCTGAGGTACTACAAAGATTAGGAGTGATGATGTTTATAAATCCCTTTAAGGTTTAGATTAAAAAGGTGTTATTTAAAAATGAATACTCATAATTGCTTTGTGATTTCTACAAGGGGGCCTAATTTTTGGTTGTCTGGCCCGAGGAGGCGGGGTCACAGCACATCTGATTTGAGTAAATGAACCCCTGGTTAAGCTACCACAATTGATGGATGGGTGACAAAATCCTCAGGTTTAGGTCTTGCTAGTCCTCCAGTCAGGACTCGGTGGGTGGCATAACCTAGGACAAGATCTGCATCCAGAGCACACATATTCTCTGGACTATGATTTTCCTTTACTTATCGATCCTGATCCAAGAGTTTTCTATTTTATTCTAATCTCTAATTTATAGAATTTGCTAATTTATAATTATGACAGTGATAGTGTTGGGGTTAACAATTTATAAGTATGTATGTGAGCTTGAAATTTTCTTTTTATTCAGACTCGTGGAGAAATGAAGTGATTCTGACCTAATGATAAGTTCGTTGGAGAGTCCTATGCACCAGGACACAGAAAACCTTGCCCTTCTTCCTAGGCTCCCAAACTTCATTCACTCCCTTCCCAACATCCTCCCAGCGTGATATGGAACCTTGAATGGCTAATATGGCCAAACTGATGAAATCAATCTCCATAGTGGCTGAAAATATATGTAACTAATTTACATCTGTCCAATCTCGGCAGTTTATGGTCATCATTTTACTTTGTTTTCGTTGCTTAAGGTAAATTTATTCTCTGTTGATTGATAATAACTGAAATGAGTGTAGTATAATGGAAATAATATGTGATGGGGAGATGGAAAAAAAGTTTCCACTTGGTCATTATCTAGCTTTGTGACCCTGGACCATTTTACTCTGTGCCTTCATTACCTCATCTGTACCATGAGGGAGATTGCCCTAAAAAACCTCTAGGTGCTTTCCAGATCCAAAATTAAAAATTCTATGACTTCATAGGTGACATAAAAATTTCACATGGATATGACAGGAATTTATAATTATGGCCTTCTGAGAAGAAGAAAAATCTTGACAAACCTTCAGTTATGTAATATATCTAATTTGTAGACACACACACAAATCTCAACTCTTGAGATAATTGGTTTCACTTAAATGTTCATCCATTTCCGTCCTCAGCCAGCTCTACAATCATATTACATTTATGATATAGTCTGAAGCTATTTGCCATGTGTCCACCAGTGAAAATTGATAGAGGAGAGTGCTTTCTAGAATTTACTCATTATGGTTACAAAAATAAATTATTCTGTTGTATAAAAAGAGGGAAAAATAATGTGAAGTTTACACGAGAAACTTCAAAGTCTAATGAAGAAAGAAGGCAGGATGTGATTCTATTTGTTTAAAACTGTTTAACTTTTTAGGTCCAAGGAGTGATACGAATTCCAAAAGGAATGATTTCCAAGAGGAAGAGAAACTTTTGATGGTTGGCCTAATAAAATAAAACTACACATTAGTGAAACTGAATTCGGAGATGATTCCAACGCGGCCGCACACAGATGAGCCTGGGAGCTGGCTTCCACCCAACTCCGACGGCTGCGCACGCTCTAACCACCATGTGCTCGCTGCAAACCAGATCGTCTCTGTGCGGGAAAGACCAGCCAGCTTTCTTGGCCAAGCTGCTGCCATAAAACACACTAGCGATTTGATTTTTCATGTTTTTAAAGGATAGTATACTTTGACACACAGTATACATTTGGTCTCAAATTGTCCAGAGGGCTATCACAATGTTTTACAAGAGTAGGTCACATTTTGTCGGCTTGTTTTGTGTCCCTGCAAATCATCGCCTTACAATGAGGAATGCCCTTAAAAAAACCCAAACTTTTAAATCTTAGCAAAAGAATTTAAAGTGCAGTTAAATACTCTCATTAAGAATAATCTGCCTTTCACAATTTACATGCATCAGCTGCCTTTTGATATGGCCTGTGAAAAGCAAAAGCATCATGGGATCTCTTGAAAGAAGTGGAAAACTAAATGTCAGAACTGCATTTTTACACTCAGCTAGAGAAATTCCCGCCTCATATAAAACACCTACATTCCAACACCTAGTGTTTGCTTTGGAGACTTACGAAGAGTTAATACAGCTTGTTTGGCATCAGATATCAGTATAATGGGCTTTTACTGAAGTAATTAAAATTTGTTTATAATTAATACAGATGAATTGGTTTCTGCACAATAATAGTTAGGAGATTAACAAAGGCCACATTTTGGCAACAGGACTACATTCTTTCCCAAGTGCTGTGGGACCTTATCCAATGAATGTCTGTCCAAGCCGGCTGATTCTTCAGAGCTGCCATATGGCACAGCTATGCATTATGACTTTTTTTCTAAAAGGCAGCCATATGACATAACTGATCTTTAAAACGTTGTCAGAAGGCATTACCTGGGTAGGCTTCGAGCGGCTTTCCAAAAACTTAGAAAGCACAGGCTATTAATTATAAGCAAAAGCAACGTGCACACGCATGCTAGAAACTTGGCATTCTTTCCTCTCTAGTCACAGCTGATCATCTCTCAAGCCTTCTAGCTGGGTAAGAAGCTTTTTTTTTTTTTACATTTCCAGAGGAAAAAATTCTGTTTTAAAACATGTATTTGTCAATTCCATTATAAAATGTCTGCGCACTTGACCCTAATATGCACATATTTTACTACCTCCATTTTCACTCTATTCACTGATTTTGAAAAAAAGAATAAAAATAGAATGCTATTTAGAGCTGAATATTTCAAAACGATGTTTAGAATACCACTGAAAGAAAAAGAATTGTCTAGGTGTGGTGGTGGTTGATTTTTAGCTGACATCTATCCCCTCTGTACTAAGTCATGATTGGCAAAAAATATAAATAGCTCAAATATTTCCTTTCTAATTTCCTCAGAAAATTAGTTTGTGCAAGCAGAAACATCCATTTTAAACTTTCTAATTTTGTATGTCTGTTTAGAACAAGTTGGCTGTATTAGTTTCCATTGAAAAACAGCCTATAGGAATTTGCATAACACCATAGAACAAGAAGAAAGGGAAGAGGGAAGTCACTGTATCAGTGGGTTTGCTTGGTGGGCACAGAACCAGCGAGAAGTGCTTCTGGATTTGTGCTGACTCCTAACCTACTGCTACTCTATCTGTTCTGATATAGTTCCGTGGACTGATAACTGTTTAGTGGACTAATAATTGTTTAGTGGACAAATTCAAGGTGTGTACACTCAAATTTCCTCAAACTTGCACCTCTCACAGCCTTTCCTTTCTGTATAAATGTCAACTCCATCCTTCTGGCAAATCGGTTCAAAAACCTTGCCGTCATCTCTGACCCCTTTCTTTCCCTCATATCCCTCATCCAATCCACCAGCAGAGTCTGTGAGCTCTACCTTGAAAATATATCCTAATTTTCCTTATTTCTCACTGCTTCCACCGCTCAGAGCCCATTCCTAGGCACTATGGTCTTTCTTCTCTAATTTAACGGCGTCTCCTTTCCACTTCCCCTTGCCTACCGTCCTTCTCTGTGATAGCAGCCCCAGGGATCTCGTTAAAGTAAATGTCAGACCATGTCACTTCCCTGATCAAAATCCTCGGCTCACTTTGAATGAAAGTCCCCACCAGGCCCTACACAATCAAGCCTCTTGTATCTTTTCTAAACCTGCCTCTGACAGTCTGCCCTGGGCTCCCTCTGACTCGGATTGCGCTGGCTTTAAGCAAGGCATGCACACGGCATGGATCTTCTGCCTCAAGCCTTCTATAGCTGCTGTTTATTTTCTCAGTAGTGTTTCAGGGTGAGCAGCTGCTGGCTTGCGAGTCACGTGTCAAATTGTTAGGAACTGTGCTAGCCAGTTGTTAAACCGGTGGTAGCTGGAAGGTAGCCAAAGTGGGAGTATTTACACCAAGGAAATCGGCAGTCTCTAAAAATCAGATCCCTTCATTCCATGGAGAGATTGTTGTTAAACATTCATCAGAATTCCACTGATTTCTCTCTTCCTGTAATGTTCTCCTCTTGCACAAGTAGCTCGCCTACTTCCTCAACTTCTTCAGATCTTTCTGCAAGACATTAGGAGTGGAGTCTACTCTGACTACCCTGTTTAAAATATAACCACTCAACTTCCTCTCAGCCCTTCATTATTTTTCTCCATTAAATTGGTAATTTTGCCATTTTTATATCTATTTATTTTTAGCTTATTGTCTGTCTCCCTGCAATAAAATATGGAATCAATACATAAAAGAGTTAATTAATTATTAATATATATTCTACTTTGACAATAACTAGATCATATACATCAGAGTTCTACCTCACCATATAGTGTTTGAAATGCTAACTTTTAAAAAGTATTTATTTTGAGATAACTAAATTTATTTGAAATAGATTTCATCTAAGAGTTACAAGAATAGTATTTAAAAATGTTTGTGTATACTTCTTCAGTTTCAGCAGTTATTGATATTTTGCCACATTTGACCTAACTATCCATCATCTAATTTTTTTTAAACCAGGATCATTTGAAGTACTTGCATACTTCATAAACCTAAATGCTTTAACTAGAATGTCCTCAGAAAATAGGTTCTATCTTTTTAAAGATTTTTTTCCAGTTTTATTGAAAAATAATTGACACACATCACTGCCTATGTTTAAGGAATACAGCATGAGGGTTTGATTGACATGTATTGTGAAATAATTACCACAATAGGTTAAAGTAACATCCATCTTCTCTTACAGATACAATAAAAAGAAAGAAGAAAAGAAAAACATTCTTGTGATGAGAACTCAGAATTTACTGTCCTAACATTCACATGCATCCTGGTCATCATGTTACTTCCCTCGTACTTATTTTATAAATGGAAGTTTGTACCTTTTGACCACCTTCCTCCAATTCCTCCCTGCCTCTGGTAACCACAGTCTGACTTAATTTTCTATGAGCTTTTCTTTTTTAAGATTCCACATATAAGTGAGATCATACAATATTCATCTCTCTTATTTCACTTAGAATGATTCATTCAAGGTCCAACCATGCTGTCACAAATGGCTAGACTTCCTTGTTTTTAACAAGATCGGGAGCTGACTGTGGCTCAGATCATGAACTCTCTATTGCAAAATGCAGACTTAAATTGAAGAAAGTAGGGAAAACCACTAGCCCATTCATGTATGACCTAAATCAAATCCCTTATGATTATACAGTGGAAGTAACAAATAGATTCAAGGGATTATCTGATAGACAAAGTGCCTGAAGAACTATGGACGAAGGTTCATAACATTGTACAGGAGGCTGTGATCAAAACCATCTCTAAGAAAAAGAGATGCAAAAAGGCAAAATATTTGTCTGAGGAGGTGTTATAAATAGCTGAGAAAAGAAGAGAAATGAAAGGCAAAGGAGAAAAGGAAAGATATATCCATCTGAATGCAGAGTTCCAAAGAATAGCAAGGAGAGATAAGAAAGCTGTCTTAAGTGACAATGCAAAGAAATAGAGGACAATGATAGAATGGAAAAGACTAGAGATCTCTTCAAGAAAATCAGAGATTCCAAAGGAACATTTCATGTGAAAATGGGCGCAATAAAGGACAAAAGTGTATGGACCTAACAGAAGCAGAGATATTAAGAAGAGGTGGCAAGAAAACACAGAACTATACAAAAAAGGTCTTAATGGCCCTGATAACCATGATGGTGTGATAACTCACCTAGAGCCAGACATCCTGGAAAGCGAGGTCAAGTGGGCCTTAGGAAGCATCACTATGAACAAAGCTAGTGAAGGTGATGGAATTATAGCTGAGCTATTTCAAATCCTAAAAGATGATGCTGTGAAAATGCTGCACTCAATATACCAGCAAATTTGGAAAACTCAGTGGCCACAAGGCTGGAAAAAGTCAGTTTTCATTCCAATCCCAAAGAAAGGCAATGGCAAAGAATATTCAAACTACCACACAGTTGCACTCATCTCACATGCTAGCAAAGTAATGCTCAAAATTGTCCAAGCTAGGCTTCAACAGTATGTGAACTGAGAACTTCCGTAGAAAAGGCAGAGGAACCAGAGATCAAATTGCCAATATCTGTTGGATCATAGCAAAAGCAAGAGAATTCAAGAAAAACATCTACTTCTGATTCATTGACTATGCCAAAGACTTTGACTGTGTGGCTCACAACAAACTGTGGAAAATTCTTCAAGAGATGGGAATACCAGACCACCTGACATGCCTCCTGAGAAATCTGTATGCAGGTCAGGAAGCAATAGTTAAAACTGGACATGGAACAACGATAGGGTTCCAAATTGGGAAAGGAGTATGTCAAGGCTGTATATTGTCACCCTGCTTATTTAACTTATATACAGAGTACATCATGCAAAATGCCGGACTGGATAAAGCACCAGCTGGAATCAAGATTGCTGGAAGAAATATCAATAACCTCAGATATGCAGATGATACCACCCTTATGGCAGAAAGTGAAGAAGAACTAAAGAGACTCTTGATGAAAGTGAAAGTGGAGAGTGAGAAAGGTGGTTTAAAGCTCAACATTCAGAAAACTAAGATCATGGCATCTGGTCCCATCACTTCATGGAAAGTAGCTGGGGAAACAATGGAAGCAGTGACAGACTTTATTTTCTTGGGCTCCAAAATCACTGCAGATGGTCACTGCATCCATGAAATTAAAAGATGCTTGCTCCTTGGAAGAAGAGCTATGACCAACCTAGACAATGTATTAAAAAGCAGAGACATTACTCTGCAACAAATGTCCGTCTAGTCAAAGCTCTCGTTTTTCCAGTAGTCATGTATGGATGTGAGAGTTGCACTATAAATAAAGCTGAGCGCCAAAGAATTGATGCTTATGAACCATGCTGTTGGTGAAGACCCTTGAGAGTTCTCGAGGGTTCCTTGGACTGCAAGGAGATCCAACCAGTCCATCCTAAAGGAAATCAGTCCTGAATATTCATTGGAAGGAGTGATGCTGAAGCTGAATCTCCAATCCTTTGGCCACTTGACGTGAAGAACTGACTCATTAGAAAAGACCTTGATGCTGGGAGAGATTGAAGGCAAGAGGAGAAGGCAACAACAGAGGATGAGATGGTTGGATGGCGTCACCAACTTGATGGACATGAGTTTGAGTGAACTCTGGAAGTTGGTGTTGGACAGGGAGGCCTAGTGTGCTGTAGTCCATGGGGTTGCAAAGAGTCAGGCATGACTGAGTGACTGAACTGAACTGAGATTCCCATTTGTTTTTCTTTGCTTTTATATCCATTATTCTGGGAGGTGGATTGAAAAAGATGTCACGGTGATGTATGTCAGAGAGTGTTCTGCCTATATTTTCCTCTAGGAATTTTACAGTGTCCAGTCTCACATTTAGGATTTTCCTCCATTTTGAGTTTATGTTTTTGTATGGAGTTCAAGGATGGAGGGAAAACTGGGTCTTGCTCTGGTGGGCAGGGCTGTGCTCAGTAAAACTTGAATCCAATTGTGTGCTGCTGGGTGGGGCTGTGCTCCCTCCCTGTTAGTTGTTTGGTCTGAGGTGATCCAATCCTGGAGTGTACAGGCTCTGTGGTAGGGCTAATATAGGGCTAATAGCAACCTCCAAGAGGACTCAGACCGAGACACATCTCCCGGGAAAGCTGCTGCCGGAGCCCCGTCCCTCGGTGGGCACTGCCAGCCCACGCCTCTTCAGGGGACCCTGGAGCACTCACAGGGAGGTCTGGCTCAGTCTCCTGTGTGGTCCCTGCTCCTCTCCCCTGGGTCCTGGTGCACACAGGGCTTTGTTTGTGCCCTCCAAGGGTAGACTCTCATTGTCCCCCAGTCCTGTGGAAGTCCTGTAATCCAATCCTACTGGCCTTCAAAGACAGTTTCTCTGGGGATTCCCAGTCTCTCTGCCAGATCCCAGGGTGAGGAGCCAGATGGGGGCTTAGAACCTTCAAAACAGTGCAAGAACTTCTTTAGTACCATTATTTTCCAGTTTGTGGGTCACCCATCAGTGGGAATAGGATTTAATTTTATCACGTTTATGTTCCGGCTGCTTCTTTGTCCTTGGACATGGGGTATATTTTTTTGGAGGCTTCCAATGTCCTCTTGTCAATGATTGTTCAACAGATATTTGCAGTTTTGGGGCTCCCACAGGGCAAGACGAGTGCAAATTCTTCTACTCTCCCATGAGAACTATGGGATTTGTAAGTATTGATTTGTGAAACTTATTTTCCTTGTGCTCTTTATATAAAAGAACAAGAGTCCTGAACTTTATAATCTATTTTATGGCCATTCCTTCTTCAGAATTTGACTTAAAAAGAAAGGATCAAGTGAAAAATTAAAATAAGATTTTTTAAAGGGCTTAATTGACTGGTAATGGCCACTCCTGGTAAAAGGTTAGGAAGATATTAGAACTCCTTGCTTTCATATCAAAAATTTAATATGGCTAAAGTAATTGAAGATGATTGCCAAATCACTAATATGCAATGTAGTGCTCTTTGATATGTTTTTTTTTTTTTTTTTGACTCTAGTGTGTATGTTCTGGTTAGATTATAAGCAGGGTACTTCATGAACTAAAGTACTGGTTCTCAAAGTGTGGTACCTGGACTGGCAACATCAATATCACCTGGGAACTTATTAGAAATGTAAGTTTTGGTGTCTCTTCCTTAACCTACTGAATCAGAAACTTGGGAAAGCAGGATGTAAAAAGATAACCGTATATATTATAAAAAAAACCTCCTAGGTAGTTCGATGCTTGATAAACTTTGAAAACTACTAACTAAAGGATGCATTTTCTATTCATTCATTTAGCGTATTTTAATTGATTACTTAATTCATACCTTGTGCTTTCTTTCCCAGGTACTAGGATATAGCAGTGATAAAGCAAACTAGGTCCCTCCTCTCAAGGGTATTATATCAATTGGGGATAATCAGAGAAACACTAACCCCTTTAACTATTCAGAACAATGGATTTTTAATTCAGGGATTGATTACACAGGAAATGAACAACTGTGAAGGCAACAGGTGATAGTGAAGCAGACAAGGAGATTATTTCCTCTGGCCTGGACCACAAAGGGACATAGTGTTATTAGAGTTCAGGGGCCAAAGTCTCCAGGCAGAACTGTCTGGAGTTAGCTGGAGGCACAAAGGAGTGGCAAGTGCTGCCCCAGGCCTGAGACCACCTGGGCAGAGAGGGGCAGGGAGACATATCCTGGCTTCCTTCTTTCTTCCACCAGCACTGCTTTACTGTCCAAGCTGAGTAAGAAACCTGCTGGCAAGAGGCCTAGATATGCAGCCTACAGGTGACAATGAAGTGATACAGAGCAGAACTTGCTGGAGAACCATGGGGAGAAACGGTCCAGCGTGAGCACACATGCTTTCTAGGGGATTCAGACTATTACCTGCATCCCCTGTGTAGACTGTTCTCTGCACCTGCAATTTGCAGATAGAAGTTGAGAAATATTTTACACTTGCACATAATATGAGAAATCTGAGTAAGTTAAAAACAAGGAATATTGCAGGGAAAATAAAAGTTCCAATTTATTTTTTATTCTGTCATTGTAACACATTTGTATTCCCTCCTAAATGAATGAGATATTTAGCATGAAAAGATGTTCATGTGCAAATAGAATAGGTGGATTAATTATACCACATTTACTATCAGTTCATTTTTTAATACTGACTACAGTGATTTAAGCTTTCAAAAAGCTAAGCGCTCACACAAATCATGTCTCCAGAGACTGTGTGCTTTGTGCTGATCAATAAATATTCTGTTAATTATGGAGATATAGGGAAAATTACGCCATTTATAACTCTGCATGCAAAAGAACAACTCTTCAAAGCTGAAAATACCTTTCTGTTTAGGTTGGCTTAATGCTCTGGAAGATGATTAGACCACATTCTCAATTAATCTTTTAGCAAGTGCTATTTTCTTACCAAGGAAATTTTGCTTTTGAAAGAATAGAATTCTTTAAAAGAATTCACTATCAACCTACTTTTTTTCCCTTTGGGTTTCCATCTGCCTTTAGAATAGTTATTTGTGACATGATCTTTCATTCATTCAACAAATATTTGGTGCATGCTGATTTAGTGCAAAATATTGTTGGGGATAAAAATGCTTTTAAAACAAATGACTTATAAACAGAGGACAATTTCTAAAGCTAGTTTTGGACAGTGTACTGGTCAGATAGTCTCCAACTGTTAGATTTGTAACCTTATTTTAATTCACCTGTCCAAGCCTGTTTCTTTCTCTGTAAAATAGGTCCTATCACATCTATCTCACAGAGTTTTGAGAATATGTACATTTTTATGAGTCTACTGCTATCTCTGGAGTACTCTGAGTACAATTGTAACATTAAATGTTAATTCCGTTCCTAAATTTTCTGTACACTTTTCCTCTCCCTGGATAATTTCATTCCTCTATATTTGCTCTCTAATGCCACTAGAGACCCTCTGTTCCTTTCTTATAGTCTTCTTACATTTTTCACTATCAGAATGACTGACCATCATTGGCAGCTAATCCCAATGGAGGGAAAAGCTCTCTCACTCCTTTTCTACACTGACATTGACTTCATTCATTCAAAAATGTTTACTGAGCATTTAAGTTCCAAGCGTGCTTCTCAAGAGTGTAAGTTCTACTAAAATAGACAAGCTATTTCTACTAAGACAGGCAAGGTATTTTTCCTTGTTCAGTTAAAAAGGTATTTCAACAACTACTTTCTATGTTTTTATTTATTTATTCATTCATCTGTTTAGCTGAGCCAATTCTTAGCTGTGGCATGCAGGGTCTTTTAGTTGTGGCATGTGGGATCTCGTCCCCTGACTGGGAATTGAACCTGGATGCCCCCACATTCCGAGTGAGGAATCTTAGCCGCTGGACCAACAGGGAAGTTCCAACTATTTTCTATGTTTATAATATATGCAGGCTTTGTTCAAGGCATTGGGAATATAGCAGGAGACAAAACCCCCATGGAGTTGAGGCGCTCTAATGATCCAAGACCAATAACTGACTCATTAACAGCCATTTATAAAATATAGCATGTAGTGATAAGAACTTTGAAGACAAAGCAGGATGAAGGGACGTGGGGATGGTGTCTGAAAACACGACTCTTGGGTAGCAAGCGGAGTGAAGTGAGGGCAAGCGCTGTGAGTATCTGCAAGGAGAATGGCTGCAGGCAGTAGAGAGGCCGAGTGCCAAGGCTAAGTGTCAGGCCATGGTTGGCATGGCGGGTGCTGAAGGCTGGTGAGAAAGAAGGAAGAGCAAAGGCAGGGTGAGGATGAGAACCGAGAGTCAGCAGGCCAGTTCGCACTGGGCCTTGTGGGCCAAGGTAAGGACTCTGCGTTTCATTTTGTGGGTGTCAGGAAGTAGAGAAGTGGTGTTTCTGACTTGTTTCCAAAGGATTCCTCCGGCTTCTTGGTGAAGGAAGGTCTGTAGAAGTCAGGAGTGGAAGAAGGCATGTAGACAGAGGTGGTGGCTTGGACTACATTAGTAGTGATAAAAGTGGTGAGAAGGGGGCAGATTTTGGATATCTTTTGAGGGGAGTCAATAGGATTTCACAATTGAATATGGGAGGTGATAGAAAGAAAGGTGACAAGTGTAACTTCAAGGAGTTTGATTTGAACAACTGGAAAATCTCCCCTATGGATATAGACTTTAGTGAGGGAGAAAGAACACGAACAAATAAACACAAGTGAATAACAGTTACTGATGTGGTGGGTGGTGGTGGGGTCAGGGACACTTTTCCAGGAAGTGGTGTTTAAGTTGGGACCTGGAGGATGAGTGAGAGTTAGCTGGATGTGTGTTTTCCGGGGTGGGATATGCAGTGGAATGCATGAATTTAGACATGTGCAAAGATCCTGAGGCAAGAAGGAGCTTTATAATACATTTGAATGTTGCATAGACTCAACAGGAGAACCCACCCTGGCTTGTTCACATGTATCTTCTACTGATTCACAACGTTTGCCCAAATCTATACATACCAAAGACCTTTTGCTTGTTTGCTTCTCATTCAGCAAAATTCCAGTCATCAGTTCTGGTTATGTAGCTCTTTCATTTTAAAAACATTGTAATTTTTACTTTGAGAAATAAAGTTCACAGAACAATAAAACACGCCCGCCTTCCAGAATCAACAACTATTAATCATCTTGGTTTCCAGTCTTTTTTTTCTTTTTTAAGGAAATGAGACTTTATATATAGAGCCAAGTCCTCTTTAACCATCATCCATCCATGCGACTTACCCCTTCTTTCTTTCAACAGAAGCAACCATTTGTATGATTGGATACTGTTCTTTTCTATCAACTTAAAAAAAAAACATTTATTTTTTGGCTGCATTGGGTCTTAGTTGCTGGTACATGAGACCTTTCTTTGTGTCATGCAGGCTCTTCCTTGGGGAATGCACCCTTCTGTCTAGTTGTGGTGTGTGGTCTCCGGAACGTGTGGGCTCTCTAGTTGTGGTGCTCAGGTTAAATAGCTGCAGTGCTTGGGCTTAGTTGCCCTGCAGCACCTGGGTCCTTAGTTCCCCCACCAGGGATGGAACCTGTGTTTCCTGCATTAGCAGGCGGATTCTTTACCACTGAGTCACCAGGGAAGCCACTCAAGCTATATTTTAAAAGCAGTACTTTTAAAATAATAATCAGGAGTCAAAATCAGAGAGCATCCATGCCCTTTTAACACTAGCATATATTCACTTTTTTTCACGAGTTGCAAGATAGATGATTCACAGACGTCCAATTAACAGTGTAACAGGACAGGAACTGTTACCAAATTAATAATCCAAGATTATCACACAAAAGGAGGTGATTATATTACCTGAGTGACAAAAAGAAAATTGTTCAGTGAAGACAAAAAAGTATCACTACTATAAATTGAGAAAAAGGTTACTCACAGTTAAATTAGAAAGAGTATGCTTTGGTTTCTGTTTTCACAGTAGCATTACAATAATGCATTTTCTACTGTCTTAAGCATCAGCACATCTCTTAAAGGAGCATGTAGTTATCACCTACTCTTTGTTTTGTTTTTTCTCAATAAGTTTTATGAACATCCTTCACTAGGGAAAAGTATAAAAGAAACAATCTATTGACTTTGAAGGTGGTAAACACTGATGGGCAACTGAATCATATTGAAGGCATAATTAATACATTTCCAACTGCTACTCATCCTTTCAGATTCAGATTAACTACCATCTTTGCTGGAAGCTTTGTCTAGCCTCTTTGATTATTAGATGCCTCAAAAATTTTGCTCTGAGAGGCAACATGTTTTCCCTATTCATAGAACTTAAAATTGCATCAAATTTCTCACTTAATGATTTGCCCTATGGATCATAAGCTTGCTCTGTAAACATGTACCATGTTAACTTGGTCAGTGCATCGCATTTAGAATGCTCTGAAAAATTAGCTGTGCTTTGGAGACCTTATCTTAATTTAACATTCACTTTTTCTTGTTTCATTCTCTTTTCTCCCCTAAAATCCATATTCTCTCATAGAGTGCTCTTAATACTCTTCAAAAAGGCAGAAGGAAGAAAATAAATAGTGAAAAGCTTCAATTTCTAGACACTGTCTCATCAGTGACATAACTCTTTCCTTGAAAATATGCTACCTAAAGCAATTTGTTCATCCTTGTATTGGATTTACCAAAGATCAGCCATGGTAAGAACTGTCAGCACTTTATATTTCATTTTATAAGTTTAGGGCCCCAGAGGTTTCTTCTTTAGCATTTTCCCTATAAATAAAGTGCATTGTTACTTGGTAGCACACGTGACTTTTTAATTTTTTTCATTGGGTAACCACTGAATATTAGAATCTGGTCACATAAAGGTGAATAAAGAGGTAGAATTCAGACTTGTAGCAAAGTCACCTCAGTAGAAAAATAAATAGAAAAAAATGTTAAAATATGGATAATTTTTTTTTGCTCCCTATTTAGCACGGGAAAAGTGAAAGAGCTGTCTGTACTTGTTTTCTTTCTTTCTGCTTCTTTCCCACTTTGTTTCCTCTTGTTCTCACTTTCATCTGGCTTTTGTCCATATCACTTTAAACAGCCCTTGCCAACATCATTAGTGATTTACTGCATCTTGCCAAATTTAATGGCCAATTCTGTCTACATTTTACCTGAACTTCTTGGGCTTTGACACAAATAATTCTTGAAAGATTTTCTGTACCTAGCTTTTGGGCCACCACTAATAGACCATAACAGATGACCCCTTTTAGACAACTTTTGTATACCAGACCCATTTATCCAAGTGCCTAGCTTTTCTCTTAGACCCTTTGTCTAACACTAAGCTCAGGGTATTTTCCTTGGAATCGGCTCCTCCACCATGTTTCCCACAACAGTTAGTTACAAACTTTAGTCATCCTTTACTCCTCTTGTTTTTTTTTTTTTTTCCCCACATATTCTTATTCCAGTAAAACTTTTGGGCCCATCTGCAAAATATTTTTTTGAATCTAATCTTTGATCACCATGTCCAACAAATACCTTGGTCCACGCCAATGTCATCTCTTACAGATTATAGCAATAGCTTCCCAACTGGCCTTAGTCCCCTTCCATCCACCCACTACCCACCACCACTCACCTCATCTAGTCTCATAGAAAACAGAATGATCTGTTAAAAGCATAAATCACACTTCACTCCCTGATTCAAAAGTCTTTCCACAGCTTTTAATAAAATCTTAAGTCCGGAGAGTGAGATGAAGTCGGTAGAGTAGGAAGATCCTGAGATTACCACCCCCTTTCCCCTCCTACACACACCATGAACACAGCAAAACTACAACACATATAGAGCAGCTCTCACTGAAAATAGCCTGGAGACTACAGGAATGTTTTCCTTCAACCAAGGATACAAAGAAAGAACAACGTGGAGCCTGGTAGGAATGGAGGATAAAAGATCTAGTTGGGATCCATCCCTGGCAGGTGACTTGGAAAAAGAGAGAGATATCACAGGCTTGGGGATCTTCTCTAATGAATGAGGGGTTCAAGCCCCCCATTAGGCACCCAGCACTGGGGTCTAGCATTGGGAAGATGAGTTCCCAATGAGCTTGAAAACCAGGTTACCTATTTTGAGTGTCCATTATGCGTCTGAAACTGTGCTGAGTGCTGGGGCTATAAAGATGTGTGCAAACAGATACTGTATTCTGAAGCAGTGGAGACACAGACATAGAGAACAGACTTATGGACACGGAGTCAGGAAAGGAAGGAGAGGGCGGGACGTATGGAGAGAAAGAAAGTTAAAAAAAAAAGAAGAAGATACTTGTATTCTGAGTTCTCCTTCATTCCAGAGTGATAAATCTGGAAACATACATATCAGTCAGTTAAAAGCCAGAGACTTGGTGTTTTCATTGGAATTTCTTACACTGGCCCTTGAATTTTGTCTGTTGATTAATTCTGGAGTTATAGATTTTCATAATAGGTTGGTCAACCTATCATCAACCAGAATGAATTGAGCCATTTCATTTTTCCCTTAAATGAAAGCAATGCCATTTGAGGTTCTAGATTCTGTGATTGTGTTCATGGTAGAGGTAGTGCATCTAATCATTTTCTTTAGAAATATGTTCACTACATCATTGACTAATCGATTAACTTTGCTATTGTAGAGTTCATAGACATCAAGACCTTTGTTTAAAATAGAGACAAACCCAATGACCAAACAAGATACTGCAATATAGGATCTACATGAGAATAGTTTATTTAATTGGCACACTTGCTGTCTTAGTTCTCTTGGGCTGTTAAAACAAAATACCGTAGTCTGAGTGGCTTAAAAGACAAAAAATTATTTCTCATAGTTCTGGAGGCTGAGAAATCCACGATCAAGTTGTTCTCTGGTGAGGACTCTTCCTGGCTAGTAGATGGCTATTTTCTCACTGTATTATCACGTGGCTCCTGACTTGGTGGAGTTCCTATCTGGAGATAAAGAGGCAAAGGAGAGGGAGAGAGATACAGAGACAGGTTTTTTCTTCCAAGGCCATTAATCCCATCATTAAGATTCCAACCTCAAGATCTAATCTAGTCTAGTCTGAGTACCTCCAAGGACCCATCTTCAAATACCATCTTGGTAGTTAGGGACTCAATATATGAATTTTGAAGGAACACAGACATTCAGTCCATATACCACTTAACACAATAAATAATAAATTTATTGTATTAAGTAAAAATTATAGGTGTGCTGCCCAATAGAGAAGGGGCAGAAAGACAGGACCTGGAGAGCCAAGAAGAGCCTGGGAATGAGGGGTAAGAGTTGAATCTATACAGGCTCCCTAGGTTCAGAACCTGATTAAAGATTTTAGCAGTACTCTAGCATACGAAGTTGTGATAAGTAACATTTCAGAAAGATGGAAGATACCCGTACAGATGAGAAAAGGAATTGTGTTTTAAAACAGGTAATTAATATCCTAGGCAGCAAATCTTTTTATACATATCTTACTTGGATGCAGAGAAGTCTGTATCCCAAGAGGGCAATTCATTTCCTGAGACTAGGAACTAGCAAGTCATATAAAGGATGGGTAGCAAAACACCCTGGTTTGAGTCAGGGTCTAGGGGCAGAAGTAAAGGCAAAAGTGGATAATTCTTACCTGAGCTATAGCTGAGTAGATTATAATTTATTGTGTTGTGAGGTGGCATCTATATGTTTAGATTCCATCAACATCTCAAACATCCCAGCCATCAACCCCAAATCAGTAACTATCTTATCAGGGGAAACTGTGCTAAAGACACAGGAACTGAGAGAAAGAAAATGTTTATGATGCTTCTATTTTTTTTTAAAAAAATTCTTCTTTTGACTTATTAATAAACTATAGAGAAAATTTATCTCATCTGTTTATTCTACAACTCCTGCAGATTAGGAATGTGGTTTTAAGAAAATTATTAATTTTAACACAATTACATTTCAATAAAGCATTCTTAATTTCCTATCTAGTTTATTACATGGGGGATTTACTTGAATTAAAAATAGTTTTGTTGCACCGTTTGTCTTACTTTATAGTAAATTGTATGATAGAATGCTGGGTAAGAAAGATCTTAAAAATAATTTACTCCATGCACCTATTTATTTATTTTTGGCTACATTGTGTAGCTTGTGGGCATCTTAACTCCCTGACCAGGGTTTCAACCCAGGTCCTCAGTGATGGCAGCACGGAGTTCTAACCACTGGACAGCCAGGGAATTTCCTCTACTGCATGTCTGAATCCCTTATTGCAATATCCTTGTCCCATGATCACCCATTCTTTTGTGTGAACAGCTTCTGTAATAGAGGAGACGCACTTTCTTAAAAGGCAGTTCATTTCATTTTTTTTGACAACCTTGAATTTCACAAAGATCTTTCTTATAATGAGTCAAAATTTAGTTGGAGCTCTCACTTAAAGACAGTTCTTCCTCATGGTAGAAATAGTAACATCACCCTAGGTGCTTTCTCTGATATTTCTTTTTCCCAATCCTCTGCCTCCTCCTCCAATCTTCCCTTTTTTTTTCTTTTATTTTTGCTTGTTATTTTACACATCTGATTTCTGAGTTGAAGAGAGAAAATGGAAATTTGGGGTTACTTATAAAGGAAAAATAATGATAGTTTCATATGAAAAGCTGTATGATACACAACCCTCTGGGCACAGCCACAAGAACAAATAACCCTGAAGACAAAGAGTGCGGGCAGTGAGATGAAACAAGTGCACATAAAACCCTCGACGCAGAGGCCGGCCCGGGAAACTGAAACCAAGTCCACACTAGCCCAGCGACACAGAGGGTGGACCTCGGGAACTGAGTCAAGTGCACACAAGCCCGCGACAGAGAGAGTGAGCTTACGGGCTGAAGGAAGCCCATACAAGTCGCCGCGACACAGAAGGACCCACACAAGCACCTACCTAGCAAGTTTCGGCCAGCAATGCAGGGTGGGACAGGGGAACAGAAGCACCGGCAATGTCCCAGGGGACAGGTAGGGGGCTGGCGGCACTGCAGTTACGCGGAGAGGGCCACTGTGAAGCAGCTGTGGACATAGACGCTCCTAACACCACGAAAGCTAGAACGACTGCCCAAAGGCATACCGAACCCATAGACACTCCAAAACCTACTACTGGACACTGCACTGCCCTTCAGAGAGACGAGACCCAGCTCCATCAACCAGAACACAGCACAAGCTCTGTCAACCAGGAAAACATCACGGGACACTAACCCAGCCGCGTCCACGGGGGCAGACTCCGCAACCAAGAGCGACGACCTTGAGAACATTTTTAAAATTTATTTTTCTTTTTTCTCTTTTTTCCCCTCTTATAAATCATACTGTTTATTCCCCCAACATATCTCCACCTTCATTTCAGCCTTTAGCGGTGCTGTGGAGTTTTCCTCTTTGTTTTTCTTGTTAAAAAAAAAAAAATTCATTTTAAGATTCTTTCTTATTATAAATCACACTGTTTATTCCCCAACATATTTTCACCATCACATTAGTTTTTGCAGTGCTGTGGCATTTTCCTTGTTAAAAAAAAAAAAAATTCATTTTAAGATTTTTATCTCTTATAAATCACACTGTTTGGCCCCCCTATATATTCCCACCTCCATATTAGCGTTTTGTGGGGTTATGGAGTTTTCCTCTTCGTGTTTCTTGTCAAAAAAAAGAAAGAAAATTCATTTTAACTTTTTTTTCTTTCTCATTTTTTTTTCCTTTTTTCTTGATGAATTTTTTGGATTTTGTTTCTGATATATTCAACTGTTTTTCCTACTGTTATTTAGCCATTCCTGAATATATACAAATCTTTTCCACATATGTCTATCCATCTTTGTTTTTCTATTTTTTCTTTTCTCTCTCTCTTTTTTATTTTTTAATCCTCTTCACCACACCTGTCTTTTCTCTTCCCCCCCTTCTCCTCTTTCTTTTCTTTCTCTCTTTTTTATTCTCCTTTTTTTCCTTCACTCTTTCTTCTTTCACCAGGTAAGTTAAATTGTTGAGCTCTCTATCCTATATTCCCCAGTTGGCCTCTGCTTACACTCAGATTTCCAGATTAAGCATTAGATAACTCTGCTTTCAGTGGGTTGATATCACCTCTGGTTTCCCTCATTCACCAAGTCAATCTCCTGTACTCTTTTCTTTAGAACACTTTGGTTATAACCATATGTATGGAAGTGTGTATGTGTATGTCCCAGTATTTCTGTAATTTCCTGCTTGATCTCGTCCCACTGGAACACAGGCACAAGTAACCCCCAACAAGAAATCAACACAAACCACCCAACCAACATTTCCCTCCAAGAGCAAAAATCAAAAGGAAGAAGTAATACAACCCTAAAGCCTGGGAAAAGGAGACCTCAAGTGGAGCAAGTTAGAAAAAAAAAATGAAAAGAGAAATACAACAGAAATGAAAGAGCAAGGTAGAAACTCACAAGACCAAATGAACGGAGAGGAAACAAACAATCTCCCTGAAAGAGAATTCAGAATAATGATAGTAAAGATGCACTGAAAACTTGAAAATAGAATGGAGAAAATGCAAGAAGCATTTAACACAGTTAATACAATCACCAAGGACATAGAAGAAATAAAGGATAAGCAAACAGAGATGAATAACGCGATTACTGAAATTAAAAATAATACTCTAGAAGGAACCAATAACAGAGTAACTGAGGCAGAGGAATGGATAAGCGAGCTGGAGGATAGAATAGTGGAAATAACTGCTGAGGGACAGAATAAAGGGAAAGGAATGAAAAGAATTGAGGAAAGCCTCAGAGGCCTTTGGGACAATGTTAAACACACCGACATTTGAGTTATAAGAGTCTCAGAGGAAGAAGAAAAAAAGAAAGGCAGTGAGAAAATTTTGGAAGAAATTATAGTTAAAAACTTTGCCAGCATAGGAAAGGAAATAGTCAGTCAAGTCCAAGAAGCACAGAGTCCCGTACAGGTTAAACTCAAGGAGAAGTACTTCAAGTCACATATCAATCAAGCTAACAGAGATTAAGAACAAAGAAAGAATATTAAAAGCAGCAAGGGAAAAGCAACAAGTAAAATACAAGGGAAAACCCATACGATTAATAGCAGATCTTTCAGAAGAAACAATGCAGGCCAAAAGGGAATGGCAGGATATGTTTAAACTGTTGCAAGAGAAAAGCCTACAACCACGATTACTATACCCTGCAAAGATCTCATTCAGAATTGACAGAGAAATCAAAAGCTTTATGGAAAAACTGAAGTTAAGAGAATTCAGCACCACCAAACCAGCCTTGCAACAAATACTAAGCGGACTTACATAGCCTGTAAACACAAGAGAAAGGAAAGATCTACAAAAACAAACCCAAAACAATCAAGAAAATGCCAATAGGAACGTATGTATCAATAATTACCTTAAATGTAAATGGTTTAATTGCACCAACCAAAAGACAGACTGACTGAATGGATACAAAAAGAAGACCCATATATATGCTGCCTACAGAAGATCCACTTCAGACCTAGACACACATACAGACTGGAAAGTAAAAGGATAGAAAAAGATATTCCATGCGAATGGAAGCCAAAAGAAAGCTGGAGTGGCAATCCTTATTTCAGACAAAATAGATTTTAAAATAAAGAATATCATAAGAGACAAAGAAAGACACTACATAATGATCACGGGATCAATCCAAGAAGAAGACATAACAATTATAAATGTCTATGCACACAATATAGGAGCACCTCAGTACATAAGGCAAACACTAACAAGCATGAGAGGAGAAATCGACAGCAACACAATAATGGTAGGGGACTTTAATACTCCACTTTAATCAATGGACAGATCATCAAAACAGAGAATCAATAAGGAAACAAAAACCTTAAATGAAACATTAGACCAAATGGACCTAATTGATACCCTCAGGACTTGCCATCCAGATGCAGAAAAATACACTTTATTCTCAAGTGCACATGGAACATTCTCTAGGATAGACTACATCTTGGGTCACAAATCAAGCCTCAGTAAATTTAAGAGAATAAGAAATTCTATCAAGTATCTTCTCTGACCACAATGCTATGAGACTAGATATCAACTATAGGAAAAAAAACAGAAAAAAACACAGACTCATGGAGATTAAATAATACATTAATAAATAACAAAGTGGTTACTGAAGAAATAATAAAAGAAATAAAACGCTTCCTACAAACAAATGGCAATGAAAACATGATGACACAAAACCTATGGGACTCAGCAAAAGCAGTTCTAAGAGGGAGGTTTGTAGCGATACAGTCATACCTCAAGAAGCAAGAAAAGCACAGAATAGACAGCCTAACTCTACATCTAAAGCAGCTGGAAAAAAAAGAACAAAAAATCCCCCAAAGTCAGCAGAAGGAAGGAGATCATAAAAATCAGAGCAGAAATAATTGAAAAAGAAATGAAGGAAACAATATTAATAAAACTAAAAGCTGGTTCTTTGAGAAGATAAACAAAATTGACAAACCACTAGCCAGATTGATCAAGAAAAAAGTGAGAAAAATCAAATCAATATAATTAGAAATGAAAAAAGAGAAGTTACAACAGACAACAAAGAAATACAAAGGATCATAAGAGAATATTATGTCAACTACATGCTAATAAAATGGACAACCTAGAGGAAATGGCCAGATACTTAGAAAAGATCAGCCTCCCAAGACTGAACGAGGAAGAAATAGGAATTATGACCAACCCAATTACAAACACTGAAATTGAAACAGTGATCAAAATTCTCCCCCAAAACAAAAGTCCAGGGCCAGATGGCTTCACAGGGGAATTCTGTCAAACATTTAGAGAAGAGTTAATGCCTATTTTTCTGAAACATTTCCAAAAAATTTCAGAGGAAGGAACACTTCCAAAGTCCTTCTAGGAGGCCACAATTACCCTGATATCAAAACCAGGAAAAGACAACACGAAGAAAGAAAATTACAGACCAATATCACTGATGAACATAGATGCAAAAATTCTCAACAAAATTCTAGCAAACAGAATCCAACAACACATTAAGAAGCTCATACACCATGGTCAAGTTGGATTTATTCCAGGGATGCAAGGATTCTTCTGTATACACAAATCAATCAATGTGATATACCATATCAACAAATTAAAAGATAAAAATCATATTATCATCTCAATAGATGCAGAAAAAGCCTTTGACAAAATCCAGCATCCATTTATGATAAAAAAACTCTTCAAAAAATGGGCATAGAAGGAACCTACCTCAACATAGTAAAAGCCATATATGAAAAGCTCACAGCAAACATGATTCTCAATGGTGAAAAACTGGAAACTTTCCCTCTAAGATCAGGAACAAGACAAGGGTGTCCACTCTCATAACTATTATTCAACATAGTTTTGGAAATCCTAGCTATGTCAATTAGAGAAGAAAAAGAAATAAAAGGACTCCAGATTGGAAAAGAAGAAGCAAAACTCTCACTGTTTGCAGATGACATGATACTATACATAGAAAACCCAAAAGAAACTATCAGAAAATTACTAGAGCTAATCAGTGAATTCAGCAGTCACAGGATACAAGGTCAATACACAGAAATCACTTGAACTCCTATATATTCTAACAATAAAAAATCAGAAAGAGAAATTAAGGAATCAATGTCATTTACCATTGCAAAAAGAATAAAATATCTAGGAATAAACCTACCTAAGGAATAAAAATACCTGTATATGGAAAACTATTAAGACACAGATGAAAGAAATCAAAGATGACATAAACAGATGGAGAGACATTCCATGTTCCTGGGTACGAAGAATCAATATTGTGAAAATGACTATACTACCAAATGCAATCTACGGATTCAATATGATCCCTATCAAATTACCAATGGCTTTTTTTCACAGAACTGGAACAGAAAATTTCACAATTCATATGGAAACACAAAAGACCCCGAATAGCCAAAGCAGTCTTGAGAAAGAATGGACCTGGAGGAATCAACCTTCCTGATCTCAGACTATACTACAAAGCTACAGTCATCAAGATAGTATAGTACTGGCACAAAAACAGAAATATAGACCAATGGGACAAGATAGAGAGCCCAAAATAAACCCATGCACCTATGGGTACCTTATTTTTGATAAAGGTGGCAAGAATATACAATGGGGCAAAGACAACCTCTTCAGTAAGTGGTGCTGGGAAAACTGGACAGCTATGTGCTAAAGAATGAAATTAGATCACTATCTAATGCCATACACAAAGATAAACTCAAAATGGATTAAAGACCTAAATGTAAGGCCAGAAACTATAAAACTCTAAGAGGAGAACAAGGGTAGAACACTCAATGACATGAATCAAAGCAAGATCTTCTATGACTCACATCCTAGAGTAATGGAAATAAAAAAAATAAACAAGTGGGACCTAATTAACCTTAAAAGCTTTTGCACAGCAGAGAAAGCTACAAACAATGTGAAAAGACAACCCTCAGAATGGGAGAAAATAATAGCAAAGGGAACAACTGATAAAGAATTAATTTCCAAAATATACAAGTAGCTTATACAACTTAATACCAGAAAAGCAAACAACTGGATCAAAAAGTGGGAAAGGGACCTGAAGAGGCATTTCTCCAGAGAAGACATATAGATGGCGAAGAAGCACATGAAAAGATGCTCAACATCACTCATTATCAGAAAAATGCAAACCAAAACTACCATGAGATACCACCTTATGCCAGTCAGAATGGCTATCATCAAAAAGTCTACAAACAATAAATACTGGAGAGGGTGTGGAGAAAAGGGAACACTCTTGTACTGCTGGTGGGAAAGTAAACTGATACGGCCACTACGGAAGATGGTATGGAGACTCCTTAAAAAGTTAGGAATAAAACCACCATATGATCCAGCAATCCCACTCCTAAGCATATACCCTGAGGAAATCAAAACTGAAAAAGACACGTGTACCCCAATGTTCACTGCAGCAGTATTTACAATAGAACATGGAAGAAACCTAGATGTCCATTGACAGATGAATGAATAAAGAAGCTCTGGTGTATATATATATATATATATATATATATATATATACATATATATATATATACACACACACATATACATAACGCAAAACTACTGAGCCATAAAAAGGAACACATTTGAATCTGTTCTAACGAGGTGGATGAAACTAGAGCCCATTATAGAGAGTGAAGTAAGTTAGAAAGAGAAATCTAAATATCATATACTGACACATATATATGGAATCTGAAGAGAGGGCACAGACGAATTTATTTTTAGGTTAGCGATGGAGAAACATAGAGAACAGACCTACGGACAAGGTGGGAGGAGGGGAGGGAGAAGGGGCGATATATGGGGAGAGGAGCATAGGAAATCGCAGCACCATATGTAGAACAGATAGCCAATGGGAACTCGCTGTGTGACTCAGGGAACCCACACAGAGGCTCTGCACCAGGCTGAAGGGTGGGGCGGGGGGCTGGAGGGAGGTCTGGGAGGGAGCGGACTTGATTCTTGTTGATTCATGACAGAAAACCACAAAATTCTGTAAGCAATTATCCTTCAATTAGAAAATTAAAAAGAAAAAGAAAAAAACAAAACAAAACTATATGCTATACCTTAAGGGTTATTTGGGGAAAATACCTTAAACATGTTTATTAAAAAAATGATTGAAAATAAATGTTAAACATTTCACTCAACAAACTAGTTAAAATGCAGCAAAATGCATGTAAGCAAGAAAAAGAAAGGCAGACAAAAGCAGAAATTAATGAAGTGGAAAACAAAATAAATATTAGGTTTGATCAATAAAATCCAAGATTGGGACTACCCTGGTGGCCCGGTGGTTAAGAATTTACCTTCCAGTGCAGGGACTTGGGCTGATCCCTGACTGGGGAACTAAGACCCCATTCGCTGCCGGGCAACTAAGGCCTGCGTGGTGCAACTACTGAGCCCGTGTGCTCTAGAGTCTCTGCTCTGCAGCAAGAGAATCCTGCTTGTTGCAACTAGAAAAAGCCCATGCACCACGACGACCTATCACAGCCAAAATAAAAAATTAAAAAATAAAATCCAAGATTGGTTTTAAAGATTGACACATTCACTCACAGAATGAGAATGTATGAGAGAGAAAACACTGAAAAGACATTGGAATGAAAAAAGGAACATAACTACAGACATTTAAAAATTTTTTAATAGTACGTTTATATCTGCATTAATAAATTTGAAAAAGAAAATGAAATGAATCTTTTCTTAGGAAAAATACATATGCCCAATAAAAATTAGTAGATAATATAACTGGGTGAAAAATTATAGAAGAAATTAAACAGTTAATCAAATATCCAATACTTAAATGAATAATAGATTTTTGTAAATTTTATTTAACCATCACTTCAAAGATGTGTTATTATTTAAATTCTAAGCACTTAAAAAAGCATAGAGAATTATGGAGAACTGGCTAATATAGTCTATGTATATTTAATGACCCTGATAAAAAGTCTTGATAAAGTTAGCACAACTAAAGACAAATATCACTTATCATTATAGATGCGAAAATGTAAAATAAAATCAGATTCAGCAGTATATTAAAAGAATTACACACTATGATTATGAAGAATGCATTTTTAGACTGCAAAATTGTTAAATGTGTCATATAGTATCCATATTAACAAAATAGAGAATATCAACATATTGGGTAAAGAAAACAAAAAGCAAATGTTAAAAAAACAAGCACTATAATCTAAAAGTAATATCTTTATGAACTATGCAGTAAAAGATGCAACTCTGTAAGACACAAAACTCAGAGGACGAAAAGAAAAATATTCATCAATGTAAGTAAACAAAATTTAAAACCTTTTATAAAAGGTGAATAACAGGTCAGGAGAAAATATTTTTCTAATATATATATCGGGCAAAGGTTAGTACTCATAATTTATAAAGAACACATATGAATCAATAAGAAAAATATAATAAAAATTGGTTAACTGAGAATTTACACAGAAATGGATAAACACATATATCATAAATATAAGAAAAGTCAAGCAAGCTCAACGAAAACTAAGGAAATATAAATTAAAACAACAATTTTGTAAGTATACTTATTCCACCCATTGTGTTCATAGAGTTAAATGTTGTCAAAGCTTTAGTATAACTGATAGTTTTATATGTTATTGGTAAGAGTACATTGCAGGTGGATTCTTCACTGGAGCCAACAGGGAAGCGCTTGGTAAGAGCAGAGACTGGAATAATTTTAAATGTTTATATACTCTTGGCCCAGCAACTCCATCCCTAGAAATCTATTTTGCAAAAGTATTCCCATGTGTATTAGAACTGGTTAAAGTAGTAAAACATTGGGCACCATATAAAGGAGAACAATTAAATAAATTACGACTCATCCACAGAAAAAAGAAAATAGAAAATGATGTAACTGTTGAAAATAATGAGATAGATGGAGAGAGCTGTTAAAAGATAGAGGGATTTGTAACAACAAATCACAGGATTCATTGGTGCACTATGTTCACATTAATGTTGAATATATACAAGATAACTGGAATGATATCAATTAAATTTTGCAAACATTTAGTAAACAGATGTGTGCTATCAATTGTTCTCAGGTACTAGATTTATGGTTACGACAAAACAGGAAGATAAATGTTACTTTATTTACCTTTATGTTGTTGGATTGGGTACTAAAGAGGGATTTAATTTTTTTTTATATGCTACTGTATTGTATGAATTTCTTTTTGACTGGTATGAATTCATATTCTACTTTTATGAATTTAGAAATTAAGATGAAGAAGAGAGAAAAAGTAAACCCCTGGGTAGTTCTTGTTCACTTGAATATTACAATTCTATTGGCCTACAGTTGAGTTTAACTGATTTGATAATTATGTATTTAGATACTTTTGTATTCATACTTGCTGATTTATCTGCCAGCAAGAGACTAAAAGAGTGTTTATACAGACACTGAAAGACATAGGGTTAAACATGGAGTTTGCTTTCATATGCTTTATGAAAGGTAACAACTTCAGTCACATCCAGAAATCATTATCTGAAAGGCCATATGATGTTAGGAAATATCAGAGAAGTTCTCCATTTCCTTAGAGAGAGCATAATGGCAGCAAAAATACACTTTTGTGGGTGATAGTTTAATTTGAGGAGGAAGACAGAGCTTGCACAAGTAATTTAAAATAAATCGTTTTAAGCAGATGCATATTCATTCAAAATAAGTAATTATACCTGTGTTTACACAACATTTATAATTTATCTAGTTCTTTCAGAATGCTGTGCTCTATCACAGGATATAGAGTTCATTTTACAGCGTATGTTCTGAGGAACATGGTACAAGAGAAAATAGCATTTTCAAGGCTTTTCTGTTTCCTTTTGTCATCATTATTTATCTGAATTGTTCAGGTAGGTAGAAACAACTCTCCAGGAAAAGGAAAGTTCTTCTTTGTCCACTCTGAGTTTGAGGTAGTCAATTCAGTAGGGTCTAGAACTTCGAAAGGAGAAGGGAATGGCAGCCCACTCCAGTGTTCTTGCCTGGAGAATCCCAGGGACGGGGGAGCTTGGTGGGCTGCCGTCTGTGGGGTTGCACAAAGTCAGACACGACGGAAGCGACTTAGCAGCAGCAGCAGAACTTAGAATAGTGGCTGAGATGTGATATATTTGGGAGTCTCTGGTACCAACGTGGTAGCTGAAGCCTGGACATTCAGTACAATACAGCAAGAGAAGAAAGTTTGTAATGAACAGAACAGGATGATAATAAAACTCTGAGAGACACCAAAGGTTACGGGATGCAGAAGGAAGTGTACCCAGTAAAAGGGACAGAATCTGGATATAAGGGTGTTACTGACAACCTGAAATCAACTTTGGAGCAGGAAGGTGAAATTTTGAAAAGTTAACCTCATCTTCCCTGTGTTTGCCTTCTAGATTTTTTCCTTATCCTCAGTCATTACTTAGACATAAAAAGTTCCAGATACAACTGTCCTAATCACTCAAGTATCTGGGGAAGGACAGGGAAGCCTGGCGTGCTGCAGTCCATGGGGCCGCACAGTTGGATATGACTGAGTGACTGACCAATAACAGCAAATCACACAAGTGAGTCTCAACACTTTGCTTATTGGTTTGGCTTGGAAATATTTTACGATTCAGTGAACTATGTACTTGGCCAATTTGATTGCAACTGAAAATTGGAGAGATTTAATTTACCTGTTTATGCTGTCATTTGAGTCTCTACATTTCTGCATTTTTTTCTTTTAAGAAGATGCAATAACCAGCACCTATTATACCTTCTAGACAAGTCTGCTCATATGTAATTAGCATTATCTCTCATTAATACAAATTCTTGGCTTATTTGGTTGATGTGTCAGAATTGGTTTGTATAATCTGCTTCCTAAAGTGATAAAACAATCCCTAGGTTTTAATACATTGTTTACTTAGTGAAACTAAATCAATAAAAGCACTAATGTTTCTCCTACAATATACTGATATTTATAAGTGAGAAGAATTGGAAATTTTTGTTCAGATATGTTTCAGAATGGTGATCTAGTGTTTTTGAAATTATTCAATGTTTTCCATTAATCCAATAAGACACATTTTTCCAGAAGGGTGAGGTCGCACTTTATGGGTGGGGATGTTTTTATGTACTTTTTTATATAACACTGAATTATATGTTTTCAACAGAAATGATCAAATTAATTGAATATTAATTTGCTAGTTTTTTTTTTTTTACATAAATTCAGCCGGTCTAAAAATATTGTTTGGTTGAATTTACACAAGTTTAGCAATGTGTGCATTAAAGCTGCATTTCCCTAGAATAAAGAGCTGATTTCTCAGGCCCTAAAACACACCAGGAGTTAAATACCACTTATCCAGTCAAATAAGAGGTATTTTTGAAGCATTACAAAAGGAAAGAATAGACAAATATTATGGTCCAGTGATTCTGATAAATACAAATGATCCCAAACCTTCAATCCAGGAAGCAAGTAGAAGCAATGCCCAGTTTTCCTGAACTCCCTGGAGAAGAAATAATGGAAATAATTGTAATGCTGGGAAAAGCTTAGCAAATAAGAATCTAGTTAGGTTCCCTGTACAAGTTCTTACAAAGAGAAAACAGCCGCAGAGCCTCTCACGTGGTGTAGATGAGTGTTCAAAGTTCTGATTGCTTATCTGAACTCTGTAACATTGGCTCCCTGCCCACTTTCAAGGCAGACCCTGTCATCCTTGGCATGAAACAGAATGAGGTGATCTGAACTAAGAGTCTATTTCTTCTCTAGATGCATGTGTACAGTTCCTATTAATTTTAATGAGAATTATGTTTGCACATTGAGGCAGGATAAATCCCTTTGGGAGGGATCTTTCCCTTGGATGCATACGCATAATTTCCATTAAAGGGACAAAACCCCAAGGGAAACATACATGGGCGCCCCCAGGCAAGCTCTGACCCTTTGCATGAAAAATACGGCACAAATCGCCAGGTCTTCTCAAACTTGTAGATGCCAAAATATGAGAGGTAAGTGAGCATTTGTTTAAGCCTGAAATTTGTCTTCAGTTGATGTGGATTTCTCAGAGAACCATCTTTAATTCGTGATCATACCAAGAAGAAATGACTACCAAATTGGAGAATCCAACCTTTTAATTAGGGTAATTGTTAAACAACAGTAACCAATATAAGGTGAAAAGGATCATATATTTTAAAAAAGAAATAATACAGTTGAAATGAAAGAGACAGTTAAAATTATATTGATGAAAAAACACCTATTTCATGTACACTTGCTTCCAAAGGAGACTTTATAGATTATGGACAGTTTAAGTCTTTTCATCAGTGAATCCTGTGTGACAACTTTTTAAGTGGCCCTAATATATAATGAATAATCTCAGGGCAGAGATCTGTTTGAAGGAGATAAGATTGATGGTCTATCATTCCTAATTCACTGTTTATACTGGTAGCGAGTCTACTGGGAAAATACCTCATTCATCAGGGTATTAGTGAATTCAACCAACGTATGGCACCTTCATTTTAACAAACTAAAGGAGAAAAGCTAAATGGGGGAAATTGACAACCATCTCTGATTCTATGATAATGCAATTAGGCTGCTCCTCTCCAGAGCTTTTGCTAATTCACAAAACAGCTTCAGTCGGCAGGTCATAAATATATGATCATTTTTCACACTTTGAAAAGTAATGATGCCTTGACATGAATCAATAAATCTTGGTGAAGTCCCTTATATTTTTTATGTTCAGCATGCAAGTCAGTTTTAAAACTCATGTGTATTAAATCTGACTTGCTATACAGCCTGTGTTTACACAATCTAATTTAACAAAGTCTCAAATAAACGTGTAAATGAAGTGTTTATAGTAAGCACAAGGAAAGTTTCCCTTTCATTGAGAAAGTGTGATATGGTGCATCAAACTATTTTAATTTGCACCCTGAAATACCCATATTTGCAAATGTGCCACATACAGAGAGCTGTTGCTCTTAAAATTTGGTACTTTCTATTTTGAGCTTTGCATGTTATGCTCAATAGATGAATAAAAAAACTCAACTGCATATGACAGTATGTAATACATTATTTATCTAAAATAGATTTGTTGCAAAAGATCCAGAAACACTAATAACTATCTTCCAGTCCAAAAAATTGTTTGCTCATCTTTCTAAAACAATTGTATAAAAATCCGTGCAAACATATACACATGTATTAACTAGCAAATATACACAGCGGCACAACATTTTTCTAACAATCAAAGTTCCGCAGACTCTACAGGGAATAGGAAGATGGACAGGCTAATGAATACAGCAGGTAGCAAGCGGATGAGGTTTGCTTAAAGATGAATTATCAAACAGCTACAAATTGCCAATTTAAAGAGGTTATACTATATAGTACATAGCATTTTATATTTTATTCTTGGAATGGTCGACAATTTCCTAGATGAAAACTGAAATGATACTAAATCATAAATGTACCTGCTGTGCTGTCATTCCCATTAAACTCTCTCTTTGTTTCGTTTATTCACTGTTCTTGGTTGCAAAAGAAAAAAAAAGTGCCATGTAACAGGGTGGGCAAAGAAGCACTTTCATCAAAGACCTGGATGACAATATGTTTTTAAATTAAAAAGAAAAACAACTGGCACTTGGCTTATGAGTTTTTCACAGTCATTTGGAATTGTTGATGAAAATAAATATTGCATAGAAAATTGTTTCTGAAATGTTCATGCATTCTGCTCCATCTCCATTATTCAATATTTGTTATGATGAGTAATTGATATGATATACCCCCTGTAAATAAACTGTGTCCACAATACAACACCAAAGGAGTGACGAGAAATCAATTTCACTGACTGTAATTTCCATTTTGTCTTATACTCTGTAAATCTAGCCTTGCCCATATATATTCCTTACAGGGACCATAATACTGAGCAAAACTGGCAGATTCTAAAAAAACTTTAATTTTTTAAAGTGAGATTACTAAATCACAAGTTAACTCTTAAAGATAGTTTGGAAAAGCCATTTTGAGAATACCTTTGAAATGTTCATAAAGAGACACCAATCAGTAATTGAGAACGAATATTACAGAGAAATTTATATTCAGATCTGCACACAACACATTGAACTCTCTTGCATTTCTCATTAGAGTGGATCCGGATTTAATTTTGGGTTAAATATGCAGTTCTCTCCAAAATAACCTCCTTTACTTCGAAACAGGCTGTAAAAAGTGATGTGAATCAACCTCTAAAATTATTGGACTGAATCCTATGTCTTGTCCTCTAATTCTGATCATGAGCCTGTTGGAGGCCTGGCATTCATTTTATGAAGGTTCTTGCAAGGAAAATATTTGGATTAATGATGTAATTCAGTGACAATTTAGTGACAGTAGGTCTAACCTCAGCTGAGTGACAATAGAATTGAAAAAGCAAACCAGTGGGATAGATGCGACGCTGACTGTTTGGGGGAGCAGCAGGGAGGCTGCAGGGGTCACTCTGCTTGGCATTGTCACTTTCCCCATTCATCAAGCAAGGCCAGACTTCCCGAATCATTTACCAGATGGGGCAGCTCGTCAGTTTAAACACCTGATATGAAGCCATCCGTCATCTGATAACATGATCGCTGGACTGCAGCTGGCTGGGTGCTCTGCAGCTCGAGTGCACATGCGATGGACTGAAGCCAGGGAGGCAGGCTTAGTCGCATTGCCCTCCGTTGATAGGATTTGCAGTCCTCCACTGGACCATGGAACAGGTGGAGGCTGAGGGAGAATGAAAAAATTACCATGTGTTGCAGGGATTAGAGCCTTATATACTCGCCACTCCACTTGAATACCAATCAAAGCCAGACAACCAAATTTGAGTCAGACCAGCTTCAGGCATGGCTGTAGAACAGTGAATCAGAAGATATGCAAAAACACTGGAAGACCTGGTTTCCTGCTCTAAGAACGACTTTGTAACATATTTTTTTTTAACTTTTAACATTTGTAATCTGCCTAAATTTTTTCTAAACCAAATGACGGGAGATGAGATTTTTTTTCTCGAAAATTCAACTTTCTTTTTTAAAAATAAACAAAGCAACTTAAGCATTTTTAAAAGAGAGAGAGAAAAAAGATTAATCTCTGGGGAATCATAACAAATCCTGGTATTTTATGCTCACCATGGAGAAAAAACTAACTCAACAAAGAAAATCAGACAAAGAGACAAATTATGCACACTTAAACTGAAAGTGTTTATTGCCATGTGAAGTATAATTACGCTGATTTAAAATGTTCAACTGCTCAGACAGTCTAGAGCTTATTGGAATAAGGGCTAGCCTTTCACTAGAGACTGAGGCTTTTGCTGAATTCCACAGAAGCATGGAAAATAGGGCTGTGCAGAAGGGTGGCCTCATTTCTTACCCTGGTGGACTGCTCTGTGAAACCATCCCTTTATTCATAAAAATTAAAATCCCTCAATTGGAGAGTCCATAACTGAGATAACAAGTTAACTAGTGAAGACTTAATCCTCTTATGTCCTTAGTGAAATAATATAAAGAAGTTTATTGTGCTTAGCATATGACACTCCTTATTGTCATAATTCCTGGTGAGTGTCTATTCTAGCTTATTTGCTGTTCTTTGCCAACAAGGAGCAAGCTCTCTCTTTCCCCCTTTCTCTTATTCTCTGTCTCAGATGAGTGATTTGGTGCCTCCACCCTAAATGACTTGTGTCTCCAAGAAACCTCCCTGCAGACTTGGTTTTGCAGCTGTAAGGGGTGGAGCTGTTTCTCATGCAGACTCTCCATCTAGTTTCCATTTCTTCCCCATCACATTTTCTGATCAGGGTACTCTATCTCTCTCAGTGACACATGTGTATGTACCTGTGTGTTCCTACTTAGAGGGGAACTTTAAATCATTATTCATAAATAAAGGAAGAAAACTAAAACCGCAGAACCGGCGATCTCCTAAACTGGTGAGCAGTTTTGCCTTCCTTCTCCTTTCTTAATCTGTATTTATAGTTAAGTTTTATGCCCAAATAGTAAACATAAAATCTCACAAAGTTGTTACTGAGAAGAAATAAGGAAAGAGAGGCAAATGAATAAGAATTTAAGACGTCATACATGTTTTATAGATATGATGTTGAAAGACCAGAAGTTGACCCACATGTGTTTAAATCTTAGTATTGTTGAACCTTACTATGTAACTTCAGACAAGCTATTTAACTTCTCTGAACTAAAAAGCTTTTTAAATTAATTTTTTAAATATATTTTTTATTGAAGGCTAATTGCTTTACAGAATTTTGTTGTTTTCTGTCAAAGCTCAACATGAATCAGCCATAAGTACACATATATCCCCTCCCTGATGAACCTCCCTCCCATCTCCTTCCCGACCCCACCCCTCTAGGTTGATACAGAGCCCCTGATTGAGCTTCCTGAGACATACAGCAAATTCCCATTGGCTCTCTATTTTACATATGGCAATATAAGCTTCCATGTTACCCTTTCCATGCATCTCACCCTCTCCTCCCCTCTCCCTATGTCCATAAGTTTATTCTCTGTGCCTGTTTCTCCACTGCTGCTCTGAAAATAAATTCTTCAGTACCATTTTTCTAGATTCTGTATATATGTGTTAGAATACAATCTTTCTCTTTCTGACTCACTTGACTCTGTATAAAAGGTTCTAGGTTCATCCACCTCATTAGAGCTGACTCAAAGGTGTTCCTTTTTATGGCTGAGTAATAGTCCATTGTGTACGTGTACCATAACTTCTTTATCCATTCATTTGTTGATGGACATCTAGTTTGCTTCCATGTTCTAGCTATGGTAAATAGTGCTGCAATGATGAACTAAAAAGCTTTTTATCTGTGAAATGTGGTTATTTAATGTTGTTCATCATTCTCAATTGTTAACAAAATTAAACACCATACTGAATTTAAATAACTCTTATGTGCTTGGCCCATGTAATATTAAGATCTCAGTTAATAGTAACTGTTGTTATATTGCTCAGTAAACATTGTGCAAATAACAATTTATTCACAATATACAGGGAAACATTCTGTATTTTAGCTCGATAACATTCATTGAGAGTCTACTTTGTGCCAGTTGCCATGGCAAGGATTAGAGATAAAAGCACACTTAAGACATAGTCCTTCTCCTTCAGGAGTCTAGGCCAAGGTTGCCGAAGTTGTTCAGGAAAATTTTTTTATGGTACACTTCTTTTTTCCTTTAAAGATTCTATCATTTGTTGTAGAATTTAAATCAAATTTTCCCCAAAATACTGGTGTAGCACATAAAATAGGCCTAACATTTCTTTGATTAAGGTGAAATATTTTCACATCTTAGAATAAAAAATGTTTAATGATTAAAGTAGTATATTCTCTTGGTTTGTGATTCATAGCAATTCATTTTATAAATATTTGAAAACATAAAACTGCAATTTATTGTGTAAGGTACAAAAAATATAGTTTAAGATGAAGTTTTGCAATTAGTTGAGGTGGCAGAATTAAAAGTAACTGTTTTATAATCTGAAATATGCTATAAAAAGTTCGCAATAAACGCAACGAGAAAAGAGTGAGAATAATTTTGTGTAGGGCTTGTGGTCATTAGGGAACTCTCTCTAGGGGAGATACAATTTAAATAATGAGTAGGGTTGAAAAGAGGCAATGTTCATTCCAGGTTGAGAGAATGGCATGAACAAAGGCTCAGGGGGACTGTTAAGAATGCAAAGAGCATTTCATTTATTCAGTCAACAAACATTTGAAAATAAATGTTTATTGAGTTTTATACAAGATGGCCTTGTAAATTTATACTTTGAAGCACCCTTCCATCCCAAATGTAAAGTGATGATAAATAGAACTTTAAACACAAACATTTAAAAAGCTACAGCTTACTGAAAACAGTAAAACGAAGCAAAATAAGCATCTTTGTGGAACAGATACAAAATAGAAAGGCTTGGTGGTCAGTACAGTTGCAAATGAAGAGCTAGATTTGCCAGTTCCAGTTTCTGGGTATCAGACCTGGTGGTTTGTGCTTGTGAGCTGAGTTGCTCCCTGTGAGGTGGGAGAGGAGAGGCAAGCTCACTGATTGACACCAGGGCTGTGTGATGGGAGCCCTCTTGCAGGAGGAGTGAAAATATGGCTTGTATGAAGCCAGGGGAGACAGAAGGAGCAAACACAGCCTTGTGGACAGAAATGGAATCAAGCTTTAAGATGACCTTGTGATAGAAATTGCTAAATTCTGCATATCTCTGTTGTGTAATGCTTAATCTTCAACATAGAATATGGCTTTGCTATGAGAGTCTTGAGGGACAGGGTAGAAGTTCCACAAAACTGAACATGGAGGAAAAACCAGAGAAAGAAATTCTGGAGATAGCTGAGAATTCCTACAGCCATGAGTGGGGGAAAAAAAACCCTGATACCGAGAAAGTAATTGAGAAAATATAAACTTTTTATATTAATCCAGTTCATAAAGGTTAATATAGTAGAACAATCTGATAAATATTTTAAAATAAATGTTTAATACGTTCAGGGAGATAGATGAAGGGATAATATCCATGAAGAACAAAGAAATAATGAACTCAGGATAAAATGAAGCAAAAAAAGAAGTGGATGTAAAAAAGAGTAATTAAAAATCTTGAAAATGAATAATATAGCCAATGAATTTAAAAACTCTATTGATGAAATACACCCTAGATTAGACACAGGCGAAGATGAATTAGTAAATTGGAAGCAAGTAATGAATAATTCACCCAGAAAGCAACAGAGTTAGAGATGAAAAATATGAATATGAAAGAGCATTTTATATACCTGGAGAATAAACTGACAGGCCCCTGAATACATCTAATAACAGTACCAGAAGGAAAAGAGTACATTGCAGCAAATGCAAAGGAAGAACAATTATTCTAATAGCAAATTTCTTCCCCACAAACAGTATTTATCAGAGGTGTTTCAGTATATTCCATAAGGGAAAATAACAGTCAGTCTAAAGTTTTATACCTAATTGAATTACCATAATACTGAGGTTAAAATGAAGACATTTCAGGCATACAGAGACTAAGGGAGATTGCAATAATCAGATGCTAAGAGAACTGTTAAACAGGAAGGGATGGAATATGTGCAAACAATTTGAGCAAATTAGTAAATTCAGTAATACACTAACTGGAAAATGAAACACATTTTTGTGTATCTTTTGAGAACAAAAGTAGGGGCAGTAAGGGTGTTAGCATAGACTATGAGTTTTGTGATCTGAGAAAAATAGAACTATTGGGTGACTTAAGACTTTTTAGAAAAATTTCCATAGTGTTCAGAGTATTGGATGCTTCAAAGCTGAGACTCTGTCATTGAATTGTTCCTTTACCCAAGGTTAAACCCTTTTCTGGGGGCAGCCCTTATCCAATAACTGGTTGATGTGGGAAGTCAAAGGTCTGGCTTTTTTGTGTTAGAATTGGACAACTCTGAAGGGTCATCCCAATATATAACATCTCATGGGTCTGCTGAAGTCTCTGTTGTAACTGTCTCTCAATTCAGTTTCTCCTTAAGCCCAATGCTGCCTTCCTTTTCTCTTAAAACATTTCTCAAAAATCTTTAGCATGAAAATTTCTGTCTCAGAGTCTGTTTCCAGGGATCCTGACCTAGAAAAATTTGGAAACAGAAATAGTCCCAGGAAGCAGACTCTAAAATGGGATATTAGAACTGGGTCACTCATTGACCAGCTGATAGTGAGAACTCCATCACTGCTGGTCGGTAGATAATCCCTAGAATGATGTAGCAGTGGAAGAGTTAAAATTTTATCAATAGTGAGCTGAAATTGAACACCAGCAGAACAGGCTTCCCTGGTGGCTCAGCTGGTAAGGAATCCGCCTGCAATGCAGGAGACCTGGCTTTGATCCCTGAGTTGGGAAGATCCCCTGGAGAAGGGAAAGGCTACCCGCTCCAGTATTCTGGCCTGGAGAATTCCATGGACTGTTTAGTCCATGACATTGCAAAGAGTCGGACACGACTGAGCAACTTTCACTTACCACTTCCCAGAACGGAGTACACTGGCAAGGAAAAGATCTCAGGCTTCCAGACATTTACAGGAAGTAGTAACAATATGGGCCATGGGATTGGATGGCTTTTGCCACCAGTGACAAGGAAGCACAATGCCTAGTATTCTTCTTTGTATTCTGGAGGAAGCATATTTCACACCTGAGGATATCACTCTGATCCATTTAGCAAGCTGGGCTCAGAGCAGAACAGAGTCTTACAGCAGATCTAGGCTACAGGGGAAGAAGTTCTGCTATCTGGACCATATAACTTTGTAGATCTAATGATACGTGGTGGGTATATGTGGTGGGAAAAGACTATGGAATTTAAGGCAAGCCCCAGTAGGAAAATCATAACCTAGACTCCAAGGATTTTGGAGTAAGGGCATGTCATCCACTGCAGAAAACTATGCTCCATTTTAAAAACAAACTCTGGCATACTACTGGGCCCTGGTTGAGAGGAAGCCTCTGATGATGGGAAGTCAAATAACCATGTGTTTACAACAGACCCTCATGAACTGTGTTCTGTCAGAACCATCATGTTTCATTTAAAAAGCTCTGTACAATTCATTAAGAATGTGGAAATGGGATCAGGCAAGATTGGGGCCAAGAGCTGCATGAAAGCTTCAAAAGCAAGTGGCCCAGGCCTCCATGTCACCCGTCACCTATGATCACATTGGAGGTTTCTTATTATCAGATGAGGAAGAAGGAGAAAGTTCCAACATCATTTAGGGATGCGTTGACTCTGTGGGTTAAAGTTGAAAGTGGATTGCTCAGGACTGGCCCTAAAAGAGAACTTTGAGTGCAAATTCTCCCAACGGGAAAGAGGTTTAGGTAGTGCATCTGGTAATTTATTTTTATTTTGATGAAGTCCAATTTGTCAGTTTTTCCCTATGATTCTGACTTTTCGTGCAAACTAATAAATTATTGCCTAATCTAACATCATGAAGATTTTTCTCCCATGTTTCCTACCAGAGTTTAACAATTTTAAATTATGCCTTTAGGTCTGTGACCCTTTTCAAGTTGATATTTTGTATCTTATTAGGTAAGCGCTGAGGTCCTCCCACCTTTTTCTTTGCTTATATATGTTCTAACCAAATTTGACAAAACCAAAATTATCTCTCCATTCAATTAACTTGACACCTTTGTCAAAAGTAGGCTATATATATGTAGATAACCTAAGATAATTAAAAGATAATTAATAGACTGTTTTTTAATAGTTTCAGGTTTATAGAATAACTGAGCTGGTAGCACACAGGATTATATATACCTACCACACTCTTGCCCCTTAATCCCTTATCGCCAATCAGATGGGGACATGTTCAGCTTTGGCCTGTTATTAATATCTTGTGTTAGTGTGGTGCATTTGTTACAATAAATGGGCCAATTTTGAAACACTGTTATTAACTATAGTCAATAAAACTTTCATTCTTCATGTTATACAGTTCTAGGGGTTTTGAAAAATTGCATAATAACATATATCCATCATTAGTTTTATATAGAATAGTGTCACCTCCCTGAAAAATATGTCTTCAAGCTATTCATTTCATAGCTCCTTCTCTTGGAATCCTTGGCAAGCATGATGTTTTTATTGTCTCTATAGTTTTGTCTGTTCCAAAGTGTCATATGGTTGAAATCATCAGTATGTAGACTTTTCAGACTGGCTTCTTTCATGTATCAATGTGCAATTAAGGTTCTTTTCATGGTTTGATGACTCATTTTTTTTATGACTGAATAATATTATATTGATGTGGATGAACCACAAGCTGGAATCAAGATTGCCACGAGAAATATCAATAACCTCAGATACACAGATGACACCACCCTTATGGCAGAAAGTGAAGAAGAACTAAAGAGCCTCTTGATGAAAGTGAAAGAGGAGAGTGAAAAAGTTGGCTTAAAGGTCAACATTCAGAAAACTAAGATCATGGCATCCAGTCCTATCACTTCATGGCAAATAGATGGGGAAACAGTGGAAACAGTGGCTGACTTTATTTTTGAGAGGCTCCAAAATCACTGTAGATGGTGATTGCAGCCATGAAATTAAAAGACGCTTACTTCTTGGAAGGAAAGTTATGACCAACTTAGATAGCATA
This sequence comes from Okapia johnstoni, assembly GCA_024291935.2. Classification (NCBI taxonomy): domain Eukaryota; kingdom Metazoa; phylum Chordata; class Mammalia; order Artiodactyla; family Giraffidae; genus Okapia; species Okapia johnstoni. The sequence continues at coordinate 8,208,182 of CM044309.1, forward strand.
TTAAAAAGTAGATACATTACTTTGCCAACAAAGGTCCGTCTAGTCAAGGCTATGGTTTTTCCAGTGGTCATGTATGGATGTGAGAGTTGGACTATAAAGAAAGCTGAGTGCCAAAGAATTGATGCTTTTGAACTGTGGTGTTGGAGGAGACTCTTGAGAGTCCCTTGGACAGCAAGGAGATCCAACCAGTCCATCCTAAAGGAGATCAGTCCTGGGTGTTCATTGGAAGGACTGATGTTGAGGCTGAAACTCCAATACTTTGCCCACCTGATGCGAAGAGCTGACTCATTGGAAAAGACCCTGATTCTCGGAAGGATTGAAGGAGGGAGGAGAAGGGGACGACAGAGGATGAGATGGTTGGGTGGCATCACTGACTCAATGGACATGAGTTTGAATAAACTCAGGGGGTTGGTGATGGACAGGGAGGCCTGGCATGTTACAGTCCAAGGGGACGCAGAGAGTTGGACATGGCTCAGCAACTGAACTGAACTGAACTGAATATTATATTGAATGTGTGTGTTCTGTGTATGTGTGTGTGTAGATGTACCATAGCTTGTTTATCCATCTACTTATTGGAGACATATTGGTTGCTTTCAGTTTTGGGTGATTATTATGAATAAATATTTGGTTTTGGTTATTATGAATAAATATTTATGATATAAATATTTATGATATAAATATTCATGCACAGACTTTTGTGCAGACATATATTTTGATCTCAGTTAAGTAACTATCTGGAGGACAACTACTGAATTGTAAGGTAAGACTATGTTCAGCTTTGTAAGAAATGTCTCCCAAAATGATTGAACCCTTTTTTGCAGCCCTACCAGCAACAAATGAGAGTTTTTGTTATTCCACATCCTTGTGAGTATTTGACAGCATCAGTTGTTTTTTTTTTAATTTCAGCCATTCTGATGGATGTGTAGTGTTTTTAGTTTGCACTTCCCTGATGGTTTATGACGTCGAACATCTTTTCATTTGCTTATTTTCTATCTGTGTGTCTTCTTGGAAGGTTTCTCTTTAGACCCTTTACCTATTTTAAAAGTTGGGTAATTTGTTTCCTAGATGTTGAGTTTAGAAAGTTTTCTGCATATTTTGAGTACAAATTATTTTTGGATATATGCTTTGCAAGTATTATTTCCAAGTTTGGTTTGCCTCTTCACCCAAGAAAACTTTAAGTTTTTATGTCAAAAATTTAAAATAACTACTATGAAAAGAAATCAATAACTTACAAATTGGTATAGAAAATTAAAAAGCATTAGAAAACATTAACAATCTACAAGTGAATAATGTTAGGGCCAATAGGCCAACACAACACGGTAATTGGAAAGTGAAAGAAAGGAGAGATATAGACAATATATCAATCACAATCAAACTGGGCTAAAATATGTTGCTATTAATAGAATATGTAGAAGAATTGTAATCAAGAAGAGAGAAAATATAGGGATAGCTGAGTGTGTTCTCTGAAAATAATAATCAATGAAAATTAGTTTAGCTTGGTTAATATCGGACAGAATAGAACTTAGACTGTATTCCTAGAATGAAAGAATAATTCACCACCAGAAACAAAATGTTATAACACAATACCATAATAGATTAAAGAAAAAAAGCATAATTATATCAATGGACACATAAGCATTTGACAAAACTCAACATCTAGGTATAGTCAAATAATGTTGGTATGCAGAAGTTAAAATCAACTAACTAGAGCTAAAAGCAACCCAGAACAGATATATTTTAGAAATGTAATGTTGGACAAAATGTTATAAAATATTATCTTTATATGATATCATTTGTATAGAGTTTAATTACTTGCCAAAGCGATATTATCTTGCACATGGATATATAAACTATTATATTGAAAAAGTATAAAAATATCTTCAGGAAAATTAAACACTAAATTTATAATACTGATTATCCCTTGGGAGAGAAGAGTAATATATACAGTTAAAATCAGAAGTAAACAGCAGTAAGTATTTATTGGATTTTATTTTTTGGAATGTATTTGTTAGGTACTGGATGAGTGGGTCATGATCTCTGTTTTCAAAATACTCTCATTTCAGGAGATGGGACATAATTATATCTAACATAAAGTATATAAGGCCCTTATTGGTGCTATTGTGAATTGCTACAATAGTAATTTTACTAAATATTCCATATGTGTTGGCTGTTGTTATTACTGTTAAGAGAACTGGGCAATTCACATGGACATTGTTAATAATAACTGCACACACAGCATAAGCTTACTGCTTGTATTAGGAGAAAAAATGTAAATCTAAAGTCTAATTCTTGGTAAAAGATAGAATGTTGTACATTCTGCTTTATGAAACCATCAATCACTAGACTAATACAGTATGACAGTCTTCTCCACCCCCTCTTTTAATCTAGGCAAATGGCCTCGGTACTCAGTACAAAAAGTTGCATTAGTGAAATCAGCCTGTTACTTTAAGAGAATTAAATTTAGAACCAAGGAAGAAGGTAGGATAAATAGGAGATAGGAACAGAATCCAGAGATAGGGATAGACTCAAAGGATATGCAGTTCTGTGAAAGGCTCCCAGTCCACAGGAATAGAAGTAAAAAGTAAGTAAAAAAAAAATTCGAAGTGAAAGAAAAATTTTACTGAACGTAAAAATAAAGAAAAACATTATTCTAAAGCTTTTCTTCAGGTCACTTTTAAGAAAATCTTTTTATTTAGAGAAACATAATTCTTTCTTGTGGTTAATTTCTCCACATTCAATAAAATGTTTCTCAGAAACAACATGAAATACTTTTAGATATTTTCTTATATATATATAATACTCTAAAAGGCCATTTGCAGCCCCTTAAAATGATTGGCTCCATTTATACTTCCTGTTTTGTAAATGAATCTGAATCAATAAAGCATCTTTTTTAAAAAGCAATTTAATTTTTTAAATTTATGTAGTTTTGGCTGTGCTGAGTCTTGCTGCTGCATGGGCTTTCTCTAGTTGCAGGAGCTGCGACTCTGCAGTTGCAGTGTACAGGCTTCTCACTGGTGGCTTTTCTTGTTGTGGAGCACAGGTTCTGAGGTCCATGGGCTTCAGTAGTTGCGGCACAAAGGCTCAGTAGTTGCGGTTCCTGGGCTCTAGAGCACAGCCTCAATAGTGTGGCACACAGGCTTAGCTGCTCCGCAGCATATGGGATCTTCTTGGACCAGGATGGAACCCAGGTTTCCTGCCTTCTCAGACAGATTCTTTACCACTGAGCCATAAGGGAAGCCCAATAAAGCATCTGATAGCTTTGAAAATATGTAGTAAAATGGTTTCTCCCCAAACAATATACACCTTATGCCTAATATTCAAATTTATTCTATGTCTAACCTACTCAAAATGAAACATAAAGGTGCAGTGAAAACTCAGGAAGTCACGTAAATACAGAGTACAAGGATCCTCCATGATATATTTTCTTATTTTGCCTCAAAATTCAACATATTTAACAGAGAAGTTAGATATAGCATGCTTTTGCAAAATAATTAAGAATTAAAATAAATTTTAAAGCATGTTTTGTTCAATTACCTTTGGAATTTTCAAAAAAGGTATATGTTTATAATAATAAACCTGAAAAGCCTAAGGGTGAATACTTTACTTTTGGTAGTTTCAAGGTGTGCTTTTTAACAATAGAAGATGATTGGAACTTTTAACCAAAGAAGGAATTTCAAGAAAATTGTGTATATAATGGAGATTAAAGAATAGCAAAGGGCTTATGATCTATAGTAAAAACCCTTTCAATAAGCATTAGATATTTGAAGAAATCTAGCTGACATTTTTGTGTATTTTTCTTTTTAAGGTAGAGTGACATAGGTAAATAGGACTGTGTAATAATAAGGAGCTTTAGTTGCTCTTAAAATAAAAATTATCAAATGCACATTTCTTATGTATTTGGAATGCCCTAAAAATCCATGTCTGAACTTGAATGTGAGATTATAGAATTTTGGATTGTTTGGCCTGGATATGAGAAGGATAAAGGGTTATTATGAGAACATTCTTCATTTTTACAAAGAACAAAGCAAGAGGAAATTAATTTAAATTGTTTTAAAGGCTGAGTCAACGGGGCTAAATTCAAAATCATTTTGAATGAGTTGACCAGTTAACAGGGTTCCACTTAAGTGACTGGATCAATTCAGCAAACAATCCATTAGGCAATTATTTTGGAAAAGAATGCAAATACAAAGCCTTTGATTAGAAGGAAGTACTCCTTTAATTAAACATTAGGGCATAAATTCAGGTAAGATTATAGACTCTATCCCTAACGATCTTCCAAATTAAGGTAGACAGCTATATAGATTGAATGGTTTAATCAGTCAATGAATATTTATTTAGTATCTACTTTGTTTCTAACACTAAACTATTCAAAACAAGGGGCTAGATAAGAGGATCAATTGAAATAACTTCCGGTCTATTATGGGATTGAATTTTGGCCCCCAAAATGTATGTTAAAATTCTAATCCCCAGTACCTGTAAATATGATCTTTTTTGGAAGCTAGGCCTTTGCAGATGTATTATAATTATATTAATATGAGATTATTAGAATAGTCTCAATCTAATATAACTGGTGTCTTTATACGAATAGAAGGCAGAGAGATGAGGAGGGGAGATGGCCATGTGAAGGTAAAGACAGAGGTTGGAGTGATACATCTGCAAGTCACAGAATGCCAAAGAACTTCTGGAAGCAATAAAATCAGCATGGAAAAGATTCTTCCTCAGAGCTTGCAGAAAGAACCATGCCTGACAATACTTTTATTCCAAATTTCTAGCTTCCAGACTATGAGAAAATAAATTTCTATTGTTTTAAGCCACTGAGTCTGCTACAATTTTTTATGACATTTCTAGGAACACATAACATTTAAACTATTTTTTCTCATTTTGTACATTGAAATACAGTATAATCTTTAATAAGTTATCAACTCATTCTTTTTAAAATGAATTTTATAAACCAGATTTATTAGAATATAATTCATATCTGATTAAGCACATATCTGATAATCTACCCATTGAAAATGCACAGTTAATAAACATTAGACTGGAAATTGTAAGACTACTGGAAGAAAACATAGGGAAAAAATTTCTTGACATTGGTCTGAGCAATGATTTTTTGGATATGATGGCATAAACACAGACAACAAAAGCAAAAATAGGGAAATGGGATGGCATCAAACTAAAAGGAACTTTTGCTCAGTAAAATACATAATCAATAGAGTAAGGAGACAGATTAAGGAAGGGGAGAACATATTTTCAAATCATATATCTGATAAGTTAATATCCAAAATATATAAGGAACTAAAACAACTCAATAGGAAGAAAAAAGTCCAATTAAAAAATGGTCAAAGGAACTGAATAGACATTTCTCAAATGAAGATACACAAATAGTCAACAGGTGTGTAAGAAAGTGTTCAACATCACAAATCATCAGGGAAAGGTAAATCAAAATCACGTTAAGGTACTATCTCATGCCTGTTAAAATGACTTCTATCAAAATCATACAAGATAGCTGGTGTTAGTAAGAATGTGGAGGAGAATCCTTGTATACTTTTTGTGGGAATATAAATTGGTAAAGTCATTTTGGAAAATCATGTGGAAGTTTCACAAAAAATTAAGACCAGGACTACAATATGATCCAGAACCCCACTTCTCTGTATGTAGCCAAAGGAAATGAAATAAATATCATGTGTGGAAGAGGTATCTGCAATTTCATGTTCATTGCAGTATTTTTCACAACACACAATATTTGGAGTCAACCTAAGTGTTCGTTGACATACAAATAAAAAATATATATATAGCCTGTACTTACAATGGGATATTCTGCATCCTTAAAAAAGAAGGAAATCGTGCCATTTCCAACAACATGGATGACCCTAGAGAATACTATGCTATATGAAATAAGCCAGGCATCACAGGAGAAACACTGAATGATTTCACTTATACGTTGGAATCTAAAACAGTTGAATTCATAGAAGCAGATAACAGAATGGTGGTTATCAGGGGCCAGTGGATGGGAAATGGAGAAAAACTGATCAAGGAATACAGAGTTTCAGCTATGTAAGATGAATAAATTCTGGAGATCTTATGTACAGCAATGACTATACTTAATGATACTATATTGTATACTTGAAATTGCTGAGTAGACTGTTTTTAACTTTTTATTTTATATTGGAGTATAGTTGATTAACAATATTGTGTTAGTTTTGATTGTACAGCAAAGTGTTTCAGTTGTATATATACATGTACCTACTCTTTTTCAAATTCTTTTCCCAGTTAGGTTGTTACATAATATTGAGCAGAGTTCCCTGTGCTATACAGTAGGTCCTTGGTGGTTATCTGTTTTAAACACAGCAGTGTGTACATGTCCATCCCAAACTCTCTATCCTTCTCCCTGACCCTTCTCCCCTGTAGCCATAAGTTTGTGCTGAGAGTATATCTTAACTGTTCTCATTTAAAAAAGGTTATGTGAAATGATGGATATGTTCATTAACTTGATTGTGGTAATCATTTCACAGTATATGTATATTAAAACATCATGCAGCAAAGATAGAAGATTCTGCATGCTGCAACTAAGATCTGGTGCAGCCAAGTAAATAGATAAATAAACATTAAAATAAAACAAAAAAAATCATACAAAAAATATCATACACTTAAAAAAGCGTACAGTTAAGTAGAGTTAAGTATATTGACGGAAATGTGCAACTATTACCACAATCTAATTTTAGAACATTTTCAACATTCCACTGGCTTCTCATTTCCCTCTCTTCCAGATCCTGGAAATCCCAAATCTACTTTCTGTCCCTACGGATTTACCTATTCTGGAAATTTTATTTAAATGGAATCCTGCAATATGCGGTCTTTCATGACAAAATAATTGATTTCTTTCAATTATCAAGATGTTTTCAAGATTTATCCTTGTTGTAACGTGTGTCAGTGTTTCATTTTTTATTGCTGATTAATATAGTACGGACATACCAATTTTGTTTATTCATTCATCAATTAATGGACATGTAGGTTGTTCTACTTTGACTCTATTATGAGTAATGCTGATATGAACACTTGTACAAGTTTTTACATGAACACATTTCCATTTCTCTTGGGTATACACCTAGGAGTGAAATTGCTGGATTATATGGTAATTATTTCTTCAATATTTTGAAGCAGTGTCAAACTGTTTTCCAAAGTGGTATTTTATATTCTCATCAATAAAGTACATCCACATCTTCACTGATACTTCTTATCATCTGGCTTTTAAAATAATAAAAATTAAATTAAAAAAAGTTATAATTATCCTAGTGGATGTGGTTTTGATTTATATTTCCCTAGTGACTACAGAGAAGGAAATGGCGAGCAACTCCAGTGTTCTTGCCTGGAGAATCCCAGGAACGGGGGAGCCTGGTGGGCTGCAGTCCATGGAGTCGCGAAGAGTCAGACATGACTGAGCGACTTCCCTTTCACTTTTCACTTTCAGGCATTGGAGAAGGAAATGGCAACCCACTCCAGTGTTCTTGCCTGGAGAATCCCAGGGACGGCGGAGCCTGGTGGGCTGCCGTCTATGGGGTCGCACAGAGTCAGACACGACTGAGGTGACTTAGCAGCAGCAGCAGCAGCAGCATAATGTATTTTAGGGTTTCCCTGGTGGCTCAGATAAAGAATCTGCCTGCAGTGTGGGAGACCTGGGTTCAATCCCTGGATTGGGAAGATTCCCTCGAGGAGGGCATGGCAGTCCACTCCAGCTTTCTTGCCTGGAGAATTCCATGGACAGAGGAGCCTGGTGGGCTACAGTCCATGGGGTCGCAAAGAGCTGGACACAGCTGAGTGACTAAGCACAGCACATTAGAAAATCAAACAGTTTAAAGGAAATATCTGATCTACTTCTCCAATTGAGAGCATGTTAGAACCAAAGGAAAATCAGTTACAAGTGGAATTTTGTCAGTGTTCATACAGTAGCTCTTTTACTTTATATGTTTTTCTGTCAATTTGGATAAAACCATGGGAATAAAAAATGAAAACATGGAATTGTGAGTATTGCTTTCTTAGTAGTATAATGTTGTAGTATCTTAGCATTTTTAAAAGACATGAAAAGTTTGTTTAACATTTATTTTATCAATTTTTATCTCAGTTTTGAAATTAGATAACTTTATGTATAGGACTTCCCCAGTGGCTCAGTGGTAAAGAATCCGCCTGCAGTGCAGGAGCCACAGGAGACATGGGATCAATCCCTGGGTTGGGACGATCCCCTGGAGGAGGACATGGCAACTCACTCTAGTATACTGCCTGGAGAATCCCATGCACAGAGGAGCTAGCAGGTACAAAAAGTAACGCACAAGAATTGAGGATAAAATTATCGTCTTTACAACCTTTATTATTTTTCTTCTCTTGTTCTTATTGTTATTTTAATTTTTCACTTTATATTTAATTTTTTCAAATCATTTTTATTTTTCTCTTTTTATTTATGCTAGTTATAATAATTATATAAAGGTGAGATGGATCCTTTTGGGAAAAAGAGAACATTACAGTATTGGATTGGATTGCAAACAATCCAATGAACATGTGGGGAAAACCATTTAAGTTATTTTTTTCATTTTGAATACAATCATCTATGTGAAAATTTAATGGGGATAGATACTCCGAAAAATTTCTACGTTTATATGTAAGATTAAAATTTCCCACAGAATGAGAAATGAGATTCTTGTTAGGCACTTCAAAACTAAAACCAAAGCAGAAATCACACAATTGGATGTGTGATCTAATCACACAATTAGATGAACATATGAAAATGTTCATACTTAATAATATAAATAATGGCTTGAAATTAGAAAGAAGGAAAATTTGATTCTAGAAGCTTAAGTATACATCAGTAATTTAGCCATCAATTTTTATCTAGTTTCTAAATTTCAAATCGCTAATAAAATTATTACAAATTTATGATCATAATGTTAAATAATTACAGAAGCCACAAAGTGTACATAAAAATGATTAGTAAAATAACATAATAATTATTCTGTGTATCATAAAATGTAGTAATAGCTTTTTAAATACAGAGTATGATAAATGTCATGACCATCAATGACAATAGCAGTTTCTTGTACAAGATCAAAGTTTGCCATGAGGTCAATAAAACCATGAGCAATCTTACATTATTTTAATGGCTTTCTATATAATGAGACAGAACAGCCATGCTTAAAGCCTATTTTTTAAAAAAACTGTGAATGGGTATTAAAATATATGCATATTATTGATATTATAGTTATAAAAAGATCTATTGCATATGTACAAATTGTTCCACATTACCTAGTTTGATATATAAAGTCTTGTGCTTTATATGCTATATATATCAGTATGACAAGTAAAGTAGTCTCATGTCATTGGAATTTAAATGACTTTCCCATATCGAATACTTAGCTATTGAAAAAGGAAGAAAGGACATATGTGTCCATCCACAAGTCTACTGAGAATATCAAATAAGATATTTTACACTGTCAAGTTTTGGGGCATAGTATTACATTTATAACTGCTAAAAAAATTAAAGTAAAAATAATGTATGCAACTTGATTAATAACCAACAGAATTGAAAAACTTACAAAGAAAACCAGCGATTTCTTTTCTACTCTTCACCACCTTTAACACCCCTCCCCCTGACAATCTCTGCCCCAGTTACCATTTCTCCAAAACAAAGTTTTTTCTGTTAGTTACATTAAGGTTTAACAGCAGCAACAACAACCAACCCAGCCGAAATAGTGCACATAGGATCAACACTACCGAGTCTTCAAAGTTTCAGACATACAGAACCTTAGGGCCATTAGTGAGAACACCAGCGGTCACTTTATAGAAGTGCTAATGAATAGATTTTAATAAGATGAGATGTTGGGCAACAAAGACCTTTTCCCTATTTATGAATAGAATTTTGTAGTTAGCTCTTTTTATTGTCACTAAAGACAAAAGTGGCACCAGTGGTAAAGAACCTGCCTGTCAATGCAGGAGACATAAGAGACTCGGGTTCCATCTCTGGGTCAGGAAGATCCTCTGGAGAAGGGCATGGCAACCCACTCCAGTATTCTTGCCTGGAGAATCCCATGGACAGAGGAGCCTGGCGGGCTACAGTTCTTAGGGTTGCAAAGAGTCAGACACGACTGAAGTGACTCAGTACACATGCACACAAATACATAAGTCATCTCTACATCAGGATATCCAGAGAAAATTATGTTGGCATATACTGTGGGTAGAATTTTCTTAGGGCTTCTCTGGTGACTCAGCGGTAAAGAATCTGCCTGCAGTGCAGGAGACCCAGGTTCGATCCCTGGGTCAGGAAGATCCCATGGAGGAGTGCATGGTAACCCACTCTACTACTCTTGCCTGGAGAATCCCATGGACGGAGGAGACTGGCAGGCTGCAGTCCATAGGATCGCACAGAGTTGGACGCGACTGAAGGACTAAGCAGCAGCAGCAGCAGGATTATCTTAACTGCAAAGTTTCCTCTGCTCAATAAAATATTTCTCTGAAGCAGTTGTCTCAGCAAGGCAATTCTCGAGTGGTATTATTGCCTAGTGATGGTTTTGTGAGGACAACAGAATGAGTGGATGCAGGCTGTGAGTCCAGTCTTTCTACACATATAGTAATGTTCAGGGACCGGATCAAATCTGTTCACAGGGAGCTGTCCGTTGTCAGTGGATGCCTTTGGATCTACCAAGCAGCACAGAGAGCAAATTCTCTCTCATATTGTCGGTGCTTTATGTTGCCTTTGATATTGCATTTTTAAGTTAGTACCGATCCAGAGGTTTCAGTTCAGTTTCAGTTCAGTTCAGTTCAGTTCAGTTCAGTTCAATTCAGTTGCTCAGTCGAGTCCAACTCTCAGCAACCCCATGAACCCCAGCACACCAGGCCTCCTTGTCCATCACCAACTCCCGGAGTCCACCCAAATCCATGTCCATTGAGTCGGTGATGCCATTCAACCATCTCATCCTCTGTCGTCCCCTTCTCCTCCTGCCCTCGATCTTTCCCAGCATCAGGGTCTCTTCCAATGAGTCAGCTCTTCACATCAGGTGGCCAAAGGATTGGAGTTTCAGTTTCACCATCAGTCCTTCCAGTGAACACTCAGGACTGATCTTCTTTAGGATGGATTGGTTGGATCTCCTTGCAGTCCAAGGGACTCTCAAGAGTCTTCTCCAACACCACAGTTCAAAAGCATCAATTCTTTGGCATTTAGCTTTCTTCACCGTCCAACTCTCACATCCATACATGACCACTGGAAAAACCATAGCCTTGACTAGACGGACCTTTGTTGGCAAAGTAATGTCTCTGCTTTTAATATGCTATCTAGGTTGGTCATAACTTTCCTTCCAAGGAGTAAGCGTCTTTTAATTTCATGGCTGCAATCACCATCTGCAGTGATTTTGGAGCCCAGAAAAATAAAGTCTGACACTGTTTCCACTGTTTCCCATCTATTTCCCATGAAGTGATGGGACCAGATGCCATGATCTTAGTTTTCTGAATGTTGAGCTTTAAGCCAACTTTTTCACTCTCCTCTTTCACTTTCCTCAAGAGGCTCTTTAGTTCTTCTTCACTTTCTGCCATAAGGGTGGTGTCATCTGTGTATCTGAGGTTATTGATATTTCTCCCGGCAATCTTTGATTCCAGCTTGTGCTTCCTCTAGCCCAGGGTTTCTCATGATGTACTCTGCATATAAGTTGCTTTTTCTGAGATATCTATAGAAATGAAATGCTAAAAATGAAAAATAATGAAGCAAATAGTATCATGATTGGATTAACGTCAAATAAATTCTGGAATATCGATTTATTGTAATATTATATAACCATAAGATTAAAAAATTTAAAGACTAAAAAGCTCTTCACCTAATAAAGCTAATTGAAAAAAGTAAACTGAACATGTAAGCATATTAGAATGATCATTTTGTGAATAATACAGATGATAAAAATTGATAAAAGCTTTGACAAAGAAAATTCAGTGGGGAACTACAGATAATTGTTTCTCAGTAATTGCTTAGTGTTTCAAATTTTATGTGAATTTGTAAGGAAGTCATAAACCATAATTGCTGAGATCAGAATAACAAAGCTTGAAATTTAAAACTCTTTATGTTTTCTCTTTATAGTCACGTGATTCATGTTTTTGAATATTATTTTAAAATGTAAGGTGAAGAAGAGGATACAATGTTGTATGTATCCAAGGTGGTAAGATATCAGTTTTACAAAATCACTCTCATTCTTTCTATAATCACGGCTTTGCCAACTACACTCTCATGGTTGGAAATCAAAACTGTGATCTTTGTAAGACCTGAAGGTCTGTTTAATACCATTAAACTGTATAGCAGTACAATTATTGCCCTTCTTTCTCAGACAGTGAGAAAGAGTTAACTGTTTGCATGCTACTTCCTTAATACATGGCAAGAAAACCTGACCCACAAACATTTAACTTTTAATCATGATAATTTGTGAATAGAAAAACTATTTCAGAAAAATTTATGTTTTGGTTGCCCTGGATCTTCTTTGCTGCACACAGGCTTTCCTTAGATGTGGTGAGCAGGGCCTGTTCTCTAGTTGCCTTGCATGGGTGTTTCCCTGTGTTGGCTTCTCTTGTAGTGGAGTACAGGCTCTAGGGCTGCAGTACTGAGCGCTCAGGCTCCATAATTGTGGTGCACGGGCTTAGCTGCTCCACAGCATGTGGGATCTGCCTGGACCAGGGATAGAACCTGTGTCCCCTGCATTGCCAGGAAGATTCCTTTTTTTTTAAATCTGACAAAGCAAGATATTTTTATTGGGAAGGGGTGCCCGGGCAGAGAGCAAGAGGGTAAAGGAACCCAGGAGGATTGCTCTGCCTTGAGGCTTGCTGTGTCACTCTTTATGGTGATGAGATTAGTTTCTGGGTTGTCTGTCCAATCATGCTGACTCAGGGCCCTTCCTGATGGCACATGCATTGTTCAGCCAAGCTGGATGCCAGGGAGAAGGATTCTGAGAGGGGGTAGAACATGTGGTGTCTCCTTTTGACCTTTCCTGAGCTCTTCTGGTAATTGGTGGTGGTTTATTAGTTCCATGTTCCTTATTAGGTGTGTGAGTTAAGTTGCTTCAGTCATAGCCGACTATTATGACCCTATGGACCATAGCCCACCAGGCTTGTCTGTCATAGGATCTTCTGTCATAAATTAACCCACACAAATGGTTACTATGGTGCCTGGCCAGGGTGGTTGGTTTCAGTCAGTGCATTTCTCCTAACAACTGCTCCCTGAGAGACTTTATACTCAAGATAGCTCTTGGGAATTAGCGCAAAGGTCTCTTTCTTCTGTAATTACTTCTGCTGGGAAGGGGGCTTCCGAGGTGGTGCTAGTGGTAAAGAGCTCGCCTGCCAATGCAGGAGACATAAGACCCTCGGTATCTATCTCTGGGTTGGGAAGATCCCCTGGAGAAGGGCATGGCAACCTACTCCAAAATTCTTTCTTGGATAATCCCATTGAGAGAGGAGCCTGGAGGACTATAGTCCATAGGGTTGCAAGGAGTCGGACACGACCAAAGTGGACTTAGCACGCAGCATGGAAGTGGGTGTAGTCCTGCCTATCAGAGCAGAAGTCTCCCTCTCTCTACCTGATCTAAGTCAAGGTATTCTGTGCCTGAAATCAGCATTCACCCTCACAGTAATAGCAGTTTAGCCGGAAACTCTTGGACTCTCGGAGGTGAAACAGACTGGGGCCCAACAGAAGGCCTAACATAGTCATCACTGGGCCCAGAAAAGGAATGCAAAATTTGGGGTGAGGGCTCCAGGGTATGTGACTTTCTTCTGGTCAGTGGGTGGTGAGGTAACAGGGCAATGTTCCAGGAGGTGACCCCAGTTCTGCCAAAGAACTCGAAGACAGTGCTCTGCATACCCTTTTAGTAGGAACCAGGACTCTGCCCCAAGGCTGAACCACCACTCGACACTCCTCCCCGTTTCTGTATCCTCTCCCTTCTCTGATTAGCAACCGTTTGAATCTGCCCTTAGGACCTCAGGGAGGGTCAAAGAGGCTGAATGAAGCCTATATCCTACCAACAGGAAACAGGGGACACAGAAAGAATTTGTCCTCCGGAAACCCAGAGTCCTGCTCAGTTTTAATTCAGGGAAGCGCACAACTACAGCTCTGGTGACTTCCTGTCGAAATGGGGCAGAGTGCTGCCTCAATTGGGCATCTCTGGTTGGCTCAGTGGTAAAGAATCCTGGAGTGCAGGAACTGCAGGAGATGCGGGTTTGATCCCTTTGGGAAGATCCCCTGGAGGAGGTCATGGCAACCCACTCCAGTGTTCTTGCCTGGAGAATCCCATGGACAGAGGAGCCTGGCGGGTGACAGTCCATAGGGTCACAAAGAGTCGGACATGGTTTAGCCAACTGAGCCGGCACGCTGCCTCAGTTTGGAGAATAAACACTGAATTGGAAGTTTTCTGAGTTCCAAGGCCTGGATCTGAGTCTTGGATGATTAAAACCTCAATCTCTTGGTCTGGAAGGCAGATTTTTAACCACTGAACCACCAGGGAAGTCCCCAAAAAACTATTTTGAAAGCATTTTTCCCTCTTACCTAGGAAGATCAACATAAGCATTAGCTGTCTAATTTCAGTTCAGTAGAACATTTCAGGCATAGAATCTGAATATCATAAAACTTACAAATATCTGCTTCAGTAGATTATATTATCCAATAGACATTTGCAATATCATGCCTCTCTATTCCTTGAATCTCACAGGATAGTCGGTGTTCTCTAATAGTGATAAACTGGTTTAACTGGTTCCACATTGGGAAAGGAGTACACCAAGGCTACATGTTGTCACCCTGCTTATTTAACTTATGTACAGAGTATATCATGATAAATACTGGGCTGGATGAAGCACAAGCTGGAATCAAGATTGCAGAGAGAAATACCAATAAACTCAGATATGCAAATGACACCAGTCTTAAGGCAGAAAGTGAAGAAGAACTAAAAAGCCTCTTGATGAAAGTGAAAGAGGAGTGAAAAAGCTGGCTTAAAACTTAACATTCAAAAAATGAAGATCATGGCATCCAGTCCCATCACTTCATGGTAACAGTGACAGACTTCATTTTGTTGGGCTCCAAAATCACTGCAGATGGTGACTGAAAATTAAAGCCACGAAATTAAAAGACTTTTGCTCCTTGGAAGAAAAGTTATGACCGACCTAGACAGCATATTAAAAAGCAGAGACATTATTTTGCCAACAAATGTCCATGTAGTCAAAGCTATGTTTTTTCCAGTAGTCATGTATGAATGTGAGAGTTGGACAATAAGGAAAGGTGAGCACCGAAGAATTGATGCTTTTGAACTGTGATGTTGGAGAAGACTCTTGAGAGTCCCTTGGACTGCAGGAAGATCCAACCAGTCCATCCTAAAGGAAATCAGTCCTGAATATTCATTGGAAGGACTGATGCTGAAGCTAAAACTCCAATCCTTCAGCCGCCTGATGTGAAGAACTGACTCATTGGAAAAGACACTGATGCTGGGCAAGATTGAAGGCAGAAGGAGAAGGGGATGACAGAGGATGAGATAGCTGGATGGCATCACCGACTCGATGAACATGAGTTTGAGCAAGCTCTAGGAGTTGGTGCCGGACAGGGAGGCCTGGTGTGCTGCAGTCCATGGGGTTGCAAAGAGTCAGACATGACTGAGGAACTGAACTGAACTGAACTGAATAGACTGGCAGAAAATATTTGCTAATGATGTGACTGACAAGATATTAGTCTTGAAAATTAACAAATAGCTCATGAGGTTTAATATCATCAAAATAAACAATCCAATAGGCAGAAAACCTAAATAGATATTCCTCCAAAGAAGACTTACAGATGGCCAAGATTCACATGAAAAGAAGTTTAGAGAAATGCAAATAAAAGGTGCAGTGAGCTGTCCCCTCCCATCAGTCAAAATAACTATCATCAAAAAATCCACAAACAACTAATGCTGGATAGGGTGTGGAGAGAAAGGAATTCTCCTACACTGTTGGTGGGAATGTATATCAATACAGCTACTATGGAGAACAGTATGGAGATTCCTTGAAAAACTAAAAATTGAGCCACTATATGACCCTGCAATTCCACTCCTAGGTAAATGTCCAGAGAAAAACATGTTCTAAAATGGTGCATACACCCCAATTTTCACTGCAGCTATTGGCTACAATAGCCAAGAGAAGAAAGCAACATAAATGTCCATCAACAGAGGAACGGATGTGGACAATGTGGGGCATGTATACAATGGAATATTACTCAGACATTAAAAAGAATGAACCAATGCCATTTGCAGCAACATGGATGGACCTAGAGATTGTCATACTGGATGAAACGTCAGGCACAGAAAGAGAAATATTGTATGATAGTCCTTACATGTGGGATCTAGAAAGAAATGATACAAATGAACTTATTTACAAAACAGAAACAGACTCACAGACTTAGAGAAGAACTTATGGTTACTGGGGGGAAGGGTGGGTGGAAGAGATAGTTAGGAGTTTGAGAATGACATGTACACACTGCTTTATTTAAAATGGATAATCAGTAAGGACCTACTGGGAACTCTGCTCAAGATTAGGTGGCAGCCTGAATGAGGGAAGTTTGGGGGAGAATGGATACATATATATATACGGTTTAGTTGCTCTCCTATGCAAGTGAAACTCTCACAGTGTTGTTAATCGGTTATATTATAAAATAAAATGTTAAAAATAATCATCTGAGATTTTGATAGGAATTGAATCTGTAAATCAGTTTGGGAATATTGCCATCCTAACAATGTTAAATTTTCTGAATTGTCATGGGATATCTTTATTTACTTAGGTCTTCTGTAATTTATTTTTAGCAATGCTTTATAGTATTCAGTGTATAAGTCTTGCAAATTTTTGGTTAAATTTATTCCTTCTCCTTTTATTCTTATTGCTTCTATTGGAAATGAAATTGTTTTGTTAGAATTATTTTAGGATTTTTCATTGCTAGTGTGTATAAATACAATTAATTTTGTGTATTGATCTTGCAGACTTACTGAATTTGTTTAGTAGTTCTAAGAGCTCTCTTTTTGTGGATTCCTTAGGATTTTATATATATAAAACTATGTCATCTGTGAATAGAGATCATTTTACTCCTTCCTCTCTATAAAAATCTTTTACAAAAGACCCCTTACAATTAATTATGACATAATCTACAATTTGATCATGATGATAATCATTAACTGCTTTATATTCTTACTTTGTTTTTGTCTAAGATACATTCTTTTCTAGTTCCTACTAGTGTTTTTCAAAGTTTACTTACTGAAACACTCTAATATGACAAATATGTGAACTCTCAAGTAGAGAGAGTCTAAATACCATTGAGTCATTCACTTAGTATTTTTTGAACACCCCTTGTATGCCAGGTTTTGTAGATACTGAAGGTATGGAGGTGAAGGTAAATAAGACAAAGACAATCGTTATTCTCATAACAATAATTGTTTATCTCTTGGATTCTTGTATTATGCTTGGGAAGCACAGCATACTATATCAGTATAAGTAACAATCAAATTGTGTGTGTGCATGTGTGTATATAATTGTGGCATGCATACTATATACATACACACATATTTATTATTCATACCCAAGTATGTATAATATTTTATGGTAATATATTTGTAGGTAACTTACATCCTTGAATTATTTTGCCAAAATAATTTTCTTCAAACATTAAACTAATGTGTGCAGACTATTTATACTATCTTTTGCTTTCTAACATGGTGGTTCTGAAAGTTTAGCATGCATCATAGTCATCTTGAAATCTTAGTAAAACATAGATTGCCAGGACTAACTACCAGGGTTTCTGATTAAATAGGTCTAAGGTGGGTGATGAATTTGCATTTTTAACATGCTTTCAGGAGATGCCAATACTGCTGGTTGAGGAATCATATTTTGAGAACCATGGTCCTTGCGAACATTTATTGTATGATTGTGTTAAAGGCATATTTTGAATAACTTATGTACCACAGGAATTATTATGGGAGTTTCCTAATTTTTTCACATCCTTTTTTTGGAAGCTCCTTGAATGAAGGAGCCCTCATAGGAGTGGTAGAATGGCTCATTTTGCTAACTGAGCTGATAAATCCTGACACCATATCCAGCACCTTTCCTGTTTAGGCCAAAATTGCTCTTCTCTAGAGATTGCTTAGCCCAATAAGGTTAGAAAATCCTTCACATGATGTCATGATCTAATGAGATTACCCTTTAACCTTCAACTTCTAGTAACATTACAAATGCTAGGAAACTTAAATAATCACAGTGCAATCACAAATTTTTATTAATGATATTCCAGTGACAAATGTATTTGAAGTAGTAACGCTTAAATAGATCAAGAATTCTATATATATTATTTTGATTAATTCTTAAGAATCTGTTGGGTATCGTTTTTGCTTTGGCTCCATCCCATCATTCTTTCTGGAGTTATTTCTCCACTGATCTCCAGTAGCATATTGGGCACCTACTGACCTGGGGAGTTCATCTTTCAGTGTCCTATCTTTTTGCCTTTTCATACTGTTCATGGGGTTCTCAAGGCAAGAATACTGAAGTGGTTTGCCATGCCCTTCAGTGGACCACATTCTGTCAGACCTCTCCACCATGACCCATCCGTCTTGGGTGGCCCCACACGGCATGGCTTAGTTTCACTGAGATAGACAAGGCTGTGGTCTGTGTGATCAGATTAGCTAGTTTTCTGTAATTTTAGTTTCAGTGTGTCTGCCCTCTGATGCCCTCTCGCAACACTTACCTTCTTACTTGGGTTTCTCTTACCTTGGGCCTTGGGTAATTCCTCTCGCCGCCGCCGCCGCCCCCGGCCCCCGGCCCGGCCTAGCCCCTGTCGGGCCGCCACCCCCGGCCCCCGGCCCCCCGGCCCCGCCTAGCCCGTCGGCCGCCGCCCCCGGCCCCTGGCCCCGCCTAGCCCTGTCGGCCGCCGCCCCCGGCCCCCGGCCCGGCCTAGCCCCTAATGGCCGCCGCCCCCCGGCCCCCGGGCCCCCGCCCGGCCTAGCCCCTGTTGGCCACCGCCCCCGGCCCCCGGCCCCCGGCCCCCGGCCCGGCCTAGCTCCTCTCAGCCACGCCTCTGCGCCGAACCGTCGCAGCCGCCTCGCCTCTGCGCCGAGCCGTCGCAGCCGCCTCGCCTCTGCGCCGAGCCGTCGCGCCGCCTCGCTTCTGCTTATTTAACTTATATGCAGAGTACATCATGAGAAACGCTGGGCTGGAAGAAACACAAGCTGGAATCAAGATTGCCGGGAGAAATATCAATAACCTCAGATATGCGAATGACACCACGCTTATGGCAGAAAGTGAAGAAGAACTAAAGAGCCTCTTGATGAGGGTGAAAGAGGAGAGTGAAAAAGTTGGCTTAAAGCTCAACGTTCAGAAAACTAAGATCATGGCATCTGGTCCCATCACTTCATAGGAAATAGATGGGGACACAGTGAAAACAGTGTCAGACTTTATTTTTTTGGGCTCCAGAATCACTGCTGATGGTGACTGCAGCCATGAAATTAAAAGACGCTTACTCCTTGGAAGGAAGGTTATGACCAACCTAGATAGCATATTTAAAAGCAGAGACATTGCTTTGCCAACAAAAGTCCGTCTAGTCAAGGCTATGGTTTTTCCAGTGATCATGTATGGATGTGAGAGTTGGACGGTGAAGAAGGCTGAGCGCCGCAGAATTGATGCTTTTGAACTGTGGTGTTGGAGGAGACTCTTGAGAGTCCCTTGGACTGCAAGGAGATCCAATCAATCCATCCTAAAAGAGATCAATCCTGGGTGTTCATTGGAAGGTCTGATGTTGAAGCTGAAACTCCAATACTTTGGCCACCTCATGTGAAGGGTTGACTCATTGGAAAAGACCCTAATGCTGGGTAGGATTGGGGGCGGGAGGAGAAGGGGACGACAGAGGATGAGATAGTTGGATGGCATCACCGACTCGATGGACATGGGTCTGGGTAGACTCCGGGAGTTGGTGATGGACAGAGAGGCCTGGCGTGCTGCAATTCATGGGGTCGCAAAGAGTCGGACATGACTGAGCGACTGAACTGAACTGAAGAATCTGTGGCTTGCCCTTAACGTATGTTTCTGTATTCTGTTTCTGTATATCATTTCTTAAATGAAAAAAAAAAATCAATAAAGTAGAATTGGGTTTTCCAAAGAATTTACAATTACAACGTGTTTGGATGATACCTCTAATATTTGAGAATGGTAGAGGTCAACCGAAGGAAAAAGGCAATGATGGCAATATAAGCCAAATAGGAACCTCACCTGGATTACCTGTGTCATTTTGTCTACTCTTGTCTCTGCTTTGGGATGGAGGTGCAACTCTAAAAAAGCATTAAATTTTCTGTGGTTCCATTGCAGTGATGTGAATAAGGCACTTTCTAGCAGATATTGGAATTTCTGTGTTTGTCCCCTCATCCTGTGCATTGTTCTCCTTTGTGTTGAATAAAGGCACGTGGCTAAAAGCAAAGTTATTCATGCATTCTACTCAGTCACATTCTTCCCTGCTGCCTGGTTAGCCTAGAAAGGAGTCTAATTTGCTGATGATTACAATTAGAAGGGAATGATCCATTACATTAACTTTAATGAGCTGCAGCAGGTCACTTGGTTACGGATAGTACCATGCAAAGGTTGCAGTTCAGGGTGATATGAAATCCCTGACAGCATCCTCCTGACACGTGTGCAGTGGCCATAACAAAGGAGGGATCACTAGTTGTAGTCATAGAAATGGCTGAACTTCACCGCATCTTTCCATTTGGACAAGCTTTAGTGTTACTATCTACAGCACTGAATAATTTATAGACAGAACTTATGTAACCAGCAGTTATGCTGCATAGCATTAACTTAGAAGTGGTCCTACAGTTGAAGGAATGATAGTCTCTACATTTTTTATATTTCCTCTCACTTGATTTTAAGGGTGCATTTAAACTTCAGCCAGTAAATTCAGGCACTATGGAAACCAATTAATGATTTAGTTAAAGAAAGTCTGCAGCAGAATATATTAGACTGACTTGTCTCTTTGAGCAAGAGCATGACACTTTTATGTGGAAATTTCCATTTTAAGATATATTTATATTTTAAACAATAGATGGATGAAATATAAGTCTTTCAAGAAGATGAAATGATAAGGAAGGCAAGTTAAGAACATGTGTTTTATCTTACACTGAAAAGGATATTTTTATCTATAATGATATGACCTTGGTTCTGTTGTATTTTTCTAGTAGAGCAATAAAGAAACAGAACATTAATGTTTATATAGCATTTAGTAAACTGTAAAAAATGTGCTTGAGAAACCTATTTTTTCAAAGAAAAATCTTTTATTTTGTAAGAATCAAATAAAAATAACACCTCAAAAGCACATCTTCTTTTCTCAAGCCTAACCTGTGGTTTAAGAAAGGTTATTGAAATAACTCTGGGCTCTTTTGAACTGGTAACTGAAAGAGCTAACTTTTCTTATACCTAAGTAGGTAATATCTCCAATTTTAAAACATAGCTGGCTAGTGAGGGGTTCCTAAGGGAATGGTAGTGGCGGGGGATAAAGTCAGAGTCTGGAAGTAGAGTCCATTTGGATGTCACTTCAGCATTGACACCACTTCCTAAGAACCTCTCCATTCAAGAGGATGAACATACCATAGGTGAGAATTACTCACCTAATGATTGCAAGCTCACCACAGTCTTCCTGTGCCATTATCATAAACTGTTAGCTTGGCAAGGAAGACATAACTAAAGAATTCATTGTTTGAAGAAACTCCTTCGACAGAGTTTCTTGCCTGGTTTATATTTATACATTTGCTACTGGCCGTATTTGTGTCTTTGTCAATACAGTTTCATTTTCACTCAGTATGGTTATTCTTATCACACATATTCTACCACTGCATGACCAGTTATTTCCCCTAATTTCTGTCTATTTGTAGAGGAAAAACAGAGGCTGTATTAATAGAAGTGCACAATGGAAAAAAAAAAGTTTGACTGAATTGGGCACAGTCTCCCTTCATGTGGGAGAAACACTTTAGCCAGTGCTAATTATGGGCCAGTCACTTGCATCCTCAAAATTAAGTGTCTAATCATTCCCACAATGGTCTAATTATGACTGCAATTAACTGCAGGTGCAATGTTTGCACCTGCGGCTAATAGAGGGACCAAGCTACCCAAAACAAGTCGCCTAAGCAAAGTCTTAGGGGCATTGATTTATAGCTCCATAAACATTTGGAGCTGCCTATTTTTATATTAAAGATACTATTTAACAAACGTCCTTTCTTGTTGGTAGAACTTAACTTTAGTTGATCATGCTTCGCATTTTGTGTTAGTGTATAACTTCTACAAACTAGAATAGGGTAAGTCTGGGCATTTATATTTTTTCTGAATTTGAACAAAATCTTTGTTAAATAGTTCTTGAAAAGAACAGATGCCACCCATTATCTTTCCTGGATGGAAAGCCTCATTTCTGCAAAGAGCAGATAAAGGAATACAGAAAAGGTTTCGTTTTATAGCAAAGAGGCATGATTCGGGTCCCAGCTCTCTCCGGCATCTCTTCATTATCGCCATATATTTACATAAAATTTAGCAAGTTAAAACGAGACTTACGGAATCACGTAGGCATCTGCTTAACAACCGCAGTATTTTTGCCCATATACTCATTTTTAACAGCCCAGCTGTACTTTCTAATTTACAGTTAGTATCTTCAGTACCTAGTACAAAGCCTTTGACAGAGCACATACTTGCCAAACACGCTTCTTTGAATGAAGCAGAGGCTATAGAAGTGATGTGGCTCTGTGGGTCATTTCTATGGTTTTAACCACACTGATTTTGCTTTTTCCTTTTCCGTCGTCCTTTCCCTCCCTAATTCCATTAGTTGGAAATGGACTAATCTGCAATTTCATTTCTCTCTGTCATATGTTCCTCCTGGGACTGATGGAATACCTGGGTTGGGGTTGGTTTTGAAGTGGTGTCCTTTCTGACAAATCTAGCCGATCAGTGATATCAATGACACTGTTTAGAAAGGGGCAGAGCATGGAGTCAAGGGGGAGAGACAGATCTCTTATCTTGAGTGATAAGCTAAAGGGAAGGCGGCTGTGCAGTTGTTGTCGTTCAGAAGCTAAGTCGTGTCTGACTCTTTGCGATCCCATGACTGCAGCACACCAGGCTTTCATGTCCTTCACTGTCTCCCTGAGCTTGTTCAAACTCACGTCCCTTGAGTCAGTGATGTCATCTAAACAGCTCATTTTCTCTTGCCCCCTTCTCTTGCCCTCCATCTTTCCCAGCATTGGGATCTTTTCCAATGAATCAGTTCTTTGCATCAGATGGCCAAAGTATTGGAGTTTCAGTTTCACCATCAGTCCTTCCAATGAATATTCAGGACTGATTTTTTTTTTTTTTTTTTTTTTTAGGATTGACTGGTTTGATCTCCTTGCAGTCCAAGGGACTCTCAAGAGTCTTCTCCAGCACCACAGTTAGAAAGGATCAGTTCTTCAGTGCTCAGCTTTTTTTATGGACTGACTTTCACATTTGTACACAACTACTGGAAAAATTACAGCTTTGGCTATACGGACCTTTGTCGGTAAAGTGATGTCTCTGCTTTTTAATATGTTGTCTAGGTTTATCAAAGATTTTCTTCCAAGGAGCAAGCATCTTTTAATTTCGTGGCTGCAGTCACTGTCTGCAGTGATTTTGGAGCCCAAGAAAATGAAATCTTTCACTGTTTCCACTTTTTCCCCCCATCTATTTGTCTGTGTAGAGTGAAAGATAAAACTATGGCCTAATTATTAGCGGCTGCTGCCTTTTCTGCCCTTGGATCTCTTTCACGATCTCTAAAGATTATTCAGGCTTTGAAATGATGAAGACATGAATATATCCCGACTGTTTGACTCTGACCTCTCTGGGTTACTTGCATTTCACTGGTGAACGGCCACAGTATAGCACAAATAGGGTTGGCAGGTTAACACCTGACCGGCGTCTCACAGCTTCCTGGTGAATTACAAACTGATGAATAAAGAAAGAAACCTGATGCAGGCCTGGAGTTTAGAGGTCATCATTCTAATTCTTTTAACTTCACTGGGTAATCATCTGTTAAAGACATTGGTCTTTGACTTTGGAACTATTGCCAATGGTGACTTCATCAAGATGTTCATAATATTCAAGAGGCGTATTCAAGAAATATTTACAGATTTAAAAAACTTCAAAAGATACTTTTAAGTAGCTGTGACTTGAGAGAATCTTCTTGGGAGAAGTAAATCTCTTTTAAAATATCTAGTCAAGTTAGGATAATAGCATGGACACAGCTGATGCAGTGATGCTTTTGATAAGAATCCTCACCTTCCATTTTGAGGAGTAAACTAGTGTCTTTGTCTGATAAGTGTATCATAACTCCCTGAAAAATACTGTTTATAATACAAAACTGTAACATTAGTAGGCATTTCCAAGTATTTCACTGTAAGTAGCAGATAGAATATTGTACATTCAGTGCCTAAATTTAAAAATCAGCTTGATCTAACAAAGTTCCAACTAAGTGCCTTATTCCTCCAAACTTTTATGAGTTTTGGGTTTTAATTGTGTCATCCTACAGTTCTATGAGTAATCTTATCAAATAAAATGTTGTTCCATATTGAGAAAAGTCTCTAAGAAATTTTGCTTCTCTGTCTGTGAAATAAAAGTCCAAAGGCTAATCTTTTCTGAAGGAACACCAGGAGTTACTGAAACTACTTACGTACCTCTGCAGTTCATTTACACATTGTTTTCTCAGTTTGAAGGTATGTTTAGAAACCAGAGATGATCCTTATTAATATCTAAATGATTTCTCCAGTGATAGATTGATATATTTGGTTTGGGGTTCTTTGCTTAGGTAAAGACTTTTGAAAACTCCAAGGCAATGGCTGTGGTATCTTTAGGGATACCAGTTTTCTTCTAGTAATGCTCTCTTTCTGTTATACTTTGGAAGAAAGCCATTATACTTAAAAAATGGAGGGTATGCTTCTCAACTGGTTATTGATGACTAGAAGTTTGGCAGATGTAGTGGACACAGGTCTCTCCCTTCCAGAACAAGGCACTCATTCAGGAATATTGGCATATGCCAACATATGAGAGTAAGGCGTGGCCTCATGAGCTGAGTCTACCCACAGCTGAGTCCCTTCCCAGCAGCTGACCTCTGCCAAAGGTTACCATTGGTCTAAGGTTACACCTTCTCCCAACGGGCAGTGTACCTTCAGCGAGTGGGCAATGCAAGGGGAAAATGTCTGACCCTCTTTCAGCAGTGTGGACAAATCTGATGGCTTCACGCAGCTCCAGATTTCCTTAGGGGACTGGCTGAGGTCTCGATTCCAACTGCTTTTTAAATTCAGTTTCTCCCTGTACCGAATCCTGCTTTCCGTACTCTTTTATCTGTCTGAGAGTACTGCCTAATAAAATACTGGCCTTTAATTTTTAACTCAGAGGCTGTTCTCAAGGAACTTAAAGCAGCATAGAAATGGTAAACCAGAAGGTCCTTCTGTATAGCACGGGTAATTATATTGACTATCTTGAGATAAATCATAACAGAAAATAACATAGAAAAGAATGTAGACATATGTAGAGCTGACTCACTGTACTGTGCAGCAGGAATAACACAAAATTGTAAATCAACATTAACTATACTGCAGTTAAAAACAAGATGCCACATAATTATCAAAAAACCCCAAACAAACAGTATAGGGATACAAAGCTCAAGAGCGTATACTAGGCAGAAGTTGTTTCCCGAAACTTTCTTTCGCTTTTGCAAACACTGCTCTTTTACTGTGAGTTTTTCCCCCTTAAAGCTTGTACATTCAGGCTCTGCAGATGGGCCATTTTAGTAGAACTTCTGTTAATATATTTCTAAATCTTTTAGTGCTAAGTCAAGCACCTAATACTAATTCTACTAGGCTATTGCTAGGCCATGAGATTATTGCCCAGAACAGATTCAGAAACAGCATGTGTTTAGAGCTGAGGAGTTAATGGGTAAGACCCTCTTAGTGAGTACACACTAGACCATCTGCAAAACTTCATGTGTCAGAATGCAAGTGACCGGGTGACTGCACTCTCTAACCACAAATAGAAATGTTTCAAAAGTCAGGCGCCAAGAATGATTTGTTTTGCACTTAGTAAATCCCTTACAAAGCAGTCAGATATATGGATTGATCTCCTGGAAGGTTTGCGCCTCTATCATGCATATGTGAATATATGGCCCTGGGGAATTGTTCCATTTCCTGAGAAGATAAATGGTATATGGTGTAACCAAAGCTTGGCATTTACAAGCCTGGGGAGATAATTTGGGTTCTTCTGTAGGGTGGTTTCAGGGATATTATAGAGATGTTACAAGGCAGAAATATGAAGTGATGATTGACATAGGCAGAGAGAGCAATAGGAAAGGATCATTTCTAGTTTCTGGCCATATTGGCCCTCTGATTCCATCATTCATTCATTCATCCATTTATCTCATATATTCCTGGCTGGACTAGAAATATTGGATGTTCAGGCTGGCACTCAATTACAGCAGCATGTGCTGAAAGTGTATCAGTTTCAAAATTTGACCAGGTCCACTTTACAAAAGCTGAGATATGTAAGTGCTTTATTCTTGGAAACTTCTACCGTCCCTCTACTAGTAAGACATTGAAAAGATACAGATAAAATATTATTTTTTTGACAATTAGTGGTATCTTGGCAAGCTTACTTGCTAGGGATTTTTGACTTAGAGTGGGCAGCTGGTCAAATAGTGTGACATACCACAAGAGCTCAAGGAGAAGAGTTTGCTAGACTCTCTCTGAACTGTGGTGGTAGGCAGGACAGATGGGAGACCTACAGATTCAAGCATTGTTTTAGGACTCTCTCACTTATGAACATCCAAACTGGCGTGCAAAAAATAAGTACTGTATTCATCCACAGTTAGGAGAATTTTGTGATCATTTATGCTGCCCTTCCTTGGACTCAGTGACCTCCGCAACTTCACTATCATTCTTCAAGGTACATTGTCATGGTGGTAGTGGTGGCAGTAGAAGTTCTTGAAAGCCTACAAAACAGAGCCTGCAAGGTGCTAGGAAACGTGTGAAGAGCAATGTGTAAGCCAGGTAGATAAGGCTCCTGCTCCCTTGCTACTGATTAAGAGAATTAGGTAAAGCACAAGTCTGTGCATGGCTGTAGAGTTTTACATTTCCCTGTAGGGTTCTTGTTAGGGTTTGAATGGGTGAGACTATTTCTGTCTACTTGGGATTGTGTTTGACAGTATTGGGGGAATTACATTTTTGAGGCAATAAAGTAGTTTTATGATATGTGTGAGATGTATGTCTCATATTGGTGTTTTGTATTATAACTATAGAAAGAGTGACGTATGTGGATTTGTTGAAGGTTGTGACTTAACAGGGCAGTATAGGCTCAACATATAACCAGAGAGTTTTAGGATCATGGGTCAATAAATTATCTTTTGCTAATCAGTAGGTGTCACAACATATTGTGTATCACCAATATGGGATGGAAAGTTGCTGAAAACTATAGCAAAATGAATAAGCCACATTTACTCTTAGCAACAGGGACCCCTGAGAGTAGATTTCTTGGTGTACTGGAGGCGGATAATACCTGGGTGTCTCAGGAACTAAGAAATAATGTTTCCATCAACAGGCACATTCTACAGGTTAATTTTAACTAAGGGTATCATCAACACCTGAGAAATGTTTTATCCATTGTCCTGGCCCTGTAGAATTCTGTGAACCCCTGAACAGATAGAGATCTTTTCTAAGACACTTCTGAACATTGCCCTTGGGTTGAAGAGAAATATTACTTGTTGGTATATAAATGCCTATAGCAATCTTCAAAGATTAAGATTATATTCTTGATAGCACTGTGGAACTGTACAAAACCGTATAAACGTTATTGTGACTCATATTTTAGGCCCCAATTTTAAAAACATATTTAAATTTGTCCTATGTAAGAGTTAATTAATTCACTCTGTTCACTATCTGCCTACCACTTATACCTATATTCTAGGAGGCTTTTATAAAAGTAGCTGATAGATTTATAAAGTTTTAAAAGACTGTATATTATTGGTTTTAGAATGCAGTCTCTGGAGAGAGTTGGTTTATAAGCCTCTGAGTTACGTGAAAGTGCACGCTACTTAAGCAGTCAATTTGTATTCTTTGATGAGGATGATTTTTGACTTTGACAGCTTGACATATAAATAGAAGGAGGTATTATTATTAATCCTTTCCCCATAAGGATCCTTCTTTCTGATTGTGTTCAATAACGTTTCATGAAATTAACTCATCTTACAGTTATTTGGAGAGAGCAGAGAGAAGCAGAGAGAAGCAGAAGACTGGTGAGCTCACAAGATGTGAAGCTAATCATGGATCTTGTTTGGTAACCAGTTAGAACTTCAAAAAGATCACATCACAAGAAAGAAGAGAACATCTAGTTCCCTGGAAATCAGATATTAGACATTCCTAATGTTATTAAATTTAACTGATGAATTAAGAAGTGAGATTGAATATCTGTTCCTAATTTTTCTTTCGGTCAGTGTTACTTTTAGGAAGCTAGTGACACATAGCATGCTTAACAAACCGAACGAAAATCAAATAATCATCTTGAGTAGATGATTATACCTCAGATTAATCAATTAATTAATTAATATGCAATTCTTCAGATTTTAAATATTTCTAGAAACTAATCAGAGAATGGTCAATACAAGTATATTTTTAAAAAAGAATATTAAATTGAATTGGGAACTAAACATAACATTTTCTGAGAGAACCTAACAAAAAATTCTTAGCTATTATTAGAATTTGATTTCCCCTAAGGTTATCTCTTGACTTCTTAATGTGCATGACTATGATTTGCATTAATTTACTTTCATGAATTGGGATTCTCAGTCAAAGCAGCAGTCAAAACAAAATGAATCATCTCTTATTTGGCCAGAAGGTAACTTTTGCCACTGATTTTCTTGGCTTAGAACTCAAAAGTCAGACAATATTGCCCTTGAACATTCAATGTTCTGAACATATAAGGGCTGTTTCACACAAATATTTATACCACTTAGTAGGACATGCTTACCTGATTTACCTAAATATTTTAGTGACACATATGCCACCTCAGGCAGTGATCAGTGATTAAGAACATGGACTTTGGACCAGAAACACTTAAATTTGAATCAGAGTCCTAATACTTACCAACTGAATGTTTAAGGGGAAATTATTTATCTTCTAAGTGATCGTTACACCCATTTCACAGAGCTGTCAGTGGAAATGAATGAGATGTCTAAATAGACCGTGGCATATAAACTGGCTCACAAAAAAGGACATTATCAGTTGAATGTACTTGGCCTGGGTAATTCTTTTTTATTAAAGGTAAAGTGATCATTTCCACTTGGCACTATAGAGAAATATAGAGAACACAAAATTATTTTTTGATAATGGGATAAAAACGAACATTCATGCAAAGATAGGCTCGATAAAGGACAGAAATGGTATGGACCTAACAGAAGGAGAAGATATTAAGAAGAGGTGGCAAGAATACACAGAGGAACTACACAGAAAAGATCTTCATGACCCAGATAATCACGATGGTGTGATCACTCACCTAGAGCCAGACATCCTGGAATGCGAAGTCAAGTGGACCTTAAGAAGCATCATTATGAACAAAGGTAGTAGAGGTGCTGGAATTCCAGTTGAGCCATTTCAAATCCTAAAAGATGATGCTGTGAAAGTGCTACACTCAATATGCCAGTGAATTTGGAAAACTGAGCAATGGCCACAGGACTGGAAAAGGTCAGTTTTCATTCCAATCCCAAAGAAAGGCAATGCCGAAGAATGCTCAAACTACCGCACAATTGCACTCATCTCACATGCTAGTAAAGTAATGCTCAAAATTCTCCAAGCTAGGCTTCAACAATATGTGAACCGTGAACTTCCAGATGTTCAAGCTGGTTTTAGAAAAGGCAGAGGAACCAGAGATCAAATTGCCAACATCTGCTGGATCATTGAAAAAGCAAAAGAGTTCCAGAAAAACATCTGTTTCTGCTTTCTTGACTATGCCAAAGCCTTTGACTGTGTGGATCACAACAAACTGTGAAAAATTCTGAAAGAGATGGGAATACCAGACCTCCTGACCTGCATCTTGAGAAATCTGTATGCAGGTCAAGAAACAACAGTTAGAACTGGACATAGAACAACAGACTGGTTCCAAATAGGAAAAGGAGTACATCAAGGCTGTATATTGTCACCCTGCTTATTTAACTTATATGCAGAGTACATCATGAAAAACTCTGGGCTGGAAGAAGCACAATTGGAATCAAGATTGCCGGGAGAAATATCAATAACCTCAGCTATGCAGATAACATCACCCTAATGGCAGAAAGTGAAGAAGAACTAAAGAGCCTCTTGATGAAAGTGAAAGAGGAGAGTGAAAAAGTTGGCTTAAAACTCAACATTCAGAAAACTAAGATCATGGAATCTGGTCCCATCACTTCATGGCAAATAGATGGGGAAACAATGGAAACAGTGACAGATTTTATCTTTTGGGGCTCCAAAATCTCCATAGATGGTGACTGCAACCATGAAATTAAAAAGACCCTTGCTCCTTGGAAGAAGAGCTGTGAACAACCTAGACAGCATATTAAAAATCAGAGACATTACTTTGCCAGCAAATGTCAGTCTCGTCAAAGCTATGGTTTTTCCAGTAGTCATGTATGAATGTGAGAGTTAGACTATAAAAAAAGCTGAGAGCCAAAGAATTGATTCTTTTGAACTGTGTTGTTTGAGAAAACTCTTGAGAGTTCCTTGGACTGCATGGAGATCAAACGAGTCAATCCTAAAGAAATCAGTTCTGAAACTCCAATACTTTGGCCACCTGATGTGAAGAATTGACTCATTGGAAAAGACCCTGATGCTGGGAAAGATTGAAGGTGGGAGGAGAAGGGGACGACAGAGGATAAGATGGTTGGATGGCATCACCGACTCAATGGACATGAGTTTGAATAAACTCCAGGAGTTGGTGATGGACAGGGAATCCTGGTGTGCTGCAGTCCATGGGGTTGCAAAGAGTCAGACAAGACTGAATACTGAACTAAACTGAACTGAAAGTGATCTATTTCACTTGGCAGTGCAGAGAACACAAAATTATTTTTTTATAATGGGATAAAAATGTTCATTTATTTCAATTACTGTCAAGAATAACTGTATTTAGATATGGGTGTTATTATAGAGTATCTATTACAATGCTTTCCTGTTGTTGATAAAGTTCTTCATTATAAGCCTAAAGTTTTGTTTTTAAATAAGTTTGAATCCATTCCTTTGTCCATAAACCTGTTTTTCCCCTCCAACTTGCATTTGCCAGTTTAGCTTCTGACTGTAGTTCACCTCAGACTGATTTTTCCTGGTATCATTGCTGATTTTCTAACTGTAGGGAGATTTCAGCCTTACTGATCCACGTGGAGTTCATTGACTGATTTTTTATTTAAAGTAATGATGCATTCTATGAAAGTTTTCTCTTTATTTATTCATTTGTTCTTTAAGTATTTGTTGAATTACGACTATGTGCTAGGCATCGTTTCTTTTTAATTTTTTAATTGGAGAATAGTTAATTTACAATGTTGTATCTTTTTCAAGTGTGCAACAAAGTGATTCAGATATATATCTACATACTTATATATATATAGAAATATTCTTTTCCAAATTTGTTTCCATTATAGGTAACTACAAGACACTGAGTGTAGTTCTCTGTGTGATGTAGTAGGTAATTGGTATTTACCTGTTTTATTTATAGTAGTGAGTATATGTTAATTACAAATTCCTAATTTATCTCTCCCTCTCCTTCTCCTAGCCCCTATCTTCTTGTAATCATGTTTGTTCTCTATGTCTGTGAGAGTCTATTTCTGTTTGCAAATTAGTTTTTTTGTATTATTTTGTTAGATTTCACATGTAAGTGATTTTATATATATATATATATATACACACACACACATATGTATATGTATATATATCACATCTTCTTCACCTGCTGATGGACATATAGGCTGCTTCTATCTTGGCAATTTTTTCCACTGGTCATGTATGGATGTGAGAGTTGGACGGTGAAGAAAGCTGAGCGCCGCAGAATTGATGCTTTTGAACTGTGGTGTTGGAGAAGACTCTTGAGAGTCCCTTGGACTGCAAGGAGATCCAATCAATCCATCCTAAAGGAGATCAATCCTGGGTGTTCATTGGAAGGACTGATGTTGAAGCTGAAACTCCAATACTTTGGCCACCTCATGTGAAGAGTTGACTCATTGGAAAAGACCCTGATGCTGGGTAGGATTGGGGGCGGGAGGAGAAGGAGACGACAGAGGATGAGATGGTTGGATGGCATCACTGACTCGACAGACATGGGTTTTGGTAAACTCCGGGAGTTGGTGATGGACAGGGAGGCCTAGCGTGCTGCAATTCATGGGGTTGCAAAGAGTCAGATATGACTGAGTGACTGAACTGAACTGAACTGATCTTGGCAATTATAAATGAACATTGGAGGTGTATGTATTTCTTTGAATTTGTTTTCTCTGGATATTCGCTCAGGAGTGGGATTTTTGGATCATGAGGTAGCTCTATTTCTATACCGTTCTCCACAGTGGTTGTCCCAATTCACACTTCCACCAACCATGTAGGAGGGTTCCATGTTGAACTCTGAGGAAGCAGTAGTGATGTGACACAGTCCCTCAGTCAGAGCACAGTGGTGGAGAGATATCAGACAGACAATTAGAAAACAGAACGCAAGTGAGTTCCTTCCCTTGGTGTGGGTGTCATGTGGTCCTCAGAGGCTTTATCAAGGAAATGATCTCAAAGCAAATACCTGTAGGATGAGTTAGCTTGACTCAGGAGTATGAATGGGGTGGGAAAGGGCATTCCATAGAGGGAAATCAGCACATGAAAAGGTCAAGGAGCAAAGAGAAGTTGATTTGCTCTGGGTATTACAATTACAAGGCTGGGGTATAGTTGCAGGGGAGTGAAATATAAGAAGCACCAGATGGTAATCCCCATGCAAAAAGGGCCACAGCAGACACCTCACAGGTGATTGTAAACCAAAGTCTGACTTCCTAGAGGTGAGATTCTTATTCTTTGCTCTTTGATAAGCACCCTGACAACTTGGTAACAGGGGTGCTCTCCTTCTCAGACATGTGCCCTCCGCTGTCAGACACCCAGTGCCTGTGAGATTGATTCCAGAAGCTTCACTAGCTCCCATGGGGGCCTGGACCCACTAGACATTTTTTGTTCCTGTCACAAGGATCTCTTCAGTAGGCTTAGCACCGTCTGCCCTAGAGCGACTGTCTTCTTGCTCAGACTTATACCAAATAGACACCAAAATCATTTGCTAAGCAGCGTCTGTTGATCATAACACAATTGTACATAACCCAATAACATAATTGTGTACATAACACAACTGTGTGCGGAGATGCACACATAGGGGAGAAGGACCAAGCGCTGCCCCAGCTCAAGGCTCTGGGTTTTGGCAAATAGGCTTTAGCTACCAAGAAATTTTTGTGTGTGTGTGCACATTTTGAACCCCTCTTCATAGTAAGGGACTTCCTCTAGCCTTGATTTAATACTTAGTAGTGTTGCATGACCTCTTTCCAATGGTGCCTCTCTGAAAGGTGAATCCCAGGGCTGTAATTATGAGCATAAACCCTAGTTCCACCAAACTTATTATCCAGTCTATGAAAAATCAGATACTTCTATGCTGCATAAAGAGATTATTTTGACACTCCTATATTTTTTAATTTTTTATCTTGTATTGAGGCACAGCTGCTTAACGGTGTGGCAGTTTCAGGCAAACAGCAAAAAGAATCATCCATACGTATACATGTATCCAACATTTTGACACTTACGAAAAACACCAGCTAAAAAGTCACTCACACACACACAATCTTAAGACAAAGTGCTTTTTCATTGGCACTTGATATTTCCTGGATCTAACCTAGTATAATTCAATGTAGAGTGAGAGTCAGTGTGTATGGAAATTTCCTAATTAAATCGCATTTTATCCAGAACTCAGGAGACAATGGATAAACTATGAATGTAAAACTGCCAAAAAACTGAGAGAAAATAAAGAGGTATTGAAGAGGTCTTCCAGTTGATCCACAATGGTTTCCAGCTTCTGCCTGTTCATACGGAAGGAGGGAAATAGTCACCATCACTTTAGTTACCTTTTCTGTTTATTCTCTGAGACATTAAGTCTGGGGTTTCTTGCATAATCATTTTATATATATATTTTAATCTCTGTTCAAACTGAATGGGATAATGTGAGAAGATTTTGTAATTTTAATATACTGTACAAATGTATGTTGTATGCTTTTTGTCAGCTCCTGCATGAGGAGACAGAAGGAAGCAGTGCACTGAAGTGGTTACGAGTGGGAATTTGGAGTCTCAGCTCTTTGCCATCCCCTCTGTGTTGTTCTGAGTAAACCATTTGAGCTCCATGGGGCTTGATTTCCCTCTGAAAAATGGAAGGAATAACAGAACTTAGCATTTAGGAGCTGTAAGCAGTTGAGACTCCAGAGTAGTATGTGAGAGGAAGAGCAGTTTCACTGGAAACTGTTAAATTTCTAGCTCCAATCACCTTCTCGAAACATCATTTTTCTCAGCTGAAATTGACAGAAACACTTAACTCAGCAGTGTTATGAGAATAAACAAGATGGTACCCATGTGATGGGTAGGCACAGTGACTTCGACAACCTTAATGTCTTTCAAGGGCAGCTGTGGCCTGAGCCATTAAAGGTAGGTATGCCTCCAGCATGGAGCATTATGAGACAGCACCTCTGTTTGGATTGGAAGCGATGGCAGTGGGGAGTCAAGGCACCATCTTGAGCCTTCAGTGTTGTGTTTAGATCACCAAGCCTTTATCAGAGATCTTTGGTTCCTCTGCATCAACTACTTTATGCCAACACCAATTAAGACTTGGTCAAGAATAAGCTTCCCTGGTGGCTCAGACAGCAAAGAACCTTCCAGCAATTCAGGAGACTAGGCTTTGAACCCTGGGTCAGGGAGATCCCTGGGCTACCCACTCCATTATTCTTGCCTGGAAAATTCCATGGACAGAGGGGCCTGGTGGGCTACCATTCATGGGGTTGCAAAGAGCTGCACACGACTGAGTGACTAACACTTTCAAGAACAAGCAGACGTTTAAGTTTTCTACTTTATTTTAGAAACTTTAGCTTGGCTTTGTTTTCCCATGCCGTTTTTACTGAGATTTGAGGAAGTAGGAAGAGGGTGAGTCCCCACCCACTGTTTCCTGTCAGCTGAACTTCTGCAAACTGTAATGGTGGGGAAGGCACTTGGAAGACACCTGTGATGTCAGTGTGGCAGCTGTAACTTTTTTGCCTCATAGGCACAGAGGTGGACGGCAGGGGGCACTCATTTGCACTTGACAAATATTTATTTAGCACCTTCTATATGCTGGGCCCCGAACTGGAGGAGATACAGCAGTGAGTATGAAGACAAACATCACCACCTTCCTGAAGCTTACATTTTAGAGGGGGAGATGAACTATAAACAAAGGGAAAACTACGTAAAGCAGATGGGATTAAATATCATGGAGGAAAATGAAGCAGGAGGTTGGTGGAGAATGAGCGGCAGCATTGGGCACCTCATGGAACCCTACAACAGAAGCGTGCAGTGTGCTTGTTCTGTGTCTCCTTGACTGTAGTGTCACAACGAGAGTGAGTAGCCCAGGGATCTTCCCGACCCAGCGATCAAACCTAAGTCTCCTGAATTGCTGGCAGATTCATTGCTGTCTGAGCCACCAGGGAAGCTTATTCTTACCAAGTCTTAATTGGTGTTAGCATAAAGTAGTTGACACAGAGGAGCCTCTGGGTCCTGTCTGGACCTGCAAACTTGGTCTCTCATCCTCATCTGATGATCTCTTGGAGGTAAGCATACGTTTATTTTGTGATTAATAAAAAGCTTTCCCTTCTATAATCCCAACAGATAACAACAAACTAAGAAAGCCTGATTTCTATTATTTGAGTGTAAAAATTGCATCATCCTGGGCAATGAGATAAAATCTAAATCTCAGTTTAGCAAAGTATTTCAATATCTCTTCTTACCCAATTTTAAATGAGAATTGCTAATAGGTACTTTTACTGATGTGAATTTTATTTCCTTTACTTTCTTTTCCTACTTTCTCCCTTAGATTCTAATAGGCAGTGAAGCAACCATATTTGGACTTCTAAATAAAAGAAGGAGGCCGAGAAAGGCAGGAATGTTCCACTAAGGAACACTCAAATTTTAAATCATAAAGAATTAACTGCTCTCCCTAACTTCTGACTGGTTCCTTCAGTAATGTGGCTTATTGTATATTGTGCTTTTCTTTAACTGTCTGAATTTTATGAAGCTGATGTAATCTTTGGTACTAATTGCCAGTACTTCAAGAAAAGGTTGTTGATATAAGAGAATATTTTCATTTCATTATCCCTAACTGTACTTCAGACCCCATATTACATATGCACATAACACAGAATAAAAACTCACACTGGAAACATTATGAGAAGTTTCCCACTAGAGTAGAGTAGGCTACATGTAGGAGTGAAAAATGTCTGCACTCAAACTAGAAATGATTTATGACCACCAAGGAGTTGATTTTAGGTGGGCCGTGAAGGATTTGGTAACATAAATAGCATTTAGAAAGTGTACACATTTGTTAAAAGTATTATTGAGATGTTTACCATGCCCTTATTCTAGTTTGCTGAACAAATGATTCAACTGAAGAAAAAAAATATAATTTATTTATAGAGAGTGCTTCACAAACAATATTTTGATTTAAGAAAACATTTATTTTGATAATAAAGTTGTATTCTTTAATGGGATGGTTTAAATTCATTTCATTTTCTGGGCCAATTATTTTTCACTCTTCCAAAATAACATTCATTTATGTCATTATCTTTTAAAAGTTGATGATTTAGTAGTAAAAGCTTAGTCCTAAAGTTTTTCAAGAGAAGAAAAAAATCTATGTAATGTTTTATTAATATATTAATTTCATATGAAATTAAAAGCTAGGTGTCGTTATAATTTCTGGTTTTTATAGTACGAAAAATTAAAAATGATCAGTTGAGGTCTGGCAATTTAATTCAATTCTATTCTTATATCATACTTAAAAAAATGTCCTTAGTGTATAAAATGATGTTTAAAAGATTAACATTTAAATGCTAATTATGTTTTTTTCCAATTAACTGACTTGACTGTTAGTTCTTGGAGGTCAAGAGCTATACTCATAAATGATATCTGTCAATATTACTACGTTTTTGTAGGTTTCAATGCAGGTGAGTTGGACTTCTAGAGGATCTAGTCAACCCCACAGAAAAACTGAGTGCCAAAGGTAGATAAGCTGAGTTCCAGTTCAAATCAAAAGAGTAGTATAGAGGGTCCCCTGGTGGAGAAGTGGTGAGGAATCCACCTGCCAATGCTGAAGACACAGGTTCGATCTCTAGGCTGGGAATATTCCACATGACACGGAGCAGCTAAGCCTGTGCACTACAATTATTGAGACTATGCTCTAGAGTCCAGGAACCGCAACTACTGAGCCCCTGTGGTGCAGCTACTGAAGGCAGTGATTTCTAGAGCCTGTGCTCAGCAACAAGAAAGGCCACCGCAATGAAAAGCCTGTGCCCCGCAAGCAGAGAGTAGCTCTTGCTCGCCACAACTAGAGAAGAGACCACGCCGAAAGGAAAATCCAGCCCAGCCAAGAAAGAAATAAATGAAGTAAAAAAATAAAGATTTAGAGCTGCTATACAAGATAAAAACTATTAAAAACAAAGAGCTCCATATTCCAACATTCTTGGAGAAGGAAATGGCAATCCAGTCCAGCATTTTTGCCTGGAGAGCCCCTTGGATAGTATGAAAAGGCAGAAAGATATGATACCAGAAGATGAGCTCCCCAGATCAGAAAGCATCCAATATATTACTAGGAAAGAGCAGAGGGAAATTACTAATAGTTTCAGAAAGAATGAGGTGGCTGGGCTAAAGCAGGAAAAATGCTCAGTTATGAATGTGTCTTGTGGTAAAAGTAAAGTCCAACGCTCCAGGAGATGGTGAAAGACAGGGAAGCCCAGCATGCTGCAGTCCATGGGGCCGCCAAGAGTCAGACACGACTGAGTGACTGAACAACAATGACCTGTATGTATATTGTCACCCTGCTTATTTAATTTCTATGCAGGGTACGTCATGCGAAATGTCAGACTGAATGAATCACAAACTGGAATCAAGATTGCCAGGAGAAATATCAGCAACCTTAGATAAGCAGATGATATGACTCTAGAGAAACTAAAGAGCCTCTTGAAAAGGGTGAAAGAGGAGAGTGAAAGAGCTGATTTAAAACTCAACATTAGAAAAACTAAGATCATGGCACACAGCCTCATCACTTCATGGTAAATAGAAGGAGAAGAAGTGGAAACAGTAACAGATGCTGTTTTCTTGGGCTCCAAAATCACTATGGATGGTGACTGTGACCATGAAATTAAAAGATGTTCGCTCCTTGGAAGGAAAGCGATGACAATCCTAGATGTGTATTAAAAAAAGAGCCCTCACTTTGCAGACAAATGTCCGTAGAGTCAAAATTATGGTTTCTTTAGCATTCATAAACAGATGTAAGTTTTGGTCCATAAAGAAGGCTGAGTGCCAAAGAAGTGATGCTTTTGAATTGTGGTGCTGGAGAAGACTCTTGAGAGTCACTTGGACAGCAAGGAGATCAAACCAATCAATCCTAAAGGAAATCAATCTTAAATATTCATTGGAAGGAGTAATGCTGAAGATGAAGCTTTGATCCTTTGGCCACCTGATGCAAAGAGCTACATGCGTGCGTGCTTAGTCACTTCAGTCATGTCCGACTCTGCGACCCCATGGACCATGGCCCTCCAGGCTCCTCTGTCCATGGGATTCTCCAGGCAATAATACTGGACTGGGTTGCCACTTCCCTCTCCAGGGATAAAGTATGAAGAGCTGACTCACTGGAAAAGAGCTTGATTCTGGGAAAGGTTGAAGGCAAAAGGAGAGGGATGGTAGAGGAAGAGATGGTTAGATAGTCCCACTGATTCAGTGGACAGGAATTTGAGCACACCCCAAGAAACAGTGAGGAAGGCATGGTAACCCACTCCAGTATTCTTGCCTAGAGAATCCCATGGATAGAGGAGCTTGTTGGGCTACAGTTTATAGCGTTGTAAAGAGTTGAACATGAGTGAAGTGACTTAGCATGTAGGCATGCTGAGAGACAGTGGAGGACAGAGGAGCCTGGTGTGCTGCAGTCCACGGGGTTGCAAAGAGTCAGACAGGGCTTAGCAACTGAACAATAACAACAGCATTGAATATTCTATCAGTCACATAGTTAATATGGTTTATAAAGGTAAGTACTCACATAACAGCTCTTTAAAGAACACTAAAGCAGAGTTTTATATTCTCTAGAGTTTTAGCATTCAAATTTTTAATTACACACTCTTATCTATTAAGAATTTTAAAGCATGTATTCCCAGTAATAAATATAGTTTGAGGCATACTATTTATGTAATCATAACCATTTATTTACACATATTTATTTATTCATGTATATAATTATATACATTTTGAAACATATAATTTATAAATTAGAAAAGTATACAGTGAACCAGTAAAAGCATAATATCTTAGGATGTAATATAAATTTAAGGCACAGTTCCTCCTTAGTAATATGGATTTGTGACATTCATTAAATAGTCTGACCATAATTTGGGATATCACCTTTTTTTCTTGTCATATTTGCTTACGTGGCCATTGTCTACATGTTGGTACGGAACAGATAGTACGATCATGCCAGGGGCAAAAGAATATTAACTCTGCCAATGTCTTAATTTTGCTTGTACTTGGCAAAATACCAAGAATGCCAGTTTCTTGTTTTTCCTTGTGCTTTTGGGAAGAAGCCACTTATCCATTTTTGTGAGGATTTGTTCAGTTAGTACTAAGTAATATGGTCTTTAAACCAGCTTACTTGTGCGTCCTAAGACTTTTGTATGTTTCAGTATGCTTTAGAAGCAAGCTCCCAGTCTTCTTTCAGTCTTCCAGAGTATATGTTGTATAACAAATGTGACACTTGATCTTCTGAATCAAAGGACTAAGGAGAGACATCAAGAGAGGGCTTCACTGAGAGTCATATGTGTAATACAGTAAATCTTAATGAAATTCTTTTTTGTAGATTAAAAACATGTAAATTTGAAATTTATAATTGTTTCCAAACCATTTATATTGTGTATTCCTTCCAAAACTTTGGGATTGTGTGTTGTACATAAAAATAATCTATGGTGATATATTCCAATATACATTTATTTTTTTAGGAAAAAAATGCCCATTATACTGTGATAAATATATGCACATACTGCAAACAGGTGATAATATAGCATTTGAACTAAAGACAATAAGATAACATACACATATAAAGAAGCTCTAGGGTTTTATTTTCCTGCCATTGTGCATTGTCCTGTGCACATCACTTTGGAAAACACTTTCCTGGGAACTGAAGATCTGTTGTTAGAAATTTGCACTTTGTTTTTAAGCAAGAGAGAAAATGCAAGTGATTCAAACAAAAACGGGTGATCATAATAGGTGACTTTGTTTAAAACTTTCCTCTTTTTCTAACTTCTCAGAGACAGAGATATGAGCTTGACCTTATTCTCTTGGTTCTGCCCTTATCTGAATTTTCAAGCCTCCAGTGGACTCTGATTACACCCAGAACCTCAAATTTAATTCACACATTTTCCATCTAAGAGACAATACTTTATCTTCAAATTTATCACTTGAGATGAAAAGCAGGACTCTGAATCTTTGAGTTAAGGAATAGGATCATTCTGTCAAGGTAGAGTAGTGATGTGGAGAGCATAAATCATGTTGAGAGATCTTGTGCTCTGTTTTCTGAACCATTAACTATGGTGATAACTTTTGCTGTTTCCAAGCTTTACTATTACATCTTGTATAATTAGTACCTATAGGTTCATGTGTGTATTCAATAGTGAGTTCATTTTATATTTAACCTATTAAATGATACACCTATTTCTTTGTTTTTTGAAATAAATTTGCTATAGTACTTTGTAATATATACTATGGTAATGTAGTATATACATTATACAAATATAATGCCTGTATTTATTAGAGTGATTATATAATAATTCCAAAGCTGAAAATTATTTTCTTCCTTCCGTTGCATAAATAACCTATTGAATACTTATAACTTTGGGATAAGAATGGTCGAATGATAAGACGCTTTAGCAAGAAATACGATTGCATTCACATTTTTTGGTAGTGGGATCAGTAGGAGTTTTCTTTGCAAAGAGAAGTATTTCAGCTTGACCTTGAGGCCCAGAGAGCTGAGCACTACTAGAGACCAAGAGCCTGTTTGGGAATAAGAAAGTTAGTTCAGTGAGGCAAACATAATAGATTCAGGGGAGGCAGAGGAAAAAATAATAGAAAGTAAGATTGGAGAGATAATAGTCTGATTTTGGTGGTAGAGTTGCATTTGCACAATGACAAATCATCCAGCACAAGGGTAAGAGATGGCTATTTCGAGCACTCACATAAAGTCCCTCTTTAGACACCATAGGAAAACTTGTGACCATAATCCATTATGAAAAAGGTGAGGAAAAAGTGCTGGGATTTAGCAGGCATTAATGTAAGGTTTCCGAGCAAAGGATGGACATGATCAGAGCTGTAATTTGCATAACAAAACAAACAAAATACTACTTCGGTATCTCTGGGAAAGATGGATTCGAGAGAAAGGAAATCAAAGGCCAGTTTGAAGATCATTGCAATAATTCAGATATGGGATGATAAGGCATGAATCGAGCAATGATAGAGTAAATGGAAAGAATGTGACACCGCAGGAACATTATAGGGGTTATGACCGACTGAATTAGAGGGTGAAAGAAAAAGAGAAGCCCAAGACTCCGAGTCAGTATTTGGTGTGCAGATGTGAGTAATTGCTGAGTTAGCCATCTACAGCTGTGTGACAAACAGCTCTAACATTCAAAGATTTATGTAACCATCAGTTCATAACCTTGTGAGTCTCTGGGTCAGGTGAAGTCCTCCTGCTGTAGCTGGGGCATGTTTACGTGGGTCCCTTCATGCGGGGCAGCTGGGGACAGCTCTTCTCTGTACTGCAGACCTGTGAGGCTGCTGGGGCCACTCTCGCTGATGTGTTTCTTATTCTCCTTGTCCTAGTGCATTATTGTGATCTATAATAAGAAGTGTATGTTTGATCTTCATTCCCATTTCTGGCCCAGAGCTCTTAAAGCCCTTGGAATTTTCTATGTGATGAAGGAGATAAAGGTGTCTTCTGTCATGTTAATGAGATGACAAGCAGCCATACCTAAGGATGGGGGCTGGTTGCCCCCATCCTTAGGTAATGTGTAATGTGATTACAGGGTTGGAATTTTGAGTGCCACTTCCTGACCTTCAGGTAAAGGAGAGAGGCTGAGGTCAATGACTGAATCACCCATGCCTGTGTAATAAGAAAGAAAGAAAGAAAGTGAAGTTGCTCAGTTGTGTCCAACTCTTTGAGACCCCATGGACTGTAGCCTACCAGGTTCCTCCATCCATGGGATTTTCCAGGCAAGAATACTGGAGTGGGCTGCCATTTCCTTCTCCAAAAACCAAAGGGGTGGGATTTGGAGAACCTCTGAGCTGGTGAATAGGTGGAGACGCAGGGAGAGTGGCACCTGGAGAGGGCATCAAAGCTCCTCACCCTTTGCCAGTCACCCTCCTCATCCTCATGCTGCACCTCGCCCTATGCAGCTCTTCCATCTGGTTATTCCCGAGTGAAAATATCTTATAATAAACCAGTGATCCAGCAAGTAAAATGTTTCTCTGAACTCTGTGAGCTGCTTCAGAAAGTTAATAGAACCCAAGAAAGGGTCCTTTAGAACCTACAGTCTGCAGCCGGTCCGTCAGAAGCAAGGTCACAGCCTGGACTTGTTATTGGCATCTGGATGGGGTGGGGGCAGTCTTCATCTGAGACTCAGATGCTCTCTCTGGGTAGACAGTGTCAGAACTGAATCGAATGGCAGGACATCCAAGTGAGGCCTGAGAGCCGCTTGGTGGTACGGGAAACTCCCCCACCTCTTCCCAAAACACGTTGGAACTGATGATTGGAACCATAATGGAGTGTCAGAATTTGAGCAAGTCAGGGTATATTTTTTCTTATGGCAATAGCAGAGTTGCAAGAGGGCAAAAAGTATCACATGAGGCTTCTTAAGTTCTAGGTTCAGAAATGGTATTTTGCCATTTCTTGGCATAAGCCACTGACTAAATGGAGTACAAAGCCAAGCCCAAAGGTCAATGGATGAGAAAGCTCACTCCAGCACAATGAGACCATGATGAGTGTGTTGATGCCAGGACAGCAGAGGGCTGGGGACAGCAATGCAATCTACTATGCTGTGGTAGCAACCTGTTTTTAAATCAAAAGAGAGTTTGGGAAGTAAACCTCTAAGAGGAGAAAAATGCTTTACTTTGTTGTACTGTATATGTGGGCACTGATGAATCAGTTTTAAGCCAGGAGGATCAGCCAAAGGATAATTAAGATTAATTTAGCCTGTTTTTAAGGTAGAAATACAGCTCTCTAGATTGTTTGCACTGGACTGCTGCCAAGGAAGCCCCCCCAGCAAATTATTTTCAGTCACTAAATATCAGAATAGGAGGTATGGGAATTTAATCTGTAGTGAAAAAAAAACATTAAGAGGTAATTCTCAAGTTAGCCAGTTGAAATTTTTATTTATTAGGTAAAATAACAGTAAAGTCATAGTTAATTTGGTCAGCATTGTAAATTTGTGCTATTAAGGTTACCAAAATCCCAATTCTTCATTGAAAAATATTCAGTATATT
This sequence comes from Okapia johnstoni, assembly GCA_024291935.2. Classification (NCBI taxonomy): domain Eukaryota; kingdom Metazoa; phylum Chordata; class Mammalia; order Artiodactyla; family Giraffidae; genus Okapia; species Okapia johnstoni. The sequence goes on from CM044309.1 coordinate 8,252,029, forward strand.
GAGATGTATCTCCTAATTATATTTGTTTTCTAATAATATAGTGGATAAATAATTTGAATAAATGAAGAAAAAAGGACAAAGGAAATGAAGAACACATAGTTTGCGTTGTGCCTCTTTGTATTACAAATACACATCTTGACACTTCATTAAAGAACTAGAGGAACTTCCCTGGTGGTCCTGTATTGAAGACTCCAAGCTTCCGTTGTAGGGAGCATGTGTTTGATCCCTGGTTGGGGAACTAAGATACCACAAGATGTACAGCTGGGGGAAAAAAAAAAGAACTAGAGAAAGTACTGAAATTTCAGGAATTTACTTCTGTTACTGTGTTCCTGGAGCTTCCCTGGTGGCTCAGATGGTAAAGAATCTACCTGCAATGTGGGAGACTTGGGTTGGATCCCTGAGTTGGGAAGATTGCCTGGAGAAGGGAATGGCAACCCTCTCCACTATTCTGGCCTTGAGAATCCCCATGGACAGAGAAGCCTGGAAGGCCACAGTCCACGGCGTCTCAAAGAGTTGAACATGACTGAAGAGACTTAGCACACGGACACATCGTGTTGCTGAACCACTCACTTTCTGCAAGTATTGCTTTTGTGGTTGGTTAACATGCCCTCCAAAAAAGCCAGTGATACTAAAAGCAGTGTGATACTATGGACAAAAGGGCATGGGAGCATGAAATACAATACGTGAAAATGGATTGTAGGTGAAAAAGCCACTAAATTAGTTATTTGCTATCTATATTTATATCTCCTATGTTTGCATCTTTATCAAATCTAATAATGATAAAAAATATCAAAAATAGCATTGAAACATGTATATTATCATATTTGAAACAGAACACCATTCCAGGTTCAATGCATGAGACAAATGCTCAGGGCTGGGGCAATGGGATGACCCAGAGGGATGGGATGGGGAGGGAGGTGGGAGGGGGGTTCAGGATGGGGAACACATGTAAACCCAGGGCTGATTCATGTCAATGTATGGGAAAAACCACTACAATATTGTAAAGTAATTAGCCCCCAACTAAAATAAATAAATTTATTAAAAAAATAAAATAAAATAAAAACGGTGTATATCACCAAAAAAAATAGTATCACTTCAGTTCAGTTCAGTCGATCAGTCTTGTCTGACTCTTTGTGACCCCATGGACTGCAGCATGCCAGGCCTCCCTGTCCATCACCAGCTCCCAGAGTTTACTCAAACTCATGTCCATTGAGTCGATGATGCCATCAAACCATCTCATCCTCTGTCATCCCCTTCTCCTGCCTTCAATCTTTCCCAGCATCAGGGTGTTTTCAAATGAGTCAGCTCTTTGCATCAGGTGGCCAAAGTATTGGAGTTTCAGCTTCAATATCAGTCCTTCCAATGAACACCCAGGACTGATCTCCTTTAGGATGGACTGGTTGGATCTCCTCGCAGTCCAAGGGACTCTCAAGAGTCTTCTCCAACACCACAGTTCAAAAGCATCAGTTCTTTGGTACTCAGCTTTCTTTATAGTCCAACTCTCACATCCATACATGACCATTGGAAAAACCGTAGCTTTGACTAGACAGACCTTTGTCCGCAAAGTAATGTCTCTGCTTTTTCATAGCTGTCTAGATTGATCATAGCTTTTCTTCCAAGAACAATCGTCTTTCAGTTTCATGGCTGCAGTGATTTTGGAGTCCAAGAAAATCAAGTCACTGTTTCCATTGTTTCCCCATCTATTTGCCATGTAGTGATGGGACTGGATGCTATGATCTTAGTTTTCTGAATGTTGAGTTTTAAGCTAGATTTTTCACTCTCCTCTTTCACTTTCATCAAGAGTCTCTTCAATTCCTTTTCACTTTCTTCTATAAGGGTGGTGCCATCTGCATATCTGAGGTTATTGGTATTTCTCCTGGCAATCTTGATTCCAGCTTGTGCTTCATCCAGCCTGGCATTTGGCATGATGTACTCTGCATATAAGTTAGATAAGAAGGGTGACAAATACAGCCTTGACATACTCCTTTCCCAATTTGAAACGATTCCATTGTTCCATGTCCAGTTCTTTTGCTTCTTAACCTGCATACAGATTTCTTAGGAAGCAGGTCAGGTGGTCTGGTATTCACATCTCTTGAAGCATTTTCGACAGTTTATTGTGATCCACATAGTCAAAGGCTTTGGCATAGTCAATAAAGCAGAAATAGATGTTTTTCCTGAACTCTCTTGCTTTTTCTATGATCCAACAAGTGCTGGCAATTTGATCTCTGGTTTCTCTGCCTTTTCTAAATCCAGCTTGAACATCTGGAAGTTCTCGATTCATGTTCTGTTGAAGCCTCACTTGAAGTTCTTGGTTTACGTATTGTTGAAGCCTCCTCAGACAACCACTTTTCTTCCTTTCATTTCATTTCCTTTGGGATTGTTTTTGTACAATGTTATGAACTTTCGTCCATAGTTCTTCAGGCACTCTGATTACCAGACCTAATCCCTTGAATCTATTCTTCCTATCCACTGTATAATCATAAGGTATCAGATTTAGGTCATACCTGAATGACCTAATGGTTTTCCTCATTTTCTTCAGTAAGCCTGAATTTTGTAATAAGGAGCTCATTATCTAAGCCAGAGTCAGCTCCAAGTTTTGTTTTTGCTGACTGTGTAGAGCTTCTCCATCTTTGGCCCCAAAGAACATAATCAATCTGGCTTTAGTTTTGACCATCTGCTGATGTCCACGTGTAGAGTTATCTTGGGTTGTTGGAAAATGGCATTTGCTATGACCGGTGTTTTCTCTGACATCACTCTGCTAGACTTTGTGCTGCTTTATTTTGTACTACAAGCCCAGGATAAAATAAAATCAGCCTGATAGTTATCTTTAAAGGGAGAGAGGGAACATGGAGGAAAGGACAGATATAGACGCTAGTCTTCCCTAAATATATCTTGTTAGGTCGATTTGATTTTGGAACTATGTTTTCATGTGAATATGTGGGCTTCCTGGGTAGCTCAGCTGGTTAAGAATTTGCCTGCAGTTCAGAATACCTGGGTTCGATCCCTGGGTTGGGAAGATCCCCTGGAGGAGGGTATGGCAACCCATTCCAGTATTCTTGTCTGGAGAATCCCTATGGACAGAGGAGCCTGGCAGGCTACAGACCATGGGGTTGCACAGAACAATTAAGCATGACCCAGCACAGTAACAAAAGGTTACATTAAAATGAAAAAAAAATGCAGCTTAAAATTTAAAAGCAAGATTAAACAGAGAACTAAACTCTATGTTGAGCTGATAGTTTATTTAAGATCTAAAGAATTGTTTTAAGTCAGTTAAAGCTCAGTAACTTACCTATATATTCTTATCTCTGGTGGAATCTCTCTCTCTTTTTCCTTAAATTTAAATACAGTTGATTTACAATGCTGTGTTTGTTTCAGGTATAAGGTAATGTGATATATATACACACACACACACACACACACACACACATATATATATATACACACACAGATTATTTTTCAGATTATTTTCCATTATAGACTATTACATGATTTGAATATAGTTCCTTGTGCTATATATAGATACTTGTAGTTTATTTTATTTTATTCAATATATAAAGTAGTTTATATATAATAATTCCAAACTCACTCCCCATCTTTCCCTTTTGATAATCGTAGGTTTATTTTCTATTCTGTGATTCTATTTCTGTTTTGTAAATTAGCTCATTTGTATCTTTTTTAAAAAAATTTTCTCTAGTGGCTTGTATCTTAAGGAGTTAGTAAGCAATCCAACCAGTCCATCCTAAAGGAGATCAGTCCTGGGTGTTCATTGGAAGGACTGATGTTGAAGCTAAAACTCCAATACTTTGGCCACCTCATGCGAAGAGTTGACTCATTGGAAAAGACCCTAATGCTGGGAAGGATTGGGGGCAGGAGAAGAAGGGGACGACAGAGGATGAGATGCCTGGATGGTATCACTGACTCAATGGACATGGGTTTGGGTGGACTCTGGGAGTTGGTGATGGACAGGGAGGCCTGGCGTGCTGCGGTTTATGGGGTCACAAAGAGTCGGACACGACTGAGCGACTGAACTGAACTGAACTGAAGCAAAGAAAAATTAAATAGTTTTTAGTAATCTTATAATTGTTACATTCTGGAATTATTAAATATATTATTTATAGAGTGTGTGTGTGTGTGTGTGTGTGTGTGTGTGTGTATGCAAGTTGTCACTTCAGTCATGTCTGACTCTTTGTGACCCCATGGACAGTAGCCTGCCAAGCTCCTCTGTCCATGGGATTTTCCAGGCAAGAATACAGGAGTGTGTTGCTATTTCCTCCTTCAGGGGATCTTCCTGAACTGAGGATCAAACCTATGCCTCTTACGTCTCCTGCATTTGCAGGCAGGTTCTTTATCACTAATGACACTGTGGAAGCCCATTATATATTACATATATGATGTAGATCAAGCAAGCAATTAGAACATTTTAATAACAAAGAAAAACCTCTGTTTGGTAAAAAGATCTGGAGACAATTTAGAAGCTAGATTGTGGCCTATAAAAAACATGACTTCTTCCTTCACAATGGGCTTCCTGGACAAGCAGCTGATTCGAAGGGTGAAGACTGAAAGTTACAAGATGAGCCTGAAATGTCTTGTACCAGAAAACAAGGACCCTGTGACAGACGACTGGGATCGTGTCACAAGGACTCAAGAGCCTTGAAGAGGCTTGCCCTAGACAATGAAGGCATGAATTAAGATACACTGAGTCAGTGAACAGAGCGGCCTGGCGGGCTGCATGGAGTCGCAAAGAGTCAGACACAACTTAGGGACCAAACAACAACAATAGAACGACAAGGCAATGAAACATCTAATAATGAGTATAACATTATACTTATAATAATAGCAAGTATACTAACTACAATGCGGCAGTCCCTTCCCAACAAGAAAATCAAACCCAATCAAGTTAAGCCCCCGGATTTATCCACCAGAGTATGGAAAATGCAAAGAGCAGAGGAATCTACTAAATGGCCCCATGGGGATGTAAGCAGCAAGTTCGAAAATGAAGGCACATTTACAGGACAAAAGGCTAAGATTTTTCAGAAAATAAACTGCAAAAAAAAAGGAGAAGGAACAGAAAATAGATTAAGAGAGACTTAGGAGTACATATTAATTAAATAAAAATTATGCACTTTCTGTGAATTCTAATTAGAAGAAATCCAACTGTGAAAATAGTACATATGAGGCAAACTTTGAAGAAATCTGACCACTGACTGCATATTTTGTCAATAAAGAATTATTGTTAATATTTTAGATGTAGTAATAGTATTCCCATTATTAAGAAAGTTACTAATAAGTTCTAAAATGCATATAAATAAAATGATATATCTGAGATTTTCTTCAAGATAACTCAGTGAGGAGAGAAATGGAAGTTATAGGTGAAACAAGAGTTGATGAATGCTAAAGCTGCGGGAGAGGAACTTTAGAATTTTTTTTTTTTTTTGCATTCTTAAAACAATTTATTTAATTTTTATTGAAGGATAATTGCTTTACAGAATTTTGTTATTTTCTGTTAAACCTCAACATGAATCAGCCATAGGGATACATATATCCCCTCCCTTTTGAACCTCCCTCCCATCTCCCTCCCCATCCCACCCCTCTAGGTTGATACAGAGCCCCTGTTTGAGTTTCCTGAGCTGTAGGGCAAATTCCCGTTGGCTATCTATTTTACATATGGAACATTAGAATTTACTATGATATTCTCTTTACTTTTGTCAATGTTTGAAATCAACCATAATAAAGGTTTTTTTGTTTTTTTTTTAAAGAGAGAAAATGCCATTGAAACTCTCCGTTTCCTTATGCTTTTAGATTAAATAAGACTGATGGCCGTATTTTAAGGTTTTTCCAAACATGCTCAACAAACAAAAAAGATGGCAAAATAGCCTTAAACTGACTTAAATGCTACAGCATAGTAAAATGGTTCAAATGTCTGTGAAGTTTCAAATAATACTGCCTGGCTTTTGTAGAAGTATCTTAAGTGTCCTATATGAGCCTGTTTAACACGACAGTCAGTGTGATAAACTTTCCAAGGAGTTTCCAGTATGTCACTAGGTCTCTGCCGTCAAGACAGAGGTGACAGGAGGTATTTACTCAGAGATTATGAATAAGAATTTTTAAAAATAAGGCTCTTTAGTTAATGGTTGATTCAAGGAAGCACACAGTGGTGTGGCTAGGAGCAATGGCTTTGGAGTTGGACAGACTAACCACTGTTTATCACTCACTGTTTCTATTCCTTGTCTGGTCAAATTCACTTTTGGGTTCCTCACTGAAAATTTAGGGCTACTATATCCCTATAGAACTCACATGGTGCTTGGTATATATGAAGAAGTTTCAGTCACTGCAATGATTGATATTATTGGTTGATGATGATTATTATCTGAGAAGATGAAGTGGAAGCACAAGCTCAAAAGGGTAAAGTAGGAAAAAGAAATCTAAAAGTCACCTAGAAGACACATAACTTTTGAATTGTCATAAATGGATTTGCTTTTTTGGTGTGTTTTTTGTGCCCAGCTCAACAAACTCCATATCTCTTCCTAGCAGCTGTTATTCCCAGGTAGGACACCTTGGAACCTGAGCAAATGACTATCTAGGAAGACATAATTCTGATGAGAATGGCTTGCTGTGGAGTGGGTCTTAAATGGTGGCTGTGAAACCTCTAATCACATATTCTTTGATTAAAGATGCTAATGGTAAGAAACTTGGTAACAGTGTATTCATATCACTTTCTCTGCCTTATGCACAGAAATGTAGAGACATACAAAACATATTTTAAGTGTATGTGAAGGAGAGGAAGGCAAATATTATCAGATATAATCAGGGTCATCGCACAAAGGAGATGATATCTGAACCTGATCTAGGAGAATGAGGGGAACTTTTTCAAGAAGACAAAGAGGCGACGACACTTAGGCAGAAGCAGGAGAATAAGGGAAAGGTATAGAGACATGATCGGTTGAATGCTGCCCCCATCCTCCATGAGTTCTTCCAGCATGTGGAGCAGTACAGAGCGAGGCTATGGAGGAGGACTGAGTGTAGCTGTATATTAAAGGTGACAGTTAAACATGATTGTGGTCATGAATCAGAGAGACATCTGATGACCTCTGGGTAAAGGACACATGAATCCTAAACAAGAATAAAACGAAAGAGGTAAGTTGGATGATGTTTACCCTATTACATTATCCCAGAAGAGAGATTTTATGGTTAGCTAAAAGTAGCTGTGGTGAGGTAGTGACCAACTCAAATTCAAGAGATACTTAAGAAAGATAATTGTATAATTCATATATTTATCCATATATTGTCTGAAAAATTATAATGTCCAAAAATTCCACAGAGACTTATATTTTTTATGCTTTCCTCTTTTGAGCTTGGGATTCTGCTTCAGTTTCCAACTGATAAGACTTGAACATAACTCATAAAGGTGAGAAATTTCTAATTTGAAGTGAGTAAAAATCTTTCTATTTATCAAGAGGGAACAGGAATGATAAGCAGATACAGTTCACTCTTGAACAATGCTGGGGTGAAGGGCTCTGACCTTCCCTGGTGTTGAAAATGTGCTTATGACTTATAGTCTGCCCTTCATATAAGTGGTTCTTCCATATTTATGGTTCCCCATCCTTGGATTCAACCAATATAGGATAATGTACTAGTATTTACTATTGAAAAAAAAGACATCTTCATGTAAGTGGACCACTGCAGTTCAAGCCCATGTTGACCAAGGATCAATTGTACTTAGAAAATGAATGTGTTGAGTTTGAGGTGCACATTCTTTATTGCCATTAGGTGTCATGACCTCAGTCATTGTTAAGTTGATCATTGAAAACAGAGTGGGAAGGGTTAGGCTGGAGATTGTCCTGCACTGGTCAATGAGGGTTAAGGAAAACAAATCAAGGAAAGGAGTGGTATTGTGGGATTTGCAATGTATGGAGTGCCATACCCTAGAGCTCAAATCATAATTACACAAATCAAACTCATGCCTAATCAAAGCTACAGTAATAAATATTCTGGAAAAAGCATGCTTTCTATCATCAGGTACAATCTGAATTCATAGAGAATATCTGTATGAGGAAATTGAAGAGATTCTTAGAATAAAATCAAAGTCAAAGGAAGGAGGTATATGAGCCAAGGAGGCCCCAGCCTACTTTCTGAGGCTCCTCCCAATAGTCCATCCACTAGAGATGCTTGCTCCTTGGAAGAAAAGCTGTTACAAACCTAGATGGTGTGTTAAAAAGCAGAGACATTACTTTGCCGACAAAGGTCTGAATAGTCAAAGCTATGGTTTCTCCAGAAGTCATATATGGATGGGAGAGTTGAACCATAAGGAAGGCTGAGCACTGGAGAATTGATGCTTTTGAACTGTGGTGCTGGAGAAGACTCTAGAGAGTCCCTTGGACAGCAAGAAGATCCAACCAGTCAATGCTAAAGGAAATCAGTCCTGAATATTCATTGGAGGGACTGATGCTGAAGCTGAAACTCTAATATTTTGGCCACCTGATGCAAAGAACTGACTCATTGGAAAAGACCCTGATGCTGGGAAAGACTGAAGACAGGAGAAGAAGGGGATGACAGAGAATGAGATGGTTGGATGGTATTACCGACTCGATGGACATGAGTTTGACTAAGCTCCGGGAGTTAGTGACAGACAGGGAAGCCTGGCATGCTGCAGTCCATGGGGTCACCAAGAATCAGATGGGACTGAATTACTGAAAAATAAGAGATGCTGATGAAAGCACTGAGTTCTAGGGGCTGAGAAGATCGTCCAGTTTGTCACCTAGTCTCATCTAAAAAGAGTCACGTAGGAGCATTGCAGCATACTCACCAGTTCCCAGAGCTCACTCTACACACAGGCCCTCAGACACAGGCACAGACTACTTCCCACACTTGCTAATCAGTGTGAGTGAGCCACTAATGCATCCTGTCAGCTTAGGTCTTACTTGTTTTTATTTTACTATTTCATACAGAGAGCAACTCAGATTGATTGGAGGGGTGAGCTGGAGGTAGGAAGAAATTGGAATCCCAACTAGAAAAACAGGTGGTTACCAGATCCTGGAGAATCTTAGAGATTCTAATACAAGTCTAAGAAATTTTGATAATATATTTTAGTCAATGGATATTGTTAAGGATTTTTATCATGAGTGTTTCGGTATCTCTTAGAGCATATACTTAGTAAATTATTGTTGAAAGAATATGAAATTGTGAACAGAAATTTTCCAAAGAAGATTTTGAAGTAATGCAACACATCTCCACATTGTTTAGAGATCTATGTAGCCACAAATCAAACTGGCAACAAAAGATCAGAATAAAGCTATCTGTAGAGCCAAGGGCAAAGTTGTAATCAATGGCAAACTTTGGAAGCAGTGGCCAAAGGGTGGAAATACTGATTATGGACTGGTATCTTTAGCTCATTGAAAGAAATTGCTTGGAGCTTCTATATACAATATGACTTTGGGGCATATGCCATGAGACTACTTTTGGTACAATTATAAGAAGATCTTTTGGTTTTTAATTACATAATCCTCTTGGAACTGGTCCAGGCTTTCAGAGTAATTTTTCAGGAGAGGGAGAAACAGTAATATGGTAAGTTTCTAGAAATGTGTCTATTTCAAATGAACAATACATAACTAAACACATTTTTTTCATGTTATAATGTTGAGGAGATCTTGACAATAAAGCATGCAGTACTTAACTGCCTCAGGTCATGAAGAATATGACAAATGAAAGTGTAGATAAACCTCAGGCTTTATTTTATATTAATATTTTCAGCATTATAAAGCTTTATTAAGAGCATCAATACTCAGTTATTTAACACAATTTCTGAGCTCATCCTCTCTAGGGATACTAATAAATGGAACAGGAAGGAGTGAAAAAAAGACTACAAGCATTTAGAAACTCAAGTATAGATCAAGTGACCACTACATTCTTCTATACTGACAACACACGGAAGAAGGTACTTTGATCTGTAACTCACTAAATTCAGATCATTTACTCTTCGGTAGACTTGGCTTCTGTCCAAGCAGCATTCGAGTCCAATTGTGAAAAAGAAGCAGTAATGAGAAATGAAATGGTTGCCAGAGAACTCTTAGACTGATGTTAGAGTCACCCTTTTGACCTGGATGACCAGGCCTAGGTGTGAAAGTCTAATTGGCCCTTGAGATCTAAATACACTTTAAGATCAGTTACAGACAAATGACCCAACAGTGAGAGTCTGCAACAGGAGAGACAAGAAGCACATACTTGAAGAAACTATTACAGTGAAAATGCAAGGGAGCAACATGGGCATTCATCCAATGTTGTGTAATAAAGAAAATTATTACAAGACATTCATAGTTATAAAAATTAGCAAATTGCTGTTCATGAAGGAAGAACACTGTGCAGTCAATAAATAATTGAAACCGCAGTTCCTCTTTGCTTCTACTGACCTTTCAGGCAGGAAAATGAAAGTACTTCAATTAAGTTTAAGATCTTCATCAGGTTGTTTAATTCTTTTGAAAGAGCTACTTGGGACTAAAGTGTCTAGATCTCCCATTGTCATCAGTGGGAGGTCTGCCAGCTTCAGGACAAAAAGAAAAGAATATGCAATTAGAGACAACCTATCCTGTCGGAAATTATTCCAAAAGGCACTATAATTCCCTTAAGGTTTTATATACATAGGTAGGCTTCTAAAGTCAGAATACGCAGGGTTCCAATACATTTGTATCACTACTTTACTCAATTTTTTTCCATGCCTGAGTTACCTCATCTGTAGAAAGGGGATGATGTTTGTGTCATGGAACAGATGTAACGATCAAATGGGGTAATGCAAGTGGCATGCTGAGACTCACGCCTGGCATATTGGTGTGGCTTCAATATATGTTATTTTTGTTGTTGATAATAATACTAATTCTACATTAAATGTGAGCATGGATTGGAGAATAGGTGAAAAGCACATACTTTAAGATGTATCTGCCAGTGTTATGACACAATGCTCGCCAATAAGCCATTTTTCTCTTATATGTGAGTAACCAAAGAATGATACTTGATTTCATCAAATTCATTGGGCAGAGGTTTTCCAATGTCATAGTGGTGGGGATAAATAAATGTATGCGTCCAGAATAAGTGTAAGACAGGGGTGGAGGTGGTTTAGTTGCTAAGCTGTGTCCTACTCTTGCAACCCCGTGCATGTAGCCTGCCAGGCTCCTCTGTCCTTGGGATTCTCCAGGCAAGAATACTGGAGTGATTTGCCATTTCCTTCTCCACGACGGTGATAAGGATGAATTATTAGGCAGGATCAGACACCTCTTAGAGAAGAGTTCTGTGGTGTGACTAAGGAAGACTGGACAGGAGTGGAAACTTTCATCTGCCCCGAGCAGACTGCAAGCCCTCTGATACAGGGTGTCATGCTTTATTCTCAATAGAATCCTCCATGCCATATACAGAGTGTGGTTCACAATAGGCACTCAGTAATTGCTGGATGAACAAATAAATGAATCAACCAGACATTTAATCTTGAGCAAATTATGTGAATCCCAGTTTAGATTTATTGTCTTGGTTCTTGAAATGATGCAGTTGGGCTAGTATTCTTTAAAGTCTCACAATATCTTTATAAGAACATATTCTAATTTTTTAAAAAATGAGAAATTTCCTAAGAACCAGAATTATTATAAGAACAGGTTGTCTTCAACATTAATGCTCATTCAACTCACTTGGTGATCTTGCTAAATGCAGATCTGATATAGTAGGTCTGGGAGAGACTTCAAATTCGCAATTTCTAAAAGTTCCCATGTGATGCTGAAGATTCAGTTCCATAGACCACACACATCAAATAGCAAAGATTTGAGGGTTCTGTGAATAGTCTCTCTTAGGTTATAAGAACTAGAGAACAATGTCGTTAGACAGATACAAATACATTACTTATTGGGTTCAGGATGGAGGATTCTTGACATTTAAAGATATGACATTTCACCTTCAGTTGAAAGATTGGTAAGGTTTGTGACGCACTTTACAATTTGAAAGTACTATTTCCATTTCATATTTCAACCATTGTTTACAGAGCTCTTACAAACTCGTTTAAGTCTCACAATAACCTAAAGAAGTGGACATGGAGTTTGAGTTCCATTTTACAGAACAGGCCAAAGGACTCAAACTGATTATTTTCCCAGCTAGTGAAGAGTAGAACTGAGGGGAGCAAACAGGTATCTTGAATCACAATGTTTTTGTTCAAATAGGCCACATTTCCTCTAAGTAGGCGAGGTTTAAGCCTTAATGCTGTGAACTTGTCACTCATGAAGTCTGACAGTGCTCACCAGGCCCTGAATAGTGAGGAAACCCTAATGAACAATCACCATATGATGTAATAAAAGCCAGTACAGAACTACAGCTATTTCTCTTTTCACTTATCAGCTATGTATTTTAAAGATTCAAAGCCTCAGCTCAGAAATTTCCAAGTTAGTATTAAAAAGAATAGAATCAATAGGTTGCACTATTCTCTTTTTTCCCATGGAGAAAATTATCCACAGAAATATCAAACAATATATCCAAGATTATGCAATCAAGAGTTTGTCAACAGATTTGATCTCCAGTCTTTATTCTATTAGACTACACTACACTCAGGCAATTTAAAAATTTTCAAGAGGTTTTTAATTTCACTATCATATGTTTTTCTATCTCAGTATTCATGAAGGTCAAAGGTACAGTAATAAAAATGTCTGAGAAAACATCAAATATTAATGTTTTAGTAAACCATCACAGCTCAAGTATTTAGGCATCACTTAAATTTTAATAAATGCTTTCTTCAAAGCCCTTTGTTTAGCTCTGATTGATCTTACATAGCTCTGTCTCCACAGATTTTTTACCAGTTGGTTGAGTAAAATATAAAATTTATATTTTAATTTTCCCCTGTGGTTCCAGGTGAAGTTTTCCTAGAAAACAAAAATGAATGCTTAATTCTTAAAAATGCAAAACAATTTTCATGTCCTTTGTGTAGTCTTAATTTTGATTCATTGGGTTTCCCATAGAAGGTATCTTTGGAAAGTAACATATTTAGCAAGACATGTATACTAAAAATGGCCAGGCTGGAATCTACAAGATTCTGTGTTTCTGGGGTGGTGGACAGGACTACTCAAAAACATGTATTCAATCCGAACTTCTAATTGTCTGGTATTTTTCATTTGTACCAATTCCACTTTTGTGGGCTTGCATGTAAAAAATAATGCTAGCAGCTTCTTCAGAAGTTGAGAAAAAAATCTTCTATCCTTACAAATGCTCTCTCAAGCAACAGGGATGGTACCACAGGCTTTGAGACAGATGGTAGCCAATCCAAATTCAGTATGGTAAGCAGGCACCACTCAATAAAACTTTAATTGCTGCATATGGTATCTGCTAACTTGTTTAGAAAATGGATATGCAGCATTAGCTCAAAGCATTTAAATGGCCTGATAGCACTGGACAGCATGTTGGGCTGCCACCTGGAAGACCCAAATTTCATAGCAGATGTAACAGGAGAAGAATAAAGCTGGTGGTTGATGGTCCTGGAATGGAGATGCCACAGTCAGCACCCAGCTGTTCTCCTCACCCGCGCTGACTCCTATTGCTTTGGTGTCACTTCCACCAAGTCCTGAAATCACTCATGTAAGATATTGTATTTTCCTCCTAAGAAGAGGAAACAAACAAACACACAAAAAATACCCCTCTAAACTAAGCTACACCATAAGGCTGAAATGGGAAGGGGTTCATGTCCCTATACCCTGGGAAACGTGGGAGATGCTTTAGAATGCAGTTCAGGGAGGGGGAGGGAAGGGATAAAGCTCTGGATGCAGAATGCCTGACATATGTGCAAATTTTTGCCAAAAGATGGGAGCCAAGACAGAAGAGAAGGTTCCTTCTGAGAGTGCCGAAGACATCTTTGCAATTTATCATTTGCATTTGTCTTGCCCTGGCAAACAATAAATAACGCTTTACACATGCAGAGGAGGTCAGCTTATCAGCCCCCTGACTTCAGAAACAGATAAAGAGTGAAATGTATCCCTTCTCAGAAAGGGAAACCTATCCCTTCTCAGAAACCTCCCGCCAGGTTAGGTAGGGAAAGGAGTATAAGAGAAATAGGATCTCAAGATCTCAGCCTATTTAAAGGCAGAGGATATTAAAGGAAGGAACAAAACTAATTGTTTTTAAGAAAGATCGCAGAAGAATATTCACTTTTGAACATTACTGCTCCGTCTAAATTCAGAAAACCCACAAATGCACTTCCCAGACACACTATTGATTTCTGACCTGTAAATTACTCTCCATCAAAAAGGTTTTGGTACAGACTAGGGGTTTGTAGAGTAGCCTGGGTACTTCTCAGCTGCAATCTGCATAATGTTTAGTATTCAGTGAGTTAAAGCAGGCAATGAAAGGGAACTGTCAACGCAATCTAGGAGATATAAAGAAATGAAGGGGGGGGCCGTATGCTAATAACCCACTCAGTAATTAAGTGAAGATCGCTGCCAAGCGCCACTGCCACTTTCAAAGGGTAATTTGTACAGGAAATCATAGAGTCATTGTCAAATCATTTCAGGATAAAAGGAAAGTCATCAACTGAGATAAGATAAATGCTGGGTTTCTGGCAGCATGTGCCCTAGGAAATGCCTTTGCTTTTTAAATTTTTTTTTCCTTAAAAAAAAAAAAACCTTACAAAAGTGGGGCTAGAAAAACTTGACAGGTTGAAATGTACATTTACTATTAATAATAGGGGCAATCTATGCATGGATGCATTTTAAAATAGGTTACTCGAGCAAAACAAAACAGCAAAAAAGGTAAAATAAACCAGTTAAGAGGATTTAACTTGTAACTAGTATACTGTGTGTGATTTTTCTGTTCCTCTTCCTTTTACCATGGAGAAGTTTTCAGTTGTTTCCCCTTTCCTTCTCCATTTTAGCTAAATTACAGTATTTTTAAAGTGTTATTAAGCATCCTGTTCTCTTAGGGAGACAATGCTTCCATCTCTGGAAAATTAATTTTTTTAAAGACATCCAAGAAGGGAGAAAACCATATCCTCCCATTACATTCTCTTTCTTGCTCTTGAACTCTTAATATTTAATTTTCATCTTGTTTTACCTCACATAAAATATTGCAAAATTAATGTGCGAAGTTTGTGAGGTAGCTATAGTCTTCTTTCTTAAAAATGGCCTGTGCAGGGTTTTGTTTCTTTTTTATGTTAATCTCATGGGAAAATCTCAACAAAATGCGACGTGTATTCTGTTTGTCATTCAAATTTATATGCTTCCTCGTTGACTTATTCTGATTTAACCTGTGTTAGACAAACGTCTCTAAAAAGAATAAATCGATGCATGCCTTTGCGGGTAGCTATTCCTACATAGCTAAATTGATTCCTTGGATGAAAGGTTTCACTCAAATATTTCCTTAAAATTGATGTCTTCTGTCATACTGAAAGAAAAGTTTGTTTGCTCTAGGGAGCAAGATGTCGCAGCATTTGAGGTGTGCTTTAAAGGACTCTCCCTGTTATGGCACTGATTCATCCGAAAAAACACGGATGGGAAAAATCAAGACAGCAGAGCCTCAATGGGTACTTAAACATGGGAAATAGACAAAGTTTGCTTCAAATATTTCCTTTTTTTAAATTGCTTGACCAACTTTTTCCAGATGAAACCATATGTTTTATAATATATACTTAATGAAATCATTCATTTAAATATGTGAAGAGTACCTACCTTTGTGCCAGGTGCTCTGTTAAGACACTGATCCTACCAGCAAAGAGCTCATTTTTAATGAGAGAAGCAAACTAACAGTTTATTTGTATATATTCATTTTCTAGGTGTTGCCTTTTTGCATATCAGCTTGCATCACAGGATTTGTTGTTTCTTAACTGAAAAGGGCACTTAGCTAGTTATGTGCAGATTTCTGGTGATTTCCTCCGAACATTTATGAGTCTGGACACTTGTGCTTCCTCCCTCCCCTCTTTATCCTGCTCTCCTTTTTGCCTTCTTCTCCTTCCTTTCTTTGTCTCTTTTTTCTTTACATTTATCTACCTTGTACCCCTACTAAGCTATCCCATTCTACAGCGCCATTACTACTAATAGATACTGTGATATATGTCAGAATATAAAGCATTTGCCTTTTGAAGTGATGACTTAATGAATAAGTGGGGGAAAGTACACAGATATAAAGAAAACAATGGTCATAAAACATTAGTATTTTGTTTTATAGGCTCGGAAACTATACTCTGGGCAGAAATTATAAATTCGTTGTGAGTATAAATTTGAAGTTATTGATTTAATAAGAGCGATCACTTGATTTTTCTGGAAATCTCTTTCCTTGAATTTCTATATCATGGAGTTGAGGAGGGAGACTATTAAGCAGACAGACCAAGAAAACTGAGATCATCATAAAGATAAACATATATATATGTATATATATATAAATATAGTTCAACATTTATACCTGTCTTATCTCAGATATATATAGATACCTACTATTAAAGCATAGTAATCTGGGACCTTTTAGTTTAAGGTAGACAACCCTATACAATATATCAAAATTCATTAGGAGAATAAATATAGAAACTGATATATATCAGTTCTTAATAATGATCCTGAATTGTCATGAACCAGTTGGCTACTTAGTGTAAAATTAAGTTTACTGGATACCTTCAAATAGAAATGCTACTGCTACTTCTGTAGAAAAAGAAAGATAGGTCTCAAAGAACATAGATTATACAGTACTTGATTATTTTTCAGTCTTATGTTTCAATTTTTCTATTACACTTTTAAATTTTGCTAAAATTTATAAAATGCCAAGTTAAATAATTTAAGGATATTTCTTAATTTTACACAAAATATTTTAGAGAGTTTAATGTATATTATGGTTTTCTGTGAGAGAATTAAGAGTAATTTTCTTAATTATAACATTTATTTCCTAAATATATTTGACTATAATACCCCCTTTTCAAGGAGCATTTTGAAAAACTAATGATTGCAAACACATTGCTTCTAATGAAAAAGAAAAGCTTAATCAAAACTCCTATCTCACTGATGCTTAGGGAAGTTGAAATAACCATTACTTTTATATCTGCATTTTGACAAGCAAACAGATTAAAAATAGGACATTTATTCAAAAGTCTGGACTTGAAAGAGTTTAATATCAAAAGCCATACCACTGAATGTTATGTCCCAAAACTGAGCTAAAAATTTTACACATCTTTTTAATCTATCCCACCACCAAAGGTGAGTATATTATCATTCTAAACGTGAGTAAAGGCAGTACCATTCTAAAAGTGCTAAAAGTAGAAGTTTACCCCCAAATCTGTCTGGTGCCAAAGAATATTCTATTATATGGTTTTATTCTTTTGGAGAAGCACCAAAAAAATATTTCAACAGAAAACCTGTAAACAAATCATTTATTTATTAACACATTTAGAAGTAAGTTTGAACCTAATCTTATAAAAGACTCTGAAATTCTACTGAGAAGACCCAAACATGGAATAATAATTTTTAAATCCTTGTATTTTTGAGAAATAATGAGAGCAAAGTAAGGCTGAATATTTTTAAAACAAATGGACTCTGGTCTTATCAGCTCACACAATGGGTCTTAGAGAATAACGCATTTCACAGCATGATAAAGATTCTTTGAAAGCTGATCTTGCAAAGGCCCAAAGGAAAGTACTGTTAGAACCAGCCCTTCAGCCATTAGAGCTATAGATTGAACTTCTCCAAATTCAAAGTTAAATTTATTTTTCAGGACATTAAAGTCAATATGCTTGATCTTTAGTTAATCTGGGAAACAATGTTAGAAATCGTTCTTCAGAGATTATTGTACCTTACATTAAAAAAAGATCTTAAAAAGTTGAGAATACTTTTAAAAAGAAGTACAGACAGATATGTATAGATGAACCAAAAGCTTACCACACAAACCAAATATTTTTTTGCACACCATTCTCCATGAGATTAACTAATGAAATTAGGGAAATAATGATATTTTGTGTGACAGAAATATTTTCTTATCATGTTCATATAGGCAAACGATTTCTCAGAAAGTATGGAGATAATTTCTAAATATGGCTGCCACTCATTCATTCCCTCTTCCTATTGGGACAAATTCTGTTTCTCCTCTTCTTGAATCAGGGATGATGGCCTTTAGACTTACTTTAATCAACAGAGTATAGCAGAAGTGACATTGTGCCAGTTTTGGGCCAAGCCTTTGAGAGGACTGACAACTTCCTCCTTCTGGGAAATTCAGCCACCATGCTATACAGAAACTTGGGTAAGACTATTGACTGAGGAAAGATCACATGTAGAGAGAGAGGAGAGAGGGAAGGAGAGGAAGGAGAGAATAAGGTCTTCTTGGGTGTTTCAGTTCAGCCCTGGGGCAGTTAAACTACCTGAGTGAGTGACCTCAGCCAACAGCAGACAGAGCAGAAGAATCAACTAACTGAGCCCTGTCCTAATTCTGGATCCACAGGATTATAAGAAATAATACATTATGGTTGCTTAAATCCTATTGGTTTTGGGGTGGATTATTATGCAATAGATAAGTGGAGAACAAAGCTGAGGTAAAAGAATTAGATAATATAGAAAGATTTAAATCCTCGACTATTTTCTTCAGATTTTCTTCAAATTTCCAGGTCTTCAAAGGAGATTAGAATACAATTAACTGCATTTCAGAGGTTACCAAAGGTGCCACAAGTTTCCTCAAATTTTATTTTTTGGCCCTTCTCCCAAAATGGGAAGTTTAGGTAAAGGAAATTTAGAGAAAAATACCTTGGACATTATTTAATTCAGGCATTTCAAATTCAAACTCCTACAAGGACTAGGTAAATAACACACATCAGTTTGCTTAGGTGTAACAAAATAATGAGTGATCTCTAAGCGAACAGTAGAAGCACTTTTCAAAATGCTAACAATTTTTGTACCACTTAAAAAATAAACTGTGAAATAGGACTCTCCCAGTTGATTTTAATGTTTCAGGGCAAAATACCAGGTTTGAGATGTCTAGGTGTTGGTGGTATGGTGGTTAGCATAGCTGCCTTCCAAGCAGTTGACCTGGGTTTGATTTCTGGCCAACGTAACCTGTTTGAGGTTCCCTGGTGACTTAGGAGGTAAAGAATCTGCCTGCAATGTGGGAGACCAGGGTTCAATCCCTGGGTTGGGAAGATCCCCTGGAGAAGGGCTTGGCAGTCCACTCCGATATTTTTGCCTGGAGAATCTCATGGACAGAGGAGCCCTGTGGGCTACAGTCCATGGGGTTGCAAAGAGTTGTACATGACTGAGTGATTAACACACACACAAGTTCATAAAATGTTATCCTTAGTATGAGCATGCTTAGTTCCTAATTCATTAAGAATATTTTGATTTGATTTAAAAAATCTCAGCACTATCCTGTGCTTGGAAGAGGAAGATATTCATTTGGATTAATTATGGCCAATTTGCTTATGCAACTAAATATGTAAGCAGTCAGGTCTTTGAAGCATGGATATGTCTGGAGGATAAAAAAAATGTTTGAGAAGAGTGATTTTTAGAAACCCAAAATCCTAAGTAACTATGCTATTTAGAACCAATTGCCTTAGTATTCCTGAATAATTATCAGTTTTCTCAGTGGAAAACTTTACTTAGTATGGATGGTTTGCAGTAGCTGAAAGGTGAACTTGTAATGTGACTTGCATATATCCGTAGGCAGGTCATGACCCAAATCACTGGGAAAAAAAAAAAAAAGAAAAGGTCCTCTATTTTTCTAAACTTCCCTAGATTCACAGACTTTTTAGTACATGGAAATCAGCTTCTAAAGTCTGACTGTACAAGTGGTCCAATCACAGTCCTTCTTATTTTCCCTTTGGAAATGAAAGTGATATTCATAACCCTATTGGAAATTCTTGAACGCTAGAAAATATTAGTTAGTCCAACACTTTCTTTTGTTTAAGTAATAATGGGGTGAAAATTATTTTGCTTAACACTAGTTAATGTTAAATAGGAGTATGTTTAAAAAAGCACCTTTTTTTTTTCTTCAAGGTATCACAGCAGAGATTTATAAAGTAATGAGTTAAAATACTGGAAGCAGTGAGACTATGCTGGCAAATGGATCAGCCATTATGTGCCCAACAATAGCTCACATACATATAAGTAATTAATGTCCTTCAGATGTACTTTATCATACTTACTTTTCACAGTGTTAAATTATTACCCTAATTTTTATTCCAAAGACTTTCCTATTTGTCTGGGGCTGAGTTATTTTATTGAGCATATTACCATTTATTTAAAAAATCAGTATCATTTCAATTATTTTTGAAGAAGCTTTCTAATTCATTCCTCTGCATATAATCTCACATGCCATTTATTGGGTACTATAAAAAATTAAAAATAAGAATGGTATAAAAATCAAAAACCCAACTGGAATGAAATCTATTAATTGCTTTGTTTCTCTATATGTAGCTCCAAAAAATAAATAGGTTTCTCCTTTCAATTTTGTTTAAGGCAAATATGTATTTTTGTGTGTGTTTGAAATATTCTCTCATTAAACAAAAACAGATAAATCTCTATTTTTTATATTAAATGCTAGACATACATTATTTTATAAAAGTTATATAAGTTGAATGATTTGTTTTGCTAAGGTATTTTTCATGAATGAAACTTCAGACCAGTTTGGAGAGGTAAGCCACCAATGATAATGATTCATCTTTCAAAATGAATGCAAGAGTTTATGCAATCAACAAATGGCCAAGATTTCACAAAGGATATTCACTGAATGCACAAAGTTGAAAACAAACCCCAATACACAGAATAATAAATGCTGTGGCAATGAATAATTATCAGTCTTACACATCCTAATCATTTTATGATTTACCTTAATAGCAGTTAAATATGTTCTTTGAGTTCCCTTATCTGTAACAATATTTAGATTTCCCCCCCCCCCCAGGCTTCTGTTGGTGACATTTTCCAAATCAAGTGGAGGAAAAGAAAACTCAGTCACTATAAAACATAAAGCAATCTGTAAAATTATAAACCTTTTTGCTTCCTCTCCCCCACTATCCTTCCCACATCAAATGTAGACCATATGCCAAGGCTACTCCTTAACTATAACTGACTGTTGTTACTGTAGTAATCAGTCTCTGTCAGAGCAATTACTTAAAATCATCCGTCCTGGTTGTTTTTCACAATCCACAGCACACTGAGCAGAACAATGCAGCTGACAATCCAAATGGCGCAGATGGAATTATCATATCTCACACCCTGCCTGACTGACAGTTACCTGCAGGAAGGAGGAAAGACCCCTCATCTGGAGGGGGCCAGCTTTCTTGTTGCCAAAGAGGGAGAGAGAAAACCCTTGGCTGCACCTTTGTTATCTGGAGAATCAGCAGAGACTTCCTCCTGGCATGTGTAAAACAAACGGCATTCTTCTTCTGGATGGGCAGTGGGGTGGGCGTCATCCATGTCAAAGCACTGGGTTTAAGATATTAAACAGGTTAATCAATAGGTGTTCCAGACTTTGCAAGATCCTCATTAGCAGACCATATGGATTGAAATTCATTAGTTTCTCTTGCCTTTTACCAAATCAATATTTCCAGGAACTACCCTAACGGGGAGTGTTTAGAAAAACATTTGCGTCCTATATTTCCTAATCACCAGTATTTGGGGGTGCATGCAATGTTAGTGTGTGTGTGCCAGGGAGTGTGACAGGGAGTCGTGCAGGGAGAGGTCTTGGGAGGGTCACAGAGTCTGATCCAATCAAAGGGTACAATCACCATTGTATTTGGAGGTGCAAGTTTTGGGACAAAAATTAAAAGCAAATATCCGTCTCCTTCATGCTACCTTTTATATAAAACAAACCAACAGACCAGGAAAAAAAAAAATAACGAGGGAAGTCTGGGAAGGTGGAGTTTTACTAGGGTGGAAAATTGAACCAAACCAAACAGCAATTTTTCCTGAACTGCTGATGTTTCCAAAGACCTGCCTCTTTCCCAGCGGTTCTGGCTGCTTGGAACCTGAGGCGTCAAGCTGCTTGAGTGAGAGAATGTGCTTTATCAAAAGTCTCAGTAAACTTTATGCGCCTCCATAATCCTAAAACCTAGAAACGTAGTCATATTCATTCTCAGTGAATTCAGTTCAAAACAACTAGAAGACGAAAAAAAGAAAAGTTTCTGTATTGCTCTCTTTTAATCTTGAACTATCTGTGCCACATTAAGCATCCAGGCACATGAGGGAATGGGAATAAATTTATGACATATAGACATTTAGATATATGGCACCTATATGCGTATATATTCTTTTCATAAATTTCTTTGACTGACAAAATTCAAAATACTAACAGGGGAGGAATTCATTTGTTTCAGTAGGGGGAAAAAAAAAGCAAATTAGAAGAGCTGAATTCTTATGGCATGCTGATGATTAAACCTACATTAATCATAAACATAGATGGGCCACCAACAGGGCTTGTTTAATCATTTTTAACCAGTTGTGTGACTCTGTGACTGCCCTTCTGCTAGACTTCTTAGCAGTGTTTCCTTATTTGGGGATGGGATTATTAAAGTTGCAAGGTACTCCTGGGTAATCAGAATTTATTGCATTGCTATTCAGAAAATTGCCCAACGTAGAGGTTGCTGAAAAGGCCTCACCAAATATAGGCCTTCCGGCTGTGTTTGTTTCTTGGACATCAGGGGATTTTCATGTGAAGAAAGTACAGTTATTTCCATTTCCCATTCGGTTAATTTTGGGAGTGCAGTCTGGGGAGTTCTTCATAACTGAAACCTAGGAAGCATCGGGAGATGTCATTTTGCCAAGGCAGGGGATTATTCTCTGTCTGCAGGTCTGGAAAAAGGTGGGTGACAAGAAGGACCCTCCACATTTTCAAGCAGCTGGTGGCCTGTTGGGAACGAAGGGGATGGGAAGAAGATAATCTTAGCTCAGAGTCTACACCTGATCTAGCCAATAAAGCGGCCACTACTAAGGTCACTGAGCACATAAAACCTGGCTAGTCTGAGTTGAGATGTACTGTCATTGTAAGGCACGCACTTGATTTCGAAAAACAAAAAAGAATGCAAAATACCTCATTAGTCATTTTTGTTATTGATTTTCACATTGAAATGATAGTATTTTGGATGAAAAAAAAGTGAAAGTGTTGGTTGCTCAATTGTGTTTGACTCTTTGCAACCTCATGCACTGTAGCCCACTTGGCTGCTCTGTCCGTGGGATGCTCCAGGCAAGAATGCTGGAGTGGGTATAGCCACTCTCTTCTCCCGGGGATCTTCTAGATCCAGGGATCAAACCCAGGTGTCCTGCATTGCAGGCATATTCTTTACCATCTCAGCCACTAGGGAAAT
Organism: Okapia johnstoni; assembly: GCA_024291935.2. Lineage (NCBI taxonomy): Eukaryota > Metazoa > Chordata > Mammalia > Artiodactyla > Giraffidae > Okapia > Okapia johnstoni. Next base: position 8,275,295 of record CM044309.1, read on the forward strand.
GGAATATTTTGGATAAACTGGGTTAAATGCATATATACTTGCAGTTCATGTTCTGTTTCTATTGAACAGCATGGGCCTGAACCATTTAGACTTTGCCAGACTATGAAGTATATGAGTATACTTCACATGTATAGTCTCTTTAAACTTTTACAGCAACTTGATAAGGGAGTTATCATATGTTGTCACCTTCGCCTAATCCAGTGCTTCTCAATGGGGATATGGTCACAAGGGTGGGGAAAATTCTAGTTTAGATGAGACTGCCCCAAGATCTTTGGAGAATCTTTAGCATCCCTGGCTAGGATCTACTGAGTGCCAGCAGCTCTGTCTGAGTTCCTATGATTGTACTGATAAAAAAAAACACCTTCCTTTTCATTTCCAAACTTTAGTGGGGTGGTACCAGTTCTTGTGTTCGGAAATACTGATCTACACTGGGGGTTTGCAAACTGTGACCCAAGAGTCATATCACTTTTTGTTAAATTAAGTTTTCTTAGAAGGTAGCCATACCCTTTTGTTTTACATATTGACCGTGACTGCCTTTGTAGTACAAGGGCATTGTTGAGCTGAGACAGAGACTATGGGCAGGCAAACCTGAAAATGTTTGCTACCCACCTCCTTATAGAAAAGGATCATTGGCCTATCTAGAACCATCTCCATGTATTATTCTGCCTATCAGTTAACATCCTTGATTTAACGCTTGTGTGTGAGGACTTGTTTCTTCTTTTTTTAAAGCTTTATTTATTTATGTATTTATTTTTGGCTGCACTGGTTCTTCGTTGCCGGGCACTGGCTTTCTCTGGTTGCGGGGAGCGAGGTCTACTCTAGCGGCGGTGCACAGGTTTCTCTTGCGGTGGTTTCTCTTCTTGTGTAGCACGGGTTCTAGGGTGCGCAGCCTTTTGTAGCTGCAGCACGCAGGCCCTAGGGCGTGTGGGCTTCAGTAGTTGCGGTGCATGGGCTTAGTTGCCCTGCAGCATGTGGAATCTTCTGGAACCAGGGATTGAACCTGTGTCCCCAGCCTTGGTAGGCAGACTCACCCACAGGGCCACCAGGGAGGTCTGACCTGTTTCTTCTTGATTCTCATTGCTTGCAGTTTATACCTCCTGGTTGCCCTATCCCAGTCTTCCACACTCATAAACATCTTAAAGTTTTGTGTGTTGCTTCTGCGGTGGTATTAAGGAAATCCAGAAAGCCTGAATTCCAGTCCGGGCACTGCCACTCACCAATTGTGTGTTCTTCAGCAAATGTGTCCTTCCCCTCTCTGAGGCTCCCTTTGCCTTCCTGTTTTGGAGTACTAATGCTTACCTCTCAAGAACCACAGTGGCTATGAAAAGACCAAATGATATTAGAACACTTAAATTTCTCTTATTTCCCTAGGCTGGGTCCCAAACTGAGATGGACTGGACTGACTCTCTTCTTCTATTCGTGGATGGACACACTTTCATCACTCTTTTCCCTCTGTTCCCCTCGCCAGTTTCAGTGGACTTTTCTGTTGTTTCTGCAGCCTTCAAGACTGTCATGGTGAGAGTATTTCTCTCAACTAGCATTTTTTTTTCTCAATCAGCAGGTCACTGACCACTAATATCAGTGATCCAGTGAGAAGGGTCACTGAAATAGACTGCTCAGGCAAAGAGGGCAGTGAATTCAATTTGCAGTTGACCAGATGCTTACAAATCAAAGAGACGTCATGTTGTCTTACTGCTTAAAGCAAGTAAATAACCTTGCAAAGAAGTTCAGAATTAATTGGAGTTGAAATAATTATAGACGATGATAAGCCAGCCACCAGAGAAATGCAATAGTCAAACTGTGTGGTAACAAATGCATTGATTAACATATGTCAGGACAGCACAGAATGTAGCTGAGAAATACAGAATTATGAAGGTGAAAAAAATTACCGGCTTCAGTAACAGTTTTTAGATATAGCTCAGTTCTCTATTTCTGACATCAGAAAGACTCTTTTATTTAAAAAAGCTGTTTCAGGGAAAGAATATTAGCCTGAAAGGCCAACATGCTGCATGACTACCAAAGCCACTGATTTACAATAAACAAATATTTTAACATCCATGGAGATAGCCTTCGAATTTCTGATCAACTGATTTAGAGGGTCATTCTCAGATCCTGAGTTTGAACAAGGTTCATAAGGGTCATCTTCCTGCAAATGAGGACCTCTGTACCACTCAAAGCTTAAAGTGACCAATTGAAGCAGAATGCCTTTAACTGGAGAACTTCAGAGACTCCACCTCACCTAAAACGAGGCTGGTGTGAACAAAAGGACTGGCGTGTGATCCATTTGTAGCCCAGAGCTGAAAAGGAATCCAGCTCTGAAGTTTTCAGAGCACACACATGTACATATTGGTCCGGCTCTGAAGTTTTCAAAGCACTTTTCCCACCATTGTAAGCTCACATGTGAAATGACCAGGTTGATTAATTTATTGAAAGAAAACAAGATTGCTCTTTGCAGATCTAAATCTCCTCCCACTCTCTCCATTTTTTTTCCTGCAGAATTTAGGACATGACTCAGTTTCTTAACACATTGGAGGAAAATTACTTCAAAGAATGGAGTGATGTGTGAAATTAAGAAACAGAAGGAGCATAAGGAAGACAATATGGTAACACACAGTTAAGTTTCCAAGACTTGAGAATATATCTCTTGCAAAATATCCCTGTATGCTAAAGTGCATTCTGTTTATTCTAGCTCGGTAGCTCAGCTGGTCATGTAATATGTTAGCAAATGGCAGACTGAAAATGCAGAGCAAGGTTGGACTATCAGGGCTTTCATCAAGAGGAAACTCTGGGGCTTGGTGCTGGTTTTCAGAGTCTGGGCGTATCAGAGAAAGACTCAAAATGGGTGGTGGGGAGAAAGGGAAGTGGAACGTGAAGAGAATGGAGTCAGCTCTCAGACAGTGAATAGAGAGCAACCATAGCCCTTCAAAGAATCCTGCATATTAGCAAAAACATAAGCAATCCTCTGCAAATTTCAGCCTCATTGGAACTCTTATTATCCTAGCTGGTATGGGCTCACCCTAGACGAGAAGTGTCACAGTCATTGAACATTCATTTGGTTTCAGAATCTGCCAGGTGAAGGGAGGATGCTGTTGAACACACAAGGCATCCAGGAGAGAGAATGCCACTGGGCCTGAACAGTTTCTAAAGGACCGAGTGAGTCACATCATTTTACAGCAAGTGAGCTCTTGCCAGGGAAGTGATTACCAACGTTCTATATTCTGTAAAAAGCTTTATAAGTACTTAATGGAATGTGCCCTCGTCACCCTCTGGCTGTTTTTCCCTTCATTTATAGATTAGGAAACTGAGGTTCAGTGGCTTGGAGAGAATTTCCAGGGTCACATAGTAATTCAACAGCAACATTTCATAATATCACACAATCACAATAACAGGAGGATTTATAAATAACCTTTCAACTCATTTACAGAATGAGTTATACCTACAAGGCTTCTTTTGGACTTGAAAGATAGACTCGTCTCTCTATGTCCTTTATGCCAATTTCTTCACACTTTTTAGGTGATAGACTCTTCAGGGAAAAGAAATTCACCTTACTAGCAGAAAGAAAATTCATTTAAAAAACTGTATGAAAAAACACAGAATATTATATATATTATAATTAATATTCTTATAGTCATAATTATCTTGATTTTTTTTTCTATTTAGCAACGTTGACCAATGTTTATTTTGAGTTGTTGTAAAAGGTCACATCCAACTACCAAATCCTCTGTGTTAGAAAAAGACAGTTGATCACTTACTATCTCTTTAAGATTTGCTAAGATAAATATTCCATACTTTTTTTCTAGAGTAGCTCTCAATTGGTTGTGTTTTAATATCATGAGCCATTTTTCAAATTTCCCAAGTGTATCTGAATACTCATAGTCTCTAAGATCTTAGCCTTGTGGGTCATCTGCTAACCAAATAGTCAACTCTTTGCTTATTAAAAAAAAAAAAATCACAAAAAAACCTTAATTTTTATAAGCCTCAGAAGCATTCCTATAATTCTAGACTCTATTACAAAAGAATCTAGAATATAGTTGTATACTAAATATACACCTATATTTGTGCTGACAGTCACTGAACTATAAATAAAATATTCTTAGATATATGAGTTCTTAAATGATCTATACTAAATCTCTTAAATTCTTATTCTCCCTTGGTTGTACAAGGGCTAGTATTAAAGGAGAAGTTTAGCAAAATTTTTAGAACTCTACTATCAACAAAGGAAAAAAAAATTAAAACCATGCTCAGTTAACTAAACTGAACAAGTCAAGATTATTTCTATGTTAAAGTTCACAAAGAGATAAAAATTACCAGGGAGAAGAATATGAGTGGCAGATCTCTATCCATAGGAATATCTCAGAATTTTCTTTTCAAGAATATTTCAATAGTTTCATGATCAGATTTTTTAAAATTCTATTTTTGTTTCTATTATTTCTCAATATGAATCATCTTGAAAATTAGAGATGAACTGTTCTCCTTTGCCTTTTACTCTCGTTTGCCCTTCTCAGAATCCTCAGTGGTTCCCAGGTGTTTATAAGCAATCAAATTCTCAAGTGGTTTACTATTTCAGGCCCTCCACTTTCCAGTTCCTTTCTAGATGATCCATTTTAGTATTTGCTCAGTTCGCCTATTCATTGTTCCAAGAATACACCAGTAACTTCTCAAAATATCCTTTGTCCAAAATGTGCTTCAGACTTTCTTCCAAGTCTTCCCTCTTCTTTAAGGGTAGGTCCCATCTTCTCTCTGAGGTCACTCATAGAACATTGTCCTTTATTAATTTCTTCTTCCATGGCAGTCTTATAATTTCTTTTACCTGTAACATTCACTTGACCCCTAACTTTATACCCCACCATGTTATTATATATCTTAACCTTTTGTACTTTTAAGTTCTGTATATGTCACAAGTGTTGTGTATCTAGGATGCTGCATTTTATAATGTCTATGATATTGGTAATGATTGCTAACACTGGATGCTATGTGACAGAAAAACAAAGCGGTCTCAGTGCCTTATAAGTATTAACTCATTTAATTCTCAGAGCAGTTCGAAGAAGTAGCCATCATTATTACCTCTGTTTTAAAGATGACAAAACTGAGGCATACAGCAAGTAAGTGACCTGCCCTGTGCCACCTAGCTGGTAAAGGGTGGAGTTGAGATTTGAACTCAGGTGATTCAACTTGGCTCCCATTCCCTTAGGCAGTATGCAATGCTGAGGATTATTGAAGAAAAAAGTATGAAATTTTATGAATTAAAGTTTTCATGAGGTGAGTAAAACTAAGTCAAAAATATTTATTTGGAGAATAAAATTTTTGAGATAAGCATCACAATTTTCTTAAATGGATAATGATATATCTATTTGTGTAAAACAGTGTTAAAACTTAAATTAAAATCTAGTTGATTCAGATTCCCAAACATTGCTGCTAGACTTTCCTGCTCACTTTGCCACAGAAATGCCCTCTTGCTCGGCCCTTCTTGTGTTCGAGTCATGGATACTTAAGGAGAAACACAGGAAAAATGAAAGTTAAAGCAAACAGACCAAACAACCTTGACACATTTGACTCAGTATTGGATGCGTCCAATATCTCTTTTTCAAAATGGTAGATGCTTTCATGAAAATACAACAGTTTAATGTTGAGAAATATCAATGTTCTTTATCTTTTTCTGGTTTTCAAGGGACTCTACACAACCCTCTTGCATATAGGACATATTATGTCAGCCTGGGCCATACATGGGTATGTGCAGCTCTTGATAGAATGAAATCTATCACTCATGAGGCATTTTATTGGAGTGAGAACTCAGTGAATACCTGAAATTTTTTATAAATTGGATATTTCTGGATTCCTTAATGTATATACTAATAAACAACTCTATTAATTTTTAAAAAATTTTAATTTTTAATATGCATTTTATAACCATTATTTAGGAAAATTAGTAGATACCACAGTTGTTTGAGAAGCCTTAAAAAGTTTATACATTGTGACCCTCAATTCCACTTATAGGAATCTATACCTTAATTCAACTTATAGGAATCTATACCTAGGAAATAATAAGAAATGTAAAAGAAAAAATTGAAAACAAGAATGTTTATTGCAACATGGAGTGAAAATTAAAATCTTCTTAACTACTGTAAATTAGAGAAAATAAATTATGGCACAATGGTACAATAGAATATTAATGTAGTAATTATAAATGAAAACTGCTTTAATGACATAAAAATGCTTTTAATTATCAGCAATGTTAGGCAAAATGCAGCACACAAAATTAGACATACAGTATGAGTACAAGTATTAAAAGAAGAATAGATAGGGAAGAAGTTAGAAGATATTTTGACATACGAATTGTAAAAGAAGAAACCTATAGAAAAACAACAAGAAATAATTATGGAACAATGTTTATAAGGCTATCACTGTGCTGTGTGATTATGGGTGATCCCTTATTTTCTTCTTCATTCATTTCTATAATTTGAAATTTTTAATATGGGTTTACTCTTTTTATAAGAAAAACTTTTGGCCTAAAAAAGTTAATTGCAATTGGAATAGAAATGCATAGGATTTAGGATGAAAGATAGCAAACTATGAGTTCTGATAACTCATTTTCTGAAATGATTATTGATTATTGTTGCTGGTCACACAACGATATTCTAGTTTTCAAGGGAAACTAGCCAATATAATGGCCAAGGAAAACCCTGAAAGGTTTATCTATTGAATGAAAAATATTGGGTATATTTCCTGTGATATCATTGTTCAAATAGATTGCCAGTATATGTTTATTAACAATTAAGAATTGTGCAAAAGTTCTTTCTTAAAATATAATTATTACTTTGTGCATTTGTTTTATGCATAAACATCATCAGATTTTTTCTGAATATTAACTATGAAGCAGAGCATATATATATATATTTATAAAAAGTATACTAGAGCCTCTGTATTATTTGCTTCCAGCCTAATTCAATTTACTCAGGCAATTTATTCAGTGAAGCACAAAACTGAGTCACAATCATGTCTTACTGAGTGATTGGGTACACCTCTGAACAACTTTTAGACTAGAGAAATCTATTTGCAATTCATGCTATCATTTTCCCATTTCTAGTGTGTTATTAATGGTTTTTATTCCACAGAGAAGCAGTAAAAATAGATTTTTAGATAAGACTTTGAAAATGCCCCTTAAGCATGTCTTCCTAGGAAACACATGGAAATGGAAAATAAAAATTCATGGGAAAGATGTTCTTTGCAGAATCATTTATAAAATTTAAAAAGAAGAATCATTCTAAACACTAAAAGTAGGAAAAAGTAGTCTATAAAGACTTTAAAGTGAAAGTGAAAGTCACTCAGTCATGTCGGACTCTAGGCTACCCCATGGACTAGTCCATGGAATTCTCCAGGCCAGAATACTGGAGTGGGTAGTCTTTCCCTTCTGCAGGGGCTCTTCCCTACCCAGGGATCGAACCCAGATCTCCTGCCTTGTAGGTGGATTCTTTACCAGGCTGAGCCATAAGGGAAGCCCTTATAAAGACTTTAAAACATCATTTAAAATATAATGGAGTTTTATTAAATAATTTTAATAAGTAGAAATATAAATCCCCAAACCAGCATATAAATTTATTGGGGAGTGCATGTGTGCATAAGTGAGTATATAAGTTGCAGTCGTGTTTGACTCTGTGTGACCCAATGGACTGTAATAGTTAATTAATAACTGAATTCTCAGTTCTCTCAGTCTCCAACTATGCCTTAACAGAAAAGCAGAGTTCACTCTTTAAAGGAAATGGTTTTGGCACTTTGGTAGTACCTTTTAATACCTTGAACGTGTCAAACTGTTTCTCAATACTGAAATGGTTCAGAGTTACAATCCCTCAAAAGAGTTGTTCCAGATCATTATTATAATTCCAGTTGAGACTAATTAAGAAGTCATACACAGACTCATGGCATCTAGAAAGATTAGGGAGTTTTGTGATTGTCTAAACAAACTTCTTTTACAGATAAGGAAACAATTCCAGCTACTTCTAAAATGAGCAGAAAAGAGAAGCAGATTTCCTTTACTCCCACTACCCAGGGCTCATTCTCTGAGACAAAGTCCTCCTGTCTTTTCTTTGGAAGAACTTGTGTTAACATTTTCAAACTGAGATTATTCCTTTAAACTCACTGTTCCTCCAAACCCGATTTGTTTGATAAAACAAAACAAAACCCCAAGCACCATATAAAGTGAAATTACAAATGTAGCATTGGATTGTTTTATTTTTAATTATTCTGACAAACATGGTATAAACTTGTTCTATGCAATTAAGAGTAGGTATGTGCAAAGAAAATGGAATTCTATTTTAGGTCTTATTTGAACTAACTCATAGTTCAGTGTATTACATGAAATTAGAACAAGTATAATATTTAAAAAGCTATTGAATTTTAGTAAGAATATCTTCACGGAATGAAGTGCTGCGAAATTGTATATATTGAATTGAGAGTCTATTAAGGCTTTTTTTTTTCCCCCTCTCTACATACAAAGCAGGGTTTGGGAAAAGATTAGAGTATTTTGAATTCAATACCCTTTGAGCTGTCATCTCAAAGATTTACTTAAATCTATGGCAGAATTCTATGGAGCTTTTCTTAGAAGGAACTAAAAGCACATTAGAAGTACGATGACAATAGACTTTTCCAGGGACTAAAAAGAAATCAGGTCATGCTTAATGAAATGAGGCAGCAACCCTAAAGTCAACTGGAATGTTCTGACTCCTCTTTCTTATTTAGTTTTTGTGGGATTCTTCTGAATGTTTTTCTGATAAGCTTTTAATTTCTAATCTAAAATGTATGATGAATAGTAAAAGTGCATACAATGGAAAGGAAACTAACGTGTATTAAGCACCTAAGTCATGCTGGGTATATATATTATCTCATTTAATATAAATGGGAGAGTTGCCTTAGCAACTCAAGCCATTCTTAGCGTAAATGTAACAGGATAAATTCAGTGTCGGCTGCAAGAACCGTAATTCACGCATACTCATTCTGTCTCTCCAAGTTATGTAAGGCTCTCTTTTAGAAAGGCTTAATCACTTTCTTTTATTTACTATTTATTTATTTACACCTGCTTTGGGTCTTCACTGTTGCACGAGGGCTTTCTCTAGTTGCGGCTAGCAGGGGCTACTCTCTGGTTGCAATGTGTGAGCTTCTCATTGAGGTGGCGTCTCTTGTTGTGCAGGCTCAGCCGTTGTGATGCATGAGCTCAGTCGCCCCATGGCATGTGGAATCTTCTAGGGCCAGAAATCGAACCAGTACTCCCTGCACTGGCAGGTGGATTCTCAACCACTGGACTACCAGGGAAGTCTTAGATCTATTTATATGTATGTAAGTTATATACACAGAATTGTCATGTGAATTTGGGATGGAGGAGAAAGAAGAGAACAAGTATTTTAGAACAACTCATTTTCATTTATTCAATGGGTTTTTATTGAGCACTTACTATGTGCCAGAAATGTTGTGGTGTTAGACACAGAGAGGTGAACAAGGAGAAGGCTCTTGGAGACTGCAATACGCTCAAGCAAAGCAGATAGACAGTAAGTCGGTAAACACATACTGGTAGTAATAAATGCTCACAAAGACTTGAACCAGAGGGATTTATACAGTGTGGCTAGCTGTCTATGTAGATGGGATGGGTAGGGTTGGTTTTCTTTTGAAAGTGACAATGTACAACACTTTACTTTATCTTTGCCAATCCTAGAAATAATAACTTTACAAAGCTAATTAAGGTTAAGTATATATGGAAAGTTCCAGAGCTGCTAGTTTCCCTCCCTCGATTCATGTTGAACTTTCAAGACTTTTTTATACACTTTGATACTGGAGATTTTCCTTTTCAAGATTCAGATTTTTTTAAAGAAGTCATGGTTTATGAAGGGTAAGGTAAGTCTTCCTCAACAATCACAGAAAAATGTCAGGGCAGTGCGGTGGGATTTGTCTTTTATACAAAATAATCAATGGAGGAAATTATACTTATTACTACTCTCAAACTTGTCAGCAGATATCTTCCCTGTGGTAAACACTTAAAACAAAGATCCATTTTCTGGCTGGCTGATTTGTTTGTTTGTTTTGAAAATATCTTTGCCTCTCTGGAAAGCATGTTTGTCCTAGAATATAGTATTTTTGCCAAAGTCCCAAGCTGAGGACTGCTCCTCAGGATGGCCTCATACAGAATGTGTGAATTTCCATCATCAACTAAAATGTGAACTTGAACAATAGACAGTTGGCTTTCCTCCAGTCCTAAATAAAGCTGTGCAAGAGCAATGTAAAATTCTCCCTGGATCCGTGGAGGGAGGCGGGGCAGAAAGCTTGCAGTTCTTCTGATGCTATTTAGGGACAATCTCCTTAAGAAAAATGCACCCCTTTCATCTGTCTCTGAGAACTGCAGGGATTCTTCTTTTCCCAAAGTGACATCTGCTTATATTATTCTAATGGGACCTAAACAACAAGGCAGTGAACAGTATGTTTTCCCGGTCGGCCCAGTTATGGCCTGTACACTTCCAAGCTTTGAATTTCCATTGGGAATTCCTATCCAATTGGTTCTATTCTCTAAGGAGCTTAGCATAATTTTGTGAAATTTCTAGATTTTTTTGTGATTGCTTTTCTGTTTTCTTTTTCTTTCTCTGTCTACCAATTACTGTCACATTCCAAACTTCAGTGCTTTGCTTACTGCTTTCCTCCATCAAACAAGTTCCAGCTCATGGCATAATTACTTTTTGCTCATGTCACGGTCATTTATGGTAGCATTTCAGATATTGTGCTTAGGCTGGTGCATGCATGCTAAGCTGCTTCAGTTGTGTCCAATTCTTTGTGACCCTATGGGCTACAGCCGTCCAAGCTCCTCTGTTCATGAGGATTCTCCAGGCAAGCATACTGGAACTGGTTGCCATGCCCTCCTCTAGGAGAACTTCCTGACCTGGGTCTCGAATCCACATCTCTGAAGTCTCCTGCATTGGCAGGCAGGTTCCTCACCACTAGCAACTCCTGGGAAGCCCCATCTTTAGGCCGTTGATAACTCAGAATGAATCAGACAAGACTTTTACCCTGTCTTACGATCCCTGTCTCCTGAATTACCATCTTCAAATACTATGGTACAGCTCCGTCTCATATGACAATAACCTCTCTCTTCATCCAATCCCTAAACCAAATCTTCTCCTGGGTTTTCTTTTTCTTCTGTCAAGGGTGTCATGATTCCTTCAGTCATTCCTTCCTACTGCTACGGCTCTAAACCTTGACCATTGTCCTTTCGTAATGTGTGCTGCTGTCTTTATTCTCCAGGAGCAAGAATCTTACTCACAGACCTTATCATAGACCAACTGGGCCACTGTAATAATCTCTTAATTTGGTTCCCTGCCCCTGAATATTTTCTCTTCCATTCATCCTCCACATATGTCACTGTCATCTTCAACTTTTCAAAACACCTGGGTATTTAACATGGGACTATTCAGAAATGTCCGCCGCTCCTCATTAGTTTGGCTTTCAAGCTCTCCTGTATTCAGATTACCTAACCTCTGAAGTCTTCTCCCCACTCACCCTTACACTGTTGCTCCCTGCCAGCCAGGTTGGCTTTACATGTCTTTTTGCCTCTGCTTGTGTTCTTTTAGCTATGCTCCCTCACCCCTACCCTTACACACAAATTATTTGTCCTTCCACTTCTGTACACATAACTTAATTTTTTCTTATAGAGTTTGACTTAAGTGTAACTTGTCCCCTGAAACCCTCCTAACTCTGCCAGCTCTTCCTGTCCTACTTTGGATTGCCGTGTGTTAAGGACTGAATGTCTATGTCCCCCTAAAATTCATATGTTGAATTCCTAACCTTAATGTCATAGTATTTGGAAGTGGGGCGCTTGGGTGGTAATTAGGTTTAGATTAAGTCATGAAGGTGGGCTCCTCATAATGGGATTAGTGCCCCAATTACAAATAGAGACTAAGAGAGGGAGAGAGAGATTTCTCTGTGCACACGTACCAAAAGAAGACCACGTGGGGACATGGACAGTGCTTGTCTGCAAGCCAAGCAGTGGGCTCTCACTGGGAACTGAATTTGCCTGCACCTTGACTGTGGGCTTCCTCGCCTCCAAACGATGAGAAAGAAATGCCTGTTGTTTAAGCCACCCAGCTGCGGAATGCTGTTACAGCAGCTCAAGCCAACTAAGACACTATAGCTAAAGTCCCTTGACAGTGTCTCCTACCACTTGGCTCAACTTTTTCTCTGGTGACCTGGTTGCTTCTGGAACATAAATGAGCAAGTCCCGGCAGGAGGGAGGGCTTTTGTACTTAAAGTTGTCTTTTTCTGGGAGGCCACTTGTCAAGATATGCCTATGACTCGTTCCCATGCTACCTTGAGTTTCTGTCCAGCTTTCGTCCCTCACCATATTAGCTAAAACAGCAATGTCCATCAATATGTTTCCTTTCACGTTGCTCTCCTTTTCTTCATAGCACTTTCAGCTTTTGACATGATATGATGATCTATTTATTTATCTATTAAATGGGGACCTCAGGCAGACAAAAGTTTTGCCTACTTTGTGTGTGATTCTGTGCCCAGTGCTTCAATAATGTCTGGTACATAGTGGGGTTCAATATATATTTGTTGAATGAGTGAATGACTTTGGCCTGCCTAGTTTCTCCAGGTTCAGAAAACCTCTTGAGAGCCTCACCACTCCTTCCCTGACTAGCACCATGCAGGAATCCAGTTACTTTAGCGGCCACTGTCCACACAACTGAAACCACTTCCATTGAAGTCATCATGGTAGAACAGACACATCTAAACCCTAATTTCCTGCCTCATTGTAGAGTCTGTAGCCCTGCACGTTACGGAACGCATCCTGTCTCTCAAATCCTTCCCCTTCCTTGGCCTCAAAGGCTCTGGCTTCCTCATCTCTCTCTCTGCTCCTGAACATTTACAAGTTCCTCTTTCTTTCTTTTCGCTGGGGGTCTCACTATGCTTATATCTCCAGCTCTCTTATCCTCTTGAATGATTTAAAGTCCAGTTAATTATATGCTGATTATATATTTGCAAATTCACCTGCCCACCAAAATTTATTTGTAATCCCCAGAGGAGTACAAGTGGTACTTTCAGGACTGATCACAGACAGGCACAGAGGGGCAAAATTTGAGTCACCTCATGTCAGTGTTCATAGTGATGCTCAGCCTTCTTGATTCAATTATTCTCATACTGTATGCAAGTATTCTTTTTGCAGTCTTTTTAGTGCCATGTTCTTTGCATTTTGCGTATGGGTTTTTTTTTTTTCGGCTATTTCATTATTCACTATGGTCTGAAGCATGATGCTAAAGTTCTGTGTAGTATTCCTAGGCATAGGAAGGCTGTGATGTAGCTTGCAGAGAAAATATCATTATGTGTGTTAGATAATCTTCACTCAGGCATGAGTTATAGTGCTGTTGCCATTCAATGTTAATAAATCATTAATATATATTAAATAAGGTGTTTTCTATAGGAAAACACATAGAAACAATGAAATAAAAAATATGCATGCTCCTTGGAGGAAAACTATGACAAATCTTGATAGTGTATTCAAAGCAGAGACACCTCTTTGCTGACAGAGGTCTGTACAGTCAAAGCTATGTTTTTTCTCGTAGTCATGTATGGATGTGAGAGTTGGTCTGTAAAGAATGCTGAGCACTGAAGAATCGATGCTTTCAAATGGTGGTGCTGGAGAAAATTCTTGAGAGTCCTTTGGACTGCAAGAAGATAAAACCAGTTAATCCTAAAGGAAATCAACCCTGAATATTCATTGAAAAGACTGATGCTGACATTCAAGCTCCAACACTTTGGCCACCTGTTGCAAGGAGCCAGCTCATTGGAAAAGATCCTGATGCTGGGAAAGACTGAAGACCAAAGGTGAAGGGGGCAGCAGAGGATGAGATGATTAGACAGCATCTTCGACTCAATGGATATGAATCTGAGAAACTCCGGGAGAGAGTGAAGGACAGAGGAGCCTGGTGTGCTGCAGTCCATAGAGCTACAAAGAGTTGTAGCTATAAAGAGCTATAAAGACCAAAAAACAACATTAAACAGGGTTATGTATTGATTGATTGACAAAAATGTTATGACAAGAGACTCAAAGTAACCAATCATTTATTTCCCCTAAGAGCATTATCTTAATATTTGTTAATTTAGTGTTTGTGGTGACTCTATTGACCATAATAACCATGAATAATGAGAATGGATTGCACTTCTTTATTTATTTGATGATGACTACTAAAGCCCTATCCAAAGTGGTTTCTCAAGTTCCTCATCCATATATCCACCGGCCACCTCATTTCTATCTTTGCTTTGCCTTCCTTCTGGCACAGGTTATCACACTGAAACAGTACATCTAATCATGTCACCCCTCTGTTTTAACCTTCCATTAGGTTGATTTGGTATTCCCTGGTAGCTCAGATGGTCAAGAATCCGCCTGCAATGTGGGAGACCTAGGTTCAAATCCTGGGTTGGGAAGATCCTCTGGAGGAGGGCCTGGCAACCCACTCCAGTATTCCTGCCTGGAGAATCACATGGACAGAGGAGCCTGGTGGGCTACAGTCCATGAGATTGCAAAAATTTGGACACAATTGAGCAATTAAGCACAGCACAGCATAGGTTGATTTACCTAGGATCATCCAATCTTCACAGCATAGAACATAACCAACATCTTTGCTCCAACCAGACTTCTCACCCTGCCTTAAATATCAGATGCCTCTATATTGCTACACTTTTGCATATGCTTTTTTCTATCCTTTCAACCTTGCTTAATGTGTAAAATTCTGAATTATTCATTAAGACATCATTCAGGGATTACCTTCTCTGTGAAGATTTCCCAACTGTTTAGACAGGGGGTTGCTTCTACTTCTGACCTCTGACACCTTATTATAGGATTTGCATTATGTCCTAGATTTCTTACATGTTTTTTATACTCGTTTGATGTGTACCACCAAAAAATTCTCCAATTCTTAGCTGATGCTGACTGGATGCCCTATGATTTAACTCAAATCTGACACTGTCTTCTTGGAAATAAGAATCAGGTCCCACGAGTTAAGTATTCAGTCCCCCCAACCTCTGGGGCCAATAGCAAGTCCAGATAATTACCTATGCTTCTGATCTACCAGCTATTAATTGGAGTGTCCCACACCTCCCACAGGTTTGATTATTATAAAAGGATATAACTCGGGAACAGTCAGACAGGAGAAATGCCCAGGGCAGGGTATTGAGAAGGCTGTGTGCAGAACTCCTGTGCCTTCTTCAGGTGCCATTCTTGGAGCGTTGCCATGTGCCCACCAGCCCAGGTGTTTGCCAAATCCCTATAAAAATGGAGGCTCTGTTATCAAAACATGATTGATTAAATCATTAGTCATGACAACCGATTCAACCTCCAGCCCCTCTCACTTTGTCTGAGTTTAGGGCACGGAATAGAAAATTCCAAACCTCTAATCATGATATTCCTCTGGCAATCAGTTTCCATCCTTACTTGCTTCCCAAAAGTCATCTCATTAACATAAACTCAGTTGTATTTGAGGGAGGCTTCAAGACGGAACTTTTATCTTTCTGACTCTGTAGTTATTTCAGAAACCAATGACAAAAGGTCAAATATTATAACAAAATATGCCTCTATGGCTCTTATATAGGAAATAACTAACATATCTTATATATGTTTTAGGAGTTATATGCCAGAAACAGTGATCTAAGACCAAATATATATTTCTTATTACAAATCATAGTGTCACAGTGAGACTCCAACAAATTATCACAGAAAAGGCCAGGTCATTCATTTCATATGGACCTCTAGTTTCAGCATCAAGCACCTATTAAACACTTAGCAATGCTTATTGAATGAACTGAAAGAAAGAATATTTGTGAGTGATGCTAGGATGTAATCTAAGACATTTTCTTAGATATATGTAAGAATATTCTATTTCCAAATTATCATTACTGATGTAATTGCTACTATTTATCTTTATCATCAAAGTTGATCACAGGTAAAATACTCTGAGAATTCAACTGTTGCAATCACAGCCATTAGGAAAGTTTGGAAAGTTTGATTCCATTAACATCAATCTGTAGAACATGTTTGTCAAATTGGTGGATGAATTAAAAAAAAAAAAGCGAATGAGAGAGTGTTGTGTGGTTAATTTAAGAAGAGAAAATCATAAATTCAGATTTAGAATCTTAATTATAGAATCATTCACTCAATCCCCATGTATCTGAGCTTCTTCAACACAAAAGTAGGTTGTGTGTGTTAGTCGCTCAGTTGTGTCTGACTCTTTGCAACCCGTGAACTGTAGCCTACCAGGCTTCTCTGTCAATGGAATTCTCCAGGCAAGAATATGGGACTGGATTCCCGTTCCTTTCTCTAGAGGATATTCCTGACTCAGGAATCAAACACTGGTCTCCTGCATTGCAGGCAAAAATAGGATAATCATGTCCAAATCTGAGAGTTAGTGTGAACATTTATTGGTAGAAGGCCTAAGAATTTTCCTTGTGAATAACAACAGTAACAAAAGACCACTGTAAAAATGGAAATAACTAAGCTTTTAGGTTTATTTAAAGGGACATTTCTATTTTTGGCACAATCAAGGTACGCATAGCTTTCATTCCAGTATCATAGTTGCGCTATAGCTTGGCTCAGAGAAATAATTCCTCCAAAAAGGCATAGCTTGTGTTTTGTTTTGCAGAAATCTCTAGAAGCAGAACATTTCATGGATGTTTTATACAATGACAAATAGTTATTCACAGACAGATGCTGGCCATGTGTTTTCCAAGATCAGTGAAAATGCCAGTAAATGGGAAATTGCAGGGAGGGCAGAAGAGATCTTTCCTGAAGCAGCACCGCTCCCAGTTGGAAGCCTCAGAATCTCTGTGACTTCTGCAGCAGTGTGTGGAGTTTGCCAGGACTCTGGGTGTGGTTCAGTGCAGCTGACTGCAGCATAACTCAATTAGGGAATTCTCAGTGGCTGGGCATCTGGGTTCTCAAATGGTTGTTTATGTTCTCCAGATGGTCTTGGACAGCAGAAAAAGTACATTTAAAAGGAAGAAATACAGACAGGGGAAAGAGTTTGAAAAGTAGCTAAGCTGCTTTTGTCTTTTCCTTATTATAATCTGATTTTGTGGGGGTGGGGGAGGAGGTAATAAAGCAACTGTTTCAGAGAAAAATGCTTCTCACTCATTTCAAGTTTCTTAACCATCTTGAATGATTTCCTTGTCATAAAGGAAACTCTTTTTGCAGGGACACCTGCAATCTAAACAGGAGATATGGAGGATAATGCTTTTTAGAGTGAACAAAAATGCTCAGATTGTACAATTTTATCAGTCACTGTATATCTTACTATTGATGATAAAAACACTTTCTAATGAGAAAGGATGGGCTTCCCTGGTAGTTCAGCTGGTAAAGAATCTGCCTGCAATGCAGGAGATCCCAGTTTGATTCTGGGGTCAGGAAGATCCCCTGAAGAAGGGATAGGCTACCAACTCTAATATTCTTGGGCTTCCTTGGTGGATCAGACAGTAAAGAATCCTCCTGCATTGAGGGAGACCTGGGTTCAATCTCTGGGTTGGGAAGATCCCCTGGAGAAGGAAATGGCTACCCACTCCAGTATTCTTGCCTGGAGAATCCCCACGGACCGAGGAGCCTGGTGGGCTACAGTTCACGGGGTCCCAAAGAGTTGAACATGACTGGCGACTAAGCATAACACAGCACAGCATGACGAGAAAGGATAATGATTAAATATCATGGAGGCATCTTTGGAGACTACATGAAATAAAAGTAAACAACAACAAAACCTCAAGATATATTGAGACATGTTTGAGATGGAGTTTTGTGACCTTTTCATTATGACCTCAGCTCTTATAATGCTGAAAGTCAGAGGCCCTCAAAGTTAATGGAATATTACAGGTGTGGCATTCTATGATTGGATGAGGCGTTTTTCTGCTGATAACCAGTCTTGTTCTTGGAGGAAACTGATTGCCCCAAACACAGTGTTTAAACTAAATGATGTTCCTTTTGAAATAATAGTTCCTTCTTTTACCAAATATTAACTTTCTACGATATGCCAGGCACCATTTTAAGTTTTGGAGAACAAAACAAACAAAATTCTCAATCTCAGAGAACTTTTATTCCAAGTCTAACTATAATAAGGACCACTCCCTACATTAAATGCTTACTCTACACCAAGGTGTTATCATCATTTTTTCTCTTGTTGTTTTAGAACTCCTGCTAGATAAGTGCTATAATTATCATTTAAAGTTGAGAGCAGAAGCAGAGAGAGGTTAAATAATTTCCCCAAGGTCTTGCAGTAACTCTAGGAACTGATTGCCTTCAGGTCTGTCTTGCTTCAAAGCTGTACCCTTTTGCATATACTCTAATGCTCTAGAGAAATATAGGGTATTTCTCCAGATGCTGTGATTTCTAATATGATGGTAAGCAGGACACACATTGCTGCCTAATGTTATGATGATATATATTTCTGCAGCCACCACCACCATGAGTGTGACTACTCTTTACGTGTTTATTCTGCTAGGAGTCACCTCTGAACCTCCGTGAAGGCAAAGGCGTTATTCAACTGTATCCAGGAGTTGTGACTCTTCCCAGAATAGAGGGACATAACTAACTGTTCCATTCTATGAATTATTCTCCATATGCTCTATTTATTCTGTTGAAGTCTCCTGCAGAATAAGATCATGATTTGTCCTTCTCCCCCCTCCACCACTTACAGTAAATTCTTTTGCACTCCTACTGTTAACCTTACCTCAGTCAGGATGGTCATCCTTAAAAAGTCTACAGATGGTAAATGCTGAAGAGAGCGTGGAGAAAAGGGAGCCCTCCTACACTGCTCGTGGGAATATGAATTGGTGCAGCCACTATGCAGAACAGTATAGAGGTTCCTTAAAAAACTGAAAATAGAGTTCCCTTATGCTCCAGCAATCACACTCCCGGGCACATACTCAGAAAAGATGAAAATTCTAGTTTGAAAAGATACATGCACCCCAGTGTTCACAGAAGAGTTATTTGCAATAGTCAAGATACGGGAGCAGCCAAATGTCCATCAGGAGATGAATGGGCATCTATTTTACATGTGGTAATGTACACGTTTCAATGCTATTCTCTCAAATCATCCCACCCTCGCCTTCACCCTCTGAGTCCAAAATTCTGTTCCTTACCTCTGTGTCTCCTTTGCTGCCCTGCATGTAGGATCATTGGTACCGTCTTTCTAAATTCTATATGGAATATATATGTTTATATATGCATGCATTAATATACAGTATTTGTCTTTCACTTTCTGGCTTACTTCACTCTGTGTAATAGGCTCCAGGTTCATCCACCTCATTAGAACTGACTCAAATAGATTCCTTTTTATAGCTGAGTGATATTCCATTGTGTATGTGTAACACAACTTCCTTATCCATTCATCTGCTGATAGATGATCAGTGCAAATTTGATATATGGAACAGGGCACCCAAAGCTGGTGCTCTGGGACAACCCAGAGGGATAGGGTGGGGAGGGAGGTGGCAGGGGGGTTCAGGATGGGGGGGACACGTATATACCTGTGGCCAATTCACACTGATGCATGGCAAAAACAGTTACAATATTGTAAAGTAATTATTCTCTAATTAAAATTAATTAATTTAAAAAAGATGAATGGATAAAGAAGATAGTACATATATACAATGGCATATTATATAGCCTTGGAAAGACTGAAATAATGTCATTTTCAGCAGCATAGATGGACCTAAAGATTACCATGTAAGTGAAATGAGAAAGACAAATATAATAACACTTAGAGGTGGAATCTGAAAAAAAGATACAAATGAACTTGTTAGAAAACAGAAGTAGGCTCACAGAAATAAAAACAAATTTGTGGTTACCAAAGAAGATAGTGGGGGCTGGGGGAGAGATAAATTAGTACTTACAGTACATGCTCACTACTACATATAAAACACGTAAACAAGAACCCACTGAAGAGCACAAGGAACTATGCTCAACATCTTATAATAACTTATAATGGAAAAGAATCTGAAAATGAATGTGCATTTAGATATATGTATACATACATATATATATATATATATTTTTGTTGTTGTTCAGCTGCCCAGTTGTGTCCAACTCTTTGCGATCCCGTGAACTGCAGCATGCCATATATATACATGCTATTGTAGTTCAATTGCTAAATCATGTTTGATTCTTTGTGACCCCATGGAATGCAGCACGCCAGGCCCTCTGTCTTCAACTACCTCCTGGAATTTGCTCAAATTCTTATCCACTAAGTCAGTGATGTTATCTAACCATCTCACCTCTGCCGTCCCCTTCTTCTTTTGCCTTCAGTCTTTCCCGGCAGCATGGTCTTTTCCAATGAGTCAGCTTCCCACATCAGGTGGCCAAAGGATTGGAGCTTCAGTTTCAGCATCAGTCTTTCCAATGAATATTCAGGGTTGATTTCCTTTAGGATTGACTGGCTTAATCTCCTAGCAGAGCAAGAGACTCTTGAAGTCTTCTCGAGCACCATAATTCAAAACGATTCGGTGCTCAGCCTTCCTTTTAAAAATTTATATTCATTTATTTTTAATTGATTGATGATTGCTTTACAGTGTTGGTTTAATTTCTGCATACATCAACATGAATTAGCCATAGGTGTACGTATGTTCCCTCCCTCCTAAACCTCCCTCCCACCTCCCACCCATTCCCACCCCTCTAGGTTATTACAGAGCCCTGGTTTGAACTTCTTGAGTCATACAGCAAATTTTACTTGGCTATCTATTTTACACATGGTAGTCTACATGCTTCCACACTACTCTATGGTCCAACTCTCACATCCGTACATGACTACTGGAAAAACTAAAGCTTTGATTATATGGACCTTTGTTGGCATAGTGATGTCTCTGCTTTTTAATACACTGTTTAGGTTTGTAATCAGTCAAGATTCTGGGAGAAATATCAACAACTTCAGTTATGCACATGATACTAGTCTAATGGGAGAAAATTAGAGGAACTACGGAGCCTCTTAATAAGGGTGAAAGAGGAGAGTGAAAAAGCTGGTTTGAGACACAACATTCAAAAAACGAAGATCATGGCAGCAGGTCTCATCACATCATGGCAAATAGGAGGGGAAGAATGGAATAAGTGACAGGTTTTATTTTCGTGGGTTCCCAAAACACTGAGGATGGTGACTGCAGCCATGAAATTAAAAGACACTTGCTCCTTGGAGGGAAAGTCATGACAAACCTAGACAGCATATTAAAAAGCAGAGACATTACTTTGTCAACAAAGGTCCATCTAGTCAAGGCTATGGTTTTTCCAGTGGTCATGTATGGATGTGAGTGTTGGACCATAAGGAAGACTGAGCATCGAAGAATTGATGCTTTTGAACTGTGGTGCTGAAGAAGACTCTTGAGAGTCTGTTGGACTACAAGGAGATCCAACCAGTCCATCCTAAAGGAGATCAGTCCTGGGTGTTAATTGGAAGGACTGATGTTGAAGCTGAAACTCCAATACTTTGGCCACCGGATGCGAAGAGCTGATACATTAGAAAAGACCCTGATGCTGGGCAAGATTGAGGGCAGGAGGAGAAGGGGACGACAAAGGATGAGATGGTTGAATGGTGTCACTGACTCAATGGACATGGGTTTGGGTGGACTCAGGGAGTTGGTGATGGACAGGGAGGCCTGGAGTGCTGCGGTTCATGGGGTCGCAAAGAGTCGCACACAACTGAACGACTGAACTGAACTGATGGAATCTAAAAGACAAAACAAGCTGACCAACACAGCAAAAAAGAAACAGACTCACAGATACAGAAAAGAAGCTAGTGGGTACCAGTGGGGAGAGAAAACAGGGGAGGAAAAGCTAGGTGAAGGGAACTAATAAATACAAGCTACTATGTATAAAATCAATAAGCTACAAGGACATATTACACAGCACAGGGACTACAGCTAGTATTTTCACTCTAAATGGCATATAATCTATAAAATTTTTGAATCACTACATTGTACACCTGAGACTAATATAATATTGTAAATCACCTGTACCTCAATTAAAAAGGATAAAGAACAAGCTATACAAAGTACTGATTTTTTTTTCTAAAACACACAACTTTCCTGGGTGTAGATATGGTTATTTAGATGATAAGGTCGGGGCTAAACAATTAGAATTACAGCTACTCTAATTTTACTTCTTAACTAAAAAACTCAAAAAGGGAAAAGCATTACTTCTTTGGTGTGCCTGGCCTGAAATTTTATCCTGCTTTCAAAAGTGTTTGAAGCCTGGGGCAGCAGCCTGGGGATATTAATCCAAATTTAAGTTCTCCTTCAGGTCCAAGCTTATATTACTTGGTTCAACTAATATTTTAAAATAAAGCTGGTCCTACACTGAATTTTATTTGCAGAAAATATATGGGTATTCACAAGGCCTCTGGGCAGACTAAATAGGAAAAAAGTGAGAAGGAGTTCATTGAGTCCACAAAACCCTACACTATAAAATACGTACCCATGTGCTCCCACATGGAGCAAATATGGGGTTCTAGAGCAGAGTGAAAATGCACATTGCTTTCCTATGCGGCCTGGGTTGATTATAACTGATGAAACCAGGCAGAATTCTAGATTCAGGGGAAAAGCATCTCTATCATTTGGAAGCTTTCCTCTTCCAGGGCAGCTGTCTTAGTATTCAGGGTTCCCTGGTGAATAGTATTAAGGTAATTACATTTTGGTGTAATCTTAGCAAAACTGAAAAAGCAATGTACTCAATTCAAATACAATGGGGAAATGCTAAGCTTTGTGATAACACAGGTCTTTGTTCCTCTTCAGAAGCACTTTCATCACCTACATCAGAAGAGGGAGGTGAGATTTCAGCAGAGTACATCTGCGGCTCCAAGGGGTGTTTGAGAAGAGGTCATGCTCTTGCTGTATGGGTCACTCTTCAAACCTTAAGCAGCAGCACCTTGAAGCTTCCTCCTTAAATCATACCTAAATTATTTTGCTCAGGTTGTGCAAAAGGATACTGCAGTGTAACTCCTGTAAAATCAAAAGGAAGCTCAGACCAACGCACGCAGGTTGACTTTATCTTTTAATATGTTAAAAGCAAAATCCTGCACCTGTGTTAATTGCTACTCCCAAGATGATGGACTGGGGACAAGAGAATGAGCTGAGCTTTAAAACTGCATTCGGAGCAAAGACCTCAAGAGACAAAGTTAGCCAAGAAAGATTAAAAAAAAATCTTCCAGTTAAAAACCTCACCAGTTGAATGGAATGACAGATGAATGATGGATGCAGGTGGGAAAATGGGATTCCCTTCAAAGAAAAGAGTGTGATGTGCAAGGCAATGAGGGAACGTGAGCTCCTGGTGTGAGAGCGCAGGGAACAGATAATGCCTGTCTCGTGTGCGGTGGTATTGTCAGAAGCTGCTGGGATAAATCCTCTGAAGTGCTGCTACAAAAGAAGGGAAAATCAAGAGCAGTTTCCCATTTTGATAAAAATTTAGAGGCATTGTAATTATCATTGTGCTACTCTTTAAGGTCAAATTTTTGTGAAAGGAATAAGTAAAATTCTGAAGAACATGGGCTTTCGAGACAGACAATTTAAGACCTGGCTCCACTGTTTACTAGTTATAGAGCTATTATTAACCTCACTGAATCTCAAGTTTTCAATCTGTAAATAGGAACAATAATAATTATAATTTCCCTTCTATTTTGTTATAAGGAATAGCTATGTTGGGTTTAAAGTATCAAGAATAGTCAATAACTAAATAGGTCTCCAGAAACGGCAACTGTTGTATTTGGGTGTCATAAATAACAATAAGAGAATAAAACCTTGGCTGAAGTCTTCAAAATAGGTCTTCTCTTGGATGGTCAATGAGTTCTATTGATCTTTAGAAAATAAGAATTGGTCTTTATGCATGGGTGAGTAAACCTAATTGATCATGCCTGAAAAACAAGCAAATGAAAACAGAGAAACAACAACAAAGATGTCAACAATCCCAATACACCAAAAACAAAAGCCAGTACCAAAAGAAACAGAAACACTTGCTGATTGAAATAAACACATTTGTAGGAATTAGGAAAGTATTCTTCTTCCCTGATGGCTCAATCAGTAAAGAATACACCTGCAATACAAGAGATAGCTGTAAAGCAGGAGACCTGGGTTCAGTCCCTGTGTTGGAAAGACAACTTGGAGAAAGAAATAGCAACCTATTCCATTATTCTTGCCTGGGAAATCCCATGGGCAAAGGAGCCTGGCAGGCTGCAGCCCATGGGAACACAAGAGTCAGACACAACTTAGCAACTAAACCAAACGCAAAGCAAACCAAGGAAGGTATACTAGAGCCACTGTGCATGTGTACCACGTCACTTCAGTCATGTCCCACTCTTTGTGACCCTATAGATTGTAGCCCACCAATGTCCTCTGTCTACAGGATTCTCCAGACAAGAACACTGGAATGGGTTGCTGTGCCCTCCTCCAGGGGATCTTCCTAACCGGGGGATCGAACCTGTGTCTTCTGGGGCTCCTGCACTGCAGGCGGATTCTTTACCTTTGAGCCACCAGGTAAGCACATTAGAGCTACTATTCTGCTTCAAATATTCGTTCTTTTGATCCAGAATCCTTACATAGTCTCCCAACCTCATACTTAAAATAGTGCATGGCACTGTTTGTATTTGTGAATGAATGGACTCTGATAAATCCTCACACTACCAGATTAATTTCCTGAATCATTACTATCACACCATCCTGTCCTTGCTCCAAAACCAAGTGCTGTCTCTCTGCAGGGGGATACAAGGTCTCCTGTAGTTATAGAGGGCCATGATATGACAGGTGGAGCAGAGTGAAGAAAAACTTCCAAACCTAGTGACTTTAAGCTACCTTTCCTTGCAGCAATAACACTCTCAAAACACCTCCTAGGAAAGAAGTCAAACTGTGTCATAGGATCGTTTTTTCTTTTTTCTTTACCCTTCGCCTTAAATCAAATTATTTCCAAATTTTCAACTATGTGGTTCATAACCACTCAGTTTCCAGCTCGGTTTCCTCCTCCCAAGTTGGTATTCGTTCTCCTTCTCCTTAATGTACAAACTTGACTGTCAGTAGAAGCAGCTGAATGAAAAGCTGTCAGGAATTTCCACAAATAATTAAAGCATAAAATAAATAATAAATGCCTAGTGTGAGAGAATGCTCCTTTTCTTTCTGTAATATACGCGGTATAGAAAGAACACTGGAGACCCAAGATAGTCAAAAGCCTACTGCTGGTTTTTTCACACATATTTATATTGCTTCTTTGTTTTTCTGCTGAAGTACTAATTGTCTTAAAAACAGTAACATTTTTCACTAGTATATCTGTAGAGATATTGTAGTTTGACTTGATTGCCTGTAAAGGAAGAGTGAGGTATAATATGCTAAGGTAATTAAAATTCAACTTGAGAATAACAAAGTCTACCCTGTATACTGGTCTTCCCTGGTGGCTCTGTTGGAAAGAATCAGCCTGCCAATGCAGGAGGCAAAGGTTCAATCCCTGGGTTGGGAAGATCCCTCTGGAGAAGGAAATGGGAACCCACTCCAGCATTCTTGCCTGGGAAATCCTGTGGACAGAGGATTCTTGCGGGCTACAGTCTATGGAGCTGCAAGAGAGTTTGGACATGACTTAGTGACTAAACAACAACAGCCCCATATACATTCTGATTCAATTCTGTTTCTCTTTCCGCCTTGTCTCTCTGCCTCAGAAACATCTTTCCTGCATCTCTTTTCCTGTTGTACACGTATTTGCTGTTCAAGACAATAGAGGGGAAAAAATGGAATAGAAAAGAAGACTGGCGGGTAGGACAGGACACTATTAACATAGCTTCCAAATAGGACTCGAAGCCATGTTTGCTTTTCTTTGTCATTTCCAACTGAGAACTGCGAACTTGGGAGCATAGTGTCTTTTGGGGGACTCCTCCCTGGTTGTCAGTTCAGATACTCTCTTGGGAAGATACTCTCGAGGCATAAAACTTCAAAGAAATGCAATAGCTCCTCAGTTAAAACCCAAACCAAAAAATAGTCCCTTATTCAGGAATATATTTTGTTTACTTGTTTATTTGCTTTTTTTTGTACTGAAAATTCCGTGAAGGCCACAGCCACATTTGTTTTGTTCACTAAGTACATTCCCAGTGCCTATCCAGTTAGTGGTGCTTAGTATGTATTTGCTGGATGAATCAGAAGAGCTCACAGTTATTGAGCAGTCTGTGTGTGCTGGCATAGTTGTAGGAACTTTGTGCACATTAGCCTGTTCATTTCTTGTTTTGTTTTCATTGAAGTTTTTTTTAAATTTTTGTTTGTCTTTTCTTTAAGGTTATTACTTTTTATTGTTTTTTAAATTATGGAAGTATGATAACACATTTACAGGAGATTTAGGAAATACAGAACAAACTTGCATACAGTTCCACTATAAATTATAATTATTTTTTAAATAGATAAATTATTATTTCTAGTTGAAGCTTCAGTATCAAACTCTCAAAAATTAATAAAATGAATAGATAGAAAAATAGGAGAATATAGTATACCTGAAAAGCATTATGAATCAATTCAATATAATTGAGATTTACATGATTTTCACACAACAGGAGGATACGAATTCTAAAGTTCCCATAGACTATAAGCCAGGAAACACTGTGACATATCCAGGGACATAAAACAAAGCGCAAAAATTTCATGATCTAAAGGTATTGAAATCATGCAGAGTCTGTTTTTTTATCACTGTGGATTTAGAAATCAACATCAAAGGAAACTATTTTCAAGTGCAATGTAACATTTACCAAGAGATATTTTTGACTTTTAGCCATTGAAATTCTCAGTAAAGTTAAAAGACTGGAAAAACACAGAGGGTGATTGCAGAGAAAAAAGCATTTAGATTAGAAATTAATATCAAAATGAGAAATTATTGTCAAAGATACTTTTAAAAACCCCATATATTTGGATCTTAAATGTCCACTTTGAAATGATGGATGTATCTAAGTAGTGATAACAAGCAAAATTAGAAAATATTTGTAACAGAATAAAAATGAAAAGAGAATTTATTAGAATTTATTTCATCCAGCTTGGCATTTTGCATGATGTACTCTGCATATAAGTTAAATAAAAAAGGTGACATATACAGCCTTGACATACACTCTTCCCAATTTGGAACCAGTCCATTGTTCCATGTCCAGTTCTAACTGTTGCTTCTTGTCCTGCATACATGTTTCTTAGGAGGCAGGTAAGGCGGTCTGATATGCGCATCTCTTTAAGAATATTCCATAGGTTGTTTTAATCCACACAGTCAGACTTTAGTGTAGTCAATGAAGCATAAGTAGATGCTTTTCTGGAATTCTCTTGCTTTTTCCATGATCCAACATTTAAATCATTAATGACATCCCTCAAGATGTTCCTATTCTTATTTTTTCTGCGCTTGATAAAATATTCTTAGAGAAATGTTACTATGTCTCACCATGATAATGTACTTTTTCTTTTCCTTTATTTTTTCTGATTTTTTCTTTATGTATCTTTGTTTCTTTCTTGTTAAGGTGTCTGACGGTTTATGATGTCTATCTTCTTTGTGAATTGTAAGTTTTGCCATTAAAAATATTCATCTTTGTTCCATTTAAAATAAATGTTAAAAGAAAAGAATTCAATGAATGGCTTCCATGAAGCAGGTTTTACAGGAAGAGAAGGTTGGAGATGTGAGATCATGAGTTTAGATTGTGTCCTTGCTGTACCTTTACAGTGTTTGTTGAAGCGAAATTGCTCAGTCGTGTCCGACTCTTTGTGACCCCAAGGACTGTAGCCCACCAGGATCCTCCATCTATGGGATTTTCCAGGCAAGAGTACTGGAGTGGGGTGCCATTGCCTTCCCCAGGGGATCTTCCTGACCCAGGGATCAAACCCTGGTCTCCTGCATTGTAGGCAGACGCTTTACTGTCTGGGCCACCAGGGAGTGTTTATTAACTGCAGTGTTTATTAACCATAGGTCATTCTTTTTTGTTTAGAATGTTTAATATATGATGAAGTAGTGACTGGTCAATAGTGTCAACTTATGCAGGAGACATTTTCAGGAAACACTTCTTGGGTTGTTTTTACACTGTATAATTTTATATTCAGAATTTAAAAATTGTGAAATACAACATGCACGCAGAAATATACAGAATGCATTATATAGAATATACTAAAGTATTTCAGAATGAGGGGGTTTGGGATGGGGAACACATGTGGACGCCTGGCTGATTCGTGTCAATGTATGGCAAAAACTACTACAATATTGTAAAGTAATTAGCCCCCAACTAAAATAAATAAATTTATTAAAAAAAAAAAAAGAGCAACCACGTAGCCACTGACCAGGTCATATATGGCAGTCTGATGACATCCCAGATCTTTGAGTCCCATCCCACACCTTCTCCTGCTAGATGTATCCCCTATCCTGAATTTTACAATGATCGCTTCTTTTTTTTCTTTACACTATCTATGCCAAAATTTTCATCTCTAAGCACTATAATTAGTTTTCTTATTTCAAACTCTATAGAAATAAAATAATATGTTCTTTTGTGTCTGGCTTGTCTTGCTCAATATCATTTCTATGACATTTATCCATGCTGTGGCGTCACAAAGAAGGGCAATGCTAAAGGATGTCAGCTACTGCACAACTGCACACATTTCATGTGCTAGCAAGGTAATGCTCAAAATCCTCCAAGCTAGGCTTCAACAGTACATAAACTAAGAACTTTCAGATGTACAAGCTGGATTTAGAAAAAGCAGAGGAACCAGAGATCAAAGTGCCAACACCAGTTGGATCACAGAAAAAGCAAGAGAATTCCAGAAAAATATCTACTTCTGCTTCATTTACTGTGTGGATCACAACAAAAAGGAATATTCTTAGAGAGATGAGAATACCAGACCACCTTACCTGCCTCCTGAGAAACCTGTATGCATGTCAACAAGCAACAGTTAGAACTGGACATAGAACAATGGACTGGTTCAAAATTGGGAAAAGAGTACATCAAGGCTGTATATTGTCTCCCTGCTTATTTAACTTACATGCAGAGTATATAATACAAACTGCCGAGCTGGATGAAGCACAAGTTGAAATCAAGATTGCCAGGAGAAATATCAATAACCTCAGATATGCAGATGACACCACCCTTATGGCAGAAACTGAAGAGGAACTAAAGGGCCTCTTGATGAAGGTGAAAGAGGAGAGTGAAAAAGCCGGCTTCAAACTCAACATTCAAAAAATGAAGATCATGGCATCTGGTCCCATCCATTCATGGCAAGCAATGGGGAAAAAATGGACACAGTGACAGGCTTAATTTTGTTGGGCTCCAAAATTACTTCAGATGGTGACTGCAACCGTGAAATTAAAAGACACTTGATTCTTGAAAGAAAAGCTATGATAAAACTAGACAGTGTATTAAAAATCAGAGACATCACTTTACCAACAAAGGTCCTATAGTCAGAGCTATTTTTTTTTCCTGTAGTCATGTATGGATGTGAAAGTTGGACCATAAAAAAGGCTAAGCGCCAGAGAATTGATGCTTTTGAACTGTGGTGTTGGAGAAGACTCTTGAGTCCCTTGGACAGCAAAGAGATCAAACAAGTCAATTCTAAAGGAAATCAGTGTTGAATATTCATTGGAAGGACTGATGTTGATGCTGAAGCTCCAATACTTCGGCCACCTGATGCAAAGAGCCAACTAACTGGAAAGACCCTGATGCTGGGGAAGATTGAGGGCAGGAAGAGAAGGAAGTGACAGAGGACTAGCTGGTTTGATGGCATCACCGACTCAATGGACATGAGTTTGAGCAAGCTCCAGGAGATGGTGAGGGACAGGGAAGACTGACGTGCTGCAGTATGTGGGGTTACAAAGAGTCAGACATGACTGAGTGACTGAACAATAACATCCATTGCATATTGCCTGTTACTTTTGTGTGCTCCATGGTATTCCATTGCATAAATATAGCACTATTTTATCACTGATGGGCATTCAATTGTTATAAATCATCCCAACATGAACATTTTTGTATGTCTCATGATTCACTTTTCTTTAGATAACTGCCTAGGGCAGGATTGTTGGTTCATAAGGCTTGTGTGTGTTCAACTTTAATTTGTTGTTGTTGTTGTTCAGTTGCTAAGTCATGTCTGACTCTTTGTGACCCCATAATCTGCAGCACACCAGGCTTCTCTGTCCTTCACTGTATTCCAGAGTTTTCTCAAGCTCACGTCCATTGAGTCAATGATACCATACAACCATTTCATCCTCTGTTGTTCCCTTCTCCTCCTGCCCTCAGTCTTTCCCAGCATCAGGATCTTTTCTGATGAATTGGCTCTTCACATCAGGTGGCAAAAATATGGGAGCTTCAGCCTCATCATCAGTCCTTCCAATGAACATTCAGGATTGATTTCCTTTAGGATTTACTGGTTTGATTTCCTTGCAGTCCAAGGGACTCTCAAGAGACTTGTCCAGCATCACAGTTTGAAAGCATCAATTCTTCAGTGTTCAGCTATTTTTATGGTTCAATTCTCACATTTGTACACGACTACTGGAAAAACCATAGCTTTGACTATAGGACCTTTGTTGGCAATGTGGTGTCTTTGCTTTTTTAATACACTGTCTAGTTTCTCATAACTTGTCTTCCAAGGAGCAAGCACCTTTTAATTTCTTGGCTGCAGACACTCTCTGAAGTGTTTTGGGAGCCCAAGAAAGTAAAATCTGGCACTTCCACTGTTTCCCTTTCTATTTGCCATGATGTGATGGTACCTGCCTCCATGATCTTTGTTTTTTGAATGTTGCATTTCAAGGAGCTTTTTCACACTCTCTTTTTTCACCCTCATCAAGAGGCTCTTTTTAGTTCCTCTTCGCTTTCATTACAGTGGTATCATCTGTGTATCTGAGGTTGTTGATACTTCTCCCACTAACCTTGATTCCAGCTTGTGATTTATCCAGCCCAGCATTTCACATGATATACTCTGCATATAATTTAATGCCGTCAAATACTTTTCCAAAACAGTTGTAGCAATTTATTCTCCCATCTGTAGTGTATGAAGGTCCCTGTGACTTCAAGTTTTCTTTAACACTTGTTATGATCACTCTTTTTAATTTTAGTTTTCCAGGAGGGTGTATCATGACATCTCATGGTGCTTTATTTGCACTTCCATGATAATAAATGAAGAATGACTTATAGCAAGTCTCTTTATTATTTGTGAAATTTACACATTGAATATGTCATCTTCTACTTCATAATTTGCCTTTCTATCTTCTCAATGATGACTTAGAAGACAGACATAAAATATTTTAATGTCATCAAATATACCAATTCTTATTGCTGTGTTTTTAAAAAGAACTCCTGACCCAACATCAAAAAAACCATTCTTTTATTCTATTTTTTTAAACTTTGTCTTACTTTTTCACATTTAGGTCTAAATTAGACTTAAGCCTTCTATGTGGTAAGTTGCTTCATTCATGTCCAACTCTTTGCAACCCTGTGGACTGTAGCCCGCCTGGCTCCTCTGTCCATGGGATTCTCCAGACAAGAATACTATAGTGGGTTGCCATGCCATCCTCCAGGGGATCTGCCTGATCCAGGGATAGAACCCATGTCACTTATGTCTCCTGTATTGGCTGGCAGGTTCTTTACCACTAACACCACTTGGGAAGCCCAGACTTAAGCTTCATGTATGTAGATATCCATTTTTTTATATGAGTACGAAATTATCTGTTATCATTTATTAAAAAAAAAAGAGTTACCCTCTTTTCTCCATGATTCTGCACTGGGCATTTCATCATAAATTACATTTCTTGGATTTTTTTCTTCAATTTGTAAATAACTGGTAAATATATCTATATCCATATATCTTATACCAAGACCACAATGTCTTAAATGTAAATATTATACTTTTGTAATGTCTTGATATTTGTTAGAGAATGTTCACTTATCATTTCTCAAATGTCTTGGTTGTTCTTGGCCCTTTGCATTTTCTTGCGTATTTCGAAACAGTTTGTCAGGTCCTGCCTACTCCCCTGCCTGGAAAGGAAACCTATTGTGAATTTTTTTGAGATTGTATCATATTTAACACGTTGGAAAGATTTGACATTTTTTACAATATTGAGTCTATTGTTGGATAATGATGTGTCTCTCATTTACGTCTCTTCATTTAGTCTTAATAATATAGCTTTATAGTTTAATTCACATCCTTTGATTATTTATTGATATTTGATACTTTTGGTGCTTTAAAATTTTAATTTTAAAAACTCATTTCTAAGTCTCTGTGACTAGTATATAGAAATATAATTAATTTTAAATAGAAACTTCTGTTTAGTAATTCTGCCAAACTCGTGTACTTGTCTTAATGGTTTATCTGTGAATTCTTTTATATTTTGCATATACCCAGTCTGCCTCTCCTTCCCTTGTCACCCACACAGAATGCAGTCATAGTCTCATTTGTGTCTGGTGCCTAACACCTAATAGTAAATGAAATGACATTCTAGAGCAGTGCTTCTTAATCAAGGTTGAGAATCTTTTAAATAAAACACTCCTGTATCTTAACTGCTTCTATAGGTTTGGGCTAGGGCTTGAGTATATCTATCCTTAAAATTTTTTCAAATTGCTCTGATGTTAAAAGTTGTCTGTAAATGATTGTTCTGTACCAATAAAATAATGTGAAGTACAAATCAGTTTTCTGTATAATTTAAGGTCTAAATATATTTTACTCTTAACTGTCTGAATAACTGAGACAAAAAGACTCTGTTTTGGCTTGCTTGAATTTCCTTTTACTCTTGATTTGACAAGGGTACACTCTAACAAAACAGCCAATAAAATATTGTGTTAGATTTATTTGTAAGAAGAAATAGGAATCTAAAGGTAAGAAATGGATGTCTGGAGAAGAGGTGGCTGAATGTTTTCTCTTTTGGCTGAAATCTCAACAAACAATAAGCTACGATGAGTAAATCATTTTTAAGTGGATGAGGCTAGGAATCCAGATGTTTGGAAGCAAGATGCTAACTGGTAATGTGTTGTGGCCCATCATCGAGGCCCTTCCTGAGGGAAATGATAGCAAAGCCAGACTCTCTGCTTTCTGAATATCCTCTAGAAACCACTCTTGTTGTCACTAGCATCACAACTTTGTTTCAGCTGGCAATTTACCAACATCTGCTTGGCAAGGATTATTTTTTTCCCTTCAACTCTCAGATGTATATTTTCCCATTTTGAAGCCCTGAACCCAACACAGAGCAAGAAAAGAGTATAGAAAATCACAAAGGCTGTATTCCAATCATTTTCAGGAAAACCTCCAGTCTCCTTATTTAAAGTATTATTTTTGCTTTCAAAATCTTGGCAGCATAAATTATCAGTGTGTACATCACTGTTTGGAGTAATCCAAAGGACTGAAACATACATGCATATACAGCTGTGCAGGTAGTCTTTTACAGTTACTTGGAGTTTTGTAAAGAAAAGTGTCAGACCCATCAGTTTTAAATTCCAGAATATAAAAAGCTGCATTTTACTAGTATTTCAACCCTAAGGATTTACGGATTTTGAAAATTAAATGGTTAGCAGGGGGAAGATTTACTAAACATACAAAATCATCAATAATGTCCTTTACATTTTGGCTGGAACAAGGTCACCTTTTTGGTTCTTGACCACTTTTTAAATGATTTCCAAAATTATCTGATCATTTGTTAGTGTACAAATTATATTTATTGGGAAAGGAGACAGAGAATTTCTTTGGTTGCTCAGAGGCCAACTTGGACAGATAGACTACAGTGTTATACAAGCCAGCTGAGAGATAATTAAGTCATTTGAATGTGAGTTTTCTTGGCTTCCCTTTCCCATTTTTTTTCTCCTGTCTCTTCTTGGAAGCAAACCATGGCTTTTGTCCCATGTCCTTTCCCCAAGTCTTTTAAACATTTCCTCCTCCTGATGAAGGTAAGGGTGCAATATTTCTTCTTATTGAGGAAAAAGTGTTGAGAAAAATTACTAGCAAAGATTCATAAAAGAAAGCATAGATTCTTACAGAGTCTTGTGAAAATATTTCCCTTAACTCTATGTTATCTTTAAATGGTCTATTTACATATCACTTCCGCTTTAGACTGAAACTTCCTGCAGGACAAGATTCTCTCTCACTCTTCTTTGCAGTCCTAGCACCTAATATAATAGGTGATGAAGAAACACAAGGCTCCTCAAGTCCACGGGATTCTCCAGGCAAGAATACTGGAGTAAGTTACTTGAACCCAAGGAGACCATCTAACCCAACTTCTTTATTTTATGGAGAAGGAAGCAGACATGGAATGTGAAGATATTGTCCAAGTTTCCAAGATAGTCAGTGGTAATGGCCTGCTCTGCAGAAGAGTTTTCAAAGCCAGCTTCTGTTTTTTTTTCTGTCACAGACTATTTGCTCACTCTGTGCTGTGCACACTCAGCCAGAGAGGAACACGTTAAGCACGAGGCCACTTGGAGATATCATAAGAGATTTTGGGCAGTGGGACCATCATTTGGCTGGTGGTCCTTGGCTCTCCACGTTTTATTCTCATAGTCCCAGATGGTAGGATAATTTCACATGCCCAGTGCCTGGCTAAATGATCTTGTCCAAACTCAATATCAAGAAGATAAAATGGTGCAACTGGGATGGAAGCAGTAATTTGGAACCTACAACATAAATAATCTGGGCTTTCTCACTAAAGAAAATACATTCGCATCTTGCTACACAAAGGCTAAGTGCAGATCATTTTTATATTTTTCTATCTTCAAATCTAAGTGATTTAAAAATTTAAAATCTTTAGGTATTTAAAACCTCTTTTTCTTTGTCCAACAAAATTCTGTCACTTTCCCATTTGTACATAATAAATACATATAAAAGGTTAACTGTGTTAATAAGGTTAAATATCTTAAAATGGATACTATGTTAAATATTTTTAATACATATGTTAGAAAGTCAGTATTATTACTTTTTGTTTCATAGGTGATATTATTTTCTAAGAAATTTTGGGGTATTTCATTACAAGTTAATTCCTTTTGAGTATTTAAAATGGCTTTCCTGCCTAACTAAAGGTTTGACTTACTTTCTATAAAAATAGAGTGCATTATTCAAACTAAAAGATGTTGGTTGTTTTCCAAAAAATTGGTATCAACTATTTAGCTCACATCCAAGCTATAATACAGTATTGTTCCTGTTTGACTGCTGTTTTGACTTAAACAGAATCATTCCCTATTTAATGGCCAACAAATGTTGAATTTGGAGATAGAATTACATACATTGGATTAAATGCCATATACAAATAAATACAGTATGCTGTTGTTTAAGGACTGCTGGGGCAATCTACTGCCAAGTCTTGAAACATTAAATCCTACTTCTCTTCTACTAAATAATAATATAGGCTTGAGCTGCACTGGAGAATAGGAGGTGATGCAGCTATTGAAATCAACAGAATCAGGCATCCAGTCACCAATTTGGGCTGGCAACTTGCCAAGGTAGATTTTATTTTATTTTTTTAACTACTGTTAAAGCTGGCAGAATTAAAATATAGACAAACATTCACATGCACACTATGAAAAGGGACAAAAATGAATATCAGTCAAAGGGTCAGAGACTTTGGGATTTCAGTCTTTCTCGTGTAATCCATCTTAAATTACTTGTTGGATCATTTCTTTGTCCCTCACATCCAGATACCTATTTGGATGCAATGGAGCTACCTTTAAATATTTTATGCAACGTTTTCATTTTCTGGCTAAAGGCCAGGACCATGCTCAGGTCTATATTATAGTTTCCCAGTTGGTGAAGCTCAACTTTAAAATTTGAACAATTTAAAACCAAGAGAAACCTTTATAGAAATCAAAAAGTTGCAAAAATACGTCCATGTCTTCTTTTCCTCTTAATAAGCAGGGTATAATGGATTCAAAATACATATCACCTTGGTGCGTTGTGGTATTTGGGTAGGATTTAGCAAGAGCAAAATTTCTTGGCATTTCTATAAGCTTTTATTTCTATTATCTCCAATACTTTCAAATCTCAAGGAACAGTTTTGGTGCTAATTACCAGATTTTGACTTTTATGAAAACCCCACACCACATGTCCTGATTTTATAGTTGCATGTGGAATCTGAAATGTGGTTTTATCAAAATAAACTCACACTTTGGTGTGTGGAATTTCACTTGCAAAGTAGAGATCATAATTTCAAAAACAAACACAAATTGCACTTGGTTTGCTTGAAAAAATTAAACACTTGGCTGTGATGAGTTGAAAAATGTTTTACTCAAGTCCTAGCTTTTCTCTGAGAAGCATCTTTGGTCAAAGCCAAGTGGTTATGAACATCATCTTCCGTGCAAGCACTTTGTCATCTCCTTACTTAACTGGTATCTTAAAAGATGGAGATATTTCCCCCTCAATCCTTAACATTATTTCATTCTTTTTCTGAAACCCAAAGATCCATTCTAACATTTTTTGCTTATTTGGGTCAACAGCAATGTTTGTAAAATAACCAGTTACTGGGAAAAAAAGAAGATTCTTATATTACTAATTAAGTCTAAGAAAAAAAAATTGAATATACTGCTGTCTAATGTAGAAATCATCAGTTTCTTGGGAGGCAGTTTTAGTGTAGTAGAAGACATCTGTATTTTAATTCTGGCTGTGCCATCTACCAGTACTTTTATCTTGAGCAAGTTACATAACCTCTCAATGTTCATATTTCCTCATCTAATGAGCAGCAATAGTTGAAAGAAAAATTTTGAAAGTAAAATGATAAATGAGACATGTAGAATTTCTAGTGAAGTGCCTGGAACATAGTAACCAATGAAGCTGCTGGTGATTGTGATTGGCATTTTAGGTTCTTGGAAATAGGATAAAATCAAATGTCATTAGAACACTTGACTTACTTAGGTTTTTAAGTTTTATATGTGAAATGAGAAATTGGTTTGTGCTAGTTTTGTGTGCTTAGTCGCTCAGTCATGTCTGACTCTGTGACCCTGTGGACTGCAGCCCACCAGGTTTCTCTGTTCATGGGGATTCTATAGGCAAGAATACTGGAGTGGGTTGCCATGTTCTCCTCTAGCGGATCTTCCCAACCCAGGGATTGAGCTCAGGTCTCCTGCATTACAGGCAGATTCTTTACTGTCTGAGCCACCAGAGAAGCCCAAGAATACTGGAGTGAGTAGCCTATTCCTTCTCCAGGGTGATCTTCCCGACCCAGGAATCCAACCGGGTTCTCCTGCATTGCAGGAGGGAATGCCTTCCCTGCTACCCAGGAAGCCCTGTGCTAGTTTTACCTGTCATCAGCTCAATAAAAATGCTTGATTATATTATACATTAAAGCTATTTCAAAACTAGCTCTCATGATCAAATAGGCCCATAAGCCAGTAGCAGAAGAATGCAAGAAAAATTCCTGCAAAAAAGGGACATACATTTGAGATTTGTTTTGAAATTTATAGGGTACACAATACATCCCTGGAGGTCTCTGAGTGTACCGTAAAACAGAGAGGTAGAGAGAGGTAGACAATAGTCCTATTGTCAACAGATTTGGATTGAGAGCCACTCCTACCACTTACTACTATAAAGCTTCCAGCAGGTTAATTAGCCTCCTAAAGATGAATAGTAACATTTATCCCAAATTGATATTTTGAGAATCAAATGAGATAACACATGCATAGTCTTAGCAAGGTCTCTTGCACATGATAAGCATTCAAGAGATGATTTAACTCTCAACATGATTATTCGTCCTCCTTTACCGTGTGGCTCAGTGATAAATAATCTGTCTGCCAATGCAGCAGACACAGAAGATGTGGATTCAATCCCTGGGTTGGGAGGATCCCCTGGAGAAGGAAATGGCAACCCACTCCAGTATTCTTGCCTGGAGAATTCCATGGATGGAGGAGTCTGGCTACAGTCCAAAGAATTGCAAAGAGTCAGACACGACTGAGTGACTGAGCATGTTTCCTTTTAAGACTCTTTCTTGGTAGCCTCTATGTACCTTTCTGGAAGGGATACAAGTGGAAGAGAATATACAATTATGCTTTTAAAGTTTCTCTTTCTATCCAAGATCCTCATCATTTTATACGAATATTGTTCTAAAGAGCTTGTAGCTTTATAGAGAGCTAGCTTCTATTTCAAAAAGAAGTGAATCTTAATTATTTGAACATGATAATCAGTCTCCAGTTGCTCTATTTCTTCATCTTTGATATACTAGAGCAATGTGTACACAAGTAGCCATGGACCTTTGGACTTCATCATGAACCTTTTTATGAGTCTGTTGCTACACTCTTTACGAGATTTATCAAAGTAACACTGCTAGTTCTGTAAGAGTCTCTTATCCCATGAATGATTTATAACAAAGAGGAGCTACTTTATTAAAAGGATCTCATGCTCCAGAGGCTCTTGTAATGTCAAAGAGCTAAGAGCTGCCATTGTTACATTAGAAAAAAATCCATTTTTATTAATGAAAAATGAAGCAGCTTGTCAATTGATTCAGTCCTCAATTTTTTTCTTCTTCTTCCCTTGTTTCTTTCCCTTAGTCAGTTTCATTTATTCATTCAGCAAATATTTCTTGAATTTTATGGTGTCCTAGGCTTTGCCAAAGAGGTAAGTAAAACACACAGACCCTCTGTTGTCATGAGCTACTAGTGGTTCTCATAGTGGACTGCATGTTAGAATGATTGGGGATTTTTTCCCCAAAGACCCCTACCCAATGATTATATCTGAGCATCTGGGGTTGTTGAGGTAGGTTGAATCTACTGCTTCAAAGGGTCTCACAATGGCAGTGCGGTGAACTGTTGTGGTCAAGAAATAGAAGGTAGGCGATGGATGTGGTAAAGAAGCACGGACCTCAGCTCAGACCATCCCCATCCACCAGAAACTGTTACCTAAAATAAAACCACATTTAACAAGACATTTGTTCAGATTATCAAATGCAATTATTTTTTCAGAAACTGCCCTGCACTGTTGATGGGACTGTGAGTTGGTACAGCCACTATGAAGAATAGTCTGAAGGTTTCTTAGGAAACTGAAAATAGAGCTACCATATGACTCTGCAATCTCACTCCTGGCATATATCTGGAGAAAAACGTGGTTCAAAAGCATACACGCCCTCCAATGTTCATTGTAGCACTGATTACAATAGCCAAGACATGGAAGCAACCTAAATGTCCATTGATGAGTAAATGGATAAAGAAGATGTGGTAAATATATACACATACACACACACACACACACACACACAATGGAATATTACTTAGCCATTAAAAAGAATGAAATAATGCCATTTAGAGGAATATAGATGACCTGGAGATTATAATACCAAGTGAAGTAAGCCAAACAGAGAAAGACTAATATCATATGACATTGCTTATATGCAGAATCTTAAAAATTATACAAATGAACTTATTTCCAAAACAGAAACAAACTCACAGACCTAGAGATGGAAACTATGGTTACCAAGAGGGGAAGGGAAGAGGGAAACGACTGACACACTGCTATATTTAAAACCGATAACCAGCAAGACCTACCATATAGCACAGTGAACTCTGCTCAATATTCTGTAATAACCTAAATATGAAAAGAATCTGAAAAAGGATCCAAAAAAGAACTGAAAAAATGATTCAGTTGACTAAATCATTCTGTTTTATACCTGAAACTAACACAACATTGCTAATCAACTATTTTCCAATATGAAATAAAAATTTGAAAAAAGAAAATACAACTCTTTCTCAATTTTACTGTGAGGATGGGATATTAAAAAGAGCCTTCTGAGGACTTGTGCCTCATCCCAAATATATGCTACAATTTGAAAACTGCATAGTGCGGTCATCACAGCAGCTTTTTAAAGCAGGAAAAATAGGCCTCAAGTATCTATAGTAAAATTTTATTAATCACTTGAACTACACATGCTAATTCTTTCATCTCCTTTCTCTTACAACATTTTGCTAGTAGAATATTTCATGTTTCCTAATGCCGCCAATTATTCACTAATGGTTATGGACACACACTTCCTTTTTAGTTTGCTCTTCATACACGGTTTTCTGAATCTGTTGGTTAATTTTTCATGTGACTTCAATGTCATCACTTAGTTACTACAAAGGTAACAGACAGTAGTAAAATCAAGAATTTTGGAATTCATCAGTGTCATATATTTCCTGAAACTTGCTTAAAATTATATCTGGATAAAGTTATGAGTCATGATGCTTTTAATCTGCAGCCATAATGTGTCTGACTTCATTTGATTGCATGTTTAGAAGGATGGATGCAAGCATGAAAAAGTCATTTAATGGTCTATTAAAACATTGATTTGTTTGATTCATTAATACATAATGAAATGTATACTGTAAGGAACTACTGAAACATATTTCTTTGGCTACAATTCAAAAATGCTTATGTGATTGGAGAGAATTATTTTTCTAGGAGAATAAAGTTTAATAGTAATCAGATGTTCATTCTGGAAACACAAGGATACAAATAATATTGTTGGAAATGATATTCAAATGTTTGTGTTATATTCAGCTTGTAGTTTTTGTTGGTTCAGAACCACGCTTATAATCAGAATACATAGAGAAACAAATATTGCTTTTTTTGTGTATTTTTAATTAAACTTCTTACAGTTTGAGTGGCAGCTCTGGAAGCCAGAATGAAGGTACATACAGAAGCCCAAGGATGTCATGTTAATAACTGTCCACTGTTCTAGCAACCTGAACCTAAATGTAAGACTGCTGTATCACAGCTCCACTGACCTCTGTTTGAGTGATATACCTATTTGTGCAATATGGCAGTGTTAGTTTGGCAAAAGCATTTGATTTTTGTGGCATATTCAAATTTTCACACTACTGAGGAGAGTGGTTTTAAAGATTTCTGAATGTTGTACCATAGTCAGAGGGCTACTAGGTAAATATATGAGCTATATATTTCAATCTTTACTTCATTTCCTCAAGAGTGATCTTTTGTGATCAAATGCAAAAAAGAGGGGACATGATTCCTTTATGACTTGATTCTGATTACCTTTCCAGTTTCATTTGCTTTCTTGAATTTAATTTCCTGAAGTCTTGGATTGTGTTTTTCTTTTTTTTTTTTAAATCTTGCTTTCATTCCCAGGATCTGACATAGTGTTGACATCTATTAATTGCTTAAAACTCATGTGTAGAATGAATGAACAATTAAGTGAATAAATAAATAATTAAGGAGTGAATGGAGGAGCCAGACAGAAATAGAAAGATTTGGGAAATCAAAAGGTTAAAAAAAACATAACCAATATTTGAATTTTTTTCCTTTAATTTTTGTAGTTAAAATTTCTTGATTTTTTTGATTCTGTCATATTAGTTACAGTATCTTTTCTTTTGACTCAAGATGATAAAAAAAACACATGGGATATATATCTTCTGTGTTTATATATGTATACATGAAATAGCAATCAGTATCCTTCACTTTTACCTGTCCTATTAGAATCCTACAATATCTACATATTTATTTTGTCTGCATAAAACTTAGTATAAACTGATTGTTCATAAGAAGATTATTCAATCTTTACTGGTAAAATTATACTGTGGGGTTGGCACCCTGTGAAAAAGCAGATGAAGGAGCTAACCATGGTGGGAGAGGCCAAATAGCAAGTCACAAGTGTTATTTGATGCTCTTTAAAAAACAGAGTGAAAAGTTGCTCAGTCATGTCTGATTTTTTGCAACTGCATAGACTGTACAGCCCATGGAATTCTCCAGGCAGAATACTGGAGTGGGTAGCCTTTCTCTTCTCCAGGGGATCTTCCCAACCCAGGTATAGGACCAAGGTCTCCTGCATTGCAGGCGGATTCTTTACCAGCTGAGCCACCAGGGAAGCCCAAGAATACTGGAGTGGGTAGCCTATCCCTTCTCCAAGGGATCTTCCCAACCCAGGAATCAAACCGGGATCTCCTGCATTGCAGGTGGATTCTTTACCAACTGAGCTAAGAGAGAAGCCCTTAAGAAAACAGAACTCTTGAAAGGCTAGAATCAAGATAGATCCTGCTAGTAAGAACATAGAGCAGATCCACATATTGGAAGTTGCACAATTTGAATATGCTTCTATGAAACCTCCATGAATGGCAGATCAGCTCAGCTGGGTAGCTTCATGATCATGGATTCTACCCTGATAAGGGTCAATTGACTTAGCTCTGCTGTGAAATTTTGCATGTGGTAGGCAAACTACAGAGGATGGTCCTTATAAAAAAGTTGACAAAGGAGGACTCATACTCAAATAAACATAATTTGCACCTTGATTTTCTACAAACCTGGTAATCAAGCAGATTTTTAAAAAATGAGGATAGTGAACCACAGCTTTTCAAATGCTCTGAGTTCCTCTCCTCTCAGAAGAGCACCTAAAGTTCAAGG
The DNA here is from genome assembly GCA_024291935.2 of Okapia johnstoni. Taxonomy (NCBI): domain Eukaryota; kingdom Metazoa; phylum Chordata; class Mammalia; order Artiodactyla; family Giraffidae; genus Okapia; species Okapia johnstoni. The sequence continues at coordinate 8,317,589 of CM044309.1, forward strand.
ATCAGTGTGTTCAGCACAGAGAGGAAATGACTTTGGCACTTGGGATCACAGATGGCTGACCTGACCTTCTATAGGTGGGGGATGTGACCAAGCTAGTGCATAAATACTCAACTTACTACTCTGTAAGACAATTTTCATTGCACTACTGTTATGTACTTCTGGGGATCCAGCTATTTCTGTACCATCAAGGCTTGAACAGGTCTGATTATGGCTATACACTCATTCAGTTCAGTTCAGTTCAGTTCAGTTGCTCAGTTGTGTCCGACTCTTTGCGATCCCATGGACCACAGCATGTCAGGCCTCCTTGTCCATCACCAACTCCCGGAGTTTACCCAAACTCATGTCCATTGAGTCAGTGATGCCATCCAGCCATCTCATCCTCTGTCATCCCCTTTTCCTCCTGCCTTCAATCTTTCCCAGCATCAGGGTCTTTTCAAATGAGTCAGCTCTTGGCATCAAGTGGCCAAAGTTTTGGAGTTTCAGCTTCAGTCCTTCCAATGAACTCCCAGGACTGATGACTGATCTCCTTTAAGATGGACTGGTTGGATCTCCTTGTAGTCCAAGGGACTCTCAAGAGTCTTCTCCAACACCACACTTCAAAAGCATCAATTCTTTGGTGCTCAGCATTCTTTATAGTCCAACTCTCACATCCATACATGACCACTGGAAAAACCATAGCTTTTACTAGACGGACCTTTGCTGGCAAAGTAATGTCTCTGCTTTTTAATATGCTATCTAGGTTGGTCATAACCTTCCTTCCAAGGAGTAAGCGTCTTTTAATTTCATGGCTGCAATCACCATCTGCAGTGATTTTGGAGCCCAAAGAAATAGTCTGACACCGTTTCCACTGTTTCCCCATCCATTTCCCATGAAGTGATGGGACTAGATGCCATGATCTTAGTTTTCTGAATGTTGAGCTTTAAGCCAACTTTTTCACTCTCCTCTTTCACCTTCATCAAGAGGCTCTCTAGTTCTTCTTCACTTTCTGCCATAAGGGTGGTGTCATCTGCATATCTGAGGTTATTGATATTTCTCCCAGCAATCTTGATTCCGCTTGTGCTTCATCCAGCCCAGCATTTCTCATGATGTACTCTGCATGTAAGTTAAATAAGCAGGGTGACAATATACAGCCTTGACATACTCCTTTTCCTATTTGGAACCAGTCTGTTGTTCCATGTCCAGTTCTAACTGTTGCTTCCTCACCTGAATACAGATTTCTCAAGAGGCAGGTCAGATGGTCTGGTATGCGCATCTCTTTCAGAATTTTCCACATTTACTGTGATCCACACAGTCAAAGGCTTTGGCTTAATCAATAAAGCAGAAATAGTTGTTTTTCTGGAATTCTCTTGCTTTTTCAATGATCCAGAGGTTGGTAATTTGATCTCTGGTTCCTCTGCCTTTTCTAAAACCAGCTTGAACATTTGGAAGTTCACGATTCATGGTTCGCATATTGCTGAAGCCCGGCTTGGAGAATTTTGAGTATTACTTTACTAGCGTGCGAGATGAGTGCAATTGTGCAGTAGTTTGAGCATTCTTTGGCATTGACTTTCTTACACTCAGTCAAGTATTTTATTAATATATTTTGCTGTTCAAAAACTATCTTCAGATCAGCAAGTAGGACAGATATGTAGAAGTGGACTCCGCTTCTAAAATAATACAAGCTAAGGAAAACTGTACCCATTATACTTTTATTTTAACTGTTTTTGTTTTTTTGGTCATCTAATATCCTTACTTCCCAATTTTCATTTGGGGTATCTTACTCTCCCCCAAACCCAGCTCTCTGGTAAATGCTTTAGGAAGGAGTAGTAATATTGTTTAATCTGCGGAACTTTAAGACTCAATCCCAGACTTGTCATTGGTGCCATCTCACTCAGTCTTTTTTACTGACTTTGCATAGGGTGTGATATGAGGCTGAAATTGTGGTGGCCAATTGTTAAAAGGATGAGCCTTTTTGAAAATGAAAAGAAGAAAATTCCAATGGTGCAGGCAGAAAAACAGTATCTTGTTATCAATATCTGAGTCTTCATCTACCCAGTTCTGCCTCCGTGTTTCCACTTACCTGGGTGGATAAATCCTATTGGCTTAAGAAGGTCTGAGTTGAATTTTTGTCTTTTGAATTTTGTGGAGTCCTGATAGTACAGCATGCTCACTGAAAAGAGAATCAAAGGGTCTGGTTAATGAACAAAAGTATCACATGTGTACAGAAGTATTTGCCATCCTATCTGTGAGCTTCCTTTTGGCCTTCCACGTGAGGCAGTTGTTGTATATTCCCACCAGCCATAATCATACAAATGCAGTTCCCAAATGAGTGCATCTCAGAGTCTCTGTGACTCAAGAATCTTTCTGGTCTGATGCTTGAAAGTTTTCAGGGCTTTAGGTGCCTCTACCTCCTATCAGAGCTGCTGTAGCCAGCAGTCAAGGCCTCAAATACCCCACTGTAGCAGCAGTGTAAGTACTGGCGTGTGAAAACTCCAGCAATCACATTCTGTGAGAGTCGGAGATGATCCGAGTCATTTGAACAGTCCTCCAGTGCATCTGTCTCATATGCTGCATACAATTTGTGAGAAGTGTCCCTCCAGTTTTCCTATAAAACTAACATCAGTGTTTACCTATAAACAGACACAGAAGTCACTGCCGACTATACTCTGCTTTGTATACAATCCTATTACATAAAGAGCTCAAGCAGCATGTCTGCCTAGATGTGTGTGTTCTCCTCCTCCAGCTGCCAACCACCTAAATTATTCAGCAAGCCCTGATCATGCCAAGTTTTTAGTCAACAATGGAGATCCTGCCAAAGAGCTAATAATGTTAAAAAAAAAAAAAAAAGGCAATGTTTGTGACAATTAACAGAGCCTGCAGTCTGCAACGAGCATTGGACTCATTTGTAAAGGAAAATTTAAATGATATGCTTCATTATAAATGGTCCCATGCAGCACACTGCTAATCAACCAAAGCAGCTTTCTCCCCCCCCCCCCGCCCCCACCCTTCTTTTCTCTCTGATAAACCCAAACGGCTGCACTGTGTCAAGGCTCTTGGCCACTGCTTGCTGTAGCTCTAAACATGGTGTGGGTTATCTATCAGTATTCTAATCAGCTTAGATCAAATTGAATAATTAGCTCTAGCATGGATGAATAGAGCACTAGCCTCTTATCTTGTCTATTAATAATCACAAGTATAACTTCACGGGCCAAATCAAGAGGTATGTTACTGTTCCCCTGGGAGCCTGTTTGGGTAAAACCCCCTGTGACTGCACCAGTCTACGCAGTGCAGATGGGACAGTGAGCCCCTAATGATGGGTTGACAGCTGCCAAACTCAACACTCCCCCCCCCAACTCTTGGCAAGGAGAGAGAGAAAGACGTTGTTTGGGGAAGTGGGGCTGATTCTCCCTGCTAAATAGCTATTTCTCAAATAATGGTTTGAGATAAAGGGAGAGGAAAAGGGGGGAAAGAGGACAGAAGGCTGTTGCTGGATCTTCAAAGTCCAGTCTCAGTGAATGAAACTCCACGGCGCAGCCCAGCCCAGCAGATGGGTAGCACATGAGGACTAGGTACCTTCACTTCTGAAGCACATCTCTGTTCGTTTTGCTAAGATGCTTCACAGAATTAAATGCTTCAGGACATAAAAATGATTCATTTATAGAAATGATTCCTCTGTCAGTTTTCCTTTTTAACACAAAGGGTCAAAATAGTTTGTAAGAAAGAGCACGATAATATTTTGAGTATCTTATATCTTTTCTTCCAATTTTATTGAGATGTAATTGACATACAAATCTGTATAGGTTTAGTGATTTGCCTTGATTATCACAAGGAAATGATTACCACAGTAAGTTCAGTGAAGGTCCGTCATATCATGTAGATACAAAATAAAAGAAAAAGATCACTTTCCTTATGACAAGAACGTTATAACTTACCCTTTTTAAAACTTTCATATGTAATATAGAGCAGCGTTACTTACGTTAATCATGCTGTAGTCATTACATCCCCAGTACTTATTTATCTTATAACTGGAAGTTTGTACCTTTTCATGTTCTTTATCCAGTACTTCCTCCCCTTATTCCCCACTTCTGGTAGCAATCTCTTTTTCTCTGATTTTGCTTTTGAAGTATAATCGGCCTGCAACACCATGTTAGTTCTCTGTGTACCACACGGTGATTCAATACGTTTATAAATTACAAAACGATCACCCTGATTAGTCGAGTTACCCTCTGTAACCACACAGAGATAATTAATTAATTATATTGCCTATATTCCCCAAGCTGTACATTTCATCCCTATGACTCATTTATTTTGCACCTGGAAGTTTGTACCTCTTAAGCTCTTCCGTCTATGTCACTCACAGCATCCCACTTCCGGCACCCTCCTGTTTGTTATCCACATCTACAAGCCCATTTTTGGCTTGTTATATTTAATAATTCATTTTGTATTCTAGATTCCACACATAAAGGTATCGCATGTTATCTGTCTTTCTTTGGCTTATTTCACTTGCCATAATACCTTCTAGGTCTATCTATGTTGTTACAAATGGCAGGGTTTCGTTCTTTATGTGTGTATCAGTTCAGTTCAGTTCAGTTCAGTAGCTCAGTCGCGTCTGACTCTTTGCAACCCCATGAATTGCAGCACTCCAGGCCTCCCTGTCCATCACCAACTCCCGGAGTTTACCCAAATCCATGTCCATCGAGTCAGTGATGCCATCCAACCATCTCATCCTCTGTGGTCCCCTTCTCCTCCTGCCCCCAATCCTTCCCAGCATTAGGGTCTTTTCCAATAACTTTGTTCATCTATTGCTCTATATCTATCTATCTAAACTTCTTTATTGAAGTATTGAGGTGCACTTAGGTTGTTTCCATATCTTGACTATTGTGAATAATGTGGCAACAAACATAAGGGTGCAAATACTTTTTGAATTAGTGTTTTTTTAAATCTTCAGATAAAAACCCAGATGTAGAATTGCTGGATCATATGGTAGTTCTATTTTTAATTTTTTGTGGAATCTCCATGCTGTTTTCTATAGGTGCTGCACCAACTTACCTCCCCACCAACAGTGCACAAGAGTTTCCTTTTCTCCATCATTCTCACCAACACTTGTTATTTATTGTCTATCTGTTAATAACCATTGTAACAGGTGGAGGTGATACCTTATTGTGGTTTTGATTTGCATTTCCCAGATGGTTAGTGATGTTGAAGTGATGCTGAGCATCTTTTTATGTGTCTGTTGTCCTCTTTGGTAAAATATCTGTTCAAGTCCTCTGCTTATTTTTAATTCTTGTTTCTTGATGTTGAGTTGTATGAGTTCTTTGTGTATTTTGGATATTACCCTTTATCAGATAGAGCTTATCACATTTAGTAAGTGACCTTTTTGCTTTGTTGATGTAAAACCTTTTAGTTTTATGTAGTCCCATTTGTTTATTTTTGCTTTTTGTCCTTGCCTGATGAATCAGATCCAAAAAATATTACTAAGACCAATGTCAAAGAGCATATTACATATGTTTTCCTCTAGAAGTTTTATGGTTTCAGGTTTTGCATTTAATCTTTAATCTATGTTTAGTTTATTTTTGTACATGGTATGAGAATCTGGTCCAGTTTGGCTCTTTTACATGTAACTGTTCAGTTTTCCTAACATTATTTACTGAAAAGGCTATCTTTTCCCCCATTGTATACCCTTGCCTTCTTTGTAATGGAATATTTGCCCATGTAAGTGTGGGTTCATTTCTCAGCATTTTATTCTGTTCCTTTGATCTATGTGTGTGTGTTTGTACCAATAAAACATTGCTTCGATTAGTAGCTTTGTAGTTTTGATAAGATTAGCTTTGTAGTCTAGTCTGCCTCCAACTTTGATCTTCCTTCTCAAGAGTCTTTTGGCTAATTGATGCCTTTTGTGTTTCCATGAAAATTTTAGAATTATTTGTTCTAGTTCTGTGAGAAATGCTACTGGTGCTTTGATAGGGATTGCATTGAATCTGTAGATTGCCTGGGGTAATATGGTCATTTTAACAATATTAATTCTCTCAATCCATGAGCACAATGTATTCTTTCATTTGTTTGGGATCCTCAATTTCTTTCCTCAATGTCTCATAGCTCTCTGAGTGCATATCTTTTACCATTTTGCTTAGATTTATTCCTTGATATTTTGTTGTTTTTGATGCAATTATAAATAAGATTGTTCTCCTAATTTCTCTTTTTGATAGTTTGCTGTTAGTGACTAGAAATGCAACAGATTTCTATATGTTAATTTTTTATCCTGCAACTTGACTGAATTCATTAGTAGTTCTAGTAGTTTTTTGGTGGCATCTTTAGGATATTTTTATACATAGTATCATGTCATCTGCAAGCACAGACAGTTTTGCTTCTTTCTCTCTAAACTGAATTCCTTTTTTATTGCTTTTCTTGTCTGATTGGACAGTAGGATATTATGCTTTTAAAAACAATCTCATGTGCACTGTGGTACCTCCCCAACCTTCCTTTAATTCATGTATATCAATTTGTTGAAAACTGTGGGCCTTCTTCCCATAAAAATAATGTTCATTTGTAAATTTATACAAAATTTGCATAAGAATTAAGGGAGTTCACAGTCTCTCTAAAGACCACTTGTGAATTGTTAAGGGATCTATAGGTACCATGTTAAAAACACCTGACTTAAACACAGAAACTAAATAATGAAGACTTCAAGAATGAAGTAGAGTCCTTAATTGTGAAATGAACTATGTTTTCATAGAGTTATTTGGTCCATAGAGCATTGTTAAATCTGTGGTTTTGTAGGAGGATGAAAAGAGGGCTGGAGCTTCCTATTCTGCCATTTTATTGGCACCATTCCTGGTGAACTGTGTTTTAATTTTGTGTTATAAAGACTATTTTGAAAACTCTATGGTGGCTGTGGGTCTTTTAAGAGGCTCTTGCTCTAGGTTATTCCCACAGAAGTCTATTTAACCCCAACAAATACGAAACAGGGTACACATCCTCTGGATTCTGTGATCATGTTTGTTAGGCCCAAGGATAGAATGTGAAGAGTGACAGATGATTATATTTGGAAAGACGAAAGCAGTTGAAGACATTAACAGAGAGCTTTCAGTGACCTGCTGGGAGAAAAATCTAGCAAGAGAGTTGAAGAGAGAAACAGGGATGAGAAAATAAATCCAAATGCAGAAAATGGCAATATGTTCTAGTGATGAAACAACATAATAGAAAGATAATAATGCAAAAAAAAAAGTATATTTGCAAGAGCAAAAACCTTGACTATAATGGGGTCAGACTAGAATTCAGTGTAGAAATACTAGGATTGTTTTAGATTGGAACAGATATATTTTGTTCACTATTTACAACTAACAGGGGGAAAATCCTGTCTGGAATTTCAGGTATTATGTGTCCCTTTACGTATCAGCTTCAATTTCCTGGACTGACTGAAACCACTATAGGGGATTTGGTGATTGGTAGCTCCAAACTTTCATCTTCACAGTGTCTTGAAAATCCAAATTACAGATGATGGGAAAGTAGAGAGAAACTGTCAGATTCTTAATTTAAAAATAATGGAACGAGAAGGTGGTCAGGAAACAAAAGTGACTCGACATCTGCAGTGCCTTGCTAACCTTTCAAACTCCTCTGCTATTTTCCTGTACCCTTCTGAAGCTTTCCCTAGGCAAGGAAAATCACCATTAGTTGCTGTGATTACACTTTCTCTGAAAACTTAAAGCTTGTTGTACAACTCATTTCCATTTTGAAGTCTATTGCGGAGAAATCTGAGGCTAATCTGAATTTCTCTCCCTATTGTTGTTCTTCAGTCACAAAGTCATATTTGACTCTTTATGACCCCACGAACTTAGCACCAAGGCTTCCATGCCCTTAACTTTCTCTCTAAGTTTGCTCAAACTCATGTCCACTGAGTCAGTGATGCCATCCAATCATCTCATCCTCTGTCGTCCCCTTCTCCTCCTGCCCTCAATTTTTCCCAGCATCAGAGTCTTTTCCAATGAGTCAGCCCTTTGCATCATGTGGCCAAAGTATTGGAGCTTCAAATTCAGCATCAGTCCTTCCAATGAATGAATATTTAGATTTGATTTCTTTTAGGATGGACTGGTTGGGACAGTCTAAGGGACTCTCAAGAGTCTTCTTCAGCACTACAGTCCAAAAGCGTCAATCTTTGGCACTCAGCCTTCTTTATGGTCCAACTCTCACATCCATACGTGACTACTGGAAAAACCATAGCTTTGAGTATGCAGACCTTTGTTAGTAAACTGATGTCTCTGCTTTTTAATACACTGTCAAGTTTTGTCACAGCTTTTCTTCCAAGGAGCAAGTGTCTTTTCATTGTGTGGCTGCAGTCACCATCTGTAGGGATTTTGGAGCCCAAGAAAATGAAATCTGTCACTGTTTCCACATTTTCCCCATCTATTTGCCATGATTTCCCCATCTATTATCACTCACAGCTCAGTTGGTAAAGAATCCACCTGCAGTGCAGGAGACCCCGGTTCAATTCCTGGGTCAGGAAGATCCCCTGGAGAAGGGAAAGGCTGCCCACTCCAGTATTCTGGCCCTGCATAGTCTATGGGGTTGCAAAGAGTTGGACACAACTGAGTGATTTTCATTTCACTTCATTTGCCATGAAGTGATAGGACCAGATGCCATAATCTTAGTTTTTTGAATGTTGAGTTTTGAGCCAGCTTTTTCACGCTCCTCTTTCACCTTCATCAAGAGGCTCTTTAGTTCCTCTTCTCTTTCTGCCATTGAGTGGTGTCATCTGCATATCTGAGGTTATTGATATTTGTCCTGGCAATGTTGATTCCAGCTTGTCCTTTATCCCATCCAGCGTTTCTCATTATGTACTCTGAATATAAGTTAAATTAGCAGAGTGACAATATACAGTCTTGAAGTACTCCTTTCCCTATATGGAACCAGTCTGTTGTTCCATGTCAAGTTCTAACTGTTGCTTCTGCATACAGGTTTCTCAGGAGGCAGGTAAGGTGGTCTGGTATTCCTATTTCTTTAAGAATATTCCACGGTTTGTTGTGATCCACACAGTCAAAGGTTTAGCATAGTCAATGAAGCAAAAGTAGATTTTTTTTAATTCCTTCGCTTTTTCTATGATCCAGCATATGTTGGCAATTTAATCTCTGGTTCATCTACCTTTCTTAAATCCAGCTTGTACATCTAGAATTTCTCAGTTCACATACTGCTGAAGCCTAGCTTGTAAGATTTTGAGCATAATCTTGCTAGCATGTGAAAAGAGTGCAATTGTATGGTAGTTTGACCATTCTCTAGCATTGCTTTTCTTTGGGATTGGAATGAAAACTGACCTTTTCCAGTCTGTGGCCACTGCTGAGTTTTCCAAATTTGTTGGCATAATGAGTGCCGCACTTTACAACTTAAAGGAATCTTTCTTTATATTTGAATTTTAGCTTCTTTACTAGGATATGACTGTTTGTATCATTATTTTCCCCATCTGGAGCATATCTGGAGCATAGAGAGCTTTATTTCTATTTGAAAACATTTTTTTCCTGGAAAATTTTCTTTTATAGAACCTTTGAAAATTTTTTTCTATTTATTGAGATTTCATATTTCAGAACTACCAGTTATGCATGTATTGAATCTCCTTTATCATACTTTGTATCTATTATCCCTTTAAAATTTTTTAATATCTAGGTTCATTTCCATTTACTTTTGCTCATTTTTCTCAGTCCTATCTTCTCTATGTCTAACTGTATAATCTGCAATGTTTGTTTTGTGTTGACTGTAATGTGACCTCTGATTCTAAGTTTCTCTTCCTTTTCTTATCCTAGCTTTTGCTGCCTTCTGTTTATATATCCATCATATATTGATGTATTTCACCTTTCATAACTGAGTTTATGGCAAGATATTTAATCATAGTTTTTGTGTATGCATACATGTGTTTGTATGTATATATAGGTACACACATGCATGCATATATATGTATAATGTTGACTGTTTTTGCCTGCCATTTGTTTATCCTTTTATTTGTAATATTTGTATATAGATACTATTCTGATAATTTTGAATAGTTAGTCATTTTTAAATTATAAGAATTCTACCTGAATCTTTTGTCCATAGGAGCTTCATGGAGAGGAGAGACTAATTCTGTGTTCTGGGTTAGTGTTCTTGGCTCACGCTCAAGATTCTTGTGTGTGTGTATTGGGGTAGGGGATTGTCTTAATCTTTATTTATTCTCAGGGTTGAGAATATGCAGCTCTAGGGCTGTTTGAAATTTAGAGCCACTTTCCTCTATGGTGTCTCATATATAGACTGCTTCCTACAAAAATAGCCTGACTATACATTTCCTCATTCTGCCCAGCATTGTCTGCTTCTTTTCCTGTTAGTGAGGTCCTACACAAGTGACCAATTGTAATCCATGCAATCAATATCATTATCAGAATCAGTATTTTTGCTTCCTTGTTTGTATCTTCCGGGTACATTGATGTATTTTGAAGAACTGAACTCCTCTTTATTTGAGATCAGTAGTTGCAAGTGACATTCTGTGTCACTGTGATCTTTACTTTTGTCATTTTTTAAATTATATTTGGGTGGAATAGACAACCCTCCATTTTGTTTAAGATAGAGTTTGTGTTTCTAGTCTTAACACTAGAGACATTTAGCCTTATAAAAATAAAATTTCTTAGCATATATAAATTAAAAAAATCTAGTACTTTAGAGGATTTTCAAGAGGAGAAGAAGATAATATTATATTTATTCTGACATCCTCAAACCAGAGATCAGAAACAATTTCTTAATGCTTGTTTATTGTAGGGGACATATACACTTGAACTAGAATCTCAAGGTTTTCCCAGGATCTTGAAAAACTGATGGGAGAGAGATTTGGGCCAGGTGTACTTTCAGTCTTTCTAAACAGACATCTAACAGAAGCTAATTGTATTCATGCATTCCTTGGTCAGGATTATTTTTGCTGAGAAAGAAAGAAACCCAAATAAAAATATTTTAGCAAAAATGAGGGATTTGTTGCCTCACATGACCAGATTATGTGAAAATGAGGAATAGAGTTGATTTTGCGGACAAATGGAAGTTGAGGCTTAAGCACCACCGGAGTTCCTTATGCTTCATCTCTGATCTTTTTTCTTTTATGTGCCAACTTCAATTTCCTGGACTGCTAAAACCACTGTAGGGGATTCAGTGATTGGTAGCTTCAAATTTGCATCTTTACAGTGTCTTGAACATACAAAAGAAAGAGACTTTTTCTCTGTAAGCACCAGTGTGAAAAATTCCCCAATTAAGCTGGTTGAATACTGGTTCCTGTCCCTTGCAGCTTTCACTGTAGCCAGGCTTTGCCTTGCTTGTATTTCCAACCCTTGCCCAAGCAAAGCAGTGTCTATTATTAGAAGAAAGAGGCTGGGAGGGAAGACATGAAAGTCCACGAGCAATAGTCACTACACCAAGCTAACTGTGATTATAAGGTGCTATGGAGACGTTTGTCATTTGCCTTTTCAAGAACTATGTCATATCATGTATAAAATATCATTTTATTGTCAAGTCAAGCTTCCTCTGAATACTTACATAAATTCACAGAAGCATACTTTATTATCTCACACAAAAGTGACATAGCTATTTTATTGTGAGCCACCAGAAAAAGCATAAACACAAAAATGTGTATTCATTCTATTACTTCTCTATTATTTTTAAAACTATTTAGACAGGGTAGTTTCTGGCTAGACTGATTGTTAATTGATAGAGACAAATGCTAAAGGGGTTTCTCTGTGAAATGACTGCTTGGTTCTTAGACATTTAAAGAAATCCTTTATTGAATACACAAATTTTATTTAGCTTACCTTAGTAGATAAGAATTAAACAGTAATAAAATGATTTTATCACTCTGGGGCTGTGGGGAGAGAAGCACTAATGCAAAAACCCACCTCGTTTAATTATCCAAGATGGTTGCATTTCACTGAGAGATCAAGTATATCAATGCTTTTTGTACTATAAGAGCAAAAGATGACCTAAGGAATTTGTAAACCATATTATCTTTCTTTAATCTCTTTAAGCACATTTTCAAAGTATTGATGTTTATATGAAACACTCTAATTTCAAAGTATGTGACAAATCAGTCACTAAAAGGAGACATGATTGCCAGCTCTTAAAAGAAAGAAATATCTCCACTTTATTTTACTTTTCTCTTTTCAGTAACACTGTAACTTCTTCCCAGTCAGTCATGGAGCAGTTTCATTCTATTATTCAGGATAATGAAAGCCTCAAACTTTCTTCTTTCAGAGAAAACCAGCTGGAAAGAAGTAAAATGAGCCATGTTTTCTTGTTCTTTTATGAATTTTATACAGAAAGTAACTTGGCACAGACCCGTGGTTCTAACATCTTACCCCAAAGGAGCTAGTTAGTGTTAAAAAAGGGAAAAGAAAAAAACCCACTTGGGCAAATGCAGACACCAATTCCCTCTCTCAAAAACTAGAGGAGGGAAAACAACCCATGTTTTATGGTGTATTACCTGCAAGTGCAGACGTGACTGTGGTAATCATGATTTTGTTGCCCACAGACTGTAAAATATTTATGGAGACAATGTGATTTGGGTTAAGATATTAAATAAAGTAAAAGTTGCTTTATTTGATATGGGATGAACAGTATCCATATTAAAAACCATCGGGAGAAGTGTTCAAATGAAAAAAAATATGCTTAAAACAAATTCATCTGTTCAATGTTCATAAATGTTTTAAGAAATACAGACAAATAAGTCTTGAAATCCATATTTATTGTACACAGTTGAAAAACTAATAGTATTTATTTAATCCAGGTGGGGAACTAACACAAAACTTGGCTTTTAATGATCAACAGGAAATACTTTTCCTACGAAATTACCAAAGTGTTTGTTGTCAGCCAAGCTACAATAGGGTTATCACTCTTCTCTTGGCAAAAAGCTAATGTGATTCGTCTGATATTGATTTATAGGGAATAGGTTTACTTCAAGCCTACAGAAAATCTTAAGTCCCGCCTCAAAATACTATCTAGATTGAAGGAATGTGTGTGTGAGAAACACGAAGCCAACTGTTGACTTGTGACTTGGGTATAAATTAGGCAATGTATTTACTCGGGGATATTATTTGGTGCTGATTAGGGTCAAACTGTGGGGTCTTGTTCTGCTGGGTCATTCACTAATCTGTATTCATGGTGAAAAAAAAATTGATAATTTAAACAGAAAAGTAAAACACAGCTAATCTAGTTTAAGAATCTTCATGAAAGCTGCCCTCTGAAGTGTATGTTCCGGGTAAGTCAGTGAGTTTAAGGTCAAGTTGATTACAACAGTTTCACTGACTCATTCACTTTTTAAATGTTTGCTGATTATTTATAAATTCCTTCCTTGAGAAGACATGGAGACATACATTTCACCAAAGCAAACTTCATACATGTATGAATCCAAATTCAGTCATAAGCATTATGCAAATGAGTGCATATTTTGCTTTCTTGTTTGGAAATAAATGAACGATGTGGAAAATCTTACATGACTCATTTCAGGTAAGCTTAAGTAAAACTTCAAGGTAATACTAATAATAAAGCCAACATTTGTTAATCGCTAACAAGATAGTATATATTGGACCTGTTCTAACTGCCAGGCACTGTTCTAGATGCTTCCTTTAAGTTATCAAAGTGGTTTAAATAATTTTTGGCTTTGAGTGAATCATTTTGTTGTTCAGTCACCAAGTCGAGTCCCACAATTTGCGACCCCATGGACTGCAGCACACCAGGCTTCCCTGTTCTTCACTATGTCCCCGAGTTTGCTCAGACTCATGTCCATTTAGTCTGTGATGCCATCCAACTATCTCATCCTGTCGCCCCCTTCTCCTCCTGCCCTAAATCTTTCCCAGCATCAGGGTCTTTTCTAATGAGTTGGCTCTTTGCATCAGGTGGCCAAAGTATTGGAGCTTCAGCTTCAGCATCAGTCCTTCCTATGAATACTCAGGGTTGATTTCTGTTAGGATTGATTGGTCTCCTTGCAGTCCAAAGGACTCTCAAGCATCTTCTCCACCACCACAGTTTGAAAGCATCAATTCTTCAATGCTCAGTCTTCTTTATGGTCCAACTCTCACATTCTTGCCTGACTACTGGAAAAACCATAACTCTGACTATATGGACATTTGTTGGCAAAGTAATGTCTCTGCTTGTTAAAACAGTGTCAAGGTTTGTCAGGGCTTTTCTTCCAAAGAACAAGCATCTGTTATTTCCTGGCTGCAGTCACCATCGACAGTGATTTTGGAGCCCCTGAAAGGAAAATCTGCCACCATTTCTGTTTTTTCCCCATCTATTCCGTGAAGTGATGGGATTGGATGCCTTGACCTTAGCTTTTTGAATGTTGAGTTTTAAGCCAACTTTTTTCACTCCCCTTTTTCACCTTCATCAAGAGGTTCTTTAGTTCCTATTCACTTTCTGCCATTAGAGTGGTATCATCTGCATACCTGAGGTTGTTGATATTTCTCTCAGCAATCTTGACTCCAGCCTGTGATTCAGCCAGCCCAGCATTTCACATGACGTACTCTACATATAAGTTAAATAAGCAGGGTGACAATCAGTTCAGATCAGTCCCTCGGTTGTGTCTGACTTTTTGCGACCCCATGGACCGCAGCACTCCAGGCTTCCTGGTCCATTACCAACTCCCGGAGTTGACTCACACTCATGTCCATTGAGTCAGTGACGCCACTCAACCTCTGTTGTCCCCTTCTCCTCCTGCCTTCAATCTTTCCCGGCATCAGGGTCTTTTCAAATGAGTCAGTTCTTCGCATCAGGTGGCCAAAATATTGGAGTTTCAGCTTCAGCACCAGTCCTTCCAATGAATATTAAGGACTGATTTCCTTTAGGACGGACTGGTTGCATCTCCTTGCAGTCCAAGGGACTCTCAAGAGTCTTCTCCAACACCACAGTTCAAAAGCATCAATTCTTCAGTGCTCAGCTTTCTTTATAGTCCAACTCTCACATCCATACATGACCACTGGAAAAACCATAGCTTTGACTAGATTGACCTTTGTTGGCAAAGTAATGTCTCTGCTTTTTAATATTCTGTCTAGGTTGGTCATAACTTTTCATCCAAGGAGCAAGTGTCTTTTAATTTCATGGCTACAGTCACCATCTGCAGTGATTTTGGAGCCCCAGAAAATAAAGTCTGTCACTGTTTCCATTGTTTCCCCATCTATTTGCCATGAAGTGATGGGACCAGATGCCATGATCTTAGTTTTCTGAATGTTGAGTTTTAAGCCAACTTTTTCACTCTCATCAAGAGGCTTTTTAATTCTTCTTCGCTTTCTGCCATAAGTGTGGTATCATCTGCGTATCTGAAGTTATTGATATTTCTCCTAGCTATCTTGATTCCAGCTTGTGCTTCATCCAGTCCAGCATTTCTTATGATGTACTCTGCATATAAGTTAAATAAGCAGGGTGACAATATGTAGCCTTAATGTCCTCTTTCCCTATTTGGAACCAGTCCATTTTTCCATGTATGGTGCTAACTGTTGCATCTTGATCTGCATACAGGTTCCTAAGGAGTCAGGTAAGCTGGTCTGGTATTCTTATCTTTTTAAGAATTTTCTGCCATTTGTTGTGATCCACACAGTCAAAGGCTTTAGCGTAGTCAATGAAGCAGAAGTAGATGTTTTTCTGGAATTCTCTTGCTTTTTCTATGATGAAACAGAAGTTGGCAATTTGTTCTCTGGTTCCTCTGTCTTTTCTAAATCCAGCCTGTACATCTGGAAGTTCTCGGTACATGTATTTATAATCCATAGCTTGAAGGATTGTCACTATCTTGCTAGTATGTGAAATGAGCACAATTATTCAGTTGTTTGAACATTCTTTGGCAATGACCTCCTTTGGAATTGGAATGAAAACTGAAACTTGCTAACATATTGAATGTGGCACCTTAACAATCATCTTTTATGATTTGAAATAGCTCAGCTGGAATTGCATCATCTCCACCCACTTTGTTCATAGTAATGTTTCCTCAGGCCCACTTGACTTCACACTCCAGGGTGTCTGGCTCTAGGTGAGACCAAACCATAGTGGCTATACAGGTCATTAAGACTGTTTTGTACAATTCTGCTGGTAACCTTGCCACCGCTTCTTAGGTCCTTGGCATTTCTGTCCTTTATTGTGCCCATCTTTGCATGGAACATTCCCTTGGTATCTCCAATTTTCTTGACGAGATCTCTAGTCTTTCCCATTCCATTGTTTTCCTCTATTTCTTTGCATTGTTCACTAAGAAGGCTTTCTTATCTGGCTTTTCTAGTCCTTGGAACTCTGCATGTGGTTGGGTATATCCTTCCCTTTTCTCCTTTGCCCTTCGTGTCTTTTCTTTTCTCAGCTATTTGTAGGACCCCCTCAGACAGCCATTTTTCCTTCTTTCATTTTTTTTTTCCCTTTGGGATCATTTTGGTCACCTCCTCCTGTATAGTGTTATGAACCTCTGTCCATAGTTCTTTAGGCACTCTGTCTATCAGATTTAATCCCTTCGGTCTATTTGTCACTTTTACCTTATAATCATAAGGAGTTTGATTTAGGCATATCTGAATGGCCTAGTGGTTTTCCCTACTTTCTTCAATTTAAGTATGAATTTTGCATTAAGGAGCTCATGATCTGAGTTACAGTGAGCTCCAGGTCTTGTTTTTGCTGACTGTATAGAGCTTCTTCATGTTTAGCTGCAAAGAATATAATCAATCTGATTTCAGTACTGACCATCTGGTGATGTCCATGTGTAGAGTCATCTCTTGTGTTGTTGAAAGAGGGTGTTTTCAATGACCAGTGTGTTCTCTTGGCAAAACTCTGTTAGTTTTTTCCCTGCTTCATTTTATACTCCAAGGCCAAACTTGCCTGTTATTCCAGGTATCTTTTGATTTCCTTCTTTTGCATTTCATTCCCCTTTGATGAAAATAACAGTGTGTTTTTTGTTTGTTTGTTTTGTTTTTTTGGTGTATGTCTTCATAGAACCTTTCTACTTCAGCTTCTTCAGCATTAGTGGTTGGGGAATAGACTTGGATTACTGTGATGTTGAATGGTTTGCTTCGGAAATGAACTGAGATCATTCTGTCACTTTTGAGATTGCACCCAAGTACTGAATTTCTGACTCTTTTGTTAACTATGAGGGCTGCTCTAAGGGATGGTAGATACTCCATTCCCATCTATTTTAGTTTCTTGATTCCTAAAATACTGATGTTCACTCTTGCCACCTCCTGCTGACCAAAGTAAATTCATGTGTGCATGATAAGTTGCTTCAGTCATGTCTGACTCTTTACAACAGTATGGACCATAGCCTGTCAGACTCCTCTGTCCATAGGATCCTCCAGGTAAGAATACAGAGAATGTTTCCATGCCCTTCTCCAGGAGATCTCTCTGACCTGGGGATCGAATCCACATTTCTTATACTCCTGCACTGGCAGGCTGGTTCTTTATCACTAGTGCCACCTGGGAAGTCCAAGGTAAATTGGATGTGGTCAAACAAGATGGCAAGAAAGAATCATAAAATTTAATATAATATAACATGGCAGGAAAATCTCTTTGTTTATTCTGTTCTTTATGGGCATGAGGCTTTTGAGGCCTTACAAACTAATTATATGTATGTATGATGTCTACCAGTTAGAGGGTTTCATGCAAGACTAAATTAAAAGATACCTAAAGAATATATGCAAAATACTGCAAAAATTATTAAAATCATTATTGTTCAAAGGAGATTGAAACGTTAATCTAATAACTGTCCTTTTGAAAGTAAAAGTGAAAGTTCATATAAGCACTCTAGACAATAAAGTAGACAAATAAACCTCATTAGAATCTGAAGTTGGAAAGTGAAGTGTTGAGACAATTTTTATACTCTCCTTACAAAACCATTTCCTATCCTAAATCCTCCACGTGTCTGCAGTTCTTCCAAATCTCTTAAAATAGAAAGAACAAAAAATAAACTAATATGGTTAACTTTTTTTGGCAATCATTTTCTATTCCAGTGGTTGTTTCATGAACCAAATTCAGTCTGACACCTGCTTTTATATAACCTGTGAGCTAATTGTGGTTTTAAATTTTTTAAATGGTTGGAAAAACCATTTAAAAAATTTAATTACATGTGAATTTATAGAGAATTCAAAGTTTAGTATCTACAAATAAAGTTTTATAGGAATATAGCCATGCTTATCATCTACGTACTACCTATGGTGATTTTGTGCTATAACAGCAGAGTTGAGTAGCTGTAAAAGGGAAGGTAAGGCCCTAAAACCCTAAAATATTTATTAACAGGACCATTAAGAAAAAGTTGGCTACCTCTGTTGTAACCCAATAAAATAATAGGCCCATTACTAACTTGCATTATGTCTAACTAGTTGTTTGAGATTCATCTTCACTTCAGTACACCTACATGATTGTCAAGGACTGTGAAGAGTTTGATATTTTACTCATAAGCTTGAAAGTTTGCCTGACATTTAATAATGCAAGCTGAGGACACAAAACTCCTGGGTCAGGGCCAAAGGACAGTTTACTACTCATGGCATTAGCAGTTAGCCAGAGTATCAGCATTTGTGAGCTAGTTTTCCAAGTCCTAAAGGGTCAGATGATGATTGCATTCATAATTCAGTTCATCGTGCTCAGTTGTGTCCAACTCTGTAACCCCATGGACTGTAGCCAGCCAGGCTCTTCTGTTCATGGAATTTTCCAGGCACTATTACTATGGGTGGGTTGAACTGCAGGAAAAGAACTCTGAGGTTAAAGACCTGGATAGGCATTTCTGTGTTTTGCTCCAGCAAATAATGCTATATGTATCTTCCAAGGCCTTTTATACAGTGATCATCACTGAAAACAAAGGAACAATGATAAGTCCGTGCCTCACTTGCAAGACATGGAGAAATACAAGAGAGCTACTCTGAATCATTTCCAACACGGATCATTTTTGTTACCTTCAGTTATGAGACCAAATACATACTGTAAAACTATTTAGGAAAATAACTGAAAAATCAGAACTGTACTTGAAAAATTTCAACAATGCAAATAATTTTGATTTTTATCTTTCATTGTTAAAAGTCATTTAGATAGGTAACACAAAATGGGAAATGGATGTTTTTATCAGTACAATTTGGGAACACACATTCAGGTCTATATATCTCAAAATCAAAGTTCTCACTCTTGCAAATATGTAGTAAGCTTTGCTATTTACATTACAGTAGAACAGTTTATCCTCTCTGTGATTTGATTTTCAAAATGAAATTTTACTATTTGATAGAACTTAGCATTCTTCCGAAATTGCGATTTTAAAGATTACTCATTCCGTTGTGTTTCTCCATGGCTATTAGAATTTTCATGGAAATGCATCATTCCCTTATCTCTAAAGCAGAAATTCATTGCTAGCTCACTGTTCACGAGCAGTCTACAAGGGATGTGAACTATAGCCCTAGACTGGAATCCTTGAACAGGGAAGTTAGACTGGAATCCACAAACAGGGAAGTCAAACTGGCAAGGAGGCTGAATCAGAATCATGAAATCAAAGAAGAAGCACCTTTCAGAAGTACAAACGCACCCCTTCACAAACACATGCTTCCTTCCACCAGATTCTGTCTGAGAAGGTAAGCAGTCTTGAACCCAGAGAGGTAAACGATATGGAGTGTTTGAGAGATCATCTCTAGGAATACAAGTCCATATAAATAAAGTAAGTATTACCTCCTAAACATGTTGAATAATAATTTACTAATTTAAAATATAGAATGTAACTTTGCTAAACATGTTATCTTCTTGTTGTCTAAGGATTAGTCTTTCCTGAATGACACTGTTGGACAATATGCTTTGTGTTCACTGGGCTGTATTCCAGAGTCTAAAACATTGACTGCTATGGGATTTGCTTTTCTGGAGTAGACATCAACAGGGTATAATGCCAAACTCTTTTATTTATACATATATTTTTTTTCTTTTTTTGCCAGCATTTTCTGTTCTGGTTAATTATTACCAGAAGTAAATAAAATATTAAAAATATTAGGCTCAATCACAAAGAACATACTACCAAAATGTTCTTTTATAATGGCTGTTTCACTTTATTTTTTACTGAAAGTGAAAATAAAAAAGAATGTTACAAACTGAAACTGCCTGAAGTCAGATAATTGGTGATGCAAATACTTTTTTCCTTACTACTATTACTGATTGAATGCAAATGTTGAGATGCTTTAAATCACAAAGCATTCAAGACATGCTGAATTAAACTTTTGGATCATCTTGGTGACAATGCTCTGAAAGGAGTTTTATATCATCAGTCCTCATCAAATCTCCCAGGTGGCACCAATGGTAAAACTCCACCTACCAATGCAGGAGACTCAAGAGATACGAATTTGATCCCTGGGTCAGGAAGATCCCCTGGAGTAGGAAATGGCAACCCACTCTAGTATTCTTGCCTGGAAGATTCCACAGACTGAGGAGCCTGGTGGGCTATACTCCATGGGGTTGCAAAAGGTTGGACACAACTGAGCATGCATCCCTTCCCAAATTTAGTGGTAAAAATAGCTTCTGAGTAGGTTTTTGGAAAATTGACAGATTAGGGGTGAAAATGAGAAGTTTGGGGCACCATGCAATCTATTTGAGTATATTTTTTAATCTTGAAGTTGAGGAATGCCGTTTATACATAACATTTTGTATTTTTAGTAATGAGAATTTGTGTTGGTATTTTCCAGTTAAATACGTTGACCTCCTCCAACTCCCAGAAATCCTGCTCCTGACAGATAGCAAAGTTGGATGACTATAGCTTCATGCATTTCACCTTCTATAAGGTACAGGCTATTCTTTATGTTTTTTTTCTTCCAGATTTATTAAGATATAATTGACACATGAGTTCAGTTCAGTTCAGTCACTCAGTCGTGTCTGACTCTTTGCGACCCATGAACCGCAGCACGCCAGGCCTCCCTGTCCATCACCAACTCCCGGAGTCCACCCAAACCCATTTCCATTGAGTCGGTGATGCCATCCAACCATCTCATCCTCTGTCGTCCCCTTCTCCTCCTGCCCTCAATCTTTCCCAGCATCAGGATCTTTTCAAATGAGTCACTGTATAAATTTAAGGTATAAAGTACAGTATAATGATTTGACTTACATATATCGTGAAATGATTGCCACAATAAGTTTAGTAAACATTCATCATTTCGTATAGATGTAAAATTAAAGAAATAGATTTTTTTTTCTTTGTGATGAGAACTCTCAGGATTTACTCTCAACTTTTGTTTCAATAGTGTTAATTATATTTATCATGTCCATCCCTTTGCAACCCTATGGTCTGTAGCCCAGCAGGCTCCTCTGTTGATGGACTTTTCCAGGCAAGAATACTGGAGTGGGTAGTTATTCCCTTCTCCAGGGGATCTTCCCAAGCCAGGGATTGAACCCTGTTCTCCTGTATTGCAGGCAATTATCATCTGAGCCATCAGGGAAGACCTATATTGTACATTACATCCCTAGCACTTATTTATCTTATAACTGGAGCTATTTACCATTTAAATTACCCTGTCCCCCAACCCCTTCCTCCAGAAATCACACATCTGATCTCTTTTTCTATGAGTTTGTTTGTTTTTGAAGTATAAGTGACTTCAAACACTCTGAGAATTCCTTGTACACAACAAAGAGATTTAATATTTATTTCAAAATGATCACCATAAGTCAAGTTGTCATCTGTCACCATAGAAGAATATTACATAGTCATTGACTATTTCCCCCCACTTGTACATTTCATGCATACTTATTTAAGTAGCAACTGGAAGTTTGTGCCTTTTAATCTTCCCCGCTTATTTCTCTCCTCCACCAAACCTTCTCCCCTTTAATTATCACATATTTGTTCTCTGATGATATGTGAGAACATATCATCAGTCCTCATCAAATCTCCCAGGTGGCACCAATGGTAAAACTCCACCTACCAATGCAGGAGACTCAAGAGATACGAATTTGATCCCTGGGTCAGGAAGATCCCCTGGAGTAGAAAATGGCAACTCACTCTAGTTTTCTTGCCTGGAAGATTCCACAGAATCCATCTCTGTATTTGTTCTCTGTATATGCTGTTTCCATTTGCTGATTTGTTTTGTTTATTGTATTCCACATCTAAGTGAAAATATACATTATTTTTCTCATAAAGTATTTGCCTCATTTCACTTAGCATATTACCTTTTAAGTCCATCCATATTATTGCAAATGCAAATGGCAAGATTTCTTTTTTTTTTGTGGCTAAGTAATATTTCACTATAGCCTCTCTCTAACTATCTAATATCCTTACTTATTCATTTATTGATTGATGGGCACTTAGGTTGCTTCCATATCTTGGCTACTGAAAATAATTCATTAGTGAACATAAGGGTGCATATATATTTTCAATATTTCTTAAAATAAATGTCTAGAAGTAGAATTGTTGGATTGTATGGCACTTCTATCTTTTTTTTTTGATGTTGAATTGTATGAGTTCTTTGTATATTTTAGATATTAACCCCTTGTTAGATATATCATTTACATATATCATCTTCCATTGGGTAGGTTAGATTTTCATTCTGCTGATAATTTCCTTTGTTATGCAAAAGTTTTTAGTTTGAAGTAGCCCAATTATTTTGCTTTTGTTTCCCTTGCTGAGGAAACAAATCCAAAAAAGTTATTACTAAGGCCAATGTCAAAGAGTGTATTGCATGCTTTATTCTAGGATTTTTGGGGTTTCAAATCTTACTTTAAAGGCTTTAATCCATTTTGAGTTTATTTTTGTGGTACAAGAGTTGTCCAGTTTGGTTATTTTGTATGTAGCTGTCCAGTTTTCCAAACACCATTTATTGAAGGGATTATAGTTTCCCATTGTATACTCTTGCCTCCTTGGTCATAGATTAATTACCTGTGTAAGTGTGGATTCGTTTCTGAGCTCTCTATTCTGTTCCATTGATCTATATGTCTGTTTTTATGCCAGTACCCACTATTTTGCTTATTGTAGTTTTGTGGTATATTTTGAAATCAAGGCACATGATACCTTCAGCTTTGTTCTTCTTTTCAAGGTTGTTTTTTTTTTTTTTTTTGGCTAGTTGAGATATTTTGTGTTTCCACAAAAATTTTAGAATTATTTGTTCTAGTTCTGTGAAAAATGCCATTGGCATTTTGAGAGAGATGCATTGAATCTGTAGATTGCCTTGGGTGGTATGTCATTTTAACATTGATTATTCCAATCCATGAGCATAGTCTTTTCATTTGTTTGTGTCACCTTTAAATGCTTTTCTCATTTCTTACAGTGTTCTGTGAACAGGTCTTTCACTTTCTTAGTTAGATTTGTTCCCAACTGAGCAACTGAACAACAACAGCTAGTTTATTGCTTTTAACATTAAATTTTACATCTTTTTGTTTTGTGTATCCCTTAACTACTTATTGTGGATGTACAAGATTTCACTACTTTTGTCTTTTAACTTTTTACTAGTTTTATAAGTTGATTGATTTATCTGTTATCTTTGCTGTATATTTCCCTTTAGCAATGAGATTTTTCCTTTCATGATTTAATATTTCTATTTTCAGCCTTTTCTTTTTCAATTAGAGAAATTCCTTTAATATGTCTTTTATAACTGGTTTGGTGGTGCTTTTAGCTTTTGCTTGCGTGCAAAACTTTCAATCTCTCCATCAAATTTGAATAAAGCTTTGCCAAATTGAGTATTCTTGAGTGAAGTTTTTTTTTTCCCTTTTGTCACCTCGGCATGTTATGCTCCTCTATTCTGTCCTGCAGAATTTCGACTTCAAGTCAGTTGATAGTCCTTTGTGATTTCCCTTATATGCTGTATTGTCTTTTCCCTGATTTTAAAAATATTCTCTCTTTACTTTTAATTTTTGCCACTTTAATTATAATGTGTCTTGGGGTGGTTTTCTTTGGATTAATCCTGTTTGGGACTCTTGTGCTTCCTGGACCTGAATATCTGTTTTCCTCCCAAGGTTATGAAAATGTTCGGCTCTCATGCCTTCACATACGTTTTCTGCTCTTTTCTCTCTCTTCTTCTGAAATTACTATAATGCAAATGTTAGTCCACTTGGTGTTGTCCCAGAACATCTTAAACTGCTCTCCTTTTTTAGACTCTTTTTTCCTTCTGTTCAGCTTGAATGATTTCTACTACTCTTTCTTCTTAGTTGCTGATCTGTTCCTCTGTATCATCTAATCTACTGCATATTCCTTCTAGCATAGTTTTTATTTCAGCTATGAATTCTTCAGGTCTGATTGGTTCTTCTTTCTATTTTCTAACTCCTTGTTAAAAACCTTCCAATTTCTTACTCTCTTAGTCTATTCTTTTCCCAAGTCCTTTGAGCATCTTTATGGTCACTACCTTACACTGTTTACTGGATAGATTGCTTCTCTACTTCACTTAGTTCTCCTTCTGGAGTTTTATCTTGTTGTTTCATTTGGAGTCCATTTCTCTGTTGCCTCATTTTTTCTTATTCACTGATTTTATTTCTATGTATTTGTATGTCTATGTAGTTTAGTTACATTTCTGGGTCTTGGAGAATTGGCCTTATGTAAGAAAGGTACTGAAGCCCACCAGCGCGCTCCCCTCTGGTCATGAGGGATGTATGTTCTGGAGGTGCTCTTTATGTGGGCTGCATGTGTCCTTCTCTTGTGGCCAGTTCGAATTCTGTGGGCGTGCTGGTAGGTGTGGCTGGGTCTCGGTCCTGTCGATTGTCAGGTCCTGCCTTCCATGGAGGTTTCGTGATGCTGATGGATGGAATTGGGTCCTGCCACTAATAAACCTGAGGGAGGATTTCAAAATGGCCCTTATGAGTATTAGTGTGCTTGTAGTAGAAGGAGCTCCCTAACATGGTTTCTGCCAGCATGCATGTGCCCAGGCTGAGTTTTAATTGTCTCCTGCCTCGCTGAGAGCCTCTGCAAAGATCAGCAGGTAGATATGTCCAAGGTTCCTTTCAGATCACTGCCCCTAGGTCTCACAGCATACAATATTTTATTAATTCCCTTTAAAAGTGGAGTTTCTATTACCCATAGACCTGTGGTTCCCACTGGCCTTCAATGCTAAATATTCTGGGCGTTCCTCTCCCTGGTGCAGGACCCCCATTCTAGGGAGCCCTTTTGTGGAGCTTGGATCCTTTGCTCCTTGGGGAGAACCACTGCAGTTTGTAACCACCCTCCCTTTTGGACATTGCCTCCCCAGAACTGTGGGTCTTGACCATATGTGTCTCTGCTCCCTACCTATTTTATTATGGCTTCTTCTTTGTATCTTCAGCTGCAGAAGATCTTTTCTGCTGGTGTTCAGGTTGCCCTCATGGATAGTTGCTCTGTAAATAGTTACAACCTTGGTTTGCCTGTGGGTGAAGGAGAGCTCAGTGTCTTTCTAGACACCATTTTGACCACTCATTAAAAGCAGAGGCTATTCTACTTGGAGCTTACTGACAGCATCTGCAAATTTTTTGTCACTTGTATTTTATTGGAGGGATGTCATGTTGAAGTAAGTAATGATATGAAGAATTTCATCAATTTATGGGCTCAAAGTTGTTTTGTTTTGATAGTCATTTTGGCTTTGATTCTAATAGCACTCTTAATTCTCACCCAGAAGACACTGCACTGGTACATGATGATATTTGGGACCTTAATCTTTCTAAATAGATTTTATTCTAGTCTTAAAAATTCTATTAATTGAAGCTTTAAAATGGCTTAACAATTTTACTTTCACATTGAGAATTCTAAGGCGAATAGTTATTTAAAAACAGAGAGAGAGAGAGTCTATAGACACACAGCAAGGAGATGCTGAAGCTGAAGTTACTATACTTTGGTCCGCTAATCAGAACAGCTGACTCATTGAAAAAGAACCTGATGCTGGGGAAGATTGAAGGACGAAGGAGAAGAAATCAACAGAGGATAAGATGGTTAGATGGCATCACCAATTCAATGGACACAAATTTGTGCAAACTCTGGGAGATGATTAGGACAAGGAAGCCTGGTGTGCTGTAGTTCATGGGGTCACAAAGAGTCGGACATGACTTGGTGACTGAATAACAACAACACAGAGACACAAACCGTATTTTCTTAATAAAACATGAGTTGGTGTATTTTCTCCCATCCCTAGATAATTTTTCAAGACAAATCAATCCACTTTTGAAATTGTACCCCCATTTCCACCAGGTTAAAATAAGGTAAAAGATGATTAATTAAGACCTTTGATGTTAGTTTACAGAACAATAGGAAAACAGATGAGGAAACAGCTTGCTGACATTCTCCTTTGACTGAACATCACTCAGATGTATTTAGGGACTAGAATGATCAGGGAACTTTAGATGTCATGGGCTGATAATTTACCACATGAACACATGAATACCTCCTGAATTAACACATACAACCTACAAAGAGACATGAAAGATAGTCGCATCTGCTCAGAAGACTCTTAAAATGGACTTTACTCTCCCACCAATCATTTCTTAGCCGCAACACCCTCCTGTTTTTTCCTCCCACAATAAATATCCCACTCAAAACTGATTGAGGAGACAGATAAGAGCCTTGGCTTTTGTCTCTTTGTTTGGCAATCCTACATTAAAGCATTTTCTCTCTGCCAAGTGGCTTGCTATTTGGTCTTTCCATGGCACAGCATGCAAAGAGCCCACATGAAACTTCCAAGAAGTAACTAAAACTATGTTACATTCATCTTCAGGATACTCCAGTGCTAGGGACTTGACATAGAGATATTTGAGAAAAACAAAGACAAAGGCACGAAAGTAGGAAATAATCAGATATATTCAGCCAAGGAGTTTAATACTATTGGAACATAAAGTCTGTGTGTGTGAGAGAGAAATAAAACTTGAAAGGTAGCCAGAGATAATAACTTGAAAAGCCTTGTATGACATTTAAACCTTTGGATCTAATCTTGAATTATAAAGGAAAATATTGAATCATTTTATGCTGAGAAGTGATATGGTTACTTTTACATTTTAGGAAGCTTAATTATGCTATTGCTGTTTGGAGGGGTGCCGAGCAGATGAACTGGAAACTTAACTGGGAAGGATTTGTAATAACTGTGGCAGGAACCGAAGAAGCACCAGTTAAGACAGAGTGTGGTGCTTCCTATGAAGGTACTTAGGAGCTAGAATGAATGGGTGCCATAACTGATCAGATGTGGGTGTAATATAGAAGGACTAAAATGAATCCCAGGACAACTAATTGTACAGAAGTTCCATTAAAAAATTTGGAGGACTCCAGAGAATAATCAATTTGGGGGGAAGATTCTGTTATACTTTGCCTGTGGGACATCAAAGTGTAATGTCCAGGTTGAAAAGAAAATTAGAATTGGGGCAGTGTCAGTCAGTCAAAGTTCGGCTGCAGTAATGAACAGCCACAGCAGCTTAGTGACTTAAAAACAAATTTTATTTTCTGCTGAGGATGCCTATCCCTGTAGGTCTTACTCAAAAATATCAGATGAAGGAGACTATACTAATTGGAAAGTGACTGACCCTTGGAGAGAACTTTGTAAAATTGCACACTGTCTTTTAGGGATTTTGGCCTGGAAGTCATACGTGTCTCTTCTGGTTAACGTTATACTTGCCAAAGAAAGTCACACAGGCAAGTGTAACTTCAAAGGAATTGGAAAGCACAACCCTATCCATATAAATGCCTAAGTGACAAGAGCAGGACCAGGAGACAAATGGACAGTAACATAAATCGTGAGCTATTGATAGCAAGTGCTGTTTGAAGATATTGTAGGAGATAAAACTAGCTCAGGGATTACAAATATTTTGAAAATAAAAGAAAGCCAAGAACAGAATCCTGAGGGTAAGCCAACATTTAAGTACAAGAATTCATATAAAGATGACTGAAAAAAGACACCGGTGATCTGGGTGAAGAATCCACTACAAAAACTAGTAAAACAATCAAGTTGAATTGACAAAGCAATTTCACGTGCAGCATCGCTTTAAAATCCTCATTAAGTATTTTGAGACTCTAGGAGACTGAGCAAAGAAGTTTTATTCTATGGAATTGAACTTATTATGCCTTCCAATATTATCGAAGTGACTTATTCTGTAGGAAACTGTAGAAAGTAGGTAATCATTAGTAGAGCAATGAGCTTTTTTTCCCTAAAAAATATAAAACAGAGGCTTAGCAGAGGTAAGAATACATTGTAAAGCCCATGTCTTAGGCAAAAAACCCACTAAATTAAGAAATACGCACAAGAGAGTGACCAGCGCAGGGCAAACTTCCGGCTGTCGCTTTATCGGTGTATGAGTAGGTTCCACAAGGTGGTAAATTGTCATCACTATTTCCTTAAGCTAACTTACCAGAAGTGGGACTTTAAGTTCAGATTGCTTATTTTTGCCTGTTTTTAATACTCATGAGGTCTCATGTCAACAAAGCTTCCGGAAAAATTACATCCATCTTTGCTTGTGTCAGCTGGGTATAGGAGAGCTAATTTTGAATTTCTGTAATGCAATTTTTTTTTACAATTTTTCAAACTATAAATAATAGTAGATAATGTTTTATATGACATTTTACTTTTCATTTCTAGTGAGATACGATATTTATATATATTCATCTGTATTTCTTATTTTGTTAATGAAATTTCCTGGTCATATTCTTCTCTGATTTTTTTTTGGGTTTCCATCTTTCTTCTCATTGATTGTTTTCCTTCCAGTTTTACTGAGATATAATTGACATACAGTACTGTAAAAGTTTAATGTGCACAGTAAGATGTTTTACATTACATACATACATCATGAAATGATTACTACAAGTTTAGGGAGCCTCTATCATCGTACATGGATGCAACATTAAAGATATAGAAAAGAAATATTTTTGCTTTTTGATAAGAACTCTTAGGATTTACCCTCAACAAACTTCATATATATCAATTCAGTTCAGTTACTCAGTCATGTCTGACTCTTTGCGACCCCATGGACTGCAGCACGCCAGGCTCTCCTGTTCATCACCAACTCCCGGAGCTTGTTCAAACTCACGTCCATCTAGTCGGTGATGCCATCCAACCATCTCATCTTCTGTCATCCCCTTCTCCTCCTTCCTTCAATCTTTCCCAGCATCAGGGTCTTTTCCAATGAGTCGGTTCTTTGAATCAGGTGGCCGAAGTATTGGAGCTTTAGCTTCAGCATCAATCCTTCCAATGAATATTCAGGACTGATTTCCTTTAGGATTGACTGGTTTCATCTCCTTGCAGTCCAAGGGACTCTCAAGAGTCTTCTCCAACACCACAGTTCAAAAACATATATAATATACAGCAGTGTTAATTACTGTATTGTAACTAACATTGTAGTTATCACGTTAAACACTTTTTCTTACAGTTTTTAATGTTTTGATAAATATGTAGCATAGCATATACGAAAAAATATATACATATGGAAATTTCCTGTATGTCCAATAATAGGACATTTTAAATTTTAGTTTTGGTATAAATTTTCATGTATTTAGCCGCAATATGTTGAATCCATAGGTTTCCAGATGTTGAGATAGATGTTGTGAATAGCAGAGGGAACACAAC
The DNA here is from genome assembly GCA_024291935.2 of Okapia johnstoni. NCBI lineage: Eukaryota > Metazoa > Chordata > Mammalia > Artiodactyla > Giraffidae > Okapia > Okapia johnstoni. Next base: position 8,347,009 of record CM044309.1, read on the forward strand.
AGGCATGGCTCTGGTTATCATGGATTTTATGACCAAGAAAGGTAGAAAGACAGGAAACAACGAAACAAATAAATGCAGTGGTTATTATTGTGACAAGAGCTAAGAGAGAAATACGCGAGAATGGAAATAACTGGAGGTTGAAGGATACTTCTTTGGAGAGCATCATCAAGAAAGCTTCTTTGAGCTGATGATATTTAAAGTCAGAGCTGTTGGGTGAGCAGTGGCATACACGCATTCCAGGTTGAGAGAACACCCTGTACAATGGCTCTATAGAGATATTTTAAAAAGACCCCTGTAACTGCAGGGTGATGCCTGAGAGGGAGGAGCCAAGTGATAAGATTGGACAAATGGTAAGAGCCAGTTATCCAGGGCTTATAGGCCAGGAGTTGATTGAATTTTATTCCAGAACAGTGAGGAAGTGATTGAAATGCCTTATATAGGAAATAACAAGATTTTATTTCCATTTTAAAGTGATCACTCTGGTTGACCTTGTATAGAATGATGCAATGGTGAAGAATAAATGTTTCATGTGTGTTTATCTGTTATAGAATGTGTGCCAGCTAGCTATCTCTGTGTACTAAGCTACCCCTAAAGCTATTGGCTTAAAACAATCACCTAGCAAAACCTATAAAGAGGTCTGAAAAGCAAATCTGTTGACTTGAGTCTGTTTGCTTCAAGTGTAGTGCAATCCACTGGCCTAAGCACATCACATGGCCAAGTCTGGGTTTGGTGTGTGAAGGTACAAAAACAACCACAAATATAGGATTGCATGACAAATTTGGGCCCATATTTAATCAATTTAGCAAAAATTTCTGTAAGTGAAAATGTACACTATACTAAGTGATAACCATTATATATAAAACTATTATGTGTGATGTAGTGTTTTGTAATTGGGGGTATAGTTACTTTCCAATGTTGTGTTAGTTTCTGCTGTGCAACAGAGTGAATCAGCTGTATGTATACACATATTCTCTTCCACTTGGATCTACCCCTCTCTCCCATCCCCCTCATCTAGGTAACCTCAGAGCACCAAACTTTGTCCCTGTGCCATGCAGAAGGTTCTCACTAGCTATTTGTTTAACACATGGTGGTGTATATATGTCAATCCCAATCTCCCAATTCATCTCACCCCCTTCCTCCAGCCGCACGTTTACATGTCTATGCTATATATCTGCTTCTGTGTTCTTGCCCTTCAAATAGGTTCATCTGTACCATTTTTCTAGATTTTACATATATATGTTAATATATGATATTTGTTTTTCTGACATTTCACTCTGTGTGACAGACTCTATCTATGTCAGTACAAATGACCCATATTTGTTCCTTCTTATGACTGAGTAATATTCCATTTTATATATGCACCATATTTTAAATAAAAAAAGCTACTTGAAAAGTATGCAGTTGATCACTGAACAAGATCATTGAATAACACAGGGGGTTAGGAGCTCTGACTTTCTTTGAAGTTGAAAACCCATACATAACATTATAAGCCCTTGGTATCCATATTTATGCATTCTCAGATTCATCCACCATGGATTCTGTAGTACTTTAGAAGTTATTTACCGAAAGAAATTTGCTTGTAAATGGATCTGCGCAGGTCAAACCTATGTTGTTCAAGGGTCAACTATATAGTGTATTAATATGTTAACTGTGATTATCTCTGGGTAGTGGAATGTAGGGTGGTTTGAACATTTTATTTTTATGTATTTTAAAAATTTTCTGCATTGAGTTTGTAGTAATATTCATTTTGTAATAAAATGCTATTTCAAAATTCTAAAAAATAATCTTTGTTTTATCATAAAGAGTGAAGAGGAGGGAACAAAGAGGAAGGAAAGACAGGAATTGAGTTTATTTGTCACAATAATCTCAGAGGTCAGCCTGTGTACTGATCACATCCTAGCTCCCTAATCTATCAAATAAAGATATCCAGCTATAGGTATTGCTTTATTATGTCAGCTTCTTATTTCTTCTAGGTAGCCTTAGAAGAACTTGCTCAGCCAACATTTTCCTTGTAGAGCAAAAGAAGCCCCCAGCATTCATGCCATCTTCTAGCTCTCTTTGGAAGAACCACAGTCCTGTTATTTTCTGATTTCAGTGTAACAAAATGGCTGTTGGATGGATGCACCATGGGTGATATCAGTGTAGAGTTTTCCACTGTTTATGAATCAGTTTACGCATTATCTTGTTTTCAATTCTGCTGTGTTTTACCCACCAGTGTCTGAAAGTGACATTTTATGTGAAGGAAGGCTGGTCAGTCTATAGTGAGGAGAATATGGTCTTTGGAGTAAGAAGGTCTGTGTTTGAGCTATTTGGCCACATGAACAACTCATTTTATCTCCGGGGTCTCGCTTGGAAAACAAAAGAATACCATAATGCCATCTACATATGGCTACCCAGAGGGATAAATGTGATACTTCATGTAAAAATCCTTTCAAAACCACAGTTTCAAAATATTTAGTCTCTTTTGGTACCATCTATTACTTGAGTTAAACATAGACATTTTTGTTGTTCTCTTTTGAAAGTCAAATAGCTCCGAGAGGAGAATGTACCTACATCATAATATACTCTTGCTATCAGAGAAGAAAAGTGTCAGAGCACACTGAGTTCAAAACTTGAGGAGAGAAATGATGGAGTCAAACTTTACATGTTTTCAGGTTTGCCCAAGACTGATACCCATTTTCTTGATCAAAAAATTGTGGTATTGAGAGGAGATGTTCAATAAATGGATTTATTATTATCAATGAATTTTAAATTGCCTTAAAGAAACTTATTCTTAAAGAAACTTGTTCTTGGTTAATTTTGTCTTGACTTGTAGTTTAAAAAAATGTAAATATCAATGGATTTAGCAACAAATAAATAATCTTTATAAAGTAGATACTATTAAGTATATTTGAAAGAAATTAAGTCAAACAAGAACATGCTATATTTTGACCTTGTTCTAGGCATAAAGGAAACTCCAGGAACCCTACTATTCCCATCAGTTCAGATGAAGTGATTGATTTCTTTTTAGTTGAAATGAAAATTCATTTTAATTATTTTAAAGATTGTTCAGACAATCATAAATTTCAAGCTATCAGGGAAAGCAGGAGTGTGACAAGAAAAATAGTAATGAGTTCAGCTGTTCTATTGTATGTAACTGTGTGTGCTTTTGTTGTCATGGGCAGAAGGGACAACAGAAATAATATTGATGATCAAATTTGTGAATTGCTGATCTTAACCCATATTAAAACTTGGTTAAGGTTGCAGAAAGGTAGATCTTTGGCAAAAATTAACTCTCCATATGGGAAGTACACTACTGAATATTCCTGCACTAAATAAATACAGTGTCAACACATTGTTCCTGGTCACTTGGTATCCACTGAGCTGTTTTCAGCCCTTTTATTTAAGAGCTTTGTGACCTAGGTTCAGTATATAATTTCTGAAAAATTCAGTTTCCTCTTTTGCAAAATTTGCTTTATGCCATTACAAAAATACACTTTACTGAATGCCTGAAAGTGAAAGTCGCTCAGTTGTGTCCAACTTTTGGGATACCATGGACTATACAGTCCATGGAATTCTCCAGGCCAGAATACTGGAGTGAGTAGCCTTTCCCTTCTACAGGGGATCTTCCCAACCCAGGGATCGAAACTGGGTCTTCCACATTATAAGTGGATTCTTTACCAACTGAGTTATCATACCCACAACTGACATACATCATTTCTTTTCATTCTCATAACAGTACTAGGAGTGAAAATGAAGTGAAATAGAAAAAAAAAAAACTTGCCCAAGATCACATAGCTGATAGGTAAAGGAATCTTAATCTAAATCTTGTGGTCTTCTAGTACTTCCTACTGCCCATCACGGCACAGCATAAAAAAAAAAAAATACTCCCCAAATGTTGAATCTCCTCTTTGTTCCATCCTGCAAAGTACTATTGAGATGGAACTCTCAACAAAATTTTCCATGGGGAAAATCTGTGAAGGTAAGAAAACAAATAATACTTTCAAGAGTCTTTCAATACTTTCAGTGGCCCACTAGTCAGAAGTGGATGAAAAAATTTTTAGCGTTGGAAAGGGGTGACAGGAGAGATGGAGGAAAGGAGTGGTGAAGAGACAGGCAGTGGGCAACGTGAAGATTGTGGGGGTAGAGGAAGATGGTCAGGGATAGTGAAAGCTTTCAGCAAGAGTTTTGAGTTTGAAATTCTGGTGTAAGAAAGTAGTGTCTGAGGAGAAAAATCTAAGAAATGTTTCTGTCTGAAGAACTGTGTGAAACCACTGCAATGCTCTTTAAGGAAACTCAAAACAAAGATCTGCCTTATTGCCAAAGAGTAGGGATTTCAGTTGCTGTTTTTTTTCTTTTTTTTCTTAAGTGAGATGTTGTGCAGACACTGGGCCAGACTATTTATGCAATCTTCCTGCTTCAGGAAAGGGTCACCGCATCGTCATAACTTGTCCACAATACCCGAAGAAGTGTAATACACTAAGAACTGTGGGTCACGGAGCAGCGGTGAGAAGAGCACAGTTCAAGTCCTGGACTTAATTGCTAGAGCTGAGTAACATACTCCTTTGTATACTGGGGATCACAGTATCTGTCTCAAAGGGGTGTGAGACGGACGTGAGACTCAGTTGTGTCTGACTGTTTGTGACCCCATGCACTGCAGCACACCAGGCTTCCCTGTCCTTCACTATCTCCTGGAGCTTGCTCAAACTCATGTCGATTGAGTCAGTGATGCCATCTAACCATCCATCCTCTGTCACCCTCTTCTCCTCCTGCCTTCAATCTTTCCCAGCATCAGGGTCTTTTCGAATGAGTCGGTTCTTTGAATCAGGTGGCCAAAGTACTGGAGCTTCAGCTTCAACATCAGTCCTTCTAATGAATATTCAGGGTTGATTTCCTTTATGATTAACTGGTTTGATCTCCTTGCTGTCCAAGGGACTCTCAAGAGTCTTCTCCAACACCACAGTTCAAAAGCATCAATTATTTTGCGCTCAGCCTTCTTTATGGTCCAACTCTCACATCTGTACATGACTATCAGAAAAACCATAGTTTTGATTATATGGACTTTTGTTGACAAAGGGAAATATCTGCTTTTTAATACACTGCCTTGATTTGTCATAGCTTTTCTTCCAAAGAGGGAGTGTCTTTTAATTTCATGGCTGCAGTTACCATCTGCAGTGATTTTGGAGCCCAAGAAGATAAAAACTGTCACTGTTTCCATTTTCTCATCTATTTGCCATGAAGTGATTTAGGTGAGGTCATAGTGTATTATAAACTATAAAAGCTTCATGAATGTAAGTTATGATTATTATGCAGTACTCAGATATGTTAGTTCCCAAGCAGTTCTATGATGAGCAAGTACCACCTTACTTAAAGGGACATTTGAATTTTTTTTCTTTCTTGTTACTCAGTGGCTTTCTATAAATTAGTCGTTGTTACATGCCTCTGTCCTAGAATGAGGCTTGGTGAGTCAGGAATTTTGGAGAATTGTACTTTAGGTGTATGTTCTGATGATAAGCCAGACAGCAGTAATCATATTTTCTAAATCAAATTTAAAAACAGGATCAGGCAACAGGATCGAGTATTTGGAACAGGGTATATCTGGAAAAATCAAAGTTCATTGGTCATTAGAGCAATAGACTGGAGTTTTTAGCAAAGGCTCTCCAACCCTTTCTTCAAGGTCTTTGATGAAGGGCAAAATTCCAAGTTTATAAATGAGTGCACTATAAGGCTTTTAATTTCCCTGTCTTCCCCCAGGGGGACAAATAATTAGTGCTTTCACAGGTCTCAATAGGAGAACAGAGGCCAGAAATTTGACTATCAATGTGAGCTTACTAGGAAAAGACATATTTGTACCATGCATCACTAAAGATTATAACAGATTATCAACTAAATTTGAGTTAATTAAAAATAATCAACTATAATAAGAAGAGAGTTTCCAGAAAATTAGCATATTGATCAAGTTGCTGTCTAAACAACTTGGAAAATACAGAACAAATTTTGGAGGCCCAATGCCAAGTATCTGAAGAAACTCATTAAAATTTACTTAAATGTTACACAATTCAATTAATTTTATTAATAAAGGTCATAAGATATATAACAACTAAATAGAAGACATTTAAGCTTCAGAGTCTGTATAATAATGCAAAACTTAAAACATAAAATGTTATGTGACTTTAAGAAGTTAGGATTGAATATAAAAGGTAAAGATTTAAAAAATGAAAATAGCAACGTTTGACAATAAATAAAACTGTATGATGTGTTATGAAATACTTGAATGGTGACTTAAATTTTGAAATAGATAATACTGTATTTTTTTCCACCGAACATACTTTTATGTAGAATTAATAAAGTTGACAGACATGGTGTGGTAGCAGAAAAAAAGCACAGGCAATCATGAGAGTCCCCAGAGATTTCCAGGAGCGGCTTCAAATACAGGATTCTTTTAAAGTAATATAAGATGTACTTTGCCTCTGGATTAGCAGCCACAAGAAGAATCTGGTTTCCGAAGAATTTAGGTGATGGTTTACGGTTGGGTCTTCTGCGCTCCACTGATTGTGTAGCCACTTAGAACAAGTGTAAGCCATCGATCTATAGGTCCCTAAACTATGTAAGCAATCTGGCCATGGATACCACCAATGGAGTTTCAAATTTTAAATAAATAGCACATGAAGAATCAATAGCTAGCCAACCTTTGCAATACTGTATTTTGAAAAATAAATTCTCCTATTAAATCAAGGGATTCCAAAGCTTGCCACTAATTTATTTAGAAAGAAAAATCTATACAAGTGAATCTTAGTTACTTTATAGTTATAGCTTGATTGGATTTAGATCTAGTTATGATCTATTTGAAAGCTTTTTTAAAAATCTCTTAAAACATTGTCACTTGAGAAACTGCTAATTTATCAAAGTGAGTGTCTTCTTAGCAAAATAAAATGTTTATTATATGAAGATTTCAGAGTCTTTAGACAACTGAAAGTTGATTTGATAAAATAGATTACCCGATCTAGTTTCCATAATTTTCATAAAACACATTAGATGGCACAAATTAACCAATGTTAAAATATTTCTACTCATTTGAAAATTATTAATCTTTATTTCATTTATCAAAGTTACTCGTATTCAGCTATTTTTCAAAAGGATTTGTGATAGTTTTTTGTTTTCCTGAACACTGATGTCTACTCTCATGCTTCATTTTTGTAACTTCAGTTCTCCTGTTCAATAAAAAAATATACAAGGGAAAGGTTGATTGAGAAAACAACCTTTCCAGGAAATAAAGGTAGAATCCAGACTTGGGGGATAACCTCTGCCAAAAGTCATAAGCAAACTTTTCCTTCACTCCGGCAGCTCTGAGCTCACTCATAACCCATAAAGTGAAGATATCCATCACTCAGCTAGGCAGTACCTATACCAGTGGGAGGATGTGAGCCAGCAATTGCTGTGCTGGCTGCTGAGCTTTGACAATAAACTTGTAACTATAATGGGAGTTAGGTGCCCAAAGGAGAAAAGACAAACACAGGCCCAGGGCTCCTTAGTAAGTTATTTCAAAAATAGGATGAAGAGTGATACAGAAATTAGAACTCAATATCATGAACAGATAAACAGTTCTCACTCCTTCCAAGTTGTCTAGGTGATTTGCAGAAGACTGGGGAATTACTCGATTCCCTTTTACTTTCAGAAATAGATGAAGTAATTAAAAATCTTCCCCAAGAGAAAGTTCTTGGCCCTGGTGGAGCTACAGGAGATTTCTATAAAACCTTTGGCTTAGCCCTCTCTGTACATTTGCTTGACAAGCTCAATCACTTGAAGGACTCAAGTGGATTCATCCTTGCCAGCCCTTACATCCAGATTATCTTAATTGCTAAAAGGGATAAAGATACAGAAAACTGTACCACATCTAGGTTGAAACCCCTGATTAAAATGGATATCAGCTCTTGGAAAGGATCCTGACAGTTCTCATCATTATTTAAAATCTGGGGCACAGTAATAAGGTGGTTGTTTGAGGATGGTTCATTCTTTGCATAAAATGATTTTTTTTAACCTGGATACCAGTTGTTCTGTCAGAATCACAGAGCACTAGCAATCCCATTTTTTTTTTTAACTAAAGGATAGTTTTTTATTTTTTGACAGAGTGGTGAGTATCAGAGATGTATCATAGGGTCAACAATTTAAGATCTTCCATTATTTAATACTGTCTTTTGCTCATTCTCAAAATGAGTAGGATAATCTCTGTTTTGCTATATCTCAGTGTCCTCAGAGCTGATGTGGGAAGGCTGATGTTACATTATACTATTAGCCTATTGCTACATTGCTATACACACATGCACACACACACACACACACACACACACACGCTCTCACACACAGATGTGGAAGGGATAAATTAAAAAAACATGTTTGGCAGAAACCAGCAAAATTCTGTAAAGAAATATTAAAAAAATATATATCTTGCAGTGTGATTCCAGCTATATGACATTCTGGAAAAGGCAAAACTTTGGAGACAGTAAAAAGATCAATTGTTGCCAGGGGTTGGAAAGAGGGGCAGATAAACAGGCAAAGCACAGAGGATTTTTGGATCAGTGAAACTATCTTTCATGATACTATGATGGAGGATTCATGTCTCCACTGCTATTGCTGCAGCTAAGTCACTTCAGTCGTGTGCGACCCCATAGACGGCAGCCGACCAGGCTCCCCTGTCCCTGAGATTCTCCAGGCAAGAACACTGGAGTGCGTTGCCATTTCCTTCTCCAATGCATGAAAGTGAAAAGTGAAAGTGAAGTCACTCAGTCGTGTCCGACTCTTAGCGACCCCATGGACTGCAGCCTACCAGGCTCCTCCGTCCATGGGATTTTCCAGGCAAGAGTATGGGAGTGGGGTGCCATTGCCTTCTCCTCATGTCTCCACACATGTGTCTAAACCCATGGGTATACCACATCAAGGGTAAACTCTAATGTAAACTATGGACTCTGGATAATGAAGATGTGACAATGTAGGTTTATCAGTTGTAACAAATGTACCACTCTGGTGAGGGATTTTGATAATGGGGACACTATGTATGAATAGGGGTAGATGGTATACACAGGAAATCTTTATATCTTCTACTCAATGCTGTGAACCTTAAACGGTTCTAAAATATAAACTCTATTGAAAATACCTTGCAAGAAAACATTATTTTTGGTTCTTAAAAGTGAAAAAGAACCCCCCAGGCAAATTTTTGGGTAATGGATGTCAAAATATATGTTTGCCAAAACTATCTAGATGGTTGAGGAAAAAATTTTGTATATGAAATTTCCATTTCACGTGGGACTAAAAAGTTCTCAGCATGATGCTCCAGCTAAGACATTCTATAAATATTTCCTTTACCAGAGAAATGTCTCTAGGTGCCTGGCACGCTGATAGGTTTCTTCTCAGAGAAATGTTCCCATCTACCCACGAGGGAACTTATACTAAGCAATTTCTTACACATGGGTCTTCTACACTCAGGGGACCCCCAACAGCCTAACCACAAGTCAGTTAACAAGGTAATGGCAACTGACCTGAAGACGCTCAATGGCCAGCAGTTTTTAAAGGATCCTGGGATAAAAGCTTTATCCCAACCGTGAAGTTAAGGGAATTTGAATGCAAGAAATTCAGAGAGAAACTAAGGCAGTTGTATGGGAGCATAAGATATATGGAGAAGCCAAAATGGAAGAATAGTTTACAGCTGGAATTTGAGATCCCTGAATTTCAACTGTGTATGAGATGAAAATAACTAAGTTGCTAGTTATGGTGGATTCTCAAAGATCTTCCAAAATATGTCCAGGTTTTTATAGGACCTGGTGTTGCTGCAGTCCCTCTTCTCTTTTTAAGGTCTGTCTAGGTAGCTGTTCTGAGCTCCTAGGCAGCCTGGTCATTCACTAAGACGTTCATTCAACAAATGATTATCAAGCACTTACTGCATCCCAGGCTCTTTGCTGGTAGCTGGGGGAGCCATAGACAGCAGAGTAGACATGGGTCCTCCCTCGTGGAGCTTATAGTCTAGTCAACTTTAAGAAGACTGATTGCTAGGTAACAGATTTAAGATGGGGCTGTGGAGGAGAACTACTTAGTAGAGTTCTTTTAGTTGGAGAACTACTTACTAAAGAAGAACTGCAGGTTCTGTAAGACCTTCAGTAGGATGCTGCAGTCCAGTCATGGGGGAGAGCTTCCCAGGGTTGAGATTTTTGTCTCTTTCATTTCCACATGTTCCTTAGAATAAGTTCTCTATTACTTGAGTGCGGACAAAGCAAAACCATTGCATCTGTGAATCAAAGAAATCAAAAATATACAAAAGGCAAAAACTGGCATTTAGAATGACTTGATGGGAATCCCTCTGCCTTCCAAGGAGATCCTATGTGGAAACAGGAGAGGAATCGTCTACTGTAATCTGCTTCTGTGGGTCTTCACAATCAACATGAGCTTATCTTACACAAAAAATTATCTTTCCCCTAAAAAACAGTTCAACTCCTGTTTTAGTGAATGTATCAATAACATTCTCATCCCCTAGTATTTCAAATGCAGCATTACCACACTCACACTAGACTGTCTCCTTACTTTCACTAACCAGGTCGATTCCACCTTAGAAATAAACCTTAAAACTAGTTTCTTCTGTTACCTTGATCTGGACTAGAGGTTCACAGACTATAACCTGGCCAAGTCTGGTTCAAGGTTGGCTTCTGTGAATAAGGTTTTATTAGGACACAGTCACCTCCATTTGCTGAAGTACGGTCTGCGGCCGCTTCCCCACTACGACAGCAGAGTGGACTAGCTGAGACAGAACTCATGTGGTGGCAAAGCCTAAAACATTTACTCTCTGACTCTTTACAGAAACATTTTAGACCATTTGTCTATATGCTTCATCTTTTGCTTGAGCTATTAAAATAGCTCTTAAAAAGAAAAAATAGCTCTCTACATTTTTTTTTTTTGCCAGCGTCTTTTCAGGCTACATTCTGCTTCCTACACCAGAGCTCCTAAAACACTAATAAGATTGTTTCTTACCTTTTCCAAAATGAGCATACTTTTTGTCACAGAAAAAAAGCCAAAATGGCATAAGGGCCTTCACAATAAGCCGCAACACGTCTGCTGGTCTTACCCTCAGCAGTTTCCCACCACTGTGATCCGGGTGTCATTGTTCAGTTGCCTGGTCGTGTCTGCCTCTTTGAGGCCTCATGGACTGCATCATGCCGGGCCTCTCTACCACATATTCACTGTGATCCTACCCCAGTGGATATATTTAGCTTTTGCACATGCCAGCCACACTGCCAAGAAGGACCTCCCTTCGAGAGAGATAGAGATCTCTCCACCCAGCCCTTGAACCTTCACCTCCAAAATCCATTTTCTTTCTTAAAAGTCAGCTCAGCTGCCATTTCTCACCTGAAGCCTGTGCATCTGTTCCCCGGGCTCTTTCGCTAGCATCCCTTTGTTTTCTGGACTTCTACGGGGCTGAGTGCCTACTCCGACCATCGCAGCTACAGTACTCTGTTGTTATTTATCTGTGTCTGTGTTGTCTGCTTGCATGAATCTCATCTCACTTAGCTTAGCATCAGGAACGTTTAGCACAGTGCTTGGCATCTCTTGGGCATTCAGAAAATCACTTTCACTCTAGCATGGAACTGATTGCACATGTCTGCAGCATTCAGATGCATAGTTTTAGAACTGGACAAAGCCTGGATAGATAAAAATTCGTGTATTTTCTGTTTTTTTCCTTATGATCAATTACTAAGAGTTACATCGTAATAGCTGTCTTCAATAAGTTAATGATCTATTTGCAAAAATGAAAGGACCTAGGTTAAAAGAGCACATGTAAGGTTGAATTCAAATAAGAGGTGGAGGAAATTCTGAGTTGTAGGGGCTTTGATGAAGATTAGAGCAGATGAAATAGTTTTGCGGAAAAGACAGGACTAGCTTTCAAGTGCCTTAACAGATGGATAGCATGAGTAAGCATCCAGTGAAGAACATGCTTCACTGTTTATCTATGCTTTCACTTTTCACCTCTTCCCTAAGGATCTCCTTGCTCCACACCTACAGAGTATCTTGTTCTCCTAGAGTAAGCTAGGAGAACTTTCACTTCATTTGGCATTTCATTGTGTTAATACTTTCAATTTAGGGTCTTCTGACCCCAAATCTGGGTACTGTGTACTTTTTTTCTTCCTATACCGTGTACAGAAAAATAAGTGTTTATTTGCTTGGCTATAATCTCTCCAAACTGTACAATGTGGTGATTATCATATCTTTCTTGTTTACCTACAGTGATCGGCACATAGTATGCATATTTTGTCTTTGATTTTTCAATCATTTGACAGACATTTAGCGGGCATCTACTACAGGCCTTGAAGAAGGAAATAGCAACCCACTCCAGTACTCTTGCCTAGAGAATCCTGTGGATAGAGGAGCCTGGTGGGCTGCTATCCATAGGGTTGCCCAGAGTCGGACATGACTGAAGCAGCTTAGCATGCATGCATTGGAGAGGGAAATGGCAACCCGCTCCAGTGTTCTTGCCTGGAGAATCCCAGGGACAGAGGAGCCTGGTGGGCTGCCGTCCACGGGGTCGCGCAGAGTCGGACACAACTGAAGCGACTTAGCAGCAGCAGCATATAAGCCTGTGTACCACAGTATTGTGAGTACCATAAGTAAAGTACTTGAGTATCATAAGTGAAGCTTTAGGATATGAACTGAAAGGACCTAAAGATAAGTAAAAGATGTTGGAAAACTGTTAAATGGAGAAGATTATGCATGACTGACACATACTGCTCTTTGAACCAAGAAGAAACATATCTGGGAGGAACAAAATCTTATTTATTTTTGTATTCTGTGTGTTGGAATGGGAAGAACCAGTGCTGATAAGTGGTGGTTGAATGAATAAATTATTTAATAAAGGGGGGTAGATTTTCAGCCTTCACAATCCCTGCCTCTAATGTGGGATTCAGAGCACTGCTTTTTATATCCATTCTAGAGCTGCCAACACCTGGTGGAATTCTGCTCTGTATCTGAGATTTTAAAGTTGATGCCCAATGTAGGGCATTTAGCAAGGGGGTGGGGAGGGCTACTGAGAGCCAACTCTGTGCACCAAGTGGTCAAAAGTTCCCAACTCTGTTTTCAAAAGTTGTGGGGTTTTGTTTTAAAACTGGAATTAACGGTATGGGAATGTGAGTGGGCGGGAAAAAAAGTAAGCTAACAACAATAAGAAAAGTCCACTGCCATCAGCAAAATTGTTAAAAATTCATGATTATTCTCAAAATTTGTGAAATGTTTATAGTCATACCACCTGTGGTTAAGACTCCACAGATTTCAGTATCTAGAATGTGTCTCATTGTGTAAGTGTTTGGGGGGAAATTCTCCAAGGAAAAGCACAAAATGCAAGGAGAGGAAGTCTGGCTTAAAGAAATTTTCTTTAGGAATTTGAACAGTGAGTCATGTGATGTTCTTTATGAAACTTTCAGATTGACACAAACTGTAGTATCAAGTAGGTAAGGGTAAAAATGATTTCAATCTTCTGTGTGGTTACCAAACTTTTCACATGTTAGCTTGTGAAGGAATTGTCATAGGCACTGCTCTAAATTCCAAAAGTGGAGGCTTTGTCTGAGGCTCTGTGCTTAATAAATGTGGCCCCAGATACAGTATAAAAATTCTCTAGTTTGAGGACATCGGAGGCTAGAATGATTAATAAAATAGTTGTATTTTAAAAAGTGAATTTGGTAGCACAGAGAGTTCAAATTCCCTTTTTGCTATAATTTTCAGATTTTAATTATTTGTGTAAAGCCAACTAGATATAAGACATAAATGGGCACAAAATAGACAAGGACCCCAGTCTCAAGGATGTATGCTTCTCAGAAGTTGACGCTTCCAGCTAGGGTAAAGGCTCTAAGGTAAGAATGGGAAAATTAGAGTATTAATCCAAAGAGCCAGTAAGCGAGTAAGGACCAATATAAAAACTCAGAATTAAAGTAGGGTGTGGGACTCACACTAAACGGAGAGAGAGAGTTTGAGGGGACCAAGAAAGAAGGAATAGTATAACCAGGAAGGTATGTGATATGAGCCCAGAGGAATTTTAGAGGTTCAGGACTTAACTAAAATATCGGGCTCATTTAAGCATTCAAAGGAGGGTGGGAAGTAGGCTTTTCATATATTAATAAGCAAACCCTGTGAAGATACTCAGGGTTAGGAAGGGGCCTGTTCCCTGCTTTCCCATTCCCATCACTTGGTGTGTCGTTTGTTCCATGGATTGGTCTGTCAATATTTGGAAACCGTGGGGCTTAGCCCATTTATATAAAATCAAATATGGGCTGCCTTGTCCTCTTGCTTTCTATATTCAGGCTCTTTCTGATGGATTCCAGTGTGTATCTTGCTGCCAGGAGCTCTCTGTCACAGTCCCGCTTGACTCACGAACTTACGGTCACTCCCTGTTTCTGCAAAGCCCATGTGCAGACGTCCAGGATCTCTATTAACCCCAGTGTGTCTTTCCCGACTCGCCCTCCACGGCTTCCTTCAGGGTCTTCTATTCCAATAAGGGCAGTAATTTTCTCTCCTCTAGTCCCTACCTATTCTCTTAAGCTCCTTTTCTATCCTTCAACCCAATGTCTCCATTTCTTTCAAAGCTCACATTAAGGTTCACTGGGTATAAGAAGCATTTGTTTATAAGTTTACCTTACTTAAACTTTGGTATTTTATTTTACCATAATATATAGTCTCTTAAATTGACATGTAGCCTTAGAATTATTTCCAAGTTGACTCATATGTGTGTAGGTTTTTACCCTAATTGCATAGTAAATTCCTGGGCTACAGCCTTTATTTCTTTTGTGTTCTCTTTGAGCCTCAAATAGAAGCTTGAGTACATAGGAGGCACTTGAGTGATGCTTAGCAAATTAATGATGACATCCCCCTACCGTGACTCCCTATTACAGAGTCAGAAGAATTTGTTTGTAATATGGCAAATGTTTAATTTTTGTGGTTCTTAATTAATGGTATATATAAGATTCCATAATTTATATTACTCAAAGTTACAGTGTACTTTATCTCAATGTGGGAATTTTAGGGTAAATTATTTTACACTTACCAACATTTCTACCTATTCGTGTTATCTTGGGTAAGAAAGAGTTAGGTTGCTGCCTTGGTGATAGTAGGGTAGCTGCTGCTGCTGCTAAGTCGCTTCAGTCGTGTCCGACTCGGCGACCCGAGAGACGGCAGCCCACCAGGCTCCCTCGTCCCTGGGATTCTCCAGGCTAGAATACTGGAGTGGATTGCCATTTCCTTCTCCAGTGCATGAAAGGGAAAAGTGAAAGTGAAGTCGTCAGTCGTGTCCGACTCTTAGCGACCCCCTGGACTGCAGCCTACCAGGCCCCTCCGTCCATGGGATTTTCCAGGCAAGAGTACTGGAGTGGGGTGCCATTGCCTTCTCCGAGTAGGGTAGCAGAGATTCAAATAAAATTAGACTGTTATTAACGCAGGTGCATTTTAGGTCAGTCAGCAGGACACGGTTTTCCAAAGCTACCTCCACAGGCGGAAGGAGCCGTTGTGAATCTATGGAATCTTATTATCGGCATATAGGCAGGTATATAGGTGTGTTTTTATATATAAGTAGACAGATAGTTCTATGGATAGACAGATGGACCTATAACATAAACTCCCATAGGGGCCCGTGAGTGCAGCCTCTGTTTCACACGCTCGGTTTCTCGCTTCTAAAGTCTTGATTGTCAAATCTTCGGTTTGGCAAAAGGTTGTTGTGCGGTCTTTTATCAGTGTCATTGGGGCTCTAATAACTTTTTAAGGATGACTTGGTTCTATGCCCCTGTCCTTATTTCCTTGTGTTTCAACCCAACAGTGAGTATTTTATTAATGACTGTTCCGCATATTGAATGGAGAATGTTTTGCTTAAAGAGACCTATTTTTCTTTCAGATCAGAAAGGATATCATGTGCCAGATGGTTAATTCCCATGGGTTAATGAGTATACCCACACACTTCATGATTTGAAATATCCTGCGGACATGTCCTTTGGTGAAAGGATTGCTAGATTTTAATTTACATCTGTATGAAGTACATATTTGCTTTTTTTTCTGCTGACACCTGGAAATACAGATTTTACTTATAATGTGTGAAATATATGCCATTCTACTTATATAGTCCTTTGATGTTGGTGACTTAAATAATTTACAGAAATACAAATTCTGGTTGAACTTTAAGACTACATTTTAATTATCAATTGCATTTAAATTAGAGAGTGAGAACACAGTTTTCTGATGTATGTGAGAAGGGTAATAGTTGACAGTATTCAAATGAAGGATTCTTCTGTCCCTGTGTCAATAAGACTCATATTTTTAACTGATAGAACTTCTTTATCACGTCCAATTAATGGGCTAAAAATTTATAGCTATTTAAAGATGAAAGGGATTCTTCTAAAGCAGTAACACTAAAATGTCCAAAGATTGGCAAAGGTAAAAAATAACATTTGAATATTCTTTGAGAAAAGCCACAAATAAAAACCATCACTATGTTAGGTATTTTCAAGTAGTTGTGTAAAGATGGTTGATACATATAGCTGAGTTTATATAATAGTTTATGCTTTAGTGATTCCAGAATGTAAAAGATGAACATAAAACACAAACAAATCCATCACAAAATATTTTTACTAACCAACAATGCATTTATAGGTTTCTAAACATAAAATATTTTTATAGAACTCTACAAATGACTAATTTTTATGTGCAACAAAATTATATGGTCACAGCAGGCACTGGTTCAAAAGCTCTATTACCTTTTTGATGTCTGGAAGAATAACATTGTTATGGCCTTGGAGGTTACTTAATAAGTTGCATAGAGTATGGAAGGAGGTGTAGAATTGCTTGGACTGTCATATCTCTGTGTGGAATATGATGCATCAAAAGAACAAGAGCACGTGATAGACTGTGTGGAGAAGCATGTGGTGCAGAGCATCTTTGCACAGCAGGAGAAGGAGACAAATGCCAAGTGCATTGCAATGTAAAGCTGCTCGTAAAGAAGGCTCAAGCACAGCCAGTTCTGTAAATCCATCTATCCCAACTGAGACAGCTAGAAATACTTGACTGACTAAATGGAAACTAGTCTATTTGACAGAATCTTTGTGTATTGCTGCCAACTGAAGTTACAATTGACCTTTCCTAAAAATGAAAAGTTTGAGTTGCATATAATATGAGAATTAAAACAGTCTATTAACTGGTAAGATGTTTCTCTCATCCTTCTTGTGCTACATTGAGTTGTTCCATGATCGCTTTTGAATAAGTAGTTCGCTTTGAATAATTTGGTAGTGAACTAAAGATTATGAAATTATAGTTTAAATCTGTAATTAATTCAACCATCTTGCAATAAAGTGACAGTTGAAACAAATGAAGAATATAAATTCTACACAATCCAAGAATTCCACTCCTGAGTATTTATTTGAAAAATGGAAACACCAATTTGGAAAGGTAATGCACTCCTATATTCATTTGAGTATTATTTACAATAGCCATGATATAGAAGCAACCTAAGTGTCCACTGACATATAGATAAATAAAGCAGATGTGGATATTATTAGTTATAAAAAGGAATATATCTTTGTGTATGGTGTTAGGAAGTGCTCTAATTTCACTCTTTTACATGTAGCTGTCCAGTTTTCCCAGCACCACTTATTGAAGAGTCTGTCTTTGCCCCATTGTATACTCTTGCCTCTTTTGTCAAAAATAAGGGACCCATAGGCACACGGGTTTATTTCTGGGCTTTCTATCTTGTTCCATTGGTCTATATTTCTGTTTTTGTGCCAATACCATGCTGTCTTGATGACTGTAGGGCAACAATGGAGAAACAGACATAGAGAATCGATTCATGGACACGGGGAGAGGGGAGGAGAGGATGAGATGTAAGTAAAGAGTAACATGGAAGCTTACATTGCCATATGTAGAATAGAGAGCCAATGGGAATTTGCTGTATGGCTCAGGAAACTCAATCAGGGGCTCTGTATCAACCTAGAGCGGTGGGATGGGGAGGGAGCTGGGAAGGAGGTTCAAGAGGGAGGGGATATATGCATACATGGTTGATTCATCTTGAGGTTTGACAGAAAACAGCAAAAGTCTGTAAAACAATTATCCTTCAATAAAAAATAAGTAAATTTAAAAAAAATAGAATTTTACCATTTGCGACAACATGTATTACCTAAAGGACCTTTCGTTGTTGTTTGTTGTCGTTGTTCACCCTCTCAGTCCAGTCCGCCTCTTTGAGGCCCCATGGACTGCAGCACACCAGGCCTCCCTGTCCTTCATCATCGCCTGGAGTTTGCTCAAACTCATGTCCAGTGAGGTGGTGATGCCATCCAACCATCTCATCCTCTGTCATCCCCTTCTCCTCTTGCCTTCAATCTTTCCCAGCATTAGGGTCTTTTCTAATAAGTTGGCTCTTTGCATCAGGTGGCCAATGTATTAGAGATTCAGCTTAAAAATCAGTCCTTCCAATGAATATTCAGGACTGACTACTTTAGGATTGTCTGGTTTGATTTCCTTGCAGTCCAAGTGACTCTCAGGAATCTTATCCAGCACCACATTTCAAAAGCACATTCTTGGGCACTCAGTTTTCTTTATGGTTCAACTCTCATATCTATACATAACTACTGGAAAAAACATAGCTTTGACAATATGGACTTTTCTCAGCAAAGTAATGTTTCTGCTTTTTAATATACTCTATAGGTTTGTCATAGCTTTTTTTCCAAGGAGCAGGCGTCTTTTAATTTCATGGCTACAGTCACCATCTGCAGTGATTTTGGAGCCCAAGGAAATAAAGTCCATCACTGTTTCCATTGTTTCCCCATCTATTTGCCATGAAGTAATGGGACTGATTACCATGATCTTAGTTTTTTTAATGTTGAGAATTGAGATATACCTTCTGAATACAGAATTCCAAAGAATAGCAGGACGAGATAAGAAAGCCTTCCTAAATGAACAATGCAAAGAAATAGAGGAAAACAAAAGAATGGGAAAGGCTAAAGATTTCTTCTAGAAAATTAGAGATACCAAGGGAATATACCATGCAAAAATGGGCACAATAAAGGACAGAAATGGTACAGACCTAGCAGAAGCAGAAGATATTAAGAAGAGGGGGCAAGAGTACATAGAAGAACTATACAAAAGATATCTTAATGACCCAGACAACCACAATGGTGTGATCCCTTACCTAGAGCCAGACACCTTGGAGTGTGAAGTCAAGTGGGCTTTAGGAAGCATCACTTTGAACAAAGCTAGTGGATGTGATGGAATTCCAAATGAGCTATTTCAAATCCTAAAAACATGGTGCTGTTAAAGTGTTGCTCTCAATATGCCAGCAAATTTGCAAAACTCAGCAGTGGCCACAGGACTGAAAAAGGTCAGTTTTCATTACAATGCCAAAAATGTTCAAACACCGCACAATTGCATTCATTTCACATGCTAGCAAAGTAATGCTTAAAATTCTCCAAACCAGGCATCAACAGTATGTGAACCGAGAACTTCCAGATGTTCAATCTGGCAGAGGAACCAGAGATCAAATTGCCAACATCTGTTGGATCTTAGAAAAAGCAAGAGAATTCAAGAAAAACATCTACTTCTTCTTCATTGACGACACTAAAGCCTTTGACTGTGTGGATCACAACAAACTGTGGAAAATTCTTAAAAGAGATGGAAATAGAAGATCACCTTATCTGCCTCCTGAGAAACCTGTATTCAGGACAAGAAGCAACAGTTAGAATCTTACATGGAACAACAGACTTGTTCCAAATTGGGAAAGGAGTACATCAAGGCTGTATATTGTCACCCTGTTTAACTTATATACAGAGTGCATCATGCAAAATGCCAGGCTGGATGAAGCACAAGCTGGAATCAAGATTGCCAGGAGAAATATCAATAACCTCAGACAGGCAGATGGCACCACCCTTATGGGAGAAAGGGAAGAGGAACTAAAGAACCTGTTGATGAAGGTGAAAGAGGAGAGTGAAAAAGCTGGCTTAATACTCAGCATTCAGAAAGGGCCTTACTTTATGTGAAACAAGTCAGAGAAAGACAAATACTGTATGTTTTCAATTATGTGTGCAACTTGAAAAATAAAACAAAGTACAATAAAACAGAAATAGACTCACAGATACAGAGAACAATCTCGTAGTTGCCGGAGGATAACAGGTGAGTGGATGTGTGAGATAAGTGAAGGGTCTAAGAAGTACAGCCTACCAGTTATATAATAAATAAATCAGAAGGATACAATGTACAGTGAATATAGTCAATAGTCGGGTAATAACTTTTTGAATTTTGCATAATGCATAAAAATGGGAAATCTCCATTTTACCCAAAACTAATATAGCATTAGAATTTAATTCGACTTAAAAAAAATAGACAAGCAAATTGATTCAAGAAATCACTTAAAAAGGGTGTCCCAAGGGTATTTAGTAATAAGATAAAGTAAGCCCCATTTAAACAAAAGTATGAGAAAAATTCTTTGTGTTAGAAAAATTTTAAATTATTATGTATCATTCAGAGTAAAATAAATGCAGCTATGTTTTTTGGTATTCATTTAATGTTGGACTTTAAGAAAGATTCATTAGTAACTAGCTGAGGAGATAAAAACTAGAAGACATGGGTTTTTTGGTTTCTTAATTTAATTTTTTATTTTTTTAACTTTTTATTTTGTATTGGAGTATAGATAATTAACAACGTGACAGTTTCAGGTGAACAGTGAAGGGACTCAGCCATACATATACATACGTCTATTCTCCCCTAAAATCACCTCCCATCCAGGCTGCCCATGTGAGTTTTTTTTCCTTTTGATTCACACATATTTCT
The DNA here is from genome assembly GCA_024291935.2 of Okapia johnstoni. Lineage (NCBI taxonomy): Eukaryota > Metazoa > Chordata > Mammalia > Artiodactyla > Giraffidae > Okapia > Okapia johnstoni. The sequence goes on from CM044309.1 coordinate 8,367,808, forward strand.
AATATCATGTATACAAAGATAATACATTGTGATGTCAAAGCTTTTCTCATATTTTTACTTTGCATTTAAAACCAAAATCAGATAATGGACCCACCACATTCAAAAATTCATTTCTCACTGGTTATTTTGCACTGATATTTTCAATTAGTTTACTCTTCCTGTATTACATCTTAATTTTGTCTTCTTTTTACATCTGTTCATTTTTAAAGTTGAAGTTTAGTTGATTTACAATGTTGCACCAATCTCTGCTGCACAGCAACTGCTTAGTTCGGTTTTATACACATATACATTCCTTTTTTAAAATACTCTTTTCCATTATGGTTTATCCCAGGAGATTAGAAATAATTCCTGTGCTGTACAGTAGGACCTTGTTGTTGATACATCCTAAATGTGATAGCTTGCATCTACCAACCCCAAATTCCCAGTCCATCCTTCTCTCTCCCACATATCTCTACATTTCTTTGCTTCACCCAGTTCAGTTTACTCTGTTGATGGTAGAAAAGATTTTATAGCTCATTCTTAGTGTAATAGTTTTTAGCCTTCTGATTTTGTGATCTTTTTAAGGGCTGTTATATTGACAAGTAAATTATACTTAATTCAGTACTTCAGCCAATTGTATGTACTTATGTCACCTCAAAGTTAACTTTATCACTAGTCAAATTCTCCCCTGTGGCCTTTTAAATGTTTCAATGTATTTAGCTATATATATATATATATATATATATATATATATATATATATATATATATATATTTAACTGATACTTCAATTTTGTTTGCAGCATGCTAAATTTACAAGAAAATAAATGACTAAATGTTAGACCTGAGTCAACCCAGTTTAGGAATCTTTGGGAAGACCTTATTTTTGTTGAATGGCTTGACTTCTGAACTCACTAGGACCCAGAACTATTCAATCAAGATCCGGATGTTGAACTTCATTTACTAGGGCATAAGAACAGGGACAGGGATATTCACAAAACCAGTCCAGAATTTATATGTATATATATATATATATATATATATATATATATATATATATATATATATATATATATATTTTACTAACTGTATGCTTTTATTTCTCTTTTTGTGGTCAGTGAGGAAAACCTCATGAGAGACGTTTCATGAGAAACGTTGGATGAAGCACAAGCTGGAATCAGGATTGCCGGGAGAAATATCAACAACCTCAGATATGCAGATGACACCACCCTTATGGCAGAAAGGGAAGAACTAAAGAGCCTCTTGATGAAAGTGAAAGAGGAGAGTGAAAAAGTTGGCTTAAAGCTCAATATTCAGAAAACTAAGATCATGGCATCTGGTCCCATCACTTCATGGCAAATAGATGGGGAAACAGTGGGAACAGTGGCTGACTTTATTTTTCTGGGCTCCAAAATCACTGCAGATGGTGATTGCAGCCATGAAATTAAAAGATGCTTACTCCTTGGCAGGAAAGTTATGTCCAACCTAGACAGCATATTAAAAAGCAGAGACATTTCTTTGCCAACAAAGGTCTATCTAGTCAAAGCTACAGTTTTTCCAGTAGTCATATATGGATGTGAGAGTTGGATTGTGAAGAAAGCTGAGCACTGAAGAATTGATGCTTTTGAACTGTGGTGTGGGAGAAGACTCTTGAGAGTCCCTTGGACCGCAAGGAGATCCAACCAGTCCATCCTAAAGGAAATCAGTCCTGGGTGTTCATTGGAAGGACTGATGTTGAAGCTGAAACTCCAATACTTTGGCCACCTGATGCGAAGAGCTGACTCATTGGGAAAGACCCTGATGCTGGGAAGGATTGAAGGCCGGAGGAGAAGAGGATGACAGAGGATGAGACGGTTGGATGGCATCACCGACTCAATGGACATGAGTTTGAGCAAACTCCAGGATATAGTGAAGGACAGGGAAGCCTGCCGTGCTGCAGCCTATGGGGTTGCAAAGAGACAGACACAACTTAGCAACTGAACAGCAACAACATAGTTGCTATGTCTCACACACAGATAATTCACACATAAACATTAGTATAAACAGAAACATGGATTGCATGCTACAGATTTTGATCTGTGTGTTATTTCTTTAATATTATTAATTTTTGAAAATAAAATAATGGGTGTTTTGTGGTTCAGACAGCAAAGAATCTGCCTGCAATGCAGGAGATCCAGGTTTTATCCCTGGGTGGGGAAATTCCCCTGGAGAAGGGAATGACTACCCACTTCAGTATTCTTTCTGTTCGATACAGTTGCCACTAGCCACAAGTGGCTATACAAAGTTAAATTTAATTAAAAGTAAATTTGGGAAAGACCCTGATGCTAGGAAAGATTGAGGGCAGGAGGAGAAGGGGACAACTGAGGATGAGATGGTTGATGGCTGGATGGCCTCATCGACTTGATGGACATGGGTTTGGGTGGACTCAGGGAGTTGGTGATGGACAGGGAGGCCTGGCGTGCTGTGATTCATGGGGTCGCAAAGAGTCCGACACGACTGAGTGACTGAACTTAACTGAACTGAAATTAAACTTAAGGTTCATTTTTCACCCAACATATTTGCCATATTTCATATACTCAGTAGCGTCGTGTGGCTATTATCTACTGTATTGAAAAAATGCAGATTACAGAAGTTTTTCCATATTGTAGAAACTTCTTTTGGATAACCTTGCCTTAGAATGCTCTCTTAGAAGAAACCCCAAGTTGATTATTGCAGAATGATAAAGATTCCTTCCTTTATGACTTCATATTGCTTTGGGAAGTATCTGTTAGTTCAAACCTACATTTGAGACCCAACTATTCCTGGCACTAAGTGGATAAAAATGGCATTAAATTTACTGCCACCAAAATCACAGAGTAAGATTAAAATGCCAGAAGTTATATCTGTCAGAGGACTTGTAGTGGCTCTCTTGCTTCTTTCCTAACAGTTTCAGTCATGCACTAATGTTTTTATAGATTGGCTTGGCCTATTTCTATAAGAGAATGGACAATGGAGAGTGTCATACATAGAGCATGTTTTCGGGATATTCTGTCTTCAAAAAGAGATAAAAATCGCTAGGGATGTTGAGAGTAGATACCTCATATCTTACCTCACCTCTTTTAGCTGCTACAAGCTAATGTTCAAAAGGAAGTGTTCTGGTATCTGCATGTCACATTTCCTGAGAGATACATTTTCCACTTCAGATTTGTATCAGAAAGTTATGCTTCCTGCCAAAAGGAGATTTAAAGACTGCACCCTCCCTGCATCCCAAAGAGGAAAAAGATCACCCAGAACCCAGACAGCAGATAATAAATACATCACTCTCATTAGGAATAGATGTAATATTCAATAAACAGAGACCAGCCACCTCTGGGCAGTAAAAAGAGTGAAGATTTAAGAGTCCTCTTGCTGATGTTCTTAAAAAGATCCTTTAATAAATTATACACTAGGATGAAGGGCCTCTGCATGAAACAGTGACTTTCCATCATAGACTAGCAAAGGTCTAGAAAAGTGTGATATATTAAAAAAAAAAGTGATCCACATGAAACCAGAACACGAGTTATTCTTTTTGCTGTACTGCTGAGTTTTCACCAGCTCTGCATAAAGAGGAACTAGAAATTATCAGAATCCCATTGTTTCACTGATTATATTTATAAAATTTACCATTTTCAAAATGTGTCTGAAAAACTGTTAAGTGGCTAAGGAGAAAGCCCCCATGGTAAATAAGTTTAGGAAATCCTGAGTTAAATAAGATTAAATAAACTGAAAAAATAACTGTAAGACTTCTCAAGACTTTCATGCTAATGTGTCCTGTGATTCTCTCAAAGCCTGTGTAGTATTTCTTATGCTTTTTTTTTATTAACTATTAGGGATTTTAGGTAGCATCCCCAGGTAGAGGAAGTAGCTATAATATAAGTGAAGTGAAGTCTCTCAGTCGTGTCCGACTCTTTGCGACCCCATGGACTGTAGCCTATCAAGCTCCTCTGTCCATGGGATTTTCCAGGCAAGAGTACTGGAGTGGGTTGCCATTTCCTTCTCCAGGAGATCTTCCTGACCCAGGGATTGAACCCGGGTCTTCTGCGTTGTAGCCAGATGCTTTACCGTCTGAGCCACCAGGGAAGTATAATATAAGTAGCTTCATATTATAAAGAGTAGCTTCTAGACACATTGTCACAGGACTTAAGGGTGACAATATGATGGTAAAACATGATGACAATATGATGACGTAAATAATAAGCAACTACTTACGAAACTCTTCAAACAGTGCCTTGCGCATAGTAAATTCTTAGAGGTGATAGTTATAATATTGTTTGGGGACTTCATGGACTGTGGGAGGTAGAAGACATATGGAGACATCTTGGCCAAGCAGAAGCAAGGATCTTGTATAAATCTCAACGGCAGAAAGTAAAAAATGGTGGAGTTCTCATAGGGCCTGGAGGATTGGCTCATGCCTTAACCCCTCCCACACATGAGACTGAGTGGTGGTCGTAGATCGCTTAAAACGCCAAATGTGGAATGGTGGTTGGTGGTAGTATGGGGGTGGAGGGAGCCGGCTGATGAGCAAACAAGCTAGAGGCTGTAGCTAGAGTTGAGCCAAAGCCTTATGGAAGTGGAAACCGTAAAACCCGATTGAATGCATCTCTTGGCAGCAGTCAACAAACTTTTCTAACTGATTTTGATGTTGGGGCAAAGTAAGCATGCCAGAATTTATTTATTTATTCAGTGTTGAAATAGGAAAAAATATCGGATACAATCTCCATCATTTTCTACTCTGATAACTACGTTACTACTGTCCTTGAGAAGAAGTCTGCTCAGGCCCCATCGTGGCTGAAAACATCACTGAGTTATTACTTGTGTTCACTGGGCAGTTCTTTTGCTGTCCTTGCCTAGCTTACTCATGAGGCTTCCTTCAGCTGGAGAATGGAGTTGAGTGGCTGGGATGGTTGCTATAGCGGGGTCTCTCTCCATGGCCTTGTATCTTTGGAGTCTTCAGAGCATGGGGGTCTCAGGTTCTGCAAGGGCAGAAGCTGCAGGGTCTTTTCAGGCCCTTGGAAGTCACACAGCTTTCCTTCCATCACATTCCATTAATCAAAGTTAATCACAAGGCCAGTCCCAAATCTAAGGAAAGAGAAACAGATTCTATCTCCTGACTAGAAGCATAGCAAAGTCACATTGTAAGGGGGCTCATATCTAAGGAAAAGAGATTTTTGGTCATTTTTGCAAATAATCCATCACAGCCTCCTAGGCATTACTGAGCAACAAGAGAGGGATGGATAGAGAGCAGGCTTTTTCTAAGGAGTTATTTTGCCTCTATTCACCCTTAAAAGTTGAAACTTTAGACCTTTGGTTTCCATCTGATTGATAATGTTGACTGTAATTTTTATATTGATGTGTAAAACTATGGTTTTTATGGTAAATGGTAAAACTATGGTAAATACAGATGCACCATACAGCTGTATTTGGGAAGTAGATGAATTTCTTCAAAGCTCGTGCTGGCTTTTTATTCGTAAATTGACTTTCAACTTTTAATTTATAAGCTGAAAAAGACTAGCCCCCATTTATTTTGCCCTCTTTCCAAGATATAATCTTTCTAATCATCAAAGAATCCAGCATATTTTAATTCTAAAATTGTTTTAATTATGTTATGCAATTATGTCAACGTTGTTGACATTATGAGATTTTGAACTGTGAATTCAATAAAGTAAAATACAGTTGATGTTTATATTTTAATTCCTTTTATTCTTTGTGTTCCCAATTGCCAAACAGGCTGCAAAGACTGACAAGTTTCTTGTGCTTGTGTCTATATTTCTTTAAAAGTCAGGATACAAAATAGAATAATTTATTGATAAATAAGGCTTTAATAGTGTAGATAAATAAGGCATTCTTAGTGTGGTTAGGGCTTCCTTGATAGCTCAGCTGGTAAAGAATCCGCCTGCAATGTGGGAGACCTGGGTTTGACCCCTGGGTTGGGAAGACCCCCTGGAAAAGGGGGTATTCTGACCTGGAGAATTCCATAGACAGAGAAGCCTGGTAGGCTATGGTCCATGGGGTCACAAAGAGTCAGACACGTTTGAGCGACCTTCATGTTCACTTCTCACTTTTCTTTCAAAGGAGGGAGATGCTGAGAAAATTTCAAGCACAGTTTGACATTGCATTTTGGGGCTAGAAAGGTCATTCTAACAAGTTTGTGAAGAAAAGTTGGAATGAGAATGAGTCACAAAGATCCATCATGAAGACTTAGTGCATCATTATAGAGATTTCCAGGCACCACAGAGAGTTGTTGAGAGGTTTGGAGAAGGTGAGTAATCTTAGTAGATTTGCTCTTTAAAAAGTAAGTTTTCCTTTCCTGGAAGCAATGTGAAGGCTGTGTTGAGACGACAAGACTGGCCACAAAGCAGATGAAACAGGTCTCAGGACCCTTTCCTCATACCGATCCTTTGCTAGGTCTCAAAAGCTAACTTAGAAAATTTGTATTTATAGTTTTCTATAAAAGTTCTATAGAAAAGAAGCTTATCATCTATAAAAGGGGGTTCCCCAGTGGCTCAATGGTGAAGAATCTGCCTGCAATGCTGGAGACCCAGGTTTGATCCTTGGCTTGGGTAGATCTCCTGGAGAAGGAAATGGCAACCCACTCCAGTATTCCTGCCTGGGGAATTCCATGGACAGAAGAACCTGTGGGCTACAGTCCACAGTGTTCCAAAGAGTTGGATGTAACTGAGCAACTAAGCATGACAGCAGCTGATGTAAAGACAGCCTCAAAAGTATAATATTCAGGTTCCACAGACCTAGATCTGTCCCTCCTAAGAGGCAAATGATGCTGTGAGTCTGAACCCGTGAGGAAAGAGAGGTGTAAGAGAGCAGCATCTATGGAGGTAATGAGAGATTAGTGAAGATTTTACTGTGTTGATGGTTGCTTGAAACTAATGAGCTATCAGCTGTGCTGTAACTATCTGTTTGATGTAAAGATGTTCGCTTGGGTTTTTAATATATATTTATATATTTGGCTGCTCTGAGTCTTAGTGGTGGCATGTGGGGTCTAGTTCCCTGACTAGGGTATTGAACCTTGGTCCCCTGCATCAGGAGTGCAGAGGCTTAGCCACTGGACCACCAAGGAAGTCCCAAGGTGTTTCTTTTGTTTGATATACATGAGGCAGTTTAAGGCTGTGCTACTGATCTCTGCATATCATTGCACAAATTATTTCTGGAATGTTATAAAAAGATCACTGAACCGATGAGTGATTGGGGAAGAGAAACTTTAAAATTCCCTTGAGCTTAAAAATTTTATGATTGGCATAACATGGTGGTTATGTTCTGTGGCCCAGTTATTCCAAACAATTTGTAGTTCCTGGGAAATGTTAGTTTGTCTGTTCTTTTCCTAGTACATGTCAAAAAAAAAAAAACGAATCATCTTTTATACCAAGTTTCTTCTGACCACTTCTACCCTCAGAGACCTGGCACTTTCTCTTTCGTGCCTTTGTACTATCTTAATACTTATAACACTTTACTGCCCTTAAATTTCATGTCTCTCAATTACGTAGAACAGGGACCATCAACTGTAGCTCAGAGGCAAAATTCAGCTTACCATCTGTTTCTGTAAATATAGTTTTATTGAAGGACAGTCACATCAATACATTTATGTATTTCTAGCGGTACTTTTGTGCTATATATAGGACAGACTTGAGTAGTCGTGACAGTGTCCTTATGGCCAACAAAATTTAAAATATTTGCTACCTGGTCTTTTACAGAAAAAAGTTTTCCAACTCATGATATGAAGAATTCTTTGAGAGAAATAAACATGATATATTCTTTTATGTATCCTTAATACTTAGCAAGTTCCTGGAATAAAGGAGGTACTCAATAAATATCGAGACACTTTCATCACCACCATCCATCACGGTGGATAGTTACAATTTTCCAAAATGTTTAAAAACAATCAGGGATGTTCCCAAAAAAGACAATGGAAACCCCTGAATAAGGGGTTTTTGAAGATTCTGAATAATTGAGCTAAGCGTGATGGTCTCCAGGAAGCAAGAAGAACGTAAACAAAACAAGGAAGTGGTCAAAACACGTGGAATGACTAGAGCATCTTCAGCCTTTCTCATTTTTTCTCTGTCTCTCTCTCTATCTGTCTCTCGCCTTTCCCTTGGACATTCGTAGATATGTGCACAAACAAATGCTACAAATTAACTTCAACCTGTTTATCATCAAGGGAATAAAAGAAGAGAGGGAGAATTTGAAAAGAGGGTCTATGACCGTTAATAAAAGACTTTCTAAATGACAATCTAGTAGATTTCTTGATCACATTTATTGCTAATGTTTTTCCAGGAACACAGAAGTGTCATCAACACTAATCTGAAAGTCGCTCAGTCTTGTCCAACTCTTTCCTACCCCAGGGACTGTACAGTCCATGGAATTCTCCAGACCAGAATACTGGAGTGTTCAGCTATTCCCTTCTCCAGGGGATCTTCCCAAGCCAGGGATCAAACCTGGGTCTCCAGCACTGCAAGCGGATTCTTTACTGACTGAGCCACCAGGGAAGTCCCTCCCATAGAAGAAACAGTTAAAACTTCTTCGAACAGTGTGCAAGAACCTCCATGAGCTGGTCCCTACTAATTCATCCAGTACCATCTTTCTCCAAGCCTCCAAATATGTCCTATTCTCTCAGGCTACCTTGACCTGTACACACTATGAATGCTGTCTGGCACACCTTCACCCTTTGTTTACCTGGCTAATTACTTCATTATAATTTCATCTTCCCTGAGCTCTTTGGCTTATACCAGGTATGATTTTTCTTGTACATTTTGTCTAGTTCTCCAGTAAAGAGATTACCTTTTATCTTATATTGGTTTATTTTAAAATCTCTCCACTTTCTATAATCTAGATTTAGACTCCTTTAGGAAAAAGTCATACTTTTAATTTTTAAATTCCTCTTTAATCTGTCCACTTTCTATAATCTAGAGTTAGGCTCCTTTAGGAAAAGCCATACTTTAAATGTTTAAATTCCTCTTTCCCTGTACATTATTTCATACACAGTAACAACAATACATACTTCGTGAATGAATGAATGAATCTGAATGTGAAAAAAGGGAGGTAGATGAACCACTCATAACAAAAAATTTCTGTGCAACAAAAAGATATTCTGGTTCCTGCATTAAAATAATTAATGAACTCTGTCAGATGAGTTTGAGGATATACAATCCTTCTAAGTCACAATCCTCCATAATTTGTTTTAGAAGAAGCGGTTATCACTTGAATGCTGAAGTCCTAATCAAGCATGTCCCTTCATGATGTTAGTTTTTAATACACAAGTCTTTGCAATCAATGCAGCTGGACAATATTTCGCCATTCCTTGGCATGACTATTTTCTTTTTTTCTAAGACTGAGAAAGGAGCTAAACGGAGTGGGTTCTGTAATCACTGACCCAATAAACTAGGTCTTGGGCAGCCTTCCTTCTTGTTGATTTCTCTCTCTCGCTCACATTTAATGGACTTTGATCTGGCTCCACTCTGGGGCAGCTTTACTCTGATCAGCCCTATATCCTCATTTCCAACAATGCATTTCTTCCATTTGAGATGTGTTCCTGCCTCCTTCCTATTGTTGGCTTCATCTTTCATCTCATTTTAAAACAAAAATCCTCCATAACACACAGACCTCCCTGTACACTATGATTGGTGTTTGTTTGGCATTTGTGTGAGTGTGGTAACCTGCAGCTCTGGCTGCTGCTGCTGCTGCTAAGTCGCTTCATCCATGTCCGACTCCGTGCATCCCCATAGACGGCAGCCCATCAGGCTCCGCCGTCCCCGGGATTCTCCAGGCAAGAACACTGGAGTGGATTGCTATTTCCTTCTCCAGTGCATGAAAGTGAAAAGTGAAACTGAAGTCGCTCAGTCGTGTCCAACTCTTAGTGACCCCACGGGCTGCAGCCTACCAGGCTCCTCCGTCCATGGGATTTTCCAGGCAAGAGTTCTGGAGTGGGGTGCCATTGCCTTCTCCTACCTTAAATCAGGAATAACACAGGGGCATCATAAGAGCAGGACAACAAAGGAGGTTGAGGCAGAGCTTCTGAAAGTGGGGTTCTCATTGCAGGCATTGGAATCACATAGGGGTGCTTGTTGACCTTTCAGATGCTTGGACTCTTACTAAGTCAGAGTCTTAATTGACCAACCAGCCCATGAATTTCTTAAGCAGACCGAAATTTGAGAATGTGTGCATCGTGATATATTTAAAAAATATAATGTTAATTTAACATGCCTTCTGGTTAAGCAGAATTTGGAAAACAATGAGCATCATGAAGGTGCTTTATAAACGTGCAGGTTAGTGAATTTTATTAGATCGCAAGTTTCTTATAGGAATAATGAAAAACTTAGCCTCATATGAGCTCAACAACATTATAGGAGCTCAGAAAATAGACATTAAATTAATTGTATTTTGAGGCAGTAACTCTGAAAAGTGAAAAACTCAGGTGGAGCACTTGCTATTTAGACATTAGACTTTGTTCTGGTCCTAATGGCAAATCCTTTAATCAATTAGTGTTGTTTAAGGACAGAGAAATTCCATCATGTCTAAGGAACAGAAAAATTCCATCAATTTCTTGCTCTAAGATTAATTGCCTGGGTGGTCAGTTTTATAGCATTTCCTTGCCTCAAGGTTTTCATCTTTCAAATGGGAAGCCTACCTATGGAAATTCCTATTTCATACATGCTAAAAATATTAAATATGGCATGATATGGAAAAACAGTTTGGAAAAACACAGCTTTTCTTCAAATACATTTTACAATAATCAACACCAAAGTATTTTTAAAGTTTTTACTGAGTAGTTTGAAGTTAAATTGTTGCTCACTTAAAATCTTTTTTCCCTATTTAGGCCTCTCAATAACTATCTGCTTAATGAGTGAATATGTGATGTTAGACCCATTTCCTGCAAAATATGCAACTTTTTTCCTGGCACCCAAGCCTTCTTAAACCAATAATTTGAGAACTATTTTATATTATTATTCAATTACTTTATAGTTTTAGAAAAAATACTTTTAGTTTATCAGTATGTTGATAATTTACCACGACAGTGGTAACATTTGAAAAAAATACTTCACCTCCTTAAGGATTCAGTATTAAACTTACAGTCCTGTGGTTACAATACTAATAATAGAATACAGATACCATACTGGAGTTCTTAAAATTCCCGTTTTTATCTTACATTTTATTTTCTTTGAATATTTCTAGTTGGCCTTTCGGTTTCTTCTGCTCCGCGTACTTTCCTAAGAAAAGGCTGAGAGGATCTGAAGTCAGCCTTCTGTCTGATGAGGACGGCTTTCGACCTGCTTGGAGTCTGGACCTTTCCCAGCCCTTCACATCCCCAGGGTGTCTGAATGGGAAAGGGAAGGGGGGGGAAAGGAGTGGCTGGAAGGAGAGAGAAACGCGGTGCAGCTTCCCCAGGTCCGGTCCTGCCGGGTTCCTCGCTGACCGAAGAATGTTGCTCTCTGCCTTGTCTTCCCTGATGGGGACGGAGGAAGCTGTCAGGCGATGTCTCTTCTTGCCTCTTCCTGGGGAGCCATTGGAGGCAGTGCACTTCAGGGCCTTAGAGCCCACCTTTAATCTCCGCACCGAGGGTGACTTGATCAACAAGGAGGTGCCATGGGCGATGGAGCAGCAGTCCTACTTCGGACTGAGAGAAAATAAAAGGAAACTAACCTGTCTCAGTGCCCTGCTATTAAATAGATGCTCCGCTAAGACACTGACATATTTCTGCTACAGCCTTGCGAAGTGGCTATGGTTATATCTTCATTGGTCAAAAGATAATTAAGCTCAAAACTTAATTAGCTTGCTTAAGTCAAACAGCTATTAAGAAATGGAACTACAATTAAACTAAACGTGAGAACTGGACCCAAACTCCATGTTAAATGAGTTTAAACCCACATTGATACACACATTCCCCAATATGACCCAAACAAGCCAACTTTTTGAATTGTGCATATGTTACATATTAATAGGTACTGACCAAGGTCCAAGGGGCTTATTCTTTGAATAAAGGTTACACTCAAAACCAAACAAAAAAAGCCCAGGGCTTTCAAGCTGAGTGGTCTTCGGGTGACTGAATGTTTGTTACTTCAGAGTATTCATGATAATAAGTCCAGATAATGTTTTTGATTGATACTTAGTTGAGTATTATCAAGCTTGTTTTTGATTACATCTAGTGAATATCTCAGAGTATGTTTACCTATCTCCCCTAAAAAAATTATACACCATCACTGTGTTGCTAGTGATGAATTCAGTTTTACAACCTGTTCCAGTGTAGATACTTTTGTTTCCTGTCTTCTGATTCATGTGCTTGTCAACGTGTACTTAATGATTAATACAAGGCAAGAATAGGATTGATGGAAAGAAAGAAATATTTAATCCTATATGTATATATTTTAGTCTTACACAAAGAAAACTATGCAATATGTAGTGTTATACAATTTAGAATATGATTAGGGCTGACCCTTGGGAAAATTATAAATGGATGAAATTTGTTTTCAACATCTTTAGCTCCTAGTTTCTGAATTCTTTGTAGCATTTTGTAACATGTATTATTATTCTTAATGCTACACATTTAAACAGCCAAATAGATGAGTCTCTGATTGTTGAAATGCATCAAATAGAAGGAGATATGTAGGGGCTTGTTGATTTGTTCTGAAATTCCAGCACAAAGGTAGAGTTGTATACTATTTGTAACAAAGGGTCACTCTTCAGCTTTACAGAGACCTAGAGGTAAGGTCTCACAATATAAAAGACTAGAGAGTATAAACTGAGTTCCTAGGTAGAAACATTGAAACAATTCTTTGAAAAATGAAACCAAGCTAACAGGATGACAAGGGGTTCACTTCTAGCAAAGGTGGAGACAAAGACCATGTTGGTTCTGATTGTCGAAACACTCAGAGTTATCTGTTTACAGTTGCCATCAAAAATGAATGAAAAGAAACTCCTGCTTTGATACAATTTTTTTTTCCTTCCTATCAAGATAAAAACAGAAATCTTAGTTCAAGGTCTTCTATTAATATTCCAGAATAAGCAGGCAGAATTGTGAAAGGTTCTATAAACCTTTAAATTGCCGTTAGTTAATCAGAATCATTGTTCAGTGATCATTATCTTTTATTAAATGACCACTGAATCAGAATGTTCATACTGCTTTTCAATTAAAATGTAGAATAGACAGAACTGACTCAATACCATACAGAGCAGCAGCAGCATGACCCAGGGAAGCTGCCATTACCCAGAGGTAATTGACCACTTAAGAACTTAAGTTAACTTCTCCATGTAGCCGGTTATTTCTGCTAATGTCGTTTCTAAAGGATTTTCCTACGGAAAGAGCACTCTTACAAACAATATACCCTGTAATAGGATGTTTGGGATGAAAGCTGCTCATGATTTTGAAAAATTCCATCAAAGCATGATGCTATTTTTATTTCCTTGTCCTTTGTTAGGGATTCATGCAACATCCTAGGGGAACTGAGTGAAGAAAGGTGATAGAAAAATAGAGGTAATATGGGTAGCTCAGGTATGACTACTAAAAGATAGGACTAGTAAAATTTATTCTGAATTAAAATGTCCTTACACATGTGCTTAGACACACAGATATATACAACTATCTGAAAGATGAAAGCAATTGATGGCTCAATGGAAAATTTAGTCCTTAAATTAACTCAAACATAGCAGTAGGTAATGTTTGGATATTTCTTTCTCTTATAGAATGAACAAGATTGTCCTTTTAATTTTATGTTTGTTGTTGCGTCGTTCCATGGAAAGTAGAAAGAGCTTAATAACCCGAGATAGGATGGACTAGCTACCAAAGAGTTAAGTTTTGCATAAGAAGAGAAACACAGTTAAATACTACATCACAAATTACCATTTTTATGTCACCACCCCACCATGACTTTAGCACTAAGCCTGCTACATCTTCACACTCTCATTAGGATATAATGCATATTCATGGTCCTGATTATATAGCCACTTTCTTGACTTGTTTTAATTGTGCATAAAGACACTGTGACAGGAGACCTGACCTTTTCAAGATCATTTTCTCTCCATTGCTTTTCACAAAGCTATTAACTTGTCTCCGTCCCAAAGATTGCAATAATTTATTTCCCATTAATAAAAAATTCCTGGTGCCATGTAAATTAAAATTTATTCAGCAGATAGAATTCTTTGGATTATTTTCTAATGGCTTTAAATACTTCCAGCTTAGGAAGAAAAATAATATTAACGGGTACAGGCTGAGTGGATAATTGCATACACTGAAGAAAAATGAATATACAACCAATGCTGTAGCTTACCTCACATCAATTACCCAGAAGAGTTGCTTTACTTTTTTCAAAAAATATATGAAATAATTTATTTCAGGGGGTATCATTATGGTCTTGAAATTATCCCAACTGAATGAAAAGCTCAGCAACTTACACGTATAGGCAACACACACACTGGTATAAGAAAACCAGACCAAGTTAAAATAATCTGTGTATGTGTAAATGGGATTGTTTAAGGGGGTCACTTAGCTAAAATGGCAAGTGAATTGCAATGTAATATGAACATGGAAAAATGAAATGCAAGGACCTGAATCTCTTTTCTTACTAAGTGGTGCCTGTCTTCCTCTTTGTACTCAAGAGGACCTCATGAGAAAACCAAATTTCCAGAGGACATCGTTTTTGAATCTCATTTTGAGAGAAGTTAAGTATATCTTCTTCATCCTACGGACTTTTTCTCTTTTCTTCGCATATTATGTTAATGTGATGAAACTTGTGTGTTAAAATGTTTATATGCAAAATGTTTTAGACCTAAAGTGCTGTGGGTAACACATTACATTTACTGTCAACTTATTTGCTCCATCTAAAAATAAAGTCAGTGCCTAAAGGATGTTAGTCCAACTTTGAGCCATAACTCTGGTTTTTGGTATACTAATTGCTTTGGACAAGTGGGGTTAGAAAACCCAAGAGAACTTTGGGGGCTTGAAATTTTCCAGTGGAAACAAAGCCGTTTGTGTGTTTTCTTCGTGGCCTGGGAAATCAGAAAAGGAAGGAGTGGGTTGGCAATCTAATTAACCTGCCAACTGGGGCAATTTTCCCTCTTAAATAGAAGGTTTCACTGTCTGATCCAATCTAATTTTGAAGACTTTTCTCCCTCTTCTCTCTCATCATCTAAAAGAAAAAAGAAAGTTAGAGGAAGAACTATTATTTTGATGCTATAGGATGTGCAGTGAATTTTACACATATTATTTCACTGAACCTTCAAGATTATTCTTTCAGCCAGTTAGTATAATTGTTCATACCTAGCTTTACAGATAAGGAAACTGAAAGCCCATATAAATGAAATTATGTGTTCAAGATTTTAGGCTAATAAATTAAGGAATCAGGGCTCAACCCAAGATTCTGTGTCCCTTCCTAAATGCCTGCCAAAATCATTCAAATAAGCTAGATTTATCAGCCTCTGCACCAGTGGTTGTCCACTGGGAAAAATATTGTCCTCCAGGGAACATTCCACAATATCTGAGGTCATTTTTGGTTGTCACAACTTGTGTGTACATGTTGGAGGGTATCACTGATATTCAACAGCATCGTATAATATAATGCACAGGACAGTCTCCACAGCTCAGAATTATTTGGTTCAAAATACGAGTGTCATTGTCAAGAAATCCTGGTTTATAAACATGAGTTAAAAAAGAAATGAAATAGAGGTAAACAACTTTCAAAATAAAATTCTTTACAGATGGATCTTTAGTTTTATTGGAAAGTATGATAATGGTTCTGTAAAATAGTGGAAATTAAAGGAAGAGAAAACCAAAAAGCAAAGAAACAGAGCAAGAATATAAGGCAGAATAGTCCTTAAGAGAAAACAAACCCTGGGTGAAAATAATAAAGGAGTAAAAAATAATTGTTTAGATTAAAAATCAATGCAGGTCCTAGAACACAAAGCGGATGAAAAAAAACCTCTAAACTCGGTTCAGAAATAAAGATCAAAGATGATATGAATGACTGTGCATCAGAAAAGTGCACCATCCTGAGACTGAAGACACTTGATAAAGTCCTTAGAGAAATCCAGTAACAGGAAATACTGTTATTAATAGATGGATCAATCTGAGAAGTACATAAAAGAAGAAAGAGACCAGGAAATATTCTTTAATGCAAGATGCAGCATTGCAAGTGCTCAGTGTTTGGGAAGTAGGGAGACAGAAAAAGAGCAGCTACCTTAACAATAAATGCAAACATGGGGAACCAACCAAAGAGGAGCTTAAACCCAACACAGCGCACTCTTGTTGTGGGGGTTCATCTTCCTTGCTCTGAAGTCTTCATATACTGTGGATTGTAATCAATTAGGTAGAAGAATACATTTTACCTTGTTCAGTCATTAAAAAAAAAAATGAAGTGTTATAGAACAACCTGATGCTGTGTGAAATTTAAGGCAGGGCTGGAATTTCCAATAGAACTAGGAATTTAAAATTAACAAGTTTCAATAAAATCATGTGTATGTGTGTGCGTGTGTGTGTGAAACATGATAGATTCAGTTTGTTGAAAATAAAGCTTCTCAACAATGTATAGCTCTCTGGGGTTCCTGGAACCAATTCTGAAGCTAACTTGTGTGTGTTTATGTTTTGTGGGGGTGGGGGGAGCAGGGCTTTCCCACAGCAACAAGCGATTCTCAGACAGCAATAGGGTGTCTGGGAATTCAACTCAGTCCTGACCCTACCTGAGAAAGCGTTAGATTCCTAGATTAAGGACTCAGTTCTACCAGACTGTATGCCCCCACCCACCTCCCCACCCCGACCAAGACCATTTCAAATGCCAGCCAAGGGCCCAGTTATTACCTGTGCTTCTGACAGACTGTCTGTAAACTGGAAGGTCCCAAGATTTCTTCCTCAGGTTTGGTTAATTTGCTGCTGTTGCTGGTGCTAAGTCGCTTCAGTCATGTCCGACTCTGTGCAACCCCATAGACGGCAGCCCACCAGGCTCCCCCATCCCTGGAATTCTCCAGGCAAGAACTCTGGAGTGGGTTGCCATTGCTTTCTCCAGTTAATTTGCTAGGGTGGCTCACAGAACTGTGAAAACATCTCACTTACTAGACCATCAGTTTATCGTAAAAGGATATAACTCAGGAGCAGCCAGCTGAACAGGAGGAACAGAGACAAGGTGTGGGGAAAGGGTGGGGGGCCTCCGCGCACTCTTCAGGTGCCACCCCCTCAGCATCTCGAGGTGGTCACCCACCCACAAGCTCTCTGAGCATCTTCTTCTGGGCATTTTTAAGAGAAGCTTCTTACGTGGGCATGATTGACTAAACTATTGACAGTTAGGTCCTGTCCTCTCCCTGGAGGTCAGAAGTCCGAGGGCTGGCTGTCCCAGCTATCAGTTCCCATCCTAAGATGCTTTCCAAAAGTCACAATTATCACAGCAAAAGACTCTCATCACTTTGGAAATTTCAAGAGTTTTAGGAGCTCTGTGCCAGAAATGGGGACAAAGACAATGCATTTCTTATTATAAATCACTGTATCACAACTGTCTCAGCTAAACTTTCTTGCTTCTCGGGCTTCTTGTTGAAACTATGAGAGAAGACTGATGAGACAGTTTAGGATCAGACAACCTGAGAAGAGGCCATGAAGCCCACCTCTAGCTCTTACTGGCTTATGTTATGTGAACATTTCCAAACTTTTCAAACACCATTTTCCTATTTTGTAAACTAGGAATGAAAGTGAAAGTGAAAGTTGCTCAGTCGTGTCTGACTCTTTGCCACCCCATGGACTATGCAGTTCCTGGAATTCTCCAGGCCAGAATACTGGAGTGGGTAGCCTTTCCCTTCTCCAGGGGATCTTCCCAACCCAGGGATCGAATCCAGGTCTCCTGCATTGCAGGTGGATTCTTTAACAGTTGAGCCACCAGGGAAGCCCAAGAATACTGGAGTGGGTAGCCTATGCCTTCTTCAGGGGATCTTGCTGACCCAGGAATCACACTGTGGTCTCCTGCATCGCGGGTGGATTCTTTACCAACTGAGCTATCAGGGAAGCCCAAACTAGGAATAGTAACAACTATTTCCAGGGGTGGTATTAAAAATATTTCACAATTAGTATAGTATGGATCCTGATCAAACAGAATGGGTACATTGGCTAATCAGAATAGATTAGTTATAAACAACCAATATGACCAGACCAGTCATTGATTATCAGTCCTACCTTGCTTACAAAGTTCTGGGGAGACATATAATCTTATTCATTTATCCATCTATTTATTACATATTTATTGCACATGTACTAGGCTTCAGATGCTCTATTGGTACTAAGAATATAGAGATAGATAAACACAATTTTAATGAAATAATCAAAGACTAATGAGATAAGTAAAGATATAAATTAATAATTTATAAGTGTATATGCTTGAGGAATTATTAATATTGAGCTTTATTCAATTATCACTTGATTTTGGGTTTCACTCACATCCAAGTCTCAAACCTTAAGTTTTCCTTGATGTTTAGTCCTGCATTTTTAGCTGTCTGCTGGACATTTTTGGCTAACAGCAGTTATTTCAAACAAAATAACATCCCGAACCAAATTTACAACTTTCTAGCAAAATGAGTTTCTCTACCTAATATTTCAAAAGGATGCTGTTTTTGATGTCTTTATTGTCAGGCCTAAAATTGTGAAGTCATCACTGGATCTTTCCTATCATTCAGGTCCTGTATCTAGCCCTCAGCCAATCCTGTTGACACTTCCCTTCATTCTTTTCCATGTGCTTAGTTGCTCAGTCGTGTCTGATTCTTTGCGACTGCATGGACTGCAGCCCTCCAGGCTCCTTTGTCCATGGGATTCTCCAGGCAAGAATAGTGGAGTACAGTTGCCATGCCCTCCTCCAGGGGATCTTCCCATCCCAGGGATAGAACCCATGTTTCCGGCCCTGCAGGTGGATTCTTTACCGTCTAAGCCACCGCATTCCTTTCAAGGCCCACACCAATTCAAACCTCACTAATTCCTGCCTGGGCCCCCATCTGCATGTGTTGGTCACTCAGTCGTGTCCGACTCTTTGCGAACCCATGGATTGGGGCCCGCCAGGCTCCTCCGTCCATGGGATTTTCCAATCAAGAATACTGGAGTGGGTTGCCATTCCCTTCTTCAGGATATCTTCCCAACCCAGGGGTTGAACCTGGTCTCCCACATTGCAGGCAAACTCTTTACCATGTGACCCACTAGAGAAGCCACCAGGGAAGCCTCTTCTAGGCTCTCTGATTTTGCTCCTGCTATATGTATTCCCGATTCTTAACTTTTTTCAACACAATGTTTATATTGTGTTTATTCTGCAAGACATGCTCTATCTCTGTGTTCTGTTTTCTATATGCTATCCCTTTCAGAAATTAACTTGCGCGTGTACTTTCTTACGTGAGCCTCGTTATGTAAGAAACATTACGTGTCTCGTTCTCTCTCCCCTCCTGACCCACCCTATTAGCTACATGAGCAAAAACTTGACATATACTAGATGTTCAGTAAAAATGTGGTGAATGAAGGAACAAGTGAGTGAAAGAGTAAATGATTCGCTGCCTTCTTCCCAACCCCTCAGGTCCAATTGCCTGAATCCCTACACAGCTTGCTCTGACTTTTGCCCAACTCTGGATTCTCACCGTTTTAGCGTGTCATCTCACCAATCATTACTTCTCACAGCTCTTAGGACTCGAACAAATAGTTCTTCACCTAACTAAAAATCACAATTTTGCTTGACCTTGATTTTTCTGCTATTGATATTACCTCAACATTGTTGCTAAAACAAAATTCTCTGTCTTTTAAAAATTTATAGCTTTGACATTAAAAAGAAACTTTTGCATTAGTCCATTAGAACAGCCTATCAAAAACTCATTTTCTTCTGCACCTAGATGAAAGCAAATTAAAGAATGTAGATTGAAACTCTGAGTATGCAAACCCTGCTGTTTCTCGTTTGTTGTGCTAATCAAGGCTGCAGGAAGGAGTTTCTGACTCCATTGTCCTGTGCTTTCATTTTCGGTTTCTCCTCTCAGTCCTTGCTTCTGTGCCACCCATCTGAGACTTTGATACTTTCCCAGATAGCAAAATGGATCTTATTCCGACATAAACGATTCAAGATATGTGTGTTAATTGTAGTACATTGACAGAGAACCATTGTAAAGGCACAGAGTAAACTGTTTTATTTTAAAACTTTTTTTCTGAATGATAAAATATGTTTATTTTTAGCAAACTTGAAGACTACGAACAGAGAAACACACTAGACAGCATATACTAAGTGCCGAATTAGTGGTCCTGACAATGAACAGTTCAGCAGTACTATAATGATTGATTTCTAAATGACTGGATATGAACTGATACTATAACATTCAGACGAAAGGAAATCTGGACCTGTATGATCCTAAAGGAGACATTTCTGCTTTTACAAATCTTAATTTACTTACATTTTAATCACATTTCAAAAGGATTCCTTGTTTAGCTCCCTTTCTTACTCCTCACTTTCCCATAGCATTTGACTCATTGCAAAATTGTAAAAAAAGAAAGCAGACTGTTTGGAGAATTTCTTTCAACAAAGAGAGGGCTACCATCAGCCATTTTTACTAAAAAGTGATTTAGCAATCGTTATTTAGGAGGTAGCCATGGGATATTTATTTTATCAAGAAAGGCTCTTAAAGGTGCCCTAATTTATGTGGCCATTTAAAAATATTGATTATTGCCTAGTGGCATGGAGATATGGGTGCTGAAATCAGGAGTGAGTTATGGATTAAATAGTTGAAAATTTATATCTGTCTAATTAAACAGAAGTCTCAGCGGTCAAGAATCTGCCTGCCAATGAAGGAAGCATGGGTTCAACCCCTGAATTGGGACGAAAACTGGAGAAGGAAATGAGTCACTGCGGTATTCTTGCCGGGAAAACCCCACGAAGAGAGGAGCCTGATGGGCTATAGTCCACGGGGTCACAAGAGTAGAACACGACTTAGCAACTAAACAACAACTACATATACTTTTAAGTGAGACACTCAGCTTTGCTTATCAAACAAGAATATAGAGCAAAAATACCTACTTATGAAGAGGAAAGGCAAAACTATTACAAGCCTGCAGCTATTGGAAAGCCTCAGACTCAGAAACACCCCTTGTCATTTGGTACCCAACTGAGTTACTACTGTTTGAGCTCCACTTTTACTTCTGCTGGGAATTGTCTTAGCACTTCCTGATGTACCTGAATAATGAGGTTGCCGCACCTGTGAAATAATTATCACACGAGCCACCATCACCCACGGGATGTTCAGATCATCATATGTGCCAACTCATTGTCTGCTGGTAGGCCCTCTTCTCTGTAATACCTGTCCTGCTTCTTCTCTTTAGCGCAAACACGTTATTTAATCACACGAAAACTAACTTGGCAAACAGCATAAAATTCATCTACTGCTGCTTCAAATCACCATGGAATATACATTTCTCTTCTCCAATTTTATGTTTGAAGTACAAAAGTGTACAAGACAGGCATATTTATGGTTACCAAAGCTGCTCTGCTAAAGAGAGAGGGAAATAAAAAGCTGATGGGAAGGTACATGTATCAAATTTTATTATTTGGAAAGAGAACCAATAAAAAATAAAATTACTTTTCTTATTGCTACTGCTGCTGCTAAGTTGCTTCAGTCGTGTCCGACTCTGTGCGACCCCATGGACGGCAGCCCACCAGGCTCCGCCGTCCCTGGGATTCTCCAGGCAAGAATACTGGAGTGGGTTGCCATTTCCTTCTCCAATGCATGAAAGTGAAAAGTGAAAGTGAAGTCGCTCAGTCGTGTCCAACTCTTAGCGACCCCATGGACTGCAGCCTACCAGGCTCCTCCGTCCATGGGATTTTCCAGGCAAGAGTGCTGGAGTGGGGTACCATTGCCTTCTCCAATGAGAAAGTGCCAATTTAGTTTAAGATAGTGTGATATAAAAACTTTCCTTTAGGTTTCATTAAAATGTTCCACATACAGAATACATGTGCATACTGGGATTCTTTTGGATACCAAGACATGGAAAACTCCATTGTAAACTCAATTTTCATATGCACACATATAGAAAATAGAGATTTTTGATGTTCACAATGATGACTTTCGTGCTTTTACAATAATTGCAAAAAGACATACAGCAGAATCTGATAGTGGTGAATGTTAACCCATTCTGAATTTCTGAAAGCAACTCAGATGGTTTTATGTGACAAGTGGTTTAGATTTCTGAGTATTAAGTGTCTGGATTAGCTCCCTTATCCATTAAAGTCTTTTTCTTTTTGAAAGTGTTGGAAAGTTAAAAATTGCATTTCTTATGCTGCCTTATAAGCATGGATCTGATTACAAACCAGTTTCTACCCATTATATTCAGTAAGAGACTTGGTGGGTAGACTTGGTGGGTACACCTTCTGAGACTTCTAGGCTAGTGGTTCCCCAAGTTTGGTCCCTCACACATCCCGAATTCCAGGGCTTTGTTGCCAGCCTGATATGGACATTATTCTCAAATAAGGTTAAACTGATTAAATGTGGACACCGATCCTTCTTATTTAGATAAGGACATCAGAAAACCCTGTTGCTGTTTTAAGTCGCCAGGTTTTCTCATGGTATGCTATGCATCAGTAGCTATCTGGAACAGACTCTAAACCAGAATATTTGTAGAATTAGTACAAGGATGTCTAATCGAGGCCAGAGAGTGTTTTCATAGTTTGGGTTCCCCTCAAACAGACCCAGATATGAGGTGGTTGGGGCATGACATTACAAACAAGATAGGAGGGGGTTTTGAAGACAAGAGGTCTGTCCAAAGCTCTTATATCATATGACAGCTAGTTCTAATATTTTCCCTAAGTCCAGTTATGTGAAAGCAGAATGTTTTCTGCCATAGAGGCACCTGTGTACTAGAGAGAATGTAAGATTTTCTCTGTACATATTTTCAAGAAGGCATAACTTTCCTCTTTTCCAGATGAAACAACAGAAGTTCAGAAATGTCAGCTAATACTCACAGCATCACATATTTAAAGAGTAAATGACATGATTTGGCACCTGGCCCTGGTCTCTCTGAATACCATGCAATATTCAATCAAATGGAACACAGTGAAGCAGAAACTTCGCTATTCTTATTGAAACTGTAGATCTTAGTGAAATCAGGCAAATTAGATAATTCAAGACTATAATAACTAAAAGCAAATTATATTGTTTTAAGTCAATCACACAATGTTCTATTTGATCTTCACAAAAACTTTATAAGTAGGGCAGAATGTATTAGTGATTTGTCCAAGTCAAAGTTTGACCTGAGTCATCTGTTTTGGTTGTGAACATGGAGAAAATTTCTTGGGTTATTCCTAATTTTCCACCATAAAGACACAACAGATAGGTCATTTTAGTATCTTTTATTAACAATTCATTGCTTTATGTTTTAATAACCTTTTTCTTTGAAACTTCTAAATTCCATTATCTTTAGTCACTGAAATAAAGAACTAAATATAGTAATAGTAACTTTGAACTCTTCATTTTTAACTAAAAATAAAGTCATGATATCATAGAACTTCAAGACTTGAAAAATATTTTTAAGAAAATCTTTTAAAGTGCCCCTTTTTACAAATAAAGAAACAATTAAGGCTCTGAGAAGTGAAGTGACTTTTCTAAGGTTTGGCTAGTTTGTGCAGACTGAGATCCAGGACCACCCTTTTTGACTGTTCCCCTCAAGACAGTGCATACATATGCAGTCTTCTTAACTGTTGTGTACAAATGTGTCTGTCATAGTGTGGGGTCTTTAATGTTTATCAAATAAACAGTATCAGAATTAAATTCCTTTGTTTCTACTATAAGCTACTTGAAGGCAGGGATTATGGCTTATCGACTTTGTATTTCCTACAATGTCTAATGACAAATTTTAAGTTCAAATCAAATACCCAGATTGGTTGAATTCGATCTGGGAAAGATGCTGGGAAAGATTGAGGGCAGGAGGAGAAGGGGACAACAGAGGATGAGATGGTTGGATGGCATCACTGACTCAATGGGCATGGGTTTGGTTGGACTCCGGGAGCTGGTGATAGACATGGAGGCCTGGAGTGCTGCAGTTCATGGGGTCGCAAAGACTCGGACACGACTGAGTGACTGAACTGAATGAATTTGTTCAAAGGTACACAAAGATCCCGTGTAAATCAGGGTATCTGGATTTATGCTTCATGTTCCAGAAGTTACACTCCTTTCAGGCCCTGTCCTGAACCAAAGGACCACCTAGAAGATCACTCAGTGCGGATCATGGCTAAAGAAATAATAGGTCAGGTCTGAAAGATAGTTTTATCAAACAAAATCTGTAAATTTAGGCAACCTTTAATGTTTCCTATTTGTTCATGGAAAAAGTCCATGTAAGACAATCCCAGGAGGAATAAGAAAGGTGTGGAATAAACAGATACCTCCCTCCTTTTTATGTAGTAAATACTACCCTCTCTTTTCTAAACACTCTGGTACAGGATGAGAAATTCTAAGTCCCTTTAAGTGCCCTGACATCTCAAACCAAGTTATTACTAAATACAGACATTCAATCTCGATTTGAAACAGGAGATAATATTTTATGTAGATATTAGATTCCAGCCAGATATTTTTTGTAGCAAAATAAAAATATGAGAATACTACTTCACAGTTTGTGTGGCAGGAAAAATACTGCTTTTCATTTCTTCCAGAGAGTAAGCAGGTGCATGCCCATGGGCCATCTACTTTGCCATTACCGCTTTCTTTGTAGTATATAATAAAACCCAAGGAGAGTCTCTGTTGTTCACAGTGTGACTCTGGGAAAGAGAAGACGTATCTGTTGACCAGTCTGATACTCCAGTAAGAAGGGCTGTCATTAAAATCTTGCATACTATCAAGTGGGAAAGCAGACTTATATTGCAATTTCTTTCCTATTAGCTGCTGCCCATTGCCCCTGACAGGTATAAATTAGATCTCGCTAGGTTGCCTACAGATTAATGAGTTCCCAAATTGGCATTCAATTGTTTGGGAGTGAAAGGCAGAAAAGGGAGGGAGATGCAAAATCTTTATACACCTGTGATTAGAGGATATTTACTTTCATTTCCTATTTTTCTTCCTTCCTCAGTATCGCTTGGGTGATAACTGATACTTCTATCTGAGGATTCCTTTCCGAGTAGCAGAAACTTGCAGCTGAGGCGAGGCCAGAATTAATAATTTGCGTGAGCAAACACACAGCTGCTGTTTGTGGAGAGAGATTCTATTAACGAACAGTGAATTCTCATAATTAGCTGAGCGGTTTCTGCAGCTGCCCGCCTGACCCCCAGACTACACGAATTGTGGGTGGTGTTCGGCCTCGAAATCAATCTTACCTAATTACTCTAAGCATGCTCCTCCAGTCCTAATGACTGCAAAAAATTAGACATTTCTTACTCATTCAAATGCTCTTCTTATTAGATTTTCCTTTGTACCTAAATTTATATTTTTCTATTAGCATTTCTAAGAGTGTACAGGTGTAGTTACAAATCAGGCACAGAGAAGTATGATTCATGTTCCTGCAGGCATGCACCCGCCAATGTCTGCTCTGCAAACAGAAGCAAGATCTGTGCCCCCCTGAAAGCATCATCTCCCCAACTACAGAGAGCATTCTGCAGACTGGTCATTCAGAACCCTGTTTCTCTTCTATCCCCTGGGCTCCTTTCACTCATCTTCCACTCCTCTCTTCCCCCATACAACGCCTCCAAACTCTAGTCAATTAAAAAGAAAGAGATTATTCAGACTACGGGTAAGCCGCCGCCTCACGGGAGCCAGGTTTCTTTCTACTTGTCCTTCTGTCACCCTGAAATCAAACCAACTCACTTGACATTGATTTACTTGACAAGGATGTGTGGTTGAGTGTCCCACTCTCAGTGTTGCCCACCCACATTACAGCAACTTCTAAGACACACCCAGTATTAGTTTGTTCACATAGCTCGCTATATTTTCTTTGTTGATGTCAAGTTGCAACACAGCCTCCCTGCTGGCTGGAATGTATTTTGCTGGTCTTCTGTCCACATTCTCTTAGCACGGGGAGTTATGTCTGCTGCTACACTGAGAACATGTGCCCACAGCCTGGACATATTTTAGCTACATCACTTTTCACTGAACTTTAAGGAATGTGAAAGTGCTTGTGCTGACCCAAGGTTATTACACGAGGCAGTGTGGGGTGCTGTACTCAGGAAACAGGGTTGACTCTTTTTCCTCCATGAACAATAGCCAGGTCTGAGATGCGTGCTCACTACTATGTGCATCGCTAGAAGGCCTTTCGCTGGAGCAGATGTGAAGCAGAGATACTGATCATGAAGAGAGTAACAGGTGTTTTCTTGGCAGTGAAGTTACATGTACAAACACTTGGAGGTAGGACATGCTTTTGTGTTCCAGGAACTAAACACAGGCCAGTGTGGCAAAGCATCCAACACTGGGTAAATCAGAATAAAAAACTAAATGGTTCAAAGACTAAGCATAAAGAATGCTTCTAAATATCCTGTAGAGAAACCAATGTCACAATTCCATGATCATTATAAATTCTATTAGAATTATTGGTCCTAAGATGAGAAACAACAGAATCCTCTAAAACTGTGCACTGAGAAAAATAAATGTGATCTGATTTAGCGGGTTGTGAGTTATTTTTTTCTTCTTCATCAAGCCCTAAGTCCATTTGTCTTAATGGCAACTACATAAAAAAAAAAGTTTGTATGATAAGACTTCATTGAAATAAAGAGTTAAAAATCACATCAGAGCTCAAACAGAAGAAACAGAAGGAATTTTGCAAATCAGACCTAGTGAACTCTGGGTTGTGGAAGATAGAACATTCCCTACCCTCAACCTCAAGTCACAGGCTAGCACTCACATTAGAATCTGACTCTTTGGAGCAAGCTTGACCTAACTAGGTATAAGTGGATGTAGGACAGGCTTCCTCACATATCTCAGTTAAGGAGAAGGAGTGTTACATTCACATGGCAGGATGAGAAATGAAGAGACACTGGCTTCCAGGTACTCAATTTGGAAATAATCAGAGGCTAATAAATGCTCTGCAAGGGAAAGACCATGGTACTGTTAAGAACCTGGTACATCTCCCTCTGAGCCTTGGTGGTTTGGGGCACCAGGTGAGGTTATTTCCTGTGGGCTTATAAACAGAAAAAAGTATATTTTAAGACAGACCAAAGCCATTCATATGAAGTAATTAATTTAGGATTAAATATATAAGCAGCATTATGTAATGTTTTAAAGTATATGAACATTCTAAAATCGTCAATTTATATTTGGTCATAAGCCAAAACCAACTCTTTAAAGCAGAATTTAATTAATTTTGCAGCACATAGTAGTACGATAAGGGAAAACAGTCTTGAGACGTCCTCTGTCAGAGGTAACCTAGGATCCAAGTTGCATCATTCTCTTGATCCCGTCTACCAAGGGGGCTGGACACGAACATAGGTGATAATCAGGGCTCTGATTGGATGCTAGGACATATTCTCACATAGGAGAAGTCATTTAAAGGGTTTTTACTGCAGGCTGTTATATCTGGAATTTATGGCCAGGATCTGACTTTCCAAGGATGATTCTTAATGTGATTCCTGCACTTGCATTGGAATCACTTGAAATGCACACAGTTAAAAAGCAGATTTATAGGCTCACTATTCACTGCCTAAACCATAAGCTGAGGGGAGCGAGGGAGAAGACTGAACCATAAGCTTCCAGTGATTTTTATTCTCACTGAAGTTTGAGGATACTGCTTAGGGTAAGAGGATGAGCTTTGTTAAGATTTACACTAGAAGAATGAAAGGAATTCAATTTAGGAATTGATGTTATAGAAATTTTAGGTTTTATTTTAAGGGAAATATTTCAGTATAAAAATTTCCAATTCCAAATTTTAAACTCACCTTAGATCACCTGGTTTGTGTGACTCCTATAGTAACCACTAGTCTGGATAAAAGTCATTGAACTGACAATATTAAATGCTTGTGAACTTGTAGAGCCACAGGAACTCTTGTTCATTGTTCACGGGAACACAAAATGAAACAATCACTTAGGAATTCTGGTGATTCTTACAAAAATCAGTCATACTCTTAGCATATTATCCAGCTTTCACAGTTTTGGGGATTTACCCAAAGGAGTTGAAAACTTATGTCCACACAAAAACCTGAACATGGACGTTTATAACAGTTTTATTCATAACTGTCATAACTTGAAAGTAGCCAAGATGTCTTTCAGCAGTTGAATGGATTAATAAACTGAGGTACATCCATCAGACAATGGAATATTATTCAAATCTAAAAAAATATGATATGAAGCCATGAAACAATATGGAGGAATCTTAAATTCTTATTACTAAGTTACAGAAACCAATGTGGAAAGATTACATACTGTATGAGTCCATGATTGTGTGGAAAAAGCTCAACGAGGAGCATAATAAAAGGGCGAGTGGGTTTCAGGAGTTGGGAGAGAGAGAGATGAATAGGTGAAGCACACAGGATTTTTAGGGCAATAAGACTACTCTGTATGAGACTACTACAGCAGTGGGTATATGTTATGATGCGTTGGTCCAAATCCATAGAATATACAACATGAAGCGTGAACCCTAATGTAAACTATGGACTTTGGATGGGAATGATGTGTCAAGTAGGTTCATCAGCTGTAACAAATAAGCCACTCGTGTTGGATGTTCATAGTGGGAAAGGATATGCCTATATGTGACAGAGGGTATATAGGAAATCTTTTTACTTTCTGCTAAATTTTGCTGTGAGATTAAAACTGTTCTAAATTTTTTAAATAAGTAAATGCATCTTTAAAAAAAATCACTGAGCAGCTCAGAAACAATTATTGGGTCTTTGGTGCTTGAAATACCATGTTAGGTGCTTACTAATGCCATGGGCTCTCGGCTGCCAGCCCTTTGCACCAAGTGGTCCTCAGCAGCTATTGGTTAAATTGATATTGAGTGGTCAAATCTGTGATTATCCAACATCTGAATTAGAAACTGGGCATTTCATTGCTTCATCTATTTTTTAAATTGGAAAAGAGCTGTGCCGGTTGGGATGATTTCTTACAGAGTGTGGCTATTCATCCTGAGCCTGAATTTCTCTGTTTTTTATTAAAGATGATGATATCTAAACATTGCTGGGAGCAGGAGATAAAGTAAGTTTTGTAAATTTGTTCGATTGAACAAATATAAATGCATCTAATAGATAGTTAATAAACTTTATACATGTTTGGTAATTGATTTCTTTACAAGCACCAACTTGGTTTAATTAGGAGCAGAAGTTTGTGTTCTTAATACTTTCCCCAACATATTAACTGGTTAGTATTAACTTTTGGAACACGGTTCAGGTTTTCCATATCTAAAATTGATGTGGATTGTGAATCCCTTAAGGCTTCTTTCACGATGTATTTAACTATTAAGGGAGAAGAGAGGAAAAATTGGAGAAAGCTATGAGCACTCTTCCCAGGAAATGTATGTGGATGTTTCAGGAGGCTCAAGTTTAGATCACACCTGAAGTTTCTCCAGGGAATCCAAGTTAAGAACACTTGCATTAAAATGTAACTATACTCCTGGAATACCAGACCATCTGACCTGTCTCTTGAGAAACCTGTATGCAGGTCAGGAAGCAACAGTTAGAACTGGATATGGAACAACAGACTGCTTCCAAATAGGAAAAGGAGTACGTCAAGGCTGTATATTGTCACCCTGCTTATTTAACTTATATGCAGAGTACATCATGAGAAACGCTGGGCTGGAAGAAACACAAGCTGGAATCAAGATTGCTGGGAGAAATATCAATAACCTCAGATATGCGGATGACACCACCCTTATGGCAGAAAGTGAAGAAGAACTAAAGAGCCTCTTGATGAAAGTGAAAGAGGAGAGTGAAAAAGTTGGCTTAAAGCTCAGTGTTCAGAAAACTAAGATCATGGCATCTGGTCCCATCACTTCATGGGAAATAGATGGGGAAACAGTGGAAACAGTGTCAGACTTTATTTTGGGGGGCTCCAAAATCACTGTTGATGGTGATTGCAGCCATGAAATTAAAAGACGCTTACTCCTTGGAAGGAAGGTTATGGCCAACCTAGATAGCATATTTAAAAGCAGAGACATTAGTTTGCCAACAAAAGTCTGTCTAGTCAAGGCTATGGTTTTTCCAGTGGTCATGTATGGATGTGAGAGTTGGATGGTGAAGAAAGCTGAGTGCCGCAGAATTGATGCTTTTGTAGTGTGGTGTTGGAGAAGACTCTTGAGAATCCCTTGGACTGCAAGGAGATCCAGTCATTCTATCCTAAAGGAGATCAATCCTGGGTGTTCATTGGAAGGACTGATGTTGAAGCTGAAACTCCAATACTTTGGCCACCTCATGTGAAGAGTTGACTCATTGGAAAAGACCCTAATGCTGGTAGGATTGGGGGCAGGAGGAGAAGGGGACGACAGAGGATGAGATGGTTGGATGGCATCACTGACTCGATGGACATGGGTTTGGGTAGACTCCGGGAGTTGGTGATGGACAGAGAAGCCTGGCATGCTGCAATTCATGGGGTTGCAAAGAGTCGTACACGTCTGAACAACTGAACTGAACTGATACTCCTTGAGAGGGCTTCCCAGGTAGTGCTACTGGTAAAGAACCTGCCTGCCCATGCAGAAGACATAAGAGACTGGAGTTTGATCCCTGGATCAGGAAGATCCCCTGATGGAGGGCATGGCAACTCATTCCAGCATTCTTGCCTGGAGAATCCCATGGAAGAGGAGCCTGGTTGGTTAAGGTTCATAGAGTTGCAAAGAGTCAGACACAGTTGAAGAGACTTAACCTAACACAGGATACTCCTTGAGAATGACTTCTTTTATTCATTCATTCATTCATTTACATGTTCACTCATTCATTCAACCAACGTTTATTAAAACCTCTTTTGTACTGGAAATACTGAATGCTTAAAAGACGCTAAGACGTAGACCTATCTTCCAGGAATTTACAGTTTAGTGATGAAGAAAGAAGATAATGTCTGAGTGAATGGAAGAGTGCTATAGCAGAGAAAAAGATGAGTATAAGTGCTCTGACAAGTTAGGAAAGGCTTCTAGAGAGGCTAACCTGTGTCAGTCCATCCATAGTTTTAATGGGCAAACAGAAGATGGTCAGAAAGTTTGGGGGAAAATTAGGGTGGAGTAAAGAAGGACATTCCAGGAAAAGAAAGGCATACATACAGAGCACAAGGTCAAGGTTATTCTGCTAAGCGTGTTGGGGGCAGAAGAGTGAGACTAGGCTGGAGAAACTAGTGGAGGACAGATTATTAAGGGACTGTTTGACAAGCCAAGAATTCTTGACACTGTCTGAAAGGCTTGAGAATGCACCAAGGAAGATTTTAAGCAGGAAGCAACTTAACTTTGCATTAAAAAATACCATAGCATCTTTGTGAAATATAGATAGAAACAAGCAAGATGAGGAGTGAGGCAACAAGCTTCTGGGAATTACAAGTGATCAAAGAGAAGGAGAGTGAAGATTGGAACTAAGGCTGTGGGAGTGTGGCCAGAGCAAAGGGAATGAATTCTAGACAGCTTAAAAAGGGGGAACCCAGCAATTCAGATTAGTTTTTTTTGGCTGTGGACTCAGAGAGTTGCAAAAGTTTAGAAGGACTAGTTTAAGACTTGGGTTGGAAGCAAAAGACTAAATGGGCTCACTGAAGTCAAGAAATGGAGGAGGAACAATAGATTGGGGATGGGATGGGGGAGAGAATGAATTTAAGGTGCCCATGAGAATTCCAAGTAGTGATGTGTATACAGACATCTGGAGGGTCCAGAGAGAGACATAGACTAAAACGAGAAAATTAGGAGACATTCGTAAATAGGTGGAAATGGAAGCAACAAGAGGGGCTAAAGTGGTATGCAAATAAAAGAGTTACGAGGCGAGATCAAAGAAAGAAACTTAGGGACGGCTTCATTTATGTGGTCGAAGAAGGGAAAACCCACAAGGGCTTTACAGCCAGGGATATAAAAGCAATGCCAAGTTTCATAGTAGATAAAGGAGGAGTTTCAAGAATGAGAGTATGGTCAATAAAACAAAGGCTTCAGAGATCTACAGACTAATGGTGTTCGCCCTTTTCAAAAGAGAGAGGCCACTGGTAATCACAAATGAGGAGAAAAATATTTTGACAGATTTCAAGGCACAGAGAATCAATGCAAAGAATACGACACATAACAAGAGCAGTGTCTGACACACAGTAAATGCTCTCACATCAGAATATTTCTCCGGGAAATTTTAGATCTTTGACATTTCTTGAAGCAATTTATTCTCATTATTATTCCTAGAGTTTCATTATTTTATTTCAGTCAGTATAATATCCATATGATTTTAACAATCAGATATTTAGACTCTAGTCTTTGGGAAAAGATTATACATTTTTAAACACACTTTGACCTTTAGAGACAGACAAAGTGATTTTTAAAAATTTTCCTCTGTGTTTTTATTACATTGTTATGGGGAATATTTTTTTCCAAGTTGTGTAATCAGAATTTTCAATTAAGAAATACAAGAACCTAAGTTATGTGGTAAATGAGTTATGAAATGTCTGTTTTTGGTTATATTTTTTCAAAATAAGGGATTCCCTGGTAGCTCAGTCGGTAAAGAATCTGCCTACAGTGCAGGAGACCCAGGTTCGATCCCTGGGTCAGGAAGATCAGTGGAGAAGGAAATGGCAAACCACTACAGTATCCTTGCCTGGAAAATCCCATGGACAGAAGAGCCTGGTAGGCTACAATCCATGGGTTGCAGAGTCAGGCATGACTGAATGACTAACACTTTTTAAAAATCAGCACTTAAGATGAGTTTGATGGAGGTTAAACAAAGGATAGCAGATTTGACTAATAAATTTGATGTTTTGAACACCAAAAATTGGGTCTTCTTTTTAACTCCAGATGGACATAGAGAATGATATTAAAGCACAGAAAATTACTTTCAAGGTAAGAGAGATATATCCAGGGCACTGAGACCTCAATGAAGTGTTATTTAAAATATAACAAAAGACATAAAAATCAGAAAAGTATTAAATACAAGCTTTATGATTAAAGACAGTTATAAATATCACCTTGTTTCACATTATCATGGTATTAATTAAAGATCTTGACAGGTCACTAGTTTCCCCCTGAAGTGTGCCTCAAAGATTGCAAACAGGAAGCTCAGTTTTAAAGTCATGTGTACTGGGTGTTACGTCTTCCTTTACAGAGTGTGTATATGTGCGTACAGGTATCATTACTTACACACGGCAGCTCTAGCTCTTCTGGGCACCCTCCCATTTTCTCTCATGACCAGTTCCCAGATTTCACTCTCTGGAGCTTACAGGCCAAAGTGATAGGAAGTTCTCAAACAAAACAAAACAAAAAAACAAAGCCTGGCTGAACATTACAAAACACTGGGGAGTTTTTAAAAATGTTGACATCTGGGCCCCAACCCTAGAAATTCTGATACATTTTTATCTATAGTAAGACTTGGACACTGAAAGTTTTTGAAAGCTCTCTAGATGATTCTAACAGGAAGTAGAGTTAAGGACCACTGTGATAGAGGTTTCTTGCACCCGCTCCTCATAAGGAAAGAATTTATCCCTCACTGGCGTGAGTCAGATGGAGATAGAAGCAAGACTGCTAGGTGAACTTCAGCTTGTATTGATGTAGCAAACATATTGCAAAAGTCTGCCATCCCTTTGCAACTTTAGCTTTAAAAATTCTTTCAATTTCAAGATGCAAAAGAAAAGGCAGGTTACCTAGATGAATTTTTGCTCTCACTTTATCTTTAAAAAAAATTCTTTATTTTTGGCCATATCAGGTCTTAGTATTAGAGTTAGGTGCAAAGGCTTCTCCCTAGTTGGTGCGTGGGCTCAGTTGTCCCACAGCATGTGGGATCTTAGTTCCCCAAGCAGCCAGGGATGGAACCCACATTCCCTGCTTTGGAAGCTGGATTCTTAACCACTGGACCACCAAGGAAGCCCTCTTTTGCTCTCATTTCATTAAGTATTAGTGCCAATTTGTCAAACATCTTTAAGTCAATAATCTTTAAGTTGGTCAATAATAGAATCCTATACTCTGTGTGTGTGTGTGTGTGTGTGTGTGTGTGTGTGTGCACATGTGTGTTTTGTATATCCCTATAAAGACAATTATGCTGCAAGTTTTCTCTGCATTGTTTCTGCAGGGATTTTGGTCAGTGAATTTAATATCAAGAGGTTAGCATCAGGCTACAATTTCTTAGTTAGAATGACCTCTTCTGGTTTTTAAAATTTTCATTCTTGAGATAATGCTATGACAAAGAATCCAATAAGAAAAAAATGAATATCCAGAGGAAATTTGACTTGAGTTCATTTAAAACAATGCATTGGGAAACAACAACTTTCTTTTCACATCTAGACAGGAACATTACTTTTGCCGACAGAGTAGAGACATCACTTTGCCGACAAAGCTCTGTCTAGTCAAATCTATGGTTTTTCCAGTAGTCATGTATGGATGTGAGAGTTGGACCATAAAGAAAGCTGAGCACTAAAGAATTGACACTTTTGAACTGTAGTGTTGGAGAAGACTCTTGAGAGTCCCTTGGACTGCAAGGAGATCCAACCAGTCCATCCTAAAGGAAATCAATCCTGAGTGTTCATTGGAAGTACTGATGCTGAAGCTGAAACTCCAATACTTTGGCCACCAGAGTAAATAACTGACTCATTTGAAAAGATCCTGATACTGGGAAAGATTGAAGGAAGGAGGAGAAGGGGATCACAGAAGATGAGATCGTTGGAGGGCATCAACTCGATGGACAAGAGTTTGAGCAAACTCTGGGAGCTGGTGATGGAAGGGAAGCCTGGTGTGCTGCAGTCCATGGGGTCACAGAGAGTCAGACATGACTGAGTGACTGAACTGAACTGAACTGTTTATCTTTCTTTTCCCCAGAGTTTTCTCATGCAGACAAATGGGCATAAATATGCTTTGGGGGCAAAGACAGCTTTGTCAAGGCCATTAGCTAGGAGAAGAAACATTTCCTTCATCTCTATTTTTTTGGTATTAACCAACATACCGGAATGCTCCTACTTTTCACACCTGAGGTTAAGTTCCACATGTTTCAGGGACCCTTTAGGGGCTCCAATGTGAGGATATACATTATTCACAGTAAAAACCTCTGTAATGCAAGCATCTACCAATTAACCTAAGATCATTTATTGGGAGAGTTATGAATGTTTGCTTTGCAGATTTGTACATTGGGCAGACATTCGTGCATGAAAATCAGTTCTCTGTGATGTTTCATGACAAGGAAAAGAACTTATTTTCTCTGACCATAAGAAGATGGATGCTAGCTTTTATGTGCATACTCCTTTAGGCTTCAGGGCAGTCTAGGATTTCACAATATCTGTGAAATCCTTTTTTCTTCACCCCCTCTCTATTCATGGGAAATAACTCGTTGAGGCCTCATCTGATAGCCTTTCTTTCAGTGGAGGTGCTAAAACCAATGGCATTTGATGATGGGCACATTGCCTTGGGCCAGAGCATTTTAATCATGTGGGCAGACCAACATTTATCATTCATTTCCTTCCATTTCAATTCCAAGAAAAGAAAAACAAAAGCAAGGTAGAAGATTTCTGCTATGTATATCTCAATCTTTAAAACTGCTGGTTTCCTTTGTTCTAAATTGTATTATGTGAATTATGAAGACTTACTTAAACTTCTCCTAAACAAATGATGGTTCTGTCTCATTTGTGGGTCTATTGGATGAATAAATGAATTTTTATTGTGGCAAAGTTCTTTTTTCTTTTTCAGCTTCAATACAGACATGCCCTCCTACCAATGACATGTTTTAATAAAAGTTACAATGATTTTATTTCCTGCTTAAGTGAAATCAGATATAATTAAAAATATTTTTAGATTTTACAAAATTTATACATAGCATGACTAAGGTTGGCTTAAAGAAAGTAATTTAAATAAAAACTGGCCTGAGTACTCTGAGCTTTATATATGTCATAATTCCCCCAGATGTCTGAAATAGGTTTGAATGAGTTAGTACCCACTTAAACCCCTGGTACATGGAGCATGAATCTTTGAGACCCATGTGTGATTACATATAAAAAACAAAATGCTATTTCAGAGGGAAAAATCACAACCATCAAAAAGCTTTTAGACATCAAATAGATCTTAAAAATCAACAATTTGATGAGTTAAAATGAATTAGAAACATATGGATTAACATTCTCTTACCAAGCACAAGAGTTTAAAAGGAAAAGAGAACTTGAAAAATGTGTTTTGAGTTTCCTCAAACCCAAAATGTTTGAAAAATAATTTAAAGCAATCATTGGAATCAAATGTGCTTGACTTCTCCCAGTTTTGAGGACACTCACCTACTGAGCCTACATACAGTGAGAACATTTCATTTTTAAGATGAGTAACAAATACTGAAGGAGATTCGGCTCCTCCTGAATTTCCCCACAACATATGAACCATCGGGTTGAGAACTGTCCAGAGAGTACTTTTTATAGTTACTAAAAATTATTTTGAAATTTCTATAGAATATGGCTCATATTTTTAAAAAGTACTTTATGTTTTCAGTGTGAAATTAGCAGAAAAGGAGAAATTAAAATTTCCCAGTGGTTATACGTACAGCTTACTCTTCTGTGGGCTGATAACCAACCATCTTTTTAAAGGATTCTGTGCTCAGATTGCTTGCATAAGTATTCGAAAAATATACATATATTTTTTACATGCTGGGATATGCTGTATATCACATTAAACATGAAACTTTCAGGTAAAAATCACATTTTTTATATCATTTGGAGAATCTGTGTATGTGCTCAGTCACTTCAATCATGTCTGACTCTTTGCCATCCCATGGACTGTAGCCTGCCAGGCTCCTCTGTCCATGGAATTCTCCAGGCAAGAATACAAATAGAGTGGGCTGGCATTTCCTTCTCCAGGGTATCTTCCTGAGTTAGGGATCAAACCTGGGTCTCCTGCACTGCAGGCAGATTCTTTACCATCTGAGCCACCAGCCCACACCCACACATTGAGGATCTGCTGATTTCTAAATTAATTACTATAATTACCATGCAAGATTATTAAAACTGTATTTGGTGCTTGCTCACACTTCATTTGTTGTCTGGATTCTCATCTGTACGGAACTGGGACAGAAACTGAGTTTATTTTGTCTTCCTGTAGTAACATTACTGAACTCGTTAACTCACTGAAAATGTCACACTGTTTACCTTTACATTAATCAGAAGTGTTAATGATGGTTTTATAACAAAGGGGAATTTTGTATTTACATTATGTGTCTTATTGGAAGAACCACTGGATCGCCTTTACCTAAAACAAAGACGTGTATGGCGATACTTCTTTTCAAAGCCTTCCATTGCCTTGGTACTTACTAAAATGTAATACACAATGGAGGCCACAAGGTAACGTGGTATGTAGGGTAATCATTAAACGCACGGATGCTGGGTCAAATTAAAATTCCAAATTCAATCTTGGTTCCATCACTTACTAGCTATGTGGCCAGGAGTGAGATCCCTACCTTTTCATGATTTGTTTATTTAATCTATAAAGTGGGGAGTATAGTAGTATTGATCTTAGGGGGTTGTTGTATAAAATGACATAATGCATGAAAAAGGCTTAGAATTGTGCTAAGTAGGTAGCTATGAAATCAACAGAAATTAGCTTTTAATATTATTAACAATGAAAAGAGCCTGGACTGTAGAAATTCAATGAGCTAGTGTACATGAGAAAAGTAGATAGTTAAGTTCTAAATTGCTATATCAAAAATAATAAATATTTCCTTTGAATTAACTAGAAACATGGTTTCATATTTGTGGGGGCAAAAGAGAAGAGATGTAAGCAAGAACAAATAAGAGAGATTTCTGGCATTATTAAACCAGTTCACATATCCCTTCTAGACCACTTAATACAAGACACTTATCTGTAGAAAGGGTAATAGAATTCTGGTGTAAATTTTAATAATTGCGGCAGTGATTACCTTTAGATCCTATGAGTTCATTATTGGCTGAACAATTCCAGAGGCTCTCGTTAAATGGTCCATGGAATGAATTGGGCATGGAATTAACCTATCTTTAGTTCTCTAAAGCTTATGTCCCATGAAGGAGTACTCACATTGCTTTGTGCCTATACATTTTGTACTCTTGATCCTTTTGAAAATAAAAAATTATTTAAAGGGGTTAAACCCAGAATTCTAGGTGAACTGACCCTTAAGCGATTAAAAATGAAAAGGAAAAATTCCAGCTGCAGAAATTATTTTAAATAACTACCATCTTTCTTTTGCAGCTATTTTAACTGCAAATCATTATTGGCTATGCCCTGCGGTTTAGATGCCAATTGCAA
The DNA here is from genome assembly GCA_024291935.2 of Okapia johnstoni. NCBI lineage: Eukaryota > Metazoa > Chordata > Mammalia > Artiodactyla > Giraffidae > Okapia > Okapia johnstoni. Next base: position 8,406,076 of record CM044309.1, read on the forward strand.
GGTTGCTGCCCTGTCCCAGCCCGGGAATTCTCTGCAGGGGATTCTTCAGGAAAAGAGGCATTTTGTGCAATGGAAGGATAAGTACTGGGTTAATAACCACTAAATATATCTTTTACCAAAGCTCCAGTGAAATTCAAATTGCATTTTAGTTACTTAAAGTGTCGCTCTCTAATGGGGACACCAAATTGGGTTCACTGAATTTGTGAAACTATTCTTTTGCCATGTAAATTTCTTTGAACATGGAAGAAATGTACATTACTACTTTAGAACTGTTGTCCTAGAAGCATCTTCATGTAAATTGCTCTTTTAGAGACGTCCTATTTATGCATTCTAGAATGTTCTTTTTCTAGCCCTTTTTTGGGAGCTCTGAAAGGTTGTAGATTCACAAATCTGAGGGTATGCAGATCATCTCATACACTCTCTCGCCCCATGCTTGAAACTTACACCGAATAGCTTATAATTTGCACTTCCACTGTTAGAGAACTCACTGTATCCCAAGGCAGTCTATTTACCAGAGTTATACTTGTTAGAAAGCCCTTCATGTTCTGATAATTTCTTTGTAACACTCACCAACTAACCTAATTATAGTAATTGCTACCACACAGCTCAGATCTAATCCCCTTTCTACATCTCCAGTACCTGTTCCTGATTCAGTTTAACTCACATACTGAGCACTCACTGTGTGCAGAAGTCATTGCTTATTTGAGATCATTTCAGCTCATTAACAGTCTGGTTTACTCTTTGGATGCTCTAGTTCACCTCTGTCCTTCCTAAAGGATAGTGCTCTGCAATGATATTCCAAGAGTAGTGTGATCAGTGCATTATACAGGGCCCATGCTCATCAGTTTTGGACTAGCTTCTATATGGACCAGTGAAAAATAAGTTTGCATTAACCTTTATGGGAAGTCTTTTTTTTTTTATTCAAGTTGAAGTATGATTGCTTAAAGGAGCGATCTTTATAGCGTTGTCTCACAATAAACCTGAAGCCGTTCCAGCGCAAAGCAGAGAAGCACACCAACATCCATCTCACACACACATTTTGGCATTGACCTCCTTTACAGGTACCAGAATGTGCAAAGACTGAAGTGATTTCATTAATCTCAGAATATGATCAGGAAACATTTTCTTCTTCCATCTACCTCATTCGTCTTTTCCCAACCCTGTATTTCTATACAGTTTTCCCTACAGTTTCAAATGCAGGATTGTACACTTGCTGTCACTTGTCATCTCCTTAGGTTTAAATCACTGTTCTACTTATCAGATCTTTTGGGGTCTTTATTTTGTTATTTATTGTATTTACTGTACCTCCCAGATTTCTTTTTTAACCAGTTTGTTCTGCTTATTATTAATTAGCAACTAGGCTTGTACATATCCAATATTTATCAAGACAGTTAACCCTTGAATGACACAGGTTTCAACTGTGTGGATCCACTTATATTCGGATTTTTGTCAATAAGTATAGGGTGCGTATGTGTGGATATATGCCCTCTGTATGTTCGGGTTTACATTTGAGGGTTCAACCAACCATGCAGTGAAAATTCTATCCACAGTTGGTTGAATTTGTGAATGCTAAACCCAGTGGATATGGAAGGCTGACTGTACTAGGCCATTTTACACAAGGGACTTGAACGTCCCAGGATTTTGGGATAGCCAGGCATCCTGGAATCAATTCCTTGCAGACACTGAGAGGAGATTGTACTAGAGAATTGGCTCATATTCTGTCTTCTGAGTCTGCCACATTTCTGATGGCTTCAGAAAGAACAAATCTTAAAATAATTAGTCCAAGTCTTTGAAACTACAATCTCTAGGAAATATCAATACCTGGCTTTATCAATATTTCTTATAAAGCATTTAAGGACTTTCATACAAGTTAAATTGATGTGAAACAAACAAATATACTTGTGATGACATGGATAGCCTACCAGTGAATGAAAGCACTTCTTTCCTTTACAGGAAGGATTTGGGCAGACATCCTTTATCTTATTTGTCATGAATTGTTATTCCTCACAAGCTTGAAGTAGGTAAAAACAGAACAACAAAGTAGTTCACAGTTTGAGAACTTTATGTATAATTTCATATTAGATTGGTTTTATGGAGGCTAAATATGGATCACGATATCAAGACAATTCATCTCCTTTGAGAATCAGGATGAAAGAAAAATGGAATTTAAAAAAACTTAAAAGCTTCAGAAAATTGATTAAGAATCTCCCATACCTGGTGGTAGAGCCATTGAATTCAAAAAGATTCATAAACCTCCTAATCACTAATCTTCTCCAGGCATTGATTTACTGGATTCTTTTAACCTGCTATTTAAAGGGTACAGAAAATGCACCAGGCTTTTCCAGTGACCCCAAGTGCTTTAATTCCTATGCATGCATATTTTAACATTATTACAGAAAGGTTTCATTTGCAATTTACAGGCTGAGTAGCAACGAGTCCGTTTCAAAGAGGTCAGTGATTTCACCATTCCTCCCAGTGATGGAATTATAGTTTAAACAGCTGGAGCACTCTCCCAGGAGGACGCTGGGATATGGCTCCTTAACGGCAGAATAAATCCATCAGACATATTTCATGTGTCTGATAACATTAATAGATACCAGGGCTGTTTAAATATTTAATGAACTCACTCAGAGGCTGTTTACCAAGGGGGAAAAGAGAGCTATCAGAAAGGATGATCACATCCTTTTGATCTACAATGACAACAAAACCACAGTCTCAGCCAATGACTTCTCTTCCTTGCTGCAAACTCCATCAGGGGAACCCTTTTGCTACATGACATGTTTCATTTCCACCGTGTGCCTGAGAGTGTTTTCAGTTTTGCAGTTCAAAAGTTAATCATTTCCATGTGGTTCACTACTTAATAGAGACTCCAGAAGTCATAGAAGAGTTTTCAGTTGGGATGGAGAAAAAGGAGAAGGAAGATAATCAGAGACGCATAGAACAAGAAACGCTGGGCTGTGCACAGATCCCCCGAGGACGTGGGCGTGCTTATGAGAGAGAGTCTCTAGGAAAGGAACAGTCCTAATGGAAGTGTGGCTTCTGCCCGCTTTGACAAAAGGGAGGCAATTGCTTGACGCACACATCTTTCTGGGAGTGAATAATGGTCATTATAAAAAATCCTAGTCTGATAGTTGATACAAGTTTAGTTTAGTCTGAGAGCAATCACATTTTGGTTTACAAAATTTCACCAAAAGCGGTTTGACTAGGCAGAATAAGGATGGTTTTACTCTGTGGTTTCAGATCCCTGTTTGGTCATGCAAAAATGAAACAATAGCTAAGTTTCAAATGGTGGGAAATTGCTAGCACTGGATCCTTACTGTCTGTTGGCACCAACAAACACTTACATTGGAAAATGGTTTATCGCACACTTTCCACAGCATTTTTTCCCCCTCAATTATGTTCTCTTTATGGGATAAAAGTTTTCTTTATGGGATAAAAGCTATACCTAGGCCTCATATACACCATCTTGGTCTGTTTTAACACCTGAGAAACTCAGCCAAGATTAGACTAAATTAAGAGTGTCTCCTAGACTTGGTTGAAAATTTCTGGCCATTTGTCAGTATAAGGCTGATTGTAGATGGTGAAAAAGTCGTGACAATTTTCTTTGGAGACTAGGAGTATTTTGGCTTAGTTAAAAGTGGGTACATTTTTGAACATCTCAAATGAATGCCATTAGCATCACTTATCGGAGAAGGCTCTGGCAGCCCACTCCAGTACTCTCGCCTGGAAAATCCCATGGACGGAAGAGCTTGGTGGGCTGCAGTCCATGGGGTCGCGAAGAGTCGGACACGACTGAGCAACTTCACTTTCACTTTTCACTTTCATGCATTGGAGAAGGAAATGGCAACCCACTCCAGTATTTTTGCCTGGAGAATCCCAGGGACGGTGGAGCCTGGTGGGCTGCCGTCTATGGGGTCGCACAGAGTCGGACACGACTGAAGCGACTTAGCAGCAGCAGCAGCAGCGTTATTTATACTCTGTTTTCTCTCAATCCTGTTTTGCCATAGGTTTGTAACTTGTAATGTGAGCGTAAGAAAGCAGATGGTGGATTTCCTGAGTGCATAGTGTTGCTCTGCTTTTTGAAGGGCTGTCATTCTCAGAAATGAAAGACTTACACTAGACCATACCTTTCCAAACAAATCATTCTCAAGTATATAAATAGCACAATTAATCACAATGGAAATATAAAATGTTTAATCAGTAGCAGATGGACTGGAACAAAGAAATCTTATGTATAAGATTGTTTGAAATGTTCAATGTTGCATGTTTTTAAAGTTTGTAGAAAAGGATTTTAGGGCCTATGTTTTTATTTAAACTTTATTGTTAGAATTTTGTTCCTTCTTTTTCTCAAAAGGATTAAGCAGTCCATTTAGCTGCTGTTTTAGGAAAGCAGCTGAGTCACTACCTGGCATAAGAGAAAAGCTAGCTAAAATACACATTTACCAGGGGACAGTTTAAATTCTTCAAGTCCTCCTTTTTATAGTAAGCAACGATGAAATTTCCTCATGTTCTTGAAAAAATAACCCGGGAGAGACACTATGTGGGAAAATGCAGTTGCTATACAAAAGGCACAGATCTTTGATGCTGATTATCATTTTAAATCTTTTAAATGAGTTCATTTTAGAAAAGAGAAAATTCTGACAGTAAAGGAGCAGAGACCTCCTTTTGGAAATTGGGTCTGGTTTGGACTAAGCTCTGTAGCAATAAAAGCTGAAACTAATTTCCAGATGGAATAAATTGGTTCCAGAGTTTCTGAAATCTTGGCCAGCATGTTGCACAGCTGAAGCTGATCCTTGTTCAGAACTGTTACCAAAGGGGACAGGGAGGGAGGCTGCTCTACAGGGATACATTTCCCAAGAGATCACAGGGTTGGCAGTTCGTGTGGACCAGTTTGCTCCAAACATCCATTGCTTTGTGTTTCAAAGGGTGATGGTTCAAATCAAATCTCTGAACCTTATGTGTCTCTTCTTCTGTCCCTGCAGTTTGTCAGACAGTCTGACAGACACAGTCTGTCAAGGTAATTCTTCCAACATGGAGAAAGTCTAACACTTTAGATGTGTGCATATACCTTGCAATTGGTCATGTGCTGAGTCTCCTGAAGTGAAACAATGCTATGGGGGCCTGGAAACTGACAGGTCTTTTCTTCCTAGGGAAAAAAAAAAAAGCAGAAGATATATTGCTGGACACCTTACAAAATAATATTGAAACTTCAAGTAGACGTGGGCGACACTTTCTTCTCATAGCATCATTGTGTCATAAAGGCCAAGAAGAACACCTGACCCTCCCTGTCACAACCTGGTCACTGGGAGAGGTTGGCATTAACATCCTGTCATCAGTGTCACAGCAGTGACCGGGGATGAGCCCTGGGCATGGCCTTTGATGTCCACCCAAATAGGGCCCCCCAAACAAAATCTTGCTTAGTGAAATTTAAGTGCATTTTGACTTGGAAAGTTTTTGACATCTAGGTGAACGAAGGAGGTTGAAAAAATATTCAAAATGTTTCTTCATGGTTTTTGATGGTTTTAATTCTCTACTCTTTCTACAAACCTTTTTGATGATTTGGAGTGGTTAAATTTTCTACTTTTCTTTTCTTTCACCAATGGTGAAAAATTCTGAAATCCAAATTGCTTTCCTACAGTTCTATAGAATTTTTCCTCCCCCACCTGGAATATCGCAACTTTCTATCTATTGTGGTGCTTTTTGGATTTATTTCTCTTGCAGTTCTGTTTTGTGGGGTGTGGGAAGGGTAGGAAAGATCGTCTGAAGACCTCTCTCAGATGGTGGCCCTGCCAGGCGCTCCCCAGCCCAAATCAGGAAACGAGAACTCATCCACCCCCTGAGCTCTGATGTCGCGTTGTCATCGCGTTCTGAATATTCCACTTCATGGCATCACTTGAGTCTGTTCCTTCCTCTTTCTTCCCGTTTCTTTGGCCTTTTATCAGGTTTTACCGTCTCTCAGAGGAAGACTCCACTGAATCTCTTGTCTCCATGCTCCCTTTTCTGTTATCTGTGATCCATAGGGCTGCTAAATTAATTTTTCATAGGCAAAAATCTGAAATCTATTAGCTATTGTTCCCTACCCTCTATAGTGTGAAACTCAAAATTCCTACTTAGTAAAACGTATACATCCTTGCTCATCTCTCCAATCTCAGTTTTATACATATATTCCACCTTTGTACATGACCCAGCCTCAAAAATCCCAGGAGGACCCATCTGTAATTGATCTTTACCCTCACACATTCTCACATATTATTTCATCTATCTGGATTGCCCTTTTGCCAACCAAGCGTTCCTTCTTCAACAAACCAATGGATCATACTCATTCCCACTATACCTACATTTGAACCATCTAGAATGTTTGCAATTCTCTAAGTTTCCATTTCTTTAAAAGTTAGGAAGAGCTGTGGGGACTAAAATGAGACAAGATATGTAAACTCCGTAGCACAAAGAGCTCAACAAATTCAAACTGCTCTTACCTTACGCATAGTTTTATCTACAGGATTAACTGTAAGTTCTCTTGCAGTTGGGGCTGCAACATGATGCAGATGTTGGGGATGGTCGACCTCTCCCCTTACAACATGAGCCCCAGCGGCTGCCACATGGTAAACACTATGTGTTGGGTGACAGCAGAGATGCTGGCTTCTCTGAGGCATCCGGCACTACAGAGCAAGCTTTCCTCCCTAGATAGACTGGATTCTGCACTTTCCTGATACACCTTTCATCAGTCAGATATGTTTCAGTTTAATTTAGTAGATTATCTTCTTCCTTATGTTTTCTAACTGTGGGCTATTCCAAAAGCTTCATTTTTAGCTCTGCCCTTCCTCCAAACCTGACCTATTACTTGTCCCTCCTACCTGGTTTTCTTACCTTTACCCCCAAAACCATACTTCAATTGCCTCAAGTCTGATACTCTTGCAATACTGGTTCTGTTTGTTGATTATTTCATCAAATGCCCTTACCTGACTTTGAGCCTTCCCTATCGCCTACAGAAAAAGTCCCATTTCCTTTACACAAGCATGCAGGCTCTTTTTCCTGCAGTCCCCACATCCAAACGCTTACCCTGTCACATGTTGCTGATTTAACTGTGGTTCAGGTCCCATCATTCCTGTGTCACTGTGTCCACTTTTGCTCCTTTCAACTGATTACAGGACCACTTAGTGTAAAAATTTTTAATGACTCCCTCCTGCCCTCAGGGTATAAATTCTAATTCCTCCGCAAGGCCTTTGAGGCCTATTGTGATCTGATTGCTGTTTATTGCTCCAGCTCCATCACCAATTACTCTACCATGTTGAAAACAATAGCAGAGTTTGTGACTCAACCAGCTCTCATCTCACTGTTTCTGAACCTTTGTATTAAGCTGGAGAGCTGACCTCCCTTATCCCACCGTCTTTCTGCTTGGTGAATTCCCCCATGTCCATCTGGTTTTAGGTTTTTAACCAAAAGCCTTTCCTAATCCAACAAACTAGAGTTAGGTACCTCGCCAGTGCTTTTCATGTTACATTTTTAACCTCATGTTAGCCAAATATACTTTTTTCTTGTCTCTTCTGTCCTGGAAAGATGGCAAGTTCTGTGCAATTAGAAGACAGGGTTTGGCTTATTTAAGAGTTACATCTGTCATTCCTAGCTCAGTGTCTCATATAGTAGGTACTCAAGTGAATACTTTTTAAATGAATCAATTCTAAGCCATTAAAGATCTATCTTGATTCAGCCACACATCTTAACATGAGCCATAGTCCCTTCCTATTCTCCAGTTACTTCTTGCTGCTTCTTGCCTCTAGGAGTTTGCTGCTGCTAAGTTGCTTCAGTGGTGTCTGACTCTTTGCAACCCTATAGACTCTAGCCCACCAGGCTCCTCCGTCCCTGAGATTCTCCATTCAAGAATTCTGGAATGGATTGTCATGCCCTCTTCCAGAGGATCTTCCTGACTCAGGAATCAAACTCACGTCTCCTGCATTGGTAGGTGGGTTCTTTACCACTAGCGCCACCTGGGAAACTATGTCCCTAAATAAGGAATGTTTATGTTTTTCCCTACTCTGCCTGGCAACAACCCTGTGTGGGTACAAAGCATCAGTCAGGAAACACTGAAGTTCTTCACCATGGAGCTCATTCTGAGGCTCTTATAACTGTACCCTTCTACAAACTTCCTATTTTGTTTATTATAATTCATTGCCAGCTGGTCCTGGAGGAGAGCATGGCAACCCAATCCAGTATTTTTATCTGGAGAATCCTATGGACAGAGGAGCCTGGCAGTCTACAGTCCATGCGGTCACAGAGTTGGGCATGACTGCAGCGACAGAGTCCCAATTAGTCAAATCATACCTTGCTATGGTTTTAACTGTATTTTTGTTGAGGAAGAACCTCAGTTGCAGAAGGTTAATCATACTTTTACATGAATTTCTCATTTACCTCTCATTGAAATGGCAAATTTCTTAAAAGTAAGAGTTGTTTATTTATTGCTATCTGTTGATTCACAGCCCCAGTACAATGTTAGGCACATAGGAAATAATGTCTTTTCCTATGAATGAAATTTTATTTCACTTGAATGAAATTCAAAATGTGATTTTTGAATCTATCATGAAAATGTACTATCTAATGGGAAAGGCACTACAAAATATACATAAAATAAAAACAAGTGATTAAATTCTTACCGGTTGATAAAGAGGTGCTTGATCTGGGTTTAAACTAATTGTCAGGTTGTGGTTGAGACCAAATGGCCTATGAATCTAGATCCTAAGTGAAAAAAAACTTCTTCTGACTATAAGTAGGGCATTAAACTCTTTGAAACCACTGAGGCAACAGGGCCAAGAATTTGCTACACAAGGTTATAACATACTGAGATGTACACAACTAACCTTAAATAATTGATATTCCTCAGTGTGGTTTATTTAAACAAAACAAGTAAATTATTCACTTGAAGGATATAGAATGATTCACTGATTTCTTGTTCTCTTCTCCCTGCATCCTTCCACAAACACTTATGAATGATTACATTGGGCAAAGAGGTAAGTGCATGGGGAAAAAAAAATGCCCAGTGCCTTCTTGCTGATGGAGTTGTATTTCTGTGCCATGAATTAAAAATAGCAAGTGTAATTTTAAATGAATTATTTGACATCAATGATATTTTTCAGCTTAGGCATAATTTCTTCCATTTGCAATTGTTATTACTAAAGGAACATGCTTAAGTTTAGCAAGAGTAATTCTTTAGGAAATTCAGTAGTTCAAAGGAGGGCCCAAATTGTTCCCTCTACATCTCCCAATTGTGTTCAAATAAGATGGTAATTTTTTTTCTTGAAATGAGGTTTTATCCATTCATCCATATCATATGAACTCTATGTACAGACATATATGAACATGATACAACTTATCATTCATAATTAACAAATATAATATATTGAACTTGTTTTTGCCCTCATTATGTAACCCGAGTCTCTCTCTGCTCAGAGAGTACTTCTTAGTGTATACATCTCAAGTGGTCTCTATATAAATAGCCAAATTAGTGAGAACATTCACCCCCAACTCATTAACTTTAGTTACATTATAGACAAAGCTATCCTGTATACTGGAGACTGTCATGTTAGCATTCTAAGTAACTATGGTAAACTTTTAATTTTAGTAACGAGAAATAATGATATCATTGTACATGAGGCTGAGTTAGTAGAATTACATCTGCTGATTCCACTTACATGAATATTTTGATTTTTGATAGTGAAAGTGACAATATTAAACATGTTTATTTATTTTTTATTATTATGTTTTGAAGAAAATTTTATTTTCATCTCTCTTTCCCCACCCATAAAGACATCACATCCGATATCTTCTCTGATTTAAATCCAGAACAAAGAAAAAACTGGCATAAAAATACTTTGAGTTTAAGTAAGTTACCAAATGTTCTAGAGAGATAAACCTTATGACTTCAGTTACTTCCACGGTTGTATCTCTTTTCATCCCTGTTGTCTCTCAGTTCTGTGATTCAAACTCACAACATGAATCTAATTTGTGAAATCAGTATGTAATGACAGTAGATTGTATCATGTCACTAAATCAACACTGATGCTAGACTTTAGAATTTCAGAAAAGATCTTAAAGACAAGAAGTAAACACACCAAGAAAACAGCATGTAGTGCTTCTAGTGCAGATATAAAAGTCAGAAATTTTGCAGCTTCTGTTAACTTTCATCTTAACCTGGAACAGAGTAAGAGATATAAGGGCGTATTTTTAAAATCTGGATAACAAAATTCACCCAACACTATTCAAGGAAAATAAAAGAGCAAGCTAAAAAATGTCATCCTTTGAGAGGCAATAAAATACTGAGTTTAAGGGCTGCTAAGTCGCTTCAGAATTGATACTTTTGAACTGTGGTGTTGGAGAAGACTCTTGAGAGTCCCTTGGACTGCAAGGAGATCCAACCAGTCCATCCTAAAAGAGATCAATCCTGGGTGTTCATTGGAAGGACTGATGTTGAAGCTGAAACTCCAATACTTTGGCCACCTCATGCAAAGAGTTGACTAATTGGAAAAGACCCTAATGCTGGGTAGGATTGGGGGCAGGAGGAGAAGGGGACGACAGAGGATGAGATGGTTGGATGGCATCACCGACTCGATGGACATGGGTTTGGGTAGACTCCGGGAGTTGGTGATGGACAGAGAGGCCTGGCGTGCTGCAATTCATGGGGTCGCAAAGAGTCGGACACGACTGAGCGACTGAACTGAACTGAAGTCGCTTCAGTCGTGTCCAACTCTGTGCGACCCCATAGACGGCAGCCCACCAGGCTCCACCATCCCTGGAATTCTCCAGGCAAGAATACTGGAGTGGGTTGCCATTTCCTTCTCCAGTGCATGAAAGGGAAAAGTGAAAGTGAAGTCGCTCAGTCATGTCTGACTCTTAGCGACCCCATGGACTGTAGCCTACCAGGCTCCTCCATCCATGGGATTTTCCAGGCAAGAGTACTGGAGTGGGGTGCCATTGCCTTCTCTGGAGCTTAAGGGCACAGGACCTCAAATCCACTGCCTAGTTTTATAACCTAATAACTGCTAAACTTGAGCAAGCTACTTAATTGCATTTGTATCTCAATTGTATTTATAAAATAGATATAGTGCTTAACTCACAGAATTGTGATTTTTGAATGAGATAATACTTTATTTCATAAAATATGACTTATAATAACCAAATAAGCTATGACTTCCCAGAGGTTGTCAGACATATCCCAATTTTAGAGATGTTAATTGCAAATGAGTTGATAAAAATATGGTCCACGTGAGTATCTGAACAGTGTCTGGCAAATTATATTATGTGTATTGAATGTTAGCTATTATTGTTTCTAATGGTCAAGTAATAATCATACTAAGAATGATTAGTAAAATGTATTTGTGTTGTTTCCATTTTTCTTCTTCAGGAGAGGGATAATTGTGTCCTTCCACAAAACAAATATTTCATCTGATAATATTAGTTGACATTTTACTATTTAAAGGTGACTCAAGGGGAATAGGCCCTGGTAGCTCAGTTAGCAAAGAATCTGCCTGCAGTGCAGGAGACCCAGGTTCGATTCCTGGGTTGGGAAGATCCCCTGGAGAAGGAAATAGCAAACTACTCCACTATTCTTGCCTGGAGAATCCCATGGACAGAGGAACCTCGAGGGCTACAGTCCATGGAGTTGCAAGAGTTGGACACAACTTAGCAACTAAAACCACCACCAAGGAAATAGTGGTTGAGAAGGACCATACCTCACAAAGTCACAAACTGCTGATGAAGACAGAGCCTTGTCTGGTGGGTGAAGGAACTGTTCCTCAGTCAAGTAGGCCCCATCATTCCTACTAGAAACTCCAAAGAACTCTCTGAGCTTCTGTGTAACAATGAATGATCCATTGAGTCTTTATAAGAGTAACAGTTTAGAAACTCAAAAATAACAGAAAATAAGATCAACTTATTGATGCACGCAGCTTACTCTCTTATTCACAAAATTGAGATTTTTATGGGCTATGAATATACACATACTTATGTCTTCAGCTCTCTATTCTTTCTCACACTAAAAACTTGGATGACTTTAATAAAGAATAAATAAGCACCTGAATACAGTAAGTTCCTAAGTCTTTTTCTTAAATAGGAAATAATAAATACTGTTCACTGAACACCTGAAAGAAGAAATGAAACAGCAAATTAAGTGAACAAATTAAAAAATAAATGAAGCAGCAGACTCAAATGCAATGGCCAAAGAAGAGATTTCACATTTTAGCCAAAGTGCTGGCCTTGTCATATCAAACAGAACCAGGTCAGAACATTTTTGGGCAGGAAAACATATTGCTTAAATGATTAGCTCAGAAAAAGGGTGTTCAACCAAGACACTGAATGGCAAAGCAAAGAGAACCCACTAAGATGGAGAGATTTGCTTCCCTGACCAACGGCAGTAAGGTCGGGCATTTCCTTTGCTAACAGCCAGGGAACCAATGAATGGCACATCATTAATGGATGTCTTAAGTTATGGGACTCAGGTTTCCCAGATGAATGTTCCTTCAATGCACTAAAAGGGAATGATCAGCAACCTCGAACTGGAAGAGCCCTTACATTAAAGAGCTTCCTTTACATCTTCAAATGGGCACCAATGGTTTAGTTAAAAAGGAAAGGTGACTAAATTAAAGGAAAAGTGGCACATTCTCGAAGGCAAGTTGGAGCAAATCATCACTCATGACTGTATGTTCCCGACTCTGGAAGCAAATTGAATTCCAAAGCCCTCACCATCCCCAAATTAAAACAGAATTTTTATTACAGTAAGATAGGATATGGCAAGTGAGAAGTGATGGGATTCCCTTGTGTTAAGTTTGGTTATGTAAGCACTTATACATGTAGTTGAAAATTTACCAAGATTTGTCTAAAGGAAAAAGGCAAGAATTTGGTTTCTTGGTTTTCTACACACTTAATAGCATCAGAACACAGCTAAATAAGAGAGGCAAAATGGTAGAAACTCCCAGGGGATGGAGAGGGATTTCTGATCTTCATAGGATTTCCTGGTTGACTAAATATGTAACATTATTGTGGGATTTTCTCTTAACCCTTAAGTACCTGTCCATATTGTAAGGACAATAAAACTCATGAGCATTGTAACTGGGTACACAAAGCCCAATTTGTCATCCTATTTAATCATAACAGGGTTCTCATTTGGCACATCAAGTCATGATCCTTTTGTCAATTCCCTTAACTGATAGAAAGTGAAAAATATCTTGGAAAATGCTATTTATTGCACCATAGGCTAACAGTGTTTGTCCTTCTTTGATAAACAATTTGGTTTCTGGGGTCATTGTGTCATCTTTCTCCATGTCCTGTACCGCTGATTCAAGTAGAGTGATACTTACTGACTTCAAAGGGAGCTTAATAGTGCATGTAGAAAGACAGAAAACATGATGGGAATATTTAAGAGAGGACTCTACAAAGTCAAGATTCCTTTCTGAGATTTCCTTATGCACATCTCAAACAACTTTGTCTTTCTATTTTAGGAAAAAAGGGATGTCTGGCCCCTTTCTTATCCACAACCCTCACTAAAGTCATTAAAATGTTTTCTTTTTCTTTTTACTTCTGCATACACTGCAGTTAATACTTGGGCTCCACTAGTCTGTGTATGCAATTCGTTTTACCTTGTTTGGAAGCTCTCTCACCAGGGCACTGTAGATGAAATCAGAATCTTGATACTGAATCATAGCATCTTCTTCAGATGTAAATATATTTACTGAGATAATGAAAACCAGAAACTAAAACACTGTTTTTCTTGATATAGCATCAAATTCAGTGCCACCCATAACCTTCTTATATCTTCTCCTTTCCCTGATATTACTAATGTGATCATGTTGACAATGATAGAGAGTGAATAGATTTAGGTTCTTGTTTTCCTTTAAGTCTTGGTATAAAAATTCTAAAAAATACATATTTCATTCATATAAGTTGTATGCACACATACAAAATTTCTACCTATGCCAAAGCATTTTATTTATTATAACGAGATGCATCTTTCTGGATTTTCTGCACAACCAGTCTGCAATTAAGCATAGAAAGATATAGGTAAGTGCATGAGATATATGTTTAATTAAAAGAGAAAATGCTGGGTAAGTTTCAATTTTTATGGCATTCAATTTACAAGGAGGATTCAAAAAACAACTTTTTGTCTCTCACATATTTCTTTTTATATGTATGTATATATTTACACGCATGTATATTTTCACACTGAAATCATATTCTCATTTCTTATGCTAGAGTCGTTGCCACATGTCCTGCCCCCATCCAAGAAAATGTTAATATATATTGAAAATCCCCATGAAAAATAAAATGCTTGCATAAATTCACGTAGGGCAAATAAAAAAGCGGCCAGAATCCGGCAGGCTGAGTCAATGTATAGCTTGCATATGGAAACAATGACATGATTGTTTACTCACTGGTTTAATGATATTCACTTTCTCCTAATGACAACGTGGAATATGTAAGTGCCAGATGCTGCGCCCGCAGCGGAGAAGAGAGATGAAGGGGAGGTCTAAAGTAAGGAATTTATCCTGACACCAGAATGTAGTATACTCTTCAGTTTATTAACGCTGTGTTTTTTTGTTTTTTTTTTAGAAAAAATACTTTGATGTCTGCAGCTTAAATTTCCATATTTTTATAACAGTTCAGCAACAAATTTACATATTTCCTGGAATCTGCAGATATAAAAGCGGTAAAACACTCTAGGCATTATTAGACAGTAGATTATAACCCATTACTATTGTTTCAATTAGCAATGTAAAAGTGACCTGCAGTGTTCAGATGACCCACTAATGGATTTAAACGCTTTCAAATATTAATGCAGTTTTTCTAAAGATGAATCCCAAACCCGTTATTCCTGGAACAACTATGAACTGAAAAGCTGGCAATGATTGTGCATTATGTGGAAAAGCTCATGGTTAATTAAATGAATACCTAGCATTACACTATTCACTTTAGTGCTACAAAATTATTTCTCATCGATTTTTACATTCTGAGTCTGTGATTCAATTTACTTCTGTAATTTGTGTTGCCGTGTCAATAAAAGAGAACGG
Source organism: Okapia johnstoni (assembly GCA_024291935.2). Lineage (NCBI taxonomy): Eukaryota > Metazoa > Chordata > Mammalia > Artiodactyla > Giraffidae > Okapia > Okapia johnstoni. Next base: position 8,421,126 of record CM044309.1, read on the forward strand.
CTTGAAGATGGAAGCATTAGAGACTGATAAATACATTAAGATACAATGAAAACTGCAGTTTTCCTATTGTTTTCTTCTGCTGAAATATCATTTGTAGCGGCACTTTGTTATGAATTATTAATACAATTTTTGTTTGCTTCCATCTGCTCGCTTCTCCTCTTTTCTATTCAAGAACTGGAATGCTAGTGATTGCTTGAGGGTGAGTAGCTAATTTTTCAGTAACAAGTTCTCTCACTATCAAGAACAAAAGCACCATCAACACAAATCTGTTATTTCATGTTAAATGAACTAGAAGGCCAGATTCTCCATCAAAGGCAGTGTGGGGAGTTACTGTATGTGTGTTTTAATTTCAGGGAGTAAATGACACTCCTGTTTGTTAAACTATGAAAACTAAAAAAAGAACAAATAGTTCTAACCCCGTTATCCAATTTGTGCAATATGAATGTAATTTCTTGTATTTATGAAGTGCACATTTTATTCAAAAACCTTGCCACACATATTACCATTGAATCTACATAGATCTTTTCATGAACTACCCAGACTCGGTCCTGTTGAAGACTAAAGTTGTATGTTGAGATTTGCTTTAACAGTTTTCTTTACTCCATAATGTCACAAACTTCAGTGTATAGTACTTGGTGTCCAAAGAAGCCTTAGATATTTTATAATCATTCACTTTAGACTCCTAACCTGGGAAGTGTTTGGTATGTACTGTAAATTTAACTTTTCATGAGAAAAGTAGGTAAATGTAATAATCTGTATCTTCTATCTAGGACTATCTAGGTAATAATCTATATACAATAAACTTCAACTCATTGTAGTTTATTTTGCTCAAATTGTTTCCATGAGTATGGCCACTAAGACTTCATCTCATCACATATTTGAATTTGTCTATACGCTGCATTAGACCCAAAGAAGAATCAAATATCTACAAAGGTATGTCCATTTTAAAAGGAGTCGTCTTCCATTGTCTACACCTTCCTTACAAACCCCATCTTCAGCCATTACTTTTCATATAGAGCTGAGCTGCTGACTAATTTGAGCTTGACTATTGAGCTGATATAGAATGTACAAAATGGAAAATTTTATAATAAAAATTATTTTGGAAAAAGTTTTAAGAAAGAAGACTTCTATACACATAAAAAGATTAACAAAAGATGAATACAAATAATCAATATATGCAATAAAGATTGTAACTTCCTTATCAATCAATGAATGCTGATTTGAAACAGTTAGCTCTTTTGTCTATCATTGGCAAAGATTCAAGTAAAGAATAATATTTAATATGTGTGAGGGAAAATGAATCGTGTGTATACATATACCACTGGTGAGATGTACAATGATGCAATTTTTCTAAAGGTAACCACCTTTAGAGCCTATGAGCTTTTCAATTTTGAGAGTTTTACATATGTTTTCACTCTGAAATTCTACTTTTGGGAGTTTAACCTCAGGAAATAATTATGAATGCATACAAAGAGTTATATACACTGTCCATCTATACCCTATAAGCCTTAATGTGAGTAAAAATGTTGGAAGCATCCTTAATGTCTGAAGTGAGGAATTAGCTAATATATTATGGTGTATGAGTACAGCTGAATGCTGCTGCTGCTGCTGCTAAGTCGCTTCAGTCATGTCTGACTCTGTGCAACCCCATAGATGGCAGCCCACCAGGCTCCTCTGTCCCTGGGATTCTCCAGGCAAGAATACTGGAGTGGGTTGCCATTTCCCTCTCTAGTACAGCTGAATATCCTTCAGTAATTTAAAATAACATATAATACTATTTAATGATGTGGAAAGACATTTACAGTACATTGTTGATTGATTAAAACACATCACACATTACACATACACGCACACAAACACTCACAAGTGACCAAACTGTATATAATGTATTTGATGTTTAAATGGTTATGTGAGATATAGTTTCTTTAGTAATTTTGAAGATATTTCAAAGGTTTAGAATTATTGTCTAGAATATTTTTTCTTGTAAAAAAGTAACTGTGTTCACAGGAGAATAACTTAAAATGCCTTTAAATAAAACAAAACCACTGAACATCAGTAAATCCACATGTAGTTATATAAAATAAAGGGTGGACTGGAAAGATAATATAACAAAATGTTAACAGAGTTCATTTTTCAGCTATGTCATGAGTGGTTTCTTTCATTTTAACTTGTATTTTAAAATATTTCTACAAATAACACGGATAACATTTTTAACAGTTAAAAAATATGATTGAGAAGTTTCCTTTGGTTATCCTACCTGGAAACCAGGTGGAAAGAAGCACTTGTAACTTTTATGGAAAGGAAGATGGAATAATCAAAAATAACTATGACATAGGAAAAAAAAAATACTGAACTGCCTGTCAAAAAACCTGGATTAGAATCCTGGCTCTCTGAGTTACCAGCTGGGGGACCCTGGGCAACTCAACTTCTCTGAGCCTCACTTTCCTCTAAGTATGCTTGTATCCTCCAAAGTAGCAACGGTTAAATGAGAAAAGAAAGGCCTGCCTAGCTGCATCTGAATATGGAGATGGAGCGACTTCCGAGAGGACTGCAAACGATCACTGATCCCTGAGTCCTGTTCCAGTTCACTGCTTCATTCACTCACCAGAGTCGTGCATATTTAAAAACCAATATGACTTTCACATTGTGACATTTGCTCCAAAGGATTTTCTGTCATTAAAATGAAATACACCTTTTCGGAAGAGAACAGAGCAATAAGTAATACAACAATGGTCATAACGTCTTGGCCCCTGATAGCGAAGCATCATTCTTATTACTGTGGTTCTGTGTGAGCTCCGGGAATACAGGGTCCGTGTGGTATTTTGTCCACTACTGCCTGCTACGTGTCTGCACATAGTAGGTTCATATTGTCAAAAGAAAACATACACTACACTGAAATGAGAGTTTTGGAATTTTAGCATGGCATTTTTGTACTGAATACTTACCCACCTTTATCACTGCAAAATTGAAACCACTAAACAAATGATCATGCAGCACTTGGATAGTTATTGAGCTGCTAAGTAAAAGCTGTGCAATACTTGAACAGCATAGCTGTGGCTCTTAGATGCTGGGCTCATCACAATCAGTAACCAGGAATCAGCCGCTTCTTGTCAGAGGCCCTGTCGTGCCGGGCTAAGCTGCTTCAGTTGTGTCTGACTGTAGCCCGCCGGGCTCCTCTGCCCATGGGATTCTCCAGGCAAAAATACTGGAATAGGTTGCCATGCCCTCCTCCAGGGGATCTTCCCAACCCAGGGATCAAACCCATGTCTCTTATGTCTTCTGCATTGGCAGGCGGGTTCTTAACCTCCAGTGCCACCCGGGCAGCCCGTCAGAGGCCCTTGAGAGCACCCCCAAGTCAAAGCTGCACAGCCTGAAACTGGCTCCCGGCTTGTGTCCCTCAGGCCGTCCCTGCCCCTGTGCCTGTGGGTGTGTTGCTGACTGCTGGAGACGGTCAAGCCCAGGCCTCTGGGATATGTACATAACTCTCTTTCTTGGGTAATGTGGCAACGAGGTTAAAAAAATTCTTTTTTCTCTAATTTATTTTTAATGGGAGGATAATTGTTTTACTATGTTGTATTGGTTTCTGCCATACAATAATGTGAATCAACCATAAGTATACATACATTTATTTTAATAAAATCTTACAGTGTCCAGATTACCAAGTAACTACCATCAGTGAAGGTAGATTCTAAAGGTGAACACACTTTTTAAAGCCGGTTTGAGTTCATGCCAGTTTCGTTTGACATATTTGCAGGAGAGGAAACCTTGGGCTCTCAGTACCTCAGTTTGCTCATCTTCAAAATGGGACTATTCGCAACATATAAATCATAGGGTAGTTATGAAGGTGAATGAGCTAAACATGGAGAACACTTTAAAGAGTGAAGGCCCAAAGGACTCTCTCAAAGACTAGTTCCTCTTATGATCCCTTCTACGGTCCCAGGTCTGGAGATTGGAATCAAGTTTCAAGAAGCCTCATCTGAAGTAAGATCTAGCAAATGAGAGTCTCTACAATCTAAATGGTAAAATAAGAAAATGGTTCAGCTTATTAAAGTCAGGAAGATATTTGACTAAAAGTTCCCTAGGTGTGGGTGCAGATATGAAGAAGGCACAGTTTTACAGCTGAAAGAAACCTTCTGGGGTATCTGACATGGTGACCTTCATTCCTTTTTCCATCAGAGATTGCTCGACGGTGCCCAGCTGGATGCCAGGTTAAACCCAGTTCTCGTGCTGCTTGAGCCAGACTCGCTCCTGTATTTGTTTTTCTCCTGATGGCCTCGACAAGATTATCTTTAAATTAAAATAGAACCCCTCACATAAACAGAGCAAACCGTTGTACTCTTAAGTCTGGATGCATTGAAAGAGACACGTTTCTTGCAGTATTGTATTTTACAATACATGTGTGTATATACACATAGACACATATATGCACCCCATCTCCCTCCTAATTATTAAACAAATGTTGCTAGATGTGGGGTTTACAAATACATTTTTATAGAAAAATTTGAGATTCCCATGTGTAACTACTTTCTCACTAGTATTTTGCAAAGGAATGCCTGGAATGCTAAGGGAGCCTGCCAGGCTGAGTTCCAGACCTGACTGCGTGGCAGCTACGTTTTCTCTGGGTCCTAGAAGGCACTGATGGAAGATCTCATTGTCTTCTGTGGTATAAAGGGAACACTCGATCAGAGCGTGTCTTGTTCATTCATTTTGAAAATAACATATAGAGACACAAAGCTCTCAGAGCTGTAGAAGGCAGCGCTGTTGTCAGTACATAGAATGTTCATCTACGCTGCAGCTCAGGCTGGGTCACCAATTGTACCTTTGACAGGTTAACAACAAACGTGGCACCCTTTATATTTGGCCAAAATTCACGTGATGCTAATTTTGTTTTTGCTCAAATTATCTTTACTTGCACCATTACTTTGATTAATGCACAAGCAGATAGTAAGATATAAATATTGAAATAGCTATTCAACATAGCTACCTAGGGGAGAATAGCTAAATGAGTGGCTTTGAAAAAGGGTGTTTCACAATGAAATAGACAAAGGCACATTTTAAATGTGCCTTTTCTTCTAAACATTTTCACAAATTTGATAATTATATTCATTTTATTTAAAGTTAGCTAAGATTAACTTACATCAAGAGAAAAAAAATATCTTCTATGCTATTCTATAAAAGCTATAAAATCTAATTAGGTAGTGGAAATTCAACTGAAATTATTATAGCCATAAAGAATTAGAACCCAATAAATGCTATAGATTTTTTAAAAAATTTATTATCTAAGGTAGGTAGTGCATACATTGTCAAGCTATGGGGAAGCTGTTTAGAGCAATATTTATTCACAAGTAAACTAAATAAGGACCCAGAGACTATTAAGGCCACCATAAAGACATTAAACCACTGAGAGGGATGAGAAAGGTTCTGAAAACAAACTCAACGGAATGCTTAGTGTCAGAAATCCACAAAATACAGAAGATGTGTTTGTGAAGACATATTGCATAAAAATACTTTTTGAATGGTTCTACAAATAGTCTCATTTTTCAAAAGTAACAGGAAATGCATTTTACATAACATGATCAGAAAAGAAAAACTTCATTTTGTGCAAAAACCTGATATGAGCTCAGTTTCTTTGTGATGGCTTAACTGGCCCCAGCTTCTCATCTCTAATCATAACAGGCTCCTTCTGGCTTAATTATGTTGCTAGTTCCAAAGATGAGTTAACCACTTACAAAAGGAGTTTGACTTTCATTGATCAGGGGAAAAAGAGGTCTATATTCTGATTAACCGTTTAACTGACTGCCATCTTGGTTCTTTAGACGGTTCTCTCACAGGCATCAGAGTTAAGCACCCAACGTACATACAGTATGTGGGAGGACTCCTCAGGTGCTGCGAAACAGCTGACAATAGCCTTATGAATTGTTCTTCACTAAATGCACATTAGAGAGCCTGAGAACTGAAACAGGAAAAGACTTTCATTCTCCGAAGGAAACCGTGCCTACGGAGACCAAATGGTGAAGAAAATGACTACAACAAGCAGGACAGTTTGACCTGAAACTTGACTGGGCGTCATATCCTTTTGTCCAACTGAAAAATCAATTCCTCAGCTTACTCTTGAGGTTTTAATTGCAAGGCTGATGAAATCACAGAAATGTAGACATGAGATTGGATTTGAAAATATATAATTTACTTTGGCACTCAAATAACAACAAAACTACTAAAACTACATCATTCTCTTCACTTGTATACTGAGCATGCATTTTCAACATATTCTGAAATGTGTGTGTGCTGTCTAAAGTAAACATGTTGTAGTTTTCACAGGAAGTAATTGAAAAACTAAATTTTTATTTTGTCTAAATATCAGCATTCTGGGCAGGGGCTGCTGAATCCCACATTGTATTTTGTGACATTTTTTCCCAATTTTGAGGCTGTAGAAATGTAGATTTGGAATTATCATTGTCTTTTTTAGATTCTTAAGATATTAAACTTTGGGCAATAATATTTGACATGAAAGAGCTTGCTACTGGATGATCATTCTTTTGAACTGTAAATTTTGGTGCAAGCTTGAATTAGCTCTAAGGATTTAACCAATGCCTATTTTCAATGTTTATTCTCTAGTGTAAGATATTTTGGGCACTATTTCATATTTCCACATTCTAGTGTTCAGTGAGAAAACATAACTTCCTATGATCACTAATATGGTATACTTCTTAATATGATTTAACCAATGCCTATATTCAATGTTTATTCTCTCGTGTAAGATTTGGTGGGCATTATTTCATATTTCCAAATTTTAGTGTTTAGTGAGAAAACATAACTTCCTATGATCACTAATATGGTATACTTCTTAATATAACCAAAGTAACTTGCCTACCTTTAAAATGAAAAGGTAGGGAGGAAATAGTTTAAAAACAAGGAAGAAAAACCAAAAGATAGCAACATGTCTCTTAAAGGAATTGTTGAATATTTAAAAATGAAGTTATGCAAAAGCTGTAGAAAACTTAAGTTCACAGTCATATACATACTGCAACCTCCTTTAAAATTACACTAGAATTCTGTAAGCTGAAATTCACTGTTGATAAGAAAAACAAAAAGTGTTTGACTCTACTGCACCTTACATGCATCGGAGTTTAATATATCTGATGTAATAAATGCACACTTTTCTATGTTAAACTCGTTCTTACAATAGGAGCTTATAAAAAAGAATATAGACTAAAGAGTAAATTGCATAATGAGATTTAATCTATGTAAAATATGTCCCAGAAGAAATATCCTTGACTTTGATCATATCCCTTGAAACAAGATCCCCTGCTGCAAACCACAATAAAATGAGAGCTTGGGGAAAAACTCCTCTGGCAAGAAAGCTTGCTTTTTAAAACAAAGGTCCACCAAGCCCACCAAGCCCATGATCCTGGGGTGGGCTTGATTAATGTCAATGAAATTTCAAAGGTTCCCTGAGGCTTAAAGGAGAAATAAATCTCAATGGGTTCTCCGTGCCTTCCTCTCTGAGATATTCAGATTGGACCCATACATGCACACACAAACACAAACCCCAGATGTGAATGTGTGGGCATATGTATACGTACCACACATGTACCCACACAGTAGGTGTTTACATAATTATGAAATGCTTGCTCTTTTAAATATTTTGCTTATTAGAGAGTAGGTCCACACATTGCTTTATCATCATTTTTAACATGGCTCCAGATTGTCAATAGCTATATTGTAATCTTATATGTAAGCTAAGTTGCTTCAGTCATGTCAGACTCCTTGTGACCCTATGCAGTATAGTCCACCAGGCTCCTCTGTCCGTGGGCTTCTCCAGGCAAGAATACTGGAGTGTGTTGCTGTGCCCTCCTCCAGGGGATCTTCCCAACCCAGAGACTGAACCAGTGTCTCTCACATCTCCTGCTTGGGCAGGTGGGTTCTTTACCACTAGCACCACCAATCAGAATGACTGCATATTTCTCAAAGTGGACATGGTAACATTTCTTTCTTACCTTTGGGTTCTGTCATTGACTAATATTTATATTCAACCTACAGTATTGCTCTGTCAAGTTCAACTGAAAAGACTTCACTGAGTAAAACTTCCAGTTATTTTTCATTAAAATTTCACTCTATGTTAAACAGTCCCTTATTGAACTGAAAGATTTTTTTTTTTCCTAAGTGCATACTCCATTTCATTTTAGAGTCAGTGAGATCCTGGGCCTCATTACATATCCTTCTAGCAGAAACAAATGAAAATGAATGCCAATAAAAGGTGTAATTTTCTTCTGTATTAGCTACACACGCAGAAGCTTACCCAGAGCAGGTTCACAGGTCACGGAAAATCATATTGCCCCTGAGAAATGAATGAAGAGGCCAGAGATGAATTTTAATTAATACCTAAATATATGGTTAATGTTGATTTATTGCCTTAAAAGTTGGAATTCCGTTCTGCAAATAACACACATGTTTCAATGTGAAACTCACACGCAGACACATACACCCCTTTCAGAACTATTAAGCTGCTGTCCCACCATGGAAACAATCATATTCACTCCTCACCTCCACTCTGAAAAAATGATCGTTTTTACGAAAATTCTTTCCCAGTTGTTCTTCTCCTACCTTTCCAATTATGTCAGCCACATCAGCTTAAGCCTCTGAGTCAGTTTAAAGATTTGTTATACAGACTTCAATTTTTCTAAAGATCTCAGAAATGTACCAGTGGTCTTAACAAATAAGTTGTAACTGTTGTGTGGTGTCGTGTTGCCTTTGTAGTTTCTAAGACACTCTAACATTATTTAATTAGGTAAAATTTCTCCTCTCTGGAGAAATGCAAACTCAATGAAATGTCAACAATGCTGTCAGTCTGCTTCAGGCTGAACTCATTACACAAAAACTAAAGGTAAAAATAGTCCAAGGCAGAATTCTTTGTCATGATTTTGAGGCCCACACCTTATGCCAATGAAATCCATATGTGATTCTATGAAAACGCTTAATTGGGAAGAGTAGCTAATAAATTATCTCAACACAGGCAATAATTGATCAGTCCTGGCATGGAAATTTATCTAATTAGCCAAATAACATTTCAAGTTTTGTTGACAATTATGAGTACTACATTTATTGTATGATGAACCTTTAATTTTCGGTTCTGGTGAGGTGGAAAATGCTCTGTGTTGCTCTTTAGTCCTAAAATAAATCTTTTTCCTTAGGAAAGAAAAAAATACCTTTGTCTTTTAAAACCAAGTACAGCCAAGAACAGAATAAAAATGCCTCACTTTATCTGAATTATCATGGAGGGTTTGGGATCCATGGATTCATTACTAAAGATAATAAAATTTGGCATTTTCTATTGTCTGAGGGTTTATAAAGGCTAAATTTCTTGATTTATTTAAATAGATGATAGGAAAGAGCAAACTACAAAGACAAGTGCTATATACTGAAGGCATGTGAATTACCTCCTTCCCAAGGATAATGCAAATTAGAAATACGTAAAGCTTTGTCTGCACCTGGGATCTTTAATGAGGATAAAGAAAAATCAGACAGAGATTCTCCTGGGGAAAGAGAGGATCGTTATTTGAATAACCTGCAGTGAATTCTAATCAATGCGACGTGACTTTGAAAATGAATGTGGTCTTTCAGCCCGCTGTACTTGAGCTATAATATTAATCATAACTTCATGGTACAATAAAGCTTATGACAAATGCTTATTCAGTGGACTCAAAAAAGACTGGCTGCGATGTGCCAAGGAAATATGGAACCATGGAAATACAAAGACTCTGCCTTTTTTCCTCCTTGCTAGCCCATTTATTGCTAGTGTATTCTGTTATGTTTCTTTGATTATCTTGGAAGAGGTTGATGCAAATTGCATGCCATAACTATAATTTTTTTTTCCAAAGGTGACATTTTACACGTATCTTGTTTCCTGATATGGTCATAGGATTGTTATTTAACATTAAAGTATACCAAGAAACTGGTGTGCCAGTCTAGTAAAGATGCACAACATAGTGCAGCAAAGGTCTGCAACTCAGGAGGGAGGTGCAGTGTTTCCCCATTAGAGTCCTGCATTATCTGCTCTGCAGGTGCACCCTGGAACTGAACAAGGTTGAGCATGTACACAGCAGACTTTCCAGAAGGCTGGGTAGAAAAGTGATGTTGACTTAAATAATAATTTTCAGAAAAATCAGCCATTGCATGTTTTCTACCTAAAAGAAAATGTAATTAGTTTTTGACAAGTTGACATTAAAAGGCTTTATCAGAGGAACTTAATGTGTTAAAGCTAAATGCTGGAGTATCACATGAGGAAGGAAGAAGATGATAAAATGAATATCTTAAAATAATTTAAATCATCTTTTGTCAGAAAGCAATTGTAGGGAAAGGGGAGGCCTGGAATATTTGCATTGGCCTAATGGAAATAGTGTTTCGTAATCAGAGCTGTCATCTTGGTTATTGTTGTTGCTATAATGCTCTGAACTGAACTCCAAAGGGTGTCACTCAGACACGCAGTCTAGCATGTGCCATTACTTCATGATTAAACCTTAATCTTAAGGCAAAACAGAAGTTAATTCTTCAAATGCATATTTTCACAGGAGACCAGTTTGTATATTTCAGGCCTGAAGTAAAGGGGAATGTTAAATGGTACTCACAAATCTGATGTCAGTACAACTGGACAGATGCCCTCCAAACTTACTCTTGTTTTGCAGAATTTAAGAACCAGACGGTCTCATGAGACAGCATATATTTCATCAGCTGCTTCAATGTCACACTCAAATGATCAAAATCTCTGGGATCGAATTTATGTTGAATTTGAATGGAATGTCTGTGTGTGCATGTGTGTGTGTTTGTATATGGAACCAATATGGAATATAACCTGGGAGGTAAATATGTATATGTATGGAATGTACAAACTCATATATATGCATGTAGATATGAGATAAAGGGTCGAGCGCTAAACTTGAAGTCATAGTCAATCACATCATGAACTCACATATGGTCTTTAGTGATTTTAAGTGTCATTTAATGATCTTCTATTGGCAATTTTATTCCTAGTCAAAAGTATTAATTGTGAATAGTTATAACTTGTTTGTGTGTGATGTTAACCTTTTAACCTGAATGCTGATAAAGTTCAGCATTGTTGGCCCTTCTGATATGCTAAGAAGTTAGATGCCATATGAAACAAACATTATTTTTATCCTCATTTAAGAGATGAGAATCCAAGGTCTTAGGCATATTGTATTACTTTCTCAACTTAATCTAAGTTTTAAGTTGCAGAGCTAAAAATGAAACCAATAGCTAATGCTAATGCTTCATGTTCTTTAAAAACAGACTTTAGGTATAATTCACATGCCACAAAATTCATGTATTTTATGATTATAGTTCAGTGATTATTAGTAAATTTACTGAATTGCACAACCAGCACCATAATCCAGTTTTAGAATCTATTCTCACCAGTAAGATCCCTCATGCCTGTTTATAGTTAATCTCTATTCCTGCTCTTTGCCCTGGGCAACCACTAATCTATTTCTGTCTCTGTAGGTTTGCCTTTTCTAGACATTTCATATAAACGGAATCATACAGTATGCGGTCTTTCGTGCCTGGCTTCTTTCATTTAGCATAATGTTTTTGAGGTTCATCTATATTGTTACCTTATGCTTTCTATAATGCATATGTCTACTCTTTATTCTGCTCACTGCTCCTGTTCTATTTTGAACTGTTTCTATTTTGATCTCAATTTAGGATGGAAAGCAAAGAGATGCACTGCATAAAGGAAAGAACCCCAGGACTGAGAGGAAGAGGATCTGGGTTTGGGTCCTAAGACTAAGGTAATTCTGCCTCTCAAATACTTTCCCTGTAAAATTTTGTTTGTCGAGAGGATTGAGTGGGATAAGACCCATATCAGAGTTGTAAAACCCATATAAAATGATAGTTCATTAGCACTGTGTTTATTGCAACATCATGACTGTAAATTACTTGTGTTTTTAAGATGGAATTATCTCTCTATATTAAAGGCATTCTGGGTCTGGGGTAAGAAAGTTTGATTAATACAGTCTCAACAGCGATAAGGAAATCTAAGTTCTTTCAGTTTAGGTCACCCACACCTGATTATAAAGTTGGTCTAAACCCAAGTTCAAATTTAGGTGCTACAAGTGGTAAGATTTAATTATGCAAGACTTATAAACCATTCCAAAATTGTATACGAGGCAGCCCATAGTAGTGGTCACCCATTTCATATTGTGAAAACTAAGTAAGAATCACATGAGGTGGCCTTTAAAATTTTAGATCCCCATCCTTCTAGAATTGGAGCTTAAAATGTTTATTTTTAACATTTCTGAGGACAAGCCATCTATATCTTAAAATCTGAGATCCAGCCTGAGTGAAATAGTTCTTTGATAGGTTGCCTAGTTTGTGGTCAACATAATATTAATAATATTTAAGCATTCCAGAGGCAGGTCACAGATTCTCATGATGCTGTTGTCCTCCGAGATCCGTTCTCCTCTGGTGCATTTTAGTGCCATCTCCTCAGAATATTAGCAGACACACAGTTGCCCAGCCACCTTCACCACTGAGAGTGGTCTTGGATTAATTTCTGGTCAATGAGATGTGAATGGAAGTGAGGTGTGGTATTTCTGATCACTTTCCATATCTCTCTTCCTCTTTCTCACCAGTTGGCCTTGGACATGGCTGTGGTGAGCCATCCCTGCCCATGAAAATAAGGCCAGCACTAGTGAATGACAAAGCAACTGTATAGACCTTCAGGTGTGGGAACCTGACTACTTACCAGCTCAGGTTCTTACATTAGAGAAATAAACTTTAATTTTTTTTTTTTTTTTTGCTATTCTCTGCTAAATAACTAAACCAGTATTTTAACCAATACACTTGCTAAAAAAGGCACTCAATGTTCAGAAAATTCAGGCAAAGAGCTTTTAAATGTCTCAGTTCCTAAGGTTGCTTCTTTTCTGGACATGTTCCGTTTGTAGAGTTTAAGATCTGGGTCTCTCTGCTCTTCTGTGCAACATGATGTTCAATTTGAAGAGCCTGAAGATTTTGTCAGAGGGCACTCCCATATAAAAGCTTGTGGAGAAGGTAGAATAGAGAATCTAATTTGATATGGCAGGGAATTACGTTTTTATGCTAGGTAAGTTTGAGATTACAGGTATGAATGAATTGAGACCACGTGACCAGTCTTCATCATATATAATTCCTCCAGAGAACTTGGCACACAGTAAGCATTCCAAACTATTTGTTGATTTATCCTCAGCAAAACACTCCTGCAAAGACTGGGGGCTGATATGTTGAAATCCGTAGGCTTAGCCATCAGTAATGCACACTCGTGTTGGAGTGATTTCTTTCAAAGGGATATAGGAGAGTTTGCAACGTTAGGCAGGTGGAATCTGTAATTGCAAGGTTCCTTTCAGCTTTAACAATTCATGGTTCTTTCTGCCTTTCCTAAACCCTTTGCAGATTCTCTATTAAGAATAAAGCACACAAGAATTCAACAGCCTTCATAAAAGTACCCTTTCCAGCCTTTATCTCTTTCTATACTTGCCCTGTATTCTCCCTGTACATTCCTGACCTTACATTCTGTTCCACCTGTTCCCTCTGCTTGGGGACATATCTACCCATCAAATTCCCATCCACTCAACATGAGCGAATGCCCTTCAGTGTTCTGTGAATACACAGATCCCCTGATGGCAGGGGAGGTAAACAGTCTTGGCAGCCCCTAGACGTCACTCTAATAGATTCTGAATGATGATCTCTCACTAAAGAGAGCCCACACGGCACAACTTCAAGTCAGAAACTAGAGGACTGAAGATGCCTGCTGATCAAGAAGGAGTTCTCCCCAATTCTGGGCCCCTGATGCCTATTTCAGGTGGGTTAAGATTGGAGCTGATTTCCAGGTGTAGCTGTTTCTTGATGGTTGCTTCCATTTACAATGTCCTATGGGTGTGCTGTCACCAAAATACTTTCTGAATGCTTCCTCTCATCATCTCGACTGCAACCACCTCTGCCTCTTCAACCACTATGGTCTTAGTCAAGCCACCATCAGCTCCTACTTGAACTTATCCAAACTACTGCAGGAGCCTCACTACTAGTCTCTCTTCTTACATTATAATTCGCCTAATTATTAACTAGGTGAATAACTAGCTAATAATTAACTGGTTAACTCTACACAAAAAGTCAGAATAATTATAACCTCAGAGGGCACGCAGAATGAAAACCACAATCAAGAAAAATAACCAAAATGATCACATGGATCACAGCTTTGTGTAACTTGATGAAACTACACGCCACGCCATGTAGGACCACCGAAGTTGGACAGGTCATGGTGGAGAGCCCCGGCCAACATATGGTCCGCTGGAGAAGGGAATGGCAAACCACTTCAGCATTCTTGCCTTGAGAACCCCACGAACAGTAAGAAAAGGCAAAAAGACAGGACACTGAAAGATGAACCCCCCTCCTAAGTCAGTGGATGTCCAATACGCTACTGGAGAAGAGCAGAGAAATAGCTCAAGGAGGAATGAAGAGACTGAGCCAAAGCAGAAACAGCTCCCAGTTGTGGATATGCCTGGTAGTGAGAGTAAAATCTGATGCCATAAAGAACAATATTGCATAGGAACCTGAAGCGTTAGGTCCATGAATCAAGACAAATTGGAAATGGTCAAACAGGAGACAGCTGGATATTGATATTAAATATTAAATATTAAATATTAAAATATTGATATTTTAGAAATGAGTGAACTAAAATGAAAGGGAATGGGGGAATTTAATTCAGAGGACCATAATATCTACTCGAAAGAATGATCTCTGCTTGTTTCCAAGGCAAACCATTCGATATCACAGTAATCCAAGTTTATGTTCTAACCACTAATGCCAAAGAAGCTGAAGTTGAATGGTTCTATGAAGACCTACAAGACCTTATAGTATTAACACCAAAAAGATGTTCTTTTCATCATAGCAGACTTGAATGCAAAGGTAAGGAAGTCAAGTGATACTCGGAGTAACAGGCAAGTTTGGCCTTAAAGTACAGTGAAGCAGGTCAAAGGCTAACAAAGCTTTGCCAAAAGAACACACTGGCCATAGCAAACACCCTCTTCCAACAACACAAGTGATGACTCTATACATGGATGTCACCAGATGGTCAATACTGAAATCAGACTGATTTTATTTTTTGCAGCCAAAGATGGAGAAGCTATATATAGTCAGCAAAAACAAGACCTGGATCTGACTGTGGTCAGATCATCAGTTCTTTTGCAAAATTCAGACTTAAATTGAATAAAATAATGAAAACTACTAGGCCATTCAGGTATGACCTACATCAAATCCCTCATGATTATACAGTAGAAGTGACAAATAGATGCAAGGAATTAGATCTGATAGACAGAGGGACAGAAGAACTATGGATGGAAGTTTGTAACATGGTACAGGAGGTATTGATCAAAACCATTCCCAAGAAAAAGAAATGCAAAAGGGCAAAGTGGTTGTCTAAGGAGGCCTTACAAATAGCTGAGAAAAGAAGCGAAAGGCAAAGGAGAAAAGGAAAGATATACCCAACAGAATGCAGAGTTCCAGAAAATAGCAAGGAGAGATAACAAACTCTTCTTAAGAAAACACTGCAAAGAAATAGAGGAAAACAATGTAATGGGAATGACTAGAGATCTCTTCAAGAAAACTAGAGATATTAAGGGAAAATTTCAAGCAAAGATGGGCACAATGAAGGACAGAAGTGGTATGGACCTAGTAGAAGAAGATATTAAGAAGAGGTGGCAGGAAGACACTGAAGAGCTATACAGAAAAGGTCCTAATGACCTGAGTAACCATGATGTTGGAATCACTCACCTAGAGTCAGACATCCTGGAGTATGAAATCAAGTGGGCCTTAGGAACAATTACTACGAACAAAGCTAGTGGAGGTGATGGAATTCCAACAGAGCTATTTCAAATCCTAAAAGATGATGCTGTTAAAGTGCTGCACTCAATATGCCAGCAAATTTGGGAAACTCAATAGCAGCCACAGGACTGTAAAAAGGTCAGTTTTCATTCCAATCTCAAAGAAGGGCAACGCCAAAGAATGTTCCAACTACTGCACAATTACACTCGTTTCACATGCTAGTAAGGTAATGCTCAAAATGCTTCAAGCTAGGCTTCAACAGTACATGAACTGAGTAATTCCAGATGTACAAGCTGGATTTAGAAAGGGCAGAGGAACCAGAGACATCCATTTGCCAACATCAATTTGATCGTAGAAAAAGCAAGAGAATTCCAGAAGAACATCTACTTCTGCTTCATTTTGACTGTGTTTGTTTCCAAACTGTGGAAAATTCTTAAATGGGAATACTAGACTACCTTATCTATCATCTGAGAAACCTATATGCAGTTCAAGAAGAACCAATAAGAACTGACATGGAACAATGGACTGGTTCAAAAATTGGAAAGGAGTACATCACAGCTGTATATTTTCACCCTGCTTATTTAACTTATATGCAGATTACATCCTGCAAAATGCAAGGCTGGAAGAAGCTCAAAACTGGAATCAAAATTTCTGGGAGAAATATCAATAATCTGAGATATGCAAATGATGGTACCCTAAAGTCAGAAAGTGAAGAGGAACTAAAGAGCCTCTTGATAAAAATGAAAGAAAGAGGAGAGTAGGAAAGCTGGCCTAAAACTCAACATTCAAAAAACTAAGATCATGACATCCAGCCTCATCACTTAATGGCAAATAGATTGCTCCTTGGAAGAAAAGCTATGACAAACCTAGACAGCACATCATAAAGCAGAGACATTACTTTGCCAACAAAGGTTCATATAGTCCAAGATACGGTTTTTCCAGTAGTCATGTACGGACGTGAGAGTTGGACCGTAAAGAAGGCTCAGCACCATAGAACTGATGTTTCCAAACTGTGATGCTGGAGAAGACTTGCGAGAGTCCCTTGGACGCAAAGAGATCAAACCAGTCCATCTAAAGGAAATCAACCTTGAATATTCTTTGGAAGGACTGATGCTGAAGCTGCAATACTTTGGCCACCTAGTGCGAAGAGTCAACTCTTTGGAAAAACTCTGATGCTGGGAAAGATTGAGGGCAGGAGGAGAAGGGGACAACAGAGGATGAGATGGTTGGATGACATCACTGACTCAATGGACTGAGTTTGAGCAAACTCCAGGAGACGATGATGGACAGGGAAGCCTGGCATGCTGCAGTGCATGGGGTTGCAGCATCAGACACGACTTAGCTACTGAACAACAGCAAATGGCTCCCTATTGCACTGACCATGAGCCTTAAAACAACTCTTATGCTTCTGCCAATTTCTCGGATTTCATCATGTACTTCCCTCCCTCTGCTCACTATCCTCCTGCCACACTGCCCTGTTCCTCAACATGTCACGCTCTCTGTGTTTTGTGACCTTTGCATTTGTAGTATCTTCTGGGAACTTGTCCCTCTTGAAAGTGACCTGAATAGTTGCTTCTCGGCAAACAAGTCTCAACTCAAAAGCCACCTCTCAGAGAACTTCCCTCTGCCTGCTAACTAATGCTCCTCTGTCTCACTGTTTCAGGCCATTGTCTTCAGAGCACTTAACCTTTGAAATTAATTTATTTTAATTGAGCACATCAGTAGATGTCAATAAATTGCTGTTAAATGAATGAATTTAGCTTAGTGGTTAAGACACTCTCTGCAGCCAGTCTTCTTGAGTGAGTCTCGGCTCTGACGCTTGGCGTCTATGGATCTGTGAACAAGTCACTTATCCTTTTTTATGACTCAGTTTCCTCATCTGCAGGGGATGGTAACAGCACCTACTTTATAGAGTTGTCAATTTTAAATTAGTTCAGGCATGCAACAAAGAGGAAGAATGCATATGTAGACCGTCATATGCACTCAGAAAAGTCAGCTCACGATTTAAAGAGTTACATTTAAATCTTTAACCATGAGTCAAACTGAAAAGCATATCTGTAACTATATAGGTTTATCAAGTGCTTGTGTTTAGGTGGAACCAGAAAACTTAGTGATCATTATATGTAAAAATTTAGGTCCCTAAATTGTTAACACAAGCTGTTGTTCAGGATTCTGAATTTTTCTTCATTAATTCACTCATTTATCAGAGAAAATTTTACAGAATTAGTGTGTGTAGTAGGCTGTGCTAGGTTCTAAAATGGATGGATTGCCCATAAACCTGAGAACAGATGCACACAGCATTTACACTACGATAAACGTCAAAAGCTGTGAATCCAGAGCCATGGGAGCACTGAGGAGGGAGCACAGAAAAAGATGCACCTACTGTGTCTCCTTGGGGGTGGGGTTGGGAGGCCAGGAAACGTCTGTTACCCTTGCAAGGCAGGCTCTAGCTTTGGGCTACTTGATGTTTTGTGGGCACCTGTAGATGCCCCACTGTGGGCAAGAACACAAAGCAGGGAACATGCAGTCACTTCACCAGTGCATAACCAGGAAAGGATGCAGGGATGCCAGCAGCATGTGAATAAATATGCCACACATGTGTATTTACACAAATGCAGAGTTACAGGCTTGCTCCAGAGGGGGAAGGGGAAGAGTGTTGAAACCTGATGGCGTATCAAGCATTTCCTGAGGGATGTTGTCTGTCAGTCTGTTTATGCTGGTGGATTGGAAATCACATGTGGC
Organism: Okapia johnstoni; assembly: GCA_024291935.2. Lineage (NCBI taxonomy): Eukaryota > Metazoa > Chordata > Mammalia > Artiodactyla > Giraffidae > Okapia > Okapia johnstoni. The sequence continues at coordinate 8,439,735 of CM044309.1, forward strand.
TTGCAGACATAGAAAAGAAAAAGTATTTGCATTTAAAAATGGGAGGGTGTTTTTGTTTTTTGGTATGATGCTTAACATGTGCCACTTAAGCAATCGTATGCTATTATGATATTTGGGGGCATATCTTTGGGCACAAGCTTCTGGAGGAGCTTCTGAAGACCATCGTCTTGGATTTCCCTTTCTTCTCGGGCCCTCTGTCAGGGGTGGGGTTTGTTCAGGCTGAGCACCCCCTTCCCATTCTCTATTGCAGGGAGGCGATAAGAGTATGCAATGTATTTCACTGTATTTTCTTTTTACTAAACGCCAAATCTTCCTTCAGAAAAGGGGAATGGGAAATTAAATTCAGATAAGATTCATTTCATAAATAAAAAGCTCTGAAGTTGATTTTTTTTTAATGGGGGAGGGGGGAATCTGTTAAAATGACGCTAAAAAAGTGTAGTTAGAAAAGCAGATTTTACTGTTTATTCAAACCTGTCCTAATCAAAAAATAAATAAACCTTCAGAAGAAGAAATGATCCAGTATTTTAGCTGAGTGTATTAGCTGTGGAGACCATGAGACCTAGATCTGAAGGCTGCCCCTGCTACTTACTAATTATTTTAGCATGGTAGCATGGCCTGTCCCAGATCCTCAACACTTCTCTCTTCCTGGACACACAGCCAGACCTCATTTCCCAGCCTCCTTTGCACTTAGGTGGGGGTCACATGACTGAGGTCCTCCCAATGATGACCTCTACTCTGCCTCACGGCCTAACTACATTGGAATGCAAATGAGATAAAAATGAAGATTTGAGGTTGATGGAGCAGCTAGTCTACTCTTGCACATTTGAACAAGATGACTAACTTCTGCTTTAGTTTCACTTGTAGAGGGGCGAACACAACTATCTTTTAAGGTTCATGTGAGGACCCTTGAGTGGCTTCTTTTACTTGTCTACCAGTTACTTGCCTTCTCTTTGAAGTACTTATATTTTTCCTTGTTACAATAAAAAGAGAATGTTCTAATTTTCATTCTCTTACACCAATTCTGCTTGCTAGTTAGAGAAAAATTGTAGGAAAAGAAACAGGATTTTAAATAAGCCATTTGTAGGACGGAGTGACACCCTGCTGTGCAGTCTTAATTCAGGGTCAGATAGATGCTGGCATCCTTCGGGGCCAGTCTCTAAGCAGAGTCACATTAAGTGGAAACACATTAAAGGGACTCCAGAAGCTCTGAAGGTTGATATTGATCACTACTAATTTTCTCAAATGGGAGGCCAGGGGATTTTACATAAGCATGTTGTACAAAGAATCTTAGAAACACTTTCTAGACATCAGACTCTCTCCTCTAGGTTCACACCCATGAAAACTCTTAAAAACCTCTCCTATCACTCACCTACTCGGTTTCATCAGAGTCATCATTGCCCTCACTCTTCCGCCTGCTCATGGCTGTCTCCTTGCTGGAGAAACATAATGGACTTTCTCCCCCTACTCGCTGCCAGAACAGCGCATACACTGACACGAACCCCAGGCTCTGTCTCTTGCTTCATGAAGGAAGGTGCCCGCCTCTTGCAAATATGGCTCCAACGTCCTCCACCAGCTTCTCTGGTAATGTCCTCACAGAACATTTTCAGTGAATAAAGTTCTCCACCTCGTTATGTGATTTGATCTAATGAGGACTTCTGTGGTTGGAGAAGCGAAAAATCACAATAGGCATATTCAAATCTTCATTCTGACAAGAAGCAGAAAGAACTGGCCTCCACAGTCAAAGCAAAGCTGAGAATCCATTACAGGAGAAAGGATGACCAATGAAACTGGCCTGGGAGGCCAGGTGACCGGTGCCAGCCACTGACCTCTCTGAGGGGTGGGCAGTGCCCACCAGGTGGGGAGGAATAGTGCAGTCCAGTGTGGGCCGATTTAACTCACAGGGAGAAGCCTCTCTCACTAACAGCACCCCTTCCTTTTGGCTTCCCGTGATACCTGAAATAGCTAGTTTCTAATACACAAGGATAAATGCTGTGAAAATGCCATCTTATCTGTGAGAAGCAAATAGAAGAGTGACTGATATTACTTCAGACTAATCTTCAGCAGTGCTTATTCAGTCACTGAGGGACTAGGACCCTGGGTGACTAACCTCAGTTGAAAATAGGATGAACTAACAAGTTGGGCTGCTGGTGGAGTAGCCAGCCAGAGGAGACAACCTTCTAAGATCTTCCATAGTACAGAACTCAAGGTCATTAGGAATTGTGAAGGGTCTGAGGTTTTCACTCTTCTTGTAAGCTATCAGGAGACACGTGGTACCTGCACAAGAGATAAAAGACTTTTTGACTCACAGAACAGCAGGAGCTGCTGGGGTTACATTTTTTCTTTTTGGCACCCAGGTATCACGGGAACACTGTACATACAAGTGGGCTTCGGTCATATCAGGTCATAACCCTGAAGTTAAGAAATTCCAATCTTTTGTAGTAAGTTTTAAGCGAGCTTTTCTAAATTTTGCCCAGAGGAGATATTATCTTTATTACCCTAGACAGCAGACAAATGTGTTCTCTTTGGAGAGAGACACTAGCTGTATCCTTCAAGGCTGTTTATTGACATCCTTGAAAAGATAGTCTAGAACAAAAGATGATCATTGTCTCTGCTCATCAAATGTGCAGAGATCCATGGAGAATTATTTCCTAACAAGGAGGGCAACATGTAGAAATGAGGTATGTTAAGAGTCGGTGAATCTATCTCAGGCCAAATCCAGCTCCACCATTATTATTTAGCAGATTTCAAGGAAATTACTTAAACTCTCAGAATTTCAGCTTTCTCATCTATATGAAATAGAGAGGATGTTATCTATCACATAAAGATATTATAAGAATTAAATAAGATGGTCTGCAAAGTAAATAGTAACTATGATTACATATGTATATTACGCATATAATATATAATATTCTCCAAAGTTTCCAGGTGGCTCAGTGGGTAAAGAATCTGCTTGTAGGAGACACAGCAGATGCAGGGATGCAGGTTTGATTCCTGGGTCAGAAATATTCCCTGGAGAAGAGTGTGGCACCCCACTCCAGTACTCTTGCCTGGAGAATCCCATGGACAGAGAAGCCTGGTGGGCTACAGCCCAGGGTCGCAAAGAGTAGTACACGACTGAAGTGATTGAGCACAGCACACAATATTTATAATACAATGCTAAATATTTCTTTATTTTTACTTCTTATTTTTGTTTTGGCTAATAAATCTGGTTGACTTTGACCTGTTATTTTGCTTGTTTATACAGAACTCCATGAAAAGCCCTAGACAAGAAGACAGGGTACCTGACCCAAGTCTCCCACAAACCAGCTGCGTAGCTTCAGTGAGTCACTGCAATTCATTGGTTAAGGTTGGAGTTTGGAGAAAAATTCAGAGATAGCAAAAATATTTTGGTTCAGTGCCAGGCTTGAGCAATGGGTCGTGACTGGCTGGAGAGTGGTGCTGAGAAAAATTGTGAGTCCGTATCTAGGCTCAGCAGGAATGTGTGCCCATGATGAGCTAGCTCTATCTACGATGCACAGCCACGTCTTTGAGATGCGGTCTGGGCTGAAGGGGGTGGAAATGCGGTAGCATCCTTGCCTTTGCTTTGTATCTAACAGTTGCTAAGTAACTACATGTTAATTCATTAACTGATAAATTGAATAGCAAGTTATCTGGAATTCAGGGTCAAGGATGGAAAACGTGGAGCCATGAATGATGGTCAGGGGAGGAGAGTGGCAAAAAAACACTTTGCAATTTCATCTGGGGAGGAGGAGAGGTCTACTTTTAGTTAGGTCATGACTTCTAAGCCAGGTTAAGTACTTGTGGAAATTCCCAACTGTTATCAGGCTGTATACGTGGAGCCCAGCTGGCTTTTTTTCAAATGACTTGGTCTGCTGATGCTGCCTCTGGTTTCTCCTGGGCTCCAAATTACTGCCATGAAGCAGCTGCTCGAGCCCTTTAGTGGCCACAATTAAACAGTCCCAGAGGCTGACCTTTAGACATGGCGGTGGTTAATTGAGGCAATGGCCCTGGGGTCTGCCATCTTTGGCAAAGCCTTGCAAGTCCAGTGTGACTTGATCTTTTGTTTGGTTTCCTAGTACATCTTCCAAGGGGAAATCTTTCTTCCAATCACACTATTAGAAGTGGCAAAAAACCTGGGGATAAGACAAGATGCTGAGGAAGTTCCAAGATCTTTGTAACATAAAAATCTTGGAAATGGCAAGCTTGAAATTCTCTTAAAATTGCCTGGGCTTATTAAATCCTTTAATGAGTGTAGAACCAAGCTTTTGCTGGCAAAAGGGAGAGAATTTGTAACTAGAACTCAGTGTTTTCAACTAGAATTAAACTAGATGTCAATTAATATTGAATGAATGACCAATAATGCCAAGGACTGCTTTGGATATGGGGAGACAGCCTTGGAAAATGGACTAGAATATCAATCATAGAAGCAGAGATGGATTTTGTTTGCTTCACTGCATTTTCCAAATGCCTAGAGTGCTGCCTCATGTATAACTGATCATTAATTAATAATTTTCAAATAAGTGAGTGGTCAAGAACTCTACCTTCATTGAGCTCACAATCTAGTAAGTACATGAACGAGATGTTTATCATTTGTGATGCTTCTGTGAAGGAAAGAAATGTTATGTGATAGAGACTGAACTAGGAGAGGAGGTGGTAAGACATTCAGGATGACCTCTCAGAAAGCTGTATTTCAGCTGAGAGACACGTGACAAGGAGAAGCCTTCTGTGAGCAGATTGTGAGGATGGAGGGGGAATTTTCAAGCAGACGATAGCAATAGACGAAGTCCCTAAGGAAGGAAGTACCTGTGTGTCACATAAACAGAAGGGTGAATGTGAGGAGAGATTAACAGTGAGGTTGGGAGGTATGAAAGGTTTAATCTGAGTGGCAGCAAGAGTCCACACTCTAGGCTCTCTTAATCATGTAAGTTGCTATCTATAACTTACATTAAGCTAGATGACTTAAAACAACAGAAATCCATTCTCTCACAGCTCTGGAGGCCAGAAGACTGAAATCAAGGTATCGGTAGGGTTGATTCCTTCTGGAGGCTCTGTCCTGTACCTCTGTTCAACGTTCTGGTGGAATCCTCTTGCTTTCTCTAAAATTCAATGGATGTTGACAATTTGATCTCTGGTTCCTCTGCTTTTTCTAAATCCAGCTTGTACATCTGGTAGTTCTCAGTACATGTATTCAAAATCCCATAGCTTGAAAGATTTTGAGCTTTACCTTGTTAGCATGTGAATGAGTGCAATTGCACAGTAGTTTGAACATTCTTTGGCATTGCCTTTCTTTGGGATTGGAATGAAAATGGACATTTTCTAGTCCTGTGGCCACTGCTGACGTTTCCAAATTTGCTGGCATATTGAGTGCAGCACTTTTACAGCATCAACTTTTAGGATTTGAAATAGCTCAGTTGGAATTCCATCATCTTCACTAGTTTTGTGGATAGTTATGCTTCCTCAGGTCCACTTGACTTCACACACCAGGATGTCTGGTTCTGGGTGAGTGACCACAGCTTCGTGTTTATCCAGGTCATTAAGACCTTTTTTGTAAAGTTCTGTATATTCTTGCCACTTCTTCTCAATCTCTTCTGCTTCCATTAAGACCTTACCATTTCTGTCCTTTATGCACCCACCTTTGTGTGAAATGTTCTCTTGATAGCTCTAATTTTCTTGAAGAGATCTCTAGCCTTTCCCATTCTATTGTTTCCTCTTTTTCTTTGCATTGTTCACTTAGGAAGTCTTTCTTATCTCTCTTTGCTATTCTTTGGAACTCTTCATTCAGTTGGGTGTATCTTTCCCTTTATCCTTTGCTTTTCACTTCTCTTCTTTTTTCAGCTATTTGTAAGGTCTCCTTAGGCAACCATTTGTATATTTTGCATTTCTTTTTCTTGGGGATGATTTTGGTTATCGCTTCCTGTACAATGTTACAAACTTCCATCCACAGTGCTTCAGGCACTCTGTCTACCAGATCTAATCTTTTGAATCTATTTGTTGCTTCCACTGTATAATCATAAAGGATTAGATTTAGGTCTTACCTGCATGGCCTAATGGTTTTCTCTACCTTCTTCAACTTAAGTCTGAATTTTGCAATAAGGAGTTCATGATCTGAGACAGAGTTAGCTCCCAGTCTTGTTTTTGCTGATTGTATAGGGCTTCTCCATCTTTGGCTGCAAAGAATTTAATCAATCTGACTTTGGTATTGACCATCTGGTGATGTCCATGTGTAAAGTCATCTCTTGTGTTGTCAGAAGAAGGTGTTTGCTATGATCAGTGAGTTCTCTTGGAAAAACTCTGTTAGCCTTTGCCCTGCTTCATTTTGTACTCCAAGGCCAAACTTGCCTGTTACTTGAGGTATCTCTTGACTTCCTACTTTTGCATTCCAATCCCCTGTAATGAAAAGACATCTTTTTTGGTGTTAGTTCTAGAAAGTCTCATAAGTCTTCATAGAACTATTCAACTTCAGTTCTTCAGCATTAGTGGTCGAGGCATAGACTTGGATTACTGTGATATTGAATGGTTTGCTTGGAAATGAACTGGGATCATCCTGTCAGTTTTGAGATTGCAACTAAGTACTGCATTTCAGACCCTTTTGTTGACTATGAGGACTACTCCATTTCTTCTAAGGGATTCTTGCCCACAGTAGTGGATATAATGGCCACTTGAATTAAATTCACACATTCCGGTCCATTTTAATTCACTGATTCTTAAAATGTCACTGTTCACTCTTGCCATCTCCTGTTTGACAGTAGAAGTGTCAAACAGTAGAAGTGACAAATAGATTCAAGGGATTAGACCTTATAAACAGACTGTCTGAAGAACTATGGACGGAGCTTCATAACATTGTACAGAAGGAGGTGATCAAAATCATCCCCAAGAAAAAGAAAAGGAACAAGGCAAAATGTTTGTCTGAAGAGGGCTTACAAATAGCTGAGAAAAGAAGAGAAGTGAAAGGCAAAGGAGAAAAGGGAAGATATACCCATCTGAATGCAGAGTTCCAAAGAATAGCAAGGAAATATAAGAAAGCCTTCCTAAGTGAACAGTGCAAAGAAATAGAGAAAAACAATATAATGGGAAAGACTAGAGATCTCTCTAAGAAAATTAGAGATATCAAGAGCATATTTCACGCAAAGATTGGCACAATAAAAGACAGAAATATTATGGACCTAACAGAAGCAGAAGATATTAAGAAAAGGTGGCAAGATTACACAAAAGGACTGTATAAAAAAGATCTTAATGACCCAGATAACCACAATGGTGTGATCACTAACCTAGAGACAGACTTCTTGGATTTGATGTCAAGTGGGCTTTAGGAAGCATCAGTGCAAACAAAGCTAGTGGAGGCAGGTGCTTTACCACTCGTGCCAATTGGGAAGCCCACGATTCCAGCTGAGTTATTTCAAATCCTAAAAGATAATGCTGTAAAAGTGCTGCACTCAATATGCCAGCAAATTTGGAAAAGTCAGCAGTGGCCACAAGACTGGAAAAGGTCAGTTTTCATTCCAATTCCAAAGAAGGGCGATGCCAAAGAATGTTCAAACTATCACACAATTGCACTCATCTCACATGCTAACAAGGTAATTCTCAAAATGCTTCAAGTTAGGTTTCAACAATACATGAACTTAAAACTTCCAGATGTAAAAGTTGGGTTTATAAAAGGCAGAGTAACCAGAGATCAATTGCCAACTGATCTATGTTGGATCATAGAAAAAGCAAGGGAATTCCAGAAAAACATCTACTTATGCTTCATTGACTATGCTAAAGTCTTTGACTGTGTGGATCACAGCAAGCTATGGAAAATTCTTAAAGGGATTTGAATACCAGACTACCTTACCTGCCACCTGAGAAACCTACATGCTGGTCAATAAGCAACAGTTAGATTCTTACTTGGAACAACTGACTGGCTCAAAATTGGGAACGGAGTCCATTAAAATTGTATATTGTCACCCTGCTTATTTAACTTTGCAGAGTACATCATGCAAAATGCCAGGCTGGATGGAGCACAAGCTGGAATCAAGATTGCCGGGAGAAATATCCATAACTTCAGATATGCAGGAGACATCACCCTTTTGGCAGAAAGCGAAGAGGAACTAAAGAGCATATTGATGAAGGTGAAAGAGGAGAGTGAGAAAGCTGGTTTAAAACTCAGCATTCACAAAACTAAGATCACAGCATCCAGTCCCATTACTTCATGGCAAATAATGGGAAAACAATGGAAACAGTGACAGACTTCATTTTGGGGGGCTCCAAAATCACTGTAGATGGTGACTGCAGCATGAAATTAAAAGGCACCTGCTCCTTGGAAGAAAAGATATGACAAACCTACACAGTATATTAGATAGCAGAGACATTTCTTTGCTGATTAGGGTCTATATAGTCAAAACTATGGTTTTTCCAGTAGTCATGTATGGATGTGAACGGTGGACCATGAAGAAGGCTAGTGCTGAAGAACCCATGCTTTTTAACTGTGGTGTTGGAGAAGACTCTTGAGAGTCTCTTGGACTGCAAGATCAAACCAGTCAATTCTAAAGGAAATCCATCCTGAATATTCACTTGAGGGACTGATGCTGAGGCAATCATGCAAGCTCCAATACTTTGGCCACCTGATGGAAAGAGCTGTCTCATTGAAAAAGACCCTGATGCTGGGAAAGATTGAGGCCAGGAGGAGAAGGGGACGACAGAGGAATCTCCACACTGTTCTCCATAGTGGCTGTACTAGTTTGCATTCCCACCAACAGTGTAAGAGGGTTCCCTTTTCTCCACACCCTCTCCAGCATTTATTGCTTGTAGACTTTTGGATAGCAGCCATTCTGACTGGTGTGAAATGGTACCTCATTGTGGTTTTGATTTGCATTTCTCTAATAATGAGTGATGTTGAGCATCTTTTCATGTATTTGTTGGCCATCTGTATGTCTTCTTTGGAGAAATGTCTGTTTAGTTCTTTGGCCCATTTTTTGATTGGGTCGTTTATTTTTCTGGAACTCAGCTGCAGGAGTTGCTTGTATATTTTTGAGATTAATTGTTTGTCTGTTGCTTTGCTAAACTACATTCTTGAAGAGGTAAAAAAGTAGTGAAGAATTAACTAAGACAAAAGTATAGAGAATGAGCTTCATGTGTGGGGCCACTTTTCTGGTACATTTTCTCATATGTAAGAAGCCAGTTGAGAGTTTAGAGATAGAACAAAAACTCAGCAAGTCTGTGAGTCAAAAAAACAGAGAGAATCACCTTGATTTTGTGTTGGAGTTCTGAAGACTGCACAACAGGAATAAGTGTGAAATGAAGAGACAGCAGTTCAGAGTTAAGTCATCTTTTTCACTGAAATTGAATTAAGGTCATTGTTAATTCCCCTAAGTGCTCTGTAGACTCAAACATAAATCTAATCTAGAGAAAGATGATATTATCCTAGGCCTTAAATAATTTCTCTGAACAATTCTGTGAATACAGTTTCAATCATCAATAAAAAGTAACCAGGGACATAAAAAGACATGATGAAAGAATGAAAATCAATAAGGAAAACAGACAATACAAAAAGATTTGCAAGAGTTCCAGATACTTAGTATGAGACACACTTTAAAATAGCTTTTACTATGTTCAAAGATATAAGAAAAGATTAAGAACTTCACTAGAGAATGAATAAACTATTAAGAAAGGAAAAAAAAAACACTAAAAAATAAAGTACTTAAAATTAAGTATTGAATTGGTAGTTTTGCTGTTGCTGTTCAGTCACTCAGTCATGTCCAACTCTTTGCGACCCATAGACTGCAGCATGTCAGGCTTCCCTGACCTTCACTGTCTCCTGGAGTTTGCTCACACTCACGTCCGTTGAGTTGGTAATGCCATCCAACTGTCTCATCCTCTGTCACCCTCTTTTCCTCCTGCCCTCAATCCTTGCCAGCATCAGGGTCTTTTCCAGTGAGTCAACTCTTCACATTAGGTGGTCGGAGTATTGGAGCTTCAGCCTCAGTCCTTCTAATGAATATTCAGAGTTGATTTCCTGTAAGATTGACTTTGACCTCCTGGCTGTGCAAGGGACTTAATCAGTAGATTTAACAGCAAATTCAGCTAGAGGGAGAATTAGTAGACTGGAATATGTGGCCAAAGAAAATGGAAAGAAAAATGGATGGAAAATACAATGACAAAAGAAAGAAGCATAGAGTACATGTAATAAAGATGGAAATCACTGGAAGAGAGTAAATATAATGCGCTAACACTTCTCACTTTAATTACTGGGTCTCTCTGCTATCAGGTTGGTTCCTATTTCCATCCATAATGATGTCAGAGTAAAAATTTTAAGGCAACAGTGCTTAGGAATATTGATTTAAAATTTTGTCTTCATGACTAATCAATTGTACAACTCTGATCAGGTTGTTTAAACTGAAGCTCAAGCTTCAGTTTACTCTTCTGTAATGGTTACAATTACATCTAGCTCTATATCCATTTAGATAGATAAATATAGATGTGTAGTGTTTGGCATAAAAAATAAGCAAGTAAATAATAAATAAATAGGAGTTCATAGTTTTTTATTATTCCTTTCTAAATCCCTGTGCATGCATGCATGCTAAGTCGCTTCAGTGTGTCCAACTCTTTGAGACCCTATGGACTGTAGCCCTCTAGGTTCCTCTGTCCATGGAAATTCTACAGGCAAGGATACTGGAGTGGGTTGCCATGCCCTCCTCCAGGGGATCTTCCCCACCCAGGGATTGAACCCGTGTCTCCTGCGGCTCTTGCATTGCAGGTGAATTCCTCACTGTTGAGTTACTGGCGAAGCCCCGTCTAAATCCCTCAATTTCACTCAGTTTCTAGACCAACCAGCTTTTTATACCCAAAGTATTTATACAAATGTGTATAGGCATGTGTGCGTATATATACATATTTTTTTCTGGAAAAATTTTTATTGCTTCACCTTGACCCTTAAATTCTATGTCAACCAAGGTTCCTTTCTCTACACTAATCTCTATATTGATGGTTCTCAGTCTTAGCTATAATTAGGCTCATCAGATTATCTACTGTGTTCTACAGAATTTCTCTGAGACATGGTTTCTTTGGGTGGACTCAACTGTTTTCTTCCAGCAACAGTAGAGACTCAAGTCACATTTACCGCACTGGTTTCTCTGATCTTTCTCCTGAGTTCCATTCTTGCATGTGCAGCTGCCTTACATACTCAAAAAATGTTCACATGTTACATGCTATCTCCCCTCAATCTAATCTTCTCTTTTTTCCTGTGTTCTCAGTGTCAACAAATAACACCATAACCCATCCAGTAAGTTAACAATTTAGACTTGAAATGTTATTCAAGATGACATATGATTCATAAGTAACAATAATCTCAACTTTGTAACTTTTATGGGGAAAAAGTTTACCTATAATCTCGCCTGTTTTATGCTTGTTCCCAATGCTGTATATATTTTTTAAATTGAGAATTAAAGTGATTTTTGCCTTCTTTCTAAAGTAAGTCAGTTCATTGCTCTTGAAAATGCCAAATTCATAGGCCAAATATGTATAAAGTTTTAAATATGATAAATGAGCCACTAAAATTTATTTGAAAGTGGTGGATTTTTCAATAACTGATGTTGGGATAAATGCTCAAGCATTTGGCAAAAATTTTGAATCCTGTTCCTCTCATACTCTATATTGTAAATACATTTCAGATGAATTAAATATACAAACTAGACAAAGATTCTAAAAATTCTGAGCTGGGAAAATTCTTTAAAGAATGATACTGAATCCAAGAAACCTAACATGAAGAGCCGATAAATTTGATCACATAAGAATTAAAACAAATACTTTCGTTTGATGAAAATCATTCAGCAATAAAACAACAATAAAATTGTTAAACACTCAACATACATAGCCATGCTTTTTAAAATAAAAAGAGCTCATGTATGAAAAACATTTATATCACAATAGAAACATGTGAGGAACAGAATATGTAAAATATTCTAGTCAGATCAGTAAAATATTAAAATAATATAATGTTTATTTATCAAATTGACAAAGATTAAAAAATGGGATGATGGCCCTCTGTACAAGTCAATGTCAATTGTAGTTGATTTGTTGATAACCTTTCTTAAGGACAATTAGATATTATGCATCAAAATTTAAGACATACCAATCTTTTAGAAAAAAATTTCTTTATGATTAGAGGATAATTGCCTTGTGATCTTATGTTGGTTTCTGCCACACATCAGTATGAATCAGCCATAGGTATACATATGTCCCCTCCCACCTCCCACCTTGCCCCACCCCTCTAGGCTGTCAGAGAGCACAGGGTTTGAGCTCCCTGTATCATACAGCAAATTCCCACTGGCTATCTATTTTACATACGGTAATGTATGTTTCTATGCTACTCTCACAATTCATCCCATCCTCTCCTTCCTCCACTCTGTCCACAAGTCTGTTCTTTAAGACATAGCGATCTTTGATCATGCAATTTGGTTTATAGGAATTCACCTAAAAATAACAGATCAAGTGAGCAAAAATACATGCACAAGAATATAAAAAACTTAGCTTTATTTTCATTGAAGTATAATTGACTTGCAACACTATAGTAGTTTCAGGTGTACAATACAGGGATTCAATGTTTTTGTAGATTATACTCCATTTAAAGTTGTTACAAGACAATAGCTCTGTTTCTCTATGCTGTGCAATATATCCGTGTTGCTTATTTATTTTACACATACTAGTTGGTGTCTTTTAACTTAATCTTAGCTTTTAATATAAAAAATAGGTATAAGTGTACTTCAATAAAAAATTAGAAAAATGTTTAAATTAAACAATATACAAGCAGTAATAATTTTATAGACATGGAAAAATATAATAAAAGAAAGAAGCAAATAGTGGTGGTTGGGTTCTTGTTTAGAAAATAATAGCTATACCGTATAATGCACCCAGTAGTTTCCTTTGTATAGTGGTTCTATATAAAGGTTTTATTGCATTCTATTAAAGTCTATATTTTCTTTTTCTTTTTTTTTAACTACTTAGTTTGTATTGGGTTATAGCCAATTAACAATGTTGTGATAGGTTTAGGTGAGCAGCAAATGGACATAGCCGCACATATATACACACAGCTTCTTCTCCAGACTGCATTTTCCTCATTTAGTCCAATGAATATGAATTATTTTTAGAATATATAATAAGTGTCTTTATCAGAAAAAATAAACTTGATGTGTGTCTTGGAATTCGGATCTTATTTTTGTTGTAATGTTGGAAAGTGGAAGTTAAAAATTTAGAATGCTGTTCTACCAAACTTCCCTAAACATATGTGGACAGGATGGAACAGTGGAAACATAGTTAGTGCAAATAGGGAAAAATCAAGATCCATTTGATTTTTGTGCTCAATTTTTAGAAAGAGAAAAGGGAAGGCAAATGGAAGATGAACTGATGTATATCGACTGTCTCATATGTGATAGGTATAGTGTTAGATATCTGACATGCCTAATCATTTAATGGCTGGAATGTGATCACATTTAGGAAATGGGCAATGCCTGCTACTCAAGAAGATGGAATTAACTCATAATCCAGAAATAGTTTTTAGTAACTACTAACTGCAGTCAAAATGGAATCTCTGCAATCGAAATTTTAAAAAGGCTTATTATCACACTTATCTAAAGGTGGCATGTGTTTTAATTGGCAATTAAGGCATACCTATGGGGCCTGAGTATGACATCTGGGAACATGGGCAGGTGCAATGCCTGAGAAAACCACTTGTTCTTTTAATCTAGACCCCAGGAATTACACAAGGTGTATGTCAATTTCCTTAGGAGATCCTGAGTCCTTTAGTTGTGTTTTAATCTAACCTGTTCACTTGACACATCTATTCTAATTGGTATTACTTTGCAAATTGCTAAAAGTATGAAAATATTAGCGATGACCTCTCATTAATATTCAGGAGCCTCCTGTGAGGGAGGTAAAACTCAACAGCTGGCTTTTCTCCACCTAGGCTCATAAGAGGATTGTCTTGGTTTGCCTCACAAGTTATCCATAGTTGTGAAGAAGACCCAAATATAATATTTAGAATAATGCATCAATTGTAGATGCATTTGGGGTTGTAGTTTCTGCAGCCTTTAAGCACTAGAAGTCATCAAAACAAATGTCCTCAGCCAAAAGAAAAGCGTCTTTGATTGCCTGCCAATGCAGGAGACACGGGGTGGATCCCTGATCCAGAAAGATCTCACGTTGCCCCCGGACAGCTAAGCCTGTGCGCCCCAACTCTTGAGCCTGCAGTCTAGAGCCTGGGAGCTGCAACTACTGAGTCCATGTGCCACAGCTACTGAAGCCTGCATGCCCTAGAGTCTGTGTTCTGCAACAAAAGAAGCCACTGGCAGTCAGAAGCCCATGCACCACGACTAGAGAGTAGCCCCTGTTTGTCACAACTAGTGCAAAGTCCGCAAAGCTACAAAGACCCAGCACAGTTAAAAAAAAAAAATGCTTCTTTGAGTCTTGTCTCCAAATTTGCAAGTTGAGGGAAATGATAATACATACTTCAAATGACTATGGTGAGGATTAAATGAGACGATCAGGGAAATGTAGATCAAAAGTTAATTTTATAATACTGGCAAAAATGTAAGAGACTAGACAAATATGAGATTCTCAACATTGTATAGAAACAGGCACTCTTAAACACCATTGCTGGGGCTATAAATTGGTACAAAATTTGAAAGGCATTTTGGCAGTGTCTTTCCAATCTGTACCTCCTTCAATCCAACATTTTGCTTCTTGGAACCTATTCCATAGAAATCCTCACATGATTAGTGAAGGAACACATACAGCATGTACATATTGCAGCATTTTCTTTAAAGTAAAAAAAAATGAGACCATTTAGACATCCATCTAACAACCATCACAAGAAAATGATTAAATATATTAAAGTAAAACCAAGATACATTCTATATAGCCTTCAGAAAAAAAACTTAGTTATATCTTATACAGATGGACTGGTTTAGAAGCCTGTTCAGGATATATCATTGAAAGCAAAGAGCTAGTTATGAAATAATATATAGATGATAGTACTATTTTTGTTGAAGGAAAGAGAAAAGGAAAGAAGGAAGGAAAGAAGGAATTTCTGTGTATAGTCTGGATTACATGCCATAATACTACCAATAACCTTGCAGAGTGATGGAGGGGCAATTTAAACATTTATTATATACAATCATATATATATATTTATATATTTAAAAGAACATGTAATTCTCTGCTGAAAAAAGTGATAACAAAGTGGGAAAGGAAAAATAAGATAAACATATGAAATCACTGTTTGTTCAATGATTATTCTACTCTTACTTTCTTCCCTTCTTACCACCTCTCTTGAAAAATTGTTTCTTCCTCCTTCCCTACATCTCCCTCCCACCCGCACTCTCTCTTATTTATGGCTTACTTTGCTGTTTTTCCACAGCAATTCAGAGTCAGATTATATTTTGATCCTTTTAAAATTCTTTCAAGTCCCTTTTTGCCTACTAAGAAGAGCCAAGGTCCTTAATAAGGCATTCAAGACCACCCATACTCTAGAGGATCTAATTAAGGGATACATGATGAGCACAGAAGAGATTTCAGAGAAGTAATGAATAAATATAGGTGAATGACACAATTTTTGTAGGCATTTTGATAATAACTATACAATCAATGCATATCCAACTATGCAATCAATGCATACACCTTCATCACTGCTGTAATTTGGGAAAACTTCACACAACTTATGATGGAGTCTGATCGAGTTTCACAACCTCCTTACACAAAGCATTTCTTATACTATAAGCTTTATATGAAACTGTTGTTCACATCACTCTCCCTTGTTTATCCCCCTACTAGCCCATATGATAAATTATTATTGAAAGATAAATACCTTATTTGAATCTGTTGTTGTTCAGTCGCTAAGTCATGTCCAACTGTGCCACCCCATGCACTGTAATACACCAGGCTCCTTTGTCCTCCACTATCTCCCAGATTTTGCTCAAATTCATGTCCATTGAGTTGGTGATACTATCTAACCATCTCATCCTCTGCCACCCCGTTCTCCTTTTGCCTTCAATCTTTCCAAGCAGCAGGATCTTTTCCTATGAGTTGGCTTATTGAAATGGCAATCCACTCTAGCATTCTTACCTGGGAAGTCCCAAGAACAGAGGAAATTTGTGGGCTATAGTCCTTGGGTTCACAAAAGGTTGGACAAAACTTAGCGACTAAATCAACCAAACTATGGGGCAAAAACCAAGAAAACCAGTCAGGGCTAAATCCAGTATTTATAATGGATACACAGGAAGACTCTTTGTTTTTCTATTGTACTTGAACTTGGGGAGATTTAAACCTGAAGTTTTCAGTGGGCCCCTAGATGAAATTTGAGCATTAAGCCAACATGGAAAGAAAAATGGTAAAATAGAGTAGCACCTTACTTATTGTATGAGACCCTAGACTAAGTCAAACCTGAAGTCAATAATGCCTCAGGGATTTGCCATTAATGATCCAGAAAATTTCCTTATTTGCTTAAGCAGATTTGTTATTTTGCTAAGTATGTGATTTGAGTCCCAGAGTTCTAATACTGCACAACAGACTTTTAAAAGTAGTAGATTATGCCATTTCTTTAAGCATCTGGCAAGGAATTAAAATTAGCTATCATTTGACAAACCTAGACAGTGTGTTGAAAAGCAAAGACATCATTTTGCTGACAAAGCTCCATATAGTCAAGGCTCTGGTCTTTCCAGTGGTCATGTATGGTTGTGAGAGCTGGACCTCAAAATCGGCAGAGCACCTGATGCGCACAGCCAGCTTATTGGGAAAGACCCTGATGCTGGAAAAGATTGAGGGCAGAGGGATAAGAGGGCATCAGAGGATGATACAATGGACATGAACTTGGGCAAACCCTGGGAGATGGTGAGGGAGGGGGAAGCCTGATGTGCTGTCCATGGGGTCGGGAAGAGTCAGACATACCTGGGCAACTGAATAACAGCAATCATTTTTTCAAATGTCTGTATTCACAAAATCCTGGAGAAACTGCCACAAATAATGAAGAGAATCTTGAAAGAGTTTTACTCTTAACTGAAAATCATTTTTAAAAACAAGTGCAAATATGTATTATTTCTTGTATGCAAAAAATGTGTCAAATGTCTTTCCGTGGAAATAGGCTCAGATATGCATTTATAATCCAAAGAAATATCCCTTGGTTCTTATTGAGACTACAATAATCATTGGGGTAAATAGTTAATGATTGTTCATAATTCTGAAAATCTTTATTCTGATGTCATTAGTAAGGTGGTCCAACAGAAACAAGATCAACACTTAGGGATAGGTTCAGGCTGCAGAGTTGAGAGTGTTCCTTTCTTTTGACCACAGGTAGAATTCATCGCTCATTCATTGGACATTTGTTTCTACTTTGCACATGGCACACGTTCAGTGCCATCATCTAAGTAATCATCATCATTATCATCAATATGATATCATATGCACTCAAAGTGTTGAATGCTATTACTGCCTCTTTAGAACTTATGCTTTGTACTCAAAAAGCAATATCATGTATTGAGGATAATTTCAGTAAGTTGCACTAATGTAAATGGGCTAATATCTGTAGAACAGTCTAGTCAAAATATTCATCATATTAATAAGGAAATATTTAACTGTGTGCATTCTTCATGATTATGATTTATGAGGTGATTTTCAAAATTTAAGTGAGAAGATAATTTAAAAGGAAGGACAATTAAAGCATCACTGTCCTCCAAGGATGATTTTGAAGATATTTGGAGAAGGGAATGGAAGCTAATAAGAATATAGTTTTAATAATTGAGGCACTAGATGCCAGGGGCTCAGTCAGTCTCTCTACCAAATATCTAGGTGATATGTAAAGCCACAACTTGTTTAAATGATTTGACAACACTAAAAGCTTGACTCAAAATATGTACCCCCTTGGAAGTTTATAGTGATGAGTTTAATACCATGGTCATTTCTGTATATTTTATAAAATATTGCTATCTTGAAAATATGTTTTTGCTGTTTTACTAATTCCAAATTTGGAAGAACTAGATTGGCAAGCCATATTAACATATTCACATGATGACTTATGTGGAATTAATGTACTTTTTGCATATTGTACAATCAAAGAACATGGGGAAAGCCTGATATTTGAAATTTAATCATGAAACTATTTAGAAATAAATTTCCTGATTGTTTTTCATCAAAAGAGCTGAAGATCCTTTATTAAAAGTGCTTTCATATACATATTTGTACATATAGTATATGTATGTAGAATCGGGAAAATAGATCTAGAAAAGGAGGTGAAGTCACAGACAATTTATGGTATAGGAATGAACATTTACATGCATATTTTGTCAGGCAATTTACCAGCCATTTTGCTATTTAGTTCTCACAGTGAGATATCCACACCCCCATATTACAGTTGAAATACTGAGGCTAAAAGAAGATAAATCACTTATCCAAAGGTCAGTAGATAGTAAGAAATAGGATCAGCAATCAAAAGTGAGTCTGTCTAAAGCAAAGCTCACTTTATAATCTTTCTAATCTTCTAATTTTTCTAATCTTTCTACTGTATTACACTGTGCACTTCCAGATTTTCATGGTCGGTATGTGAATTTCCTATTTTGTTAGTTCCTTCACCTTCTTAACAATTCTGATTCATATTCTGCAAGGAACTGTCAGTAGAGTTGAGCTCTGTTTCCTCATAATATTCCATCGCTGGAGATCTTGGAAACAGTGCCAACTGCAAATGCTCTATCTAACCTCTTGACAGCTGTTGACACAGAAAAGTCAGAAAACTTACGAAATAATGATAGTAATAACACTAGCTAACCTAATAAAATCCTTACTATGTGTTAGTAGGTGCTTTACTTCCATTACCTCATGTAATCTTCATAAAAATCATACAAGTTAGCTACTATTTTAACTGACTTTTAAAAGTGAGAAACTGGGCTTAAGTAAATTCCTCAGGATGACCCAGTAAATGGTGAAGAGTAAATATGTTTCCATGTAGAACTGGCGTACAAAGGCAGAGATTGTTCTTACATATTTTGTCTCATTGGAGGACCCATCTCTTTGTCTTAATATTACCTTTGCTAGTGACATTAGGAGGTCTCCCACAGTATCATTTATTTCCCCACTTGAAAGGAACAAAACTTATTTCAGATATTCTGCAACTGCTTAGTTCTCTGCAATTTTCAGTGTCTAAGAAACACAACTAAACTCATTTTACTTCTACTCCCTAAAATATTGAATATTTGAAAGATGTTCTATTCTTGAAGGTTAGTTTCCAGTTATCA
This sequence comes from Okapia johnstoni, assembly GCA_024291935.2. Taxonomy (NCBI): domain Eukaryota; kingdom Metazoa; phylum Chordata; class Mammalia; order Artiodactyla; family Giraffidae; genus Okapia; species Okapia johnstoni. The sequence goes on from CM044309.1 coordinate 8,458,985, forward strand.
CTGTAAAATAATTGTGTCACTTAGACATTATTTTAAAATATATACATTAGGATGTTGTTTCAGTTTGATTCATGAAAGATTGGCATTTGAAAATGTAATAGATATTGCAAAGGTGATTTGATTTTAAAATACCTGATTGAGAAAGGAAAAACATTTGAACTACAAAGGGAAATTTGGCTTGTGTGAGTTGTTAACTGGTAAAAATAGGTGTCTAATTCTGGAGGAATCCATTATTAGATGTTTCATAGTGAGAAGATAGAAATGCAACACCCCACCCCAACTTGTGTCTGATATTTTGCAGTGGCTCATAATGCTAATTTCGATGGAGAAAGTTAGTATTCAACAATAAGCAACAGAAGCTACTTTCCCCTCTCTTCTTCCTCTTAGGATTTAATCTTTCACACCACCAACCTCAAAACATGCACACACACACATACACACAAAGTAATAAAGAGAGGTTGGAAGAAATGCAATTCATGTTTGCAGGTCTAGATGGACCTTTCTGCCTGAAACAACTAAAAGCGTTGCTGCTGAAGCAAATGGTTTTGAATTCATATATATTCTTTTAAGATACAGGCAATTAAAAGTTTTAGAACTTTACATATGCTGTGTAAAATTTTAAACCCTCTCCTTCCACAGGAGAACCCTGGAAGAGTCCCAAGATTTTCTTTGAAGAAACATCATATTAATATTCTCGTGTATTTGAGATTTAACATCTCATATTCTTTCCTCTGCACCTTTTATTGTTCCTATTTACAGTGCACCTGAAACATATTGTGTAATTGGCAGAGAGCCCAGATTTTCCATTTAGGAACAGTTTGATGATTTCACTTTTTCTTCTTCCTTTTTTTTCCCAAACAGCAGGTGCTGTACATTGTAAACAATGCCAGTCACCATAATATTATTAGCTTTTGAATTTTTATTACATTCTTGCCTCCCTACATATTTTAAACTTCAGAGGAATTTTTGGCACCAGCTCAGCAAGCTTCTTATTTCATAAGGAAGATAGATTCCAGCCAATAGAGTGCTTCATTGTCATTTATAATTAGAAAGTATAAGATTTATCTAATCATAAAATCATCCAATATTTTCAGGTTTGTTTCTGATTTTCTAGGCAATACATTCACATCTGTCCCATGCAGAATACTAATTCCATTTCAGTTGCATTAATTTCACAGATGTTTAACCCTTTTCTTGCTCATTACTTAAATATAGCTCTCTTTTGGCTAATCTTTACCATGAAGGCTCTGGTTAAAAGACAGTTTTTTTTCTTTTTTTTTTTTAACGCTTCTAAAATGGTCAAAGCTCATCAGAATTGATGCATTTAGTTGAGTTGTTTTAGCAATCAATGTGCATCAGTGCATGATGGATTTAGTTTCAGCAGTCAGCATGGAATAAGGAGATGGCTGAGGTTTTGCAATTGACCATGCTCATTGCCAAATATAATTTATTTCCAGCAATGGTGACCAAACACTGGGTAAAGAAATTGTGTTTTTCACATAGCAAGTGCTCAATAAGGATTTGCTAAAAAAAAAAAAAAAAAAAAAAAAAAGACTAAAAAAATTTCCCCACTGTCCCCAGAAGTTACAATGTTATTATCTATCATATACCTATTTATGAAAATTGTGTGGGAAACATGAGTTTAAAAATGAGTCCAGGGCATTCCTTTTAAGCACTGAATTAAGCAGTTCAAAATGAATCCGTCAGTTAGCAGATACAGTACAAGAACTGCTGTGTTGACTGATGAAAAACAAAAATTTATTTCTAGCTGTAAACCTGGACTTTCATTTCATTTTCTGAGATAAATTTTAAGATAACACTTAGCATAAATAATATTTACAATTTTTCTTTACAGGTTGTGAGAAACTTTCCATTAGCTAACCAAAAGTTACAAAAAATCAAGCTATTTTATTTCTACAGCTATGATCTTTCCCTTTAAACTGCATGTAGAGCTACATTTTTCCAGATCACTTCAATAAGTGAAAGCCCAACAGAGAACAGATGCAATATAAGAGCAATAAAGGAAGAAAAAAATTAAAAATCCTTTGTTCTCCCTGCAGTACGTCCGTAAATCTATTAGCATTATTTTCCTTTCTCTCTCTCCCCGTCTCTCTCTCTCTCTCTTTGTGTGTGTGTGTGTGTGTGTGTGTGTGTGTGTGTGTGTTTGCATCCCAAGCCAGATCTCAAGTTCTCTGAAGCAACCCTTAATCAAGCTCCCCAAAGGCCTACGACTGCATGCAGCAATTTCTCCCCTGCTCTCAGCACAGATGTTTCGAGCACATTCCATTACACCTACATGCCATTACAGCTAATGGCTTATTCTGATGAAGAAAGCTGCTTTCTGCTCAGTGCAGCAAAGGGGAAAATTTCCTCCTGTACAGTTCGATCCCTGCAACAATGAAATGTGGGGGCAGGTGGTACAACAGAACTCTCTAATGTTAATTACATACTGTATTACCCCCAAATTTGGCTGGTCATTAATTATGCTAATTTACCTTACTGAAAATTAGCACCATCAACGTGAACATTTGAGCAGATTATGGCAAAACGTAGTCTATCATAGATTGCTTGTAAACCTGAACCTTTTGAGCCATGCAAAGAAAAGGTACTGTTCTTAGATATAGTGAACTTAAGAAATGGGTTATGGCTACCCTTGATCCCCCTCGTAGTAAATATCCTGATTTCTCCGAAAAATACATCAAAAGGAAGCAATTTCCTCAAGTCCTGACTACTAACCCATTTTATTAATCTTTGCAAATTGCTAAATATAGAAAAATAAGTATAAAATCTAAAACATGAGAGGAGATAGGCTTGTGTACTTTGCACTGAATATTAATCATATGTATTACTTTGGAGCAGAATGAGTAGAGGAAAGGTGGAAACTAAAAGTTTGGTGGCAATGTGTGACGTTTTCTTGCCTTGGAATGCAGTGATTTTCTTCTATACGTTTTTCATAGAGTCTTGATAAACGGAGATGAACATGGTCTTTAACAGTTCCTACAGTTAGAGATTATATTTTGCTATTTATTACTCCATAAAAATTAACGTGTCTCCCTTCTAACTGACGCTCAAATTTTACCATATTGATCACATTTAATAAAGTGTTTGAATCAGGTTAGGCTCATTTTCCATATGAATTAAATAAGTACAATTTCATTCTGGCCTGTTGAAATTGATTGGCTTTCAGAAGTAAACAGAAAATCTTCTCTATGGAGTGAACAGTCTCCCTCTCCTCTTCCAGGCTGCTGTTTCCTTCTATCCATCTCCAAGAAGCCATCATCATATTAACATAGATGACAATCTGGCAAGGAGGTGCTGATCAAAGATAAATTTCACACTCGCACTTCGCGTTTTCTAATTACACCATCTGTGTCAGACTCTTTCGTGGCAGCTCTGCCCAATCTGTCAAACGCTGCATGCCTATGGGAATGCAGAGGAGCTGAGAAAATCTCCTTGTCTTCCCCCAACCTGCCCAGCCGATCCATCACCCCCAATAGGAGCTGGGCAGATATATTAGTCTAATTGGGGACTGAAATGAAGGTTCCAGGTTGTGTTGGAGATGAGGTGTTTGGGGGATGCAAGACATGAGATTGCAATTCGAATCATATTACAGGGCCTGCCCTAGCTTGTCTCAGAGCAGGCTGAGAACAAGCCATGCATGCCATATCAGGATGGGAGGGGGAAGACAGAGAGAACAGTTTTTAAAAGAATCATGAATGAGGAAGTGTCTCCTTTCATTTCTCTGTTTCTTTCAGGCTCATTAAGGATAACTGATGGTGAGCAGGCACTGGGCGGTGCCCGTCCTCTTATTCTAATGTTATAAAACTTAAGTATAAGGAGTTAAACACAATGACCCAGCCGATATGGCCAGGTCTAATCTAATCAAGGCCAAGCAAATAAATCTAACTGTTCTTCCTAAAGAACACAAGTTAGTTCTTGTGAAATGTACATGATACTCGCAATTGGGCACAATAGACTAAAAGCCAGAGGCAGGGAAGGCTTCTAGCTGTTCTAATAAGGAGTTCTCAAATATATATTAAACTTCGAGATCCACTTTGATTTCTTCTTTCTTTTAATTTAGGATGACATAGTCCATGGAATACCAGATAAAAATGAAATGATTGACCTTTCAGAGTAGAGTCATGGCATAGCTAACTATTTCTAGCTATTGATTTTTCTCTGCCACATGTCACTGCCTTTAAGTCATGTTGTAACTGATGCCAAGGTAAGCGAATAAATGTAGTAACTCATTTTTAACTCTTAAAGGGTACACTCTTGTGTGCATTTACCTAAAAATGGTACTGCGATGAAACCAAAAGGAATCAATTATTTCTTTTTTAAAAAATACAGTTCTTGTGCTAATACTATTTCTGTTGCCCTTGAGAAATTCCAAATCAAGGTTTTATCCTAGTCATTCTCAAATGAGAAGGTGTATGGTGAAATGGGAACAGGGGAAAAAAAACAGGAGTTAAAAAAGTTGACTCCAGACCTAGCTCTGTTAATTACTTCTCTGACTGCTTTCTGTAAACTTCACTCTTCCCCTTTCATACATGTGAGGCACATCTATGTGAAAGCATGTTAACGACTACAAAACACCCTGAAAGTTACAAGACCATCTTGTTTATACATCTGTGTATTTATGCTCTGCCTCAAATCATGTGTTATTTCAACTTATAGTTCATTGGAAAGATTTCTTCCCAAATATACCATCATTAGCTGTTACTTCCAGCAGAAGACCTCTCTCTCATGCAGTCGTTTTGTCCTAGAAGAAATTAATTCTATGTTCATTTTTATCTATCTTGCATATTGTCCATGAATATTAACTTATTTATTAAATAGCACTGGTACATTTAATATTCAGAAGGAGAAGAAATGCTGTTTAAGTCATTGAGCAAACCAGGCTGATGGTGCTGACATGATTGCATTTGAAGGGAAAGAAATCTCCCCAGTAACCTGTCCCTTTAGCATTTTCTAGCTTCTGAAAATTAGGACTTTGCCATCAAATATTTATGCAAACTTTGTAGTTTTTCCTGGACTCTAAAAACTTTCCTTTTCAAGTAATGGACAAGGTGACCTCAATATGGACTATTCCTAAATGACTTCATTGTAAAGGCATTAAGTAGATAAAACTTAGGCCTCTGCTTACAAAAACTATCTTCTTCAACTATGATAATAAATCCATAGGAAAACTGACCTTATGGGTTTTACTGTTTCCTGATTTATTAAGATGCAATATCATTCGCTCCTTCTCTCTCTCTCTTTCATACACACACACTCATATGGCAATCTGTCTACTATCTATCTGTCATAATGTAACTTGAGAATTCAGAGAAAATATAAGTATTACAGATGACCAAGTTAAAGCTCAGAGACTAGACATACTAAGGAAACACCAAAGAAGTCTATCCTTTTGATTGAAGGGTATAAAAACAAGAAGAAAATTAAAAGTAGTATTCAATTTCGCATTGCTCATGGTAAGAAAGTGTCCTTTATTTCAGCCCTAAGCATGGGCATCTGCAAGGATTCCACTTAGTAAACATTATCATTAAATAATTCAGTCATTCCACTTGCTAATTCAGTTGTGAACACCACTGAATATTCGCAGAGGCAGGCAAATTGTTGTTCTCATCTATTGCCATGCAACAGAGTTCAATGTCTAAAACCTGTCTTGAGCCTTCTCTATTCTCATGAATTCCCAGACAACTGAAAATGAATGTTTATAAATTCAGTACATTTTGAGAAAAAGTAAAAGATCCCTTCAAGCATTATTTGCAGAATTGGACATTTTGCAAAATGTACTTTTCTCCCTTTTGCCTAAAGAACATTTGTTATGAAATAGGTAAATACATGTGATTTGTTATAAAGGATAACATTCAAATTTAAAACTGAGCTATGTATGTGATGCTTTTCTTTACTAAACTTGGAAGAACATTTTATACTCTTCATATATAAATAAATAACTCTATGTATGTATTATATATATATGGTAGATCTTTAACAGCTCTAAGATATTTGTAATATAGTTTCAGGTTTGGAGATACTCTTGTATTAAATAAAGATCTTTGGAGATCACACTATAGTGCTTTATCACAGACACTTTCCAAATATGCAATGATTTACATCTTTTCTAAATTCACAGGTAAAATTAAGGATCTAGTTGATAACTTGATGAAGCAAAAGAATGTAGAACCTTAGGAAAGTCAATAACAGCTTCATTACTAATGATTCACAGTACTTTACACAACCTGGTTTTTGCCCCAACAACCCTTTCCATGTCGTGTTTCCATTAAGCTCTAAGAGCTAAAAATAAAGTAATTATGTCACAACTTTGTAATCCAATCCAAAGGATCATGCATTCTTATTTCAGTATTACTGCTTCTATGTATAAATATTTCAAGAATAAAGATTATTTTTGTGCTCTCTGGCTCACTAAAACTCAACAACTCAGAGTATAATATTTACAAAAGAGAAAAGTAACATTTTGGACTAGTATTCACAGAGCTGTCTCCTAGATAAGGCATTAAGGATGGGAAACCTCCAGCTTCACCTCCATCATTCTGGAAACTAAACGGAGAAAAGCCCTACTGCCAATTCTATCGCATCTTGATTGCGGTTCAATTCCCTCCCTGCCCCGCCTCCACCCCCAGCAAGCTATGTTTCACACTCCATTTAGAGTATGCTTGGAGGGGCACCCAGAGATTTGGAAGTAGGCTCAGAGCTTATCTTGACTCTCCAGACATCAACAGTGTGAAAAACGGGACTTTTAAAAATAATGTTTCCTGTTCTTCCTGCTTCTGGTTAGGCCAAAAATTCCATAGGGATTGTTTATCTCATGGAATTTTGGCACTTCCTCTGCAAGGCACAGCCAGAATCTGGATGTGCAAAGGGATATGAAAATTGAAACTGATTGAAAAGTCTCAAGTCAGGGTCACAAACAATGTTGCGGAAGCACATCTAACACTAGCATCCATAAGAACACTGACTAAACGAACACTGCTTCCCTAATGACATAGTTGATGTCCAGCCAACACCCCACGATTCATTTTCAACACAAGTCTTTAAGGTAGAATACATGGGATCTCCACATAGATTTACAGCTAGCAACTTCTCATTCAGTCCCATCTATGGGGGAAAAGCATTTAAAAATGCTCCTTATAATTAAAGACTGCTTAATTACCCCAAATGAGACTGACTGGTAAACAGAAAGAATAGTAAACTTCTTTTTTTTTAACTATGGTATTTTTTAAAGAGATGCTATTGGTATTAAAAAATAGAATATTTCTATAATGACAGTATTTTTCAAAGAGCCGCTCACTGATAAGTGAGGTTAAACATGTAAGTATCGTGTTTTAAACTCTGATGCTGGGAAGGATTGGGGGCAGGAGGAGAACAGGACGACAGAGGATGAGATGGCTGGATGGCGTCACCGACTCAATGGACATGGGTTTGGGTAAACTCCGGGAGTTGGTGATGGACAGTGAGGTCTAGCCTGCTGCAATTCATGGGGTCACAAAGAGTTGGAGACGACTGAGCGACTGAACTGAACTGAACTGAAAATATAGTATGTGTAATATACAGTTAACATGCTAATAGTTACTTGAAGGAGGCAAGAACAAATAAATCAAACTTTTCCTTTTTATTTTGTAAGATATCCAACACATTTCCCCCATCACAGATAATTTTTTCGTTTAAAAATTCTCTTGTATTAAAATGGTCATAGCTTTACGAACAAAGTAGTTTATGAAAGCAAGCATTGCCTAAGATTTCCATCGACAACATATTTTTCATAGGCCTTTATGAAAACTGTTTGGGTTTGAGTGAGGTGAAGTTTCCATCATTGGGATGAACGTGCCAGGGGGATAACTGACTCAATGGCATGTTTAAGAAACCAAAGTGTGAGCAAACACTCTCATCGCCAGCATGAAAACAGCTCTGCTCTGTTGGCCCACAGGTTGCAAAAGGCTGAAACTACCTTCAAAGCATTCAACCCCAGTAAAAAATATGCCATTTTGATTTTAAAAATTTTGAATTTTTGGATTTGAGGGGGGAGGAAAATTTTCAAGAACTGAGGACAATGTTTGAATTATTCTGAAAAGAATTTGAAACATTTAATTCACATTAAACATACATGCTTTATATCATTATGTACATATGTAATAAACTTTTTTAAATTAAAAAATTGAGGTGAGTATGTTTGGAAAGAAATTAGTCTCTGAATAATATCTTAATACTAAGTCTTCCATATTTGTGTAGAGTATATTTAAAAAGAAAAAAACTTTTTAATAGACAATTTTCCCCTAAATACTCAAAGTCCAGAGTGTCTGAACTAAACTTGATTCATGCCAAGATAGGAGTTCCACATGACAGTACGGAGAGTAGATTGCAACAAACAGCTGAGGCACACACTTTCAGCGTAACTCCACAACCAGCACGTCCAAAAGGAAGCAAGGAGAACCGTCTTTAGTGTTATGTGACAGATATGCTTATAACACTTAGGAATTAGACCCACAAGGAAGTTCTCAAGTGGCCTAGGGCTCAAGCACCCAGTTTGAATCATGCCTTCAGCCCTTAACGGACAGCAAGATGAAGAGAGAAAGACACGGTTTGCAGTGAACCGCCCTTGGTGTAAATCATGCAACTACCTCTTACTAGCTGTGTAACCCCAGAGGAGTCGCTTAACCTCTCTCTGAGCTTCAGCTTCCCATAGTTTTGAAACAAACTTAAGTCAGAGAATATGCGCATATACCTCCATACATACATATAGGTGAAAGCATATACACATATTTAGTTGTCTCTTGGACATGCTAAGTGAAAAGTAAAAGTGAAGTCACTCAGTCATGTCCGACTCTTTGTGACCCCATGGACTATAGCCTGCCAGACTCCTCTGTCCATGGAATTTTCCAGGCAAGGATACTGGAGTGGGTTGCCATTTCCTTCTCCAGGGGATCTTCCCCACCCAGGAATCAAACCCAGGTCTCCCACACTGCAGGAAGCCTCTGAGCCACCAGGGAAGTGTGGACATGCTAAGGGATCAGTAAAAGCTGATTTAGATCCTTTCCCTTCCTTTCTGTTGGAATATAAGCTAGAGTATCCTACCAGGGCCAGACTTAATGTAAGAGAGAAAGGGTCACAATTTCCGTGGATCGCTCACTGAATGGCCTTTATTGTAGAAATGAAGTGTCTTCACCGTGACTCAGCATTTTGAGAAAGGTAACTTGCTCACTTTTGAAGCCGCCTCTCCTGTTCTTCAGTTCCTGTTCTCGTTGGTTGCAGTGGAAATGGGTGCCAAGTGTGAGGAATGGTTGATGTTTCATGTGGGACGATGACAAAGTGGGCGGTTAAAACAACCACTTTTGGTAAATTTTTAGTCAAATAATTTAAAATTTATTCCCCACTAAGGTGTTTTTTCTCTTAGTGACCTCTCCTTCCCCATTTGAAGAATGACATCTGGTTATAATGAGAGTTTTTATAATTTATCAGGACTGGGGATGTGGCCCTATTTCACCCCTGTCTTCCATAACCTTGTTGATGTCTGTCCTCTGTTCTTTTCTGATGCAACTGGAATGCCCTTGACTCAAGGAATGAAATACCACCAACAATGTGGTTTATAGAAAATAGATAAAACTTTAGTTTACTATTAAATATCAAAATATATTCTCATTTTGACATTCATAGTATTATATTCACAAGTGTTTACAGAAAATCTAGGAGAATGGGGCCAGTGTATTTGAGGATGTTACAATCATTGATGTCAGAGTATCTAGAGTTTTCCACCTACATTCTCTGCGGATAGATGTATCCTCTCCTGAGAAATATTGAGGGATACGGACTTTCTCAGAAAATTGCTGTCATGGGTAGTCAATTGGAAATTGGTAGCATATACAAAGCTAGAAGACTTGATAGAAGACACCGCAGACTATTATTTCTCTGTCTACTGCAGCTTCAGGACTAGAATCTGGGGTTGTCAAGAAGGGTGAGATGGTCAAGCTCTTCCCTCCATTGAAGGACATTTTTGACCAGCACAGGAAACAGAGTTTCTCATCATTCAGGACCATCTCCATGTTGCCTCCTACAAGGCAGAGTCACCTGCAGTCTGGCTCACAGTTCAGCATCCAGGACTCTCTGCTTCCTGTCTTTTCCATTACCGTGTTCACCAGACATGAGCACCCATCTCTCTTACTGTAGACGTTGTGTTTGGCTTCCTTTGCTTTTAATTTTTTTTTTTTAATTTTTGTTTCATAAACTATAGTTAAGATTCACCTCTATGGCTCTTTTCAACTCAGGTTAGGGTCTTTTGGCCACTATACTTTGCTTTGGTGGACTCCTGGCTCTCAATTCTTAGCTCTCTCTGCTGTTTGGTATACCAGGGAGGGTCCCAACCAAAGAAATTCAGGCAACAAACAGTATCCTTCTGGGATGCATTTCTCTGCTCAGGTAGGACCGCGGACCTCGGACCTGGACGGGCCACATCTTTCTTCGACGTCCCAGGGCAAGGAAGAAGGATTCCTCACTCCGCACGCTGGGCCAGTTCAGGCACTGGAACTCATCTCTGTCCAAGGTTCAGCACAGGGCCCCTCAGTCTGCATGAGCACGTGGAGAAGTTTTCACCTTCATCTTCAGTCAATATCACCACCTTTGTGCACACTTGAAGAAAGTGTCTCTCTCTTTTCTTTTTATTTTTTCTCTCTTTCCTCCCACTGCCACTGCAACAAAAGAACATCCAACAAAGGAATATCCATAAGTGAGACGAATAAAAATACGGTAATGTTTACAATAAACTAAATAAAATAAAATAAAATAAAATGATTTTCCAAAATATAAGTAGTAAAGGAGAAACAGTAATATTCTCCCAAACCTGATATTTGTCTACCACATTTTGTATTAGATTGGTTGTTCTGAATTACATTTAGATTGTATCTTCAGAGAGCAACTGGTATAAACAAGGCATGAAAGTTCAGTTCAGTTCAGGTCAGTCACTCAATTGTGTCTGATTCTTTGCAACCCCATGAGCTGCAGCACGCCAGGCCTCCCTGTCCATCACCAACTCCCAGAGTTTACTCAAACTCATGTCCATTGAGTCGGTGATGCCATCCAACCATCTCATCCTCCGTCGTCCCCTGAATCTCCTCCTGGCTTCAATCTTTCCCAGCATCAGGGTCTTTTCTAATGAATCAGCACTTTGAATCAGATGGCCAGAGTATTGAAGCTTCAACTTCAGCATCAGCCCTTCCAATGAACACCCAGGACTGATCTCCTTTAGGATGGACTGGTTGGATCTCCTTGCAGTCCAAGGGACTCTCAAGAGTCTTCTCCAACACCACAGTTCAAAAGCATCAATTCTTCGGCGCTCAGCTTTTTTCACCGTCCAACTCTCACATCCATACATGACCACTGGAAAAACCATAGCTTTGACTAGATGGACCTTTGTTGGCAAAGTAATGTCTCTGCTTTTTAATATGCTGTCTAGGTTGGTCATAGCTTTTCTTCCAAGGAGCAAGCATCTTTTAATTTCATGGCTGCAGTCACCATCTGCAGTGATTTTGGAGCCCCCAAAATAAAGTCTGCACTGTTTCCACTGTTTCCCCCTCTATTTGCCATGTTGGATTAAAATAAAGAACTGGAGGCAGCAAGGAAATAGAGGAGACCACAGACAGAGGAGCACCACGGGTGCTCAGGAGTAGAACAAGGAACTGGACTTGATCCTCTGCTAAGTATAGTTTAGGTGGATCTACCATTTACAGAGCACCTTTATGTGGCTGATTCTGAGCCTCCCAGCCCACTTCATCCTTCCAGCAATGCTGGGCAATCTGAATGCTTTACCTCTACGGAAACTGAGGTTCAGAAAGATAAGGTAATTTGTCCAACATCAAGTAGGCCCCAAGTGCCAGAGCAGGAACTCGAATCTGCTTCTCTTAAATAAATCTGTTCCTCTCACGGCCACTCATTCTGCAGTTTTTACCTTGGGAAGAAGACAATCACAGAAGGAGCACTGTCTTTCTCATTAACATCCGTTGTTTTTCAGATACTTCCCCTGTCTTTTCAGGTGGAGGATAAGCGCACTTGCAATTTGCATCGCCCTTGGGCCATGTGTTTCCTTTCGTCTAGGACAGGAAAGCTCTGTGCTGTAGTATTTATTAAGTGTCCACATCTGCGTTGCACCTTGCTACCAAAAGGAACAATAAAATGCAAGTGAAAATGACAAAGGCCCTGCCCTCTGGAACTTTACAATCAATAACAGATGGGCAAGGGGTATGGCAGGGGGACCCAGCCTTCAAATCATCCCTCTGGTAAGCTGAGAGATGACTGGGGAGACAGAATCAAGGTAGTCCCGGTACAGGACAATCTCCGATGAATACACAGGGTCTCCCTCAGGGACTGGCTAGCTGAGGTTCCATCACCATGACAGAGTCAGGGTGGAGGGTGGGGTGTGGCCCTTCTAACCTGGACAGTGATGATCTAGCACTTGAGGTTTACCCAGCTCCCATCCTCATCCACCATCACGAGCTATCTCCAGTCAGTTAGAAACAAGGCTTTTCATCAGCTGTCGTATTAATGAGTCCTTCAGCTCCTCTGAGTACTTGGTTTAGCTATCACGTCATTGGTTGCTGTGCTGCTCCTTGTACGTGTGTGTGTTTTGGGGACTGGGGGTGGGAACCAGGCTCACAGTCACGCAGACCCCCCTGGATGCACACAGCAATGGAAAAGTGCTTCAGACATGCATTTTAAAATGACTGTCATTTTTATAGCGTTTCAGAGTAAAATGAAATTAGGAGTGGAGAGAGTGGTGAGATGCTTTCCACAGTCCTTAAGAAAAAGGCATTTCTTCATATTTCTAAGCCTGGACTGGCAGTAAACTAGTTTATATTGCTGACTTGGCTTCTTTCTGTTCGGCTGATTAAATAACATTCTGTATAAGGAAAGAGAGTTGGATAATATATAGGGCTATGCACGCAATGGGTAAAATATATCTAGACTGTGTCTAAAGGCCAGGAGCATAAAGAGGGAGTGAGGGAATTTGCTGGAGAGTCTTCTCTTACAAAGGTATTAAAATTTGAATTAGTGGTGAAGTTATGCTAGCAAAATTATCCTAGTGATGATATCACACAAATGACAATAAAATCTAAACATGAGAATGGTTACTTTCAGTAAAGATAAATATTCTTCTTGCATATGGGCTGCAGTTAGTACTGCATACATATATGGTATTCTTATACTGCTTCTTACTTTAATGGAAATTTCAATTCCATGTAGACCAAGGAATTTAAAGTATTATTTTCTGTCTTCTAAGTAGACTTTTCCTTTTCAGAGATGCATTACTCATTTATAGTTTATTACTCAGAGAGAAAAGTATTAATAAAAAAACTATACCTGTCCAGTTTCAATGTCAAACTCTGTCGAGAAAATCAACTCAGAGTCTAGTTGGTCTAAAAAAAAAATCTATCACGCTTTTCCTTTTTTGGTGGATGTCGCCCTGGGCATTGTAAATCGTGCATGTGTACTATATAATTATATTGTCCATGGATTTACGCACCTCTGTTGCATATTTCATTACTTTTTCTTGCTCTACTTATTAAAACTACATTTTACATGTCTAATAATGCAATTCAAATTGTACCAAATATGGAACACTGACGTGCAGGCCCAGAGAAGTGATGCCTGGGCAATTTCACCTGATTCACTGAAGGACAGGAGAATTACCTTTATTGTACTGAGCTGTGGAGGGTGGCTCAGGCTGCTTTTCACACGTGTGGTGCTGCTATCCACCTTTCCCTCAAAATCTACGGCCCCTGTCAGCTTGTACGGCAAACTTGGATGCGTTTCCTACTATCATGTTCTCATCCAAGGGTAGGCGGCGGTGAAGGGAAGGAGGAGGGCTGTTTGTTGGTTTACAGGAAATCCGAACACCCATGGGATGCTTTTCAGAATCCAAACAGAGTTCAAAACATAAACATTCCACGTAATTTGTTGTTTCCATACATCATTTGCCTCTTAAAAAAAAAAAAGACTGAAAAAATTTTTTAATGTGTGACTACAGTGACAAGAGAGTGGGTGCCAACAGCTCTCTGGATGGCTTTTTATCTCATTCCCTTAGTGAAAACAGTTAACTAGGCACTGGTGAGAGATTCTGTAACTGCACAACACAAAGCTGGCAACGAGGCCAAGTGTGGCATGCCAGATGTGTGAATACATTCTGGAGAGCAGCATCAGCAGCTCGCCACAGCCATTAATCTAGAGACCTCTGGGAGTTCCGGGTAGTGCTGTAAAACCCGGCCCTGCCAAGGCTGCATCAGATAAAGCCATCAATGCATTGTAAAAAAAGACACAAAACCTATTTCATGGGCTGCACTGATCAAGCAATTACAATCACTGACTACATTAAGCAAAGAAACAGCGGGGTGCCCTATAAAATTGACTGCCAACTTGAATAATCAATAGGCTCCATGTAGAGTAAATTAAATAACTGAAAAACTATTTGGAAAAGCTGAAGTTACAAAGCCAATCAGTAATCCCTCATCCATGGCAAAACAATCCTGTTTCCAAAAGATCCTTTGCTTAGCTTCAACTCCTATCTCTGGGAAATCCTGGGGTGGTGAGCTTTGGAAGAGGGGAGAGTCTTCCACTTTTATCCTCCTCTTTCATAACTATACATGTAATTTGAATGTTATTTATAATCAATCGAGGTGCTCTTCCTGTCATCTGGAGCTGAGTGCACAACCAAGTCAGGAAGGTTTCTGATTGAAAGTCAGCCTTGTGATGAAAGGCATTATGGTTTGACATGGTTCATGGTTTAACCTGGGGCTTACAATCACAAGAAGATTTTTTGAAAAATATACATTTAGAATAATTTGGAGTTTTGGAATATGTAATGATTACATTTTGCATAAGATAAAGCCATAAATGCAAGAGGCAGAGCCAGATAGAAGCCCGTTAGAGGTTTTTGTTTATGTATTTGATTACCACAATACAAATTTTTAGAATAGATAGAGCAGTCATGATCAAATTTCACAGTTCCCTCTCCATGAGCTATTTTTATCTTTTTTGCTCCACTGGAAAGTGAAAAAAAAAAAAAACATGTTCAGAAAAGTAAAAGCTAATTTATATTTTAAGTTATTGTTGCTACAAAAACTTTGCATTATTTCACAAGAAATTATTTATTCATTCGCACACACATTTTTTTGTTTTGTTTCAAGCTAGGAAAACCACTATGTATAAATGATTTCCCTATTGTCTTATTAGGAAATGCAGGAGAAAAAGATGATGGAAATGCAAAATGATTTTTCCTCCTAAGTAAACAAAATACCAAGACATTTTGTGTGTGTGTGAGTTTCCTATGTGGTGAAAATGTAATGATAATAATTCCAGATCTCAGAAGTCAGGTTAGCGGTAGTGATACATCTGGATGTGGAATGACAGCACTGGAAAGATTACCAGTATTTCTGTGTGCTTAACAAAGGTATTTTTCCACCAAAAGAGGAAAAAAAAAATATTTGAAACCATTATTGCTGAGACAATACAATTTTCTTTGTAGTCAAGTCTGTTTCTGAAAACAATATATAATAGTAATAGTGTGAAGATGCCTACGGCCCTGATGAATACATCATTAAGCAGGCAGTACTGCTATTCCCACTGAATGTAAGATCACCCTGATATTATGAACGATTTGCATATTAACGAAAATAATACTGAGGTGTATTTAATGTGGCATTTGAATTAACTCTTAATGGCATGCAAGTTATTTGGAGCCAGTCTAGTGAATGAATTGCAGGTTGAATTTGGAAATAATTGTCACTAGCTAGGCTTTGTGAACCTAGGTATCTAGAAGATATCTTACCGGTATTATTTTTAACACATTGATGTGTTTCATAGAGCCTCCTACCATGGAACACAATAAATTAGTTGTCAATAAACAGCTTGTTTTAACAACACTCTGCTTCCTTTCCTATTAAATCTAATAGGGACAAAATCCTCTGAAATGGTGTATTTGATGAGCAAACTTTATTTTTTTTAAAAAAGCTGCACAGGGAAAGGAGAAATATGATGAACTAAAAATGATTATGTGTCACAATAAAATTCTCCAACTTGTCTGCTGATGAGATGATAATGTTGCCCATAAAAGCAGGAGTGAGAGTGCTGCAGAGCTCTTGATAAAATGTCTTATTGAAATCTATTGTATTTACTTCTTATTAGATTCTGAACTCAAATAGATCTTGATTGTTGAGAGCTTGGGTATTTAAAAGCTTTAAAGATCATCAATTACATTACTCATAATTTCCACATCTGCCTTTCCTGCTGCAACTGAGACAGAGAGAAAGACTATTATAACAGCCTTCCTGCAACTTGATTACTGGGAGTCTCTCTTACAATGTGCACTTGAAATGCTGTTAAGATGTGAACTTAACTGCAATTTTCAGTTTTATGGAACTATTCCTGCATGGGTAGCTTTTGGTAATAATTGAAATAAAATGGAAGAGACCTGCTAAATGAGTAGGGAGAAACAGAGGGCCACCTAAAACCCAGACCCATATGGCGTTGCAGGGAAAGCCGCCTTTTGGAGCTACCCCGTCTTACTTTCCTGATCAAAATTAGCTTTGTGGGAGCTCATATGAGTTTTGACTTAAACAAAATAATAATTAAAATGGCGATTATGTAATTGAACAGCAGTTTGGTTATGTTGATGCTGGGTAGAAGCAGGCTGTGGGGATTAAGAACTTAGAGAATTCTTACTGTCAAAACGTTCCCAAAACAGCACATTTTTTTTTTTTTTCCCAGAAATAACCTTGTTGTTTCTTAACTCCTGATGGGCAGGATATCTTGGAGGTAGTTTTCAAGATCTTCTGAGTGTTTGCTGTGTATTTGAGATTCAGGTGTCCTGATAGGAATAGTTTAAAATACTGATTGTCTTTCAGCAAAGCAGTTCAAACACATATACATATATAAATGTTTACTTTGTCTCATTGAATCTCACCACATACTCAAAGAACCAAACAAGGGAGGATCATCTCATTCATGAAGTGGGAATTCTGGGTCTAATTTATGATGAAAATTCTGTATTTGGTTTGATCGTATAGGTAGTTTTTTAAGACACAGGTTTATATACACATATGTGTCTCCAATGCACAAGCGCAGACAGAAACCAAAGGTGCTTTCTCAGAAGCAAAAAGACAGCATAGCTGAAAGTACACTGCAAATCTTGGGAAAGGGAGAGGGGAGAAAACTAGGAGGTATTTCTCCAGAAATGACTCCTCCTGGCAAAAAATACAGTCTCCACAATTTTACTTTTTCAGTAATGCTTTCCAATACATTTTTTTTTCTTCCCTCTCTGTATCTGAAGAATCATCCCTGAGATCACAATCTGAGTAAATACAAGGTCTCATCACCTGGTTCTTAAACACAAAGGAAGGCTGTATTGGTTCTTAACAATTCTTACAGACAGGACATTTTATTGTTCTTTGGCTAAAGGTTTTATTCAGCATTTAATCGGCATGCATCCTAAAGCAATTAAACAAATACAGAAATTAGGCCAAACTATTTTGAGATTTTTCATTAAATTCATTTACTGTCAAGAAAAAAAAAATGCATTCTGGATGAGCTCTAGTTCTTTCTCTCTCCAAGAAAAACACAATAGATGAAAATAACTGATGTCTGTTCACCTAGAAGAGCAACAGTTTACAGGTCCTGTGACAGTATTTACATGTTCAGAAATATATGGAGCACATGTGAGAGCTGATGAGGGTGAAATGCAAAGTGTTCTCCATAAAAGTAGACTTGGATATGTGTTCACGCACACACAGTTACTGGATTATCCAGAATTATCACAAACAAATGGAAGAGTCACCCTGGCAGAAATAGCTTTAGAAAAGTTTTTAGTCACAGTAGAGAAATACCCTGCCTAAGAAGAATTTAAGTACAGGTGTCAATGTCCAACAATGAATTTCTTTTAAGAATATATTGTCGCAGTATCTTTGCGGTGCTAAAACAGAAGGTAGTGTAGGTAGATCCAACAACTCTATCAGTTTGCAGTATTGAGGAAAAAAATGTACCTGCAGAAATTTCCTTCTTCTTTCATGAAACTGGAGCTATGAAGCTTATGACCATAATTAACCTGACTCATTAAAAAGTAGACCAGTTTTAGTTTGCCTTGTTTTAACTGTTCTTAAGCCTCTTCTTCAAGGATGCAAAAGGAACCTAACAATCTTACGGGTTTGAACGCTACGATATGCTCCGACTTTGTCTTTTTTTTTTTTTAATAAGAGCTGGCAGTCACACATGAAGGAAATCAGTCAATGCCTGTAGCAGACAAGCATTTTAGCATGCACTGCTGTCCCTGGCTCAAGGCTGTGTGCAGCAAAACAAATGCACAGAAAGCTTGTAAAATAGAAGCTTTGAACAGAAGGCGGAAGGGTGTGTCCTGACTGTTGACCGGACCAGGTGTAGGGCTTACATCCTGCCTTATTTCTCACACCTTGTCTAGATTTTGCTATTCAGTCTGACACTTTCTTCATCACTGACACAAATATAGAAGGAAGCAATCGACACAGAGGCTGTGTTGATTGAGCATTAATTAACCGTTTTGGCCTAAAAACTTGTGGCAGGACACATGGACCTGAACATGGATGAAAAAGAAAAAGGGAAGAAGTACTGAGCACTTTGATAAAGTCACTCAATTTTATTATCAAGAAAATATTGCGCGCACTAGTGTGTGCCGGTTTAATTCTATCTCAAAGTGTTTGTGGCGCACATTTGGCAAGAAGCATCAGGATTGCCAATTTCCAGTCGGGACTGAAAGAAAACTTTAAAGGAAATCTGTTTGAATCACTGTTTTGATTCTTCGATTCATTGTATTTAATTCCTTTAACTAACAGGCAGGCTTTTTCCTACCCACCTCTAAAAGTCGAGAATTTGCTACTTCTTTAGGCTGCCTGTTCCATCTAAAAATTGATTCTTAAAAAGTTCTGTTTATTCCTGACCTGGACCTTTCAAAGTTCTCCTTTTTTTTTTTTTTTACCCCTTTGGACATATATGCGCAGGTCAAGTTTCTTTCTCTTATGTCTGCCTTTCAAATATTGATAGAAAGGACAAAACACGATCTGCACTGATTCTTTTCCAAACTCAACTCTCCTGATTTACTCGCTGACTACACTTGTTCTGTGGTTTTAGGGCCGCTCACTGTTTTGATTACCCTTCTCTAGGTTTGCTTCCATTTGTCTGTAATTTTGCATGTGTCTCTTACTCATTTTTAAAAAATCTAAAGTTAATTTTCTTTGGGTGTGCATACTAAGCCACTTCAGTCATGTCTGACTCTGTGACTCTATGGAATATAGCCCACCAGGCTCCTCCATCCATGGGATTCTCCAGGCAAGAATACTGGAGTGAGTTGCCATGCCCTCCTCTAGGGGATCTTCCTGACTCAGGGATAGAACCCATGTCTCATGTCTCTTGCATTGGCAGGTGGGTTCTTTACTACTAGCGCCACCTGGGAAGCCCATTTTCTTTGTGAGGTCAGTTAAATTTCTACAAACGTCTTCACTTACACTATGGAGGGAGGTATCTGGATGTACTTGGCACCTGGTCCCTGGGATCAAAATCATGGTGTTGTATAGACATCATTATAAAAAGTGAGAAAATGTGAGTTTTCAGGTTGCATTTAAAATGTGAGTATGTGTTAATTTAGTAAAAATTGTACAAGATTGTGAGTCTGGTGAAGACTGTTTGCAATGTGCTTCTATCACTTATTAGTTATATTGTTTAATCCTTGTTAACCTCCGTTCCTTTTTGGGTAAAATGGGAATAATGTGCATTTTGTAGGATTGTCTTAAGGATTAGAAATGACAGGAGTCAAGTGTCAAAAACAGAACTTGGCACATTTTAGGTAACCAATAATAACAGCTTCTTTTATTGCCCAGGAAGTAAAAGAATCATTCTTAGAAAATGTTGAATAATGATGCAAAAATGGGGGAAACCAGTAGAGGTACTGTCATGAGAACTATTTACACCAATCACAAGTGAAACGTGGCTCTTGCCTACAAACAACAGGTCTGAGATCACCATAAGTCATTTCACAGAGATTGCTCAACTGGCCTCACTCAGCCTCAGCAGTTTCTAACTTATAAACCTACTGTGCATTTAGCATCAATGATACAAAGGTGAAAAGACCATAATCGACTTTCTGTCCCCAGAGCATCCCCAGTCCCGTAACACTGGGGATTTTGCATCAGCCTCTCTCATCAGCTTAATAACATTTGGTGAAACAATGCCTTCAGTCAGGGCATTTATCTCATTTTATTCTGTTACTTTTGGTTTTTCCTCCTCTTATTTTCAATATAAAACATAATAAATATTTGGTTTTCATTGTATAATGCAGCTAAGAAATAATTACATGGATATCCCAGTGCAAAAATATTTTCTACCCTATCAATATTCTTATTGAGAGTAATAATAAAGCTGCATGTCATGAGACTGTGTTGTCACAGATTGTTACCCTTGTGTATTTTTATCTTCTCCACCCTTTATCCTTGACACATGGCGTGCTAAGTGTAACATTATTTCTGCTCTGCTAAAAGACAGTGTCAAATAAAATTAGCCCTCTCAACTCTATGCCATAACAATGTCTATAGAAGTGCATTATAGTCTTTATTTAATATATTAGCTATATTTGTGCATATGTGTTTTTATAAATCATAATGAAAGACCGAATGCATTTTGGAATCCAGCAGCATATTCCCTGAAGATAAAAAAGGCTATTCTGAATGAAGTCTCCCTTAAATAGAAGGAAAATGAGGACATATAGCCTTGCTTAGAAGAGATTTTGCTGGAAGAAAATGGAAGGTTTACCACGGGGGAAAGGAACTTGTTTCCTGTGCATGATTTAGGGCATTTGGGGATGAAGTGTTTGATTTACACCCATATTCTGTTGTGTATGTGAGTCTGTTCAGGATAGGGATAAGGTAAGGAGATGATATCGCAAGACACAGAAAAAGAAATGGAAAAGTGAGGACTGTGTCACGTTTATAAAGTTATATAAGGCCTCTCAGAAGGGCAATGAGTTATCAGATTAAAGGAGAAGATTCTACGTAGATGGCTAAAAAACGGATGCTGGCACTAACTCTGTATTCCTAAGGCAGCTGACCATACTTGGAGGGGACCAGGAGAAAAAAGCTCTAATTTTCAGTAAGTATATGTGGCAAATCACTGAACCAGTGGGATAAACAGAGGTGAACAAGTGAACACACATAAAACCCAGCACATTACACCCCTCATGGCCTCAGGCAAAAAGCAGCTAATGAAGAAGATGATAAGAGAGTCTCCTCCATTTCCATTCTCAGCTCCGCCTTATCAACACCCCAGGCTCCGGGATGGATGTTTTCAGCCCTCCCTTCACTTTGAGCTTGAGACTATGGCTCTCTGATTCGAGGATTAACAGCTGAAGCTTTGCTTTCTCGGAATTTCTTCTAAGGAAGGCTCTTATTTTTCAGCCAGATCTCTAAGCGTGGTAACATCTTGCTTTCCTGGTTTACTAAGAATGCCTTATGATTTTACAGCAACTCAGTGGATATTAAAGAGTCAGACAACAAAACCAAACTATACACCTCAGGGCAAAGCACCCAGATAGCTTTCCCTTCCCCCACCAATCAGTCAAGCAAAAGTAATTTCTAAAGAGAGACAGGCAAGTCTTTTAAGACAAAATCTTTGAGACAGCACCTAACATGGAAATAGTTTTCAATCTTCGGGAAACATCCGATGCTTATAATTCTGTTCAACAGTGGTGGTATAAGTTGACATTCTGAGACATTCCCTCGCCTCTTAGAGAAATTACTTGCAAGACAATCGCTGAGAACATAGGCTTCGAATTGAAGTCTTGGTTCTTCCACTGGCTAGCTTTGTGATTTTTGCCAAATTACTTAATTTTTATGAGCTTCAATCCCCATCTGTAAAATGGCCATTATAGAATATCATGGTGATTGTAAGGTTCTGATAGGATTTTGTGTGGGAAGCACCTAGCATTGTGCTTGTCATAGAGACATCACTTGATGGATGTCATTTCTTTTTCACTGCTCACCCTACGGTTCCTTTGTTTTATGAATTTGTTTAATAAAATTAGCAGCAAAACATGAGCAGCTAAAGCAACAGAAGTTGGGACTTTGGGCTAAGTATTGTGGCATGATCATGTATATTTGTATTTCTGAAACCCCTTTAAAATACTTTAGAACACTGGAGTGGGTTGCCATTTCCTCCTCCAGGGGATCTTCCCGACTCAGGGATCGAACCCACATCTTCTGCATCTCCTGCATTGACAGGCAGATTCTTTACGACTGAGCCACCTGGGAAGCCCTCTTTAAAATTACTGTAAAGAAATTTAAAAAGTATAACCTCACATAGGCAAAGGCAATGGGTGAGGAAGTGAAAGTAGATGAGAGATGCTGGAGTGTATGTGGAGTTGGGAAGTAAATGGATGAGAAGCATCTAGCTTAGGAGACCAAAGAATGCTGAACCCCAAACTCTATCACAGAAAGGAATAGCAATGCAAAGCAGGTTTATTCCAGTCGAGGAAAATCAGAAAGACCCAGGATTAAGGCACTGACTTTCTTCCCTAGATGAGAGCAAAAGGTGAAGTGAAGATAGAAAGGTTACCTGAAAGTCTAAATGTATATGTAAGAAGTAGTCAGAGCCTCATGTCCTGTCACTCCCCGACCCCTTCCTCATCCCCAGCAAGGTGAGACTCTTTCTTCATCCTGCTCTGAAGGCAGAGCCTTATTCTCAGAAGAAACTAAACCGCAGAATTACCCGTCTCTGACTCTCAGGCACAGTGGAGATTGGAGTTGAGGTCAGAGTAAAAAAGGAAGAGCAAGAGAAAATAAACATTGCACAAAAACCCTCTAGTCTTCTCCCCTCTGTTTACTCCTAGAAAATGGACTGTCAGATCTCAAGGTAGAAGGGCAGAGATTAGAGAAATCATCCCTGAAGAAACCATTAGAAAAATAAGAATTTGAGATTCCAATATTTAAAGTCCCTATAAAAATGTCCAGAATTCCTCCTAACCACCCTACAATGAAACTCATCAGGTGACAAACGCTGCACCCACACAGCCTTTCAATCAACTCTTTAGTAACTCGGTATAATGAATTAGTGATTTGCCAAAGATTGCCATATATTCATGAATGCTTCTAACAAGAAAGATACAAGCTTAAATAAACAGGTAAGGAAAACTTGTATGAAACAGGAAGTGCAGGGAGTACAAGGAAACTTCCAGAATAACCCAAAGTATATCCTTAGAGAATTTATTTTTGTATAGCAATTCAGGAGGCATTCAAGAGCTAACAACAAAAGACACACTATTAGCCTCTGGGCAAAGCAAGATCAACAAGGGTAGGATACTAAAAAGAAGTCAGTAAACAGCAACAAAAATGCACAAGGGAAGAATCCAAGCCTGAGAAAAAGTACTTTCTGTTTCAGTTGAAATAAAATTTTTAACAATGAAAAAGGAAAGCATCCTGAAAATAGATCAGGAAAACAAAGCAATTATTGGTTAGAAAAAATAAAGGTATATTATTAATAACAGAAGAAAATTTCTGAGAATTGAAGGCCATGGATTTTCAGATTGAAATGATTCATGAAATGTTTAGCACATTAATAATCATCTAAATTATTGTGTCTAAAAAAAAAGAAATGAAGAAAATTTCAGCAGAATATATTCAAAGGATTAGAAATCCAATGACTCTAGAGTTTCACAGCAAAACTGAAAGCTAGAATGCAATGACTTTCAAATGCTGAGCAAAAAGAATTTTCAACTTAAAGTCGTATACCCAGCCAAACTATGCATGAGTGAGGTAAAATAAAGATATTTTTACAGACCAATACTCAAAAAAATCAAAACTCTTGTTATGCTCTTTCTCAGAGAGAAAGCAGATAAGAGGAAGATGTGGGTTCAAAGGAACAAGAGACGAAGCAAAAAGAATCCAGATGAGAAGAAAAGAGAAACTCAGCATGACACTGCAGAAAGGTGGAGGGTGATTGAGGACAGCTTTACCATCCTGGAAGATGGAAGAAGCAATGGAGGACTCCAGGAGGAATGCTCCCACTTAAGAAAAGTAAATCTGGAAGAACTTGCAGTGGAGAATTTTAGTTCTATAGAAATAATAAGGCTAAATCTTTGATGGCAAAAAAAAATAATAATAATAATAATAATGCCCTGTAACTCCAGGAAAACAGAAGTTGGACAGAAAGGAAATATAATCATAGCACCATGTATGGTACTCAGGTGTGAATAATATATGTTTATAATATATATACATATATATAATATGTTTATATTTAATGATATTTAAATATTTATAATAATACCTTAGTAATACCTCAAATTGTAATCTAAATCTATTGGGAGGATGGGCAATGGAGTCTCTACACACAGAGAGCATATGCTAGGAAGGAAGGAAGTATTACTTTTTATAGGAAGTCACGAGAAAATATCTGAAGGTGATGATAAATCAGTAGATAGTAGAATAAGCATATTTACTGGAAATAAAATTATAAATAGTCAATTATAAATACCTCCACAGTAAACTTTCTACACCCTAGTCCTTGTTTCAGCCTTGGAGGATCCAAATGAAATAGAAAACATATATAAAAATTATATAAGTTTAAAAATTAGAATAGTACTTAGGATAAATAAAATATCTGTATTGATATCATAGAAAAGAGATTGTATGGCTTGGAATTCCTAGTCACATCCTTATAAATAGTGTCAAAAGACGTTCTGTTTTAACCTAAAAACAGAAATGAGCATGCTGTGCTTTGTAGAATAATTTAGATGACTAGAAGTTCCGTAATGATGATGGAGACTGATGGTGAATATGCTGGTGAAAAGCTGAAATAAAACTGTTTCATGAAATGTTAGATTGATGTTATTGTATAATTGCTTAATTAAAATATTATTTAACTTAAAATGTGACATATAACTACATTAATAAAGTATATACACTATTCTAAACATATATATTGGGTTTTCCTGGTAGCTCAGTGGTAAAGAATCCTCCTGCCAATGCAGGAGACATGAGTTTGATCCCTGGGTTGGGAAGAGCCCCTGGGGAAGGAAATGACAACCCACTCCAGTATTCACGCCTGCAAAGTTCCAGGGACAAGAGGAGCCTGATGGGCTACAGCCCACTGGGTCACAAAAGAGTCAGACATGACTTAACAAATAAACAACAGCAACATGTATATATATATACTTTATAAAAATGTGATAAATGATTTAATATATCAAAATGTATGGTTATCAAAGTTTGCATGTTTGAGGCAAGCAGCAGAAAGTTACTGCATTGAACTGAAAGTAATTATTTAAGCAGATAAAGCATTTCCTACCAGCCTATAAGCAACTTTGTCAGAGTGGACCATTCTGGCATATAGAAGGGAACTAACCAGAGTGACCACAGAGCAATGCAAAAACAGGATGACAAAAGACTCACAGCTGAACTGTTCTGGTGCAGGTTAGTTGGCAAGTCAAGAAAGATTGGCAGTTTACGTCAATATCACCCTGAGTTCATGCAACAAATTATTTGAAATTGTTGAATGACATCTGTGGGTATGTGTTTGATTTCATATACATATTATTGGTAAAATTCTCTCTTCCATAATCCCTAGAATATCATTTCTGGATAGATTCTTACTTCTGCCTGCTACAGCTGACTTGAACCTTGTTTGGGAACTTTGTTTGCCTCTCTGTATTGTCTTTTGGAGAAGGAAATGGCAACCCACTCCCAGTATTCTTGCCTGGAAAATCCCAAGAACAGTGGACCCTGATGGGCTACAGTCTGTAAGGCAGAAAAGTTGGACACAGCTGATGGACTGATCACACGGTGTCTTTAATTTCCATTCTGTGTGTAATCTCATTGCAATCTTATCTAGTCCTTAGCTTTAGGCTTCAGTTGCTTTAGATCAAGGATTCTCAGCACAGGCTGCATATTAGCAATACCTGCAGCACTTTTAAACCCTGCTAATACCCGGGGTCTACTCTCTCTCAATCTGATACTCTGATTAAATTCTTCTGGGGTCAGCCATGCGATCAGAAATCTCCCCACGTGATAATCAATAGCTGAATTGTGATCCATTCACCTGGATGCTGATGCCTCACAAACCCTAACATTTAATTTGAACCTTCTATTAAGTGGCAGATCCATATTTCCTAAAGTCATCTGAGAGGCAGCTTGGGGCGGTGATTGAGACTGTGTGTTGTTTATACTGTAATGGAATCCTTGTTTTGGGACTTAACTGTGTGGTCATGTACAAATTAAGTATCCCTTTTAAGCCTTTGCTTTCTTACCTGTGAAACAGAGTTGACAAAATTAGTGAGAACTGAATAAAATAATGTTCATAAGCACTTAGTACAGTATTTAAAACATAGTTCTTTGAAAATAGAATTTATTACAGTTGACTTTTATGTTCCTTATTTTTAAATGAATTTGTAAAAAAAGCTCACTGTAACTTTATTTTCAACAATAAAATTTGAGAAATACTAAGTGTTCAGTAATGGGGAATTGGTCAAGTAAAATTTGGTGTACCGTATGACAATATAGTACGTTAAGAAGCCGTTAAAAAATTATGGTTAGAAAAACGTTTATTTACTCTGTTAACATTTGTTTTGGTTTGCAAAATGGTATAATATATTGTGATATTAAAAAGCAAGCGATGCTTCCAACACATAAAACAAAAACAAACAAAAATCCCTCTGTCTCCGTGTGCACACACTGCCACATAGCAAACTTTTATTAATGATAGCACTTAGCAGGTGGAAATCCAGTTGGCTTTTTTCCCTTTGCATCTCTTCTGTGGATTTCAAGTTTTCTGCTTATTTGAAAAAAAAAAAAAGTTTTTTAAATTAGAAAAAAGAATTGATATTCTTTTTTTCCTAAACTTGCTTCTTCTCTTTGTTTTTGAGTTTGAAAGTGAAAGTGTTAGTTGCTCAGTCATGTCTGACTCTTCACGACCCCGTGGACTGTAGCCCACCAGCCTCCCCTGTCCATGGAATCCTGCAGGCAAGTATACTGGAGTGGGTTGCCATTTCCTTTTCCAGGGGATCTTCCCGACCCAGGGATCGAACCCAAGTCTCCTGCATTGCCAGCAGAATCTTTATCGTCTTAGCTACCAGGGAAGTCCAAGGTTTTTGAGTTTAGGTGATTGAATCACCATTCACTCGGGCTTCTAAATTAGAAACCAGAATTCACTTCTGATCTTCTTTCTCAGCTCACTCACTACAGGCCATCATTTCCATTACTTGTCTCTTTTCTGACCCCTTTCTTTTCTCTTTAATTTTTTTCTTGATACACATGTTTTGTTAAAGTATAGTTGACTTTCAATATTACAAGTATACAACAAAGTGGTTCAATTATATGTATACACATATATTATTTTTCAGATTATTTTTCATTATAGGGTATTACAAGATATTGATTATAATTCCCTGTGCTACATAGGAAACCATTTTTGCTTGTTGCATATTTATTTTTTAATTAGAAATCTAGCAATCTATTCATACTAAGTCAAACAAGTGGAATCAAAATGTCATAATTTTTTTAGTTAGTCAAAAGTTCATAAGTTGTCCAAAATATATATATTATACATACTATTTATAATATGTATACAAGAGCTTTTTTACTACACTTGATAAAGGCTTGAGAAATATCATCAAAAAAACAAAAAGAAGAGATGGAGAAATTGGAAAACATAAATAAAATGGGAACACTGAATGTGAAATAGAAAAAAGTGAAACTAGCTAGATTAAAGTATAAGATCATCATATAGTCTAGTTGATTTTAAACATGGCTTATCATTAGAATGTTCATTGGAAGGATGGATGCTGAAGCTGAAACTCCAATACTTTGGCCACCTGATGTGAAGAACTGACTCCTTGGAAAAGACCCTGATGCTGGGAAAGATTGAAGGCAGGAGAAGGGGATGACAGAGGATGAGATGGTTGGATGGCATCCCCGACTCAATGGACAGGAATTTGAGTAAGCTCTGGGAGTTGGTGATGGACAGGGAAGCCTGCTGTGCTGTAGCCCATGGGGTCACAAAGAGTTGGACACGATTGAGCGACTGAACTGAATTATTAGAAACATATCTGGAGGGCTTCCCTTATGGCTCAGCAGTAAAGAATCCACCTGCCAATGCAGGAGACAAAGGCTCGATCTCTGAACCAGGAAGATCCCACATGCCCCAGAGCAGCTAACCCTGTGCCCTACAGCTACTAACCTGTGCTCTAGAGGTCGGGAACCACAGCTACTGAAGCCCGTGTGTCCTAGAGCCGCCGTGCTGGGAAACAAGAGAAGCAACCACGACGAGAAGGCTGTGCACCGCAGCTAGAGAATGGCCCCTGCTCGCTGCAACTAGAGAGAAACCCATCGCAGCACCGAAGACCCAGTACAGCCAAAATAACTAATAAAGTTATATATATATATATAAGAAATGTATCCGGAGCTTTGGAGGAAAAAAAAAAAGCAATACTTGTGCTTTTTTATTTTTCAAAAACTTCAAAGATAATTCTGATATGCATCTGGATTTTAAAAAGTGATTACAAGTTTTTCCATTAAACGGTAGTTTTGGTGATAAAGAATTCTATTATTTTTCTGTTGACGAATCATGATACAATGCTATTGAGTAGTAGTTACATAATCACAATAATAAAAGATGTTTGTCAGTTTTCACAATCAATAGCCAGGCAAAAAATAAAAGATAATTGCAATTGTAGGCCATCATAGGAACATGATTAACCTATCCGTATAAAATAATTACATACAATTTGGGGAGGGTCAAGCTGAGTGATGTGGTAAGTGCATGCTTGCACTTGTTTTCACCTGCCCACCAGTCTATGTCTTTTGGTTGCTGCATTTAATCAATTTACATTTAAGGTAATTATCAATATGTATGATCCTATTACCATTTTCTTAATTGCTTTGGGTTTATTTTCTATGGGCCTTTTCCTTGTATTTCCTGCCTAGAGAAGTTCCTTTAGCATTTGTTGTAAAACTGGTTTAGTGGTGATGAATTCTCATGACATTTGCTTGTCTGGAAAGTTTTTGATTTCTCCATCAAATCTGAAGGAGAGTCTTGGTGAGTAGAGTATTCTTGGTTGTAGGTTCTTCCCTTTCATCACTTGGAATATATCATGCCATTCCTTTCTGGCTTGTAGAGTTTCTGCTGAAAAAATCAGCTGATAACCTGGTGGGAGTTTCTTTGCATGTTATTTATCATTTTTCCCCTGTTGCTTTTACTATTTTATCTTTGTCTTTAATTTTTGTCCATTTTATTATTGTGTGTTTCTGTGTGTTCATTCTTAGGTTTATCCTGCCTGGGACTCTCTGTGCTTTCTGGACTTTGGTAACTATTTCCTTTCCAATGTTAGGGAAGTTTTCAGCTATTATCTCTTCAAATATTTTCTCAGGTCCTTTCTCTCTTTCTTCTCCTTCTGGGACCTCTATGATGCAAATGTTGGTGTGTTTAATGTTGTCTCAGAGGTCTCTTAGGCTGTTTTTATTTTTTATTTTTTCATTCTTTTTTCTATATTCTGTTCTGTGGCAGTGATTTCCACCATTCTGTCTTCCAGGTCATTTATCTGTTCTTCTGCTATGAATTCCTTCCAGTGTTTTTTCATCTCTGTTTGTTTGTTCTTTAGTTCTTGTAGGTCTTTGGTAAACATTTCTTGCATCTTCTCCATTATTTTACAAAGATCTTGGATCATCTTCACTATTATTATTCTGAATTCTTATGCTGGAAGATTGCCTATCTTCACTTCATTTAGCTTTTTTTCTGGGGTTTTATCTTGCCTCTTCACCTGGAACATAATTTCTGCTTTTTCATCTTGATTTACTTTCTGTAATATGGTTTTTGTTCTAGCTGCTGTGGGATTGTGGTTCTTTTTGCTGTTTCTGTCTGTCTGATGGAGGAGGCTAAGAGGCTTTTGTAAGCTTCCTGGTGTGAGGGACTGGTGGTGGGAAAAAGTAGGTCTTGCTCTGTGGGCAGGGCCTTGCTCAGTGAAGCTTTAATCTAATTATCTGCTGATGAATGGGGTTGTGCTCCCTCCCTGTTAGTTGTTTGGCCTGAGGCGATGCAGGCCTGGGGTCTACAGGCTCTGTGGTAGGATTAATGATGACCTCCAAGAGGGGTAACACCAAGGGGGACCTTCCAGGGCTGCTGCTGCCAGTGACCCCGTTCCCACAGCGAGCCACTGCTGACCCACTCCTCCACAGGACACCCTCCAACACTAGCAGATAGTTTTGGAACAGTGTCCTGTGGAGTCGATACTCTTTTCCTCTGAGCCTTGGTGTGTGTAAGATTTTGATTGTGCCCTCCAAGACTGGAGTCTTGGTTTCCCCCAGTTCCATGGAAGTCCTATAATCAAATCCTACTGGCCTTCAAGGTCAGATTCCCTAGGGATTCCCAGTCTCTTTGGCAGATCCCCAGGCTTGGAAGCCTGACATGGGGTTCAGAACCTTCAAAACAGTGGGAGATCTTCTTTGGTATTATTGTTCTCCAGTTCGTGGGTCACCGATCTGGCGGGTATAGGAGTTGATGTTATCATGATTGTGCCCCTCCTACAATTTCACTGCAACTTCTTCTTTATCTTTGGATGTGGGGTATCTTTTTTTTTTTTTGGTGGGTGCCAGTGTTCTCCTGTCAATGGCTGTTCAATAGCTAGTTGCTATTTAGGAGGTCTCACAGGAGGAGATGGGCACACAGTCTTTACTCCACCATCTTGAACCAGAAGCCTCTTCTTTTTCTTTAATTTTTAAAAGCATTTTATGTGACGATAATTTAGAATTTATAGAAAGAAGCAAGAGTGTTATTAAAATGTTCATATTCTCTATGCTCGAGGTCACCTATGTTAACACTTTGCCCCATTTGCTTGATCATCTGTGTCTCTCCTCTCCCTCCTGCCTCCCTTCTCTCTTCCTCTCCCAGACCCTCCTTCTTGATTCCTGCCACCACTGCCTTCTTTAAGTCCTCCTCACTTTTTCACATGGTCCACTGATAACTTCTCCAGTATCTCCCTCTTTTCAGTCTCTGCTCAACCCATTGCATCTTCTATCACATCTATTTTCCTAAAAGTCAAATTATATATATATATTTTTTTTCCTTCTAATAAATTTTTCTGGTTCCTGTTGTGCATTAGATAAAGCACAAACATCTTAACATGTTGCATTAAAATTTTCATGAAAACTGAAAGCTACTCAGTCGTGTCCAACTCTTTGCAACTCCATGGACTATAGCCCACCAGGCTCCTCAGTCCATGGAATTTTCTAGGCAAGAACACTAGAGTGGGATGCCAGTCCTTTCTCTAGGTGATATTCCCAATCCAGGGATGGAAACTGGGTCTCCAGCATTGCAGGCAGATTCTTTACCATCTGAGCCACGAGGCTGGTATGATTTTAGCCTCATAAATTACATTCCATCTATCTACTCTATGTTCTATTTATATTGAACCCTAAAACATATGATTCCTTGGAATAAGGCCTTGCCATTACTCAGTTTTGTTACTGTGTAGAATAGTCCCTTACTTCTTGTTTTGATCTGGCAACAACTATTTTACTCTTTGGGCCCCCAGCTGTTAATTTTCCTGCTTTAAGAAGCTTTCTTTTCTTGCCTCTCTATGTCCCTCCTGTTTCTAAGACATTGTTATTTGCACCGTTTTGTGTATTCTTACAGCCTTGTTTATGACATACTATGAACAAAATTTGGTCATATTGTTCTTTCAGTCTTTGCGTGCTTACATTACAATGAGCACTGTGCAAGGCCATGAGAATGAAACAACGTGGAAGGTAGACAAAGGTTCTGTCACCATGGAGATAAAATACGGTGGAGATGGGGATGAAAGATAAGCAAATGACAGTTATGACATATACTAATCTTTGGTGTTTTGTAATAGTTAATTTCACAGAGAGGATTTGGTTATTCCCAGCAATTGCATTTGCTGAATTTAAATATTTCCACAGAATTCTAAAGCATTGAGTTAGATCTTGCTAAGGGGAGGTAACTCAACTTGGTATTCCCAATGAAACAGACATTATTATCCAGAGGTCTTGGTAAAGTAGATTAGAAAACTACAGTTACATATTTAGTCACCTAAGGGAGACCACCCTTACTTGGGTCACCTAGGCAAACACACTTCCATTTACACTTTCAAACATGTTTTTCTTATTTCCATACTTAATTAACCTAGCAAATAGGGCAGGCATTATCCTTCCCATTTTGCATGAGTTCACTGAAAACTGGAAAGTTAAGTCACTCGTCCAAAATACCAAGCACGGTCTCTGGAAAAACAAGGAATGAAAGGTGCAGTTTCTAACTTTTGGTCTGTGCCTTTGTGTTTATGTAATGAGCTGGCACGACTGTCTGAACTACCTTCGGAATTCTGCCTTGTGTCTCAAATGAAAGAGCTCAAAACCAAAGTTATACTTGAACTATCATTCATTCCTCTACTTTCAGTAACAAAATATTTAAAAAATCAAATCTTAAATATCTAAATTACTTCATCTTTTGATAGGAAGGAAGATTGCCAGAGACTAATTTAGAAACAGAGAAATCTATTTCATTTTTTTTTGGGGGGGGGCTGAATTTTCATACCTTTCTAGTCCTTTTGTTCCCTTTTCAGTAAATTATTCAGTCAGTGGTTTCATGAGAGTAAAGAAGTTCAACTCCTCTGGTGAGTGATACTATACTACTATAAGACAAACACTATCTATACATCCATAATTATTACCAGCCAGGTCTTTTGAGAGTCTCTTGTAAGGAGAAACAGTTATATGACAATGCCAAAGAGGGAGAAAAATTTCTTTAGTGTCCAAGTCTGCAAAATAAACCCTTAGACAAGAGAGTTCATGGAGTTGGATTTATATCCAATCCTTCTTACTGTTTTATAGGTCAAAGATTTAGCACTCAACCTCATTCTGCTTTATTTTCTTCATCCTAACTCCTGTGATACTATTTATTAAAGGAGATAGCAGGTGTCTTCCTGTTTCCATCACAGAGAAGAACATTTCAGAAAGGACTACATGCACAGAAATATCCAAATGAAGTGAATTTCTCCTATCTGGAATAATTAAACTATTTATAGTTGTATCGATATTTCCTACCAGTCAGAGTATAAAATGCCATTGTCAGATGAGGTTTATAACAGAGACTAGAGGAAAGCATATTAATTTTAGATGAGTAAATTTTAGGTCACATCTCTTTCTGGTGAGAAGAGATAATATCAAGTTCTGATGAGTTTTTAGCAGGCAGATTATGACCTGATGCAATGCAAAGTCGATCTTCAAAACTCACTGTGGTCTGATTTTACTTGTCCTCAAGGATAGTCATTAGCCTGAGCTCACACTATTGGAATGTGGTTTTAAGGATAGGGCAAAGTTTTCCTGCCATAATTGCTTCCATCTGCTCTGCTAACACATGTGTTCCTGCAATAAAATTTTCTAAAACTCTCCAAACTCCACATGCCCCCTTTCGACTGGGCTCCTGCTGTACTGATGTTTCACCTGCATTCCGTCTGGGTGGGAATCTGTGTTGCAGCTGGCTGCTGCTTTGAGGGTGGGGGTGCGAGGGGAAGTACAATGCTTGCTGTGAGACTCCAGTGGCAAATTGAACACAGATTTTTGCCTTGAAAACTTCAAATTGCGGTCATATGTGTTACATCATATACCCTGCTTATGTCTCATCTCCTTCCAGTGATTTCTTTTCCAATCCACTTTATTTGCTTTAAAGGACACAAATAATCTACAAATATATTCTCATTATATTTCTAGTCTAATAGGAAAACAGGAAGTTCTCCTTGAGCCCACCCTCTTCCCTCTACTGCAAATAATAAATGAGACGTTTTCTAGGGAGCTGGAATTTCCTCTCCTTAAGAAACAAAATTGTTTTATATTCTGTCTGTGAACAGATAGTCAAAGACCCCTGAAACATTCCCAAATGAAAAAAAATCAAAGGAAAATAACTTTATTACGTTACCCTAGTTCACAAAATGCAGATACTCTGTGAAAAGTGAAACCGTGTGTCACTGTGCATGGCACCAGGCAGGGGCAGGGGTATGGAGATTATTGAATTGTTTTGATTAGTCTAACAAGTTCAGTATGAAGATCCTTGTATACATGAACCTCAAATTATTTTGAAATATAAACTTATTAACTGTGATAGTGTAGCATATATTCCTGGAGATATAACCTAAGTGAGAATTAGTTGCCTGATTTTGGCTTCTGAAGTTCTCTCATGTGACTGGGGTGAAATGAACCTGGACTGCATCCAGCAACTTCCCCAGGAACTAGGGTTGTTGAGTTGGCTCTCTTGATCCAGAGCCTGCCAAGGGTGCCACCAAGAAATCGGCAATATAGATATTATTACTTTATTTAGCCTCTAAAACCATAGCTGCTAGTTGCAGAATCATCTTTAAGAACTGTATTTTCATTGTATCTTTGTGTGTATGTATATATATATATATGTACATATATATAATATTTATATACATTTAATTATATATATTTCTTGAGATACATTTTCTATTTTTTTTTGTTGGTAAATACACAGACTTTTAAATTCAATAATGCATGGTATGGATATGTTTACATGTATTCACTTTAGTCCCTATGGACACTAACATTCCTTGAGGAAGGTAAAAAGTTCAAAGTACTTGGGTTGATAGTTTAGGTTTTCAGATTTATATATCACTTCTGATGAATGTTTTGTCCAAGAGATACTATTTACCTAAAAGTAGAATGTCTGTGTTCCCTGGTAGACCGTTTAATGTAGACAGGGAAGACATGGCAGAGAGAGAGGCTGTGCTGTTGTCAAGGCCCAGAGGGCAAGACAGGAAAACCAAGGACCGTGTGCTGAAGATCAAAGAGGTCATCTAATCCATCCTCTGAACATCAATCCTGGCCTTAGACAGGACTCCTCCTAAACCACAGAAGACATATGACTGTCAAGCAACACTCAAGTGTCTCAGGAGACACACCTTCCTATGTAACTCATTCAGAATCCAATAAAGCTTCCAGAAAGTTCTTGCACGACTCTCCCTGGCCATCTATTACTTATTTCATGGAAATTAAGAAGTGTGTGTTAGCGTCTACCTCAATAGCATCTCAGGTTTCAAAACCTTGAGCTACTAAAGGGTTCTTTTTCAGATTTTTGTTTGTTTTAGATTCCATTATATTGGGTTGGCCAAAACACTCACTTGTTTTTGTTTTTTATTTTCCATAAGATGGCTCTAGTAGTGCTTAGTTGTCTTTAGAAAGAAAGGAAGAAAGAAAATGAAGTCGCTCAGTCCCGTCCAACTCTTTGCACCCCAAGGCTGTAGCCTACCAGGCTCCTCTGTCCATGGGATCTTCCAGGCAAGAGTACTGGAGTGGGTTGCCATTTCCTTCTCCAAGGGATCTTCCCGACTCAGGGATCGAACCCCAGTCTCCCGCATTGTAGACAGACGCTTTACTGTCTGAGCCACCAGGGAAGTCAGTTTTGTTAGATTGTATTGTGACAGCTGTCATATCAGCATGAATTAAAAAAAGCACACCAAAGTTGGTGAATTTTGTGTAGCCATTTTAATGTTGAAGAGGGAAGTAAAAAAGTGACTTTTTCAGCACGTTATGCTTTATTACTTCAAGAAAGGTAAAATCACAACTGAAATGAGAAAAAGAGATTGTACGGTATATGGAGAAGAGCTGTGACTTAGCAAGCATGGCAGAAGTGGTTTGCGACACTTCAAGCTGGAGATTTCTCACTGGACAATGCTCCATGGTCAATTAAACCAGCTGAAGTTGATAGTAATCAAATTGAGACATTGAGAAAATCAACATTCTACCATATGAGAAATAGTTGATACACTAAAAATATCCAAATCAAACATTGAAAAGCATTTGTACCAGCTTGATTATGTTAATTGCTTTGATGTTTGGGTTCCATATAAACAGAAAAACTTTCTTGACTGTATTTCTGCATGCGATTCGCTACTGAAATGTAAGAAAAGCTTTCCATTGTTAGGATAAATTGTAATGGATGATGAAAAGTGGATATTGTACAATAATGTGGAATGGAAGAGATCATGGGGCAAGTGAAAGGATCCATCACCAACAACACCAAAGGCTGGTCTTTATCCAAAGAAGGTGATGTGTATACAGGGAAGTTGGAAGGGAGCCCTCTATGATGAGCTCCTTCTGGAAAATCAAATGATTGATTCCAATAAGTACTGCTCCCAGTTAGACCAACTGAAAGCAGCACTCAATGAAAAGCACCCAGAATTAGTCAACAGAAAACTCATAATCTTCCATCAAGATAACAGAAGATTACATGTTTATTCAATGACCAGGCAAAAACTTTTACAGCTTGGCTGGGAAGTTCTAACTCCTTGGCCATATTCACCAGATATTTCACCTTTGGATATCCATTTATTCTGGTCTTCACAAAATTCTCTTAATGGAAAAAAACTTCAATTCCTTGGAAGACTGCAAAAGATACCTGGAACAGTTCTTTGCTCACAAATGATAAAAAGTTCTGGGAAGATGGAATTATGAAGTTCCCTGAAAAATGGGAGAAGACAGTGGAGCAAAAATAAAGAAGCTGTTCGATTAAGTTCTTGGTCAAAATGGTTTCTTTTACTCAAAAACCAAGGAAATTTTTGGCCAATTTAATATTTAATATATTCATAACATATTTGGAAAAAGTGTGAGGCAGGAAAATAATAAAATAAATGAACATAAACCCACTACCTGACAAGACCTATTTCCATTGTAGTCATCTGCGTATTCTTTTCTGAGTCCATTGCTTTGTACCCAGGAGTAACAATTATTCTCAATTTTGAATGTAGCATTTCTTTGATTTTTCTTTTCTCTTTAAATTTGTATGCATAGTCTAAAATTTAGATGATTTATATTTTACAGCTTTAGTTTTATAAAAATTACATTGTAAGTGTTAACCCATGAGAATAATATTTATAATATTTGTTGATGTTTTTCTCCAGATACATGCCCAGGAATGGGATTTCAGGGTTATACAATAGCTCTATTTTTAGTTTTTTAAGGAACCTCTAAACTGTTCTCCAGAGTAGCTGTACCAATTTACATTCCCACCAACAGTGTAGGAGAGTTCCCTCTTCTCCACATCCTCTCCAGCATTTTTTGTCTGTGATTCTTTTGATAGCCACTCTGGCTGGGGCCTTCCCCGGTGGCTCGGTGGTAAAGAACCTGCCTGGCAATGCAGGAGACAAGGATACCATTCCTGAGTCAGGAATGTCCCCTGGAGGGGGAAATAGCAACCCATTCCAGTATTCTTGCCAGGAAAATCCCATGGGCGAGGAGACTGGTAGGCTACATTTTCCATGGAGTCACAAAGCATCAGACATGACTGAGCAACTGAACACACACACACGTTCTGGGTGGTGTGAGATGATATCTCATTGTAATTTTGATTTGCATTTCTCTCATAATTAGTAGGAGAAGGAAATGACAACCCACTCCAGTGTTCTTGCCTGGAGAATCCCAGGGACGGGGGAGCCTGGTGGACTGCCGTCTATGGGGTTGCACAGTTGGACATGACTGAAGCGGCTTAGCAGCAGCAGCAGCAACAGCATAACTGGTAATGTTGAACATCTTTTCACGTGCCTATTGGACATCTGCATGTCTTCTTTGACGACATGTCTACTTAGATATTCTGCCCATTTTTTGACCGGGCTGTTTGTTTTGATGCTGTTAAGCATCATGTGCTGTTTGTAAATTTTGGAGATTATTTTATGATCTGATTAAATAAGATCACATTTGTTAGTCACATAATTTGCGAATATTTTCTCCCTTTCTGTGGGTTATCTTTTCATTTTCTTTATTGTCTTCTTTGCTGTGCAAAAGCCTTTGAGTTTAAGTAGGCCTCAGTTGTTTATTTTTGTTTTTATTTCTATTAGTCTGGGAGAAGGATCAAAAATATATTGCTGTGATTTATGCCAGAGAGTGTTCTGCCTATGTTTTCCTCTGGGAGTTTTATAGTGTCTAGTCTCACATTTTGGTTTTTAATCCATTTTGAGCTTATTTTTCATGTATGATGTTAACGAATGATCCAATTTCATTTTTCTACATGTAGTTGTCCAGTTTTCCTAGCACCATCTGTTGAAGAGACTGTCTTTATAACATTGTATAGTCTTGCCTCCTTTGTTATAGATTAATTGACCATAGGTGCCTAGGTTTATTTCTGGGTTTTCTATCCTGTTTCATTGATCTATATTTCTATTTTTGTGCCAGTATCATATTGTTTTGATGACTGTAGCTTTGTAATATAGTCTGAAGTCAGGGAGCCTGATTCCTCCAGCTCCATTTTTTTTTTTTTCTCAAGATTGCTTTGGCTATCTGGGGTCTTTTGTGTCGTCATGAAAATTTTGAAATTTTTTGTTCTAGCTCTGTGAAAAATGCTGATAAAAAATTATCAACAAAAATGTTGGTAATTTGATAGAGATTGAATTGGATATGTAGATTGCCTTGGGTGGTATAGTCATTTTGACCACGTTGATTCTCCCAATCCATGACGATGGTATATCTTTCCATCTGTTTGTGTCTTCTTTGATTTCTTTTATCATTATCTTATAGTTCTTGGAGTAGAGGTCTTTTTTCTCCTTGTTGCTGTTTAGTCACTAAATAGTGTCCAACTCCTTTGTGGCCTCATAGACTGTAGCCCACATATCTCCTCTGTTCATGGCATTTCCCAGGCAAAATACTGGAGTAGGTTGCCATTTCCTTCTCCAGGGGATCTTTCTGGCCCAGGGATAAAACCTGCATCCCCTGCTTTGGCAGGTTGATTCTTTACCACTGAGTCATAAGGGAAGCCCTTAGGTAGGTTTATTTTGTCTCTTTAAATAGGTTTATTCTGAGGTCTATTTTGGGGGGGGGGGTGTGATGATAAATAGAATTGTTTCTTGAATTTCTCTGTTCATTGTAGCACTGTTTACAATAGCTGAGACATGGAAACAACCTAAATGCCCATCAACAGTGGAATAGATAAAGAAGATGTGGTACATATATGCAAATGTGGTACCAAATGGAATATTACTCAGCCATTAAAGAGAATGAAATAATGCTATTTGCAGCAACATGGATGGACCTAGAGAGTGTCATATGTCAGACAGAGGAGAAATATCACATGACATCTTTATATGTGGAATCTAAAAAAAAAGATACAGTTGAACTTGCTTAGTAAGAGACTCACAGACTTAGGGAATGAACTTATGGTTGCCAGGGATAAGGATGGGGGAGGGAAGAGTTAGGGAGTTTGGAAGGACATGTACACCCTGCTATATTTAAAATGGAGAGCCGACAAAGACCTGCTGTATAGCACATGAGGACTCTGTTCAATGTTACCTGGCAACCTGCACAGGAGAGGAGTTTGGGAGAGAAGGGGTACATGTATATGTATCACTGAGTCCCTTTGCTGTTCACCTGAAACTATCACAACACTGTTTGTTAATCAGCTATGCCCCACACAAAATTAAAAGTTAAAGAAAAGAGATTCATTGAAGTTTTGCGAGAACTCACTCAGTTTCATTATTTTATAATATTATGTTAACGGGCATTTCAATTATTTCCGTTTTTGTGGTTATAAAAATGTCACTATGAAAATTTTGAACTATCTTGTTTCTATGATAACATGTGAGTTTCTCTGGAATAATAGTTTTAAACTATGTGTTTGAAGTCATTATCAGATCATAAAATAAATTAAGCCTTAATCAGAAATTTTTATGAATGAAGTAGTTGAATGAAAAATCATCAGATTAAGGGTATTCATAAAGCTTTCAGTTTCATATTTTTATGTTTTGAATATACTGGGTAGAAAAACAAGATAAAGCTAAATTGCTTTCCAAATGATTGTATCAATTAACAATTCCAATAGTGATAGATACTGTTTCCTTTGTTCTATATTCTTGCTAATGCTTAATATTGCCAGATTTCTTATTTATTTTTAGCATTTAGTATGAAATTTAATTTAGTTTTTAACTTTCATTTCCTTGATTACTGGTGAGACTGAGTATTTTTTCATATGTTTGTCCTCAATACATCTTATGTAAAACATTTCTCATATGTTTTGCCCATTCACCATTAGGTTGTCTTTTACCTTATTGCCTTGATGCAAGAACTTTATATAGTACTACTTTGGGCTTTCCAGGTGGCGCTTGTGGTAAGGAATCTGCCTGACAATGCAGGAGACCTAAGAGATGCAGGTTCGATCCCTGGGTCGGGAAGGTCCCTTGGAGGAGGAAATGGTAACCCACTCTAGTATTCTTACCTGGAGAATCCCATGGACAGAAGAGCCTGGTGGATTACAGTTGATGGGGTCACAAAGAGTTGAACACAACTAAGCATGCACAGTACTATTTTATTTATTTTTTGGAAAATATCTTCTCCCATTTTGTGATTTGTTTCCATTTTCTCTATTATATTTTGATAAGTAGAAGTGTTTAGTTTTAATGTAGTCATATATTTTTATATTATGGCTAGTGCTTTTGGGTATTTTTTGTAAACCTTTTCTACTCCAAAGACATAAAATATATTCATAAATTTTCTTCTAACAGTTTAAAAGATTTCACTTAAAATGTAATATGAAGTAGGGATCAAAGGACATTTTGTTCCATAAAGACACTAAATTGTCCTAACATCACTGGTTGCATAGGCCATCCTTTATTCAATGATCTGCAACATTATTTATTTAATATGTCTAGTTGCCACATATGTAAGGGTCTTTTATTGTTTTAATTATTAGACAATGTATTACCAGATAAGAGCTCAGTATATCTTAATCAGAAAACTCTTGGCATTTGGGGTAATACTATGTAAGGCTTTATACTGCCTCACATATTGCAAGACTGCCTCACACACTGCAAGATACTAGTTTTTGTTAAAAAGCATTTTCCTAATCATTGTAAGAAAATCATTCCCACCCGCACGATTTTAAGCACTCTACTGATAACATGATCAATTGAAAACCATTGTGTATGGATTTACAACAGATAGTAGGGCAGATCCTTATTTTTCTTTTTAGTTTGTTTCAATGACCTTACTTTTTCTTTCACATGTTGGAAAATCTTGAGTAGCTCCTCAAAACATTCTGTTGGAATTTTGATTAAAATTATATCGAATTTATAGTCCAATTTGGGCAGAATTGATATATAAGTCTATCTTCCTACTCATGAGTAACATCTGTTTACTCAGGTCTTCTCTAATGTCTTTAATGAAGTTTTTAAAAAGTCCATGAAACACTTGCTTTTCTTTTGTTATTTTTAGGTATAATATTTTTTATCATCATAAATGGGAAACTCT
This sequence comes from Okapia johnstoni, assembly GCA_024291935.2. NCBI lineage: Eukaryota > Metazoa > Chordata > Mammalia > Artiodactyla > Giraffidae > Okapia > Okapia johnstoni. The sequence goes on from CM044309.1 coordinate 8,500,306, forward strand.
ATTTGTGTTCTTCAGAATATGGGCAAGCAGTTGACTTCTCTATATTAACTTAATATCTGGTCACCTTTCTAAGCTCTCACTTTAAACCTAATGATCTGTTAACACTACTTTAGCTTTTTGCCTGTGTTGGCAATCATATCATCTGTGATAGTTCTATTTTTCTCTTACAATCTTTATATGTCTTATTTCCTTTCCTTTTCTTACTAGTCAAGACTTTGTATTGGTTTTATAGGGCTCTCATCAGACTGTAGGAACATGGTAAATTTAAAGAACAGAAACTCATTCTCTCACAGGTCTGAACATCAGAAGTCTGAAATCAAGACATTGGTAGCTTTGGTCGGCACCTTCTTGAGGCTCTTGAGGGAGCATCTCCTCCATGCTTCTCTGCTAGCTTTTGATGACTGTTGGCAATCCTTGGCATCCCTTGGTTTACAGCTGCATAACTCCAATCTCTCTTCCTGTTTCTCATGACTTTCCCTCTTTGTGTTTGTTCTCTCATCTCTGTCTCCTTTCTCTTATGAGGACAGACTCCATGGATATAGAACCCATCTGAAATTTAGGATGTTCTTATCTTCAGATCCTTAGCTGCATCTGCGAAGACCTTATTTTCAAATAAGGTCAAACTCCAGGTGTTAGGACTCTGGCATTTCTTTTGAGGAGAAATAATTCAACCCACAACAGACTTCCAAGAAAATATTGATTAGAAACAGGCTAATATGTTCAATTACCTCAACTCTTAGGTTTTAATTTTTATAAAGATGGTATGCTTATTTTTAATTAGACAGACTATTTTTAGCTTACATTTATTTGATTATCTCAACTTCTTGCTTCTTAGATCTTATTTTTGGAGTCTTTTTTTTTTTTTCTTTTCTATGAGGTATGTTTCACAGAAGTTTCTTTAGTAAATTTCTTATGGGAGTAAATGCTGAGCTTTTTGATTTTCCTGAAAATGTTTTTATTTACTCTCATCATTAAAAGCAGTTATGCTGCATACAGTGTTCTGAATTAAATTATTTTCTCATCACACCTTAAAATATCATTCTATTTTCTTGGCATTGATTTTGAGAAGTTGCCTATTGATGCTTCCTTTAAAAGTAATTTCTTTTTGAATGCTTTAAAGAACTTCCTTTTGTATTTGATGTTCTGAAGCTTCACGACAATGTAATTTTTTTTTATACTGCTTGCCATACATTTTGATTTCTCTGAATGCATGCCTCCTATTGTTCTAGAAAATTATCTCTATTATCTCTTTGACTACTGTTTCTCCATTAAAAAAAAGCTTCTTATTTTGACACAGATTTTTATTGGTTTCTCATTCTTTCCTCCATGTCCTTTAAAATTTCTTTCATTTTTCATTTCCATCTTCTCATGTCTTTATGCAGCATTCTGTTAAAACTTTTCTTAACTGTGTTTGTTTGATTTAACCATTGTGCTTCTATTTTATTGTTGTACATTTATTGCATTGTTCTAATTTTCATTTCTAAAAGTTCTATTTGGTTCTTTCTCAAATAAGCTATGTTATTTTTGATGTTATCTACTAATTGCTTATTTTTTAAACTATATTTTTCTTTAAACTCTTTACACACAATCTATATCTGATATTTCCAATATCTAACATTCTTGGGACCCTGATGTTATTATTTTTTTCTGCTGACTTTCACTTATGGTAACTTGCTTTCTTATGTCATTGTGTGTGTGTGTGTGCTGTTTTTTGTGTTATGAACATACACTGCATGTAACTTTAGGTTTGTTTCATCTTCTAGATAAGTTGAGTCTCATAGCGCATAATTTATTCTGTAAAATAAATTGAGGTCTTAACCAGAAAATGTTTTCATCTACAGAGAATTTGTGTTTTTTTCACTTATGATATAAGGGCTGCTCCCAACCTCATGAAAGGTGCTCCCAACCTTATGGTGCGAAATGAAACCATTTTAGCACCATTCTCGACCTCAAGTTCAGCTTTGCTTCCTTGTAGAGCCCAGAGTCATTTCTGATTTCACCTAGGATCTGAATTTTTCCCCAGGTACACATTGCTTTTACATTACTATCTATTCCTTTTCAGTTGACGTTAGTTTTTAAATGTTTGTTGTGAACTATCTTGGGCGGTATTTTCGGAGTTGAGTACACGCCGTATAAGAGAAATGTATATTGGAATGTTCTTTCTGTCATCTCACCGTTGCTCTCTTTCTTCTTGCTACATTCATGAGAAGTAGGAAGATGGGCCATGTTTCCCTTTACCTTCCATTCACATAACATAATGATAACTTAGAGTTGAATCTTATTTCACTAAACATGAGTTAGTAAAGCTGTTAAAATGTGGATTTCAGATTTAAATTTGTATCTCAAATTTACAAATCAGTTCCATTTATTCATCATAAACTATGACTTCCTTTTTAAAATTAAAGATGTGACTTCTTAGGACAGCTATAAAGTCTTCTTGGAAATCATACTATTCTTAAAACAGATTTTGTCAAGTTAAGTTTAAGTGAATCAGAACATACGGATTATACATTCATTAAAATATACACATGGGTTGTGAAATGACAGAAAAGTGTGTTTGGCAAAACCCATTTAGCAACATTCCTCTGACCTTGAGCATTTAAGTGATATGCATGGATACCTTTGGGGCCACACCATAATTTGCTACCCAGGGTGGGGACCAGCCTTCCCTTCTCCAGCCCAAGTTACTGGTGCGTAACTAGAAACAGACATGAGTTCAGATGCTGTGCTAAGAAATTAAGCCTCAATCTCAGCCTTTCCAAGGCATTGAAATTTCCAGCTCTCGATTTTCATTCTCACACTACTTCATTTCCCCAGTGTGCCAAAGGGTTGAATACAGTGCTCATAACTTCATGTTCAAATTCTTTCCTGAATCAAAGAAATAATCATGAGAAAAAAATTAATTTTAGGCTTTGTATAGTAAATGTGTAATTATTTTTTTCCAAGAAGCAGTGATTACTTTTCAATTCCATTTATGCTTTTATTATGGGGCAATAATGATTCATATATATATTAGCAAAGCTTATTTATAGTCTGGCTCCAGATAGATGTCTGTAACTGTCCTTGGTCCTTAAAATCTTAGCAGAAGGAAGAAACTGCTAGGTCTATTTGCATATAAGAAAATTGACAATTCTTTGTTGTCAAGGGCTTCCTATAACCCTAATTTTGGGGCTTTGTATACATTAGGCTTTTTAAAAGGGGGAGTTGAATTGGAAATCTGTCTTTTTTTTGGTTCCAAGTTATATGTATGGATGGGGCTTCCCAGATGGCTCAATGGTAAAGAATCTGCCAATGCAGGAGGCACAAGAGATGCAGGCTTGACCCCTGGTCAGGAAGATCCTCTGGAGAAGGAAATGGCACTTGCTCCAGTGTTCTTGCCTGGAAAATTCCATGGATGGTGGAGCCTAGTGAGCTACAGTCCGTGGGGTTTCGAAGAGTCGGACATGACTGAGCAACTGCATGTGCACACATGCATATGTATAGATACATGTAGATATATAAGCATGAAGCCGCTGGATTAAATTCTTTGAAAAAAGATGACAGACATACCTGTAGAATCTTGCAGGTGTTGTTTACATTCATTCATAGTAGCATCGGATCCTGTATATAGGTGCTAATTTTTCAAAGTTATGGCAATTATGTTGTGGAAGTTTGGGCATGGGGATTTATTCAGAAAACACTGGAAGAATCTGCTTTTACTGCTGTCTTAAAATCTTATAAGAGCTATAAACTAATAGCATTAGAGAATAGAAGGTGAAGTGTTAAAGCTAAGCCTATATCTACTACTACATTCGTGATACAAATAGAATACTTCTTCAGAAAGTTCCATATGAAAAGCATCACATCTTTTAACAAGAGAATTTTGTTCTATTTACTGACTCTCAAGTATCAGCTGACATCAAGGAAGATCATAATTGGTTTTTGAGATATTTCTGGCATAAGTAGCCACATTTCTCATAGGGTACAAAAGAAACACAGCAAATAGTTCACCTAATTGTGTCTTATAATAATGTTTTCTTTAAAAATGTTAAATTATTAATTAAATTAACCAGGTTGACAATCACTCATAACATTATTTTACATATTTATATAATATTCAGTTTCAAAGCAAAGGTAATACGTGGTTCTTCCGCACCAAATATCAGTGATTTATTATTGAATGATCTGTCCTTGCTTTCCCAATTATGCTTCTGAGCAAAGTGTTACAAACCTTTCAAGTCTTCTCTCTTCCTCACTCGTACTTCTCTCAAGTCCAGTTCTGAATCACACGATGACACGCAGTTTGCAGGTTTCTGACTGTTTGCACAGAAGAGAAATCACTGTTTTGGCTCCGTGTGTCTTTCTGCTCCACATGGACTGGTTTCAGTAAGAAGATGGAAAAATTGTGAGCTCCTCACACGGTTTTGTAGGCAGGAGCTGGGGCCCTGCCCCAAGGGTGCGTAACCCACACGATTGTCTAATAATGATCTATTCTCGTCGGGAGACAGTAATTTTCTTTCCTTTCGCTCTTCTTTTCCCTCGGCCCCCATTTCCTTCAAAGCCTAGAGCTGGTATAGAAATTAATTTTCATTGAAATGGTTAAGATCACTTTCAACTATTTCAGCAGAATTTCAGTTCTTTTGAAAAAAACAACAACAAAAAAACGTTTCTTTCTTAAACAATCTGTGCAACTTTTCCAGAGGGTTTAGAAATTGAATTTAAGCCTAATAATACTCACTGTTTAAATGGAAGGGACTAGTTCTTTCTTTATAGACCAGTTGGGAAGCAAACCTCTTTCAGACTCTAGTTTCTTAACCTGATATTTGGTAGTGAGAAGTTTTTCACTTGGCAGATACATTAATTGCATTATTTTCAAAATATTTCTCATTTCAATTGAAAATGTAAGGTGCCTGTCAGGGAGTCAGGGGAATGAGACTTAGCACCCTCTCTGCAAGGCCCAGAGTAAATGTCACTTCCTCAGGGAATACTTCCCAACCATGCCCAAAGGAGCCTGACCCATTCGTCTTTAGCTCAGCCCACTATTTATATTTTTCACAGCATTGATCACAGTTTCTGATGGCTAGTTTTAAATTTACTCCCTCATAGCTCAGTTGGTAAAGAATCCGCCTGTAATGCAGGAGACCCTGGTTTAATTCCTGGGTCGGGAAGATCCCCTGGAGAAGGGATAGGCTACCCACTCTAGTATTCTTGGGCTTCCCTGGTGGCTCAGCTGGTAAAGAATCCGCCTGCAGTGTGGGATGCCTGGGTTCAATCTCTGGGTTGGGAAGATCCCCTGGAGAAGGGAAAAGCTATCCACTCCAGTATTCTGCCTGGAGAATTCCATGGACCGTATAGTCCATGGGGTCACAAAGAGTCAGACACGACTGAGTGACTTTCACTTTCACTCACGTAATAATTTGCCTCTTTCATTAGGCTGTGTGTCCCCATAACCAAGTCCATGTCATATATTCTAAGATCGTCTTTGCCCTGTGCCTGGCAAAAGTCGATGCTCAGTTAATAATAAAAGCACGGTCCTCAAAATAACAAGTTTTCCATATTGCACATATGCCATTAGATTGGGCTTTTAAATATAAGGTAAATAAATTGTGTAAAATAAGCCATGTAAACCAAATGAATATTTCTTAGAGAATGTGAACTTTGTATTCATTTATCTTCTAGGTCCCAATTTATGACCACTACATTAATGTAGGGTTTTTTTGTGATTAATTATTTACAGGGAATTGAAATAATCTGTATCAAAAAGGAAGATTCTATTTGGAATAGCTTTCATCTATCTGAAGGCCCTGGATGTGTGCATGCTCAGTTGCTTCAGACTCTTTGTGACCCTATGGACTGTAGCCTGCCAGGCTCCTCTGTCTTGGGATTCTCCAGGTAAGACTATGAGTGGGTTGCCACGCCCTCCTACAGAGGATCTTCCCGACCCAGGGACTGAACGTGCGTCTCCTGTGTCTCCTGTATTGCAGATGGATTCTTTACCACTGAGCCACCAGCGAAGCCTTCTGAAGGCCCTGCTAGACACAAATTGCAAAATCTACAGCAGATTTTTACAGGTTTGCTGAAATGATACTAATTACATTAGCTGTCAAACAACAAGGAAAAAGGAAACACTATTTGAAGAAATTTGTAAATGATTAAAGGGGCAGCAGTTTCAGAATCCAGGTGCAAAGGTGAATATGGAAATTTACATTGAATCCCTTAATTCAAAACTTCTGTTAATCATGATCTAATGGGCTTGATTTTCTTACTGACTACACAGTCTTGACTTGATGATACTTTTTTTCTACCACATTATTTTCTTAGACAATCAAAGGAAATTTTGTATCCACATGATGGAAGAGAAATTAATAGCAAAATATAGTAACATTTTAATTTATCTTGTATGATAAAGACAAATTTATATAAAATGAAAAAGGATAACTTCAACAGTCAGAAGGAAAAAAATCTGTATCAGCTGTTTTCAAACTTTTTTAATTTGAAGATTTTTAAACTGTAGAATATTTTTTCAAATGAATTCTGAATTATGCATGTCTGTTGTGTGTAAATATATAATACATGAATTAGCATGCATACATACCAGCCAGTAAGAGTGAGGCTAATATGGTTGGCATACAAATGGAAGACTGGAATCCTTCCCTCTCGGTTCTTCCTTACATTGGTAGTAGACTTTGAGGTCCTTATTGACCACCTCATTCTTTCTCAACCTGGGACAATTAGGTCTCAATGCCCTAAGTTATCCATTGTTTATGTAGAATTAACTTCTCTTTCATGAGTCTAGTATAGTACGAATTATGTACCATCCTTGAAAGAATTGAGAAATTAGTCGCTCAATTCATTTTCCATGGTCTGTGATTCATATGAGAAAACCAACAAGGCTATAAGCAATTTGAAAACCACTGACATAAGTAGCAGAAAACGACTATATCATTATATAGAATAGGTTTGGCATATACACTACGATGGTTCTGCCCTTTCCCCTTCACTTACCCATAGTAGACACTGCTAACCAATCACAGCATTGTTTGCTCCTGTTTCTGGACAATGTCTTCCAATCCCCCTGAACACCCTGCTCTAGGCAGCCATTATCAATCCATCAAAATTAAGACTATAAGATGAAACCAAACTGCCATCCAGGTATCAGAGATATTTAAAGTGATTGAAAAAGATAGATGAAGAAGTACCTGATTTCCCTACTTCAAAGGCTGTAACTAGAAACAAATATACATAAGAGTATAAGGTAAATTAAATATCATGGATAAGATTGCCAGTTACTATATATTATCTAAAAATACGTCAGCTCTTTAGGTTGTTTGACATATCGTTTTTCTGTATTTCTTTAAAATGGTCATATAAATTTGGCATATAGATGTACAGAAAAGGAAAAACACACACGTGTACAGTGGTGTGCCTATTTAAAAGGAGAGTGACATCCTTATTAGTGGCTGAAAAAAAGGAGAAAATTAAACTTTAAAAAATATGCAAATGAAGATAACCTTTGAGAAAAAGAAATCAAAATTAGAATATGGCTTATGAAATGGCTGAATTTTTTGTGCATATATGCACAGTATGGATCATATAATCCCTTAAACATATACAGTGATGGCTCAATAAAGACCCTATAGATAGAAGAAACAGCCGCGTCCTCTGCCCCTCCCCCCAATCTCTTTCTTTTGCAGATAGAGCATATCATTCTGATCCTTCTGTAGATTTATGCCTGTTCAGACTCTGTGGATAGATGGCACAGCCAGGTGAGGAGCTTACCACTTTTTTTAATCTAGTTTTTAAATTGGATGAGTATTTTTATTGGATGAATGACTGTTTGGAATCATACAAATGACTTGGTCTAATGTAATGAATTCTTCCCAATTAGAAGATTTGAAAAGCCATATTCTAAAAAAAGTTAGAAGAATGAAAGACACTAGCATAGAATCTTCTCAGTGATCTCAAGTGGACTCATTTGGTGGATCTGAACAACAATGGAGAAATTTCTATTCACGTCTCTGAAGATCTTCAGCAAGAAGTTTAGAAATCTTGGTCTAATGGAATAGGAGCCTTCTATGAAGACCCTGCAAAAAGGAATAGCTATAATGACATGGCTCAAGAATATCATCTTTATTCTGAGTTGCTAATTTTAATATTTTTATTTACAATCTATTTCAGAAATTAGGCTAATGTTTTTACGGCGTGAACAAACTTTAATCAAAATGGCCTTTTTACAGAACAAACTTCTCTTCAGCTTGCAAACTGCTGAAAGTGTTAGTCACTCAGTTGTTCCCAACTCTTTGTGACCCCGTGGACTGTAGCCCACCAGGTTCCTCTGCCCAGGGGATTTTTCCAGGAAAAGATACTGGAGTGGTTTGCAATTTCCCTCTCCTGGAGATCTTCCAGAACCAGGGATCAAACCCAGGTCTCCTGTACTGCAGGCAGATTCTTTACTGACTGAGCTACCAGGGAAGTCTTTAGGCAAGCAATTTTGTTTGCATATTTGTAGCACCATTAAATAGAACTGGAGAAGTAAGTTTTTGTTTATACATCTTTGTGTTGTAAATCTTAAATTTTTCTTGTGGCTGCCAAAGGGGGGTAAAAAAAGAAATGAAATCAATGTTTGTATTTAATCTTGAAAATATGATGAGAAGATACGGTGTGTGTGTTCTTTTTTTGTCTTGCTTACTTTCTAGAATAAAATTTATGACACATATATTTACAGATAGGGGCTTATTGCTTTAATACCAAACATGCCTATCCTCTCATATTTTATCCTGGCTTCTTAATGCATGTGTGCTTAGTCATTCAGTCCTGTCTGACTCTTTGTGATTCCGTGGATTGTAGCCCGCCAGGCTCCTCTGTCCATGGGATTTTCCAGGCAAGAGAACTGGAGTGGGTTGCCATTCCCTTCTCCAGGGGATCTTCCCAACCCAGGGATCAAACCCAGGTCTTCTATATTGCAGGTGGATACTTCTTCACCATCTGAGCCACCAGGGAAGCTTCTTATAGTAATAAACTTCTCTTATACCTTTATCTTCTAAGTTCCAATTTTTCTTTCCCTGTGTAGGAATTCCTGCTGGGATTCTCTACCCTGAGGCCTACATTTGTTTGGTTTTGATCATTTGGGACTTGACTCATATCTTACACTTTGAGTCCCACCTGAGTTTAAATCTCAGGCTGTATGGTTGGGTCTTTGTTACATATTTTTACTCCAGAAACTGATAGCTCTTTCACCTGGGCTGATGATGATGGTGATAATAAATAATATCTCCATGTATTAAAAGGAGTTTTGTATATGCACTTCACATACATTATCTCTGACATAGAACACAGACTATCATTATCTCCATCTTATCGACAAAGAAACCTAGGGTCAGAAGGATTAAATAGATTGTCCAAGGTCCACAGCTAGGAGGTGGCAGTGCTAGAGTCAAAACAAGGCCTGTTGATCTCTAAGTTTCCTTATTCTTTCTAGACAACACACAAGAACTCTCTGATTGTTGTTCCTCTGCCTTGTGGGTAGACTTAGCATTCTTTCATTTGTCCATTCAACAAATATCTAAGGAACAACTATATCAAGTTAGGCAGGATGCTAAACGCTGGGAGATGTAACATTGATATACCAAATAATTATGACTTGACCTTAGAGGCATCCAAGAACACTTCAAATCTCCAAGAACAAGAGTCAGCAGGCTTTTTTTTTTTTTATTCCAGATAATGAGATGCTATAAAAGGGTATTTAGATAGGAATGTGTATACATGCTTCCCGGGTGGTGCTAGTGGCAAAGAACATGCCTGCCATTACAAGAACTGCAGATTCAAACCCTGGGTCAGGAAGATCCTCTGGAGGAGGGCATGGCAACCAGTGTTCTTGCCTGGAAGGTCTCATGAACAGAGGAACCTGGAGGGCTACAGTCCAAAGAGTCGCAAAGAATTGGACAGGACTGAAGCAATTTAACATGCATAGATGTGTATGTATAGTCACATATTTTAGACATACTATTCTGATCACAATGAAGAGTATATACTCAATTTTATACATAAGGGAGTAAAGAAAAATCAATAAGTAATCTAGTAAGAAACGATTTATCTAATCAAGGTGAGATGAGGAATAAACAAAGAGGAGCCTGAGGAACACTTAGGTTGAATGATCAGAACTCACTGACTGATTCAGTAGGGTTTGATCAGAACTCACTGACCGATTCAATAGGGTTTGATCAGAACTCACTGACCGATTCAATAGGGTTTGATCAGAACTCACTGACCGATTCAATAGGGTTTGATCAGAACTCACTGATCGATTCAATAGGGTTTGATCAGAACTCCCTGACCGATTCAATAGGGTTTGATCAGAACTCCCTGACCGATTCAGTAGGGTTTGATCAGAACTCACTGATCGATTCAATAGGGTTTGATTAGAACTCACTGACCGATTCAGTAGGGTTTGATCAGAACTCCCTGACCGATTCAGTAGGGTTTGATCAGAACTCACTGACCGATTCAATAGGGTTTGTAGGAGAGAAAAGCATCAAAACCTGTTCTGAGATCTCTAGACTAGGAGAGGAGATGGAAAATAACACAAATTACAGAGTTAACGTTTCAAAAAGAAACACATTTGAGGAAGAATATAGAGTTTAGTTTGGAACTTGTTGCATTTGAGCACCTGTGGGAAGTCAGACACATTTCCAATAAGTAGTTGAGAATTCCACCCTGGAGCTCATGACCATGGTTAAGGGTTGACAGAGAGATCTGTGAATCATCCATGAAAACATGATAGCTGAAATCATAGGAATAGATACAGGGGAGAAGGTGAAAGACTAAGGAAAGAGGCCAATGGTGAACATCAGAGTGGAACTGATATTTAAAAAGGCAAGTAAGAAAAGAGGAACTTGTGAAGGAGACTGTTGTGTGTTGCAGAAATGTCCATGATTCTCGCTTCGTTCCCCTCGGTTACTGTATTCCATGTCAGACCAGCTTCAAGTAATGAGTGAGGGGAAGACTGATGGCAGAAGAAATGGAGACAGAGACAGAAATCTACATACCCAAAGTAATTAAAAACAAGTTCCTGTCCTGGAGGAGGAGATTGAATGCAGGAAAGTGATAGTTTTCAGCACAATGATCTTCAGTGTCTTCAACTGTAAAATCACATGGCTGGACTTGATGATCGTGTAAAATGTTTTCTTTTCTTATTTTCTACCATACTTGGGAGGCAGAGAAACTTGGTAATTATACACACATGTTTTGAAATCAAACAGGCATGGGGGTGATCCAAATGCCTTTCCATAATATCTGTATGTTCATTCCAAGATTATGTAAACAAAGTCTGAACTTTCTAGCACGAACAATCATAATATTGTTAATATTAATAATAATCATTAACAATTAGGGTTATAGATGTCATTTAACTAGACGCTGTATAAAATTCACTGACATGGTGCCTGGCACAGAATAAATGGAAAATAGTTTTTTGCTATGAAAGTCAGGTGGGTCTTAGGAAGCATTACTACAAACAAGCTAGTGGAAGTGATGGAATTCCTACTGAGCTATTTCAAATCCTAAAAGATGATGCTGTGAAAGTGCTGCACTCAATATGCCAGCAAATTTGGAAAAGTCAGCAGTGGCCACAGGACTGGGAAAGGTCAGTTATAATTCCAATCCCAAAGAAAGGCAATGCCAATGAATGTTCAAATTGCCGCACGATTGCACTCATCTCACATGCTAGCAATGTAATGTTCAAAATTCTTCAAGCCAGGCTTCAACAGTATGTAAACCAAGAACTTCCAGATGTACAAGCAGGATTTAGAAACGGCAGAGAAACTGGAGATCAAATTGCCAACATTTGTTGGATTATCGAAAAAGCAAGGGAATTCCAAAAGCATATCTACTTTGTTCTATTGACTACGCTAAAGCCTTTGGCTGTGTGGATCACAGCAAACTATGGAAAATTCTTAAAGTGATGGGAATACCATACCATTTTACCTGCCTCCTGAGAAACCTGTATGCAGGTCAAGAAGCATATGGTTAAAACTGGACATGGAGTAACAGACTGTTTAAAATTGGGAAAGGAGTATTACAAGACTATATATTGTTACCTGCTTATTTAACTTACTCATAGAGTACATCATGCGAAATGCTGGGCTGGGTGAAGCACAAGCTGGAAACAAGATAGCTGGGAGGAATATCAATAATCTCAGATATGCAGATGACACCACTCTAATGGCAGAAAGCAAAGCGGAACTAAAGAGTCTCTTGATGAAGGCAAAAGAAGAGAGTGAAAAAGCTGGCTTAAAACTCAACATTCAAAAAGAATGCCTAAGATCATGGCATCCAGTCCCATCACTTTCTGGCAAATGGGGAAAAAATGGAAACAGGGACAGACTTTATTTTCTTGGGCTCCCAAATCACTGCAGATGGTGACTGCAGCCTGAAATTAAAAGACACTTGCTCCTTGGAAGAAAACCTATGACAAACCTAAATTGCATTTTAGAAAACAGAGACATCACTTTGCTGACCAAGATCTGTCTAATCAAAGCTATGGTTTTTCCAGTAGTCTTGTACGAATGTGAGAATTGGACCATAAAGAAGGCTGAGTAGTGAAGAATTGATGCTTTCTATTCTGTGGTGCTGGAGAAAACTCTTGAGAGTCCCTTGGGCTGCAAGTCTATCTTAAAGGAAATCAACCCTGAATATTCATTGGAAGGACTGATGCTGAAGCTGAAGCTCCAATACTTTGGCCACCTGATTGGAAGAGCTGACTCATTTGAAAAGACCCTGATGTTGGGAAAGATTAAAGGCAGGAGGAGAAGGGGATGACAGAGGATGAGATGGTTGGATGGCATCACTGACTCAGTGGACACAATTTTGAGCAAATTCCAGAAGATAGTGAAGGACAGGGAAGCATGGCGTTCTGCAATCCTTGGGGTTACAAAGATTCAGACATGACTGAACAACAACAATCATCATCATTATCATCACTACCTCTAAAGCTTGAATAATTTCTTTTATAATTTGAACTTAAGTTTGCCCTACTCTATTCCCTACCTGTTATTCTAGTTCTGTTTAATAACAGTGTTTTGTGGTTTTGGAGTACTTGACAGTTTCACAATATGCTTTTATATCATCAAATTAGGATTTACTGAACTTAGTTGTATGGTCTCCTTTGACCATCTTCACTTCTCTGGCTTTATAAGCTGAGAATCAGAGATAGGGATGGCTCAAAGTGGTGGCAGCAGGTTTAAGTTGCAGCTGTCAGTAAAGGAAGGAATAAGAAATAATAAGAAAAGCACAGACATCTGAAACCTTTCAGGGTAGGGGAAATGCACAAACCTTCAAATGTTAATTATACTATTATATTTCTGCACCAAATAATAATTAATGTGCCTGACGATGACCCTGCTTAATCAGTAAAAGATTAAATCATGTATATAGTCTGTTTTCTAAGGTCGGACATTTTTGAAGGCTAAGGTTGAGCAACAAAACATGTTCTTGGAGTGGAATGAAGGATGGAAGCCAGGACAGTGCAGAAGCATACAGGCTGAGCTGCTCTTATTGTGGGAAGTGAAGATTAAGACTCCAATTTCACCTAAATAACCTAACATCCTTGTTGCACAGGAAGGCGTCCTCCAGAACTTCAGGAGGGCCCATGGAAAACAATGCAAATTAAAACATTGGAATTATTTTTTCCAGAAAATGCACATCAAAAATATTTAAAATACAGTATTGGTGCATTAATGGGTAAATTATCTGGGAAGAAAATCAATCATACTGAAAACTGCAGTCCTTCGCAGTTCTAGATAAGTAAAACTTTATTCTTTCTTTCAGGGTAAGAAATCATCTTAAATGTCATTTTAAATTTTTTATAGAACAATCTTATTTACATTCACAGAAGTGTTACTCTCATGGAAAAATCTCAAATCAAATTCTTTCATTTTCATGTCATAAGTCAGTCTTCCTGTGCATACTGTATCCCCACTTAAGTATGCATTACTAGTCTCTTAAAACATAGTGTCATTACTAACTTTTAAAGGTTTTCTTTTATCCATGAACTCAAAACAAAATCTAATAAATATTCATTTTCAAGCAAAGAACAAATAATTAAGTAGTAGACTAAAAGTTACAAATTAATATTAAGAGTGATACCATTGTAGACGAAAAGAAAAATTTAATTGATACCTGTATAACCTCAGGGCTTTCAAAGAACACCAGTCAGTCAGCATGACACATACATAAGTTTTACAAACATAATTTATTTTTATTTTATTACCTACGAGCATTAGGATATACTTTCTTGACTGTAATAATTGCTTGCAGTTAATTACAAATGAAACAGAAGTGCTGGCAATATTGGAGACTTGTATTCTGCATAAAACTGGAAATTACTGCTATTACTCTTGGTTGCTAGAGAATATTAGGTCATAGATGCTAATTAGCAATTCATAGCCCTCCTACAGGGGGAAATCTCATTATAGGATGAAACCATCTTACTAGTCAAACACACCACTCATGACTTTCGGATCAGTTTTGTTTGAGCAATTATAAGGTATAAAAACTAAAGATTTACCTTTTTTTTGTAAGAAGGAAACCATGACTTATACAGTCTCACTGCTTCAAGAAAAACAGTTGAATCACATTTTGAGTTTCATAGTTTTTACATAGAAATCAATTAAAAAAATAAGACCAAAGTTTTAATCAACACAAGGTAGATACGATGAGGTCTCCCATGCAATACCTGTTCGCAAAACAAAAACTTAGAGAATAAAAGAATATGTGGAATGGGAGAGAAACAAGGATGGTTCTAGGACCTTCCCAATGTGTAATTTGTCATACAGTCATGCACTCAGTCACACACACACAACCTTCCATGATTATTTTTATACATATATATTATATATACACATGTATGTATATATAATATTTTATCTTTATATATATATGTAAATACATATTTATAGAATCTTTTTTCATTTTCTTTTTTATTACAGCCAGATCCTGGGCTGCTTCTGGATTTTTTTAAGGGAACTTTTGATACTGTGATTTATTAAAATATATCCATGCCCCACAGTACACATATATTTTTCCTAAGCACATAATCATTTGAGGAAATATTCATAGAAAAAGGAACATGTTAAAACTCAAAACTGAATTTCGTTATTCCTACTAAGGCGAAAGAATTTAGATAATGTATAAATCCTGGCTATTTAATTATATTAGGTTTTATATTAAAACATAAACTATACTAGTAGTTTATATTATCCTGAAAAAAGGATATTAAATCCTTCATATTTCTCTTCTGGGACACACTTGTGTATGCACACACATATGCATACACAAACACTGGTGACCTAGAAAATTCCTTAATGCGTGAAACAAGAAACCAAGGAATAAATCAGAGTCACTGGAATATACGGCTTCTTTATATTAAAGAGGCATATTCATTTCTTCTCAGTGTAATGACACACCCCACTTTTAATTGAACTCTTCTTATGGTGCATCCATTTCACCCGTGGAAGTAAAATTAATTCAATGAGCAAAAACCTGTAAAAATGGGAAGCGTTAGTCTTTCTTCTCTGTGTACTATCAGAGGCTCCATGTGATACAAAATGTATCTGCCCTCCTCTTAAGCTCTTGTCAAGCCTTAACACAGGCTAGACTCAGATTTAAATGAACTCTAGAGTTCATTAAGCAAAGGAGAAGAAGAATCAGATTTAGTGAAAAATATTGAGGGAAACAGGCTCACTCTGTTCTTAATCAGATGGTGGGCAGTGGGGGGAGCTAGTAGTGTCCTATTGTAACCTGTACATGTCATTCTTAAAAGAAGACTGCTTCCCTGCTTGCATGAACTGAATCAGACCTGTGTTATGGGAAGTTTCAGTTCGAAGTGTCCTGGCTCGTCCCCATGAAAGCACTTTAACTTACTGGACAGCACGCTACAGTTTTTATGTTTGAATATATACTACTATTGCCATGGTATATGTGGACCAGCCATTGTGCCTGCTAATAAAATAATGCAACATTGGTATTTCATTTTGTTTTGTTTCATAGTAATATGCGTTAATTGAAAACTCCATTAGAAAATTCAGTAAGGGAGAAAATACCTAATTTCTACAGTAGAAATAATTATGTAATTTTTTGTTAACATTTTGATGTCTGTGCCTCTATCATCTGCCTAAAAAAACAACTATTGTAACACTTTATATATATGGAATAATTTATAGTTCAAAGGCTGTTTCAAATTTGGTTCTTCACAAAAACTCGAGGAGGAAGAGACCAATAAGACTAGACTCTGATGTGTGTGTATGCGTATCTTATTTATCATCTTTCTCTACCAATCGTCCCACCTGTTCCATCAAAAGCAAAGGTTAATTATGCTTCTGTGGAGCTATCTAGCAGAAGGCTACTTTTCTTCCACCAAATTACAACAAGGGTAAATTAGAGGTTTTCAGAACTTCAGGGTTTTGATTGATGAATTCATTAGCTCACCTTTTCAAAGTGAGGACTCATGTTTTAAATATTTTATGTATAATTTGCATGTTGGCATTTTTAAAGGCTTAAAAAAAATTAAACAGCACTTTAAGAGAAAGGTCAAACTGGTCACCTTGGAGGCTGGATGCCTTTGTGATGCAGAGGAAGAGGTAGGATTGTCTTCTTTGCTTTCTCTACCCTGAAAACCAGTTTGTCTTGAGGTCCATGAGGTCCTTGTATTATGAATTTAGAACAAGGACAAATACATTTAATGAGATATTGGAATTTCCTTTCCCAAAGTGAGATTCTCTTTGTTAGCGATTCAACAGAGATTTGGCTTTGACTTCCCCTCGAATGTCAACAACAGCTGATTCAGGGCGGTGGCATTGCCACCCTCCACGTGGGACATCTCCATCCAAGTTTTATGGACTTTAACATACTCTGCATTCGGTCACTGATGCACAGGCATGTGCTTGGGGCAGACAGAGCCTTGCAATACACAGAGCAAATTATTTCAAATTTAATAAAACACACATTGCCATTGTTTTCTCACCTATTAAGCGTTCAAGTGTAATATACCTCCCTCCCATGACACCAACTTAGTTTGGGCTTTTGAGAATTTATGAAGAAACAAAGCAATTAAAAAAGATGTGTTCAGTCTTTTTTCCCCGCCAAACTGACCATCAGTTCAGTTCAGTAGCTCAGTCGTGTCCGACTCTTTGCAACCCCATGAACCGCAGCATGCCAGGCCTCGCTGTCCATCACCAACTCCCAGAGTCCACCCAAACCCATGTCCATTGAGTCAGTGATGCCATCCAACCATCTCATCCTCTGTTGTCCCTTCTCCTCCTGCCCTCAATCTTTCCCAGCACTAGGGTCTTCTCAAATGAGTCAGTTCTTCATTTCAGGTGGTCAAAGTATTGGAGTTTCAGCTTCAACATCAGTCCCACATTGACCATAACTAAGCCTAATGTTTAAAAAATAAATAAAAATAATATAGATGGACAATTATTATGATTAGGTAATTGTTTGCAAAACAACTGTTTAGTCGTCCATCTAAGATTACAGGGGGTAGACAGAAGAGGGTATGCAGATACATATCTTGGCACAAGTTGCAGGCTATGACACAAAAATCAGAATTTCTTTAAAAATATCTTAAGAATAAAAGAGGAGTCTTATTATTAATGCCCCACCTGCTTAATGCAACCTTAACCCAAATTGGTTCACACATGCAGAATATTAAGCAGGGATCTAGAATAATGACTGAAGGCTTTCAAGACCTCGAAGGAAGAATCATTGATGATATATCGAGTTTCACCCTTAGGAAAATCTGAAACAATATTTTTGCCTCCCCCTCTCGGTGAGTCCATCCTCTTGCCGAACATAACGTCACACTCCTGGCCTCATTCTCAGTCCGTAATTTGTGCTTGAAAAATATGTATGGGTTGAGCCGGATGCTCCTAGTGCCTAAGGTAACTCTGTGATAAATTAGACGCTTGAGAAAACAAGATGAAGTCTTTCCCTAAGAGCTCTGCCGAGGCCTCCTCCACTTCAGGTAAATGCAGGATCTGAAAATCTGGCTCTATCAGAAAGGCAATTAGAATTTACTGTAGTTTTACATTCAGCAGAATCTTTTTTAATGCTTACAGAAATGCTTTAATTAGTAAAAACTTTTTTTTCCAAACGATTCTTTGGGGATTTGTGTGCTGGGTAAACGTACATACTTCTAAAATGAAGAATATCTTCAAGTGTCTTAGAGGGACTGGGGAAACAGCTGTTTCCCAAATGGCCCTCACACTGTTTTTAATCCATGAGGTTAATATACATTGACAGATGAGGCATTAGGAGATTGATTATCAGTTGTCAGAGAATGTTTGGAGCAAAGTGTTACCTGCCTCATGGATGAAGCCTATTTCATCCTAATGCAGAAAACCTAAATCACTGTGTTACTGAAGATCTTTCAATTCTATATTTATTTTGGAGAAAGTCCTTTCTTTTATACCCTCTTTTTGGTTCAAATGACTCAATGTTACTTAACAATATCAATTTCATGTAGATTTAGTCTAAGCTGTGTATAATCTTATGTGTGTTTGAGTCACACTTTTAACATTTTAATTTTTGGCAGGATACTTCAAGAGATTTATAGGCTCAACACGACACTGAACAAATCAGCAGTCATGACAATACAATCACTGTCACAGCAAAGCTATACACAGTGTGTCTCTAGAAGCATCCTAACTGCACACTTCCCTGGGTTATCCTTTTGGTACCACACTGATTTTTTGAGCAGGGCCATCTTTAGTCCTGACTGTACCGCTAAAAATACTCCTGAAGTTTTTTCCTGTCCTAGCAAACGCACAGCAAGTTATACATCCGTCTCTTCAACCTCCTGATAGAAAGGTCTATAACTGGGATATTAACATCAGTGGAGCAAAAGCAAGCTTTATTTACTGAGCTAAATTTGCATTGCCCCTTGGAAAATGTTAAAATTTTGAAGTCTGAGCACCGAACTTTTGACTTTTTACAGTCTCAAGGCTTCTTTTATGTGGAGCAGTATGAAGATGGTGGATAAGAGTGGAATTATAAACGTCTTTTATGAAATGTTGAAATTTTGACACATCATTTTTTTTTTTTACTTGACAAAAATCTTGCCACTTGGTCTTGCTTCCCTATTTTCCTGTTATAGTGCTTCACCCTGCTTTCCCATTCAAGTCAAGTTTTTATTTCTTTATAGCACTTCTGTAGGCTAATAATCATGTGTTGTATTTATTCCCGTATGCTCCCTTTTTAACTCCGTCTAATTTCTCCTCCTTTTGTTGTCATGAACATCTGCCCCCTCACAGACTGTTGAATCCATTTAAAGTTAAGATAATCTTCCAAGTGCAAGCAAATATGTGCCTCCACACACCCCCTGCAAAAAAGACATGCCTCTCCCCCAGTTTTTGCAACATTTTGGCTACCAAACTAACAGCTACAATTATTGTTTTTTAATCAGTTCAAGGTTGACATGATATAAATTTTTCAAAAAGATCATTTATTTTGGTAGCTACATTTGCCTAATCTTGAAGCTTCTTTCTTCTCAGCATAATACTTGAATGTTCTTTAGCTTGAGATATAAATGAGACCTACATGCTTCCCAAACTTAAATACTCACTATAGAAGTAAGGAATGTAATTTCAGCACGAAGTCATAAGATACAGGTTACAAATTCAGCTGGTCTCTCGGTAAATACGTCTTCTATCATAGACATGATACAATGCATTTCTAGGTCTGAAGAATTGGAAAATGAAATATGTTATTGAAAAAGCACTGCTTCAAATATAGGTAAGTGGAATTATAAATGGAAAACACGTAACAACCATACATTTAGAACATTTTCAACTGATTTTGGGGTTTGGGTTTACTGATAAAGTGTGCTAAAATTTTCTCAAGGCTCACATAGGGCAACAAAGGGCAAAATCAAGAACACTACCTGAAGTCTTCTGAATTTTAATACCAACAATGACATGTAAGTGACTTGTTACTATATTAACAAGTTGCTATGTTACTATGTTAACTTGCCCATACTTGTTACTATGGGCAAGTCACTTAACCAGTAGACTCACAGTTCCCATCAGCTAACTTGTAGTAGTAGTGCCTGAATGTCTGACACTTTGCTAAAGATCAAACTAACTGAATATACATGAGCAGGCTTAAGACCATAGAAAGCTCTACAAAGTATTATTATTATTATACTAGTATATATAGTAGTGTTATACTATATTATTATCATAAGTATTATTATAATACTTATTATATTATTATTATTCAGCAATATAAGTATTATTATTCAGCCATAAGAACTCAATGCACCTAAAAAATACTCATGTGGGGGTTATATTTCAATTAACGCGAGCTCTAATACAGGTTCTTTCAAAAGGCATGACTTGGGTGTGTTTATTGAAGCTTTTATTTGATAACATTACCCTTTCATAACATTGTGAAATATTTAATCCACTTTGGAATTACTTTCCAAAATGTTGTATATCTCTTAAGAGGAAACAAAGTATGCCTGAAAATAGGTATGTATATTTCAATCAAAGTTACATACATTTGAGACATGCTTTTTTAAAAATAATAAACCAACAATTATGTTTGAAATTTGGGGTTTGTAGCTATAAATTTTGTAGTTCTAAGCAGTACTATTCATTATTTTTCTTACATTATATCTGATTCATAATTCTGGGTACTAGAATCAAATATGACAGCGGAATCTCATCATTTGGCGTACTTACACGTTCTAGAAAGTCACTGCAAACACCACGTTAGCAAATACTGAATCATTGCTACTACAGGAAATACAGGAGGGGGTCTGCAAGCCTCTGGTCGCAATAGTTTTATCAATTGATTAATGTATAACCTTGTTTTGTATGTGTTTCTGTTTAAAGATGTCTGAATATATAGCTGATTTATTAACTCATGCTTGAATGAAGCTTATCTTAATGTATATTTTTTTTGTAAGGCATAACCCAACCTTGTTGGGCTCAGGTATTAATAAAATAGACAACACTTTCACATTAAGCCTGGGTCCCATTTTAAATAGCAGTTACCAAGAAAAACTACAAAAAATGTGAAAAATGTATCACTAAATAGACCAAGAAAAGGACACTTCTATATAGTACAGAGCTGAAACAAGAAGACCAGTTCCACATCAGCTGGGAATGTCCACAATGGGCAACTCAAGCTTTCTCGCCTCTGCGCTTATCTGGGAAAGACCCCGAAAGCACCACTAGTATTGACTTTGGAATCACAGATAAATTTTAACAAGTAGGTACATTTGAAATACGGAATCTGCCAATAAGGAAGATTAACTTGTAAGGATTACATAGACTCTGAGGCTGGACTACATTAGTGAATCATTGGTCCATCCTCTGTAGTTTGAAGCTTCTCTTTGCAAAAGGAACTAATTCTTCGGGAGCAGAGCTGTAAAAGCCACTATTCACTGCCGAACATTTAATGTCTGTCTTCTTCCCCCCAACTCTCCCATTTAAGGAGCAATACTGCAAATATGTTTGTTTACAAAGTCTTTGTGTGGAACAGTTTAAATGATTATTTTTTGAGGCATAATTTAGGACATCTGGGAGTAAATTTGTGTAAACAAATTCCTTTTGTTCCTTCTCCCTCCACCCCCAGTTCTACACAGCAATTGGACTTTATCATCCATAGGCCCCCCCCCAAAAAAAACACTGGAATATTTCAGCCACATGGCACTAACCTGAGAAGGGTTTGCATTTCAGTCCAGCCACTGGCATGACCTTTTGGAATAAAGATGACTCTGGACCAATCCTGATAAAACTAGTCACTACAGTGGAAAAGTTTAATATTTTTTTTTTCCTTGTAAGTTGTATTTTTTTATTTTTCCACCATTTCCACCGAGAAAAATTCTGGGTTCAATACTTACCCAAAGGTCAGACTAGAGTTGTCTCTACAGTGCTCTGGCCACTTTATCCACTTCATGGCCAATACCCAAAGCATTTAGAGAACAGGACTAAATGAATGAGGAAAAGAACAGAACCTTTCTGAATCCCACAATAGATACCATCTGTCACAAAGCCCATTAGAATCATCACTGCTTAATCCTGTTCTTAAGATTGCTGTTTAGTATTTTATGAATTGAAATCTGAAATTCTGGAAATATTCCATAGCATAATATTTCTCTAGGTTCTAACAGGTATCGAAAAAAAAAAAAAAAAAAAAACCTCTAGATGTCAGGACTCTTGGATTTAAGCTCTGCCTTTTGTGAATTTATGAGGTTGGGGCAGTCAATCTTCTGAGCTTTGTTTTCCTCATCTGTTGCTGCTGCTGCTAAGTCACTTCAGTAGTGTCCGATTCTGTGCGACCCCATAGACGGCAGCCCACCAGGCTCCACCGTCCCTAGGATTCTCCAGGCAAGAATACTGGAGTGGGTTGCCATTTCCTTCTCCAGTGCGTGAAAGTGAAAAGTGAAAGTGAAGTCGCTCAGTCGTGTCCGACTCTTAGCGACCCCATGGACTGCAGCCCACCAGGCTCCTCCGTCCATGGGATTTTCCAGGCAAGAGTACTGGAGTGGGGTGCCATTGCCTTCTCCGTCCTCATCTGTTAAATACAGACAATAAGAGTCACCTGAGAAGGTAAAGGGCTAATGAAATAATAAATAAAAAAGGGTTTTGTAAACAGTCAAAGGCCATAGGAACAAGATCTCAGCTCTAACATTAGCCAATGAAAATGTAATGACTACATAGTAATATTATTTGTAAAATAAGCTTATTAAACATAATACAAGCAGTAGCTTCTTTTGAGCCATAACTAATGATTTGATTATTTTTGTTCTGTTTCAGAAAAGAGATTGTATATACTGATGAGTTCTAGGAAGCAACAGTAGAAGCCCCAAATCCGAGGTTTGTAGAAAGTTCCACATTTATCCAAGAAGACTGAATCACCTTATATGTCGTTTTCTATTTCCCTGAGCAATCAAACCTTATAAACTTGGTTCCAGGTCCTCAAAGCAGAAGACTGTGGCATCACATTATTTGTGTGAAGTTTGAGTTTGAGACTTGGTTGAACTAACAGCCTCACTTTCAGAAGTGTGAGTGCCAGTATATGCTTAATTCAATTACCCAGCATGTAACTGATCAAAAGAAGAAGAAAATGCTGCCTTGGCTCAATTCCAGGTTTGTTCACATGATTAACGCTGATCAAAGTGACCAAATAATTGCCAATCTTGCCCAATTTTGAAATTAGTTTTCTATTTTAATTAAGAAATCTGCTTCAAATATTTAGGTTTGAGGGCATTTGTTTTGGACTTTTTTCCTAACCTGGATTACTTTACTTTCTACCTGCAAAGCTCACTGAATCCAACATTTGACTCTTCTTCAATTTACAACTTACACGTTAAATCTTCTCAGAAAAGTTGAGTCAAATAAGGCTCAGTTCTCAAAAACTCATTTTTAGCAACTGCTTCCTCTGTGGTATTCACGCAAGTCCATTGTTCACAAACTAACTTTAAAATTTGATCAATACATGCTTGTTTAGAATCTGTGGGTTTTTTTTTTTTTTAAGTAATGCTTAAGCTAATTTAACTTGTAAGCTTAGAGCGGACTTGTCTATACTTATGTTTGATACATTGTGGCTTATTCAATAAGCACTTAACAGCAACCAAAGAATTGGACCAATTGACACATCAGCTTTATGGATTTAATGGATGACTGGTACTTTAAAAAGAAATCTTGTAAACATGGAGTAGATAAAGCATGAAGTATTAATATTAACTGCCCTGAATATCCTAGAACTTAAAATGTTACTATGGCCAACATACAATGAAAGAATCAAACTATCTGTCTACACAAAGACAGACAGTCTTCTGACGCTTGGTGATTCATAGCGTTTTCTGCACTAACCCATGCTCAGTTCTTGTTGAGGGAGCTCTGAGTGAGAAACAATTCTATTTTAACACTCAGTTTGAATGAAGTTAGTGTTGCTTTTGTGCTATTTTGCCTAGAGAGCTATCTTAAAATCTCTTAGTTTTATCAACTTTGTACATCATATTCCAATGGGTAGGCACATCACAGGCCATAGATGGTCTCAGTGTAAGGCACCATCATTGTTTGATAAGCAGCCTGTCCATGAGCAACTGATCATTGACAAGGAGATTAACTCTTGAGGGAGAAAGTTAGGTCTCCTCTAGAGAAACGAGGTTTCATGCATTCAGAAACTGCAATAAATTTCACAAGGGAAATAATATTCAGGGAAGAGAACTGATTGATTCCAAAAATTCACCTTTGTCCTGCTTTAATTTGGTTGCACACTTTAATTATAATTTGTAAAAACAGAAAGATATTGTGGAATGTCCCTTGACAATAGTAATGTGATTGTAGGGGTGTATCTGTCCTAAGACTCACGAAAACAGAACTATTTCCAGTGCATTGCAAAGGCTCTATGGCCTTTATAAATGTCCCAGCTGTCTACCTGATGACTGTGACAAGTGGTTGGTTAACAGGACATGAGTGAACTCACTGTGGGATTTGTGACTTTTGCTTTTCCTTTAGCAAATCAAGTTCAATAATAGGGGGAGAAATCACTCGGAGTATCACAACATGAGTTAATTCTCTTTAATGAATCAAATATTTTCTTTTATAATTAAGAGAATGCATCAACAAGGAATTAGGGAAGTTGATTGTGTGAGGACATGACAGTTTCTAAGAAAGTTAGCAACAGTTTGAAAATCCAGAAGACATGCAGCTTAAGTTTAAACTTTGACTTATTAAAAATAGTTAATGACGTCATTTGATTAGTTCAAAAGCATACCGACCATCAGCAGCATTTTCTGAGCACAGACTATGTGCCTGGTGCTCTGCAGAAGGCCTTGGGAGATCCAAAGACAAGTAAGACACACCCTCAGTGAGCCGATGATATAATTAGGGAAATAATGTATACATAGGAGGAAAAACTGAGTGACTATTCAAGAAAAAAAAATAACAGCACTCCAGGATAATGAGTGCATTTGTTTCAGAAAATAAGGTCATAGACTCAAAATTTAAAACAAGACTATCTTTTACTAAGGGCATCACTCTGGGAGGAAGAGGCCAAAGAAGGAGATTGATTCAGCTCTCCTGGCACTTCAAAATATCAAAATTATTGTTGTTGTTGTTGTTCAGTTGCTAAGTCTCATCTACTCTTGGTGACTCCATGAACTGCAGCATGCCAAGTCACGTCTGTCCTCCACTATCTCTGAGTTATGACTCTCATGGAGGAGTAAGGAGCTTTTGATACTCACAGAGCTATTTATAGAGGACTATGGAATTTATTCCTGCCCTAAAGGGTTTATCATGCTTCCACTAGTAAACTATAATTATTAACATAAGCACATTTATTTATAACTCTAAAGACATTGTCATTTATCATATAGGAAGAAAAGATTATGGATTTATACATGTGGAAAGGGCAAAAGAGATTTAAATGTGATCCTTGCTCTCAAGGTCACCATCCTTCATGTTTATTCCTTAGGCACTTAAACTCAGCAAGTGGAAACTGAACTCAAGGTCTTCCCCTAGTCCTCTTGTGTGTCCCATACCTGAAAGGGCACCACTAAACATCCAGTGCTTTTCCAAGCCATTGACAATATCTTTAGCTCCATATCTGATGTCCTCTGCACACAACACCATCCCTCTGTTACATTCATGGTCTCTAGGCTGCCTCATTTTTGTGAATACTCTCCACACGGCCATATTTCTAAAGTGCAACATGAACACATTATTCTTCCACTTAAAACCATTTAATTACCATGCATTGCCAAAAATTGAACATGTTTAGTATGATGACGATAGGTCATTTGCTATCCAGCCCCCAATTTACTTTTCAGCCTCTTTATCACCTTCATCCACTTAATTTCTAGTGTCTGTGAACTTGTTTCCAGTTCTCCAAACCTACTGATGTGACTCTGTCTTTGCCCATGATGTTGTTTCTACTCATCCTTCAGGACACAGCTCAACTATCACTTCCGCTTTGCCCAGGGGGACTCAGCTATTTCCTCCTCTGTTCTTTATCATAAATCTTAGAATATGTTGTTGGAATTTATCACACTCTCTAGGGTGCTCTTCAAGAGCAGAGGCCATAAATACCATTCATCTTTGACTATCCATCATCTAGTAGTGCTTAATAAATTTCAAGTGGATGTCTTTATGAATATCTTTACTATTTTTCTTACTTTGTGAATTGCTCAGTCATGGACTCTATCTTATTATCTTCGTGTTCAAAGTGTGGCTTCTAAGAGGGAGCAATATTTGCTCCATATTTATTGTTGAGTGAAAAAATAAAAAAATTGCCTACCTGAAGACTGAGGGGCTTCCTTGGTTGCTCAGCGGTCAAGAATCCACCTGCAATGCAGGAGACACAGGTTTGATCCCTGGGTCGGGAAGATCTCCTGGAGAAGGAAATGACAATCCGCTCCCAGTATTCTTGCTTGGAAAATCCCATGGACAGAGGAGCCTGGTGGACTACAGTCCATGGCATTGCAAAAGAGCTGGACATGACTTGGTAACTAAAAACAACAAAAACCTGAATATTGACTGACTGACTGAATCTATAGTGTAGCAGCTGGTCATGATGTTGATCCTTGGGGCAGAAAGATTTTTCGTCAACATTGCTTGCTTTTTAGTAAAATTAATCATTTAGTTTATTTGAAAAGACATTAACTACTTTAAAAACTCTATGCTTACAGGCTAAAGTTTCTAGAATTTTTGCCCAAAAACTGACAGTGATTCAAATCACTTTCATCACAGAAGATAAACGCAGTGAGTTATGGAAGTGACATCAGCAAGGTGGAGGATAGGAATTCCTAGTGCACATTCCCTCCCGGAAACGCCAATTTGATCAACAACCTCCACACAAAAATAACTTCGCGAGAGCTAAGCATTCCCAGATAGGGGTTAAAGCAGAACACGGAAATAAGGAGATATGCCCTGAAGAAGGCATTAGAGACAGGTTCACCTTGCCCTCACCGCTCCTCTCCCAAGCCCAGGCAGCCCACATGGACAGAGACCTCTTCTCCATGTGAGAAGGAGGCTGAAGTGAGGGCCTGACTTTACCATGGACTCCAGCACAAGGCCCACGCCGTCACCAGAAGCCTCTCATGAACCAGATTCCTGGCCCTCCCCAAAATGAGGTCCTCTGCCTTGGACACAGAAACCAGAGCCAAGTCACTGGTCCCTGATCCCTGTTTTGCCCCTGAAGACCCAGAATCCATGCCAGCCACAGTGGATCCAAGCACCCAGCCTGCCCACTTCCTGACCAGGTGCTTCAAACCTCGTCAGGAAGTGAAGAAATAAAACTTTGCCAGAATCTCAGAAGTTCCTATATGCACTTTCCGGGTCTATAACCACAAAAATAACCACTCTTTTGAGTTCTAATGTTATAGCTTAGTATTTTCTGTTTATAGTATTTCTATAAACAGAATCTGTGAGTCTTGTGGTTTTCAATACTACATTTGTAATATTAATACATTTTATTATGTGTGGTTGTGATTCATTCCTTTTCATTGCTGTGTAAAATTCTGCTGTATATGAATATGCATATACATACATATGTGTGTATATGTATGTATATATGTGCATTCATGAATTTCAATTCTACTGTTTATAAGTACTTGTGTTGTTTGGAGTTTGAGTCCTACACTTTTCTTATTTATTTCTGTGTGTGCTCAGTAGCTCAGTTGTGCCCAACTCTGTGACCCTATGGACTGTAGCCTGCCAGGCTCCTCTGCCATGGAATTTTCCAGGCAAGAATACTGGAGCAGGTTGCCATTCCCTACTCCAGGGGATCTTCTTGACCCAGAGATTAAACCCACATCTCCTGTGTCTCACTGCATTGGCAGGCAGATTCTTTACCACTGCACAACATGGGAAAACCTTAGCTAATGGCTTTTTTAATATGATATTTTAAGCAGTTTTTTTTTTAATTCTGTATTCCAATTTTTTTTTTTTGGTAATGTATAAAAATACCACTTTACTTCCAAGCTGACTCATGTTGGCAGACCTTTGTTACATGAGCCTGTCCACAGGGCTACCCCATAATATGGCTTCTGATTCCTCTAGAAGTGGGCAACCACAGAGAAAAAAAGAGGTAGGGACCAAGTGCCTAAGGAAGAGTTCCTAAGATAAAAGACAGTCTTTTACTTGAAAAGTGAAATCCAAAAGGAAAAAAAAGAAACCTGATTTTTAAATTGCTTTTTATAGTCAGCAATCTTGCCAAATTCATCTATTATTCCAATAATTTATCTGGAGCTTCTTTGGATTTTTGACACATACATTATTACAGTAGCTATTGGTGATAATAATAGCTTGATCTCTTCCTTTCCACACCTTTTACTATTTGCTTTCTATTGCTACTTAACTTTCTAGAATCTCCTGTTCAATACTGTTTATCTTGTTTCAGTTCAGTTCAGTTCAGTTCAGTCGCTCAGTAGTATCTGACTCTTTGCGACCCCATGAATTGCAGCATGCCAGGCCTCCCTGTCCATCATCAACTTCTGGAGTCTACCCAACCCATGTCCATTGAGTTGGTGATGCCATCCAGCCATCTCATCCTCTGTCATCCCCTTCTCCTCCTGCCCCCAATCCTTCCCAGCATTAGGGTCTTTTCCAATGAGTCAGCTCTTTGCATGAGGTGGCCAAAGTATTGGAGTTTCAGCTTCAACATCAGTCCTTCCAGTGAACACCCAGGACTGATCTCCTTTAGGATGGACTGGTTGGATCTCCTTGCAGTCCAAGGGACTCTCAAGGGTCTTCTCCAACACCACAGTTCAAAAGCATCAATTCTTCAGCGCTCAGCTTTCTTCACCATCCAACTCTCACATCCATACATGACCACTGGAAAAACCATAGCCTTGACTAGAAGGACCTTTGTTGGCAAAGTAATGTCTCTGCTTTTTAATATGCTATCTAGGTTGGCCATAACCTTCCTTCCAAGGAGTAAGCATCTTTTAATTTCATGGCTGCAATCACCATCAGCAATGATCTTGGAGCCCCAAAAAATAAAGTCTGACACTGTTTCCACTGTTTCCCCATCTATTTCCCATGAAGTGATGGGACCAGATGCCATGATCTTAGTTTTCTGAACGTTGAGCTTTAAGCCAACTTTTTCACTCTCCTCGTTCACTTTCATCAAGAGGCTCTTTAGTTCTTCTTCATTTTCTGCCATAAGGGTGGTGTCATCTGCATATCTGAGGTTATTGATATTTCTCCTGGCAATCTTGATTCCAGCTTGTGTTTCTTCCAGCCCAGCATTTCTCATGATGTACTCTGCATATAAGTTAAATAAGCAGGGTGACAATATACATCCTTGATGTACTCCTTTTCCTATTTGGAACCAGTCTGTTGTTCCATGTCCAGCTCTAACTGTTGCTTCCTGACCTGCATACAGGTTTCTCAAGAAACATGTCAGATGGTCTGGTATTCCTATCTCTTTCAGAATTTTCCACAGTTTATTGTGATCCACACAGTCAAAGGCTTTGGCATAGTCAATAAAGCAGAAATAGATACTTTTCTGGAACTCTCTTGCTTTCTCGATGATCCATTGGATGTTGGCAGTTTGATCTCTGGTTCCTCTGCCTTTTCTAAAACCAGCTTGAACATCTGGAAGTTCATGGTTCACGTATTGCTGAAGCCTGGCTTGGAGAATTTTGAGCATTACTTTACTAGCATGTGAGATGAGTGCAATTGTGCGGTAGTTTGAGCATTCTTTGGCATTGCCTTTCTTTGGGATTGGAATGAAAACTGACCTTTTCCAGTCCTGTGGCCACTCCTGAGTTTTCCAAATTTGCTGGCATATTTTACACTAATTTAATTATTAATATATTTTGGGTTAAATCAACCATCTAAATATTTTCTTTTTATTTGTCTGGTCTGTTCTCTGTATTGTATCTTTCCTCCTCTGCTTTCTTTTGGAATTATCTGCTATATTTAAAAAGTATTCCATTTCAACCTATATTATTTTATATTTTATTTTACTGTGGTAATAACCCTTAACATTAAATCTACCTTTGCAATAAATTTTTCAGGATATAATACATTATTTTTGACTGTAAGTATAATGTTGTACAGTATATCCCTAGAGCATGTCACTCTCATTTAATGAAATTCCATGCCTGTTGATTAATAACTCTCCATTTCCTTCTCCTCTCTTCTCATCCTGGGCAACTTCCACTCTACTTTTTAGTTCTATGAATTTCATTATTTTAGCTGGTGGGAATACAAAATGGTATAGGTCCTTGATAACCAGTATGAAATTTCTTCAAAAATTCAAAATAGAACTGTTATCTGACCCAGCAACCCCACTTTTGGGTATGCATCCAGAGGAAGTAAAATCACCATCTTCAAGAGATGTCTGCACTCCCATGATCATCACATTACTCACAAAAGCCAAGATAGGAAAACAAGCTAGATGCCTCTCAACATATGAAGGACATATATATAAATAATATATTCTTTGTGTGTACACATATGCACGCACACAATGGAATACTATTCAGCCTTAATAAAGAAGAAAAATTGGCAATATGTAACAACGTAAGTGAAACCTGAAGCTATATCTTAAATGTCAGACAACAAAAGACAAATACTGCATGACTCATTGTTTATCCCAGAGATTTCCACAGTCACCTTAGATTTAATCCAAACTGTTGTATAAATTACTAATTATACCTATGACAAACTGAGGACCTTTGAATACATGGATGCC
This sequence comes from Okapia johnstoni, assembly GCA_024291935.2. Lineage (NCBI taxonomy): Eukaryota > Metazoa > Chordata > Mammalia > Artiodactyla > Giraffidae > Okapia > Okapia johnstoni. The sequence goes on from CM044309.1 coordinate 8,530,999, forward strand.
ATTGATCATTGATTTTGTGTATCTAAATGACATTATTAACATTGTTCATTAAAGTTAGCATCAGTTTAGATTTGCCCACATATGTGCTTTTCATTGTTGTGAGTGGCATTTTTGTACTTAAATTGTTCTGAATCTACAACTTTCTATCTAGTATCATTATCCTTCTACCTGAAAAACATCCTCTAGTATTTTAAGTCAGTAGGTGATGAATTTTTTCAATTAACAAAAAGTTAAAGTCTATGCATTTTACATTTATTTTTGAAAGATAGTTTCACTGGGTATAGAATGCTAGGTTGACAGCTATTTGCTTTCTTTCTTTGAAAGTTGTCACTGTATTTTTACTGTCTTCCGTACTTTTTTTTCAAAAGATAGTTGTCAGGCTAATTATTTCTTATTTTTATATTTTCTTCCTAACCTTTTTGTTTCTAAGGTGTTCTTTAAAAAATTTTCCTGGTTGAGTTCTGTTTTCAAGGATTTAGGGAATTTGTATCTGGACTTCAATTTCTTTGAGATATTGCCTACTTCTGGTTCACCCTTGTAGAATCCTTACTCCTAGAGATCTTTGGGAATTTAAGCCAAAATATTGATGTTTTGCCAGCACTACTGGCAACATTTCTATTCCAGCTTTTGTCCTCCTAACTCCACAAAACTCTCTGTAAACAATGCAGCTTCTTGGCTGCTTAGCCAACGTTATGGGACAGGCAGAAGCTGCCAGGAGAAGGGTGGTCTCTGATGCAGCATTCTTCCCTTTGAATGTCTGTCTTCTTCAAAATCTTGACCTTATAATCCTTCCATGTCTTATTGACTTTCCAATGCCTTTGTGCCACTAAAAAAATGTTTTTATGCTTCCCTTGTTGTCCTCAGTAGGAGGCTGTCCAGATTACCTAATTGTTCATCAATAAAAGTGGATGTCATAAAGCCCCTCTAAACTCTGCCACGCTGACCTTTTAAACAATTGTGCCAGGATGTAAACACCCAAATAAATACTTGCCTGTCAAATCATCCTTGGGAGCTAGCCATGTATTGTAGAATTTTGTCATGGTGAAAAGCATTTCAAGAACTCCTCTTAGGTCACTGTTTTAGAGTCACTTTGTAAATTAGCCCCAAACTAATTTTGATTACTTTTTACTTACAAAGTTTAATTGTGTTACTTTTAAATAGGCTCATTTCTCCCAAATGTAACACTCTGATCATATATCTGAATTATTACAGATAAGCTTTATAACTTTTAACTATTTAGAAAAAGTAAAATTCACAGTATATACAGAGTGGACACTCCTGAGTATTTAATAAAACATCCCACAGTTTCTAAAGGCACTACTGCTGAGGAAAAATTCCAAATTTTATCTGAAAAATGGTAATTTTAACAGAGTATGTTTAGAGCCTCCCCACTTGTCAACTTTGTAAAGAATGCTAAATAGTTAGATATGTCAACATTCTTGTGTGCGTGTTTTTTTTTTTTAACGAACCTTTAACATGATAGTTGTTAATTTCAGAAAATTTCGAAAATCCTCTCTTCCTTCACCTTTGAACTAATAGTATAGAAAACAATCAACACCAGTGGCATATTCTTTTACCAACATTTCAGTTCCCTTTGAAACACAGCAAATTCCTTTCACCCTTTGGCACTGTCAAGTTTGCTCCATGTTCAACATCGTGCCTTGGGGGTCAAGAGAGTTCTTCATCCATAAGGCCACAGATTGCAGCAGACATATGGCCGTGCACAGTGGAGCATCTCTCTCATTTGGAGAAAGAGGCTTTCTCGCCTATTACCAGCAAGGCCCTTGGTGCCCTGCTGCATTAGCATTCATTCCCATTTGGATCTCTTCTCTGATCTGCCTCGGATGGGTTGATTAACTTTGATTAAAGCTAAATCTGGTCAAGTTCTAAGTAACATGGAAAGTGTTTGTATGGCTCCACAGTTTCTTAATCTTCTTATTTCAGCTTCCTGGAAGGGAGTCCACTTTGTTTCTGGATCACCAACAGTTCCATTTGAAACCAGCCACAGTTGCAGGAGAGAAGAGGCACAGGGATAATCCCCCATCACGAGATGCATTGCTGAACCCTCAGCCTGCACCCTGGGTGTGTGGTGAGGCCCCAGGCAGATGTTCCTGGGCAAAAGCATTATTAGCAGGGCAGCTGTGCACACAGAAGGCAGTTTAAATTTCCACCGTTTCCTCCACAGGCCCTTTTGGATTCTAATCTCCAATTTTCCCCATCCCCTAGCCCTTTGAAAATTTGAGAGTCAATTTTTTAAAATTGAATTTAGAGGCCATGGGAGATTCACCAATGCAGGTGCTAAAAGATAACCAGCTCAACTGTGGCTGAGATATTTTTAGAGCTGTAGCATAGATGGGAAGAAAAAAAAAAAAAAAAAAAGGATTTTCCCCTTCCTGAGAGAAAGCTTAACTGCTAAAAGTTAAAGCCATCCTTTTTCAGAGGGGAAGTGCCTGCTTCCTTTCTGGGACCTGATTGCCCAAGGCTATCCAGGGAGAGAAAAAGTTACTTCAAGTACTTGAATATTTCTTCTATGCTTGTACTTCCCAAGAAAATAAAACACTTCTTCAAAAACTTGACAGCCTACAAGCTGGCAGATGTTCCTGTGTGGCCCTAACTGAAAATGCCTTATCTAAGTGAATTTTCTTTTTCAGCTTGAATTACCTGGGTTTCTCTGCCTATGGAGATCAGATTAACTGAATCGTTGCCAAATCTATGCTTGACTATGTTTGCATTTCAGACATATTTTTAAGCTTAAGTTAAGACTTCTAAGCATGTTCAATGAATGCAACCCAGAAAATACAATTTTTGCAAACACATTTTGGGACTCCAGAAGCCTGTGATGATCTTGAGGTCCCAAGGCCAAGTATATCTACACTTGGCACTAAAGAAAATATTCTTGTCTGGAAGGGAGTTTGAAAAGGATAGGAGTAGTACTTGCTCTATGGTGTAAGTCAAAAAGATGAGTACAGCAGTTTGTAGGAGCTTTTTCAAGAGATCCAGGCTGTATGGTGGAAATAAAGCAGCAAGCAAATGACAAGGATTTAGTGTTCTTCCACAGCCATTTCAAAAGGACAGGGTCTGGTGACAGAGAGGAGAGACTGACGGGCTAAGCACCACCCACTCCATTCAGGATGCTTGTTAACTTGACTGTCGATGTTACTTTTCTTTCATGGGGGCCATTTTCATGCATTTTCATGAATACGTGAAGGTGACGAGGGTTAAAGAGCATTGCAATTGTCAGGTTGGGTTAACTGCTCCAACAACCCCCCCAAACCTCAATGGCTTCACACAATACAAGTTGATTTTCTTGCTCATGTCACGGTCTGGTGGTAGTCAACAGGATACTGTCCTCTGACTCTTTGTATTCAAAGCCTTGGAGATGCCAAACACCATTCCTGCAGGCAGCAGGCAGAGTGAGCAGGGTTAAGCAGGAATGGTTTTCTGGTCAGGTCTGGAGATGTGCGAGTCACTTCTACCTGATGGAATTAGCCAAATTCAACGCCAGTGCCGCCCCCAACTCTGAGAGAGGCCGCAGTGTGGGGCCTAGCTGTGTACCCAGAAGGACAAGGCAAATAGCTGGTAATTACTACGGCAGATGCTGCTATATGTGAAAACAGGGAAGGGTTCTTCTTTACCCCAGAAAGCAATTTACAAGAACTTTTGAATAGGCCCTCTTCGATGTTTGAAAAATACTCAGGAGGGGCAGCTATCTCTTAAAAAGAAGATGCAGAGAATACTCAGCCTGCAAGAACGCGGCACAAAATAAAGCACACAGGCCCTGCTTGTCGGGCCCGGTGGAGAAGGCATCACACCATCTGCATTCAGTCCTTTGCATCCTAATGTTCTCAGGTGATTTTTGTGAGCATAAAATAGAGAGAGCTGTGCTTTCTCGTAAGTGAAAAGTCTCCTTCTATTTGAGGTGAGTCAGAGAAAGAAATGAAGGGAAAAGCATTTATTTTTGGGTTCTGCGCACAGCTGAGGAGCCCTAGATGCCTGCCAGGGAGACGCAGCTGCAGGAGTGTGCAGGCTGTCCACCCACCTGCATACCCAGCCATGTGCAGCCCTGCGTCTCACCGTGTTTCTGGTCCTCTTAGCTGAGAGCTGTAAGAAGCAGAACAAAATATGACAGCATTTTTCCTAAAGTGTTAAATCATAGCCCTTCCAAGATTCCGATAAACAAAGTATTCCAGGCAAGAAAAGCATTCATTTACATGAAAGAAACTTCACCCAGCTTGTCAAATTTAACTCTCATATACTTAAATGCATGTGATGAGTAGTGAAATATCTCAGTCTTGCCTCTAATCCTATTTACCAAGTGGTGGTGACTCCTGGGTCATTAGAAACCACATCCTATCTAAATACTTTCAAAGTGTACCACAAGGACAGTCGCCAGGTACAGTAAACAGTGCATTAAAGTGACATTCCCAAGCAGTAATTTTATGAGCCCATTTAAAACGGTAACCCGGCAACCAGCTTGCTTTTGTCCAAATGGATTACATAGCCTTAATTTGCACTCAGAATTTCCAAATAAGTTTCCTGAAAACAAAAGAGACTTGCAAGTAAATATTTAAATGGGCACACACTTGGAAAATGTTCTGGGAGAACTCGCCATCCTACAAGAACTATGTTGTCTTGAGGAAAGCTTGCCAGGATTTCTTCAATTAAGCAATTCAAAATGAAACAAGGATTATGATTAATTTAATTTTGTAGACTGGGAAGTTTCAAAACTTTCAAAAAATGAAATTAAAATAAGCAAAGTGGAGTATATAGATAAATTAGGGAATACAAAAAAGAATACAAAAAAGAACATTCACCACAAGGTGAAAATCAACCCATCTGGGTCTGGTGCTGGGGTGAACACACAGGATATTAAGGATGGATAAAACAGACACAGGTTTTGATTCCTCAGACTTGGAATCCAGGCGTTGACAATGGGTGACAACATCTCACCACTCAGGTATGGCATGTTCGGGGACTTTATGTCTCCTTACACTTCAGCAACAGGAAGACATGCCAGGAAAAAATAACATTAAGGTTGCATCCTGAAAGATCAGTCAGAGCTAGATAGGAGGAAGGAGATGGGAAGGGCTGACGTTGGGATATAATTCTTACAGATTCTACAGCTTGTGCACAACGACATACAAATAACAGCCTTCTATTCCCTGTTGCCTTCGTGGCAAGTTATAAGAATTTAAAGAAGTCAGAATGACTGGAAAATAGTGGGCAAGGGCCAAAGTGATGGGAGAAGGGTCTGCAGAGACGGGCAGTGAGTCTATCAGAGAAGGAATGTTAAACAATGGGACAGAAACACAGAACGTGGGCAAGAGCACGAGCAACTACAACAACTACAATAGAAGAATATACGCCCTCTCCCCTCTTTATTGGCCAAAAAACTGTCTGTTCTATTTTTTTTTTTTTTAAATAAGACACGTTTATTTCCTGCTTTTTCCTCATCTCCAAACATAAATGATTTCAACTTATGTCTAGGCATCATTTTGACAACTGATCTAAAACTGATGTTTATTTCTTTTTCTAATTTATTTATTTTTAATTGAAGGATAATTGTTCTATAATATTGTTGGTTTCCGCCAAACATCAACATGAATCAGCCATAGGTACACCTATGTCCCCTCCCTCTTGAACATCCCTCAAACCTCGCTCCCCACCCCACCCCTCTAGGTTATTAAGAGCCCGGTTTTGAGTTCCCTGAGTATCTGTTTTACACATGGTAACATATATGTTTGCATGTTACTCTCTCTATACATCCCACCTTCTCCTTTATCCCCTCTACCATGTCCATAAGTCTGTTCTCTATGTCTGTTTCTCCACTGCTCCCTCCAAGTAGGTTCAACAGTACCATCATTCTAGGTACCATATATATGCATTAATATACTATATTTGTTTTTCTCTTTTTGACTTACTTCACTCCATATAATAGGCTCTAGCTTCATCCACCTCATTAGGACTGACTCAAATGTGTTTCTCTTTATGGCTAATATTCCATTGTATATATGTACCACTTCTTTATCCATTCATCTGTTGCCGGATATCTGGGTTGCTTCCATGTCCTAGCTCTTGTAAATAGTGCTGAAATGAACATTGGGGTACATGTGTCTTTTTCAATTTTGGTTTCCTCAGGGTAAATGCTTAGTAATGGGATTTCTGGGTCATATGGTGGTTTTATTCCTAGTTTTTTAAGGAATCTCCATACTGTCTTCCATGGGCTTCGCTGGTGGCTCAGATGGTAAAGAATCTGTCTGCAATGCAGGAGACCCGGGGGTTCAATCCCTGGGTCAGAAAAATCCCCTGAAGTAGGAAATGGTAAACCACTGCAGTATTCTTGCTTAGAAAATTCCATAAACAGAGGAGCCTAGTAGGCTACAGTCCATGGAGTTGCAAAGAGTCAGACAAGACTGAGCAACTCACATACTGTCTTCCATAGTGGCTGTATCAATTTGCATTCCCACCAACAGCATAAGAGTGTTCCCTTTCATTCACACCCTCTTCAGCATTTATTGTTTGTAGATTTTTTGATCATGGCCATTCTGACCGGTGTGAGGTGAGATCTCATTGTAGTTTTGATTTGCAATTTCTCTAATAATGAATGATTAGAGCATCTTTTCATTTGTTTATTAACCATCTGTATGTCTTTTTTGGAGAAATGTCTGTTTAGGTATCTTGCCTACTTTTTGATTAGGTTGTCTATTCTATTTTAACAAGATATAGATGGTAAAATGGACAGATAAATAAAGTAAGTGCAACCTAAAGCTAGAGTCACTTCCCTAGTAAAATCCAAGAAAAGTCTTTTATTAGAGATTAGACCCATGTTGGACATTGTAGATGGACTGAACAAAGAGCCAGTCCTTACTGAGTGTCTATTATATTTCTATCATGTACAACTGGGGATGGATAACAAAAGAATATATTTGCTGAAATCGATCAATGAAAGAAACTTCAGACAGGAGCCTTTCTCCTTAAGGCACTTAGTTGTAGAGATAGAGCTAGAAACCATGCAGCAACTGGGGATAACTGAGTGTCATGCAGTCAGAATCCAGGAAAAGGAATGATTCAGTGGACAGAACCCTGAGGCCACAGGTGATGATGGAGTTGATGCTAGAACTGGGCTTTCAGGTATACTGTTGGATGGTGGAAATAGATGAGAAACAGAAGTTAAGTTTATGGAGCAAGTGTGAGCAGAAGCCACAAATAGGACACAGAAAGCCAGGAAAATGACCAGATACATGGAGAGGGTGTGTGCCAAAGAGGACAAGGGCCAATCAGGATTCCGAGGGCTGACCAACTTCCTGTGTGCCTTTCCCAGGCCACGCAATTAGGAGGAATCAAATCTTAGATCACCAGGCTCCAGCCCTCAAGGAGAAGACAACCTACTAAGATGCATAAATAGACAAAAATAAACAGGAAATCTTACAGATCAGGCATATACAAGAAGACTTGAGAGACAGCAGGTGCTTAGCAGAAGGGATTTAGCACTGAAAGTAAAATTTATTACTGCACAGCTTGAAAAGATTATTTGCTGTTGCTTTGGCCACAGGGGGAGGGAAGGGACTTTCTAATAATCTGCATGTTTTGAGCTTGGGATACATATATGTATGGACTCATGAGTGTACCCAAGGTTATTATGGGCTTCCCTGATAGAGAATCCACCTGCAATGCAAGAAACCCAGGCTTGATCCCTGGATTGAGAAGATCTCCTGGAGAAGGGCATGGCTACCCACTCCATTATTCTTGCCTGGAGGAGTCCTTGGAGAAATCAGCCTGGCGGGATACAGTCCATGTGGTCACACAGAATCGAACATGACTGAGCGACTAATGCTTTCATGCTTATGATGTTTTTTAAATGATAGCTTTTACTTGTTTAAAAAAATTTTATAACACCTAGTGAACAATTTTGGCTTGAATCTTTTTTTATATATTTAAGTTAAGAATATTTTGTTCTAGAATGATGCCATCTATTTTCTGCTGCACTTGGACTAAGCCCTTAATTTCATGAGGTCAGAATCATGTACACATGCAAGTTTTTCTCTCTGGTAATGAGATACCAATGAAAGAAAGCTTTTCTGATGTCCCAGGCAATGAGAATAATCGAGTCAATTACAGGAAATGTGCGTAGTTCTTAAGAGCATGGCGCTTTAGGCAAGTCTGTCTCACAGGGCGCAAGGTTAATTAGTGTTTATTAAGTAGCTCAAAGATTGAAAAAGAAGACCAAATAGTCGCAGGGCAGGGAAGTGGTAGTTTTTCTTTTCCTGGTTCCCACTCTCCTTCTGGCATCTAGGCTCTCAGAAAACCTGCCACGCTGTGGCTTTGGCCACATCTGGAATCCCTTAACTTCTTCAACCCCTTTCTGTCTGTTTCTTGACTTGAGTTCAGCAAAGGAGATACAGAGGTTAGACTCTTCCTTAGCCTCTTTGAATAATAATAGTTACCATTTAGAGAGTGCCTTCACACTGCCAACCACTGCCCTGCATGCATTCACAGACATTATTTCATCAGATGAGCACACTGACTCTATGAGCAAAAGGCCAAGGTGGTTAAGTAGTTTGTCCAAGGTCACACAATGAGGAAGTAAGTCACAGTCCAGGTTTAATTCTGCGGTATCCATTCTAGGCTGTTTCCCCTCTTTCTACATCACTTCCTCTAGAGATTGGACTAATGGCAAGGAACTCAGTCCCGTTTATAAACTCTTTCGGGTATGTCAATATCAGTATCAATAATCTCCAGTGGGCAAATCTTCTTTGGAAGTTGCTGTTGGTCAAGAATGGCAGCATGAGATTGAATTAAATACTCACTGAAAATATCTTTATTTATTGGATGACTTTGGGGGATTGTGAATTCATATTCACTCCACTTCCTCCTGCATGTGGGCTGTATCAGGTTCATTGAAGATCTACACATTGATAACTCAGATGTCTCCTGATGGTCCAGTAGGCCAGTAGACAGAAGGTCACCGTACTCCCAAGGCCTGCATTTAGGTCTAGACTCTTCTTTGGGGCTGGTGAAGTTTTCCATAGAGGAGACAACACTGAAGTCCTCTAAGCTTCAACTTATTCACATTCTAATGTCCATTTTGCTTCCATTCCAGAATTGTCATAGAAATCAAGGAAAAAATGAATATGAAAGTGATCTGAATAATACTTAATTGTAATTTAAAATCACTGAAACAGAAAAATAAGTGTCAGTACTATTTAAGGCACTGATGTGTTGAATATATCTGCTACTAATTATTGAAACTAATTTTAATTGATATACTGCTGCTGCTGCTAAGTCGCTTCAGTTGTGTCCAACTCTGTACGACCCCACAGACAGCAACCCACCAGGCTCCTCTGTCCTCGGGATTCTCCAGGCAAGAACACTGGAGTGGGTTGCAATTTCCTTCTCCAAATTAATATACTGCACAGCAAAAAAGAAAAATAGCTTGAACTAAAACATCTTTCACAAAAGTTTGTGGTTTAGGAAAAAATTATTTGATTTGATGTGATATATCAATATGGATACAATTCTTGGACAGAGAATAGAGATTAACCTATAAATGTCTGCTACCTGCTAGCATTAAATTGTATCTGTGGTTATATAAAGTAACCTGATAAAATTTTCCTCTACAAAATATTTGCTGATGCGTTGATGTATAAACACACTTTTACATGTATGAATAATGAAGTAAAAATAAGATTGCCCTGTCAGTGACCAATATATTGCTCAAGATAAAATTAACTACTAGCAAGACTTTCTCTTTAGGGCTGGACATCAATTTTAGTCACTATACTAAGAAGTATGATAACTATTTTCTTTCCTGATTCTCTACGCATACCCATTTAATGAACTTTATAAAATCCAACATCCCGATTTAGCAATTCCTCTCTTTGTGTTTCATTACAAAACATTATGTGATAAACATGCCAAGGACTTAGGGCAAAAGTATATTCTGTATACAATTTTAACAAAAACAGAGTTCAGTTTATGAAGAATAAAATACACCTGTGCCATGCTGTGCTTAGTTGTTCAGTCATGTCCGACTCTTTGCAGACCCATGGACTGCAACCCCCAGGCTAGTGATAGCCTAAGTGTATAACACAGAAAACTGTGAAGAAAGAACATCTGGTTGAAATATCATAATTTTGACACTATCTCAAATTGTCACCATTTTCTTCCATCAGTTAGTTCAAGAAAATGTTTATATCTAAAGCTAAGACAGAGCACATACCACAGAATAATGCCGATACATTCAAAGGGTTCTAGTAGAGCTTTAAGAAATAAGTTCTTTGGAACCAAAACAGTATGATAAAATTTGTGAAAACAAATTTCTGTTGCTTTCTGGTCCATGGTAATCACTGCATCAACTGAGTGGGAAGTAGCTGGGGAGATACCAGTCTATTCCAGCACAGTTTAGAGTTCTGCTTCAGTCAGAAGCTACCAAGGAGTAAGAATAAAGCCCAGGAGGAATTCTGGGGATGGTCGGCAGCTTCCAGTCCCCTCCCTACTCAAATATTCTGACCCACTTGAGAATGGTTTGAGTAATCTTAACAAAATGGGACATTTGATCAACCACCACTTTCGTCAGGAGAATGCAGATTAGAATCTGGTGAAACGAGCCACTCTGCCAGTTGAATAGAACAACAAATTGTGTGGGACTGTGTGCGCGTGTGCCAAATTAACTGATACATGACCTACACTTCACAATTAAAATCTGTATGTTAGCAAAATGCTATTAGGCAAAGCAAACCGAGTGACATTATCTTACCGATAATTCTGTTTCAACGTATGTATGTGATTGCTCTTATTAGAGACACATAGGCACAACTGATTGCTTTTCTTGTATCAGTATCACTGTGTTCATTTTAACTCAACACAGCTTCTACACATGCTCTCTCCTCTCTCTGGCTCCACAGTTACTGTGGCTATACCTGCTCTCCTCAACATTCTCCCTGCACTCGGTACTTTCACAGCACTTAAGTCCATTGGAATTCTATAAATATTTATATAGAAAATTAACCTTTGCTTACTCCATAGCACTGAAAGGTCACAATGGCAGGAATGATATTTCTCTTAATTGTTTCTGGGACTATAACGTGACTATTATAATTCTGATATAGTATGTGCTCAGTAAATATTTATTGAATAAGTAAATGATTACTGAAATATAATGCAAGTTTTTTGTTAACCATTGTGAAGGAATCACAGATGGAATTTAAAAGGAGAGACAAGGCATGTACCAAAAGAATTGTATTGCAAAGCGGAATGTCATCGATATTATAGTGGAAATACAAGCAATTAAGTAATTCCATATTTTACGTGGAGTAGGGAATTAATTCTAGCTACTAATGAAGACAGAATGATTCCATTACATAAACACTCATTAGCTTGAGTAGAGATCTGTAGATAGTGAATAGTCCACTAACTTACTGATGGCTGATGCAGAATACCTGGTTTTTACTTTTTATATATACATCAGAGAATGGAAAGCCAACCTGGACTTTTACTTTATATTCTAGAAGAAGATAGCTTTATACAAACAACCATGCATAAGGTGATAAAAGTAATAAATAGTAAATCACAATTTCTCCATCATTGTAACTTTGCCCTCCAAATCTCATTCAAATTTAAGCATTAATTAATGAATAATATTAAACTCCTTTAAAGTTATTTGCTGAATATTTTTATTCACACGTGAACATTTTAAATAAATAGAACACTCCTTATTTAACATGTAAATGAAAATTTAACAGAGAAATAGTACTTAATGGAGATAAAGTTATAGAAAACACACACTGAAATACCACTGGTAGAAAAGAAAATTGACATTTCAATTGTAAGAAAATTAATCTTAATATGTTCATACTTTTTAACCAAGAAATTTTGTTTTAATATAGTGTTTATATTCCCAAATATTTGTAGATAAAATGTTCATCAAAATTTTTATCTAGAATTGTAAAAATTTGGGACAAACACAATTTGAAAAATATAAAATTGATTAAATTATGGAAATTATGAAGCCAAGAAACTCATGATCAAAGAAAACATTTTCTCTTGCTTTAAACCAAATGAAATTTTATGTGAAATCCTAATATTTAAAGAAAATGGAAGCTAAACTTCCTTGATTACAAGTTCCCAGGGAACTTGGTGTCATCAACATCCACAGCCTAAACACAGCTGACAGTTCACTAACTACCACATATGAAGAAGATTAATTGATGTGAAATTTAAAAATAAATAAATAAATAAACTGTTATAAAATCCTAAGGAATTATGGGGAGACAATCTCTTCTTAAAAATATATAACAAGAAGAGTTTGGTTCCAGATGGTAGAGTAGAAAGACATGTGTTCATCTTCTCCTGCGAGAGGACCAAAATCTTCCCAGTCTGGTGATCCTGCAAAGAGACCAGGAATCTCCAGGGAATCTGACTTTGAAGGCCAGCAGGATTTGATTATAGGACTTCCAAAGGACTGGAGGAAACACTCCACTCCACTCTTGGAGAGCACAAACAAAAACTTTGTGCACACCAGGATCCAGGAGAAAGGAGAAGTTGGTCCCACAGGAGACTGAGTCAGACCTACCTGTGAGTGTTTGAAGGTCTCCTGCAGAGGAGTGGGTTGGCAGTAGCCTGCCACAGGGATGGAGAAACTGGCAGGAAAGCACTCTGATGCTGGGAAAGATTGAAGGTAGTTCTGGGAGAAGCAACTTGGCATAAGTCCTCTTGGAAGATGCCATTAACCCTATCATAAATCCTGTAGACTCCAGGACTGGGTTACCTCAGGCCAAACAACTAAAAGGGAAGGAGCAGAGCCCCACCCATCAGCAGACAATTGGATTAAAATTTAACCGAACAAGGCTCTGCCCAGCAGAGCAAGATTCAGTTTTCCCCACAGGCAGTACCTCCATCAGGAAGCTTGTACAAGCCTCTTATCCTCATCCACCGGAGGGCAGACAGAGGAAACAACACTACATTCTGCTCCTTCCAGAAGGAAAACCACAGAAAGCTACCAAAATGAAAAGCAATAGGATTATGTGCCAGATGAAGCGACAAAATAAAACCCCAGAAAAACAACTAACCGAAGCAGACATGGGCAATCTTTCAGAAAAACAGTTCAAAATAGTGATAGTGAAGATGATCCAGGATCTCAAGAAAAGAATGGAGAAGATGTAAGAAATGTTTACCAAAGACCTAGAAGAACTGAAGAACAGACAGAGATGAATAATACACTAGAAAGAATCAATAGCAGAATAACTGAGGCAGAAGAACAGATAATGACTGGGAAGACCGAACGACAGAAATCACTGCCACAAAACAGAATATAGAGAAAGGATCAAAAGAAATGAAGACAACCTAAGAGACCTCTGGGACAACAGTAAATGCACAAATATTCACATTATATGGGTCCCATAAGAAGAAGATAGAGAGAAAGGACTCGGAAAATATTTGAAAATATAATAGCCAAAAACTTCCATAACATAGGAAAAGAAATAGTCAACCAAGTCCAGGAAGCACAGAGAGTCCCAGGCAGGATAAACCCAAGGAGGACCACACTGAGACACATAGTAAGCAAATTGACAAAACTTAAGCACAAAGATAAAATATTAAAAAAAAGTGGGAAAAGACCTCACAAAATGGAAATCCCATAAGATTATCAGCTGATTTATCAACAAAACTCTACAAGCCAGAAGGGAATGGCACTGATGGACTGTAAGTGATGAAAGGGAAGAAACTGCAATCAAAAATACTCTAGTTAACAAGACTCTTGATTGGATTAGACAGAAATCAAAAGCTTTCCAGAGAGTCAACAGTTAAGAGAATTCAGCACCACTAAGCAAGTTTTACAACAAATGCTAATGGAACTTCTCTAGGCAGGAGACGCAAGAGAAGGAAAAGATGTACAAAAAATAAACTTTAAAAAATTAACAAAATAGTAATAGAATCAACATATCAATAATTACCTTAGATGTAAATGGATTAAATACACCAACCTAAGACATACCCTGGCTGATTGGATGCAAAAGCAAGATTGATATACATGGTGTCTACAAGAGACCCACTGCAGACCTAGGGAAGCACAGACTGAAAGTAAGGGGATGCGAGAAGGTATTTCATGCAAATGGAAATCATAACAAAGCTGTAGTAACATATCAGACAAAATAGAGTTTAAAACAAAGGATATTACATAATGATCAAGGGTTCAATCCAAGAAGACGATATAACAATTATAAATATATATGCACCCAACACAGGAGCATCTCAATATGTAAGACAAATACAAACATAAAGGGAGAAATCAATAGTAACACAATAATAGTGGGGGACTTTAATACCCCACTTTCATTAATGGACAGAAAATTAGTAAGGCAACACAGGCCTTAAATGACACTTTAGACAAGCTGGGCTTAGCTGATATTTACAGAGCCTTCCATTCAACAGCAGAAGACCTTTACAAGTGCACATGGGATATTCTCCGGGATTGCCCACGTGCTGGGCCGCAAGATAAGCCTTGGTAAATTTAAGAAAATTGAAATAATCTCAAACATCTTTTCTGATCACAACTCTATGAGATTAGAAACAAACAAACAAAAAAACTCTAAAAAACACAAACACATGGCAGCTAAACAGTGTGCTACTAAACAACCATTGGATCAGTGAAGAAATCAAAGAGGGTGTGGAGAGAAGGGAATCCTCGTGGTTGCTGCAGGCCGGGGGTGGAGGAGAATGGAAATGATAGTTAGAGACTTTGGGAATGTCATGTACACAATGCTACATTTAAAATGGAGAGCCAATAAGAATCTCCTGTATAGCACATGGAACTCAGCTCAATGTTATGTGCCAGCCTGGATGGAAGGGGGGAGTTGAAGGAGAATGGATATATGTATATGTACGACTGAGTCCCTTCACTGGTCACCTGAAACCACCACAGCATTGTTAATCGGTTATACCCCAATACAAAACAAAAGGTTTAAAGTTTGGAAAAATATATATATATAACAAAACATTATCAGTGTTTATTTCTGAATAATAAAATTATAGTTCATTTACTTTTTCTACTATTTTATAGTTTGCAAGTTTTTAAAAACAAAAATACATTAACTTTTCAATCATGGAAAATTGTTTTAAATAATAGATGTAGCAACATTTTTATTTTCAAAGTGCTGCAGTGCTTAAAATATGATATTCCCATACTTTCCCTGATGGTCATGCCTACTAGATGCTCTTACAAACCAAAGGAAAGTATCTGCAATGCTTCTGTGGCCCTAATCCTGGGAGTCTCTTTTCCAATCGAATTTTTGTAGTCCAGGGAAATGCATGCCAATAACATATTATAATAGACATGATAATAATCACACAGAATTTTATTTTTCAAATTTTGAAAGAGTACATTATGAAGAAAAATTATCCTTTAAGTGAAACTCACACAACAAAATTGACTCCTACAAATATTTGACTAAGCAGATGCTATCTGAATTTGCAAGTGTCAAATGGGTGTTCTTCTCCAATAACAATTGTGGTGTTTTGATGTGCTTTCTCCCGGAATAAATACATTTCTTTAATAGACTCTCACCAGTAAGCAATAAGTTATGCATTCTGGGGGCATGTATGAGATGGAATGGCTCAAGGGGGGTCTGCCAGGCTACCCACTGCATCCTCTTACACGCTTAGTCCACACTGAGGCACAACAGAGGAGTGCCTCTCATGCTCGCTCTTAAGCTCTCATTCTGCTAGAACCTGCCAGTGTCAGCCAGGTATTCAGGCTGGATTTGCAACTGTTGTTATAATTCTGCCTAAAAATATCTTTTTGGACTGCTTCTGTGAGTCACTCTTGCTTATATAACAACTTTTGTAAAAACAGATTTGTGTTTTTGCCAAAATGTTTTAATGGTATCTTAATGCCATGTGGTACATGGAAACCATATCATTTTCCAGGTGTAGGTAGAATTAGAATCGGAGAAGGCAATGGCAATCCACTCCAGTACTTTTGCCTGGAAAATCCCATGGACAGAGGAGCCTAGCAGGCTGCAGTCCAGGGGGTCACGAAACGTCAGACACGACAGAACGTCTTCACTTTCACTTTTCACTTTCATGCATTGGGGAAGGAAATGGCAACCCACTCCAGTGTTCTTGCCTGGAGAATCCCAGGGACTGTGGAGCCTGGTGGGCTGCCGTCTATGGGGTCGCACAGAGTCAGACACGACTGAAGCGACTTAGCAGCAGCAGCAGCAGAATTAGAATAAAGGCATCATACCAAAGTTTGGTTAGGTGATATTATTCACTACAACACTGCCCAGAAATGCTCAGAGTGTTAGTCCTTGTCTTTGTTTTTTAAAGAAAAAAAAATAAAAAGAAAGAGATTGAATAGTGTATAGGAATGTTAGGGGCAGAATAGCGCTAAGAGTATTCCCTAAACTTACGCTGAAATATTGAAAGAGGATTAAAAGGGAATCATTTTTGATGATACGATTCAATGTTCTTCAGTACTATGCCTGTGGGCAACCCAACAGCATCCTTTGTGCTTCCAATGGTATTTGTCTCCTACTTTAGGAATTACTATTCTAGAATGACGCTGCTGTGTCCATATGTAGTCACTATCATCTTGCCTGTATCTCTGCCTTCCCACTGTAAAGAGGCTCTACCATCTCTCAGGAGTTTTGCTTTAGCTCATTCACTGTTATCTCTCAGCTTTGTTCTCATGCTCAAGGAAAGGAACAGGATTCAGTACCTTTATGATTGTCTCACACCTTTTCTTGTGTGTCTCTGTAAGCCCTTTAATTTTTAGATTTCTTGAGACAAACTCTATCTTCAAATTCAGCCAGGTGTTTTACTTGCCACTAAGCATGGTATATTTTTGAGGCACTAAATAAATAATGAATAATGCCAAGTCTTACTTTACTACACTTATGTGCTGACAATTTAGTATCTGCATGAGTACCAGATGATGTCATTGCTGTGAGCTTTAAGAGTTTCTTTATTACAGCCATGCTAGCATTATTTTTAGCACAGCAGGTGTCAAAAAGGTTTATTTTGAAAGAAAGAAAACATAAAAATGAATTATTTATGTGAGTTAAATCAAAATGTACTTGATATAAATGTTTAATCAGTTTTTCACCAACTTCTTTCCATATGCTCTGCCCTGCTCAGTGGTGCAGTTCTAATGGAATTACTAAATATATCTTAATAGCTCAGCATACAGCATTATGCAATCGCATTTATACAAGGGGAATTTTTCAACTTGTATTAAACGGGTCAAAAGATAAAAATTCCATGGAAGGCTCACCGTTTTTACAGAAGATTATTATTCAATTGGCATAGAAAAACTCACCAAGTTTGACACTTAAAATGTGCTACGTTGACCATATTTAAAGTTTCTCATTCCTTAAAAAGGATGAGAAGATTAGAAAATAACTTTAATTTTGACTGTAATTGCAAATGTTTTTCCCCTTGCTTTCATAAGTAATCAGCAGATTTGCTGTTACTCCTGGAATATAAATGTTGTAGAATTAGAATAAGGATTCCAAGAAAGACTACACCGTGACTAAAGGATAACTTTATGTTATTAAAGAAACAGAAAACCTGAAGGCAAGACCAATACTTTGTAGTCTATGCCAACTTCTCAACTGACCTTTAACTTGTTGCTTCCATATTTATTTTCTCTGAATTACCTATTCCTTTGACATCAGTAAATGCAACTCTTTATTCTTATTATAAAAGTGTGCCGCTTTTTTTAGCCAAACCAATGGCTGCTAAAAGCTCCTTACTAGTTTTATATGCAGATACTTCGTACATCAAAATCTTCCATATTTTAAGGTTATAATCTAAGAAAGAACCACTCAAGTAAAGGGCCAGTGTCCA
This sequence comes from Okapia johnstoni, assembly GCA_024291935.2. Taxonomy (NCBI): domain Eukaryota; kingdom Metazoa; phylum Chordata; class Mammalia; order Artiodactyla; family Giraffidae; genus Okapia; species Okapia johnstoni. Next base: position 8,548,843 of record CM044309.1, read on the forward strand.
AGTCTGATTTCATTAGAGGGTTCTCAAATGTCAGCTGAAGTATTATTATAGTAACAGTCAAAATTATAATGTTAGTGAACGTTTATTGAGGGCTTCCTATATGCCAAAAATATTCAACATTCTCTGCATATTGTGTAAGAGTTTCTCCACATGACCCTGTATGGTAGGTACCAAATATAGTGCTATTTTCCAAAGAAATAGTGGGAACATTGAGAACAAAAAAGAAAGAGATATACTAGAAATAGCAATTGAGCTTAGGATATTGGTTAGGCAATTTTGGTTTTGGGGTGAACAGGTAAACCTACAGCATGACTTTGGGTGAATAATTCCAGTGATAAAAGCAATACAAGTACTTGCATGTAGTCTATTCACCACAGTTAATAAAAATGGACCACCAGCACCAAAGAATTCAGGGAAGGACAGCTAAAATAATTAAAGGACTAAAAGCTTTCTTATGGAAGTAGACTAAAGAGATTATAGACTTTCATGTGGCAAGCTAAAGGCAAAGCAGGGATGTTTGAAAAAATGATAAAACTGAGAATATGGATTCGATGGGTAGCAAATTTACCAAGTTCTGGAGTATTGGCTGTAAAAGAACCTCCTTGATCTTTGTAAAAAAAGAAAGTACATTTGCAAAAAACAAAAAAGTACATGTATAAAAATCTGGAAGCACTTGTGGTGCTAATATATCCAATAAATAAACATAAGATGCCATTATTGTGCTCAGCCACGTCTGACCCTTTGCAATCCCCTGGACTAACGCATCCTGCCACGCTCTTCTATCCGTGGAATTTCCCAGGCAAGAATACTGGAGTGGGTTGCCATTTCCTACTTCAGGGGATCTTCCCAACCCAGGGATCAAATCCATGTCTCTTGCATTTCCTGCGTTGGCAGGAGGATTCTTTAACACCGCCCGACCTGGGAAGCCATTATTGGAGAACATCAAAGAAAAAGCAAATGAGTCCAACAGGGTTTGGCAGAATGATCTAGCATTCAGCTGGGCACTTTTTGAAGAACATGTAGGAATATTTCTATAATTTGCTGCAGTTAACCTCATAAAGCGTCAAAATTTCCTGCCACCTAGCTGTGACAGCATCACCAAACCCAAGAGATATGGAACTTTATTCCATAAAGGAGGATTTATAATAGAGACAAACGACAGAGATGAAGACTTTGCTGTATGGTTGTATATTGATAATACTGACAATGCTCACCACACTGAGGATGACTTCCCCCTTACTCCCTGCATCACAGACATGGCTGGGGCCCCGTGGATTTGTGTTGATAAGAGAGGTCTTGAGTAATCACGGTGGATACTATTAGCAGGGAGAATTTGGTTTCCTGAGACTCTCTGAACATAGTTTTGAGCAGGAACATTTGTCCTAGACAGAACTTCTCTATTTCTTACTTTAATCCTTCTCTTCTCTCTGCTGTAACAGTGGTAAGTAGCGGCTAATGGAGGAAATAACTGATGGTCTGCTGCTGCCGCTGCTGCTAAGTCGCTTCAGTCGTGTCTGACTCTGTGCGACCCCACAGACGGCAGCCCAGCAGGCTCCCCTGTCCCTGGGATTCTCCAGGCAAGAACACTGGAGTGGGTTGCCATTTCCTTCTCCAATGCATGAAAGTGAAAAGTGAAAGTGAAGTCACTCAGTCATGTCCGACTCTTCGTGACCCCATGGACTGCAGCCCACCAGGCTCCTCCATCCATGGGATTTTCCAGGCAAGAGTACTGGAGTGGATTGCCATTGCCTTCTCCAAACTGATGGTCTATTATGTGCCAAATACTAGGCTAAGGCCTTTCATACATTGCACTGTCTGCATGTAAAGAGGCTTTCTGGCCTTTGTTCAGCACCGCAGCCTCCTCTTCTTTGGTGACCAACCACTCTACTCACAGGATCCCACATGACCCTGGCTTCAATAGTGAGAATGAGTCCCAGACACAGCTAGGTGCAATCTCATTCTTCTGAGCACAGCAACAGGTTCAAGGACAGGCGAATGTTCCAGGGCAATCTCACAGTAATTTGTCAGGGAGCTTTGGTAGAATAATTGGATAAGAGAGGCCCTCATTCTGTTGGGGTCAATATAAGTAGGGGTGATATGAGCCTGGAAAAACAGAGCTGCAGGCTGGAACAGAAAACATGATAGTGAGAAGGAGATCAAAAGTGAGAGCTCTGTGTGTGTGTGTGTGTGTGTGTGTGAGAGAGAGAGAGAGAGAGAGACAGAGACAGAGACAGAGAGAGAGAAACAGAGAGACAGACAGTGAGATAAAGAGTGAGTCTTGATTTTCGCTGTTGCATCTAGATAGGCCTGGAATGTTGGCCACTGAATTTTTGTTTCAGCTTTCTTGACCATTTTTGAGTTGCCTGTTACTTGCATAGGGCTTCCCAGGTGGTGCTATGGGTAAAGAAACTGTGTGCCAATGCAGGAGACTCAGGAGATTGGGTTTGCCCCCTAAGTTGGGAAGATCACCTGGAGTAGGAAATGGCAACCTGCTCCAGTATTCTTGCCTTGAAAATTCCATGGACAGAGGAGCCTGGTGTACAGTCCATGGAGTCGCACAGAGTCAGATATGACTGGGTGATGAACATGTGTTACTTTCATAGTCCTGACTACTAAGAAATATATAAACTTTGTAAAGAATGCACTATTACCATTTTACAGATGAAAAAACTGAGCCTTAGAAAGATTTATTCAAGGTCTCACTATTCTACGTAGTACTGTCTGGTCTCTAGAAGTTTTTTTTCAACTTCCCAGATCTTGTTTTTCAATTATAATATTTGAACCTGTTCATTCATTCTTAGTTGCTTCTGCAACCTTTTCTAATTACTCGTAATGAAGAATTTCTAGGTTATACAAGCAACAGACTAAAACCATGGTCGTCAAATGATCTCTTGAAGGTTTTCACTGTTCATTGTTCTGACTTACCTCGGCAGAAATCCACCTGAAAAATGGTTTGCATTCACAATTTCTTCATATCATGGTTTGTAGAACACTTGTAAATGAGATGTGAATATTTATAGACATTTGTGACATTACTACTGCATTTAGAAGCTTTTATACCAAATTATAGATTCATGTAAAGGTTATAAATTAGAAGCTTTACAGAAAATGTCTAAATATTTATGAATTTAACTACATTTAGGAATAAATTTGCAAATTTTACATTTGCTATTTTTTCACATTTATGAGCAAATATGAGTTTTCTAATAATCTATCAAAATGAGTAGGCACTCGGAAAAGCACAAACCCCAGATGGAAATGTTGTCTTCATTTCTCTGAGCATCTCCCTCCCCCTCTGTCTCTCTCCTTGCCTGCTCTCCCCCACTCCTTTCTCTACCAGAAATAAAATATGCAGAATCCACCAAGAAGATTTCAGTGCTTCCAACAATCCCTGGTATTTACGAGTTGTCAATCATAGTACCTCTTTATTTTTAACTCTCTAATCAGTCATCCACCAGTCATAAGCATCCAGGAAAAAAAGAATATATATATATACTCTTGAATTGTTGAAACATCATGACCTAACCACCTAACCATTTAAGCTATACCATATTCTGACTGAACACACTTGGCGTGAACTCAGGAAAAGCCACCACATTTTATAGGTCACACTCCTGGGGAAGTAGACCCATTTAGAAAATCTCAAGCTTCTCTGCTCCTGCATACTACACCATGGGGAAGGAGGGGAGAGAAGAGACCCTCTCAATTTCTTGAGCTTCAGGTGAGACCGCCCCTTCCCCTCACTGAGAGCCACGTGAAGCTGAGCAATCAAACCTAGATCACCCACCATGTGACCCACTCAAATCCAGGGATCTTCCCTGAACCTCATCATGGCCACTAGATCTGGTCATCACTAACAGCCACACTGACACTGAAATCTCATCTGTATGCATCTTAGTCTTTGAGCTCTGCCTTCATGTCCACTCAGTCTTAAACAGTTCTTTGCTTCACTGGGACTTTCAGCTCATAAAGATGGCTATCTCATCACCATCTTCAGTATGTCATATTGTCCCTTTCCTCCTTATTCAACTAAGAATCCAAGGTCTCTCTTATACTCGTCTCCCTGCAAACACTGCTAACTCTTTTTCCTTTCTCTTCTTTTTCCATCAGGCCAAGTATCAACCTTGGTAAAACTTGCTAAATTTTGCTGGAGACTAACGTGCCACTATGCTGACTTTAACTTCAGAAAAAAAAAAAAAATGTCAAACTAGTATCCGACAGTGCTGACTCACACCAGTTGTGGAGGTTTCAGCTTTCTCTTTCTAAGATGGGCAGTTTAGGTAACTCAGGCCAAAGTCACACAATGTGGAAATAACCTGATAAGGCTGGTCCAAGGATGGGCCTGAAATCCAATGAAAGTGGGTTAGATATAAGGAGAGATATCATGTGATTTCTCACTCATTTCATAGAGCAACTAGGACCTCACTCTCATCTTCTCCCCCTCCATATTGATGATATGAACAGCAGTGGTAAAGTCGAAACTGCTTTAGCCACTTTCCTGCCATCAAAAGAGCATGACTACTACCTCACCATGGAAGACTGAGCGCATAGAATGAAAGAACTCAGACCCCTTATTATATCTTTGACTTGCTGAATCATTCAGGGCTGAGGTTCACCTTTTCTCCATTTTTTCCAGTTACACTGGAGTATAAATACTCTACTGTTTAAGCTAATAGGGACTGAGTTATCTCCAGGTGGCACTAGTGGTAAAGAATCTGCCTGCCAAAGCAGGAGAGACTAAGAGACACGTGTTTGATTTCTGGGTTGGGAAGATCCCCTGGAGGAGGGCATGGCAACCCACTCCAGTATTCTTGCCTGGAGAATCCCATGAACAGAGGAGCCTGGTGGGCTACAGTCCATAGAGCCACAAAGAGTCGGACATGACTGAAGTGACTTAGCATGCACACATGCTAGTGTTTTGAGGGCTTCCCTGGTGGATCAGAAGGTAAAGAATCTGCCTCTGAGGCAGGAGACCTGGGTTCAATTCCCAGGTCAGGAAGATCCCCTGAAGAAGGAAATGACAGCCCACTCCAGTATTCTTGCCTAATAAATCCCACAGACAGAAGAGCGTGGCAAGCTACAGTCCATGGGGTCGCAAAGAGTCATACACGACTGAGTGACTTTCACTTTACTTACAGGCTACAAATCCCAGACTGGAAGACTTCCTGTCTGTGATTGCTTTCTTGCTCTCCAAAAAGTCATGATTTTACAGTTTGTTCTTTTATCAAGCAGGGATATAAAGGGCTGTTGAATTAGCACCCACTGCATGCCGTTACAGGGCTTCCCAGGAGGCGCTAGTGGTAGTGGTAAAGTCCTCGCCTGCTAATGCAAGAGACATAAAAGATGGAGTTTGATCCCTGGGTCAGGAAGGTCCCCTGGAGGACGTCATGGCAACCCACTCCAGTATTCTTGCCTGGGGAATTCCATGGATGGAGGAGCTTGGAGGGCTACAGTCTAGAAGTGACTTAGCGTGTGCGTGCACACACACACATACACGTTGTTACACAGTTCCTTTATAGTGTGAAAGTAGCCATGGAAAGTGGCTGTCAACAGTGATTTTGCAGTATTGGGGATACACATTTTGAAGTAGTTCTCAGCCTCAAAATTGTTTTTTCTTTTCCTTTCTGGAGCGAAAGCGGTTTATAAAACTCTGCCCCGTTCATTTGGGAAGAGATGATACCCTCCTTAGATGAAACTGCCAACAGTGAATACACATCAGAAAAGACCCATGTTTAGTTACTTCATTAATGTAAGTACGAATCTGTGCAATAGACACTAAAAGAAAAAAGAATAAAAATCTACATAATAATAATACCAACTATCATGCACTTAAGATCTATGATGTGGCAGGCATTGTGGGTTTTACCTAAGGTTTTCTAATCCTCATAACAGTTCAACAATAGGTACTTTAATCTCCTTTCTACAGTCAGTGAAAACAAACTGAGGTTGATCAATGTTAAGTGATTTCTCAAGACCACATGGGCAGTAGTGAGTTGAATGGTGGCCCCACAAAGATACGTCCATGTTCTAACTCTTAAAACCTGTGAGCACGACCTTATTCGGAAAAAGGGCTTTTGCCTCTGTAATTAAGTTACACATCTAAAGATGAGATCATCGTGCAGTTAGGATTTCTAATGTCCCTGGCAGGTATCCTTATAACAGAAAGGGAGAGGAAGATTTGAGTTACAGACACAGAGGAAGAGGTGATGGGAAAATGGAGGCAGAAATTGGAGCAATGCATCTTGCGCAAGCCAAGCAATGCCAAGGTTTGCTGGCAGCCACCAGAAGCTAGGAGAGAGGAATGGAACGAACTTACCCTCAGAGCCTCCAGAAGGAACCAACCCTGCCGACACGCTGGCCTGCAAAACTGGGAGAGAACAAGTTTCTGTTGTTTAAAGCCACCTGGTTTGTGGCAATTTGTTATGGCAGCTCTGGGAAACTAATAAAAGTTGAAACTCAAACCTGGCTCTTAGAAGTTCACACTTTGACTGAAATACTACATCGAATGAAAACTGCTTAAAACCCGGACTGTAGATGAATACAGATAAGAGAACTGAGTATGCAGTGAGATTATCGCAGAAGCTCTACAAAAGAGACATTCCTGCTGATGCATGCTGGTCCCAGCGAGACCTATGGAGGAGCCTTTAGTGCAGAATAAGAATCATAAAAAAAAAAAAAGTAATGACCACGAGGTTTCCACAAGTTTGTTAGTTAAGAGAAATTGCTATTTAGCACCAGAAAGCACTTCAGCTGCATTGTTATTTATAATGTGTGTGTGTGTTTTTCCTGAGTAAATAAGTATAAACAGACACATGTATGGTTAACTAGTTGATTAGCATTAGGACATACTGTGATGGTAAGTCACTTTATGGTTGTCTAACATTTTGGTTATCTTTTCAAAGTTCTAAGTGCGAACACTTATTTTTAGGAAAGGGATTTAACAGGTATCGAGCAACTCCTATACCAAGTGTGGTTCCCATTTTCAAAAAGGAGAAAGCTGGGCAGGCCATCACTAGCCTATGCAGCACCTCTGTGCAAATGGCATGTGTGTGCCAGGCCAGATGGCTTAGCAAGAGCAGCCCCACTTTATCCCTTGGCCGCATCCACATTTGGACCTCGTGCACAGTGGGAGCCGCACAGCTGCCCATGCTGGCCCCAAAACTGAAGCCCAAAGAGCAAGGCAACCATGTTTAGGTCCAAACCTTCGGAAATGTGGACGCTATGGTCTGAACACACTTCTCTCTGAATCCAAATTCTGTATTTTCACTACTGCGTGATGACAATGAAGGAGGAAACAGAACAGGCTCTATCCTGAAAGCAGTACTCCATCTTGGGCCGGACTGTAGACTTTGAGCTATATGCCCAATATCTGCGGAAACGACACACCAACTGGAAAGCCAGGCCCCCGGAAGGCCCCCCTGGGCTCTCCATCGCCTAAAAGAATACCCTAATTATCTGTGTAACCGAATAGAATCAGACATTCAGTTATGTTTATTGGGGTATGACCACAGGCCTATTGATAATTGTCCACTGTTAACTACCGAGGCTTAAGGCATATGAATTACGGGTTAACTTTGATTTTATCTTTCTTTTTCCTTTGTTCTGACTAGTTTCAAGGAATTTGGGGAGGTGGGTTTGTGCATGTACACTTCGTGTATGTAAGGTTTTCACAAAAACTGGTCCGGGTCCTTGACTAAGAAGAGACTGCCTTGGGCCCGCTGGTGTAATAAACTACACTCCACTATCTGCATTGTCCTTCTGAGTGAGTTTGTTTCCTGGAACGCACGACTACAACAACATCAGACTTTACTACAAAAAGGTATCGACGTGATCAATGGAAGTGACAACTATTGTTCATATGGTGGGACAAGCCAAGGGAGTAGCCCTTCTGAAGAGTAGGACAGAAAGACAGACTCACCTTCCCCTGGTGGGTGGGACCAGCTATTTAATTTGCAAAAATAAATGTAGGATCCTTGTTAAAAAAATCATTAAGAGTTTCAGTAGGGTAACAGTAGAACGTTAAGCACAGAGTTTTTCTAGGCGCTGGGCCCTTAGGGCCTGGTCAGGTGGCACATCCATGAAATCAGCCCTGCAGCTGGGCCATGTGAAGCAGAACACCTGGGTTGTAGAGGAGCAAGCAAAAGGACCTTCCAGGGAACATCTCCTGCCCAGGTCAGCATCTTCATAAGAAGCTAGGTCCAGTGATACTTTCTCAAGCCAGAAGAATCTTTAATGCCTTACTCCAAGTTCTGACACAATTTGGCTATAGCATTTTAGTGGGTAGATCTCTGCATTCTCTTGAGGTTTAAGGAAGCAGAAATTCAAGTGCTTCAATAAAGGTATTTTTATTACAGTGATCTCAGTGAAATGGGTAAGAACCACAATCGATTTACGTAATACCAACAAAAGCAATGCCTTGGATTTGAAGGACAATAAGAGGGGAAGGAGGAATATCAAATTCCGCTCACTGCCCCAGGGGAGGCCAGAACCTCTGTTTAAATAGACCTTTGAATGCCGCCTTTAGTTTCTGACACATACCGGATATATTTGAATGGTCTTTCAGATCAGTGTTTTGTAAAGTATGTACAACTGAAAACTACTTCGAAAGATGCTAAAAGGTAATTGCATAAAAAGGGTGTTATGGTGAAATAAGTGAGTTTGTGCTAAACGGAGTGTTTTACTACAGAATGCTTTTGGGGCTTTCACAGGCTCTCGCACTGGAATGGGATAAGGGATGAGACTTCTGCCTCCGGCATCTTGCATGATGGTGTTCCAGGAAACACACTTTATGAAGCGCTTATTTATGTGAAGCTGCACCATAGGCAGCGTGCCAGAGAGGGCATTTTCAGGCTCCGTAAGTCCGGCCACACTTGTTTAAGAGCTCACTTACCTAGGAGCTTCTGATTCCACCGTCCTTAAGTCATCGCTTCCCTTCTCCGGGTCCCAGGTGGAGGCTGGTACACCTGTTCTCGCAGTGACCTGGCATTCGGTGCTCAGCGTTCACCTAGGGAGCAGATTATGACAGTGAAGATGGAAAGACATTTTCAGCTCATCTTAGCTGTGGGGTTTGCACTCTTGCGGGGATCTTGCAGCAAGTTCTGCAGACGAGCGGTGATCCGAGATCCATCTAACACTCACAAGGAGGTGCCTAGAGCCCGCGCCCTGGAGCCCCCGAGCGGGCAGCGAGCCCGGCTGCTCCGCGCAGCCCGAGGCAAGTGGCTGCGTTCACCGAGACTGCCACGCCTGTGCTCTTCCTAATTTTAAATCCGCCCACAGAGCAGGAGGGACTCGCAGTGTGATAGATAACTATTTAGTGTGCTTCAAGAGGAACCAAGTTTTCTATTCCGCTACGCTTGAAAAACTCACCAGGTTTCAAGAGCAGCAGTCGTGAACGAGCGCCAACCCCATCGCATCGCCGAGTTTGGCGTGGGGTGGGGGGGGGGGTGGGGTGGGGGGATGGCTGTGTGCCCAGCGCGGTCATCTCAGCTCAGGGACCCCAGGAATAAGGGGCGGAAATGCCGGATATCAGTGTGGTCTCTGATGGGACCAATCACTTGCAGCATCGTGTGTGTGTGTGTGTGTGTGTGTGTGTGTGTGTATGTTTGTTCATAGAAAGGGAAATAACAATCACAAGAGTGCTAACTAGTGGTTATCAGGGGGGCAGGGAAATAATACAGATGGGTGAGAGATACAAGGGTGCAAGGAAATGGCCACCCACTCCAATGTTCTTGCCTGGAGAATCCCATGGACAGAGGAGCCTGGCGGGCTATCGTCCAGGGGGCTGCAAGAGTTGGACCCGACTTAGCGACTAAACCACCAAGATAGGCTCAAGGGTGTACTCTACACCACCAGGAATACAGTTCATGTTTTGTAATAACTGTAAATAGATATTAGCCTTTAAAATTGTATTAAAAATTAAAAAAAGAAAGTATAAGGGTGTTCTTACTAATATCTAGCCTATGATAAAGGGATAATCAAGAAATTCAGCATGAGGTTCAATCTAGCTTTCCTTTCTTAGCCTCAAATCTCATTTTATAAATCATTTGAATGATTCTCTCTAATTCCTTGATCCTTGCAAATGAAAGCATCAAAAATAAAAGCAACCAGATTTTATTCTAGAAACATTTTCTTGCTGAAGGGCCCATGGTTTTTACCAGCACTGGTTTCTTGAATACACTTCTGTATTTATGGAGAGTCTCACTTCCGGTGATTTCTCAGCAGCAGATATTGATGCTGTAAACTTTAATCAGCTAGTAACTACGGTCACTTTTGAAAACACTACAGGACTCAATGAGTCAGCTCTTCACATCAGGTGGCCAAAATTTTGGAGCTTCAGCTTCAGCATCAGTCCTTCTAATGAATATTCAGAATCGATTTCCTTTAGGATTGACTGGTTTGATCCCCTTGCAGTCCAAAGGACTCTTGAGAGTCTTCTCCAGCACCACAATTCAAAAGCATCAATTCTTTGGTGCTCAGCCTTCTTTATGGTCCAATTCTCACAACTGTACATGACTACTGGAAAAACCATAGCTTTGACTAGGTGGACCTTTGTTGGCCAAGTGATGTCTTTGCTTTTTAATATGCCATCTAGTTTTGTCGAAAAGCGGCATCAAAAGACACAATCTCTGTCCTTATACAACTTACAGTACAAAGGGATGATTGCCAATAACCAAAATCATACAAAGATATAATTACCAGTTGTGAGACCTTGTACCAGTTACTCAAGCATAGCAAAGTTTTATTTCCTCATCTGTAAAATGAATCAATTATAGTGCCAACATTATAGTATTTTTAGGGAGATGAAATGATAACATGCATAGGAAGCACTTCAGTGACTGACATATAGGTAATGAAAGCTATTTGTTTTCAACAATCACTATAGCATTCTGCCTGTGAACACTAATTGACAATAAAGATATGGGACAAATTTTCCTTTTCTATACCTTGTAGCGTCATGTGTCACATGTCCAGAGAAGTGCTGGGGACTCTCATGAAGCCTTGTGTGAAAGATGGTGTCCTTCAGTTCATTTGCTCTTCAGACTTTTAAATAAGGCAGTCGGCTCTCCTTGTGTGTTTATTACAAGATGAAGGGTAGAAACCAGGATGATTAAATGTCGCCCCACTGTGTTTTCTCCTCACTCAGCAGGCTCAAGTGTGCACTGACAGCTGAAGCTAGAGGTGGCAGCTGCTGCTGCTGCTGCTGCTAAGTCGCTTCAGTCGTGTCCGACTCTGTGCGACCCCATAGACAGCAGCCCACCAGGCTCCGCCGTCCCTGGGATTCTCCAGGCAAGAATACTGGAGGGGGTTGCCGTTTCCTTCTCCAGTGCATTAAAGGGAAAAGTGAAAGTGAAGTCGCTCATTCGTCCGACTCTTAGCGACCCCGTTGACTGTAGCCTACCAGGCTCCTCCGTCCATGGGATTTTCCAGGCAAGAGTACTGGAGTGGGGTGCCATTGCCTTCTCCGAGAGGTGGCACCTAGCCTGTTACAGTCAGTTCTACAAATCCTTTAGCGAGGTGAGCACATAAATGGAAATTAAACAATCCAGTGTGGAAAAATAGTTTTGAATCAAGGTAAGAATTCAAGAAATAGGAGTTCCAGTTCCTGTTTGATAGTAAAGAATATTGTGACCCAGGAGATAGTTGTGTGAGTAATTTACCTCCTCTGTTAAAAAAAAAAAAGTGAGACGAGAGAATTCCTTGACTTTAAATAAGGTTAATAATGAGGATTAGTAAAACATCATGGGGACATGACCCTCTTTTATTTGACATAAGGACCTCGGTAATCAGACCGAAAACAAAGCAAAAGGAAACAAAAACCAGTCCTTTCAAGATGGATTTAACATGTGACATGGGGACTCGTATTTACCCCAAGTACGTTGTTTTTTTTTTTTTTCCTTTCTATCTACCTTCAAGTAGATAGTGCTCTAAAGCTAACTGATCCTTGAGTGCCCCACACAAATGTTAGATACCAGGGCTTTGGGGTCAGGCCAGCTTGGTTTGGAGAGCTAACAGGCTAACAGGCCTGTGCTACCACACAGTAGACTCAATAAATAGGTATTTAAATAATATTGAGTCTGGAAGTCCCAACTCTGTTCTTCTCCAGTTGTAAATCACTTGGCCTCTCTGTGCCTCAGTTTCTCCTCTGTAAAATGGGACTAGAGACAGTGCCCGCCCCCCAGAGCCGTGAGAAGGATGCGATGAGATAATGAAGGCAGAACATCGCACACAGCAAGTGCACTGGAGTTTAGTTGTTGTTGCAAACAGAATTGTCTCAGTGATTCCCTGGGTTGTTCCCATTCAAGAATTTTTAGCTCTCCAACCACAATTTCCCAGGGTGGCAATAAATGCAGGACAGTGTCCTTCCGACAAGTGAGACCTCTGGCCCTGATGAGAGAAGCTGTCAAATCCCGAAGACAATGTTGTGAGCAAAACTGCCTGCTTCCTCACTTCACCTCAGAATCTGCACCCTTGGTTTCTCTTTTCACTGCATCCCATTCGGATCAAAGCATTCTTTCCCTTCTTACCCTCTAAAGCACATCATATCCGTCAGCTAATAGTTGAAGATCACGGGCCCCCATCTCTCTGCACCTTGCCTGGGCCGGGCTTGGTAGCAGCCGAGGCCCCAGCTGGCGTGGGGGACGTGGCAGTGAGCACACTGTTTGTGCACCAAGCAGATGTAAAAACTTGGTGCTCTGATCTGGGTGCACCTGTTGGTTTGTCACCATCTGTTAGCCAAAATGGTAAAGAGCCACACCCTCGGACCACCAGCTGAGGAGAACTTAATCTCTTCCCCCAACAGGCCTCCCAAGACAGGCTGCTGGTCACATCTTACAAAAGAACACAGGCAAACAGAAAGAAGAAACTACTGTCTGAACCCTGCCTTGGGGGACGCCTAATCGTCTCTGGTTGCTGGGTTTTATTTCTTAAGCTAACAAGAAAGGGCTTTTCAAATAAACCTAGATAGTTATCACCAGATAAGAAATCCTGTTATAAACTGTCAATTTTTTTTTTTGAAAAAAGGAAGATATCAGTTTAACATGGACACTAATATTAAGCGAATTAAGTGGTAATAGTATTTGGATGATTACTTAGCAAGGTGGAGCGATCACAAGGGGCTTAACGTCTGCTTCCTCTGAGGGAGACAGAACTGGATCTCAGGGGTGAAATACTTGGGAAATCAGCCGAGGATCAACAATTATCTAGGACTTTAGGCCTTGGAGTCTTGAAGATTAGAGAAACATTTCTTTAAGTAAAAACCAGAACATTGTATGATCTTTATCAAGCCACGGGGCGGGCTTCACCCACTCACGCTTCTGTCCCGCTGCCCAGATCTTCACTACATGGAATGCAGCCTCACATTCCCAAAGGGTCAAGGACCACACGGTGGAATAGCCTTCAGCTGGGGGATGCCATTTCAGAGTTGGTGCCGTTCTTGTTCAGCTGACATCGGATAAGCGTTTCTAAAAGTGTTCTGAGATGGCAAGGATCTCTTATGGCTAGCCCAGATCTCACCAAAAGTGAAATACTCAGCTAGAATATGCATACAACTTCTTTCTTGAATATACACCCTGGATGTGCCTGCGTGCTTACTTGCTTCAGTTGTGTCCAGCTCTTTGTGACCCAATGAACTGTAGCCCACCAGGCTCCTCTGTCCATGGGGATTCTCCAGGCAAGAACACTGGAGTGGGTTGCCATGCCCTCCTTCAGGGGATCTTCCCGACCCAGGGATCGAACCTGTGTTTTCTGTGGTTCCTGCATTGCCAGCGGATTATTTACCACTGAACCATGGGCGAAGCCCATACAATTTTCTTGCTACTTCCATATTTTCAGTAAAGAAAAGTATGCATGTTAGCATGCATACTTGACTTTACTGAAAATACATAAATAGCAAGACAATTGTTTCCATCTAAAATTACATAATAAGGGAGGTTTATTTTATAATGTATGATTTAAAAAAAAAAAAGCTAGACTTCATCTTCATCTAGCTATCAAAATTGACTTTTTTTTTTTTTTTTTTGGTGGGAAGGAGACCACTTAAAATATATATTGACCACATATTTTGTATGGCCTCATACTTCTCATGGTGATTCTCCGCTTTTCTTTCTCTCTTGCCAAACTACCATTCAACCTAACCCTTAAGGAAGACTGAATAGAATTAACACCTTTATGCCAATCCCATTAGTGTGCTGTTAAACTAATGGGTTCATTTCTGCCCTCAAGCAAGATGGGGATTATAATCCTGAAACAAGCTACCTTTAGGCAGTAGGCATCACTTTAAAAACCTGAAAGCAGCCAACATATGGCACATTACACAATATCAAAGTGTTTAAGAGGTACGTGTTTCCACCCTCCATGATACAGGCCCAGCTTTAAATAAAACATAGCGTCATCTGGTTCACGCTCAAACACTGAAATGGAAATTATTGGCCATACTGTCATTTTCAAAACAATAGCTAACGGTTTGCACATGTGCTGTTTACAGACCCACAGCCTGTAAACACAGTCACCCACCACAACTTTGCAAAGGTAAATGACAGCTTGAAATGTTTCAAGTCTCCAGAACTCCTGGGATTTCCTCATTTTCCCCCTTTTCATTCATTCTTTCTTCCCATCCCACCCCCAACTCTAATCACAGACACAACAGTGCGTCTTCTGCCTGCACATGCGTAGCTTCCTAACCATGTCACCACCACCCCCCCACCATCCCCCATGCCACATTTTCCTGCTGTTGAGACCAGCTGGGATGTATTAGTCATGCTGAAGCACGTCATGTAACACAGCAAAATATCAGGCAGCCCAGTGTCATGGGAAAAGTGAATCTACTTCATTATCTACCTAGGGAAAGGAAACAGAAGTATCATTTAAAGGGATCTGGTCTTCCCTTCTGTGTAGATATATATTCTATTATCATGAAGGATATTCCAAGGTCTTGGTATCAACACGGTATGCTAGGAAAGCATCAATGGTAAAATGCTGTAGCATGTACCTATGATTTGGGATCTTTTTCCATACTCTTTGTTCACACACCAATTCTCCAAATGTTGTGAGATTTTGGTTTATATAATTAAAAGGGAAGAAAACTGTTATGCAACTAGGAAGAGGTTGTGTAAGAGACTGCTTTGGAGATTTACAGGGAAAAGCAATAATGTGTTGTGTAGCATTGCTTCTCAACTGTAAGATATGTTGGACTCATGCGGAGAACCTGTTAGAAACGCTGTCCTGATTCTGGGGTCTGAGAGCCTGGCCTGTTAGTCATTTCTAACAAGTTTCCCTGTGATGTTGATGCTTCTGGTCCCAGGACCACACTTGAATTAGCAAGGTGGTAAAGAAAGAACAATATTTAGAAAATGTTGAGGAGTACAGCTCTATAGAACTCCTAAGGACTGATGTCAACAGTTCGAGATTAACATACATACACTACTATACATAAAATAGATAAACAACAAGGACCTACTGTGTAGCACAGGGAAGTATATTAAATACCTTGTAATAATCTATGATAGAAAAGAATCTGAAAAAGAATATATAATTATGTTCTAAAGCTGAATATAAAACCATCACCTTGCTCTGCACCTGAAACTAATATAACATTGCATATTAACTGTGCTTCAATCAAAAAATAGCTTAAAAAACTGATCTGAATGAATTGGGAAACGTCTAGACCTAGGTGATGATAAGGGGAGAGGCTATCATGGGGTCTCTGGGGACTTTTTGATGGGCATAAAGAGAAAGATCTTGGAATAGACCTAACAAGAGGCATGGAAGATGTTTAGATTAAGTTTTCTTTTCTTTTTTTTTTTTTTGTTCTTAAAGATTTGGGCAGGTCTGGAAACAATCAGTTCTTTTGAAGAGGCATATATTGACATATCATTTCTTTTTAAAGTAGAGAAACAGAGAGGCAAAGTGGTTCTTCAAAAAGGATATCAAAAGATGTGTAAAAAAAAAATTAGAACTAGATTCTGGCTTGGTAGTAGCATCCCTAGTAAAATACTTGGGGAAAATTGAAAAAAAAAAAAATCATTTCTACAACAGAAGAGGTTAAATAAGTTATGGTAATGCAAAAAAATTAGTTTTTTTATTGCTTCTTGAAGTAATTTACATCTCATGTCACTATGGGAACTTGAAAATACTTGAAAATTTTACAATTATTTTATTGTGATAAAAATAATATTTTCAGAGGAGAATAATTTTGAAAATTTTAAAATGTCTATGGATGCTCTGCTTCACGATGTTGAGAAACATAAAGATTTTGATTCCTTATGTTAAAATTAAACATGAGTTTTAAAAATTAAAAAAAAAGAGAGAAACTGGTCATTCTTGTTTTTATTTTTTAAATTTCAATATGATATTGCATTTGTTTCCTCAAACTGCGGTAACAAATTGCCCTAAACTTGGTGGCTTACAACAACAGAAATGGACTCTTTCACGGTTTGGGGAACTAGAAGACTGCAAGGCTCTAGAAAAGAATCCTCTGCCTCTTCCCAGCTTCTGCTGGCTGCTGGCAATCCTGAGTGTCCTTGACTTTAGATGCACCATCCAGTCTCTGACTTTATTGTCACACAGTGTTCTCTCTATGTGTCTCTTCTCTTCTTATAAAGACCCCAGGTAAATTGGATTAGGGCCCAACCTAATTCGGCTTTAACTTGATTACATATGCAAAGACCCTATTTCCAAATAAGATCACATTCACAGATATGGGGATTAGGACTCAACATATCTTTTTCAGGGACAAAATTCCCATAAGAAGTTTTATGGCATAGACTCTTTGCCCTTTACAATGTAAATTCCTAGTTTTCTCTTAACTGTACTATTTTAATCAGTTTCCTTATTAAAAAAAAAAAAAGCAAGAGCCTCTTGATGAAAGTGAAAGAGGAGAGTGAAAAAGTTGTCTTAAAACTCAACATTCAAAAAACTAAGATCATGGCATCCAGTCCCATCACTTCATGGCAAATAGATGGGGAAACAATGGAAACAGTGACAGACTTTATTTTCTTGGGCTCCAAAATAGTTGCAAATGGTGACTGAAGCCATGAAATTAAAAGACGCTTGCTTCTTGGAAGAAAAGCAATGACCAACCTAGACAGTTATTAAAAAGCAGAGGCATTACTTTGCTGACAAAGGTTCATCTAGTCAAAGCTATGGTTTTTCCAGTAGTCATATATGGATATGAGAGTTGGACTATAAACAAAGCTGAGTGCCAAAGTATTGATGCTTTTGAACTGTGGTGTTGGAAAAGACTCTTGAGTCCCTTGGACTTCAAGGAGACCCAACCAGTCCATCCTAAAGGAAATCAGTCCTGAATATTCATTGGAAGGACTGATGCTGAAGCTCCAATACTTTGGCCACCTGATGGGAAGAACTGACTCATTGGAAAAGACCCTGATGCTGGAAAGATCGAAGGCAGGAGGAGTAGGAGACAACAGAGTATATGATAGTTGGATGGGATCACTGACTCGATGGGCATGAATTTGAGCAAGCTCCAGGAGTTGGTGATGGATAGGGAAGCCTGGCATGCTGCAGTCCATGGGGTCACAAAGAACCAGACAAGAGTGAGCGATTGGACTGAAGGGTGACAATCCTTTTTGAAACTGAAGTACTATGAAGAGGAAAAAAATTGAAGAAGTTTCATTTTTAATGTAGAAATATTAACTAAACATGTAATAGATATTAGAAGCCTTTGCTTTGTCTTAGAACTAATGAAATTAAAAATATTTATTCTTAAGATTTGTATGTGTTTTTATTTGGCAGTTGTTCCTTTACTATTTACTGCTAACTACACCTGGAAATGTAATAGAGTGCTTTATATACTGTATAGGTGTCTTGAGGACAGTTATTGTTCCATAGTTAGATTTTCTTTCTGTTCCTAAATATGCGTTCTTGGTACATGTTTATTGAATACAAGTTGAATATTTTTTTATATCAAGTTATCCTGAATCATTTTGAAGGCAAAATAACACTTCAATCATCATTACCATCTGAGTACTGCTATTACCTATTGGACTTTGGTAAAAGTGGTTATCGAAGAGTTGAAAGAGATTTTCATAAACATTTATTATGAATAATCTGTTATGAGCACTAAAAATACAATAAATAATTACAAACAATAAGTAACTGGTATTTTAAGTTAATCTTCACATCCCCAAGTCTGGAAGCTTAATATCTTTCCCACAGAATGTCCAAGTTACTTAAAAGTCATGATGTTAGCTAATGTCCTGCTCAGTTATGAGATAGCTCCAACAAGTCATTAGCACACTGACTCTAGTTCATGACTTATGGGAGAGAAGGTGAATAAATTTGAAATGAAAACTTTCTGGTTTTAAAATAGCCTCCTAGAATCTTCCTCATAACCTCTTTCTTTCCCTGGCCCAGTCATACACCAGCAAAAATATTCAAAGAAGAATCTTTGTGTTTAAGATTCAAAAACTCATCTTGAACTTAAAGCTAGCAAATGTCAGCAGTTTCTTGTTAGTTTGTCCTAATGTTCTCAGAAATCTAAACTATGGTATCTTGCTGCATTTAAAATTCTTTCCTGCTTGCTGCAGTCCCTAATAATATCCTGGCCATGTACCTTCATCTATATTCATGAGAGTGCAGATGCAGCCAAATTAGTGGCAGCAAAGCACATTTTACAGTGTAGAAAATACAATCTGGCTTCCTTTAAACATTTTTTGACAAAAAAGTTTTATTAAAAAAAAAAAAAAAGAAAACCAGACAGATTTAAATTCACCACCACCCGTCGGAGGAGTCTGTTACAAATGCACAGCTGGCTTGATGATGAGTGACAAATCAAAAGTCAGAGAGAAACTTCCCGATCATCTGAGCCCTTGCCACCCGATTAGCGGAAGAAAACAGGGCAGATGGAGGGAGACGCAGCAGTTCGGAGGGAACAGATGGCCACTGCGAACTTGATATATGAAATTAATAACACTTTCTCAAATACAATTAGTAACAGGAATACATTACCTGAATTTTCATAACTGTGAGCAAGCTGACATTAAATGAGGTTTTTCAGATTAACAGTTGATGTGGCATTGATATTTGGAGGAAAATAAAAATATATAGCAATAAGAGAAACCTCTTGCTTTTTGGTGCCATTGATCAGAATGTTGTAACATATGAAAGGAGAAATGCAATTCAAAGAAATTCCATATTTAAATTTCACTAATTGGGATTTTTTTTTCTAATGTAGCCATTTGGGCCACATAATGCATGAGATACTTAAAAGCCTCACAGATGTATGCAGCATCTACTGCCCTGAATGAATTATTCTTTAGGAAGAAATTAACCATTATACATCTCCCTACAAATAAACTTGGATAAAAACCAAACAAAAAAGGACATAGTAGTAAAAAAAAACCTCCAGGTAAAATGAAATTAGAGGTTAGATTTTATATTTTTCAAATCTACTCATGGTAACATAATTAATTCTAGGAACATCATTAAACTTTCTCTGCTTTGATGCCCTGTCTCTAGAATGAGCAGAATGCTTGTGCTCAATGCCTCATTCAAAGGACTGCCCACAAAAAACTCTTTCTACTCAAAACTCATGGGAGTAGTACTTTGGATTGGGCTAACCAGCCCTCTGGGAAGCCAGAATCCCTGTGAGCTCTGGAGAGCAGCCTGTCGTGCAAAAGTCCCTGAGTCTTCCATTGAGGCAGGCATGACGGTGGCCAGGCCTAGCTGGATGAAGTCTGACCCTGGCCAGTACAGCAGGCCGCGGCAGCCTGGGGTTCTGCCAGATGCAGCCACAGCAGCTGCCTGGGCCTTCTGCTTGCAGCACACGGACACCTCTACACCCAGACTTGTGGATGAGAGCTGCCACAGGGTCCAGGCCCATGGGACGGGTGGGCTTTATTGTCTCTGGAGAGGTCTAACAACTGAGCCTAATGTAAGGATGGAGCAAAACTATACAAGCACATCAGCCATATGCACTGAACTAGGTGGCAAGAGGAGTCTCTCATGAGTCCCAGGAGGCAAATTATTAATTCCGCTACAACATGAGGGTGACTGCTTCTGCAGCTGCTGGCTGCAGAAATTGGCAGAGAGAAAGTAAGGACATCCCTTTCCTGAAAGGAATAACCCTGGGTATTCAGGTAAACAGAAATTGCAAAAAAAAGAAGCATGCTCTGTGTTAAGGAGCTAGTCCTCTCCTGTTTGTAAGGAGGACAGAAATCAAGACAGACTTCCCTCTCCCAAACCGAGCAGAAATACATGCTTTACAAGATAGTCAAAACAGGTGCAACTGGGAAACCCTAGAAGAGAAGAATGAACACAGAGAACTTGCCTAGGCATTAAGTAATTAATTTTATAGGAAGATCTGAATTTAACCTGTGGTCTCACCCGTGAAGCCAAATACCAGTGAGACCTTTGATAAGTCTCTTTGCAAACTTTGTACCATCTAAGATGTTTCCATGTATGAAAGAAAGGCTTTGGGTTTTATAAAAGGACTATCAGATCTCAAAATATTTTATTATATAAAAATCTAAATATTAACAGACTTATAAATATTTTGGTAGTTCTTTCAGGTTGCCATAGCATGTTCACTTGTAACAATAATAAGAAAGCTACTAAAATATTAGTGCTAAATTTTCCCAAAGGTTTACTATTGAAGGATGAGATGTGGCTTTTAAGATGAACATGGTCCCCCAATATGTGAAACCAAAGATCATCACATTTAAGTTTGGCTAGGGAAGTAAAATTAAGTATGAATTGGAAAGGCCTGTTTCTGAGTTGAGGTTTTTCCCAGAAGCAGACCTTGACACCATAACTTGAGAACAAGCGCTTTATCTGGGCTCTGAGTGGGTGGGTGCTGATGCGGTAAGACAGGGAAGTGAAGACAGCCAATAAATGTCACCCAAGCAGGGTCTGTGGCTTGATCTCACTGGGAGAACTCTGGAGGCCCTTGTTAAATGCACAGCCCTGGTGTTAAGCTACTGGAATGGGGGTGGGGAAGTGAGGGAGTTAGGGTATTTACAAACCAGCTCTTGTCAGTCACTGGTTAAGGGCTGCTCCTGGGGATTTAATTCCCATGCACTTCTGGTCTGTGCCAGTGGCCAAGCAGATTCTTGTAGCAGGAGAAACATGTCAGGCAAAGAAGAACAGGTCCTGCAATTGGAAGTTGTGTTGCTGCACCTCTCAGCATTAAGGGAAAGTGGATATGGCAGGGCATCTGAGATGCATCTGCTAAAGCAGGAATGATAAAAATACTGTTAATTATTTCCCCACCAAGAGGCTATTTACTCCACCAGACTGTGTGACCCAAGCCTTTCCATCTCCTCCTCTTTCTCTCATCTTTGGGAAATGGGCTGGATCTACTGGGCATCTGGACACAAAGCAGCTACTCCTGGATATTTCCCCCACTGAAGCCTCTGCAAATGAATGACAACCCTCCTTTCACTCCAATTCATCTCGGTACACGTAGGTATTACCTGAACTGCTTCCATTCTCCTGAAGGCAAAAATCTTCATTTTCTGAGTGATCCTCACTCCACAGCTGGCTTTGCTCACTCTAAGAATGAGGAATGAGATCACAGAAAATGCAGAGAAGTTGTTCTCATGACTAACATTATAACAAGGGCAGAGGAGTGTTCTGATCTCCCCCAGTTTTTGTTATTATTTCCCTGGAGACATAAATCTTGAGTGAAATTCTATTACAATTTTCCTCTACCTTGAAGTACGAAAGGAAGTTTCTTCTTCTTTGAAATACACCATCTAAGGAGAGCTAGTAAGCAGGATGGGCTCCCCTGGTGGCTCAGTGATAAAGAATCCACCTGCCAAAGCAGGAGACATGGGCTCGACCCCTGGGTCGGGAAGATCCCCTGGAGAAGGAAATGGCAACCCACTCCAGTATTCTGGCCTGGGGAATCCCATGGACAGAGAGCCTGGCAGTCTACAGTCCACGGGGTCACAAAAGAGTTGGACACAACTTAGTGACTAAACGGCAAAGTAAGCGGGTTATCTAAATAGAGGGGCTTTAAACACAGGTATTTGGTGTCGTTTTCCATTCTCCCTGATGGTGATGGGCAGCGTGCCTTTTAGAAAAGGTCCTAACAACTTAAGCCAGATCCACATACCGTTAGGCTCATATGTTCTATGACAAAGAAGCCTCATTACACGGGCAGGCTGGAGGACTTACTTGAGTCTCATTTAGAGGTTTTTCTGAAGAATCCTCCTAAACTCTGAGGAAAATCACCGTTTTATTCTCTAAAATTTTAAAAATTTAACTTGATTCCTAAGAAGTTATCTTCATTTGCTCAACTATTCAACAGATATGGGTTGAGCAGTTCTTATATGCCTGGCTTTGAATCAGGGAAGTATTTCAGATACAGATTTCTGCCTCTAGGAAGTTAACATTTTCCTGAGGAGTCAGACATTAGTAGTAAAGTTAGGCAATATATAAGAACGTAATTAAGTTCTATAAAATAAAGACAGTGTATAAGGCAGAGGAAGAGGGCCTAGGGGTGGTGTGATTGTCAGGAGAGACCTTTCTGGGAAGTGCATTAACACAGAGACTTAAAGGAGATGAGAATATGTGTCTGAGTACGTGGTACAATTCTAGAACTATCAACACAGCAGCAAATATGACAAAATTCTTCCCAGCAAAACTTACACACTAGTGAAGGAACTCAATCATAAACAGGCAAATAAATATAAATTAATGTTATATAATAATCAACAAGAAGAAAAATAAAGCAAGCTAATGGAATAGAGCAGGGATTTGGCAAGCTTTTTCTAGAAAAGGCCAGATAGTAAGTATTTTTAAGATTTCTAGCACAGTTTCTGAGACAACTAACTACTGAACTGTGCTATTCCGGTGTGTAACTAGTCATTGATAATAAATCAATGATTGGGCATGACTGTGTTCCAATAAAACTTAACTGTAAAAAGAGACAGTGGTCAAGAATTGGGTCATAATTTGCTAACTCCTAGTCATGGGAAACTTTGAGAACATTATATTTTAGCAGAGATGTGAATTAAAAGAATAAATTTAAGATCTCACTGAGTCATGACTGACTCTTTGTGGCCCCATGGACTATAGCCCGCCAGACTCCTCTGTCCATGGAATTTCCCAGGAAAGAATACTGGAGTGGGTTGCCATTTCCTTCTCCAGGGGATCTTCCAGACCTAGGGACTGAGCCTGTGTCTCTTGCATCTCTTACACTGGCAGGTGGATTCTTTACCACTGCACCATCTGAGAAGCTAAAAGAGCAAAAGTCATACGATAATCTACACAAAGAGTATCCCAAGCAGAAGGAAGCACAGGTTCAAAGGCCTTGAGATGGTAGCTTGATTGACAAATGTGAGCACTGAAGTCAAGTGAGCGAAAGAAAGAAAGCCAGGAAAACGGATGGGAGTGTGTGGTAGATGGTGTTATCTGACACCATCCTTACTCCTCCTCTTATGCTTCTCTTGTGCTGTGTGGTATTGCAATTCCTTCCTCTAGAGAGATTTTTGCATTTAGCCACATGACTTGCTTTTGATCAATAGAACAAGGTAGAAGTGGCAATACACCAGTTCTGAATCTAAGCCTTATGAGTCTTTGCTTGTTTTTTCCTTCTGCACATCTGTTAGTGCTGTGAGATGAGTAGCTTGGGCTGGCCTTCCAGGAAATATAGGAGCAGAGTCATTTAGTCAAGCAGTTCCAGTTGAGCCCAGCCTGGACTGGTCAACTCTTAGCCAAGCCACAGACACTTAAGTGATAATAAGTATTATTTTAAGCTATTGAGTGTTCAGGTTGTATAAAAATATTTTCCTGATATAGAGAAATAGCCAAGGGGCAGATTATGGCAGACTTGTGGCTATGAAAAGAACTTTGGATTTTATTCTGTGAGAAGGGAAAACCACTTAAATGTTGAGAGCAGAGGTAAGGCAAGACTTCATTCATATTTTAGATGAACTATTTGGGTTTCTACAGGAGAACAGACTCCAGTGGTGCTTAAGCGGAATATGGGGCATTAGTTAAAAGGGTTTTATAGCTGACAGGTAATCCTAGCTGAAACTAAAGAAATGGAAGTGAAGAAGAGAAGCAGTGGGTAGACGTGGAAATACATTCAGAAGGTAGAACTAGCGTGATGTTTTTAAATGGATTTCATGCGGTTTATAAGAGCAAGTAACCAAGGACGGCTCTGAAAATGCTGACCTGACTAAATGGCTAAATATCAGTACATTTGTGGAAACAGAGGGTGATCTAGAGGATGAGTTGGTTAAAACTGATCAGCAGAAAAGTGAAAAATATTTTGGTAATATGAAACCCAGTAAAAAATAATTTTGAACAAGGTTTTAAAAGTGTACTGTGTAAGCTACTATGTTAGTTTGTGCTGCCATAATAAGATACTGCAGACTGGGGGGAGTAAACAACATTCTTTTTCTTACAGTTCTGGAAGCTAGAAGTCCAAGTCCAAAGTGCCATCAGGGTTGAGTTCTGACGAACCCCCTCTTCCTGGCTTGCAGAATTCTTACCTTCTCACTGTGTCCTCACAGCCTGTCCTCCGTGTGTACACATAGGGAGAGAACTCTCAAGGACAAGGACACCATTCTTATAGAATAAGAGCTTTGCTCTTGTGACCTCACTTAATTTGAATTACCTCCTTAGAAGACCATCTTTCCAAATACACTCATACTGGGGCTTAGGACTTCAACATATGAATCTGGGGGAACACAATTCAGTCTGCAAAATCTACTTTTATTTGTATGTGTGTGTAATAGCTAATACAATTGAATTCAATGCCTATTAGCATTAACATGTTTGTTCCCTTAATAGAAAAACTTTTTGAAAGAGTTGTGTATATTTTCTTCCTAACTTTTCCAGTTAAGTTTCTTTTCTAAAAAAAGTAAATTGTTAGTCACTCAGTTGTGTCCAACTCTTTGCAATCCCATGTATGGTAGCCCACCAGGCTCCTCTGTCCATAGGATTCTCCAGGCAAGTATACTGGAGTGGGTTGCCATGCCCTTCTCCAGGAGATCTTCCTGACCGAGGGATAGAACCCAGATTTCCCGCATTGCAGGCCGATACTTTACCATCTGAGCCACCTGACTGCCATACAGTTCATCCTATGGTGCCATTTCTTCCCTCAGCTTTCTTGACTCCTCTTCAGATTTGACACATTGATACACCCTCTTCTGTTGGCTTGGGTGACCCAGCAGACTCTTTGTTTTCATCCAACTTCTCAGAGAACTCTTTGTAGTCATTTTTGCTCATTCTCCTATGAGATTTTAAGATGCCTCAGAACACAAGCCCAGACCTTCTGTTTCCTTCAAGAGCAAGGACTTCAGGTAATCCCATCAGCATTCAGGACTTTATGTAAAACCTAAATGCTATTAGCTCCGTATTTATGTGTTATATGTGATCTTCACTTTGATTCAGACTTGCATCTTTGACTTCTCCACTTAGTATTAAAGGACATCTCAAGCTCATCAAGTCTGAAGCAGAGCCCTACACCAAACCAGCTCCTACCAGTTTTCTCCACCCAGGTGAATGGCACCATTATCAGCTCAAGCTGCTCAGGCCTCATACCTATGAATCTTCCTTATATCCGTTTATTTTTCTTATCCCTCATGTTTAATCTATCAGCAAATCTTGTCAGCTTGCTCTTCCTCTTCTATTTCAGCAGGTTGCTAACTTTTCCATTGCAACCATTGACTGGTTAAAAAAGTAAAATCTGCAGTTTAATAATAAAGTTTTCCAGAATGTTTAGTTCAAATATATGACTCCTCTGTAACCCCTTCATTAAAGCCTATGGCTAATAAGAAATGAAGAAGACAAAAATAAATGTACTTTAATAAGCAAATCTTGCTAAGATTTTTTAAGAACCAGAAATACAAGTGGAAGGTATTTAATATCATGGTATTTAAAATCTCATGATATTTATTAACTGCAGAAATTCAATCTGAGGGAAAAAAATACATCTGGGAGAAAATTCCTTTTAGGGAAATTTCATTATAACTTAGCTAAGTCATAGAATTTTGAGATGAAAATCCTGTAGAAAGCAACTCATGTGACACGCTATCCTTTGAAGTCATAAAGGAGGAGACCATTTATGATAACCAGGGACCACTCTGTGATCAAAGAATCAGGCCCTTAATAGAGGAATAGTAGAATATTTGTGGGGGGGGGGGGGCAGATGTTGGGTTACTTTGTGGAATTCTACAAATTGAACTGCTTTACCTACATATGAGGTGGACTGTCATTATCACCACTGCAACAAGATAAACAAGAGGTACCAAAGAGGAAAAAATGTAAAGAGAAACAGTCAAAAGTAAGCAGCACACTTAAAACCCAAAAAATCACAATGGAGTTATAACTAATTACAAGTCTGCTTTCAGTTTAAAAAAGTGCCAAGAACCAATCACAGAAATGACTCAGAATGGAAATTTAACTGAAAACCGCCGACCAACAGCCATCAAAAGGACTCTTTTGAGAAAGCTGATGGAGATCAGTATTGAAGTCATATTTGATTTACCTCAGAAATCGTTACCATTCAGACCAGTGAAATGCCTCCTCTAAGGTAGGAAGAGCAAGCCTCCTGTTCTGCGTTTTTCTCTCCCACCATTGCTCAGGAAAGTCTGTCATCTACCGGAAGTAGGAATGGCTAAACAGTTTGCAGGGCCCAGTGCAAGACAGAACTTTGGGCTTCTTGTTTAAAATTTAGGAAAAAAAGTGCTACTAGAAGTACTATTTTTTTTTTTTCTTTTCCACCAAGATCACTGTCTTGACTGTGTTTTCATTACATTTCTAATGTTAAGTTAAATTCCCTCAGGCAGTTGAATGAAAAACAGGGTCAGTGCAGACCTTCACGGACAGCTGAGGTCTCAGTCTGAGCCACCAGACCAATTTATCAATCTCCCTCTTCCCTGCTAGCTCCCCAGCCATGAGAGACAGGTGATCCTGAGGGACTCCAAGCTCCACGGAAGGACACGCTGGGTACATGGACCAGGAGTGGATAAGAGAGCCCCCTCCCCTGCGACCAGTCACTTGTCAAATGCCCTGTGGTGCTGATATGCCTGAATGAGGACATCCGGCCTCAGGCTAGTGAGGTGCACACACACCTAATCCCAAACTTCCCCTTGGGCACGTCCGGGGCCCTGCCAGGGGTGGAGGGCACTGGTCGAGCCTAGGCCTTCCTCCACCTGCTCGACCCTGCCACTGGTTGAAGGTGGTGAAGGTAGCAGGGCAGGAGGGTGACATATGGTGGACTCAGGGCCCAGACAGTGGGGACTGGGCTGCCAAGAGCCCCCACCTGGGAGGTCGGGAGGCTGCAGGAAGCAGAACCACATGTCAGCTGAGGCTCTCAGTACACGGCCCCACGCCAGCTGCCGTGGTCCCATCAGACTCCACCTACAAACTCAGATTCAAAGATGAAACTCTCAGTAATTCCAAAGCAGTGACTGTTGAACATGGGTCTCCAGCCCCGTCCTTCTGAGGACCATGGTTACATGCCCATGAAGCTGACCTGATGGGAAGCAGATTTGCTGGTGACATCACCGTGCCCTGATGAGGCATTTTAGAAATTTTAAAGGCAGTGCATCTTTTATTTTATGTGCTTATTATATACATCATAGATAGCTGTATTAGAAGGCCTTGCAGAACAAAAATCACTTAATTTGGAGTCTGTTTCTAGGCAGTCATTCTAATCAGAATGTAATTAAGGCATTGCTCCAAGCAGTCTTGGCTGGGTTCACCGAGTTTAGACAGATACATTTCTCAGAGTTCTTTACAGCCTGGACTGGATTAAAGATCATCAAAGCCTCAGAGTGACCATTTTTCTTCTTTTCTTTTTGGCTTCATTGCTTTATCAGTATTGCTGCTCAGACTGCATCCAGCCACCCCCCGTGTCCTTTATGAGGAATCAGAGCACACATTTGTTTATCCTGCTACACTGCAATGTTATTTCAGCTGATCATTTCCATTGTGGTGCATATTGGAAAAACCTAACTAAACACTTAAATTTAATAATTTTGAAGTTCTTCATTGCTCCACACACATGGTCTAATAGTTTGAATTCCCTTTTTTTTTTTTTTTTTTTGTAGTGTGAGGTTGCTTTCTCAGGGGACTGATTAGTTATAATCTATTCTATTTAATTATTATAATTATTTGTACAGTTATATGACTTCCCTGGTGGCTCAGATAGTAAAGTATCCACCTGCAATGCCGGAGACCTGGGTTGGATCCCTGGGTCTGTAAGATCGCCTGGAGAAGGGAATGGCTACTTGCTCCAGTATTCTTGCCTGGATAATTCCATGGACAGAGGAGTCTGATGGGCTACAGTCCACAGAGTCACAAAAGGACAGATACGACTGACTGACTAACACACAGTTATATATGTAATTCTAAGTATAAATGTATATAATTATGATATATATGTAATATTTCTCACTACCTATTAAGCGTGCTTAAACATTTAATCTTCAAAACAATCTTGAGAAGTAAGTACTCTCATCACTGTTTTGCATAGGAAGAAACTGAGGTTCTAAGTGGTTGAGAAACTTACCTAAATTCATACAGCTGGTTGGCAGTAACATTTTTTGAGGTCTTATATGAGCTAGGCAGCATGCTAGGTATTCTGCATAGGTTATCTATCATAGGTTGTTTAATCCCCCAAACTATCCTCTGGGATCATACAACTGCTGCTCTCTTTCTACAAGTGAAAAAAACTTGACATTGGCAAAGTAGCTGTTTTTTAAGGATACGCTACGTTCCTCCTGAGCAGAAGCCAGGATTTTACCACAGGCATTGGGACACTAGAGCCAGTGTTTTCATCTGTGACACTATTTGTGGAAGGTTGCATTTTACCAAAGTGTTCAAAGCAATATTTCTGTTCCTAAATCTGATTCCAGAATCTTGCATGCCCTCATCAAGATCTGGAGTCTATTTTCCCTCCTCTTGAAGCCACATGGGCACTTTGACTGCACAGATAAACAGCGGTGTGGGGGGAAGCGATGCTACGTGCTTTTTGAGGCTGTTGTAAGAGGTACTGCAGAATCTACCTGACTCTCTCAGGGAGCTCTTCTTTGGAACCCAGTCACTGTGGTAGGCAGACTAATGCTCTTGACTGATTACAGGACTGTTGCAAATACCATGGTTTTTGAAAAACTCTCCATTTGGATGATTCTTGAGTTTCGTATGAATAATTGAGGATGGCACACTCTTTCTGTTGTTAATGAACTCTGATGTTTTACTTTTTGTTTGTTTGTCTTAGCTTTTCACTTGAACCAAAAAGGCTGCAATCTGCATTCCTTGCACATCTCCTTGGGCACAGCCACTAGAGCTTGCTGTGTTACATACTGAAGGGTGAAGTCCATGAGGTAAAGGAGATATACATCTTCAGTTTTGCTAGATGTTGCCAGGTTGTTCCCTAAATAATTTTTAACTCCATCACAGTGTATGAGAATCCCACTGTTCTGTACTTGAGCTCACATCTGCTATCAAACGTTTTATGTTTTTCCAAACAAGTCTGAAACTATTATCTAATTGTGGTTTTCCCAGATTATGAGGGAGGCTAGGCAGACTTTCATGTTTATAGGACAATGTTTTCCCTTTTCTGTGAACTACTTACTTATACCTGCTGCTTATTTTTCCATTGAGGAGTGTGTGTGTGTGTGTGTGTGTGTGTGTGTGTGTGTGTGTGTGTGTGTGGTATGTGTGTGGTGTGTGTGTGTGTGGTTTTCTCATTTGTAAGTATCTTTAAAATTTTGTGATAGCAATTTGCTTTGTTATATAATTTGCAAAAGTTTTCTTCCACCATGGAGTACCTGTGGAGACACAGTGTTTATGGTGGTTTTGTGTAACACTGGTTTAAATTTGAATGTAATCAGCTTTATGCTTTCTTCAAGGGTGTGTGCATTAATATTTTACTCTATCTCAAGTTATATATA
Organism: Okapia johnstoni; assembly: GCA_024291935.2. Taxonomy (NCBI): domain Eukaryota; kingdom Metazoa; phylum Chordata; class Mammalia; order Artiodactyla; family Giraffidae; genus Okapia; species Okapia johnstoni. The sequence continues at coordinate 8,578,713 of CM044309.1, forward strand.
TATTTTAAAATACTTTTTTCTAAACTTTTCAACTTTTATCCATCAGAAATTTACTTTATTGTGTACAGTGTGTAGGGGTTAAGTTTTTTTTTTTTCCATAGGGATATTCCATTTCTTAACAGCATGTATTAACACTATCCCCATCAATTTCTCTTGGCATCTCTGTTGTCTTATGTTCTCATGTATATGTGAGTTGGCAATACACTCATATCTTTAGGAGTTTGTATGTGCTATTACCTATTTGGAATGTCTTTCCTCCCTTGACTTGCAAATATTCCTCTCTCCATTAAGTCCTCCTTTAAAAGTCACCTCCTTGTGGGATGGCTGTCACCTTACTCCCTCTTCTCTATGTGGATTACAACCTCACCACAACATGCATTACACCACAGATATTTATGTGCAAAGAGTTTTCGCTGCCAGAGTTTTAGTTTTCTTGAGGCTAAACACATTGTCCTGCTATTTTGTCCTGTCAAACACCTTGTAGATATATTTAATGATTAACTAAGTGAATAAATTAATGAGTGAATCTTCAAAACAGAACAGCTTGAGTGACACTTGGTAAATCTGAATAATTCATCTTCATATCTCTAGCCTATCTTTTCCCTTGTTTTGCCTACTGTTTTGTGGAGATTTTAACATAGTTATTATGGATGATATTCCTCTTTCTAAAAATTGCTCCTTATGTCTATAATTTGTTGTGATATGATCTTACCTATTAGATTTTTTTATTTCTGTTTTTCTTTTTACACAAATGATGTCTGAGGACTAAATTAGCAGCCTCACCTGCATGGTGATCCTGCTTTATCCAAAAGTCCCCAGAGTTGCCATGTTGAGGTAGAGGGCAGCTTTGCACTCTAAGCTGCTATTTGGTACTTAGAGGCAGCAATAAACTCACCCAATTTTACTTACTAATATTTGGACACTCTGTGGTCTCCTATGCTCAATAAGGAGCGTAGGTGATTTCTGTACATTCTTTCCCCCAAAGTACATACATCCTCTGAAGTGGGTGAGGCATCAGCCTTGTCAACATAACTTTGAAGTTGCCTACCATGTTTCCTTGGTTCTGGCATTATTAAAAGCAAATTTAGACCCCCAATTGTTGTTGATGTTTTCACTTACAGTAAATACTCAAATGATTCTTTATTGTTGTCATATTTGCTGCTGAGTAAACTCCAACAACCTTGCTTACTTAACTTACATGCAGATCACATCATGTGAAGTGCTGGGCTGGGTAAATCACAAGCTGAAATTAAGATTGCTGAGAGAAACATCAACAACTTCAGATATGCAGATGATACCACTCTAATGGCAGAAAGTGGAGAGAAACTAAGTGCCTCTTGATGAGGGTGAAAGAGGAGAGTGAAAAAGCCGGCTTAAAAATAAACATTCAAAAAACTAAGATCATGGCATCTGGTCCCATCACATCATGGCAAATAGAAAGGGAAAAAGTAGAAGCAGTGACAGATTTTATTTTCTCGGGCTCCAAAATCACTGTGGTTGGTGACTGCAGCCATAAAGTTAAAAGATGCTTGCTCCTTGGAAGGAAAACTATGACAAACCTAGGCAGCATATTAAAAAGCAGAGACATCACTTTGCCAACAAAGGTGCATATAGTCAAAGCTATGGTTTTTCCAGAAGTCATGTATGGATGTGAGTTGGACCATAAGGAAGGCTAAGCGCCAAAGAATTGATGCTTTTGAATTGCGGTGTTGGAGAAGACTCTTGAGAGTCCCTTGGACTGCAAGGAGGTTAAACCAGCCAACCCTAAAGGAGATCAACTCTGATTAATCATTGGAAGGACTGATGCTGAAGTTGAAGCTCCAATACTTTGGCCACCTGATGCAAAGAACTGACTTATTGGAAGAGACCCTGATGCTGGGAAAGATTCAAAACAAAAAGAGAAGAGAGCAGCAGAGGATGAGATGGTTTGATAGCATCACTGACTTAATGGACATGAATTTGAGCAGACTCCAGGAGACAGTGGAAGATAGGGAAGCCTGGTGTGCTACAGTCCATGGGTGGTAAAAAGTCAGACAAGACTTATTTAGTGACTGAGCAACAACAAACTCCAACAACTTCAAAGAGTGAAAAACACAGTCTACACAAAAAAGTGTGGTCATCAAAATCTCACACTCAGCCAGTCATTTATGATGTCAGATTCACCTTAATCTGAGAATGTGGATGCTCGGGTTTCACATTGTTACAGATCTGCAAACCATGCCTAGTTATCTCTGTCTTGTTTAAAGAAGTCTGATTACAGCTTATTCCCACACTATTTCTGCACCAAGCTAAGCTGTGTCTCTGATACCTCTAATTCCCTTAAGGAAAGGGGAGCCGTTTCCAAGATTTCACCCAAATTATTCTTTTAAGCCATCCTTAACACCCTTAGCTTTTCTCTAGATCATTCTTTTCCTTATCCTTAAAAATATCCTTTTCATCGTTGGCTTTACAAGGTCTTCAGCCAACATAATTTCTAAAACTGTTCCTTTCAGTTCCTGCCCCAGTTAATCTATAAAACCCTTTAGCTTTCATTCTTACCTTCTTAACAGTTTTCTGATGAATTTCCTTTTTAAACATTCCTGTGCTTTCCTCCCACCACACACACAAAGATTTTCCACTTCCTTCTCAGCCATATGGGTTCCAATTTTTTATTCCCCTCTGTTCATTTCCCTGTAAAAAATCTGTTTTTTCTCAAATTAGTGGCTTAAGTACCAAATTTACTATTAAAGGGCATAAATAACTCTTATCTACAACCTCTGCCAGACTCTTCCTCTCTTTAGAGTTCAGTTTCCCTGTCTGTAAAATGAGATGGTTGGAAGAGATCTGTAAGATCTGTTTCAGCATAAACATTATGCGACTCTATGGTTCTGAGAAAATCTGTCTTCTTCGGTACACCTCCATTGACTATGGATTATTTACCATTGAGTAGACTACCGTTGTCACATGTAATATCTGGAGCATTTTGGCTATCAGCACATTAATGGTAAGAGTGAACCATGAAAAAGCAAAGTTGGCCAGTTCTGTCATCACAGCTGCATTTGTCTCAGTGAAGCAGGCATGGCTAGGAGACTAAGAAGCAGAAAAAGCCCCCAAAGCTGCTAAAAGTTGAATTGAAATAGATCGTCACAGGCAAAGATGCAAGATGAAATGTCTTTATAGCATCCCAGAAGATAATAATCAAAGGACCGGGGCCAGCGTCAGGACTTTAGGGAGAGAGTTGACGGAAAAGAGCAAAAAGAAATTTAGAGCTTGGTCATCAGAAAGATGCTTTCTTTCTTAAGTAGGATGTATCCTGAGATTGTGAGTTTAGAATTAGTGAGACAGAGAAACCAGTGACTCCAAAGTCTGCTAGTGAATGCAGAGTCAGATTTAAACATATGGGGCGTGGAAGGGAGCGCAAGCCTAGAATCCTGTCTTTTCATCACCCCCCCACCCCACTCCCCAAAAGGGTACGATTCTGGATGTAATGAGCAGAGATAGATGGACTTTAGTTTAGGCTGAGATACCTGTTAGACGGCCTCTCACTTGCTAAATTCCTAATCACACAATGAGACTATTATGCCATTCAAATACAATTATATTTCCTCCACTCTTTTTGGTTGACAACACATCAAGAGACTAAAAATGACTGGCTTTAGAAGAGCAACTCTTTCTAAACAAGTAAAATTCTTGCAAAGAGTTTTCTATTTCCTAAAATGAAAATTAGTAAAGATTATGTCTTCCAGAAGTTTGATTTATTAAATGGCCTTTTTCAAGGAAATTAATAAACTTTTTTTGAATCAAGAATATGTGTGCTAAAGTCCTTCTGTAAAATGAGAGACTGGATTGAACAACTTTAATGTTAAAAAAAAATTGTATAGCCCTTCTTTACAAAGTAAATTCGCTATTATATGCCTAGATACATTTTGCAGATGAGGATATGGAGGTTCGAATGATTAAGTGAAGCTGGTCACAGAGCAAGAAACTGAGCTGGGATTTAACCCTAACTTTCTTGACTTTAGGCCCTATGCCCTAATACTGCACACCGGGCAGCTTTCTCCCAGACTGCAGTGTGTTTAGAAGGGTCTGTGCTTGCACATCCTTAATTTGTGTGATATTAGTGGCCACTGGGAGGTCAAGACATAATGGACATCTCAGCAGAATTACTAGATGACCACTCATCCCAGACCTCTGGCACCTACATCTCCCCTCTCCAACCCTGACTTCACATTCAGCATAAATATTATGTGACTCTTTCCTTCCTCCCTCCTTCTCTCTCTTTCTTCCATAGTTTGTTTTGCAAGATTTGTGTTGGCAATGGTGCCATTTACACCAGAGCGCCCCAGAAGAAGGAGGATCCAGTCACTGGCTGTGTATTAAATGAGTCCTCACTCCTTACAGGCCCTTGTGAGAGGTTCCTAACTGGGCATCATGGAGTGTTTATGTTAATGGATATAACAGCCTCATCTCCTTTGTTTTTGGTAATTGGAAAAAGTTTCAGATGGTTGGGGCTTCCCTGATGGCTCAGCTGGTAAAGAATCCGCCTGCTCTGTGGGAGACCTGGGTTCGATCCCTGGGTTGGGAAGATCCCTTGGAGATGGGAAAGGCTACCTACACTTCAGTATTCTGGCCTGGAGAATTCCATGGACTGTATAGTCCATGAGGTCGCAAAGAGTCAGACTGAGTGACTTTCACTTTTGTTTTTTTCAGATGGTTGAGGTTTGGAGGAGATTAAGAGAATGAATCTCAGTTCAAATAACGAAAAAAAAAATCCTGCATGAAGAAGCAGCAGCAGTGATTCTCATTTGGCTCTAAAATGCCGCCAGGCTCCTAAACACATGCTTTCAAAGCTCCATGTGGAAGGAATGCTGTGACTGCCAAAGTCAATGTTAGCTGGTGTGGCATCTCCCATCAGAGTAAACTCACCCACGACTGATTCTCTCAGCCTCGCCTCCCGCTCTGCTTGCAGGAAAATGCCTGCTGACGGCACTTCCTGGCACCACAGCTGTCCTGACATTTTCCGTGCACTTTGCCTTTTGGGGCTCCCTTCACTTGGTGACCCGCGGTGCTGGCCAGAGCTGCATTAGCGGGGTCCCGCCCGCGCAGGAGAAATTCCTTTCGTTTGTCAGCAGATAAGGCGTTCTGACAAGCCTCTCTGAGGGGGGAAAGGGCAGCGGGGGTGGGGGAGACACGCACACAAAAGATTGCCCTGTAACACTGAGAAGCACAGAGTGAAGGAAGCAGAGACTGCAGGCAGCTTGGAGGCAGCGAGGGCAGACAGGGAGTCTGCTATCAGAATGAAACGCGATGCAGTCCAGAGCTCCCTCTCTGTCTCTACCTGCTTCTTCTCAACGTCACCATCGGCCAACAGTTTGATACAAAACAGATCCCTAGAAGGATTCCAGTAACTCCTCAGGACCACCAGGGCAAAAACAAAAACATTCAGGGCTTGACACTTAGCAGGGCAGCTTGCCAAGCTTATCACATGTGAAAAGAGCTGCTGGGAGACAATAATCTCGCTCATGTTCACAAGGCGGGGTGTTAAGTCTCTGAGAACCCGGGGCACTTTCCGTCCAAGGCAGCCCAGAAGGGTTGGGAAAAGCACTTTTCGAGGAACTGCCAGAAAGGGCAATTATATGTTTTATGGAAGTAAAGGCTGAAGGAGAACTTGAAAGGTCATTTGGCGGGGGAATGGTGTGGGGAGAATTAGTTTACCTTCTTGCCTTCAAGTCTAAACGCACTGGAACGACCTCATCTCGCAAGGATATGTCACGTGTTCTCTACGTAAATCTTTTATGCAAACCTGGCCTTGAGGGATTCTGACACCTGGTCTAACACTTTCATGATGTGTTTATTTCTCTCCCTGCCAGCTTCAGTCAGAGATATGGCCTGCACGCACTGCAAACCTCCCTGAATGTTGCTTACCGCAGGCAATGTGGTCCTAGACCTCTCACATGGACCTTTGAGGTCTGAGCCTCATAAATGCCCTATGGGGTGAATGTCATTACTGTTTCCATTTCCAGATGGGAAAATCGAGGTACAAAGAATACGGCTGAGGCCGTTTGACTAATGAATGATAGAGCAGAGGTTTATAGCATCTTCTTCTTATATATTCATACTTTTGAACACTTTTCATACGGGCACTTTCTCCCTTTCTCTTCTCTGGCTTCTCTGTTGTCTAAATAATCTTTTTGTCTCTAAGCCTTTCACCTCCTATGACTTCATTCTGATGTCTCTTCTCTGGGTTTGCGTCTTGCTCGTAAGATTCCCGCCCCCTGCAAACCATACAAAACTTCTAACGTGTGTTGTTTTAGGTTTAATATAGGTCAGCTTGTATACGTTACATAGTATATACCCTATATCACATTGTGTGTGTGTATATATATATATATATATATATATATATATATATATTAGAAGAATCATCTATCTAATCCTCTATCTAATCTATCTAATCATCTATCTAATCTTCATAATTCTTTGTAGCTGTTATAAAATTTCATGTTTCTGGTCTATTAAGATAAACCCCTACATTTCAGACTGGAGCCTCAGCCCCCAGATATGTTCTGTTTTGTTTTTTTACACTAGCAGCTATACCCATGCATTCCATTCCTTGTGCAAATTTATTAAGAAGCTTTACAAGTGTTTGGATTTTATGCTGTTGCTTCTTTCCTTGAACCACAGGCAGTTATCGCTGTTTGTTAAGATCACGGCAAACAGGAAGGTATCTGAAACCTACCTGGATGGCAATCAGGCCCAATTCTTCCTTAGCTTTGAGAGGCACCTGGTCTACGAGCTGATGCATCACACTCTAATTAAGATGGTAAACTGTGTTTTCCACTATATGAAACTTTTATTTATTGGTCCAACTAATAAGTACAGAGGCTTCCTTCATGGCTCAGCGGTAAAAACCTGCCTGCCAGTGCAGGAGACAGAAGAGATGCCGGTTTGATCCCTAGATAAGGAAGATCCCCAGGAGGAGGGCATGGCAACGCACTCCAGCATTCTTGCCTGGAGAATCCCATGGACAGAAGACCCTGGTGGGCTAGAGTCCCTGGGGTCACAATGAGTCAGACATGACTTAAGTGACTTAGCACACACAATATGTACAGAGTACCTACTACTGGTCAGGCATGTTCTAAGTGCCAGCGCTTCATCAGTGAACAAAACAGATAATATGATTTCTGCCTTGAATTTTAAACAGTAGTAGGAATTTACAGATATGCGTTATACTAATTATCCTAGAGAAATGAGAAATGGTAAATGAGAAACAGGACATTCATTCAGGTAAGACTGATTTAACACATCCTTTTTAAATACCTGATGTATATTGCTACAGTGTTTGCAAGGCGCTGGGCTGGGGATAAAGCAGGAACCAGACAGACATACTTCCAGCCCTCACATGACATGTTTTCTTGTGGAGCGTGGCTATCATTTAATCCTCTGCTCTCACAGTCATCTCATACCCTTTCTCTGCTTTTCAGGAGGCTGGAAGGCAAAGCGGGGTGGGGTTAGGCTCTTTGGATTGTACCTCCTGGGTTAACGTCAGACAATTTTGACCGGGTCTCCCAAGAGCAGGCGCTGGCTAAATTTCAAAGGACGATGCTGGCAGCCTTGCTTCTTTCTGATTCTCTTTGTTTGAGGATGTCCTTTCCTATGGACGCCCACCCTAGCTAGTCACAGTCCTACGCCCTGTCACACACGCCTTGTTTCCGGGCTCTGGTGAGACCACTTCCTCCTGCGTGCTTCCGCCCCTCGAGTGGGAGTGGCTTCTTATTCCGGGTTCCATCACAACCTCCCATTTAACTTCTCAGACGTTTCATAATCTGTGTGACCAAACCTTTGTATTAAATCCTGTCTCTTTGAAAGACCTAAAATGGCTTCTGTTTTCCTCACTGCGACCCAAGTGGAGAAGAGAGTTATGATCAAACTCCGCTTAGCAGAACCGAAGGAAAAGTGTGGGCTACTCTGGATGAAACAGGAGGATATGCTGGTTGGGTATGAGTTCACAGGGCCATCACCAAGTAGCACAGACGGGGTGGCCTAAACAACAGAAATCCATTTTAGCATAATCCTGGAAGCTAAACGTTCAAGACCACGGTGTTTGCTCTGCGGCCCCTCTCCTTGGCTTGCAGTCGGCTGCTTTGTTGCAGTGTCCTCACTTGCTTGTGTCTCAGTGCCCGTGTCCCTGGTTCTTCTCCCTAGGGTATCAGTCAGATTGAATTAGTACCCACCCTAATGGCCTCATTGTAACTTAGTTGCCTGTTTATAAAGATTATGACTTCAAATCCAGTCACATTCTGAGGTACAGGGGGTTGAAGCTTCAACATATGAATTTTTTTGGGGGGGTGCACTTCAGTTCAGAGCACTGACCTAGTTGAAAAATATTAACAAATAGAGTAGCAGGGACACACGGGAAGCAAGATATGCATTTATTTGATTTTCACATATTTGACATGCCTTTATCAATGCAATGTGCTAGCCACTGGATATGCAGGCTTGATTAAGAGGAAGGTTCTCTCCTGCTCTTAACATAAGGTAGGAGAGATGAAAAAGGGATCAAACAATTAAAATATAATTCATCTCAGGATGGGTTAATTATGGGGAGTAGCTGGAGAATAAAGAGCACGATCGTCTCACTCTGGTAAAAAGGGCAAGAATAGCATCCTCTGAGTTTATGTCTTCTAGAAGCGTAGAAATGAACATCGCTCAGTCTTGTCTGACTCTGTGCAACCCCACAGACTGTAGCCCTCCAGGCTCCTCTGTCCACGGAATTCTCCAGGCAAGAGCACTGGAGCGGGTAGCTGTTCCCTTCTTCAGGGGATCTTCCCAACCTGGGTCTCCCAAGGTCTCCCACATTGCAGGCGGATTCTTTACCGTCTGAGCCACCAAGGAAGCCCGATGTCTTCTAAGGCAAGTCTTAAAAAAACAAAGTATTAAGAAAGGGAACAAAAAACTGAGAATGAGAAGAAATTCCAGGCAGATGCAGGAGCATGATTTCTGGAGATGAGACCTGTAGATAAAGATAACTATAGCATAGCTGTGCATCCTTCATGGCAGATTTTTTTTTCTAGTTTCATGAGAACTGAGAATACTTCTCAATATTCATTGAAGTAGTGCTCTTCATGGCTCTTTTAAAAAATATTGGGGAGCTGATCTCCAAATACCTTTGAGCTAATGTTGTACTTCCTTGTATTTATCCTCTTTGGTTGATGTCCATCTATGAGAGAAGATCTTGGCACTATTCCTTGACCATGTGTCTCTGATTTTGATGTGGCCATCTCCCCTTTGGCACCTGTGATTCTGGGGGCCCAGCGTGGTGCAAGTCCCAGGAAATTGCTGAGGGTGTTTACCAGAGAAATGGAAAGGACTGGGAAGGCTTTTAAAACTCCACTGTGTAACTTTGTTGTATCTATGTCTGTAATGAGGATGTTAGTTCCTTTCTTAGCCATATCTCTGCGGTTTATATAGCATTCATAGTATTAGACACACATGGTTGGCTCAAAACCAAAAATAAAATAAAATAAGGTTTTCTCTTGTTGCTCTTTTTTAGCTTTCTCATTAGATCTCTTTCCTCACTGCCTGAGGGTATCATTCTAGAAAGTTTAAATTCACTCTTATGTAGATTTCTGGCTTGAAGAATAAGCAAATGATTCAATGACATTATGTAGGAAGGAGAATAATTGAAGAATAATGTTCATAATATTATAAACAACCTATAGGCATTTGAGGATTTTGCACTTTATCACACATATCATAGATAAAAGGCTTACAGAGGTCCCCCTAAAAGACTCATTAAAATTCTCAGAAGGAGATTTTTCTTAGGAAAAACTTTGGTTCAGTTAACTCTACAGAGGTTTTCTCCACATATTATTTCTATTCAGAGAATAAGGACATTTAAGTATTTATTTAATCAGCACCTGTGTGTGTGGGTTCTCAGTCACTTCAGTCTTGTCTGACTCTTTGCAACACTATAGACTGTAGCCCACCAGGCTCCCCTGTCCATGGAATTCTCCAGGCAAGAATACTGGAATGAGTTGCCATGCCCTCCTCCAGGGGATCTTCCTGACCCAGGGATCAAACCTGCATCTCTTATGTCTCCTGCATTGACAGGCAGGTTCTTTACCACTAGCACCAGCTGGGAAGCCCCTAATCAGTTCCTACTAGTAGTGAATTTAAGAGTAGATGCCTTAATTTTCAATTGGGACTAAATTAAATGCTATTTGACAAGAGATACAAACAATCACATACATCTTAATAGCTATTAAGATTGAGAACATTTGACTTGTGGATTCTCTGATTTACTAGATTCTTTCTTAATTCCACCTAGGAGGAGGAAATAGATTCTACATTATAGCAAGAAAGCATTGAGTTAGATGTAAAGAAGAACTTTGTATGTTAGGCTGATTAAACACTGGAGCAAATTAGCAGGGAAGCTTATGGAATTGCCATCTGTGGAGATTTTTTAAAAATAGAATTGAGAATTTTCTTCTTTGGATGATTTAGGAAATGCCCCTACTGGCAAGGAGGTGGACCAAATGTGCTCTTGAAATCAATCTTGGTTTTTCATTCCTAAGAGTCTTTCTATACAGCTCTTGGAAGTATTTATTTCCTAAATAGAAGGAAGAATAGAATGCCTTTAGCAAAGGTGGTGTGTGTGCGTGCGTGTGTGTGTGTGTGTGTGTGTGTGTGTGTGTGTGTGTGTGTGTATGTACTCATGCCTTTAGGTAGAAGAATGGAAGGAAAGGGAACATTGTTTTATTTAAAAAAAAGAAAAGTGACCATTTCCTAACCAATCATTTTTACTTATGTAAAATAAAAGGAATTTTCTTGAACTTTCTAGAAACTTGCCACTTTCCTGACCACTCACTGTCTTTACCATTCCCACACTTCAGATGTAGGCCTAATTCACTGTCTTTCGGTTCTCTCTCCCTCTCACAGTCTTTCTCATCTAAGGCAACTATATGTATGTTCTCCTGAGCCTTCTACTTTTGGATGACTGGAAAAATATGCTTCCACAGTCAGGAGTATTTCTCTGGGTATGAGACCTGCATTCCTATCTATCTATCTATCTATCTATCTATCTATCTATCTATCTATATCTCTTTCTATCTATCTATCTATCTATCTATAATATTATCTACTTCTGATTCATTGACTATGTGAAAGCCTTTAACTGTATGGATCACAACGAACTATGGAAAATTCTTAAAGATATGGGAATACTAGACCACCTTACTTGTCTACTGAGAAACTTGTATGTCGGTCAAGAAGCAACAATTAGAACCTTCCATGGAACAACTGACTGGTTCAAAATTGCGAAAGGAGCATGTCAAGGCTGTGTATGATCACCCTGTTTATTTAACTTATATGCAGAGTACCTCATGAAAAATACCAGGCTGGATGAATCACAAGTTGGAATCAAGATTGCCAGGAGAAATATCAACAACCTCAGATATGCAGATGATACCACTCTAATGGCAGAAAGTGAAGATGAACAAAAGAGCCTCCTGATGAGGGTGAAAGAGGATAGTGAAAAAGCTGGCTTAAAACTCAGAATTCAAAAAACTAAGATCATGGCATCCAGTCTCATCATTTCATGGCAAACAAATGAGGAAAAAGTGGAAGCAGTGACAGATTTTATTTTCTTGGGCTCCAAAATCACTGTGGACGGTGATTGCAATCATGAAATTAAAAGACACTTGCTCCTTGGAAGGAAAGATGTGACAAACCTATACAGTGTGTTAAAAAGCAGAGACATCATTTTGCCAACAAAAGTCCATATAGTCAAAGCTATAGTTTTTCCAGTAGTCATATATGGATGCGAGAGTTGGACCATAAAGAAGGCTCAGTGTCAAAGAATTGATACTTTCAAATTGGAGAAAACTCTTGTGAGTCGGTTGGAGTGCAAGGGTATCAAACCAGTCAATCCTAAAGGAAATCAACCCTGAATATTCACTGGAAGGACTGATGCTGAAGCTGAAGCTCCAATACTTCAGCCACCTGATGTGAAGTGCTGATACCTTGGAAAAGACCCTGATGCTGGGAAAGATTGAAGGCAAAGGAAAAGAGGGTGGCAGAGGATGAGATGGTGGGATAGCATGTTTGACTCAAAGGACATGAATTTGAGCAAACCTTAGGAAATAGTGAAGGACAGAGAAGCCTGGCATGCTGCAGTCCATGGGGTTGCAAAGAACTGGATAGGACTCAGCAACTGAACAACAGCAACAACAGTGGCTCAGTTGGTAAAGAGTCTGCCTGCAATTTGGGAGACCTGGGTTCCATCCCTGGGTGGGAAAGATCCCCTGGAGAAGGAAATGGCTACCCACTCCAGTATTCCTGCCTGGAGAATTCCATGGACAGAGGAGTCTGGGGGGCTACAGTTCGTGGGGTCACAAAAGAGTTAGACACAACCTAATGACTGAAAAACAAACAACAAAGTAAGCAGGATATCTAAATAGAAGGGGTTTAAACAGGTCTTTGGCGTTGTTTTCCATTCTCCCCGATACTGATGGGCAGCATGCCTTTCAGCAAAGGTCCTAACAACTGAGATACGACTGAATGACTAACAGTTTCACTTTTCACACACACACACACACACACACACCCCCCCAAGAAGACATCTTAGAAAATTCAACTTGACATGTTCTAAAGTGTGGTAGAAGGAGAAAGGATGCTTTTAGAGCCTTAACCTCCACCCTCCTCTCTACTGCTCCTTCTCGACCTCTTCGTCTCCGCCAGCCCACACCCCCACCATCCCAGTCGTTCTTGCTCCCATGTTCACCACTGGATCCTCTAGATAAGGGGATTTCAACTTATCTTGTGCATCTGATGCTCTCACAGCTCCTGATCAAATAATCACAGAAAATCTGCATCCCAGGCCCTTTCCTCCAACACCACTTTGTTCTCACAGCCTTCAGCTCTGTGAGCCCGTTTGCCTTGCTCCTCTTTACCTATATTTCGTTTTCTTTGAGTAACCTTCCTACCCTGTCTAAGTAATTCTACCTCCACAGTGTGACTCATATTTTGACTCTAGTTTACCTTAGCCGTCTTACCCAGTCCTCCCTGTTGTACATTTATCATCCCCCGTCCAAGAACCTGAGCACGTTCTTTATGACTACGGAAAAGGTGGACAGCACACGAGGTGAACCCCTTGGTGTTTGAAGCTGGACTGTCTACATCACATCCCAGATATGAGACCATAAGACTTAACCTCTTAGTGCCTCAGTTTCCCCAGTTCTAGAAATGAAGATAAAAATAATACTGCCCCATAGGAGTGAGGATGAAAACACTCAGCTGGATACTGGGCAGAATATAAAGAGGTGAATGATCCTGCAATCAAGGAGCTTATACTTAATTGCATATATTGAGTATTCAAAATTATTCAAATAACTATAATAAGCTGTGGAAGTATCATCATCCTCATCACCATCTATCACAAGTGCTTACCATCCTGTCCAGTACTGTTCTAATCTGAATGAATTAATCGGTTAATATACATTAGCAGATACGTAGTAAAAACTCACATAAAAATTAGGCAAAACAAGGTTGCTTAGATTTGCTGACCTTTCATCCTGCAAAGGCAGGGTGATTCTCTATACCATATCCTTATTGGTTAAATTAGTTTGTTTTTAAATGACTGAATCTCTTTGGCTCTTATCACATCTCATAAAAGATTGTTCTACAATGTACAAGATAGAAGTTCCAGGAAAGTCCTTTTTTCTGAGATTTACTTTTTCTCCAATCATTTCAACAAACCCTCATACCCCATGATTTCATTATAAAGAAGCATTCTCATTGTGCAGTAATTACATCTGGTACTTATAGTTAGTTGTCTCATTGCTTCTAAGTTTTTTCCTTTAAGATGTTATACCACATGCATTTATTCCTTTATTGTTCTAAGACATTTGTCCTAAGTAGCCAAATCACAGCTATCTTGGAATCTTTTTTTTTTTTTTGGTCTTCAAATTGCCTCCCATTTATTTCAAATCCTGTGGCAAACTCTCAAAAACTTACATATCATTTTATTTGGTGATAACAAAAAAGGAAAAATAATAGGAAACAATAAGAACAATACAAAAGAACAATATAAAAATAGTGATGCCTTATATCAGTTTACTACATCATCAAGTGCAAAACACTTTTTATGTCAATTACAGTGAAGTTTCATCTTACACGGAGACTGAGATTTCAAACCGATATGTGAGATGAAGATCGTCTATAGTTAAATTACCTTTAAAAATCTCTTGGGAAGTGCCACATTCAATATCAACACACCGTTTCTCAATAAGTCAAAAGATTTCTTTTTCTTCTGTCATTGGAACAGATCGTGGCTTCTTTGGTTGAGCTCCAGATGAAGCAGTTGGCTTGCATTTAGGGACCATGTTGCATAAAAAATAAGTATCTTTAAACACTAGCATCATAATTCTGCACCATCAGGTGCTCACATTACGGGAAGCAGCCTCAGGGAGAAAGAGGCCAGAGCAGAAACCACTTCCCCTGCCACCCTCAGCCCAGGGCTCGCTCTCAGGCCCTGGAGGGCCGAGCGGACAGCCTGTGCTATTTCACATCTCCCGCTCCATGTCTCAGCCTCTGTTTATTTCTCTCTCTCTCTGATTCTTGATTCTCTCTTTTTTGGAGGTATCAGGGGATAGGCATAGAGTTGAATACGTTGGAGTCAAAAAAGATTTATGACATGCTATCACTGTTCCCCGTTTGAGTATCTTAACAGACAGATGAGATAGCTAGGTATTATTACTTTAATTTGCCAATGAAAATACACGTAAACTCAGAGTAGGTGTGTCAAGCTTAGCAAATAAAAATACGAAGTTCCCAGTTAGACTTCAATACCAGATAGACAATGAATAGTTTTGTAGGATAAATATGTCCTATGTAACATGAGGGTCATACTTTTACTAAAAATAATTTTTGTTCATCTGATAAAATACAGAATCTAATATTTTATCCCAAAACCCTAGTTCAAAGGCATTACCTAGCTTCAAATCTTCTAAGAGCTTACACCTTCACTGAGCTAAGGCTCATGATATTGAGAATATTTCGTATGCATTCATTCTCTTTGTTTACACCTGAACAACTTATTTGTCTACATTGCATTTATGTTTGAAATGACTTTCAATTTGTTCTGTAAAATAAATAAAAAATAAAAAAGCAACACAAGAATACCTGCTCTTTTAAGACTGTCCATAAATTGATTTGAATTTAAGCCATATTAGCCCATTTTTGACAAGGAATCGAGTGTCTCCTTGATTATACTTTTAAAGATAAAATACCCAGTGAATTTGATTTTAGGGAATGATGTGAAACTGAGGAAAAAGCTGTAAATATAATTAAGACCTTTGCTGCTCAGATGGAATGGAAAATGCTTAAGCCAAAAAAAGGAAAAAGGTCACATTCACGTGTCTAATATATTGGGCTTGCACTCATTATGACATCATTAATACCCAATTAGAAAGTTCTCTTGGTGGTCAGCCTTCTGACTCCATTTTGCAATAATTGGTATTGCCAGCATTTTATTGCTGCTATATACTTCACCAGCACCAAGACCAGTGGATTCTGATCCAGAATACAAGGGATGCTTTAACAAGGCAAACACACTGTTATGTTATTTTTACCATGCCATGCTACCTGGCAGGCAATT
The DNA here is from genome assembly GCA_024291935.2 of Okapia johnstoni. Classification (NCBI taxonomy): domain Eukaryota; kingdom Metazoa; phylum Chordata; class Mammalia; order Artiodactyla; family Giraffidae; genus Okapia; species Okapia johnstoni. The sequence goes on from CM044309.1 coordinate 8,594,350, forward strand.
ACAGGTCTGGACTTTAACATGGTTTTCCAAGAATAACAATCATCTAATGTTTTGATTGGCTAAAGCAGGGTTTGTGATCAGCCACCTGTTAGAAGAAAAGTAAAGCTTTTTTGCATGATTAGGTGAATCAGGCAAGCTTGTAAGAAAGCACAATATGTTCTGTTGGCTACACTAGAAATGGTAAAAGGTGAGGAAATTAGATAGTAAAGTTTGGAGTGGTATGGATCTTTTGATTATCTTTAAACAGCTCCAAAGCGCAATTACCTGTGGGCAAGGGTGGAAGGCTCTGACATTTGTGACATTTAAATTGGAACCCCTCAGGCATTGTATCTCAAACTGGCCAGATTCCCTGCTGAGGATTAGGGAAGCATCCCAAAGGGGAATGTGGCCAGAATAGCTGACTTGAAAGCAGCTATTTAATCAAAAAGCAAATTCAGAGTATAGTGTTTACGAACCCATGCCCTGAAGCAAGCACACCTGAAATAATTATTAGTTCTTCTCCTTACTAACTCTGTGCCCTGGGAAAGTTTTCCTCTCTAAGCCTCAGTTTCCTCATCTTTAAAATAGGAATACACATGCTGTCAGGGTTGTTTTGAAGGAATTAATGTAACAGAAAGAATAAAGTACCTGTCACATAATAAATGAAATTTTTATTATTAATATTATGATAAGGTATACAGGTAAGGAGAATAAAATGTTTCTGTTGGTTTGCTTGTTTGTCAACTGCTTAATTTACCAAACTTTTAGTGAATGCTGCGTGATGCTGTTCTTGGTGTTCCAGGCTGATGTTCTGTCCCTAGCACTTTTCCACATCCTTTCAACCAGATAAGCTACTCCCTCACCAAGAGGTAGAAGAATACTTAAGACTGCAAAGTAAGTGATAGTAGGAAATGATGTTCCTTGTGTCCCTAGGTATATACCTCATTTTATATTGTTTAATATTATACGTACATCCTCCATATGCAATAGCTTCTTATTGCTTTGTTATAGATGAGAAAACCGAGGCACATAGAGTTCTATTAGCATATTTAAGTTACGGATGGCAGAGCTGAAGTTTGTGCCAAAGTCTGCATGACTGTGAAATGCATTCCCTTTACTACATGTGCAATCAGGAGAAAATGCCTGAGGGCCTCCTAAGTAGGTGAATCACCACCCTTACTTATGCGGGTAGGGGGGTAGGGAAAAGGGCAAACCTTCCGTCATTTCTGTAATCCCTAAAAAATGACCTTATCTTGCATCCATCTGATAACTGAAAGCTGATTCTTATGTTCAAGTGCCATTGGTATCAACTCCCTAGTTCTCTGCCATGAGTATGCATTCATTAACATTTATGTAACTAGTCCTTCTTAATACTGATGTGATCGGAATCAAAGGGTTAATGAACTAAGTCACCCTTGCTAAAGCAATCTCTGGAAAGACAACATGTGGTAATTCTAATGAGCTGTGTATTTTGAAAAGCATCAAGGAAACAAAAAATAGGGTTCTAGAAATCATATTAAAAATCAGTATTAAGAAAGCTAATCCAGGGCCATCATGCTACTAATCCTACACTATTTTTTTCACCAAAGATAGCAACTTATCAATAGATAGTCATTCATAACCATCTGCAGAGCAATTAGACTTAAACTTTCCTAAAGGGAAACAGCCACCAAAGGACTAGAGATGTCTCTAATCTTCAAAATGTGACTTTAAATCAATTATTAAAGTCAAAAATCTTGCCTTCCCAACTTGTTTCCAAAGCTTTCAGATATAAGGTATTCTTTTCCCTACTTGTTAACATGGGAATTTCTCAATATCTCCTGTTTTGAAATACTAAAATATTTTATGTACTGCTTTTCATAATTATAATCAGATACTGTGTAGCCTAATGGGGAAAGACAACATGCAGTGCTCAAATGAAAAAAGGAGCACATGAGATTGCACTGGAAAGAAGAAACCTTTTTAGCTCAGGAGAAATCTGTGCTCATGTCAGTCACAGCCCGAATCTGCTGATCAGTCAGTCCTTCTTTGTTGGGGGCAGCATTTGTAAAGACATATGGCTAATGATAAACTTGTTGGAATGTGTGGTCAATATACTTCTTTAAATATTTGGAGAAATACAAAAACAAAGAAGAAACGAGAGATCTGTATGTTCACATTATACTTTGCTGTTGTTGCTGTTTAGTCCCTAGGTTTCATCCAACTGTGTGCGACCCCATGGACTGTAGCACCCCAGGCTCCTCCGTCCTCCACTATCTCCCAACGTTTGCTCACATTCATGTCCACTGAGTCAGTGATGCTATCTAGCTGTCTCATCCTCTGCCACCCTCTTCTCCTTTTTCCATCAATCTTTCCTAGCATCAGTGTCTTTTTCAATGAGTCAGCTCTTCACATGAGGTTCCGAGGCTTACTGTCAAAAGAGTAGCTAATAAATGTCTTTTAAGGTGCCCAGTACCTGAACCAAAATATCACTGACACACTCAACAAAACGCAAGCAAGAAAGGAAAGCTATTCAATGGCCACAGTCAGGGATGAGGTCATTACCAAGAGAACATTTGTGTCAACGAACAAATTCTCACTTTATAACAGGATCCTAGGAGCTCAAAATACAACCCACAATTCTCTCTCCTTCACCTTGCTCCTTCCAGGAACAAACATCCATTCTCCGTCCTGTCAATTACTCTTCCAAGGGCCTCTCTTTCTATCCTCTTGGATATCCACTTACTACCTTAGCCAACATTTCATGACCTCACTTTTCTTTGTTTCTCTTAGAATCCTCCAGCATCCTCTCTGTTTTCATTTTCCTAGTCCACATCCCCTAATCTGCTCAAAGTGTTCTAGAATCTTCAGTAAGCACATGCACTCTCTGATATGTGCTAGAGAGGCCACAGAACATTCAAAAGGCCTTTTTAAAAGCAGTTAGTAAAAATAATAAAATAAAATAAAATAAAAGCAGTTAGTAGTCCTGAGAAAGGGAAATACTGGCATGAGAGTCAGTATCTAAAGGCACTTAAATATGACATGCCGTTTGTACAAGAGAGTGGGGTCCTTATTTTGTAGGACCAGATGCATTTCGCTTCCCTGGTGGCTCAGATGGTAAAGAATCTGCCTGCAATGCCAAAGACCTGGGTTCCATCCCTGAGTTGGGAAGATCCCCTGGAGGAAGGCATGGCAACCCTCTCCAGTATTCTTGCCTGGAGAATCCCCATGGACAGAGGAGCCTGGCAGGCTACAGTCCCTGGGGTCGCAAGAGTTGGACATGACTGAGTGAGTAAGCAAGGCACAGCACAAATGCATTTCAAGACAGAGTATCATATTTGGTGGCCACTGATTGATGTGGTACCATTAGCAAGTCCATTCTCATCTCTGCCTCGGTGTTTTCAGCAATGGAATAAGAATGAAGATCTGGGCTTCCGGAAGCAGGAGAAGGACAGGTGTTAAAAGGTGAAAAAATGGGGGGTGGGGGGAGAGATAGTTAAAATTCTAAGCGCAGGGCATGCCAATTACCACGGAGTCAAATTATGAGAAGGCTCAGTAACTATTTTTAACTCTGGTTTGGGCCAACAATTTGACCCACATTTCCTTTCCTAGGTTACCTTTGTATTTCTTAACTCGATTTCGCTTTTCTACTGGGCACTGATATGCTATTATCAACATCAGGGACTCAAATCTCACCTTGTTTCAAATTGAGAGGATGATGACTGAGCCACTCTCTGGTAGCAAAAGAAGTGTTTTGAAAGCTGGCTAATATTCTGAAGTTGACTGATTAGGCAAACCAACCCAAATGAATGCATCAAGACTGACCATGATGACTGCCGGTGACCAGGTAGGGTGAGGGAAAGAATGGAGGAGCAGATTGAAGAGAGAAAATAAAATAAAATACATCACCATAAATGTTAACATTTCAAAAAAAAAATCCATTTAGGAATAAAATCATGAAACAGCTCGCATCCATCAGCAACACAGCTGGTAGCCTCTCTCACTGCAGGGCTTAGCCAGTGGGCATCACTGTGTGGAATTACTTTAGAATTCTCAGGATTGTTTAACACTGATCAGTGGCTTCTGGGAAGGCTTAGAATACTTTAGGAATCTTCAGAGGAGGCAACATTCAGGAATATTTTAATCTACCTGAAGGTAAAGAAAACCAACAGAGATTGAGCTGAATTTTGGAGATTAGTAAATACACATTAAAATTAATATCGAGTGATAGCAGCATAGCTTCAAAGAACACATCATTTTGCATTGAGAAAAAAGTTAATTTATCAGTGTCTGGAAGGGCATATTATCTAACAGCGTATTATCACTTGGTTGAGTTTCACTTGCAAACAGAGAAATTTCCCCCTTCCTCCCAGTGAAGCACTATGTAGGCAGAAGAATTTTCAAGTTGGTCTTAACAAGGATCATCGGTGAATAATTTGCTATTCCCAACCAGTAGTTTCTAGCAATGTTATAACAGAGGAATGTCTTATTAGGGCACTATACGTAGTATTTCTAATTGAAGGGTTATTAGAGAGAAACTTTGTTCTTTTCTGTACTGGAATGCAAAATTGATGATTCGAAGATAAGCGCTTTCAAATAAAAGTTAATCTATATGGGATTAAAGAAAATTTTCCTCCTTATGAGAAAGACAACCAGATGATATGAGCTTATATTGAGGCAGAATTTTGTAGCTACAAATGAATGTCTTAGTTGGGTCTTCACTGACTTTTGTTTAGCCAAGCGACCCTCAAAACTACCCTGGGTTGTGGGCATCTTCTGTGAAGTAAAAAGATATATAGATCACATGTATCACTTTCTCTTAAAAACAGTTCAGCAAATTATGTGTATACCTAAAAATATACAAATATATACACTTTGTGAAGTTTTTGAAGACTAGTGTGCCTCAATATATAATCAATGATTTATAAATAAAATGTCAGAAATAGACGTTTAGACAATTATATTCTAAGTTATCAATGTAGACAACAGCTTTCAATTATAATAATACCATTCAGAATGGACTTGCAGAAAATCTTGGTTTTGTGGCTGAGTTGTTCATTGACTGTGTGGAATAGTCATGAACTATTGATAGTAACTGACATCATGGCTTAAAGAATTAATTACTATGTTGAATGTTTTTATAATCCAATGAAAAAAGCCCAGAATTTGGAGTTAGAAGCTCCATGTCCATGACCTAGAAACATCAATAATAGAATGTATAGTTCCAGACAAGCCTCTTAACAATACTGCCTCAGTTTTCTTATCAGTAACTAGGGATATTCAATAGGTTAATGCAAAGATCAAAACAGAAAACATACATTAAAAGTACGCATATAACATGGGAACACACATAAAATAACTACTTTAGTTTCTAACAACAAGCAATAACGTATTTTATTTAAGGAAAGTGGTCAAAAGAATCTCTCCACTTTCTACTCTATTGCAAAAATGCTTAGTATTGATGTCAAATCTTTGTAAAGAGAAGAAAGAGTCTAAGAAAAATTTTGAAAACTTTTTTCAGACAATGAATATTTTTTCTCTTTGGAGATATTAAATGGTTAAGGTGATAAAATACATAAAAAGTTTTTTGTCCCCACAAAAGAGAAAAACAGTATTTTCAAAAAGAGAAGGTAAACATCTTTCTCGCAAAAGAATCCTAAGATGTGAACGAAGTAGCATAATCAAATACATTAACAATTGTTTTGAAAGACAATGCAACTTAAGCATAGAGTTCTCAGTGTTTGAGAGCCTGGGTCACTCTGATGATGAGGCTTCCTGATGTATTAAGAGAGAGTCACAACAGGGTTACAAAAAGTGCAATATATTTTAGCTCTTTATATTTAGCCAAGTAATACTTTAAGAACCACAAAAAGTACAATGACTGAGAGTTTACGTCCCTTCAGCACCCTTGATGAGCAAGAGGTACAGGGTAAATTATTTTTCTGCCCTTTTCCAACTGTCTCCCCAGATTGTAGTAACCCAGAGTCAAGCACGTTATTTTCAGGAGGTAGCAGCTGTTTTTGAGTGAGGAATATGGATTCGGCAGCTGCAAATCTGATCCTTAGAATGGATAACAGTGTTGCTCCAGTTAGTCTTTGCAAGGAAGAGGGATCTGGGTTCAGAGGAAAAATTCATTATATGTGAGTTGCTTATAGACATGCCTCTATTTTTATCAGCTTCTGCAAGGATGAATATATTCCTTTAATTTCAAAGGAGAGTGTGCACTGGGTCACCTCCCTCATGCGTATTTTAAAGCAATGAATATACTAAGGCAGCCTGTACATTTGTTTCCACATCTACACAGATGAAACAACTTCTATATAGGCTTTTAATTATGTTATCCAAAACTAATATTCTTTGAAAAAGCAATTTTCCCTCCATGAAGTTACTCCTGTAAATTGGCGCATGATGGGAACAAGAACTTTTTCCACGCTGACATTCACATCCATTCTAACCAACCACAATGCAGAGAAATGCTCCGCATCTCTCAGCGGACCTCCCACATTCTGAATAGGATGTTTTCTGTGCATGGTGATCCACAAATATTATCATTCCATGACAATGCAGTTTCATCAAGGTACGTCTCAATCCGCGGGATACGAGTCCCACACAACAGACGGAGGATTTGGCGCGCCCGGCGTGCGCTGTGTGTGTTACTTACTGGTTATATTGCAGTGGTCACACTGAGTCCCGTATGGCGCCGTATTAACGAATGGCATGCAAGCACCTTCTGTTGAAACATCTGCGACAGGGAAATTTCAGGCACTTTTCCAGATAATTTTTGTGCTCTGGACCAAATTTTCATTAGGCCTGTAAAACCTGGCAAGCAGTATTGTTGTGTATGATTTTTTAATAAACTGGGACATGCCTTTGTTAAAGGAGTGAAGAAAAGGGCTCTTCAGAGACTCCTTTCTATTATAAGAAGTTCAGAAAACATATGACAGCTCACAAAACAACATCTCCCAACTTTTTTTTTTTTTCTGAAGTGCAAGGTTCCAGGCTTTCATCGACATATAAATAAATTCACAGTTTTGGATGCAAAAGCAAAAATGCAGATTTTCACATCTTGGAGTAGATGAGTCCAACAGTGGTTTTCCTTAAACACGTGCTTGTTAAGAATGCATACAACCAACAGAGATGTTTTTTATGTATTTAATTTTTGATGCATGCTGCCAAAAAAAAAAAAAAAAAGCCCCATGCTAGAGTTTTTAGTTGCTTTAGAAGCCATGTCTCAGAATTAGGAAAAAAGTGGAGTTTGGATACATGCCTGTTTGTGCTCATAAACAATGTGAATTTAACAACTAGCCTTGTTCATTTTTTTCACTACTTCAACTATGAGTGTTTCCATTTCTTTGCTCACTGCCAGGAACCACCCTACTACAGTAATGGAGACTAGAAAAACTCCCTTTTGTAATTCTTTAATTCTCAATGCCTTGCCACAAACACTAATGCAAAACAAACATGCTTGGCAGTAAATATATGCATTATCATTATGTAAATAGGCATGTTATCATTATACTTCAATGAGGCTGTTCTTTGTAAGGGCTTTTTTTCTTTCTAAATATATTATCCAATTTAAGTTATAATGCATATTACACCACTGGGGCTGTATAAACACTCTAGATCAAGGAGAATTAGTAGACTGTATATAATATAACAAAATGTTTACCACCTATGCATATGGTGCATGATGCAAAGACTACCAAACAACAGACTAATGCTGCTGCACGACTGCAATTCCACCCAGCAATGCACAGAACCTTTGAGATTAATATCCATCTTGCTGTTCAAACTGAGCACCACATTATGACATTTTATATTGACAACATTATAAGCTGAGATGATATATTTTAAACTCAATGAGATGAATGATCTAGTACTAGCAGAAAATAGGCTGCATATCTGAACCTTATATGAACTAGGAACGACTCACATCACAGTCTGTTTGAAAATGTTACAGTGTTTGCATAAATCCATTGCTTATGCATAAGCACCAGGGAACTGGAATCCTGAGGCAGGCAGTAATCTGTAAAGCTCTTATGGTGCTTGATAAGCATGCAAGATGCATCTCACATTTTCCTTGGTGAATTGCAAATGTTTATGAAAGAAAGTGCATATAGCTGCATATTGTATGAAAAGACCAAGGCAGATTTCTTCACCGGGGTTTGGAAAAGAGCATAGCGAGAATGGGCACAAGGAAAGAAAGGGCCTATTACATCATCTGATTTATTTAAGACCCTGCTGCTGCTGCTGCTGCTGCTGCTGCTGCTGCTAAGTCGCTTCAGTAGTGTCCGACTCTGTGCGACCCTATAGACGGCAGGCCACCAGGCTCTCCTGTCCCTGGGATTCTCCAGGCAAGAATACTGGAGTGGGTTGCCATTTCCTTCTCCAGTGCATGAAAGGGAAAAGTGAAAGTGAAGTCGCTCAGTCGTGTCCGACTCTTAGCGACCCAGGCTCCTCCGTCCATGAGATTTTCCAGGCAAGAGTACTGGAGTGGGATTTAAGACCCTAAGAACAAGCAAAACTCACCTGAAGAAGCAGATTTTCAGTCCCATTCTTTGTCTTCATATTCTGTAACTGTGAACATTATTGGAAATGTCAACCATTTATTTTATTTTGCCTATGAAGATACAGCACTGCAAATATTTAAAACAAGGATGGTGGTCTTCTTTTACTTCCATTATTTTCTCTTTTCTGGAGCAGGTAGGCTGCTAACTCTGAAGCAACCAGACAATTATAATAGTTATTCTTTGTTTAAAACAATGCTGTCAATTTTTTTTTTAAGTCTCGTAAAAGAATATGCCATTTGACACAAAGCTAAACTGATAAGAGCTCCAACAGCTTGAAGATTTGATTTCTGTACATTTAAAACTCATTAGCATTAGAATATGATTTACAAGACTTCAGAATAAATAAATTAGGCAATGCTTTTCATTTGCTCACCTCACCCTGCACTAAGGACTTGTTGAAGCCTTTTTCATTTTTAAATGTGTTCTTCAACCTTAGTTATCATACACCGTGTACTGCTGGGGCTGGAGACTACACTATGATTGCTCTGAAGAGTTCCAGATATTCACCACATACATCAGACTTTCTGCTTTGATGTAAGAGAAGACCATTTCTGTTCTGCCATCAGGTTAAAGGTGACTAGGACCTGAGAAGTGGGGCCTGGGAGCCGATTTGGCATGGGCACTGACATGCCAGGCAGTGTTTGCCATCTTTGCTGGGAGAGAACACGTCTTCTTCCTCACTCCAGGCCTTGGTGCTTGTTCTGCCCACATCCCTCCCCGCCACCTCCACCCCCTTCTCCCACTTTGGCTCATTTCCAGTTATATTAGCCTGTCAGGGCTGCTGTACCAAAACACCACACACTGGGGAGCTTAAGCAGAAATGTATTTTCTCACAATTCTGGAGGCTAGAAATCTAAGATCAAGGTGCCATCAGGGTCTGTTTCGGGCAAGGCCACTCTTCCTGGCTTAGAGACGGGCACCTTGCTGCTGGCTTTCCTCTGTGCCGTAAAGGTCTCCCTGGTGTCTCCTTCCCTTCTTATAAGAACACCAGTCTTATCAGATCAGGGCTCTACCTTAGGACCATTTTTAAACTCGGACCTCCGTGAAGACCCTGTGTCCAAATGCAGTTGCATTGAGGGGTTATGGCTTCAACACATGAGTTCAACGGGATTAGAGTCAGTCCACAGCACTAGTCATCAGTCAGGCCACTGCCAAGATCTGCTTTCTTCCTGGAACTCTCCCCAGCTTTAAACTCAGGGTCAAGTGGCAGATTCAAATCAAGCCAGAGGTCCAGTACCATTTCGTATGTCACAGTAGCAAGTGTGATATTCTTTCTACCCTATGACTATGGGATTTAGTTAATGGGCTGTGATACGTGCTTTTGAGAGTGTCATGGAAAAGATGTTCCATGGTTCAGAATCACGTGGATGGAGGTGAAAAATAATCCACAAAAACAGGGTTTCAAAGGTTGACAAAAATGTTAGTTTGGTGTCTGATGCTTCTGGGTTGATGAAAAAAGACTTAGAAGTCTTAAGGGTTAATGCCTCAGACTTGGCGCAGTTGAGAGCAGTGTCTTATCTACACTCTATCTGAGATCCAAAAGTTAAGTCACATGTTTCACCTCTTCCTTGGGTTCATAAACTTGAATATGTCATAACATATAGTCACCATTAGTTTCATTTTCGGTAATCTTATCTGGCTTCTGACAAGCCTTCTGGGGAGGGTATTAATCACTCACATTTCTGGACTTCTCCACAGACCCTCTCTGAGAAGGCTTTGCTGCCTCTTTCTAGATCATGATTAAGGTCGTATCAATCTCCAGTGAGCCTTGGTGACCCAATAGACCTTTGTTTGGATCAATTAAATTACATCGAAAGCTGAGAAAATCTCTGTGCAGTAAAAGAAGAGGAGTGGTTTTCTCATTTAGAGGGCATCTGGAAATGTATGGAGGACTTTTTCGTTGATACTCATTTTGGGAATGGGACAGGGATAGTGACACTGGTATGTAGTAGGGAGCAGTTGAACATTCTGCTAAACATCCTACAGTGCACAGGACAGGCGCCCAGAGCAAAGGGTTATCCAGGCTCAAATGTCAGTAGTGCCAAACTTAGAAACCCGGATGTAGAGGTTAATAAAAGTGAGTGAAGTCGCTCAGTCGTGTCTGACTCTTTGCAACCCCATGGACTGTAGCCTACCAGGCTCCTCAGTCCATGGAATTTTCCAGGCAAGAGTATTGGAGTGGGTTTGTCATTTCCTTCTCCAGGGGATCTTCCCAACCCAGGAATCAAACACAGGTCTCCCGCATTACAGGCAGATGCTTTACTGTCTGAGCCACCAGGGAAGCTCAGAGGTCAATAAACGAGAGCTCCAAAATCACTGCAGATGGTGACTGCAGCCATGAAATTAAAAGACGCTTGCTCCTTGGAAGAAAAGTTACGACCAACCTAGACAGCATATTAAAAAGCAGAGACATTACTCTGCCAACAAAGGTCCATCCAGTCAAGTCTACGGTTTTTCCAGCAGTCATGTATGGATGTGAGGGTTGGACTATAAAGAAAGCTGAGCGCCGAAGAATTGATGCTTTTGAACTGTGATGTTGAAGAAGACTCTTGAAAGGCCCTTGGACTGCAAGGAGATCCAACCAGTCCATCCAAAATGAAATCATTGGAAGGACTGATGTTGAAACTTAAACTCCAATACTTTGGCCACCTGATGTGAAGAGTTGACTCATTGGAAAAGACCCTGATGCTGGGAAAGATTGAGGGCGGGAGGAGAAGGGGACGACAGAGGATCAGATGGTTGGATGGCATCACTGACTCAATAGACATGAGTTTGAGTAAACTCCGGGAGTTGGTGATAGACAGGGAGGCCTGGGGTGCTGCAGTCCATGGCGTCGCAAAGAGTCGGACACGACTGAATGACTGAACTGAACCGAACTGGCTTAAAATGGTTACAAGAATAGTTTACCTTACCAAAGTTAAGTTCACTCACCTGTAAAATGAAGGGAAAAATATGCATTTCTTAGTTCTGTTATAAGGATTAAATGAGGTAATGTATTCAAATATTTGTTTTTAGTTTAGCATAAGTCAGGTGGTGGAGGTACTCTATGAAGTGCTTGGTTCAATGACTCACCTTCAGAAGACAACAGAGAAATGTCAGAACTATTGTGAAACATTTCTAAATAAGTAACCAAACTGCTGCAAATATATAGCTTTCAGACTAGAATGTGTGTGTGTGTGTGTGTGTGTGTGTGTTGCGGTGGGTGGATGGGTAGTTGATTAGACTGGGAAATTATCTGTGATTGCCCCGTTCTGAAAATGAAGCTATGATGAGTAGAAAAAGGGAAGTGGGAAGTGGATTCACCAGCCAAATCCCAGTCACATCTCTTGAGAGAGCCGTGAGCTCCAAGGACAAGGAAATAGAAGGCTCAGGGGACCCAAAATGAAAGGGACTCGGATTGAGGAATCTGAGTGACCCTTCTGGGAGGAATCACACATATGGGGAAACTGGAGGAGGCTGGGTTGGAATTCTCAAACCAATTTTTATCTATGGCTACAAGCTTGATGCCAGAAAGATCTCATCTTTCCAGCTGAGAAAGAACTCATTTTCCTTTTATGAAAACGCTTGGGACACAATAGGTCTTCACTCAAGGCTCTTCTGTGGTTACACTAATCTCTCCAAGAGTTTTTCTTCATGTCAGGGAACTCTCCCATATGCCTTCCACCTTTTGGTTTATCTCCATGAGGTCGCAGCCCATCTCCTGGGGTTGTGTAAAAGAGAAAATATGGTTCCCACCAGGGGTACTGGCTGAACGCACTTAGTGTGGGATTACTGGTCTATTGGTATCTGGAGTTATATTCAAAACGAATGTTAGAAGGGATTTTAATTGTTTTTAAAATAGCAAATATAAAAACATCTGAAATTCCTAAAAAAAATCACTGAGTAATTGAGCCTAGCATTGAGATTACTGAAAAGTTGGAAAATTCCTGATGTTAATTTTCTAATCAGTACAATCATAAAGTGACTAGCATTGGGGGAGACATCATATATCCATTTACAAAAAAGTCTACGTTAAGAAAGAAATTATCTTCTCAGTGTGTTGTTTTCTTTTTTTTGAACTCAAATGTGTTTCTGACCCCCTTGAACTGACGAGTTCCCCCAGAAGTGGGGCCTTGAAGGGAAGCAGAGCTCAATTCCAAATCCACAATGGTCCCCCGGCGCCTGCATTTCCCCCAACTCCTTTCAAGTTGAACACACTTTTCAAGAAAGGGGGAAAAAAAATACAAATGCTGGAGAAGCCTTTTATAAATAAAGCCATTTAAACTTCAGAGACAATTAGCCCCTTGCCCATTTTTAACTTCTGAGTTTCATTGCCTCCGCTTTGCTGATAATTTACTTTTGAAATTCTCAGGCCTGTTCTGCGGGCCTGGCCAGGTCCTGCCTTCACATGTGTTGGCTGCTTGGAGATGTCGAACTGCCATGGTCAGTTTGACGAAGTATACATAAGCTTTTGGCACCACGTATCTGCAATATCATGGACGGTCAAGGAGGCGCCTGTTATAAAAATACACAGTGAAACACAAGTGAAGGACTGCACTTTCTCAAAGACGAGCGTAATGCATTCCTTCTGTTTAGGCTCATTTTCCAGCCTTTCACATTCTTCGTGAACAAGAGTTATAAAACAACACTGATGCAGGCCAATTATTTTTACTTTGAAGGCCATTAATCAAGATTGACTAAGAAAATGAAGACAGCTAAGCAAAATTTCATATGTGACTAGAGGGAGATTAAAATAAAACCAGATGGGATGGACAGAGACACTAAGCATGTGTTTTTTTCTGATTTTTGAACTCATGTAATAAATGTCTTTTACAAATTACAGAACTCTTATTTTCATACAGTAAATCAAATAAGGCCATTATATACAAGTGGGCTCATTGCTGAAATGTCAAAAATAGAACCTGCCTTGTTCTTGTAGAGTAATTCCTCAAATCTAAACCAGCACTGCAGACTGACAGTCTATCAGCCATCTACCTGTGTGCAATCAGACAGTACCTGATAGATGTGATACTCGTGGCCTCAGAGCAAACCACACAATGAATTCACAGGAACCTCACCATGAAATGATGAGAGTTTTGAATCAGAGTCATCGAGTAGTCCAGGGCCCAATTTATTTAGAAAAGGTGGGTTCAAGTTCTTTTAAATACCCAGATTCTCTGTCATGAAAAAGATCGGAAGGCCACAAACTACCTATTCACAGACCTTAAAGTAATTTTCCCTTGATCTTCAGGATCTGACACTACTGGTAGGTTCATTTTTTTTTGTCACATCAACACACATTTTGAAATACACATTTTATGAACAGAGTAGTAAAATGTGTGTGTTTAAAAAATAAAATGGAATCCTTCTCCTGAAATTTTTGGTGTGTGTGGTTTTTTTTCCCCCTAATCTTGCATGGATAACAAGGTTCTATTTCCCTTACCCAAACAGCAGCAGTGTCTTTCTCCAATGAGGAAATGAGTGAAAGTAACCAGCTGTTTCAGGGTCTTTATCAAAACACACATAATCCTGAAGAATTCTTCCCCATTTAGCATTGTCAGGTTAAAAAGTCTGCCTAGAAAATGAGACTAAACTTTTCTCAACACTCAATGAACCATTTCCATAATATGTTTAGAGAGGACACATAAATTTCTTAAACCAGATTCTAAATAATCTGTAAAGAAAATGAAGTAAATTTCAACTATGATAAATTTTCTCAACTTCTTGATGCTTCCTTTGTGAGATGAAGAAAGCAATTTTGAATTTTAAAATGGACATTTTTAAAAAAAATTATTTTCCTAACAAAAATGAAATACAAAAATATCAATCAACCCATGAGAATGCACGACCATTCATTCTTTACAAATTTCTAAAAAATTTGGGAAACATTTGCCCAAAATTCCTCAGAAAACAATAGAACTCCCTAGATATTTATTATGATGGGATCCTGGAAAGTCACATTAACACTGCATTTTTGTAAGTGGGCTCACTATTTCATTGTTTCCTATTTAGAGCCTGCTGGTGAATACTTCTGTAAGCAAAGCTTCGTATTGATAAAAGGAGCTAACACGAAGGAATCAAATTAAATTGGCACAAATAAACTTTTGAAAGTTATTTAGTTTTAAAAAGTTCAAATTCTTATGTGGATTTCATTATCAGTGACTTTAGTAGCCAGACTAACTCTCCACAATCTGCTTTTTTTTTTCCATAAATCCAGGAATAAAGGTTTCCACACATTGATATGTCTAACTCATGTGGAGTATTATCATGGAAATTTTCTGCCTTGATCTTTTAATTTTTTTTTGTCAAAAATAGCCACTTTTCGCAGTGTCTACAGGCCTGTCAATTACATCTTCATTCAGTTCAGTTAAGTTCAGTTCAGCCGCTCAGTCGTGTCTGACTCTTTGCGATCCCATGGTCTGCAGCAAGCCAGGCCTCCCTGTCCATCACCAACTCCTGGAGTTTACTCAAACTCAAGTCCATTAAGTTGGTGATGCCATCCAACCATCTCATCCTCTGTCGTCCCCTTCTCCTCCCGCCTTCAATCTTTCCAAGCATCACGGTCTTTTCAAATGAGTCAGTTCTTCACATCAGGTGGTCAAATTATTGGAGTTTCAGCTTCAACATCAGTCCTTCCAATGAATATTCAGGGTTGATTTCCTTTAGGATGGACTGGTTGGCTCTCCTTGCAGTCCAAGGGATTCTCAAGAGTCTTCTCCAACACCACAGTTCAAAAGCATGAATTCTCTGGCGCTCAGCTTTCTTTATAGTCCAACTCTCACATCCATACGTGACTACTGGAAAAACCATAGCCTTGACTAGATGGACCTTTGTTGGCAAAGTAATGTCTCTGCTTTTTAATATTCTGTCTAGGTTAGTCTCATTCTAGGTTACATCTTCATTCTCAAATCTAAATCTAAAGATGCCCACATTTTAACATCTTGGAGCTCTGAATGTCACTAACACCCATGCTGTCTTGCCTCATTAATGCCCTCTGGTCAGCAAGTGCTATCTGAGAAGTCAGCTCACACAGGCAGGCTTCCCAGAGTATAATACCGAGGAGCTGGCCACCTGGGGGAAACGTGCCAAAGGCGTGCTGGTACTATTAAGTCATCAGTTTTCTATGTAAAAAGGGCCAATCTAAGAGATGGAGCAGAACAGATGAACTTACCACACCAAGAGGATGCTTTCACTCTCCCTCCCTTTGGTCTAAGTGTTTTAGATATCCCTAGCTCCATCATTCATGCTGAAGTCAAAAAAATCTAGAAATTCTTCAAGATTCTACTCCTTTATGCACATCTGATCCATCAGTAAATGCTACCAACTCTGCCTTCAAAACATAGCCCAGGTCCCAACATCTCTTACTGTTCTCTGTTGCACTCCAAGCCAAGTCCCCCATCATCATCTCTTACTTGAGAGTGAAAGTGTTAGTCAGTCAGTCATGTCAGACTCTTGGCAACCCCATGGACTGTAAGCCCGCCAGGCTCCTCTGTCCTTGGGATTCTCCAGGCAAGAATACTGGAGCGGGTGGCCATGCCCTTCTCCAGGGATCTTCCTGACCCAGGGTCTGAACCTCATCTCCTTCATTGCAGGCAGAGTCTTTACCATCTGAGCCTACTAGAGAATCTCTTACTTGGATAACAGCAGTAAACTCCAAGATCTTCCTGCCTCTCCTCTTGCCCTTATGATTAATTGTCAAGTAGGTAGGCAGAGATATCTTTTCAAAATGGAAATTAGGTCTCATCTCACATTCATTTCCTTTCCCAAATATGCACCCTAATTCATAACAATGGTGACACCCTAACTTATTACAATGACCTCAACAACCTTAATTCATCTGTTTCTACCTACCTTTCTTCCATTCCACTGAGGCTTACCACATTCAAGCCCAACTGGCTCTTTTTTTGTTCCTGGAACAAGTCAAGTTCATTTCTGTCTTGGGGCCACTGTGCTAGCTATGTGCTATATCCAGAACACTATATATATATATATATACATAGCTAATATTTTGTATGACTGTCTGTTTGTTGTCATTTAAATCTCTGTTTAAATGTCATTTTCTCAAAAAGGCCACTTTAATACTCTGCCTAAAATTTCCCCTGGTTATGATCTGTCATATCACCTTATTGTGATTATCTGCATTATTTCTTATGGATGCGTTTGTTTCTCTGATCACTGTCTCTCAGCACAAGAACATGAGCCCCGTCATGGCTGAGTCCTTGTTTCTCTCTCATTTACTGCTGTATTTCCTGCATTAGATCTGTAACTGGTATTTAACAGAAATAATATGTTAGTTGGATAAATGAAGGAATGAAAAACGAAAAGGGAAAAGAGATATTAAGTCAGAACACGCAAAGAAATAGAAATGCAATGGTTGAAAGTGAGGTACACACAGCTGAAGCTTCCTTCGGAGTTGAACCTCATAAACTTGGGACTCCCTTAGTGGCCTCCCCTCTACATGGAGAGCTTGTTTTTAAATAGGCAGGTTTACACCAAATGTAGTAACTTCATGGCAATGCCTTTTTAGATTCTTCCCTTCTTTGCATTTCTGCCTCTATCCACATCACACTTTCCCTCAATTTTCTATGTTTTCCTGGCTAGACCACCTTGTTCTGTTCCAGTCAGGGCACTGGTGCCAAAATAATTTAACTAAAAACCATTTGCATGATGTCATCTCCCAGTTCAAAACACTCTTCAAGTGGTTCTTATTATCTAAGGGTAAAGGTCAAGCATTTTAGTTTAGCACATGGGACCATCTAACTGCACCCAAGTATCCTTCCCAGTCTTATCTCCCGTTGTTCCCAAGGGAAATATATCTCCTAGCCCAGACACAGTTCTTAGCCCCTTAAACTCACCTTCTTCCCCCCTGATCTTGCTCATATAACTCCTGCTGATTAGAATCTTTTCTTTCCCTTTGACTCAGCTTTTAACCAGTGATCAAAATCAAACAGAAACACAAAAGATCTCTTTTACATTCTAATATGCTTATTATTATTATTATTACTGTATCTTTGGCCATTATCACACATTGCTTTCAAAAGGTCACTTTTTCTCATTTGCACAAGTCTTGATTTTTTTGATATTTGAAAATATATTTTTCTTTACTTTCTCGCTGCAACTGCATTCAGTTTTGACAGTGAATATGTTATTAGAAATCTTAGAAACAGAGTTTACTCATCTGGAAAAGGGGAATAATAATAGTAGTTTTGTAGATTTTCTAGAAAAATTAAATAAGATAGTACAATTAATAACTTTAGCACAGTGTCCTGAATCAAATCCCTTATGACTATACAGTGGAAGTGAGAAATAGATTTAAGAGGCTATTTCTGAGAGAGTGCCTGAGGAACTATGAACAGAGGCTTGTGACACTGTACAGGAGACAGGGATCAAGACCATCCCCAAGAAAAGGAAATGCAAAAAAGCAAAATAGCTGTCTGAGGAGGCCTTACAAATAGCTGTGAAAAGAAGGGAAATGAAAAGCAAAGGAGAAAAGGAAAGATATACCCATTTGAACGCAGAGTTTCAAAGAATAGCAAAGAGAGATAAGAAAGCCTTCCTCAGTGATCAATGCAAAGAAATAGAGGAAAACAACAGAATGGGAAAGACTAGAGATCTCTTCAAGAAAATTAGAGATATCAAGGGAACATTTCATGCAAAGATGGGCTTGATAAAGGACAGAAATGGTATGGACCTAACAGAAGCAGAAGATATTAAGAAGAGGTGGCAAGAATACACAGAAGAACTATACAAAAAAGATCTTCATGACCCAGATAATCACAATGGTGTGATCACTCACCTAGAGCCAGACATCCTGGAATGGGAAGTCAAGTGGGCCTTAGGAAGCATCACTACGAACAAAGCTAGTGGGAGTGATGGAATTCCAGTTGAGCTATTTCAAATCCTAAAAGATGATGCTCTGAAAGTGCTGCACTCA
Source organism: Okapia johnstoni (assembly GCA_024291935.2). Lineage (NCBI taxonomy): Eukaryota > Metazoa > Chordata > Mammalia > Artiodactyla > Giraffidae > Okapia > Okapia johnstoni. The sequence continues at coordinate 8,612,791 of CM044309.1, forward strand.
ATATGCCAGCAAATTTGGAAACTCAGCAGTGGACACAGGACTGGAAGAGCTCAGTTTTCATTCCAGTCCCAAAGAAAGGCAATGTCAAAGAATGTTCAAACTACCGCACAATTGCACTCATCTCACACGCTAGTAAAGTAATGCTCAAAATTCTCCAAGCCAGGCTTCAGCAATATGTGAACCGTGAACTTCCAGATGTTCAAGCTGGATTTAGAATAGGCAGAAGAGCCAGAGATCAAATTGCCAGCACCCACTGGATCATCGAAAAAGCAAGCGAGTTCCAGAAAAACATCTATTTCGGCTTTATTGACTATGCCAAAGCCTTTGACTGTGTGGATCACAATAAACTGTAGAAAATTCTGAAAGAGATGGGAATGCCAGACCACCTGACCTGCCTGTATGCAGATCAAGAAGCAACAGTTAGAACTGGACATAGAACAATAGACTGGTTCCAAATAGGGAAAGGAGTACGTCAAGGTTGTATATTGTCACCCTGCTTATTTAACTTATATGCAGAGTACATCATGAGAAACGCTGGGCTGGAGGAAACACAGCTGGAATCAAGATTGCCGGGAGAAATATCAATAACCTCAGATATGCAGATGACACCACCCTTATGGCAGAAAGTGAAGAAGAACTAAAGAGCCTCTTAATGAAAGTGAAAGAGGAAAGTGAAAAAGTTGAATTAAAGCTCAACATTCAAAAAACTAAGATCATGGCATCCGGTCCCATCACTTCATGGCAAATAGATGGGGAAACAGTGGAAAGAGTGGCTGACCTTATTTTTCTGGGCTCTAGAATCACTGCAGATGGTGATTGCAGCCATGAAATTAAAAGACACTTATTCCTTGGAAGGAAAGTTATGACCAACCTAGATAGCATATTAAAAAACAGAGACATTACTTTGACAGCAAAGGTCCATCTAGTCAAGGCTATGGTTTTTCCAGTGGTCATGTATGGATGTGAGAGTTGGACTGTAAAGAAAGCTGAGTGCTGAGGAATTGATGCTTTTGAAGTGTGGTGTTGGAAAAGACTCTTGAGAGTCCTTTGGACTGCAAGGAGATCCAGCTAGTCCATTCTAAAGGAGATCAGTCCTGGGTGTTCATTGGAAGGACTGATGTTGAAGCTGAAACTCCAATACTTTGGCCACCTCATACGAAGAGCTGACTCATTGGAAAAGACCCTGATGTTGGGAAAGATTGAGGGTGGGAGGAGAAGGGGACAACAGAGGATAAGATGGTTGGATGGCATCACCGACTCAATGGACATGGGTTTGGGTGGACTCCGGGAGTTGGTGATGGACAGGGAGGCCTGGTGTGCTGTGGTTCACGGGGTCGCAAAGAGTTGGACACGACTGAGCGACTGAACTGAACTGAACTGAATATCACCACTGTATTTAATAACATAACCCAATGCTTCTTAACCTACTTTAGAACTGAAACCTTATTGAAAATTTGATTAAAGCTCTTAACTCCCTATCCACAAAAATACATGTGTGTACAAAATTTGGTATAAAATTACAGAGAATTCCATGGTCCCTTATGATCATGAGTGAACTTTTGGGAGTCTATTGAGCCTAAGCAAGTTATATCCATTGTCAAGACTGATCATTCTTTCCATTTTCGCTCTTAAAAATGCTGTGTTGAGAATAAAACACCAATCTATAATAGAATTGTAAACTCAACTTTTTTTTTTCAAAGAAGACAAAATTAAATGAGCTAAGAGGAAACCAAAATAATGAAGAAATGCTACATGTTTTTCAGAGGAGTTGGATAAGTGAAATGGATGAAGGGAATGAAGAAGTACAAATTTCCAGATATAAAATAAATAAGTCATGAGGATATAATTAGTTTACAGTATGGTGACTATAGTCAGTAACGTTGTACTACATAGTTGAAAGCTGTTAAGAGGGTGAATATTAAAAGTTCTCATCACATACACACAGAAAAGTGTAACTCTGTGTGGTGACAGATGGTAACTAGACTTATGGCTGTGATTATTTTGGCAATGTATACAAATGTCAAATCATTATGTTATACACCTGAAACTAATACAATTTCATCTATTATACTGCAGTACAATTTTTAAAAATTCAGGCTGAACTTTAAAAATAAATAACTAGATAAATAGGTTTTGCAACACTTTTTTTTGCAACAAGTGCAGTATGATGCTTTTATATTGGGTTTCAAAAAACACAGACCACTCACTCTTGGCTTCTTCTTTTTTACATATGAAATATAAAGCTACAAAGTCAAAGGACAGTCCAAAGTTTAACTTCAGATTTAAGAGTTCAATTCTCATAAGCTTTTTTCTTTTCTTTCCTCCCTCCCAACTTTACTATCTTCCTTCCTTCCTTCTTTTATTCTTTCCTTCCTTGAAGTAAGTGAATGCTCGTTCAGTAGCCTGCATTTGCTAACAATTGAACAGACAGTAGTGAGCAACACAGTTTCTACTCGAATAGATCTTGTAATCTCATGGATAAGATAACGTTATTAAATACTCATATGAATATATATGCACTCACAATATATAATATGTGCCAAGAAAGACAATCACTGGAAGCTATATGAATATATAACTGGAGATGACCTAATTTAGGGATCAGAGAAAGTCTCTTGGAGAAAGGCATATTTTAATTGAGATTTGAAGACTGAGTATGAGTTAATTAGATGAAATCTACAGTGTGGGCAATTTGATCATGTGATAGGAAAATTATCAAGGCAGAGAGGAACATTTTAGGAACTCAGAGAACCCCAGTATCTCTGGAAGGTGGGAGAATTATGGAAGGCTTTGTAAGCCATGTATTTCTATTAGGGGTACTCAGTTTCAAGTAATAGCAGATCCTACAGGTAGTTAAAACATATGGGTTCAATAACAAAAATTTTAAGGGGAGGCAATTGTTAACATCAGTTTAGACTTCCACTGATATCACTGAAGACCCAGAATAACTGTCTTTCCTCCATCCATGATTAGTGTATTGTCTTTCATCCTTACACTTGATGTCTCATGGTCATAAGATAGCTGCTGAAGACCCGGTTATCACAACCATATTCAAAACAGGAAGCCATGAAGGAAAGGTAGCAAAGCCAGTTACGTTTGCCTCAAAAAGCAAAAGCAAGTCTTCTCAGTCCTCATCAGATTTCCAGTTATGTGTCACTGGTCAGAAAACTGTCATGCGCCAGCCTCTAACTGTAAGCAAATGGAAGGCTAAGTGAGTATTTATCTCTTTCATCTTTCTGGAAGAGGTAGGTTAGGGAGAACTGATATGGGGACTGATATAAGGGTGGTAAACAATAATACCTGCCATTCATATAAAGGTTTGACTTCTTATCTTAAAAAAAACAAAATGAGGGAAGCCAGTAAGTGTTCTAATTTTAAAATGCATCATCATTTAAAAAACATGTTTGCAGCTGTCATGGGGAAAAATGACTGGATGGGACAGGAGACGATATCAAGGTGAGAGATGGTTGAGCTCTGAATTGAACTGAGGTGGGGGTGGGGAGAAGGAGGACTCAGGATGTAGTCAGAAGTTTAGGATGGCTTTGATTATTCATAGAATTTTTGTGTTGCTAATGCAATCATATATGTGAATTCACTATGAAACTATAAAGTTTTATACCAAAATAACTCACTTTAAAGTCAGAATTTTATTAATTTGTTATTAAGATACATGTTGTCCTTGAACTTAAAACTCCTATCCATTAGTAAACCTCTTGGGAGATATATAAGCTGGGTGACTCAGTTGGCCTGCTAGAATTACTTTCTGATGCTTCTTCCTTACAGAAGTGGAAACTGAACTTCTATTTAGTGATATAGAAAAGGCAGAAAACATCCTTAGACCATTGTATCTGCTCCCTTCAGCTTAATAAAACAAAAAATTATGCTTTTGGGTTCATACCAGGGAAACCCAAATGCAATACATAAAGGATACCCTTAAAGGCATGAGGAGAACTTCCACCTTCCTTAAGTAAGGCAAATCATTTTACAGAAAAAAAGGCTTGGGGTAGGGAGGAGGGAGAGAATTACACCCAGATCCCAATATAAATCTCAGAAAAATATTAGAATTTCTCAGGGTTTTCTATAACTGCTATTAGAATTCATTCCTGGGCTGGGATTTTTATTTCAACTTTCACATTAACAGTCCAATAATAAACCCCTGATTAAAGAAAAAGGATTACAGTGAAATGGTTGAAATAAGCTTAATTGTAGAGGTGTGATTAGTGCCACAGTGATAGACTCCCAGGTAATGATTTTTAAAATTTTACAGGAAATGTTTAACAAGATGATTGCCAGACTATAAAATGTCTCTGTACAAGAAAATAGTCTTTGAAAGCAGCATTGGGCCCTTTTGCACTAATATATCTATGAATGGCAACATTTCTTTCACAGTTTTGATGAATGCTAAAGTAGGAACTTTATTATAATGATTTTGGACCCAGAACTGTGAAAATAGCGGGCAGAATATGAACATTTTACCGGATCAATCAATTTTCATTTAAAATTCTACTTATTGTGTATGGTATCAAACTATGAAAGTGTAACATTTCAAACTAGTGATTTTTCTGTCCTACCAAAATTGTAGTACTTATTTGGGTTTTGAAGTAGATAGAATTGGTGTTAGAGACGTCATGGTATAACCATACATGCACACACACACAAAAAAAACAGTTTAAATACCTGTATTCCTGTATCTTTAAAAAATGCAGACACTGAAATGGGAAGATCCCAGGTATTTACAGCTATCCTCCTTAAGAAGTGCTCAGGTTCAACATGACCCTGTACCCATTTGTGATGAAGAACATACAAGTTTGTGGGAACAGAAAAGAACTCATCTTACGTGGATGTGAATACAGGAAGGGGCTTAGGGAAAGTTTCTGGGAAGAGGTGACACATTAACTAGGACTGAGAATCTTTTTGTAACAGGACTGAGGCAGTTCAAGGGGAAAAGGAACATAAGGAAATCGAGCTTTCTTAAAGGGCTCAAGCTATGCGATGTTGCCAGAGTGCAAAATGTGTCAAGTGATGAGACAAGGCAATGCTGATCAGCTTCAATCCTGGATAACTTGAGAAGGGAAACAAAATGCAAAGAGGGTAGAAGGTGGCTCACAAGGGGTCTTATACCACTTATTAATGAACTTGGACTTAATTCTGGAGACAATGGAGAATCTTGTGGAAGATGCTATGGTCATATTTAGGTTTGAAATAATTCACCTGGGTGATTCTATGAAGGATGTTTAAAGGAGGCTGTTAGAAGTCTCTTGATGAATTGGGAGGAAAGAGGTTTGAGAACAGCCAAGACATACTTGGGAAGTGAAATCTGCAAAAAATAGAGAAGAGTCAAGAATACAAGGTTGAGGACTCACTGGAAGCTGATCCGAGAAGGAGGGCAGCAAAGCTGGTGTGATGAGGAAGGGGACCAGTGTTCTGGTGTGTTGAGCTTTAGGTACGTATAGGATATCCAGGAAGAGATGCCGACAGAAAACCGTGTGCATGCATCAGAAACTCAGGGGAGGTTTCTGGGCTGAAGAGAGTGATTAAGATGCCATCAGCAAGCAGCATGCAAAAGGAAGGAGGGCATTAGGCTGTTGGAATCTTGATTGTTAATAAGAGCTTGTGGCACTAAAGGAGCAGCAAGTCCTGCCTGTACCGGGGGACTCCTTGAAGATCAGATGAAAGAATATGTAGAAAAAGAGTCTAAAAGAGAAGCACGATATGATTATTATGGAATTTGGACCAAACCCTTAAATTATACACAATAAAAGCCTATACAATTATAACTGTAATAACATAAACACTCACCAAGATACTTTTGTGGCTGTGAGATAGCAAGATAGATATTAGGAAGAGCAAAAATATTGCTAAGATTATATAATTCCATTGAAAATCTTTCCTGGTGAAATTATTGGGAAAAAAAGTTGATGACAAAAATCATACCTTATACAGACTGAATTCCTGAGCCACCAGTGAGCCTTACTTCAAAGTGTTGGATCCTAAAAGATACAAATTTAACTAAAAGGTTAAACAAACAAGGGCTAAAAAGCAGAACAACAATAAGTCATTAAAGAGTCTAGAAAGGGAGGGAACCAGGTTAATTTTGGAGGGCTTTCTTAGCTGCTGATCAGACAGGCGAGGGGCTGTCACCTCTGCCAAAAAGCCAGTCTATATTTTTGTTAATCTCAGGGTTAAATTTTAACATGTTTCTCTTCTTTTGGAATGGAAGGTCTGGACCTGTTGGTCCCAGATCTCCTTCTTGGACCAAAATGTCCATTCCAGAGGAGAGAGGCCCAGGTCCCCTACAGGTCCTTGGGACAATAAGTGGGGGACTTCTATACCTCTAGGGTAGGCTAGGGTCTGCAGCCCCTGTCCAGCAGAGATAAGTTTCAGAAGAAGAGAACTTTGCCCCCTGATCCTTTAAGAATAAGGATGCAAAGTCTCTCAGAATGAGACAGGCTGAAACCTGAGGCCATTTACTGCCATGCTTCTAGCCTACACCTGGACACACCTCTCTCCAAACAACAAAATACAAAGAAACTGTATAAGACTAAAAATGACTGGGTGCATGTGCAGTTGGGGCAAATTATGGACAAAAGAAACAAAAAGACCAAAAAAAGAACCCTAGTTCCACTTCTAAAGATCCAGAAGTGAGTGTGGAAAGCAAAAGTAGGGTACGGAGCACACCACCTGAGATCAACAGGATGAGAGGCGTGGACAAAGAGCCTGAGCTATCCATCCAGCCCGACTTCTGGAAACGCTCCTACCCTCACTCACTCCATGTAAGGAACGAGTTCACCCATGCCTCAGGGAGCAAGCGAGAAAGGAACCTGTTGTTTGTTCTCACTCCGCTTTGCTGTAGCAGGAGCCCCAGTAAAGCCTTGCCTGAAAACATAATGATACCTTATATCTGACTGATTATATTCAGATTGATTATATTCTTTGCTGTCAAAGATGGAGAAGTTCCATTCAGTCGGGAAAAACAAGACCGGGAGCTGACTGAGGCTCATATCAAGAACTCCTTATTGCAAAATCCAGACTTAAACTGAAGAAAGTAGGGAAAACCACTAGGTTATTCAGGTAGACTTAAATCAAATCCTTTATGATTATATAGTGGGAGTGACAAATAGATTCAAGGGATTAGATCTGATAGACAGAGTACCTGAAGAACTATGGACAGAGGTTGTTCCTAACACTGTACAAGAGGCGGTGATTAAAACCATCCCCAAGAAAAAGAAATGCAAAAAGGAAAAATGTTTGTCTGAGGAGGCCTTACAAATAGCTGAGAAAAGAAGAGAAGTGAAAGGCAATGGAGAGAAGGAAAAACATACTGGTTTGAATGCAGAGTTCCAAAGAATAGCAAGGAGAGATAAGAAAGCCTTCCTCAGCGATCAATGCAAAAAATAGAAGAAAACAATAGAATGGGAAAGACTAGAGATGTCTTCAAGAAAATTAGAGATACTAAGGGAACATTTCATGCAAAGATGGGCACAATAAAGGACAGAAATGGTATGGACCTAACAGAGGCAGAAGATATTAAGAAGAGGTGGCAAGAATACACAGAACTATCAAAAAAGTTCTTAATGACCTGGATAACCACAATGGTGTGATCAGTTACCTAGAGCTAGACATTCTGGACTGCAAAGCCAAGTGGGCCTTAGGAAGCATCACTATGAACAAAGATAGTGGAGGTGATGGAATTCCAACTGAACTACTTCAAATCCTAAAAGATGATGCTGTGAAAGTGCTGCACACCAATATGCCAGAAAATCTGGAAAACTCAGTAGTGGCTACAGAACTGGAAAACTTCAATTTTCATTCTAATCCCAAAGAAGTGAAAGTCGCTCAGGTGTGTCCAACTCTTTGCAACCCTATGGACTATAGAGTCCACGGAATTCTCCAGGCCAGAACAATGGAGTGTGTAGGCTTTCCCTTCTCCAGGGAATCTTCCCAACCCAGGGATTAAGCCCAGGTCTTCTGGATTGTAGGTGGATTCTTTACCAGCTGAGCCACATGGGGAGCCCAATCCCAAAGAAGGGCAATGCCAAAGAATATTCAAACTACCACACAATTGAACTCATTTCACATGCTAGCAAGGTGATGCTCAAAATCCTTCAAGCTAGGCTTCAATAGTAAGTGAACCAAGAACTTCTAGATGTACCAGCTGGGTTTAGAAAATGCAGAGGAACCAGAGATCAATTGCAAACATCCATTGGATCATAGAAAAAGCAAGAGAATTCCAGAAAAACATCTACTTCTGCTTCATTGACTGTGCTAAAGCATTTGACTCTGTGGATTACAACAAGCTATGGAAAATTCTTAAAGAGATGGGAATATCAGAATATTTCAACTGCCTTCTGAGAAACATCTAAGCAGGTCAAGAAGCGATAGTCAGAACTGGACATGGAACTGTGGACTGATTCAAAATTGGGAAAGGAGTATGCCAAGGCTGTATATTGTCACCCTGCTTATTTAACTTATATGCAGAGCACATTATGCGAAATGCCAAGCTGGATGAAGCACAGGCTGGAATCAAGATTGCTGAGAGAAATATCAGTAACCTCAGATATGCAGATGACACCACACTCATGGCAGGGGAAAAAGAAAAGCTAAGAGGAACTAAAGAGCCTCTTGATGAAGGTGAGAGAGGAGAGTGTTAAAGCTGGCTTAAAACTCAAAATTCAAAAAACTAAAGTCATGGCTTCCAGTCTCATCACTTCTTGGCAAATAGATGGGGAAACAATTAAATAGTGACAGACTTTATTTTCTTGGGCTCCAAAATCACTGCGGAGGATAGCTGCAGCTATGAAATTAAAAGATGCTTACTATTTGGAAGAAAAGCTATGACAAATCTAGGCAGTGTATTAAAAACAGAGACATTCCTTTGCCAACAAAGGTCCATATAGTCTGACGTATGGGTTTTCCAGTAGTCATGTTCAGATGTGCGTATTGGACCATGAAGAAAGCTGAGCACCAAAGAATTGATGCTTTTGAACTGTGGTGTTGCAGAAGACTCTTGAGAGTCCCTTGGACTGCAAGGAGATCCACCCAGTCCATCCTAAAGGAGATCAGTTCTGGGTGTTCATTGGAAGGACTGATGTTGAAACTGAAACTCCAATACTTTGGCCACCTGATGCAAAGAGCTGACTCATGGGAAAAGACCCTGATGCTGGGAAAGAGAGAAGGCTGGAGGAGAAGGGTATGACAGAAGGCGAGATGGTTGGATGGCATCACACACTTGATGGACATGAGTTTGAGCAAGTTCCAGGAGATAGTGAAGGACAGGGAAGCCTGGCGTGCTGCAGCCCATGGGGTTGCAGAGAGTTGAACATGACTGAGTGACTGAACAACAAAATTCTGATTTCTCAAATTTGTCAGGGTTAATTTCTTCCTTATGTTTTCCTGTATGTACACTCTGGAACAAATCAAATTAGGAAAAATAATCTCTGAGGTTAAAGTTTCAGGCCATTCCTCAGGTGAAAGTGATCCTTAATAATTTTAGAATACTATTGGATTTAAGGGCTCCCTTGGTGGCTCAGATGGTAAAGAATCTGCCTACAGTGCAGGAGACCCAAGTTTGATTCCTGGGTCAGGAAGATGCCCTGGAGAAGGAAATGGCAACCGACTCTAGAATTCTTGCCTGGAGAATTCCTTGAGGAGCCTGGCTAACTACAGTCCACGGAGTTGCAAAGAGTCGAACACAACTGAGTGACTAACACTTCTATTGGACTTAAAGAACTAGAGAGGGAACCAAAAGCTCACAATATTTTATAAACTAAGCCCAGTGATTTTTGAAACTAATTACCAGCCTTTGTGTAGATTAAAGGAGAAGGTAGTGGTTTAAGTACATTTTCTTTGTTTATGCCCTTCAGTATTCAGTTTTTACCCCATCTTCTCTTTTGCATAGTAAGGGATCCAAATGCCATCTTTGTCACTTTCCTAGTGATAATTGTAAAGTTGGTGTTCAGTGCTGAAATCGGGATTTTGGTAGGATTCTGCATCATGTGAGGGAAGTGGGTTGGGGGAATGAATCAGTTGAACTGCACTCATTGTGTGAAGGCTTTCTATTTTTATAACAGAACAGGGGAAGATGTAACACTCCCTTGGGCTTTGTCAAAGCCTATCAAAAGGATTTTTATGTGTTTAGTATTTTAAAAGGGAGACATCTTATTGGTTTTAATGTAGTTAGGATTAGAGTTAGAGGCTAGGAGAAGGGCATGTTGCTTGTAGTCAATTGTAAAAGCCTCGGCAGGCTAGTTACCCATTTCTTTAAACCTCAGCTATGGAGTTCACATCATGATGCCTATATCCTTGTACTTTTAAGAAACAAATTAAATAAAGTATATAAATGGGCTTAAAATAGCAGCGGGACATTTATTCTCAATAAACTAATAGACATTCCTATGACTAATAATAATAAATAGCTGCTTCAGTGTAATCTACCGTCATAGTAGATATTTTGACTGCCCAATATATAAATTCTTTATAGCTTGAGGAGAGTCCTAAAATAATTGAGATACTGGGCCATACTTAGTGGCCATTCTTCCCACTGTGAAAACTTACATTAATACACTGTCTCCCTCTGATCAACCAGATGTTCCCACTCAGGACTTAGAGAAAACTGGAAATCACAATGTGTGACCATCTATGGCCAAACAGGATTTTTTAAAAGTCTCTGGATAGCTAGGTATTGATTTTAGTTTGGCATTCTTTTTTAGTACTTTTGAAGTATGGTTTAGTTAGCATTCAAATAAATATCTACTCAAAGTTATTTTTAGTGTTTGCTTACCAATATTCATTTATTAATTCATTTTTAATTTTTGTGTATTATATATGCCATCCTTCATAAGCTATAAATAGATTTAATTTTTACATATTAATTTTCTTCCAGTAAAGAAAGAATAAGTGACTAATGAGCTGGTACTCATTGTGTTAAGCACTTCTTTTTTTAATTGTAGGATATTTGCTTTACAATGTTGTATTGGTTTCTGTCTGTCATACAGCAGTGTGAATCAGCCATGATTATACATATATTCCCCCCCACCCCGAGCCTCCCTTCACCTCCCATCCGCCCACTGTAGGTCATCACAGTACCAGGCTGGGCTCCCTGCGTTATATAGCAGCTTCCCACTGCCTATCCATTTTATGCACTTAGCATATATATGTCAAAACTACTTTTTCAATTTGTCCTACCCTCTCCATGCCCCTCTGTGTCCACAGGTCCGTTCAATACATCTGTGTCTCCATTCCTTCCTTGCAAATAGGTTCATCAGTACTGTTTTTCTAGATTCCATATATATGCATTAATGTACAATATTTGTTTTTCTCTTTCTGACTGGCTTCACTCCATATAACAAGCTCTAGGTCCATCCACCTCACTACAACTGACTCATTCTCTTTCATGGCTGAGTAATATTCCATTGCATATATGTACCACATCTTCTTTATCCATTCACCTGTTGATGGACATCTTGGTTGCTTCCATGTCCTGGCTATTGTAAATATTGTTACAGTAAACATTGGAGTACATGTGATTTTTGAATTGTGGTTTCCTCAGGGTATATGCCCAGTTGTCAGGATAGTTCATATGGTACTTTTGTTCCTAGTTTTTTTTTTTAAAGAATCTCCATACCGTTCTCCATAGTGGCTCTATCAATTTACATTCCCAGCAACAGTGCAAGAGGGTTCCTTTCTCTCCACATCCTCTCCAGAATTTATTGTTTGTAGATTTTTTTGATGATGGCCATTCTAATTGATATGAGGTGATATCTCATTGTAGTTTTGATTTGCATTTCTCTTATAATGAACTATGTAGAGCATTTTTTCATGTGTTTATTGGCCTTGTGAGGTCTTCTTTGGAGAAAAAGCACTTCTTAATATAGGGAACAGTACAAAAAGTACGATGATAGAAAGAAAATTAGATTATATTAATAAATATGAGAAAATGAAACACATACATGCTTTTGGTTAATGTCTGAAAATTAATTGAAAATTTTATCATTCTAGTTGTGCATTTAATGGGAAAATTCTGCCAAATGTCTTTTTTTTGCTCTATTTGTGTCTCCAAAACCTCATTAAATATTTTGTTTTCTTTCCTAAGTTTATATTTCTGAATTCAGGAGATTAGGATTTACTGAAATGTTTAGTTTCATAACTTTCACATAAAGGCCAATGCTTTTGCCATCTTTATTTAAAAGTTTATTTTCTGGTGTATTTCTTTATTCTTGTTTCCAAAAAAGTTTTAAATTCATGTTCAGGGAACACAGAACCATTTAGAGATAATGCCCTTAACTCAGTTATAATGTAGATCCACTTTTGAATGTTGAGGGTCTTGGTTTTCAAATCTCCCAAATATTGCACAAATGTTAATCAGGAGTCTACTTCTAAGCACACAGTAGAAACTCAGTAATTTAGAATTCATTGATTCTTTTAATTCATGCATCGACCTGATCATAGTAAATCAATGTTCAGACTTAAGCAGGATATAAGGCATGTTTCTAGTATTGGAAATCATTGAGCAAAAGTATTACAGGTGGAAGATTATTACTGTATTATTCCACTCCCTAGAGAGGAAAAAGTTTGCCATAAAGGCAGTAGCCCATCCCTCACTCCCTTAGGACTTCCATCTAGAAATAAGATTGTAATGTGCAATAGACAAAACAATGCCCACACTCTATGCCCTAAAATGTCTATGTAATAACCCCTGGAAGCTGTGAATATGTTATGTTACATGGTAAAAGAATATTAAGAAAACAGATGGAATTTCTATTATAATCTTATAATAGAAAGACTATCTTGGATTACCTGGGTGGATCCAATTATTCACAAGAATACTTATAAATGGAAAAGGGAGGGAGGAGAAAGTGAGAGATCAAGCATAAGGTCAAAAAGATGAAGCACTGCTGACTTTGAAGACCAAAGAATAAGGCCATGAGACAAAGAACATGAGTAACCTTAAAAAACTAGAAAAAGCAAAGAAGTGGTTTGTCCCTTAAAGCCTCCAAAGGCAATGGAGATATGCTGACACCTTGATTTGAGCCTAACAAAACAGATGCCTAACTTCTTACCTGCCTAACTGTAAAATAATTAATATGTATTGTTGTAAGCCATTATGTTGTGGTAACTTGGTATGGCAGTAGTAGAAAATCAACAAAATGCCTTTACTATCATATACTTCCCTAAACTAACTCTCAGTTCAGTTCAGTCGCTCAGTCGTGTCTGACTCTTTGTGATCCCAAGAATTGCAGCACGCCAGGCCTCCCTGTCCATCACCAACTCCCGGAGTTTACCCAAACCCATGTCCATTGAGTCGGTGATGCCATCCAACCATCTCATCCTCCGTCGTCCCCTTCTTCTCCTGCACCCAATCCTACCCAGCATTAGGGTCTTTTCCAATGAGTCAACTTTTCGCATGAGGTGGCCAAAGTATTGGAGTTTCAGCTTCAACATAAGTCCTTCCAATGAACATTCAGGATTGATCTCCTTTAGGATGGACTGGTTGGATCTCCTTGCAGTCCAAGGGACTCTCAAGAGTCTTCTCCAACACCACAGTTCAAAAGCATCAATTCTTCGGCACTCAGCTTTCTTCACCGTCCAACTCTCACATCCATACATGACCACTGGAAAAACCATAGCCTTGACTAGACGGACTTTTGTTGGCAAAGTAATGTCTCTGCTTTTAAATATGCTGTCTAGGTTGGCCATAACCTTCCTTCCAAGGAGTAAGCGTCTTTTAATTTCATGGCTGCAATCACCATCAGCAATGATCTTGGAGCCCAAAAAAATAAAGTCTGACACTGTTTCCACTGTTTCCCCATCTATTTCCCATGAAGTGATGGGACCAGATGCCATGATCTTAGTTTTCTGAATGTTGAGCTTTAAGCCAACTTTTTCACTCTCCTGTTTCACTTTCCTCAAGAGGCTCTTAGTTCTTCTTCACTTTCTGCCATAAGGATGGTGTCATCTGCATATCTGAGGTTATTGATATTTCTCCCGGCAATCTTGATTCCAGCTTGTGTTTCTTCCAGCCCAGCATTTCTCATGATGTACTCTGCATATAAGTTAAATAAGCAGGGTGACAATATACAGCCTTGACGTACTCCTTTTCCTATTTGGAACCAGTCTGTTGTTCCATGTCCAGTTCTAACTGTTGCTTCCTGACCTGCATACAGGTTTCTCAAGAGACAGGTCAGATGGTCTGGTATTCCCATCTCTTTAAGAATTTTCCACAGTTTATTGTGATCCACACAGTCAAAGGCTTTGGCATGGTCAAGAAAGCAGAAATACATGTTTTTCTGGAACTCTCTTGCTTTTTCGATGATCCAGCGGATGTTGGCAATTTGATCTCTGGTTCCTCTGCCTTTTCTAAAACCAGCTTGAACATCTGGAAGTTCACGGTTCACATATTGCTGAAGCCTGGCTTGGAGAATTTTGGGCATTACTTTACTAGCATGTGAGATGAGTGCAATTGTGCGGTAGTTCGAGCATTCTTTGGCATTGCCTTTCTTTGGGATTGGAACGAAAACTGACATTTTCCAGTCCTGTGGCCATGCTGAGTTTTCCAAATTTGCTGGCGTATCAAGTGCAGCACTTTCACAGCATCATCTTCCAGGATTTGAAATAGCTCAACTGGAATTCCATCACCTCCACTAGCTTTGTTTCTGGTGATGCTTTCTAAGGCCCACTTGACTTCACATTCCAGGATGTCTGGCTCTAGGTGAGTGATCACAACATCGTGATTATCTGGGTCGTGAAGATCTTTTTCATACAGTTCTGTGTATTCTTGCCATCTCTTCTTAATATCTTCTGCTTCTGTTAGGTCCATACCATTTCTGTCCTTTATCGAGCCTATCTTTGCATGAAATGTTCCTTTGATATCTCTAATTTTCTTGAAGAGATCTCTAGTCTTTCCCAATCTGTTGTTTTCCTCTATTTCTTTGCACTGATTGCTGAGGAAGGCTTTCTTATCTCTCCTTGCTATTCTTTGGAACTCTGCATTCACATGGGAATATCTTTCCTTTTCTCTTTTGCTTTTCGCTTCTCTTCTCTTCCCATTGACTGAAATATCTGCAAGCTGGAAAATGAGTAATCTACTCTAGCCAAGAAAGTCAAGTTTCTTCCCATTAAAATGTATGCTGCTGCAACTAAACTGCCCCCAAATCATAACTTTGACAGAGGTTGTTTAAGAGACCCCTCTTTCTTTTATTTCCCTCTCCAACAATTTCTCTTTTTTATCATCTCTATCCACTGGACTTTATCAGACTTCTGTACTTAGAAACAGTATTTCTTTGGATAAAAGTTTATTATATACATCAATTCTTTACTATCAATTTTAAATTTGCAATAAGCACACTTATTTATTGGTTGCCTAGTCTTGGACCCATCTGTTAGGATGGGATGAATCTCTCATCAAGATTGATGGGAGCAATACTTACAAGGCCAAGTGATGAAGCGACTAAATAGAAATCTTTATTATCAGTAAAGGCCAAAATTACCCTGGGAAGAAATTTTTCTTTCAGTAACACGCTTTCTTTCAGCATACCCATTCTCATCATCCCCCAACATTTGTTGGCCATATTACCAAAGAAAACAGCTAAACTGAAATCATTGGAAGACATAAGTGTTAGACAGTAGGCAGTAAGCTTTAAGAAAGCTTATCAAAATATAGTTTGGGGTATGACTTGGATAGCAAAGTACAAGGAGATCGAATCAGTCAATCCTAAAGGAAATCAGCCCTGAATATTCATTGGAAGGACTGATGCTGAAACTCCAGTATTTGGCTACCTGATGCGAAGAACTGACTCATTGGAAAAGACAATGAAGCTGCAAAAGATTGAATGTTGGAGGATAAGGGGACGACAGAGGATGAGATGGTTGGATGGCATCACCAATTCAATGGACATGAATTTGAGTAAACTCCGGGAGTTGGTGATGGACAGGGCGGCCTGGCGTGCTGCAGTCCTTGGGGTCACAAAGAGCGGACAGGACTGAGTGACTGAACTGACTGATGACTTGGATGGCCTGGAAAAACTGTAATGATGACATCACATCTGCCTCGAAAGCTGTTAGCGAAAGTAACTTGTTTTTGATTTGAATGATTATATTCTAAAAAGTATAGATGTTATCACAAAAATAAAAATAAAAAAAGAAATGACAATTCTGTGATGTGTGTGGGTGCTAACAAATGCTATTGTGATAATCAGTTTTCAATACATAAGTGTATGAATCAACATATTGTGCATCTTAAATTTACACAATACTATATGTAAATTATACCTCCATAATTTTAAATTAAAATTTTCAAGTAAAAAGTTACTTTATATTGTTATTCTTTTTCTTACCAAGTCTACTAAGTAGAGCATTCAGCTGGTAAAAATTAATCTTGCCTGAATTACATATGGATGGGAAACTCGGGACCACTTCAGGTTCAATAAGCATCTTGAACTATTTTTCAAACATTTGGGATTTGGCAAAAAAAAATATTTTATTCAGTAATCTCGTGCTTAATTTTTAAACCCTTGTGTTTTTAAGGGGAATTTAATCCGTATGTTTCTAAGTCATTTACCATTAACTGATGGGGCTGTTTTTTATTGTCATTTTTTGGTGGAGGGCGATAGTTAGGTATATTTTCAGGGACTTTGACAAACTTCTTGAAAAAAGTAGGAAAGCTCTATTCTGTTAGAGAAGGCAAGCAAGTGTCAAATCGAGATAATTGAAAGAGGTTCTAGATTCATGTAAGCAATGCAGCCTAATTCAAAAAGAGAGAAACTACTTTTTCCCAATATCACAGCTAAGGATGAAAGACATTATGAATTCAGAATCACAGACATGAGTAGGTGCTCACAGAACTTGAATTTACTTATCATTCTGTGCCCTGGTCTCTGATTTTGAGGAAAATAGGCAGCTCCTCACATCAGGGCCAGAGAGAAGAGCCAAAAAGAGATGTTTCTAGCAGTGGAGAAAACAATTATTTATGATTAGATACACAGTGACAAAAAAAGAAAAAAAAATGAGTGGGTAAAAAAGAAAAACAGAGGACAAAAATAGAAGGATATTTCGGAAAATGCTGAATTGTGTATAATTTCCTTTTTGTTCCTAGAGGATTGTTTTATGTACAAAGTTTTATACAGGTGGGGTGTGTGTGTGTGTGTGTGTGTGTGTACACATACATCAGATTTTTAGGATCAAAATCATTTACCTAGTTTCAGAACCTGGTTCTATCATTCATTAGTATTGCACCTGCATTGAGTTGAATAGAAAAATGCCATGCCCAAGTCATAAGTTTTATAGAACTGTATAGCTAAATTCTGTTATCCATTCAACAAATATGTATGAACACTTTTTATGTACACAAAATTGTGATGAAGAATTAACATAATGAAGCACAAAGTAGGTTCCTGAGCTTGTGTTTAACAGAATGTAATTTTATAAAATGAGACTACAATGATAATAAGCTGCCAGATCACAATATTTAACTGCAGTAAAGTACGTGTGTGTGTGTGTGTGTGTGTGTGTGTGTGTGTGTGTAACCTACTTGGAAGCAGCAATGAATTGTGTATTAAAAATTAAGCTTTTTAAAACTCTTCAGCCTCTACAGCTCTAGATCCCAGAATCTTAGTAAATATCTCTTGGGGCTTCCTGGGTAACTCAGCTGGTAAAGAATCTGCCTGCAATGCGGGAGACCTGTGTTCGATCCCTGGATTGGGAAGATTCCCTGGAGGAGGGTATGGCAACCCACTCCAGTATTCTTGCCTGGAGAATCCCCAGGGACAGAGGAGCCTGGGGGGCTACTCTCTATGGAGTTGCAGAGTCGGACACGACTAAGCACAGCACAGCAGTTTATATTAAGCTAGTTTAAATCATTACTTCCAGTGAGATGTCAACTGTGTCAGTCAATCTATGAACAGTCCTGCCATTTCATGAGAATGACAGGTCAACCATGAAAATGACAGAGTGGAAATCGTGAAGAATTGTTTTAATGCCTAAAGGCAATCTATCATTTTCAATGTCTCCATGTTTTTGTCCCAGTTAAAAATTTTGAAATGAAATGCTTGATACACAGAGAAGACTCAGATTTCACAAATTATCAGTGTATAGAAGAATGGCCTTATTTTTCTGCATGTCAGGATAGCATGCTTGAATTTAGCACACATCAGGTGGCCAGTAGGCAAGAACATTCCTATATTTTCTGTGTTTAAGACAGAGGATGAGATGGCTGGATGGCATCACCAACTTGATGGACATGAATTTGAGCACGCTCCAGGAGCTGGTGATGGACAGGGAAGCCTGGTGTGCTGCAGTCCATGGGGTCGCAGAGTCAGATATGACTGACTAACTGAACTGAACTGAACCTCCTTTCCCCCTTAAAAATGAGCCTGCAGATCCTCCTAGGGAGAAAAAAAAAACACTTGATTTAAAAGTTAGCAAAGAACAGTGATCAGAAGGAAAGAGAGTAGACATCCTACTTCTTTATTTAAAATTTGTGTGAATCTTCAAAATGGATCAAGACTGCTAAGATCTCCTAATGTGGTAAGAGAGATATAGTGAACAAATATCTTTGTAAAGGGAACAAAATTATATATCTTGTTTCCAAGAGTTTGAAGTGGTTAAATGGGTTTACAACTATTTCCTGCCACAAAATCATATATTTTATTTATTCTTAAGCTTCCTCATATAACTTCTTGGGATATCAAAAGTCTAGATGAGTTAAGTATCTTGAAAAATTTAGGTGCCTTATTTTTAAAGTTAAAATGCTATGCAAGTTTAGAAAACATCAACAATTCAGATGTGTTAACTTCCTAACCACATATGTGACATAACCAAGGTGAATAATTCGGTAACTGTTCTATACTTTATCCAGTGCAAGCAAAATCATAGACAAATCAACAGCAATACATACAAAAATCACATTTTCTTTGAGGAAAAATAGAATTACGTTACAGCTGCTATTACTCAACTGCTTTTTTTTAAATCATATCTTGAATAGCTTTCTAGACTTTTCCAATATCTATGTACTATTTCATGGTATGGATGGATATGTATTTTATTCAACCATTTTCCATTGATGGGTACCAAGGTCATTTTCAGTGGTTTGCTGTGACAAATTCTGCTGTGATAAATATTCTTATATCATTATGTTTTTATTCCAGTAGACTCAACTTCTAGAAATGCAAATTTCTAGAATTGCAAAATGTTTTGTTTTGAGTTTTTCCGATGAGGATCACTGACTCACTGCTTCCGCATCTTGTATTTTTTTTTCCTTGACCACTTTCTTTACATGTTAATTAAACTAATTCTGTTTATATGCAAAGGGAGAATTGTTCTTCTACAAACAGAATTTCTATTACTTTTTTACCTATCGAAAATTTCTTACAATTTTCAGTTCAGTTCAGTTCAGTTCAGTCACTCAGTCGTGTCCGACTCTTTGCGAACCCATGAATCGCAGCACACCAGGCCTACCTGTCCATCATCAACTCCCGGAGTTTACTCAAACTCATGTCCATCGAGTCGGTGATGCCATCCAACCATCTCATCCTCTGTCGTCCCCTTCTCCTCCTGCCCCCAATCCTTCCCAGCATTAGGGTTTTTTCCAATGAGTCAACTCTTTGCATGAGGTGGCCAAAGTATTGGAGTTTCAGCTTCAACATCAGTCCTTCCAATGAACACCCAGAACTGATCTCCTTTAGGATGGACTGGTTGGATCTTCTTGCAGTCCAAGGGATTCTCAAGAGTCTCCTCCAACACCACAGTTCAAAAGCATCAATTCTTTGGCGCTCAGCTTTCTTCACCGTCCAACTCTCACATCCATACATGACCACTGGAAAAACCATAGCCTTGACTAGATGGACTTTTGTTGGCAAAGTAATGTCTCTGCTTTTAAATATGCTATCTAGGTTGGCCATAACCTTCCTTCCAAGGAATAAGTGTCTTTTAATTTCATGGCTGCAGTCACCATCAGCAGTGATTCTGGAGCCCAAAAAAATAAAGTCTGATACTGTTTCCACTGTTTCCCCATCTATTTCCCATGAAGTGATGGGACCGGATGCCATGATCTTAGTTTTCTGAATGTTGAGCTTCAAGCCAACTTTTTCACTCTCCTCTTTCACTTTCCTCAAGAGACTCTTTAGTTCTTCTTCACTTTCTGCCATAAGGGTGGTGACATCTGCATATCTGAGGTTATTGATATTTCTCCCAGCAATCTTGATTCCAGCTTGTGTTTCTTCCAGCCCAGCGTTTCTCATGATGTCCTCTGCATATAAGTTAAATAAGCAGGGTGACAATACACAGCCTTGACGTACTCCTTTTCCTATTTGGAACCAGTCTGTTGTTCCATGTCCAGTTCTAACTGTTGCTTCCTGACCTGCATACAGGTTTCTAAATAATTGTTAGTTAAATACATTTTCTAATATTCCTTCTTCCTCATATGAAGGTGTCTAAGTGGAAATGTCTTCACTATTCCAGTCTTTTCCCCTATAAACAGTGTTTGAAGAAGTACTGGCAGGGTGGAGCTGTGGAGAGGAGAGGTTGGGAAGGACAAGGAAGATGATAGTGAGTCAGTAATCAGAGCACAATGAACACTCCCAGCAGAGAAATGGAGAGCGAATCAGTCATCTGGGCAAAAGTCATGCCTGTGTACTTGGCACTACAGAAAAGGACTTAATCAGGAACCCACCATAGTTTGATGGACTGAGAGGTGTCTGAAGCTCTTAGAACTGACTTCGTGTAACTGCAATTCTGGCAAATATTTTTTTGGGG
This sequence comes from Okapia johnstoni, assembly GCA_024291935.2. NCBI lineage: Eukaryota > Metazoa > Chordata > Mammalia > Artiodactyla > Giraffidae > Okapia > Okapia johnstoni. The sequence goes on from CM044309.1 coordinate 8,633,536, forward strand.
TTGTTTGTGTATTTTATTGAGATATATTTGACACATAACGTGATGTAAGGTTTAAGGTGTACAATGTAAGTTTAAGGTGTTGCTTTGATACATTTACATATTGTAATGTGTTCACCATCGTAGTGTCTGCTGACATCTCTATCATGCTCAGTCACTCAGTCATGTCTGACTCTTTGTGATCCCACAGATTATATCCTGCAAGGCTCCTCTGTCCAGGGGATTTTACCAGTAAGAATGCTGGAGTGTGCAGCAATTTCCTGGTTCAGGGATCTTCTTTACTCAAGGATCAAACCCATGTCTCTTTTGTCTCCTGCATTGGCAGGCATATTCTTTACAACTGAGCCATCTGGGAAGTCCCCAACATCTCTATCATATCATGTAATTTTTTTTTCCTGGCTAGAACATATACAATCTACTCTTCTAGCAACTTTGAATGATGTGATACAGAATTGAATTGTAGGATATCTTATTGCAGCTTTAGTAAGCAGGACTGAATCAGGAGTAAGCTTTTCCCTGAGCTTTAAGTTAATATTTCTCAGTCCCTTAAACAGGATGGCTAGGGAAAGAGAGGAGAAAGCAAAGACTGCTCCTGTGAAGTTGTACATTCTCAGTCAGACTCCAGACAGACCTTTGAAGAGCTTTTAGGGGAAGATTTTGTTTCGATGCAAGGTGATCACTATATCTGTTCCTATTATTGGGGAAAAACCAGGACAAATGGTAATGCTGGCTTCCTGTTTACAAACTAGCTCACTTCTTTAGATTCTATTTGAGTTTTATGGCTATATAGAGCAGTGGAAACTGAATGGACCCAAACTGGCCTGGCTGTGTTTCCCATGGGTCTCTGCATTACTGAATGGGCTCTGCGAGCAGGCAGAGGCTTCATTCACAGCAAAGCTCTTGCGGACACAATTGCAAAGCCTGTCAAAACACCTAGAGGCCTTAGGGTCAGGAAAGAGCTATGGCCTTTCACATGGGTACGCAATGTTCCTAGAGTGCAGCTCCTGTTCTTATTTTAATTATTTCTGATTCTCAGAGGTTCTTTCTTATTATGATGCTGTTGTGAAGGAACTGCATGTTTCTCCGTGTATCACATATATGACTCCTTAATCAGTGTTTATGTCAACCCATCAATTTATATTTACTGATGCCTGTCATAAGCCAAGCACCCTGTTGGATGTATGGAGGATTCAAAAAGTGTATTTACTTTTTAAAATTTGCATCTTTCTTTTCCCTCTTTTCTCCTTCTTTTTCTTTTAGTTAATACTGAAAAATATCAAAGAATTAAAAGCCTCTACAATCACTTAGGTCTATTCCTGAAAACAGGAGTGATTCTTTGTTTCTTTCCATCATTTATTCTTTTAATTTATTTTAACTTTTCTTGTAATTTTGTATATTGTTATGCAATATTATAGAGTGCTTGAGTTTACTTTTGAGTGTATTTTTATTCTTCAGTCATAGCATGAGCCCACTCAAATTAATTTTTCAAGGAAGTTAACATTTTGATTAAAGTCATGTGTGTGTGTGTGTTTGCATATGTAGAAATAAAAGGCAGTCTAGAGCATTTTAAAGAAGTCATTTAAAAGCATCGCCAAAGAAGATTGTTTCAAGATGATAGAGAGGAAGTATGTGCACTCACCTCCTCCTGCAAAAGCACTGAAATCACAGCTAACTATTGAAGCACCATAGGTGTTTGAACCCACCAAAAAAGATACTCCATGTCCAGAGACAAAGGAGAAGTCACAACAAGATGGGAGGAGGTGTGCAATCACGACAAAATCAAATCTCATACCTAATGGGTGGGCAGCCAACAAATTGGAGAACAATTATAGCACAGAAGTGCTCCCACTCTTGTGAAAGTTCTGAGCCCTATGTCAGGCTTTCCAGCCTGGAGATCCAGCAGAGAGAGAGAGAGAGAGAGAGAGAGAGAGAGAGAGAGAAAGACCAGGTATCCCCAGGGGATCTGACTTTGAAGGCAGCGGGATTTGACTGTAGAACTTCCACAAGACCTGGGTGAACAGAACCTCCACTCTTGGAGGACACACACAAAATCTAGCATGCCCCAGGACCTAGGAGAAAGGAGCAGTGTCCCCACAGGAGACTGAACCAAACCCTACCTGATAGTGTTGGAGAGTCTCCTGCAGAGGCGTGGGGCAGCTGTGACCCGCTGCAGGGACAGTGGCAGTGGGAACAGCAGTACTGGGAGCTGTCTCTTGGTGTGAACCCTCCTGGAGGCCACCGTTAGTCCTATCGTAGAGTCTGTAAACTCTAGGACTAGGTTGCCTCAGGTCAAAAAATTAACAGGGAGGGAGCACAACCCTACCCACCAGCAAACTGGTGGATAAAATTTTACTGAGCATGGCCTTTCCCACTAGGACAAGATCAAGTTCTACCCACCACTAGTCCCTCCCATCAGGAAGCTTTCACAAACCTTTTAGATAACCTCATCCACCAGAGGACAGACAGCAGAAGCAAGAACAACCATGAAGCCTCCAAAACTAAATCCACAATCTCAGAAAGCTAAACAATATGAAAAGGTGAAAGATTATGTTCCAGAAAAAGGAACAAGATAAAACCCAGGAAAAACAAGTACGTGAAGTATAGATAGGCAATGTTCAAGAAGAAAGAATTCATAGTAATAATAGTGAAGGTGACTTAGGATCTTGGGAAAAGAAGACAGGCAAAGATTGATAAGATGCAAGAAATGAACTTAACTGAACTGAACAAAACTTTTATATTACTTGATTTATTTCTTTGTTGTAATCTTATATGACCACCTGCTTCAAGCTTGCTCTCCCACAATACTGAATTTTTTGCAGTTTTAATTAATATGCCATACTGTCTATCCTGCCAGTTTCTGTTCAGTCTGACCCCTCCTTTTAGACTGTCCCCATTTCCTTCACCTTGTTTAACTCCTCCTAACCCCTTAAGACTCTTCTAGAGTATAACCTCTTTCAAGAAGCCTTTGTTGAACTCTATTCATACTTCTTGTTGCATTGAGTAACGTTCTCTCTACTTCCACAGCATCATCTATTTGTCTTCACTAGATATGTCATTTTATGTTGTAATTATCTGCTTACATCTCTCAATGAGTGAAAGCACTATACTTCATATTTTAATTTTTTATCTCCAGTACTTAGCTCACTATTTGTCACACAAAAGGAAAAAGACAACTAATTTTGTTAGGTTAGGGCTTAACTTGAGTCTTAAATAATGAGCTGTGTATGAACAATTGCAAGAAAGGAAGGAATCCAATGGAATTATGACTGAACCAAGACTTATACATAGAAGGTCCTAGTACTTCCTGGAGTGAGAAGCCTTTGTGTATGTGTGTGTGTGTGTGTGTGTGTGTGTGTGTGTGTGTGTGTGTGTGATGTTGAGGTTTGGGGCTGGAGAGGCATCTGTTAGCAGGTTGGATGGATGGATTTGGAAAATATGAACGTGTTATAGTGTATACATTTTGGACATTATAAACAATACAGAGACCATTTTTTTAATTGGCATAGTTGATGAGAATGGTGTGTTAGGAGATACTTTCAGCAATTAGGACAGAGCAGTGTGAACAATTATAAAAATATAATAGCTTATGAATGAAATATTAATTTAGGGCAAATAGTTGGGAAGGAGTATATGCCAAATCATTTCAAAAAATTACTGTGGTGGCTAAATGGCAGGTCCAAAAAGAGCACTGTGGGATTATGTTCATTTTGTTCAATACTATACGCTCATGCTTAACACCCAGGTTGGCACATACTAGGTGGTGAATGTTTGTTTGTTTTAATAGCACAATTGATGGATAAATGATGTTTACCATGCATAGAATAGCACAGAATTTTTGTTGTTGTTTAATTTTTTTTTAACTCCCTCCAACATCAACATGATGGTCAGAAGTGGTAGATTTATAGAAATGGTGGAATCATGTGACTTTGTTGTAATTTAGGTCACTTTCATTCTCTCCCAGTTGCTTTATGAGTCCCAGGCTTTAGCACCAATTAATGCTACTATTTTGAAATCAGCTTTAGAACTTTGATCTCAGGCTCTAAATATGCCCTTGTTGTAAACAAGCAGCACATCTAATAATAACCGTGTCACCTGTTTATCTAAAGGGGTCATATGTATTTAATTAATAATTGAGAACAAATGTCACCATCATTGCCTCAGCCTAGGCAGGGGACAATTATATCATCTACTTATTATTTCTGCTTGAGGATATATAAAGCTTTCAGAGAAGGTTTTTAATGATTCAGATAATTAAAGTTGCATTTTTTACACATTAAAGACAATTTATATTTGAAAACAATTAGCATGAGTTACTTGTATGTTCAAAGAATCAATTTCATAGAAAAACCTTTATAATGGTGTGAAGATATATGCTCAGGGATATTAACTGTAACACAGTTAACAATAGTGAAAGTCTGGAAACTGCTGAAATATCCATTATAAGTCATGTTATACATTCTGGCAGAACCCTCAACAGGGTTTTTTTGTTGTTGTTTGTTTTAAATAGAATATATCTATATGTAGAAAATGTCTCAGATACATTTAGTGGAAAAATTGCAGAATTATGGAGAAGAATAAGGAAAACAATTCGTGTGAAAAGTAAATACAGATCACGTAAATATTTATGTACACACACACATGTACACATGCAATATACCACTAGTGAAATTAAAAATTACCTGGAAGGATTCCTTAACAATGTTAACAGTGGTTAATTCTGGAATTATTTTAAGCATTTTACAGTATTTTTACAATTTTCACATATTTATTGACTAAAATAAAGTTCTGCTGTGGCTTCTCCTTGCATTTTAAATTCTAGAAATTAGTATTAAAAGTAAAATAAAAGAATCACCTGTTTATTTAAGATAAAATGGAGTCATTCACATTTCTCCAAAGACATAAAAATGACCAAAAAGCACATGAAAAGATGTTCAACTTCATGAATTATTACAGAAACACAAATCAAAGCTACAATGAGATATCACCTCACACTGGTCAGAATGGTCATCATTAAAAAGGCTACAAACAACAAATGCCAGAAAGGGTGTAGAGAAAAAGAACCCTTTTACACTGTTGGTGGAATGTAAATTAGTACAGCCACTATAGAGAACAGTATGGAAATTCTTTCCAAAACTAAAATTGCCATATGATCCTACCATCCCATTCTTGGGTATATATTTGAAATTTGAAAAGATACATGTACCTCAATGTTCATAGCAGCATTGCTTACAATAGTTAAGGCATAGTAGCAACCTAAATGTCCATCGACAGATAAATGGATAAAGAAAATACAGTGCATATATACAAAGAAATTCTACCTCAACCATAAAACAATGAAATATTCCATTTGCAGCAACATGAATGAACTTAAAGATTATCATACTAGGTGAAGTTAAAGTCAGAAACAGAGAGAAAAACATTTGATGTTACTTAACATATGGAATCTAAATGATGATACAAATAAACACATTTACAAAACAAATTTACAGACATGAAAATAAGCTTATGGTTACCAAAGGGCAGGGGAGAGAAAGGATAATTTAGGAGTTTGAGATTAGCAGATATAAATAACCACATATATATGAAAGAGATAGTTTTCCTTCCTCTGCACTTTTTTGGAACACTTTCAGAAGGATATGTGCTAGGTCTTCTTTAAATATTTGACAGAATTTGCCTGTGAAGCCATCAGGTCCTAGACTTACTTTCTTTTGCCCTCCTTTTTTTTTTTTTTAATACAAAAGGATAAGTATTTTTTAAAAAAACAACAAACAAGATCCAGGTGAAATATCAATAGCCTCAGATTTGCAGATGGCACCACTCTTAGGGCAGAAAGTGAAGAGAAACTACAGAGCCTCTTGATGAAGGTGAAAGAGGAGAGTGAAAAAGATGGCTGAAAACCCAATATTCAAAAAATGAAGATTACGGCATCCGGTTCCATCACTTCATGGCAAATAGATGGGGAAACAATGAAAAGAGTGACAGACTTTATTTTCTTGCACTCCAAAATCACTGTGGGAGGTGACTGCAGCCATGAAATTAAGACACTTGCTCTTTGGAAGAAAAGCTATGACCATCTAGACAGCATATTAAAAAGCAGAGTCATTACTTTGCTTCCAAAGGCCCATATATCCAAAGCTATGGTTTTCCCAGTAGTCATGTATGGATATGACAGCTGGACCACACAGAAGGCTGAGGGCCAAAGAATCGATGCCTTCTAACTGTGGTGCTGGAGAAGACTCCTGAGAGCCCCTTGCATAGCAAAGAGATTGAACCAGTCAATCCTGAAGGAAATCAACCCTGAATATTCATTGGAAGGATGGATGCTGAAGCTGAAGCTCCAATACTTTGGCTCCCTGATGTGAAGAGTCAACTCACTGGAAAAGACCCTGATGCTGGGAACGTTTGAAGGCAGGAGGAGAAGGAGACAACAGAGGATGAGATGGTTGGATGGCATCATTGACTCAATGGACATGAGTTTAAACAAACTTCAGGAAATGGTGAAGCATAGAGAAGCCTGGCATGCTGCAGTCCATGGGGTTGAAAAGAGTTGGACACGACTGAGCAACTGATCAACAACAATCTTGTTGAAATTGGTTCAACAAACTGTAGAGGAAGGAAAACTTCCTATCTCATTCTGTGAGGTCACTAATCACCCTGATACCAAAATCAGACAAAGATAGCACAAAAAGGAAACAGTATGGGACAGTATGACTAATGAACATAAATTCAAAAATCATCAGCAAAATACTAGCAATCTGAATGCAACAATACACTAAAAAAGATCATGTACAATGATCAAGTGGAATTCATCTGAGGGATGCAAGGATTTCCCAGTATCTGCAAATCAATCAATATGATACATGACATCAAAAACTGAAGAATGAAAACCATACTATCATCTCAATAGATGAAGAAAAAGATATTCACAAAATTTCACACTCATTTTTGATAAAAATTCTCCATAAAGTGGTCATAGAGAACATACTTCAACATCTAAGATGAGGAAAAGACAAGGATGTTAACTCTCAGCACTGTTGCTCAACATGGTTTTAGAAGTCCTAGCTACAGCAGAGAAGAAAAGGAAATAAAGGGAATCCAAATTGGAAAAGAAGTGAACTGTCAGTGTTTGCAGATGACATGATACTACACATAGAGGATCCTAAAGACACTACCAGAAAACTGCTAGAGCTCATCAATGAATTTGTAAAGTTGTAGCTTACAAAATTAATACATAGAAATCTGTTGCATTTCTGTAAACTAACAACAAAAGATCAGAAAGAGGATTTCAAGACACAATTACGTTTATCATCCCATCAAAAAGAATAAAATACCTAGGAATAAATGTGCCTAAGGAAGCAAAAGACCTATATTCCAATAACTATAAGAAATCAATGAAAGACAATGAAGGAGACACAAGCAGATGGAAAAATATACCAGGTTCATGGATAGAAGAATCAATATTGTCAAAATGACTGTACTATCCAAGGGAACCTCCAGATTCAATGGAATTCCTATTAAGTTACCAATGACATTTTTCTCAGAATTAGGGCAAAAAAAAATCTTAAAATTTGTATAGTGACACAAAAGACCCTGAATAGCCAAAACAATCTTGAGAAAGAAAAACAGAGCTGGAGAAATCAGACTCCCTGACTTCAGACTATACCACGAAGCTACAGTAAAAAAAAACAGTGTGGAACTACACAAAAATAGAAATATAGATCAGAGAAATCCAAGAAATAAACCCATGCACCTATGGTCAACTAATCAATGACAAAGGAGGCAAGACTACTCAATAATGGAAAGACAGTCTCTTCATAAATTGTGCTGGGACAGCTGGACACTACATGTAGAAAAATGAAATCAAACCAGTTTTTAACAGCATACACAAAAATAAGCTCAAAATGGAGTTAAGATCTAAATGTGAGACCGCACACTATAAAACTCCTAGAAGAAAACATAAGCAGAACATTCTGACAAAATTCACAGCAATATCTTTTGTGATCCGTCTCCCAGAATAATGGAAATAGAAGAAAACATGAAGAAATGAGACCTATTTAAACTCAAAAGGTTTTGCACAGACTCACAGACTCAGAAAACAGACTTACGGTTGCCAGGGGGGAGGCATGGGGGGAATCAATAGAGAGTTTGGGACGGACATGTACACACTGCTACATTTGAAATAGATAACTAACAAGGAACTACTGTATAGTACACGGAACTCTGCTCAGTTTTATATGGCAGCCTGGATAGAACAGAAGCTTAGGGGAGAAAGGAAACATGTATATGTATGGCTAGGTCATATTTCTATTCACCTGAAACTGTCACAACATTGTTAATTGGCTGTACCCCAATATAAAATAGAAAGTTTTTAAAAAATGGGCAGAATTCCTAAATAGACATTTCTCCAAAGAAGACATATAGAGGACCAAAAGGCAGAAGATAATAGGCTCAATAGCACTAATTATTAGAGAAATGCAAATCAAAACTACAACGAGATACCACCTCACACCAGTCAGAATGGCCATCTTCAAACAATCCAGAAACAACAGATGCTCGAGAGGGTATGGAAAGAAGGTTACCCTCCTACACTGTTAGTGGGAAAGTAAATTGGTACAACCACCATGAAGAACAGTATGGAGGTTCCTTAAAAAACTAAAATAGGGCTTCCATACGACCCTGCAATCCCACTCCTGGGCATATATCGAGAGGAAAATATGGTTTGAAAGGATACATGGACCCCAATCTTCATTAAAGCATGGTTTGCAGCAGCTAAGACATGGGACCAACCTAAATATTCATCGGCAGAGGAGTGGATAAAGATGCGGTACATTTATACAATGGAATATTACTCAACCATTCGAAAGTATGAAATAATGTCATTTTCAGCAATATAGATGGATCTAGAAGTTATCATGCTGAGTGAAGTAACTCAGGCAGAGAAGACAAAATATTGTATGGCATCTCTTATATGTGGAATCTAAAAGGAAATGATACAAATGAACTTATTTACAAAGCAGCAAAAGACTCACAGAGAACAAACTTGTGGTTGCCAAGGAGATGGATGAGGGCAAAGGATAGTTAGGGCATGTGGGATGGACACACACACCTTGCTATGTTTAAAATGGATAATCAATAAGGATATAGTGTATAAGAAAAGGAAACTCTGTCCAGTGTTACATGGAAATCTGGATGGGAAGGGAGTTTGAAAGAGAATGATGTATGTGTGTGTATGCTGGAGTCCCTTCGCTGTTCCTAGAAAACTAGGATGGCATAGTTAATTAGCTATATTCCATTACAAAACAAAATGCTTTTAAAATAAAAGAGATAAACAACAAGATCCTCCTGCATAGCACAGGGAACTATACTCAATATTGTATAATAAACTAGAATGAACATGAGTATGAAAAATAATATATATACATATGTATGTGTGTATGTATAACTGAATCATTTTGCTATACAGCAGAATCTAACACAAATTTGTAAATTTATATTTCAATTCAAAAAACTATATTTCAATTTTAAAAAAAGTCATTCAAACGGAGAATTAAAGGGTAGATTTGGGTTTACATATAATGCTAATTTACATGTCAAGTATTAGAAGTGATAAAGTATAATAGCACATTTCTGCAACCTGTACTCAAGGATAATATTTAACTGTTCAACAATCTGTACGATACAACAAGCTATTACCATAGGATAATACTGATCACTCAGAAGAGGCACAGGTATTAGTCATGAAGTTCAAACACTTTAGCTCCTGGGTCAGGGGTAAATCTGGGGTGTTTCGAAGTTCCTAGGGTGAGCCAGACTGCAAATCTTAGGTAGCACCTTGGAAATTTAGGAGGCAATTTCATTCTCCACTTTCAAGTCTGTACCTAGAGATTCTCCTGTTGATGGTCTATATGTCAGATACTAGCCCAAAGTCAACCTCTCTGTGAAATCTCCAGTGGTCACTCTGCTCTCCCAGAGAGAAACGTAAACTGCTGCCTCTGGCTGTGAATTGCCAGACGGATGTGTATTCCTATGCTGCATCTCTTCTGTCCCACTGCATACAGCTACAATTTGGCTCCATATAAGCATGGATGTGTCTTCTTAATGTTGCATTCTTGTAACTACCCTAGTGCCACGGACAAGATGAATGAATTTATTATATGAATAGATTAATAGTAGTATTAATATGAGACACAGTAGTAATCCCTGCTTTCTTTATGGTAGATTCTACTTAATCTTCACAACACACCAATGTGGCACAATTTTGCCACTTATCAATGAACAAACTGAGATACCAAGAGGACCAGAAACTTGTTCAAATTTCTTTGTCATAATGGAGACAAGATTGGATCCAGGCAATATGGCAGACCGACTCAATGGACAATATGGCATCACTGACTCAATGGACATGAATTTGAGTAAACTCCGGAAGCTGGTGATGGACAGGGAGGCCTGGCGTGCTGCAGTCCATGGGGTCGCAAAGAGTCGGACAGGACTGAGCAACTGAACTGACTGACTGACTGAATATGGTAGACATCATGAGTGATGGGGCCTGCACTAAATGCAAATGAATCCAATTACTCAGATAGTTTCATGGGATTTTGACAAATAAGCTTCTCTCAGGTCCTAGAAATCTTGTCACATGACAGAAATCCATGGTCACAAAGTGATGTACCAGTTCATGACAACCGGCTCAATGCTGGGTATTAAATTTTCTCAGCCCTGGCCAAGGGCTAGCAGACTAGTCAATTTAACCAGAGGGCCCAAGAGAAAGCAAGAACATTAGCCTTTGGACTAAATAAACTCAGAAAGGCGATAGTGAGTGTGCTGGTAGAGGACACAGACCATCATGAAGTGAAATTCTAGCTTCCTGTTAAATTGTTAATAAGAGTAGCTTAGATAGTGTGTGTACATGCGTATACATGAGAGATGAGTGTGTGTTAAAATAATAATGAATGAAATTAACCATATAGAACCCTATGCCCTCACTGTATACCTTGACATACACTAGTACGTTTAGTCAAAGAACAACCTTAGGGAAGCAGTTACAATCTCCCAATTATAGATGAGAAAATTTGGAACCCAGAGAGGTAAGTATAATAACTCGCCCTAGTTCACAAAGTTAGGGAGAGACAAAGCCAAGATCTCAACCTGTTACAGCCTTAACTACCATGCTATTCATTATTTAGAGATCATAGCCAACCACACAGAGCAGTCATTATGTACCAGGCACAGTCCTAACCTATATTAATAATAAAAATGTATTATGGGGAATTCCTTGGTGGTCCATCAGTTAAGAGTTTGTTCCCAATGCAGGGGGCCTGGGTTCCATCCATGGTTGGGAGCTAGATCTTGCATGTCACAGCAAAGGTCCCACAAAGGTCCTGGGTGCTGCAATGAAGACCTGGCACAACTAAATTAAAAAAAAAAAGTATTCTGTAGTATCAAGCATAAAGAAAACACCCAATAAATGTTAGAAGCCCTGTGACGCAGGTGTTACTTTTATCCAGACTTTCAGAAAAAAAAGCTGAAGCCCAGGGAGTTTAATTTAATGCAGTTTCAAATAAATTATGTAGCTAGGAAGTGATGGAGCTGCTATTTAAATCCCAACATCTGGCCACTTTTAAACATTTAAGCACTACACTCTAATGCTTCAGTTGTGAGGAAAATTTCAGGGTTCAGTATGGAAGCCCCATATCTTAAATCTGAAAAACAGATCAAGCACAGGGCAGGAGGAAGCTAATATCTGGCAGGTTGGCTGGATGTTGATGGGTGCCCCAAGATAGCATTGCCTTCTTGACAGTGCTTTCTGAGACACACAATCAGGACTTCAATCTTTGATTGTTTTTTCTATACATTTACAATGATATATTTTAACCATCCATAAGTTTTAAAAAATAAAAATATTGATAATCAATTCACTTTCCCTCAACTATGTTAAATCTTAACAGTTTTACATGTATATGTTATTAAGATTTAGATCATAGATATATAGATATATATGCTTGTATATGTCTCATTTCAGTGAAGTCCCCACAGTATCCACCCACATTCCCACTCTTCAGCTCCAGATAGTAATCTCCACCTCATTTAGTATCTATAATCCCCAGGAATTTCTTCATATGTTTACTAGGCATGGATGTATTCATAAGCAAAATGTAGTATTGCTTTTCAAATATTTTGCACTGGTCTTTTCCTAGCACCTAAATCATGCAACAGAATATAAACTCATTTTTTTTTAGTGAATAATGACTAGATTTTTTTTAAAGGAATTCTGATATCTTCCTTTTAACTGTAGTATAATGTTCCATTTTTAATACACCAAAATGGATGTATGTAATAAGTATTCATATTAAATGTAGATAATAACAGTTTTAAATTTATTTGTGTTTCTTATAGCATCTGTTTCTTTTTCTTGACTCTGCATGGAAGGCTTATTTATTCACTGTTGAGTAGAAAAATACATAGTGGGCATCTTTATCTTGTTTCTTATGTTAGAGGAAATGGTTTATAATATTTTACAGAAAAATATGTCATTTGCTCTACAATTTTGATCCTTATCATATCTTTATCAGGTTAAAACTTTCCCATTTATTCCAGTTTGATTATAATTTTCTTAACAAAGTGATGCTGAATATTCTTTAATGCAAGCATTTCTGTATCTATTGAGATGATTTTACATATTTTTCCCCTTTAATCTGTCATGTAGTGAATTCCTTTAATACATTTTCTATTTTTAAACTCTCCCTGTATTCTCAAAGCAGAACTCACAGAGCTCTTATGAATGAATAGATCAATATTTTAAAAAATATTACTGGGCTCAGATAGTGTATGTTTAATCCAGGACTTTAGAGTCTATAGTAAGTCAGAAAAGTCTAGAAGTTTTCTTTCTTTTATTCTTCTGACCTGATTTTGGAATGAAGGTTATTTCAGCTTCATTAAATAAGCTACTAAGCGCACTAAAAAGCATGCAGAACAAGATGCTCTAAAAATAAAATAAAACCCCAGTGGCACAAAATCAGCGTGGCAGTTAGCAAGCTTCTGGGCTTCACGAGATTATCCAAGGACCAAGCTTCTTTCTTTCCTTTTGTGGCATGCCTATCTTCTAAGTTTTTGTCACCATCTGAAAGATGAAAGCTGATTTCACCCACAACTGGCGTGGATATTTCAGCTCATAGGGATGGGAAAACAGAGGAAATTGATGGCAGATTATATCATCTTGAAAGGATGTGACCTGGAAATCACACACATCACTTCTACTCAGATCTCATTAGCCATAATTTAGTGATAGAGCCACACAAGCTGCAAAGGTCACTTGAAAATGTGATCTCTAGTTGGGTGTCCATAGTCAGCTGAAATTTGAGGCGGATGATGGATATTGGGGATAATTAGCAGACTCTTCCACAAGGAATAGTCAATATAAGGTTAGAATTACCTGTTTCTCAAATATGTGTGCAAATGCACTTCTAAAACTTCTGCAAATTTATTTTTATAAGAATATTCATCTAATTATTTTAAAGAAAAAGATGGGTTTACTCAGATAATCATTTCTTTTAATGTATATTTTTCAAGAAAATTGTCCCTCATTGAAATGTTCAAATTTATTGGCACAAAATTGTATAAGAAATTATGATTTTAAAAAATATTGCTATATTTTTAGTTTTCTTATTTTTTGCTAATATGATTAATTAGTGTTATCCCTCTTTTTACATGATTAGTCTTGTCAGAAGTTTGTGAATTTTATTAATCCATAATAAATAATACAGATTATCATTTTATCTGTGATATCACATATTTTTTCCTATTTCATATCTTTACTTTGTTCCTTTACATTCTGTATCATCAATTTTTATTTTTTTATTACATATCTACTTTTATTATCTTTATCTTACATTATTTTTATAACTTCTTTAACTGCTTATTTGTTTTCAAATTTGCTTTAAGCAATTGCAAAAAAATGCTCACTATCTACTTCTAAGACCCAGTTTGATTTTGTCTTGCAAATTTTGATATTCAGTATTTTCTTTACCATTAATTCCACATATTTTCTAAGTTCCATATAATTTCTTATTTCATCTATGAGGTATTTAGAAGTTTTAGACTTCTCAAATGTGAGTCTTTTTAAATTATCTTTTTTTACTTAAAATTTAACTATTGTAAACAGAGAATGTGGTATCATCTGAACTGTTTTCTTCTGTTTGGTGTCTGTTTTGATAATACAGAAGTGCTTAAAAACATTTTTTTTTCAGTTAGGAGAGTCTCGGTTTCTAAGAGATCTTTTTACTATTTTCCTTTATAGTATATAGGTTAGCTCTGATAAAGCTGTATGCTTTCTGTCATTAATCTATTATCAAAGTGCTTTACAAACAGCCTTTCTCAATACTTTCTGTTCTTTGTCAGAAACAACACCTCTCTCTTGCATAGCCAAATGTGGGTGCCGTGATGGGTAAAACTCTTAATTCCTAAAGTAAAATCAAAATCTTAAGACATCTTAAAATTCACAAATGATAAATTATCTTTTGTTTATTTATGTGATTCTGTTGTTTTATGGTAATTTTATTGTTTCATGGACATTTCAGTTGATGAAAGGACTCCAGAAAAGTTACTTTCTGAGAATTTCCTTTGTGGCTAAAGAAAAGGACAAGAAGTTTTGATGATAATGGAAACCATGGAAGGTTTTGCAAGAAATGACATACCACGTCTGTGTTTACCAGGGTTATTCTGGCAACTCTGTGAAGAATGGAATGGCAGTGACAAAGATAGAAAAACCAGTTAGGGGGCTCTGTGCAGCTGTCGGGGATACAAACTGAGGGAGTGAGAGGGGTGTTGGGTCCAAAAATGTTGATTACTCACTAGACAGAGAGACTGAAACCCAGGGGCACCAAAAATACTTTTGGAATAATTTGACATCGTGGAGTTCAAGAAAAGATCATGAATGTTTTCCTTATGGGAAAAATCCAAATTCTGTTGGACTTTCTTTTAATCTGTTCTTGCTAGAAAAAGGAACCCTACTTTATGGCATATAAGACATGAAATTGTACAGGGCATTTTCATGGGTTAAAACCATGGGATTGGGAATCCCACTGGCTGGTTCAACTATCAGCTTCTCCAGTGACCTGCTTTATGACATTGGGTATGCTATTTACCTTCTCTGTGCCTTAGTTTTACATGTCTAAGTCTAGTAAAAAGGCCCATTTCAGAGTAAAATGGAGAATTATCAGTATGTAAAGTGCTTATCACAGAAGTTGTCAAAACATATACACTTGTGTATTATTACCATCATTTGTATAACTCATTAATTGTCCTATTTTTAAATGTATACATAGAATTTCATGGGGATCAATGAAACTGAATGAATGTCAATGATGTTTGCATACATTTTAAAAATCAATCAAATCAACTGGAGGTGTGTTTGCACATTCTGCTAATGAATCTCCATGTTGCACAAGAAAACTGAAACAACATGCATATTGCAATACTTATTGTAGTGGAAAAGATACACGTGTTTCCCCACTTACTCTCAGAGCATCCTAGTGAGAACTTGAAAAGGAGAGCTGAAGCTTAGAAGAGAGAAAAACCAAGCTTACTTCACAGCTTGAACTCAGTTCAAGAGAGTGGTATGTGAGACAAGCATCGTCCTCATCTCACAAATTTTGGTTCAACAAATATTTGTTGAATAACTGCTACCGGCCTGGTACGTGTGATTTGAATCCTTTTACAGTTAATTGGTCAAGCTCTTTTCTGTGGCTCAAACTGTATAATGAATCACAGCTAGAAAATTTACAAACACACGCTTCTCAAAAGAAAAAATAACTAGGAAACTGTGAGCAGCACTGTTCTGAACAACCGACTGATTCACAACAGTCTGCAAAACCTTAAATCTTCCCAACCTAAACTAATCCAAAAATAGTTTTGGTGCCTGTTTTTCAGCCTCACTGTCTACTGAGTAAATCAGGATGGTTAGACCCAAAATCCCTCCCATTTTCCCAGTTTACATCCTCAAGAGCTGCACTAGTCTCCTAACTGGTTTTTCTACCTTTGTCTTTATCACTTCGAATGCATTCTTCACAGTGTTGCCAGAATAATCTCTGGTAAACACAGACCTAATCATACGTCAGTTGGCTTCCAAGGTTACCATAATATAAAAGATAAAATTCTTAAGTTTTTAGCAAAATAACTCAAAGTCCTTCCTAAATTTGGCAGAAACACACTTTCTTAAATAATTTCCAGGTATTTCACTCCTGTCTCTCCCAACCCTCCAGATCTCTTGCTAGAGGACTCATCATACTGGCCATGTAGTTTTAGATCACCTTACCTTAGCTCTTGTTGCATTCTCTTCCTTCTCTCCATTCTCTTTCACTGACATTATGTTTTGTCAGTTTACTAATTTGCTACAGTCACTTTTTGTCCTTCAATAACTTTGCTCAGATATTTCCACTTTAGCCATTTCTGAGTATCCTCACACTCATAGCAGAAACAATGACTCCCTCTTTGGATTTCATATGTAAGTTGGTTTAAAAACACAGAAATCACTTTCTACATAGTATTATTTTCAAGTAGTCATGTACAGATGTGATAGCTGACCATCAGAGAATTGATACTTTTGAACTCCGGTGCTGCAGAAGACTCTTGAGAGTCCCTTGGGCAGCAAGGAGATCAAATTAGTCAATCCTGAAGGAAATCAATTCTGAATATTCATTGGCAGTACTGATGCTGAAGCTGAAGCATGCATACTTTGGCAAAGTGCTGACTCATTGGAGAAAACCCTGATGCTGGGAAAGATTGAGGGCAGGAGGAGAAATGGACGACAGAGCATGAGATGGTTGGATGGCATCACCGACTCAATGGACATGAGTTTGAGCAAACTCCAGGAGACAGTGCAAGACAGGGAAGCCTGGCTTGCTGCAGTCCACGGCGTCTCAAAGAGCTGGACACGACTTGTTGACTGAACAGCAACCTGAGAGCCTGTTCTCCTGTTAGACCTGAGTTCTTTTGAAAATAAGAGCCGGTGTCTTACCTCTACCCTACCGCCTTTCCAATTCTCCCAGAACGTAGTTGTTTATGGAACTGAATGAAGCGTGTATTCTCTGGGATGCTGCCAGTCTCTAGACAGGAGCACCCTAAGCACTGCTCCATTTCCGCTAAAGACTCTTTCCTTTCACCCCCTTTCTTGGTCTCCCCAACCCCCATTCGCTGTCCAGAGAGAAGGCGGAGCTAATTCGGTTGGTCAGAGGGAAACACGGATGGAATTACACGCATCACTCTGTTGTTGACGGGGGCACGGCCAGCCATGTGCGCCGACCCCTCCTTCACTGTGAGCGCCGGGTCTGGTCCTGGCAGGCAGCTGCTGCTAAGATGGAGACAAAGGGACCCAGAGACTCCTCTTGCGTCTTGAGACTCACCCAAGTGCTCAGCCCAGATGTTCAGAGAGCTCTGTGACGGGACCCTGGGGGCTAGCTGACAGGGATTAAGGCATGGTTCAATTTAGCATTTGTTGTCACCTCTGGGCACATGGTTTCTTGGGAACCTCATATGGAAAAAGAGGTGGGAGCCCGAAATAGAAGCTGGAAATTCTAAGTCAATTGATTCTAGTATCTTCAAATACCATCAAAATTAACCCTGATCCCTAACAGCAGAATAAGGTAGCCATATTTTACATATTGAGATTAGCACCTTAAGACTTTCCTGGTGTTTCAGCGGATAAGAATCCACCTGCCAATGCAGGGGACATGGGTTCAATCCCTGGTCCAATAAGATCCCACATGCCATAGGGAAACTAAGTCCCTGCCCCACAACTACTGAAGCCCACGTCTTGGAGTCTCTGCTCACCGCAGCAAGAGAAGCAAGTCCTTACTCACTGAGAGCCGCAATGAAGACCTAGCATGGCCAAAAGTAAGTAAGTAAATAAAGTTCAGAAAAAAATCCTCTGTTCTCTGACTTACCTTGGGGGTTAAGTTGGTTTAAGCCCCCTTACCACAGAACTTGTCAGTGTGGAGTAATTAGGTGGGATACAGATTGGGATGGGGTTGATGATAACAAAGGAATGTGAAAGTCGCTCAGTCCTGTCCGACTCTTTGTGACCCCATAGACTATACAGTCCGTGGAATGCTCCAGGCCAGAATACTGGAGTGGGTAGCCTTTGCCTTCTCTAGGGGATCTTCCCAACCCAGGGATCAAACCCAGGTCTCCCACATTGCAGGCAGATTCTTTACCAGCTGAGCCCCAAGGGAAGCCCCATAATAATAATTTAATACCTTTTCTTAATCTTCCTGGAATTTTTTGCATAGTTTTAAAGAAATAGCATGCTCATATTTTTTTTTTTTTATGCTCATGCCTGTAGAGGTTGTTTCTTAGCAGCATTTCATATCTATCACCTGTTGACTCTTTTTACCTTCACTATGAGCTCATGAGAAAACAGCTAGATCTCCCTAAGTAGTCACGCCTAACATAAGATGATCATTCTTTCCCAATCTGTGTTCAAAGGGCAAAATTATAGTCTCCATTCATCCTTATATATAATGTTTGAACTGATTTCAAATTTGTCACGTTTCAAGCAAGGTGCTACCTAATTTTCATGGCTACTAGAAAGAAAAGTGGTTCATTCACTTCAAAGCTGCAGCTATAGGCTATTGGTGTACTGCACCAAGCCACAATCCCTTTTCATGTTCCAAGTTAAAACTGTGAGCGACCACATGTTCGTCATTGTAATTGATCCTATAGTGCTGCTCTCTCTCAGCTCTTTCATCCTCAAATGTATATAAACATTCCCCTGGGCTCACAAGTTTCTATTTCTTTCACTGATGCCCAGTGTTTATGAGCTGGGCATGCTGTCCCTAGTAATGAAAGACTGCAAGCTGCAATGACTCGTTCCTGGGCTTCTTTTTCACAATGTGGAGTATTTGTTGTTGTTGCATTATTGTGTTTCTGGATAAAGTCTCTATTTGCACTGTAACCAAATCAAATGAGCTTGTGTTGGATTTTATTCATCCTAATGGTGGTTAATGTCGTCCTCAGCTAGGGCATTAGTTATGGCCTGCCCAGGACTGCTCAAGGGTAGGCTTTGTGATTTACCTGACTCAGTATGTGATCAAGCATCTCCATTATGGGAATAAAATGAAAACTTTCAAGATCATGGTCATGCAATAGAGAAAACAATTTTACCTCAGCACTCAAGCTCAAACGGTACACTAATCTACAGTAATTCTGTTATTGCATTTGGAAGCAATTCCTTCTATTCACTCAGAGATAACTGTTAACAATACAATAGGCTTCCTCTTGCCTTTTCTCCCAGTGAGCAAAATATGCTGTTCATTGCAAAGAAACCTAGCAGTCAGTAGTAGGCTGTCGTGTTTGTTTCTATATGAATTAGTGTGTACTTGAAGACCATCGGGAGGCTTGGTTTGTGTTACGAGGTTGCTGTGAAACATGGACTTGGGGTATAGGGCACTCAAGAAAAATATGCATGGAGAGGAGATTATTACCTTCCTCAGATTTTAGAGAGGAATCCAATAAAAGCTTCGTTGACTCCAGTAGTCCCGCAAGTGCAAGTCTGGCTCGAGAACTGAGCTGCCTGGATGGTTTGGGAATCATTATGCAAAAGGAATTATTTGATAAACAAACATTACACATTTGCTCTCTATGTTCCAGTATGTATTGGACTCACTGATTATTCACCTTGTGTTTTATGTTTAACCTTGCTTCCACATTTAAATCTGTCACCTTTGGTAGAAAAATATTAAATTCACTTAAGAAAAGACAACCTTTAACTTTCTAAACCCACATTTTCGATATTAACAATTTTACATCAGAAATGCTCCCTTCCATATCTGTCTATAAGCTGTCATTAATGGTTTCACATATTTCCTGTCCACCTAGAATGAGGGCAGAATAATAATTTAATAAATGATGACAGATATGAGATGTACAGTCATTTAACAATGCTTCTTTTTTTCTACTAAAATCAGATTCTTAAAAATTTTCTGTTGTCTTCTCTGACAACTATGTTCTGGGAAGACATCTTTTAAAAAACTTAATTCTGGCTTTTCTGACCTTTTATAAAACAAAGCAGATCATCTAGGAATGGCAGGTAACTCTACAGTTGGCATTGGGTCTCTTAGTTAAAATCTCTGTTAAATGTTGAGCCTTTAAGCTGGGAACGTGATTCTCATCACTGTATGGTGTCAACTTTCACACAAACAAGCTAAAATAAACATGAACGAGGTAAGGCTTACAACTGGAAAAATCAACAGTATCTGGGGAATGTAAAAGAGGAGGAGTTGGGTATCCCAAGCCAAGAGAATTCAAGGAATGAAAATCCTAGGCTAATCACCCCAGACATCTCTGCTTGATTTTATTAAAACATGTTTCGAATGATGGGATGTATAGCTTTAAAAATAGAAGCAAGTCAAAGTACAGTTCATTTTTTTCTAAATTGGGAAAATGAGGTCACAGTGATTATTCAAAAGAGAGAACTAACAAAGGGCATTACAAAATCTACTTTTCCAACGCTACCTCTGGCTTTCCTAAGAATCTCTTGGTATGTGCTAGTCATTTTTTCCCCAATTTTACTGATACAATCCATATAATGCTGTATGTGTTTAAGGTGTACTGCATAATATATGACTTACACATATTGTGAAATGGTTACAATAAGTTTGGCTAACACCCATCACCTCATAGAACTAAAAAATGTTTTTTTTTCTTAAAATGATAACTCTTAATTTACTCTCTTAACAACATTCAAGTATAATATACAGCAGTGTTAACTACTGTAATCTTGTTGTGCATCTTATCCCTAGTAGTTTTTTAGCTCATATCTGGAAGTTTATACCTTTTGACCACCATCGTGATAGCTGTTTCTGCAGTGAAATGACATCACCGTGTTTAATGTAACAAAAAGGGAGAGGATTTTGGGTATTTTACAATAAGAAAAGTGGTTTATTTTGCATTCAACAGGAAACCAAGAACATTACTGACTTTTAAAGCCTTAGATTCACAGACTAAAGCTATCAGATTTCTTTCCTGTCTGTGTAAGAATAACTCAAATCCTTAGATTTTGCTGCAAAGTTTTTGTTTAAGAAGTAGGGAGTGACATCCATGTGCCAAAAGCCATGCTTGTTTTTAGGGGAGGGAAGTGGGAGCGGGGTTCAGGATGGGGAACACATGTACACCTATGGCTGATTCATGTCAGTGTATGGCAAAAACCACTACAATATTGTAAAGTAGTTAGCCTCCAACTAAAATAAAAAGAAAAAAAAAAGCCATGCTCGTTTTTAATATTCGGAGAAAGTACAAAGGGTTTTGAAAAACTTGAAAGTATTTCTCCACGTGTCTTTCTCTTATTAACTGACACATATGTATATACATTCCCCCATCCTCTAGGAGTAATGGCTATTTCCTTGCCTATACCTTCATGTGAAAAGTTTCCCTTTTCTTTTCAACTACAGTTCTGAATATGATACCTAAGAGAGGCAGAAGAGATTCACATTCTAAAGTTATAAGCATGGAAGTAGATACTTGGAGGTTTAACGTTGTGTCATAAGCCAGCGAATAGTGTACATGTCACTGAGACATCCAAACTTCAAAACCCCCCATATTCTTCCTTTTGAACGTTTCTTGTACAAATGCAAGCAAGCAGGAGAGACAGAATCTTCTCTTTATGAATATCGTTACATTTGCCTCCATTCCCTGCCTTCTCTACTCTAACCCACCCTAATTTTTTCGTTAGGAAGGTTGAAGCTTTTAAGTACAGCTTGAATACCCAGGGAAACAAGTACAGAAGATTCTCTTTTGACTTTGTAGTTTCTCAGCTTGAGCTGATAGTAGGTATCCCTGACTACTGTTGGCCTTAGAAGATCTGTCATCTAGTCCTTACCTGCTGGATGAAACACCACCAGCTGTTTGAAAGCCTCGACGCTTTATATTCTCAACATTTGGACTTGCTTCTCACACACTGTTATCTGCATTGAGTTCCTGCTCTGAGAATTATATATTCTAAGGACTTCTTACTAACATAAAGACCCAAAGCGATGAACAGTATAAAAATGTTGCTTTTCCTACCTTGACAAATATTACTTAAATAGTTCTCTCATATGTAAATATAACTTCCGCAGCAAAACTTTTTTTGGGGAACCATCTGTAATAATCTGGAAATGTTCATGTAGGATCATATGTTGATCCCCCTTTTCCTTTCCTCTAACAGTTTGGGCATCTATATCCAAGGCAAACCTGGGGGTGTTTGCCTCCTACATTCATCTGTACTTCTTAATTCAGGTTATTAAATATCTGACAACCTCAAAGCTTTTGACAAGTATAATAAAGACAGTGATGCATTGAAAATGTTATTTTGGATAGTGCTGAAAATATTTGTGATGACAAGATTATTTTAGGCACCAAATGTATACTTTAGGAGAGAGGTTGTAAATTCAAAATTCTTGATGAAATGTCCAGAATCTATGCAAGGTAAGAATAAGAATGACCCAAGTGGAATTCTACAGATTTGGGTGAAGATGATACAGGAATCTGGTCTTCAACTCTCAGAAAAAAGGGGATATTCTAGTCTGCTGATATTTTGGAAGTACTTAGCTAAGTCAGGTTTTGAGAGGTAAACATGCTACCTGTGAAGGATATCAGTCATTCAGACCCTGTGACCTGACCCATCCCACGTGTGCGTAGGTTATGATAGTCACTGTCCCGTCAGACACTTTTCTCACAGGAAAGGGCAGGGCAAGAAAAAGCTAAAACCTGTTTCTCTTTTTTTAATACAATCCTTAATATTTGCTAAGAGTCAGGTAGGAACAGATACAGGTTTTATGGGGTGTAAAGCTACACTACTGGGGGTTTGCTTCCTTAATAAAAATTAGTAAGTAAAGTTAATTTTATTTTCTCTCAAGGAAAACAAATCACAACGAAGTACAAATTTTGAAGTATCTCTTCATAGGACAATGTGCAATCATTTTCTGTAGAGAGAATAGAAATATAATTCTGTTTTTCTTCCAGCAATGTTGATTGAATTTTCTTTTTACTGTCTTTATATTACTAATAGTGGAGAACATTTTCTTTTATCTTTTTCTTATATCATTATAAGAACATGATGTAAGTCCAATGGGAAAGCTCTATCCATTTTCTTTCACACAGGAGCCATAAGATTTGTAAGGGTTTTCTACATGTGAACTTTCTGCTCTGTACAAGTTGTTCCTCCTCTATTACCATCTTCCTTCTCAGTGCTTGCTATCACAGGACTCATCCATTTTGCAATCCATCTTCGACTCTGGGTCATGACACAGAGGAAATTAGGCATTCGCAACAGGAGTATTCTGGGAAGCCACTCACACACCAGGAAGTCATGGAGTATCTTACTTAGAACTTACGTGACATTAAGATTCTTCTCTGAATCTCTGGTTCATTGTTGTTCAGTCGCTCAGTCATGTCCGACTCTTTGCAACCCCCTGGACTGCAGCACGCCAGGCCTCCCTGTCCATCACCAACTCCCGGAGCTTGCTCAAACTCATGTCCATCGAGTCAGTGATGCCATCCAACCATCTCATCCTCTGTCGTCCCCTTCTCCTCCCGCCTTCAATTTTTCCCAGCATCAGGGTCTTTTCTAATGAGTCGGCTCTGGCTAATTGTAGCCGCTGCATAAAGCAGTAACAATTATAAATAAGCTCCCTTTTAGCCTCCTCTTCCTACAGCTGTGCTAATGCCACCCAACACAAAGGAAAGGAGTTGAAGAGGGAACTGTAGTGGAAAGGAGCCACTCTTAACTGATCACAACTAAATTTCTTACTTTTATTAACTTTACAAAACTTGGTAACTACTTGAACGACATCCCTTCGTAGGGCCTGAGAGGGCCCGTGAAAGTGAGGTGTCCTGAAGTTTAATTACTTTGATGCAAAATCCAGGTCTGGAGGCAAATGATATCTTATGGTTTTTTTTTTAATGAAGTGTAATTGACCTACAATATTGTTTTATCAGGTGTACACCTGTTTATTCAACACCTGTTTCACTCAGACTTCTAGACTTTTCCCCTCTAGCAACTACCAGTTTGTCCTCTGTGTCTTCGAGTCTGTTTCTGCTGTGCTGCATTTGTTTAGTTTTTCAGATTCATTTCAGAAATCACGCTCTATTTGTCTTTCTCTGATGTTTTTCACTTAGTATAATACCTTCTAGGTCTATCTGTTTTGTTGCAAATGGCAAGATTGCATTCTTTTCATGCCTGGGTAATATTCCATTGTGTTTGTGTATATATATATATACACACACACATATATATGTATATACATATAGTGCACAACTTCTGTATCCACTCATGTAAGTTGCTTCCATATCTTGGTTATCATGAATAATGCTGCAATAACCATTGGGGTGCATATATTTTTTCAAATTAGTGTTTTTATTTCCCTTAAATATTCAAAAGTGTGATCACTGGATCATATGGTAGTTCTACTTTTAATTTTCTAAGGAACTTTCATACTGTTTCCGAGTGACTGTAACGGTTTACATTCCCACCAACTGTGCATGAGCATTCCCATTCTCTACATCCTCAGCAACACTTACTTGATATCTTTTTGGTAATAGCCATTCTCACACATGTGAAGTAATATTCATGGTGATTTTTATTTGCGTTCCACTGAAAGTTAGTGATGTCGAGCATCTTTCCATGTGTCTGTGGCCATCTGTATGCCTTCTTGAGAAGAAAATGTCCATTCAGGTCTTCTGCCATCTTCAATCAGGTTATTTATTTCTTTATTTTTGATGTTGAGTTGTATGAGTTTTTGTGTATTT
The DNA here is from genome assembly GCA_024291935.2 of Okapia johnstoni. Lineage (NCBI taxonomy): Eukaryota > Metazoa > Chordata > Mammalia > Artiodactyla > Giraffidae > Okapia > Okapia johnstoni. The sequence continues at coordinate 8,658,310 of CM044309.1, forward strand.
TGGATATTAATCCCTTGTTGCATAGATTATTTGCATTTTTTTCCCTATTCAATAGGATGCCTTATTGTTTTACTGATAGCTTCCATCACTGTGCAGCAGTACAGTGTAGTGTAGCAGTGTAGCAGTTTGGTGTAGTCCCATTTGTTTATTTTTGCTTTTATTACCAATACCTGAAGATACAATAGACAAAAAATATTGCTAAAATCCATGTCAAAGAGCATACTGACTGTTTTCTAATAGGAGATTAATGGTTTCAGGTCTTATATTTAGGTTTTAACTCCATTTTCAATTTATTTCTGTATATGGTATGAAGAAGTAGTCCAGTGTGATCCTTTTGCATGAAGCCATAGAATTTTCCCAGTATAATTTATTGAAAAGACTCTCTTTTCCCCATTTTATAATTTTGTCTCCTCTGTTGAATATGAATCATCTGTATGTGTGTGGGTTCATTTCTGGGCTCTTCATTCTGTTCCATTGATCTATATGTCATTTTTGTGCCAGCACTATGCTGCTTTGATTACAGTAGTTTCACACTTTAGTTTGAAATCAGGGAGCATGGTACCTCCAGCTTTGTTCTTCCTCTAGATTGTTTTGGCTATTGAAGGTCCTCCACATTTTAGAATTATTTGTTCTAGTTCTGTGAAAAGTGACACTGATATTTTTATACCCTTGAATCTGTAGATTGTCCTGGGGAGTCATTTGAACAATATTAATTCTTCTGCTCTATGTGTAGAGTGTCTATTTCCACTTGTGTGTAGCATGTTCAGTTTCTACCATCAGGTTCTTATAGCTTTCTGAATATAGTTCTTTTACATCCTTGGTTAGTTTTATTCCTAGGCATATTATTCTTTTGGATGCCATTGTAAATGAGATTGTTTTCTTAGTTTGCTGTTAGAGTATAGAATTGTGTGTATTAAAAAAAAAAGAATTGTGTGTATTAATTTGTGTCCTGAAATTTTTACTTAATGAATTTTAAGAGTTTCTTGGTGGCATCTCTAGGATTTTCTATAAACAATATCATGTAATCTGCAAACAATGAAGTTTATTTTTTTCTTTCCAGTTTGAGTTCTTTTTATTCTTTTTCTTGTGCAATTGGTATGGCTAGGACTTCAAATGCTATGTTTAATAAAAATAGTGAGGGGGGCACCCTTGTCTTATTCCTGGTCTTAGAGGAAATGCTTCCAACTTTTCATAGTTGAATATGATTTTCACTGTAGGTTTGTCATATATGACTTTCATTATGTTTTGATATGCTCCCTCTATATCCATTTTCTTGATAGTGTCTTTTTATCATAAATGGATATAGAATTTAATCAAAAGCTTTTGTGCATCTGTTGAGATGATCAGTTCAGTTCAGTCACTCAGTCATCTCTGACTCTTTGCCACCCCATGAACCGCAGTACACCAGGCCTCCCTGTCCATCATCAACTCCTGGAGTCCACCCAAACCCATATCCATTGAGTCAGTGATGCCATCCAACCATCTCATCCTCTGTTGTCCTCTTCTCCTCCTGCCCTCAATCTTTCCAAGCATCAGGGTCTTTCCCAATGAGTCAGCTCTTCACATCAGGTGGCCAAAGTATTGGAGTTTCAGCTTCAACATCAGTCCTTCCAAAGAATATTCAGGACTGATTTCCTTTAGGATGGACTGGTTGGATCTCCTTGCAGTCCAAGGGACTCTCAAGAGTCTTCTCCAAAACCACAGTTCAAAAGCATCAATTCTTTATCACTCAGCTTTCTGTATAGTCTCTCACATCCGTGCATGACTACTGGAAAAACCATAGCCTTGACTAGATGGACCGTTGTTGACAAAGTAATGTCTTTGCTTTTTAACATGCTGTCTAGTTTGGTCACGTCTTTCCTTCCAAGGAGTAAGCGTCTTTTAATTTCATGGCTGCAATCACCATCTGCAGTGATTTTGGAGCCCAAAAAAATAAAGTCTGACACTCTTTCCACTGTTTCCACATCTATCTCATGATATACTCTGCATAAAAGTTAAATAAGCAGGGTGACAATATACAGCCTTGACGTACTCCTTTTCCTATTTGGAATCAGTCTGTTGTTCCATGTCCAGTTCTAACTGTTGCTTCCTGACCTGCATACAGGTTTCTCAAGGGGCAGGTCAGGTGGTCTGGTATTCCCATCTCTTTCAGGATTTTCCACAGTTTATTGTGATCCACACAGTCAGAGGCTTTGGCATAGTCAATAAAGCAGAAATAGATGTTTTTCTGGAACTCTCTTGCTTTTTTGATGATCCAGCAGATGTTGGCAATTTGATCTCTGGTTCCTCTGCCTTTTCTAAAACCAGCTTGAACATCTGGAAGTTCACGGTTCACGTATTGCTGAAGCCTGGCTTGGAGAATTTTAAGCATTACTTTACTAGCGTGTGCTGCTGCTGCTGCTAAGTCGCTTCAGTTGTGTCCAACTCTGTGCAACCCCGTATATGGCAGCCCACCAGGCTCCCCTGTCCCTGGGATTCTCCAGACAAGAACACTGGAGTGGGTTGCCATTTCCTTCTCCAATGCATGAAAGTGAAAAGTGAAAGTGAAGAGCTCAGTCATGTCCGACTCTTTGGGACCCCATGGACTGCAGCCCACCAGGCTCCTCCGTCCATGGGATTTTCCAGGCAAGAGTCCTGGAGTGGGGTGCCATTGCCTTCTCCATACTAGCATGTGAGATGAGTGCAATTGTGTGGTAGTTTGGGCATTTTTTGGCATTGCCTTTCCTTGGGATTGGAATGAAAACTGACCTTTTCGATCATGTGATTTTTATTCAATTTGTTACTGTGTTTTGGTGTTATGTGTTATAGTGTTTCACATGGATTGATTTGCAAAAATTGAATCTTCCTTGCATCCTTGGATAAATTCTAGTTGATCATGGTGTATAATCCTTTCAATCCTTAAACTCAGAGTGCTAATATTTTGTTAAAAATATTATGTTCACCAGTGATATTGGCCTGTAATTTTTGCTTGTGTGTATGTGGTGTCTTGGTCTGGTTTTGGTCTTAGGGTGATGCTGGTTTCATAGAATGAGTTCAGAAGAGTTATCCTTATTTTGGGGGGGAAGTCTGAACAGGATAGGTATAAAATCTTTAAATGTTTGGTAAAATTAACCTGTGAAACCATCAGTCCTGGGTTTTGGAAGGAAGGTTTTTTATTATTGATCCAATTTTATTACTGGTAATTTTTTACAGTTTCTACTTCTTGTTGGTTGAATTTTGGGAGATAGTACATTTCTAAAAATTTATCCATTTCTTTTACTTTGTTCACTTTATCATTCATAGTAATCGCCCATGATTCTTTGTATTTTTGTGGTGTCACTTGTAACTTCTCCTCTTTTATTTCTGATTTTATTTATCTGACCCTCTCTTTTTTTCTTGGTGAGTCTGGCTAAAATTTATCATTATTTTTTAATCTTTTCATAAACCAACTTTTACCATCATTGATTTTTTTCCTATTTTTTTATTTTCTATTTTACTTATTTCTGCTCTGATCTTCATAATTTCTTTTCTCTACTAAATTTGGATTTCTTCTTTGTTCTTGTTTTTCTACTTCCTTTAGGTATAAAGTTACATTGTTTATTCGAGATTTTTCTTCTTTCCCGAGGTTGGCTTTTATTACTGTTAAGTTTCCTCTTAAAACTCCTTTTGCTGCATCTCATAGATTTTTTTTTATCATTGTGTTTCCATATTCATTTGTCTGTAAGCATTTGTAAAAACTTCTCTATGATTTTTTTAGTGAGTGAACCATTGACTGTTTATCCTTTTGTTTTTCTTGTTTGCAATTTTGCTTGTAGTTGATTTACAGTCTCATAGTGTTGTGTTCAGGCTTCCAAGGTGGCTATACGTGTAAAGAATCTGCCTGCAATGCAGGAGATACAGGATATGTGTGCTTGATCCCTGGGTTGGGAAGACCCCCTGGAGAAAGGCAAGGCAACCTACTCCAGCATTCTTGCCTGAGAATCCCCTAGAGCCTGGTGGGCTACAGTCTATAGCATCGCAAAGAGTCAGATACAACTGAAGCAGCTGAGCACATACATACAGTGTTGCAGTCAGAAAAGAGGCTTTGTACAACTTCAGTCTTCTTAAATTTACCGAGTCTTGTTTTATGGCTGAGCAAGTGATTTATGCTGAGAAATGTTTCATGTGCATTCTGCTGCTTTTGGATGGAATGTCCCATTAATTTATATGCTCTAATGTGTCCTTCAAGCCATATTTCCCTACTGACTTTCTATATCTGAATGACTAGTTTATTGATGTAAGTGGGGTGTTAATTTCCCCTACTGTGATTATTATTTTCAGTATTTTCCTTTGCATTTGTTAATTTTGCTTTATATATTTAGATGCTCTTATCTCAGATGCATACATAGGTATAATTTCTATATCTTGCTGGATTCATCTAACATTATGTAATACCCTTACTTACAACTTGTTGTAGTCTTTGTTTTAAAATCTATCTTGTCTGATGTAAGTATTGTTATCCCATTTTTTTTTCCTTTTGCATGGAATATATTTTCCATCCCCTTACCTTCAGTCTGTGTGTGTACTCAGATCTGAAATGGGTCTCTTGTAGGCAGCATATATATATATATATATATATATATATATATATATATATATATATATATTGTTCTTGTATCCATTCAGCTATCTCATATCTTTTGGTTGAAGCATTTAGTCCCTTTGAATTTGAAGTAATTATTGATAAGTGTGTGCTTATTTCCACTTTGTTAATTGTTTTGGGATTATTTTGCAGTTTTGTGTCTCTTTCTTCTTCTGTTCTTTTTCCTTGTGATTTGATGACTATATTTGATATTATGTTTGGATTCCTTACGTTTCTGTATTTGTGTATCTATTTTAAGTTTTTGGTTTGTGATTTCAATGTTGCTCATATAACTGTATATACATATAATAAATATACATGTGATTATTTAATCAATGATCTTTTTTAGTTTAAATGTATTCTGAAGACCCTGCACTTTCAATCCATGTAACATCTAGTGATTTTAACGTCACAATAATATTTTTGTTTTGAGTATCCCTTAACTACTTATTATAAATATAAATGACTTTACTACGTTTGTCTTTTAAGCTTCCTGCTGTTGTTAAAGGTGGTTGATCTATTATATTTACTGTGCCTTTGTCAAAACCAATGATGCTTTTTCCTTTGTAATTTTTATATTTCCAACAGTGGTCTTTAATTTTTCACTTAGAGAAGTTCCTTTAACATTTCTAATAAACCCCGTAGTGGTCCTGAACATTTCTAGCTTTTGCTTGTCTCTAAAACTCTTGGTCTTTCCTTCAAACATGAATGATAACATTCTGGAAGAGAGTATTTTTTTTGTGATGGTGGTGGTTGGAAATAATTGTTTATTATAGGAAAATTATTTTACTGTTAAATTGTTTACTAATTTTTATTTTATATTGGACTATAGCTAATTTACATTGCAGTGTTAGTTTCAACTGTACAACAAAGCGATTCAGTTATAAATATATGGGTATATTTATTCTTTTCAAATTATTTTCCCAGTTAGGTTATTACAGAAAATTGGACGGAGTTTCCTGTGTTATCGAGTATTTACAAGTTAGTTACCTATTTTAAATATAGTAGTGTGTATATGTCAGTCCCAAACCCCCATTTGTCTCTCCCACACTACCTTTCCCTTTTGGTAACCAGAAGATTATTTTGTAGGTCTGTGCTTCTGTTTCTGCTTTATAAATAAGATCATTTGTGTCTTTTTTTAGAGTCCTCATATAAAAGATATCAATCTTTCTCTTTCAGACTTACTTCACTTAGTATGATAAACTTTGAGGTCCAACCATGTTGCTGCAAATGGCATTATTTCATTCTTTTCCATAGCTGTGTAATATTCCAGTATATATAATATTGTTTATTATATAATATATGTATATTTGTAATATATATGCATATGTGTGTGTATATATATGAAACACCTATCTGTCTGAAACTCTTCCAAAAAGTTTCAGAGGAAGGAGGAAGGAACGTTCCTAAACTTACTCAATGAGTCCAACATCACCTTGTCAAAACCAGAAATAAAAATAGCACAAAAATATCATTGGTGAACATCTCAACAAAATATCAGCAAACCAAAACCAACTATATATTAAAATGATCATATACCATGATCAAGTGGGATTCATCTCAGGGATTCAAAGATTTTTTAATATCCACAAATCAATCAAAGTGTGATATAACACTAAGAAATTGAAGAATATAAACCATGTTATCTTCTCGATAAATGCATAAAAAGCTAAATTCAAAATTTAATGCAAATTTATAATGAAAACTCTCCAGAAATTGGGCATAGAGGGAATATACCTCAACTTAATAAAGGCCAAATATGACAAGCAGAAAATATTAAGAAGAGGTGGCAAGAATACACAGGAGAACTATACAGAAAAGATCTTCATGACCCAGATAATCACAAAGGTGTGATCACTCAGGTAGAGCCAGACATCCTGGAATGTGAAGTCAAGTTGGCCTTAAGTAGCATCGCTATGAACAAAGCAAGTGGAGGTGATGGAATTCCAGCTGAACTGCTTCAAATGCTAAAAGATGATGCTGTTAAAGTGCTACACTCAATATACCAGCAAATTTGGAAAACTCAGCAGTGGCCATAAGACTGAAAAAGGTCAATTTTCATTCCAACCCCAAAGAAAGGCAATGCCAAAGAATGCTCAAACTGCGGCACAACTGAGACATTACTTTGTAGACACTACTTACTTGATGGTAACTACTTGCTTTTCTCTTGCTGCTTTTAAGATTCTCTAGTTAATTTTTGTCATTTAACGTTAATGTGCCTTGGTGCTGACGTCTCTTAGGGTTCATTTTGTTTTTGACTCTTTACACTCCTAGCACCTGTACTTTCACATTTTAGGGACATTTTCAGGTACGATTTCTCTGAATAAATTTTCTTCCCCTTTCTCTCTTCTTCTTCTCTCTTCTCCCCTTTCTCTCTTCCTCTGTAAGTGCGAATATTCATTCACTTGATGCTGTCCCAGAGGTATCCTAAACTATTCTCAGTTTTTAAAATTATTTTTTCTCTTAGGCTTGGCATGTTACCACTACTCAGATCACTGATCCATTCCTCTGTATCATCTACTCTCCGATTGATTCCTTCTACTGTATTTGTTATTTCAGTTACTGTATTATTCAGATGTGTTTCTTTATTATTTTTCTTAAATAGTCTGGTCATCAGAACCATACAATCAAGAGTACCCCTTATGTGGGCTGAGCGGACTCTGCTGTTGTGCTTGGACTGACCGCTGTGAGAGTGCTGGTATGCAAGACTGGCACTGGACCAGTTGGCTGCCAGGTCCTGCTTCATGGGGTTGCTGCTGGTCTGCTGGTGCATTGGGTTAGGCTCTGGCATGGCTGGCTGCAGCCTTGGAGATCCCAGGGCTGGTGCCACCCTAATGGTTGGTGGGTCTGATTCTGCTGCAGCTGGCTGCTCAGCTCTTGGGGTTCCAGGACTAGTGCTGATTTGCTGGTGGGTGAGGGGTCTAGAGGGGAGACTCCAAAATTGTGCTTGCTAACATGATTGCCCTCATGGTAGAAAGAGCTCCCTCAAATGGCTGCCACTAGTATCTATGTCCCCAGTCAGAGTTCCAATTGCCTTCTGCCTCTCTGGAAGAGATCAGCAGTTGTGTCTGACCCAGACTTCTTTCAAATCACTGTCTTTGTGCTGGGACTCAGAACTTGTGAGATTTTGCATGTGCCCTTTAAGAGTGAAGTATCTGTTTCCTATGTTCCTGTGGCTCTCCTGTGTGCAAGCTCTGTTGGCCTTCAAAACCAGATGTTCTGGGGACTTCTTGTCTCCTTGATGCAGGACTCCTGGGTTGGGGAGCCTGATATGAGACTTGGGAGAACCTCTGCAATTATGTTTATCCTCTTAGTTTCTGGATCACCTACCTGGGAATCCCAGTCCTGACTATGTTACATCTCTGCCCTCCTTCCCATCTCCCCCTGGTTTCTTCTTTATGTCTTTAATTGTGGAAAGTATTTTCCGTTTGTCTGCAGGTTAGTCTCATAAATAGATGCTCTGTAAATTACTGTAATCTTGGTATACCCATTGAAGAAAGTGAGCCCAGGGTCTTTCTCCTACCCCATCTTGGCCACACCTCCTACTTTAAGATCTTTACTTAATACATATTTTAAAAAAAAATTTGTTGAGATAAACTCATATACCATAAAATCCCACATTTTAAGTATAATATTCAGTTGATTTTACAAGGCTGTGCAGCCCGACTATCTAATTCCAGAACATTTTTATCACCCCTAAAAGAAGCCTTGTACCTATTAGCACTTACCTTCCCACTAATTCCTATCAATTACAGGATTAGTCATGTTCTCCAGATGAACAGAACCAATAAGATATAGACAGATATATAGAAAGAAATTTACTATGATAGGTTAGCTCAAGAGATCATGGAGACCAATAAGTCCCAAATCTGCCATCTACAAGGTGGACGTCCAGGAGAAAGCTAGTGGTATTGCTCTGGTTCAAATCTGACAGCTGAGAATTGGAGGGCTGATGGTATAAGTTCTATTCTGAATGTGAAGAGCCAAGAACGAGGAGTGCTGATGCGTGATGGTAGAAGAATATGGAGGTCTCTGCTCAAGCAGAAAGAAAATCCACCTTTCCTCCAACTTTTTGTTCTATTCAGGCCCTCAACAGATTGGATGATACCCACTAGCATTGACGAGATCAATTTACTCAGTTTAATGACTTAAGCACTCACAGACACATTCAGAGATAACAACTAACAAGTATCTGGGCAAGCTTTGGGCCAGTCAAGTTGACACATATAATTAACCATCACAGCTTCTAACCTGCTTTCTACCTCTACGTATTTATCAACTCTACACATTATACATATGGGGCCTTTTGTGTCTGGCTTCTCTGATTTTGCACAATGTTTTCAAGGTTCATTCATGTTGCAGCATTATCGATACTTCATTCCTTCTTATGACTGAATAATATTCTACTATGTAGATAGGCAACGTTTTATTTGTTTATCAGTTCATAGACATTTCTGTTGCTTTCTACTCTTTGCCTGTATTGTACTACACAGCTATGAATACTCGTGTGCAAGTTTTTCTATGAACATATGTTTTCAATTTTCTTGAGTGTATACTAGGAGTGGAATTTCTAGACCATACAGTAAGTCTATGTTTAACTTTTCAAGAAACTGCCAAGCTCTTTTCTTAAGCAGATGCAGCATTTTACATTCCCATCAACAGCGTATGAGGATTTCTCTACATCCTCACCAGCGCTTCCTGCTTTCTCTTATTTTGATTACAGCCATTTTATTAACTATGAAGTGGCGTTGCGCTGTGGTTTTGATATGCAGTTCCCTTTTGACTGATGATATTAAGCTTCTTTTAATGTGTGTATTATTTCCATACTTATGTCAGATTTGTGACTTTCAAATACTAGCATGTTTAGACTGTTTTCTTACTTTCTTGAGATATACAAGTCTTGTATTTCTTTGTTAAATATATTCCTTTTCAAGCAATTATAAATTAATTCTTTTTAAAATTTTGTTTTCCAACTGTCCAGTTCTAGTGCATAGAAATTGATTTTAATTTGTTGGTTACACATCTTTAACCTTGTGTAACTATTTTATTAGCTTTAATAATTTTGTGCTGCTTGCACATATACATGTATATGAATTCCTTGGGATTTTCTGTCTATAAAATCATGTCTATTCTGCAAAGAGAAATAATTTCCTCCTGATTTTCCCATCTACAGGTCTTTCATTTCTTTTTCTTACCTAACTTCTCTGGCTAAGACTACTGGTATAATGTTGACTAGAAGTGGTAAAAGCAAATGGGTCTTATTCCTTATCTTGGAGAGAAAAGATTCAGTTTTTTCCCACTAAACATAAAACCAGCTGTGGGTTTTGAGTAGATGCCCTTTATTGAAATGAGGAAACTCATTTTTATTCTTCATTTGTTGATATTTTTATGATGTATGAACATTTGTTAGATTTTGCTGAAAATCTCCATAATTAGTATTTCTATTTTACTTGTGTTTTGAAATTTTGTACAGTTTATTGAAATACGTCTTTCATTTCCTTTTAACTCATGTGTTAAGTTTTATTTTCTTAGTCTAGTGTCTTTAGCATCACAGTTTTTCTTAGGCTTGTGTGTGCATGAGTGCTGAGCTGTGCTAAGTTGCTTAGTTGTGTCCAATTCTCTGTGACCCCATGGACTTAGGCTTTCTTATTTTTATTTTCTTATACTTGTCTTCTTTCATTCTTGAATTTCTTCTTCTTTTATTAATGCCCGAACATAATGTTGTATACTTTTGTATTATTTTAAAATTTACTTTAAGTAAATTTTAAACTTCCTATGTTTTAGATACAAGTTTTAATCTTTTCTTAGAATGTTACTATGTGCTCAGACAACAACCAACAAACAAAAATTAGTCAGTTTCTGACTTCAAGACATTTACTCTCCATTAGTAACCATATTTCAGTTGTTCTTTACATGTTTTCATCTTAACCTTTACTCTTACAGAATTTCTTATTTCTTTTACTCTATTATTGAAGTTGTACATTAATGATAGATAACATTTTTGATGCCTATTAATATGGGAGGGACTGTGCTTATCCTGTTTCATAATTGATCTCTTATACACCATCATGAGTTAGATACTATTACCAACTTGATTTTGCATGTATTGAGATTAAAATCCAAAAATGCCATTAAATTTACAAAGGTTATATAGCAACTAAGAATGAGATCTGGGATAAAACTTGCTCTTAACCATCATAATTTCCTGATAAACATTTCAATTAAAGCCAAGTATGGTTAAATTTGTAAAGCCTAACTCCAGAGTTTTGTAACAGACTGTACCAGGCATACCAGTTCCACAATTCTTGGAATAAATGTGTTTTGGCTTGTGGTAATATTATGTCAAGTAAGATAAGATGCAAATATTTTTGTTTCAAACAACCTAGACCACATTAGAAGTCATTTCCCTTTAAACTATGTGCTTCTAAATCTTTCACATATTTAATCCACAGTGATCAAGAAAAATAACTAATCCAAATAGAGAGATTCTTCCATGATTTGTCTGCCTATGAACATTCTCTCATAAGTACTAAGTTATTGACCAGGGATCCAGATATGGCATAATTAATAGTATTGTAGCTTAATTGGAGTAAGCTTATGCAAAATACAAGAGAACAAGAGCAACAATTGTGTATTTTCCATTTCAGCTTACAGCCTGGGATCTAGATCAGCATTTATATACCCGTTTGTCTTTAAAACTCAAGTCCTCAGCAATCTTATCCCATTCATCCAAATGTTTTCCTTTACCTATAATCAATGTTTTAATAACTGGCATTGCCACCCACTTAGTACCCATGCTGTAACCTGGAAAGTATGTACAGGTTTTTAATACTTTACCTCTGTTATCTCCTTCTAAGCACGTTCAATCAACCTACATCCTTTTAATTCATACTCCTAATCAGCCCTTATCTCATCTTTTGTTTTCATTTTCATGGCCGCTGCCCTATTTTGAGGCTTGTCATCGCGCCCACACACTTCCTTCTAGTCTTGTGTCTCTTCGGAAGCTAACCTCAAAGTTTGCTTTTCTTCTCCACCCTATCCATTCTCTATACTACTGTCATGATTATCTTTTAAAAATTCAAATTTATCCAGACAAAGTCTTCCAACATGATAGATAAAATTAAGAATTTTCATCATGGCATATACAGTCATCTATAATTTTGTCTCCAATTAACTGTCCATTCCCACTGGCTCTTTTTCTCACTTTGTGTGTGATTTTTAGATTATGTATTCTTTCAGGTCATGATGGCTTATGAGTATGAGTGAGCTCACATTTTAACTAATCAGTGACTTTAACAATCTGTGTTTACTCTTGCTAGCATCTATCATAGTGCTCAGAATATAGGTTGAACTCAATCTTAGTTCATCATACAAAGAATATCCTTTCCAGTGTACATGCAGAAAAGCATGATTTTGGAAACAAGTTAAAGACTTAAAAAAGACTGTTTATTTTCCTATCTTTGTTTCTATCAAGAAAATTTTTATGAATTTTATCAATTCACTATAAAAATATATGCATTCAAACTTAGATTTTAATAATTTAGAATTTCAAATATCATTACTGTGTGTCCAACTACAAATTGCAGAAAAAATTAATTTAGGTGACTATTATTATGAAGTAAGAGACTCTTCAGACTCCGTGCAATGAGTCATTAATTAAACATCTCATTTATCACAAGACTTAACTAGGAAAAACAAAGAATAAGAACTAACACAGGGTTCTGGTTTTGTTAGAAAAAAGTTCAAGGAATCTGTATTTAATCAAAACATACAAAACAATCTCCAGATACTGTCTGGCAACAAATTTAGGATTTGCAGAGCTGAAATGTTGATTTGCTTAGCTATAAATATTACCTTGATGAAAGACAGGCCTAACTCTGTCTTCTACCACTTTACCTCTGATAAGAAAGTTACCATTGCATGTGTTTTCTTAGGAACCCATTAGGTCTAACCTTTCTGGCAACATCCAGAGAGACATTATTCACTGTGAAAAGAGATATAAGATTCTACAAAAAAAAAAAAATACCTACAAAACAAAGGTGTAAAAAAATGAGAAATAGAGAGCAAGAACAAGAGTGAAATTTTTATTCAAATCTAAGGACTAATCCGCAGCTTTATGAAAAAAAAGAAAAGAAAACTTCTTTTGATGTAATGAGAATTCTGAATTCTCAAGTTTGGGCACAGGGCCTATTCTGTGATATGTTAACTAAAAGAAAAATTTTCTTTTCCAGGCATCTGTCTTCCTTTTCCATTTCCATGGCAAGCTGTTTCAAGGTGCTTCATGAAAAGCTACTCAAAACCAATGTGTTCTAAAAGCCACAAGTTTGATGACAGATAAAAGAGGCATGAGAGAGTTTTTGCATCTCGTCTTTAATAGATATCTTGAAAAGCCAAATGACTGAGAAAGAGCATGATTCATCCTCTGCAAATTCTGAAGCGTATGTTTAACTGTCACCTACTGCATTTTGCAGCGGTACCTATTCAAAAGCTCCCCCAAATATGCAAGTACCATTCTGAGAAGGGAGAAAAAACTGAGTCATGATAAATCTTACACTGAACTTTCTTTCATTTATGGAAATTTTGAGTGTTTAAATGCTACAGATATTCACATTTCTATTCACATTATGTGAAAACTCATCCAATAAGTCATCGGCTATACAGAACTTCCTGGAAATGAGTTATTCTGAACAGCTGAATGTTCCAGATGGCTTGGGGTTAACTCACTAAGTTCCAGCCAGAATGTAGCACTCATCTCCAAAACAGACCAGGTTTTATCCATCTAGCATTTTTCAGAACATAGACCATGCTCAGAGATTGGTTAAAATTTACAAAGTTTATTCTGTAAGTGTACACAGGTGCAAAGTATTTGATACAGTTCTCTGAACAGAGTGAACTCTTCAAAAAATAGCAATAATTGTCACTACTGCTACTTTGACTACAATTACTATTCCACAATTATTAATCTTTTGGGTGAATACTGTAGTAGAGACAGACAATTCTTGGATCATTTGACCAAAGACTACTCAAAACAAAAAAGAATTACATAGTCTAATTTGGTGGATAGAATATGCGACAGACTTTTATGTTCCCCCAAAATTCATATGTTGAAGCCTAATTCCCAATGAGGGTGGGCTTATGGGAAATGATTAGGTCATGAGGGCAGAAGTCTCTTGAATGAGATTAATTCCTTTATAAAAAGAGACCCCAGAGATATTCCTCACCTCTTCTGCCTTGCGAGAACACAGTGAAAAGATGGTCAGCTATAAACCAGGAAGCAGACTTTCACCAGACACTGAATCTGTGTCACCTTAAGTCTGGACTTCACTGCCTCTTGAACTATGAGAAATGATTGCTTTTTTAAGCTATCCAGAATATGGTATTTTGCTACAGCAACTCAATCATACTAAAACAGAATACATGGTGTTACACCATAGCTTTGTATAACTTGACATCTACCAAAGGATTAGACAACAGTACTCAGTGACTCTGATACAATACAGGGAAAATTAGACATTGTTACATTGATCCATCAGCATGTTACAGAAGTCTTCCTGTATGTGAATGCCTGTTTCTTCTTTTAAGGTTATCATAATTTGCAAGGCTTCTTTCCTTTATTATTTGAGAGATTTATGCCTACAGCTTAATGAAATGTTGACATATAGTAAGCACAAAAATATTTGTTTAATAGTGAATTCTGGAATGTCTTCTGATGCACTGTATTTGTACTCGAAATGCATAGGTTTCTCTACTTTCCTCTCTTCTGTCTTATTTTGTAATTACACTAGACTGATAAAATGAATCAAATCTCAAATAGTTAGACAATAGTGGTTTGTGTATCTTCAAAGGCATAATAGTTTACAAATATTCATTGTGATTGGGGACCATGTATTCAACTTTTTACAGAAGAGTCATTGTGGGTTTTAATCTACAGTAGCCATTCAATGTTCATGGACAAAATAAGCATAATATTGGTAGTGTTTTCTAATCATTTTCTTCTCCTGTTTCACTCCACATCATGATAACTACATTTTTTTTTATTCTAAGAGACTGAAGCTGTGAGATTCAGGCAGATTGTTGATAGGCACAGTCAAGGTACTGTCTCTTCTATGACATAGCTAATGAATTATTATTACTACCTCACCAAATTGTTTCAACCTTGTGGTTGATCTTTGGAGTGATCTAGACATGATTTTGAAACCCAACTCCATAATTTACTACCTTTGTAATCTTGGAAAAATGATATAACTTCCCTTATTCCCTATGAACAAAGTTCTTAAAAATATTAGGGTGTCAAGAAGATCAAGTGAGTTAATTTCCGGACAACCCTTAGGATAATGCTTGACACTTAATGAGCTGCTAAGCACCCCAAGGGGCCTTCAGGTACTGTATGTATCATTGCCTATGGGAACCATGTGAAAAAAATTGAGGCACTGCTCAGCCATTGCAAGATATTGCAATACTTTTTACATCACCATTTGAACCGATGAAAGAAGGGTTGGGGTTTTTTTGGCTCTTTGTTCATTGATCCTAGTTATTTCTTTATCAACATAGAGGCTTTTTGTTTTGTTGTGGTTTATTTTGTTACTATTAGAAAGAGAATTGTTCCTGGATCCTGAGAGTTCTGGAAAGCTAACCCCTGGATAGTTATAGCTTTAATTCACTAATATTGTACAAATTATCAATAACCAATTGCTTTAAGCCACCAGACTTCCCTGGTGGCTCATGGTAAAGCATCTGCCTACAATGTGGGAGACCCAGGTTCAATCTCTGGGTCGGGAAGATCTCCTGGGGAAGGAAATGGCAACCCACTCCAGTATTTTTGCCTGGAAAGTCCCTTGGATGGAGGAACCTGGTAGGCTACAGTCCATGGGGTCACAAAGAGTCGGACACGACTGAGCGACTTCACTTTCCACTTTCCACTTTCAATTGCTTTAAGTAGTGTGATTTTATTTTTATGCATTATTTTATAAACCAGTGCTTCTGATTTTTAAACATTATCAGCTTAGGTGGAGGGGAGAAAGAAGGAAAATATTCTTTTCTTTACAGTTATATATTTTATGTTTGGTTAAGCATTTTCCTGGGGTTATACTTGTAGAAAATGCATGTATCTTGCTTTCCATATTTAACCATGGGGTAATATATCTGAGGAGAAGCACAGTTTATCAGGAATGAGGCAAGGCATAAAGCTAATCATAGAAATCCATAAATGTTCTACTGAACATAAAGGATCACAAGAAAATCCTGCAAGCATCTGAGGTCACTTTTATTAAAGTCACACAGGATTTAAATAAAATAGTAAGGAAATACAATTAAAAAAATTCCACAGACTTTTCCAATTATTAAATTGTCTTAAATTTCTAAACACATAGATTCACATTTCGCTCTTAAGCTGGAATGTTCCAAGTTTCCATCCTGGGACCTCTTCTCTGTTCTCATTTAATGCATAGATGATTTCATGAAATCTTATGGAGAACTGAGAAAATACTTCCCAAATCCCAGTAAGCACAGGAAAAGTTATTTAATAACATTAACTATTAAAAAATGCAAATTAAAAACCACAATGAGATACCACTCCATACCCAACTAGAAGGCTAAAATCAAAGACTGGAAACACAAAAAGTGTTCATAAAAATATGGATTAGTTGTAACTCTCACACATCCTGGGTAAACAGTTTGGCAGTATCTTACGATGTTACATACACAGATGATATATCTCAGTAATTCCACTACCAGGCATCTTCCGAAGAGAAATGAAGGTGTATGTGCACAGAAGTACTGATACATTCATATACATTAATTCACAGTAGTGCAAACTGGAAACAACCCAAATATCCATCAGCTGATGAACACATAAACAAATTGTCATGTGTTTGTACAATGGTATACCACATAGAAATAAAATGAACAAGCTATTGATATATTTAAAATCATGAAAGTATCTAACAGATATAATGTTATGTAGAAAATGTCTAAGACAAAGGATCTGATTTCATTTGCATGAATTTCTAAACAGGCAAAACTGAGTGATAGTAAAACGGTTCAGATCAGTGGCTGCAGAATAAGTGTTGATTGGAGAGGAGTGTGAAGGGACTTACTAGGGTAAAGGGACTATTTGAACCTCAAATGGGATGATGAGTAGGCTTCCCAAGTGGTCCTAGTGGTAAAGAACCCACCTGCCAGTGCAGGAGAAACAAGAAAGGTGGGTTCAGATCCCTGGGTCAGGAAGATCCGCTGGAAGAGGAAATGGCAACCCGTTCCAGTATTCTTGCCTAGAGAGCCGCATGGACAGAGGAACATGATGGGCTACTGTCTGTAGGGTCGCAAAGAGTTGGACACGACTGAAGCGACTTAGCATGCACTCACGCAGAGGATGAGGCATACATGGGTGTCTATACGTTTGTCTAAACTCTTAACTGATCTATAATATTGAGACATATTGCATATACATTATTTGTGTTAGAATTTCTCCTACAAAGATCAATTAAATTCATTTTAGCACATTGATTCATTCAAAATCTGTTTTGTATTATACTAGGGATAACAATAACCCAAGGAGAGGTAATATCTTCTTTTTGCCTTCACAGGCTTCCAGAGTTGTAGGAAAACCAGATGTTAAAATATATAAAAAATAAGTGTGTATAGTAATCACAAACTGTGATGTATATGCTGTGAAAAAGACATACTGACTTATACAATAGCCTGTAACAAGGAATCTCAATCTACTCCACAGAAGTAGGGGCATGGTAGGGGTAGGCTGGCCAGGGAGGATGAAGATGTCAGGAAGCATTTGTAATGTTGCAGCTAAAACTGCAGAACCTGAAGTTAGACTCCCTGGGTTGGAGTTCTGAATCTATCATTCACAAAGTGTGCCACCTTGGGCAAATTCTCTAAGCCTGTTTCTTTATCTGCAGAACACATTAACAGTACCTATGGTAGAATTTATTTTAAGTATCTAGCATGACCAGACTGAGTTGAAATTGTGGTGGACAAAAACTGGTACTTTTTTCAGAAGGGAACAGAAGCTAAGTCTGAGTCAGCTGAAGGGAGGGTGGAGGTGAGAAAATAGAGAACATAACCAAGTTTTTTTAGGAGTTTTGCTGTGAAAGTGAGCAGAGAGAAGGGACACCGGCTGCAAGAGACTGAGGGAGAATTTCACCAGCATCTTTTTAGAGTGAGAGATGCTCCATTTTGCTTCCAAGAATGACCCATTTCCAAGGGGAAAACTGATGACGCAGGAGAGAGAAGGCGTAACTGCGAGAATGAAGTCCTTATGAAGGGGAGCAACGGAACAAAATAGTGCCCAACAAACCAGCTGAGGGGTACACACTGAGCTGTCTCATCTCTTAGTAAGCAAATGTGAAGTCATCAGCTGAGTTTTATCAAAAAAGTTTGAAAAAATAAAAAACTGTGAAGGTGTTGTCTAAAAAAGTAAGGGGAAATATCTACTGTGGAACTTGGGATAATTTTTAGTGCTTGTTTAATAATTTTGTCTTTCCTTCTACTCAAGTGTGACCAATCCTGTGGTTGTGAGATTTTCTTCAGAAACTTTTCAGCCACCTGGCAGCAAGCATACAATGATAGAAAGATGAGTATCGTGGTTTTACCAGAAGGTTACTAAAGAACAGGGAAGAGCAAGGTTAGCTTCGTTTGCAGAGCAGAGATCATGGTGCTTAGACCTTGTGATCTAAGCTTGATGGGAGGATCATTGGACAGTCGTGGGTCAGCAGGTCAAAGTTCCCGGTGGATCTGAAGGGTGGCTGGACTGATAGTACTAGCCCGAGTCAGGTGGAAGAAACAGATAACTTAATTGCTGGGCATTTGTTTTCATTTGGGAAATATTCTGTGTCTACTTTCTAAATAGCTATTTTGTTATTATTAGATAAGAAGCATTTCGAAAGTTGCTCTCAGAAGCTGTAACACTAACTCAGAAAAGTTTAATTTTTCAAATTTAATATTGAAAATAATTTTGCACTATTCATTTTTTAATGAGGTAACAAAGAGTTTCTAAAGAAATGGGGCTCTTAACACAGGTTACGGAACACTCAGACTATTCTTTCTCTTCTCTGTTCTGCCACTTCTCCTCTGGATATTGATTCTGCTCGCTGCCTTCTCCAAATTATGTTGAATAGGTGGAAGAAGACAACACAAACCATATATCACATGGTATTAATTTTAATTCCAGAAGTATTGGGTGAGGAAGATGAATTGTGGCCTAAAAAGATTTATAAAAATTATGTGTGGATACAGTTTACACATACTGACCTTGTTTTGAATCAGGACATAAGTATCTAAACAATAAGTAGCAAGGCTAGAATTTAAAATCATTTCTCATGAGCATTCAAAAAAAAAAAAATTACACTTGAACTACTGCCATACATTATCTCAAATTTGTCAGACATTTTCAGAAATATAAAAAGTAACTTGAAGATTCTGGTCAGAGGCAACAACAACAAAAAAATAATTCAGAATATTCCCAAGTTCTACTATCAAAAACTCTAGATTTGAAAATCAAACCAAAAGTAATTTTAAAATGAGAAAAAAAAATAAAGAGGAAAAGTTAGTTTAAAAAAATCTGGTTGGAGAAATGTTTTTCTCATTTTCTTAATATCAAACACAGACATACACATTCTTAACTTTTTGTTCAAAACTCTTCTTGTATCATATTCCTAGCCACGTACATGGAATCAAAGAACTATGACAACACTCTAATACTCGAGTTTTACGCCAATCTATATATTTAAAGCTTGAATACATATCTGCTACTTTTACTGGTATTAAAGGATCTACCATTTAGTCATTCAATTCCTTCTTAACAATGCTTTCTTGCTTTTTTGTTGTTGTCACTTAGTTACTCAGTTGTGTCCAGCTGTTTTCACCCTCACGGACTGGAGTCTGCCAGGCTCTTCTGTCCATGGCATTTCAGGCAAGAATACTGGAGTGGGTTGCCATTTTCTTCTCCAGGGAATCTTCCCTACCCAGGGATCAAACCCACATCTCCTGCTTTACAGGCAGTCTCCCGCATTGCAGGCAGAGTCTTTACTTCTGGGCCACCAGGGAAGCCTCTTCTTGGGGTTTAGTGTAGTGCAATTCACCAAGATTTTTCATTGAGACTATTGTTATTGTTGCTTGGAAAAATTTGGCCCTGGGTTTAAATCATAGCTCTGTAATATAATAACTGTGTGATATTGGGCAATTGATTCCATATCTCCAAGCCTCCAGTTCCTCTCTGTAAACTGTGGATAGTATTTGAACCTACCTCATAAGACTATTTTGAATACTAAATGAAGTAAAATATTTAAAGCATGATTTCTGCCACATAAATAAATGTTAGCTGATATATTATTGTATTATTCTGTATAATACGCACAAAGAGAGCCCTATTCAGAGATGTTATTATTGACATATCATATGTGAGAGGAAAGTGAAGATAAGTTAAGAAATGTGCCTCCCAGGCAGTTATATGGCCATTGAGTAGAACTTGGGTATGAGGTCAGTATTAGACTCTATGATTGAGAACTGGACACATGGAAGCAATCTATTGACTCAATAGAATGGTTGCTGTGATTGTTAGCATCGTATCACCTAGGATAATGTTTTAAAACAAAACTTACATGGAAAGATTTTAAACATACTTGAAAATAGAGAAATACAATGAACCTCTTTATACTACCATCCAGAGTCAACAATTATCAAAGATTTCAATATGGCATGCTTAGACGTCTCTTCCTCTATGACAATGTATTTCTCCAAGGAAAAAATACTCACAATTTCTAAAATGCTATGTGAGTTAAATATAACAAATTAAATACCAGTCATGTATTATTCAGCAGATATTTACTGGATTTCTTAGATGTACCAGGCATCATGCTAAGTGTTGGCATGAAATGGTAAAAAAGACAGACACCTCTCTGTCTAGAGAGATCTATTTGCATCATCACAACCAAATGTGTCTCAGAAAGCTGTAATTCTTTCATTCATGCAACTCATCAGTTGTTCCATAGTTGCTGAGGGGAAACATGGAGAACAGTGAGAGCACCTGACATCCAAACCTAAAGCTGTATTATGAGAGCTGTTATCGCTAAACATTAATTCTGCCAGTTGACTAGGGCTAGCTTCACTTTTGTGATTGCTTTTAAAAATCTCCAGTATGCATAACCTATTCTGCTTATATGTTAATAACAAATCCAGTTAGTTAAATCCAATCCAGTGATTCCAGATTTCCAAAAATCTATTCAGATTAGCAGTCATATTGTTTGTTATCTTACTGAAACAAAATCGTTTTATTAGAGCACAGAAAATTGTAGTAACACTGGTACAATTAGAGAAATATCACATCCAATATCTTTTATTTGTTTTTTTTAATTATAGTTGCTAAAATATCAGAGACCATTTCAAGCTAAAGATCCCTCCCACAGTTTTTCTGTTGTATTTGGAATTGCCATACTGTCTCCAGAGGAAAATTCTCTGACTTAATATTAGTGCCATGCTGTCCGTTGAGAAGTCAATGCCTTTTCTCTTCATCTTAGCTCTTCCTTGTGTTCCACAGTGTGGAAGCCTGAGAACTAGGTTTCTCAGATTTGTTGTCAAAGGAGTTCGAGGTATGATTTTTCCAATGAGTGGGGAGAGGCGGTGGATGAAGCTTGAAAGGCAAAAAAGAAGTAGATGCCATGTTATCGTTCTGGCTACCATGGGACTCTATGTGGGTTTGGACAGGTGGCATATTTGCTGCAGCTTCCGGGTATTTTCCTTAGAACAATGGCTTCATTGCTGAAGGGAATGGTGGTCACTGCTGTAAGTTTCTGTACCTTCCTGCATCCTTGGAGTGGTACTGAGATTTAGTGGTAGCTGTTCCTAATCTATGTTTCTCACCCCTTTCAATAGTTTGATAAACATTAATGTGCTGTATCAAATCCTTTTCTATTTAAGTCAAGTAGACAGAGAAGTTTCTGTTTTCCTGACAGGGTCTGGGCAGAAATTATCTCTATCAGAGGAAATGGAAATTGAAAAATATAATAGACCTAAAATTTTTTTAGAAATATTTTTAGGACCGTGTTATATTCATGTTGTGTTGATCTTTCATTTAGGCAAAAAATAGTATAGAATAAGCACTCCTTGAATCAATTGCAACTCACTAAACAAATATTTTTTGAATAAACTCAATATGTGGGAAAGAAAGGACCCACAGAGCTATCTTTAAAGTCTTAAAGATCAAAAAAAGGACATAAATTCATTTTGATTCTTGTTGAAATAATAAAAGTTGACAAAAAGAGAGGTATCATCAACTTACAAGTAAACTCCTTTTTATGTTTCGATATTTTATATTAAAAGTAGATTTGCTAATGTTGACATGTCTTCGTGGAATTTTTAAAAGATTTTTTCCAAATTGTATAGGAACTAAAGAAATGAGAGATTGTCTACCTGCCACCCAGAAGTGGAATATTATCAACTTCAAATAAGTTATTCATCTTGGTATACTGCTGCTTTATACATTAAAAAATTTGATCTTGGGTATGATCAAATCTACATTATATGTTGTTTGCAGAGAAGTTTTATTAATTGAAATTATTCTTGCTCACCCTCCTGAATGAATAATATATGGCTGACAGTCATCACACTCTTACAGGCCACAGTTGTTATGAAAATATGGTTGCTAGGATACCATCACTATTTCACTGTCATGTTACACCAGTCTATCAATTAATAAAGAAACACTCAAGTTAATTCTCAGTCACATTTATACATATTCTTAGCATATGATTTCCCTTATCTCCATGTGACATTTCTCCCTCCAGCATTCACCTTCTACTCCATAAAATATTAAACATGAGGTTATCACATCAGTGTACAAATTACAGCGATGATGCATGTCTTCTATTTAACCTTTCCATTCACTTTGCAACATGGTGAAAGTTCTTATAGCGAATATCTATGGGCAAGTAAATTATTTTTTAACTTCTCAGATTTATCAAGAAAATTGATGCTTGGGAAAAATACATGTATTGAATTGATATCTTTAGTCCTTTTTAGTTCTTTCTAAGGGAAAAAAGCAGAGCAGGAAATCACTTGAAAGTTACTCCTGCATCTTTAGATATTCATAACTATTCCCATGTTACTGCTTTGCATTTTAGGGTTAGATTCACAGAATATGTCTGAAGTGAGTCTCATAAATACATTTTTATGACTATCACATTGAAGTCAGAATCACCACACGCTGCCTTGAGTTGCCGCTTGACAGGACATTATACAAATAAGAGCAACGAATGAAACCCTCTGATATGATGAATTCACCTCTTTTATACCTGCTCATCTCAGTGCCTACTGAACCACAGTTCATGCTACCAAAACAAAATAAATAATTTTTATATTTATTTATATTAAAAAAGCAAGAAAACTGCATGTTTTGAAAATTGTCTGGCAAAAGAGAAAATACTGACTCTAATTATAGGCAGTATACAAACACCAGGGCTTCCCTGCTGGCTCAGCTGGTAAAGGAATGGCCTACGATGCAGGATCTTGCCTGCAATGCAGGAGACTTGGGTTCAATCCCTGGGTTGGGAAGATCCCCTGGAGAAGGAAATGACAATCCACTCCAGCATTCTTGCCTGGAAAATCGCGTGGACAGAGAAGCCTGGCGGCTTACAGTCCGTGGGGTCACAGGAGTCAGACATAACTTAGTGACTCAAGAAAAAAATATAGAAATCTTCTCAAGATTTCACATGGTTTTTATATCTTCTTTAAAAATTCCAGTAAATAAAAAGTTATTAATCTTGCTATACAAGGAAACTCAGTAATATATGGATTAGGTAATTTACAAAGTATTATTTAGTAAATTCAACAGCCAAGGATAGAATTAAGATTTCCCAATGTTTACAATAATTTTATTACTCCTTCAAGTTTAATGTCTGCATTTGAATGGTCTTATTCATATTGTTTACCCAGGAGAGTTGCAAGAAAAAAGGAGAAAAAAGAGGACACTGAATTCAAGGAGAGAATTGCTCAACTTTTAAGATGTTTTTAAGCATTTCAACATATTTTTATATTTATACATTAATAGTGATTTTATCAAAACCCAAACTGGCCATACAGATGTAATCTTTCAAAAAATCTGCCTGTGCCAAAGACTGTGCACAGCTGGTTCAATTCACTGAAGTATATGTGTGGTCCTTCTTTCAGGTCAAGGGAAAATATCTTTCTCTTTTTAAATTTCCACATGTGGTTTGGCAAATTATATAGTTAATGTAAGAATATATTCATGCAAAATGATACATATATTTTTTTACCAATCTTGCTGTCCAGTGAAATGGGTTAAAACAATCTTCTGACGAAATTTACTGATGTATTTGATGCTTTATAAATTTCTTCCAAGAGTTATTTACATGTATTTTGAGCATTAAACAACCATATTTTTTAAACTGAGAGATTCAGAAATTAAAGCAAATGTAAGCATAAGCTAAAGTAAGAATTTTTGATGGAATGAGTCAATTCAGAAATTTGTGTGCTTCATGTTGGTATCACTTTCCTTTTTAATCATAAATCACTCTTAATTTTTCCCTAGCAAAATATTATCAAACTTCATTTCTTAAACAAAATGTCCTTTTGATTCATCTTCATCCACACTTTGTCAAGTTCAATACATTTTAAAGAGTATCTTAGGGCATTGCAAAAACATTTTCCCCTTAAAACCCAAAAACGGCACTGGGTGGTGACTATATTCTGCTATGATTTTGGCAGGCTTAAGAAAATCTAAACACATTTTTATTTTCTTATAGGTTTCATTCTTTGTTTTAAATTTATCATGAAACTGAAAAATTATAGTGAGGAAAATTTCAAAATGACAAAGTTATGTTTTCATCTATACATTCCTTCACATTTTTTAAATATAAAAAAATTGGATTTAGGGTCCAACAAATAATTGTTTTACAAGGTTATAGCATGAACACAACTCTTCTCAATTTTTCAAGTGGCTCCAACTGTCATTCTCTCTAGATGCTACAAGGCTAGCATTTTATATGTGCTTTTTAAATTAAAGTATAGTTGGCTTATAATATTGTATTAGTTTTAGGCATACAACATAGCAATTTAATATATACATCCAAGTTATTATAATATTGTTGATTATACTCCTTGTGTTGAACATTGTATCTATGTAACTTATTTTGTTTATATCCAGTAGTTTGTACCTCTTAATCCTCTTCACCTATTTTGCCCATCCCCCAACCCTCTCTCCTCTGTCAACCACTAGTTTGTTTTATTTATGAGTCTGTTTCTATTTTGTTGTATTTGTTCACTTATTTATTTTTTTAGATTCCACATATTAGTGAAAAGACCCAGTATTTACCTTTCTCTGTCTCACATATTTCACTTAGCATAATACCCTCCAGGTCCATCCATGTTGTTGTAAATGGCAGAAATTTATTCTTTAATAGCTGGTGTGTGTGCTTGTGTGCTAAGTCACTTCAGTCAAGTCTGAGTCTCTGCAGTCCTGTGAATTGCAGCCCTCCAGGCTCTTCTGTCCATGGGATTCTCCATACAAGAATACGGAGTAGATTGCCATTTCCTCCTCCAGGGGATCTTCCTGACTCAGGAATCGAAACCACGTCTCTTATATCTCCTGTATTGGCAGGCAGGTTCTTTACCACTAGCACCAACCACATGGGAAGCCCAATGGCTGAATGCTGAATGTGTATGTGTGTGTATATATATATCTTTTAATTTAAAAAGCAAACCTTTAATTTAAAAAGCTAGCCTTGTAGCATCTATAGAGAATGACAGTTGGAGCCACTTGAAATATGTATAGATATAGATATGTACATATCCTACATCTTCTTTAATTATTCATCTGTCCATGGACAGATTGCTTCTATATCTTGATTATCGTAAATAATGGCCTAAATAGGCACGTTTCCAAAGAAAACATACAGATGGTAATTGTTCAGTCGCTAAGTTGTGTCTGAATCTGAGACCCCATGAACTGCATCATGCCAGGCTTCCCTGTCCTTCACTATCTCAAGTAGTTTGCTCAAACTCATGCTCATTGAGTCAGCGATACCAGCCAACCACCTCATCCCCTGTTGCTCCCTTCTCTTGTCCTCAATCTTCCCAGCATCGGGGTCTTTTCCAGCGAGTTGGAGCTTCACATCAGGTGGTCAAAGTATTGGAGCTTCAGCTCAGATACAGATGGAGCTCTAATACAGATGGTAATAGGCACACAAAAAGATGCTCAACATCACTCATCCTCAGGGAAATGCAAATAAAAAACACAATAAGATATCACCTCACATCCGTCAGAATGGCTGTTATCAAAAGGACAAAAACAAGTTTTGGTGAGGATGTGGAGAAAAGAGAACCCTCGTGTACTGTTGGTAGGAATGTAGATTTATGCAACCACTATGGAAAACAGTATGGAGAAGCCTCAAAAAATTAAAAATAAAACTGCAAAATGATTCAGCATTTCAACTCCTGGATATTTATCTGAAGAAAATTAAAACATTAATTTTAAAGACATAAGATTTGTCCTTTATGTTCAACAGTATATCCTTGAAAGTGAACGAAAGTGTTAGTCACTCAGTCGTGTCTGACTCTTTATGACCCCATGGACTGTAGCCTGCCAGGCTCCTTTGCCTGTGGAATTCTCCAAGCAAGAATACTGGAGTGGATTGCCATTCCCTTCTCCAAGGGAGTTTTTCAACCCAGGGATTCAACGTGGGTTTTCTGCATTGCAGACAGATTCTTTACTGTCTGAGCCACCAGGGAATATCCTTACTAACTCAACATATTAGATCTTCTTTTTTATAGCCTATTTATTTTCCTAAACTCTTTTTTGTCATAATGTTCAGCTCCCAGGGCAGAAGTGATTCTCGTTCTGCTTATTTCATCTTGCCATACTCCTAGGCCAATAATTCCAAATTGACATTACACATGGCATTTTTCCTGTTCAACTCAAACAAATATTTATTAGCGACCTACTATGTGTCATCTCCTGCAGGAGGGCATGGGAACCCACTCCAGTATTCTTGCCTGGAGAATCCCATGGACAGAAGAGCCTGGTGATCTATAGTTCATAGGGTCACAAAAAGTCAGACGTGACTGAAGCAATTTATCATGCATGCAGGTATGTGACATAGACATTGACGGTAGGCTGCTCTGCTCCCCCACTTTAATTTAGGTACCATTGTTAAAATGATATGCTTGGCACTAAATCACCAACTCAGATTTAGGTGGGTGGGATCAACATTGCTTTCACTTTAGGCAGCTGTGAAACAGAGAACAATCATTTAATCTCACTTCACTTTTCAATTACAAATGTCTCCCAAGTGTTACTTCCAGTTTATCTCTCTGTGTATCAGTGAATAAAGTAAAAGAAAAAAAAATTCAGTAGACAATGGAAAGACATCTTTATAAAGTGCTGAAAGTGTGTATGGTCTGTGGGAGAAGGGGATTATTGTTGTATGCAAATATATGAACATGTAAATGAGAAATAAGAGAATGGAGGTCAAAAAGAGAGGAGAAAGAAAATGTCAGGAAAATATTTTATTTATATGTGTATTTTTATCTGATTTACAATTTTGATTTTCATAGTAGTAGTAAAATATTTTAGAGTTATAATTCTAGAAATGATAGAATTCACATAGAGAGTCAGTGTGATAAGTAATTCTTATGGAGTCAGTGTGCTCAATATCTTACAGCAAGGATAAGGTACTTCTTTCTGTAGATTCATGACCGAAACATACATAGTACAACATATAACAGCCTTGCCAGTGTTGGACTTATTTTTAAAACAAGGAATATAGAAGCCATATCTGAATATTCTGCCTGGAGATTCAGTATTCAAAGTCATGTTTGGTCTTGAAAGTCCCCCCTCCCCCACAGCACCCCCCCCCCATACTAGTTGAATACTAATTCAGTTCAGTACAAGTTCAGTATAGTTCAGTACAGTTCAGTCGCTCAGTCATGTCCAACTCTTTGTGATCCCATGAATCGCAGCACGCCAGGCCTCCCTCTCCTTCACCAACTCCCGGAGCCCACCAAAACCCATGTCCATCGAGTCGGTGATGCCATCCAGCCATCTCATCCTCTGTCGTCCCCTTCTCCTCCTGCCCTCAATCTTTCCCAGCATCAGGGTCTTTTCCAATGAGTCAGCTCTTCACATCAGGTGGCCAAAGTATTGGAGTTTCAGCTTCAACATCAGTCCTTTCAATGAACACCCAGGACTGATCTCCTTTAGGATGGACTGGTTGGGTCTCCTTGCAGTCCAAGGGACTCTCAAGAGTCTTCTCCAACACCACAGTTCAAAAGCATCAATTCTTTGGTGCTCAGCTTTCTTTATAGTCGAACTCTCACATCCACACATGACCACTGGAAAATCCATAGCCTTCACTAGATGGACCTTTGTTGGCAAAGTAGTTTCTCAGCTTTTTAACATGCTATCTAGGTTGGTCATAACTTTCCTTCCAAGGAGTAAGCATCTTTTAATTTCATTGATGCAGTCACCATCTGCAGTGATTTTGGAGCCCAGAAAAATAAAGTCAGCCACTCTTTCCACTGTTTCCCTATCTATCTGCCATGAAGTGATGGGACCAGGTGCCATGATCTTAGTTTTCTGAATGTTGAGCTTTAAGCCAACTTTTTCACTCTCCTCTTTCACTTTCATCAAGAGGCTCTTTAGTTCTTCTTCACTTTCTGCTGTAAGGGTGGTGTCATCTGCATATCTGAGGTTATTGATATTTCTCCCGGCAATCTTGATTCCAGCTTGTGCTTCATCCAGCCCAGTGTTTCTCATGATGTACTCTGCATAAAAGTTAAATAAGCAGGGTAACAATATATGGCTTTGACGTACTCCTTTTCCTATTTGGAATCAGTCTGTTGTTCCATGTCCAGTTCTAACTGTTGCTTCCTGACCTGCATACAGGTTTCTCAAGAGGCAGGTCATGTGGTCTGGTATTCCCATCTCTTTCAGGATTTTCCACAGTTTATTGTGATCCACACAGTCAAAGGTTTTGGCATAGTCAATAAAGCCGAAATAGATGTTTTTCTGGAACTCTCTTGCTTTTTTGATGATCCATCAGATGTTGGCAACTTGATCTCTGGTTCCTCTGCCTTTTCTAAAACCAGCTTGAACATCTGGAAGTTCATGGTTCACGTATTGCTGAAGCTTGGCTTGGAGAATTTTGAGCATTACTTTACTAGCATGTGAGATGAATGCAATTGTTCGGTAGTTTGAGCATTCTTTGGCATTGCTTTTCTTTGGGATTGGAATGAAAACTGACTTTTTCCAGTCCTGTGGCCACTGCTGAGTTTTTCAAATTTGCTGGCATATTGAGTGCAGCACTTTCACAGCATCATCTTTCAGGATTTGAAATAGCTCAACTGGAATTCCACCACCTCCACTAGCTTTGTTTGTAGTGATGCTTCTTAAGGCCCACTTGACTTCACATTCAGGATGTCTGGCTCTAGGTGAGTGATCACACCATCGTGATTGTCTGGGTCATGAAGAACGTTTTTGTACAATTCTTTGGTGTATTCTTGCCACCTCTTCTTAATATCTTCTGCTTCTGTTAGGTCCCTACCATTTCTGTCCTTTATCGAGCCCATCTTTGCATGAAATGTTCCCTTGGTATCTCTAATTTCCTTGAAAAGATCTCTAGTCTTTCCCATTCTATTGTTTTCCTCTACTTCTTTGCATTGATCACTGAGGAAGGCTTTCTTATCTCTCCTTGCTATTCTTTGGAACTCTGAATTCCAATGGGTATATCTTTCCTTTTCTCCTTTGCTTTTCGCTTTCTGTCTTTTCACAGCTATTTGTAAGCCCTCCTCAGACAGTCATTTTGCCTTTTTGCATTTCTTTTTCTTGGGGATGGTCTTGATTCCTGTCTCCTGTACAATGTCACTAACCTCCATCCGTAGTTCATCAGGTATTCTGTCTATCAGATCTAGTCCTTTAAATCTATTTCTCACTTCTATTGTATAGTCATAAGTGATTTGATTTAGGTCATACCTGAATGGTCTAGTGGTTTTCCCTACTTTCTTCAATTTAAGTCTGAATTTGGCAATAAGGAGTTCATGATCTGAGCCACAGTCAGTTCCCAGTATTGTTTTTGCTGACTGTGTAGAGCTTTTCCATCTTTGGCTGCAAAGAATATAATCAATCTGATTTCGGTGTTGACCATCTGGTGATGTCCACGTGTAGAGTCTTCTCTTGTGTTGTCGGAAGAGGGTGTTTGCTATGACCAGTGCATTCTCCTGGCAAAACTCTATTAGCCTTTGCCCTGCTTCATTCTGTACTCCAAGGCCAAATTTGCCTGTTACTCCAGGTGTTTCTTGACTTCCTACTTTTGCATTCTAGTCCCCTATAATGAAAAGCACATCTTTTTTGGGTGTTAGTTCTAGAAGATCTTGTAGGTCTTCATAGAACTGTTCAACTTCAGCAGTAGCTTTTTTTTTTTTTTCTTTTCAGGAAGTAATACAACAAAGCTCATTCATCTAAAATCAGACTGTGGACTGGACCTGGCATGATACTCTCAATCCCACACTGAAGGATGGTAAATTACTTTAGGAAATTTAGGGGACAGTTGTAAAAGTCATGAACTAAAGCATGTAAATCTAAATTATCAACATTGTACAGCTCTCCACATATTAATACAATTTTTGGTGTTTCAAAATCTCTCTGATTTACTTCTAGTGTTAGTCACTCAGTCGTGTCTGATTCTTTGCAACCCTGTGGACTAGCTGGCCAGGCTCCTCTGTCCATGGAAATTTCCAGGCAAGAATAGTGCAGTGGGTTGCCATTCCCTTCTCCAGAGGATCTTCCCAACCCAGGGATCAAACCTGGGTCTCTTGCATTGCAGGCGGATTCTTTATTATCTGAGCCACCAGGGAAGCCTGATTCACTTGTAATATCATGTGAAATCTACGACAAAAGATATAGCTAGACATATTCTGCTCCTTGAAAGTTCATGGTTTGTGGTTAAACAGATGGAAAAGTAAAGATATTTTAAAAACTGTAAGTTTTTATGCTAGAAATAAGTTTTATTATGCTAGAAAAATACTCTTTGGAAGGATGATGCTGAAGTTGAAACTCCAGTATTTTGGTCATCTGATGTAAACAGTGGACTCATTGGAAAAGTCCCTGATGCTGGGAAAGATTGGAGAAGAAGGAGAAGAGGGCATCAGAGGAGGAGATGGCTGGATGGTATCACTAATGCAATGGATGTGAACTTGGGCAAACTTTGGGAGATGGCAAGGGACAGAGAGACCTGGGATACTACAGTTCATGGGGTCACAAAAGAGTTGGATGCGACTGGGCAGCTGAACAAAAATAACAATGCTAGAAAAATGCTAATAGTCCCAATTCCACAATTATTTCTTTGTTTATAATTTGGACAGCAGAGACGAAAGCCATTTAGAGTATTTCAAGACTTCTGCTGATGTCTTCTCATCAAGAAAGAAATCCTCTTAGAACTGCTTTTGCTGAATTCCTTAGGTTTTACTCTTCCGGTACTTTAAATATATCCTGCCATTCCCTTCTGGCCTGCAGAGTTTCTACTGAAAGACCTGCTGTGAATCATATGGGTTTTCCCTTGTATATTACTTGTTGCTTTTCCCTTGTTGCTTTTAATCTTCTTTCTTTGTGCTTAATCTCTGTTAGCTTGATTAATATGTGTCTCAATGTGTTTCTCTTTGGGTTTATTCTTTAAGGGACTCTCTGTCCTTCTAGGTCTTAATTGACTATACAATCCTACCTCAAGGAACAGGAAAAGCATTGAACAGACAACCTAACTCTACATCTAGAGCAGCTGGAAAAAGAACAAAAAACCGCCAAAGTCAGCAGAAGGAAGGAAGTCATAGAGATCAGAGAAGAAATAAATGAAATGAAGGAAACAATAACAAAGACTAATAAAACTTAGAGCTGATTCTTTGAGAAGATAAACAAAATTGACAAACTGCTAGCCAGACTCATCAAGAAAAGAAAGGGAGAAAAATCAAATCAACAAAATTAGAAATGAAACAGGATAGGTTACGACAGACAACACAGAAATACAAAGGATCATAAGAGAATAGTGTGAGCAACTATATGCTAATAAAATGGACAGATTCTTAGAAAAGTTCAACCTCCCAAGACTGAACCAAGAAGAAACAGAAACTATGAACAAGCCAATTACAAACAGTGAAATTGAAACTCTGATAAAAAATCTCCCCAAAACCAAAAGCCTAGGGCCAGATGGTGTCACAGGGGAATTCTATCAAACATTTAGAGAAGAGCTAATGCCTAGCTTTATAAAACTCTTCCAGACTCATCCTATGAGGCCACAATTACCCTGATACCAAAACCAGGCAATGACAACACATATAAAAAAAAAAGAAAATTACAGGTTAATATCACTGGTGAATATAGATGGAAAAATTCTCAACAAAATTCTAGCAAACAGAATTAAGAAACACTTTAAAAAACTATACACCATGACTATGTTGGGTTTATTCCAGGGATGCAAGGATTCTTCAAAATACACAAATCAATCAATGTGATACACCATATTAACAAAATGAAAGATAAAAGCCATATGATCATCTCAAGAGATGCAGAAAAAGCCTTTGACAAAATTCAGCACCTATTTATCATAAAAACACTTTAAAAAATGGGCATAGAAGGAACCTACCTCAACATAAGAAAGGCCATATATGATAAGCCCATAGCAAACATGCTCAATGGCAAAAAACTGAAAGCATTCCTTCTAAGATCAGGAACAAAACAAGGGTTTCTACTCTCACCACTATCATTCAACATGGTTTTGGAAGTCCTAGTTATGGCAATTAGAGAAGAAAAAGAAATAAAAGCAATCCAGATTAGAAAAGAAGAAGCAATACTCTCACCGTTTGCATATGACTTTATACTCTACGTAGAAAACCCAAAAGAAACTGTCAGAAAATTGCTAGAGCTAATCAGTGAATTCAGCAAAGTCACGGGATACAAGGTAAATAGACAGAAATCACTTCCATTCCTATATACTAACAATGAAAAATCAGAAAGAGAAATTAAGGAATTAATCTCATTCGCTATTGCAACAAAAAGAATAAACTATCTAGGAACAAACCTACCTAAGGAGACAAAAGAACTGTATATGGAAAATTATAAGATACTGATGAAAGAAATCAAAGATAATATAAACAGATGGAGAGATATCCCATGTTCCGGGGTAGGAAGAATCAATATTTGAAATGACTATACTACCAAATGCAATCTACAGATTCATTGTGATCTCTATCAAATTACCAATGGCATTTTTTTTTTTTTTACAGAACTAGAACAAAAAGTTTCCCAATTCATATGGAAACACAAAAGACCCCGAATAGTCAAAGCAGTGTTGAGAAAGAAGAATGGAGCTGGAGGAATCAACCTTCCTGACTTCAGACTACACTACAAAGCTACAGTCATCAAACAGTATCGTACTGACACAAAAACAGAAATATAGACCAATGGAACAAGATAGAGAGCCCAGAAATAAACCCACAAACCTATGGGTACCTTATTTTTTACAAAGGAGGGAATAATATACAAATAGGAAAACATAGCTTCTTCAATAAGTGGTGCTGAGAAAACTTGATATCTACATGCAAAAAAATGAAATTAGAACATTTGCTAACACCGTACAAAAAGATAAATTCAAAATGGATTAAAGGCCTAAATGTAAGATTGGTAACTATAAGACTCTTAGAGTAAAACATAGGCAGAACACTTGATGACATAAATCAAAGTAAGATCTTCTATGACCCACACCCTAGAGTAATGGAAATGAAAACAAAATAAAAAGTGAGACCTAATTAAACTTAAAAGCTTTTGCACAGCAAAGGAAGTTAAAAACTAGATGAAAAGACAACCCTCAGAATGTGAGAACATATAGCAAAGGAAACAACTGACAAAGAATTAATTTCCAAAGTACACAAGCAGCCAATACAACTCAATACCAGAAAAACAAACAACCCAATAAAAAAGTGGGAAAAAGACCTAAACAGACATTTCTCCAAAGGAGACATATTTATGGCTAACAAACACATGCAAAGATCCTCATCATCACTCATTATTAGAGAAATGCAAATCAAAACTACAATGAGATACCACCTCACACCAGTCAGAAGGACAATCATCAAAAAGTCTACAAACAACAAATGCTGGAGAGGGTGTGGAGAAAAGGGAACCCACCTGCATTGCTGGTAGGAATGTAAACTGATATGGCCACTATGAAAGATGGTATGGAGAGTCCTTAAAAAACTAGGAGTAAAACCACCACATGACCCAGCAATCCCACTCCTAGGCATATACCCTGAGGAAACCAAAATTGAAAAAGATACATGTATACCGATGTTCACTGCAGCACTACTTACATCAGCTAGAACATGGAGGCACCTAGATGTCCATCGACAGATGAAAGGATAAAGAAGCTGTGGTAGATACAAACAATGGAATACTACTCAGCCATAAAGAGGAATGCATTTGAGTCAGGTTTATAGAGTGAGGTAAGTTAGAAAGAGAAAGAGAAATATTGCATATTGACACCTATATATGGAATCTAGAAAGATAGTACTGATGAATTTATTTCCAGGGCAGCAATGGAGAAACATACAAAAGGAACAGACCTATGGACATGGGGGCAGGAGAGGAGGGAGAGGGTGAGATGTATGGAGAGAGTAACATGGAAATTTACATACCGTACGTAAAACAGACAGCCGATGGGAATTTGCTGTATGACTCAGGGAACTCAAACAGGGGCTCTGTAACAATCTAGAGGGGTGGGGAGGGAGATGGGAGGGGGGGACATGGGTGTACCTGTGGCTGATTCTTGTTGATGTATGACAAAAAAACACAAAATTCTGTAAAGAAATTATCCTTCAATTAAAAAAAATAACAAAGTGGCAAAGAAAGAGAAAGAATTCCTCAACACTAAGTCTTTAAAACTTTCAAAAGTATTTTGGCCTTGGATTGAGTCTTCCATTCTTCGGATGAATAAAAAATATAGAAATTTTATTCATCTTTTATGTCCACACACTTACTCAGCAGTAGAGTCAGAGCTCAGAAAATAACTTGGTTTACCTGACATTGCACATTTCTGAATTCTGTAACTTACACTAGACTCAACGGAATTTTTAAAGTGTAATTATTTTTTCCTTATCCTTTTCTGCCAACACTTGAAATGAATTCAACTGCAATTGCATTAGCAGTTTGGACCTGGTGATAGCATACAGAAGTATGAAATTCAAGAAAAGTAGAGGAATTGTATGATATTCTATGACATTTCTTCTATTAAATTCTCTCCTGCTTTATTAGAATATATATATATATATAATTTGCTGATCTGCAGCATTTGGCCATGTCAGAAGCCCATACCTATGAGAATGATTTCTGTTGCCTTAAAAAAAGTATTTCTCAAGTCATAAATAAGCATGGTTTAAAAAAAGTTCTATGTGTCAATCAACTCAGAAATAAGTATAAATATTCACTTGTTAGTCTTCTGAAACCCTGAACTTTTGGACTTGTATAGCTCAAGGCTTATTGTTTTACAACATGTTTGTGAGAACATAATGGAAATGAAATTATTCATCTAATTTGGGAGACATGGCTGCCACATTTTGGTGTGGCATGTGGCCTTTTTATGTACACAATGGTGCCCTGCCATGTACCAGCTTTTCAGCACTGGCATGTCACCTGGCCTGTGGCATCTCACATTCTCATGTTCTCACACTTGTGTTATGGCCCAACCAACTTGTTTAAGCCAAAGCCAAAAAGCAGGTGGGGCACATGCTTGACAGAGACTGGAATGAAGGCCACATGCCTCTCCAAGTGCTGTAAACACCAGCGTTTGTTTGGAAATTTCATCTCCTGGTTACAATAAACAAGAACTTGATGGAGCACCCAGCAGAGAAGTGGCATGCTCTTCTCTACAAAAAGAAATTTTCCAGAAATAATGTAAGCTATTAGTGAAGTACGGAACAATTTTTCAAATTACCTATTTACGGTAGAACTCTATTTAAATATAATGCAATATGAGGCAATCTAATAGCTTATGATGCAACATGTAAAATGGCATGAATATGAATAATCATTTATATTGATCAAGTTCAAAGAGCAAGCCTTGGAAGGTAAATTAATATTAATTGCATATTGAAAGAACACAGCTCAAGTTTTGTGGAATAACTTTTTTAAAGGAAGATGTATACTTTTTTGTAAAAAAGATTAAAGTATAGCACACATAATGATTACCTTTTATCCCATCCTTACAATTATTCTATTCTAAATTTAGAGAAAATAGTTCTTTAATGTAAAAAAATAAAATCTAACTAACTGCATAAAAATGAGATAATGTTCAGTACTATCAAAGGTTTCACTATTGTACAAAGACTCTAATAACTATTGATGAACTTAGATATGACATGACAACTTGATTTCCACCCTTAAATGGTATGCATAAAATTCTGGACTAATTAGCTCATGATTTAGGATTAAAATTCTGTTCCTCTAAATTGGATTATATACTCTTTAAATATTTTGGAGGGAGGAATTCTCTTCTCACACCTGAGTATTACAACCATATATTTTCAGCTCATTTATACTGGTCCATTGATATTAATTGATCATGTGATAATTTTGTTTTCATGTAGGACACATTAAGAAAACATAGTTATATGGAGGATATGTTCAGATTTATTACACACACACACACACACACACACATACAGAATTTCATATACCAAGATTTTAATTTGGAAGTGAGTAGTCAGTTAGACCCTACACCCCAGCTCTGCTTTATAGGTTACTTTTAACTAAGCATCAGGTTATACAGTGATGAATACTTAGAAAAATTGTACAAAGATTTGTCCTTCCACAATTATGGTGACAACCAAGTTCTAAATCAACTGCTGATGCCAGTTCAGAATTATCAGTTTTCTAAGTTGTAACATGCAGTAAAATTGTCTTGAGGATACTTTAGTTTTCATGTACAAGGTGGAAGATCTTCTCTGATTTTTATTAATGAAGTTTCCATCCTTACTGCTGAGAGCATAGATTAGATGACAAAGATAGATGAAACTCATTGAAGGTAGCAGAAAGAACAGGAATGGTGTCATTCCCTTCTGTTTTCTTTGAAATTAAAGCACATTTCCTGTGAATTTCAATTATAACGTTAACAGGAATTCTGAAGTAGGAGTGAGAAGTCCTTTAAAGCTTCTTTAAGGTGAATAGTTAACAATGGAAAGATTTTTCTCTTTTGATTTTTTCCCCTTAGATTTGCTGCTAGATCTTTTGTGTATCTACCTGCCAAACTTTTACTAACTTCCATGTGTAAAATATTACATAAATTAAGTTTTGCACATTTAGCCTCTGTTCTTAGAAAAAAATGAGATAGCCACAATACCTGCCAAATTACAGTAATTCCAATAACAGCTATCAGGTATTAAAAGTGATAAAGAGCATATCTTGATGGGGAAAGCTTTACTTTATAAAACTTCACGAAGGAGACACTTCAATGTCAGTGGAGATTCGACAGAGAGGGAATGTGGAGACTATTTTAGGCAAAGGGAACAGTTTGAGGGGAGATGTAAATGCCCACTGTGTGCTTGAGAGTCACCAAGAGCTCAGTGTGTCACCTGAAAATAGCAGGAAAGCGGGGTGAAATAATATCACGAGGCCGGGTTGGCCCAGATCGTGGACCGTCCAGAGACCAGGATGAGGAATGTACATAATGGGCAGAGGGGAAAAGACTGAGGATCATTCGGGATTGGAAAGTGAGGTTCTTGAAGATTTAGTTCATCTCTGTTCAATGGAGGATTTAATTCAGATGTGGAAAACAGTAAGATAGTATTGTAACCTCAATCATGTCTAATGGGGTAACAATCAGATCTGAGGTCAACTTTGGCTTTATAAGCAAGTAGTTATGTAACTTGGGCCAGAAAATTAACCTTTTTGGCCTTAGTTTCCTGATCTACATGACCTTTAAGTTTCTTCCAGAAACCAACATTCTACAGTTCAAGGTAATATAGGGCCTGGACAAGTACAACATAAGTAGGAATACAGACTAGAAAATGGGCATGAAGCATCATGGGGCCTCCATTGATATTTGGGCTCCAGAGTTCTTCAACATGAAAGATTGGCAATCTCCCAGCATCGAGATATTTCTGCATCTGTCTCCCACCCACTAAATTTGAGAACATCTCCCAGTCATTATGACAATACTAAAGTCTCTCATTTTCCAAATTTAGAGGATTATGATCTCTGGGCCACCCCTATTCACCAGTCCACACATAATAACCATTGTAAGTCTATTTTAAGTAATATTTGAATATATTTGGAGTAGTATTTGGATATTTAGAGAACTGAGACTGGCGGTGTCATAAAGAGTCATGGAGGATTTAAGAAGAAAAAGTCATGTTGGAAAAGACTACATTTCATATTGAACACACTGAATTTGTGGTGCCAGCGGGATAGCCAGATGCCCATTTGTACTTTAGCAGTACGGAGATAGGGAAAAAAATAGCAATAGCAATTCAATAATTTGTCTATTCAGCTTTAACAGAAGGAGGATATGGTTCTTATTCAGATATTTCAACATTTTATTAAATGAAAGGTAGTAGTTTTGCCTTGCTAGAATCTGCCTGCTTACTCTACTCAAATTTAAGTTTACTTCAGAACTACCTTTTGGACTTCCAAGGGAGTAAAAGGAAATGACCATCTCTTGGGAACCTACCTGCGTCAGATGTTCACCAGGCATTTTGCACATATATTTGTCATTATCTAGGAGATGTTGAATACCTTGCTCAAGAGGATACTAACAGTTAAGTAGTAGAAAAGTTTCAAATCCAGTTCTGTCCAGTTATGGAAGCTGAGTTCCTTTCACTACAACAATGTGACAGCTGATTTGAATTTCAAAAATCCATGCTGACATGCAAATTGGTATTCATATATTACTCCTCCAAGGCATTCTGAGGCATACTGCTCAAGGCAGAGTGACTGGTGGGAATCTCAGGCACCGTGCTAGGTGGGTGAGTTGCAAACCATTTTGTATGTGAATCCATCAGGGAACACAACTCCAGTTTGATCAAGGATAGGATTATTTAAACTTGTTCATTTCACTTACAATACCTTCCCAATGATGGAAATAGGCCCTTTTTTGAATCTTGTAATAAAAATCTAAGATCAAAGTCCATTCCTCAACATTATGGGGGACTGTTTTTCCTAAGCTTACTCTTAACACAATATCCACCAGTGTGTCTGCTTGTTTGTCTAAGTATGGCTTTAATCTACACATTTTCTATTTGACTATGCATAGTGTTGGGCTTCCCTTGTGGCTCAGCTGGTAAAGAATCCACCTGCAATGCAGGAGACCTGGGTTTGATCCCTGTGTTGGGAAGATCCCCTGGAGATGGGAAAGGCTACCCACTCCAGTATTCAGGTCTGGAGAATTCCATGGACTGTATAGTCCATGGGGTGGCAAGGAGTCGGACACGACTGAGCGACTTTCACTTTGACTTGCACTATGCATATTGTTAGTGTGATTGCTGCATCTGTATGTGATGCTTTGGAGATGGCAAGGGCTCCATGACTTTTGAAACTGTTGTCCATGGCCCTAGTTTCATCTAGTGTTTTGAAATCACCTCCACTTCCCTCAACTTACAACGCATTGTGTTTTTTTTCTTACTAGCTCTCTTTTAGCTATAATCATTTTCTTACTTCCCTGGTGGCTCAGACGGTAAAGCGTCTGTCTACAATGCGGGAGACCCGGGTTCGATCCCTGGGTTGGGAAGATCCCCTGGAGAAGGAAATAGCAGCCCACTCCAGTACTATTGCCTGGAAAATCCCGTGGACTCAGGAACCTGGTAGGCTACAGTCCATGGGGTCGCAAAATGTCAGACACGACTGAGCGACTGCACTTCATTTATCTTATTCATGGCATAATGCAGGACACACAAAAAGTTGTGTTTCAAAACTCTTGGTTTTGATGTTGCCTCTCACACCTTCCTGTCACCTGGAGCAGTGAATTAATTTGTTTTTTATCTGTAAAATTGGTAGTCATCATTTTTTTCCCTTTCAATTTAATAGGCCATAATCTTTGGATCGTAGTTCATTGGTGGATAAGGAGGGATATTTGGTAAAAATAAATAAATGTGACTGACTTAAATCACCCCTATATATGCCTGTTGATGATTAAAATTAAAATTTACTTTCAATAGTTACATAATAATACTTTGGGTACAATAATATAAAGAAGAGATTATATAATTCAGTGCATTTATGAACACGGCATCAGCAGGGGTGACAAGTTGACCAGATTGAGTTCAATTGGTTGTTAATGTCCCTTCTCCTGTGTATTGTGGTTAAATGAGAAAAGGTATGTTTAAAATTGCTTCCACATTAAGTTTCAGGAAGAAAAATCTGTCTTGTGGTAGTCTCGGGTGTCTTGTAGTAAATCATTCAAGGAATGCTTGTTTCTTGAAAGATATGAAGTGGACTTTTAAAAATACTTATGTGATCCAGGTGAAACGAAAGAAGAAAAAGCTGCTTTTGTCACATGAATTAGTCCCAGTGAAGATTCGAAGGTGAGAGAAAGAAAACCAAAATATAAGTTTTCTCACTTTGAGAAGTTACCATAAAATGTGTGCTGTGCAGTGCTCTAAGTCACTTCGGTTGTATCCAACTTTGTGCAACAATATGGACTGCAACCCACCAGGCTCCTCTGTCCTTGAATTCCCCAGGCAAGAATACTGAAGTAGGCTGCCATGTCCTTCTCCAAGGATCTTCCCACCCCAGGGATTGAACCCGCATCTCTTAGTCTTCTGACTGGACAGGCAAGTTTTTTTTTTTTTACCACTGGTGCCACCTAGGTGCAGTCAAGCCCTAGGAAATCCAGTGAGGTTATAACTGATTATTCCAAAAATGTCCTTGTTCCTAAAAGCAAGTAGAATTAAAAATGAAGGCTGAAACAGAGCTAGTCCTATCCTTAGAGAGAAGTAGCCAAAAATGACTTTCAGCTGGAAGAAGTTCAACATAGCTCCTTCTACTTGTTCCTGGGCAATGCCCGATCTGGATAGATCTATTAGTTAAATCTGCATATACATGCATATACATTTATATATATGTACTTTTAATCATTTGGATTTTGACTTATTTTATGTCAAAGAATGATTCATGTTTATGTTTTATTGCAAGAAACAGTTGTAACTTCTCACTGACTGTTAATGCAAAATTAATCTAATTGAAATATTTAATGAATTTAGGAGTATATTTTCAATCAATAATTTCTGACATTTTACACATGGTCATAAGATTCTGGAAAAATCAGTATTTTGTTTAAGATATGTATTTATGTAGGAAAGACAATGTAGCAAATGATTTAAAGTGTGTAAGATCAGAAGTTAACTCTGAAAGTCACACTCCTAGGGTTGCAATATAAACACAGCAGCAAATATTCAACACACAGTATATTTCATTATTTCCATTGACAAGTTATTTTCTACGTATCCTTGTCATGGATTTCCCTGGTGGCTCAGAGGTAAAGAATTTGCCAGCAACGTAGGAGACCCGGTTTTAATCCCTTGGTCAGGACAATCCCCTGGAGAAGGATGTGGCAACCCACTCCAGTATTCTTAGCTGGAAAATCCCATGGATAGAGGAGCCTGAAAGGCTACTGTCCATGGGGTTGTACAAAGACACGAGTTAGCAACTAAACAACAATCTATGCCATATATAATCAGAAATGTTAGCTTCTGGCTGACATAAGGTGTTCAATATTTTGAGCTGCCTCACCCATTGAGACTTTAGTAAAATTTTGTCTCAAAATTCTGCTCCTAATATCTTCTGAGATTCATAGTGTGGGGGTTGATCATACTACATTTTACCTAGACACTGTTGTTCTGCATTTCTCCTAAATCTTTAATTGCTTTCATGTCTTATAGCTTTCAGCTACCCTGGTCTTTCTCCCCTGGGTAACCCAGTTATAAAACAAAATCCCTTTACTTGATTACTTTCATATACCACAGAGAGAATTGTGAATCTACACGCAAAGAAAATCTGAAGCTCTCATCTGAGTGTTGTGTGCATTTTGAGCATTTTCCTGATGAGTATTAGACATTCCAACTGCCATTCTCACGATGGGAATATCCCATTAGCTTGTTCTTTGGCATCCTTGACAACCTATGGAACATCCCTGAATCCATCCCCAAAGGACAGCCTTTCTTCATTTCTGGGTCCCTTCTCCGCTTTCTCTTGGCTAGCTTTGTAAATGGAAAATCACTTCTGCCAAGAGATTTTACCTCATTTTGTATAACTCTTACTGAATTCTAGCACTGTTCTGAGGAATATCATTGCAGAAACAGTATAGACCCATATGTTATTTTGAGAAACAAAATAAAATGATATTTTTCTAAAATAATTCTGATGCCATCTTTAAGCTAATTGGTTTTTCGCCTCAGATTAGATGTGCACTATCCAAGGTTACACATGAACATAAACAAAATATCTTGACATATGTATTTCACTTTTCATCCCATTTTTATTCCACTCTTTAGCATTTTATCCCTTTATACTTGTTCAGTCACTAAGTCGTCATGCCCAACTCTTCACAACTCCAAGGACGTAGCACCCAGGTTTCCCCGTCCTTCACTGTATCCTGGAGTTTGCTCAGATTCATGTCCATTGAGTCAGTGATGCCATCCAACCATCTCATCTCCTTCTGCTCCCTTTTCCTCCCTCCTTCAATCTTTCCCAGCATCAGAGTCTTTTCTAACGAGTCAGTTCTTCGCAGCAGGTGGCCAAAGTATTGGAGTTTCAGCTTCAGCATCAGTCTTTCCAATGAATATTCAGGACAGATTTCCTTTAGGATGGACTGATTGGATCTCCTTGCAGTCCAGGGGACTCTCAAGAGTCTTCTCTGACACCACAGTTCAAAAGCATCAATTTTTTGGCGTTCAGCCTGCTGTGTGGTCCAACTCTCACATCCATACAAGGCTACTGGAAAAACCATAGCTTTTACCATATGGACTTTTGTTGGCAAAGTGATGTCTCTGCTTTTTAATACACTGGCTACATTTGTCATAGGTTTCCTTCCAAGGAGCAAGTGTCTTTTAACTTCACGGGTGCAGTCACTGTCTGCAGTGATTTTGGAGCCCAAGAAAATAAAAATCTGTCACTGTTTCCATTTTTTTCCATCTATCTGCCATGTAGTGATGAGACCAGATGTCATGATCTTAGCTTTTTGAATGTTGAGTTTTAAGCCAGACTTTTCACTCTCCTCTTTCACCCTCATCAAGAGGCTCTTTAGCTCCTCTTTGCTTTCTGCCATTAGAGTGGTATTATCTGCATATCTGAGGTTGTTATTTCTCCTGGTAATCTTGATTCCAGCTTGTGAGTCTTCCAGCCTGGCATTTCCCATGATGTACTCTGCATATAATTCCTGCTAAAAAATGTGAAAATGTTCAGATTTCTCTAAGCTTAATATGAATTACTAACTTGGTGATCCTAACACTCACTGCTACAATCAGTCTGTTTTCTCCTTGCATTTAATGATTGATCACTTAGCTGCCACTTTTCCTTACCAGCCTGTCCTTCCTTAATCCTCTTGACTTGGCTTCTATTGCTACCACTCTGCTGAAGGGATTTACCAGCTCTAGGCTACAAAAATTGTTTTTGCTTTTTTGTCTGTAGGACAATTCTTTTCTTTTTGGAACTGTAGTTTCTCTAGCATTTGGCAGTTGTAGTTATCCCTTACTTGATTTCAAGGGCTTAATATATCACCATCCCATGTTTTTCATCCTACTTTCTGTGCTTGTGTTTGCTAACATTCTCCTACTTCTATTCTTGCTCATAAATAACTCACCCACGTGTTTTGGTCCAACCACCACCTCTAGGCAGGCAATTCCCAAGTCACCAATCCCAGTCACAACAGCTCACCATCATTTCAACGCCACATCTCAACTCGCTAGATTCTGCCACTCAATGTATCAAAACACTGAACTCCTTGCTTTCAGACACAAATCTGTATTTTTTGCTTATTTCCTTATTGTTACTATTCTTGTCTGATACGTTTATTCACAATGTCCTTATTATATCTAATTGATCAAATCTATGGACTGTTCCTTTAACAATTTAACACACGACTTAAGTTAACTTTTCATCCTCTCCATTTCACCAAAGCTGGTCCCTAATCACTTTACACTTCAGTCTTCGTATCTTCTTCATTTGTAGCATCATTCCTCATACTAATCTGTATTCAAAAATTGCTGCTTAATTTTGATGTAATCTACACTTACCTGCAGTATCTCTCACTCCTCTCTAAGCAGCATACACTTACTTG
Source organism: Okapia johnstoni (assembly GCA_024291935.2). Taxonomy (NCBI): domain Eukaryota; kingdom Metazoa; phylum Chordata; class Mammalia; order Artiodactyla; family Giraffidae; genus Okapia; species Okapia johnstoni. The sequence continues at coordinate 8,702,239 of CM044309.1, forward strand.
TATCTATTTTCTCAAGTGCAGTTTCAGTCCCACTACTTTCTCTGATCTGGTGGTAAATTTCCATTGCCGTGTTGCTATGTTGGCCTCCTCTAAACACTTACAGGTCTTTTGTCAACAACTCTTCTTTCTCAGCAGGAACACTATTCTTAATAGTTCTTCCAAACGTCCACTACCTATTACCTCTAGTCATGGTATTTTCCCTGTGATGATCCTTCTCACTCACACTGACCACTTCACTAAAGATTTTCTCAACATTTATTTATCCCAAACACCCTATTCTGAAAAATTATATTTTAAGATGACCATCTTCTGTCTTTAACATGTCAAATGATTACAACGTATCAGATATGATCTTTATAAAGAATAACCCTGCTAGATTCCAAACTTCAAGGGACAAGTAGTATGTCTTCTTCATGCTTTCTAAACCTCATTATATCAACTAAAGTGAAGTGTATCCAACAGGTGTTAGACAATAGGTCCAGTATAGAACTAGGCAATAATATATTTCACACGGTGAGTCATTAAGACAGACACAGCTTTTCTGCCTAGAACTTCTGCCTTCCCTGTTACATGCCCCCACTTTTTAAAGCTTAATTATTAATGTGAGATAAATTAACAGAGTCAAGGTAGAGGAAATATGAAAAATCTGCATTCATTTTGAAGCCCACCCAAGCTGAGCAATGGAGGGGTGACACTCTGCACCAGCCAGCATATCTTTAATTTCTCTCTGCTCCAGCTCCCATTATCTCTCTACTGCCACAGCTGCATACTGCTATTGTCAGTGGTAAAGATGAGACGTCTCTAATTAGAGGGCAGGGTAAATTGCTTTTATCTACTTTTAACATGCTTTTACATGGCACCTTGTACACAAGCCTTAGCTAGGCAGCCATAATTTGAAAAGCAAATGAGTGCTCAGAGAAATACGGTATGTTTTTAAAAGAAAATTAAATATATAGAGCAGCAAAATCAACATGCTGGAGACTGCAGAATTTTAGAGCTGTCAGAGTCTTGTACCCTTATGTATCTATTGAACTAAAATGAGCAGTCAGGGCCCATATACATTGCTGAGTCCAGTGGTCTTTTCTTTCTTCTTCTGTTGGGAACACATGGAGAAATTTAAAGTCTAGAAAAATTATCAGTGTAAGAACCAGACTGATATTATTCCCTTAGTTGAGAAAAGGCGATTTTAGGTGAAAGGAAAAAATTAAGTCTTTCTTGATTTATATACAACTAATGAGCTTTATAATAAATAAAGCCATCATGTATGAATTTCTGCTTTTGCAGTTTTATTTCTTTAGCGGTCCAGAATATTTTCAACAACCAAGAATGTTACCAGTTTTTGAAAAATAAAAAAGAGAATTCAACCACAATTAGATCTATGGTGTAGTGGACTACGGTACCATTCAGAAGAAATATCTGACATTTATTTTTGCTCAGAATACAGATCCTATAGTTTGGAGAGTATGAGTCATGTGCAAACTCTATAGGCTCCTCTTGTTCTGATAATTATCACCAAAAAACCTCCCAGTGCTACTCTCTGACAGTATCACAGGAGATCACATTCTCTCTGCCCTGTGCTATCATGATAGCCCTTTCTCATTCACTATTCTCCAAACTTTGACTACTTATTTCCTTGGAGATTGTCTGATTACTGACTATAACTTTCAGGCTATAGAAACTGGCAGCTCTAAATAACTACTGGACTCCACTGTTTGTTTATTGCTACTTTGGAACAGAAAACCAACTGGAGTCCTTTAGTGCAGTGGGTAGAAAGGCTTTTTGACTACAAGAAGCTGGCACTGTAAACTCAGTGGTCCTGTCAGGGGAATTACCTGATTAGAGATCTCTAGTCTCTTCAGTTCCCATATTCAGGCATCCAGCATCACTCAGAGATTGCAAATTTCTCTTATTATCAATATACCATGAGTGAGAGGGTAAAATTTAAGGGGCTAAAAGTAAGGAGCATATTTTAAAAGTATATCTAATTTAACTATTTGAGTCATATGCAAGATTAGAACATGCGCTTCACTGCATTAAACACTACTTAGAATGTACTGATTTCTAGTTTGGCATTTGAAGTAGTCATTAGCATGGTTGGTTAGAGTTCTCTGCTTTCCATTAAAAGAGAGGATTGCATTTTCTGGCCCTCATGTGCTTAGATGTGTCGATGTGACCAGCACCAAAGATTCCTGAGCAGAAACTACATTTATATCTGATGTGAGAGCTTCCAGAACTCCCTCCCTGCCTAGGCAACCAATAATGTTCAAGGTGGTGGATGATCCATCAGTTTGGATCCTGAAGGGAAAGCAATGTGAAGAATTCAGAATTTCTGTGTTGATTGGGTAGCATGAGCAAGAAATAAAGCTTGCTGTTTTAAAACACTGAGATTTTGGTGTTATTTGTTATTGGAAATCTAGTTCACCCTAACTACTACTACATTATCGTTATTCACTTCACATTATTAACATGGCTCCATTTACTGTACTTGTTAACTTAGCTCCCTCAACACACTTTGATCATAGTACTTACTACCTAAACTGTATTTACATTTTCTCTCTCTTCTATTAGTCTATAATTTTCCTGAGGACAGAGACATTTCACTCACGGTTATCTTTTTAGCCCTTAATATATTACCTTTATATAGTAGACACTCAACACTGTTGAATCGAACTGAATTTATTTTACCTCATATCAATGTTTCAGCTCCGTGTTCAAATAGTGAATGAGCTAGAATAATGATTAATCTTAAGTAGACTTTTTTGGATATGTGCCTCTCCTAAGTTAAAAAAAAGCAAAAGTGATGAAGTCAGTTTGATACAGTAGCATGCATATTAGATTTACAGGCTGGGGTATAACTTCTGATTCTAGGTGGGTAACATTTGGTAATTTATTTTTTAAAATATTTGTTGATTGTCCACTTACTCTATGCCAGACAATATTCTAGACTTTGAAAATACTTAGTAATAAGTGTTCTGGTAGGACAAACAGATTGCATGAGTTAGATTTTCATCCTCTGACAAATGAGATAGTAACATCTACTTTACTTAAGAGAACTTTTGCAAGAAATCTTTAAAATGTTTGAAATCTTTAACAGATTTGTTATAAGGAACTCTTTAAAATATTTCAAAGAAAGAAATAATATACGTGTAAGAGTTGTATGAATTTCAAAACATTTTGTAAATAAAAATATAAGACATTTTTGCTTTAAAATTTTTGAACAATATACTCATTTCATGTGACTAATTGGGGTTCACAAAGAAATGACTTTAAAGTTATCTAGTAATCATTATAAAATTTTAGATCAGTCCTTTAGTTTGGAGGAGGATGTGTGTGTTAAGAAAACAACAGCAACAAGAACAACCTTAGTTAGACTGAAAAAAAAGTCCTAATTTCTAAGTAAAATCTTTTCCCTGAAGTGTAATAAATCTAGTAGAGAAGGGAGAAGACAATGATTGGGCCTGTCAGAGACACGAATTATTGAACTCTTTGGTCATAAGATGATTGATCCAAATGTGAATGATTCTTTCAAAGAAGAAACACTGAGTATAGAGAATCAATATACATTCAAAGAGTCAATATCTATTCAAAGATAAATTTATACTGAATGAGCTAATGTGTATAGCTAATGTATATAAACACTGCCGCCAAACTACCTAAAGTTTCCCAGGCAGCAGACTTAAAGAAGTATTCCCTAAACAGTGGTTTATTTCATAATATCTCAGTGGCAGGAATGAGCCCTCCTCACATGCTCCTAGAAAAATTTACACAATCACTTTGATATATCAAATTTTGAAATATGGCATCGGTGATTATCCTTGGCTTTCATCCATTTATTCACTCAATCATTGTGTGATTGAGTGTTCTGTTCCAGATAATAACCTTGTTGTTTTTGTTCAGTCACTCAGTCATGTTTGAATATTTGTGACCCCATAGACTGCAGCACACCAGGCATCCCTGTCCAACATCTCCCAGAACTAGCTCAAACTAATGCCCAATGAGTCAGTGATGCCATCCAACCATTTCATTCTCTGTCATTCCCTCCCTTCCTGCCTTCAATCTTTCCCAGCATCTGGGTCTTTTCTAATGAATTGGCTCTTCCCTGTGGCTCAGACGGTAAAGCGTCTGCTTGCAATGCGGGAGACCCAGGTTCGATCCCTAGGTTGGGAAGATCCCCTGGAGAAGGAAATGGCAACCTACCCCAGTATTCTTGCCCGGAAAATTCCAAGGACTGAGGAGCCTGGTAGGCTACAGTCCATGGAGTCGCAAAGAGTCAGACACGACTGAGCAACTTCAATTTCACTTTCATCATGTGGCCAAAGTACTGGAGTTTTAGCTTCAGCTTCAGCATGTCCTTCTAATAAATATTCAGGCTTGATTTCCTTTAGGATTGACTGGTTGGATCTCCTTGCAGTCCGAGGGACTCTCCTGAGTCTCTCCAACACCACAGTTCAGAAGTACCAAGTCTTCAGTGCTCAGCCTTCTTTATGGTTCAACTCTCACTTCCATACCTGACTACTGGAAAAACCATAGCTTTGATTATATGGACCTTTGTTGGCAAAAGAATGTCTCTGCTTTTTAATATGCTGTCTAATTTTCTTGAAGAGACCTCTAGTCTTTCCCATTATATTGTTTTTCTCCATTTCTTTGCACTGTTCACTTAGAAAGGCTTTCTTATCTTTCCTTGCAATTCTTTGGACTATATTCAGATGGGTATATCTTTCCTTTTCTCCTTTGCTTTTTGCTTCTCTTCTTTTCCCAGCTATTTTTAAGGCCTCTTTAGACAACCATTTTGCCTTTTTGCATTTTTTTTTCTTAAATGTAGTTTTGATCACTGCCTCCTGCAAATGTTACGAACCTCCACCCATAGTTCTTGAGGAATTCTGTCTATCAGATCTAATCCCTTCAATTTATTCATCATTTCCACTGTATAATCATAAGGGATTTGACTTAGGTCATACCAGAATGGCCTAGTGGTTTTCCCAACTTTCTTTTATTTAAGTCTGTATTTGGCAAAAGGAGTTCATGATCTGAGCCACACTCAGCTTCCAGTCTTTTTTTTTTTTTTTTTTGCTGACTGTAAAGAGCTTCTTCATCTTTGGCTGTAAAGAATATAATCAATCTGATTTTGGTATTGACCATCCGGTGATGTCCATGTGTAGACTCATCTCTTGTGTTGTTGGAAGAGGGTGTTTGCTATGATCAGTGTGTTCTCTTGGAAAAACTCTGTTAGCCTTTTCCCTGCTTCCTTTTGTACTCTAAGGCCAAACTTGTCTGTTACTCCAGGTATCTCTTGATTTCCTACTTTTGCATTCCAGTCCCCTGTTCTTTTGGTGTTAGTTCTAGAAGGTACTGTGGGTCTTCATAGAACCACTCAACTTCAGTTTCTTTGGCATTAATGGTTGGAGTATAGATTTGGATTACTATAATACTTAATGGTTTGCCTTGGAAAGGAACAGAGATCATTCTGTCATTTTTGAGACTGCATCCAAGTACTGCATTTTGGGCTCTTTTGTTGACTATGAGGGCTACTCCATTTCTTCTAAGGGATTCTTGCCCACAATAGTATATATAATAGCCATCTGAATTAAATTCACCCATTCTGGTCCCTTTTAGTTCACTGATTCTCACTACCATCTCCTGTTTGATCACTTCCAATTTGCCTTGATTCATGGATCTAACATTCCAGGTTCCTATGCAGTATTGTTCTTTATTAGCATCAGACTTTACTTTCACCACCAGACATGTACACAATTGGATGTCCTTTCTGCTTTGGCCAGCCTTTTCATTTCTTCTGGAGCTATTTCTCTGCTCTTCTCCAGTAGCATTTTGGGCACCTACCGACCTGGGGAGTTCATCTTTCAGTGTCATATCTTTTGCCTTTTCATACTGTTCATGGGGTTCTCAAGGCAAGAATACTGAAGTGGTTTGCCATTCCCTTCTCCAGTCAGCCACACTGGACTGTAGCCTGCCAGGCTCCTCTATCCATGGAATTCTCCAGGCAAAAATACTAAGTGGGTAGCCATTCCCTTCTCTAGGGGATCTTTCTGACTCAGGGATTGAACCTAGGTCTCCTCCATTGCAGGCAGATTCTTTACCATCTGAGCTACCAGGGACCTCATTAGGTATCACCCTTGGTCTTGTAAATACAAAGGTATGTTTCCCATAGTTTCTACCCTCAAAGAGCTCATGATGTTTTGCAAATATTTATTGCTTAGTACAAAGAAATACATTAGGTTGTACTTCATGAAACTCCAATCATGACAAAAAGATTTTGCTCTTAAGAAGCCTAAAAATCTAGCTAGATGTAAATGAAACAACTAGATATATAGTGTGACTTCTCCATACTTTACAAATCTCATAAGGAGTAGTAAATTGACCTCTAATATATAGTGAGACCTATCTGTCGGAGTGTATAAAGAGTCTTCCAAAAAAGTGAGATATCTCTAATAACACATGAAGCCCATATGAAACTTTGGAAAACTTTACAGCACCTTATATTGACATTTAAAAAATCTTCCTTTTCTCTGAGACAGGGAGCCAGCAGTGCAGATTAACCTAAACTCAATAAACAGAATAAACTGCTTAGGATTTGGTGGTGACAGTGTGAAATGACTCTCTTTGGCAATGTGGAGGCTGGTCTGGGGCTGGCAGGGGGCCAGACATCGGCTGTAGTAATGAGACACCAGGACAAGTGTGGGAGTAAGTGAAATTGCCTTCCGTTTTATTCTCTCTCCATCCTTATAGATGAAAGGGGTTTGATCATCCCCTAGCTCTCAGCATGAGTCCTGATTGGACTTAACGCTTCAGGTGGCCTCCCTTTGTCAAAGTTATTGATTCAGGAACAGGCTTGTAAGTCTGGCCTAAATCAATCAGTCATAATCTCCGGGTTATAGAATTTGGCTCAGAGAAGGATATATGATCTGAGTAAATCTAATCAGAGAAATACAAAGGACTCTGGTGTTTTGAGAAAGAGAAGGTATCTATTTTTTCTTAGGTATGAATCAGAAAGCACATGTCTCTGGGATCTACTAGAAACCACCTGTGACATGAGAGAAGTCATTTTTGGAGAGTGGGCATCATATGGAGGAGGGTAGAGGGTGGGGAATAACAGGGAAACAGAGTGTTAGATCATCAATATTGTAAACTCTGCGACGTTTCCACCATCTTTAAATATCCATAAAGTCCTCTTAAGTCAGTAGCGCTGTGAGAGAATCAGAGATAGACCTAATTGGATCTGTGATGGAGGAGGATGTGGCCCTTCCCCAACAGCTGCTGTCATCAGCAAAGAATAATTACACTAATCAGGAAGGTCATAGCTGTAGAGAGAGCTACCTGGGGAGGCAGCAGGCAGAAAGAAGCTGACTTCACCCATCATACAAGTAGAAGAACCCTGGGGCACTCAGAAATAGCTGGGCAACACTTGGCAACAAAATTATTGGGGACTTGCCATCATATATGGGGCTATTCAAGATATTACTACAGAGAGAAGGTTGATTTTCAATGTACTGTCTCAGGTGTGCAATGATGTGTACTCTGTACTTCCTATAACTCTAGCTTGCATCTTCCTCCTGAAAATTTAATATAGCTGATTTCAAATTTCCTTATTATTTTAAGTTACTTAAGGATTTCCCCTCATATAAATCCTTCATCAGTTAGTTCAGTTGCTTAGTTGTGTCTAACTCTTTGAGACCCCATGAACCGCAGCAGGCCAGGCCTCTCTGTCCATCACCAACTCCCAAACTCATGTCCATTGAGTCAGTGATGCCATCTAACCATCTTATCCTCTGTCGTCCCCTTCTCCTCCTGCCCTCAATCTTTCCCAGCATCGGGGTCTTTTCCAATGAGTCAGCTCTTCGCATCAGGTGGCCAAAGTATCGGAGTTTCAACATCAGTCCTTCCAATGAACACCCAGGACTGATCTCCTTTAGGATGGAATGGTTGGATCTCCTTGCAGTCCAAGGGACTCTCAAGAGTCTTCTCCAACACCACAGCTCAAAAGAATTAATTCTTCTGCATTCAGCTTTCTTTATAGTCCAACTGTCACATCCATACAGGACTACTAGAAAAAGCATATCCTTGACTAGACAAAGTAATGTCTCTGCTTTTTAATATGCTGTCTAAGTTGGTCATAACTTTCCTTTCAAGGAGTAAGCATCTTTTAATTTCATGGCTGAAATCACCATCTGCAGTGATCTGGGAGCCCCACAAAATAAAGTCAGCCACTGTTTCCACTGTTTCTCCATCTATTTGCCATGAAGTAATGGGACCAGATGCCATAATCTTAAGTTTTCTGAATGTTGAGCTTTAAGCCAACGTTTTCACTCTCCTCTTTCACTTTCATCAAGAGGCTCTTTAGTTCTTCTTCACTTTCTGACATAACGATGGTGTCATCTGCATATCTGAGGTTATCGATATTTCTCCCAGCAATCTTGATTCCAGCTTGTGTTTCTTCCAGCCCAGCATTTCTCATGATGTACTCTGCATATAAGTTAAATAAGCAGGGTGACAATATACAGCCTTGACGTACTCCTTTTCCTATTTGGAACCAGTCTGTTGTTTCATGTCCAGTTCTAACTGTTGCTTCCTGACCTGCATACAGGTTTCTCAAGAGACAGGTCAGATGGTCTGGTATTCCCATCTCTTTCAGAATTTTCCACAGTTTATTGTGATCCACACAGTCAAAGGTTTTGGCATAGTCAATAAAGCTGAAATAGATGTTTTTCTGGAACTTTACTGCTTTTTCAATGATCCAGTGGATGTTGGCAATTTGGTCTCTGGTTCCTCTGCCTTTTCTCAAACCAGCTTGAACATCTGGTTCCGAGGCCCCAGACACTGTCTTCCGGCCTTGCCTCCTAAGCTTTGCTTCTCTCCTTCTTCTCCCTGATTCTCTCTCCTCTCCAAGTCCAGTGAGAATAGCATTTAGTTTTGCTTCTTTTCTTCTCTGTGCCATAGGAAAAATAAATTATAAAAGACTTTTCCCCAAATCTATGCTTTACGCAGCAAGGTAGACTTTCTTAGAAAGATAAAAATGGACTTCACTTGTTTTCACTTATATTTGGCCGCACCTCACTTCTCTATGATCCTAAAGTCCTTGGTCTAGTTTGCAAGAGTGTGTGTGTCCATTTGTATGTGCATTTGGAATAGAGGCAAACAAAGGTGTTAGAGGGATTAATAAACATTTTGGTAAATATTATACCACTGTAATTTATATGTAGTGGTACAATATTTTTAAAATACACTTCAGTGCTTAAACATGTGGCATGTGGTAAGTTGCTTCAGTCGTGTCTGACTCTTTGTGACCCCATGGACTGTAGCCCACCAGGCTCCTCTGTCCATGGGATTTTCCAGGCAAGAATACTGGAGTGGGTGGCCATTTCCTCTTCCAGGGAATCTTTCTGACCCAAGGATTGAACCTCGTCTCTTATATCTCCTGCATTGGCAGGCAGGTTCTTTACCACGAGTGCCACCTGAGAAGCCCTACATTATAGAGTATTTATCTCTAAACATGTGGCATAGAGATAAACATTCTAAACTGCAACAGAGATGGAGGAATTCAGTGAGCCAGGGAATTAGGGAAATTTTCAAAGAGGACATCGGAATACCATGAGATTAAAATAAGCCAAGATAGTAGGTAAGGGGATTCTGAGCTAGGAGAATAAAAGAAGCTCAGACACAGATGAGGGAATAAACGTGTGCCCTTGGAAAAGTGAGAAACTTCACACAAGTCTCCTGTGATATTTGATGGAATGTGGGAGGAAGCGTATGTGTGGTTAGATGGATTAGGAAAGATCCTGAAAATGAGGCATTTTGCTCTGTATTTCATGAGGTGGAAAATAAGGATGCATTTGAAAGGGGTACAATATAACAGTAGTTCTTTTTAAAAGAATGGGTACATATTGTTTGGGGCTTCCCTGGTGGCTTAGACAGTAAAGAATCAGCCTGTAATGCAAAAAAACCAGGTTCAACCCCTGGGTCAGGAGGATCCCCTGGAGAAGAGAACGGCTACCCACTTCAGTATTCTTGCCTGGAGAATTCCATGGACAGAGGACCTGGTGGGCTACACTCCGTAGGGTCACAAAACAGTCAGACACGACTGAGTGACTAACACTCACTCACACTCACACATTGTTTAGTGACCTGCCTGCCCTTCAGTGAGTACATTTTTAAAGCAAAGAGTTAAAGAAATGGCAGAGGTCTGTGAGAAAGTACCCAATTCTCTTTAACAGATGTAACTCATTCCAGCTCCTGGTCAATAAGAACCAAAATGAACTCAATGCCTTGTGTTTTGTGGCAGTACCATGTCATTAGAATTAGACTCTAACTCTTCTTTAGATCGGTCATCCAATGTCAAAAGTTAGACATGGTTCCCAAAGTTTTCTTCAGTGGAATAGGCAAATTCTTATAATAGGGGCAGTCTCTGTGGTCCCTGTACAGCCATAAGTAGCTGTCCCTCTAAAGGCATGAGTTGTTTGGTATTCTTCAGTTCAGTTTTGTTCAGTCATTCAGTCATGTCTGACTCTTTGTGACCGCATGCACTGTAGCACACCAGGCTTCCCTGTTCATCACCAGTTCCCAGAACTTGCTTAAACTCATGTCCATCAAGTCAATGATGCCATTCAACCATCTCATCCTCTGTTGTCCCCTTCTCCTCCCACCCTCAACCTTTCCCAGCATCAGGGTCTTTTCCAGTGAGTCACTTCTTCACATCAGGTGGCCAAAGTATTGGAGCTTCAGCTTCAGCATCAGTCCTTCCAATAAATATTCAGGGTTGATTTCCTTTAGGATTGACTGGTTTGATCTCCTTTCAGTCCAATGGACTCTCAAGAGTCTTCTCCAGCACCACAGTTCAAAAGCATCAATTCTTCAGCACTCAGCCCTCTGTGTGGTCCAGCTTCTCACATCCATACATGACTACTGGGAAAACCAGCCTATGGTTTTTCCAGTTTGGTATTTTTAACAGGTGACTTTTATATACAAAAATATTATTCACTAACCACTTCAACTTTTTAAATTAATATTGAATTTATTAAAGATATATGTTCTTAAACATAGTTTTTCCTTGGTCTATTAGGTTCAACTCATTATCATATTATTAAATCTTAATCACTGTTAACATGGCTTTTAATAATTCACCTTAAACATTTTGAGCTGCCTTTATAAAGTCAAAAAATTGTATTTCATTGTTAAGTAGTTCACATTTTTTTTGATTAACAAAGACTATTTACCTGAGAATACGTTTGCAGAGCTAATATGTTTAATTTATGGTAAGATGAGTCTTAAGTTATATTAAGTGTTAAGTACTCTTTAATACATCAGATGCTCATAAATTTCAAATAAAAACATCAAGAAAAATTCATTACTCAATCACACATTTAAATTGAAATGTATTAGATAACTCACTAAATTCTCATAAATATTACAAATTCTCAAGTTCTCAAAATGTATATATCATTTCTCACATCAAAAATATTTATTTTATGAGTTTGATTTGGTTCTTAATATCTCCATTTAAGTTTTAATTTTTCCCAAGTTTAAAAAATCCACTTAAGAAACAAATTAGGCCATTCCAAATAATTTGGAGTTTCTTTTCCAGTCAAATTCTTAGAATTGCCTTCTCAAATAGTCAAGTTTGTTTCTCAGGGACATTATCCTCAAGATCAGGAAAGACAAAGCTCCACATGAAGTGGTCTGTGGTTTTGGGACAATATGCTGCTAAGTCGCTTCAGTTGTGTCCGACTCTGTGCAACCCCATAGACGGCAGCTCACCAGGCTCCCCCGTCCCTGGGATTCTCCAGGCAAGAATACTGGAGTCGGTTGCCATTTCCTTCTCCAATGGGACAGTATAGTCACACCTCATTAAATTCTCCTTTTCATTTAAAGAAGTTGGCAACCCAACTTCCTCTGGCAACCCTAACTTTCTTCACACTGCAGTCAGATTCCCACCCCCAAACTCTGGTTATTTTAAGATATTAAGTGATCTCAGATTTGACTCAGCATTTTTCTTTTACTTTTCCGGCTCCATATATACTTTAAGATCATTTTAACATTCAAATGACAATACCAAGTGTAAAGTGTTCTCTAAACAAAGTGTTAGAGAAAAACCTGCCCTCGTTTTATGTTCCTTTATATATCAGTAAACGTGTTATACATTATGCTCTGTTGAAATTCAGTGTATCTTAAAAATATTATCATGAACAAAACACAGTTCTCGTCCTGAAGAAACGTAAGCAAGTTAGGAAAACAGACAAGCAAAGAAAAATTTGCAAAGCTCTGTGTAAGTGCTGACTCCAGAACTAATGGGAGAGGTTTTCTCGGAATAATCAAAGAATTCTTTCTTGAGGAAACACTTTTGATTGTTGCATTAACCCTTCAAATCATTTTATTAGAGTAATGCTGAACCTTGGTTTTCAGAGGTCAGTCCTGGGCTGGGATTGCATTAGCATCTTCTGGAAGCTTGTTAAAACTTAAAAATACTGACCCATCATGTCAGACCTACTAAAACAGAAACTCTTGTGTGAGACACTGTAATGTGGATTAGTAAATGCCTTAAGTGATTCTGATGCTTATTGAAGTTTAAGAATCACTGCAATAGAATAAAACTGAGCTAGGTAAGGTTTATCTCAAAATTATATGCATTTGAAAAATACAGGCTGTAAATTTTGAAGAGTTTTATAGATTGCTGATTCCTTGATAAAGATAACTAATTCTGGTTTTGCATACTGACCTCAGCCATGAACTAATGTTGGGAGAAAAAAAAATGGCACCAGTTCTCAACTGGTCAAATATTGCATTTAAATGTCTTTAAGTGATTCTAAGCCTGCATGCTCTACATGATTTGTTGCAGGACCATCCGTAAAAGTTGAAAAAGTAATGAACAAAGACCTCTGAGTTATGCACATTATAGTGAGTTTAGTTGCTAAGAGCAAAGAGTGAAAAGTGAATGACAACAACAAAAAAATTCCTAGTTTACTAGATGATTTTCTGCTGGAGAAAAATAAATACAGGTAAAATGAGTAGGCTTCTGACAGGTTAGTAACTCTTTTAGTGCAAAATCACTTTAGGCTAATCCTATTTTAAATCTCTAAAATGCACTACATGAATTAAAAAGAAAGCAAAACACAAAATTCTGACCCTGAGCACCTTCTAACATTTTTAACAAATTCCAAGTCCATCAAGATCTTTGACGTAGCGAGTTCTCTGTCCCTTCCCCCATTCTCAAAAACAAGGAAAACAATAGCTCCGAGATGCAGCTTGAAAGATCAGGTTAGATGAAGGAAATAACCTGCCTCCTCCCTCCAATAGATCCGAGATTGTCACTTAAAGCCCCCAAAGAAGCCCCCTAAATAATGCCCCAGCCACAAAGATAAGACAGAAATTTGGCAATCAACTATTCCTACTTAACTCTATGTCCACTGGGTGAGGAACTCCATCAAAAACTATTAGAATTAATCAACCAATTCAGTGAAATTGCAGGATACAAAATCAGCATATAAAAATCAGTTACATTTCTATACACTAACAGTAAAGTATCAAAAAGATAAACAGAGAATATAATCCCAATCCAAGAACATAAAAAATAATAGGAATGCATTTACAAGGAGATAAAAGATCAACACACTGAAAACAACACATTAAGAAAATAAATTGAAGAAGACACAAATAAATTGAAATATATTCTGAACTCACAAATTAGAAGAATTAATATTCTTAGAAAATTCACACAACCCAAGACATCTATAAATTCAGTACAAGTCCTAGCAAAATTTCAATAATATTTCCCACAAAAATATAAAAAAACAGTCTTACAATTTGTATGGAACCACAAAAGACCCTAAGAGAAGAGCCAAGTTGGAGGCATCACAATTCATGATTTCAAACTTTATTACCAAGTTATAATTATCAAAATAGTATTGTACTGGCATAAAAAGACACACAAGATGAATGGAACAGAATCAGCAGCCCAGAAATAATCAGCTAATATTTATCAAAGAGTTAAGAATATTCATTGGTTACTCACTGGATAGTTTCTATAAAAAAGTAATGTTGGAAAACTGGATATCAATATGGTAGAGAATAAGGTCATTATACTAAGTGAAATAAGTCAGAAAGAGAAAGACAAATACTGTATATTTTCATCAATATACTGAAAATATAAAGACAAAAAACTAATATCATGGCATCTGGTCCCAACACTTCATGGCAAATAGGTGGGGAAACAATGGAAAGTGACAGACTTTATTTGGGTCTCCAAAATCACTGCAGATGGTGACTGCAGCCATGAAATTAAAAGACGCTTGCTCCTTGGAAGAATAGCTATGACAAACCTAGACAGTGTATTAAAAAGCAGAGACATGACTTTGCCGACCAAGGTCTATCCATATGGTGAAAGCTATGGTTTTTCCAGTATTCATGTATGGATGTGAGAGTTGGACCATAAAAAAGGCTGAGTGCTGAAGAATTGATACTTTTGAACTGTGGTGCTGGAGAAGACTCTTGAGAGTCCCTTGGACTGCAGGGAGATCAAACCAGTCAATCCTAAAAGAAATCAACCCTGCATATTCATTGGAAGGACTAATGCTGAAGCTAAAGTTCCAATAGTTTGGCCGCCTGATGCAAAGAGCTGACTCATTGAAAAGACCCTGATGCTGGGAAAGATTGAGGGCAGGAGGAGAAGGGGACGACAGAAGATGAGATGGTTGGATGGCATCACCGACTCAACGGACATGAGGTGAAGGACGGGGAGGCCTGGCGGGCCGCAGTCCATGGGGTCAGAAAGAGTCGGACACGACTGAGCGGCTGAACAACATAAAGACAGAGCTCACAGAAACAGGGAGGAAAACGGGGCTGGCCAGAGGTGGGGTAGGGAAATGGGAAGCTGTTGGTCAAAGGGTACGAATCTCCAGCTGTAAGATGATTAACTTTCTGGATCTAATGTAGAGCAAGGTAATTATCATTAATGATACCTTAGAACTTGGTATTCATTTTGTGTTTTTTGCAAAGTGAGGGACCAACTTTGGGTCTTCTCATCTAGGGCTATGTCAGAGGGATAAGAAAAGAAGAGAGTAAAATTTTGTTTCAGTCTTGAAAGCACAATGTAGGTTGCTTTATAAATCTTGCTTATAAACCTTGCTTAGACTGCAGCTAAATAATTGTTTTCCAATCTAGTTGTGGCACATAGGCACATCCAAGGTTAAAAGAGGAGATTTTTATCTATAAACAGGAAAATCACTTCTATATGGTTAATAGGAAATTTTCCACTTCATGTAATCAATCTTCAGAGAAATGTATTAGATAAATGTAACATATTAATATTTAACATAGAACACATAGTAGGTTACTACATGCTCTAATCTACACATGATAGATTGTGACATGAACTATAGGAACCAAAGAAATCACTCTATAATAATAAACAGTATCCCTATTTAAATTATGGCTAACTCAAGGCAATGAATTAGCTCCATGATGGACAGTAAATAATGAAACTTGCTGTTGCTCCTGTAGTGATAGTTTAATAAACACCATAAGGGTAGACATCCAAACTAAAGAATTTTGTGTGAAAAAGTTATTGAATGACATCTTATTTAAACCTGTTTGGGGCAAGATGGAAAATATGCCAGATTTCTTCACATGTGTCTCTCACAGGGGATCATTTCCCATAGGAAACTGCCACTCCCAGAGTAAAACACTCCCTTGCCAGTTGGTCCTCTTTCTAGAATGGCAAGGCTACTTCAGATCTTACTAGATCCTAAATAGTGGATCTCTGTGGCTTGCACAAATGAATTCCCCGTGCAGCCCAAGTTTCCAGATCTTCACATCCATAAGCTGAAAATTAGCAATTTTTCATTATGACACTAGGACTCCAACTGTGTTCATTAAGTGTTGCACAAAAAATACAGCATGATATGCTTTTCATATATACATATATATATGTTTCAAGTACAGCATTTTTGAGACTCACTTATGTAAATACAATGATACTCTAATAGAGGGAAATTATCATTATATTTCATTTTAAATGTTTAAAAAAAACTCATGGAACAAATTTGAACTAGCACGTTGTTTTCTTGATTTACAGCATTTGAAGAGATACTGAATGAATAGCCCTCCCTAAAGCAATATTTCATGTATTTTCTGTAGATCTGTGAAATTTCTATAATGCAGCAAAATAAGCCTTGCCTCAGGTTTAACGTCTTCTGTTTATTAGCAGAATACTGTGCACCTGCTCAAGACACCTGCACACTTTAACTTAGCATTTTAAACCAAATTCAATCAAGTATGCATTTGCACACCGACTCACCATCTAGTACATTAAGGACTTAGGGTTCAATTCATAAATTGCTTAGCGAGATGGATGTCCCCTCTCCCCTGCCTCCTTGTTGCTCCTTTAGTCCCACCACCCCATGCAGGGGATTATCTATCACAGCAGAACAGGAGCTTTATCCTTACTGTCAAGTGGAATTAGGAGGTTATTTAACTCTTGGAAGCAAATCCATAAGACTCATGGTCTGTTGTTCATGAGACAACAGGAATTTTATTTGTGATTATAAATAGGCATACTTTCAAAAGGAAATGTCCATCAATCACGAGAACATGAACCTTATGCATGAAAATTTTTCCTTTCATTTGTAACAGCAGCTGCCAAATCTGTTTCCTATAGGTAGCAGAAAAAACTGAAAGCCCTTTCTGTTCCTTCTATCTAGGGTTGAGTTTATTGTTGCTGTGTGCTTTCTCAAAATATGCGTATTTATTTTTCAAATAGAGTGTGACACATTAATTAAATATTTTATTTATTTGGATATATTCTCTCACTTCCCTTCCTACATCTGTGACCAGTCATTCTTGGTTTTACTAACTAGCTTCTGCTTTTCAGCCCACCTTTTGTATTTATTTATTCAGCATTTTTTTTCTTCTTTGAGCTTTTGCTATGTTCCCAGCACACGTTGTACATGCTGGTAAACAGCATCAGCAACATAGAAAATGCTCATTACCCCCGTATAACTTATAGTCTAGTGGTGGTGGGGGCTTTCCTGGTGGCTCAGTGGTAAAGAATCTGCCTGCCAATGTAGGAGACTCGGGTTCGATCCCAGGGTCAGGAAGATCCCCTGGAGAAAGAAAAGACAATCCATTCTAGTATTCTTGCTGGGAAACCCCATGGACAGAGGAACCTGGGGGACTAAACGATGAGGTCACAAAAAAGTCAGACACGACTTAGTGACTGAAAAACAAGAAACAAGTGATGATGGAGGGGGGGAGGTAGATAACAGATGAGTGAATCAACAAAACCAGAATGTAGTTGAACAAAACGGCAAATGAGATGAAATAAGTGAGTCAATGCAACAGGGGGACACTGATTTGAGTGGATTTCCCAATTGTTCTTTTAATTTGATTTCATCAATCTTTATTTTACATAGTAACTTTGAACCAGGTTCTGTTTGATAATAAAACTTCAAGGTGAACATATTTTGCTAGTATCTTAACAGAACTTACATTCCAGCAGAAAAAAAGGTGTCAGGGAGGAAACGATATAGGAAGTGCAGGCAAGAATTATAAGGCCCGAACTAAGATAGTGGCTCAGTGTAGGCCCACAATCATTTTTTTCAGGTGAAGAATAATGAATGAATGCCTAAATTAAGGAAGGGCAGATAACGAGAGTGATTTGGGAATGAAAATAGCTTGCTGCTACTGCTGCTGCTAAGTCGCTTCAATCATGTCTGACTCTGTGCGACCCCATAGACGGCAGCCCACCAGGCTCCCCCGTCCCTGGGATTCTCCAGGCAAGAACACTGGAGTGGGTTGCCATTTCCTTCTGCAGTACATGAAAGGGAAAAGTGAAAGTGAAGTCACTCAGTCGTGTCCGACTCTTAGCGACCCCATGGACTGTAGCCTACCAGGCTCCTCCGTCCATGGGATTCTCCAGGCAAGAGTACTGGAGTGGGGTGCCATTGCCTTCTCCGGAAAATAGCTTACTATTGAGTGAACTTAATGATGGATTACTATCCTAATGAATTCTTAAGCTGAAGTATTAGTGGGTGAACACTGCCCAATTCCAAGTCCATGTGTTCCATAGCAGTAGTTTTCAGCTAGGAGCGACGGCACCCTGCAGGGACCCTTTGGCAATTTGTGGAGACAGTTTTGGTTTTCTCAAGCTAGAGGCACAGAGAGATGCTACTGCAATCTCATGGGTAGAGGTCAGGGGCGCTGCTGAGCATTCTGCAATGCATAGGAGGATGCCACTGGCAACAAAGACTTATCCAGACCAAAATGGTAGTAGTGCCAAGGCTGATAAACAGTGGTCCAGGAGAATAACCTTGGCAGGTGTGGCTAAGCCTACTCAGTATAAAGCCCAAGGAGCAGAAACCACTGGATCGAGGGTGCTGTCTAGGAGAAGAAGCCTCGCTCAAGATATAAAAGGGCTTTAGCTCTGGTTCCACAACATCTGTTTGGGTTTGTCAAGTGACTAGGCTGTTCCTTCATCTCTGCTTTTCCTTTCTATGCCTTCCAAAAAAAAAAAAAAACCCACAGTTAAAGAAGATATTTATTGGACACATTTTGTTGACATTTACTTCTTTGCAAAATGTACACGTGTTGCTGTTGGTCATGATACAATGCAGGAATTTTCTAATCACTTTGAGGGACAAAAGCAGGAATGTGCTACATACTTGATAGACTAACACATCCAACTTCCCGAACTTGTGTATGAAAGGTATGATGTAATTTCCAGAGAGAGGATCAAGAACAGATTAGAATACCAGAGGTTAGTCTCAACTGATGATGATAACAAATCATGTTTATTGAGTGCCTACTAGCCACATGTCCTTTGACGAGTTTGCATTCTTTGTCTCATGTAATCCTTAAACATCCATCTGTATGCGGAAGATAGAATAATTATCTGTATTTCACAGACAGGGAAACCAAGGCACAGTTATGGGAGGGGGAGGGTCATCGACTTGGCAAAGTCCCATGACTAGTGAGTCTTGGAACCATTGGAACCAGGACTCACATCCATGAACCTGACTTTGGAGCCAGGCTTGGACTCACTGCTTTGCTGCCTTTTGGATTACTCACTCTAATTATTGTAATGTCACCCTGTTTTCCACATAGACAAAAAATGTCTGACCTTTCCTAGAAATGTGAGATGCAGACACACAATGGTGTCACAATGTTTTCTTAGCAGTATTTGTTGAAACTTCATATTCGGCAAGTAGACCTGAGATTGAGGGTTTGTCATTCTCCCCCAGATTGTGGACACTGCTCAAGAATGGGTGGGTGATTTCAACTGGTCTTAAATCGAGGTGACAGCTACTCTTTATTTCAACTGAATAGGAAAATACTTAGCTGTGGGGAAACTTGAAATAAAGAAAAATGGGAGCATTTTCTTTAAAATTAAAAAATAGCATCGACCCATGTAAGTATTTTGTAGCTTCTTTGTTTTGTTGTGGTAAACCTTTTGAAAATGAGAATACATCTAGTGATGAAGAAAAATCCATATAGGAATTAAGTCTTGTTGGAACCTTACACAGCTTGCAGTAAGTAAATTCTGTATTGATTCTATCTGTATAAGTGAGTAGAGAGACAAAGTAAATAATGCATTTATAAATGAGGTCCCTGATGTATAAAACTCTTGGCAGCAGTAATCCTGAAAAACATTTAAAAATTTTTTAGGTCAAATTAATAAGATTGTAATAGAATTTTGTCTTCTGTTTTTGTTTTTCAAATTGTGCTTCAACGATTTGTTTCCAAAAAAGAAAGAAATTTGTAGCAGCCTTTAAATATGTTGTTTGTCCCCCAGAAATACAAACAAAAAACAAACCTGAAATATTTTGATAGAAGATGGACAATTCCAAAGTAATTTAAAAAATTCACTGCACCTGGCATAGAGTCTTGCACACAGTAGGAGTTTGCTGAATGTTGGAGTTTTTAGACAGTTTTCCAAAACTTTTAAAGGAATTAACAGGTCAGGTCTAATTAAACATAAATAAAATCAGTCTGAGTAGGATGAAGAAGAACCCAAGAAATGTATAAGTACTTTGATTAATTTGCCTAAACATTAAATGGCAGACCTGAGAGGCCAGTGTTTCCAGAAGTATCTCTAACTCGCGTGTGCAGACTTGGAGGGTGCCCTTTATAATGACATTACAAACAACTCTTCGTAAAGCACATTCACTCACATTATTTATCACGTACCTCTAATGTTCTTAAGAAGAGGGTGTTATATGCCCCCATTTTAGGGACTTGGAAAGATTCAGTCACCCTCCTAATGCCAAAATGGGATCTGAGCCTTGGGCCTCCCACAGTTAAGCCAGAATGGTTTTCTGCCTTTCAGTTTCCAAGCCTCAACTCTGTCTTTCCCCGACCCCGGGGCCCGTTTCACCCTCTCTCAAGTGAGACGGCAGGCATTTTACCTTCACTTGAGCATCTCCCTGTCACGTGTGGGAAGCAGGCCAGACACTTCATGGAAGCAAAGGGATTCGAACAACAGTTCCTAGTCCCCTCTCCACCCCCTAAACTCTTCTATCAGCAATCCTAGCTTTAATGATCTTGGAAACCAGACTTGCCGATTCATGATCGCATCCGTGGATAGCTGTGGGTTCCAAGCGTGTGGGTTTTCTCTGATCCTTTGCACTTTCCTGCATTGGAGAAGGAAATGGCAACCCACTCCAGTGTTCTTGACTGGAGAATCTCAGGGACGGTGGGGCCTGGTGGGCTGCCGTCTATGGGGTCGCACAGAGTCGGACACGACTGACGCGAGACCTTTTTTTTTTTTAACCAAGTAGGTATTTAGATAATTTGTTTATTTTCAAGTCTGTCCTTCTAAGGGAAAAAAAAAACTGACTTTTTCTAGTTGGGGAATCTGCATTATTAACTGCCAACTAAAAATAACACAGAATAAGCAGCTCACAGGGGACAAGTCAAGACAAAGCAGAAACATGAAAGATGACAATGCTCATCAGTTTCTCTCTTTAAGAGTAATAGAATTTTGCAGTGAAAAGTCACTATAGGTGGGGGTACAATACTTTTCCTCTCTTAAATCTGATGATTTTTAGTCAGCAAACATTCTTAAGCCTTTTGCAAGGCTTCCTTCGAATAAATGATTGAAATTACTCTCCTTCACCTAACAATGGGGAAAGACTTCAGGAGGATCAAGTGCTCCTTTTGCTTAAGCTGTGCTCAGACTCCTCCATTGTTAAATCAAAAGGGTGAGTCCCCGGAACTTTACACTTAATTCCTGCTTCTGCAGTCCACTTTCTGAAATATGGCAGCTGAAATTCACACGCTGGAATTTGCTCACTGTGAATTTAATTCATAACTAGCCTTGAAGAGGTGGGCAAGGATTTAGGAAATCCATGATTCAAAAGAATTTGTTATTTTTTAATTTGTGTGTTGTGGGCATAGTAGAATTTATTTTTTCTATCACTTGTATTAGAAGGCTTAAATAAACCTTAAAGGCCAATCATATTATGAAAGATTTTCATTATGGAATGGTTAAGTTTCAAGAAAACAGATTTTAAAAATTCACTTGACCCCAAGGTAAGTCCCAAATTTTAGCTTTCCTCTTTCTAAGCCTGGATTGTACCTGTGTCTAGGTCTAGCTTGGTGTTGACAAGACAAATCTACAAACGCTCCAGGGTCTTTGATTTATAGAAGCTAAACATTCAATCATATTATTTAAAGTCAAATATCAATTCAAACCATAAGGATCAGACAAGGGCTTCTCCAATAGTCTGTCTCCAAATATTTAGCCCTTTTAAAAATATTTAATTTATATTAACATTTTGAATTTTCAGAAAAATTTGATTAAAGTGATTCTTAAAATGATCTATACATAGGATTAAATAGAGCATAAAGTATTATTTATTTTCTGAAAGTGTTTCAAAGACTTTTAAAGTATAGTTTAGGAAGACTAAAATATAATTACATTTATGCATTCTTTTTTTCATTTTTGATGTGAAAGGAGTTTCAAAATTTTAAGGGCAAATCCAAGGAAAAAATCCCTGATTCATTACTAGGAGAGGCCACATACTTATGTGGCCTCTCCTAGTAATGAACTTTTATGACTTCTGGCCTTTCCATATATGCTAGTGCTTCTAATGGAATATTATGTCCACCATACATAATCCCTCTCTCCAGAATCCATCTGGCTAAATGTTAAACCACAAACCAACTGTTATTTTCTGCACAAAGGCTACTCCAGGCTGCCTTAGGTAGGACTGTTTGGTGGATTCTCATCTGAGCTACCAAGACAAGTCTTAATAGAATGTGTCTTTTTGATCCTACCACTAGACTATGAACTTTTTAATGGCAGTGAACCAAGTTGAACCTAAATTTGTGTATCCATAACCCTGGTGTCTCAGATGGTAAAGAATCTGCCTTCAATGCAGGAAACCTGGGTTTAATCCCTGGGTCCTGGGTCAGGAAGATCCCCTGAAGAAGGAAATGAAGACCCATTCCAGTATTCTTGCCTGAAGAATCCCCTGGCCAGAGGATCCTGGCGGGCTACAGTCAATGGGGTTGAAAAGAGTTGGATACAACTGAGCAACTAATACTTTCAATTTTTCAACCTAATGCAACTGCGTAACACATAGTTGATTCTAAATAAATGCATGAATGAATGGGAAAATTTCCAGGGTACTTTGTTTTGCTTGAAGGTATATCCCAAGATCTTTTTGTCTTGGAAGTATTTGATCTTCATGTAGGAAGAATGAATCATCTCAAATATTTCTAAAATGAAATCTAATTTCAAAAATATAAGATTTAAAGATGACCTAACGCTAGGCATGATCAAAATATGTAGCATACCTGTTCGCTACTTAGTGACCTAAAGAACGCTACCTATTGGTGGTGAAAATGAGTGGGTAGAGCTTTTTGGAAAGCAACTTGGTAAAATATGAATTTTTGGCTTCCCATGTGGCGCTAGTGGTAAAGAACCCACCTGCCAATGCAGTAGATGTAAGAGACACGAGTTCAATCCCTGGGTGAGGAAGATTCCCTGGAGGAGGGCATGGCAACCCACTCCAATATTCTTGCCTGGAGAATCCCATGGACAGAGGAGCCTGGTGGGCTATAGTCCATAGAATTGCAGAGTCACACATGACTGAAATGACTTAACACACATGCGTGCATAGGTAGAAAGCTTTATGCATAAGGTTTTCAGTGTAGTGTTACTGTAATGTGCAAAGTTGCAGGCTCCCACACTCCCAATTCACCTAAAATAACTCTCCTCTTATCTATTTTTTAATCTATTATTTACTTATTTATATATTTCTGTAAAATATATTGTTTAAAATACAGTTGTTAAAATCAAACTAGTATGAAAACCACAGATTGGGCACAGTCTTTTTAAGTTACAGGGGAAGACATTGAGGCTTTGAAAGACTAAGTGATCCAGGGTTGAAGATTAATAGAAGTGGTCTAGGAAAATTTTTAGGCCTCTTAATGTTTCCATCGCATTTAGGCCTCAGTATTCTTTCCATTACATTTAAAGGCATGCTTCTCCATGAACTACTATACCAGCCTCCTATGTGAACCATCTTATATAGGGAAACTTTGTGCTGAGGGTAAAAAAAAGACCACAAAATCTATCAATGAAAATCAACTAGAGTCTTAAGTATCAAAAAAAAACCTTCAGGACCTGTTTTCTTGATTAACATTTTAACCTCAACCCATTGGTCATCAGTCAGCCCAGTTACAGAACTGTCACAGGGAATGTGGTCACTGTCTCTAACATGGGATTGAGTTGGCTCCAATAACAAGATCCTCATTTTTCCCTAACCAGCATTTTACATTGTCTCCTATTAGGGAAGATAGCTTTTCATCTTTTAGTACAAAATGTATTTTAAAATGTGATCCTACTTTTAAAATAATCATAGATTCTGTCCATATCATATCAGGGAGAGGAAATTTGTAATCAGATACGAAATGATTCTACCTCCCTCCCCACTTCTCATATTAAAATATTGCCAATTGGTTTTCAAGATTTTCTCCTCCTGCAGCAACTTAAAAATAATTTGGATATCAATTTTTTTGCTTACTGTTGTGTTGTGATTCTTTCCTCTGTTGTCACAAGTATGAATATCAGGTAATGGGCACCATTCATTTTTGTGCTTAGTAGTTTTCCTGGGGTGCCAGTGACAGGAGAAATGTATGCATTAAAACAAGCGTGATGAAAAGCGGCTCTCTTTATAATTTCAGCCCAGCTGCTGTATTGATGGATACAATCTCTAGCACATGCTCCAGGTGGCTTCTAATGCCTGACTCCCTGCAGAAGCCTCTATTTGCACATCTTAAACCACTTATTGGATTTGAACAGGATTTTTCAGCCTGAGTGCAATAACAGTGTTCACTTGTGTAATATTTGTAAATCCTGGCTTTACATTTCACTCACCAAACCATCGTCAGAAGACATTCAGCGGTGCCTTTGTGCATCCCTGATTCTCTTCTTTGGATTAGATGGTGTCCATTTTGTGTGACTAAAAAGCATTTGGGTACATATTTCCAATACTGTTGGCCTGCACAACGTAAAGGAGTTTAATTAATCAGCCTTCTCAAATGTTCTATTTCTTTGTCTCTCAAATTCATATAACATTCATTTAAAGACTTTGTACTCAAATTTCACAAAGTTGAACCTTTTTTATTTCAAAATATGTATTTCAGAAGGCCCTGCTCAACTCATGAGCTGTTGTTTAAAACTCTACTTACTGCTGTATCAGTTGCTCTAAATTATTGTGCTGAAGACTTTTGTTTAATACTGACAACACTTCAGTATGACATCCTGCAGCCTACACAATTCAAGGTTTTTCCGGTTATGGGTGGAAACTAGAGATTACTGAAGCAAATGCCTCCTTCTGCTTTGAAACATGATACAGCACAGCAACGTCCAGGCAGATATTTTGCTCTGTTCCTTTTATGCAAGTAGTACAAATTTTAGGAGCTCCTAAACATAACTGATACCTCTGCTCACAAATCTAGATCATATAACATTTAGGAGACTTGGTAACAGGTTAGCTCACCAATTAGCAAGCACAAGAAATGCCTGTGATTTATAGGCAATGCCCCACATGTGATTATGTTGCTGAACCACAAAGAAATCTTATTATTAACTATACGACACTAGAACTAATTGTATGTTAGCATATTTGTAGTTCTGAGCCTCTGGTTTTATTCGTGTATCTGAAAAGGTGGGCTTCCATCTGAAAGCTGTTAGTATTCAGAAACACTGTACGTCACTTGGGCTGCACTGTGGCTTCTCTGTACAGAATACTCTCCTGCTGAGTGACGCCTGTGAGTTAGCATTCCAACGAAGTTGACTTGAATTGTGAGCTGAATTCACGTACGTGTATGTGCAATGTGGATTCTTATAAGATACTCCAAAAAGTGCTGGGGAGATAGAGAAACAAGAATTGTGACCTAATAATTGTGTTTAGCTTTGGAGTGAGCTTCCGTCAGTGTTCTTTGTTGAACTCTGCAACACACGAAGGCTAAGCATGCCTGAGCTGCAAAGGACTGGGTATAATAAACTAAGGAACCATTATGCATCTTGTGGGTCAATAATTCTTGTGCTAAGAGCAATTTGAATTCTAAGAGGACCTATTCCTCTGCCAGTAGTACTGTCTTCCAGGTTCAAAGTCTACTTTCTACTTTCCGAAAGTCCACTATGAAAACACAGTCTCTTGTGTTAATTTTATATCTTCACAGTTATCAAAGTATTCATTCAGTACATAAACCCAAGATGACTCCAAATATGTTTTAGGACCTTTGGGGCTTTGATGGGGAAACCAACAAATAAGGCAGAAGGTGAAAATATCAAATAAAATATGAAAAAGTAAGCATGGCACTTTTTAGCTACCCCAAATCCTCACATTTTATATCATGAGCTAAGTGCACATGGATATGCTTACACTATATAACTTACATGATCTTTATAGTAACAGTTTTAATGGATGTGTGGGACTTTAAAAAAATAAAATGAAATGAAAGCATAGCCTTCAAACTTATTTGTGTGGGACTATAAAGTATGTCAAACTGCACAGCTAGGCATTTATATCTGGCTCTCCACATTCTAAATTGAGTATTTGTGACTAGTTTTACTGCCATATCCTGCTTTCTCCTCAGCTACCATTGGCCTGAATTTATCAACTATATTATAATTCCCAAACCACACAATTTGGCAAAATGAAGTCACACATCAAGGGTAAGAATTCACAATGAACAAACTGAGCTATTAAGGACTTCATATTTGTTTCTTCTGAGTCTCATTTGCATCAAAGATAAACTTCAAATAAGAATTCTGTTTTCTCGGGCCGATGGGTATGAACACACAGAGAGGGACTAGCTTCAAACTAAGCCATTTTTTTTCCCATTTTGAAAATTCAAAATATACTTCTCTTTTTAAACCAGAGCCGTTAAACAGTCATGCTCTTACGTATCATGTGTGACATGCCTCTCGGAGGATGAGATGGCACTTCTATCACATTCCTTCCTCACATGACAGTCACTTGAGAGAACCATCCACATTCCACCGTACACCCTTGGCATTTGTGTATTTTCAGTCACCCACAGATAGTGCCTTACCCTACTTTCTCCACAGTCTCATGACGGTGACTGTCAAACACATCAAACTTCCAACATCAGGTCCACACATCTTTCCAAGGGGAGCACACTCATCACCTCATGAACATTCAGCAAAGCAGAGGAGGAGAATCGCTTCTCTTACAGTAGCCTAGACAAACGGCTGTGAAGTTTTCTCACTAAAGACCAGTGAACAAAAATGGGCGGATAGGCCCTGTAACTACTCCAGTGTCGCGAGCCCAGATAACCACAACATTCAGTTCAGTTCAGTCGCTCAGTCGTGTTCGACTCTGACACCCCATGGGCTGCAGCACGCCAGGCAGCATCACAGACAAAATGACACAAGGGGAGAGTCACTGCATGCTGAGATACACTTAGGAGGAGCTATTCAACTGCTACTGTGACCAGATTTGTTATTTATAGAGATTCTTATAAAACGCATTTGCCACTGTGTCCTCTTTTTCCTTAAAACACCATAATATCTAACAATATTGAAGAAAGAAGAATTTGAAACTTGATTTAGTTATGGGTTTTTCATAATCAATTCATCCCCAAAACACACACACACACATCAAGCAAAACCATGCAGAGGAAGAACTACCCATTTACAAGAATACTAGATACTATGCATTCATCATGGGATTTCTATTCTATGTGAGGTAGTCCTTTGCTTCACTTTAGCCTTGCAGCCTTTGTAAAACAGCTTTCAATGCACAGAAATCTATTTCTGTTCAACATGTAGAGATGGACCCATTCTCATGCAAGGTATGATAGAAAGTCAGAATATCCACAAACAGCAATCTGTTAGGAGAATGGCCATCTAGGTTACCATCTTAGAATAACCCTTCACTTTCCCATCATGCTGCCTGGAATTTCATTTCAGTTTTCATTCAGTCAGTATACCTGTGATGTGAACCCTTCTTCAAAGTATGCTTTAGTTTAAAAAACAAAAATAAACCTCATTATGACCTGAAAGAGAAAATTAATTTTGGAAGAAATGGTGCACATTTATATACTGAAAGCTGTGGAAGCATGACAGAATATAACAATTATAGCAAACCATCCAGACAGGGGTGCTTCCCTGATGGCTCAGTGTGTAAAGAATCTGCCTGCAGTGCAGGAGACACAGGTTCAATTCCTGGGGTTGGGAAGATCCCCTGGAGAAGGAAATGGCAGCCAACTCCAGTATTCTTTCCTGAAAAATCCCATGGTCAGAGGAGCCTGGCAGGCTACAGTTCAAAGGATCACAAAGAGTCAGATGTTTGTGTGTGCTAAGTCGCTTCAGTTGTGTTTGACTCTTTGAGACTCCACAGACTGCAGCCGGCCAGGCTCCTCTGTCTGTGGAATTCTCCAGGCAAGAATACTGGAGTGGGTTGTCATGCTCTTCTCCAGAGGATCTTCCCAACCCAGGAATCAAACCCACATCTCTTAGGTCTCCTACATTGACAGGTGGGTTCTTTATCGGTAGTGCCACAAAGAGTCAGACGTTACTGAGCAACTAAACAGACACACCCAGAAAAGAGTGACAGACACAAATACAAGTCAATTAAAATAGAGTTAACAACTATAAAAAAAAAATTAAACATAGGTGTATTTAGAACTTAGCAGCCTAGAAGAAGTCATAATACAAGTGCAATGAATGGTAAATTTGAAAAATGAAAATAAAGTTTGTAGGCATTGCACACGGGTTTGGAAAATAAATGCATTTGCAGAATCATCCAATTACAGTTGACCTCTCATAGTCCAATCTCTCTTGTGGTACTTCTATTTAATTCTGTTTACAATGTCCTAGTATGCAATTGGGTATAGTGGTCATTGATATTATCATCTGGGTACAGTTTAGTTTCCTGGTCTCCTTTTGTTTGGGGGCAAATATCTAGTCCTGGCCAATGAGATGTGAGTGGAAAAGCTCAAAGGCTGCAGCATTTAATTATCCATCCAGAAACCTCCACAGGACATCCTTTTCCCTCAACTAGGAGTATTAGCAACATTCAGGGTGGCGGCTGTTCCCTCAGCCAGGGTGATTCAACGGGCAAAGTAACCATGCTAATCCCTGATGGATATAGAGCATGAATGATATTGTTCGGAGCCTGTGAACTTTGGAATGTTATTGAAGCATCACCACATTTTTCCTGATAAATACAATAACTTCTGCTAAGAAAAATATTAAGATATCCTATTCCATTTGGGGGTTTAATTTTTACCTTTCTTAGATCTGTCTTCCTAGAGCAACCCATCATTAAACTAATTTTACCTCTGGAGATTATAAAATGCAAAACTAGTTTGCCTTTCAGAAGCTTGCCTACCGTATTTGTTTAGCTGTCTATTAAGCAAACATTATTGGTCATTTATTAAGTGCCTGACAATTAGATGAGCAGAACCAAGGATTCATAAAATATATTACCTTCTTTAGAGGAGCTGTTATTCTAGTAGACATATTCCCAGTTCTATATGTGAAACCATGGAGACAGTGGGCAGTATTGGCTACAG
Organism: Okapia johnstoni; assembly: GCA_024291935.2. Taxonomy (NCBI): domain Eukaryota; kingdom Metazoa; phylum Chordata; class Mammalia; order Artiodactyla; family Giraffidae; genus Okapia; species Okapia johnstoni. Next base: position 8,731,297 of record CM044309.1, read on the forward strand.
TAATGCAAAGATGTCTATTGTCTCACTTAGACTCAGACATACTGGATTGCGAAGTCAAGTGGGCCTTAGGAAGTATCACTAAAAACAAAGCTAGGAGAGGTGGTAGGATCCCAGTTGAGCTATTTCAAATCCTAAAAGATGATGCAATTAAAGTGCTGCCTCAATACGCCAGCAAATTTGGAAAACTCAGCAGTGGCCACAGGACTGGAAAAGGTCACTTTTCATTCCAATCCCAAAGAAAGACAATGCCAAAGAATGTGCAAATTTTTGCACAATTTCACTCATTTCACATGCTAGCAAAGTAATGCTCAAAATTCCCCAAGCTAGACTTCATCAATATGTGAACCGAGAACTTCCAGATGTTCAGGCTAGATTTAGAAAAGGCAGAGGAACCAGAGATTAAACTGCCAACATCTGCTGGATCATAGAAAGAGCAAGAAATTCCCAAGAAAATATGTACTTCTGCTTCGTTGACTACGCTAATGCCTTTGACTGTGTGGATCACAACAAACTGTGGAAAATTCTTAAAGAGATGGGAATACCAGACTGCCTTACCTGCCTCCTGAGAAACCTATATGCAAGTCAAGAAGTAACAGTTAGAACTGGACATGAAACAACGGACTGGTTCCAAATTTGGAAAGGAGTAAATCAAGGCTGTATGTTATCACCCTGCTTATTTAACTTATATGCAGAGTACATCATGAGAAATGCTGGACTGGATGAAGCACAAGCTGGAATCAAGATTGCAGGGAGAAATATCAGTAACCTCAGATAGGCAGATGACACCACCCTTATGCCAGAAAGCAAAGAGGAACTAAAGAGCCTCTTGATGAAAGTGAAAGAGGAGAGTGAAAAAGCTGGCTTAAAACTCAACACTCAAAAAACTAAGATCATGGCATCTAGTTCCATCACTTCATGGGAAATAGATGGGGAAACAATGGAAACAGTGACAGAGTTTGTTTTTTGGGCTCCAAAAAACTGATGGTGACTGCAACCATGAAATTAAAAGATGCTTGTTCCTTGGAAGAAGAGCTATGACAAACCTAGAGAGCATATTTAAAAGCAGAGACATTACCTTGCCAACAAAGATCTGTATAGTTAAAGCTATGGTTTTTCAGTAGTCATATATGGATGTGAGAGTTGGGCCACAAAGAAGGTTGAGAGCCAAAGAATGGATGCTTTTAACTGCGGTGCTGAAGAAGACCCTTGAGTGTCCCTTGGACTGCAAGAAGAGTAAACCAGTCAATCCTAAAGGAAATCAAGCCTGAATATTCATTGGAAGGACTGATGCTGGAGCTGAAGTGCCAATACCTCGGCCACTTGATGTGAAGATCTGACTCAGTAGAAAAGACCCTGGTGCTGGGGAAGATTGAAGGCAGAAGGAGAAGGGGACAGTAGATGAGATGGTTGGATGGCATCACCAACTGGATGGACATGAGTTTGAGTAAGCTCTGGGAGATGGTAAAGACAGGGAAGCCTGGTGTGCTGCAGCCCATAGGGTCACAAAGAGTTGGACATGACTGAACAACTGAACAACAACAACAAATTCAAAGAACCATGCTTGTTCTGGCTAGTGCTTTCAGACTGATAAAATGCCATGGTGAACACACTATCATCATCATTATTATTATTATTAATATTGATAGCCCTCAAAATCCTGTAAATTAGGGGATTGGAAAGGTAACTTTATGATTAAAAATGTGACTTACAGATCAAAAATTACAGTCAAAGTGATTAAGAGATTTGTTCATATTCTCACATACAGTAACTTTTGAAGTCCAGGCTTACACCCAAGATCTAGCTCCAAAGAATATACTCTCCAGGATCCAATCGTATTTACTTACCAAGCTCTCTGGGTGTCTCACCATAATGGAGTGCCAGCCAGCAGAAGATGGGACCGACAGCACTTCTGAAAGAGCATGTCCCATGGACAGCTGTTGAGAGGGCTAAGGTTACTTTCTCTCCCAGAAACTGTAAAGAATCTTAAGTGTGCTATAGGGTAGTCTTGCAACTTTAATTTTGTCTGTTTTCTTTTATTTTTGTTGTCTGCTTATTATTAAATGCCCCTCTGTCATATCTTGATAATGGAACTCTTAAACAAGGAACAAGTAGGTAACTATACTAAATGGTCTAATGGTGAGAAGGTTTCAAGCCAAAAAAAAAAAAGGTTTTCATGAAGGTTATTACAACCCTTCATTCACTGGCATCATCTTTGGCAAAAAGCTTGTGTTACGTTATGATTGCAGAGTATTTTCCTGTAAGAGTACAGCTTGGTGCAATATACATGCTAGGTTGTTTTGTTTCACCTGACTCTTCTGTGCTTGCCACCCCCTTCTCTCTTGGTGCAGTTGATGTGCTTCCATGCATAAAAATTAATGTTGCCATTTCAACTAATTCATTTAGCAAGCACTGGTTTGTAAGCCAAAGCAAACATGGAAGAAAAAAAACAAGCACAAACAAGAGTGACAGAGGGCATTTCGACGTTTTACACAATTGGTACCACTAATAGATAATTTACAACAACAGTTTTTCAAACTGGTGTCTAATCGATGCAAAGCAGTTCACAATACCAAAATAATAAAGCAGGAATAAACAAAGACCAATAAATCAGAAGCAAGAAATAAACCCTACGCTTAAATTACAAGGACATATGTAATACAATTTGGGGTTTTCTGTTGGATGTATATTTTTTCATTAGATATTTTACCTGTAGTGTTACCAGTCTATTAATGATTGTTTCAATCCTTGTTCATTATGACCATCAGACGGAATCAATTCTCAAACCTTCTTAAGTACAGAATTCCACTAACATGTAGTTTAAGTTAAAACTGCTAACTCTCCTTACTGTCATTTCCTTTGCCCTGAAAAGATTCATATTTGTCAATAGCTCTGTCTCAGGAGCATGCTGTGGGCCTTCAGCTACACAAAGACAACTCAGTGGGTGGTTTACTTATATAATAACAGGAGACTAGGATATAGCAGTGTGGGTCATTAAATAATACATATGTAAAGTATAATGTTAACAGTTTATGTAAGATGATTTTAAAATACACGGATAGTAAATAATTTAGAATTAAATGATTATTTGCATTTGGACTCTGCGTAGTTCCTGCTGCATTTAACATTTAGCTGAATATCTAGTAACAACAGCTAATTATTAAGGCTGTGACTACAGGAAAATAATATTTAAAATCACCTTTGTATATGTTAAATGGAGGGGAAATAGATTACATAATTAGCAAGCTAAAACTATTTTAGTTTCAAAAATTAAAAATGAAGACCTCATGAAGAAATACTTGGCGATGTAGATAGAATGTAAATAAACTATTAGACTCCTCTGACCTGTGTTCATCCAAACATTGCACAGGGTTACATGTTCACATTAACACATCACCCTATCCCAGTGTAGAGTTATCCTAGGTCATAGAAATAAGATGTATTTTTCTCTGAAAAAAAAAAAAAGATTGAGAATGTGTATTTCTCCCCTGTCATATCCTGTTCTCTTAAGAAACCAAAGCAAACCATACAGAAGAACTAACGCAAGGCCAGTTATTTTTACCCCCGTGTGTGTCAATCTGTAACTACAACACTAAAACCTTCAAAATCAAATGACCCTTTTTATGTCTACTTTTATTTGCCTTATATTCCAATTGCAAAGCAAGTCTATAAAATAGTTGCACTCTGTAACTTGGATATTCAATTCAAGCTGTCAAATAATGAAGGAACAGCTGTAGTTTAAAAATAGATAGTCTGTGACCTTAATTAGAGTAGGTAAAAGAATTTCATATTGACAGAAATATGGAGTACATATTCATGGATCACAGCCTTGTCATGGCAAAGGGGCTTGGGGAATTCAGTAAAGCTATGAACCATGCCATGCAGGGCTACCCAAGACAGATGGGTCACACTGAAGAGTTCAGACAAAACGGGGCCCACTGGAGGAGGAAACAGCAGCCCACTTCAGGGTTCTTGCCATGAGACCACCATGGTGGTGGTGGTGGTTTAGTTACTAAGTCGTGTCCGACTCTGCGACCCCATGGACTGTTACCTGCCAGGATCCTCTGTCCATGGGATTCTTCAGGCAAGAATACTGGAGTGGGTTGTCATTTCCTTCTCCAGAGGATCTTTCTGACCCAGGAATCAAACCCACGTCTCCTCTTGCATTGCAGGCAAATTCCTTACCACTGAGCCACTAGGGAAAGCCCCTGAGAACCCCAAGGACAATATGAAAAAAGCAAAAAGGTATGACACTGGAAGATGAGCCCACCCGGTCAGAAAGTGTCCAACATGCTACTGGGGAAAAGCAGTGGAGGGCAATTACTTACAGCTCCAGAAAGAATGAAGCGGCTGGGCCAAAGTGGAGATGATGCTCAGTTGTGGATGTGTCTGATGGTGAAAGAAAAGTTTGATGCTGTAAAGAACAATATTACATAGGAAACCAGAATGTTAGGTCCATGACTCACAGTGGTCAAGCAGGAGATGGCAAGACTGAACATTGACATCTTAGGAATCAGTGGACTAAAATGGATGTGGATGGGCGAATTTAATTCAAATGACCACTATTTCTACTACTATAGGCAAGAATCCCTTAGAAAAAATGGAGTAGCCCTCATGGTCAACAAGAGTATGAAATGCATTACTTCGGTGCACTCTCAAAAAAAAAAAAAAAAGAAAAACAGAATCATCTCAGCTCATTTCCAAGGTAAACCATTCAACACCAGAGTAATCCAAGTCTATGCCCCTAAAATTGATGCCAAACAAGTTGAAGTTGACCTGTTCTGTAAAGACCTACAGCTCCTCCTAGAATTAACACCAAAAAAGTGTCCTTTTTATCACAGGAGGTGTTTGGCAGAAACCAACACAATTCTTTAAAGCAATTATCCTTCAATTAAAAATAAATAAATTTATTAAAAACAGACATACCTAGAATAACAGGCAAGTTTGGCCTTGGGGTAGAAAACGAAGCAGAGCAAAAGTAACAGGGTTTTGATAAGAGACCACACTGGTCATAACAAACACCCTTTTGCAACTGCTTAAGACACAACTCTACACATGGACGTCACCAGATTGTCAATATTGAAATCAGATTGATTATGTTCTTTGCAGCCAAAGATGGAGAAGCTCAATACAGTCAGTAAAAACAAAACCTGGAGATGACTCTGTCTCAGATCATGAGCTCTTTATTGAAAAATTCAGGCTTCAATTGAAGAAAGTAGGGAAAACCACTAGACCATTCAGGTATGACCTAAAGCAAATCCCTTATGATTATGTAGTGGAGGTGACAAATAGTTTCAAGGGATTAGATCTGGTAGATAGAGTGCCAGAAAACTATGGATGGAATTTCATAACATTACAGGAGGCAGTGACCATAATCATCCCAAAAAAATAGAAATGCAAGAAAGCAAAGTGGTTGTCTGAGGAGGCTTTACAATAGCTGAGGAAGGAAATGAAGTGAAAGGCAAAGGAGAAAGGGAAAGATACACCCCACTGAATGTAGAGTTCCAGAGAACAGCAAGGAGAGATAAGAAGACCTTCTCAAATGAACAGTGCAAAGAAACAGAGGAAAACAATAGAATGGTCAAGACTAGAGATCTTTTCAAGAAAATTGGAGATACCAAGAAAACATTTCATGCAAAGATGGACACAATAAAGGACAGAAATGGTAAGGATTTAACAGAAGCAGAAGAGATTAAGAAGAAGTGGCAAGAATACTCAGAAGAACTGTACAAAAAAGATCTTAATGACCTAGATAACCACGATGGTGTGGTCACTCACCTAGAGCCAGACATTCTGGAGTGTGAGGTCACATGGGCCTTAGGAATCATTACTACTAACAGACATAGTGGAGGAGACAGAATTCCAGCTGAGCTATTTAAAATACTAAAAGATAATGCTGTTAAATGCTGCATCCAACATGTCAGCAAATTTGGAACTTAGAAATGGTCAGACTACCATACAGTTGTGTTTATTTCACATGCTACCAGGTTATGTTCAAAATCCTTCAAGCTAGTGTTCAACAGTACATGAACTGAGAAATTCCAGATATTCAAGATGGATTTAGAAAAGGCAGAGGAACCAGAGATCAAATTGTCAACGTCTGTTGGATCATAGAAAAAGCAAGAAAATTCCAGAAAAAATCTACTCTGCTCCATTGACTATGCTACAGCCTTTGACTGTGTCAACCACAACAAACTGTGTAAAGTTGTTAAAGAAATGGGAATACCAGACCACCTTACCTGTCTCCTGAGAAACCTGTATGCAGGTCAAGAAGCAACAGTTAGAACCAGACATGGAACAACTGACTGGTTCAAATTGGGTAAGAAGTATGACAAGGCTGTATACTGTCACCCTGCTTATTTAACTTATATGCAAAGTTCTGTTCAGTCACTCAGTCAGGCTTGAATCTTTGTGACTCCATGGACTGCTGCATGCCAGGCTTCACTGTTCATCACCAACTCCCAGAGCTTATTCAAATTCATGTCCATCGAGTTGATGATGCCATCCAACCATCTTATCCTCTGTTGTCCTCTTGTCTTCCTACCTTCAGTCTTCCCCAGCATCAGAGTCTTTTCCAATGAGTCAGTTCTTCACATCAGGCGGCCAAAGTATTGGAGTTTCAGCTTCAGCACCAGTCTTTCCAGTGAATATTAAGGACTGATTTCCTTGAGGATGGACTGATTGGATCTCCTTGCAGTCCAAGGGACTCTCAAGAGCCTTCTCCAACACCACTGTTCAAAAGCATCAATTCTTCAGCGCTCAGCTTTCTTTATAGCCCAACTCTCACATCCATGCACGACTACTGGAAAAATCTAGCTTTGACTAAACAGACCTTTGTCAACAAAATAATGTCTCTGCTTTTTAATATGCTGTCTAGGTTTGTCATAGCATATGCTGAGTACATCATGCAAAATGCTGGGCTGAATGAATCACAAGCTTGGAATCAAGATTGCTAGGAGAAATATCAATTGCCTCAGATATGCAGATGATACTACTCTTGATAAAGGTGAAAGAGGAGTGAAAAAACTGGCTTGAAACTCATCATTGAAAACACTAAGGTCATGGTATCTCGTCCCATCACTTCATGGCAAATTAAGGGAAAAAAGTGGAGCAGTGACAGATTTTCTTTCCTTTGGCTCCAAAATCACTGTGACAGTGACTGCAGCCTTGAAATTAAAAGACAATTATTCCTTTGAAGGCAAGCTATGACAAACCTAGACAGCATATTAAAAAATACATCACTTTGCTGACCATGGCCTGTATACCCAAGGCTATGGTTTTTTCCAGTAGTCATGTAGAATGTGAGAGTTGGCCCATTAAAAAAAAAAAGAAGAAGAAAAGGCTGAACACTGAAGACTGATGCTGTCGAATTTTGGTACCGGAGAAGACTCTTGAGAGTCCCTTGGACTGCAAGGAGATCAAACTAGTCAATCCTAAAGGAAATCAACTTTGAAGATTCATTGGAAGGTCTGATGCTAAAGCTGAAGCTCCAATACTTTGGCCAGTTGATGGGAAGAGCTAACTCATTGGAAAAGACCTTGATGTCGATAAAGACAGAAGACGAAAGAGAAGTGGGTGGCAGAAGATGACATGGTTAAATAGCATTGCCAACTAAATGGACATGAATTTGAGCAAACTCTGGGAGTTACTAGAGGCCAGAGGAGTCTGGTGTGCTGCAGTCCATGGGGTCAGAAAGAGTCACACAAAACTTAGTGACTGAACAACAATATTGAAAGAAATTATTAGTGGAATTTATCCAGACTTAATTTCTAGGTAGTGAAAAGCAGAATTCAGGACATTCTATTTTGCACAAATTGCCTTCTAATTGTTTTCTAAGATTTTAAAGTCAAAGATTAACTTATGCAATTAATTTTAAAAATCTTCATTACTCTATATCTTATTTTAAAGTTCTCTTTTAATATTTCTATAATTGTTAAGAGATAAATGAATGGAAAACATTCCATTTAATTTTAATATCTGAGCAACTGACTACACTTTATGATCAGTAAATTAACACAATTAGGAACATGTCAATAAAATACAGTGTTGTGAGCAAACAAAACCCACGCAAATTAGTGTGCAGCACATTTAACCAACAAAGAAAACCACAGCTATACTGCATGATACTTAGTCATAAAAAGTATGCAATTTATAATGTTTTCTCAAATTCAGATTATTTTACATATCAAAGGACACATTTGCACTTTTTCTTCTCAGGTTTTCCCAGAGAGTTTTGTCTGTGTTTGCTTACTTTGATTATTTATTGGCCTGGGATACAGTAGTTCTGACCTCTTGACTCAGCTTTGCTACAAATGTTCTTTCTGAGCCTCTCTTTTCTCTTTCTATTTTATTTTTTAATTGGAAGAAAATTGCTTTGCAATGTTTTGTTAGTGTCTGCTGTACAACAACTCAAACCAGCCATAATTATACATATATCACCTTCTTCTTGAGCTTCTTCCCTCCTCCTATACCTCCCCTCTAGGTCATCACAGAACACCAAGCCGGGCTCCCTGTGTTACAGAGCATCTTCTCACCAGCTACCCATTTTACACATCTTATACACATATATGTTGATGTTACTTTCTCCATTTATCTCTCTTTCCTTCCCCCACTGTGTCCAGAAGTCCATTCTCTATATCTGCATCTCCATTCCTTCCCTAGCTAGGACATGGAAGCCACGTAGATGTCCTCAACAGATGAATGGATAAAGATGTGGTACAAATATACAATGGGATATTACTCAGCTATAGAAAAGAATGAATTTGAGTCAGTTCTAGTGAAGTGGATAAAAGTAGAACCCGTTATATAGAGTGAAGTAATTCAGAAAGAGAAAAACAAATGTCTTATACTAATGCACATATATGGATTCTAGAAAAAGGGTATCAATGATCCTCTCTTTTCTTATCTGTGAATTAAGTGGTTGAATTAGCTAATCCCTAAAGCCACCTCTTGCCTGGAGAAACCCATGGACAGAAGATCCTGGTGGTCTATAGTACATGGGGTTGAAAAGAGTCAGACATGACTTAAGTGACTTAGCACACACAAAGCTACTTCTAGATCATGACTTGAGACCACTTGAATTAGATATAATCTCTTGATCTTTCTGAGCTCCCCTGGTGGCTCAGACTGTAAAGAATGTGCCTGCAATGTGGGAGACCTGGGTTTGATCACTGGGTTGTGAAGATCCCCTGGAGAAGGGAACGACTACCCATTCCAGTACTCTGGCCTGGAGAATTTCATGAACAGAGGAGACTGGCAGGCTACTGTCCATGGGGTCACAAACAGTCGGACACAACTGAGTGACTTTCACACACACACTTGGTCTTTCCAGCTATAAAATGTTACATTTGTAAGACCTCATGCTCTCTGTTCCTTACAGCAGTTACAGTAACTGAGTTAGTCCACAATTTATCTTTCAAGAAAGCATGGATGTTTGGAGGGTAGCCATCCTCCAAGATGGTACCCAAGGATGCACACCTCCACTATCCACAACCTGTGTAGTCCTCTCTCAAAATGAATCAACACTGACTCTAAGAGATCAACAGAACAAAGCAGAATGGACAGGGCATGATTCTAAGGCTAGGTCATAAAAGGCACTGCAGCTTACACTTCAGCTTCTTGGACACATGCTTTGGAGGAAGCCAAATGCCATTTTGCAAAGCCACACTAGCAACTCTATCCATATGCATTACACATTCAGCCAAGAGCCCCAGGAATGTGGATCCTCAGCCCCAGTCAAACCTGCAGGTGACAGCAGCCCTCTGACTGTACCCACATAACGCCAGGGAGGACTACCCTGTCAAATTCTCCCTGAATACCCGTTCTAAGAAATCTGCATGCAAAATAAAGAATTTTTTATATCACTAAGTTTGGAACAATTTGTTACATAAGTATGGTGATTGGAATGCACACAAACAGGAGACTGTTTCTTCAGATGGTGGTAGCAAAAGAGGAAATTATGATGAAGACAAATTATCCTCCAACATTATTGATTGTATATTACCCTAAAGCAAAATAAATCAGATTTTCCTTAAGGCAATTCCAATAAGTAGGTAGATATAATACACAGTAAAAGACACACCAGTCACTTCAGATTCTAATATTAATATATTTTGAGATCTGGGTTTGTACAGAGAAATCAAAATCAGTAAGACATCATTGCTCTGAAGGAGCTCAAGCTGAAATGGGAGAGGCAGGATTCTGTATGATTGTTCCCACATCTCCCTTCTCCCTTATGATTAGGAGCAACTCCTATGCACCGAAGGAGCTGTGTCTCCTTGACATTTCCAGACTTCTAAGCAAGTGTTATTTTTTCCTTTGGGATTTTCAAATTGAAAAATCAGGAGGAAAGAAGATGGATGAGAAGGATAAAGATCAAGTAAGGCTGGATGTGTGGGAGAATCTCCAGGGAGTTTGGAAGAGAAAGGTTCTATGGTAGGTGGGTGTGAGAAAATGGGAGAGAAAGAATTGGGAGGAGGGGCGCTATGTACTGCAGCTGTCTTTAATGTTACCAACAGATATAAATGAAAAATGGACTTCTTTTTTTTTTGTCCAAATGTACTGTGCATTTTTAATGCCATTATTCCATCACTATATGCAGTATAAATTCTCATAAAAGTAAGGAAAGGTTCAATGTAGTTTAGGCAGAGTGTTTCGGAAAATGCTATAAACAGAGCTACCAACATTTGCAGAGCAGTTACCACGGATCACAAAGGGGAGATGACTACTGGGCCAAGAGTGAAGCAGCTACAAGGTGTGGACTTAGGAGCTCCACCTGCAGGGACATGGGTATGTGGGAGTGGAGAGAGACAGGCAAGGACTACTCCTGGAAGGTCTTGTGTACCTTGACTTTTCCTTCTGGCTGGTGGCTCTCAAACATTGGCCATGGAGTGCCTTCATCAAAATCCCTGGGGCTAAACCTTGAGCCCATCAAAAGCATACTGAACCAACAACCTCAGAGACAAGGAGCTCTCAGCTGGATGAGTCTGACGGGCAATGAAATTTGGAAGCTCCACTGAGGCATGCTGTCCTGTTAGATCTTTGAGCCTGAGAGTAGCATTATCAGAGCTCTCATTTGGAAAGCTGCAATGCAGATAATGGGATACAGGGGAAGAAGGGACAAGCTGGGAAGCAAAGAAGGAGACTTCAGCAGTTCTGGTAGTAAAGGATGAAAACCTGAACTACAGCAGTGGTGCTGGGGGTAGACAAAGAAATGACGTGGCGTCAATAGATGTTGGAGACTGATCAAATGAGGAGCACATAGTTTATAGTATATTAACTCTTCCGGGGTCCCTTTGCTCCTCCCGTCAAATCTATTGGTCAAGCCCTAACTAAACATTTTTTAAAGGAAGAGTGCTTTAATTTTATCATTATGGAAAAAGGCTTAAAAATCTTTACGTGCATGGTTGAAGAGACACAGTAGAAATTATTTACAAACATACAAAGTTAATTAAAGTATGAACTAAAAAGTGTAGTAAGCTGATATTAGATTATTTCTTCTTTAAATGAGAAGGGCCATTACAAAGGAGGAAGATTATGGGAATGATGAACATGAATCTCAATGACTTCATCATTTTGTCTGTAAGAATAAAGAGAAGGTATGTTTATTTGAAGGGATATTGATCATCACATGACCTTGTGGTAAATTTCATCTTTCTGAGCCCATAACCTAAAGTCTCATTTAAATTAAAAGCTTAATTTGTGTATGTTAGGCATTTCTGGGTCAGAAGAATATCTGAGTGTTTTGAGCACATTGGGAACCAAGATATTGCTTCATTCCGTTCTCTGTGCTGGGAAGTTTACCATCTACCTATCTTTCTCAAATATTTACAAAGACACAAAGTACCCAACATTGCTCTAAATTGTTAATAAATATAGTACATTCCTCATAAAACTTTATTAGCATTTGTAGCTGCTTCATTTTATAGAGGAGGACACTGAGACACTGAAATGTTAAATGTGTCCCATATCACACAGCTGTCAAGAGGCAGAACCAGTCTGAACCCAGGAAATCTACCTCCAGAATCTGAGTTCGTAGCCACTTCCATAATACATGCTCCATCAATAACACTGAATGAAAGAAAGCATGAATGGATCATGAGTCACCGCCTGGTTCATTGCTGCTGTGGTTTAGTCGATAGGTCGTGTCCAACTCTTTTGCTGCCTCGCAGACTGCACCCCTCAGGCTTCTCCATCCATGGGATTTCCCAGGCAAGAAACACTGGAGTGGGTTTCCATTCCCTTCCCCAGGACATCTTCCTGACTCAGGCTTCAAATCCATGTCTCCTGCACTGCAGACAAATTCTTTCCGTTGAGCTATCAGGGAAGCTTTACCTGGTGCATCAGTCCCATTAAAAAAATATTTTGACCTCCTACTTTGTGCCAAGAACTGTATTCTATCTTAGTCTGCAATATGATCGTATCTTAAGCAAAGCAAAAATACACACTAATGATGATACTAGCTGGAAAGGAGGATTTGGCTGAGCTAAATCCATGAGACCATTTTTCTCAGTTTCAGAGTCCATGGAAATGCAATCTTCAGGAATTATCTTATATTTCATTAACTTGAAGGCAAATTACTGCTTCTTTTAGATATATTTTTTTAACTTTTTAATTGAAGGAAAATTGTTTTACAGAATTTTGTTGGTTTCTACCAAACATCAACATGAATCAGCCATAGGTATACATGTGTCCCCTCCCTCGGAAGCCTCCCTCCCAACTCCCTCCCCATTCCACCCCTCTAGGTTGTTACAGAGCTCCAATTTGAGTTCCCTGTGTCTGGATGTATTTTTAAAGCACCCATTTTGAATCTTAGGTCATAAATATTCAAAATTAGTACTAAAAAAAAGATAAATATAAAATCCACAATCTGTTTTCCTGTAAGAAAAGTTGCGAGGCTCTTGCCTTCCGGTTAATCCATAGAGCTCTTCACTTACTTTTCAGACCCATTTTTACCAACCCTTGTGTCTATTAACAATAAATAGTAGATTTTAAATGTATTGAGAAGAGAGTACTCAGCAATATATTATAGATAGCCCAGAAGGCAATGTTATCATATGCATTGTAAATAAAATTATGCTTGGATACCGTCTCCTTGTGATTACAACTTTACAACTTTCAGTGCGATCTCTCATTGGGGATTTTTTTTTTAACCATTGCCTCACTAAAACTGCTCAGTTGAAGGAGCAGAACATAATTCTTTTATTTCCTTGGAATATATTGAGTTACCTGTTTATCTGGAGAAATTTGAAACAGATTATCTTGCCACAATGAATATGAAGTAGCAATTTAGTACGTGGTTTATAACAAGAATTATTTATAACAACATTGAATAATGTATAAGTTTTGACTGTGAAAACAGTAAGATGTCTTTGGATAGCAAAAATGATGGAGCATTATTATAGAACACCTTGGAAGCTTGTGAAAGAAATTTGATTCTAACAGAGTCATGAAGAAGTATCAAATATAAATGAGTTAGTTACCTGAATAGAAGGAAGTTCTAAGTGGCTCCAGTGTTAGAGAGGCCCTGTTATGTGGGTGGTTTTATTCTTTCCCGTCTTCACTCTGCTATTGAAATGCTGAAAGGAAATTGGTATTTCCTTTACACTTTACATTAGATCGAATCAACCTGAGATTATTTTTTCCATCCATAAACTTAGATGAACTTAAGGATTTTGATAACAAATGGGTCCATAAAGCTCCATCATTTATAGTGCTGTTGCTTACATTTTTTTGAACTTTATTTTTCCCTTAGTGATTTCATGATTTTGAGAAACAGTTTTTCTTTTTTTTTAACCTGGATTTACCACTGAGAAAAATATAGCTGTGGCTCATGCAATTCAGAATTGGAAGTTAATTAATATTTAATATCAATAATTAATAACATTTTAATAATGTAAAATTATTTTAATGTGTTTAATAATTTAACATTAATACTTAATAATACCTTTAATATTAAGAAGTCATTATGATATTTAATTAAAGGCTTCAAAACAGACAGCTGATTTCCAGATTATACTCAGAACTAATGGAATTTGGATTGCCTTCCCAATCAAACAGCAAACCTCTCTTGCATATTCTGAGGATGGTACTGTTGTTACTGGCTTCTTAATATCTCTGTCTGATGACTGTCTACAGAATTCAAAACAAGAGTAAACTATTGCACTTCCAGGCTATTGTTTCTGGTCATAACTAGAGGTATGCTGCTAGTTTTTCTTCTTTCTCCCTCCAAATTCTTTTGAGCAGAATTTGGAAGCACTCCCCACTTTTTTTCCTTATCAATATCTCTTCTCAGGGTATTTTTCTGAAAAGAAAAGACTACCACCACAAAACTTCTAAGTTGTTCCAGTCTATTAAAAAGAAAAATACCAAGCCAATTTCAATGGGAAAAAAAGTCAGTATGACCATGACATAAGTTAGATTTGTGAGATGAAAAGTTGATGCCATTTTAGACATTTAATCCACCGTCTTAATGATGATTTCTTTTACCTCTAGAATGCTGATGCGGGGCTTGATACAGTATCATTAAAAGTCAATTTAAAATCAATAAATGGTGATACTCTAAGCCAGGCCTTATATACACTTTGAATCAAAAGGCTTAGTTACCAAGCTAATCACCTCCGAGTGCAACTCCACGGCAAGCTTTCATTTCACACCCAGGGAGCAGACGTGAAAATCCCAAATGGAGGAGATATACAAACAGGTTTCAGTATGCACACACTGCTACCCTGGGGCTGGGTATGTTGCATATTTGTGTACACAGTGTATGAATGTGTGCAGAGCAAGTGGGGATTACAGCTGAAATACAGCATCACTAAACACACTGCTATAGAAAAACTGTATGAGACAAACCAAAGGTGAAAAACACCTTTTAGAGTGTGCTTCTGTGTGAAATGCCACAATGTTTTCTTTTAATTACAAAGTGAAAATAGTTAGAATAAATAGAAGCAAGCTTATTTTCCTCTCTGATTCCTCATTACAATATACAGGCTACAGATAATAGCCTTTTTCTGTTGTCACTATTTAGCAACTTTGGGCCAGTTTTTAGCAATCCACCCCCTTCCATTATATGACACTATAAATTGCAGCACAATTCAGCATATCCATGTGTGACTTCCCCAAAGGTTTTCTAAAAATCATTAATATAAAACATTAATGTAGAAGGCCTGTAGGCCTTTTTTTGTTAAGAGTTTAAATCTATTGACTTGTAACTAGCTTTTAAAATGACATTTTTCCTTGCTGCCTTCAATTCAGTCCAAGTTTTAAAAAAAAATAAAATAAAAAGATGCCAGATGTCATGAGGCCAATAAGCAGGTGGGCTGAAGCTTCTGTACCAATTCAAACTGGCACCGCATCAAACCTGGTGGGTATAACCTTTAATTCACTGCTTCCCTGGCACCAGATCCAGTGCCATCTGCTCAGCCTTGCTAAGCTGTGCTTGTTTCTGTGCAGGGACGGTGCCAACAATGCAAACTGTCTCCTACATGTGCAGGGAATCATCAGTGCAACTAGTTTTTCAAGACCCATATGGTGGCATCTGCGAATGCACACTGTCAGCATCGCTGCCTGTACCACCCTTCGAGTTTTAAGAATGGGAAGAGATAATGCCAGTTTGTAATTCACTATGGCAAGCCAGGAGGAAACTTTTTCCTCCCTCCTGAATGCTCTCATTTGGGGTCTTTTGAAGTGACCACCCACGGCATGGAAGAGGCTTGACCTTAGCTCAGGGGGCAAGAACTCTGGGAAGAAACCTCCATGGATATCATATGCAGATATATTCCCCTTGTGTATCTACTACAGAAGCCTTCATCATCAGAACCCAAAGTCCTCTACCATTCATGTACCAACACTCCAGAAGTCTGTATTTTAAGAATTCTTTCTTGTTTTCATTAAGACTTTGAATACTAAGGAAGGTGGGCAGCATATCTTGTTTAACCAGGGAATATATAAAAGTGGGGAAACAGGCTCATATAGGCACTGTCTGCATTCAGCATGCCTTGGAGGTGCTGAGCATCTTGACTGTTTGGACTTTATAAAGAAAGGCCCTTTTCCTATTTTTTCATTTTATATTGTTTGCTGAGCACAGATGAGATGATTTGAAGGACATACACACGTCCATTCTGCTCTGTGGAATGTTGGGAAAGACAGAAGTTGCACCTTAGAACCCAGGGCTCCCAAGTGAAAGAGTGAAATTTCTAGAATCACGCCTACTGATAATTCCCCACTGATAATGTCCCCGGACAATTGCTCTGAGCCTGGCTCCCAGTGGACTTAAGCAGGAATCCCTGATTAGCACCGTGCTGCTAAATAAACAAATAAATGTGGATTTTTCAGTTTGCTTATTTACTAATTATTTCTCATACTGACTAAAATATCCATGTAAGGAGGAGATCTTGTTTAGCTTACTGTTGTAAACCTGGCTTCTAGCAAGGTATACAGCACACAGCAGTCATTAAATAAGTAGCTAATTTATAAATATATTTATAAATACTGAAAATTCTGTTTTGGATAGTATGAGAGAAAAAATTCATACATGACAGATATATAAGAATATATAATACAGAATATATAAGATATGCAATATATAAGAAAAGTTATGACCAACCTAGACAGCATATTAAAAAGCAGAGACATGACTTTGTCAACAAAGTTTCATCTAGTCAAAGCTATGGTTTTCCCAGTGGTCATGTATGGATGTGAGAGTTGGACTATAAAGAAAGCTGAGTGCAGCAGAATTGATGCTTTTGAACTGTGGTGTTGGAGAAAACTCTTGAGAGTCCCTTGGACTGCAAGGAGATCCAACCAGTCCATCCTCAAGTTAATGCTGAAGCGAAAATTCCAATACTTTGGCCAACTGATATGAAGAACTGACTCATTGGAAAAGACCCTGATGCTGGGAAAGATTGAAGGCGGGAGGAGAAGGGGACGACAGAGGATGAGATGGTTGGATGGCATCACCAACTCAATGGACACGAGTTTGAATAAACTCTGGGAATTGGTGATGGACAGGGAAGCCTGGCATGCTGCAGTCCATGGGGTCTCAAAGAGTCGGACACGACTGAGCAACTGAACTGAACTGATAAAAAGTGAAGTCACTCAGTCATGTCTGACTCTCTGTGACCCCATGGACTGTAGCCTGCCAGGTTCCTCTGTCCATGGGGTTTTCCAGGCTAAGAATACTGGAGTGGGTTGCCATTTCCTTTTCCAGAACTGATATAAGATATGCCAAATATTCACTTATACAACTGAAGTAATGACTGTTAGTAAGTAACCATATACCAGTGGCACTATCTACTGAGCACTGACTTTATAATAAACATTGTGCTAAGCAGTTTACGTTATCTTATTTTATAATTTTAGAAACCCTTTTAGTTACTAATTTGGCCCCCCTTGTACAGATGAGAAAACTGGGTCTGGAAAATTTAGCGAGGAAGCACCAGAATCAATAATCAAATACAGCTCTATCCAACTCCACTCTAAGCACAATATTAAACGGCTTCTTCTCTATCAAAATATTTGGTAAATTCAGTCTAAATCAAACTTTAAAAGTGTCAGACAAATAGGTTTATGTTTCTACCATATGTTAGGTATTATTTCAAAAATTTCTTGTCTATTAAACTATAATTATTATTATTATGTTAACAATTTGGAATAGGTATGTATGTAGACATTTAATTGTTTAAAAGACATTCATATCCTATAATATGCAAAACATATGCATCTCACTATGAATCCTAAAATTGGTTCATGGGGTCACAAAGAGTCGGACATGACTGAGTGACTGAACTGAACAGAACTGATGGTTACACTTCTGCATATATGGGAAGTCCTGATTGCTGTATTAGTGACTTCAATACCATCTGCAAAATAAAGATCTTGAAATAAAAGGCAGGATCATTTGGGAAAAAGATCATGAAATTGCACTGCAATATTTATTATACATATGTTTAAGAATGCTAACTCAATTGATAAACAATTAAAACTAGGAAGAGAATACATTTCCTCAACATAAAATTACTGAAAAATAATTATTTATCACTCTATACCATGAAATAGTTTAAGTAGCACAGCAGAGCCTAAGAACATTTTCCCATCAAAAGAAATACATCCCACACAATCAGACTTAACTATAAATTCATATCCATGTAGATAACTGCCTTTAACCTCCCAAGGATCTCTTTTGAAACTTTATGATGCTCTTCTCTTTGATTAATTCAACTTATCCTCTTCTTTACCTTTCACCCTTGCCTTTCTCCAGCCACACACACACACACACACACACACACACAATTTTTTTTTAAGCAATAATAACAACATAAAAAGGATGGAGTAAAGAAGGAAGGATGAAGAACAAACAAGCATATTTGACACCTCTTACAGGGAGTATTTCTAGCTGAAATTCAGCCAAGTTCATCTCAAATATGTATTTATTCTCAATAATTATTTTTACTAATGCTAGAGAGACATTAGAAAAAGACATAAAGGGTCAGAGGATATGGGGATTTTAAAAGGGAAATGGATTATAAAAAAGCAAAAATGCATATACAATGCAAACAGAAGGGCAATCATTGTATATGCAAGCTTAGGAATACACACTCAAATTAATGCTAGCAACCGTGAGTCCCTTAAGAATGTGCCTAATCCCAGGCTGCAGTAATTTTTCTAGTTCACTGAACTGCTTCAAGGATCAAATACGATAATGGATATGACACTGTGTTGTTCAATGTGGCATGAGATACAAATATAAGGTGACTTTTTATAAGCGTTATTATCCTTCCATATTGCAGTCATGGCCCAAACACTTTTGTCAACAGAAAATGGGTGAGCAAGACTCATCATCAGGAAAGTCTGACTCCAAACGGCAGAGGCCTTGGAAAATGACCACTATGCACATTTAGGTTCCACCTCATCTCACTCCGAAGCTGCCAGGTCAACTGACTGGAGCTTCATAAACCTAAATCAGCACATTTTGATTCTAAGTGACCACTGTCCTCATTTGCATTCAGGTAGGTCTCGCATCTTGGAATCTATTCAGAGTTTAAACCTCAGTGAAACATCCCCTTGGCTGAGAGTCATTGGAGGAAGTTAAACGTCATCTCAGGGAAGCTTCCTGAGATGGCAGGACCGAAGACATGATCAAATCCTTTCTCACTCCAGCCCTACCTCCCAGGATGGACCGTGCAGGCCTCACACTCAAGAGTACTGACGAAGAAACGAACAAATCTTGCTTTCCTCTTTCCTCCAGGCTTGGTTGCATTATCTGTGCCTTCCTTGAAGCTCTAGTGACTACTCTTATCCATTCTTTTATCTCTTCAAAAAACTAAGTGTGTTATGACTCTAGTTCTGCCCAGCAACAACACAGCATAGAAGCACGTGCTTGTACATCAAAACCTGTAACACAGACACGGTTGAAACCTTGCTTACAAAGACCTGTGGTCTAAGCCCTTCACCATATTTAATCCCCACAAAAACCCCTTTTGATGGATGAGCAAACTAAGGCTTGGGGAGATGAAGAGGTTTGCTTAGGACATGCAAATATAAGTGTAAGAGACGGACTCCAAACCAGAGTGTATCTGACATCCATATCTAGGTTCTTGAACCCAGGGCTAGAGCTGTGCGGACAGGAGCGCTGGTGGTGTGCTGGGAGGGCAAGAAGCCCTGGAGTTATCATGGCTCCCTTACTTAAAGACTGCTTTGTGTGAAAAAATATTCTATATTAAATCAGTCAGGATCTCTTACGTGGTAGAAAGCTATGAGGACATCCATTTTAAATTTTAAAAATTTAAGAATTCAAGTACTTGCAAGTTTGTTGTGACTTGTCGTAGGAGCAACCGAATGAGGGACAGCAAACTGTGAATGCCACACGGGGCTCTGTTGTTTTTCAGCTGCTCAGTCGTGTAGAGCTCTTTGCAACCCCATGAATTACAGCACACAGGGTTTACCTGTCTTTCACTATCTCCCTGAATTTGGTCAAACTCAAATCCATTGAGTTGGTGATGCCATCCAACCATCTCATCCTCTGTCGTCCCCTTCTCCCGCCTCCAATCTTTCCCAGCATCAAGGTCTTTTCCAATGAGTCAGCTCTTTGCATCAAATGGCCAAAGTAATGGAGCTTCAGCTTCAGCATCAGTCCTTCCAATGAATATTCAGGCTTGATTTCCTTTAAAATTGACTGGTTTGATCCCCTTGCGTCCAAGGGACTCTCAAGAGTCTTCTCCAACACCACAGTTCAAAAGCATCAGTTCTTCAGTGCTCTGCCTTCTTTATGGTCCAACACTCACATCCATATGTGACTACTTGAAAAATCAAAGATTTGACTATATGGACCTTTGTCAGCAAAGTAATGTCTCTGCTTTTTAATACGCTGTCTAGGTTTGTCACAACTTTTCTTCCAAGGAGCGTGTCTTTTAATTTTGTGGTTGCAATCACCATCTGCAGTGATTTTGGAGCCCAAGAAAATAAAGTCTCTCACTGTTTCCATTGTTTCCCCAACTATTTTCCATGAAGTGATGGGACTAGATGCCATGATCTTAGTTTTTTGAGTGTTGAGTTTTAAGCCAGCTTTTTCATTCTCCTCTTTCATCTTCATCAAGAGGCTCTTTAGTTCCCCTTCTTTTTCTGCCATTAGTGTGGTATTATCTGCATATCTGAGGTTGTTATTTCTCCCAGCAATCTTGATTCCAGTTTGGGATTCATCCAGCCTGGCATTTCGCATGATGTTCTCCACATATAAGTTAAATAAGCAGGGTAACAATATACAGCCTTGACATACTCCTTTCCCAATTTTACATACCTCTAATGACTTCCTCTAGAAACCAGTGGTTCCCAAATCTGCCCACATATTAGCATTGTCAGGAATGTTTTTTTAAAGTACCCATGTATAGGCTATACCAACAAAAATTTTGATTTAACTGATATGGAGCGTCCCCTAAAAGCTCCCTAGGGTTGAGAGTGACTTCCCAAACAAAAAGCACGTATGACACTGTCATTTAGGTAAACATGATTTAAAATGTTTCTTTTCATCATTTAAATATACACTTATTGTACGCCATCCTGAGCAGGCCACTTTGCTGGACACGATAATACTTATAAGGAATATAGTAATTCAGGTCTGAGATATATAGCCTTCAAGCCTGAAAGACTGTAAATTAATTAGACCACTTCTTAACTTTCCATTGCCTCACTTCTGGCCTAGGGTAGATTACTATCAAGACTAGTTTGAATCAACTCTTTTTTTTAGCCTGTATCTGGTAGCAAATAAAATGAGAGAGGAAAGAGAGTGATAGTTTCACCATAATGTTACCAGGAGGCAAAGTTCTTAGAGGACCAGTTCTAGATGAAGGTGAAGTAAAGGCAGGGAAAAGAGAAAAGAATAAAAATATGACAGAAAGGAATATGGGTCACCTGCTGAAAATATACCTCACTGAATTTTGAATTCCTCCAGATCGGGTGTTGAAAGAATGCTAAGACATGTTGAAATGAAAGATACTGATTTTAAGCATATAAGACATTTCCGCCAAACCAGTTATTGCAACAGTGACACCCAAGATTGAGGGTGACAGTGAGAGAAAGGGAGGGAAAGAGAGAGACAGAAAAAGACTGAGACAGAAGAAGAGAGACAGACAGAGAAAATAAAGACTCCACAGAGGAATTATAGACGTTGTCATTGTAGGAAGTTGTGCTTTGAAGTCGTGCTCATAGAATATAATTTCATTCGTAATTTTACTGATTTGAAAAATTTTTATTTCCAATACCCAGCATGATAAACAGATACTTTGTGGAATTTTAACTCATGAATTCAGGACCCAGTCCACCTTTCAGGTGTCTGTTTGCAAATCTGGATTTGAAGCGACACCATTAAGTTGAATAATACATGTAACCCAGACATTTAAAATGCATTCTTGTTCCTTCTATCATATTGTAACTATTATACTATTTTGAGCACCTTTATGTGTGGAACAGTGTTCTAAGCACTTTCATTGATTAAACCATTTCAGCATCACTATAGCCCTGTTACATGGTACTTCGGTACTTCATAGAGCAGAGTTCCCTGCTCAGATCTCCCTTAGAGAGAGAATGGGTTGTGAGGAGCCATAGTTATCATTATCAAAGTCTCCAGCTGCCTATATTTGGAAATCAATCCCAGCTTTCACTCCAAGACCACTCTGTTTCTGGTTTGCTCCCAGGCAATGACCGAGCACAGTGCGGGTACTAAAGCCGAGACACCTGTGTTCAATACAGTATTCTTTTAATAGACGTTTTTTACTTGGGGTTCCCTCTCAGCCTGACCAAGACTTTCTCAGAACCGCACTGCAGTGTGAGACTCTTCCTGCAGGAGTCTTTCTCCCACTCTTCTTTCACGGATGTTAGACCTGCCCTATGGTCGGGAGGTTCTCCATGACTGTTCTTGCTCTCTTTCCCTTTTCTGCTTTGTAGATGCTTCTCTCCAGTTCTTGCACATCTAAATCTGTCTTGCATCTGCTTCTCAGAGTTCTGGAACTGACACATTTTGGTTAATCATACTCAGCGGGGAGAAAACATCCAAGATCCCCCGACCAGAATGTAATGAGACCTTTCGATCCAGGCAGAATGACTTCAGAGTGTCTCTCTTACTGATTATCTCGTTCCCACTTGACAAACTGAGAACTCCTTGGGAGGAAGGGGACTGAGATGTGGGCCACGTTTCATCTCTAATGAAATGGAACTGTGATGGACTGGGGGGGTGCAGTCACAAAAAGATCATGGCATCACTGGCAGGATATTCATCCCAGCCACTGGGAGCATAGGGCAGTGCTGTTCTCTCGGCTGAGCTGCACTGAGCTTTCAGGCCCAGGGAGTCTGAAAGGAAAGATTTGTCATTGTGATTTAAGGTGCAGAAATAAATGTGCCCTGTCTCATGGACTGGAGAAAACTGTTACTTAACAATCACACATTATTCAATGTAATGAATGGCAGAGCCAGAGGAATCTCTCTTGGTTCTTTCCTAAGTTCCTTGCAGGCCCTGGGGCATGTTACAGAGAACAATAATGTGAAGGACACCCAGACTCTGGTAGGAGACAAACCTGAGTTCAAACATCTGCTCCTAATTATCAGAGTGATACTACAAATATTTAATCTGATGGAGCTTCAACTTTTTTATCTGAACTCTAGAAATATATTTCTAAATGTTAAGGCAGTGCATGTGATAATGTAAATTTTTGTGTCACGTGGCAGTAAACTCTCCAAATTTTTATTTTCCCCCAAATATCTTTTTAATTTATCTGTGTGATTTAGCTTCCCCATGAACTGAAATGCCTTTCAAGTACTGGGAAGGCCATAGCCAGCAAGGACGAGAACTTATTCCTAATTCTTTCTATCCGAACCATGGTGGATTAGTCTATATTTGTTAGATTTTCATATCAGCACTTCTGGCAGATGTAGTGACCCTGTGTGTTATTCAAGGAGTAAAATCAATTGCTTTTCACCCTGCAGAACGAGCACACAGTCAAGCCCATGTTTTCATATCTCCTGCGTCTTCTCTCCTTGGGACTTGTTTATGGATGGTAGAGATTCAAGATTTTTCCTTGCTTGCCTTCAAAAACAAGCAAGTGGTCATTCTGACCACTCCACATAGTCTTCACAGTCTATGAAATACCTTGGGTACAACAGAGGGGACAAGTAGATGGTCCTGAGACCACCATCTCCTTTAAATTAGAGCTTCTCCCATTTTAAAGATTCTCTGTGAAGAAAAGATGAAGGGATTTCTGTTGTCTCATTGCATAACAAATCATTCCACAATGTAGTGACTTGCACAACAATAAGAATTTTATCTTCTCTCAGTTTCTCTGGGTCAGACATTTGGAAAGGACACGTTTGGCTTGTTCTTCCCAGAAAACGGACTCATGCAGGTGTGGTCAGATGGTAGCTGGAGCTGGAGCAGCTGGGGGCTGGCAAAGCTTCCCTCTTCATTTAGTCACAGAGATTCTCTGTGTGATCTTTCCACACAAACGCACTTGAACTCTCACAGCACAACAGCCTTAGGGCAGTTCTACTGCTTACCTGGAGATTTGTGCACCAGCCCCAGGGTTCCGGCTCCACAGCCAAAGCCATATCACTTCTTATTACCAAGCATCAGAATTCATACTTCCACCACATTCTATTGATTATAAGCAAGCTACAATCCCACTCAGAATCAAGAGGGAAAGTAGGCTCTACAGTTTTCCGAGAAATTGGCAAGGTTCTAGAATAATTTGTGGCCTTGTTATGGCTTCTTAGGAAAATACAATCAGTCACAGGTGGATAGAGATGAATATATAGATAGAGATGCTTGAATCCACTGAATGCCAGTCTGTTGAATGTGTGTGTATATATATATATATGTCAATGTGTGCCTGCGTGCTTAGTCACTTCGGTTGTGTCTGACTCTTTGTGACTCTATGGACTGTAGCCCGCCAGGCTCCTCCCTCCCCCAGGGGATCTTGTCCAGGGATCGAGCCCCAGTCTCTTATGTCTCCTGCATTGACTGGAGGGTTCTTTACCACTAACGCTACCTGGGAAGTCCACACACATATGTCAATATCTATATATGTTACACTCACACATATACACATGCATACACTAAGGTTTCTTAAAGTATGGTCTGTGGACCCTTTCAGTAATTGAATCATCTGAGTGCTGGCTGAAATTGCTTGACAGAAATACTATCCACTCTCAGTGATAGTTTGCATTTCATTTTCCTCAAGTTGTAATAGATTCTAGTCCCACTGCAGCTGCAAAAAGGTGTATGAATGTGATGCACTGAGAATTGTTCCTAAGTGACCCTGGAATCTCTAACTGAGCTGCTTGACTATTAAAATCAAGCCCCTTCTTCCAGGGGAATCTAAATGAGATTGGTCCCCAACCATGTCCACTCCAGTGTAGAGGTAGCACCCAAATTCAGCTTTCCACAAATTCTGTGGGTTCTTTCTCCTTACACAAGGAGCTGTAATTTCCCAAAAGCTTCAAATATCTGAAGTATTTTCTATTATTAGACAACTTCCATAAATAACCAGTAACTTCGACTTTCTGCCATTCATGTACTTTGTATGTCCCTGTCACACATACTCTCTACCGTAGAGATCACGAGGGACAAATACCCCTGTTTGGGAACACAAATTCACATTTCACATAGCCTCACACCTAGCAATCTTATCAGGCTGTCCTTTTCTCTGATTTCTGTGATGTTTCCTTTAGAATGCCCATTTATTTTGGAAGTAGAAAATTATACACATTGAGGCTTATAAATTTTGACCTTGATCTTATACAAACCAAAATGATACACTTAAAGATCCCAGGTATAAAACTGAAAGATGCTGGCTTTCTGATTCGTCAGCTCATCTCCCTTGACCACTTGCAGTCACATGACTAGATTTCCACATTTAATAAATGAATTGGTTACTCACGGCAAAATTATTGGTCTTTATATTAGAATATTTTACATGTAGGTACCTCATATTTAGCATGTTGACATTTCTGAAATCACAAACTGACTGTTTATAGAACAAAAGCAACTTTCAGCCCTGCTTCTGTAGCCTGTAAACTTTTTAAATGTTTGAATTAATAGCCAGGATATAAAATGAGAGAGATAGCTTCAAAAATTGGATATCTAGTTTTTCTTGAAAATCATCAGAGCTGGCACCACAAGGCACACATTGCTTTTTGCCAATAATCAGTGGATGGTAAGTAGCTGTTCCCTTTGCACCTGGCTGTCGGTTAATCTGCTTTACTTATTTTGCATAACCTCTTTGGCCCCTGAGGATGTTAAATTTGAGACACTTAATAAATTTCATATCTCAAATATTCAGCTTATAAAATGATGAATAGTAATGAAACTCATATTTTCACTGACATATCTATTGAAATACAGTGGAGCAATGGAAAACATCAAAAGAGCTTCTCAATGTACAATCACCCAAGAGTAATAGTAGAGTTATTCAGTAGTAATTTATCTGTCAACCTCAATACATACCTAAATATATGGCATAAAATTCATGCAACAGAACTCCTGCACTTTATTCTTAGGTGAGTACCCTAAACCTTCATTCAATACCCATTTACTCTTATTTTAAGTCACACAAGTAGAAAGCTTAGAAAGGGCAACAAAGATTTTACAAATAACCATAATCCCATCATACAGAATACTGTTTATAGTATACTATAAAGTTTCTTGCTCTTTTTAGGCAACTGCATGCAAATTTATAAAAATAATATTGGTATCATGCTATATATATAGTGTATCTCTATATATACATTATATATCATCTTTTAACACATTTTTTCAATTAATGCACTCCTAATTTTCCCTTGCAATTCTTTTCCGTATTTTTAATGTTAGTAACTATGGTATTTCACTAAATAGGCTCACCATGATTTATTTAGCCTAACTATTCCAGTTATTATCATTAACATTATTTAATAAACATCTTTGAAAATGAAACTTTCACCTTATATTTATGATTATTTTCTCAGTATACTGCATGAATATAAGCACTTAGTATAAAGCACTAGACAAGGGCAATGCTGGCTCAAGTGATAAGCACATCTTTAAGACTTTGCCTGCTTATTTTGGAAAGACCTCTATCTTAGTCTGGGCTGCTTTAATAAACTAGATGACTTATATAACAGTTACGGCTCTGGAGGCTGGGAAGCCCAAGACTTTGGCATCAGTGGGCTTGGTATCTGCTGAGATTGCTTCCTGGTTCACAGATGGCCATCTTTGCACTGTATCCTCACATAACAGAAAGGGCAAGGAGCTCTCAATAGATGTCATTTATAAGGGCATTAACCCCATTCATGAGGACTCACCCTCATGACCTAATCATCTCAATTGTCCTACTTCAAAATACCATCACACTGGGGATTAGGTTTCATCATATGAATTTTGGATCCCAGATATTGCATAAAGGTTTACTAAATAGTTAAGCTAATAAACACATTTTTCTTTTTTAAGAGGTAAGTTTCAATTGGGCTTCCCAGGTGACTCAGTGGCAAAGAATTCGCCTGCCAAGCAGGAGATGCTGGTTCTATCCCTGAGTCAGGAAGATCCCCTGCAGAAGGCAATGGCAATCCACTCCAGCATTTTTACCTGGAAAATCCCATGGACAGAGGAGCCTAGCAGTCTATAGTCCATGGGGTTGCAAAGTGACTAAACAGCAACAAAATTTTAATTAGATTAGTTGATATTCTAGTGATAGTATTATAAATAAGTATGACTGATCATTAGAGTTCTGACAAAAAGCGGTGCACGGGGAAGGGCATGGCAAACCACTTCAGTATTTGTGCCTTGAGAACCCCATGAACAGTATGAAAGGCAAAAAGATAGGACACTGAAAGATGAACTTCATGGGTCGGTAGGTGCCCAATATGACACTGAAGATCAGTGGAGAAATAATGCCAGAAAGAATGAAGAGACAGACGCAAAGCAAAATAATGCCCAGTTGTTGATGTGACTGGTGATGGAAGTAAAGTCCAGTGCTGTAAAGAACAATATTGCATAGGAACCTGGAATGTTAGGTCCATGAATCAAGATAAATTGGAAGTAATCAAAAAGGAGATGGCAAGAGTGAACATCAACCTTTTAGGAATCAGAGAACGAAAATGGATTGGAATGAGCGAATTTAACTCAAAGGACCATTATATCTATTACTGTGGGCAAGAATCCCTTAGAAGAAATGGAGTGGCCCTCAGAGTCAACAAAAGAGTCTTAAATGCAGTTCTTGAGTGCAGTCTCAAAAACGACAGAATGATCTCTGTTGGTTTCCAAGGCAAACCATTCAGTATCACGGTAATCCAAGTCTATACCCCAACCAATAATGCTGAAGAAGCTGAAGTTGAATAGTTCTATGAAGACCTACAAGACCTTCTAGATCTAATACTCAAAAAAAAATGTTTTTTTCATGATAAGGGACTGGAATGCAAAAGTGGGAAGTCAAGAAACACCTGGAGTAACAGGCAAATTTGGCCTTGGAGTACAGAATGAAGCAGGGCAAAGGCTAATAGAGTTTTGCCAAGAGTACACACTGGTCATAGAAAACACCCTTTTCCAACAAGAGAAGACTCTACACATGGACATCATCAGATGGTCAACATCGAAATCAGATTGATTATATTCGTTGCAGCCAAAGATGGAGAAGCTCTATACAGTCAGCAAAAATAAGACCAGGAGCTGACTGTGGCTCAGATCATAAACTCCTTATTCCCAAATTCAGACTTAAATTGAAGAAAGTAGGGAAAACCACTAGACCATTCAGGTATGACTTGAATCAAATCCCTTCCGATTATACAGTGGAAGTGACAAATAGATTCAAGGGATTAGATCTGATAGACAGAGTGCCTGAAGAACTATTGATGGAGGTTCGTGACAATGTAGAGGAGACAGGGATCAAGACCATCCCCAAGAAAAATAAATTCAAAAAGGCAAAATGGTTGTCTGAGGAGGCCTTACAAATAGCTGAGAAAGAAGAGAAGTGAAAAACAATGGAGAAAAGGAAAGATATAAGCATCTGAATGCAGAGTTCCAAAGACTAGCAAGGAGAGATAAGAAAGCCTTCCTCAGTGATCAATGCAAAGAAACAGAGGAAAACAATAGAATATGAAAGACTAGAGATCTCTTCAAGAAAACTCGAGATACCAAGGGAACATTTCATGCAAAGATGGGCTCAATAAAGGACAGAAATGGTATGGACCTAACAGAAGCAGAAGACATTAAGAACAGGTGGCAAGAATATATAGAAGAACTGTACAAAAAAGATCTTCATGATCCAGATAACCACAATGGTATGATCACCCACCTAGAGCCAGACATCTTGGAAGGCAAAGTCAAGTGGGCCTTAGGAAGCATCACGATGAACAAAGCTAGTGAAGGTGATGGATTTCCAGCTGATCTATTTCAAATCCTAAAACTCAATGCTGTGAAAGTGCTGCGCTCAATATGCCAGCACATTTGGAAAACTCAGCAGTGGCCCCAGGACTGGAAAAGGTCAGTTTTTGTTCCAATCCCAAAGAAAGGCAATGCCAAAGAATGTTCAAAGTACCACACAATTGCACTCATCTCTCACAATAGCAAAGTAATGCTCAAAATTATCCAAGCCAGGCTTCAACAGTATGTGAACTGGAACTTCCAGATGTTCAAGCTGGATTTAGAAAAGGCAGAGGAACAAGAGATCAAATTGCCAACATCCAATGGATCATCGAAAAAGCAAGAGAGCTCCAGAAAAATATCTATTTCTGCTTTATTAACTACACTAAAGCCTTTGACTGTGTGGATCACAACAAACTGTGGAAAATTCTTCAAGAGATGGGAATGCCAGCCCACCTGACCTGCCTCCTTAGAAACCTGTATGCAGGTCAGGAAGCAACAGTTAGAACTGGGCATGGAACAACAGACTGGTTGCAAATCAGGAAAGGAGTACGTCAAGGCTGTATATTGTCACCCTGCTCATTTAACTTATATGCAGAGTACATCATGTGAAATGCCAAGCTGGATGAAGCACAAGCTGGAATCATGATTGCCAGGAGAAATATCAATAACCTCAGATATGTAGATGACATCACCCTTATGGCACAAAGCGAAGAAGAATTAAAGAGCCTCTTGATGAAAGTGTAAGAGGAGAGTGAAAATGTTGGCTTAAAACTCAAGATTACAGATCAATGGAACAAAATAGAAAGCCCAGAGATAAATCCACACACCTATGGACACCTTATCTTTGACAAAGGAGGCAAGAATATACAATGGAGAAAAGACAATCTCTGTAACAAGTGGTGCTGGGAAAACGGTCAACCACCTGTAAAAGAATGAAACTAGAACACTTTCTAACATCATACACAAAAATAAACTCAAAATGGATTAAAGATCTAAATGTAAGACCAGAAACTATAAAACTCCTAGAGGAAAACATATGCAAAACACTGTCTGACATAAATCACAGCAGAATCCTCTATGTGCCACCTCTCAGAGTAATAGAAATAAAAGCAAAAATAAACAAATGGGACCTAATTAAACTTAAAAGCTTTTGCACAACGAAGGAAACTATAAGCAAAATGAAAAGACAGCCACCTTCAGAATGGGAGAAAATAATAGCAACTGAAACAACTAACAAAGAATTAAGCTTCAATTTACATAGTCAACTCATCCAGCTCAATACCAGAAAAGTAAACTACCCAATCAAAAAATGGGCCAAAGAACTAAACAGACATTTCTCCAAAGACATACGGATGGCTAACAAACACATGAAAAGATGCTCAACATCACTCATTATCAGAGAAATGCAAATCAAAACCACAATAAGGGGAGGGAGGTGGAAGGGGGGTTCTGGAAGGGGAAAACATGTACACCCATGGTGGATTCATGTCAATGTATGGCAAAACAAATACAATATTGTAAAGTTAAAAAATAGAAAATAAACTAATTAAAAAAAAAAAACACAATAAGGTACCATCTCACACAGGGCAGAATGGCTGCTATCACAAAATCTACAAACAATAAAACCTGGCAAGGGTGCGGAGAAAAGGGAACACTCTTACACTGTTGGTGGGAGTGCAAACTAGCACAGCCACTATGGAGAACAGTGTGAAGATTTCTTAAAAACCTGGAAATAGAACTGCCATATGACCCAGCAATCCCACTGCTGGGCATACAGACCAAGGAAACCAGAATTGAAAGAGACACGTATACCCCAATGTTCATAGCAGCACTGTCTACAATAGCCAGGACATGGAAGCAACCTAGATGTTCATCAGCAGATGAATGGATAAGAAAGCTGTGGTACATATACACAATGGAATATCACTCAGCTATTAAAAAGAATGCATTTGAATCAGTTCTAATGAGGTGGATGAAAATGGAGCCTATTATACAGAGTGAAGTAAGTCAGAAAGAAAAACACCAATACAGTATATTAATGTATATATATGGAATTTAGAAAGATGGTAGGGATGACCCTATATGCAAGACAGCAAAAGAGACAGATATAAAGAACAAACATTTGGACTCTGGGAGAAGGTGAGAGTGGGATGATTTGAGAGAATAGCATTGAAACATGTATATTACCATATGTGAAATAGATCACCAGTCCAAGTTCGGGGCATAAAACAGGGCACTCAAAGCCGGTGCACTGGGATGACCCTGAGGGATGGGATGGGAAGGGAAGTGGGAGGGGGGTTCGGGAAGAGGGGACACATGTACACCCATGGCTTATTCATGTCAATGTATGGCAAAAACCACTACAATATTGTAAAGTAATTAGCCTCCAATTAAAATAAATAGATATATATTTTTTCAATCTCAACATTCAGAAAACTAAGGTCATGGCATCTGGTCGCATCATGGCAAATAGATGGGGAAACAATGGAAACAGTGAGAGACTTTATTTTGGGGGGGCTCCAAAATCACTGCAGATGGTGACTGCAGCCATGAAATTAAGACACTTGCTCCTTGGAAGAAAAGCTATGACAAACCTAGACAGCATATTAAAAATCAGAGACATGACTTTGCCAACAAAGGTCCATCTAGTCAAAGCTATTGTTTTTCCAGTAGTCACATATGGATGTGAGAGTTGGACTATAAAGAAAGCTGAGCACTAAAGAATTGATGCTTTTGAACTGTGGTGTTGGAGAAGACTCTTGAGAGTCCCTTGGACTGCAAGGAGATCCAAAGCGTCCATCCTAAAGGAAATCAGTCCTGAATATTCACTGGAAGGACTGGTGCTGAAACTGAAACTCAAATACTTTGGCCACCTGATGTGAAGAACTGACTCATTGGAAAAGACCCTGATGCTGGGAAACATTGAAGGCGGGAGGAGAAGGGGACGACAGGATGAGATAGTTGGATGGGATCACAGACTAAAAGGACATGAGTTTGAGTAAACTCTGGAGTTGGTGAAGGACAGGGAGGCCTGATGTGCTGCAGTCCATGGGGTCACAAAGAGTCAGACATGACTGAGGGACTGAACTGAACCGATAATGTTTTGAGAATCCATTTATGATATCAATTATCATTTCTACAATCATGCTGCATTAAAAATGATAACATCAAATATCAAACAAGATTAAATATTTATTTTGGGTCTGTGGGTCAGAAATTTAGGCTGAATTTGACTGGGAACTTCTAATATTAAATAAGTTCACTCATAACTAGTGGTGAGCAGTTATGTGCAGTCTTAGCTGGGTGAATTGTAGCTACTCGGGTTTCCCCAACCGTCTCTCACACCCAGAACACTGCCTGGTCACATAGTCGTTTCTCATGGTGATGGCACAGGGAAAAGTGAGCAGAAGTGCTTCAGTGCTTTTTCTAGACTCTTCTTGGGTCACATCCCATTGGCCAAGCCAAGTCCCATGGTCAAGTCCAAAGCCAGAGTGAGGAGACACAACAGTTACATAGCAATGGATGTGGCTCCAGAAAGATGTGATAGATTTGGTCATTAATGCAGCCTTCTACTCTATAGAAAACATTTATACATTTTTTTCTATTTTTAGAGTGTTATTCTAGGTTTCAGAGCTAGTACTGTTGTTAACACACTGATTGTCAAGCATACTTGAGAACCTATTAAACCTGGGAAACATAACATGTCTGATGCCTCTTTACATTTCCACTTGTGGAGACAAACCAGAAAAATACTGTATACAAATGGAAAAATAACATTATGGAAGAAGCATCTATTGGGATACAGCTGAACAAATCTGATATAGCTGGAGAAAATTTTTCTCTTGGCCTTGACTGACATGTATTCATTTCAGAACCAAAATTGAAAAGAGCATCTGGTATTTTATAACAAGTCTTTGTTACAGTTTATTTTTAAGCTTGCATTTTATCATCCAACACAAAGTTAATTTCATATAAAACTAATTCCATGAGAGCATCAGGATGGATAAATGCTCATTGAGTAGCTGAATGCTGGATTTAATCAATTGATATTTCAATTATGTGCTACAACAAATTAATAGCAGAAATCTTTCTGCCTTCTAATTCATCCCAACAGGAATAGATTATGTATGCATTTCTATTTCTCTCTACCAACAGACCAATTTTTGTTATGGACAGAAACAGTGGGGAAAAAAGTTATATCATATATTCTTTTTCACAAAAACCTATCTTAGCTGAGAAGTCTCACTAATATGATAAGATTGAGGAGAATATTAGTTAAGGAAACTTGGCAGATGAAAATCAGAAAACTGTTAGTTGGTAGAAAGAAACACTATTCTCTTAACAGTTGTCCATTGAGATAGTAAGATAATATTTAGAATTAGGAAAAACATGTTAATGTACTTTGTTTCATTATTAAAACTGAAGACATTACTTAAATCATGTTGAATTTTTTTATGTGCCTGAGACAAAATTGATGTAGAATAGCACTGTTAAAAAAGAAACCATACATTTTAAAAATATTAAATTATTACTATTGCTATAAAAGGTTTGAAGTATTCATATATACTATAATATGAATGAAAATTGAAAATATTATGCTAAGTGAAAGAAGCCAGTCATAAAACATCACATGTAGCATGATTCCATTCATGAAATATGTTTAAAATAGGCAAATCTAAAGAGACAGAGAGATTAGGAGTTGCCTTGGCCTAGGGGTAGGGCAGGGAGCAGCTATGAGGCATGATGGCAAATGGATATTGTGTTTCTTTGGGGTTTTGAGCTATTCTTAAATTAGATTATGGTGCTATTTGCACAAGTCTGAATATAATAAAAAAGTCACTGAACTATACACTCTAAGTTGGTGAATTTTATGGAATGTATCTTAATTGTAAAAAAATTGTAAAGTTGAAAATCTGGCAGTGATGCTTAAGAAAGAGGCAAACATTATGAAGGATATTGGATGCAAAGAGAATATCTATTCATCATTAAACAGTGTTAATCAATTGTAATTTTTAACTAAAATTACACGAATAATTTAAAATGAATTATAATAGCATTTAGATTTAAGTAAACTGAACTGAGTCATTTTTATTATTAGTGCAATGGAAATAAGATTCGTGGAAAGATATGAGCTCCCTTTGACTCTAAAGAAGGCAAAGAGAAAATGGAAGATCATAGAGATATAATGAAGGGACAGAGGTAAAGTACCAGGAAGGAAATGAAGGAATTTGAAACGAAGGAAAAAATGAAATAAAATTGGAAAAAGGTCTAGGAGGAAAATAATGAGTTCTACCTTAGGACTCAGGCTTCTGTCCTTGTTATAGTTAGATGGCCAGGTAAGACAACACTGCGTTCCAAGCTGAAGTATGGTAGTATGGTTTCTCTTTTATTGATATATCTTTTTTTCTGAAAGAATCATTCATGTTCATATTCACAAAGCATTTTTGAAACAAATATAAATTACATCTTCAATCTCCTAGTCATATTATGTATATACAGATTCACAGAACCCACACAACCTAGCCCAGACTTCTTGAGAAAGGGTAGCTAATTTACATATATTTTCAAAGTTTAGATTTGTTTATTCATATATAATTTTTTAACTTTTATTCAAGATTCTCATGTTTGTCTATGGAAATTCTCTAGAACAATGAGGTCCTTTAAGAATAAACGCAGACACCTGATATATAACCCGATTACAACATGTCACATCCCAAGTATACACACTAATGTCTAAAACCAAAAAGTGGCATTTACAGACAGTCCGCTCTCATGATCAGCTTCAGGTAGCCTTAGAATTCCCATCAATTCTGGAATAAGAACCGATCTATATTATGTATTCCCCGTCACTTTTGTTGAATTTGCACGCTCATATCACACACAACACTCATATCAAATTACTTATTTCTTCTCTGTGAAACAAAAGCTTAACCTTTGGGTTGACTTAATAGTTTATAAACTACACAAAGTTTTCATGTGACCAATAAAAGCTGAAGTGCATTCAGAGAAAGCAGACAGGAAAGGCCACCCAATCCAATCTGAATCGAAGAAACCAAATGACAGCCCAGAGCTCCTGCTGTCCAAGGTGAAACTTTATGGATGCATGTCAGTGTGTGGCAAAACAAATACACTATTGTCAAGTTAAAAAACGGAAAATAAACAAACAAACAAAAAATAAAATAAAATAAAGTGAAAAAAAAATCGTAGTCGTCAGTGTCTGGAGCTTCAGGATGCAGTGTAGGCAAGAAAATAAAAGAAATTGAGTATTTAAAGTACAATTAAATGAGCATTTAATAACAGTAACAAATCAACCCCAAAATGGTTTGCCCTATTTTGAAGCATTTTGAGTGTTCCACAGGCTGATGTTGATGGGGACAGTGGTTATATGACCCAAGAGCTTCATTCTGGGGAGTTTTCACATGGAGAATGAACACAATCCTTTGGTCTCTGCACTGGGTTTTTTGTTGTTGTTGCTTTTTTTTTTTTTACTCTTGGGATTCACTGCTCCCAGATGTGACAAATATTTAGATAACAAATAACAAACAGCAGGAAGAAACAAACTCAATATTGAAGTTATATAACCATACAACTTAATTCTTTCTTACCTTATAGATTGTAAGATTCCAATTTGTTGAGATTAGACAGCCTATCTTTATTGCCTCTAACCAAATATGTTTATATTACTGAGGCCCCCTTGAATTACCCCATCTGAAATGCAAAACTTCATAAACATGTTAGGAATATACTATTTAGGCTATGAAAAGCTTATAGCAATTTTCATTTGCATGGCTTTATTAATATATAGCATAGACCTAAACACTCAGAAAATTAAGTTTGGTTTTGGAGCATAGTATTACTGAATAGATATGAACCAAGAAATAGAAGAATATAGTTCATATGAAATCACAGAGGAAAAAATAAAATCAAAATTTAGATAGATGAGATATAAAGGGAACATTGGCAGAGTTATTATAAAAATAATTAAAATGTCAAGATATTGATGTTTTAGAGATAAATGGAATTATTAATAACAAGCCTTTCAAGTAGCTTTGGTAGAGAATTTTAGAAATGAAAAAGGATTTTAGAAAACTTAGAAAAGATAAACAAAATTGTTCTCACATTGGGAGATATATATCCACACAAAAGAAATTTGTAAACTGTATGTTATCTCAGATCATTTCTAGACAAGGTAGTATATAACAAAGAGCTAATTAAGATATATTTTGAAACAAGTGGTCTCCTACAATGATGCTTTATGGATTAGATCAGTTTTAGAAGCAAAGGATAACTGTTAGATAAGGGTGCATATATATATTAGGAGGAAAAAGATTTACTGGAAGTACAATTATGGAATTATGCTTTTATCATTACAATACATAAAAATAAAATTATATTACATTTTATTTAATTATATTAAGAAATAAAATTATATTAAAATCCAATAACATTATCTATACTATATTATACCTTATAATTTGCATGCTATATTATAAAATAACAAATTTTACATATAATATATGTAATATAATATATACTACATAACTTTTACTTGGATAAAGTTTTATTATATTTTCATTTATAATTTCAATTTTTTAAAATGACAATATGACAAGAATCTAGGTTGCTTAAATTTAGAAGTAAATCTTGGATCTAAAACCAACTTTGAAAATTTCAGATGGAAAAGCAGCTACCAGCCCAGCTACCTGAGGTATGTGCCAAGAAGCCAGGTGCTTTGTGGGAACCTCTTCCATAGCTTAGCATCTGGGTTTTCTAAGTTGTTACCAAGGGAGGAAAAGGAAAAATTCTACCAGTGTGTAGTGCTGAGGTTACTGGTCTCTGCAGAACAATAATATGAACATGTTTTCTTTTCAACAATGAGACTTACAAAATGGGAATAGAAATCCAAAGGTAACAAAATATTATAAGCTCTAAAATGTCTTTTCTGCTTTATTTTTAATTTATGTTAAGACTGTATTAGCTTCAGAGTGTTTATCTATGTCCCCAAGAGAGGATTAGCCAGGAACATTCTTTGAGATAAACTAAAAGAACTATTCGGTGCTGGTACTGTTAAATTTTTCCAGTGTGCAGGTGTTTGTAGTATTTGTACAGTTGCCTGACTGGTTTTCATCCAGGTAAATCCACAAAGAATAAGGTTTATCGTTTCAGGATAGAGAGGTGCAGAGGCTATTACGGGGTGCAGTGAAAATCTGCCGCTAGCCACTTTCATGCTGGTTTCTAAAGAAATTCTTGTTCTGACTCTGAAAATACAAGCAAACCTTCACTTACTCATTAAACTTTCTTACTAATCTTTGCTGAATCCCATTTCATCTTACTTTTTTACATCTTTCACAATCAACTCTGCATCTGTAGCTCTTCATCAGTGTTGCAAAGTAAGAATGTACATTGTTACTGACAAGTAATAAAATATACCAAGAAGCTTGTTATTTTTACATATGCTTTAGAATGACACTGAAAAAAATTCATACACTATATACATCAACACAATTTCATGGAGCATTTGGAATTTCCCAGACACTCTGCTGGATGCCGAGGATATTAAGAGTGATCAAAGCAGAAATGATTCCTGCCTTCATGAAGTTTACAGTTCACATGGGAAACAGAGAAGGACTGGGTAGCAGACTGGAGGTTTCAACCATAATACCCATGTATTAGACCACAGGCTGAATTAATACATGATTTAGCCAAAGCTCTCTCACTCTTGAAACCCTTCCTTCACAGTGGAAGCCACGGAGTTTGAGATTGAGGAAAGATTTGTTGTAAAGGTTTCTTTGAAATAGATTGTGCTATTAGTCTCCCGGGCACAGAAGGGGGGCATGTTCAGTGTCTCTGCCCCTTATTTCAACCCTTCAGGTGCAATAGACTGATGTCAACTGCAACCGAGAAAGTCACGTTGTAGAAACATGCTGGCCAGCCGGTTCTGTAACAGAACAAAAATTGATACTCTATTGGGACTGGCTTCCTTGCCCAGAATTTGTTCTGTAAAGGAAATATAAGACTTTTCTGTTCTTCAGATATGGGCCAGAGGAGAAAAGCTGGCCTGAAACTGTACTAAATTCCACCTTGGAGAGAAATATAGGAGGGTGAAAAGACCCCAAAGATAAATTTTATGTGACATATACCAAAAAGAAAAAAAGAAAAGTGATAAAGGGTATGCAACCAGAAAGACAAAAATGTATTTTCTATGTCACACGAAGGGGAGAATCAGGGTTAAGACAGGTGATGGGAATAAAGTAGTTCTCTTAGGCACTTAATTTAAAGGAGTGCCACATGTATACCCATTGCGTATTCATGTCAATGTATAGCAAAACCAATACAATATTGTAAAGTTAAAAAATAGATAAATAAACTAAATAAAAAAATAAAAAAACAGTCATCTAAATAAACATTTACTGCAATATTTTAAAAATACCAGAATTAATGCAAAAGAATTCATGATAGAAACAAAAAAGTCAAACATCTTTTAAAATGGAAAGGGTCCAACCCTGTGCTTATATATCCCTGACTCTTTGGCCTCAATCTAATCCTGACCTTGCAGAAATATTCTCAGGGAGGGCTTCTCAAGTCTCAAAAAGATGTTTATGAAAGAATCTACTTTAAACATCAGCCAGACTAGAAAGACTGATGCTCTCTTACTCTAGTACCAGAAGCTAAGACTGGGCTTCTCCCTTATTTCATCCCTCTTCCTTTCCCAATACAACCATCATCTCCCTTTACTGTTGGGGTCAGAAACTGCAGCTAGTAAGTGGAGGAGATGAGTGAGTGCTGTATGTAATAAGGGCTAACGATACCATGTTGAGTCTGTGTTTTATGTCTTAGTGTAATCATAGATCCTTTTGATATTTGAGACAGTTATGTTTGCCCTCAAATTTTTCATCCAGGGATAAGGAAATAATTAGCAAAATGAGGAACCCAAAGGGACAGTGTGAGACAAAAATGATTTCTATTTGTTTAGTGTAACAATTACATGAGAAAGTAAATATATTTATAATCACAAATTAAGACACATATTCTGTTGAAAACAGGCAAGGTGCTGGGTTCAGTAAAAAAGCGGTGAGTACTACTTGACACAGGCTGACCAGATAAAGCATATCTGAGTATCTCTGAGGAGCTGAGAGAGCACGAGGCATCCCAAAGATCAGAAACAGAGCTAAGAAACAGATATTGGGCTTCTACTCCAACAACTAGGGAGTGGATCCTGTCCTGCAGAAAGGAGAACACAAGCATACCGAATCAAAAAAAAAAAACAAAACCAGATGATAGAGAAGGATGTTGCAGATGAAGGAACAAAGTAAAACCCATAAGAGCAACTAATAAAGAGGAGATAGACAATCTACCTGAAAAAAGATTTCGGAGTAATGATAGTAAAGATGATCCAAAATCTTGGAAAAAGAATGGAAGCACAGACCAAGAAGACACAATAAATGTTTAACAAA
Organism: Okapia johnstoni; assembly: GCA_024291935.2. Classification (NCBI taxonomy): domain Eukaryota; kingdom Metazoa; phylum Chordata; class Mammalia; order Artiodactyla; family Giraffidae; genus Okapia; species Okapia johnstoni. The sequence goes on from CM044309.1 coordinate 8,770,624, forward strand.
GAGATAGAAGATTTAAAGAACAAAGATGGACAATACAATAACGGAAATGAAGAATACACTAGAAGGAATCAATAGCAGAATAACTAAGAAGTATGAACATATGAGTTGGAAGACAGAGTAGTGAAAATCACTGCCAAAGAATAGAAAAATGAAAAGAAATGAAGACAGTCTCAGAAACCTCTATAACATCATTAACAGCACCAAAATTAGAATTATAGGGACCCCAGAAAAATAAGAGAAAGAGAAAAGGTCTGAGAAAACATTTGAAGAGATTACAGTCAACAATTTCACTAATATGTGAAAAGAAATAGTCACCCAAGTGCAGAAAATGTGGAGCGTTCCATACAGGACAAACCCAAGAAGGAACATGTCAAGACAAATAGTAAAGAAACTAACAAAAATTAAATAAAAATATTAAAAGCAACAAAGTAAAACCCAGAAATTACATAAAAGGGAATCACCATAAGGTTAGCAGTTGATTTTTCAACAGAAACTCAGCAGGCCAGAAGGGAGTGCATTGATGTATTTAAATGATGAAAGGAAAAATATATACATATACAACCAAGAATAGTCTATCCAGCAAGGTTCTCTTTTACCTACAATGGAGAAATTTAAAGCTTTACAGACAAGCAAAAGATAACAGAATTCAGCACCACCAAACCATCTTTGAATAAAATGCTAAATGAACTTTTATAGGCAGAAAAAATAAATAAAAGAAGCCACAACTAGAAACAAGAAAATCACAAATGGAAAAGGCAAACAAAATTTTAGGAATTTATCCATAATTTTAGTAAATTATCCACACACAAATATGATATTAAAACCAGCAACCATGAAAAGAGAAGAATAGAAATTCAGGGAATGGGAACTGCACTTGAAATTAAGAGACAAGCAACTTAAAACAACCTTGCATACATACAGACTTCTATATCAAAACCTGATGGGAAATGCAAACCAAAAAGCTACAGTAGATACATACAAAAAAGAGAGAGAAACTAAAACAAAATGCTAAAAATTATCATTAAACTACAAGAGAAGAGAACAAAAGTAGGGGATAAAAAAGACCTAGAAAAAAACAAAACAATTAAGAAAATAGCAATAAGAACATATTATCAATAATTACCTTAAATATAAATGGTTTAAAAGCTTCAATCAAAAGACATAGATTGGCCAAATGGATACAAAAGCAAGATCCACACATAGGCTGTCTTCAATAGACCCACTTCAGATCTAGGGACACATACAGACTGAAAGTTAGGAGATGGAAAAAGACATTCCATACAAATGAAAATCAAAAGAAGGAGTATCAACACTCATATCAGACAAAATAGACTTTAAAATAAAGATTGTTACAAGAGGCAAAGAAAGATACTACATAATAATCAAGGGATAAATCAAAGAACATATAAACAATTGTAGATAAATGCGCCCAACATAGGAACACCTCAATATATAAGGCAATCCTAGTAGCCATAAGCAGAGCACATCATGAGAAACGTGGGGATGGATGAAGCACAAGCTGGAATCAAGATTGCCGGGAGAAATATCAATAACCTTCGATATGCAGATGACACCACCCTTATGGCAGAAAGGGAAGAAGAAGAACTAAAGAGTCTCTTGATGAAAGTGAAAGAGGAGAGTGAAAAAGTTGGCTTAAAGCTCAACGTTCAGAAAACTAAGATCATGGCATCTGGTCCCATCACTTCATGGCACATAGATGGGGAAACAGGGGAAACAGTGACAGACTTTATTTTTCTGGGATCCCAAATCACTGCTGATGGTGATTGCAGCCATGAAATTAAAAGATGCTTACTCTTTGGAAGGAAAGTTATGACCAACCTAGACAGCATATTAAAAAGCAGAGACATTACTTTGTCAACAAAGGTCCGTCTAGTGAAGGCTATGGTTTTTCCAGTAGTCATGTATGGATGTGAGAGTTGGACTATAAAGAAAGCTGAGCACCAAAGAATTGATGCTTTTGAAGTGTGGTGTTGGAGAAGACTCTTGAGAGTCCCTTGGACTGCAAGGAGATCCAACCAGTCTATCCTAAAGGAAATCAGTCCTGGGTGTTCATTGGAAGGACTGATGTTGAAGCTGAAACTCCAATATTTTGGCCACCTGATGCGAAGAACTGACTCATTTGAAAAGACCCTGATGTTGGGAAAGATTGAAGGCAGGAGGAGAAGAGGAGGACAGAAGATGAAATGGTTGGATGGCGTCACCAACTCAATGGACATGGGTTTGGGTGGACTCAGGGAGTTTGTGTTGGACAGGGAGGCCTGGTGTACTGCAGTTCATGGGGTTGCAAAGAGTTGGACATGACTGAGCGACTGAACTGAAGTAGCCATAAAAGGGGAGATCAACCATAACATGATCATACTGGGGAACTTTAGCACCACACTTACACCAATGGACAGATCATCCAAACAGAACATAAATAAGGAAACACAAGCCTTAAATGACACACTAGACCAGATAGATGTAATCGATACTCATAGAACATTTCATCTAAAACCAGCAGAATACACTTCTCTAGTACACATGGAACACTCTTCAGGATCAATCATATCAGAGACCACAAATAAAACCTTGATAAATCTAAGAAAACTGAAATCATATTAATCATCCTTTCCAGTCACAGTGCTTTGAGATTAGAAATAAAGTATAGGAAAAAACTGCAAAAAGCACAATCAGGCTTTTGTGCTAAACTATGTTAGTAAATGATTGATGGATCCTTGAAGAAATCAAAGAGGAATCAAAAACTACCTAGAGGCAAACAACAATGGAAACACAATTATCCAAAACCTATGGGACACAGTAAAAGCTGTTCTAAGAGGGAAGTTTATTACAATACAGTCTTACCTCAAGAAATAAGTGGTATTGGTTTAGTCACTAAGTGATGTCTGGCTCTTTTGTGATCCCATGGACTATAGCCCATCAGACTCCTCTGTCCATGGAATTTTCCAGGCAAAAATACTGGAGTAGATTGCTATTTCCTTCTCTAGGGGATTTTTCCGACCCCAGGGATCGAACCCGAGTCTCTTAATTGGCAGGTAGATTCTTTACCACTGAGCCATCAGGGAAACCCAGTTACAGATTTTAAGGGAACAAAAGAATGTCAAAGCACACAGCTATGACCATGCGAGGGCTATAACTGAACCATACAGAAATAAGTCAGTGAAGACTCCCACTTCTGCTTCAAAAGCAGAGATCAGCCTGAAGCACCTTCTTGAAGTGTTTCAGAATTCAGACTCCCTTGAGGGAGTCTTTAATCCTCCAAGCAGGTTAAAGGGAACCTAAGGGATGATAGTGTTGACCATTTCTGACCCTTGGACTTCAGTTAACCCAAGCCTGGGCTCTGGGCCTTGGCCCCAGGTCTGTGCTGATCCTCCTCTGCTCCAGCCCTTGCAGGAGGACATTTGAACCCTAGTTTAAAACTTCCCATTTGCTGTTGAGAAGTCTTTGCTCCCGGAAAGACCTCTGTGTTCTCCACCTTCCTGTGAGAAACACATCCTTCCTGCCCCAGAGCTCTGATCTGCTGTGTCTTCTGTCTGCACACCCACCATGGGGTGAGCCCAGTTTAGGAGTAACAGCATGTCTGGACATCAGTGGCCAGTGTCTTGTTGACTTGGGACAAAAGAGACATTGAGGGTTAATGTAAAATCCCACTTGTGAGCCTTGTCTGAGTGACAGTTAAGCAACAGATCAAACACTGCTACCAACTTTACTCTGGGGGGTGGGTAGAGCCCAAGGAGGGCCCAGCCAGGTGGCCACGGGACCACACCTTTGTCACTTTGCTTGAGTCCCACTCTCTCTGCCTCCACTCCTCCTCAATTCAACTACTCTGAAATCTGAGTGCTGCTGCCCCGAAAGGTGGCCTCTGCTGACTGCCAAGATCTCTGATGTCCTGCTTCAATGCTGAGATGCGGCCTCTCCGTTCCCCAGAGACTGCAGTCATATCACCCTGACATTCAGTTTTCCTATTTTATTAACTGTGTCTTAGTCGCATTCTTCACCAACTTTTCTGCAAACAAGAAAAATCTCAAATAAACAACCTAACCTACATCTAAACAACCAGAGAAAGAAAAACACACAAAACCCAAAGCTGAATGAAAGGAAAGTAGAATGAAAGAAATCATAAAGGTCAGAGAAGAAATAAATGAAATAGAGATGAAGGAAACAATGGCAAATATCAGTGAAACTAAACCAATGGTTCTTTGAGAAGACAAAAAAAATTGATAAACCTTAACCAGAGTCATCAAGAGAAAAAGGCAGAGGACTCAAATCAATAAAATTGGAAACGAAAAAAGATATTTCAACAGACACCACAGAAATACAAAGGATCATAAGAGACTACTCCAGCAAGTATATGCCTATAGAATGGACAGCCCAGAAAGTGGACAAACTCTTAGAAAGACACAACCTTCCAAGACCTAGCCAGGGAGAAACATAAAACATAAAGAGACCAATCAGAAGCAATGAAATTGAAACTGCGATTAAAAAATTTCCAACAAACAGAAGTCTAGGACCAGATGGCTTCATGGGTGAATTCTACCAAAAATTTAGAGAAGCATTAACACCTATCCTTCTGAAAGTCTTCCAAAAAGTTGCTCAGAAAGGAACACTCCTAAGCTCATTCTACAAGGCCACAATCACTCTGACACCAAAACAAGACAGAGTTATCACACAAAAAAGAAAATTATGGGCCAATATCACTGATGTACATAGATGTAAAAGTCCTCAACAAAATACTAGCAAACTGAATCCAACAACACATTAAGAGGATCATAAACCATGATCAAGTATGATTTATCCCAGGGATGCAAGGAATCTTCAAATCAATTAATGTGATACATACACCATGTTAACAAACTGAAGAATAAAAGCCATATGATCATCTCAATAGAGGCAGAAAAAGCTTTTCACAAAATTCAACACACATTTATTATGAAAACCTTCCAGAATGTGGGCATAAAGGGAACCTACCTCAACACAATCAAGGCCACATATGACAATCCATGGCAAACATCATTTTAAACAGTGGAAAAATGAAAGCATTTCCTCTAAGGTCAGGAATAAGACAAGAATATCCACTTGTTCCACTTTTATTCAACATAGTTTCAGAAGTCCTAGCCACAGTAATCAGAGAAGAAAAAGAAATAAAAGGAATTCAAATTTTAAAAGAAGCGGCCAGTGTTTGCAGATGATGTGATACTCCATATAGAAAATCCTAATGATGTTACCAGAAAACCACCAGAGCTCATCAATGAATTTGGTAAAGTTGCAGGATACAAAATTAATACAAAGAAATCTCTTGCATTCCTATATACTTGCAATGAAATATCATAAAGAGAAATTTTTTAAAAATTCCAATTTCCCATTGTATCATAAAAAGTAAAATACCTGGGAATAAACCTATGTAGGGAAGCAAAAGACTTGTGCTAAGAAAACTATAAGATGCTGATGAAAGAAGTCAAAAATTTGCAGATACCACATTTTTGGATTGGATGAATCAATACTGTGAAGATGGCTATAAAAAAAACATATTCTATGCAATCCCTATCAAATTACCAGAGGCATTTTCACAGAATTAGAACAAAAGTCTTACAATTTGTGTGGAAACACAAAAGACCCCAAATAGCCAAAGCAATCTTGAGAAAGAAAAACGGACCTGGAGGAATCAACCTTTCTGACTTCACACTACAGCACAAAGTTACAGTTATCAAAGCAGTATGTAGAGATTAATGGAACAGGATGCTGAGTCCAGAAACTTTCTAAAACCATGTACCTATGGTCACTTAATCTATGACAAAGGAGGCAAGATTATGTAATAAGTAGTGGTGTGAAGAATGTGTAGTTACATGTAGAAGAATAATATTAAAGCACATGCTAACACCATAGATAGAAACAAATTCAAAATGGATCAAGACCTAAATGTAAAGCCTGGTACCATCAAACTTTTAGGGGAAAATATAGGCAGAACACTCTCTGACATAAACTGCCACAAGATCTTTTTTGACCCACCTCCTAGAGTGATGAAAATAAAAGCAAAATAAACAAATGAGATCTAATTAAACTTAAACGCTTTTAACAGCAAAGGAAACCGTAGATAAAACAAAAAGGCAGCATTCACAATGGGAGAAAATATTTGCAAATGAAGCAACCAACAAGGGATTAATCTCCAAAATACACAAACAGCCCTTGCAGTTTAATATAAAAACAACAAACAACCCAATCAAAAAATGAGCAGAATATCTAAATATACATTTTTCTGAAGAAGACATACAGATGTCCATAAAGCACATGAGAAGATGCTAAATATCACTAATTATTACAGAAACACAAAGTAAAACTACAGTGAAATATCACTTCACACTGGACAGCATGGCCATCATCAAAAAAATCTACAAATGGTAAATCCTGGAAAGGGTGTGGAGTAAAGGGAACTCTCCTATACTGTTAGTGGGAGTGTAAATTGGTGCAGCCACTATGGAGAACAGTATGGAGATTCCTTAAAAAACTGCAAATAAAGCTACCATATGATCCAGCAATTCCACTCCTGGGTATATATCTGGAGAAAATTATAATTTGAACAGATACATATACCCCAGTGCTCATTACAGCACCATTTCCAATAGTTAGAAGATGGGGAAGCAATCTAAATGCCCATCAACATAGGAATGGATAAAGAAGATTTGGTACATACATACAAGGAGATATTACTCAGTAATCAAAAAGAACAAAACAATGGCGTTTGCAGCAACACGGATAGACCTAGCAATTGTCATACTGAGTGAAGTAATTCTGAGAGAAAAAGACAGATACAGTATGATATCATTTACATGCGGAATCTTTTTAAAATGGTACAGATGAATTTATTTACAAAGCAGAAATAAAGTCACTGACGTAGAAAACAAACTTACGGTTACCACGGGAGGGAGACAGAGGGGGAAGGATAAACTGGGAGAGCAGGACTGACATATACACACTGCTGTATATAAAACAGATAACTAATAAGAACTGAGAGAGTTAAAGCTTAGGCAGGTTGAAAGGGAGTCCAAGCACCATTGAGGAGGCAAACATTTCTTTTTTAAATTCTTTTGCCTTGGTCACATAGGACATGTTTCTCTTAAACCCTGTGTTGCTATGACAACAATCTAGTTCACCTGAAAACTATATTTCTTTAAGCCTGGAGCTAATGATTACACAGCAAAACAATATATCTTGTTCATGGAAATGCTTTTCTTTAGGCCCTCTGTCAACAATTATAATTGTAAGAACATATCTTGCTTGGGAACCTATTCTTCAAGACTTATACCCCTGAATATGCAACAAAACAATATATCTCATCCAGGGACATGCTGCCAGAATCCGTTCTCCCTGGTTAATCTTGGGCCAATGTCATCTCAGAATGTATGTTGTGTGAGAGAGTCTGGGTAAAACTTTCACAACCTTGAGGCATTCTTTTTATGTATTTTCAGCAGCTAGTAGAAGAGTATATAGTGCCCTACCCAAACTAGCAAAGAGGGTACTCTTTCTACCTACTCTTGATGTCTATGTCGGAAGCTTTCCCTATCCTTTCATTTTAACGAAAGCTTTGCTGCACAAAACTTTGAGTGACGGAGACCATGTCTTTGGTCCCAGAGTGAAATTTCTTCTTCGGAGACCATGAACTTGACAGCAACCACCATAACCTACTGAATAGCACAGGTAAGTCTACTCAGGGTAGACAGACAGGTAGGTCATACTCTGTAATGACCTCTATGGGAAAACAATCTAAACCGTGGATGTGTGAATATGTATAACTTATACAGTTTACTACACACCTGAAGCCAACAAAAAATTTCTAAGTCAACTATACTCCAACAAAAACTTTAAGAAAAAGAAATTGAAAGAAATCTGGATACAAGACATTGAGCTTTTCCAGGCTTTCCATGTCTGACTATGCTCAAATTCACCTGAGCGCCTTAGAAGAATATATATATGCCTGGACTCCTCTCAGAAAGGATTCTGCTACAGAGAAATGTGTTAAAACAGTGGTTCCCAACCTTTTATTTAGCACCAGGGACTGGTTTCATGGAAGACAAATTTTCCACGGGTTGAGGTGGATGGAGGGGGATGATTTAGGGATGACCTTAATAAGGAGTGAGCAATGTAGATCCCTTGCATGCCCGTAGGCATAGAGTAGGGTTTGTACTCCTATGAGAATCTACTGCCACCACTGATTTAACAGGAGGCAGAGCTCAGGTAGTAATGTGAGTGATGGGGAACAGCTATGGCTATAAATACAGATGAAGCTTTGCTTGCTTGTCGGCTCACCTCCTGCTGTGTGGTCTCATTCCTAACAGGCCACAGACCACCATGGGTCTGTGGCTGGAGGGTTGGGGACCCCTCTGTTAAACTACATTATGAGAATGCCATAACATCATGTCAGCAAAATCCAGACTGGAAAAAAGAGATGAAGGGAAAGCTAGTAGATTCAAAGAAAGTAAGAGACACTTACCACCGATGTAATGTTTAAACTTAGTTGATTCCCATTTCAAATAAAGGCAAGGTGAAAATAAACAAAAACAAAGAACATTTGGAACACTTGGGGAGACAGTAGAAATTTTGGACTAGTTGGATATATAACTTATTAGTATTTTTGTTCAGATGTAATGATAATAGTGTGTGTTTAAAAAAAAAACAAACAGTCCGCATCTTACAAAAAAAGGTAATGAAATGTTTTTGAATAAAATGACATGATATCTAGAATTTGCTTCAAATAGGGAAGAATGAGTAGAAACAGATGAAGCAAGACTGGTCATTATTTCATAATTAGTTGATCATTTTCATGAGAGTTAAGTGGAAGTTCAGCTTGGTTTTTGGTCTGCTTCAGTATATTTTCCATAATCAAACATTAATCTCCTAAGAAATATGTGCTTTGAGCATGAGAATGACATGGTCTGCTCTTACCACTGATGTTCTAGACAGTGCAATTAAGTCAAGAAAAAGAAAAATAAGGGGTAAAGAATCACAAGAAAGTAAACGGTTTCTATTCACAGACTATGGACTATCCTAAAGAATTCTCAACTCAACTACTAAGAAGAGCTAATAAATAAATTTAATAATACATCAGAATAAAAAAATATCATTTTAAAAAGTAACTTTTATACATAAACAGAAAAGATGCAAAACAAAACTTATTGAAAAAATTTACTTACAATAGCATCAAAACCCATAAAACGCTGATAAAGATGTAGAATTCCTTTCCTTGATGAAAGAAATTAAAGGAGACCTAAATAATAGAGTCAGACTATGTTCATGAATTGAAAGATTCAATAGAGTTAACACATCAGTTTTTCCTAAATTGTTCTATAGATTCAATGTGATCCCAATCAAAATCCCAATGGAAATTTTCTTTGGTAGATTATTGGCCAAGTAATTATGAATTTTCCATTATAAATCAAGTAATCATAACAATCTTGAAAATGAACAAACTCGGAAGACACACAATTCCTGATTTTTCCAGTTACTTTTATACTTATCGTAATCAGTATAATATGGTACTCACATAAGTATAGACAAATAAATGGAATAGGCCCAAATATACATGGTCAATTAAATTTTGACAAAAGTGTAAGTTAAATTCAATGGGGAAAGGAGAACTGTTTCAATAAATGTTACTAAAATAACTGGATAGTCACATTGTTAGCTGCTCAGTGGTGTCCAACTCTTTGTGACCCTACGGACTGTAACAAGCCAGGCTCCTCTCTCCATGGAATTCTCTAGGCAGGAACACCAGAGTGGATTGCCATTTCCTTCTTCATGGGATCTTCCTGTCCAACCCAGGGATGGGAAGCAGGTCTTCTGCATTGCAGGTGATTTCCTTATTATTTGAGCCACCAGGGAAGCCATATTACACATACACAAAAATGAACCTCAGCACTTATATGGCATCATAAACAAATACTGGTCCTTGAAATGGACCAGAGTCCTAAAAATAAGACTGAAAACTTTAAAACTTCTAGAAGAAAGCATGAAAACAATTTAATAATCTTGAATTTGCTAAAGATTTCTTAAGACACACAAAGTAATAACATAAAATAAAAATATATGAATTATACATTAACAAAATTAAAATTTCAGCTATGTCATCCTATGAGGAAAAAAAGTAGCAAACCACATATAGACAAAAATAAACTATTTTCAAATCATATACATATTATATTGTATTTTTACTTACATTTTTTATTTATCATGTTTACTTACATTTTAAATTAAGAATTCTTAAATCAATAAGAAAAATGCAAATGAGCAATAAAAAATGGCAAGAAGAATCGGTATAAAGTTGAATATTTATCAAGGTTAATGAACAGATGAAAAGGTGCCCAGTATAATCAGTTATGGTGGAAATTCCTCAACTGTAACCAAAGTGAGTTTCTATTTCTCATTCACCAGAATGTCTAAAATAAAAAATACTGACGACACCCAATGCTAAGGAAGATGTGGCAGACCTATAATTCCCATACATTCATGTAGGGGTGTAAATAGAAGAGCAATATTAGAAAACAGTTTCTTATTAAGTTAAATACACACCAATTGTAAGATACAGCAGTTACACTTCTACATATTTACCCTAGGGAAGTGGAAAACATACTTCTACATGAAGAATTACACATGAATGTCTATAGTCAACATTCATAATACAGGAAGAGTGAAAACAATAAAAGTGTCTGTCAATTGGTGAAAAGATAAAATATGTTCTATTCTGACAGTGAATTATTACTCAGGAATTACAAGGATAAACATCATATGTATACATATACGTTCTGACACACATATAAACAAGGTTTAACCTGTTGTATTTTTTGTATTGTCTAGATATCGACACAGCTCTCAAGTTTCCTAAATCGTTTATCCACATTCTATAAAAAATGTTTAAAAATATTCACCCCTGTGGTGGTCTCAATAGTGAGAACATAGACTGGTATAATAAAATAAATTCTACGTTTTCTCTTCTTAATGGTTAATACAGTGGTCTGAACATGTTTTATTTATTTTAATGTGCGATTAAAGTGAGGGAGAAAGTTATTAAAGCATAATCATAATTTATTAAATTTTCTATTTTTGTATACTGAGAAAGTTAATTAATAAATTACCTTTTACTTTATGATCGAATAAAGCTACATTCATATGTAACTTTTGTTTTTAAAGAATCTAAATTAGAGGGAAACATTTCCTTTTGTGAATAAACAAAGAAACTAGGCTTAATAGAAATTAAAATAAGAGGAAATCAAAGAAAAATGATTTACCAAAGCTTATTATTTATTTACAATAGGTTTAAGCCTTTATATGATATAAATTATATATATCAATAAAGAGCTTTTCTACTTCTCTCCAGGACCTTTGGCACGACTATAAATTTGAACAAATCTTTCAATGCTTTTTTTTTTTGATGAATTCTTTCTCTACAAATTAAATACTCATTGTAAGCTAGTAATATTTTATATACTTATTATGTTTTTTCATTTCAGGAGTATGTGTATGCCTTCATTCATTCTAGCAATCCCCATATGTGGAGTGTTACAGCTTTTGTTAGCATGTAATTATGTGCTATTAAAATAATAACAGCTGTCACTCAATCAGTACCTCCTATACCTGATGCTGTGCTAAACATATTGCCTACATTATCTCAATTAATTCTCACAACAGGCCTATGAAGGAGGGATAATAATTAATCCCCATTTTACAGATGAAAATTGAGTAGGTTAGAGAAATTAAGAAACATAATCAAAGTGGAACAGGGTTTGAATTAAACTCTTCACAACTTTGAAGCCTGTATTTTTAAATGCTAGGGTACACTGAAACTTATTTCTCTTGACTTGATATATGTTATTTGAAAATATCTAATACACTAGAGAGTGTGAGACCAGATGTCCTACCTCACACACAGAGAAATTTTCCAATCTTTGCTGCAGCTCTTCCCGTATCCCTAGAGCTGTATGGCTGAATGGCACTAAGAAGTATAAATACTGAAATTACCTAGATGTAAACATAACCTGTCACTAGGCTTCAGCTACAAATCAATTCTAGTTGTATTTTACCTTAAACTTTGCTCATAAAGACTCCATTACCCCAAATGTCAGATTGATTATGCATTTATTTCTTCTCTCTATAAAAATTGAACTGAAAGAACAGTAAACGTGTTTAAAATGGAATTAACCTATAAGGACAATAAGAGGGGATGCAACAGACAAGGATGCTTTGAAACAGGAATAGGGAAAACTAATGACTTTTTAAAAATTACAGAATTTTGAGATGGTTAAAGTTATATTTGAATAAAAATCAAAGAAATCTCCAGCACATAGATCACAAAGATAAAATATATGAAAAATATAAAAGAAAAGGTAATAACAATTTTCCAGAATCTTTATAATAATACATTTAGAAGGAAGATCAGAAAAAATAAAGAGGAGAGAATTATCACATGGAAAATAGAAGAGATCATTTTAAAAGTGAAAGACACAAATGCCCAGGTTGAAAGTGTTCATTAAGTGCCCAAATTGAGCTTATGGACCCCAAAACAAACTATCTTGAAATTTCAGAATGCAGGGACTAAAAAGAAAAACTTCCAGAGAAAAGAAAGAACTCTCCTAGAGGAACATCAGATCCTGAACAGCAGCATGGATCACAGAAGAGAAATGTTTTCATTCTATGGGAAAAAAAAATCATTGTTAACCTAAAATTCTATATACAGTATAACTTAAGTGTGAAGGTGAAATAAAGATAATTGTAAACACACAAAATGTACTCCATTAGGTAATCTGTTAGGATAATACAACTTGCTAAAATAAGACAGAATGCTAACACATGTTATATATACATGTATATATAACACATCTATATCTGTATATACATATATATGTATGTATAATATAAAATATACAGCATACATATATCCAAATGCAATTAATTTCTTTTTGTTCTTTTAAGGAATGATAGTAGATATCTGTGTTCCTAAGCGCACCTCTTCTCCGTGTGATTATTCAGGGAAACTGGGGATAAGGAGGCCCTGCTATCTTCAACAAGTAGCTTCATAAGTCACCCCAGTAGACTCCTTTCCACTTAGACAGAATGAGAAAGAACTTGGAGGCGCACACATGGGAGATTTTTACAAGCAAGGCCTGAAAGTGGTAAATACCATTCTCATATTCCAATGGTTATAATTTGGTTTCAAAGGAGATGGACTGTAGTCTAATCGTATGCCAAGAAAAAAGAAGAAATTGATTTTGATGAACAGCGAGCAGTCTTTGCCATACAGTTTCCAACATATATTTAAACTACTCACTCTGGTAGAAAATCATTAGGACACATGAAAAATAAGTCATCCAAGAAAGATGAAGCCATGAGACCTAAGACCCAGGAGCTGTCGGGGAGAGTACTGAAGGCAAGTCCCAGAACAAAACAAACAGCAGATTGGAACAGGAAAAACAAGAAGTCTTCAGTCAGCCTGGCCACTGCAGATTCTAACTACAAAGGATGAAAGTTGGTTTGTGGTACCAGATCTCAGGGAATATCTGTTCTCCCCTGAGAGAAATTTCAAAACATGCACCTTTCCTCTTCACTCTTCAGGTGCAGAGAGAAGGGCAGTTTAGTTTACTTCATCTCAGCTTTGAAAGTGTAACTCCATATGCTGACCTCTGTGGCCCCCACACTCCAGGTGGGGCTGGACTCTTTCTTCTGCCCATCCCCAGTACAACTGCTAAGAAACTGTGAAAACCGGACTTTATTTGGCAGCACCTTCAGAATATGGGGCTACTTATCAAGCCTGGTTGCCATTTTAACTTATCTTTTGGCTTGGCCTCTGAAAGGTCTTTGCTGCGCTGTGCTTAGTGGCTCAGTCATGTCCAACTCTTTGCAACCTCATGGACTGTAGCCCACCAGGCTCCTCCATCCATGGGATTCTCCAGGCAAGAATACTGGAGTGGATTGCCATGGCCTCCTCCAGGGGATCTTCCCAACCGAGGGACTGAACCCATGCCTCCCACCATTGCAGGCGAATTCTTTACCATCTGAGTCCCCAGGGAAGCACAAGAATATTGAAGTGGGTAGCCTATCCCTTCTCCAGGGCATCTTCCTGACCCAGGAATTGAACTGGACTCTCCTGAATTGCAGACAGATTCTTTACCACCTGAGATGCCAGGAAAGTCCTGAAAGTTCTTTACCTTCTAACAAGATCGTGAATTCCCTTTCAGAAATGAATGAGTCGTTTTCAGTCACCAGGGTCTCCAGTTTGCCATTCTTATGAATGTAATCGATACTCATCTTTTTTATTTCATCCTTTTACCACCGTTTGCTTATTTAACTGCATGTACATGTATTAATAATTGAAGATTTATTACTGATTATTTATTTATTACTTCTTTCAAAAACCTAACTAGAAACTGAGTTTCTCATTCTTGCCAAAAGTCATTTCCAAAAGAGAAAATATGAACACGGCTAGATCAGTCCATAATTCACATAATTCATATTTCCAAGTAAAGCAGATGAGACTCTTTTAAAATGTAACCCATTATAAAACAAAACCTGGTCTCATCTACAAGGAGATCCCCAGGGTCCTGAAAGCGTTCCCAGAGAATGGGATCCGGGACACCACCACCTACGCTGAGCTGCCAAGCCTGAAATGGTCACGGCCGGGAACATGGTCTATGCACTCAGATTCTAAGGGCCCACCCTCTCGGGCTTCTGTGGCTAAGTTTGAGCTCTGCAAGTTTCATTCTGTAGCAAAGTTAAAAGCCCTTCTCAAGGCCAGAAAAAGCAAACAAACAAACAAAAAACTGAATCCTCAGCTGGAACTCATTAAACCTATCCCCATAACTAAGATACTGACATCATTTTTTCCCCCTGGAAAATTGAAACTAGAAAAGAAAGACCCTGCAAAAGTTAAAGTTGAGTGCTGAGATCGTGCGTTTATGACGGGTAAGGATAAATATTCATGAATTCACTTTCCTCTATGTCTACAGAAGACATGAGTATGCTTTAGTTGATAAGAGACTATTTGCTCACAGAAAGAAGTCGTGCCTGATGACTTACAAAGTCTCTATGAGGCCCAGCTGTATTTACATCACTTTTTGTGGTTAAAATAGTTAGCCCTCAAATCAGACTTAAAATCTTCGTCTCACCAGCAATGTAATCTCCCAAGCTATTTAAGCTAACTTGCTCCAGTTTTCTCATGTGTAAAATGAGGCTACTGTGAGTGTACTAGATTGTTTGCTTGTTTCAGTTTTTTGTTGCCTTCCCAGCAGGAGGATTACACATTCTTGCGCACTGATGGGTGGCCAGTAGTGCACTCTTCCACTGACAGTCAGACTTGGTCTCCTGACTTGCTCTGACCAGTGGAACATGAGCAAGATGAACATATGACACTGCTGAGCAGAAGCTCTAAGAAATATTGTTTAATCAATGCTTCTCATCTCCCTGCCCTGGAAACCTGAATCCTCAAATAAACAGGACATTTTGATCAAAGAACAGAGTCAAGTCAGTGCTGACCTCAGTTGACATGTAACATAAGCAAGAAAAAAAAAACCACTGATGTGATAAATCACTAAAAATTAGTAATTGTTTGGTACTGCAGAAAGGTCTAGCAAGGGTGAAGCATACAGAAATTGGTGGTAGGAACATACTATAAACAAACTCTAAACAATGTGGTGTTACCTTCAGGGCTAGCTAGAGAGGGGAAGGAAATGGTTATTGGCTGGAAATGGCAATGGCTAGAAAAATAGTGACTCTTGTATGCAGCTGTTGCTGCTGTTCAGTGCCTAAGTCCTGTCCAACTCTTTGTGACCCCATGGATCGCAGGACGTTAGGCTACCTCCAGGGGTTGCTCAAATTCATGACCATTGAGTCGGTGACACCATTCAACCATCTCATCCTCTGTCGTCCCCTTCTCCTCCTGCCCTCAATCTTTCCCAGCATCAGGGTCTTTTCTAATGAGTCAGCCCTTCGCATCACGTGGCCAAAGTATTGGAGCTTCAGCTTCAGCATCAGTCCTTCCAATGAATATTCAGGGTTGATTTCCTTTAGGATGGACTGGCTTGATCTCCTTACAGTGCAAAGGACTTCTGTAACACCACAATTTGAAAGCATCAATTCTTCAGCATTCAACCTTCTTTACGGTCCGACTCTCATATTCATACATGACTACTGGAAAAACTATAGATTTAACTATATGGACCTTTGTCAGCAAAGTGATGTCTCTGCTTTTAATACACTGTCTAGGTTTATCATAGCCTTCCTTCCAATAAACAAGTGTCTTCTAATTTCATGGCTACAATCACCAACCACAGTGATTTTGGAGCCCAAGAAGAGAAAATCTGTCACTGCTTCCACTTTTTCCTCTTCTATTTGCCATGAAGTGTTTCTGGGACCAGAAACAGTGACAGACTTTATTTTGGGGGACTCCAAAATCACTGCAGATAGTGACTGCAGCCATGAAATTAAAAGACGCTTGCTCCTTGAAAGGAAAGTTATGACCAACCTAGACAGCATATTAAAAAGCAGAGACATTACTTTGCCAACAAAGGTCCATCTAGGCAAGGCTATGGTTTTTCTGGTAGTTGTGTATGGATGTGAGAGTTGGACTATAAAGAAAGCTGAGCACCGAAGAATTGATGTTTTGAACTGTGGTGTTGCAGAAGACTCTTGAGAGTCCCTTGAACTGCAAGTTGAGTGATATCATCTGTATATCTGTGGTTGTTGATATTTCTCCTGGCAATCTTGATTCCAACTTGTGATTCATCCAGCCTGATATTTCGCATGATGTACTCTTTGTTGGGTCATAGAGAAAGCAAGGGGATTCCAGAAAAAATATTTACTTCTGCTTCACTGACTACGGTAAACCTTGAACTGTGTGGATCACAACAAACTGTGGAAAATTCTTAAAGAGATGGGAGTACCAGACCACTTTACCTGTCTCCCAAGAAACCTGTATGCAGGTCAGGAAACAAGAGTTAGAACTGGAAATGGAACGACTGATGGTCAAAAATTGGGAAATGAGTAGGACAAGGCTGCATATTTTCATCTGGTTATTTAACTTCTACAGCCAACTTCTATGCTAAATAACCAGGGTAACAATATATAGCCTTTTCCTAGTCCTTTCCCAGTTGTTGCATTTCCTGTTCTAACTCTTGATTCTTGACTTGCATACATGTTTCTTGGAAGACAGGTAAGGTGGTCTGGTATTCCCATCTCTTTAAGAATTTTCCACAGTTTGGTGTGATCCACACAGTCGAAGGCCTTACCATAGTCAGTGAAAGTGACATAGCTGTTTTTCTTAAATTCTCTTGCTTTCTCTATGATCCAAGTGAAAAGTGAAAGTGTTAGTCGTTCAGTTGTAACCAACTCTTTGCGACCGCATGAACTGTAGCCCTCCAGACTTCTCCATCCATGGGATTTTCCAGGCAAGAATAGTGGAGTGGGTTGCCATTTCCTTCTTAGGGGATCTTCCCGACTCAGGGATCGAACCTGGGTCTCCCGCATTGTGGGCAGACTCTTTACCATCTGAGCCACCAGGAAGTCCCTATGATCCAGGGCATGTTAACAATTTGATCTCTGTTTCCTCTGCCTTTTCTAAATCCAATTTGTACATCTGAAAGTTATGGTTCACATACTGTTGAAGCCTAGATTGAAGGATTTTGAGCATTATCTCACTAGCGTGTGAAATGAGTGTGATTGTACGGTAGTTTGAACATTGGCATTGCCCTTCTTTGAGATTGGAATGAAAACTGACCTTTTCCAGTCCTGTGACCACTGCTAAATGTTTAATCTATTTGGAAAAAAAAATATTGCCTCTATAATTTTACATACAGATAATATGACAAAAACTTTGCCTTTAGATAAAAACATGAAACATTAGGATGTTGATAGCATCAATCAGGTATTTTGGGGTGCTTTGGACAATATCAGAATAGAAATGTTTAAGCTCAAAAAGTATTGCAAGTGCAAAGGCTCCAAAATATCATATTAGTTTTCAAAGAGGAGTTGAAGGAGAATACAGAAAGCTCAGAAATTTCAGAATTTGAGGGCTTGCAAGTGGAAATACACCTCATCAACTTAGATAAAAGATAATATTGTATAACGTTCTCAATGACAGAATTTAAGACAATCCATGGCAAGAAATAAAATATTGGCCTGGTTAACCAACCTTTGGTTGGAATTTCTGAATTTGCCAAGGTGTGCTGTTCAGTCACTCAGGCGTGTCTGACTCTTTGCGACCCCATGGACCACAGCATGCCAGGCCTCCCTGTCTATCACCAACTCCCGGAGTTTACTCAAACTCATGTCCATTGAGTCGATGATGCCATCAAACCATCTCATCCTCTGTTGTCCCCTTCTCCTGCCTTCAATCTTTCCCAGCATCAGGGTGTTTTCAAATGAGTCAGCTCTTTGCATCAGGTGGCCAAAGTATTGGAGTTTTAGCTTCAACATCAGTCCTACCAATGAACACCCAGGACTGATCTCCTTTAGGATGGACTGGTTGGATCTCCTTGCAGTCCAAGGGACTCTCAAGAGCCTTCTCCAACACCACAGTTCAAAAGCATCAGTTCTTAAGTGCTCAGCTTTCTTTATACTCCAACTCTCACATCCATACATGACCACCTTTGTTGGCAAAGTAATGTCTCTGCTTTTTAATATGCTGCCTAGGTTGGTCATAACTTTCCTTCTAAGGAGTAAGAGTCTTTATTTCATGGCTGAAGTCACCATCTGAAGTGATTTTGGAGCCCCCCAAAAATAAAGTCTCTCACTGTTTCCATTGTTTCTCCATCTATTTGCCATGAAGTGATGGGACCAGATGCCATGATCTTAGTTGCCAAGGTGAAACTCAGTAAATTCTTTAAAAAAAAAATACTCACGCTTAAAGTCTAACTAAAAAAGCCCGATAAACTCAGATTGTGTGTGATTAAGAGAAAAAGTATTTCTGAATCAAGAAACGCACCATTGTATGCAATGATGTGAGAAGAATACCAGAATGCAGAGAAGCAGACATTATGATGATGGACAGAGGATGATTGTATTATTATTTCCAAATAGTCCCTGCCCTCTCATGCATCCTCATTTGTTGACATCTGATTACAGTGCCATCTATGGGAAGAGCTTATTTCCCCACTTCATTGACTGTTAAGCTTGGCCATGGCATGGCACTTGTTCTGTTCACTACCATGACATCATGGAAGTTGTAGGAGCTCTTGCATGGTGTGGCTAGTTCTCTTTATTTCTCTGCCTTGAATCTAAAACAGAATTGGGCCCCTAAATAAAAAGACATATCTATCATGTAACTGGAGCAAAAAGTAAATCTTTGATGTTGTAAGCTACTTAGATTTGGAGTTATTTGTTACTAGAGCAGAACTTGGCAAAAACTGGCTATTATGGAAATACTTTAATTAGGGGAGTGTTTAGAATAGTTCTTGGCACACAGCATGTATTCAGTGAATATTTGCTATAATACTTCCTTAGAATCCCTGTAATGTTCCAATAAACTCCTCTTTTTGCTTTAGCTACTTTTGTTCTCTGAAAATCAACACTCCCTATATGTGATCAAAATATTCTATTAAAAAATATAGCTAATTAGCTGGTAAAATTTTACAAGTTATTCTGTGATCCAGAAAATCATAAACAACTGACTCAATGTAATTACAAGCATATCATCATACTAGACAACACAATGTGTGAGCATTCAAATCAGAGCTATTGTTTCCATTGGATAATTTCCAATAAGCAGATAGTTGCCTGAAATGCAATTTCCTAATTTCGTAAGTGATAAAATAATATCCTCAAAAATTTTAGAGCCATATTTTTGATTTCAATTCTTTTTAATTTTAAAAAAGATACAGTAAAACATCAATGAATGAAATTGCAATATGTGGGTAAAACGACCCCAAAAAGCTTAATTTGAAGTCATAGAAACTCTATTAAACTACCCACTTGACCTTCATTTAAAATATTAAACGATGATTCTGTTAAAGTGCTACACTCAATATGTCAGCAAATTTGGAAACCCAGCAGTGGCTAGAGGACTGGAAAAGATCAGTTTTCACCCCAATTCTAAAGAAGGGCAGTGCTAAAGAATGTTCAAACTACCAGGCAATTGCACTCACTTCCCATGGTAGTACTCTATGCTCAAAACCCTTCAAGCTAGGCTTCAGGAGTGCTTGAATTGAGAACTTCCAGATGTACAAGTTGGGTTTTGAAAAAGCAGAGGAACCAGAGATCAAGTTGCCAACATTTGTTGGATCATAGAGAAAGCAACGGAATTCCAGAAAACATCTACTTCTGTTTTATTGACTACGCGAAAGCTTTTGACTGTGTGAAAGTGTTAGCTACTCAGTCACGTACAATTCTTTGAGACCCCCTGGAATGTAGCAACCCCCCCCAAACTCTTCTCTCCATGGGATTCTCCAGGCAAGGATACTTTGACTGTGTGGATCACAATGAACTGTGGAGAATTCTTAAAGAAATGGGGATACCAGACCATCTTAACTGTCTCCTGAGAAATGTGTATGCAAGTCAAGAAGCAACAGTTAAAATCTTACATGGAACAACTGACTGGTTCAAAATAGGGGAAGAAGTATGACAAGACTGTATACTGTAACACTATTTATTTAACTTATATGCAGTGTACATCATGCAAAATGCTGAGCAGGTTGAGTTACAAGCTGGAATCAAGATTGCCAGGAGAAATATCAACAACCTCATATTATGCAGATAATATAATTCTAATTGCAGAACGTGAAGGGGAACTAAAGAGCCTTTTGATGAGAGTGAAGGAGGAGAGTGAAAAACCTGGCTTAAAAGTCAAAATTCAGAAAAATGAAGATCATGGCATCTGGTCCCATCACTTCAAGGCAGATAGAAGGGGAAAAAGTGGAAGCAGTGATAGATTTTCTCTTCTTGGGTGCCAAAATCATTGTGGGTGGTGATTGCAGCCATGAAAGTAGAAGACACTTGCTTCCTTGGAAGGAAGGCTATGACAAACCTAGACAGCATATTACAAAGCAGAGACATCACTTTGCCAACAACGGTCCACATAATCAAAGCTATGGTCTTTCCAGTGGTCATGTCCAGATGTGAGAGTTGGACCATAGAGAAGGCTGAGCACTGAAGAATGGATGTTTTTGATTTGTGGTACTGGAGAAGACTTTTGAGTGTCCCTTGCACAGAGAGGAGATCAAACCAGTCAATCGTAAAACAAAACCCTTCATACTCATTGGAAGGACTGACAGTGAAGCTCTAAAACTTTGGCCACCTGATGCAAACAGCCGACTCATTGGAAAACACCCTGATGCTAGAAAAGATTGAAGCTAAAAGAAGGAGATGGTAGCAGAGGATGAGACAGCTGGATGGCATCTCCAACCCAATGGACATGAACTTGGGCAAACTCTGGGAGATAGTGAGGGACAGGGAGGTTTGACAAGCTGCAGTCCATGGGGTCTCAAAGAGCTGGACATATTTGGAGACTAAACATTAGCAACAACAGCAATTGACCATCATTATAAATAAATATGATTCCATTATATTTATAAAGATCATCAAAAATTTCTAATAAAAGCGACACTGTGTAAATAAAATGCTAAAATCTCCCAATTTCAATTTTGAACGTACATAAGTTGAATTCTTCTTACACATTGTAATTTCTCAGTTCACATATATATCAAAACAATATTAAATTTACCATTGGTATCTCCTCAAAATGTAAAATCTTCTGTATGAATAAATTCTCATTCCTTAAGAATGGATAGGAAATTAAATATTCTGCTTCATGTGATAAGCCAATTAATTGATTCATGTATTACATACAAATTATCATTTGAAAAATAGAATAAAATATAATTCTTAACTCCAATAATGGGTATATTTTATTTTTGTTCTTTCTGAAGTCTTTTTTCTTTTCTTGGCATGGGGATATCATCAATATTAACTACCACTGTATGGTTATGTACACTAGAATATACAGAATATTGATATGAACTGTGGTACAAATGCTGATCATATATGACAGATATTTCTTTTTTTTTTGAGCTTCTCCTATTTATTTATTTATTTTAAATGAAAGAAAGATGAATATGTTTAATTATACAATCTACGATTGACAAAGAGAGACATCAAAAGCCATCAGTCACCTTAACAGCAAAGAAACAAAGATATATAAAGCAAAAAATAAGAAAAAATACAAGGGAAAAGGAAAAATATATAATCATAGTGAGACATATTAACATTTCTCTGAGAATATTTTATCAAGTGTAGAAAAGATAAGAATAGGAACATCTTGAATGAAATGATGTAATTAATAATTTAAATATAGTGTATTTATATTTAATTTATATTAACCTATCCTACACAAACATACTTAAAATTGTATATCTCATACCTTGTTATTAGATGTTTATAGGACATTCAGAAAAATTGGCAAAAAGATAAATACTACTAAACTTCAAAAAATAAAATTCTTTTTTGTGTGTGTGTTCAGCTATTCATGTACACATATGTTATTTTTGAAATTATTTTCCATTATAGGTTATTACAAGATATTGATTATAGCTCCCTGTGCTATACAGTAAACCCCTGCTGTGTGTAGTGTATCTATTTTTTAAAATTACAAATGTGGCATTCCATTCATACTAAGTCAAACTAGCAGAATCAAAATGTCATAAATTTTTTAGTTAGTCAAAAATTCATGTTTTCAAAAATATATATGTTATGCATATTATATATATATGTATACAAAAGCTTTTCTACTATGCTTGAGAAAGAACATCCGCAAAAAAGAAGAGATGGAGAAATTGGAAAACATAAACTAAATTAAACCGGAGCCCTGAATATGAAATAGAAAGAGTGAAACAAACTAGATAAAAGTAAAAGATCCTCATATAGTCCAGATTTTTTTAAACATGGCTGCTCATTAGAAACATAACTGGAGATTCAGCAAAAACAAAAAAAGCTCAATACCTGGGGATTTATATTTTTCAAAAAATTCCAAGATAATTCTGATATGCATATGGATTTTAAAAAGTGATTACAGGTTTGTCTATTAAATGGTAGTGTTGGTGATACAGAATTCTATAATTCTTGACTTGTGCAATCATGATACAATGGTATTAAGTGAGCACTAGTTACATAATCACAATAGGAAAAGAGGTTTATCTGCTTTCACAATCAATAGCCACAAAGTATGGTTTGGGGATCCTCACAGGTACTCCCATCACACTGAATCACAATGCCTGTCCTTCATCAGATTATGGAATTTATGAGAGTAAGTGTTACATCTATACTGTTTCCCACTGTATCTCCACAGCCTGACACAGCGGCTGGTACATAGGAGCTGTTCTAATAGGCTCAAGGTGGTATAGCAGTTAAAGGCTGAAGCGCCAAAGCTAGTTGTCTGGATTAAAGCCCTAGTTCTATGTAACTTTGTACAAACTACTGAACATCTTGGTATCAAGATTGTGTATAACTGTGTTTATGGAATTATTGGGAGAATTAAATGAGTTAATCTTTATGAAGTGCACAAAATTAGTGCCTGACATGTAAGAAGTGCTGAACAAATATTAGCTATTATTTTCAGCTGAAAATTACTTGTATAGTGTTTTTGCTGTCCCTATTAAGCAACAAATTCATCACAAACAACTTTAATGCAGATCATTAGAGTCAGGTGGCCTGGGAAGACAGTGTGCTCTCAGTTCTGTTCAGTTCAGTTTAGTTGCTCAGTCATGTCCGACTCTGCGACCCCACGGACTGCAGCACGCCAGGCCTCCCTGTCCATCACCAACTCCCAGAGTTTACCCAAACTCATGTCCACCGAGTCGGTGATGCCATCCAGCCATCTCATCCCCTGTCGTCCCCTTCACCTCCTGCCCTCAATCTTTCCCAGCATTAGGATCTTTTGCAAATGAGTCAGCTCTTTGCATCAGGTGGCCAAAGTATTGGGGTTTCAGCTTCAACGTCAGCCCCTCCAATAAACACCCAAGACTAATCTCCTTTAGGATGGACTGGTTGGATCTCCTTGCAGTCCAAGGGACTCTCAAGAGTCTTCTCCAATACAGTTCAAAAGCATCAATTCTTCAGCACTCAGCTTTCTTTATGGTGCAACTCTCACATCCATAGATGACTACTGGTAGCCGGAAGTTATTGCTGATGACATCAGCCACCTTATAAGGCACATAGAGTAGGGGGAATCAGTTTTACAGCCTCTTTAGTGCTTTACCTGCTTAGATCCTCCTATTTTTTGCAAGGAAAGACCTGGTTGGTCAGAGTCCATGTATGGCTAAACCACATTTACTCTATAGGGGTCTCAATCATTTCATAAAACTAGATGAGGAGACATGCTCTGAATTTTCAGCATCCACCCTCTGAAATTGTCTTCCCCAACTGAATAGACAGAGTGAAAGAAGGAGCTCTCATTTAGACTTTGAGTATAAACCATGCATTCCAAACAGCTGAGAACCAGAATTCTTCTTTTGAGAATAAGGTACATGCATAACAATTGAGGCTCTCTGATTCATGTTCTGTGCGTATTTCTGCATCATACAGAATGACTTGGGAAATCGATATGACAAGAGTCTAGCATTCCCATGACTTTGACTGAAACACTCATAAAGTAGAAAAATAACAATTATATTCTGAATACACAACAATGTCCACCAGGGTTGCCAGACTCAAACTGGCAGATGACCTGGGTTTGGGTGTTATTTTAAATGTAAAGAATGCAAAAGTGATGGTAAGCAATTACCATCCAATTTAAATAAATCAATAAAAAGAACACAAAGTGAGCAGGACGACCCTGCTCTTAGAGGGTGAGCAGTCTCATAAGGTGGATGGTTATGTGCAATACACTATAGAGAGTGTTTTTATAGAGACACATGCATAGACAGAGAGGTAAGAGGGAATGGTCAGCTCTCCTTGATGAAGTCAGAAAAAGCTTTAGAGGAAGAAGCAGGAGTTGTTTAGATCTAAAAAAAAAAAAGGGTCAAGTGTTCTCAGAGAAATCATGGGCAAATCACAGAAAGATTAAACAGCTAGATGGATTTTGGGAAACAGAAGTAATTCTATTTTTCTCTAGGGAAGAGGGCCATGAAGGATCTGGCTATTGGTGACCCTGGAAAAGTAGACAGTGGTTACAGGCATCATGGAAGGCTGCATCTGTTTGGGCTTTATCCTATCAGGGATGGGGAAGCCAGGAGGGAGTTTGAAGCAGCTCTGTTAAATTATAACCTTTTAGAGGGGATGTGGTCTGAGAAAGAATATACACTCTTCCCAGCTGTAAATTTTTTTCCAGAGGATGACTTGAACACTGAAGGTATAAGGATGAAATTTCCTTAGAGGAAAGATAAAGATATTAATTCTTGTTGCCTTAACCATGAGCAATAACTTAAAGACAGAGTACTCTAAACACAATTCTAGTTTAATTGCCCCCTAAAAATGAAACAAAACTAACTAGCAAAACAGAGACAATTTCAAACCATTAAAATTAGAAATGAGCTCATGTTTAAGCTCAATTTTATAGTCTTTTTATGTGGGTTTCAGAAAATCTAGTTGATTCAATAAAATAAAATATCTCAGACACCTGGTATAATTAAAGCAAGTGAACCAAGTGGTAAAAATATCTTTGAAGGAGGCTACGTTTGATGTTCAGCCAGAAGGACTACAGATTCTGTGATTCTAGAATCTGAAAGAAATATATCAGTTGGATTGTGGATAGAGCAGAAATATTATGATTGCTTCTTGTGGGCCAGAAAGTCACCACATATAAGGGCTAAGAATATAAGCAGGTTTTTCACTGGCTCCTTAGGTAGTTCAAACCTATGTCAGTCAGTCAGTTCAGTGGCTTAGTCGTGTCCAACTCTGTGTGACCCCATAGACAGCAGCATACCAGGCCTCCCTGTCCATCACCAACTCTCAGAGTTTACTCAAACTCATGTCCATTGAGTCGGTGATGCCATCCAACCCTCTCATCCTCAGTCGTCCCCTCCTCCTCCTCCCTTCAATCTTTCCCAGCATCAGGGGCTTTTCAAATGAGTCAGCTCTTCGCATCAGGTGGCCAAAGTATTGGAGTTTCAGCTTCAGCATCAGTCCTTCCAATGAATATTCAGGACTGATTTCCTTTAGGATGGACTGATTGGATCTCCTTGCAGCCGAAGGGACTCTCAAGAGTCTTCTCCAACACCACAGTTCAAAAGCATCATTCTTCGGCACTCAGCTTTCTTTATAGTCCAACTCTCACATCCATACATGACCACTGGAAAAACCATAGCTCTGACTAGACGGACCTTTATCGGCAAAGTAATGTCTCTGCTTTTTAATACGCTGTCTAGGTTGGTCATAACTTTTCTTCAAACCTATGTACTCTCCTACATTTATCCAGAGGAAAACTAGTTCTTAAACATGTGTTGAAAATGATCGAGTCCAGCATTAAATTTAACAGGAAAACTATGGAAGCCCTCAAACTCTTTCCCATTGCCTTCTCATTCACTAGTATAAATTGACCTATCATATAAATTGTCTTTCACTTGTTGGTCAGGTTGCCTTCAGTTTTCCACACTAGTTGCTTGTAAATGATTCTTGATGGCAAAATCTTCATTCTCTGTCACTTGAAATGTCAACTTTTATTTATGAACCACAGGGGAGTTAACTCAAGTGATGGACACAGCAGACAAGAATGTTTTGGGGAAAAAAATATTCTAAAAGATTATAAATTTCATTAAGTTCAATTATTTTTTCTCCCCAAAGCAGGAGGATGAGTGACAAGAGCTACAGGGCAGCAGTTACCGTAAGGTGTTTATAGCTTACAACTTTTACACACCGTGATTTTACCTCAAATGCGCAGTTTCCATAGCAACTACCATATCATCTGATCCTACAGCTATTTTTAAGCTGCAGATAAATATTTTAAGGAAATGTGTCAGGATCGCAAGGTAAATTTATTCCCTAAATCTACTCTGTTCCCAGTGATACCAGCAAGAGTCCATTTTTGACAGAAAATGTGCTATAGTAAGTATATCTATGTGTATGCTATTTATTGATTTTCAGGTTATAAAAATTAAAGCCCAACCCATTTCAAGGAAGCACTTTTCTTTTTTCACATTTATATAATAACTTAATTGACATGTAATTACCATATAATGAACAGCATATATTTAAACTACAAAATTTGGTAAATTTGACATACGAATACACTGTGAAACCGTCACATCAAAGTAGTGAACATATCCATCACCAGAAAGATTCCTCATGTCCTTTATAATTTCCTGTTCTCTTCCTTTCCCTAATCATTCCCCTCCATTGCCAGGCTACCGCTGGTCTGCTTTCTGTTATTAATTAGTTTACATTTTCTAGAAACTTCAGTAAATGAAATCATACAATCTGTACTATTTGTTCTTCAGCTTCTGTTACTCAGCATAGTTATTTTGAGATTTATCCATGTTTTAGTTTGTATCAATTGTTCATTCTCTTTTGCTCCTGAGTAGTGCTCCATTGTATTATACAGTTTCTTTATTCACTCACTTGTTGATGGACATTTGTGCTGCATCCAGTTTGGAACTATTACAAACAACAAAGTGACTGTGAACGTTCAGGTACAGCCTTTATATGAACATATGTTTTCATTTGACTTGGATAATTACATAGGAATAAATGACTGGGTTGGATGCATAGTTTTTGAGAAACTTTTTTTTTCTAAAGAATTTGTTCTATTTTACATTCCCACTAGCAATGTATGAGAATTCCAGTTACTATCCTTGTCAGCACTTGGTAAGTTCAGTCTTTTTCATTTTAGTGATTCTAATAGGTAATGTACTGGCATATCATTTTCGTCTTAGTTTGCACTTCCCTAAGTGGCTCAGATGGTAAAGAGTCTGCCTGCAGTGCGGCAGACCTGGGTTTGATCCCTGGGTCAGGAAGATACCCTGGAGAAGGAAAAGGCAACCCACTCCAGTATTCTTGCCTGGAAAACCCCATAGACAGAGGAGCCTGGCAGGCTACAGTTCATGGGGTTGCCAAGAGTCAGACACGACTGAGCGACTTCAATTTCTTTCTTTTTTCTAGTGACTAATAATGTTGAACACAGTTTTATGTGTTTATTTGCCATAAACATATCTTCTTTGGTAAATTATATGTTCAAATATGTTGCCCATTTTTAAAAACTGGGTTATTTCCTTACTATTGACTTTTGAGAGCTCTTCATATATTTTAGATATCAGCCTTTGTCAAATAAGTGGTTTGTAAACATTTTATACCAATCTGTTAGTTGTGCTTTCATCATTTTAATAGTTCTCTTCAAAAAGCAGACATTACAAAACTATGCTTTTCGAATTTTCAAGAGAAGCTGAATCTTTCCAGTTTATCTGAAAACTGAATCTATTCAGACTGAAGAGAATGTCTGTAGTCATTACAAAGATCCAAGCTTTTAAGCCGTTATACGCAGCCTTTAATGTTCATCAGAAAGTGGTAACATTCTATAGATTTTTCTACTTATAGTAGATAAGTGAAGAAATATTAAAAGCAAAACAAGTCATATCACAAATACTTGGGAATATGACAAAATTTGTATACCTGTTTTACCCTTTATGAACATTTTCTTCTAGGTTTTTGGCTATTAATTTTTAAAATGATGAATATTTTTGTTTGTGGTTCCTGGTGCACGTGGACACATATTCTTCCTTTTATGGCACACATTTAGGAGCACAGCTCCTGAGTCATGTGGTATGTGTAACGTCAATGTACTAGATTATGCCTGAAGTCTTCATGACAATCTATACTCCAACCCCATTCCCAGGTGGCACTAGTGGCAAAGGATCCACCTGCCAATGCAGGAGATGCAAGAGACCTGGGTTCAATCCCAGGTTGGGAGGACACCCTGGAGAAGGGCATGGCAACCCACCCCAGTATTCTTGCCTGGAGAATCCCATGGAGAGAGGAGTCTGGTGGGCTACAGTTCATAGGGTCACAAAGAGTCGGACACAACTGAAGCGACTTAGCACAGCAATAGTGAAAGGGGATCACATTTGGTTCACATCTATACCTACATTTAGTGTTTTCCCACTTTCAGAAATTTTTAAAGAAGTTGAATAATGTGATAAAGATTATGCTTATTTTTTATTTCATATGTTTTCTTATTACATCTCTTTTATTACTACTTTTTGGGAGCTCCGAATTTAAAGATGAAGACAAAATGGTCCCTACACATCCTAGAGGGATCACAGACTAAAGAATTAGTGTAAAATATAAAAGATAAGACTTAATTTTGTGCTAAAATAGAAAGTCAAAATGGGATCAGTGTATTTGTAGTATACTTTATAACAATAAATAAGGTGATTATCAAGGATATTTAGTTGGCTAGTTGGTTGATAACAACTCTTTAGTTAGGCCCAAGATTTATTATAGTTTATGATCAGGTAAAACAGGAGTGTGTGTGTGTGTGTGTGTGTGTTTACGCACATACAAGTATAAGGAAAGAGAAATCTTTTAACGACAGATAAGAAAGTCAATGTCCAATTCATCATTTATTTCCTTCCAAAGATCAGCTCTAGAACTTATGACGAGTATAAGGAAACTTTTAGTAAAAGGCCATTAGTAAAAAATAGTAAGCTTTGTGGGCCATAAGGTTTCCTTCTCAACTACTTGAATCTGCCTTTGTAGAGTAAAAGCAGCCACATGCAATATGTAAAAAAGTGAGTATGACTGTGTTTCAATCAAACTTTATTTACGAGGACAGGCTGTAGATCTGATTTTGTCCAAAGGCTATAGTTTGTAGACCAGTGAACTAAGGCATGAAAATTTTTCAGAGTCAAATAATCTATGGAGAATCTACTAGTGTAAGTTAGTATCAATTATTTTATGGTGGTGGTGGTGGTGGTGGTGGTTTAGTTGCTCAGTCATGTCTGTGTCTTTGCGACCCCATGGACTGCAGGAGGGCAGGATTCCCGGTCCTTCACTATCTCCTGGAGTTTGCTCAGACTCATGCCCATTGAGTCGGTGATGCCATCCAACCATCTCATCCTCTGTTGCCCTCTTCTTCTCCTGCCCTCAGTCTTTCCCAGCATCAAGATCTTTTCCAATGGACCTTGATGAGTTGGCTCTTTGCATTAGGTGGCCAAAGAATTGGAGCTTCAGCTTCAGAAACAGTCCTTCCAATAAATACTCAGGCTTTATTTCCTTTAGGATTGACTGCTTTGATCTCCTTGTTGTCCAAGGGACTCTCCATGAGAGTCTTCTCCAGCACCACAGTTCAAAAGCATCAATTCTTTGGTATTCAGCCTTCTTTATGGTCCAACTCTCACATCCATACATGGAAAAGCCATAGGTTTGACTACATGGACCTTTGTCGGCAAAGTGATGTCTCTGCTTTTTAATATGCTGTTTAGATTTTTCATAGCATTTCTTCGAAGGAGCAAGTGTCTTTTAGTTTCATGGCTGTGGTTACCCTCTGCAGTGATTTTGGAGCCCAAGAAAATTAAGTCTGTCACTGTTTCCATCGTTTCCCCATCTATATGCCATGAAATGATGGGACTGGATGCCATGATCTTAGTTTTTGAATGCTGAGTTTTAAGCTAGCTTTTTCTCTCTCCCCTTTCACCTTCATCAACAGTCTCTTTAGTTCCTCTTCACTTTCTGCCATTAGGGTGGTGTTAGCTGCATACTGAGGTTATTGATATTTCTGCTGGCAATCTTGATTCCAGCTTGAGCTTTATCCAGCATGGAATTTCACTTGGTGTACTCTGCATAGAAGTTAAATAAGTAAGGTGACAATATAGAGCCCTGACATAGTTCGTTCCCAATATTTTTTTTTGCCTTTCTCAATTTTGAAATAGTCTGTTGTTC
This sequence comes from Okapia johnstoni, assembly GCA_024291935.2. Classification (NCBI taxonomy): domain Eukaryota; kingdom Metazoa; phylum Chordata; class Mammalia; order Artiodactyla; family Giraffidae; genus Okapia; species Okapia johnstoni. The sequence goes on from CM044309.1 coordinate 8,801,473, forward strand.
GATGGATGGTTTTAACTGTTGCTGCTTGACCTGCAAAAGGTTTCTCAGGAGGCAGGTAAGATGGTCTAGTATTCCCATTTTTTTAAGAATTTTCCACAGTTTGTTATGATCCAGACAGTCAAAGGCTTTAGTGTAGTCAATGAAGGAGAAGTAGGTATTTTTCTGGAATTCTCTCGCTTTTTGTGTGATCCAAAGAATTTTGGCAATTTAATCTCTGGTTCCTCTGCTTTTTCTAAACCCAGCTTGTACATCTGCAAGTTCTTGGTTCATGTATTGTTGAATCCTAGCCTGAAGGATTTTGAGCATTACCTTGCTAGCATGCGAAATGAATGCAACTGTGTAGTAGTTTGAACATTCATTGGCATTGCTCTTCTTTGGGAATGGAATGAAAACTGACTTTCTCCAGTCCTTTGGCCACTGCTGAGTTTTCCAAATTTGCTAGCATATTGAGTGCAGCACTTTCACAGCATTATCTTTTAGGATTTGCAATAGCTCAGCTGGAATTCCATCACCTCCACTAGCTTTGTTCATAGTAATGCTTCCTAAGGCCTATTTGACTTCACACTTCAGAATTTTCTCTTAGCCAGAACAGTCCCAACGAATAATTAGGAAAAATAGAAGAAAATTCATAATATTTAAGAGCTTGTTGTTGTTGTTCAGTATCCCAATATTGTCCGACTCTTTGCGATCCCCTGGACTGCAGCATGACAGGCTTTTCTGTCTCTTATTATCTACTGAAGTGTGTCCAAGTTCATGTCCATTGCATTGGTGATCCCAGCCATCTCATCCTCTGACACTCTCTTCTCCTTCTGCCCTCAATCTTTCCCAGCCCCAGGGACTTTTGCAACAAGTCAGCTGTTCACATCAATGACCAAAATACTGGATTTTCAGCTTCAGCATCTGTCGTTCTGAGTATTCAGGGTTAATTTCCCCTAAAATTGACTGCTTTGATCTCCTTGCTGTCCAAGGGACTCTCACAAGTCTTCTGCAGAACCACAGTTCAAAGGCATCAATTCTTCAGTGCTCTGACTTCTTTACAGTCCAACTCTCACAAAGGTACATGACCACTGGGAAGACCATAGCCTTGAGTCTACGGACCTTTGTTGGCAGAGTAATGTCTCTGCTTTTCAACACACTGTCTAGGTTTGTCATTTAAGAGCTACAACTAATTAAAAACATACTATGTGTCTGGCAAGAATTAGTCACTACACCTCTATCAGGGTAAATATAATTATCACCCTATTTTATAGATTAAAGAAAACAAAGACACAGAGAAGTCAAGTAACTTCCACAAAAGCACATAGCTAGTGAGTATTCAAACCAAGGCAGTCTTCTTTGAGTCCTTGTCTTTAAACAACATGCTTATCCTAAGAAAACTGGATCATTTATACCTTTTTTTCTCAGACAGCACATTCAGTATCATACTGTATGTGGTATCTAAAATTAGTCTTGGAGTTATTTATCTTTTCAAAGACCAAAAGTAATAGAGATTTGATGCTACAAAGGAATACAAAAGATAATTTCTTGCTGTGTTTGCATAGAAGAGAAGAAGTGCTAGTTTCTCTGTCGTGTACTAACTACCCTTTGCGACCCCATGGACTGTAGCCCTCCAGACTCCTCTGTCCATGGGATTTTCCAGGCAAAAATACTGGAGTGGGTGGCCATTTCCTCCTCCAGGGGATCTTCCCGATCCAGGGATCAAAGCTGGGTGTCCTGCATTGCATGCAGATTCTTTACCATCTGAGCCATCAGGGAAGTCCCCTATGTTTGCCTAGTTGTAACTAAATATAATATGTTACCAAAGAAAAGACATTTTCCTTTTGTCTAGAACAACTTTGATATGGACTGAATATTCTTGTGCTCTCCAAATTTACATGTAGAAATCCCAGCCCCCAACGTCATGGTATCAGGATGGAATCTTTGAGAGGTGACTAAGTGGTGAGGAAGGAGCCCTCATGAACAGGATTGGTGCCATTATAAAAGAGAGCTTTCTTACCCCTTCTGCCATGTGAGGACACAGGAGAAGATGGCTATCTATGAACCCGGAATTGAGTTCTTATCAGGCACTGAACTTGTTAGCATTATGTACTTGAACTTCCTAGCCTCCAGAATGGGGAGAAATGAATTTTTGTTGTTTAAGCCACCCAGTATGTGGTAATTTGTTATAGCAGCCTGAACAGACTAAGATAAACTTACTTGTAGATTTTTCCAAACTCTTTCAAAAACTTTCTTATGCTCCCGGAAAACAGATCAATTTCTTTTCAGCACCTCCTGAGCACCTTTTTTCCTACTGCTCTTAGAGCACTGATCACATTGGGCACGCTGGGTAGTAATAACTTGCTTTTACATTTGTCATTTTCTCTGGGCTCTGGGCTCCTCGGAGACAGGAAGCATAAAGGAGATTTACCTGTATGTCTCCAGCATCTTCACAGGGTCCACTACAGAAGGAACACAGGTATCTGATGAATGCTTAAATGAACTCATGAATCAGTATTTCCTCCAATCAACAGATCAAGGATTGTTAACCTCCAAAGAAGAGATAAGACCGCATCCAGCAATTCTAAAAACATTTTTTAAAGATGCTTTCTTAATGGAACACATCTGTTTCACTAGTTGCTTATTCACTAGTGTATAAGCCCCATTGAAGAGCATCACTGTCCAATTAACAGCAGGCTCTGCAAATTGGAAGAAGTCAGCCTAAAGCACCCTATCTATCCCTAAGCTGCATATGCCATTGCTTTGTCTTTTCAGAGATGCTACCACAGGGACACGGCTAAACCCATATACTTCCTCTCAAGTTTGAATACTATTGCTAAAGAATCCGTTATAAGAAATTGCTGAGAACACTTAAGGGACTTGCTAAATAATTTCGTAGTAGTTTTGTTTAAACATCCTAAGTGCTAGGCTATGTAAGACCACGGTCTTTTCACTGTGTTCTGTTTTCCACTTTGCATGAAACAATGTCAATATCACCACTGTTGTCCTTCCAAACAAAATGTCTAAAGAAATTTGATGTTCAAAGCTTTCATTTTGCTGGATTAAATTGTAATAAGTTTAAAATTTAAAAAGTGATGTTTCAACTTAACACATGGGATAGGCTTTTCAAAGCACTACAGTAGAGGGGGAAATCGCAAAGTAATTATTTATTCTTTTGCTTTGTCTTTCATGACATGAAATCCTTTGCTGAATTATTCTACTTAGAAGGTTTAGGGTGCTTTTTTGTGATGGCATGTGTATCTTTTATTTGTTTTTGTGACAATGGTGGATTATCGCTTTTCAAAGGGTGGTGTTACAAGAGGCATGCTGTAGAATCCAGAGATGCTGGCAGTAATTAGGCAGCTGGGTGGCCTAGAAATCGTCTCCATTACACTGCTGCTTCTTTGCCAGCTCCCTGTGTTCGTTCTTCTAGGGATGCGGGGGGGGGCGGGGGGGGAGCTTTGTTTTTTTCTTTACATAATTCTCATAGGCAGAATGAATAAACCTTTTTTTTTTTTTCACTTGCCAGAGCCTTCTGATACAGCATCAACTTCCACATTTATAATTCATGATCCTTGCTTTGATTTACAATCAGGTGTCAAAAGCGTATGTAATGAATGATCAGGGCTACACTGTTTAATGTGTTAAGGGGGTTCTATTCCCAAATCCACAGGCTTCCCATGTGTACATATGCTGTCCACATGGATTAATAGAGTGTCCATTTTTTAAACCAAAACGGCTCTCAAGTATGCATCACTCTGATAACTGAGATAATATGCGTCCAGTGCTGGTAATAAATGAGCACAGAACAGGTCTTGCTTCTCTCTCTCTGTCTCTCTGTTTCTCTCTCTCAATCTGTGACACTCTCCTTTTCTTCCAATACACTGTCCCATGTGGTTGTGAGAAATGAATACAAATGTGAATGTGTGTGTTTTGAATTCTCTTATTTGGGTACGTGAAGGAATTTATGTGCTGTGTGTGATAGTGCTTGGGAGCTTGTCCATAACTATTTATTCAACTGAATTGTGGGTATTTGGATTTTTTTTTTAACTTTCTAAGCCTGGCTGTAGTGGTTGAACAGTGGCTCCCCTGAAATATATCAGTTTCCTAATCACCAGAACCTGTGAATATTACCCTATATGGCAAGAGTGAATATTACCTTATATGGCAATAGTGATTAAGATCAGAAGGGGCTTATTCTGGATTATCCCATATACCCTAAATGCAATCACCTGTGTCTTTAGAGTGAGGCAGAGCAGGTATTAAGACACTCACAAAAAAGAAGGAGGCAATATGACCACAGAGGCAGAGTCTGGAATGACAGAGCCACAAACCAACTAAAATGCCAGGCAACTGTCGGAAATTAGAAAAGGCAAGGAGCCCATTCTCCCTCAGAGTCTCTGGGGACACTGCAGTCCTGCCAATACCTTGATTTCAGCCTTATGGCCTCCAGGACTATGACAGAGTACATTTCTGTTTTGTTAAGCCACCCAGATTATGGTAATTTGTTATAGCAGCTACAGGAAAGCAGGTATTCCATACAGAGACAAACAGCAAACCAAGTGTGATCCAGGCAAGCACCAACATTTGAGGTAGCTAAAAATAATGAGGAGGAAATGGTAGCAATAATTCAGGTGGCAGAAAAAAGCTAATGCCAGGTGGTCATGAGTATTAATTGTGATTGTTATTGTTCAGTCGCCAAGTCAGGTCCAACTGTTCACAACCCCATGGACTGCAGCACACCAGGATTCCCTGTCCATCTCCTGGAGTTTGCCCAAGTTCATGTCCATTAATTGTGATTTTCTAATTACAAATATCAATAGAAGAAAATATTAATTGGAAACTCAATATGCAAGGTTTTGAACTACCACCAGCCTATCAAGAAGGTTTTATTTTTTTCCACCTTACATGTGAGAAATCTGAAATAATAGATTATCTAGATTGTCTGAGATCAAACAGATAATAAGTAGCAAAAACAAGATTCAAACTCAAATATTTCTGACTCCTAGTTGAGGTTTTTCACGTCTGTGTCATAAGTTTTCACTCTGCTTTACCACCCCTAGTCCAAAACTATTGAAAAGGGTGGTAGGACCCAGGCCCAATGAGCAGCATGTTGATAGGAACTGGACAGCACCAAGGCTTTGCTTTGTTCTGGACAAACTTCCAGAGCAATCGAGGAGGAAGGGCAATGCAGTAGAAGAGATGATTGTGGGGCTAGGGAAGGCACATTCAGCTTGAAGCTTGACCACTGGTTGCCTGTGTGTTTTCTGACGCACTTCCTCATCTTTACAATGTGACTAATGATATCTCTCCAACAAATCAAATCATAAGAGGACATGCTGCTGCTGCTACTGCTGCTAAGTCACTTCAGTCATGTCTGACTCTGTGTGATCCCATAGATGGCAGCCCACGAGGCTCCCCCGTCCCTGGGATTCTCCAGGCAAGAACACTGGAGTGGGTTGCCATTGCCTTCTCCAATGCAGGAAAGTGAAAAGTGAAAGTGAAGTTGCTCAGTCGTGTCCGACTCTTCGCGACCCCATGGACTGCAGCCTACCAGGCTCCTCCGTCCATGGGATTTTCCAGGCAAGAGTACTGGAGTGGGGTGCCATTGCCTTCTCTGGTAAGAGAACATGTAAGTAAAATGCCTGCTTCAATATCTAGCAGGAAAAATACTTGTCATTACATGGTAGCGTTTGAAGAAAATTGGACTATATGGTAACAGGCATTGCTATTGGCTAGTATAAATTACATGCTACATTTTTGAAGTAGATATTGAGTTAAATTTAGACTATAGAAAAAAAAGGAGTGGTTTGTGTCTTAATTCTTTTGAACTTCAATAGAAAGAATACCACTGAAAAGGTGGCTTATAAATAATGAAAACTTATTTCTCACTGTTCTGAAGGCTGCAAGTCCAAGTTCATGACGGTGGCAAATTCAGTGCTGGATGGTTCGTGGCTGTCTTTTTCGCCATGTCTTCACTGGCAGAAGGGGAAGGGAGTTTTCTTAGGTCCCATTTATAGAAGCACTAATTCCACTTATGAGGGCTTTCTCCTCATGATGTAATCACCTTTCAAACATCCCACTTCCTATACCATCACCTTAGAGGTTAGGTTTCAACATATGGATTTTGTGGAAGCACAAACATTCAGACCATAGCAGTTTGGTTTGTTAAAGCAGTCACTTGATTAGAAATCCAGTTCTCTAGAGTCCTTAGGTTTCTTGTCTACACAATGAACTACAATAGATTTCAGAAACACTTGGCTTCATCCAAAGAAAGATATGTTATTTATTAGAAATACAGATAACTATCCTAAAGGGCTGGCCTGTATCCTGACATTTAACATATATTAGGCTACATTTGATATAATTCTAATTGGCTTTCTTTGTCAAACTTTTGGGATGCAAATTTTGAATCAGCATCTTGGGATGTATCAGTCTTTCAGGCAGAGCTTCTCACTCACAAGAATATATTAGTAATATTTACATTTCAATGTAATTATTTGGTATTTTTTAAGAACATGAAATATAAAGCATTTTCTTGAGTTTACTTCAACTGAAAATTAATACAGAGTTGATGTGAAATATAGGTTGAGACTGAAGAAGGAAATTTGGTTTTGTTTTTCAAAGAACAGAGTAAATGGAAACAATGATGGAACATTTATATATATATATACATATAAATGGATTACAATGGGTTATAAATTAATAGACCTTTCAAATAGAATTATTTAACAGATTACTCAAAATTTTTTAAGTTTATAAAATTCTTCATTTGGCTTAACTTCACTGCATTCCCATAAGTTTTAAATGATCTTAATTTTTTTTTTTTTTTAAATAAAGGACACTTTTTGGAAGTTTATGAGCTGTGGTGCTTCTGAAGCAAAGATGATATCATTGACCCATCACCAGTAAGACATGTTCCTTGAATGACTTTTGTTTCAGCATTGACAGTGTTTTCTGATAAGTGTGAAATCTCTCCAAATTGCTGTACAACTGGCTGCACATATTTACAAATGGACTTTGGTCACCAAGGCTGTTGGAAGCCTAGAGCTAGAGCGAGGCATCCTTGCACTCACTTATGTGAGATCAAATCAGTGACCCTAACCTCATTAGCACATTTTTCAAACAACAGATAAAGTTACAGTATATTCCTTCCTCTAAGAGGGGAGGTACCCAATTCCAAAGAAGGGCAATGCCAAAGAATGTTCAAACTACCACACAATTGCACTCATTTCACATGCTAGCAAGATAATGCTCAAGATCATTCAAGATAGCCTTCAATAGCATGTGAACCAAGAACTTTCAGATATACAATCTGGATTTAGAAAAGGCAGAGGAACCAGAGATCAAATTGCCAACATTCGCTGGATCATAGAAAAAGCAAGTAAATCCCAGAAAAACATCTACTTCTGCTTCATTGACTATGCTAAAGCCTTTGGTTGTCTGGATCACAACAAACTGTGGAAAATTCTTAAAGAGATGGGAAACACCAGACCACATGACCTGCCTCCTGAGAAATCTGTTGCATATCAAGAAGCAAAAGTTAGGACCAGACATGGAACAATGAACTGGTTTCAACTTGGGAAAGGAGTATGTCAAGGCTGTATATTGTCACCCTGCTTATTTAACTCATATGCAGAGTACATCATGCAAAATACTGGGCTGGAAGAAGCATAAGCTGCAATCAAGATTGCCAGGAAACATATCAATAATCTCAGATATGCAGATGACATCACCCTAATGGCAGAAAGTGACTGTGGACATTGACTTCAGAAAGTGACTGTGGACATTGACTGCAGCCGTGACATTAAAAGACACTTGCTCCTTGAAAGAAAAGATATGACAAACATAAACAGCATATTAAATAGCAGAGACATCACTTTGTCAACAAAGGTACATTTAGTCAAAACTGTGTTTTTTTCTAGTAGTCATGTATAGATGTGAGAGCTGGACAATAAGGCTGAGCACCGAAGAATTGATGCTTTCAAACTGTAGTGCTGGAGAAGACTCTTGAGAGTCCCTTGGACTGCAAGGAGATCCAACCAGTCCATCCTAAAGGAAATCAGTCCTGAATATTCATTGGAGGGGCTGATGCTGAAGCTGAAGCACCAATACTTTGGCCACCTGATTCAAAGAGCTGACTCACTGCAAAAGATCCTGATGCTGGGAAAGACTGAAGGTAGGAGGAGAAGGGGACAACAGAGGACAAGATGATTGGATGGCATCACTGACTCAATGGACATGAGTTTGAGCAGACTCCAGGAGATAGTGATAGACAGGGAAGCCTGAAGTGCTGCAGTCCATGGGGTCAAAAAGAGTCAGATACGACTGAGAGACTGAAGAACAACAAGATGGGAGGTCAGAGCCTGATTCTTACATGAAAGATTCAGAATCCTTTCTAAAGAACAAAGTGAGAACAAATGATGATCCAGTCCACATAATCTGACTTTAAGATATACTTCAGTCACTGGTTTTCCAGGTTAGTGAAGAATGATGATAGCCTTGTTTTTATATTTAGGTTTATCATGGAGATCAGATTTTTAAGAGCACGAATGGCTTGGGCTTTCTTGGGAAGAGGTAAAGTATTATGCAGCTGAAAGATAAAGTGAAAAAAGGGGGCTAGAATTTTTTATTTTTATATCAGAAGATATATCTGTGATTTTCTTAAGTGATTACAGGCTCTACCTCATAAGTACAAAGGGTAAAAAATGATAGCCCAGGTAGATTTAAAAATAATCCATAACAAAAGCATACCTTGCATCAAATGAGTTCCATCCAAAGGTACATCATAGACTTGACTGAGTTAACGACTTAGCAGGACCAGCACTGAGAGACTGAAAATATCATTTGTCCCGAAACTATGAGATTCTCAAATGCAAAAACAGCTTTGCCAAATTTATTATCTAAACCTTTTTCTTTGTATTGAAGCGAATAGTGTTTTTTAAAATGCTAAGTGATGGTTCTGCAAAGATTCCACAGTGCCCCCACACTAATTGCATCACCTGCAGAATTCTCAGTCGGACTCCACTTCCAACCTGTACAGTCAGGAAGTCTGACAGGAAAATATGTGTTCAAACTTCTCAACAAAGAGGAAATTACTTTACAGTCTGCTGTAAACATGTAAGAATTGCTGAGAGTTGTTTCATTTCACTCATTAGGGATGGTCTAACTTAGCTAATCTATACTGTGTTTATATAGATCCTTTTCCTTATTTTTGGATAAGTGCTATATTTATGGCCCATGTGTTGAATATTTGAAATAGTTTAAATTGATATATGCATCACTCTGGCTTATTTATAGCTGAGTTGATTAAATTGCCCCACTCGACATCTTACATGGTTCTTTCTCACATAAGTTATTCTAATCAATGTGAAAGTTTGGAATTATGTGTTTGACAGCTGGTTGTTGGCTCCAAGCAGTTGATCAAAACAGTAATTTCAAATTGGGTAGGGGTTTATGGAATCCTTCTCAAGACTGAGAAACCAATGTACTGCAATACCTTGGAATGGACAGGAAAGAAAAGGCTACAGCCGTTGTATACTTCATTTTGGTTCTCACAGTTCCAACTGTGACCTACAGAAAGTTAATTTCTTCATGCCTCAGATTTCTCATCTGTCAAATGGGGTTAATATCCTTTGCATGAAACATATGGAAAATGTCAATTTTTAAAATAAAAAGTCAAACATCAGCTATTTAATATTTTTTCTAATAATAAAACCCATATCATAGGACTATAAGGAGGATTAAATAAACTGATACAGATAAACCACTCAACACAGTGACTGAAACATATTAATTACATGCACATAAATGCTAATATAAAAATATAATTATCAAGGCTTGGTTCTTGTGAAGAGAGATATGTAGTCTGGTAATTTGCATTCCAATACTGCTTCTATATCATCTCATTTTTTACCTGATAGGACCAAGTGAGAAATTAGTAAGCAGTAACCCTAGTTGAGACAGAACTACCTGTTCTATAAGTCTGGAGTAGGTGCCTGATTCAAGAGAAAATAGTTCAGAAACAAAGTTAAATATAAGCGAGTAATGAGTGTGGAGGCCAAGGGTTAAGTCTGGGAGTTCATTATTTTGTTCTAGAATCTGGCCACTAAGTCAAAGTTGGAAAATTCAAATATTATATCCAGGTGTATCTAAAAAGTCAGGTTGTAGTCATGGTCACAGAGGAGAGTGAGTCAAGTAAGACTCCAAAACGTCAAGTATGGGATGGCATGGACAGCTTCCAAATGGCAACATCACTGATAAAGCGCCAGCCTTAGGTTTAGAGGGTTCTCAGTCACCACACACTGCCCCCAGCCACAACGATTGGCCACTGGGGAAAGGTCTTTTGCCTTTTGATCCCCCAACTCCTGGAAGCTGCCTGGATAATTATAAGCCCTAATGCTGTAATTCTGTTTACTCTGTGGAGATGAGAGTGCTGTCTGCTACAGTTCCTAGGAGATGTCATCTCCCTAGAGAGAGACTGATGATGTCAGGATATGAATTTGATCAATTTTCTTGCTGTTCAATTGAAAGACCACAACACCTCCTAAGGAAATTGCCATGAGCCTCACAATACTCTCAAAGCTCCAGTTCCTTCATAAATCATTCCTCAGTATGTTTCAAATCAAACAAGATTATTTGCTGTCCATGTATATTGTTCAGCTTCATCATGAGGTCATTTCAAAGCTTGAAAGATAACTGAAAGAAATGCCAAATATCTCATCTTAATTTTAATATAGCTCAACTGCAATAAACTATGCTAACACCTACCAGTAGCATCTATAAATAATAAACTATCTTAGATGCGTTGAATATTTTAGCTTTATGTTGCTGTTTAGTCACTAAGTTGTGTCTGAATCTTGTGACCCCATGACTGTGTAGCCCGCCAGGCTCCTCTGTCTATGGGATTTCCCAGGCAAGAATACTGGAGTGGACTGCCATGTCCTTCTCCAGGGGATCTTCCCAACCCAGGGATCAAACTTGTGTCTCCTGCATTGGCAGGCAGATTCTTTACCACTGAGCCAGAGGGAAAGCCCTTTGCTTTTATAAATATATGTTAATATAATTGAGGCAAAATGTTCTATTTCATACTACAAGATAGCTTATATATAAGCTAGCCAATTATATATAATACTATATGTTAGAACAGCATTTTATAGTGTTAGGCTATGAACTCTCCACTCTGTATTTGATTTGTCAAAGATCTGGTACATCTTTTGGTGGGTTTGTTGCTACACAATAAAGACTATCCACATGCCTCTTCTGCTTAAGCCCATGTTAGTTCATGTTACTTTATACCAACTATTTGAATGGCTCTTATGTAGATTAATAAATAAAGATAGCCAGCTTGGAAGAGGCCCAAATCTAACTCTGCCAAATACTTATCAATGACTGGAAAGCAATTGAACAACAAAAAGCACCTTCTGCATAAACTTATACAACTGACTTAATAATAGCACTTAATCCTCATAAAACACTGTTTTCTTCATCTTACCATTGAAAAGATATTGAGGCTCAGAGAGCCTGAAGGACCTGCCTAAAATCATGTAGACAGTTAACAGCATATTTTGGAACTGAACCCGAGTCTTCTGACAAAGTATGGTGATCCTATAATCTAGTCTTTTAAGGCCTAATAACATTTCTCAAATTTTCATATCTGGAGAAATAGATTGTCTTAGGAATCATTGGTCTACTAAATAGAATTAAATTATATTCATCCCAAAATACTAATGCATTATAATAACAGACATAGACTGAATGTATGCTTGAATGTAGTCAGACATACATTCAATGACAAAGGGCCTTGGAAGACTTTAGTTAATTTGCCAACTATTAATTCCTTTCTTCTTGTGCACTGAAAGGAGAATAGAGCCTGTTGTGCATCATAGATACTCAAAGGGCCAATTCAATTGGAAATTTTAGATTTGAGATATTGGTGTTAAGTTGGTAATCATTATGTTTTGAAGATGAAATCAACCACATTTTTATACAAGCTTAAAATCATTGATTCTTTCTTTCCCCCTGATATACTGCTTTTATCTTTGCTGGTTCTTAACTCTAAATTTTTCAGTGTGATAATATTTCATGTGTCAAGTAGAAAAGTGTGATATTACTGGAAAAAGATGAGACAAAGAGGTGATGAAATGCTTCTCTCCTTTTCATGATATCATTGGATAAAGTATAGATCCAAAGGAGAGGAGGGAACACGGTACAATTTGTAAATGCCAAAGTTTGCTAATTTTCTTAAAACTTCTTAGCTGTGTATGAATAGATATTAATTTCAAAGAAATATCTGTGTTCTAGCTACTACTATAGAACAAAATACTTATGTATTACCTATATATAAGGCTTTGAAAGGCAAAGCATACATATAAATTGTGAGATATCTGCCCCTGCTTAATAAGGTCAAAATTCCTTTATGTTTCCAAGCATCGTTATTCATCAGTGCTTGCTTATGTGTTAAAGCTACAGTTTTTGCAGAAGTCATTACATCTTCTGGTAACTATACAACTTTTTCCAAGGATGCCTCCATCTTCTACTTCACTTGTCAAACTACACCAACTGCTACACCTACTGGCAGTGGTGAAATTGCAGGGGTCGCCTCACATCTTTCCTGTCAAACCTACATCAGTGCTGTGAGGAAATAAACTAGGATAAAAAAGGTCTGGCAATGCTCTTGTGTGTTTGAACAGAAAAGTAATCTACATATCACTGTCATCCGGTACTTCTGAAGATGTCAGGAGGCAGGTCATTTCTCTCTGCTGAAGTGCTTTTTCTTTTATTACCAACCCTATAACAAGATTATTGAAATGATTTGACAATAGTCATGCCACAGCTATAGATACTTGTTGAAAGTAAATAATAAAAGCATTTTATCTGAATAGCTGTCATTTTCCTGTTGAGGGGTACATCTGGTACATAAGTACATTTGTATGCGTGTCTGCCTTATATGAACCGCTCTAATTTGGTTATCCTGATAGGTGCCATTGTAGCTTCATTCTAACAATATTAGCAGAGAGGAAGAGGTCAGTCATTCTCAAACTGTAATTTGCAGTCACTCCAGTCAAAGGGATGGCAACAAGATTGAAACCAAGTAAGAAGGGATTTTAAGGAGACTACTGAAAAGTATTCAAGCATCATACCATAATCTGATATTTTAGTTCACCTTAAGCAGCCTTAAGTTAGAGAAATTAAACAAGCTCACTGTACTGAGATGAAAAAGTCAGTAAGAAAATACAGGCTACTCTTAAGATAAAAAGGATAAATGATTTTATATATGATATATTGATCTGCTAAATTTAATGAGGGCTGGGTTACTTTCAAATAAAGCAGGATTTGTAGCTTGATTTTTGGTTTCCTTAAATACCATTTTTTAAAAACCTAAGCACCAACAACTTTTTCAGAGATTTAATTAAATAAGTGTTTCTTTTTCCTTATGTTGCTAAGTCACTTCGGTCATCTCCGAGTCTGTGCGACCCCAAAGACGGCAGCCCATCAGGCTCCCCAGTCCCTGGGACTCTCCAGGCAAGAACATTGGAGTGGGTTGCCATTTCCTTCTCCAATTTTCCTTATACTTCAAGTAATATCTAAAAATTTGCTTAGAGTGACATTAAATACAAGGAAAGAATGCCATGTATATATGTAGTTAATTTACTATAGTCTACAAATACTCACTGGGCACATCCTGTGTGTCAGGCATTTTGCCAGGCACAAGGCAAAGAGTATTGTTCTCACGGACCATTTTGTCTATCTAGAAAGAGACATAAGCAAGAAATAACAACAAAGTGTGCTATGGTGTTAAAAACGAGAGTATGATGCTTCCTGAGATTGGGTGTCTAAAGGTCCAGGAATCAGGTAGAGCTCATGGAAGAATTAAAATTAAAATTTCTAATTAAAAGATGAATGAAATTTAGCTTAATGGATGGACAGGGGAAGACAGCATTAGGATAAAGAATCAAAAACTTCCCAAATCCTGTAAAACTAGAGATTTATCTACATAGAAATCAGAAGCCACTGATCTCATTGAAAGTTTGTAGAAGAGTAACAAGATGTGAGCATTGGGATAGCATTCTGACTACAGTTTCAAGAATATTTCAGAAAAAGCATGACTTGGGTGCATGAGAATCACTTAGAAACCTACTGCAACAGTCTAGCTGAGAACCAGTGGTTGCCTGGGGTAGCAAGTTAGGAATGGGCATGGTTTAGGATATGAAATGGCAAATAAATATAACATGATGAAGAAAGAGGAATAAGAATCCTGTTTTTTTTTCCCCCAGCTTGGTGGGGTGCTTTCTACTGGGCTAGAGGGACTTCCCTAGCAGTTCAGTGGTTAAGACTCTGCACTTCCAATGCAGGGGGCACAAGTTCAATCTTTGGTCAGCCACAGCCCCTGCAGCACGGCCGAAAGAAAAAATAATTGGAAAGAAATAAAGATTAATTGAAATTCTGTAGCATATATATATATGGCTTCCCAGGTGGCGCTACTGGTAAAGAACCCACTTGAGCACGCACGCACACATACTTATTCTAAGTACGTAATTTATCCTAGAGATAATTTAAAGAAGAAAGAAAAAAGAAGGAAATGTCAGGAGTGTATGCTCCTCGGTTCTGTCTCGTCACAACAAAGATTTGGAGTGACGGACATTAAAGCCCTCAGCGCGTCACAGCTCTCAGGTCTGGAACCCACCGCGTTACAGCTCTTAGACAAATCAGTTACAGCTCCGTGTTACAGCTCTATTTTATTTAGAAAATAGCACGGAAATCCATCCTCGAGGCATGAGGTCATGCCGACCCAAAGACGCAAAGAGAAGAGAGCGGCGGAGAGCGCCAGCGCATGGGGTCAGGGGAGAGAGAGAGAGCCCCGGCCCTTTGGCTCCTCTTTTATATGTTTTTTCCTCCCCCTGGGCCTGCCCTGTGTAAATGGGCAGCCAGGAGTGCTGCTTGTTCTACCTGAGGTCCTCACTCCGGTCCTGGACCTTCCTTTGTTCTATTTTCATGGGCTTTTCCCTTCTCTTTTAGCCACCGCCATTCTGGACTCCTGTTTCCTATTCTAAGGGCGAGGGGGGAGGGAGAGGGTAGAAGAAAGGAAAAAAGAGAGAAAGAAAGAGAGGAGAAAATAATATTTTCTTGGTAACTTTTTCTAAAATATTGAAGGTAGGAAACATGCCTCCTTGACTTTATTTAAGTGCATGGAAATGATTTCACAGGTGTATTTAACACTTGTGGATCTACCATATAGTTACACATATAGCAAAAAATAATATGTGATTATGATATTTCTTAATTCTCAAATATAGGAACTCCTGATGATATCTCCAACCTGTCCACAGAAAACCATTTAAACAACATTTGACAAATTTTTGAGGCCAAAAACCTATCAAGCACAATCAGAGAGAGTATTAAGATTTTCCTTTTTAAAAGGAAAAATCTAATGCTTGGCTAGAAAATGAAATAAAAATTTTCTTATAATTTCAATTATAGTGAAATGTTATTCCTAGAAGCCAAGTACTAAACTTGATTATTAGTACTGAGGATGAGAGGACCTGCAGGGCCACTGCCTTCATGCCAAAGGTAAATTAATTTTCAAGAACATGACATTTAATCATTTTTAATAGTTCATTTTAAGTAATAATCACAGGCTGAAAACAATTTTGAAGTATACATGTAAATAAATTGTGCTAAATTTTGGGTTTGTAGCTTTAGTTTCCAAATTCCACCTTAAAAGTGTACTTTCTAAACCTGGTTTTATGAGTTGATGAAATATGTCCAGTCTTATATACCAAACACTTCACACAAGATAAACTTGAATGAAGTATAAAATTTAAAAAAAAAACAAGGTAAAATATTAGAAAGATTAAAATGTTCTTGTGGGTGTGCATACACATACACATATAGCATCAAAAGTTATAACTAATGTATGAAATATTTCACAATTTACATGTAAAACAATTTCACTTAGAAATAGTCAAATTTTGTTTTTCATACAAGGATTTTTAAAGCATTTTTTAAAATAGAAATAGAAGGATTTTTCTGTCTTGCGTTACACTGTACATAAACATCTATCAGCAGCCCATTCTCCAAGAAGAAAGAAGCTGAGCTGACAACATGGCTTAATGGAAAACGTGAAGGTTAAATCTTAATGGAAAGAGAACTTCATCTGACCAAGTAGTCTTTTATCCATTTCATCCCAGTGGTGCTGTTGTTACTTTGACATTGACATTAACGTGAGCTACAGACTGAAAAAGAATTTCCATAAAAATAGCTAGCTGGTTTTGTTAAGTAAAACAGTTTCATTTACCTTCACAGTCTGATGGTACAAGTGAAAATCAGTGAATAGAAAGGAATCTGTTTTCCAACCTGTGCATGTTAGTTGATCAGTCATGTCTGACTCTTTGCAGTCCCATGGACTGTAGCCCACCAGGCTCCTCTGTCCATAAAATTCTCCAGGTAAGAATACTGGAGTGGATTGCCATTCCCTTCTGCAGGGGATCATCCCAACCCAGGGACTGAACTTGAGTCTCCTGCATTGCAGGAAGATTCTTTACCATCTGAGCCACCAGGGAAGCCCTACATCCTTTTAAATGTTTATATTTCATGTAGCTGGGAGGTCAATCACATCATTTCGTATAGTACTCAGTGGTACTATAGTCTTTAGTTTTCTTTCAGTTTGAAAATTTTTGTTTGTTGGTTTAACATTTTACAAGCCATATTGTTTTTACATGTAGACATAGGTGACTTGACCTGACTTAGAAGCTCTGATCTCATCTTTCATACTGGACTAAACTACTATAATGCTCTCTGGGAAACTGTAAGTCTAAGTTTCAAGAACAAGAGGCAGTCAAACAGCAAATGCCTATTGAATCTGGAGGCTTGGATGAAATATTTTAATAGGCAGTAAGAGAGGGTCTGTGGAAACAATGGAAGAGATAACCTTTGTTTTTGTTCTTGGGATTTTTCACTAAATGGACTATATCATAAAAATGCACAAATTGTTTTGCCCATCAAGAAATTAGCTCTAAATACATAGGTAGTGAAATTAGAGAAGGCTTTATATTTTGTGTTCTTCCATTAATCTACTTTGTACCAAGCTAATTGTCAAACAATTTTCATTCATTTGTTCAAGAATGTGAACATTAATGTTCATCATAAAGCATTAGCAAACTAGAAAAAAGACCAAATTTGAGCCAAGGCATGTTTATCTTATTTAGAGATAAAAGCTAAGGAAGAGAATTACCATTTACTGATTGTTAGTTTATATGAACTAGCTGCTGTCGAAGTTCACAAAATGCATCGTCTCGTTATATACTTATCATTTCATAAGACAGGTATTATTCACATCTTTTTGTAATGAGAAAGGTAAGGTTCAAAGAAATTAAACTGTCATTTTCATACATCATCTGGGTCAACTTCACTCTTGTAGTTTATTTTCCTGTTGTATGTGCTGAAAGTAAGCTCTACTTAAAAAGGGGGAGAAAAAGCACATTAAAAACTTATAGTACTTATTAAAGCACTTTGGAAAAAAGATCTGTCGTGATAATGTTAGTTTGGGAATAATACTAAATGTAGGAAATAAATTACTGTGATAGTGAGGTGCACTTTTTTATCTCAGAAAGAATATCAGTTGGCAATTTCAGGTAAAGAGTGAATGTTAAAAATTTGCTAAAATCTGTGAATCTTCTAAGGTCTGGTGGACTTCTATACATCCTTCAAAGACTAGCTCAAAGCTGACCTCCTCAGGCACAGTTGATCACTTCCACTACTATGTATTTACCTGTATACCAACATATGTCATATTGTATTACAATTATTTCTTCACCTGTCTCCGTTTTGATATATTAAACTTCCCAGAGTTTGTGTTTCCTTTTGCCCCAAGATTTGGAATTTTAGTTAGGATGTATATGCTGTGCAGCTGATAACATATTCCAGTCATCAGAAAAACATTTCCAATAATTTTTTTAAAGCTCCCTTTCTCTTTGGTTGGTGGTTTATTTCATCCTAATATGGTTTAGGATTTTTTGAAAGTTGAAAATATTTCTAATCTTTATTTAATGTCATGACATCTCAACATTTAGCTGACATTCTATTCAAATTTGCAATCTATTATTGAAATAATTTCTCCAAAATTTACATAATTTTACTTTCAGATTGAGGCAGGAGGCATATGGTTCCCCTTAGGGTAAAGCAATTAGAGATTTATTCCCTGCTGATCAAAACTCCAAGAGGAGAATAGCAGGACAACTAAGGCGAGGAAGCTGGGCCCTGCCCAAACCACATATTTCTCATTCTCGAAGTCAGGAGACCTCCCTGACCACACAGGCACAGAAAAGGCTCCTTTCAGGCCAAAGGGGGAACATTGTCAAGGGATGCTTTACCCAGATGCCTTTTCGGTAAAATCCATCTTGGCTAAGAGACGCGTGCACACACATGGAAGGATCCTAAGATACACCAAATTTGAACTGTGAGCCAGGCAAGTCAAAATGATTGGCCAAAGGAAACCAGGAGGAAATACCCCCATAAAAGTAACCCAAACTGCCACAAGGCTGCGACTCAGCAACTCTCTCTCTCCCTGAGTCTACCCATATGTCTATCCACATGGACTGTACTCTTTTCCTCCTAATAATGGCTTGACTTGTTTTACTACTTTCTGTCTTTATGGGAATTCTTTTCTGCAAAGCCGAAGGGCCAGCCAGAGCCCTGGTCACTGACCACTGACTGACCTGGTGGCTAGGATCTGGGGCTTTCTCCTCCATGACCCAGCCCAGTCTCTGGCTGGGAACCCAAGCCCTGCTCTAAGCTGTCACAGGCCGAGGACACTAGAGATCAATATCATTGCATCTGTGGATAATACAGATAGAATTTTTTTTTTCCTTGTAGTTCTAACATAAAATTTATGGTCAGCATGGAAAAAAAAGCTGTGTATTTAAGCCTATGTAATATTTTCCCCTTCCTTTTTCGTGAAGTGAAGGAGAAAGCAAAGCCTATTATGAATTCCCTATATTATCTACCTTTTTTTTATTATGCAAGTATATTTAAACATATGGGGAAATTGCCTTAAAGAGCAAATATAGTGGGGAGAAAGAACCAGTTTGTGGAAAAATAAGCCTCAGTCTACAGCACTATTCTTCAACAAACCCTGTTTTCTTTATTTCCATATTAAACAAAAGAGCTAGTCATATGTAAGTTAATAAAGTGAACACAAGGGAGATGTACCTCCAAATTAGAGCCAGACGCTGAATAACAGAGCAGGAATGTACTTAAAGCCTGGTACCAGCTCGTGACAAGGTCTGTTCTCTGTCTTAGCCCTAGATTTTTGGAAAAGCTTCAGGAGCTATGAGAAAAACTTTCAACCTGACAAGCACTCCAGGGCTGGGAAAGGCTCCTGTTTTAATTCAGCCCAGATGTGATCCTTAATGAAAATATTATGGTTCTGCAGCTGCAGTGGATAGTACAAGCATTTCTAAAAGAAAAAATTATTTAGAGAGATTTTCTTTTTCCCTCTTACAATTATGCTTGACCTATGTTGGGCTCAAATCATAAGATATGCTTTAAAATAATTTACAGTTCCAGTTCCATGCTCTTCACAGTCTGAATATTGTCCTAAACTTCAGACAAAAAAGAGAAATAGGAAACCTTAGCATGTGTGGACTATATAAATATGTTTACCATCCTGTCTAATCCAATAATTCTCCCAAAGCTAAATTTTAATCTTAGGTAATAAGAAAATAGTAAGGAAGACCATGAAAATATTAGGTATGGAATATTAAGCATTAAAATATTATGCCAACCAAAATGTTGATCCTCATGATATAAGCTAATTTATTTACATAGATGTTAGTTGCTTATTTATAGTGCATTTGATTACAATCCCTGCTAAGTACACATACATAAATAATACATTTTTTAATTTAAAATTTTAACAGTTGTAACTGTAAAATGAATGCCACGTTTTTAAAGACAGCGCCATTGTTAAAGATTTGGATGGAAAAAATCCACTTGAATAATCTGACCTGACCTTTCAATATTCCAGAAACATAATAATGCTGAAGCACCTAAATGTCAATCTTACTTCATCTTTGGATAAGAGGGAATTCTGCACTTAGTATGATTTCTGTTTTTATCAATAAAATGAAAAATAAATGGACAATGTTTGGGAGGAAATAAGTTACGATTATTTTAAAATATTCTTTGTTTGCCTTGTTTATTGTTTTGGAAATGCTCTAGTTGGGTGGCATCCAGTGGGAACTCAGGAAAAAGCATTTTACATATTTATGGAAACATTTGCTAACCATATAACATTCCTGCTAAAGAAAAACCTCCATTAAGCCCATAAAAGTTTTTAAGCTGTTATAGGAAGTTATTTTCTAAGAGTAACAAGAAAAAGAAAAAAAAAAAAAACAGGGAAGAACCAAATGATTGAAAGGTATTAAATGATTCTGTTTGAGAGCAGGAAATGCAGGTTATTATTTGCTGACAGATTATTCAGAATGAATTTCATCATTCTTGTTACAAATGTGTTTTTTGACACTTTAATTATGAAGGAACTATTCTGAAACACAATATGAGTAGAAGATGCTATAAGTTTAAGTAAAATGCTATTACATCCTCATTTTACAAAATTCACAATCATATTGAAATTAAACAGCATTTCTCTTTTGTGGCACAGCACGGAATGCTTATTGCAAAAATGGAATGCATGTGGATCCAGTGACATTTTAATCATTTTATTTTATACAGTATTTAGAAATAGTGGAAATGGAATGGGAAAAGCTTTGCAATTTAATGCATACATATAGCACTATGTACATAGCATATACTTACATGCCATAAAAATAGAATTTTTTCTACTGTGATATCATGAAAAAGGATACTCATTTAACACTGGTGAGTAGGTAACAGATGTTGGTACCTGAGTACACTCAAACTCAGCTAAGCTCTTTGCACCCAGCTGGTTTTACTTCTTCTACCCTCACGCCCCCAATCTACTAATGAACATCTCAGTTTGTAATTTATTTGGGCACATTTATTCTAGAACAGCCAGGCAATCAGCTCAATGACCATCATTTAAACAAATAATCTACAAATCATTTTTACAGGCTATGCCTATTAGGTTGTGATGCATTGATAAATTTAACTGAAAATATAAAGGCATGTGAGGGGCCCTAATAAACATGCATCCTGAATAATACAAAATCAACTGATTAAATAATTCTCAGAGAATTCTTAACCTGAGCTAAAGTGGGAAATAGAATCTCTAGTGTTGAAAACCTCATTCTTCTTTTCAGCAGCTGGGGATCGGCCAAAATAAAAATTTGGCTCTTATAGAAAGTTTCCTTTACTTTTCAAAATTTCCTCCTAAGTTAAAAGGTGATCATTTCAAATTTCACTTCTATATGGTTAGAGGGGCTTCCCTGGTGTTGAACAGTAAAGAATTCGCCGGCAGTATGGGAGACGTGGGTTCGATTCCTGGGTTGGGAAGATCCCCTGGAGGAGGGCAAGGCAACCCACTCCAGTATTCTTGCTGGAGAATCCCCATGGAAAGAGGAGCCTGGCGGGCTACAGTCCGTGGTGTTGCAAAGAGTCAGACACGACCATGCGACTAACACAGCACAACACAGGCATACCTTCAGTACCTGGGAAGATTACTAAATTTATTATTTTAAACTGAGTTAGAATGTTACATGCATAACTTTAAGGTAAATTCACCTGTAGTGTTTGTCTCCAATACATCTCTAGGCAGTTTAGAAAATAAGCAAGTTACAAGAGTACTTCCTCTATTATCACAGGTTTTGCTTTATCATATGCAAAAATGTCTGCTCCAGTGCATAACTACTCTCAGGACCAGATCATAACAGCACAGAGGTCTACAAGTCGAAAGAAATGCCAACTGGGTGTGTTAATTTTATTTCTAGACAAGTTAGGAAAATGTTTCACCAGGATTTTCCTTTGCTCAATAATAAAAGGCTATTTCTGCTTCCATTCTAGGAAGAGATCCCTGTTTATGGAAGAAGGAAAAGTAAAAAAACAAAAAATGAAAAGAGCATTATATTGAGTTTCGGAACATGACCTACTGTAACACTTGGTTTAATTAGATCTCCTTCTCTAAGTATCACACCTCTGAAATGGAAACCTGTTTTAAAAATCTATGTCCTTGATGGAGAGGAATATTGAGATAACAGACTTCTTGCCACCCTCCCAGAAGCAATTTTACAATAATAATAGTAGCATAATAAATTATATAAAAATACATTATTAAATATTGTGAGACACAGATAGAAGTAATTACCCATTTTACTTTGCTCGCGCCTGTGGAGACTTTATGTTTGCAATGTATATAACCCTGATTTATAGTATCAATCAATAAGTACTTAATAAAGCAGGTACTCTGAGTCAATATCATTTTACAGGTGAACCATTTGTGAGTTCTCTGTATTTACTAATTTTTTTAATATTTAATATATATATAATCAAATACTGACCCTCATACAAATGAGTCATATACTCGAGCAACTATTAAGAGCTATCAGATCATGATTTCTTTATTTTGAAACGAAAAATGTTTTCATCTTTGGAGATAACAGAAGAGCATCCCTAGTATTCCTTTTTGTTTATTTTTTAACAAAAGAAAGTATAATTTCTTTGCCTTCAAGTTTGCTTTGCTTCTTTAGTCCCTTTTGTATGACTGGAAATTAGTGATGCATATGGTTTTGAAATTCAAATATAATGCAAAAGACTTTTTACATTTCAATCATTTAAATTCAAATTTAACGTATTGAAAAATTAGCATAAATGGAACATTTCCAAAAATGTATATATCACACGTGAAAATAGCATGAAAAATTCAATCTTCTTGGCTTTGTTTTATATTACCAAAGCTGGTCCCAGAGAGTTTTGACTATGGCAAGACAACAGGATTTGTATTCATTTCATCCCACTTGCTCCTATGTCTTCCCTGCGCCATTTTCATAGAAGGTGCCCTCATTTAGCTGCAACACCTCCACTGTACAATATGCAGGGAAACATAATTAAATTTAATAGAAGTTACCTCTGGTTTGAAGACACATTTGATTTAAAGCCACTCACGATTTAAAGCTGCAGGGAAATGTAATTAAATTTTATAGAAGCCACATCTTTTAAATGAAGACACATGATCTATGTGCATGTGTGAACATACACACACATGCAGGAAAAATAGGACATTTAAAAAGGCATTCTTCTGTAATTATTTACGTTATGGTTCAAAAACACAAGACCTAGTGGTGCTCAAATGGTTTCAAGGCTGTTTTTATTCATGTGGTATGTGTGGCTATAAGGACGAACCATGATAATTATCATTGTACTATGACAATAATACCTTAATGACTAAATTGATAGATATTTATCAACATACATTTATTGTTAATGTTACCTACTGTTTATCTGTCTTTATTTATTTATGGCAATGACATAAATAAAAAAGTTTTGATAATTCATGTGTCTTGTTTTTTGCTGCCTGCACACACAAAATGACTTCCTAAAATGTAATATTTTAAATAATCTAAGAATAACATTTACAAGTTTGTGTATGTATGTAATGCATAGGTCATTCAAATTTGGAAAATCACATATATACCGTTCTTATGTATGTTTGTACAGTGTTTAATAATATTAATACATCTAAAAAATTTCAATATGTGGGAGGAATCAAGACAGAAATCTATCACAATCTCCTAGCTTCAAACTTTTGATTTAGTCTTTAGGGTTATCTACACTTAATATTAATTTATGTGCTCAAATTTGATCATTTTTAAACTTTTACTGAAAGGGAAAAAGATATAAATTAAGACTCCTAAGGTCATTAAGTAAATGTCTTATGTCGGGGAGAAAAAGCTCCTTTGTAGATTAAATCTTTGAAGAAGATCCTGTGAAAACTCTTCGGACTTTGTTCCTTTAATGTCTGTTTAATGCCTTGGAGAAGATGTCTTCTGTTTTGACCCCCGTTGAACCTTAGAAAGCAGCTCAATAAACCCCGGAAAGACCAAAAGTTTCAGAAAGAATGATCTTGAAAGCCAACAACCTTGCTCAGGGCTATAGCCTCGGTGTGAGACTGAGCTCAAGGAGGAAGGGACCATCTCCTATCTTTGCCTCCATTAATTATCCACTTAGTAATCTACTCCCCCATAAACAC
Source organism: Okapia johnstoni (assembly GCA_024291935.2). Taxonomy (NCBI): domain Eukaryota; kingdom Metazoa; phylum Chordata; class Mammalia; order Artiodactyla; family Giraffidae; genus Okapia; species Okapia johnstoni. Next base: position 8,825,612 of record CM044309.1, read on the forward strand.
AGTCCTTTCCCAATTGAACTCTCCTTTCCCATGCCTCAAGCCATGGATTGGCAACCAAACCCCAAGCCTCGTTCACCCTGAAAAATCCTTTCTTTGTTGTTCAAGATTATTAAGCTAGGTAAACTGTGTAACCAGTTTTTAAGGCAAACAATTAGATCTTTGTTTTTATACTAAGGTTCCTTCGAGGCCCATATAATGAACTGTCTCAAGTAAGCAGTGTGGGAATTCCTGTATTGGTACAAATGCATAGCATATTCATTTTTCTCCTACCGTTATTCAGCAGCTTTCAAAAATAATATGGATTCTTTACATTTCATGATTCTACTGGCTTGTTTTTTCCTTCTAACTTAATTTTTCTTTACTCCATATACTTTGTAGAATCTTTGTAAATTGTATTCCATAATACTACTTACTATATTTCAAATACAGAGAACACTCAGAAGAAAACTGACCCCCCCAAAAAATTGTGTAAATTAAACTTTTTTTTTCATTCGTGGAAAGTAGTCAGTGTAGTAATCAAATTGCCCAGCTACATTACTAATGACTTGTGCCAACATTCACCACTGAATGCTAGGTGTTTAATGAATGAAGACACCATAAAAAAAGTCAACAGTTGTTATCTAAGGGGAAATGGGATAATGAGTCACATTGATTTCTTCTTGTATTTTCTATGTTGAAATTTTCCACAAGAAGTTATTATTTTGTTAGCAAAAATAATATACTATTTATATTTTGCATTTATTAAGTATATTTATGATGTAAAGTATTATATACTTATATTATTTAGATAAATTTAAAGGTACATACAGCTGATAACATTTTGAAACTGAAAAATAATTACATAAACTTGTTTCATAAGAAGCTTGTTTTCACTGAATGCTGTCCCCTGCCACAGTGCCTGACTCATTGTGTATAGAGGCGATTTAGATGGTTAATTTTCTTCTGCTGTCATATTTTTCCATGTATAAATTAAGAGCAATTGCATTGATCCAAATACAGGATAATCTTCCAAAATACATTTTGAAAGCCCATAAATAGCTTTTATATTTAAATATAAATTTACAGATCTAACTGTGATTTAAAGCTTTCCTCTAGCTTTTATTAATTGTATTATTGGTTGCTTGGTATCAAAAGCTTACGGGAGTTCAAATTTGGACTTTCATCCCTGAGTCAATTTTGTCAACATGTCATGTGCATTTTATGTCTAATTAAGTTTAAGATTGTACTTAAAAATGGAAAAGTATAGAAAATTGATCTCTATTACAGAATCGCAATTTATGATTACCTAAGACTTCTTACATTTAAACACTAGCTAGACTCTTTCTGTTTTTATTTGTGTATTTTTGCTTGTTTCCTCTTGATGAGTTGTTTAGCATAATGGTTAAGACAAGGGCTTTGTATTCACACTCTCTTGGCTGTAAGCCCCATTTCATTCTCTCAATTCCGTGAATTTTGACAGAGTGTCTTAATTATTTCTAAGTGTTGTCTGATCTTGGAATTCAACACAATTTCACTTCCTTATCTCTAAAAGGGAGATAAAATATCTTTTAAGGTTGTTATGAAGATAAAGTCATGTGACCTGAATAAAGGGTTTACTACAGTATGTGCCACATAATAAACACAGAAGCTATTACTGGAAAGCATGTTAATATGTGTACATTTACAAAGTGCTACACATAGATTTATGTATAGCATATAACAGAACATGACGGGATTTTTATTCAAGGAGCAGAACGGAATTTCTCTTCTTAAAAGACAAATCTGAGTCCTTTTTCTACATTCATGGACTAGCTACCATGATTATCAAGATTCACAACATAAGAATATTTATAAATTTACTGAGAACAGGTGCTGTCCTGTGCTAAGTTGCTTCATTCGTGTCTGACTCTTTGTGACCCTATGAGCTGTAGCCCATCAGTCTCCTCTGTCCATGGGATTCTCCAGTCAAGAATACTAGAGTGGGTTGCCATGCCCTCCTCCAGGGGATCTTCCTGACCCAGGCAGTACTTGGGTGCAACCTCAAAAACAACAGAATGATCTTGCTTCATATCCAAGGTGAATCACTCAACATCACAGTAATCCAAGCCTATGCTCCAACTACTGATGCTGAAGAAGCTGAAGTTGACAAGTTCGATGAAAACCTACAACACTTTCTAGAACTAACATCAAAAAAAGATGTCCTTTTTATCATAAGGGACTGGAATGCAAAAATAGGAAGTCAAGAGATATCTGGAGTAACAGGCAAGTTTGGCTTCGGAGGGCAAAGGTTAGCAGAGTTTTGCCAGTCATAGCAAACACCTTTTTCTCATAACCCAAAAGACAACTCTACACATGGACATCACTACATGGTCATAATAAAAATGAGATTGGTTATGTTCTTTGCAGCCAAAGATGGAGAAGCTCTAGACAGTGGATAAGAACAAAACCTGGAGCTGATTGTGGCCCAGATCATGACCCTTTTATTGCAAAATTCAGACTTAAACTGAAAAAAGTAGGGAAAACCTCTAGGCTATTTAGGCATGACCTAAATCAAATCCCTTATGACTATACAGGGCTTCCCTGGTGGCTCAGATGGTTAAGAATCTGCTTGCAATGTGGGATACCTGGGTTCGATCCTTGAGTTTGGAAGATCCCTGGAGAATGGAACAGCTACCCACTCCAATATTCTGGCCTGGAGACTTCCATGGACAGAGGAGCCTGGCAGGCTACAGTCCATGGGGTCACAAAGAATCAGACATGGCTGAGTGATTTCCGCTTTCACTATGATTATACAGTGGAGGTGATTAATAGGTTCAAGAGATAAGTTCTGGTAGACGGAGTAGCTAAAGAACTATGGACGGTGATTGATAACATTGTACAGGAGGCAGTTCCCAAAACCATCCCAAAGAAAAAGAAATGCAAAAAGGTAAAGTGGTTGTCTGAAGAGGCTTTACAAATAGCTGAGGAAAAAGGGAAGCAAAAGGCAAGGGAGAAAACCAAAGATATGCCCAGAGTTCCAGAGAACAGTAAGTTAGGATGAGAAGGCTATCTTGAATGCACAATGCAAAGAAATAAAGGAAAATAATAAGATGGGAAAGACTAGAGATCTCTTCAGGAAAATTGGAGATATCAAGGGAACATTTCATGCAAGGACAGGCGCAATAAAGAACAGAAATGTCAGGATGTAACAAACAGAAGAGATTAAGAAGCAGTGGCAATAATACACAGAAGAACAATAAAAAAAGGTCTTAATGACCTGGATAACCACAATGGTGAGGTCACTCTCCTAGAGCCAGACATCCTCCAGTCTAAGGGCAATTGGGCTTTAGGAAGGATTACTACAAACAAAGCTAGCAAAGGTGATGGAATACCAGCTGAATTGTTTAAAGTCCTAAAAGATGATGATGTTAAGGTGCTGCACTCAATATGTCAGCAAGTTTGGAAAACCTAGCAGTGGCCATGGGACTGGAAAAGGTCATTTTTCATTCCAATCGCAAAGAAGGGAAATGTCAAATAATGTTCAAACTACTGTATAATTGTTCTCATTTCATATGCTACCTAGGTTATGCTCAAAATCCTTCAAGCTGGGCTTCAGCAGTATGTGAACTGGGAGCTTCCAGATGTACAAGCTGGGTTTAGAAAAGGCAAAGGAACCAGAGATCAAAGGGCCAACTTTCAGTGGACCATGGAGAAAGCAAAGGAAGTCTAGAAAAACATCTAATTCTGCTTCATTCACTACACTAAAGCTTTTGATCACAACAAACTGTGGAAAATTCTTCAACAGATGGGAGTGCCAAACCACCTTACCCAGCTCCTGAGAAACCTCTATGTGGATCAAGAAGCAACAGTTAGAACCCGACATGGAACAACAGACTGGTTCAAAACTGGGAAAGGAGTATGATAAGGCTGTATATTGTCATCCTGGTTATTTAACTTCTGTGCAGAGTACTCATGTGAAATGTCATGTTGGATGATTCACAAGCTGGAATCAAGACTTCCAGAAGAAATATAAAAAATCTCAGATATGAAGATGATTCCACTCTAATACCAAAAGTAAAGAGGAACTAAAGAGTCTCTTGATGAGGGTGAAAAAGAGGAGAGTGAAAAAGCTGGCTTGAAACTCAATATTTAAAAACTAAGATCATGGCATCTTGTCCCACAACTTCATGGCAAATAGAAGGGAAAAAAGTAGAAGCAGTGACACATTTTTTTTCTTGACCTGGCTCCCAAATCACCATGGATGGTGACTGCAGCTATGATATTAAATGATGCTTGCTCCTTGGAAAGAAAACTATAACAAGCCTAGACAGCATATTAAAAAGCAGAGACATCACTTTGCCAACAAAGGTCCATATAATCAAAGCTATGGTTTTTCCAGTAGTCATGTACGGATGTGAGAGTTGGACCATAAAGAAGGCTGAGCACTGAAGAATTGATGCTTTTGAACTGTGGTGCTGGAGAAGAATCTTAAGAGTCCACTGGACAGCAAGAAGATCAAGTTAGTCAATCCTAAAGGAAATCAACCTTAAATATTCACTGGAAGAACTGACGGTGAAGCTGAAGCTCCAATTCTTTGGCCACTTGATGTGAAGAGCTGACTCATTAGAAAAGACTGTGATGCTGGGAAAGATAGAGGGCTTGAGGAAAAGGGGACGACAGAGGATGAGATTATTGGATGGCATCATCAACTCAATGCATTTGAATTTGAGCAAACTCCAGGAGATAGTGAAGGACAGGGAAGCCTGGCATGCTGTAGTCCATGGGGTCACAAAGAATCAGACACGACTGAGCAACTGAACTGAAAATTAAACAACGACCAAATCAAAACTTCAGAGTACACAAACAAGAGTTATACATACAAACTCAGTTTGGGGGAAGCACAAGTGTCATCTTTTTTTCTCTTCTTTCCTTCCATTTCCCAAAATTTCTACAAGAGACATATTTAACCTATTTAAACAAAATGCACGTGCATGCTTTAGTGCATGTGTGCTCAGTTGCTTTAGTCATGTCCAACCTTTTGCAACCTTATGGACTGTAGCCTGCCAGGCTCCTCTGTCCATGGGATTCTCCAAGCAAGGATATTGGAGTGGGTTGACATGCATAACATAATAATTTTATGTTGTTCAGTCGCTAAGTCCTGTCTGAGTCTTCACCACCCCATGCACTACAGCACCTGAGGCTTCCTTGTCCTGCACTATCTCCTGAAGTTTGCTCAAATTCACGTCTATTCAGTCGTGGATGGACTATCCATCCACATGATGGATGCTATATAACCATCTATCTAACCATCTCATCCTCCACCACCCCCTTCTCCTTTTACCTTTAATCTTTCCTAGCATCAGGGTCTTTTCCAATGAGTCAGCTCTTCATGTCAGAGAGCCAAAGTAATAAAATTATAAACAGAAAAATTTATTATTAACATATGTTTTTGTATTGAATGTTAATATCTTTTATTAAGGTTAATACAGTGTACTCCTTAAATGTATATAAGCCACAGCAAACGATGTATTCCAAATTTATCCCTGAAAGTAGCATTGCTCCCCAGCTATATCCTAGCATCTTCTGGGAAACAACATACTTTCAAATTATTGATAAAATGTTCATTTCCTCTCATATGTTTTCTGACTTGTTCTCCTTTTATTACTGGGAATATTTTCCGTGCTCTAATCCTACTCAGACACATGTTGGACTAGCTTCTACTTTCCCACTCTGTTGGAAGACGTCATTCTTTCCTAACATAACATATGATGAATGTACAGCTCAATCCTTCCCAACTGCTTATAATTGCATGTGGAATCTTTCAGTCTCATCTTTGTCCATCAATGGATGGGACCCATTTCCACTTTACTCTGTTCACCTTCTCTATTATAATCTTCCCTTAGCTTAACAAAGCTTTATTGCATTTTCACATAGCAGTCCCTTGCTTTGGTCAAACTCACAGCTCTAATCATTATTCCTGTTGACCTTGTTTGTGGCTCATATGCTTTGCACATAAGTCCCTTATGATCATTGCTGGTGTAATATTTCTTCATCCTTTACATATTCTCACATTTTTCATGTTAACAGTGAAAGTATTAGTTGCTCAGTTGTGTCCGACTCTTTGTGACCCCATGAATTGTAAGCCTGCCAGGTTTCTCTGTCCATGGAATTCTCCAGGCAAGAATACTGGAGTGAGTAGCCATTCCCTTCCCTATGAGATCTTCCTGACCCAAGGATCAAACCCAGGTCTTGCCCATTGCAGGCAGATTCTTTGCCATCCGAGAGACCAGGGAAACACTATAAGCAATGATACTGTTGGTTTTTCCTTTTTAAATGACAATTAAATTTCATAATTATTCTTCCTTGGTGAAGAATCTAAAAAAAATCTAACAGAAATTTTTATTAGAATTTGTCTTCATGCATGCTGATATGTGAATGAAAAATGGAGACATGAGGTCAATTTTGGAAAGATAAAGTCAGTGAAATGACAAAGAATGCAGTTAAATTCCAGTTTAAAAGTATCTGCTTAATAGCTTTGGATAAAGTCTCCCTAAAATTGCCTTTAAAATACTATGAAGATAGAATTTTTTTTTTTATAATTAGCACTGTTATCACAAATCAAGATATGTGGAGTTCAGGAATATTTCATCAAATACAAATATAAGGTGGAAGGAATATAAAAAAAATCCTTAATAGACATCTCATATTTGATCTCATTAAAAAGTGCAGGAAACAATGGAAGTCCTTCTTAGGATTCTTCTATTTGAGAGAGTGTAGGAAGGAACCTTGTTTCCTTGGTTCAAAGCTCAGAGCATATAATGACCCCTAATCTGGTCACAGATCTCTTTTCTCTGATATTATTATTTTTTGTAAGTTGTGCATCATGCTATTTCCTTTTCACCAGATTTTCAGTATCCTTCCAGACAAACATCTTTCAGAATTTAATAGGACAGTAATGAGACTCAAATGGTAGGAGCACTCTGCACTTAGGGAGGACCTGAAGATGGGGTAGTGAAGGGGGGTTTATCAGAATGACCAAAGGTTCTTAGATGGAAATAGGCATTTCTCAGGAAAGCTGCTGTGGTTGGAAGATAACACACAGAGGAATGGCGGGAAGTGAAGTCAAGTACATAGGCAGGATAAGAAGTTTAGATTTTACTCCGATAACAAATGTTGCCAAAGAGGGCGCAAGCATGGGATGATGTGCACTGATTTTTGCTTTCCAAAGGTCACTGTGACCGCAGGATGGAAAATAGTTCAAAAACCACTGAAAGGGAAATTAGGGAGATCAGCTAAAAAGCACAATCATAACAAATACCTTGAGTTAACAGTGCTTTTTGTATGTGTGACATGGTATCCCTAGCAGGAGGGGATGGTAAGCCCCGTCAGAGCCAAGAGTGGAGCTGGGGAGGCAGTTTGTGTAGAGTTTAGAGTGCATTTAGAGGGGTTGGTTTGGAGGGAAAAGCACAATCAGGGTCTTGATATGGCAACAACTGGGTCACATTCTGAGCTGGGCCAGTGAAGGAGCTAGGATCAACAACTAAAAACCAGTCTGCCTGCGAGGGCCTCTTAGATGAACTGGTTTCGTTTAGTGTATTAGTTGGTTTCTGCTATGTAACAAATTACTCCAAGATTCACAAGATCAAACTGCTTATCATTTATACTCACTGATGGGTCTGAAGGTTGGCTGAAGTTAACTGAAAGAGGTTGGGCTCAGGCGGGCTTATCTTTGTGCTGTGGGTTGAGTCTCTCATATCCTGATGGGTTAGTAGAGACATATCCTTCATGTGGCTATCACCAAAAAACAGCAAGGCAAGCAGAGACACCTGATACCTTAAAAGGGCCAAGGTAGACCTGGTGCACGTCACTCCCACCCACATTCCATTAGCCAAAGCAAATCGCCTGGTCAAGCCCAATGTCTTAGTCCACTTGGGCTGCCATCACAAAAGTACAATGAACCAGGTGGCTTATAAGCAACAAAAATGTATTTCTTGGAGTTCTAAAGTTTAAGAAGTGCAAGGGTATGGCACCACCAGATTTGACATCTGACCAAAGTCTGTTTTCTCACTGAAGACCATTTTCCCACTGTGACCTCACATGGAAGAAGGGACAGAGATGTTTTGGGAACCTCTTTTATAAGGGTTTCCCTGGTAGCTCAGGCAGTAAAGAGAAGATTCTCTGCTGAAGGGGTTGGCTACCCACTCCAGAATTTTTGCCTGGAGAACTCTATGGACAGAGGAGCCTGGTGGGCCCCAGTCCATGGGGTTGCAGAGTCGGACACAACTGAGCGACTTTCACTTTATGAGGGCACAAATCTCACCCTTGAGGGATCCACCCTCATGATCCCTCACTTTCCGAAGTCCTCATCTCCTAATACCATTATCTTGGAGGCTAAGAAATCAGCATATGAACTTATGGAGGGACACAAACTTCAGACCATTGCACCCAGTATCCATAGGATGGAGATACAGTGACTCCAGGGGAAGAAACTGCAAGGTTACCTGGCAAAGGTTGGGACAGAACTGCCTTTGTGTTATTTATACAGATAGAGCCACAAACTTCTAAGGATCCATGGTTAGTTTAATGCTTTGCTGTTGCTATCTTAAAATTTTTAATCACTTTTTAACAAGGAGCTACACATTTCAGTTTGCCTGAGGTCCCAGAGGTGGGTACAGGGAAGAGTGAAGCATCTGGGCCAGTAATGAAATCTGCCACAGGGAGCTGTGTACATTTATATCATGTCTTTTAAGGCACCACATGGCCCAGAGTTATTATTAAAAAAGAAGCAAAAACATGATAATAACAGGAGTGATATACTGACCAAACAGCAGACTTTATTAGAGGAAAATGAAAGAGATGAAATAGAGTAAATAGGTAAGGAAACAAAAGTGAAAGTCTTTTGGAAAGAAGTTTTAAAAGCCAGAGGTGAGGACTGACAGAGGAGAAAGAGAAAACAAGAAAATTCTTCCCAAATTAATTCAAACATAAGTTGATCATGACATCAGTTCAGTGCAATTCAGTTTCTCAGTCATGTCCGACTCTCTGCGACCCCATGGACTGCAGCACACCAGGCCTCCCTGTCCATCACCAACTCCCAGAGTTTACTCAAACTCATGTCCATTGAGTCAGTGATGCCACCCAACCATCTCATCCTCTGGCGTCCCCTTCTCCTCCTGCCTTCAATCTTACCCAGCATCAGGGTCTTTTCAAAAGAGTCAGCTCTTCACATCAGGTGGCCAAAGTATTGGAATTTCAATATCAGTCCTTCCAATGAACATCCAGGACTAATCTCCTTTAGGATGGACTGGTTGGATCTCCTTGCAGTCCAAGGGTCTCTCAAGAGTCTTCTCCAACACCACAGTTCAAAAGCATCAATTCTTCAGTGCTCAGCTTTCTTTATAGTCCAACTCTCACATCCATACATGACTACTGGAAAAACCACAGCTTTGACTAGATGGACTTTTGTCAGCAAAGTAATGTCTCTGGTTTGATCATGACATTCAGCTATTCAATTAACTGAGAAAAAACATACATTTTTGCAAATTTAAAATATTGCTATCCTGAATTTTGTTCCTTTCAGAAATGTAGGATAATTTTTTAGATAAATGATTAAATCTGTTAACATCTCTTTAAGCAATTACGATACAATGGTTATAAAAATAAAGTTAGCTTTTAATTAGGATAAAAATTATTTATTGATAATTTTGGCTGTCAAGATTTCAAACACTATATTAGGTGATGATCATATGTTTTGTGACAGTATTATAGCCTGCATCATAAACCATTCTGAAATGTATTACAATATTAAAATTATTGGCTACTTAAAACATCATATTCAAATTGCATTCAAATTTCACATCTGCCTATGAACTAGTATATCAAGTCTAAATGCTACTAAACAACACACTTAATCACTCATTCACTCTCACAGTCATTTTGCTCATTCTAAAGAAAATTTTTATGTGCCTACTATGTGCTAGAAACTTTGCTTCACTGTTTTCACAGGGGCTGTTACCATATCTTTAAAAATCCTTCAACAATTTGTTAACAGACAGTAACTATCACTATGACTTTTCTCTTAGTACAACAAATGAATTCCACTAGATTAAGGATATCAAGAAAAGTCCAGTAGGTCTTAATTCAGAATGAAGTGTAAGAACACCAGGAGAGCACTGCACAAGATTTTGTACAGCAATAAAGAGATGTAGACTTTTTCTTCAATGTTCTGAAATAACTGAGACTATTGGAAACGATAGTTGAAAACATAAGGCTGTTGAGGGAAATGCGGTCATTAGAAGAGATCAGGGTGCCTATGTAAAGAAAGAGATTGAAGACATATTTAAAGGGACAAACCTTTATAAAAGTGATGTTGATAGTCATTGAAGAGTACGAAAAAAGAGGATTCAGCAAATAGAGGAGGCTGAACTGATAGGAGCAATTAAATACATTCACTTTTCAGTCACCTTTGACTGGTGAAAATCCACTTGGGGCAGATTCTGTGGGGCTTTCTTGGTAGCAAAAAACTGTAAGCCATTCAGCAATTTATCCTTTTGCCAAGCTCATAAAATATTGTTCACTGTTCTAACATACCCCAATGAATATTCAATAAACACAAGGCTGGGCTAAGAGGAAGCTATATATACAGAAAACCCCCTATTTATGCTATCACAATTTTGCATTTTCTCATTTTCTGAGCCATGAAGTTGTCTATGTTGCTAATGTACAGATTTTCTGCCATTTGCTATCATTTCTCAGAAACTGTTAAAACATAATCCCATGTTTGCTGTGAAATTAGCCTTGAAAAGAAAGCTGCTGAAGAGTACATAGCACCTTCTTCAGTAGTACACACCTCCCCAATTCCCACTGCTTTCCTATTTGGGTAGAAGAACACTGTATTTCTCTAGTCTGTGAACAAACTGACATTCTTAAACACTCTGTTCTAGGCACTGTATTAGCCACTGAGACACAAGACAAGAGCTGACAGCACCTGCTCAGGAAGGTTATCAAAGGGCAATGAGTACAGGAGAACTACCCTGAGTTAGGTGGTAACGGGCTCATTCTCACCACTGTGTGAAGAGTAGACTCAGAGGGCAGGTGGCCGGACAGGGGGCAAGAATGAGGTCAGAGAATCTCTCAGTGGCCACTGTGCCAGGGGTTAGGTCAGTCACTAGGCTACAGCATTGTTTGTGAAGATTATGAAAAGTAGTCGCATTTGAGATAGAAGTGGGACCCATATTCCAACAAGGAGTTGAGGATGATAATAGCATGTTTTGGTTGGCTTGAGGATGAGCAGTGGTATCATTTACTGGGATGAGGAACATTAAGAGAGAGACGGGTTGGGGCAGACTTAGTAAATCAGAGGTGAGCATTGGACACATCAAGTTTGAGATGTCTGTTGGATGCCCAAGGTGGGTGGGGGAGAGGTTGGAGATAAACCTTAGCTTTAAGTATCATCAGTATGAGGATGACATTTAAAGTCATGAGACAGGATGAGATCACCAGGGGAGTAATTTACATACAGAAGAGATGATGTAATGACAAGATGTCTTGCTTCACGGCAGTAACTTCGATCTCAGTTCCACTCTGGAGGGTGGTGATCTTGACAACCGGTCACTTCCTGAAACTCACAAAGGATTCCAGGATTTTCTCGTACAGAAGCCACTGGCATCATGCTCGTCTGGGAGTGTGGGTTGTGTTGGCCCTCCATTTACTGGCTTTTTCTGAGCATGAATACAACCTCCTTCCTTCATTATTTGAGTCAAAGGCCCTGGTAACACACTGGTTGCATGTTAAGAAGACTGTCAAACACCTGCACTCATCATAAGGAAATTATGTTACAGAAAAAGGAAACAAAAATCAATGTCCAGTATCATCACTTCCAAAGGACATAAGCTCATCTGAGTCTTCTGGAATTTCCTCCCTCCTGAGCAAGGGTAACAGATATTGCTCTCCACCAGTTGCTCCAAAACCTTATCTCCATCCCTCAGTCCTCTCTGCTCCCGCCCCAGCCCCTACACCACGTACCTTCCACAGCCTCGAGGAGCCTAGCTTTTCAAACCACACAGTTCAATTGTTTTTAACTTCTTCATTCCGTACAGTATCATGGTATATTCAAGAGTTCTAATAAGATGTTTTACTAAACAAAAGAGCAGTTTTTCATCCCCCAGAATAAATTCTGCCAGTCTCAAGAATGTAAAAAACGCTGTACTGTCCTTTGTTCTAACTATATTCATACTACTTGTGAATTACATATACTTCTAAGGGGATTCCTAAACTTATTCCTGTTCATATTTAGGTCTGGTACTTGCAAACACTCTGCCAGTTTCCTGGGATGTGTTAAGTTTAGAAAAAACATTTAACTTTGTAATAAGCCAATCATTGTCCACAGTAAAATGAATGTATTGTATCCTTTCTAATGTTTTTTCACTTATACTTTCTTCCTATTATTATTCTTTTCTCCTTTTCACTACAGAAATTAAATAGAAATGACTGACTGAGCTATAGAAACAGGAAATTGCTGGGAAACCAGCAACAGAATTTTGGAAATGGCCCAGCTTGGGATCTGGGCACATGTCTGTCTGATCCCAGCTCTTCTCACACCAAGCTGTGTGTTCCTGAGATGCTCATTCAACTGACTTTAGGTTTCTCATCTGTAAAACAGTGACCACCCCCTTGGAGGGTTGTTCTGGAGACAGAAAATATTTACAAATATCTGCAACACAATAGGCACCACCTTCTGATTATTACTTGAGAGGTTCAGTTCCTGCCCTTTTATTGAGCTACAGGAGATGGTCGAGCCACTGAACAAGCTGGGCAACACCACAGATCTTTTACATAGACTCTGACCCTGGAACATGCAGGAGAACGATCCCTGGGTTGCCCATCTCACTTGTCAGCTATTATATTTGACTCCCATCTGCCATGTCAAAATCACAGGGTTCCTGCTCTTGGCAGTGAGCCCTGAACTCTCAGCAGTTGCTGACAGGTGAGACCCACTGGCCCAAGATCAGAAAGCTCGCTTGCCTTGCAAAAGGACCCACCTCACCTGTCAGCTGTCACCGTCACTCTCTTTACACTGCTCCACTCCAGGAAAGGTGATATGTCATTCAGGAGAATAAGCCTGGAGTTATGAAGTACAAATGAAATTATGGCTGTTCGTTTATTAGCTTCTGTGTGGTGTTTCCAAGAGCTGCTTTGCTTTCGGGGGGACCTTTAGAAATGGCTTAGTCCATGGCACTTTGGAGTCACACAGAAGGTTGTGAGGCTGGCTGTCTGACTGAAAAGGTGGGGTGTGCTGCTAAAAAGACCCCAAATTGATCAGCAGATTCCACCTGGCAGGTGACAAGCCAGGCTCAGGGTCTGTCTGCCGTGAGTTCATGGTGGGCTCCACCTGTCAGCTGGCCTTCAGCCAGTCTTCCTGAGTTTGGAGACCTAGTTCTAAACATGAATCACTGAGCTGCATAAAAATCAGTGGTTTGCCCTAAGCATCCACCTGAAGGGCAGCATCTTTGGAAAAAAAAAAAATAGTAAATGATATTAAAGAACCACGCCTATCACGCCCCATATATGTAAGCAGCATTTTAATTCTACTGAGGCTATAGACTTTAAGAAGTATGACAATTTCATTTCTTCTGCTATCAACATACACAAACACACACACAGAGACATGCCCACACACCATTTTGTGCCCACATGCACACAACACATACACAGTATTTTTCTTCCAGTTTTATTGAGATATAATTGACATGCAGCACTGTATAAGTTTAAGATATACACCACAATGGTTCTAGTTTCATACAACATTCAATGATTGTCACAATACATTTAGTAAATGTCTATTATCTCATAGAGATATTAATACAAAATTACAGAAATCAACTTTTTTTCTCTTTTTACAGGAACAGGGTTTACTAACACTTTTGTAGAAAAGATAGAGCAGTGTTAATCACATTCATCATGTTGTGCATTACATCCCTCGGACTTACCTATCTTATACCTGGTAGTTTTTACTGTTTGATCGCCTTCATCACTTTTCTCTTTCCCTTGTCTCCCACTGCTGTTATGCACAAGCCTAATTTCTCTATGAGTTTATCTTTTTTTTCTGAAGTATAATTGATCTACAACACTATGCTAGTTCCTGTTACAAAACATAATGATTTGATATTTCTAGACATTTTTAAATGATCACGATAAGCTTAGTTACATTATGTCACCATACATAGATATGACATAGTTATTGAGCATATCCCCAAAGTCTTTCTTATTTTGGGTAAAAAAATTTGTGTGTGTTAGTCGCTTAGTCATGTCTGACTCTTTGCAATCCCATGGACTGTTGGGTCCTCATTCAATACACCAGGCTCCTCTGTCCACGTAATTCTGCAGGCAACAATACTGGAGTGGGTTTCCATTTCCATATTCCCAAAGTCTTTCTTATTTTGGATTAAAAAACAAAAAATTTACCCTTTCAGAAAAGCTCTTTCAAATACCAACTTCCTAAAATTAGAAATAAAGTAGCAATTACAAAATATCAGAGTAACACAAGCAGAGCAACAAAAAGAAGAGGAGGAGAAACAAAAACAGTAATTTCAAAATACACAATTTTTGTTACAACAGTAATTCACCGTCTTAAAGTTCAAAACTTAAAATAGTGTGAAATGGAACATTTACGTATACTCTTCCCCAACTACTTCCAGAAATTTCCACAACATGACTTTTTAACACACACATTTGCTCAATGCTGTCTTTCCCTGCTAGGATTGCACCTCAACCACGTTTGCTGGGGGGTTTCCCGGGTGCTCAGTGATAAAGAATCCACCTGCCAATGCAGGAGCCACGGGAGATGCAGGTGCGATCCCTGAGTCAAGAAGATCCAATAAAGGAGGAAGTGCCAACCCACTCCAGGATTCTTGCTTGGAGAATCCCATGGACAGAGGAGCCTAGCGGGCTACAGTCCATGGGGTTGCAAAATCGGACCTGACTGAGCACAGTACCCATAGCACTTTGTACCAGACAGTGCTGTCTAAGAGTCTGCTGTTTGTCTAGCTCACCAGAGTTGAGCTCAGTGTGTGGTGAAAGCAGTAATTCAATATTTTTCATGGAGTTTACACCTCTTCACAGAAAGTCAGCCCTTCACCGGCACTGCACTATTGAGAACCTGAAAGCTTGATCTCTTCTCAATCAAGAACACTATGTGCCTGTACTTTGCTGTTTTTTCCAGTAGTCATGTAAGGATGCGAGAGTTGGACTGTAAAGAAAGCTGAGCACCAAAGAATTGATGCTTTTGAACTGTGGTGCTGGAGAAGACTCTTGAGAGTCCCTTCGACTGAAAGGAGATCAAGCCAGTCAATCATAAAGGAAATCAGTCCTGAATAGTCACTGGAAGGACTGATGCTGAAGCTGAAACTCCAATACTTTGGCCACCTGATGCCAAGAAGTAACTCATTGGAAAAGACCCTGATGCTGGGAAAGATTGAAGGCAGGAGGAGAAGGGGACGACAGAGGATGAGATGGTTGGATGGCATCACCGACTCGATGGACATGAGTTTGAGCAAGCTGCGGGAGTTGGTGATAGATAGAGAAGCCTGGTGTGCTGCAGTCCATGGGGTTGCAAAGAGTTGGACACAACTTACCGACTGAACTGAACGGGACTGAACTGAACTGAACAGAACTTTAGTCTCATTAGTAAATTACATCTTGTCCTGGCTGCCATCCATTCCCATTGAAAAGAAAGCTAAAAAATTATATTTGAAAAACAGTGCCTAAGGCAATGTTTTCTAACTTGAATTATTCTATAAACTTGCCAACTTTCCAAATTTTTACATGGACACAATGATTCAGGCAAAAGGTGGAACAGGAGAGAAGCACTCAAGTTACTGAGGATGGGGCTGAGGGGAAGCAACCATTACGTAGGAAGAGTGTTCTTGCTAGAGTTGGGTTTGAGTTTTGGAATTAGGTTCAAGACAGCTGTTCTTAACTATAGACAGACAGACTGGGTTCTACATAGGCTGTGAGATGCATCATTGGTCATTTACTACTAGTAAAATATAACTGGAATATGTGAATATAATTTTGATATAAACTAAAGAAGACTGGAGGTCAATATTGTAGCTCTCACTCACACATGTTTTTAAATTCTTTCTTATATGGTAGAGAAAGGACAGGTGTTCTGGCAACACATCTACATATGCATTTCTCCGGCAATGGAAATGCGTCACACTTGTTAAAAACATCCTTTCTGTGCATTGTGGCAAAAAGTGGTAAAGGACTTCTGGCATAGAAAATATATTTACTGTGTTATTCTCTCAGTCTGTATCTATACCTTTATCGAGTTAAGACACTAGAGGGAAACAATATAAGTGACACCAATTTCCCTTGGTGAACATATTTCTACAATGTATATGAAGCCTTTTGCTTTTATATGGGGTAATAAAAATGCTGTTGTTTTATAAACTACATTAATTTTAGATGGCGTATTTTTATGATTCCACTTTAGCTCTTCTGTTGGTTTAATCGCTGTAACTCTGTTTTGCTACTTTAGTGGTTGTTTTAGGGTTTACAGCATACGTCTTTACCATATCGCTCCATCTTCAAGTAGACGATGCTTCACTTACAGCATAAGAACCTTACAACAGCGTGCTTCTATTTCTTCCTTCCCCGTCTCTGTGTTACTGTCGCCACACATTTCGGTTCTCCATGTACTATACGCCTCATCCTACACTTTTTATTTTTATTCCGTCAACTTTTTTTTTTTTTTAAAGAGGTTTGAAAGGAAGAAAATAATCCTGTGCATTAACCCAGTGTAGCTACCATTTCCCACACTTTTCCCTCTTTGTGTATGTCCACATTTGCTTCTGGTACCATTTTCAATCTGCCTAAATGCTTTCCTTTAACACTGCTCACAGTATGGGTATGCTGGCAATGGATTCTTTTAGCATTTGTATGTCTGAAAGTCTTTATTTTGCCTTCATTGATGAAGACATTTTCACTAGCTAGAAAATTTAAGTTGACAGGTTGAATTTTTTTCTTTTTCTTTGCTAAAGATGGCTACCATTGTCTCCTCACTTGCCTTCTTTCCAATGAGAGCTCTGCTATTACCTAATTTTCCTCCTGACTCTTTTCAAGACTTTTCTTTAGTGGTTTGAAGCAATTTGATTATGATGGTCTGTGGTATAGCTTTCTTCATTTCTTGAGCTCAAGAGTTTGTTGAGCTTCTTAGATCTGTGGGTTTACAATGTCATACAATTTGAAATAATTTGACCCTTATTTCTTGAGCTCTTTACTCTGCCTCTCCCTTAGACATTCCTTAATAAACAATATGCTTATTGTTAGGCTAATTGAAATTTTCCCAAAGCTTCCTGATGCTATATTCATTTATTTTAGATTATTTTTTCTCTATGTTTTGAGTAATTTTCACTGTTGTCTTCAAGTTCATTAATCTTTTCTTCAACAAGTACCTAATCCAGCCTTTTATATTTGGTTTTAAATTTATTTTATCATCTCACACATTATAGTTTTAATCTGTAGAAGAAGGATTTGGGTCCTTTTTATATCTTCCACGTCTTGGCTTAACATGTTCAATCTTACCTCTAAATTTTGAAAATATGGAATGCTCTTATAATTTGTCTGCCAATTCTAACATCTGTGTCAGTCAATTTTGACTGATTTTTTTTCCTCATTATGGATTGTATTTTCCTGCTACTTTGCATGTCTGGTAATTTTTTATTGGATGTCTTGTTGGATATTTATATATTGCTACAAATATACTTGAGTTGTATTCTGGAACAGGTGGAGCTACTTGGAAACAGTATGATTATGCTGGGCCTTATTTTTAAGATTTGTTAGATTGGAACCAAAGCAGTTTTTAGTCTAGGGTTATTGGAATCCTAGTCACTGACCTGTGAATTAGGAATTTTTCTACTCTGACTCCTGGGAATAAGCACAACTCCTCGGCCTGTGTGAGCTCCTTGCCCTGTTGCCTCTCGTACATTTGAGTGGTTCTTTCCCCAGCTCTGAGTACTGAGTAGTTTTCTCACGGGGATGTGCTGATCAGTACTCAGCTGAACACTCGAGAGGGAGTCTCTGAGGTCCCTGGAGCTCTCTCTGTGTGCATTTCCTTCTTTCCTCTGTGGTTCTCTATCTTGAAAACGCTGGCTGTGTTGGTCTCTTCAGAATCTCAATTCTGTCTCCTCAATTCAGTTCAGTTCAGTTCAGTCATTCAGTCATGTCTGACTCTTTGCAACCCCATGGACCACAGCACGCCAGGCCTCCTTGTCCACCACCAACTCCCGAAGTTTACCCAAACCCATGTCCATCAAGTTGGTGATGCCATCCAACCATCTCATCTTCTGTCATCCCCTTCTCCTCCTGCCCCCAATCCTTCCCAGCATCAGGGTCTTTTCCAATGAGTCAACTCTTCACATGAGGTGGCCAAAGTATTGGAGATTCAGCTTCAACATCAGTCCTTCCAATGAACACCCAGGACTGATCTCCTTTAGGATGGACTGGTTGGATCTCCTTGCAGTCCAAGGGACTCTCAAGAGTCTTCTCCAACACCACAGTTCAAAAGCATCAATTCTTCAGCGCTCAACTTTCTTCACCATCCAACTCTCACATCTCCTCAATTCAAAGAAACTGTAAATTTTGCTTGAATTTTCTTTCCCTGCATCAGGCTTCCCAGGTGTCCCTAGTGGTAAAGAACCCACCTACCGATGCAGGAGATGTAAGAGACATGGATTCAATCCCTGGGTTGAGAGGATCCCCTTAAGGAGTGCACAGCAACCCACTCCAGCAAGAATACTGGAGTGCCTGGAGAATCCCATGGTCAGAGAAGCATGGCAGGCTACAGCCCATAGGGTCACAGAGTTGAACATGACTGAAGCAACTTAGCATGCATGCACGTACTGTGGCCTGGAAGCTCTCTCAAGGCAACAAGCTGGGACAATTATAGGGCTTACTTCTGTTTCTCATCAGGAGTTCTGCTCTTTGTTGCATGATATCCAATATCTTAAAACCATTGTTTCCTATATTTTGCCTGTTTTTGGTGGTATGAGTCAGTATGGCAAATCTGGTCTTTGTTACCCCAGTATTATGTACATAATACTAAGTATGTAGATTAAATTAAATTAATTTTTGCTCTTTCCAATATAGAAATCAAATTATCTAAATGCTAACATTTTAAATACATTAATGTTAAATGTCTATTGTTTGATTTTTGTCTTAACATATTTATTTTTTTCCTTCCTGGGAAGAAAATACACTTGTCTAGCTTTCTGAAAAATTGAAGCAATTTTTTGGCTATACCTACATGAAATGATACTAATTTCCTTTAGAAAGTAACTGATTACTTGGGGGAAAGTTTGTGAAATATTTTTACAAGCTCTTATAGCTAGTATGTGGGGATTTTAGAAGGTGTCTAAGTAACTGGGTGTCTAAGACACTATTTCTCCCTAATAAGTGCTTTCGTGTCATAGAAAGTTCCCCTGAGAAATTAGTGTAGAGAGGGCCTCAGTCATGTGGCAACTTGGGCATCATAAAACATTATAGAAAATTCTTTTTAGGATTATTAATTAAACCAGTGACTCTGGTACATTTTTGTTCCCACTTCCTGGTAATACTTTTGGCAATGATTTATTTAATTCTTCAAGACTCAGCTGAAACGAGTTGGTTTTTATTTTTCACAACTCTTCCAAACTAATGTCAACACTACCATCTTCTGCTATTCACCTCAGTTCAGTTGAGTCACTCAGTCGTGTCTGACTCTTTGCAACCCCATAAATCGCAGCGCGCCAGGCCTCCCTGTCCATCACCAACTCCCGGAGTCTACCCAAACCCATGTCCATCGAGTCGGTGATGCCACCCAACCATCTCATCCTCTGTCGTCCCCTTCTCCTCCTGCCCCCAATCCTTCCCAGCATTAGGGTCTTTTCCAATGAGTCAACTCTTTGCATGAGGTGGCCAAAGTATTGGAGTTTCAGCTTCAACATCAGTCTTTCCAATAAATACCCAGGACTGATCTCTTTAGGGTGGACTGGTTGGATCTCCTTGCAGTCCAAGGGACTCTCAAGAGTCTTCTCCTAGCATTTTGTAAATAGCTCCACTTAGTGCTCACAGGGATATACAGTAGTTATTTATTGTCATGTCCTTTCCACCAATAAGAAAGAGTAGGTACTCTTACATTACAGGGCCCTATTATTCATATTTATATTGGTATTACATCCCACCCACTACATAAGCTGATAAACATTTATGAGGCCACATAACATATGTAAGACATTCAGAGATGGTGGTAAGAAGATATTAGTGGTAGGAACCAAGAATAACTAATAGGGAGTGTGTGTGTGTGTTAGTCGCTCAGTCGTGTACGACTCTTTGCAACCCCATGGACGATAGCTCGCTAGGCTTCTCTGTCCATGAAATTCTCCAGGCAAGAATACTGGAGCAGGTTGCCATTTCCTCCTCCAGGGGATCTTCCTGACCAGGGATCAAACCTGCATCTCCTGCATCTCCTGCATTGGCAGGAGGATTCTTTACCACTGTCCCAGATGGGAAGCCCTAAACCTGACAATTTCCCTAGGGAAAAGAAATGGAAAGTTACTAAGAGCATTTACCCTTAAATCAGAATGAATGCCTAGTAACTGAATAATACTAAATAAAGAAGATCAAATTTCATAAAACAAATTTGCATATTTTCCTTTCAAAAGGTATAAATTTGATTATCTTAAAAATTTCTCATAATTTCAATATTTCAAAAACACTTGAGGCAAAGTACAAAATAAACACATACTTTAGAACCTATTCCTACCCCATCCCATCTATTTCCCCTTCTCCATCTTCCTTCCCCTCCTTATAGCTTAAGGGTATTTTCTAAACACCATAAAGCTATTTTTCAAACCATTTACACAAATGTTCAGTATCTGCACTGACTACTGCAACTCTTTCAGGAGCACTTAATATTTAGCCATCATCATATGCAAAACCTGTATACAGGTCAAGAAGCAACCGTACATGGAAAAACAGACTGATTCAAAATAGGGAAAGGATTTCATCAAGGCTGTATGTTGTCACCGTGAAATTTAACTTATATGCAGAACACATCATTTGAAATACCAGGCTGGATGAAGAACAAGTTGGAATCAAGATGGCCAGGAGAAATATCAATAACCTCAGATATGCAGATGACACCACCCTCAAGCGAAGAGGAATTAAAGAGCCTCTTGATGAAGGTGAAAGAGGAGCGTGAAGAAGCTGGCTTAAAACTCAACATTCAAAAAACAAAGACCATGGCATCTGGTCCCATCTGCTGCTGCTGCTGCTGCTAAGTCGCTTCAGTCGTGTCTGACTCTGTGCGACCCCACAGATGGCAGCCCACCAGGCTCCGCTGTCCCTGGGATTCTCCAGGCAAGAACACTGGAGTGGGTTGCCATTTCTTTCTCCAATGCATGAAAGTGAAAAGTGAAAGTGAAGTCGCTCAGTCATGTCCGACTCTCAGCGACCCTATGGACTGCAGCCTATGAGGCTCCTCCGTCCATGGGATTTTCCAGGCAAGAGTACTGGAGTGGGTTGCCATTGCCTCCTCCGTCTGGTCCCATCACTTCATGGCAAACAGATGGGGAAACAATGGAAACAGTGAAAGACTATTTTCTTGGGCTCCAAAATCATTGCTGATGGTGACTGTAGCCATGAAATTAAAAGACGCTTGCTCCTTGGAAGAAAAGCTATGACAACCTAAACAGCATATTAAAAAGCAGAGACATTATTTTGCCGACAAAAGTCCGTCTTGTTGAAGCTATGGTTTTTCCCAGTAGTCATGTATGGATGTGAGAGCTGAACAATGAAAAAGGCTAACTGTCGAAGAATTGATGCTTTTGAACTGTGGTGTTGGAGAAGACTCTTGAGAGTCCCTTGGACTGCAAGGAGATCAAACCAGTCAATCCTAAAAGAAATCAGTCCCAAATATTCATTGGAAGGACTGATGTTGAAGCTGAAACTCCAATACTTTGGTCAACGGATGCGAAGAGCTGACTCACTGGAAAAGACCCTGATGCTGGGAAAGACTGAAGGCAGGAGCAGAAGGGGACGACAGAGGATGAGATGTTTGGATGGCATCACTGACTCAATGGACATGGATTTGAGCCAGCTCTGGGAGCTGGTGATGGACAGGGAGGCCTGGCATGCTGCAGTCCATGCATGGAGTTGCAAAGAGTTGGACTTGACTGAGCAACTGAAAAACAACAAATACTGATATTTCCAGAAGTCTTATCTCCATCTTTAGATCTGGTCAAAAAAAAAAAATCTTTTTAATAGTAACTGGTCACCAAGAAGTAGGAGAATTTGATAATGAACAGAAAAGCAAATGCTTTAAAATGCTTAAAACGACCAAATCAGGATATTGATATAGTAAAATCAATATATAAAGTAATAAGCAACCTCAGTTCAAAAATTTATTTCAAAAATACCTCGAATTTACTGTAATATGATGATGAAGTTGTGGTACCTCTAAAATAAACGACCTGTGTGAAGGACCATTACCACTTCAGGTTTAAAGCTAACACACAAAGTTAAAATCCAGGGTGGTGCAAAGCCAAAAGGAGGTCTGCTAATTTGGAACCGCACAGCGCAAGTGATGCACTGTTTGGTTCCTGAGTCACTACTTGGAGCCACTTGCTTCTAGACTTTCCATTCGTGCTGCCTCTTGGCATGTCTCACTGGGATTGAACTGCTACTTTGTTTAAATGTGCTTAACACACAACACAAATCACTCCTCCCTTTCTCTCTCCCTCCCTCTCTTCCTTTGTTCCAACTTGCATTTACCGCTGCAGTATTGCCTACTAAGGATATGGACACAATACAACACAACGAAACAAAGCATCCTTGTCTCTTTGTCGAAGCAGAGGAAAGAGAGACACATGACAAAGTAAATCTAATTGATAAGTTGGCTAAAATGTCAAAAAGGTTATTCTCCATTTATCTCCCCTTTCTCCTACATCCATCCTTCTCCTTGTACCACAGGGGACGGGCATGACTCTGAAAATACATCCTTCAGACTCTCTTGCCACCTGACTTGCAATTTATTCTGGCCAGTGAGAGGCTGCTAAGGTGCACATCTCTGGCAATAGCAGAGCTCCTCCAGAATGGAAGGGCTCCTCCTCCAGGGCTTCACTCTCACTGGTCCTAGCAACCCTCCTTTCTCCCCTTACTCTTTCATCTCTAGAGTTGGAAACGAATTTTCATTTCTAGTCTCTGAATGCATTTGCTTGTTCCTTTGTAAATAGTTTCTTTATTTGAACCAGCTGGAGGGCTTTCTGCCAAGACCCTGCCTTGTTGTAGAAGCATAAGGGAAGACTGTTAGTTCTGTCTGGGGAAGTTAGAGAAGTGTATTTTTCATTGATACCTATAAGATAAGTAGTTATTTTCTAGACAGTATGGCAGGTCGAGAGATTACAGAGAGAAGAGACTGGACCTACAGTAGATCTAGCAGAGTATGTAAGAACCTGGGATGAACATGACATGAATTACAAACAACTCAATATTTCCAAATGTGAAGAGAAAGGCATTGGTCACCAAGAATTAAATCTTTGAAGGTTATGTAGCTGACCCCCTCTAAAGGATTTTGGGCTTCCCCGGCTGCCTGCCAAACAGGAGACATGGGTTTGATTCCTGAGTCAGGAAGATCCCTGGAGAAAGAAAAGAAACCCACTCCAGTATTCTTGCCTGGGAAACCCCACAGACAGAGGTACCTGGTGGGCTACAGTCCACAGGGTCACAAAAAATCAGACATAGCTTAGTGACTAAGCAGCAGTGGCTCTAAAGGATTTTGAATTATTTACCAAATATGGTCATATTTCCTTCTCATGAAAAATAAGAAAACTCTGATTATTTGACACCAGTTATGTATAAGAAATTGTCCCAGCTGCTTTTGGTGTGTGAATGTAGTATACTAAGGTGGGCAAGCTCAGGTAGAGGAGATGAACAACTTTCAGAGAAATACTTAAACACTAATTGTAAACAGAGTGTCCATATGATCTACTATAAATAATGGCAAAGACATCCCTGTCTTTAAACTAAAAATGTCAGATAACAAAGTGAAGCAGTAGACTCGGAATACTAGAAAGAGCCTCGGAGATCACCTGATGAGCTGATGCCTCTTCACCTCTTCATCTCGTTACCATCGGGATATTCCCTGTGCATACAGGGAATGTAACAGTCAGAACTAACAATCTTCTGGGGCTCCTTGATTCTACCTTTGAACAATTCTTTGTCTTTGACAATAAGACAACTATGCCTGAAGTTGAGCTAGAAAATAACTCCTTATTTTGCCAACTAAAACAGCACTCCCCAAATTCTTTCTATATTATGCTGACATTACACGTGCTCTCTGGAAAGAGATTTCCAAGAAATATGAAAAAAAAAACCTGCATAATATCCACCTCATTAAAGAAGTTTTGTAGTAAGTGAATCTATTTTTATTTAATGCAAAGTTCTCCAAATGTACTTGACCATGAAGTGTTTGTCTATTTTGATTATCATTCCATTGTGTGTTAACATTCTAGGAACTAGTTGTCTTTGTGTAGATCCTCTAAAAATGGAAGCTTTAGTCAAGGGAAAACTGGAGGTAATATATTTAGGGGGTATAAGCCCAGGGAAGCAAATGGCAACCCACTTCAGTACTCTTGCCTGGAAAATCCCATGGACACAGGAGCCTGGTGAGCTCCATGGAGTTGCAAAGAGTTGGACACGACTGAGTGACTTCACTTTCACAAGCCCAGAGGACATGAAAGAGGACGTGAAGCGGGCACAGGTAAAATGCGTTGGCTGCCACATCACAATGAGCCAGATGGAGATACAGCAGAGTTACACCTTCACTCAAAATAAGTGGTTCACACGGGGGATAAAGGAAGGGAAATTATCCTCCAAACTTCCTCAGACCACTGTTTTTATAGGTCAAGGACGATCTATCCTAACTCTCCTCTATCTTCAGGTTGCCATTGTTGGCCCTCAGATGGTCCCCTGGGGAGTCAGAATCCAATCCCTACATTTGAATCCAAAAATAGAGGGGTGCGTCCTCAAGGGCAGGCCCACCTCTGGGGTGTAAAGGCCATCAGATCCCAGGCATCAACCCAGACTGCAGCGCGCTCACAGAGTGTGGCATGGTGGAAGTAGTTGCTGTGCTGTGGAGTTCAACGGTGCAAGGCTGACTTGGGATTGTGCAGATTGTGATTCTCTTTTCACATAGTCATCCTTTAAATATTAGTAGGCTCAAGACAACGTTGAGGCTTTTTAAAGTTACTATCCTCAATTCCCAAGACCGAATCCTTTTGTCTGCCTCTCCTTTGGTAGCTCTTCTATGAATATTTACTTCTGGTCTATTTAAAAAGGATATATGTATATGTATAACTGATTCACTTTGCTGTATACTTGAAACTAACATGACACAGTAAATCAACTATACCCCAATAAAAAAAAATTTTTTTTAAGAAGATATTTTAAAAAATGACTTCTCTTACTACAAACTGTATCCCTGGTGTCTGACTAGACTGTTCTACATTCTAGATAAAGAATTCTGTCCATACTGCCAAAAACTTGTCTTTTATGACACATGTATCACATTCTGTCTTGAGAAACTAAGTTGTTTCTTTTCTTACACTGCTGTTTACCCATCCTGCAGTTGAAGACTGGAAATTTTCATTATCAAATATACATTTAAAAAGATAAAGTTCAAAGAGTAGCACTTGAACTTTATCTTTTTAAATGTATTCTAGTTGAACTGAATCCATTGCTTCAATCAACTGGTTTATCCAACTATCTTAATTAGAATGAGATACTTTTCAGATTTATGTTGCTTGAAGTGAAGTGAAGTGAAAGTCGCTCAGTCATGTCCGACTCTTTGCGACCCCATAGACTGTATAGTCCATGGAATGCTCCACGCCAGAATACTGGAGTGGGTAGCCTTTCCCTTCTCCAAGGGATCTTCCCAACCCAGGGATTGAACCCAGGTCTCTCGCATTGCAGGCAGATTCTTTACCAGTTGAGCCACAAGAGAAGCCCAAGAATACTGGAGTGGGTAGCCTTTGCCTTCTCCAGGGGATCTTCATAACCCAGGGATTGAAGCCAGGTCTCCCTCATTGCAGGCGGATTCTTTACCAACCAAGCTATGAGGGAAGCCCATTTGCAAAATATGCCGTCTAACTCATTTTCTAGTATGCCTCCGAAAATCTCCCTGTAGGCTTGCACTAATTCTCTGGTCCAGGAGTCTCCAAACATTTTTGAAATCTCACCATCATAATAAAAAGATAATTGAAAGACTGAAAGTATTATAGGTATATTATGTATATATATATATATATGTTAGGTAGTTAGAATAGGAAAAAGGAGTTCACAATGGCAGTGGCTAAAAGACAAAGAAGGGAAAAGCCCGTGAAAATAGAACAAAGGAAGGTCCGAGGACCGGACCGGAGTGAGGACCTCAGGTAGAATAAACAGCACTCCTAGCTAGCTCAATTTACATAGGGAAGGCCCAGGGGGAGGAAAAAACATATAAAAAGAGGAGCCAAAATTGGGCCGGGGGATTCTCTTCTGTTTGCGTCTTTTGGGTCAGCCTGCCCTCATGTCTCAAGGATGTAATTTCCTTTGCTTTCTAAATAAAACTGAACTGTAACACAGAGCTGTGACACTGGTCCATCTGTCACCTCAAATTTTTGTTGCAATGAGACATAACTGAGGAAATTACAAACTCCCCCGACATATATATATATATTTATATAAAAATAAATGAAATGAAGTTGCTTCAGTTATATCTGACTCTTTGTGACCCAATGGGTGGTAGCCCACCAGGCTCCTTCATCCATGGGATTTTCCAGGCAAGAATACTGGAGTGGGTTTCCATTTCCTTCTCCATTACATGCATTACTATGGCATTATTTCATTAACAAACTCAAAAATGACTTAAATATTTATCATCACCTTTAATGAAATTATGTATAATACTAAGATGAGTTTCAAATAACTTTAAATGTTAAGGAAAAAAATAGGCTTGCTTCATGGGTTAGAAGCCTTAATTTTAAAAGTCTTTCTAATAAATAGTTTATATTATCATTAATATCTCAAGGCAAAATAAGGTTTATTAGTTAAATATAGTGGATGAAATCTACATATTAAATACTGTTCATAATATTTTTCAAATTCTTTGGGGATTTGATTAGATTACCAAGATAATTCTTTTGAATATGACCAACAAAATCCTAACATGTAAGAAGTCTTAGTTTTACCATTTTCCTATTGTTCACATGTATTTATGCTATTAGTATTATCTTCAATAATTTTTTGTTTGTTTTTGTTTTTTATTTCTGAGCTTCCCTGGTGGCTCAGTGATAAAGACTCCAAACCTGCAATGCAGGAGATGCAGGAGACGCTTATTCGATTCCTAGGTCAGGAAGATGCCCTGGAGAAGGAAATGGCAACCCGTTTCAGTATTCTAGCCTGAGAAATTCCATGGACAGAGGAGCCTAGGGGAGCTACCATCCATAGGGTCACAAAAGAATCGGACATAATGGAGCAGCTAAACAATAGCACAACAAGGAATCTTTATAAGACACTTACCTGTTCTGTGGCAATGCTCATTTGCTTAAAACAAGACAATATATTCTTTAAATCTGTTTAATGAGGCACATCGCAGCCCAATACATTGCAATACCTTGAAAGCAAATCAGAGAGTGAGGGCAAGGCTGCAAGCCTCTCCGTGTTGTAGATGAACCCTGTATATTTACGGATAAATGACTGTTGATATACAATACACTGAACAGAGGTGCTATTTTTAAGCCCCATGTTAAATATTAATAGAGTTTAATATGTTGATCATTTTAATATAAAAAATACAAAGATAGCTTATAACATTTTCTTTGCAAACCCAGAAAATCATCTTGTGCACCACACTTTGGTGACCACTACTCTAAATCACATCTATTTCTATGGTCAATTAGGGAAACTTATTCAGCTCTCTGCATCTCAGTCATCTCCCAGTTAAAAATAAAGACAGTCATTCCTGTTGTAGTTTAGGGTCCAAATTATATAGTCCTCTTCTCCTTCAAAGCCTAATCAGTTCAGTTCAGTCACTCAGTCATGTCCGAATCTTTGTGACCCCATGAATCACAGCATGCCAGGCCTCCCTGTCCGTCATCAACTCCTGAAGCTTACTCAAACTCATGTCCATTGAGTTGGTGATGCCATCCAACCATCTCATCTTCTGTCGTCCCCTTCTCCTCCTGCCTTCAATCTTTCCCAGCATCAGGGTCTTTTCAAATGAGTCAGTTCTTTGCATGAGGTGGCCAAAGTATTGGAGTTTCAGCTTCAGCATCAGTCCTTCCAATGAATATTCAGGACTGAATTCCTTCAGGATTGACTAGTTGGATTTCCTTGCAGTCTAAGAGACTCTCAAGAGTCTTCTCCAACACCACACTTCAAAAGCATCAATTCTTCAGCGCTCAGCTTTCTTTATAGTCCAACTCTCACATCCATACATGACTACTAGAAAAACCATAGCTTTGACTAGATGGACCTTTGTTGGCAAAGTAATGTCTCTGTTTTTTCATGCTGTCTAGGTTGGTCATAAGCCTAATGGTAAGGAGTAGAACAGGGAGATAGTTGAAAATCAAAGCCTCAGTCTATTTAGGGATGTTCATCACTTCAAAAGTATAATAATTCATAACAAAGATATATGATTGATAAGTGAAGTCAACATGGCTGTCTCCTGCCCTCTCTCCAGCCCCACCCCCATGCCCACCCCTGACTCCCTGCCCAGGTCTAGACCTCAGAAATAGGAAATACTGTGGTCTGCAAGCAGCCTCAGATACCTGCTCCATGTCTGCTGCTTGGAGAGTATCTCTGCCTCAGGGTGACAGCAGTGACGCTCACTATGTGCCTATAGGGAGCCCCAGCGGGCTCAGTGGAGTGCAGTGAGCTCTGTCACATGTCCTGGGTCTGTGAGTTCAAGGGCAGAGGGAGCTGAGGAAAAGCCTCATCTTAATTCTCTTCAGCTAAACAAATAGCTCAAGAGAACCAAGATGGAGTCTCTTTCCACTACTGAGGGGCAACCGTGTGTGACACAGTTGGAATGTGAAGCACTGACTGTTAGGCTCTCCACAGGCCTGGGAGGAGCAAGTATGGAGAGGAGAGAATAAAGCCAGAAATGCTCCCCTTTAAAATTCCCCTAAAAGGCCCCTTCCATGGAAGTATAAAAATAGAGGAGACGGGTTCCTCCCTGAAAAAACCACCTGGCAGGACAGGTAAAATGATTAAAGGAAGTGTACATGGAAAGCTCCTAAACATGGTTATATACATAGCAGGTATTTCATAAAATTAGCTTAAAAAGTAAGAATAGTCCTTGAACTATATATCTGAACTCCAATGGGAAGAAGTTGCCAGTAATTATTAATAATGACTAATTTTTCCACAAGAACCTTAGTCACTCCTTGTATATTATTGCTATTATTAAGCACCTAACAAGGTTTGTTGGCATAGAACAATGCATTGCCTTGAATTGAAAATAGGCAGTAATTCAATAGAAAAAAAATTTATAGGCAGTGTAGAACCCCTTAAGTTGAATTAGATTCTTAAATATAGTACTTATAGTACCCTTGATGTAAGCTTTTTTAAAGCATTAGGGGAATCAAACAAACAAGGTCTATATTTTTGCATAGGGTGTTTTATGTTAAATGCTGCAATATTTATGTTTGGCACTATTCACTCCCTGGGAAAATACAGGCTGTGTGTCTTTTGTTCGCTTGATAGTTAGACACACTGATACCCAAGGGCTTACTACACCCACAGATTTTGTCACAATACTTATATTTTGAAAAGGGATTTTTACCATTCAAAAGCAAGCCAAGACTAATTTTGTAATTGATGTATACTGTGAGATGTTATTATTTAGTATGTGTGAAGTACCTAGAATATCTATCGGCAGTGAATATGAGATAACAATCTATTTTACACAGTCAAATGACTTGCCAGGATCCGTTTTATCTCCAAACAATGACCAATTTAAAAACTCTTGTTTCATTTTTTTCTTCTTTCTTTTTTTGCCCTATTAAATTTATCATCAAAGCAATCAAGAGCTTGGATTATTTATCCAGTTCTCTGGCAACTATTTAGAACAAATGGATTTTGACTTCCTTGTTAATTTCAAAAGTTAATATTTTGCTTATGAAACATTTAAGTATTCCTTTCCTAAACCAACAATCAGTTCAGTTCAGTTCAGTTCAGTCGCTCAGTTGTGTCCAACTCTTTGTGACCGCATGAATCGCAGCACTCCAGGCCGCCCTGTCCATCAAAAACTCCCTGAGTCCACCCAAACCCATGTCCATCGAGTCAGTGATGCCATCCAGCCATCTCATCCTCTGTCGTCCCCTTCTCCTCCTGCCCTCAATCTTTCCCAGCATCAGGGTCTTTTCCAATGAGTCAGCCCTTTGCATCAGATGGTCAAATTATTGGAGCTTCAGCTTCAACATCAGTCCTTCCAGTGAACACCCAGGACTGATCTCTTTTAGGATGGACTGGTTGGATCTCCTTGCAGTCCAGGGGACTCTCAAGAGTCTTCTCCAACACCACAGTTCAAAAGCATCAATTCTTCTGTGCTCAGCTTTCTTTATAGTCCAACTCTCACATCCATACATGACCACTGGAAAAACCATAGCCTTGAACAGATGGACATTTGTTGGCAAAGTAATGTCTCTGCTTTTTAATATGCTGTCTAGGTTGGTCATAACTTTCCTTCCAAGGAGTAAATGTCTTTTAATTTCATGGCTGCGGTCACCATGTGCAGTGATTTTGGAGCCCAGAAAAATAAAGTCAGCCACTATTTCCACTGTTTCCCCATCTATCTGCCGTGAAGTGATGGGACCGGATGCCATGATCTTAGTTTTCTGAATGTTGAGCTTTAAGCCAACTTTTTCACTCTCCTCTTGCACTTTCATCAAGAGGCTCTTTAGTTATTCTTCACTTTCTGCCATAAGGGTGGTGTCATCTGTATATTTGAGGTTATTGATATTTCTCCCAGCAATCTTGATTCCACCTTGTGCTTCCTCCAGCCCAGCGTTTCTCATGAAGTACTCTGCATAAAAGTTAAATAAGGAGGGTGACAATATACAGCCTTGACGTACTCCTTTTCCAATTTGGAACCAGTCTGTTGTTCTGTGTCCAGTTCTAACTATTGTTTCCTGACCTGAATACAGGTTTCTCAAGAGGCAGGTCAGGTGGTCTGGTATTCCCATCTCTTAAAGAATTTTCCACAGTTTTTTGTGATCCACACAGTCAAAGGCTTTGGCATAGTCAATAAAGCAGAAATAGATGTTTTTCTGGAACTCTCTTGCTTTTTCGATGATCCATCTGATGTTGGCAATTTGATCTCTGGTTCCTCTGCCTTTTCTAAAACCAGCTTGAACACCTGGAAGTTCACAGTTCACGTATTGCTGAAACCTGGCTTGGAGAATTTTAAGTATTACTTTACTAGCAGGTGAGATGAGTACAATTGTGAGGTAATTTGAGCATTCTTTGGCATTGCTTTTCTTTGGGATTGGGATGAAAATTGACTTTTTCCAGTCCTGTGGCCACTGCTGAGTTTTCCATATTTGCTGGCATATTGAGTGCAGCACTTTCACAGCATCTTCTTTCAGGATTTGAAATAGCTCAACTGGAATTCCATCACCTCCACTAGCTTTGTTCATAGTGATGCTTCCTAAGGCCCACTTGACTTCACATTCCAGGATGTCTGGCTCTAGATGAGTGATCACAGCATCGTGATTGTCTGGATCATGAAAAACTTTTTTGTACAAATCTTCTGTGTGTTCTTGCCACCTCTTCTTAATATCTTCTGTTTCTGTTAGGTCCCTACCATTTCTGCCCTTTATTGAGCCCATCTTTGCATGAAATGTTCCCTTGGTATCTCTAATTTTCTTGAAAAGATCTCTAGTCTTTCCCATTCTATTGTTTTCCTCTATTTCTTTTCATTGATCACTGAGGAAGGCTTTCTTATCTCTCCTTGCTATTCTTTGGAACTCTGTATTCAAATGGGTATATCTTTCCTTTTCTCCTTTGCTTTTCACTTCTCTTCACAGCTATTTGTAAGGCCTCTTCAGACAGCCATTTTGCTTTTTTGCATTTCTTTTCCATGGGGATGGTCTGATTCCTGTCTCCTATATAATGTCACGAACCTCCATCCATAGTTCATCAGGCATTCTGTCTATCAGATCTAGTCCTTTAAATCTATTTCTCACTTCTACTGTATAGTCGTTAAGGGATTTGATTTAGGTCATACCTGAATGGTCCAGTGGTTTTCTCTACTTTCTTCAATTTAAGTCTGAATTTGGCAATAAGGAGTTCATGATCTGAGCCACAGTCTGCTCCCAGTCTTGTTTTTGCTGTCTGTATAGAGCTTCTCCATCTTTGGCTGCAAAGAATATAATCAATCTGATTTTGGTGTTGACCATCTGGTGATGTCCATGTGTAGAGTCTTGTCTTGTGTTGTTGGAAGAGGGTGTTTGCTATGACGAGTACGTTCTCTTGGCAAAACTCTATTAGCCTTTGCCCTGCTTCATTCTGTACTCCAAGGCCAAATTTGCCTGTTACTCCAGGTGTTTCTTGACTTCCTACTTTTGCATTCTAGTCCCCTATAATGAAAAGGACATCTTTTTTGGGTGTTAGTTCTAGAAGATCTTGTAGGTCTTCACAGAACTGTTCAAGTTCTGCTTCTTCAGCATTGCTGGTCGGGGCATAGACTTGAATTACCATGATATTGAATGGTTTGCCTTAGAAACGAACAGAGGTCATTCTGTCGTTTTTGAGATTGCATCCAAGTACTGCGTTTCGGACTCTTTAGTTGACTTTGATGGCTACTCCATTTCTTCTAAGGGATTCCTGCCCACAGTAGTAGATATAATGGTCATCTGAGTTAAATTCACCCATTCCAGTCCATCTTTATTTCACTGATTCCTAGAATGTCAATTTTCAGTCTTGTCATCTCCTGTTTGACCACTCCCAATTTGCCCTGATTCATGGACCTAACATTCCAGGTTCCTATGCAATATTGCTCTTTACAGCATCGGATCTTGCTTCTATCACCAGTCCTATTCACAACTGGGTGTTGTTTTTGCTTTGGCTCCATCCTTTAATTCTTTCTGGAGTTATTTCTCCACTGATCTCCAGTAGCATATTGGGCACTTACTGACCTGGGGAGTTCATCTTTAAGTGTCCTACCTTTGTACCTTTTCATACTGTTCATGGGGTTCTCAAGGCAAGAATACTGAAGTGGTTTGCCATTCCCTTCTCCAATGGACCAGTTTCTGTCAGACCTCTCCACCATGACCCATCCATCTTGGGTGGCCCCACACGGCATGGCTTAGTTTCATTGAGTTAGACAAGGTTGTGGTCCATGTGATCAGATTGGCAAGCTGTCCGTGACTGTAATTTCAGCCTGTCTGCCCCCTGATGCCCTCTCTCAGTGCCCACTGTCTTACCTGGGTTTCCCTTGCACAGGGGGTCTCTCTTCACGGCTGCTCCAACAAAGTGCAGCCACCGCCCCGGGTAGCTCCTCTCGGCTGCCGCCCCTGACCTCGGACATTGGGTAGCTCGTCTCCCAGCAATAGTGAAGGTCAATTAGCAACATTATTTCTTAGGGCTATGTAACACACCAGTTTTTTCTCTCAGAAATAGCAAAAAGATAAGCACTTTCTTTTGCTTTTACTTGGGAAAATGCAATGATGTTCAGTAGTTGGGAACTTAGAGATGGCAAAAAGACTATTTCCTAGATGAAAGTGCAGCAGTCAAAGATCTATTGACCAAAGGTCAGATTCTAAGCAAAGAAGAAAGATGATGACTATATAAGGTTCAAGGCTTTCCAAAAGGAAGAGCATGCATTTCAGAGTTGTACTTTCTCCACCAAAGTACAGTTGTACTTTCTCCGCCAGGCCACTGTGCTGGCCTTATGTGTCAGATGCTTTACAAATTCACCCAAATGCTTTTTTGCAAATAAATAAACCGAAGCTCCTAGAGATTAAGGACATTAGTAATGTTGGGGGAGTTTGTAATTTCCTCAGTTCTGTCTCACCACAACAAAAATTTGAAGAGATGGACAGACCAGTGTTATAGCCCTGTGTAATTTCCTTGGACGGACGAGTGTTACAGCTCAGTTTTATTGGCAAGCAAAGGAAAATACATACTCGAGGCATGAGGGCAGGCGACCTAAAGACCAAAGAGACGAGAAGCCCCTGGTCCAATTTTGGCTCCTCTTTTTATATGTTTTCTTCTCCTCCCCCGAGCCTGCCCTATGTAAATTGTAAATTGGGCTAGCCAGGAGGGCTGTTTGTTTTACCTGAGGTCCTCACTGGTCCTTGGACCTCCCTTTGTTCTATTTTCATGGGCTTTTCCCTGCTTTGTCTTTTAGCCACCGCCATTCTGGACTCCTTTATCCTATTCTAACTGCCAAACAGTAAGATCAAGTAGTTCATAGATCACGCAGCAGGGACTCAAGCCAAGCCAGTCTGTGCTTTTTCCACTACACTGTTATCATGTAAGAAAAAAGCTACACTCATCAAACTATCATTTGTGCTTCATTTGTACAGAAAGTCTAAGCTATTTAGATTCTAGTCTACTGCCACCAATCAGCACTGTATCTGTAGGGAGGGATCACACTAATTTCAGTTCAATCACACTTTCTTAAAGGCATGCATGGGTTTATGATTACAAATACCTCTGTGATTCAAAAAGGCAACAGTTCTTCCATTTTTCCAATCCATCAAGTTGACTACTTCAGAATAAAACATTCCTATATAAGGTGTTGCATGCTGATAATAAGCTTAACAAAGAAATGGAATTAACATGCATTATGCCAGGTCTTGTGCAAGAATTTGCTTTCATGATTCTAAAGGAACTTTATAGGAGGGTATATTAGGTCCATTTTATGGATGAGGAATTTAAATCTCATAGAGAACATGTCAGTTGACAAAGAACACAGAGAAGGCCAGTAGTCCGGCTCTCCTGAACACAGAATGGTGGTAACACAGACACAGAAGTACTGAGACAGACCTAGGGTCCAGTCCTGGCACTGTTTCTAACCATAACCTTGCCAGCCTCTGGACTAGGCATAGGGATATCAAGAAAGACTAAATTTCTGTCATTTATTTTGCTTATGAGTGGTAGTTTGTTTGGTGACCTAGTTCTGTGGTGAGGCTTTTCAGAGTCATTCTTGAGAGCTCTACCAAGAGTCCATTTCCTCAGCTCTCAGGATGACTTTGTAACCCATCTACTCCCTGTAGAAAGTCCTTTCCTGCTTGAAGAAGATCAAGTGGATTGGTGCTCTGTTAGAGAATTCTCACCAATACTCATGCAAATACAATGGGTCCGCAGAATTTGTGAATCAGATGGCATCTTTTACACCTCAGTACTTAATATTTTAGACTTTAGGCATTACAAGTCATGAAAATGTGTACCTGTATTGTTGGTTTAATGGAGGGCCAAGGGTTTGACTTTTCTTTAAAGGCAGAAAACCTGCCTTTAAAGAGAATATGGCAGCGCATGGATTATCTGCAGCATTTTTTCTTCTTATTTTGTTTCATCTCTTTGCCATGTGTGTGAAAGAGAAACTAAAAAGTCAAAGACTAAGGAAGAGAATGGGGAAGTCATAGACAATGTTTTCTAAACATACTAAAAATAAAGAATAGAAAAATGCCATCAAGAAGTATTAGATGGCACATCACACAGAAAGATTAAATACTGTTTAAAAATTATCTCTTGATGTTAGCTCAAGATTTACAAATGGATTATGAACTGAAGTTTAGAACACACTGGTCTAAAGAGATTGTGTCCCAAGGAGTTCCAATTCCTCCACTGTCTTTGGGAGATGTTTCTCTTTCCCATTTTCTGCCTTTCTAGTCTTCCACTTTTTTTTTTCCCCCAGAGGCAGTTTTAATTGTTTTCTAGTATTTGGAGTTTTGCCACTAAAATCAACTTGTCTTTCCAGCCCTATCCCAAACTACCCACCCATTTAAACTGGTTGACTTTGACTTACCCCCAAGATTTCAGGAAACCAAATTATTAAACTAAATTGTGTCCAAACTCAACAAAGCAGCAATTCTTTTTACAATACCCCTGAAGAATAGTCATTAAACCTCTGCCTGAATAGTTATGTTAATGCTTTTGTTGCCTAATTAATTAAAAGAAGGAATTCAGGTCAGATGTGAAGAATAGTCAGGTATTCTTCCCTAAAAGCAATTAGCCACTTGGTTTTAACGTTTATGCTCCTTGAAAACATTATGCTTATTTACATTGTGCTTCTTTATCTCCCTCCCCAATTCAGGTGTAAACAAAGTGATAAAGTGTTTTCTGGTGCATCTGTTAACATAATATTAGCTTCGAACAGCTGAGGATGGCTGGACCTTAACCTCTACTTTGTTTCCTCAAAATAACAGTTGTCAGATGCATACATACAGACAAGACTATATAAATAAAACCTAAGAAATAAACATACGCAGAGAATCATATGCTCCAACTAAAATATCTTAATACCACTCAATCAACTGATGTTTTAGTCTTTTCAAGTTCAAGTGATGATCAAAGATTTATTCTGATGCAGGTTGGTGTGGTCAACCACATGCAACTACAACATTGCTGGGAGCCCTTGAGTGTTTGGGTATGCTAGAAACATATAAACTCATTTTTCTAGATTTGGAGCAGGAGTTACAAACTCAGAAGCCTACAGATGACAGAAATGAGTGGAGTGGTGAACAATATGGAACTTCTGGGGAAGCTGTGTCCATCTTAAGGAAGTCCCTACTACTCAGCACAGGCAAGAGTTTTCCATCAAAAGTGTCAGCTTAGTTTTCTAGATTTTTCTACTTTTTAAAGAGAATCCAGGCAATTTCTTTTTAACAAGATCTGTTTTTAAATGTTGGACACTAGTGCAATTAAAAACACAAAAACAAAAGCAAACTATGGGCCAAACAAAATATATCTGCAGGCTCACACATCTCCAGTTTGGTAAACTTGTTGTAGGCAGATGGGCTATTTTTTCAGCTTCTTTCCTAAAACTGAATATTTATTTTCATTTATTTATATACTCAGACATGAGTAAGTTATTTCTCTAATGTTTTTAAGGTGCTTGAACTAAACTAGATAGAAAATGTCTTTGAGACAAATCATCTTAAATCAATGGCTGTTAGATACAGTAGTGGCAGTTCTGTAAGATCAGGGTGCAATGGGTGAGTCAGAAAGAAAAGAAATATTTCCTTGTAGAAACTATTGTTAAAGACAGTCTTAGGGTCTCTCTCTTACAGAAGTTACTACAGTGATGGAAATATTCTATTTCTGCTCTGTCCAATATGTAAGTCACTAGCCACCATGGTATGATAGACATTTGCCACTAGCACTTGAAATGTAGGTAGTACAAGAAGATAATTTTAAATTTTAATTCAATTTAAATTAATTTAAATTTAAATAACTCCACGTGGTTAGTGGCTACTGTATTGTACAGCATGGGTCTAGATGTACATGTCAGTCTAGAATGCCTGGTTCAAAAGATACCACTCCTATGAATATCATTATATAAGTCTTCCCTTGTAGCTCAGTTGGTAAAGAATCTGCCTGCCATGCAGGAGACCCAGGTTTGATCCCTGGGTTGGGAAGATCCCCTGGAGAAGGAAATGGCAACCTACTCCAGTATTCTTGCCTGGAGAATCCCATGGACAGAGGAGCTTGGGAGGCTATAGTTCATGGAGTTGCAAAAGTTGGACACAACTGAACGACTAAACCACCAGCAACCACCAAATAAATTTTCAAATTGGCTTTACTGATTTATATGAATAAAATAACTTAGTTTTTACGGTTTTCATAGTTTAAATTTTAGTTTTCAATCCTTCTTCAGCAATTGAATTGCCAAAATTTTAAATTTGGGTAGCCAGATAAGTAATAATGGTAACTTGATTCCTTCACTATTAATTTTCCTCATTACTAGTGAAGTTTATCACCTTAAACGTTAAACTTTTGGGTTTCTATTTTGAATTGTCCTATTAATGTACTTTGATCATTCTCCTACTGAGCTTTTCTTTTTTCTCTCTCCCTCACTCTTTCTCTACCTCTTCTTCCCTTCTTTCCTTCCTTTTTTCTCTTTTCCTCCTTCCTTCCTCGCTTTCTCCCTCTGACTCTCTCTGCCTCCTCCCCTTCATTCTTTAATCATTTGTAGAAGGAATTTATAAGTTCTAAATTTTCATCTTTTGCATATTATATGAATCATGAACATCTCCCAACCTGTGTGTTGAATTTTCATTTTGTTTATAGTGTCTTGCTTGATCAGAAGTTTAAATTTTTTTAATGTAGTATAATGTGTGCGCTAGTCGCTCAGTCATGTCCAACTCTGCGGTCCCCTGAATCATAGTCCGCCAGGCTCCTCTGTTCATGGAATTTTCTCAGCAAGGATACTGGAGTGGGTTGCCATGCCCCACCCCCACCCCGACCCCCCGGGAATCTTCTCGATCCAGGGATCAAACCCGTGTCGACTGCATCTCTTACACTGCAGGTGGATTCTCTACAGCTGAGCTACCAAGGAAGCCCATAAAAGTATGATACACCTAGCACTTATTTTACTGCTTGTGCAGTTTGTGCTTTATTGAAAAAATTCATCTTTTGAATGAAATTTTTCTCATTATTTATTTTTTGTGTGTATTTAAAGTTTTAAAAAGTCATCTTTTATGGTCTCTGTTAGTTTGCCCTATTATTACAAATTTGGAGGAAATATAATATTTATTTTATCTTTTCTATATTTTTATTCCATCTTTCCATGTATACTGTGTTTAAGAGCATTTAATTATCTCTGACATTTTAGAGCTAATAGCTTTGGATATCTCTTAAAATTTCTATTTACAAAGATGTTTATTGATATTACATGCATGTACACTAAGTTGCTTCAGTGGCATCCAACACTTTGTGACACCATGGACTAAACCCTGCCAGACTCCTCTGTCTATGAGATTCTCCAGGCAAGAATAATGGAGTGGGTTGCCATTCCCTTCTCCAGACGTCTTCTGAACCCAGGGAATGAACTTGACTCTTACGCTCCTTCATTGGCAGGGGGTTCTTTACCACCTGCACCACCTGGGAAGCCGTTAATATTACAAATCTGGCACATA
This sequence comes from Okapia johnstoni, assembly GCA_024291935.2. Taxonomy (NCBI): domain Eukaryota; kingdom Metazoa; phylum Chordata; class Mammalia; order Artiodactyla; family Giraffidae; genus Okapia; species Okapia johnstoni. Next base: position 8,864,737 of record CM044309.1, read on the forward strand.
CGGAATACACACACACACACACTGATTCTACTGACCATCACTGTGATGGTGCACTGGTGTGGAAACTCTGGCACATACCAAATACACACACACACACACACTGATTCTACTGACCATTACTGTGATGGTGCACTGGTGTGGAAGCTGACTGTATGTCAGGAACTATAATGCATGGAGCCACTGACCCATAGTCTTTATAATAAAGACTTTGTAGTGCTAGTAAGTACAGAACAGTGTCATATATTATAAAAGCAGCATTTGAAAAGTAGTTTCATATACATTTTCTCACTTAATCTTTCCAAAAATCTTATGGGAGGAAGAAAGATATAAGCCTCTATCTGTAAATTACTAATTGCGACCTTAAGGTGTTTTTAAAGGTTTGTTCAAGAAGTGTTTTCTTTACTTAAAATGAACTTCTAGGCTTCTGAAAAACCTCAACTTCAATATCAGGAAGTATTTGATCTGTTACTACAGAATATGAATCTTAATGAAATAAACATATTTTAAAAAGTTCTGTGGTTTTTCTTTCATAAAACTTTTGAAATTAAAATCATGAAGACAGTCGAGTTAGCCAAAAATTGGCTAATTTCATAACAAGAATTCAACTTGAGCATATAAACCATTAAAATTGAACACTATATTAGATGTTTACATCTTTAAAATTAAAGTAAAACATATATTGTTTTTTCAGATATATCTTATAGTAAATAGTTCATTATGTTGCTATTGATATTTTAATTAAAGAGAATTTAATAGGAAAAATGACAATCATGTGTTATGTACACTGTTTTACCTGGTTAAATTTCATAGCAGAGTCCCAATCTCATGGCCTATGCAACCAAAATGTTAAAAAGCAACTAAATTTTGGACGTGGGGTAGAAGGAAAGAGAAAACTTCTAAGATTCCTTTAAAACATCAAGACCAATGAAGAGAGATTTTCTTTTTTAATAAAGAAGATAATGTGGATGCCTCTGAAATGATACAAACAAAAAGGAAACCTCGTGATGACAGGTATAGCTAAAGAGGTTACTTTGATTAATCAAATAATATAGTTTATAAGCAAATAAAAACAATTCTCATTTATTTCTCATTTATTTAATTGAAGAAATGGCTTGTCAGGGAGTAGTTTTAAAACTCATCCCTTATCCATATACTACAGACTGAATTTTCAATTGTTGGAGATGCATCTATAAAGATTCAACACATTTGTCATTATGTTAGGAATCAGGCTACTTTTGAAATAGTATCTGTGTAGGAAAGGAGAGGTTCTAAGCAATGTCACACAGCATTGCAAGAACAGAGACTGGAAAGTGAAACACGGCAGGAACAGTGGACAGTAGAAACATCTGTCCCATTCACTGCAGTGTCCTAAACCCAGCTTAGCCTATACAAATCATTAATAGATATTTACTGAAGAAATGGATGAAGACTGAGTACCAAAAACAGCATACTCTCACTTCCTTCACTCTTTCTCCAAAGGTCAAACCAATCCTGGTAGATATGAAATAGGCCTTACAAGGCCATGCCAATTGCTACCTAAAGGGCTTGATGTTAAGTTCACCTCCTAGACCTAAATATGCATTCCAGAGTGAGCCATCATACTGCTGTTTATCATCTAAGCTTTCTTCACGGTCATCCATAGAGGTCCCAGTGTACTGGCAACCACATCCATGCCTTGGAAATCACAACAATTTCATCTGCCCCAGTTAAATAAATTTAGCATCAGATGTTCGCTTCTTCCTTCTCTTTATTTTAATAGAACAACGTTCCTGTAGTTTGGACACCTGGCTCTCCTTCTTACAGAACCAGCACTCCCTTCTTTTGAGGGAACTGCTTCTGCATCAGCTATAACCACTTGCCTTAGTGGAAACTGCCAATCGTATTAGTCTTCCATCTCCTCCCCCAGGTAACCTAAGTTCCAATTGAATTGTGAACTTAAGACCAATCAGAATGTATCGGTTGGACTTTTTAAAATGAAATGGTGAAAGAGATGTAAGCCTTTTCTGTGTAAATCCATGAAACAAGGAGAATGAATTTGTTGACGATGAAATTATTTCACATATATGAAGGGAAGCAGTCTGAGAAAACCAAGACAGATGATGAGAGAAGCAGATGAGAAAGACAGAGAGAAAGAGACAAGAGAACAAGAAGCCAACAGAGAGAGAAAGATGGTGAGATTGGACCTCAAGGGTCCGATTTTCCCCCGGAGACTTAACTATACTCTAATCATCCCTCAACTTTATGAGGAAATAAGTTGTTCTTTTTGCCCAAGTTAATATGAATCTTTATTACTTTCAGAGACACTAACCAGCGAACCAGTAAAGTTGTTCAGTCGTGTCCAACTCTTTGCGACCCCATGGACTGTAGCCTACCAGGGCCCTCTGTCCATGGGACTGTCCAGGCAAGAATACTGGAGTGGGTTGCCATGCCCTCCTCCAGGGGATCTTCCCAACCCAGAGACTGAACCCAGGTCTCCTGCATTGCAGGCAGATTCTTTACCATCTGAGACACAAGGGAAGCCCCAAAATACTGGAGTGGGTTGCCATTTCCTTCTCCAGGGGATCCTCCCAACCCAGGGGTCGAACCCAGGTCTCCCACTTTACAGGCAGACGATTTACCGTCTGAGCCACCAGGAAGCCAATGACACTAGCCGATAGTAAATGGGTAGCTGGACAGAGCTGCTAGATAGTTATGTTACTGCATGCATGCTCAGTATGTCTGACTCTTTTTGACCCCATGGGCTACAGCCCACCACGTTCCTCTGTCCATGGGATTGTCCAGGCAAGAATACTGGGGTGGGTTGCCACTTTCTCCTCCAAGGGATCTTCTCAACCCAGGGATTGAACCCATGTCTCCTGTTTGGCAGGCAGATTCTTTACCACTGAGCCATCTGTGAAGCCCAATTATTTACTCACCTCCATTTAGTTGAATGGGCTCCATCACTTCCTCTGAGAACCTCATAGTTGACTGGTGTCTGCATCATGACCCCTTACACGTGTTTGGACATCAAGTCTTGAGTTCAACTATGAACTTCTATTGTTCTATTCATCCCAATCCAGCACCTTCCCTTGGTGTTATCATGCCTCAGGCTCCATGACCCCTTAGCTATATTCATGGAAGTTGCATAATGTCTTTTTTGCCTTTTACTAATATGCTCCTATGCTTTCATTTTTGGCAAGGTTTTTGAAGCAAGATAATATAATGTTTACTTTTATGCTTTGGAAAGATAACTCCATAACTATATGAAGAATAAGTGATGGACCAGGGCTGTACTTGAGGGCAAGGAGACAAGAAGCTGATGAGAGAGGAAGAGGGTCTGATGACAGGAAGAAGGAATAAGGATGAATGTTTGTGAAATGTGCACTAGAGGCACTGAAGAGACTGCATCACCCAACTTACCGACTGATTAGATGTGAAACTCTACATTTATTCACTTATGTAATTATTCAAATGAACTGGACACGGAACAACAGACTGATTCCAAATTGGAAAAGGAGTATGTCAAGGCTGTATATTGTCATCCTGCTTATTAAACTTATCTGCAGAGTACATCATGCAAAATGCCAGGCTGGATGAAGCACAAGCTGGAATCAAGATTGCCGGGAGAAATATCAACAATCTCAGATATGCAGATGACACCACCCTTATGGCAGAAAGTGAAGAACTAAAGAGTCTCTTGATGAAAGTGAAAGAGGAGAGCGAAAAAGTTGGCTTAAAGCTCAACATTCAGAAAACTAAGATCATGGCATCCAGTCTCATCACTACATGGCAAATAGATGAGGAAACAATGGAAACAGTGAGTGACTATTTTGGGGGGCTCCAAAATCACTGCAGATGGTAATTGTACCCATGAAATTAAAAGACATTTGTTCTTTGGAAGAAAAGCTATGATCAACCTAGACAGCGTATTAAAAAGCAGAGACATTACTTTAGCAACAAAAGTCTGTCTAATCAACGCTATGGTTTTTCCAGTAGTCATGTATGGATGTGAGAGTGGGACTATAAATAAAGCTGAGCGCCGAAGAATTGATGCTTTTGAACTGTGGTGTTGGAGAAGACTCTTGAGAGTCCCTTGGACTGCAAGGAAATCCAACCAGTCAATCCTGAAGGAATTCAGTCCTGAATATTCACTGGAAGGACTGACGCTGAAGCTGAAACTCCAATACTTTGGCCACCTGATGGGAAGAACCGACTCGTTGGAAAAGACCCTGATGCTGGGAAAGATTGAAGACAGGAAGAGAAGGGGACAATAGAGGATGAGATGGTTGGACAGCATCACTGATGTGATGGACATGGGTTTGAGTAGGCTCTGAGAGTTGGTGATGGACAAGGAGACCTGGAGCGCTGCAGTCCATGGGGTCGCAAAGAGTCGGACATGACTGAGCGACTGAACTGAACTGATTTGTTTATTTTTGTTTTTATTTTCATTACTCTAAGAAGTGGACCAAAGAAGATCTGGCCATGATTTATGTCAAAGAATGTTCTGCTTACCTTTTCCTGTGTTTTATAGTACCTGACCTTAAATTTGGGTCTTTTAAATTTATTTTGAGCTTATTTTTGTGTATGATGTTAGGGAGTGCTCTAGTTTCATTATTTTACATATAGTTGCCCAGTTTTTTGTTGTTGTTGAATAGGCTATCTTTTCTCCATTGTATATTCTTGCTTTTCTCATAGATTAGGTGACCATAAATATATTGGTTTATCTCTGGATTTTCTATGCTGTTCCATTGATTTATATTCCTGCTTTTGTGCCTGTGTCATACTGCTTTGATGGCTGTTGCTTTGTAGTACAGTCTGAAGTCAGGGCGCCTGATCATTCCAGCTCTGTTTTCTTTCTCAAGATTTCTTTGGCTATTCAGGCTCTTTTGTGTTTCTATACAAATCATATATATATATATTTCTAATTATGTGGAAAGTTCCTTTGGTAATTTGATAGGGATTGCTTTGACTCTGTAGATTACTTTGAGTAGTATAGTCATTTTGACAATATTGATTCTTCCAATCTAAGAATATGGTATATCTCTTTATCCATTTGTGTCATCTTTGACTTCTATCATCAATATCTTATAGTTTTAGAGTTTTAAAAAACTATCTTATAGTTTTCCTTATCACTTCAGTCAAGTGACAAGGGTTTAGTCTACAAAATAGACAAATGCAGCTTATGTGGCTCACTATCAGAAAAACAACTGAATCCAAAATATGGGCATAATATGTAAACAGACATTTCAGAAGACCCACAGATGGGTAAAAAGCACATGAAAAGATGTTCAATATCAGTAATTATCAGAGAAATTCAAATCAAACTACAGTGTGGTATAACCTCACACCTATCAGAATGGTCATCATGAAAAAATCTACCAGCAAAAATGCTGGAGAGGGTGTGGAGAAAAGAGAACTCTTCTACAAAATTAGTGGGAACGTAAACCGACACAGCCACTAAGGAGAATAGTATGGAGATTCATTAAAAACCAAAAATAGAAGTATCATATGATTTAGCAATTCCACTCCTGGGAATATACAAATCTGGAGAAAACCAAAATTCAAACGGACATTTTCACCCGTGATCACTGCAACACTATTTACAATAGCCCAGACATGGAAGCAACCTCAATGTTCATCAACGGAGGAATGAATAAAGAAGGAAATGCAAATCAAAACTACAGTAAGAAACCACCTCACACCATTCAGAATGGCCATCACCAAAAAGTCTACAAACAATGAATGCTGGAGAGGATATGGAGAAAAGGGAACACTGGTGCATTGTTGGTGGGAATATAAACTGATACAGCCACTATGGAAGATGATACGGAGATTCCTTAAAAATCTAGGAATAAAACCACCATATGACCAGCAATCCCACTCCTAGGCATATACCCCAAGGAAACCCAAACTGAAAGATACATGTAACCCAGTGTTCATTGCAGTACTGTTTACAATAGCTAGAGGATGGAAGCGACCTAGATGCCCATCGACAGATGAAGGGGTAAAGAAGCCGTGGTACATGTACACAAGGGAATACTGCTCAGCCATAAAAAGGAGCACACTTGAATCTGTTCCAATGAGGTGGATGAACAGAGTGAAGTAACTAAGAAAGAGAAATATAAATATCATACACCGACACATATATATGGGATCTAAAGAGATGGCACTGAGGAATTTATTTTCAGGGTAGCAATGGAGAAACAGAGTACAGACCTGTGGACATGGTGGGAGGAGAGGAGGGAGAAGGGGAGATGTATGGAGAGAGTAACATAGAAATATGTAAAGTAGAGAGCCAATGGGAATTTGCTGTGTGGCTCAGGGAACTGAAACAGAGGTGCTGTGACAGGTTGAAGGGTGGGATGGGGAGGGAGATGGGAGGGAGGTCTGGGAGGGAGGGGACATGGGTGTACCTATGGCTGATTCTTGTTGATCTATGACAAAAACCACAACATTCTGCAAAGCAATTATCCTTCAATTAAAAAAAATTAATTAAATAAAAAATAAATTAAAAAAAATGTTTGGTATATATATTCAATGGAATACTCAGCCATAAAAAGAACAAAATAATTCCATTTGCAACAACATGAATGGACTCAGAGATTGTTATACTGAATTAAATCAGACATAAAAAGACAAATAACATGATATTTACATGTGGACTCTTAAAAAAGGGTACAAATGTACTTATCTACAAACAGAAATTGAGTTACAGATGTGAAAAACAAACATGATTATCAGTGGGTAAAGAGATGGGGAGAGATAAATTGGAAGATTTGGATTGATATATACACACTACTATATGTAAAATAGGTAACTAATAAGGACCTACTGTATATAACAGGGAACTGTACTCAATACCTTGTAATCTATATGAGAAAAGAATCTTTGAAAAGTGGATATATGTATTTATATATGTATCAATTTCAGGTGTACACAAAGTGAATCAGAAATATTGTTAATCAACTACACTCCAGAAAAATCAAAGCAACAACAACAAAACAGTGACAAAAATCCACATGGGGAAGAGTTAAATACAGGGCCAACAGAGGAGGCTTCCCTCTGAAAAATCTCTGGTCTGCCACACCAAGAACAGTAGTGATGCTGTTGAGGAGCCCAGCCCAGAAAAGACAACTGAGAAACTTGGACTTCAAGGACAAATGTGAAGTCCTGATCTCCGTGTCCACCTTCTTTTGTCTTTGGACTTTCCCCTTACACTTATTTATTATACTTTAAGCATTTATATGTAATCTTCTATCTAGGACCAGTTGTACGTGTGTTGCCTTAAGGATCTGGTATTTAGGACCCACATCTCCTCCTTGTAGCAGATCGCCTGAGAGATTTAGAAAAAGAGAATGAATGTCAAGAAGAAAATGTCTTAGTTAACAGTCTCAGAGATCTCAAGCAATGGATATGTCTGACAGGAGCAAAGAGGAATATTCTTTTATAGTAATGCCTTTGACCAGAATACAGAATGAAGAAAGAGAAGTAGACATTTCCTGTTGCACAGCTGAAAATAATATCAGCTTTTTGAGGAGAACTCCCTCACATTCTTTTGGTCCTATTTTCATTTCTCCATATTAGACACATTTTCAAAAATATTGTTAGTTTTTGCTAGTTTTTAACATTGGCTTATCTTTGAATTTCTATTGCTAGAAACAGAAGAATGAAGAGATGGATTTTTATTTATTATACAGCCTAGAGTTTACTTTGATGTGAATTTGTACGGGCAATAAAAACATATAGGGACATGATGGTAACCCAACATGTATTGTCCTCTGATCCATCTCTTTTGTCCTTTTCTGGAGTGAAGAATGGGGACAGCTGCTTTTAGCACAAACTTGGCAATTCCCCCAGAAGAGGCTCAATTAGCAAAGGTGATTTTCTCTGCTGGACTACTCTTCCCCAAAGAGCAGTGGCAGCATTTCAGCTGATTTAGGTTATGACGGATGGGGATTGTCAGGTTCTAACTGTCAGTTCCTTGGATCAATAATATTGAGCTCTCCTTTGGGGTGTCCAAAACAGTGGGTGTGGCATAGATCTTCCATCCTTTTCTATGAGGAAGAAATGTCACATGCAACATTCCAGATCTCCCTTGCTTCATTTTTTCATGGTCCTTAGAAATCTGGGAATTCAAACGTAAGTTTATCCTGTGCAGTGCAGAAAGCCAACACAATGAATAGAAGCTGATTCCTTCCTTAAAATGATGGTGTATCTTTTTAACAAGATAGTGAAAATAAAAATCTTAGTAACAGAAAAATAAACCTATGTGTAGGCTATAATCTAGATAAAAGTTAAAGCTTAAGTTTATCTTATCTATGCATTTTTAAATAGGAAACCTGAATGATCAGGAGGGCTGTATACATCTGAAACACCCTGAATAACTCAAACTATAATTCTTTCTGGAGACACACTAGTTATATGTTTGTTTGTTTACTGGAGCTTCATCTGCTTTGCTTCCATAATGTAGCCTACTCTGTCAGTTTCCCTGAGCCCAATGACCTTTCAGTGGAAACACTTGGCAGCTCCTTGCCCAATAGTTTCCCTGACCACAGGAGCATTCTCATATCATGGACAGGGAAGGTTGGAAATGCTGAGTAATGATGATGGACAGCAGTTGGAGGATGAAAAACCTCACTTTCTCAACCCCCTGGTGGGATAGCCCTGAGTAATACTCTGCAGTTTTCCAGCTGTCCCCAGGAGGATTGAGTCCCAGTTGCACACGTGGTTATCTGTTCATGAATACCCTGTGCGGGCATCAGTCTCTTTCCCGTCTCCTTTCTGCACTCCCTGCTAGTGCTTCTTGTAGTCACTTCCTAAATAAACTACTTGTGTTCAAATCCTTGTTTTAAAGTGTACTGCTGGGAGAGCCAATCAGTGAAAATTAAGAATATTTTTATGTTGTTACTGTTTTCTGATTATAAAAATAACACTTGCCCACTGAAGGTAATTTAGAAAGTATAAGGTACAAAAAAAAAAAGACAAAAACTGTCAGAACATAAATGTAGTAGATACTATTATTTTTTTTTAAATTTTGATGTATTTCAGTCCATATAAAAAATATAAAGTATTAGAGTTGTATTAACCATGCAAGTTTGTATCCTGACACTACCATCACCAAGATGCATAATTTAGTAACAGACATTTCACTTTTAGTAGTCTTAATTTTCTTATTGGTAAAATGTGTGCACACACAACCAGATTGTTATAAAGGTTAAATGCAATAAAATGTCAAAGTGTCTGATGCAAAGCCAGTAGCTAATAGCCACCATTATAGCTGTTCTCCTTTTCAGGGATTTTCAGTGAAATAGATGGTCTACCTCGGCTTCTCCCAGCCTATTTGGTAATCTCTCTTCATCCAAACTCTCCAATAGCTAAAAATATATAGATCAATGTTTCCCAAAGTGTAGTTGAAAAAGTCACTGAGCAACAGAATTACCTAAAGAGTTTAATAAAAAGGGAAATTCCTATAGTCTACCAAGTCAATCTCTGAAACAAGGCCCAGCATTTCAACAAAGCACCTCATGTGATTCTTGTTCCTGTTAAAGCATAAGAAGAAAATATTTAGGTTAAACTAATGAAAAGACTTGGGAGACCCAAGACAGTGCTATGGGCTCTCCCCTTTTTAGGAGTCAAACCCACTGGTGGGCAGACCTGGATTGAGACTTTGCCTACTCTGAAAGATCATGGCTGTTTCAAGTCTGCGCTTTGAAGCCAGGAAGACTTGAACTCAAGTCCTGGCTTTGGCCCTTACTTAGTGTTGGATCTGGAGCTGGTTACTTGGTTACTGTGAGCCTCAGTGTCTTCCTGTGTAAAATAGGGGTAATTATGGTAACTATTTCAGAGGGCCTGCGTGCGTGTGTGCTCAGTCACTTCAGTTGCGTCCAATTCTGTGTGACGCTATGGACTGTAGCTCCTCTGTCCATGGGATGTTTCAGGCAAGAAGACTGGAGTGGGTTGCCATGCCCTTCTCCAGGGAATCTTCCCAACCCAAGAATCAAACCCGAGTCTTTTATGTCTCCTGAACTGGCAGGCAGGTTCTTTACCACTAGTGCCACCTGGGAAGCCCAGAGGCACTTGAGGATGATTAAAGGAAATAATGATGCAGGTAAAGCACAACACCTTGCCTAGAGAAAGTGACCAGCGAATGGTTCCATCTTCACAACTATTATCTGCTCCTGGGAAAGCACAGGCAGTATACACTAGTAAAGCATTTCATAAAAAACTTCCAGCAGCTAAGCTGTGGAAGCATCGGTTCCTCACTGGGACAATATAACTAGAAGATAAATATTTGACTTAAAATTGGGGTGCCACAGAATTTACTATCAAGTTGTCCATTTTTTTCCAGGACAAATTCTAAAACCAACTGAATGCCTAGATATTAGCTGAAAACTAGGATCTGCCCAGGTAAATCAGGAGATTACATGGTCGCCTTGCTTATAATTTAACATTAATACTGCAAAAAGGCAGTCTTTGGAATGGAAAATCCCAATATTGCACAGTCTGTCATTTTCTGCTAGTATCTAAAAAAAATATGATCCCAATATCCCCAAATTGTTCAATAAATCAGTGCTAACCCTATGCTTTTTAATTCTGGATTAAATAAATTATTTCTTTGTTTAGCAGACTATTTGCCACGAGATGTTACTTTTCAGGTTATACTTCAATGCATGACAAATAATGTAACCGATAAAACTGCAAAAAAATCATTTGTCAGCAGTTCATAATTTAATTTCTGTGAGTGGAGAATGAGGTATGATGCAGTGGAGAACCATTATAAAAATTTAGGAGAGCTAATTATTGGGTTGTCATCCTGACGCCATCACCGGCTGGCTGTGTGATCACAGGGAAATCACTAAACTCTGCTGTGCTGCACGGTTCCATCTGCTGCAAAATGAGAAAAAATGCCACTTGCCCTAAGTCCTTCCAAGATTGGTAATAAGATCAAATGAGATGTCAGAGTAAGTGCTTTGAAAAAGTATGACAAAAAACACTTATTTTTATAAAGGATGGAGCCTCACTTCTTCAAGAGAAGACACCCATATCTCCTTTTAAGCCACCAAATAGAATTGAAAGAGGCAATGTATAACTGTAATAGAGCTCAAAAGATCTGGTCTCGTGGGCCTCATCTTCTCTGCTCTACTATTGTTGCAGCAGATGATTAATCATCAGATTCTTGACTTCCCTCTTTGCTGACTGGCCACCCTAGGGTTGTAGCTACGTTTCAAATCCATCTTTGGGCTTTGCAGCGATGCAGGGCAAAAAGCCTTCCCTAGTGTTAGGGCATGCCAAAGCTGAACCTGGAACCCCCATTAGCCTAATTGACAGCATGACTTTCCCCTGGGGAGAAGAGTGATCATCTAGTTATTTATCTTGTCTGTAGGTTTAGCGCCACTGCGCTCAGGCAGAGACGTTTAAATATAAAAATGAGGTAAGGCACATTCTTGCCAGACTATGTGCCATTAAAGCCAGGTTGGGGGTCAGAAGCATGAAAGGGGAGCATCTGGGATTGCGGTCCTCTCTGCTGCCGCTTAATGTCTCAAGTGGCCTTGGAGTAAGGGGCTGCTCACGAGGGCACTAAGGGACATCTCTTTGTAATTGGGAGCAAGCTGGAGCTGCGTGGCCACTACTACCCACGGAGCTGCTGCCTGCAAGCGGCTAGACTGCTGGTTTTCTGCGAGGCAGGAGAGGCCCATTAGAAGCACGGAGGGGCGGTCTAATTCTGCAACAAGATGTGTACAAATGTATGCCTCCTATTGAAACCCATGCAACAGCTTCCAAAGTTAATTAAAAGCTAATTTTCTAATGAGGTGGCAACACTGGCAACAACATGCTATCAGTATGAGAGCTGCAGCCAGCAGCCGGTGAGGGAACAGGCGGCCTCCCTCTTACAGGATGGAGCATCCTACCTGTACCCATTAATTAGCCTCCAGCTGTATTGCTTTAATACTAGACACCAGTATAGACGGTCATAAAAATCATAAATTGCTTTGGCATTGCCAAGACATCACTGATACTTATTTTACAGTAGGACTCTTTCCAGCAATAACGTCATGAGCACTGAAATCCATTCCTGGAAGTATTAAAGCCGGGGGCAGTGTGAGAGCAACTCTGTTATATGACATGGGCATTTTAATCCCTTGGGCAATCGTTGTATGTGAAACAGACTTGAAATTAGCTTTAATAAATAGAGAGAAAGTACCTTAAATTAACTGTACTTATGTTGATTTTGCCTCTTGTTTTGATTTCCAGCACATAGCCAAGCAGGATGACTCGTGGTCATTATCCTAATGATATGGGTCTCCTGGACATAGTCAGAATGTGCCAGACACCTGTGACTGTTCCTTGGCATTCTTCACAGGGAATGTATAATGATGTCATGCAAATAGATGCTGAGAACAACCAAAGAAAATGCTACAGAAGCTCTAGGATACTAGCTAGTTGGTTATATTCTATCAATAAATAACTGAAGACATAATTAGGGACTCTAAGATAATCTAAGAAATTGAATAAACGTGTATTACATATCCAGTCAATGCTAAGCAAGGTATGCTTATGCTAAGGTATAAAAATTTGCTTTGAATGTACTGCTGCCAAAGAGTAGTTTTTTAAAATTCATCCGCTTGTAAAATAGTGTAGAGATTGGTCTTTTCAGTTAACTAGTCTTTATGTACACACTGGCTTCCCTGGTGGCTCAGTCAGTAAAGAGTCTGCCTGCAATGCGGGAGACCTGGGTTTGATCCCTGGGTGGGGAAGATGCCCTGGAGAAGGGAATGGCAACCCACTGCAGTATTCTTGCCTGGACAATTCCATGGACAGAGGAACCTGGTGGGCTACAGTCCATGGGGTCACAAAGAGTCGGACACAACTGAGTGACTGACTTCATGTACACACTCCTTTCTCTTATTTCTGGACTCCTCTTTATTTTCTCATAGTCTCTCTTGTGGCTTCTCTCACTCTCATTAATTTCTTATTCTTGTTTCCTTTTTCTTCACTTTTGTCCTCTCATATTCTTAGCAGATGGTATGTCCTTAGAACTTATTTTTAAATTTCAGAATGACATCATTACAACGCAAGTCCAATATTGCATACTTTATTGATTCTTTAAGTAAATATTCATTAAGTATCTATTATGTGCCAGGTACTCTGAACCAGTGCTGAGGAACCACAATTAACAAAATCAATAACATTTTTTCTGTTGAGGAGCTGACATTCTCATCTATTTCTCACCCATCAAAAAGCAAACAATCAAGATGCTAATCACATTTAGCACATGGAAATACTGTAGCTTAGAGATATTAAATACCTTGATTAATGTTATATATCAAAGCCTTGTATTTTTCTACTACACACATTGCCTTAGTTGAATAAGTAAATAATAAAAGAGTGGTGGGAGAAAATTAAGGTGGTAAACAAATCTTATGAGGACAGTCTTCAAAATATTCAGAGTAAAGACATCTGTAAACTGGTGGTGTCAGACCTTAAAATAAATATTTTTAAAATTAAATTATTTAAAATGGAAAACTTACAACTGACATCACAGAAAGACAAAGACTAATACAATTATATATCAATAAAATGAACAACCTAGAAAAACTCACCAGATCCTAAAATGTACGATTTCCTATGACTTAATCAAGAAGAAATAGAAAACACGAACAAATCAGTAATGAAACTGAATCAGTAACTTTAAAAATTTCCAACACACAAGTCCAGGACAGGCAGTCTCACAGGTGAATTCTACCAAATATTTAGAGTGGAGTTAATACCTATCCTTCTCAAACTATACTAAACCATTGCAGAGGAAGGAAGAGTTCCTAATTCATTCTACAAGGCCAGAATCACTTGGATATCCAATCCAGACAAAAATATTTGAAAAAAAAATTATAGTCCAATACCACTGATGAACATAGATTCAAGAATTCCTAAGGAAACATTAGAAAACTAAATTCAATGATACATTAAAAGGATCATCCACCATAATCAAGTGGTATTTATCCCAGGGATGCAACAATGTTTCAATATCTGCAAATCAACCAATGTGATACATCACATTAAAAATTGAAGAACAAAAATTATATGATTGTCTCAATAGATTTGGAAAAAGCTTTTGACAAAATTCAACATTTATTTGTGATTTAAAAAAAAAAAGTCTCAGCTAAATGGATATAGAGGGAATATACCTCAACATAATAACGATCATGTATGACAGACCCATGGTTAACACTGTATTCAATGGTGAAAGGCTGAAAGAGTTTCCAGTAAGATCAGAAACAAGCCAAGGACGCCCACTTTCGCCACTTTTATTTAATATGGTATCTAATAACACATTGTTGTTGTCCTGGCAACAACAATCAGACAAAAAGTAGAGAAAGAAACAGAAATATCAACTACAAATTGGCACTTGGCGTTTACCTCTACAAGGGTCAAGTCATAAGCTTCTGTGACCACTGACATTCAACATATGCTGAAAGGAGAGGGTGGAGATCACTGCCTTGGAAAAAGCTGACAGAAGAGAATTCAGATAGATATTTTCAGGATAAGATTTCATGAGCCCAATTCTTATATCTCCTCATATCTAGAAAAGTACTAAAATCTTTAACGGTGATGTCCATTTCTAGGGATTAGCAGTAACTGTCATAAGACAAGCACCAGACTTCTGCAAAAAAAACTATGTGCTTAATTTCATGTGTTTCCCCTTTACCAAAACCACATACACTGACCTACCCCTTACCTTTCTGGAGCAGTTTCTCAGAGCTATCTGAAATGCTGTCTCTTAGGCTATAGTCCCAATTTTGTCCCAAATAAAACTTGACTCACAACTAACACATTGTGTGTTTTTTCAGTTGACAAAAGAATTCCAAATTGAAAAAGAAGAAGAAAAACTGTCACTGTTTGCAGATGACATGGTACTTTATATAGAAAACCTTAACGAGGCTACAAAACAATTAGACCTTATCAATGAACACAGAAAAAGTTGTAGAATACAAGATTTATATATGTGAATCTGTTGCATTTCTATATGCAAAGAGCAAAACTATTAGAAAGAGAAATTAACAAAATAATTCTATTTATAGCTCCATCAAAAAGGACAAAATACAGAGGAATAAATCTGAGGCAGAAGAAATTTGTACTTGGAAAACTATGAGACACTGATGTAAGGAACTGAAGATGACACAAACTATATAAAGATATATCCTGCTTGTGATTTGGAAAAATTAATATTATTATGATCATACTTTCCAAGGCAACCTAAAGATTCAAGAAATCTCTATCAAAATACAAATGGCATTTTTCACAGAACTTGAACAAATAAGTGTAAAATTTGTATGGAAGCACAAAAGCCCTTCAACTGCCAAACCAATCTTCAGTAAGAAGGATAAAGCTGGACGTATCATGCATGCTAACTTCAAATTATACTACAGAGCTACAATAATCTAAAAAATATGGTACTAGGACAAAAGCAGACACATAGATCAATGGAACAGAATAGAGGGCCCAGGGCTAAATCTGAAATTATGTAGCCAATTAACCTACAAGAAAGGAGGCAAATATATGCAATGAGGAAAAGACAGTCTCCCCCACAAATGGTTTGGGGAAAACTGGACAGCTACATGCTGTCAAAATCTAGCTAGACCACTTTCTCACACCACATACAAAAATAAACTAAAATGGATTAAAGACTCAAACATAAAACATGAAATCTTAAAACTCCTAGATTAAAAAACACAAGCAGCATGCTGTTTGACATTGGCCTTAGCAATATTTGCTTTTTGGCTCTGTCTCCTCAGGCAAATGAAACAAAAACAAAAATAAATAGGACTCCATCAAACAAAAAGTCTTTTGAACAGCAAAGGAAAATAACAGCAAAACCTAAAGGCCATCTGTGCTTAGTTTGTCACGTCCGACTTAGTCAGTCGTGTTCGACTCTTTGCGACCCCATGGACGGCAGCCCGCCAGGCTCCTCTGTTCATGGGGATTCTCCAGGAAAGAATACTGGAGTGGGTTGCCATGCCCTGCTCCAGGGGATCTTCCCAACCCAGGGATCGAACTCAGGTCTCCCATAGTCCAGGTGGATTCTTTACCAACTGAGCCACCAGGGAAGTCCAAAGGTCATCTACTGAATGGGAAAAGATATATGCAAATGACATATCTGATACAGGGTTAAAATCCAATTGTACAAAGAATGTGTACAATTCAATATCAAACAGACAAACTGATTTAAAAAATGGGTAGAGGAACTGAATAGACATTTTTTTTTTTCCAAAGAAGACATACAGATGGCCAACAGGTACATGAAAAGATCCTCAATATCACAATCATCAGGGAAATGCAAATCAAAGCCATGATGACATATTAACTCACACCTATCAAAATGGCTATCGTCAAAAAGCAAGTGTTGGTGAGGATGTAAAGTAAAGGTGACGCTAGTGCGCTGTTTGATGGGTATACAAGTTTGGTGCAGCCACTATGGGAAACAATACAGAGATTTCTAAAAAAAATTAAAAATAGAACTACCATATGACTTGGCAATTCTACTCCTATGCATTTATCAGAAGAAAACAAAAACACTAATTCAAAAAGATATATGCACACCTATATTCATCGCAGCACTATTTATAATAGCTAAGATATGGAAACAGCCTACTGTTAGTCACTCAGTCGTGTCTGACTCTTTGTGGCCCCATGAACTATAGCCCACCAGGCTCCTCTGTCCATGGAATTCTCCAGGCAAGAATGCTGTAGTGGGTTGGCATTTCCTTCTCCAAAGTGTCCATCAATAGATAAATGGATAAAGAAGATATGATAAATATATATATATATATAGACACAATGTAATATTGCTCAGACATAAAAAATAATGAAATTTTGCCATTTGTGACAACATGCACGGATCTAGAGTGTATTATGCTAAATAATGTAAGTCAGACAGAGAAAAATGAATACTGAATGATTTCACTGATATATGGTATCTGAAAAATAAATGAATAAGCATAACAAAACAGAAACACTCATTAATATACAGAACAAAACAGGTGGTTGCCAGAGGGGAAGGGACTGAAGGAGATGAAATAGGTTAGGTAGATTAAGAGACAAACTTCCAGTTACAAAATGAAATACATGATGTGGGGAATATAACCAAAATAATGTAATATTTTGCATGGTAACTAAACTTAGCATGACTATAATTTATAATGCGTAGAATAGAAATATTGAATCACTATTTATATACCAGGAATTCACATAATGTTGACGGTCAAAAAGTACAAACTTCCAGTTATAAGATAAATACCTACTAAGAGGTGTAATATACAATGTGGTTGATATAATTAACATTGCTATATGTTTTAAACATAAAAGTTGTTTAGAGAGAAAATCCTGAGTTTTCATCACTAGAAAAAAACTTTCTCCTTAATTTCATATCTGTATAAGATGATGGGTGTTTAAACTTATTGTGATAATTATTTCCTGATGTATGTAAGTTAAATTATTATGATGTACACAAACTTACACAGTGCTATATATCAATTAGAAGGAAAAAAGTGAAAAAGTAAAATTATTTATATTAAATTTTCATTGCCTCAATACAATTATGATAACCCTAATAAAGATAAAAATGAGAAAATCTTTACAGATTTGAATATGTAGTTGCATTATTCAAGGCGGGAGTGCCTCGAGCTTTCATCAAGTCCCCAAAGCTTGTTCATTGAACTGGTCTAGAACCATCACTTTCAGTTCAGTTTTCAGTTGCTCAGTCACGTCCAATTCTTTGCGACCCCATGAACCACAGAACGCCAGGCCTCCCTGTCCATCACCAACTCCCGTAGCCTACCCAAACTCATCTCCATTGAGTCGGTGATGCCATCCAACCATCTCATCCTCTGTCATCCCCTTCTCCTCCTGCCCTCAATCTTTCCCAGCATCAGGGTCTTTTCAAATGAGTCAACTCTTTGCATCAGGCGGCCAAAGTATTGGGAGTTTCAGCTTCAACATCAGTCCTTCCAATGAACACCCAGGACTGATGGACATCAGTAGGATGTAGGATGGACTGGTTGGATCTCCCTGCAGTCCAAGGGACTCTCAAGAGCCTTCTCCAACACCACAGTTTAGAAATTACATATACCTCTAATGGGTGCTTTCTGGTAGATTTCAATGTAAAAAGGTGCATTAAAGAAGAACAAATTGAGAGTAGTATTTGTTCTTCTTTAATACACTTTGAAAGCTCCCTTTAGAGGTATATGTAACTTCTAAGGTGATGGTTCTAGACAAATTGAATGATGAAGCTTCAACACTACTCTCTCTATTCTTCCCACCTCTCCTATACCAGTGTCCACAAGTCTTTTCTCTATGTCTGCATCTCCATTGCTGCCCTGCAAATAAGGCCATCCTTACTCTTTGATGTGCCAGAAGGCTGTCTAAATTGAATATTGGCAGTATGAAATATTATCACCAGAGAAACTAAAGATATTTTATATCATTCACTGATTGGATTTGTTAAGCTGTAGGTTTTTTCTTTTGATGTTTACTATACAGTTTAACCATCTTCACTTGAAAAAATGCTACAATCATCTTCTTAAAACACTGTAAACATAAACAGGTTTTGACAATAAAAGCAAAACAAACAAAAATACAACAAAAAATTTAAAGAAAATATTTGATACCACAAGTAAAGAACAGATACCAAAAAAGTAGCAGAGACTTTAAAGAATACCATCAAGAAGTTCCTAAGTTCCTAAATGAATTGAAGTGAGAGCAAATTGACAAGGACAAATACAAAAAAGGTTTCACTTATATTCCATTAAGAGCAAGGAAGTTCCACGTTGGCTATTGTCCAGGTCCTATTATATCAGTAGTGACAGATAACAAGTAGAGAACAGACCTGGTAAAGGCTGATGATTTCTTTCTGCCTTGGTTATCAGAGGAAGATGATCTTCAGATAGGAAAGCTGAGACAAATGCTTGTAAGAGGAAATCTAAGCCTGCGATCCAAAAGAATTTCTGTCTCAACTACATCTGTCTCTTAGCTTTCATGTATTACTTATTTAGAATTTTAAGGAAACTTAGTGTGAATTCATCAGTCTAATTTGGATATCCTTATGGAATCATGGGGCTTCTCTGGTGGCTCAGACAGTAAATAACCCACCAGCAATGTAGGAGACCTGGGTTCGATCCCTGGGTCTGGAAAAATTCCCCAGAGGAGGGAATGGCTACCCACTCTAGTATTCTTACCTGGAGAATTCCATGGACAGAGGAGCCTGGTGGGCTGTAGTCCATAAGGTCATAGAGTTGGACATTACTGAGTGGCTAACACATACACAACGGAATCATGAAGACTTCCCAGGTGGCACAGTGGTAAAGAATCCACCTTCCTATGCAGGAGACACAGGAGACTCAGGTTCCATCCCTGGGTGGGGAAGATCCCTTGAAATAGGCAATTGCAATCTACTCCAGTATTCTTGCTTGGACAATTTCATTAATAGAGGAGCCTGGCAGGCTACAGTTCATGGGGTCACAAAGAGCTGGACATGACTGAGCAACTGAGCGCGCGCGCACACACACACACACACACACACACATGGAATCATGAAGATGTGAAAGTTTGGGAGACTTGAGGTGGACAAACTTAGCTCTGCTCTTTCAAAGCAGGTCAGAGAACTTG
The DNA here is from genome assembly GCA_024291935.2 of Okapia johnstoni. Taxonomy (NCBI): domain Eukaryota; kingdom Metazoa; phylum Chordata; class Mammalia; order Artiodactyla; family Giraffidae; genus Okapia; species Okapia johnstoni. The sequence goes on from CM044309.1 coordinate 8,884,375, forward strand.
ACTCCAGTCAAGAGTCTAGGATGTGCTATTTAAAAATGTATCTTGTGAGCACTTAAAGGGAAGGCAACATTGTACAATAAGAACCTATATCAGGTTTATTTTCTTTTAAGCTAATGTTTCTCAAATAAAAGATTATGGAAATACAGTAATCATATCTCATACCATAATGTGTTTAATAAGTTCCTTATCTGGGAACACTTGTTTTTTTTTCCTAGAGCAAAGTACAGTATGACCTTACAGATGTTAAATATGAAAACTGGCAAACTCAATAGAAGTGGCATTGTTTATACAAATATGTGTTACTGACAGCAAAGAGATTTAGAAGCTGAATAAGCATGGTTTAAAGACTGGCTCTAAAATGAGACATTTTTATTTTGAAAACTTAGATTCATTACTTCCAGATCACAACCTTGAAAAATCACTTCACTTTTCTAAGCCTCAGTTTCAGTGAAAAATGGGGATAACAATATGGTTTACCTCCTGGGGTTCTGTAAGGATCAAAGAAAATGATACACATGAAGTGCCTACCAGTAGACTTCACTGGCACAGTGCTCAGTAAACGGTAGCTCTTATTGTTACTATTACAACTAGCTAATAAAAGGTTCTAGTTTTGGTAGTCGTAAGCCAAAGCAATGCTTAAGGAAAAGGGGCCAATATAACAACATGACAAATTTAAAAAACCGTTAAAGATATTATCATATGAGGAATAGTAGTATTAAGTCCTAATCTTCTCACGTTAATATAATGCCTCATTCAATTGTTATTAGTAATCATTAATGTTAATTTTATTTCAGAGTGAGCTCTTCCAAGGTACCCAGAGAACTGTGAAGTCACAAAAACATGTGAAATAACAGTATTGATGTACATATAAATAGTTCATTGAAAGCAACTGAAAAGGTAACCACTGTAATTTGCATACTTGTAAACTTGTCATATATTTTCTACATATAAACATATATGTGTATATATATGTTTATATATTTTCACGTCTGGTTATTCAGAATATGAGAACGATACCTCCTTCCCAGTGACTCTATGCCATACCCATCCCTCAGAGCGGCTTTGTCAAGCACAGTGTTCTCAACAGGACAGGAATTAGCGTGCTCACTTCTTAATTTCAGAGTATGCTAGGTATTCAGGAAGTTGCTAACTAAATGGCATTTTCCTAGTGACTATTACTGTGCCATTATAATATCAGCACATTTATTGAATCTCAGCTATCTGAGGCCAGTGCAGGAAAAGATGAATCAGACATGTGGCCAGCCTACAGGGCGATGATAGAATATATGATGAACACTAAAGCTTGCTGGGCTGTGGTCAGCACCTAATTGAAGCTGAGATGCTCTGGGGAGGAAGGGTCAGCCTGTTTCAGTTGAGTCTGAAAGGACTAGTACTACAGATCTGATAGTTAGTTGATGGTGAAAGCAGAAAAAGAATCCAGAAAGCAAGGACAGTGTGGCCAAAGAGCAGAGAAGAAAAACATAGGTGTGAGCATTGGGGAATGAATGAGTTCCATTCAATTTAATTAGATTGGAACCAGAGACTCATTAAAGACAGAGGTGTGCTGAGAGGATCACAAATGGATCTCTGAGGAACACTGGCGTTTTAAGGGCAGAGAGAGAAAAGGGAGGCTGCAAAGGATCAGAAGTGAAAGAGTAGCCTAGGGGGTGACTGAATACAGTGACGGTTTAGAAGTGCTGGGGAGAGGACATGGCGTCAGGTCACAATTTTAAGTAGACTAGTTAGGGTCGGCCTCATTGAGAAGGTGTCATTTGAGCAAAGATTAGAGATGAAGGAAAAAGTCAAATAGACGTAAGTCAGTGCAAAGGCCCGCCGGTCGAAGTGTGTTTGGTCAAATCAAGAAGAGCCTGAATTGTGGCCCTGGTAGAGCAAGTTGAGTGAAGAGACACTCCGTTTCCAAGCCCCTGACCTTCTTTTTCTCCACAGCACTTCTCATCACCTGGCATTTCATGTTTATATGTTTGTACATGTTTTTCACTTGTTCATTTTCTATTTCTGCTCACCTACTCCTCCAGAATATGAGCTCTATCTGGACCTAGATTTTATTATTTTTGGCTCACTGCTATATTTTCAGTTGCTAAAAAGTGCCTTACTTCTAGTAGAAATGTAGTATTTGTTGAACCAATGAATAAGAATACAGCAATATGGTAGGCCTGTATATGTCTACATTTGTGTCTCTTTTCATTAAAGACAGCAAAAATTTGGGTATTACTATAGTCACAGGCTATTGAGATCTGAGAACAAATATATTGCATATGTTATAATACGAAAGTATAAAGTCTAGAAGGCTAAAAGCAAACTAATTAATGTATAGATATTATTAGGCTATATTTATGCACAATATGATTTTGGCTATTTTTTATTCATTTTTGTATTTTTCCTATAATTATTTATATTTATATATATAGATATGGATATCTATATATATATAGAATATATACATATATATTCTAAGCCTGTGATATTTGCTGAATTAACTTGAACTTTTGAAATAGAGAGAGGAGGTCTGTGTATATTAAAGCCTTGCTTTGGGATCTCGTTATAATTTTTGGTTCGGTGGATTATAATTGTAGTATACCTCCACAAGCCACAATTTAATGAACCTAGAGCTTCATTTCTAGCACCAAAGAGAATTGGCAAACCTGGAGCTCGATAATGCTGTTTTGTTTCATTAAATGTTCTCACTGCCTGCGTGGAAATAAATGTGAGTCGTCCCTGACAGATGATAAAAGGCAGCAGACATCATTAGTGTCCATCACATGACTCCTGACACCTACTGGAGAGAAGGCTTCTGTTTGCTCATGATCAGAGGTAAAATCTTCCTACAGATTGATTTGAAATTACTTCTTAACTTCAGTGTTCAGATCTGGCCATGAAGCCAAGAGTGGCTTCCTATTCCAACCTTAAAAACCTTCTTCTGAGGTTTTAAATCATTTCAGCTCTGTATTTCAGGAAGTTTCAAGGGGCAACCATGCTCACAAAGGAAAAGGGCTCCGTGGAATGCTTTATTAGAATTTCAAAAAAGTGCCATCTCTTGAACTGCTCATTACTAGGAACAACCTGATGCCAAGCAATTTATGATTATTAAAACATATAATTTGCATTTAAATTAAATGAATTAATAGAGATTATAATAATGTTATATTCTCTTATTGTTTGCTGCTGTAATTTTTACATGTTAAAATGAACAAAATTTATAGCTTTCCATTTATTTTTTACAGAGAAATTATTGAAAAAAGTATGAATTGGAGAAACTACTTAGTCTCTATTATTTCCATCTTTTTCATGAGAATAGGTTCTTATATTTGTGTTTCTTTTAAAACATGGCTTCTTTTAAAGAAATTCTTAAGATATTTCTCAGTATTTATCTAAGACATCTTTTTAAAAAGATGTATAGGGAACCCAAACATTTTGCTTAGAATTTCTTATATTAATGTTTTCTCATATTGATAAATGATAGTTGCAATAACTAAACAGCTAATAGAGAAACTATTATGTGTATGAAAAGTATACCAGGTACTACGATGAATATCAAAATTACAAGATCTTCCCCCTCAAATTATGGAGTCCATATAAGAGTATACAGTTAGAAGACACAAAAACATTTTAAAATTCAAAATATAATAAGGCCTATAGAAACCAAATCAAAGGTGGCTTTGTACATTTACCTAGAAAATGAGCAATTCCAAGATTTATTTAAAAACCGTGGGAATTGAGATAATGATATCCTCCTGAACTGAAATCTCTCAAGTCCTCCACACAATGATAATATCAAAATAAGAGTGCAAATACAATCACAAATGGCTCGTGTGTTGAGCCTTATTGGAAGCAGAAAACACAAAAATCAAGTTGCCTGTAAATAGAAACACAAATACCACATTCCAACAGGCATCTTATGACTACTGTAAGAGACAGCCCTAGTGATACAGCAGTTAAGAATCTGCCTTGCAATACAGGGGATGAGGGTTGATCCCTGGTCAGGGAACCAAGATTTCACATACTATGGAGTAACTAAGACTGCAAACCTCAACTACTGAGCCTGCACACTACAACCAGAGAGTCTGCGCACCACAATGAAAGATCTCACATGCTACAGCTAAGATCCAATGCAGTCAAATAAATAAATAAATATTTTAAAAAAGACTCCTGTAAACCTCTGGGTTCAAAAATTAGGAAGCTTCAGTTCAGTTGCTCAGTTGTGTCCGACTCTTTACTTCCCCATGGACTGCAGCACTCCAGGCTTCCCTGTCCGTCACCAACTTCAGGAGCTTGCTCAAACCCATGTCCATCGAGTCAGTGATGCCATCCAACCATCTCATCCTTTGTCATCCCCTTCTCTTCCTGTTTTCAATCTTTCCCAGCATCAGGATCTTTTCCAATGAGTCAGTTCTTCTCATCAGGTGGCCAAAATATTGGGGTTTCAGCATCACTATCAGTCCTTCCAATGAATATTCAGGACTGATTTCCTTCAGGATTGCTTAAAACACACCGTTTTAATGACATACCATTTAAAATTTTTAAAGTGGAGCACATCAACAAGTCATGGACCCCAGAGAAAGGAAATAATACTAAATGCCAACATTTGAGGTCTGGTATTTGGCACTTCACAGTACCAGCTGTAGGAGCAAGGTTTGAAAATGAGTAATGCTGAAGAAGTTAGCAGCGTCAAAAGAGCATAGCTTCCTATAAAGAATCATAAAAGTAGAGAAAAGATTATGCTCTTGAGGAAGTAGCAGAAATGAGAAAGAAGGTAAAAGAAAAACTGAGGATCTTTTCAGAAATGAAAAAGAAATAAGGCATGCCAATCCTGCCTGTCTCCCCTACCACTGAGAGCATTCATTAAAGAAACTGTCTTCAGCAGGTTGTTGTAAAGAGATAATCTTGGACTATAGATGCAACCCCTAAAATGACTAGAAACAGAGAAAAAATCAAGCCAACTACATACAAAGCTAATGGAAGAATAAAACAGAAAATTCAAATCAAAACACTTCAGCTGAAGAATTGTTCCATACCAAAAAAAAAAAAAAAAACCCACAAATCAGAAGAATGCTAACACAATTTTAACTGAACTAAAAATCCTCAAATAAACATTTGGAAATTAGTTGTAGATAGGTAGATAGATATGCAGATGTAAATGTAGATACAGATATAAACTAGAAATAGAAAATTAAAAGCTTTACTGAGACTTTGAAGAAAATCAGGAAAACCAAGAAGATAAAAGTGAAATAAAGTAGTAAGTAAAAGGGTCAAGGAGAATATGGTGAAATGGAAGACGTGAAAAGAGAATTCAAAATACATATAGTTGAAGTCTCTGAAGAAGGAAAACAAAACATTCTATAACTGACGTGAAAGTATAATTGAAGAAAACTTTCAGAACAAAGAAAATATTATTTTACATATTTAAAGGGCCCACTGTGTGCCTTAAAAAAAAAAAAAGAGAGAGAGACATATCCTAGAAAAACAATTAGAATCCAGGGTATACAGACAATTATATCAAGTTCCTTGCCCATAGCGGGGGAATTGGGAAAGACTGGCATTAAGCTTTTCAAGGGTAGCAACAACAACAAAAGCAAAGCGATGTTGGGGCAACATTTGTAAGAAATTGAAGGAAAAAAATTGCAAGTCAAGTATTTTATAATCACCATATTGCCCCAAGTATAAAAGCAATAGAAAAAAAGAAAACTTAAAAGGTTCATGGATCCAGGGAATACTTTACAGATGAGCTCTTCATTAGTTGGCTGAGCTTCATTCAACTAGGAGATACCCTGGAAAATTCTGGCAAAAGAACTGATGATAAGCATTTCATATATTTTTAATTATAGAGTTAAAGTTAAGTGTAAAATATCAAAAAGGGTAGTGGCATGAGTAGAAGAATATGCTCTAGAAAAATAGAAAGAAAACAACTAGAGATGGATGAAGAGAAAGACAAAGGAGAAAGCAGTCTAAGATTATTGACTGCTTTATAGGTAACAGACAAAGGTCAAGAATATCAGGTAAGCTTGACAATCCACTGAGTAACAGATTATTTGTGAAAATGTATATTAAGTATATTAAAAACATGTAAGTGAAATCTCTAAATAAAAATATCAGTGTTCAAAAATACCAAACAAATTTTTTAGAAGACACATCAAATATAGAAATGTATACATAACAATACATTTGATGACTGTAAAATAAAATTATAAAATTATTTGCAGAATTGATAATACTATTGAAAAGCATGAATGGGTTTCACTCAGCTATTACCAAAAAAGTTCCAAATCGGCTCATAAAACAAATCTGAACTCTACGATTGTAATTCTATGTAAAGGGCACACCTAACATACAGTGATTCAGAAAGCTGAAATTACAGCTATAGAAAGAACATACCAAAAAAATTAAGTCTGCAAGAATTGTGACATTTTTATAAAAAACTGCAGAACTCAGATATAAAAGCATCAGAGACATTCTATAATGCTACAAGTCAAAACTCATAATCAAGATTTAATAACTTTGAGTATCAATACACCAAATAACAAGACACCAGATAAGAGAGCAACCCTGCTCAAAAAGCAACAACAGAAATACAAGGTTGCCCTAGTCTAACTGATGGGTCAACAAGTGGTCACATATGCTTGATGACCTCCTCCAGTAATAACTATGGCAGGAGGAGGTCCTACTGGGATAGACTTGCATATAGGGTAGAGTATACATCTAGGCATCCTCCTATGCACAGGACAGGGCCCCCAACAGAATTATCTGGCCCAAACTGTCAACGGTGCCAACACAGAGAAACCCTGCTCTAGGGAATGGGGTGTAGTATTCATTCATTCAGAAATACTGACTGTGGCAAAAAGCATGGGTCTAGAGGCACTCTTGGCATTTGAGATACAGCAATAAAACAGGATCCTCACTGAAAGACCTCCGAGTCCAGTTGGAAATTATACAAATGAATAATTGTCATGGAATAAATTCTCTAAAAGACAGAGAATCATCACCTCACCTAGCCTTGAGATGGAAGGGTTGGGGACTGGAAGGGGAAAGGCCAGGAAAATCGGGGAACAGAGAGGTCTTCAAGGATAGATAGGCATTTTCCAAGATTAAATATAAGGAAATGGTTCTAGGCAGAGGAAAGAAAGAAGGTGACAATGAGTACAAAGGTACATTAACAAATGACCTTCTCACTCCATCTACCTCATGCCCTCTGTGTTCCAGCCACTCTTGGCTGCAATAGGCCAAGCACTAGTATGTCTTTATACTCTTTTATTGGTTTTCTCTCACTTTAGAATACACTTTTCACTCTTTCTGTTTGATGAAACCATCACTATCTCCATCTCTCAAGATTATACATCATGAAAGCAAGAGTATTGTTTCTGTTTGTTTTTGCTTTTTAATGTTTATGGATATGTTACAAGCACAAAAACAATGCTGGCATGTAGCAAACATTCAATTCATTGTTTTCAAATGAACAAGTGAATAAACTCCAAATTGTTACCAAGTCTAAGCTTATACTGCTTGCCACATGACAGGCCAATAATGGAGAGTCAAGTTGTTGGGGCAAGGAATAACAACTTTATCTGGAAAGCCAGCAAACCAAGAAGACAGTGGGCTTGTGCCTCAAAGAACCATATTGCCTGAGTTAGAATTCAGGCTTCTTTTATAATAAAAGGGGAAGGAATAAAGTGCAGTATTTCCTGATTTTTCATCAGCCTCCAGAAGTGATGTGTTAATTTCTTCTTCTCTCTAGTCATTCACAGATGGGTCTGGTCAAGATGTTTCTTGTTGAGCTAAAATCTTTCCACTCAGTCGTGTCCAACTCTTTGTGACCCTATGGACTGTAGCCCACCAGGCTCTTCCGTCCATGGAGTTCTCCAGGCAAGAATACTGGAGCAGGTTGCCATTTCCTTCTCCAAGGGATCTTCCCAACCCAGGGACTGAACCCGGGTCTCCTGCATTGCAGGCAGACTCTTTACCATCTGAGCTACCAGGGAAGCTATGAGCGAAACAAAGGTTAATTTAGCTTAACACTCATTACCTGGGAGGCAGGATTCCCAAAGATGAGCCATTATGTATAAGTTAAGCTTATAGGCAATATCTCTAGTTATTAACTTGTAATAGGATACAAAAGGTTCTTCCCTATTACAATATCAGTTCTTTTCTGAAATACTCTTTAATTCTTGCTAAATATTCTTCCAACACACTCAAACACATTTACAACCCAGAGACATGTTCGTGCTCAGTTGCTTCCGTCATGTCTGACTCTTTCCAACCCCAGGAACCGCAGTCCCCCAGGCTCCTCCAGGGGATTTTCCAACCCAGGGATCCAACGTGCATCTCCTGTGTCTCCTGCATTGCAGGCAGGTTCTTAACTACTGATCCACCAGGGAAGCCCAAGACATATATACATTCAAACAAAAGAGAACTACATCACAATCACTTGTAATCCTTTATAACTCTTTTGACCTCTCTCCATGTCAGTTAAATATAAATACATGCTATTTTAGTGAATCCATCACATTTTATTTTATAGATGTAACAAGACATTTAAAAAGACTCCTATATTGGACATTTACATAGCTCTCATTTTTCTTTTCTTTGGTTTTTTGACATTATGAAGAATGCTTATAAAGTATACATGAAATTTAAGACTTTTAAAGTACACTGCAAAAGTCCCTTCCAGAAAGTGTGTGAGATTACTATTCCCCCAAGCGGTATATTAAAGAGACTGTTTCTTCACATCTTTAATTAACACTGGGTATTGGCTTACGTGTTAGATTTTAATTTAAAGTGTTATAAACCAACAGTATTTCCTTTATGGCTTCTGACTCATGAATCAATGCCCAGAAATAATTTCCCTACTAAGAGCATCTAAAAATATCTAAAATTTCTTCTAATACTTTTTATCATTTCATTTTCATACAGAAATCAAATTCCATCAGAAATTAATCTTGTTTTAAGTCATGGTTTAGGCATCTTTTAATTTCCAGATGGATATTCAGTTAGTTCATTTCATAAATAACTTATCTATCCTCATGACTTATAGGAAACATTAAATGAATATTCATATTTTATCTATTTCTGGAAATTACACTTTTTCTATTGGTTTGTCTACTTTTCCTTGACAATGATATTATTTTATGTATTATAACTTTATAATGCACTTTAATATCTGATGGGTTAAGGTTATCTTTTCTATTTCCAGAGCAGAAGACTATTTTTATTAATTCCTTTTTTAAAGTTTTATTATGTCACCCTGTAACATTCTTTTATCCAGTGAATTCTCTTCATACTTTTGCTGATTTTCATCTAGATAATTCTATAGTTTTGACTGCAACTGTAAAAGATATTTTTATGCTATTACATTAGCTAATTATTGTATAGATAGATAAGCTATTGATTTCACAAATATTTTTCTAAAAGAGCATGCTACATAAATCTTAATATTTTCTTAGTTTTCTAGTCAATCATATAATATGCAAATATTATACTTCCCCCCACATTTACTACTTATTCCTGTTGTTTTTAAAATCTGACTGGCTGTCACTCTCAGAATAACTTAAAATAGTGTAAAAGCATAAAACTTTCATGATTTTAATAATATGAAGCATGATAACATAATTCTCATTTCAGTACTGAAAAGAACAAAGATTGCAATGGATTGAGTCATATCACATATGTAAAATCTATGCCTTTATAATGATAATGAAAAAACAACAGGAACAACAATGGCACATCTTCACTGGCCACAGTGAAGAGTACTAAGTCATCACTCTGAAGTTTGGATTTCTTTAAGCTAACCAAATAATTGGTAAAAATTGTTTTTAATAATTTCACTTAACATATGCTAAAGGAATGATGGAAAATCACCAGTTTGAAATGCCTAATGTGATTAATAACCTAGCAAACAATTATGAATGGATTAAAAAGCTTCAGGTAAAACCTTGATGTAAACCCTTATTTTGGAAGGAGTCAGGTTACTAGCACATGAATCCAGTGGCAAATTTCAGCATTGCCATAAGTGGGACAAGCAGATATCACGTGTTTCATTAGGAATTATGAAGTACCCTTGCTTTAAAAACAAACGACAACAAAATTGTCTGGATCTAATCTAACTTAAAGCTTAACTTCTATTTTACAGAAAATAGGAAAAATAGAAGGAAAAAATGAATAATAAAATGAAAAAGATCAAATCTAGAAAGCTGAACATTCAAAAGGACCAATAATTTGGTTTTTTCAACAATCAATGGCATGAAAGAGTGGTTTGCTGCTGAATAGAGTTGACTCCTGAACAACGTGGGTTTGAACTGCAGGCGCCCACTTACATGCGGATATTTTTCAATAGTAAATACTACTACACGGTCTACGGTTGGCTGAATCTTCAGATGTGGAGGAACCAAGAATATGGAGGGCTGACGATAAGTTAAGAGGCAGATCAGTTCGCATATTGTTCGAGGGTCAACTTTAAAAGAATTTAAGCGACATACAAAGGTAGTACAGATCTTGATTCACAACCTATGTTAAAAAGATATCTTAGAGACAATTAAGGACATTTGACTCTTGCCTTAGTATTAAGTGATATGAGGAACTAATTATTTAATTTGATTAGCTTCTTAGTAACTAAAGAAAAAAAATACCTAACAGAAAACAAAAACAAAATACAAAAATACTTTCAGGAATGCATACTGAGATATTTGCAGGTAAAAATGTCAACTTTAAAATACCTCAGGTTACAGAAAATGGGTGGAGTATATAAAAAGAGTGGCAAACACTGGTTGAAACTAGGTGACGGGTGGATTGAGGTTCACTGTACTCTTCTCTCTAGTTTGTGCAACGCATGCATTTAGTGACAGATAAAGAAAGCAGGTAAGAAGAAAGACAACAGAAAAAAAAAAGGCAGGAGGGTCAGTGATATTTCTAAGTGAAATGGCAGATATGTAGAGGCAGCTAATACAGTATGCACCAAGCTGAGTGCGACAGAGTACAAGGGAGGTTCATACAAACAGAGAAGGAATGTTCAAGATTGCTAGGAATTTAGAACTGAGGCAGATAGGGGAGACGGTAAAGAGGATAAGTGAATAAGAGAACTAAAATAAGATGCCGGGAAGGGCACTCACTATCTTGATCACAGATGTGTAGGAGCTAGTGTAATAAGTAAGTTTTTAATGTCTGGGTTCTTTCTCTTTGGTCCACCAACTCCTCTCACCTGTTGTTTTTTGTACAGCATACTGATATGGGCTAAGACTATGACCTCCATCATTGGTCATTATACCAAGAGTTATATTTGGTCATGTTTTATTTATAAAGCTTTCTTTTTAAAAAACTGCTGCAATTTAAGGGAGTTTTAAAAATGCCTTTACCCTCACTTTATAAATATGAGAATAGGAAAAAAAGAAAAACCTCTGAATTTTGTATTATCCTAGGATGTACAGAGAAGACAAGCCAGTGAAGACCTGCCTTGTCACATTCAATAGAGCAACTGCAGAAGCAATTTGTTACAAGCAGATGGATATTTGAACACTGAAAAGGATGATAAACTAGAACAAAATTAGATATTGAAATCAATTTCTTTTAGGCTTACCATGAAACTTCAAATTTACACAAACAATTGTATTTGAAGAAGACAGAAAAAAAATGCCAAACTAAGAAGGGTGCCCATGAAAACAGAACATTACACATGCTATAGCCTTTATAGCCACCATTTACTTGGTTGGTCCAAATATTTATAGTTCATTGTTATGACTGCCAAAACTGGCAACCACAAGGATTGTTGTCTCAATTAGGACAGTAAACAGATTGTCTCTTTTTTTAATGAAAAAATCTAAAATGTAATACTTCACAGTTTAACATGTTTATTCATCTAAACGAGCTAAAAAATAATGGTGCGACATCTGTTCGAGAGGCATTGGTACCTCAAATTTTGGCTGCCTCCCCACCAATTTGGTTGTTGTTTTAAAAAATGAAGGATAGGAGGGGGTACTGTCATCAAAAAATCTTCTGGCATGTAAAGTATCTTATTTTTCTTGAAATAAGGATCGCATGTCTGTTGCTAGGGATAAAAAAATTTTTGTTTAACAGGAGGCACAATGCTAAATGTGACAGCAGTTCAATTGTTTTAAATACATTTACTGACCCACTATAGATATTTCCACACTGGTATAGTTCTTTAAGCAATGCTCCCAGTTCCCTCTATATTTACCTGTATAGCTAAAACCTATACAAAATAGCAAAGTGTCTCTGTAGGCACTGGATTCATCTGCTACAATATTTTCTGTAGGTTGAACTGATTTTAGATATGGTGTCAGTGGAACAAAATCTAGCAAGCATCCTAACCAGACTGCATCGGAGCAATTCTAATAAAAGAAGGCAGTGCTGCTAAGGGAGAAGTGGTGTGAATCTCCCCAGAGAAGCCTCAGGTAAGTGTAAAGAAGCCTAACTGTTGGTAACAAGAAAATAAAAGCTTATCTTAGATAGCCTCTGGCTCAATAACCTTATTTATAGATGAAATACATTAACATTTAAAATCTATTTAATTTCCAGAAGTTTATTTCTGAAGCTTATCTAAAGTATAACTTGATCTACTGAATTATCATGACTATGTAATTTCAGAATCTGAAAAAATAAAGCATCTCCATTTTCACATAAATATAAGCATTATAATGAAAATTTAGTTTTATTTTCAGTAAGAGTGAAGATTTAGACTAAGTTAAATTTAAAACAATGAGTATGATTTTGAACAACGCTTAAGATCAGAATAACGTATATTTGACTTCCTGGACAAGAGCAATATTTCTGTTTTACAACAGATCTAATGCTAGTTGTCTTGATCTTCAAGAAAACCAGGACTAAATGTATATGTGCCCCAATACAAGCAAAGATCATAAATGCTAAATGCTGAGTTGAAAAATATTGTGATTTTAAGTTTTATTTATTAAATGCAAATAATTTTTGACCATATATCACATGCAAAATCTGTGCCAGGCTCTGAGAAGACTAAAAGAGGTTAATTTTAACATGCATTCATTAAATATAGGCAGATCACTACACTACTGAAATTACAGAAATGAATAAGAATATATTCTCAGGACTTTGTAATCATCAGTTGAAATGGAAATATTTCTATTTTATGAAAAATTGAGAAAGAGTAGAAAATCTGCAAGCATTTTGTCACCTTAAAACAACAAACCTCATACTAGTACTAAAATAGGCTTTTAGTACATTTGTTTCAAAAAAAATTCTAGATAATATTTTTACATTTCCTCTCAGATGAATTTACATTTTCTTTATTTTGCATGCAAGATAAGATGCAGTAACCATTTCACTTCATTCACAATATTTCCTCGGTTGTATGTTAAGTCCAGCTGCATTAGTTGAAATTATTTTTTCCTGCAGAAACAGCATGTTAACAGATTCTAACATTCTGAAGAGTAATTAAATTTTTCTGGTTTTGTCTTCTGAATTACTCTGAGCAATGAATTATTGCAGGGGAAATACCCACTCCTAAAATTTGTCTGGTGCCAGTCTCAGACTTACACCAAACACCACTCACTGTTCAAAAGTGCAGTGCCCTGAAACGGTAGGCCGGATAACACCTCTCTGTCTTCAAAGATTCAAACAAGACTTCACCCTGGGATTTGTCTATAAAAAACTGCTGCTTTCTAACTAAGGAGAGTTTGAAAAATGTGAACTTCATGAAAATAGTGTTTTGTAAACATACACTGTCTCACTTTGAAGTGAAAGTGAAAGTGAAGTCGCTCAGTTGTGTCCGACTCTTTGCGACCCCATGGACTGTAGCCCACCAGGCTCCTCCGTCCATGGGATTCTCCAGGCAAGAATACTGGAGTGGGTTGCCATTTCCTTGTCTCACTTTACCTGCTATTTATTAAAATCAGAATTTAGCTCTTAGAACTTACCATAAGTCAGTCAGTCATACAAACACAACTAGCCATAGACTCAGAGTATCGGTAAAACTATGTAATGAAACTTGCCTATAATCATACTGTGTTTGGGGTAATATTCATTACTATCAAAAACAACATTTTCTCCCAAAGAATACCTCAATTGTAGAACAGGATAATAAATTATTTTTTCAGGGTAATGAATTTTCAAACATTTCTAAGGGTATAATCATGTATTTTACATACCGTAAGTTCTGTTATATCTCACTTGGATAAGTATCTAATAAACAAGTATTACATATCCTTGCATTTAAATTACCACTGAAATTAGAAATAATCTTTATTTAATATGACTGCATTTAGCACCAGATGGGATGGAAAATAACTAAATGAAAATTGTTCACGTAAATGTGATAGGAGTAAGGGAAAACAGTATTTCTTGACATGTGGCATGTCACTCAGGAAAGTAAAAGACCTATCATATCCAAAATGCCAGCTTGGATATTCCCTTGCCACCCACTTCACAAACAGACATACCACATGGCATTAAATGCTGCAACCTTTCCTAAAAATGCCACTTGGATTGGTCCACTATGGTGAGTGTATAGGAACTCTTGGTCTGTCTCTTAAGTTTGTGATTTCAAGGGGAAGAATCTAGTAAACAGCATTGGCTAAATTCTGCCCTCAGCTGTTTGATATAAAGGATCTATGAGGATACTGGATCTTCTGGCTGTTTGCACGCTGATGAAATAAATTACACTACTTGAAAAAATTCTATAGAACAAAATGCTATACAGCCACATTCAACTATCTGCAAAAGTCTCAAAGATATTTATCAAAACTTTGTTCTCTTGGTGAGTATGGAAACAATCTTAACATTTTATTTACTCTTTATAAATACACTATAAAACACCTTATGAACATGTTGCAAACTATTCATTTTCTATACATATTTATATAAGGTAGTAACTAACAACTCTGCTGCGGACACATATTTTTCCATTTTTTAAGCTTAATGTATTTGTGTGCTGTAAAAATATTTAAAAAATCCATTACCAGTAAAAAATAATGAATACATTAGTCATTATAACCCAACAAATGTAAAATACCTCGAAAAATCATATAAACAAAAAACTCTATATGCAGGTAATATAAGACATATATTTTCTTCTATTACTTACTTTTCACAAAAGAGTCTTAATTTAATTCCCAAGAGACAAAGTACAATTTTGTAAAACAAATTGTTCAGATATGAGACAACCCAAGAAAGTGTTTCTGAGTAGGTAGGACTTCTGCTATTACTGTTGTGTGAGAAAGACTGCACCATTAGATGACAGATTGTTACTCCCTAACAAGAGGGGCAGACTGATACACCAAGCCGCCAGAACAACATAATTAAAAAAGGATTCCAAGTTTATATTAGTAGAGTAATAAGTTAATTAAAATCAAGATCAACTGAACTTTCTATTTACACCAGTTCAGACAGCCCAAGAGGAAAGGAACTCTGTTTTAGAGACATATGTGACTCTTTGAGCTTCTGTCATCCAGGTGCCATTTCTGATGGAGCACATGTGCACTGAACAGTTGGCAGGGAAGGAAAAGATTACTGTAGATGTATGTGCAGATAGTCTCTCTAATGATATAAAATACGTCTGGAAACAAAGCAGGGCTTCTTTGTAAAATGAAAAATTTCCCATGACTTTTCATTCCTTCTTAGGTGCTGAATGTGACTAGAGAATGCTTCTGTAAGTGAGGACATTCTACTTATGATGTAAATGGAACAAAACAGATTTAGTAATCCGCAAGTGATGGAGTTATACACATAAATTGCCTAAGACAGCCTAAGAATTTAGGATCTGTTTCCCGTTTTATCAAAATGCACCATGAATAGGCTGCCTGTCAAAGTAGAAAGATTTATAAGGGTATCTGGTAGCACACATTATACTACATTGCTAGGTAAGGTTCTTTTCTTGATATCCTATGCAACTACTTAAAAAGATATTTCTGCAAACTGAAAATATCAGCAGAAAAAAATTCAAGATCTTGCTGTCTCAGTACTTCAGAATGTATTGGTCCCTAGAGGTGCTTTTATAAAATTATTTCCTTTTCATGCATTGATTGCTGCTCAACTAATCTTCATCTGGTTCCAGACCAGGGTCAACACCTGCAGACAGTCTGAGATAGAAGAAACCATAGAAAGCCAGGAGGAGGGCCAATATAGCTGCGAGTACAAGGCCAACTTCCTGAGGAAAGAGAGAGAAAGCAGGTTTGAAATTCATGAAATGCAACGGTTAAGGTTATCAGTTTCATGAGATTAAAAAAAAAAAAGTATAGAATGATCACATTCTTTTTGTTTAACTCTGTCATTAAGCAAAGAAACTTATTTTGTGGTTGACAATACTTATTATAATGGCAAGTACATCAGTGGGTGGGCTTCCCTGGTGGCCTGGAAAAGCCCAGGTCAGAGGAGCCTGGTGGGCTACAGCCCATGGGGTTGCAAAAGAGTCAGACACGACTGAGTGACTAAACAACATCCGTGGGTATAATAACAGAAGTATATTCACACCTGTTACTACTTTTATTTAGCTTGTGTCTTTCTAATAGTAACATTAACATTTATAATTTTAATATATTTTCATAGTTTAGATATCAAACTGTTGGATGCAAGCAGTCTAGTTTGTACCTACACAGCTTATGTTTCTCTGTATTTCTTGCTTCAATGTATTTATTGTTAGTTATAGCATTTGGACACAGATTCTTTCTAAAATGATCACTCCTTTTCTAATGGGAAGAAATAACTATAACAAGTTTCTAGATTATGTCTCTGCACTAGTGCCACCTGGGAAGACCATAAACATCCTTATTAAATATTATTTTGTTAAAACTCTTATTTTTAACTTCTAAATTCTATAGTTTACAACGTGGCAGAACAAAACCGAATACTCTTGGATCATGAAGCATGATATGATATGAAAGAATTATCACAACTATGAAGGATGGTCCTGGGTACTTCACTTAGTGATCTGATGCAGATTATATTGATTATGTTGAAATAACAGACAAGAAGTTTACCACATATACAACAGCAAAATCATACTATTTTTTAGAAAATCTATAAACCTTTTGTATTGGTATATATACATATCATGAAGGAATCTTCTCAATGTTAGCATATCACTTGGCTAAACAGAAAAAAGAACAAATAGTACCAGTACAGTATCCTAAAGGGCTTCAATATTCCCTTCTAATTTTCACTTTCATATCACACCCCTTCCTGACACTATTTTATAGAGAAACAATTTATTTGCACTTAATACAAATGTAGCTTTAATATGCCACTTAATAAACTTTAAAGACAAAAATCAATTTGGTTTATAATAAACATGTCATCTTTACCTGAATTTCAAAATTACAAGTGGACATTTTATATAGATTTTTAGCTTTATAATTACATTTTTTGAATCTGAAAACTCCAAAAATAAATATTAATGAAAATCATGGGGTTGAAAGATTTAGTGTCAACTATTTTTGTAAGATTTGATTTCTAAATCTACCTTAATGAAATCGAAACAAAACAAAAATTACTCTAACAATATAATGTCAAATTAAAGTGAATTTTTCTCTGTTGCAGTTGGAATACTTTGGCATCTCAAAAGGGCAGGGCAACATCAGACAGGTTTCATTTATTTTCTTGTATCCACAGCTGTGCTCCCAGACCCATCTGGTTACACAGCTACTAATTTTAAGAGGATGTAATAAACAAGTGACACACAACTGCAAACTCCATCTGTTCTGTAGAGTGGACAACAAAACTGTTCAACAGCAGTCGCCATTCACATTAGCTTAACACAAGAATAAAGTTTTTACTCTTGATTGGAGGCCATGATTCTCACTCTCATTGATGAACACCTCTAATTGCTACTTTTCAACTCCTTCTTATCCTTTCAAGCAACATTGTTTCACCTTCATTGTACATTTTTAGAATATCCAGAGGCATAAAAAAGAGGTTTAAGGGTAGAAAGTAGAGAACATTCATAGAATACAACTTCAGAGGATCTATTAATTCAATTAAGTCTATTCACTATACTATGGTATGCAGGTGAGGCTTAAGAAGTATTGGATGAGGAGGTACAGCAAATCATTTTTCTCAAAATGTCCCTTTTCTGTTAAAGAGATAATTACTGTGGGGACTGCATGTTTGGAAGGTTAAAACTGTGGTAAAATTTGAAAATACTGCCTTCAGAATGCTGGTTATGCTAATCATAACTTACATACCTAAGACATTTATTACTCTCCCCGCCCTTGGCCATTTTTAGCTTTAGATCAGAAATAACAAAAAAGAAAAAAAATAATAATTCCAGGTGGCTCATGTTAGCAAGATCTGGTTGACATTTGAATATGTCATTTATATAACAGATAAATCAAATTTTGATCCTTATTATTTTATTATTATTATTTTCTCAAATAAGCTTAATAAACTACTTAATAAATATAGATTATTTTTTCCTTATAAATACTAGGAAACAGGTATGTGCATTCTAAATATTCTTTTACTAATTTGCAATTCTTGAAAAGTTCCCAAATTGAACAGCAACCAAATAGCAAATATTAGTTGTGTAAATATTTTTTAGGTGGTACACTTGACTGGGTCATAAATTATTTTGTTTACATTGGTAAGAGAAAGGAACCAAAAATAGCTTCTCAATAGAAATTAATTCCACATTTTGAAGCAGTCATATTCATGTCTTATTCTGAATCATTACTGTTCCTTGAATTTTTCTGTCGCTAAACATACATTTATTAAAAAGCACTGGAAGCCCCTGAGGGTAAGGTACCCTACTGTGTAATTTTTATATCTCATATCCATGATTCCTCAATCAATACTGTTGATTTTAGATGGCAATGAAATCTGGAAGTGGTTTCTTGCAAAAATTCCCTCAAAATAATTATGTCTTTTCTTTCCTTTCACAGGTTCTACAATATGGTAATACAATTTCTAAATAAATAATGAAGGATTGAGTCATTTATATAATTCATATGTAAGGTACCTATTAAAATTACAGACTGCTTTGAAAACTTTACTGCAATAACACCCACAATACTATCTTCATAACGAAACTAAGAACATTTTGTAATATGGAGTATAGTCACACAATGCAGACTTAGTTGAAGTAGGGGATCTTTAGGCCAACGACAAGCATCCAAGGAAAGTCTTATTTATGCAAACCAGTAGTAGCTACTTCAAACACATATTTATGTGAAGTGTTTTCATTGCATTATTGTATTATTTAACTCTCCCAACTATTCCCTGAGGTAAATGGTATAAAATCCATTTTACAAATGTGCTCTCTTAACTCTGCATGTTGTAACAGTAGAGGCAGGAAGCAGGTGCTTCTAGGCCTCTCTATTTTGTGTTTGATTTTATCATCTCTGTTATTTTTCTATTCCATGCACTTGTTCATATCTTCTATAGATTTAAATTATTTGAAGAGCATAACTATGATGCCCTCTAAAAACTAAGTAGTCAAGTGATAAAAGATAACATTACGGTCATCCTGTATTAACTAGGTAAGAGTCAAACACGTCTGATGTTCGTTAGTCCTTAGTTGCTTCTCTGACATTATCAGTATGGATAAAATCACTCACCAGGGAAATTAAATAGCATTAAATGGCAATCCTGAAAGAAACTTCGTTATTTAAAATACTATGCTAAAATGACAAGGCAATCAAAGTTTGACAGGGCAAGCTAATTAGTACGCTAGATTTGAAACGTAAAACACCTCCCTGGTTCTGATTCTAAAAAGTTTCCTATCATTTTAATGGGCATTTCACATAAATGTTCAAGCAAAGTAAACGATGTTTAAGGCTAAGGTTTTTGTTTTTCACAGGTTTACAAATCAAAATGGTATGCTAGTTTATTAAAAATGGAGCTACATTTTTGGGGTCAAAAACTTTTCTGTACGTGCTTTAAATCATAAATGAAATCTAAGAACAATGCTTTTTCTCATAAAAGATAAATTCCACATGGTTTTGAAACAATACATTAAATGACTGCACTGTAAAGTAGACTTATACTAGAAATATGGTTCTTTCCTCAGAGTAAAACCACAGCCAAAATTATAAGAGCAAACGAAAAAGGAAGTGCATGGGAAAGTGGTATACATCAATAAATGCACGGTTGCACTGCTTTTCAAATTCTAATTTATAGTTTCTTATTATATTGTGCCACAAGTAGAATGTGCTACCCCAATATTTTTCTGACAAAACAAAAGCAAAGTACTGTATTGTGAAAGATAAAAAGTAAATGACACATTGTTTTCCTGGAGAATGACAAGACAATGCTCTCACTACAAAAGGCAATCATCAGGTATCTAACTGCAAAATAAGGAAATAAGCACCAGCTTTAGAAAGTTCACGCCATAGAAATAATTTTAAAGATGAATGAAATTTCAGGTGAAATTAGAAGAAAACTTCAAAAGATTAATCATCTCTCTTTTAAACAAAAAGGTAATTCACTTTTTTTTTTCTCGTTAAAAACTGACCCCCAGAACTAACTGAGGAGACTGTATTGTGAAAATATACCACAGCACACCGCAATGCTTGATCAAAATCAGCAATCAGGAGTAAAGAGAAGGCAGTGTTTTGTGATCATAATAGCGAATTCTGGAAGACAACCAAATATATCATCTGGCAGTTCAGCAGCTGTTACAGCTTGGTAGTAATACCTTGGCATTTGCTATAAGCTATAACTTAGAAAAATTGATTTTTCATCTGCCAGATAAAAACCAAAATCTCCTTTTAACATTTTAATGTTTAAATAAAATATATGTACTAGCCACTTTAATTTTACACATTTGACAGCGGAGCCACCAAAATAATTTTTCTATTTATAGTTTAATTTCACTCTAAATACTTGGCAGAGTTGACATGAGTAATAATGTAAATGTAATTTTGTTGAACTTCATTGTGATAGCACATTGGATTATCTGCTAACATCATTCTCAATAGCTTTTATCCTTCTTAAGCAGTTAAAACACTGGTTTTTTAAAAGAACATGTCTGGGAACATCATTAGAATTTCATCATTGAGAGTACTGACAACTAAACTAATATGTGAGCAAAATTATGTATATTAGTGATCTAAGTATATACAATTATAATTAAAATATAAACAACCATAAAATGAAATTTTTTGCAAATGAGAAAAGTTTTTGATCCAGGCCACATATATCACTGAAGTGAAACAGAAGCTACAGAAAAAGTAAGTTGCAACTTTAAGTGCAACTGGTTCTCTTAAGTGATATTGGGTCTTAATCTAAGACCTGATAAAATCTTAGAATGGGAAGGATGTTTCTCATTAAGTAAATTCTTTTCAAAAGCCTCTAATTCTGGCATTTGACTTAGATTTTGAAATGTCATAAAACATTTAGAATTCAATATTTATGCAATCCATTTTAGAAAATGAAGTGGCAGGCAATGTATCAAATTTTAAAGTTATCAAATATAGGTACCTTTATGCCAATTGCTGTTTTCTTTGCTTCTGCTTTTAATTTAGTTGCTCGTAAAATAGGTTTGGTTTTTTTATAATCCTGTTTACCTAAAAAAAAACAATTTCAGACAATGAGCTATAATTCAAGTTTAACAGCCATCTGAAATGTCAAAGAACTTTTAAATAGAGTAAAACTGGAACACAAAGTTGCAAAGTAATTCCCAGTTACAGAAACCATAAACTTGTCACCCTAAAAGGTCAACTTTTCTTTCTCCTACTTTTTCATGGAGAAGACTTGACAGACATCTTCAATTTGCTGTGAAGTGAATATCAACAAAGATTTAAAAAAAAAAAAAATCCCTTTAGAAAATAAGATGTTTAAAGCAAAGAGCATCTGGAGCATTTGGAGACAAATATGGAAATAAATGAATATACATAAGATCTCATTAAATAGGTAAGGTTAACCGTCTTCATTCTGGAGAGGGGCATGGCAACCCACTCCAGTATTCTTGCCTGGAGAATGCCCATGGACAGAGGAGCCCGGCGGGCTACAGTCCATGGGGTCACAAAGAGTTGGAGACAACTGAAGTGACTTAGCAAGCAGGGAAACAATTTTGTCTTGGTAACTGAAGAGTGACAGTTTATTAGAAATGTATTTTATTATGGATATATTAAATATCCAATAATCAATTTGAGAAATATCCTCAAGCTTTCTTTAGGTAAGAAATTGAAGACTGATCTGTAAATAATTTTCAATTCATTAGAAGAAAATATTTAACTTCTGTTTGTTATCAATGGAGGACAGAATAAATATGGCTTGATAAATGATGCAGGGTAGCTATATTGAAATATTAGTTTCAATCTTCTTTTCCAAATTTAACAACCAAAAGTGAACAAAATTGAGTTAGAGTCACAAAATTTGCTTTTTTCTGTGTACCATCTGGTGACCCTACTAATGAATAACAAAGAGCTATTACACAGCCTGTGAGGAAAATAGATTTAAAAACAATAACAACAACAAAAGCACTGACTAAAATAATATACATTTTTTGTTAACCAAACTCTTGGCTAAGAATTGAGTCAAATGAGTGTCAAATATAAGCATATGTCATTCTGAGTGGGAATTAACATTTGACCACATAATCTCTTTGAGTATTTTATATTCTCTTATTTGGCCACACTGAAGTAAATCTGAAAGCAGTTTATCTAAAGTATATCATCAAATGTAATGTGCAATATATTTCTTAATGTGTTTGCTAATGATTCAAAAGTATCTTAAAAATTCTATTAGATTTTTAGAATTAGAAATGGCAGGGAGAAGTGAGACAAATAGATTGGAATAATGAAGAAATGCCATATTTGTGTTTGTTAGACACATAAAAGTATTTGGCTGAAGAGTTAAGTTTTGCTTAAAGAAGAATGTATGCTATTTCCTTAACTGTATGGTATAGCAGTCATTCTGGATCTATGAGCACGCAGAAGTCTAATAAATATTATTTGATGGTAGAGTTTAATGATCCAGAAATGAACCAATTGTAAGAATGTATATCAAATGATCTAAATTTAAATTATACAATGAACAAAATATAGAAACATATTACTCTGACCCGTTTTAAATTAGCAACATTTAATTTTGCTGGAAAAAATCCTTGACAAGTGTTCACTCTGATTTCACATCTCAGTACTCAAACTATTCATGTCATTATTCCTGCTGAGATATAAACAGTTCAGAACAATGAAACTGGTGACCCATCAAATGTCTCCACTCACGGTTACAAAGCAAGTTTCTAATAAGAATCGAAAGAGAAATTTCATTTCTGGAAATGAAGTCAAGGAGTCATTTCTTATATTACCTTATATATGTCCTATAATAAACTCTGGGTGCAAGAGGGACAAAATAAATAAACAAAAAAGAATTATCTTAACCTATTTGCTTTTCATAGACATACAATATTTTGGATGATGTGTCTGTCATAAAATAGATACAAAAATGCCTAAAAGAGTCATTGTTAAAGTGAGATATTATCATTCTACTTCACTTGCCATTGGTTAAAAAATGCGTTCTATTTCAATTCAACTCCTATAATCTCTTAAAGAATAATATTTATAGATTTATATTAAAGTTGATACAAACACTTGAAGCTATAATTATAATAAATAGTTTTAAAAATTATTGCACACCTCATACTTCAAAAAATACATCTGTCATTAATGCAGCATTCTCCTTGCCGACTATGACGTCCAAAAGTATATATTGCAAAATGTGGTTTCAGTCTACTAAGTGAAAATGTTTACAGGGACATCTGCTAAGTTCTTTGCAACTGAAACCAGATCTTTCCTTCATACACAATGAGAATTTGAACATTTTAACTTTTTATGGCTTCAAAAGATACCTATGCCTACATGATCATAAAAATATAAAAAGAAGAAGCTCTAGACTTTAGTTACTTACAACTAGGAAAAAACACTTTTATATAATCTAGATTTTATATGTAGGCAAATTCTGAAATACAATTGGATCTGATTCTGATTATATCAATAACACAATAACCAAAGCAGCAATTTAACAATTGCTCATTATATTTTATATGAGAGAAAGTCAAGCCCATGAAGCTAATACAGGGTCTCAATCATCTCATTTTTCTCTTCTCAATTTCACTAGTCATCCCATTTCTGTATTTGAATTTCCCATGATACAGTTTAAGTACCAAAAGCTTTCTCCCCCCAACAAAAGCATCTCCATAATTTCTGATGGACTGATTTATGCCTCTCTCTAATATAATCCTATTATTTCATTTTATTTTTAAATTATCATACAGTGAAGTCAACATTTTTTTTCTTTTGCTGTACAGTTATATGACTTTTAATGCTTATATGCAGATTCATGTAATTACTACTGCAGTCTGGATAAATAAAGTTTATATTGGGTTGGCCAAAAGTTTCATTTGTATTTTTCCATAACATCTTACAGAAAACTCTCTGGCACTGTCCTACACTCATCCTCTCTCCGACACATAATTCCTGGCAACCACTGATCTACTGTCTATTTCTCTAGCTTTGTCTTTTCAATAAGGTGGCAATAATGTGACAAGGGTTTTTTTATTCAGCATCAGTTCAGTTCAGTTCCTCAGTCGTGTCCAACTCTTTGTGACCCCATGGACTGAAGCACGCCAGGCTACTCCCTGTCCATCACTTATTCCTGGAGCTTACTCAAACTTATATCCACCTGGTTGGTGATGCCATCCAACCATCTCATCCTCTGTCAACCCCTTCTCCTCCTGCCTTCAACCTTTCCCAGCATTAGGGCCTTTTCTAATGAGTCAGTCCTTCCCATCAGGTGGCCAAAGTATTGGAGTTTCAGCTTAAGCATCAGTCCTTCCAATGAATATTCAGGACTGATTTCCTTTAGAATTGACTTATTTCATCTCCTTGCAGTCCAAGGTACTCTCAAGAGTAGTCTCAAAACCAGAGTTCAAAAGCATCCATTCTTCAGCGCTCAGCCTTCTTTATGGTCCAACTCGCACATTCGTGCATGACTACTGGAAAAGCTATAGCTTTGACGAGACAGACCTTTGTTGGCAAAGTAAAGTCTCTGCTTTTTAATATGCTGTCTAGGTTGGTCATAGCTTTTCTTCCAAGGAGCAAGCATCTTTTAATTTCATGGCTGCAGTGATTCTGGAGCCAAAGAAAATAAAGTCTGTCACTGTTTCCATTGTTACCCCATCTATTTGCTATGAAGTGATGGGACCAGATGATCTTAGTCTTCTGAATGTTGAGTTTTAAGCCAGCTTTTTCACTCTCCTCTTTCACTTTCATCAAGAGGCTCTTTAGTTCTTCACTTTCTGCCTTAAGGGTGGTGTCATCTGCATATGTGAGGTTATCGATATTTCTCCCAGCAACCTGGATTCCAGCTTGTGCTTCATCCAGCCCAGCATTTCTCATTATGTACTCTACATATATGTTAAATAAGCAGAGTGACAATATACAGCTTTGACATACTCCTTTCCTGATTTGGAACCAGTCTTTTGTTCCATGTTCAGTTCTAACTGTTGCTTCCTGAGCTGCATACAGATTTCTCAGGAGGCAGATAAGGTGGTCTGGTATTCCCATCTCTTTAAGAATTTCCCACAGTTTATTGTGATCCACACAGTCAAAGGATTTCAGTTCAGTTCAGTTCAGTCGCTCAACCGTGTCCGACTCTTTGCGACCCCACGAATCGCAGCACACCAGGCCTCCCTGTCCATCACCAACTCCTGGAGTCTACCCAAACCCATGTCCATCAAGTCAGTGATGCCATCCAACCATCTCATCCTCTGTCGTCCCCTGCTCCTCCTGCCCCTAATCCTTCCCAGCATTAGGGTCTTTTCCAATGAGTCAACTCTTCGGGAACTCTCTTGCTTTTTTGATGATCCAACAGCTGTTGGCAATCTGCTCTCTGAGTCCTCTGCCTTTTCTAAAACCAGCTTGAATATCTGGAAGTTCACAGTTCTCGTACTGTTGACGCCTGGCTTAGAGAATTTTGAGCATTACTTTCCTAGAGTGTGAGATGAGTGCAATTGTGTGGTAGTTTGAGCATTCTTTGGCATTGCCTTTCTTTGGGATTGGAATGAAAACTGACCTTTTCCAGTCCTGTGGCCACTGCTGAGTTTTCCAAATTTGATGGCATATTGAGTGCAGCACTTTCACAGCATCACCTTTTAGGATTTGAAATAGCTCAACTGGAATTCCACCACCTCTACTAGCTTTGTTCGTAGTGATGTTTCCTAAGGCCCACTTGGCTTCCCATTCCAGGATGTCTGGCTCTAGGTGAGTGATCATATTTACCTTTTTAAAAAATTGCCAAATCATCTTCCAGTGTGGCTGCATTCACACCAGCAACAAATTAAATTTCTGATAGTTTTTCATCACCACTAACACTTGGTATTATTTTATCTAGGTTATCTAACTTTTCAGTGTATAATTGTCCATAGTATTCCCTTATGAAAGTGAAAGTCGCTCAGTCGTGTCTGACTCTTTGCAACCCCATGGACTATACAGACCATGGTATTCTCCAGGCTAGAATACTAGAGTGGGTAGCTGTTCCCTTCTCTAGCTCTCCAAGCTGGCTGGGGAGCTTTCCAACCCAGGAATTGAACCGGGGTCTCCTGCATTGCAGGTGGATTCTTTTCCAACTGAACTATCAGGGAAGCCCATATTCCCTTATAATCCATGGTATAGTTGTAAGATTGATAGTATACTGGTTTATTACTGGTATTAGTAGCATTTTTTTCCCTCAAATAGTCTAACTAACCAAAGATTTTTCAATTTCATCTGTCTTTCTAAACAACAAGATTTGGGTTTTATTTCTTTCTACTGTTTTTCTTTTTTGTATTATATTTCCACTCTAATCTTTCTTATTTCCTTCCTTCACATTGCTTTGAGTTCAGTTTGCTCTTCTTTTTCTATTTCTTTTTAGACAGAGATAAAGGTTATTGATTTGAAATCTTTTTATTAATAAAGTCATTAACAGGTATAAATTTACATCTAAATACATCTCATAAGTATCTCATAGGCATCTCATAAGTCAGAAAGGAGAAGAAAAAATTATATACAAAAACACTTGTCGATATATTTACCTATGTAGTCAGTTTTATTCATGTTAGCTTCTTTTTTCTTTGTGGATTCTAATTACTGTCTTATGTATTTTTACTTCAGCCTACAGAACTTCCTGGAGTGTTTCTCATAGGGCAAGTGTGCTATTGATGGATTTTCTGGTTTTGTTTACCCAAGAACACATTAATTTCTCCCTTTTAAAAGGATAGTTTTGCTTGATATAGCATTCTTGATTGGCACTCCTTTGCTTTCATCACATTGATTCACTCTTTATGTCTGACTTTCAACAATTTTATTATCATGTGGTCAGGTGTGGTACTCTTTCAGTTTATCTTACTCAAAATTTGGTGAGGTTCTTGAATATACAAATTAAAAGTTTTTCATATTAAAGAAGGTTTTGGACATCATGTTTTCCAATATTATTTTTGACCCTCTCTTCTTCCTGTTATTCTAGAGCTATTATTATGCATAGACTTGTAGGCTGGATAGAGGCCTGCAGGTATCTATGGCTCTATTCATCTTATACATTATGTAATGTTTTTCAGACTGGATAATCTCAATAACCTCTCTTCATGTTCCCTGTTTCTCCTATAAGGTTAAACCTACTGTGAAGCCCTTTAAGTGAAACTTTTATATTTATTATTATATTTTTTTCAACTCTAGAATTTCTATTTCCTTATATATGTAATTTACATTTCTATAATATTATTCTCTATTTGTTGAGACATCATCCTCATACATCAAGTCTTCAGACATGGTTCTCTTTAGTTTTTTGAACATATTTAAAATGACTGATTTAAAGTCTTTGTCTAGTAAGTCCAAAGTCTGAGCTTCTTTTAGCTTCTATCCTTCTCTGTGCATGGACCATAATTTGCTAATTTTTTGTGTTTCATACTTTTTGTAGAAAACAGTTTTCTACAAAATAATGTTATGTGGCAACAGTTAAATAATGTAAAATGGCAACTCTGCAAAACAGATCTCCCCTGGGATTTGCTATTATTGGTCTTTGTTCTTCTTTTGTTGGTATTAGTATTTGTCTGTTTGTTTGTTTAGTGACTTTAATGGGCTAATTCTATAGAATCTGTATTCTTTGTCATATGCAGTCACTTAGCTTATCGTTCATCTAGAAACTGGGTAGATATTTTCTTAAATGTCTTGAACCAGTAAATCTTCCAGGTTTGTTGAAGAGATGTTTAATGCTTTAACAGGATTTTTTGGTTCTGCCTTAGCCTTCACTTCTCGCTAGCTTCCTCAAGATCAGCAAGAAGTGAGAGTTTATAGCTTTTCCACGTCTTTACTGGACGTGGCATAGCCCTCCACAGGTTCGTGACTTTCTAGATTCCCAGGAATCTATATCAGGGACTTTCAAAGACACTATAAACATCTCATTGCCCAGTATAAAAAAAAAAAAATTTTTTTTTTAGATCAGCCTCATGTTAGTCCCAACTAGTAATGCTGCCTCAGGCAGTTGTGATATTAAATGCTTGCCACAGATTGTATTTCTCAAATGCCATCAGGAAAGGACTGTTCACACAGAATGAGCTATAAGGCAGGTCAAATAAATATAAGGTCTAAACATGGGGATATTCAGCGAGTTGCCAGACAACTCACTGTGGTCAAATAGTGACAGTTCTCAGAGGACAGGATTTGGGGTAGCCCCAAACCCATTCTACCTTCTCCAGTGACTGCAGGCTGCTGTTTTTCATGAGCATTATCACTGTAAGGTTGAGAAGAGGAAGATGGGACTAAGGCGAGTGGAACAAAACAAAGCTTGATGTTTTTACTCACAGTTGGCTGCTTTTCTCAAATAAATATTCTTGCACTATCTTAAAATTTTTGTTAGTTTATACATTTTTTTAAAAGTTGACTTCGACAATTTTTTACCATTGTTCTTGCTTTTATGGAAGAGTAGAGTTTTTTTTAATTTTTAAACATTTTTTACATGTTTTGTTGGTTTCTGCTGTTCAGTTCAGTTTACTCACACAGTCATGTCTGACTCTTTGTGACCCCATGGACTGCAGCATGCCAGGCCTCCCTGTCCATCACCAACTCCCGGACCTTACTCAAACTCATGTCCATTGAGTTGGTGATGCCATCCAACGATCTCCTTCTCCTCTTGCCTTCAATCTTTCCCAGCATCAGGGTCTTTTCAAATGAGTCAGCTATTCATATCAGATGGCCAAAGTACTGGAGTTTCAGCTTCAACATCAGTCCTTCCAATGAACATTCAGGACTGATTTCCTGTAGGATGGACTGGTTGGATCTCCTTGCAGTCCAAGGGACTCTCAAGAGTCTTCTCCAACACCACAGTTCAAAAGCATCAATTCTTCTGTGCTCAGCTTTCTTTGTAGTCGAACTCTCACATCCATACATGACTACTGGAAAAAACCATCGCCTTGACTAGACGGACCTTTGTTGGCAAAGTAATGTGTCTGCTTTTTAATATGCTGTCTAGGTTGGTCATAATTTTTCCTCCAAGGATTAAGAGTCTTTTTACTTCATGACTGAATTCACCATCTGCAGTGATTTTGGAGCCTCAAAAAATAAACTCTCATTGTTTCCACTGTTTCCCCATCATTGGCCATGAAGTGATGGGACTGGATGCCATGATCTTAGTTTTCTGAATGTTGAGTTTTAAGCCAACTTTTTCACTCTCCTCTTTCACTTTCATCAAGAGGCTCTTTAGTTCTTCTTCACTTTCTGCCATAAGGGTGGTGGTATCTGCATATCTGAGGTTATTGATATTTCTCCCAGCAACCTTGATTCTAGCTTGTGCTTCCTCCAGCCCAGCGTTTCTCATGATGTACTCTGCATATAAGTTAAATAAGCAGAGTGATAATATACAGCCTTGACATACTCCTTTTCCTATTTGGAACCAGTCTGTTGTTCCATGTCCAGTTCTAACTGTTGCTTCCTGACCTTCATACAGGTTTCTCAAGAGGCAGGACGGGTGGTCTGGTATTCCCATCTCTTTCAGAATTTTCCACAGTTTATTGTGATCCACACAGTCAAAGGATTTGGCATAGTCAATAAAGCAAAAGTAGATATTTTTCTGGAACTCTTTTGCTTTTTCGATTATCCATCGGATGTTGGCAATTTGATCTCTGGTTCCTCTGCCTTTTCTAAAACCAGCTTGAATATCTGGAATTTCACAGTTCACCTATTGCTGAAGCCTGGCTTGGAGAATTTTGAGCATTACTTTGCTTGCGTGTGAGATGAGTGCAATTGTGTGGTAGTTTGAACATTCTTTGGCATTGTCTTTCTTTGGGATTGGAATGAAAACTGAACTTTTCCAGTCCTATGGCCACTGCTGAGTTTTCCAAATTTGATGGCATATTGAGTGCAGCACTTTCACAGCATCATGTTTTAGGATTTGAAATAGCTCAACTGGAATTCCATCACCTCCACTAGCTTTGTTCGTAGTGATGCTTCCTAAGGCCCACTTGACTTCCCATTCCAGAATGTCTGGCTCTAGATGAGTAATCACACCATCATGATTGTCTGGATCATGAAGATCTTTTTTGTACAGTTCTTCTGTGTATTCTTGCCACCTCCTCTTAATATCTTCTGCTTCTGTTAGGTCCATACCATTTCTATCCTTTATTGAGCCCATCTTTGCATGAAATGTTCCCTTGGTTTCTGCTGTACAACAACACAAATCAGCCATAATTTTATGTATCTATACCTACATATGTACCAATCACCTCCCTTTTGAACCTCCCTCCCCACCCCACAACTACCCCTCTAGGTCATCACAAAGGGCCAGGCTGGGCTCCTTGTGCTACACTGCAAACTAAGAGAAAGCTCTCTTACACCTGATAGTATATATATGTTGGTGCTTCTTATTCCATTCGTCCCATTCCTTTCTTCCCCCACTGTGTCTACAAGTCCATTCTCTACGTGTGTCTCCATTCATTCTGTGTAATTAGGTTCATATATATATCTGAATATATATATTAATATACTATATTCGTTTTTCTCTTTCTGACTTACTTCACTCTGTATAAAAGGCTCTAGGTTCATCCACTTCACTAAAGCTGACTCACATATCTTCTTTTTTATGGCTGAGCAATATTCCATTGTATATAGGTGCAACTTCTTCACCCATTCATTTGCCAGTGGACATCTGGTTGCCTCCATGTCATGGATATTGTAAACAGTGCTGCCATGAACACTGGGGTACATGTGTATTTTTCAATTACTGTTTCCTCAGGGTAAGTGCCCAGTAGTGGGGCTTCTGGGTCATATGGTAGATTTATTCCCAGTTTTCTAAGGGATCTCCATACTGTTCTCCATAATAACTGTATCAGTTTACATTTCTACCAACTATAGGATAATAAATGTATCAGTTTACAATTCTACAAACGGTAGGAGGGTTCCCTTTTCTCCACATCCTCTCCAGGATTTACTGTTTGTAGATTTGTTGATGATGGCCATTCTAATCAGTCTAAAGTGATACCTCATTGTAGTTTTGATTTGTGTTTCTCTAATAATTAGTGATGTTAAGCATCTTTTCATGTGTTTACTGGCCATTCATATGTCTAGAAAAACACACTTTTGAGGTCCTTACTTTCCATTCAAGAAGTGCTTCTCTTCCATTTTTCTACCATTAATATCATTATATTTGAAGTGAGTTTCTTATCTCCAGTCTATATTTAGGTCAGTTTATAAAATTTCAACTTGAAAATCCTCTGTCCTTTCATTGGTATGTTTAGATGATACAGTTAATGAAGTGCTTCCCCAGTGGCTCAGCAGTAAAGAATCTGCCTGCAATGCAGGAGACACAGGAGATACATATTCAATCCCTGGGCAGGAAGATCCCCTGGAGGAGGGAAAGACAACCCACTCCAGTATTCTTGCCTGAAAAATCCCAAGGACAGAGTAGCCCAGAGGGCAGTCCATGGGACTGCAAAAGTCGGGCATGACTGAAGTGACCAAGCATGAGCATTTAATGAAACTAGTCACGTATCTTTATTTAGGTCTATCATTTTAATTTTGTTTTCTTTTCTTCCCTTTGATTTCCTTCTGTTGGACTGCTCATGCCTGTTTCTGAATTACTTGAATATTTTTCAATATTACATTCAAATCATGTTGTATTTTGATATATCTCTTAGAATAATGTTGCAATACCTTCCTTAGAGATTATAAAATATACACTTAACTTTTAAAAGTCTAATTCAAATCAATGTTTTATACAATTTCATATTTTAAACATATTCTATATCATTAAAAATTGTAACATGCAATCTAACACATTTCACATTGTAATAAAATGCAAACAAGCAATGCGTTGCTTTGTAGTGCTAGATTTATCAATTGTCCCCACTTTTGACTTTTCTGTGCATATATTTTATTGTCTTGAACATATGTCACAGGTCAGCAAAGTTGTTTCCATTATATGTAAATGATTTTTAATAATTCAAGCCTTTAAATGTCTGCAAAGAATTATACAAGTGAATATACTATTGTAGAACAGATGTATTTTCCTTAAAAATGCTAGGCAAGAGACTGGTGTCCCTGTTTGATGCATGTGCTTATTATAGCATAACTGTTTTGCAATAAAAAGTGAAAGGCACATGCATAGTTAGAAGGACTATTATACTTGGTTACTGAAATTTTATATTCGTGATAAAAAACAAGTTGTCCTTAGATAATACTTGTATTTTAGTTCTGGAATAAAATTTCTAACTACTCTTCTGTCAAAGGTTGTATTCAGTTTAGTTGAAGAATAGCTTTACCAAGATCTGCACTACTAAAAAGTTACATTATTCTCTGTGACAACCTTGAGGGGTGGGATCGGGTGGGAGGTGGAGGGCGGTTCAAGAGGGAGGCGACACATGTATACCTATGACTGATTCATGTTGATGTACGGCAGAAACTAACAATATTTAAAGCAATTATCCTCCAATTAAAAATAAACATTTATTTTTAAAGTTACATTATTATTTTAACTATTTATTTATATTAAATTTTTTTCTTGATATAGTAAAACCAAAACAAACACAGGAATAAATGTAATGTTCAGGTTGATAAATGATGACAAATGCCACTCTTAATCCTCAGTCTCAATTACCTTCATCAAAACAGCCATAACATTCTCTGATTTTCTCAAAAATAACTACAAATTATAACTTAAACTTATGAGATATATGTATACTAATGAAATGTCATCTTTGTATGTTTAAAATAAAGTTGCAAAATCAATATTTTAATAAAAATTCTGTGATATGGAAAACAGTTTTTATGCCTTAGCAAGCTGGTTTCAGAAAAGGCAGAGGAACCAGAGATCAAATTGCCAACATCCGTTGGATCATCGAAAAAGCAAGAGAGCTCCAGAAAAACATCTATTTCTGCTTTATTGACTATGCCAAAGCCTTTGACTGTGTGGATCACAATGACTGTGGAAAATTCTGAAAGAGATAGGAATACCAGACCATCTGACCTACCTCTTGAGAAATCTGTATGAAGGTCAAGAAGCAACAGTTAGAACTGGACATGGAACAACAGACTGGTTCCAAGTAGGAAAAGGAGTATGTCAAGGCTGTATATTGTCACTCTGCTTATTTAACTTATATGCAGAATACATCATGAGAAACGCTGGGCTGAAGGAAGCACAAGCTAGAATCAAGGTTGCTGGGAGAAATATCAATAACCTCAGATATACAGATGACACCTCACTTATGGCAGAAAGTGAAGAAGAACTAAAGAGCTTCTTGATGAAAGTGAAAGAGGAGAGTGAAAAAATTGGCTTAAAACTCAACATTCAAAAAACTAAGATCATGGCATCTGGTCCCATCACTTCATGGCAAATAGATGGGGAAACAGTGGCTGACTTTATTTTTCTGGGCTCCAAAATCACTGCAGATGGTGCTTGCAGCCATGAAATTAAAAGACAGTTACTCCTTGGAAGGAAAGGTATGACCAACTTAGACAACATATTAAAAAGCAGACACATTACTTTGCCAACAAAGGTCCATCTAGTGAAGGCTATGGTTTTTCCAGTGGTCATGTATGGATGTGAGAGTTGGACTATAAAGAAAGCTAAGCACAGAAAAATTGATGCTTTTGAACTGTGGTGTTGGAGAAGACTCTTGAGAGTCCCTTGGACTGCAAGGAGATCCAACCAGTCCATCCTAAAGGAGATCAGTCCTGGGTGTTCATTGGAAGGACTGATGTTGAAGCTGAAACTCCAATACTTTGGCCACCTCGTGTGAAGAGCTGACTCATTGGAAAAGACCCTGATGCTGGGAAAGATTGAGGGCAGGAGAAGGGGACGACAGAGGATGAGAAGGGGACGACAGAGGATCACCAACTTGATGGACATGGGTTTGGGTAAACTCCGGGAGTTGGTGATGGACAGGGAGGCCTGGCGTGCTGTGGTTCATGGGGTCGCAAAGTGTCGGACACGACTTAGCGACTGAACTTAGCTGAACTGAAGAATATAGATTCTATTATCCATTATGTATAATTCTTAAAAATAAATATTAATATATATTTTGTTGACTATACTATTAATATTGCCAATACAAATAGAAACTTTCTCTGAAATCCTGACATTGAAAGTTAAAATTCCTTTAGTACTATCTGAAATAGAGTGTGTTTCTGTCAATATCTCATTATAAAGGTTCTCCTTTTGTATGTAAAATCTAAGATAATTATTAGAAAGAAATTAAAAAAGCCTTCCCCAAATATGCTATGATATAGCTAAGTAAAGTTCTTGGAGCAATAAAACATTAACTTTCATGTTAATCACCGGACTTGTAGCAATTTATATAAGGGTAAAATACCTAAAGTATGTAAACTTTGCTATTGATATTGAATAATATAATTTAGCAGCTTTTTTCAAAATTCAAAGTAATCTACATTTTAAAAAATTAATCTGGCAATACCAGACCACCTTACCTGCCTCCTGAGAAACTTGTATTCAGATCAAGAAGTAACAGTTAGAACCCAACATGGAACAACAGACTGGCTCAAAATTGGGAAAGGAGTGCGGCAAGGTTGTACCTTGTCACCCTGCTTATTTAACTGATATGTAGAGTACATCATGCAAAATACCAGGCTGGATGAAGCATATGATGGAATCAAGATTGCCAGGAGAAATATCAACAACCTCAGATATACAAATGATACCACCCTAATGGCAGAAAGCAAAGAGGAACTGAAGAGCCTCTTGAAGGTGGAAGAGGAGAGTGAAAAGCTGGCTTAAAATTCAACAAACAAATAAGGATGGTAAGGACAAACCTGTTCACAGAGCAGCAAAGGAGATGCAGACATGGAGAACAGACTCATGGACAAGTGTGGAGGAGAAGAGAGAGAGGGTGAGATGAATGGAGAGTTGTATGGAATGGTATACACCAACATATGTAAGTAGATAGCCAATGGGAATTTGCTGTATGACTCGGGGAACTCAAAGTGGGGCTCTGTAATAACCTAAAGGGGTGGGAATGCACGGGAGGTGGGAGGGAGATTTAAGAGGGTGGGGACACAGGTATACCCATGGTTAATTCATGTTGATGTATGACAGAAATCAAACCAATATTGTAAAGCAATCATCATCAATTAAAAATAAATAATTATTAAAAAAAGAAAACCTCAACACCCACAAAACTAAGATTATGGCATCCAGTCCCATCACTTCATGGTAAATAGATAGGAAACAATGGAAATAGTGGCAGGGTTTATTTTCTTGGGCTCCAAAATCACTGTGGACAGTGACTGTAGCCATGAAATTAAAATATTTTGTTCCTTGAAAGAAAAGCTATGACTAAACTTGACAGTGTATTAAAAAGCAGAGACATCACTTTGCCAACAAAGGTCCGTATAGTCAAAGCTATGGTTTTTCCAGCCATCATGTACGGGTGTGAGAGCTGGACTATAAAGAAGGTAGAGCACTGAAGAATTGATGCTTTTGAACTGTGGTGTTGGAGAAGACTCTTGAGAGTCCCTTGGATAGCAAAGAGATTAAACCAGTCAATCCAAAAGGAAATCAGTCCTGAATATTCATTGGAAGGACTGATGCTGAAGCTGAAACTCCAATACTTTGGCCACCTGATTCAAAGAGCAGACACATTAGAAAAGACGCTGATGCAGGGAAAGATTGAAGGCAGGAGAAGTGGACAACATACAATGAGATGGTTGGAGGCATCACTGAAATAAAGGACATCAGTTTTAGCAAACTCCAGGAGATGGTGAAGGGCAGGGAAGGCTGGTCTGTTGCAATGCATGGGGTTGCAAAGAGTCAGACACAATTTAGTGACTAAACAACAATCTGAATTTAATGCTGAAAAATGGGCACTTCAAATGAGTTACATTAAAATTTTCATTTTCACACAGGAAATCTATATTATAAAATTTCTCTTTGAACAAATATTAGCAACTGATTATCAAATCACTATGACTGTACACATATATATTGAATAGCTTAATTTGGCTCTCAAGTAACCAAATATTATTATTCATAAGGAAATACAAAAGTTATATCTGTATGTCTATATAGCTATACTATTTTTTTTAATTTTTTCACCTTTTTCCAAGCTCTTAATTACATGAAACATTATTTTTATGATTAGCAGATAGAGTTGCTAGATTCTCCAAAAACAGTATTGTAAATACTGTAACATCAGAACATACACAATTTTTTTAGTTAATCTTATGCCAAAGAAAAACTGACAATGTTCACAATTGGTCACAAGAACTCCTATTTTCTTAAACAATGCTTTCATTCATTCATTAAAAATTATTTATTGAGCACTTACACTAGATAGAAACAGTGTTCAAGGTACTGAAAATAAAAGTTTGGCAAAACAGACTAAATGCCTATTATCTTGAACCTTGTAGAAAGATGGATGATAAGCACATAAACAGAATAGTTCAATTTGCCAGGTAATGAAAAGCACTAAAGAGAAAAACGCAGTTGGCAAGGGGCAGAAAACAATAGCAAAAGATATATTGTTTCAGGTAGAGTGGTCAGGAAAGGCCTTGATAACAGCACTTGGCATTATCAGTTGATGTCACTTATCCAGATACTTGAACGAATTTAGGAAGGCATGTGGATACCTGTTGGAAGTGATTCCAAATACTGGTATATAGAGCTGTATAGACTCAAAAAACACTAACTTTTGGAGGAAATCAAACTGTCACTGAAATTTCTCAAGTCAGAAAGAGAGCTTAAGAAGTAATAAAATTTAAAAGTTCAGTGTCTGATGTCAGGCTCATTGGTCAAAAACCAAGTGTCAATATCTGAGTATATGGGCCCAAATAATATCCTTAGAAATAGGCAAAATCTCCAGTTCCCTGACATGTGAGAGCTTTAGAAAGTAAGAGTGACGTAGAAATATTATTCCCCTTGCTTACTAAAGTGATAAATCAAAGGGAATGCATATTCCTGGAGAAGTTTCAGAAACTAACTATATCATGAAAAACTAATATGCATTTACGCTGATTA
Source organism: Okapia johnstoni (assembly GCA_024291935.2). Classification (NCBI taxonomy): domain Eukaryota; kingdom Metazoa; phylum Chordata; class Mammalia; order Artiodactyla; family Giraffidae; genus Okapia; species Okapia johnstoni. Next base: position 8,921,797 of record CM044309.1, read on the forward strand.
TTTTCACAAATCTATTTATTTCCTCACTTTCTATCTGGTCTTACAGACTAACTGAGTAATATTAAATCTACTATGGTAGAATGTTTTTTTTGACTGCACTTGTTCAGTCACTAAGTTGTGTGATGCCATGGACTATAGCACACCAGGCTCCTCTGTCCCCTGTTATCTCCCAGAGTTTACTCAAATTCATGTTCATTGAGTCAGTGATGAACATGACTAACAATCTAAACATCTCATCCTTTGCCACTCCCTTCTGCTTTTGCCTTAAATATTTCCCAGCATCAGGGACTTTTCCAGTGAGTTGGCTCTTTGCATCAGGTGGCCGAAGTACTGGAGCTTCAGCATCAGTCCTTCAAATGAATATTCAGGCTTGATTTCCTTTAGGATTGACTAGTTTGATATCCTTGCAGTCCAAGGAACTCTCAAGAATCTTCTCCAGCACCCCAGTTGGAAAGCATCAATTATTCAGTGGTCAGCTTTCTTTATGGTCCAACTCTCACATCCACACAAACTATTGGAAAAACCATAGCTTTAAGTATATGGACTTTTCTTGGCAAAGTAATGTCTCTGCTTTTCAACCTAGATACACTGTCTAGGTTAATTATTGATTTCCTTCAAGAAGCAAGTATCTTTTAATTTCATCCCTGCAGTCACCATCTACAGTGATTTTAGAGCCCCCAAAAGTAAAATCTGTCACTGCTTCCACTTTTTCCTCTTCTATTTGCCATAAAGTGATGGAACCAGATGTTATATCTTAGCTTTCTGAATGCTGAATTTTCAGCCAGCTTTTCCACTTTCCTCTTTTATCCTTATCACAAGGCTCTTTAGTTCCCCTTCGTTTTTTTTTTTTTTTTTGCCATTACAGTGGTATCATCTGCATATCTGAGGTTGTTGATATTTCTCCTGACAATCTTGATTCCAGCTTGTGATTCATCCAGCCCAGCATTTTGCATGATGTACTCTGCATATAAGTTAAATAAGCAGGGTAACAATATACAGACTTGTCTTACTCCTTTCCCAATTTGGAACCAGTCAGTTGTTCCATGACCAGTTCTAATGATTCCTGACTCACAACCAGGTTTCTCAAGAGATAAGTATGGTTTGGTACTTCCTTCTGTTTAAGAATTTTCTACAGTTTTTGTGATTCACACAATCAAAGGCTTTAGCATAGTCAATGAAGCAATAGATGTTTTCCTGGAACTCCTTTGCTTTCTCTATGATCCAATGAATGTCGGCAATTTGATCTCTGGTTCCTTTGACTCTTGAAACCCAGCCTGTACATCTGGAAGTTCTCAGTTCCCATACTGCTAAAGCCTAGCTTGAAGGATTTCGAGCATAACCTTGCTGGCATGTGAAATGAGTGCAATGGTATAGTAGTTGCACATTTTTTAACATTGCCCTTCTTCGAGTCTGGAATGAGAACTGACCTTTTCCAGCCCTGTGGCCACCGCTGAGTTTTCCACATTTGCTGACATACTGAGTACAGCACTTTCACAGAATCATCTCGTAGGAATTTAAATAACTCACTGGAATTCCATCAACTCCACTAGCTTTGTTTGTAGTAATGTTTCCTAAGGCCCACTTGACTTCACACTCCAGGATGTGTGGCTCTAGGTGAGTGACCACACTGTCATGGTTTTTAGGGTTTTTAAGATCTTTTTTGTAGTTCTTGTGTGTATTTTGCTACCTCTTCTTATTCTCTTCTGCTTCTGTTAGGTTCTTACTCTTTCTGTCCTTTAATGTGCCCATCCTTGCATGAAATGTCCCCTTGATATCTCCAATTTTCTTGAAGAGATCTCTAGTCTTTCCCATTATATTGCTTTCCTCTGTTTCTTTGCATTGTTCATTTAAGAAGTCCTTATCTCTCCTTGCTATTCTCCGAATTCTGTGCTCACTTGGGTATATCTTTCCCTGTTTCCCTTTCCTTTTGCTTCTCTTCTTTCCTCAGCTATTTGTAAAGCCTCCTCAGACAACCATTTTGCCTTATTCTAGCAGAATATAAATGTCCTTTCCATATGATTACAACTAGCTAATTAATCTACCCAATGAGTTTTTCTAAATTCTGATCACAGATACCATAAAAGACTATATACCTTTACTGTTTGTATACTAAATCAACTCTCCATCTACTGCTATAATCTAATTCTGAGAGTAACTGCCTCACCAACCTGTAGTACATCATGACACTGGTAAGACATAAGCCTTGGAGAAGATACGAAAACTTCGTGAGATACCTCATTCAGATATATATCATTCATTTTTATATGTATCATTCATATATATATAATTCATATGTGGGCTTCCCAGTTGGCACTAGTGCTAAAGAAGCCACATGCCAATGCAGGAGACATAAGAGAAATGGGTTTGATCCCTGGGTTGGGAAGATCCCCTGGAGGAGGGCATGGCAACCCACTCCAGTATCCTTGCCTGGAGAATCCCATGGACAGAGGAGCCTGGTGGGCTACAGTCCACAGGGTCACAAAGAGTCGAACACGACTGAAGCAACTTAGCATGCATTCTAACCAAGATTTCCCTGATGGCTCAGATGGTAAAGCATCTGCCTGCAATGCAGGAGACCTGGGTTCGATCCCTGGGTCAGGAAGATCCCCTGGAGAAGGAAATGGCAACCCACTCCAGTTCTCTTGCCTGGGAAACCCCATGGATGGAGGAGCCTGGCAGGCTACAGTCCATGGGGTCACAAAGAGTTGGATACGACCAAGCAACTTCAGTTTCAGTTTTGTTTTTTGTTTTTTCATGCACAACTGTAATCTAGAGATGATTTAAAGCATACAGGAGGATGTGCATAGGTTATACACAAATATAGCTGACCCTTGAACAATGCAGGGGCTGGGGCACTGACTCTCTGCACGGTCAAAAATCTAATACAACTTTATTGTCAGCAGTCAGCCTTCTGCATCTCTGGTCTCACATCCATGGATTCACCCAACTCAGGATCTTGTAGTACTATACTATATATTTATTGGGAAAAAAAAAATCATATAAGTGGAGCTGAGCAGTTCAAACCCATGATGTCCAAGGGTCAACTGTATTTTGCCATTTTATTTATATAAGGGACTTGAGTATCCATGAGGGTTCTAGAACCAATCTCCCATGGACAGCAAGGCCAACTATATGTCTTTATAACAAGAAAAATCACTTAGAACCTTCAAGAATGAAGATTTCTGTTTCTCACTAAAAGCAAACGGTTCATCAAACTAAGAAACTTGCTAAACTAGGAAGATCTAGAATGAATATTTGAGAATGGAGATCCTAAATTAAAACCACTATGACCAGCTACAAGACTGACAATAATAACCAGAACCTATAATTCCTTGCTTACTCCTACAGTGTAATGCCTATCCTCTCTACACAACCAATTTCTAGGGAAAAACAGCATTATAAACATTTATATACTTCTTTCTCACAAGAAAGATAAAAGGCTAAATATAACTCAAGATCCTAGACTTGAAAACTAACAGTCCCTGGCTTGGTTGGAAAATATCTGGGTAGCTTTTGAGAATCTTCTTAGATATTCTTAGGATTATTTCATGATAAAGAACAGAAAGTCAAATTGAAATAACATGAAAATGAGAGAGAGAAAGAAATAGAGGAGAGAGAGAGAGGATAATTGATTACTGCTGTTTCCAGGAGATAAGAAAAGAAGAGTTTATTTCTTGTTTCAGTCTGGAGTCATGGCTATCTCCAGCCCCGACTCACACTCTTACAAAACTAAGAGCAAAGTGGAATGGATACTTTTCCTTGGGATCATTTTAATAATTTCTATGCTCCAAAAGGTTGTCTCACAAGTTACTTCCAATGATGGAAAACCAAGATTCATTTAATAATATGTGTACGGTTCCCAATTCAAGCAACTTTAACAAAGAAAACTAGTCTGTCTCTGATTTCTGCTGTTAAATATAAACTGAAAACTTATACTTGAAAACTCATCATATATAATCACTAGAATTTCCTGCTTCAAGTCTTAAATAGGGATCACAAGTATCAACTAAAAGCAAAATAATAACTAAAAAAGAAAACATTTAAAGCAAAGATATTTGAATTATCTATGCCTGAATTTTTTGATAGCAAATATGATGCCATACATCCTCATAATTTTTATTTATGTGTACTTTGCAAACAACCTGTGTAATACCTGCTTTTTAAACAGAATACTTTAAAAAGTCATTTTCATTTATAATCTCTAATCAGTAGGTGCTATGTATGTTAAAAGTTCCTTTCTTATTCCATATAATTAAAATATATTTAACTTTAGCATGAGCACTGTTTTTGTAAAGAATCATAAGAACATATATTTAATAAAGATCATAAATATTTCAGTAGCTCAATATTATCATTTACTATTCCTCATATTACATTAATTTAGGAAAGAACAGAGTAATCAATATGTTCTATTTAATTCAACGTAAAAAGTTACATTTATGCCATGAATTACTTTACACTTAAAGCAATAGTCAATGTTAACTATGGCACAGTTTTACAGTCTCCTCAGTTTAATAAAAGAATAGATTAACCGCTTTTTGCTTTTTGATTCCTTCGTTTTGCCCAGAAACAAGACTGCATTTTTGCCCTTTGTTGATACTGCTGTCTAAGCTCATTATCATGTGAATATTCGGTTATTGTTTTATAACTGTTCATTTTTCAGAAGCTCGCTGCTTTTTTCCTTTCTGAGAACAGTAGACTTTACACTAGCCCCACTCATTATCATCGTGTGGCAGTGCTGCTCTTCCCCTGCCTTTGCTGCTTTAAAAATTAATGCACTGTTATTTTCTGAATACTGCATAAGCTGCTTATGAGTACATTATGCTATCAAGCAAGCACATGCAGAAAAGCTTCCTAAACTGTTGTTCTTTCAATGAAAATACAGCTGGTTCTGCTTCAAAGGCACATCTTTTCACCTGCAAATGGACTTGCTCCTACACTTATTCCTCAATTCATTGTCTTTTATTTGTGTCTGGAAATCTTTAATTGCCTTTAATTAGAAAAAAGTAAATTCAGTGCTTTAATCTTGCAAATACATTCAATCATAATTCTGTCTGGGATGAATACCAAGTTCTATTCACTGTCTGATCTCTATAACAAAGATATATAATTTATTGTCCATTTATATAGACCACACCAATTAAGATACAATAGAAAAGCAAAGAGATAAGAGTCAAAATATTTGAAAAGAAAAATTTGCAATCTAAATTTAATTACTCAAATGAATTATTAGAAGATGAGTTATTTACAGCATGCCAAAATTACTGACAAATAATAAAATTTGCTAATTAACAATAAAGACTTTTATATTTCTTTCAACATTTTTAAATAATTTCTCATCAACTGCTTCAAATCCCTTATTCCTTCCTTAAAAAAGCAAAAAGCTATTTCGAACCTTATTGTTTTTCATATTATCAAAATTATACATAGAAGAACATTACAATTTGACATAGAGTCATTTTCCAGCTACTATATGAACACAATTTTTAGTTATTATATTATAAATTACAAATAACTGTAGAAAATTCTTTGCAAAAGCAAGGGTCAAGAGTCTTATGAAAGTCTATAGCAAGTTCCAATAGCTATGCCAGTAAACAAAACATCTGCATTTTGATAGGTGTAAGATTAATAAACTCACAAATTACATGATCACAAGCAAAATAACATTATAATTTTAATCAATCAAGTTGATAAAAGAAAATTATTATGAAAACCAGAAACACAATAAAACACAGATCTAATAGATTCTCATCACTTAACTAGTCATACAAAATGATGCCACATGTTTACCAAAAGAAAAAAAAGAGGTATTATCTATAAAAATAACATTTGAAAAAAGTATTTTTCTTAAAATTATTGAGGGATACCTGGGCTATACAGAGGAAACTAGTGAGTTCATCCTCAAAAACAAAAATCTCAGGCAAACTTTCAAAATTATATTACAGAGGCAACTCAAACAATGATAATTTTTCAAATATTGGATAAAATAACTTGACGTTAATTCTACATTGCAAAGGATATACCGTCATTTAATGGCATTAGTACTAAGAAACAAGCACTTTACTTTGGACTCCTACAAAGATAGTGCAGTAAGTTGCTTATGACATATAAATTAACTTCCCAGAAAATGCATTAAAAATACTAACCAAGCAACAAGTTATATATGTATGTGTAGGGGAGCAAAATTTACCACCCCAAATGTCTTTTTGGCATGCAGATCATTTGAGCTGAAAACAATCAAGGCCCAAAAACACTTAGGAAGAAACTTGGACCTTCTCCTACTTAAAAAAATTTAGGTAGAAGGTGTGCTTTAAGAATAGAGCTATCACTAGAGACATCCGCAAAATATATGGGGCAGTGTGGGGGGAGAAACTCAGTAGTGCCTAGAGATCAGAGTGAACTCTGTGTTCCATTATCTCTGCCTGCCTGCCTGCTTAGTCAGTCGTGTACGACTCTTTGCGACCCCATGGACTATAGCCCACCAGGCTCCTCTCTCCATAGGATTCTCCAGGCAAGAATACTGGAGTGGGTTGCCATTCCCTTCTGCAGGGGATCTTCCTGACCCAGGGATCAAACCCAGGTCTTCTGAATCGCAGGCAGACTCTGCCTTCTGAGCCAGGGAAGCCCCCATTTCTGCAGGGCCCAGAAAACATTTGTTTGCCAAACATTTGCTTTCCATCTTCATGTGAATTGCCTTCCTCGCCTTTGAAATCCCAAACCTCCACCCCCAAGTCCTTCTTTATTTTTAGCTGAAGATGGTATTCAAGGTGAAGGTTTAAGCCATGTGGGTGAGTTAATTTTTCCCAGGTCTCTCTCATGGAAATGTGTTATTAAACTTTTGTTTGATATTTTTCTGTTAATCTGTCTCATGTACAATATTATGAACCTCCATCCATAGTTATTCAGACACTCTGTCTATCCGATATAATCCTTTGAATCTATTTGTCACTTCCACTGTATGGGATTTGATTTAGGTCATACCTGAATGGCCTAATGGTTTTCCCTACTTTCTTCATTTTAAGTCTGAATTTTGCAATAAGAGTTCATGATCTGAGACACAGTCAGCTCCCAGTCTTGTTTTTGCTGACTCTGTATTTGTTGCACCTGAAGGTGAAAGTGAAAGTTTCTCAGTCGTGTCCGTCTCTTTGTGAGCCCATGGAATTCTCCAGGCCAGAGTACTGGAGTGGGTAGCCTTTCCCTTCTCCAGAGGATCTTCCCAACCCAGGGATCGAACCCAGAGTCTCCCACATTGCAGTCAGATTCTTTACCAGCTGAGCCACAAGAGAAGCCCTGCACCTGAAGGTGGAGAAACTCTGTAACCAACCTGATTCTGGTATTGACCACCTGTAGAGTTCTCTCATGTTGTTGGAAGAGGGTGTTTGCTATGATCAGTGCATTCTCTTGGCAAAACTCGGTTAGCCTTTGTCCTGGTTCATTTTGTACCCCTAGGCCAAACTTGCTTGTTACTCCAGGTATCTCTTGACTTCCTACTTTTTCATTCCAGTTCCCTATGTTGAAAAGGACATCTTTTTTGGTGTTAGTTCTAGTAGATCTTGTAGGTTCTTCATAGAACCATTCAATTTCAGCTTCTTCAGCATTAGTGGTTGGGGCATAGACTTGGATTACTATAATATAGAATGGTTTGTCTTAGAAATGAACACAGATCATTCTGCTGTTTTGAGAATGCACCCAAGTACTCTATTTCAGACTCTTTTGCTGACTATGAGGGCTACTCCATTTCTTCTAAGGGATTCTTGCCCACAGTGGTAGATGTAATGATCATCCGAATTAAATTTGCCCATTCCCATCCATTTTAGTTCACTGATTCCTAAGATGTTGATGTTCACTCTTGCCATCTACTATTTGAATACTTCCAATTTACCTTGATTCATGGACCTAACATTCCAGGCTCCGATGCAATATTGTTCTTTGTAGCATCAGGCTTTACTTTCACTACCAGACACATTCACAACTGGGCATTGTTTATGCTATGGCTCAGCCTTTTCATTTCTTTAGAGCTATTTTTCTGCTCTTCTTCAGTAGCATATTGGGCACCTACAGACCTGGGAAGTTCATCTTTCAGTGTCATATCTTTTTGCCTTTTCTTACCGTTCATGGGACACTCAAGGCAGGAATGCTAAAGTGGTTTGCTATTCCCTTCTCCAGTGGACCACATTTTGTCATAACTCTCCACCATGGCCTGTGTCTTGAGTGGCCCTACAAAGCATGACTCACAGTTTCATTGATTCAGAAAGGCTGTGATCTATGTCATCAGTTTGGTTAGTTTTCTGTGATTGTGGTTTTCATTCTGTCTGTTCTCTAATGGGTAAGGATAAGAGGCTTGTGAAAGCTTCCTGATGGAAAGGACTGGCTGTGGGGAGAATTGGGTCTTGCTCTAGTTAACAGGGCCACGCTCAGTAAGTCTTTAATCCAATCTTCTGCTAGTGGATGGGGCTGTGTTCCCTCCCTGTAGTTTGGCCTGAGTCCAAACTATGATAGAGGTAATGGCAACCTCCTCCAAAAGAACTTATGCCAGGATGCTACACCTCCCGGGACTGCTGCTGTCAGTGTCCCTGACCCCGCGGCAACCACTGTTGACCCACATCTCTGCTGGAGACTCCTGGCTCAGTCCTTTGTGGGGTCACTGCTCCTTTCTCCTGGGTCCTGGTGCACACAGGTTTTGTTTTTGCCTCCAAGAGTCTCTGTTTCCCCAGTCCTGTGGAAGTTCCATACCATATCCCACTGACCTTCAAAGTCAAATTCCCTGGGGGGGTTCTCAGTCTCTTTGCTGGATTTCCAGGTTGGGAAATCTGCTGTGAGCCCTAGAACCTTCACAACAGTGCAAGTACTTTTTCAGTATAATTGTTCTCCAGGTCATGGGGGGCCTGCTCAGTGACTCTATAATGGGACTAATGGCAACCTCCTTCAAGAGGATGTATGCCCCACACCACACCTCCCAGGATGGCTGCTGCCAGAGCCCCCGTGGACACAGCAGGCTACTGCTGACCCATGGCTCCACAGGAGACACTCAGACACCCAAAGGCAGGTCTGGCTCAGTCTCTCTTGGAGGTCACTGCTCCTTTCCTTGGGTCTTGGTGCACACAAGGTTATACTTGTGCCCTCCAAGCATCTCTGGCAGGTATGAAGTTTAATTTTAAACTCAGTTGCCATCCTACCATTTTGTTGTGGCTTCTCCTTTGCCGTTGCATGTAAAGTATCTTTTTTTTGGTGAGAGTTAACATTTTCCTGTGGATGGTTGTAAGTTAGAAATTGCTAGGCAGTCAGTGTAGAACTCTGAGACCTAGGTCTTGTTTTCAGTAAATATCTCCCTCCATTAACCTAAAACAATATCCTTTGCCCTGAGTTCCTGGAATGTGTCCTTGGTCAGATAAATTATCAGCACTCAGATCCAGGGAAGGGGAGTAATTAACTTATGTTCCATACGCCTGAGGGAAAAACAACTGATGACCATTAATTTTAAGCTCATACATCTGGTCCATTATAAAATGGCCAGGAGGTGACTTAATCCAAGGATCAAGAGAAAATATAAAGATGTTAAGCTAAGCATCTTGACCTTTAAACTGATTGGATAAAAATAACCTGATTTAAGAACAGGAGCCAACCAAAAATGTACAGATTAATACTGGTAAAGATATAAAACTGCTGTAATCCCTGCCTTTTGGGGGACTCTGTACCCACTTCTCCGTGTCTTTGCTGAGAGCTTTGTACTTTCTTTCTCTCTAATAAATCCTATTCACTTGCTACCATGAGTGTTTGCATGTTTATGGATTCCATTCTTTGGCTCCACAAGCAAGAACTCAGAATTCCCATTTCAGTTCTTCAGCATCTAGTTTCGATCTGGGTGTTCTCCCAGGAGAGGATAAGCACACATCCTTCTTCTCTGCTATCTTGAAAACCAAGTTCCAAAGATTACCAAGGACAGATAAGGAACCTTTCCTAAGCAATCAATGCAAAGAAATAGAGGAAAATAATAGAATGGGAAGGACTAGAGATCTCTTCAAGAAAATTAAAGACACTAAAGTATAATTTCATGCAAAGATGGGCAAAATGAAGGACAGAAATGATACAGACCTAACAGAAGCAGAAAATATTAAAAAGAGGTGGCAAGAACACATAGAACAACTATACAAAAAAGATCTTAATGACCCAGATAACCACAATGGTATGATCACTCATCTAGAGCCAGACACACTGGAATGCAAAGTCAAGTGGGCCTTAGGAAGCATCTCTAAGAACAAAGCTAGTGGAGGTGATGGAATTCCAGCTGAGCTATTTCAAATCCTAAAAAGTGATGCTGTGAAAGTGCTACACTCAATATGCCAGCAAATTTGGAAAACTCAGCAGTGGCCACAAGAGTGGAAAAAAGGTCAGTTTGCATTCCAATCCCAAAGAAGGGCAATGCCAAAGAATGTTCAAACTACCACACAATAGCTCTCCTCTCAAATGCTAGTAAGGTAATGCTTAAAATCCTTCAAGTTAGGTTTTAGCAGTATGTGAAACAAGAATTTTAAGATGTACAAGCTGGATTTATAAAAGGCAGAGGATCCAGAGATCAAACTGCCAACATCCATTGAATCAAAGAAAAAGCAAGGGAATTTCAGAAAAACATCTACTTCTGCCTCATTGACTATGCTAAAGCCTCTGACTGTGTGGATCATAACAAACTGGAAAATTCGTAAATAGATAGAAATACCAGACCACCTTACTACCTCCTGAGAAACCTGTATGCAGGTCAAGAAGCAACAGTTAGAACCAGACATGGAACACCAGACTGCTTCAAAATTGGGAAAGGAGTATGTCAAGGCTGTATATCGTGACCCTGCTTATTTAACTTCTATGCCGGGGTAAATGAAGCACAAGCCAGAATTAAGATTGCTGGGAGAAATATCAATAACCTCAGATATGCAGATGACACCACACTTATGGCAGAAAGTGAAGAACTAAAGAGCCTCTTGATGAAGGTGAAAGAGGAGAGTGAACAAGCTGGCTTAAAACTCAACATTCAAAAAACTAAGATCATGGCATACAGTCCCATCACTTCATGGCAAATAGATGGGGAAACAGTGGAAACAGTGACAGACTTTATTTTCTTGGGCTCCAAAATTACTGCAGATGGTGACTGAAGCCATGAAATTAAAAGATGCTTTGCTCCCTGGAAGAAAAGCTTACCAAACCTAGACAGCATATTAAAAAGCAGAGATATCACTTTGCTGACAAAGGTCTGTCTAGTCAAAACTATGGTTTTTCCAGTGGTCATGTATGGATGTGAGAGTTGGACTATTATAAAGGAGGCTGAGCACTGAAGAACTGATGCTTTTGAACTGTGGTGCTGGAAAAGAGTCTTGAGAGTCCCTTGGACTGCAAGGAGATCCAACCAGTCCATCCTAAAGGAAATCAGTCCTGAATATTCATTGGAAGGACTGATGCTGAAGCTGAAGCTCCAATACTTTGGCCACCCGATGCAAAGAGCCAGCTCATTAGAGAAGACCTGATTCTCGGTAAGACTGAAGACAGGAGGAGAAGGGGCTGACAGAGGATGAGATGGTTGGATGGCATCACCAACTCAATGGACATGAGCGTGAGCCAACTCTGGGAGATAGTGAAGGACACGGAAGTCTGGCATGCTGTGGTCCAAGGAATCACAAAGAGTTGGACATGACTGAGCGATTGAACAACAATAATGCATAACAGAATCCTTAGAACAATTTAGTATAAGAAGACGAATGAAACTTTACAATTATGTTATTTTCTCTGTCATTTTTTCTTTGTTCTTATACGTATGAATAGAACTAAATCAAAGGAAAAATAGGCAATGATTATAGAACAGAATACTTTAGATTTTTAGTATGTTTACTCTTAAAAACTGATTATTAGATATAATTAAATTTCAATAAAAATCCTAGCAGATGCTTTATTTCTTCTATTATCAATGATGACAGAAATCAGAACAGTGGTTACATATGGGAGGGTGGGATAGAGACATTGGAACTATTTGAGAGGATAGAAATGTTCTGCATTTTGATTGGCATATGTGGTTACACGGATATATACGCTTGTCAAAATTCTAACAATTGCTTAAGATTGGATATGAATTGTTCCCGAATATGTTTATTCTTTATTCATGTGGTTTCGCACATCCCATTTGATCACACTTCAACCTGGTAAGTCAGTCCTTCTCTTTAAATACATAAATAATATAACAACCCACAGTATTATTGATAAAGTATCCCATAAGTGAAAAGAGGATATAAAAAATGAAATATCATAAAACTTCTCTCAAGAAATAATATAGACAGAAATATTATTTTTTATTTTCCATTTATCAATTAGATGAATCAGATCTTTTCATAAGACTTTTGATTTTAATTTTTATTATAATATATGCAATAAAACACCATGGACAGAGGAGCCTGGTGGGCTACAGTCCATGGGGTTGCAGATTTGGACATGACTTAGTGACTAACCCAGGGTCACACACAGCAATAATAACAATGATCACATATTATACAGTAAAAGGCATCTCCAAAGCAGTAAGTCACTTCAGTCATGTCTGACTTTGCAACCCTGTGGATTGTATCCCACTAGGCTCCTCTGTCCATGGGTTTCTCTATGCAAGAACACTGGAGTGGGTTGCCATGCCCTCTTTCAGGGGATCTGCCTGACCCAGGGATCAAACCTGCATCTCTTACATCTTCTGAATTGGCAAGCAGGGTCTTTACCACTACTGCCACCTGGGAAGCCCTTTTAATGTATAGTTGTTTGTTTTTATTTGTGTATTTAGATTTCCACTTATATGAATTGCCTCCTCATGTTTTCTGCCCATTTACCACTGGGTTTCCAGATTATTTTATTTATTTATAGTAGGGCTTTATTTAGGGCTTCCCAGATGCTGTTAGTGGTAAAGAACCCACATGCCAATGCAGGAAACATAAGACAGGTGGGTTCAAATCCTGAGTCAGGAAGATCCTCTGGAGAAGGGCATGGCAACCCACTCTAGTGTTCTTGTGTAGAAAATCTCATGGAGCTTGGCAGGCTACTGTCCACAGAGTTGCAAAGAGTCGGACACGACTGAAGCAACTTAGCATGCACACATGTGGGGTTTAATCTTTCTACATGTAAATTTTTAATTGGTTCTAAATTTTAAATATTTTCCCTTTGTCTGCATCTCCTTTGTTTTGCAGAAATATCTTTTCCTTTAGGAGTATACTTTATGAATCATATTTATAAAAGAGGTATATAATCTTTTGGTACCACAATGCTATGGTTTTTCCAGTGGTCATGTATGGCTGTGAGAGTTGGACTATAAAGAAAGATGAGCACCGAAGAATTGATGCTTTTGAACTGTGGTGTTGGAAAAGACTCTTGAGAGTCCCTTGGAATGCAAGGAGATCCAACTAGTCCATCCTACAGGAGATCAGTCCTGGGTATTCACTGGAAGGACTGATGTTGAAGCTGAAACTACAATACTTTGGCCACCTGATGCAAAGAGCTGACTCATTGGAAAAGACCCTGGTGCTGGGAAAGATTGAGGGCAGGAGGAGAAGGGGACGACAGAAGATGAGATAGTTGGATGGCATCATCAACTCAATGGACATGAGTTTGGGTGGACTCCGGGAGTTGGGACAGACACGGAGGCCTGGTGTGCTGTGGTTCATGGGGTCGCGAAGAGTCGGACGTGACTGAGTGACTGAACTGAACTGAATTTCTACTTATTTTCTGACTTGTAACTTGTTTGTTTATCTGTTAGTTATTTAGAAGAGTTTTTTTAAACTATTATTATAATTACTTTTTAATTTCCCAAGGGATGGGAACAGGTGAGAACAGGAAGGAACGTGTAAGAAGAGAGGGTGATGGGGGGCGTTGAAGTTAACTTTTTGACTTTTAACTGATTTCTAATTTACTACACTGTTCAAAGTTGTAGGTGTATAAAAACTAGGCCTCCTATAAAATTGAGGAGACTTGGTCGTGACCTAGTATGTAGGTAATTTTTTGTAAATACTCCATGCATTATTGAAAAGATTGGGTAGGAAGTCCTGCAGTTAGAGCACAGTCTAAATCAGAGAAGATTCCTTTTATCTTTCTATGCTGGTGACTAGACTTCTCTCTAGTTCACCATTTTACTAAGGTTAAATTTTAATGGAGAATTTTGAGGCTATCACATTGTTGCCACTAACAGTCAACAGAACTGAAAGATATCATAAGGATAAAAAGGAATAAACAAGATAATATTAAAATTACTGACTATATACAGGCACATAGCCTTAAGAGTAAAAACAGAAGTATTTTTGCTTTTTCCAAATTGATAAAAACTATAAGAGCTTTGAAAAATTCTAAGCACAAAAATGTATTCCTTTACAGATAAATAAGGCTGCACTTGTTTTTGTTCCTTAAGACCTTTGTGCATTCCCTTGTTATTCATATTCTGTGCATCATATATATGAGGGAAAAGTTATTTTGTTAATATCACACACACAATTGCTTTTTTTTCTTCATCTTACTTCACAAGAATGTATCAAAGGGAATTCATTGCTTACCAATTTGCTTTCTGTACTGATCAACAGGAAGTTTTATAGTGGAGGCATCTTTTCTGCCCATCTTTGATCTCCAAGATGCCTGCTGCAAAGAAAGAAAATAATTATGATGAAGTCCTAAAAAAATCAAAAGGACTGTTTAAAAGCTTCGGGAATAATTTATTTCATAAAATCCGTTTTTAAAGCAATGGGTAAAAATTAATTTGACTCATTCACATTCAGTTCAATTCAGTCACTCAGTTGTGTCTGAATCTTTGCAACCCCATGGACTGCAGCACACCAGGCTTCCCTGTCCATCACCACCTCCTGGAACTTGTTCAAACTCATATCCATTGAGTCGGTGATGTCATCCAACCATCTCATCCTCTGTCGTCCCCTTCTCCTCCTGCCTTCAATCTTTCCCAGCAGCATCAGGGTCTTTTTCAATAAGTCATCTCTTCTCATCAGATGGCCAAAGTACAGGAGCTTCAGCTTCAGCATCAGTCCTTCCAATGAATATTGAGGGTTGATTTCCTTTAGGATTGACTGGTTTTATCTCCCTTCAGTACAGGGGACTCTCAGGAGTCTTCTCCAATACCACAGTTTGAAAGCATTAATTCTTCAGTGCTCAGCCTTCTTTATGGTCCAATCTCACTCACATCCATACATGACTGCTGGAAAAACCATAGCTTTGACTAGACGGACCTTTGTCAGCAAAGTGATGTCTCTGCTTTTTAATATACTGTCTAGGCTTGTCATAGCTTTGCTTCCAAGAAGCAAGCATCTTTTAATTTCATGGCTGCAGTCACCATCTGCAGTGACTTTGGAGCCTAAGAAAATAAAGTCTGTAACTGTTCCCAAAATTATTCCCATTGAGTGAGTGAACGTTGCTCAGTCGTGTCCAACTCTTTGCAGCCTCATGGACTATAGCCTGCTAGGCTCCTCTGTCCATGGAATTCGCCAGGCCAGAAGTTGGTAACCATTCCCTTCTCCAGTGGATCTTCCCACCCCAGGGATCCAACACAGGTCTCCCATATTTCAGGCAGATTCTTCACCATCTGAGCCACCAGGGAAGTATGTTATTCCCATTAGATACGGGAAAAAAATACAAAATTACTTCAAATAAATTATCAAAAAATATAAAAATTACAAAATTATTTTAAATACAATTGCTGGTAATTAAATTTCCCAAATTTTTGTTCTTGGCAACATTCATTTTATCAAATACTATCAATGCTCAATTAAACCACATTGTTATAGAGCTGACTATGGTATTTAAATTGAGAGTTTCAGCTATTTTGATGAGCTACTCATTTTCCTGGGTCTCTCCAATGTATACATGCTATAAAGTTTTGTTTGATTGTCTCCTTTCAGTCTGTCTTATCTTAATTCTTAGACAAGCAAGAAGAACCTGTAAGGGTAGAAGAAAATTTCTTCCTCTTGTATATGCACTGTTTGATTTATTCCATAATATATCTTTCAAATCCTATTCTTGTTATTGAATTTAAATATTGTAGCACAGAATGCAACCTACCAACCAAAATCCATATTCTCCTTTTCTTCCTGGCACTATATTTCCTAGCTTCAAGTCAAACATTTCATTGAATTATTGTCAGTAGAATATGAACAGAAGTGACGTGTGATACTCCAGACCAGCACACTAAAAAAAAAATCTCCCTGTGTTCTTTTTCCCCTTCCAATTGGCTAGAAGGGAAACAATCCCCAGACAAACCCTAAGGATATATTTGTAAGAACATAGAATCTTGATCTGCTTGGGAGGGAGGAGGGTATTCTCTCACTTACGTACTAATACTGTGGACTGAAAAAATGCATAATCTACAAGTTGAGAGTTAAGACAGCATACCAAATAACTCTGGAAGACTACTCCAAAAAGTCAAGGTGGGGAATCCAGGAGATATAGTAGTTTTTGTGTGACAAAAGACCAAGTTGGAACATAACAGGATTATTGCTAATAAAAGAAAACCAGATGTGTCCAGTTTAAGAAAATTAGCACTTTTCTACATAGGGGAAGATGCAAGAGCCTGGGTTCACTGAAATCATTCCTTTGTCATGCACTTCAGCTACCTGGGGCCAGCATCCTGTGTTTTCTCCTCCGGAGCTTCCTCAGGTACACCATCCATCTGGGTGGCTGCAGTGGCTGCCTGCTAGGTGGGCTTGGCAGGAGGCAGCCCATTTGCCTCCATCCTGAGTTCCCTCAGGGCTCACCATTCGGCGGCTGTAATGTAATGACTTGATGGCTGCAATATCCTTTGTTCACTGACATCGCAAGCAATATTTTAGTTCTCACCCTCATTGTACTCTACTGAAAATGAAATTCTATTGTGACTGAATCATGTACGTTGGTGGGGTCCATTATAGATGTTAGTGTTCCCCAGAGTGGTGCCTGGAAGTTGTTCCTCACTGCTTCCAGGAAGGAGCTACAAGATAAAGATGAAGTCAGGCAAGAACTAGCCAGTTAACAAGCAAAACCACGAGGGATTACAGAGCCCAGTAATTTGGGAACAAGTGTGGAAAAGGAGACTTATAAATACCAAATAGCAGAAAATAAAAATTAATGAGATCTTGAAAAAAAATGCTCACTAAGACCTCTCATTTTAAAACGGAGGAGGGGACCAAGAGCAGATGAAGAATCTTCCTTTCTCACCTGAACCTATTGTTCCACATCACCTGGAGGCAGCCACTATAGAAAGAGAGACATAGGAGGTCTGATGTGTATAAAGAAACCAGACTGCAGAACCATGTCTAAGAAAGAAATTGCAGTGTGATTACTGGCACATGGAACTAAACAGAAATGGTAAGAATGTTACTAAAATCTGAAGGAATTATATTTACAGGGAAACCAGAAACTTTGTTTAAAAAAGTCTGTGAATGAAAACCAATCCTTGGCCCTCTAAACTTAAACCAACAGAGTGCCACCAAGAAGGCAAACTGGATATGTAATGTACTTCATATGTGACCAGGAAGAGTCATCCAGAAGGCAGAGACACGAGGGAATTTCTTGAAAAAGACCATAATTAGAGGCTAAGCAAGAAACTCCTACTGTCCGTATAATTGGCCCTCTTAGTGGTATCCTATACAACATGGATCAATGATCGCACTGTGTTTCCCATCTTTCCTTTCTAAATGGGAACAATTATTGGAGATATGAAGCAGTTATCCTTTGCTTCACTATTATTTATTAGAAGCCAGGTGAGGCTGGGGAACAATAGGTAAATTTCATTATCTGTAAACCTCAAGGAACCACTGACTGTGTACTGGCTTGAGAACCATGACTTTGGAGATGGAGAACTTTAGGATTTCCCTACTGGGAAGGCAGGAAAAGGATGTGCATGGCTAACTCATGATCAGAAATGTGGAATTTAGGAAAACCTATTTACTAAATTGCATGTTCTTTTTTTTCTTTCCTGGTCACAATAAATTACATATTTCAGCTTCCTGTGGGTATGTGACTGAGTTTCAGTTAATGGAATATAAATAAATTAATCTCCTGGAGAAGGGAATGGCTACTCATGCCAGTATTCTTGCCTAGAAAATTCCATCGACAGAAGACCCTGGGAGGCTACAGCCCATGAGGTTGCAGAGTTGGACATGACTGAGTGACTAACACATGGTCACATAGAGCAATAAGAACAACGATCACATGTCATACAGTAAAAGACATCTCCAAAGTAATAATTTCTACCTATATGTAAGAAAATTATAAATTCACCTAAAATTACTTTTATATTCATAATAATCTTCAGATTTAATATTACGGTAATATCGAGGAATGCAGACACAGTTAAACAAAAAGTCAAATAAATTGTCTTCATATCTCATAAATCATGTAGTTATTACATCTAAGATAACACATTCTTAAAATTTCAGAATTGAAACCAAGACATCACGTAATCCTATATTCTCACGTGTTATAATTCAGAACATTAAAAATAATTCTAATAATACAAAACCCATAATGTCAATAATTTCATTATAATTTATTCATATAGCAATCTATTTGCATAGTGTTTTGCATTTGTTAATTGTAGATAGTACTCAAGTTATTTTGATCTTGATTGCATAAGACTAGACAAGATATCAATACATTTTAGGAAGGAAGTTAGTTTAAATGAATACAGGCACCATATATTATTCCCTCTTTAATTTATTATTATTTTTTTTGCCCTCATGGAATAGCTTAAATGTTTAAAAAGCAAATTACTAAGGCTACTTACCAACACAGTCACTCACTATGTTTCCCTCAATTCTTTCCTGGTCATTTAAACAAACATCTAAACAAACATAACACTTTGGGCTTCCCTAGTAGCTCATACGGTAAAGCATCTGCCTGCAATGCAGGAGACCCACGTTCGATCTGTGGGTCGGGAAGATGCCCTGGAGAAGTAAATGGCAACCCACTCCGGTTTTCTTACCTGGAGAATTCCATGGACCGAGGAGCCTAGTGGGCTACAGTCCATGGGGGTCACAAAGAGTCAAATAAAGATAACACTTTAGAGGCCAGTATTTTATTCATTTATTACCTGCAGTAAATTTTTAAAATGTCAGGAACTCATAGAGACTATCTTTTCACCAAAGTAAATTGAACTTTATCTACTTTAAAATGTACTTTAAATAGAAAAAACTATAGCAAAAATTAAAAAGCTCAATAACCAAAAGTTTTATCAATATAAGGGCCTATACTCTATGAATTATACATTTTAGGTATATAATAACCTGTGAATATAAAAACTTTAAGAGAATTTCAACCTAGGAGAGACATTAAAGAGGAACTAGTTTTAAATGTACATCCCTAACTATTTAGGTGATTGGTAATCCCTATGTAAAGTTTCAAAAATTTAAACTTTATTCTTGTCCTTGAAATTATCTTCTATTTTTTAAGCAAGGTTACATTTTAACAAATGCTGAAACAAACAAAAAATGCCTAGAGGACACACACATGTGCAAATGGCTCACATTTTTATCAATATTAGTTGCAAAAATGCAACAAGATGGGGAATATTTTACTTTCCTAATAAGCACATTGAGCTATTTTAAAAGACCTATAGAGAAACCCATCCATGTGTATGATGCAAACTGTCAATGCCTCACACATCTAGAACTCCTAAAATGCTCTGACTTTCTTTGTTCTTCAAAGCCTTGCAGTAATCATCATTCATTTCTATTGCTTTGATGGTTAGATAGCAAGCTCCCAAGAAATCCAGGGAGACATTAGCACATACAGCCACAATTTCTAATAAGACAGCTATTTGCATATCAGATCAGCCACAATTTAAAATGTGTTGTGATAGATGCGGAAAGGGAATAACAGATTTATATTAGCATGTACAACACCAAGATTGTTTTCACAATTTAATCCCTTGGAGATTGCATCTCATCACCTTCTTTTATAAAGAAGACTACATTCCCTGAGGAATTAACTTGCTCTGAGACCCAGCTAAACTAAAATATGAATTAATAAGATAATATTTATTATTTATGAATTTTGCTGTAGGAATGATTTCCGATTAAATCATCAGAGAAGTTTTTAACATTCTTGAAACTTGATAATACATTTTTTTAGGAAAAAAAATGCTAATTTTATTTAATGCCTAAATTGCATATTAAAACAATTCATAATTAACTTTACTTGATTAAAACTGTATGTTCTTTAAGACTTCTAAAATTAAAGAGAATACTTAGTTTTTAATATCTTTTCTTAACTTGAAATTTGCACTGCAATTTGCTACCTGTATTTTTAAGCATAACCTGTGGCCTTTAAAACAAAGATAGTATTATATTCAATCACATTCCAATGAACTTATTTTATTGCTCATTTATACCTCTCTTATGAAATCTAGAAAGTACATATAAAGAAATAAGAAACATGAAGCCTTCATATATGTCTCTGCTTCCAGAAAAAGAATTCAATCCAGACTGTGACATTTAAATACATATTAAAACATAGGTTATGAAAAATATTCAACCCATGACCACAAAAAAGTAACTAGCTCAGTTACTAAGGCTGTAAGATAGAACTTAACTTAAACAAAAAACAACCCTCTTACTTAAGTATGAAGTTATAAAGAGGCCAAAAATGTTTGGCTATGACTTGATCAGAATTGAGAACCACTTTTGAAAATACAATATTATTCAGGATACCGGGATGAAGAAAGATAAACATTCCCGATCTAACATTCCAGAGTAATATTCTAAAAACTCAAAACTGATCATGTAATTAACATATTTAATTCATCCAAGTGATGGCCTTTTTCCCTATACTAAGCAAAACTCTTTAGTATAAAAAATCACTAATGATTCAACTTTATCATTCGTTCCCTACTCATGTTCCTGTGCACTATCAAATTCAGCTTTTAGGTCCATGATTTTGACAAGGTCATTCACTCTACAATTTACTTTAAAGGTCACTTCTATATCTCCAAATTAATGGAAGCTATATTTTAATATTTCAAACAAGAGTACATGATTCAGATCTCTGGAGATAATTCTCCACACTTAAGGAAATGAAGTTCAGTTCAGTTCAGTTGCTAGGTTGTGTCTGACTCTGCGAACCCATGGACTGCAGCACGCCACCACCCTGTCCATCAACAACTCCCGGAGTTTACTCAAACACATGTCCATTCAGTTGGTGATGCCATCCAGTCATCTCATCCTCTACCTTCAATCTTTCCCAGGATGAGGGTCTTTTCAAATGAGTCAGTTCTTCTTATCAGGCAGCCAAAGTATTGGCGTTTCAGCTTCAACATCAGTCCTTCCAATGAATATTCAGGACTGATCTCCTTTAGGATTGACTGGTTGGATCTCCTTGCAGTCCAAGGGACTCTCAAGAGTCTTCTCCAACACCACAGTTCAAAAGCATCAATTCTTCAGTGCTCAGCTTTCTTTATATATATATATTATATATATTATAAATATATATAATATATGTTATATATATATTTATAATATATATTATATATAATAGTATATATTATATATTATAATATATATTATATAATATATATGTATTATATGTAAGCTTTGAGGTTTGGTAGACAAAAGTAGAGGAAGCTCTAAGTGGTAGTTCTCCTTTCATATTTCATGAATTAGAAGGCAAGGTTATCTCCTAAAAGTTAAATGGGAGGTGAGAAGTTTGGAGATTTAAGAGTGCCAAGGCTGAAATTTCTGTTGTAGAGAAATGGAAAGAGGTGTCTAGGGAAAATATGATAAATCAGTAACATTATGAGACCACATTAATTTGGTAACCATGAGTCCATGGTAGCAGCAAACTACATGATTGCAAATAATGTATTTCTGAGTGCTCAGTTGTGCATTGCTGATTTAGGGAAGGGTAGACAGCTGGATTAAGCAAAGTTCCAATTTTCTCTGACAGGCATAACAGAAAGGCAGTAGAGCACAAAAGACTAGGATACCATATAAAATACGGGAAATCATGTACCATGGAGTTTAAAGATAGAAAAAGAAGTGAAGGTTGGTTCAGAGTAGCAGAGTAGAAGGATGTGTACTTTCCTCCTGTGAGAACATCGAAATCACAACAAACTATTGAACAACCATTGACAGGCAGATATTGGAACCCACCAAATGATACCCTATGTCCAAAGACAAAGGAGAAAGTGCAATGAGACAGGAGGAAGGGCACAATCATGATAAAATTAAAGCCCATATCCACCGAATGCAGCCTAGAACTAGAGAACAGATCACAGAAGTTCTCCTACTGTTGAGAAGATTCTGAGCTCCATGTCAGGCTTCCCAGCCAGGGGTCCTACAAAGGGACTAGGAAACCCCAGGGAATCTGACTTGGAAGGCCAGTGAGATTTGACTGCAGGACTTCCACAGGACTGGAGGAAATAGAAACTCGACTCTTACAGGGCACACACAAAATCTTGTGCAAACCAAGACCCAAGGCAAAGGAGCAGTTATCCCACATAAGATTGAAGACCTATCTGCTAGTGTTGGAGGGTCTCCTTCAGAGGCATGGGGTAGAAGTGGCTGACCACAGGGACAAGGGCACCAGCAACAGAAGTCCTAGGAAGTACCTGTTGACAGGAGCCCTCCTGGAAGTCACCCTACCACAGAGCCTGCAGACTCCAGGGCTGGGTAGCCTCTGGTCAAACAACTAACTGGGATGGAGGATGGCCACACCTATCAGCAGAGAAGCAGATTAAAGTTTTACTGAGCATGGCCCTGCCCACCAGAACAAAACCCAGTTCTATCCACTGCCAGTCCCTCCCATCAGGAAGCTTACACAAGCCTCTTAGCTGCATCTACCAGAAGGCAAACAGCAGAAGCAAGAACTACAATCCTGCAGCCTTCAGGCTAAAAGCATATGTGCAGAAAGTTAAAAAAAAAAAATGAAAATACAGAAGACTGTGTCCAAAATGAAGGAACAAGATAAAATCTCAGAAAAACAACTAAATGAAGCAAAGGTAGTCAATGTTTCAGGAAAAGAATTCAGAATAATGAAAGTGAAAATGATCCACCATCTCAGAAAATGAATGGGAGCAAAGACTGAGAAGATACAAGAGATGTTTAACAAAGATCTAGAAGAACTAAAGAACAAACAGAGATGAACAGTACAATAACTGAAATGAAAAATACACTAGAAGGAATCAATAGCAGAATAACTGAGGCAGAAGAATGGATCAGGGACCTGGAAGAGAGAATGGTGGAAATTGCTGCCTCAGAACAGAATAAAGAAAAAAGAATGAAAAGACATGAAGACAGTCTAAGAGATTGCTGGGACAATATTAAATGCATCAACATTCATATTATGGGGGTCCCAGAAGGAGAAGAAAAGATAAAATATTAAGTAGTGGAAAAATGACAAATAATATAGGGAAGTCATACCAGGTTAACAACTGACTCCTCAGCAGAAACCCTGCAAGCCAGAAGGGAATGGCATGATATACTTAAAGTGATGAAAGCAAAGAACTTACAACCAAGAACACTCTAACCAGTGAGGCTCTCATTCAGAATTAAAAGAGAAATCAAAAGGTTTACAGACAAGCAAAAGTTAGGAGATTTCAGCACCACCCAACTGACATTACAACCAACTCTGAAGGAACTTTTCTAAGCAGGAAATATGAAAGAAGAAAAATACCCACAAAAGCAAATCCAAAACAAGAAAATGGTAACAGAAACATACATACTGAAAATTACCTTAAATGTCAATGGATTAAATGCATCATTTAATCCAACCAAAAGACATAAACTAGGTAAGTGGATACAAAAACAAGATGTGCCTACTTGTATGCTGTCTATCTATGCTGTCTATAAGAGATGGACCTCAAACCTAGGGACACATACAGACTGAAAGTTAGGGGGTGGAAGTTAGGGATCTGTTCTACACAAACAGATATCAAAAGAAAGCTGGAGTAGAAATACTCATGTCAAACAAAATAGACTTTAAAGCAAAGACTGTCAAAAGAAACAAAAAAGGACATTATACAATGATCAAGGAATCAGTTCAAGAAGAAGATATGACAGTGTAAATATATTTGCACCCAATATAGGAGCATCTCAATATGTAAGGGCGGAAAAGGCAATGGCACCCCACTTCAGTACTCTTGCCTGGAAAATCCCATGGACAGAGGAGCCTGGTAGGCTACAGTCCATGGGGTCGCTAAGAGTCGAACACGACTGAGCAACTTCACTTTCACTTTTCCCTTTCATGCACTGGAGAAGGAAATGGCAACCCACTCCAGTATTCTTGCCTGGAGAATCCTAGGGACGGCGGAGCCTGGTGGGCTGCCGTCTATACGGTCGCACAGAGACGGACACGACTGAAGTGACTTAGCAGCAATATGTAAGGCAAATACTGACAACCATAAATGGAGAAATTGATAGTAACACAATAATAGTGGGTGTCTTTAATATCCTACTTTCATCAATGGACATGATCATCCAGACAGAAAATTGAAAAGGAAACAAAGGCCGTAAATGACACATTGGACCAGATGAAGTTAACTGATATTTATAGGGCATTCCATCCAAAAGCAGTAGACTACTTCTCATATGCACATAGAATATTGTCCAGGATTTATCACATACTAGGCCACCAGGTGAAGCTTGGTAAATTTAAGAAAATTAAAATCACATCAAGTGTCTTTTCTGGTCACAACACTATGAGATTAAAAATAAACTACAAGAAAAAGACTATAAAAATATCTACTAAACAATCAATGAATCACTAAAGATATCAAAGAGGAAATAAAAATATACTTTCAGAAAAATGAAAATAAAAGCACAATGATTCAAAACCTAAGGTATGAAGCAAAAGCAGATCTAAGAGGAAAGTTTATAGCGATACGATATTTAAGAAACAAGAAACGTCTCAAATAAACAACCTAATCTTATACCTAAAAAAAACTAGAGAAAGAACAAACAAAATTAAAGAAAGCTTAAAGATTAGAGCAAAAACAAATGAAATAGAGACAAAGAAAACAACAACAAAGATCAATGGAAGTAAAAGTTTGTTTTTTGAAAAGATAAACAAAATTGATAAACTTTTAGCCAGATTCATCAAGAAAAAAGGGAAGAAAATTCAAACCAATAAGATAAGAAATGAAAAAGGAGAAGTTACAACTGACACCACAGGAATACATAGGTTTACAAGAGATCACTACAAACAACTAAATGCCAATAAAGTGAACAACCCGGGAAAAGTGGAAAAATTCTTAGAAAGATACAGTCCCCCAACACTGAATCAGGAAGAAATACAAAATATAAACAGATTTAATCATAAGCACTGAAATTGAAACTATGATTTAAAAAATCCCAACAAACAAAAGTCCAGGACTTGATGGCTTCACAAGCGACTTCTATCAAACATTTAGGGAACAACTAACACCTCTTCTTCTCAAACTGTTCCAAAACACTACAGAGAAAAGAAAACTCCAAAACTCATTCTCTAAGGCCGCCATCCCCCTGATACCAAAACCAGACAAAGATACCACAAAAAAGAAAATGACAGGCCAATATTACTGACGAACATAGATGCAAAAATACTCAACAAAATATGAGCAATCTGCATCCAACAGTACATTAAAAGGATCGCACACCATGGTCAAGTGTGATTAATCCCAGGAGTGCAATCATTTTTCAATATTAACAAAATGATTCTGACAAACCACATCAACAAATTCAGGAATAAAAACCATATAATCATCTCAATAGGTGCAGAAAAAGCTTTAACAATATTCAGCACTGATTTATGATAAAAACTCTCCAGAGAGTGAGCATAGAGGGAACATACCTCAACATTATAAAGGCCATACAAAAAACCTACAGCTGACATCATACTCAGTGTGAAAAGCTTAAATCATTTCCTCTAAGAAAAGGAGCAAGACAAGGATGTCCACTCTAGCCACTTTTATTCATCACAGTTTTGGAAATCCTAGCTACAGCAATCAGAGAATAAAAAGAAATAAAGGAAACCCAAACTGGAAAAGAAGAAGTTAAACTGTCAGTGTTTTGAAGTGACATGATACTGCTGTACATAGAAAATATTAAATGTGCTACCACAAGCCTATAGAGAGCTCATCAATGAATTTGGTAAAGGTGCAGTTTACAAAATTAATACACAGAAATCTGTTGCATTTATATACACTATATAACATATAACAATAAAAGATCAGAAAGAAAATTTCAAGAAACAATTCCATTTATTATCATATCAAAAATAATGAAATACCTAGAAATAAATTTACCTAGGAGACAAAAGACTTGTACTCTGAAAAACTATAAGACGCTAATGAAAGAAATCAAAGAAGAAACAACCAAATGGAAAGACATACCATATTCATGGACTGAAGAATCAGTATTGTCAAAATAGCTATACTGCTCAAGGCAATCCACAGATTCAATGCAATCTCTACCAAATTACCAATGGCATTATTCAAAGAATTAGAACAAAGAAAAAAAATCTTAAAATTTACATGGAGACACGAAAGATCCCTAACAGACAAAGCAATCTTGAGAAAGAAAAACAGAGCTGGAGGAATAAGCTCCCTAACTTCAGACTATGCTACAAAACCATAGTCATCAAAACAGCATGGTATTGGCACAAAAATACAAATATAGATCAATGGAACAGGAAAGAAAGCCTAAAAATAAACCCACACAATGAATATACAGCAAAGAAGGCAAGACTACTCAATGTTGAAACTATAGTCTGTTCAACAACTGGTGCTGCGATGTTTTCATATAGCTGTTTGCTATATGAAAAAAAAAATGTAATTAGATCATTCTTTAACACCCTATATAAAAATAAGCTTGAACTTGATTAAAGACCTAAATATGAGACCAAACACTATAAAACTCCTAGAGGAAAACGGGTAGAACACTCTCTGACATAAATTGCAGCAATGTCTTTTTTGATCCATCCCCCAGAATAATGGAAATAAAAACAAAAATAAACAAATGGGACCAACTTAAATTCAAAAAGTTTTTCACAGAAAAAGAAACAATAAACTATGTGAAAAGACAACCCATAAATTGCAATAAAATATTTGTAAATGATTTGACTGAGAAGGGATTAGTCTCCAACATCTACAAACAGCTCATGAGGCTTAACATCATCATAACTATCAACCCAATCAAACAATTAGCAAAAGATATAAATAGACATTTCCCCAAAGAATATACAAAGATGGCCAAGAGGCACATGAAAAGATGTTCAGCACTGGTAATTACTAGAGAACTGCATATCAAAATTACAATGAGCTATCACCTCATACCAGTTAAAACAGCTATCTCAAAAAATCTATTAAATAATAAATGCTGGAGAGGGAATGGAGAGAAGGGAACCCTCCTACACTGTTAGTGGGAATGTAAATCGGTACATTCAATACAGAATTCGGTGGTACCTTAAAAACTAAAAACAGAGGTACCATATGACCCTGCATTCCCACTGCTGGGCATATATCCAGAGAAAAAAACACAGGATACATGCACCCAATATTTGTCACAGCACTGTTTACAATAACCAAGACAGAACAACCAAAATGCCCATTGACAGAGGAATGGATATAGAAGACGTGGTACACATATACAGTTGGATATTAGTCTTAAAATGAACAAAATAATGCTATTTTCAGCAGCATGGATGGACCTAGGGATTGTCACGCTCAGTTAAGTAAGTCAGAGAAGGAGAAATATCATATGACATCTCTCATATGCAGAATCTAAAAAGAAATGAAAACAGACTCAACAGACTTAGAGAATGAACTTATGGTTGCTATGGGAGAAGTAAAGGGGGAAGGGAAATTTAGGGAGTTTGTGACTGACATGTAAACACTGCTATAATTAAAAATGAATAACCAATAACTCCTACTGTATAGCACAGGAAACTCTGCTCAATGTTATGTGGCAGCCTAGATGGGAGGGGAGTTTTCAGAGAATGGATGCATATATATATATGTATGGCTGAGTCCCTTTGCTGTCCACTTGAAACTATCACAATATTGTTAATTGGCTATACTTAATACAAAATAAAAAAAATTAATTAAAATAAAATAAACATTATCTAAAAAAAAGAAGTGGAGATAGCAGCAATTTAAGAGTTAAGAAGAAAGCAGATTGATTTTTGGACTTAAAAGATTTGGATGAAGCCATATTACCAAAGTCTTGTTTCACTCGAGAAGAACTAAAGGTTATTAATAGAACATGTGAGGTGATTTATGTTATCATTGAGTTGTAGTAGGTTATGATAGAGGGTGACTAAAATAACAGAAAAACATTATGGCTGATAAGTTAAGGAAATGTGAGACCAGAATAATACATACTTCAATACATATGAATAATGAAGGCACCAGGAGGGCGGTACAATTTGGGCTAGGATGAAAAGAAAAACTAAGATGGGGAGACTCTGCGTTTTGAATGTCCACAGATAACAGCAAAGAAGAGCGGTAAGCAGCACTACAGTCTAATGGGATGAACCACAAAGGAGCCAGGTTTTTGTTTTACTTGTCACTCCATATGCATAGAAAAGGAAATGATCTAGAAGTGGTAGTGAAGAAATAAAAAGGTAACAAGTGACTCTTAATCCATGGGTATGTGGAGGGTTAAAGAAAGAACAGCCTCCACTTTAAAAAGCTTCAGGGAGATGTTGTCTACCACAAGAATAAGGTTTCAATTAACATCAAGAGGTAAAAGTAACAACTGCTTGAGCAGTATGGGGTTCAAGAGGGACATAAAGAAAATTACAGAGAGACAAGGAAATAGCAAAAGAATGGTCCAAAAAAAGAAAAACAAAAACAAATAAGCCACAAAATAATGGGATGCATATGTGTTAAAGGGAAGACAAATGGTCAAATAGGTCATCTTAAACAGTGAACGAGGGCTTCCCTCATAGCTCAGTTGGCAAAGAATCTGCCTGCAATGCAAGAGACCCAGGTTCGATTTCTGGGTCGAGAAGATCCCCTGGAGAAGGAAATAGCAACCCACTCCAGTATTCTTGCCTCGAGAATCCCATGGACTGAGGAGTCTAGCAGACTACAGCCCATGGGGTTGCCAGAGTCGGACACAACTTAGCAACTGAAAACACCCAACAGTGAATGAAGATACCAGGAATGTGGAGTATATTGAACCAACTCATCTCAAAATTGCACGGAGTACTCAGGCCCCCTAGCAGTCAGCTGAGACCTGGGTAGAAGGGGAGATCCCAGTCCCAGTGGGAAGAAGTTGCTTCCCAGACCTGAGGATCTCAGTTCCAGAGAAAAGGCTCGGGTCTCAAGGGTCCAACTAGACACACAAATTCACTAGGAGTGACGAGAGGCTCTGAGTCAGTATTTGCCAAAATGTGTTCCATCACCAGCAAAAATGTAGATTCCTGGGGCCCAAGGGCTAAGGTCCAGGAATCTCCAGCGTTTGTTTGTTTGTTTGTTTAGGCCATTAACATTTGAAAGACACTAGTTTTCTTTTTAACCATCTCTTGGGTAATTCTCCTCTGTGTGAGCATTTGAGTAACGCTGCTAGAAGTAGATAAACGTGAGGCCTACACAGGGACCGTGAGACCCTTTGGCCTCTTTGGTAGAGGCCGAGTGGGAAGTCTGCCTTATGGAAGCTTTTCAAGACCAGCTGAAACCTCAGGCTTCTTCTGAATTCAACAGGAAGTTATAAAAGGGGATTGCGCAATGTGGTGAGTAAATCAGACACTTTTTAATGCTATTAGAAAAGACTAGAAGGTTTGAACATAGTTAATAAGCTTAAAAAAGTCAAATTATGTTCAAAGGCAACCCGCTAAGGGAGGAATGCAGCAAGTGGGTAGGAAGTGACAGTTTGGTATTCGATTTTTAGACTATGGGAACACCCTGGATGGGGGCACGAGGCAGAGGAAATGGGGAAGCTAACTGTGCTTTAAAAGTAGAGTCATAATTAAAATACAAAGTCCCAGATCACACTCTTCAGAGATACCTGGTCAGTCATGTTGGGGAGGGGTCAAAGAAGCTGCATTTTAAACAAGCACCAACTCCATGTCAGAGTTTTCAAACTCATTTGGTATGTGGACCATACTTGGCAAAATACTCAGTTAGAGATATGATACCATCATCAACAGAAATAGGGAATATAGTGAGAGAAGTAGGTATGGGGTAGGTGGTGAGGGCAGAATATTATTATAAATTCATATTATAAAATGTTTCAAATGGCTATAAGAAAACAATGTACTTGTTTTTCCTGAAACCTAATAGAATTAGTTAATCCAAACATAATGCACCACAAATCCACTGGTCTTCATAAAAAAATACCAACAAATATTTTACTTACTTTTATTTTAATGCCTTTACAATGCACAGATTGTTGTGGCATCTGGACACATGACATACTTGAAAACAACACATTAAATTTATACTGCCCAGAATAGACAAAAAAGCTGCCTTGCATGTACCATCAACAACGCTCATCATTTAGGGGTAGGGAGATTAGTTACATTATATTTTTAAATTCTGAATTGCATAAATATCAAAGGAATAGGTACTTCAAATCTGGGAGGGATTTCTATCTATCCGGACCATGTTCCTAAGCAGAGAAATGATCATGATTTACAAGGTTTAAAATCAGCAAAATAGGAAATGTATTTTAATTTCTTGTACTATATTTACAAAAGAAGATGTGTGTTAATTAAGCTAGACTGGCCTTTCATATAACTTTTAACAGTTAATAAAACAATCGTTAATGACATACATTATACTGTCTTTCAAATAAAGGGGGCTTCCCGGGTGGCTCAGATGATAAAGAATCTGCCTGCAATGCAGGAGTCCCGGGTTCTATCCCTGGGTTGGGAAGATCCCCTGGAGAATGAAATGGCAACTCACTCCAGTATTCCTGCCTGGAAATCCCATGGACAGAGGAGCCTGGCCTGGGCTACAGCCCAGGGGTTGCAAAAAGTCAAACATGACTGAGCAACTAACACTTCAAATAAAGGTTATTTTGAGTATAAACTGTACTTTTAAAAAGTTTATGTAGGTTGCCGTAATATGGTACCAAATAATACTGCAGACCCTGCTTTTACTAATACAAAGTAATATACAAGCTTATATAAGAAGAGAAACGTACTCAATCATGTAAAAAAGAGCAAAGACATCCACAATTCTACTGTAAATCAGTAAGTTAGGCAGTGTGTACACTGCATGCTACAAGCTACTAACAGTAGCTCAGAATGAGAGATACCAAGGCTATCTTTGGCTTCAGTGACTCAAAGCAGAGAAAAGGCAGTTTTCGTATCAAAACACCTTCAGATTGTTTTTCCTGATGAGACGAGTAATTAAAAATAAGATTCTAGTTATAAAGGTCACAAACTTTGATTTTTCAATACTTATAATCCCTTTAAACTAGGTTATTTTAAGAAAATTTTATGAAACCCAAGATTGTTTCAATTATACCAACAACAAAAAACTTTATTCTATCCAGATGGTACCAAAAACTGATAGCTAAATGATGAGGGAAAACAATAAGCTCTAGATGCAAACATCTCAGATGGCATCTATTCTTATCTCTGAAATTCCTAAGTAAACAGATATATGTTTATTTTATGATAATTCTTCACTATGAACTCCCTTTTCTTGGCTGTGAAGTAATATTAGCAAATTCTTCTCAGAGCTTTCAGTAAGTTACCTGAGACACAGGTTTATGAGCAAACTGTACACTTGTTATAGTTAGCCCAAATGTTACACATTTGACTGGGAATTTCTAAATAATATATCTAGATGTATAGATGAATAAGTATAGATAAAATGTTCTGATTCACTCTAAATCTATCAAAATCACTATTTATAACCAAGTTTGGCTTATTTCAAAGTTAAAAATCTTTTTCTTAATTTACATGTAGTTTACATTGAAGTAAACATGAATCAAGTTCCCCAAATGTTTTAGGACAATATACTAATAAGTTTGGCTTTAATGAAAAGCTTTACTGAGCCTCCACTTGTGCCTTGTCAGTCCCTAAGAGAAGATTTGAAAATGCCACGTTTCCAATGTTACTTGTCCAACTTTTCAAATTTTGCACATTATCACCCTATAAAACTTCTGTTTCATGTAAAGTTTGGTGAAAAAAAGGGATTATCAGAAAGCTGATTTAGGATTATAATGAAGGGCATAAGCATCTGGTTAATAAATAACAGTTATCAAGAACTGGTTAGGAGACAAGCTTATCAACCATCTCCCCAGCTTCAGATGTGAAAGAAATATTCTTTCGACAGAAACCTAAAATAGGGTGACTATAAAATTTACCATCCCAAATCAAGGCACTTTTGCGGTCTCATGTCAGTGAAACCCTGAGACATCAGGACAACTATAAACCAGTACCCACTGGTATTACTCTAACCCCATCTATGAAGCACACAAGGGCAATTCATCACACACTGTAGCTCAACTGGTTTGTCTTTTACAAGGTGTTGTAGGGTGAAGGTTAGAATGGCAAATCTTCTGGAATATTTACATTTCAAGAAACAGATGACTGTTTTAGACAACATATGCTGCAGACATAAGAATACCACAAGATCAGGTTGTGCCACGGGACAAACAGTTCTTATTTATGAAACCTCTCTCTTGGTGATAGGTGGCACGACTGAGTACAGCTGTCCCTCAGTACCCATGAAGAGATTGATTCTAGAATCCCCAAGGATGCCAAGATCTTTCATGTTCAAGCCCCTTATATAAGACAATACAATATTTCCATATAACCTATATAGTAGTAGTGTTAGTCACTCAGTCGTGTCCAACTCTTTGTGACACAATGGACTGCATCCCACCAGACTCCTCTGTTCCTGGGATTCTCCTGGCGAGAATACTGGAGTGTGTTGCCATTTCCTTCTCCAATATAACCTATATACATCCAGTCATATACTGTAAATCACGTCTAGACTATTTGTAATACCTAATACAATGCAAATGCTATGATACTAGTTGCCAGTATGCGGCAAGTTCAAGGTTTGTTTTTTGGAACTTTCTGGAATTTTTTTCTCTTTTTGAACCGTTTTGATCCATTGTTGGTTGAATCAGTGGATGCAGAACCCAAGGATATGGAAGGCTAACTGTACTTAGTATCGAAATTCTTAAGCATTAGTTTTCAAGTCAGTACTCACCTGATTATCCACCTCCATCACCTTGATTTCTTGCTTACAACCATCATAAGTCATAAGCATTTTTCCTCAGTCTGCTTGTTAAATTTTGGTGTTCCCCATAGTACAACTGCGCTTCGCTGGTGGCTCAGATGGTAAACAATCTGCCTGCAATGCGGGAGACCTGGGTTTGATCCCTGGGCTGGGAAGATCCCCTGGAGGAGGGCATGGCAACCCACTCCACTATTCTTGCCTGGAGAATCCCCATGGACAGAGGAGCCTGGTGGGCTACAGTCCATGAGGTCGCAAAGAGTCGGACATGACTGAGTGACTAAGCATGGCATTGTACAACCATTCCATATGTGCTCTCCTTGGGTGCCATTCCTTCAAATATATATTTATATATCCCAAGAACCTATATCCCTGGCCCTGACCAAAGGGATCAATGCAAAGAAATAGAGGAAAACAGTAGAATGGGAAAGACTAGAGATCTCCTCAAGAAAACTGGTGATATCAAGGGAATATTTCATACAAGGATGGGTACAATAAAGGACAGAAACAGTAAGGACCCAATAGAAGCAGAAGAAAATAAGAGGTGACAAGAATACACAGAAGAGCTATAAAAAAAAATGGTTTTAATAACTCAGATAACCATGATGGTGTGGTCACTCACCTAGAGTTCTTCACAGAGTTGTTCAACTTCAGCATATTTGGCATTAGTGGTTGGGGATAGACTTGTATTACTGTGATGTTAAATGGTTTTACTTGGTAGTGAACCGAGATCATTATGTTGATTTTGAGACTGCACCAAAGTACTGCATTTTAGACTCTTTTGTTGACCATCAGAGGGCTACTCCATTTCTTCTAAGGGATTCTGGCCCACAGTAGTAGATATAATGGTTATCCGAATTAAATTTTCCCCATTCCCCTCCATTTTAGTTCACTGCTTCCTAAAATATCAATGTTCACTCTTGCCCTCCCTTGTTTGACCACATCCAATTTACCTTCATTCATGGACTTAACATTCCAGGTTCCTATGCAATATTGTTATTTACAGTGTCAGACTTTACTTCCATTACCAGACATGCACAACTGGGCGTCATTTCTGCTTTGGCTTAGCCTCCACATTCTTTCTGGAGCTATTTCTCTGCTCTTCTCCAGTAGCATACTGGAAACCTACCAATCTGGAATGCTCATCTTTTAGTGTCATATTTTTTTTGCCTTTTCATACTTTTCATAGGGTTCTCAAGGTAAGTCAGTGATTTGCAATTCCCTTCTCCAGTGGACAATGTTTTCTCAGGCCCAGACTAGCAGGGACACGCCCTTCAGCTGTTCCACGTAGCCGAAGGACATGCCCAGCTATAGACTGCCCCACTGCTGATCCTCTTAAGTGTGTAAACATTCACTGGTCTAGGAAAGGAAAGATACACCCATCTGAGTGCAGAGTTCCAAGAATACCAAGGAGAGGTAAGAAAGCCTTCCTAAGTGAACACTGCAAAGAAATAGAGAAAAACAATAAAATGGGAAAGACCAGAGATCTCTTCAAGGAAATTAGAGATACCAAGGGAACATTTCATGCAAAAATGAGCATGATAAAGGACAGAAATGTTATGGATCTAACAGAAGCAGAAGATATTAAGAGGAGGTGGCAGGAATACACAGACGAACTATACAGAAAACATCTTAATGGTTCGGTTAACCACAATGGTGTGATCAGCCACCTAGAGCCAGACATCTTGGAGTGTGAAGTTAAGGGGGCTTTAGGAAGCATCACTACAAACAAAGCTAGCAGAGGTGATGGAATTCCAGCCGAACTATTTCAAATCCTAAAAGATGATGCTGTGAAAGTGCTGCACTCAATATGCCAGCAAATTTGGAAAAATCAGCAGTGGACACAGGACTAGAAAATGTGTTTTCATTCCAATCCCAGAGAAGCATAATGCCAAATAAGTCTATCAGACTATTGCAGGCATTTTACATGCTAACAAGGTAATACTCAAAATCCTTCAAGCTAGACTTCAATAGTACGTGAACCAAGAACTTCCAGATGTACCAGCTGGATTTAGAAATGGCAGAGGAAACAGAGATTAAATTGCCAACATCCGTTGGACATAGAAAAAGCAAGAAAATTCCAGAAAGACATCTACTGGTTCACTGACTATGCTAAATTCTTTGACTGTGTGGATCACAACAAACTATGGAACACTCTTAAGAGATGGGAACACCAGACCACCTTACCTGCCTCTTGAGGAACCTGTATGCAGGTCAAGAAGGAACAGTCAGAACTGGACATGGAACAATGGACTGGTTCAATATCAGGAAAGGAGTACGTCAAGTCTGTATATTGTCAACCTGCTTATTTAACTTGCATGTAGAGTGCATCATGTGAAATTGCAGGATGGATGAAGCACAAGCTGGAATCAAGATTGCTGGGAGAAATATCAATAACCTCAGATATGCATGACACCACCCTTATGGCAGAAAGTAAAGAGGAAATAAAGAGCCTCTTGATGAAGGTGAATGAGGAAAGTGAACAAGCTGGCTAAACCTAACATTCAAAAAACGAAAATCATGGCATCCAGTCCCATCACTTCATGGCAAACAGATGGGGAAACAATGGAAACAGTGACAGACTTTATTTTCTTGAGCTCTAAAATGTGGGTGGTGACTGCAGCCATGAAATTAAAAGACGCTTACTCCTTGGAAGAAAAGCTATGACAAACCTAGACAGCATATTAAAAAGCAGAGACCTTTGCCGACAAAAGTCCATATAATCAAAGCTACAATTTTCCCAGTAGTCATGTATGGATGTGAGAGTTGGACCATAAAGAAGGATGAGCGCTGAAGAATTGATGCTTTAGAACTGTGGTGTTGGATATTCATTGAACTGAATATTCATTGGAAGGACTGAAGCTGAAGCTCCAACACTTTGGCCACCTGATGTGAAGAGCTGACTCATTTGAAAATACCTTGACGCTTGGAAAGATTGAAGGCAGGAGAAGAAGGGGTCAACAGAGGATGAGATGGTTGGATGGCACCACCGACTCAATGGACATGACTTTGAGCATAGTCCAGGAGTTGGTGAAAGACTGGGGAAGCCTGGCACGCTGCAGTCTATAGGGCTGCAGAGCATCGGTCACGAATGAGCAACTGAACAACAACAACCAAACCTTCACTGGCTATTGGGTGTTGGTCAATGTGTTGGTGCCGCCCAGGGGCCTGAGCAAAGGCTCTGCTGGATTTTTTGACTGGAGCTGACCAATGTTGGAGGATGCCCAGGAGTGGAGGGCTCCCGGGGCCTCTCTGCTCCCGTTGGCTGCCCTGGGGCTGATCCGCCACCCAGGAACCTCAAAAGGCTCAGGGTTCCCCAGCCTCACCATTGAAAAGACATATGAATATACCTAAACTTGTGAATAAGAATGGCAGTGTTAAAGTCATGGAAAATACCTTAAATATGTTAAAGGCAGGAGCTGAGTAAATCTAGCTAGCATATCAGTTTATTTAGTACAACAGAATCACAGAATCAGAAGAAACATCAGAGATTAAGTACATCTGTTTGTTCTTAACCTTTTTACCTCAGAAAATCCAACAAGCCTTACCAGAGAACCTGAGTTCAACCCTACACTGATCCTACTAACAATAGCAAAAATTAAATAATAACAAAATCTTTGTCTAAGAAGATCATGTAAATACTAATCTCAGATTCTGCTATTACAGTCATCATGTAAAAATAGACAACTGGCTTTTGTCTGCACTGGTAAAGAATATTGACCTGGTTGAATACTCATATTTGAAAAGCAACACATCTACAAGATTAATGCCTTTCAGTAAAACTCTAGGACTCAACTAACAAAGGATGTCCAAAAGAATAATATATCACATTAATTATGCTTGGTTAATTTCCCCATCTTAAAAAAAAAAAAAAACTATCTAAATTTTGAAAGGACTATCTGAGAACCTCAGCTGGTAAAGAATCCACCTGCAATGCAGGAGACCTGGGTTCGATCCCTCGGTTGGGAAGATCCCCTGGAGAAAGGAATTGCTACCCACTCCAGTATTCTGGCCTGGAAAATTCCGTGGACTGTATAGTTCATGGGTTCGCAAAGAGTTGGACATGACTGAACGACTTTCACTTCACTTCACTTCACATCTGAGAACAAAGGAGGATAGTCTATGTCAAAATTAAACTTCATAAACATTTAAGGAGTTCTAACTGTGACCTGTGTCCTATCAAAGGCATAGTTACATATTACAAATAATCCTTAAAGATTATTTAAAGACTCTTAAATATTTAAAGATTAAATTATTTAAATTATTTAAAGATGATTTAAAGACTTTAAAGACTCAACTTCTTTAAAGAAGTTGACCAGATGCAATCACTACACAACATTCTAAGTTAGATCCAACTTATGTATTTTCCCATATTCACTGTCTCCTGGATGCTCAGTCACTTGCCCAAAGAATAGCACCAGCAATTACCCACAACTAATCTAATAGTGCTGGCTGATGTGGCTTCCTCTGGGGGATGGGTGAAGGTAAAGGTGAAGGTACAACTTCCAACACCACCTCCACAGTTACAGCAATACCTACACCTAGATCGATAGGAAGCTTGGCTTCTCCTACCACTTCCAAACCCCAAGCCCCATAGCCCAAAAACAATCTGAAAAGTACAAGGACAGAGCTTTGACCAATAAAAAATAAGTGACAGGAAGATGTTAGCAGATACATTTCTTTCTCTTCCTCAATCCAACTAATTGTCTCTATACAGCCAGCCTGGAGATGTCCCACATGACTAAATAAGTCTATATTTTCTCTTACACTGTGGCCAGTTCAGTAACCACTTTATATTTGTTTTTCCTCCTTATCTATTTTTTTTCTTATATTTTTCGTTCACTTTTGTCTCCCTAGTATTGCACCCAAGTTTAAGCTGTGCCTCAGAATCTGTTGTCTGAGGAGCCTATGATAAAATATATAATTTATTACTCTATTTCTGCCCTATCAATTCCTAAATACAATATAGCTTTTTGCAATTAACTGTTTTCTCAAAACAGTTTTGAATGACCAAGAGAGACCAAGAATAACTCTCCATAGGAATTCATTAGCTGCTTTTTAAAAGCAGGAATCTCAATGTGTGGGTTCCTATGTCTCATCTGTTCTAAACACAGATAAGAAGAAAGTTATAATAATAGCAACAGACATGTAGAAAGTAGGATGTTAGGTGTAAATATAGAAATCTAAGTAAGTTGAGAAAGTAGGAGCTGGTATTAACTACAAAAATAATGAGGCAACCCTGGAGCACCCAGTAAATTAAAAATTATCCATACATTATACTGATAAGCAATGACTATATCAAGTGTGATTGGCAGGATTCTAAGATTACCTCCAATATGCTGTTCTTTGCAAATCTCTTCCTCACCTAGATTTAGGTAGAATCTGTAAATATGACAAAATATAACTCCTATGATTATGTTACATTAACAGCAAAAGGGTTTCACACATTTAGTTAATGTTCTATATCAGTTGACTTTAAAATAAGGATGTCATCCAAGTGGTACTGATCTAATCATATGAGCATTTTACATCACAGTCTAGAGGTCAAAGTAAGAGAACTCAGAGAAATTCAAAGGAATTTTATGTGTTGGAAATTCTCCATTGATGGAAGAGTCCATGTAGCAAGAAATAAGGGTGACATGGAGGAGATCAGTCAACCAAGCAGGAAAGGAGGACTTTAGTCCCACAGGATTCTTAGGGTTCTTTCACAGAGCCTTGAACAGTCTGGTTCGCGTCCAATTTCAGGTTTGTAAGATCACAAGATCCCAAGCAGAAAACCTATTCACACCATGTTGGACTCCTGACCCACAAAACTGTGAGCTAGTAAGTGATCGTTGTTGTAAGCTACTAAGTTTATGGTAATGTATTATGCATTTATAGAAAACTAACACATATCTGGAAATGAATTAGCTAGTATCTAGTTCACTGAATCAGTTAAACACAGCTGTTGCTTATCATTAGTAATGATTTATTTTGTGTGTTTTTGTTTTGTTTTCATGGCAGCACCACACAGCTTGCAAGATCTTCATTCCCCGACCAGGAACTGGATCTGGTTCCCACAGTGAAAGCACTGAATCCTAACCATTACCAGGGAATTCTCACTAATTATTTTTAAAGACAAAAACAGAAATGTGTAAAGTTTGTTAGATGCTTTCTAAGCTACATTCTTACTAGGAAATTAAATTGCCATTATACTCTACTAACATATCCTTTAAAGATTTCTATTTTAGAATCAATTTTTATTCTCTATAAATTGGCATCACTACTTCACAAGTTTTCTCTCTTTCCCACTGGTCAATTTTCAACAGTGTTAATTAAATCCTCCTTCATAAAAGCTAACATTTTATCTCAAAATCAGGTCCTCTAGAAGAATATGTCAAAAAAAAGAGGGTGATTATTGTAAGCAATTTGCTATTTTTCCCATGAACTAATAGAATAATGATTGTTGATGTTCAAAATGAAAGGCTGCGAGCCTGGGAAATACATAAATGCTTCTGCATTAAAAATTCGATTATTTTAATATAGTTTATAAATATATTTTATATCATTTTCCTTTACTCACTGCTACTTCTATATGACTAAGCACAAATCTCCTTTAGCCATATCATGTAATAAAAGAATGTATTTTATTTCTGCCTTAGCCATTGATACTTGAACTAAATGTTATTCAGATGCCTACAGTACTAATTAAAAAAACATCCTTTCATCTTTCTTATTTTTATTATCTTCAAAGAATTTGAGAAACATACACTTTGGATCTTCTGGCTAAAGAAGTAGAAATGAATATAGACAACCTCAGGTCACATGAACCTTACATGCTATCCATTGGGAACATGCAACAATAACAACAGAATCAGAAGTGAGGTGCAACACTTCTGTTTGCACAGTTTCACACCTCTTACAGAATCACTTGCTTTATTACATGGTGAGAGTAACAGAACACTAGCAAGTTTTACTGAATGTTTCAAGTCAATTTGTTTATTGTGAGAACTCCATTTAAATTTTTACTAAACCCACATTAGGCAAACAATGCAAGGAAAACTGTCACTTGTACAATGAACTAACATACTAGAGTGAATGGAATGATGGATGGGTTCAAAATTGGGAAAGGAATACATCAAGTCTGTATATTGTCATTCTGCTTATTTAACTTATCTGTAGGGTACATCATGTGAAAAGCTGGGCTGGATGAAACACAACTTGGAATCAAGATTGCCAGGAGAAATAACAACCTCACACACACAGATGATACTATTTTAATGGCAGAAAGCAAAGAGGAACTAACAAGCCCCTTGATGAAGGTGAAAAAGGAGAGTGAAAAACCTAGCTTAAAACTCAAAATTCAAAAAACTAAGATGATGGCATCCAGTCCCATCACTTCATGGCAAACATATAGAGAAAAGGTGGAAATAGTGACTGACTTTTATTTTCATGGGCTCTAAAATCACTACAGATGGTGACTGCATCAATGGAATTGAAAGAAACTTGCTACTAGGAAGAAAAGCTATGACACAGCTAGACAGCATATTAAACTTACAATACCATATGTAAAATAGATAGCCAATGGAAACTGGCTGTATGACCCAGGGAACTCAAACAGGGGCTCTGTGACAATCTAGAAGGGTGGGATGGGGAGGGAGTTGGAAGGCAGGTTCAAGAGGGAGGGAACATGGGTGTCTACCTATGGCTGATTCTCGTTGGTGTTTGACAGAAAACCACAAAATTCGTAAAGCAATTATCCATCAATTAAAAAATAAAGTGGCAAAAAAAAAAAAAGAAGAAGAAAAAAAAAGCCGAGACATCACTTTACAGACAAAGGTCCATCTAGTCAAAGCTATGGTTTTTCCAGTAGTCATGTATGGATGTGAGAGTTGGACTATAAAGAAAGCTGAGCACCGAAGAATTGATGCTTTTGAACTGTGGGGTTGGAGAAGAGTCTTGAGAGTCCATTGGACTGCAAGGAGATCCAACCAGTCTATCCTAAAGGAAATCAGTCCTGAATATTCACTGGAAGGACTGATGCTGAAGCTGAAACTCCAATACTTTGGCCACCTGATGCGAAGAAATGACTCACTAGAAAATACCCTGATGCTGGGAAAGATTGAAGGCAGGAGGAGAAGGGGACGACAGAGGATAAGATGGTTGGATGGCATCACCGACCCGATGGACATGAGTTTGTGTTCAGTTCAGCTGCTCAGTCATGTCTGACTCTTTGTGATCCCATGAATCGCAGCACGCCAGGCCTCCCTGTCCATCACCAACTCCTGAAGGTTACCCAAACTCATGTCCATCAAGTTGGTGATGCCATCCAGCCATCTCATCCTCTGTTGTCCCCTTCTCCTCCTGCCCCCAAATCCTTCCCAGCATCAGGGTCTTTTCCAACGAGTCAACTCTTTGCATGAGGTGGCCAAAGTATTGGAGTTTCAGCTTCAACATCAGTCCTTCCAATGAACATTCAGGACTGATCTCCTTTAGGATGGACTGGTCGGATCTCCTTGCAGTCCAAAGGACTCTCAAGAGACTTCTCCAACACCACAGTTTTCAAGCATCAATTTTTCAGCGCTCAGTTTTCTTCACAGTCCAACTCTCACATCTATGCATGACTACTGGTAAAACCATAGCCTTGACAAGACGGACCTTTGTTGACAAACTAATGTCTATGCTTTTTAATATGCTATCTAGGTTGGTCATAACTTTCCTTTCAAGGAATAAGCGTCTTTTAATTTCATGGCTGCAATCACCATCTGCAGTGATTTTGGAGCCCAAAAAATAAAGTCTGACACTGTTTGCACTGTTTCCCCATCTATTTGCCATGAAGTGATGGGACCAGATGCCATGATCTTGGTTTTCTGAACGTTGAGCTTTAAGCCAACTTTTTCACTCTCCCCTTTCACTTTCACCAAAGGCTTTTTAGTTCCTCTTCACTTTCTGCCATAAGGGTGGTGTCATCCCCAGGTTGGTAGGTGCCCAATATGCTACTGAAGATCAGTGGAGGAATAACTCCAGAAAGAATGAAGGGATGGAGCCAAAGCAAAAACAATACCCAGTTGTGGATGTGACTGGTGATAGAAGCAAGGTCCGATGCTGTAAAGAGCAATACTGCATAGGAACCTGGAATGTTAGGTCCATGAATCAAGGCAAATTGAAACAGGAGATGGCAAGAGTGAATATCGACATTCTAGGAATCAGTGAACTAAGATGAACTGGAATGGGTGAATTTAACTCAGATGACCACTATATCTACTACTGTGGGCAGGAATCCCTTAGAAGAAATGGAGTAGCCATCATGGTCAACAAAAGAGTCCGAAATGCAGTACTTGGATGCAATCTCAAAAACGACAGAATGATCTCTGTTCGTGTCCAAGGCAAACCACTCAATATCACGGTAATCCAAGCCTATGCCCCAACCAGTAATGCTGAAGAAGCTGAAGTTGAACGGTTCTACGAAGACCTACAAGACCTTTTAGAACTAACACCCAAAAAAGATGTCCTTTTCATTATAGGGGAGTAGAATGCAAAAGTAGGCAGTCAAGAAACACCTGGAGTAACAGGCAAATTTGGCCTTAGAGTACAGAATGAACCAGGGCAAAGGCTAATAGAGTTTTGCCAAGAGAACACACTGGTCACAGCAAACACCATCTTCCAACAACGCAAGAGAAGACTCTACACATGGACATCACCAGATGGTCAACACCGAAATCAGATTGATTATATTCTTTGCAGCCAAAGATGGAGCAGCTCTATACAGTCAGCAAAAACAAGACTGGGAGCTGACTGTGGCTCAGATCATGAACTCCTTATTGCCAAATTCAGACTTAAATTGAAGAAAGTAGGGAAAACCACTAGACCACTCAGGTATGACCTAAATCAAATCCCTATGATTATACAGTGGAAGTGACAAACAGATTTAAGGGACTAGATCTGATAGACAGAGTGCCTGATGAACTATGGATGGAGGTTCGTGACATTGTACAGGAGACAGGGATCAAGACCATCCCCATGGAAAAGAAATACAAAAAAGCAAAATGGCTGTCTGAGGAGGCCTTACAAATAGCTGAGAAAAGAAGAGAAGTGAAAAGCAAAGGAGCAAAGATATTCCCATTTGAATGCAGAGTTCCAAAGAATAGCAAGGAGAGATAAGAAAGCCTTCCTCCCTGATCAATGCAAAGAAACAGAGGGAAACAATAGAATGGGAAAGACTAGAGATCTCTTCAAGAAAATTAGAGATACCAAGGGAACATTTCACGCAAAGATGAGTTTGTGTAAGCTCTGGGAATTGGTGATGGACAGGGAAGCCTGGCGTGCTGCATTCCATGGGGTCACAAAGAGTAGGACACAACTAAGTGACTTAACTGAACTTAGATATTCATTCCAGTGTTATCATGTTCCCAAAGAGACAGTTCCACATATTAAGTTTAGAGTATAAAATACAATTAATTTTCAATGAAATTATAAAAGGAAGTTGCTAAGATATATATGTTCAGAGAAACAGCAGCATTTACAATTGAAAATAGAAGCAAAGCAAAGAATAAGAAATAATATCACACCTTATAGAAAATAATATAACTATAAAAAAGAACAGAAAACATTTATTTCCAAGTGAAAAATATACTCACTCAGGAAGAAAGAAAATGAGTAATATATCAAAATGAAAAGTCAGAAAAGAGTTTAATAATAAAGGCTAACTCAGTGAAAATCTACTACATTTCTCAGAATACCTTGATGATAAGAAAATGACGAGTAAATTATTTCCCAAGTGTGATGCATCTAGGAAATATATCAGTGAAACAAAAAGAGTAATATCATCACAGCATACAAACAGAAAATTCACATATAGAAGCAAAAAAATCACAGTTTACATTGCATTCATGTTTAAAATCAAACATCACTTTTTCACATTCTGAAGATCCCCCCCACCCCAAATATGGAAAGAAAAACAAGCCAGGACTTTAATATATTTTTTTTCAACCTGGAACAGCTGCAAAAAACAAATCTTGCTGGAGATAAGCTTGGTTATAAATATCAACATTCCCTTTAAATAAGGGAGTCCAGTTTTCATACCATCTGCCTCTTTCTAAAAGTAAAAAGAAAAAATGAAAATCGTAAACCAGGACATTCTCTTTCAAATAAGGCATTTAGAAATGAATGTCATAAAAAGGCTGTGAACTCTTCTGGGCCCCTGTCTTTAAACTTGCCCTTTTCGGTTCATTTTAGAAAATGGCATTTTATGAAAGTAAACAACTGAGTGCACTAATAAACTGCATGAAGCAATTAATAAGGAAAAAATATAATTTTTCAACTGTTCAACCTGGGTCTCCTGCATTGCAGACAGATTCTTTACCAGCTGAGCTACCAGGGAAGCCCAAAATAAAAAATAATTGTTGAACTTTTTCACATTATTGACCATAATCACAATCTCTGGTACAAATTTCTCCTTGATGAATCATATTCAATTACTGTTTATTTTTTAACTATAATACATTTGTCACTTTTTCTACCTTTTTCCAAAATTTTTTTACAGCCTATTCCTAAGACTTACATGTTATCT
Source organism: Okapia johnstoni (assembly GCA_024291935.2). Classification (NCBI taxonomy): domain Eukaryota; kingdom Metazoa; phylum Chordata; class Mammalia; order Artiodactyla; family Giraffidae; genus Okapia; species Okapia johnstoni. The sequence goes on from CM044309.1 coordinate 8,966,502, forward strand.
CTTTCAGTACAAAAATCTAGTTACTACAGAACCAGACTTTCAATACAGGTTCTATTCTCTGCAAAAATCTCTCTTGTGCCTCTCTCAACACAGTGGTGTTTTCATACTTGAATTTCAAATTTACCTTAAAACCTCCTTTCATCTTTTGCCTTTAATTAGTTTTCATTCTTTGTTAATGACCTTGTGATTGAACATTTCAATTTTTCACTGTGCCACATTATTACACCTTCAATAACGAAGTTCATAAACCATATCCATTTTTTAACTCCTTAGAGCATTCACAAGAAAGAAAAGATGCAAGATGATCTACCAAGCAGAGCCATTCCGAGTGGTACAGTAGAGACATCGACATAAAAGGATATCCAGTACAGTAACATGAGACCGCTTGAGAGAAAATAGAGGAAACAGAGAACAGAAAAAAAATGGTATCTTGTATTTTAATGATAAATGTAAATGTTTAGTCAGTTCCCTGAATTACAGTGGTAGGATTCTGAAAAGCTACTAAAACAAAAACACCTAGGGAGCCTTGGCGTAATTCATTCTCATTTTCATGTTTATTCTTTCCCTTCCTCTTTTTTTCTATACACACATAAACACACCCTTATATACTGCAAACAAAAAGAAGACTGAATCTTTAATCATGAGCATTTGTAGCTATTTTGATGCTAAAATGCACTTAAATGTGTCCTTCATAGGAAAAATATGTCCTAAGACTTCTCACTGTCATTCCATTTAAGCCACAGACCACCTAGGTCTGTAATTACAGAAAATAAAGTTCTTTTACAAATGACATTTAATTGCTTTCTTGGAATACTGCATCTTCAGTGTATAAGAATGGAGGAGAGAAGAGATTTCTTCAAAGTCATGGCCAATAATATTTAAAATAAATAACCATATTATAGCAATCAATATTTCGTTTCTTCATGATTTGATGCAAGCATGACAAAATATGAACAATTAGATGATCAGTGTTGGAACAGGAAAGTTATTTTACCTTAGACCTATCAATTGTTACTTTTAAAAGGTTTAAAAGCTCTTTCCATATTAAATTTAGTCTATTTTTTATTTTCTGACTTCCATTCAGTAGAATGTTTGTACAACTGTTTGTATACTAAAAAATCTCAAACAAATTAGAACACTAGATACTCAGTACATTGTTGACCAGATATTTTCCAGAACTATTAGGTTAACTTAAAACATCCACATTTTATGCTTAATTATTATAACTTGATTTTAAAACCTTTGAATTTTAAAATATTACTATAAGTTCTCTTTTATAAGGAGATGAGTCTGATAAAGTATGGGTTAATGCTTCCTTGCTTTAACTTATTTCCTTTCTGGTTCTGTCACTTTTTAGTTGTTTACTAAGCTAAGCTTGTTTACCATTTTTCAAATCAGTACAGTAAGAATTCCTATCTCATGTGGCTACTTTAAGTGTTAAATTAAATTGCTAGTTCATTCACAGTACTTAACATGGTGCTCCTCACACAGTAAGTGCTGGATAAATGTTGTTAGCATCATTACATCATACTGACTTAATCACTTCCTCACTGTGGAGTCACTATACAGTCCAAATAAGCTTTTTAAGAGAAAAAACTAATCTGAACTTGAAGACTTTACATTCATGTAAAAAGTCACTGAGATACAAAAGAAAAAAAGAAAAGGATGGTCTCATAATATCTGTGTGTAACTTAATTACATATAAATAGTACACTTGGAGAAGGCAATGGCAACCCACTCCAGTACTCTTGCCTGGAAAATCCCATGGATGGAGGATCCTGGCGAGCTGCAGTCCATGGGGTTCCTAAGAGTCGGACACAAATGAGCGACTTCACTTTCACTTTTCACTTGCACACACTGGAGAAGGCAATGGCAACCCACTCCAGTACTCTTGCCTGGAGAATCCCAGGGACGGGGGAGCCTGGTGGGCTGCCGTCTATGGGGTCGCACAGAGTCGGACACGACTGAAGTGACTTAGCAGCAGTACACTTTCTGCTATCTCCTAACCATCTTCTATCATCAGCTAAGTGGCTTCAACAAAAGTATCTTTGGATAACTTAAAACAGCAAATTACATATACTGTCTTCTTCTTAATGTGTTGAAAACTTTGGATGAATACATTATCACTTATATGCTTACAGTTTATGTACATAAGGAGCATTCTAAAATACTTTCTAAAATGGAAGGCTTCTGAACAACAACAAAAATCTTGAACATTAGTCCCATTTTTTAAACAACTGAATCTCTAATCTTTGTCAGAAATCTCAAATTATTCTCCAGTCTAAGAAAAGAATCTTCTCAGCTCAACGCTTGCACTACTTCTCTGTTATTCCTCCCTCAGGAGCTCAGGAGTTGTAAACCCTTGATGTTATTTCGAAGTCTATGTCACAATTTCTCTTACATATTCACACTTGCGTTAGGTAGGTCAGTATGCTTCTTTCTACTAGAGCAGTGGTAATCAGACATTAGATAAAACTGGTTCCATCAGTGACCAAAACTTGAATTTGCAATAACAAATTTAGCATTCCAAATATTAAAAATGATCCTAGCTCTAACATATAATGGTGAATAAGAAATACAATTTTAGGATATCCTTTAAATTATAGTCCATTCCAATGTTTTCCAAAAAAACCTTAAGAAAAATATAATAATATTCAAATCACTTCCCTATTTTATTTTTGAAAATTAACTTCACTATAACACACTATTTATTTCAAAGTCCATCATAAAAATGATTTTATAAAAGCACTTGATAAATACCTCACTAATTTTAGAAATATTTCCCCTACTATTGTGTCTTTATTATTTTAACCAAAATTTGGGAGCAGGGAATAGATTACATATCACGGGCCCTTTTAATGAAAATAGCATACACAAAATTCACTTAAAATGTTTATTTTCAAATTATTACTGAACTCTGAACAATTTAAAGAAAAAAGCAATTGAACTTCCCAAAGCAACTTTTACAGTAAAATGTGTAACCTGATTTAGTACAAGTACAGAACTCTGCCCAGCAACCTCTCAGTCCCAAGTCGATCTCATCTCCTGTTTGATTCAGTAGCAACTCCAGGTTGTGTTTCTCCTGAAACACATCTTCATCTCAGTCTGGGCACATGAATTTGTTTCCCAAATCACAAAAATATAGATCTTTGGGTAAGGTCAACTGACTTTGCAAGTTCACTCTCACTCTCTCCCACACACCAAAACACACATTTATACATACACCAAACAGACAAAAATCCGCATACGTGTGCTCAGACACAAACACTGATCATGTCAGTACTTTGATCTCAGTGTAAGAAGTGTCCTGTCTCCTGCAAGTATAAAAGTGTCCTACTTCCTTTGTGCCCTGGAGTCTACACCATAAATATATGGGGAACCACTAAAGAGTTCTGATTAGAATGAGGGGTGGAAGAAGAGAGTGGAGGATAAGGTCACATATATGATAGGGGCCCATTTTCTTCCATTTTATGACAAATTTCTTCTCTCCACAAAATTTATGAGACATCAATGTATCAATTCGGAGAAGGCAATGGCAACCTACTCCAGTACTCTTGCCTGGAAAATCCCATGGATGGAGGAGCCTGGTGGGCTGCGGTCCATGGGGTTGCTAAGAGTCAGACACGACTGAGAGACTTCACTTTCACTTTTCACTTTCATGCATTGGAGAAGGCAATGGCAACCCACTAAAGTGTTCTTGCCTGGAGAATCCCAGGGACGGCGGAGCCTGGTGGGCTGCCGTCTATGGAGTCGCACAGAGTCGGACACGACTGAAGTGACTTAGCAGCAATGTATCAATTAATTGAGAAAGATTTAAAATAATGTTGAATAATAGATATTTTATGATCTTAATTTGTTCTATGACCTTAATTACTTATTATGCAGGTACAGTGATTTTAACCAATGTATAATAATTATCAAAATACAGTAATGTACCAAAATATCATAGTGTACCAAATATCAAGAGAGATCAAATATTTTAATGTGGCAACAAATTATCATAGGCAATTAATAATACTAAATGATTTAACAAATTAATCAGATAAAGGTTTACAGTTTTATAGATCTCACTGTTTTCTTGGATTTGTCCAAAATAACAAAATAAATTCAAGTAAAAACATTTCCTCATCGTAATCCTGCCTCCCATAAGAAAGAACAAATTCCAAACTCAAGTTCATTGCCAAAAACAAACAAAAACAAGAAAAACAAAGTGAAAGAAAACAAACCACAAGTCAAAACACCTTTTCCCAAATGTTAAATCAAATAAACACACCTTGTGCTTTGTCCTTGAGGCTGCCAAGTCTGAACTCTGGAGAGCTGCCAAGAGGTAAGATGTTTCCAAAGGCAAGATCTTTACTGAGGAAGCTGTGCTCGCATTCCTGGCAAATTCAATTCCACCAATAATACTCTGATTGCTTTTTCTTACTGGAATTCAAATAGAGTATATGGAAATATTAAATGGATGATCTCCAGTTCCTTAGTGTATGCAAAATAAAATCACTATAGTAGCATTTTCCCAGTTGTGATTCATGGTTTGCTAACTCTATTATATGTTCATTCAAATTAAGTTTCTATGCCAATATATACTTGAAAAACATTGCATACTATTCCGCCTTTACACAAGATACAATTTCATTAAAAGGCTCTGAGAAGTCCTGTAATAGAAAAGCCTATTGAAATTTATTTGAACCGAGGTGTCCCAAACTTATTTAAGTAAAGACCCTCTTTCACTATAATCAACAGCAACATTATTTCTGCAGATCACACTTTACGAATGATTTCATTGTATAGTGATTATCTGCAAAGCAGTAAGAGATGTTTCCACTACATTTTAGACTTAATATAGAGACTGATTTGAATTTATTTTCCATTAGCGCAATTTGTAGAGTTGATCTATAAATATAATTATATTTATTCAACCATAATTTGTTAAGTACATGTTACTTTCTAAGCCAAATTTTCATTAAAAAGCAATAAGAAAATCAAATAATGTATGGTTTATTCATTTTGTTCAAAAAAATATTTACTAAATATTTCCTATGTTCTAGGAACTGAACCTATCTCTAGCTTTATGTTCCAATTGTTTTCACATAAATAAGAATATCAAATGTAAGTGGTTCCAAACAGCTATCTAATAATAATAAGCAACTCAAAATGTAACTCTAAGTATTTGAGAATACAATTTTTACTAATTATAATCACATCATTAAAAATATCTTGCAGAGGTGGCCAAGATGGTGGAGTAGGAAGACCATGAGCACACCTCCTCTCAAACAGATACACTGAAATTACACCTGCTTACAGAGCAATTCTCCATGAAAACAACATTAAGACTAGCATACAGAACCTTCCACAACTAAACACAGAAAGAAGGGAAAGCAAGGAGATGAATATGAGAGGGAGAGATGCCATATAGTTAGAACCCACTTCCTCAAGTCGTCAAACCACAGACGAAAATAATATCAAAGTCTTAGAGCTCCTCCCCAAGGACTAAGGGGTCTGAGCCCCACACTAAGCTCCCTAGCCTAGGGGTCCTGCACCAGGAAGACAAATCCTCAGAACACCTGGCTTTGGAAACCAGAAAGTCTTGTGCTTGGGAAAACCAGAGAGCTACAGGAAACAGACTCTCTGCCCTGGAAGGGCCTGCCCAGAACTTCGCAAGTTCTGCCTCCCAGCACAGAGGCAACAGCCTGAGAGGAGACTGGTCAGACCCACTTGCTGACCTCAGAGAGCCTCCCAGGGAGGCAGGAAGAACTGGGGCTCCCCATGGGGAGAGAGAACCTGGCAACGAGCATTTCTGGGAGCTCATTCTACAGCAATAACATCAGGATTGTCAACTCTCATTTTGGATTCCTGCCTCAAGGCATTAGTGGGACGGCAACAGGCCCATATATCCCTGGAATGTGTAGCTGCTGCTGCTGCTAAGTCACTTCAGTCGTGTCCAACTCTGTGCAACCTCATAGACGACAGCCCACCAGGCTCCCCACCCAAAGACTTGACTCCTCTCTCTAGCAATAAGTACCAGCTCAGTATCCCCCTGGACCATGCAAACAGTCATGTTAAACCCAGCCCCGGACCGAGCCCCACCCAACAACATGTGAGAAGCAGTCCTGTTTCCCCCAAGCTGTACAACCAACTGATCGGAAGCTCATTCTACCCCTTGCAGGTCTACAGCTAACAGACAACACATGATTTCACAGTCAACCAGGCTGGGGCCAGCCTCACCCACCATCACAAACACGGTAGTTGGCCCTGCCACAACAGAGAGCACATGCAGCCCACGGAGGGGACACTCTCAGAACATATAGTTCTGGTGACCAGAGTGGAGGATGCCATTGGGCCACCCAGGATGTCTACTACACAGGCCACTTCAAGAATAAGAAATGTAACTGACTGATCTAATAAAGACAAATAAACACAGAACTGGGCAAAGTGAGGTGACAGAGAAATATGTCTTAAATGAAGGAACAGGTCATATCTCAGAAAAAGACCCAAACAAAGGTGAGATAAGCAATCTATCCAATAGAGAGTTCAAGGTAATAATCAAAAAGATGCTCACCAAATTCAGGAGAATGGATGAACACAGTGTGAATTTCAACAAATAACTAGAAAATATAAAGACCCAAACAGAGCAAAACTTAAAATAACTGCAATAAAAAATTTACTAGCAGAAATCAATAGTAGATTAGATACAGAGGAACAGATAAGCCATCTGGAAGATAGACTAGTGGAAATTAACCAAGCTGAATGGAAAAAAAAAAAAGAATTTTAAAAAAATCAGGATAGTTTAACAGTTCTCTTGGACAATATCAAGGAAACTAACATCCACATTACAGGAGTCTCAGAAGAAAGAGAGGAAGGAGCAGAAATAATAGCTGAAAATGTCCCTAACCAGGGGAAGGAAGCAGACATCCAAGTTCAGGAAGCACAGAGATTCCAAAACAAGATGAACACAAAAAGGTTCATTCCAAAACACTTTATAAATAAAATGGCAAAAATTAAAGATAACAAGAGGATATTAAAAGCAGTAAGTTAAAAGCAACAAGTTATATAAAGGAACTCTGATAAGGCTATTAAAAGCAGCAAGTTAAGTTTGAGGAAACTCCCATATCAGCTGATTTTTAGCAGAAACTCTGCAGATGAGAAAGTAGTGGCATAAAATATATAACGATGAAAGGGAAAAACCTACAAACAAAAATACTTTACCTGATGCGGCTTTCATTCAGATTTCTTAGCAAAACCACAAGTTTTACAGACAAGCAAAAGCTGAATTCAACACCACCAAACTCTGTCTAAAAGATATAATAAAGGGACTCCTCTAAGAATAAAAGGCCCCTGTTAGAAATATGAAAATTATGAAATGAAAAAACTCTTAGCGATAAAGGTAAACATACAGCAAAGGTAATAAATCACCTAATTATAAAACTAGTAGGAATATTAAAAGACAAAAGTAGTAAAATCATCTATATCCACAATAAATAGTTAAGGGACGCAAAAATATAAACATCAAATGTCGCAGTGGGGGAATAAAAATATAATGTGGTCAGAATATCTTCAAACTAAATAGATCATAAACTTAAAATAATCACACACACACATATACATATGTGTATACATACATATATCGGTTGTTATATATGAACCACACAGTAACCACAAATCAAAAACCTAAGATAGATACACACACAAAACTGCAAAAAAAAAGAGAATCTAAACAACACTAAAATAGTCATCAAATCAAAATGGAAGAAAAATAAGAAAGAAAAAAGTACCACAGAAAAACCCCCAAAACAATTAATCAAGTGACAATAAGTACAAACCTATCAAATAATTACTTTAAGCTTCAATGGACTTAATGTTCCAACGGAAAGTCATAGAGTCACTGAACGGATTAAAAAATTAAGACCCGTATATATGCTTTTTACAAAAGATTTATTACACATCTAAAGACACACGTGGACAGAAAGTGAGGAAATGAAAAAAAGTACTCATGAAAATTGAAACAAAAAAGGCTGGCGTAGCACTGACAGGTGAAATTTCTTTAGAACAGAAACTATAACAAGAGATAAAGAATATCATGACATAATGATAATGGGATCAATCCAACAAGAAGATATAATAATTATAAATATAAATACATACCGTATGGGAGCACCTACATAAAGCAAATATTAACCAACATAAAAGGAGAAACCTACATTAATACAATAGGCGTAAAGAATTTTACCACCACACTTACATCAATGGACAAATCACCTGGACAGAAAATTAATGAGAAAACACTGGCCTAAGATGGCATATTAGAGCAGATGGAATTAGTGGATACACATGAAATATTCCATCTCAAAATATCACAATACACAATTTTTTCAAGTGCACATGGGACATGCTCCATGATAGATCACATGCTAGGCCACAAAATACACCTTAATAAATTTAAGAAGATTGAAAATATATCAAGCAGTTTTTTCTTACCAAAATGCTATGAGACTAGAAATCAATTACAAGGAAAAAAAAAAAAGTACAGAAAATGCAAACACGTGGAAGCTAAACAATATGCTGGTTAAACAATCAATGAGGAACAGACAAAAATCAAATGAAGTAAAAAAATATCTGGAGACAAATGAAAATTAAAGCACATCAACCCAAAATCTTTGAAATGCAGAAAAATTAGTTCTAAGACAGAAATTCACAGTGATAAAAGCCTATTTCAGGAAACAAAAAATATGAAATAAACAACCTGATCTTACACCTACAACAATAGAAAATAAAGAACTAACAAAATCCAAAGTTAATAGAAGGAAAATAATAAAAAATATCAGAACAGAATTAAACAGAGACATAAAAGCAGAGAGAGGGAGAGAGGCAAAAGTTCAATAAAACTAAGAGTTGGTTTTTGGAAAAGATAAACAAAATGGATGACTCTTTAGCCAGACTCATCAAGAAAGACAGAGAGGGCTCAAAATATTAAATCAAAAAGAAAAAGGAGACATTGCACCTGATACCACAGTTGGCTCGTAAGAGATAACTATAAGCTATTATGTGCCAATAAAAGGATCATAAGAGATTACTACAAGCCATTATGTGCCAACAAAATAGAAAACCTAGAAGAAATGGATCAATTTCTAGAGATGTAGAATTTCCCAAAACTGAATCAGGAACTGGATGTCATGATCTTAGTTTTCTGAATGTTGAGCTTTAAGCCAACTTTTTCACTCTCCTCTTTCACTTTCATCAAGAGGCTCTTCAGTTCTTCACTTTCTGCCATAAGGGTGGTGTCATCTGCATATCTGAGGTTATTGATATTTCTCCCGGCAATCTTGACTCCAGCTTATGTTTCTTCCAGCCCAGCGTTTCTCATGATGTACTCTGCATATAAGTTAAATAAGCAGGGTGACAATATACAGCCTTGACGTACTACTTTTCCTACTTGGAACCAGTCTGTTGTTTCATGTGCAGTTCTAACTGTTGCTTCCTGACCTGTATACATGTTTCTCAAGAGGCAGGTCAGGTGGTCTGGTATTCCCATCTCTTTCAGAATTTTCCAGTTTGTGGTGATCCACACAGTCAAAGGCTTTAGTATAGTTAATGAAGAAGAAATAGATGTTTTTCTGGTACTCTCTTGCTTTTCTGATGATCCACCAGATGTTGGCAATTTGATCTCTGGTTCCTCTGCCTTTTCTAAAACCAGCTTGAACATCTGGAAGTCCATGGTTCACATATTGCTGAAGCCTGGCTTGGAGAATTTTGAGCATTACTTTACTAGCATGTGAGATGAATGCAATTGTGCAGTAGTTTGAGCATTTTTTGGCATTGCCTTTCTTTGGGATTGGAATGAAAACTGACCTTTTCCAGTCAGTTTTCCGTCTTCTAAAGGCAGAAGATCTAAGGATCTTCCTGAACCAGGAATTGAACTTGAGTCTCTTGCATTGCAAGTGGATTCTTTACCAGCTGAGCTACCAGGAATACCCATATAATTTATATACCTATCAGTTCAGTTCAGTCGCTCAGTCATGTCCGACTCTTTACGACCCCATGAATTGCAGCACACCAGGCCTCCCTGTCCATCACCAACTCCCGGAGTCTACCCAAACCCATGTCCATCGAGTTGGTGATTCCATCCAACCATCTCATCCTCCGTCGTCCCCTTCTCCTCCCGCCCCTAGTCCTACCCAGCATTAGGGTCTTTTCCAATGAGTCAACCCTTCGCATGAGGTGGCCAAAGTATTGGAGTTTCAGCTTCAACATCAGACCTTCCAATGAACACACAGGATTGATCTCCTTTAGGATGGATTGATTGGATCTCCTTGCAGTCCAAGGGACTCTCAAGAGTCTTCTCCAACACCACAGTTCAAAAGCATCAAATATATAGAAAATTCTAAAGATATAACCACAAAACTGTTAGGACTCCATGGTTAGGACTCCTCAATGAATTAAAAATGTTAATATAAAGAAACTGTTGCATTTCTATACACTAGCAATGAACTATCATAGAAATTAAGAAAACAATCCCATCTATAATTGCATTAAAAAGAATAAAATACCTAGAAATAAACCTAACCAAGGTTGCAAAAGACCTGTACTCAGAAAACTATTACACTGATGAAAGAAACTGAAGCCATACAAATAATTAAAAAATATACTGCGCTCATGGACTGAAATATTATGGTTAAAATGATTCTATTATTCAAGGAAATCAACAGACTTATGCAATTCCTATCAAATCCCAAAGGGTTATGTACCAGACCAGAACAAATAACTATAAAATTTGTATGAAAACACAAAAAGACCATGAAGAGTCAAAGCAATATTGAGAAAGAAGAACAAAAATGTAGACATCACCCTCCCTTACTTCAAACTACACTACAAAGCTACAGTAATCAACACAGTATGATAGTGGCACAAAAAAGGACAGAAATCAATGGAACAGAACTGAGTCCAGAAAGAAACATACACTTTCATGATCAAGTAGTCTACAAAAAACGGAGTATGACTATGAAATAGGGAAAAGACAACCTCTTCAATAAATGGTGTTAGGTAAACTGGACGATTACATGTGATTACATTGCACTACATTTTCACATAACATACAAAAATAAACTGAATGGATTGAAGACTTAAAAGTAAACCATGAAACCATAAAACTCCTAGAAGAAAACATAATATGCTATTTAACGTTAGTCTCAGCAATATTTTTTTGGATCTGCCTCCCCAGGCATGGAAAATAGCAGCAAAAATAAACAAATAGGACTACATTAAATGAGAAAGCTTTTGCACAGCTAAGGAAACTATGACAAAATAAAAATGCTGCCCACTGAATGGGAGAAGATATTTGCAAATGACAGATCTGATACAGGGTCAATATTCAAAATATAACAAGGATGCATACAACTCAGCTTTTACAAAAAAAAAAAAAAGTACAAAATGCACAGAAGACTTGAATAGACATTTTTCCAATGACATATAGATGGCCCATAGGCACATTAAAAGATGCTCAAAATCATTAATCATCAGGGAAACGAGATATTACTTCACACTTGTCAGAATGGTTATGATCAAAAAGACAAAAATTAACAACGGTTGGCAAGAATGTAGAGAAAAGGGAACACAGGAAACTGCTGGTGAGAATGTAAGTTGGTATAGTCACTATGAAAACAGAATGGAGGTTCCTAAAAAAATTACGAATAGAACTACTATATAATCTACTAATTCTACATCCTGGTATTTTTCTGAAGAGAATAAACACTAATTCAAAAAGACATTGGATCACAGAAAAAGCAAAGGAATTCCAGGAAAACATCTCCTTCTACTTCACTGACTATGCTAAAGCCTTTGACTGTGTGGATCACAACAAACTATGGAAAATTCTTTAAGATATGGGAATTCTAGATCATCTTACTTGTCTCCTAAGAAACCTGTATGCAGGGCAAGAAGCAACAGTTAGAACCAGACATGGAACAATGGACTGGTTTAAAATTGGGAAAGAGTAGGTAAAGGCCATATATTGTCACCCTGCTTATTTAACTTATATGCAGTGTGCATCACGCAAAATGTCAGGCTGGATGACTCACAAGTTGGAATTAAGATTGCTGGGAGAAATATCAACAACCTCACATATGCAGATGATACCACTCTAAGTGAAGAAAGTGAAGAAGAAATAAAAAGCCTCTTGATGAGGGTGAAAGAGGAGAGTGAAAAAGCTGGCTTAGAACTCAACATTTAAAAAACAAAGATCATGGCATCTGGTCTCATGACTTCATGGCAAATAGGTGGGAAAAAAGTAGAAATAGTGACAGATTTTATTTTCTTGGGCTCCAAAATCACTGTGGACAGTAACGGCAGCCTTAAAAGACGCTTGCTCCTTGGAAGAAAAGCAATGACAAACCTAGACAGCATGTTAAAAAGTAGAGACATTACTTTGCTGACAAAGTTTCGTGTAGTCAAGGCTATAGTTTTTTCAGTATTGTGCTGGAGAAGACTTGAGAGTCCCTTGGACAGCAAGTAGATCAAACCAGTCAATCCTAAAGGAAATTAGTCCTGAATGTTCACAGGAAGGACTGCTACTGAAGCTCAAGCTCCAATACTTTAGCCACCTGATGCAAAGAGCCAACTCACTGGAAAAGATCCTGATGCTGGAAAGACTGAGGGTAGGAGAAGAAGGGGGCGACAGAGGATGAGATGGTTGGATTGGCATCATTGACTCAACAGACGTATTGAGCAAACTCTGGGAGACAGTGAAGGATAGGGAAGCCTGGCATGCTGCAGTTCATAGAAGTGCAAAGAGTCAAACACGATTTATAGACTGAACAACAACAACAAGGATGGCTATACCAAAAGACAGACAATAAGGAGTATTGATGCAGATGTGGAGAAACTAGAACCTTCACACATTGCTGGTGGGAAAGCAAAAGGGTGCAGCCATTTTGGAAAGCAGTATGGCAGCTCCTCAAAGTCTAAACAGAAAGGCCATGTGACCTAGTAATTCCATTTCCAGGTATACATGTGACAGAAATGAAAATATGGTCACATAAAAATGTGTACACAAATGTAAATAGAAGCATTATCCCTATAGCCAGAAAGTGAAAACAATCCATGATGAATAGGTAAACAAAATATGGTATAACCATACAATTCAATATTAATTCAACATAAAAAGAATGAAATATTGATACATGGTACAACATGGATGAACTTTGAAAACTTTATGCTAAGTGAAAGAAGTCATTCACAAAAAGTCCAATTAATGCATCATTCCTGTTTGTTCTCTTTATATATAATATTAAGAATGAGAAAATCTATAGGGACAGAAAATAGATTGATAAATGGTTACTTAGGCTGGCAGCTCAGCTGGGAAAGAATCCGCCTGCAATGCAGGAAACCCCAGTTCAATTCCTGGGCATGGAAGATCCTCTGAAGAAGGGATAGGCTACCCACTCCTGTATTTTGGGGCTTCCCTGGTGACTCAGCTGGTAAAGAATCTGCCTGCAATACATTAGACCTGGGTTCAACCCCTGGATTGGGAAGATCCCCTGGAGAAGAGAACAGCTTCCCACTCCAGTAGTCTGGCCTGGAGAATTCCATAGACTATACAGTCCATGGGGTCACAAAGAGTCAAACACGACTGAGTGACTTTCACTTTCACTTTTCATGGCTGAGGGTGAGCAGAAGAAATAGGGAATGACTAATACAGGGTACTTTTTGAAATGATAAATATATTCTACAATTAGATTGTGATGATCACACAGCTCACTCTGAATATGCTAAAACCACTGAATGGTACACTTTAAAATCATAAATTTTATGACTGTTAATTATATCTCAATGAAGCTGTTATTATTAAAGGAATCATAATAATATAGATCTGTAGTCTTTATCAAAAATGCTTGGGCCAGATGTATCTTGAAGACTACAGAAAGTAACTATGTCTCATAGCTACCATAATTATATAACATGTATAGCGGCAGCATAGCAATACTTCACAGCAAAATCTTATCAATATTGACACTTACTAGAAAAATAAGTACTATATAAGTCATCCCCTGTCATTTCAAGGCTGGTTTGCATCAAATGAATTTGTGAAAATCCCGGGAAAAATAATTTTTCAAAACTTTGGATTTTGAAAATGTGAATAATGGGTGTTGAACCCTTATAATGATGATGATTAATATTATTAATAATAAAAACATTAGTAATAATAAAACAGTTTCCATTTATTCTGTTAAGCATGTCACATACATTATCAGAAATTCTCATAATATTCCTGTGGGATAAATACAATAAAACCGAACTGGGAAAACTACGTTTTCTAATTATTAAGTGAGTTTTTCAAGCATACACAGTTAACAAGGAAAAGGTAGAGAATTGAACTCAAATCTATCTAATTACAGAACTCACTCACTTTCCTTTACAAGGAAGAGCTGTGTTCAGATCATTTATCTGAGATATACATTTTACATCTGTAAAACGGAGGAAAGACATTGGGGGATTGTTTATATCTCCCTCAAGGAAGAACTGTTATAAATAGAACATAAATGGGTATATCTCAAGGCAACTTATGCCACATGAAATTACAAGTCATAACATTGGAGAATTTTAGGGAGGGCTATACTTGAAAAATTTAAGAACCAATATCTAAATATTATTAATAATACAAATCTGATCATGTTTCTCTACAGTTCAAACATCTGAAATGGACCCTCGTTGCCTACAAGATGAAGACTGTTTTGCATGACATATGCGAGGCCTCTTGACCTGGGCTAGCATAGCAGGTCTTTATTGTCTCAACTGCAGCCACTATTTTTCCAAATTCTGTTTCAGCTACAGAATTTCTTTCATTTTCCAATCACATGACCCTACTGATAGCCTAGTAGCTTTACAAATCTTATTCTCCTTGTTACCTTAGCGTGAGCCTCATTCACCTTGAATTCACAGGCACCCTTTAAAACTTCATTTCAATGCCTCGTCCTCTGAAATAATTCACCTACACTTGCCAGAAATATAAGCTAGTTAAATGCTTGACATACAACCCACTTATTAAATATGGTATGTGCTTATCTCTAAAAGCATGTACAATTTTGGCAGACGATAGTGAAGTATTCATTTTTTCTTCTTACAGCAGTATTAACTTGAGTTTTGTCTTTGGAAGTGATATTCTAAAATCTTTACATGAATTTTGTTTCATTTAAAGCACGGAGATGAAAAAGAGAAAATCTAGATTATTAAATATACAGAATAATATATACTTGGTTTTAATGCCAGTCCATACAAGACCAAAGAGATGCTACAGTAAGTAGCATCTTGAAGGGCAATAGCTGAGTAAATTTGGGTACTGTGGATTGAAATCAAAGTCTCAGTCTTATACACCAAAGTTCATATACATAGTTTAGATTAGGAGTTGCAAAGTTTTTCTGTAAAGGGTCCTATCACAAATATTTTAGGCTGTTCATGTCAAGAGGCAAAATCAGATTATAACTCAGTTTTGTCTCTGTGATTTGTAGTGCTCTGAGAAGCAATGCAAAGCAATGAGAGCACCATACTCACATCACTGTTGCGGTTACTCAGCACTACAGTTTCAACGCAAAAGCAGCTACAGACAACATGTAAACCAATGAGTGCAACTGTGTTTCAATAAAGCTTTATTTATAAACAATAAGACTGGAATTTCATATTCTTTTCACCTTGTAAAAATCATTGTTTCAATTGTTTTTTTCAACCATTTCAAACACAAAAGCTATTTTTGGTTCCTGGGTTCTATAAAAATAAGCCATATGTGGGGAGGCCTGGGTCACAGTTTGCTGTATATATTTTTTAATTTATTCATACTCTTGAATTACCAGGTTTCATCTCTGGCATAAATAAATCAGAAGATCAGATGTTTTATTTAAATCTAGATTATTGTTGCTGAATAAATTTCTACATTATATATCTTCTAATGCAGTTTTTTATTTGAATTTTAATTAGACTTAATTATTTAAAGCCACTCTACATCCTAGAAATCTGATATATCATGTTTTGTTTTTTAACATACCATTGCTCTTATGTTTATATTTTATCATCTTCTTATTGCCTTTTTTCCTCCAAAAGTAAAAAGTATGCAGTTTAGAGGTTTTTATATACTTAAGAATGGTTTTCTGTTGCTGTCTGTGAACAAAACAAATTGCATGGAACTTTGTTTTTAACTCTAAAAATATTTCTCTGTTGTCATCTAGTATTTAACACTATGGAAAAAAAGTCTGTGACCAGATTAAGTTTGATTTCCTGATAATAATTCACTATTTTTTCTCTCTCCTAACATATACAATTTTTTTCCTTTATCATTATAAGTTAAAAATCTGTTGACATTGTGTCTCTGAGCTGTCATATTTTATATATGAAATATCCCCTCTGCATCTACTGATCTTTTTTAGCTCAGAAAATGTTATTCCCTGCTATCTCTGTTTATTGAACATTTAGGCTCAAAATGAAGAAAGCAGACCATTCAGGTATGACCAAAATCAAAACACTTATGATTATACCAAAGAGGTGACAAATAGATTCAAGGGACTAAACCTGGTAGACAGAGTACCTGAAGAACGATGGATGGAGATTTGTAACACTGTACAGAAAGTGGAGACTAAAACCATCCCCAAGAAAAAGAAATGCAAGAAGGCAAAGTGATTCTCTGAGGAGGCCTTACAAGTAGCTAAGAGGAGAAGTAAAAGGCAAAGAAAAAAGGGAAAGATATACCCAACTGAATGAAGAGTTCCAGAGAACAAGGAGAGATAGAAAGCCTTCTTAAGTGAACAATGCAAAGAAATAGAGGAAAACAATAGAATGGAAAAGACTAGAGATCTCTTTAAGAAAATTGGAAACACCAAGGAAACATTTCATGCAAAGATAGGCACAATAAGGGACAAAAATGGCAAGGACCTAACAAAAGCAGAAGAGATTAACAAAAGATGGCAAGAATATGCAGAACTGTACAAAAACAGCTCTAAATGACCAGATAACCATGATGGTATGGTGACTCACCTAGAGCTAGACATCCTGGAGTGTGAAATCAAGTGGGCCTTAAGAAGTATTACTACAAACAAAGCTAGTGGAGGTGACAGAATTCCAGCTGAGCTATTTCAGCATCCTAAAAGATGATGCTGTTAACATTCTGCACTCATTATGCCAGTAAATTTGGAAAACTCAGCAGTGGCCTCAGGACTAGAAAAGGTCAGTTTTCATTCCAATCTCAAGAAAGGCAATGCCAAAAATGTTCATATTATCATACAACTGCACACATTTCACATACCAGCAAGATTATGCTCAAAATCCTTCAAGCTAGGCTTCAGCATTATATGAACCGAGAACTTACAGATGTACAAGCTAGATTTAGAAAAGGAACAGGAATCAAATTGCCAACATACGCTGAATCATAGAAAAAACAAGGGAATTTCAAAAAAACATCTACTTCTGTTTCATTGACAATGCTAAAACCTTGAACTGTGTGAATCACAACAAACTGTGGAATATTCTTAATGAGATGGAAATACCAGACCACCTTACCTGCCTCCTGAGAAACCTGTATACAAGACAAGAAGCAACGGTTAGAACTGGACATGAACAACAAACTGGTTCCAAACTGGGAAAGGAGTACATCAAGGCTGCTCACTGTCACCCTGCTTATTTAACTTCTGTGCTGAGTACATCATGCGAATGCTGGACTGGATGAAGCCCAAGCTGGAATCAAGACTGCCAGGAGAAACATCAACAATCTCAGATATGCAGATGATACCTCACTAATAGAAGAAAGTGAAGAGGAATTAAAGAGCCTCTTGATGAAAGTCAAAGAGGAGAGTGAAAAAGCTGGCTTAAAACTCGACATTCAAAAAACAAAGATCATGGCATCCAGTCCTACCACTTCATGGCAAACAGTTGGGGAAAAAGTAGAAATAGTAACAAGTTTTATTTACTTAGACTCCAAAATCAATGTGGACTGGGACTGCAGCCACGAAATTTAAAGATACTTGCTCCTTGGAAGACTAGTTATGACAAACCTAGAGAGTGTATTAAAAAGCAAAGACATCACTTTGTTGACAAAGGTCCATATAGTCAAAGCTACAGTTTTTCCAGTACTCATGTACGGATGTGAGAGTTGGACCATGAAAGAGGCTGAGCACCGAAGAATTGATGCTTTCAAACTGTGATGCTGGAGAAGACTCTTGTGAATCCCTTGGACTGCAAGGAGATCAAACTAGTCAACCTGAACGGAAATCTGAATTTTCATTGGAAGGACTGATGCTGAAGTTCCAATACTCTGGCCACCTGATAAGAAGAACTGACTTTTTGGAAAAGACCCTGGTGCTAGGAAAGATTGAAGGCAAGACGAGAAGAGGGAGACAGATGATAAGATGGTTGGATGGCATTACTGACTAAATGGACATGAGTTTGAGCAAACTCCAGAAGACAGAGAAAGACCGGGAAGCCTGGCGTGCCGCAGTCCATGGGGTTGCAAAGAGTCAGACATGACTTAGAGACTGAAAAACAACAACAACAACAATCTCTTTGTTTATTACATTTTTCTCAATTGTTCTATTCTCTTCTTTGGGAAAAATTATCAGAAATTAAAAGCATTCATATAATGGACTTCATTCTTTTTTCTTCAGTTTTCTTTTCATGCATTCAGTATTTTAGCTAGGATAACTTTTCAAGTCTATTCTCCACACATTAAATTTTCTATAGTAACATCAGTGCTACTCTTCACTGCCTCAAATATGGACTTTTTTAATACGTTATTGTGGTAGGCAGGATAATGTTCCCCCTTGAAGATGCCCAAATTCTAATTTTTAGAACTTGTGAATGTGTTACCTTATACTGCAAAAGGAACTTTGCAGATGTGATTCAATGAATAACCTCCTGGACTATCCAACTGAGTGTTTAAATGTTTTAAGTTTTCCTAGTTGTGGTCCTCAGTGTATCTGACTACAGAAGAACAGTCAGAGAGATGCAATGCTGCTGGCTCTGAAGATGGACGTACCATCTTCATAAATCAATGAATCTGTGCAGTCTCCAGAAGATGGAAAAGGCAAGGAAACGTCTCTCCCAGAGGCCCCAGAAAAGAAAGAATTTCTGCCCATACCTGGATTGTAGTTCAGTAAAACCCAGAACAGACTTCCGAAGTACACAATTATAAGATCCTGAATTTGTGGTAGTTCGTTACATCAGGAATATAAAACTAACACAATTCTCACATTTTTTTTCAGTTTGTTGTCCTCTTTTTGTTCTGCCTTATCCTCATCCCACTGTCACTCAATCATGGCTCTTTTTACATAGAGTTCTCCTAGCTATGTGTTAGACATCAACGAATTCTATCAAATGTTCTTCCTTACCTTAAAATTCTTCTCAGATTTTCACAGGTATGCTTATGAGTATTCTGCCAACTTCCTTTTTCTTGGCTTTGTGGGATTTTTTACTGTTCCACTTTATTCATTTCAAATGCTAAATTTATCCAGAAAAATTTGGCATTGAAAGAGCCTATATAGATCATTTCTACATAATCCAATGTTTTCCAAATGTGTGCATATGTGGAGGCTGAGGGAGATATTGAAGAAAGGAGCAGAGAATAAGCCTCTACGAACAGACAAAATTAAATCAGGAACTGGGAGATTATTTTTAAAATTATACCTTAGAAAATCTAATATATCCTTGCCCAGAAAGATTCAGTGCTGTAGTGAATCACTGTGAATAATGAGAATTTTCATAATACTCAAGCATATTCTTCAGAAAAAAAATGGTAGAAAACCAAAAATCTTCAACTATTTCTATTCTCAAATAAGAAACTTGATGCCAGAAAGCAATATAAAATCCAACAAATGATTTCTTTACTGATGAAGCCAGGTCTGAAACTTTCAATCCAGTGCACTTTCTACCTGGTGGAGATTATAAACTGCAATCCACAATTAGGATTCTGTCACGGGTATCCATGTAATTTCTTATACTGATATATTTTTGAATATTTTAAATTCAAGTATGTAAAAAATGCTTTGGGATTAAACTGTCTTCGTCTTCACCAAAATTTTAAGTTGTTCAATCTAACTGGTCTGCTGCTTTTGCAACTTTGTCCTGCTTAATACCACTACAGAAGAGCTAAACTACTTTATTCCTGCTTCATTCTCCATGTTTAATGGCTTGAAAACCATGAGATTGACAAGCTCCTCTCATTTAGGGAACTGTCTCCACTTTCTGATTCAACACAACAAAGATTGTTAAACCACTAAGAACAGAGTAGCTATCTTTGTATCATTGTTTTTTAACATTGCAAAACTAAAAAGTAAGCTATGGTGGTTTAGTCGCTAAGTCATGTCCCACTCTTGTGACCCCATGGAGTCTGTCCATGGGATTCTCCAGGCAAGAATACTGGAATGGGTTGCCATTTCCTTCTCCAGGGGATCTTCCCGACACAGGAATCAAACCCAGGTCTCCTGCATTGCAGGCAAATTCTTTACTGACTGAGCTACAAGGGAATTAGTAAAAAGTAAGCTAAAAAGTCTTTTCTTTTTCATGAAAATATATACCTACTCACTCTATTGTTGCAAAGATACTTAACACTTGAACCATATAAAAAAGGATTAAATGTACATAATATGGGTGAAAAAAATTAGCTCTTAGGAGTCTATGATTCTTGTATGTTCAATAAGGATATATTTAGTCTTAAGAATATTAAATATAACTAACTATATATCACTATTTTCCACTAATACTATTTTAGTCATTCTGAGATAATACCAAAAAATAACCATATGCTAAGCAGTATTTTTATTAAGACCTTCACACTTAGAGTCAAATCTATTGATATCAAAAACTTGGTACATACTCAACAGATGAATGGATAAAGAAGATGTGGTATGCAAATATATAAGCTTCCCAGGTGGCACTGTGGTAAAGAATCCACCTGCAAATGCAGGAAATGCAAGAGACATGAGTTTGATCCCTGGGTCAGAAGATCCCCTAGAGCAGGAAATGGCAACCTGCTCCAGTATTCTTGCCTAGAGAATCCCATGGACAGAGCAGTCTGGGGGACTACAGCCCTTGGGGCTGCAGAGATGTGATGTGTAAATATATATATATGTATGTATGTATATATAAATATATACATATATATATATATATCAGAGTATTATTTAGCCATAAAAAGAATAAAATCTTTGCATTTGCAACAATACAAATGGGTCTAGAAGGTATTATTCTCAGTGAAATAGGAAAAGACAAATACTGTATATTATCACTTATATGTAGAATCTAAAATATAAAATGAATGAAAATAAACCAGAAACAGACTCACACAGAACAAATTAGCAGTTATCAGTGGGGACATTGGAAGGGGGTAGGGACACGATAGGGGTAGGGTACTAAGTGGCATAAACTACCATGTATAAAAAAAATGACATAAGGATATACTGTAGAGCATAGGAAATATACCTAATATTCTATAATAAATTTAAATGGGGGTGTGACTGGTGATAGAAGCAAAGTCCGATGCTGTAAAGAGCAATATTGCATAGGAACCTGGAATGTTAGGTCCATGAATCAAGGCAAATTGGAGGTGGTCAAACAGGAGATAGCAGGGGTGAACATCAACATTCTAGGAATCAGCGAACTAAGATGGACTGGAATGGGTGAATTTAACTCAGATGACCATTATATCTACTACTGGGGGGAGGAGTCCCTTAGAAGAAATGGAGTAGCCATCATGGTCAACAAAAGAGTCCGAAATGCAGTACTTGGATGCAATCTCAAAAACGACAGAATGATCTCTATTCGTTTCCAAGGCAAACCATTCAATATCACGGTAATCCAAGTCTATGCCCCGACCAGTAACTCTGAAGAAGCTGAACTTGAACGGTCTATGAAGACCTACAAGATCTTTTAGAACTAAAACCCAAAAAAGATGTCCTTTTCATCATAAGGGACTAGAATGCAAAAGTATGAAGTCAGGAAACACCTGGAGTAACAGGCAAATTTGGCCTTGGAGTACAGAATGAAGCAGGGCAAAGGCTAATAGAGTTTTGCTAGGGGAACGCACTGGTCATAGCAAACACCCTCTTCCAACAACACAAGAGAAGACTCTACACATGGACATCACCAGACGGTCAACACCGAAATCAGATTGATTATATTCTTTGCAGCCAAAGATGGAGCAGCTCTATACAGTCAGCAAAAACAAGACTGGGAGCTGACTGTGGCTCAGATCATGAACTCCTTATTGCCAAATTCAGACTTAAATTGAAGAAAGTAGGGAAAACCACTGGACCATTCAAGTATGACCTAAACCAAATTCCTTACGATTATACAGTGGAAGTGACAAATAGATTTAAGGGACTAGATCTGATAGACAGAGTGCCTGATGAACTATGGACAGAGGTTCGTGACACTGTACAGGAGACAGGGATCAAGACCATCCCCATGGAAAAGAAATACAAAAAAGCAAAATGGCTGTCTGAGGAGGCCTTACAAATAGCTGGGAAAAGAAGAGAAGTGAAAAGCAAAGGAGAAAAGGAAAGATATTCCCATCTGAATGCAGAGTTCCAAAGAATAGCAAGGAGAGATAAGAAAGCCTTCCT
Source organism: Okapia johnstoni (assembly GCA_024291935.2). Lineage (NCBI taxonomy): Eukaryota > Metazoa > Chordata > Mammalia > Artiodactyla > Giraffidae > Okapia > Okapia johnstoni. The sequence goes on from CM044309.1 coordinate 8,989,088, forward strand.
CAGCAATCAGTGCAAAGAAATAGAGGAAAACAACGGATTGGGAAAGACTAGAGATCTCTTCAAGAAAATTAGAGATACCAAGGGAACATTTCATGCAAAGATGGGCTCGATAAAGGACAGAAACGGTATGGACCTAACAGAAGCAGAAGATATTAAGAAGAGGTGGCAAGAATACACAGAAGAACTGTACAAAAAAGATCTTCACGACCCAGATAATCACGATGGTGTGATCACTCACCTAGAACCAGACATCCTGGAATGTGAAGTCAAGCGGGCCTTAGAAAGCATCACTATGAACAAAGCTAGTGGAGGTGATGGAATTCCAGTCGAGCTATTTCAAATCCTGAAAGAAGATGCTGTGAAAGTGCTGCACTTGATATGCCAGCAAATATGGAAAACTCAGCAGTAGCCACAGGACTGGAAAAGGTCAGTTTTCATTCCAATCCCAAAGAAAGGCAATGCCAAAGAATGCTCAAACTACCGCACAATTGCACTCATCTCACACGCTAGTAAAGTAACGCTTAAAATTCTCCAAGCCAGGCTTCAGCAATACGTGAACCGTGAACTTCCAGATGTTCAAGCTGGTTTTAGAAAAGGCAGAGGAACCAGAGATTAAATTGCCAACATTCACTGGATCATCGAAAAAGCAAGAGAGTTCCAGAAAAACATCTATTTCTGCTTTATTGACTACGCCAAAGCCTTTGACTGTGTGGACCACAATAAACTGTGGAAAAGTCTGAAAGAGATGGGAATACCAGACCATCTGACCTGTCTCTTGAGAAACCTGTATGCAGGTCAGGAAGCAACAGTTAGAAATGAACATGGAACAACAGACTGGTTCCAAATAGGAAAAGGAGTACGTCAAGGCTGTGTATTGTCACCTTGCTTATTTAACTTATATGCAGAGTACATCATGAGAAACGCTGGGCTGGAAGAAGCACAAGCTGGAATCAAGATTGCTGGGAGAAATATCAATAACCTCAGATACGCAGATGACACCACACTTATGGCAGAAAGTGAAGAAGAACTAAAGAGCCTCTTGATGAAAGTGAAAGAGGAGAGTGAAAAAGTTGGCTTCAAGCTCAACATTCAGAAAACTAAGATCATGGCATCTGGTCCCATCACTTCATGGGAAATGGATGGGGAAACAGTGGAAACAGTGTCAGACTTTATTTTTGGGGGCTCCAAAATCACTGCTGATGGTGACTGCAGCCATGAAATTAAAAGATGCTTACTCCTTGTAAAGAAGGTTATGATCAACCTAGATAGCATATTTAAAAGCAGAGACATTACTTTGACAACAAAGGTCCGTCTAGTCAAGGCTATGGTTTTTCCAGTTGTCATGTATGGATGTGAGAGTTGGACTATAAAGAAAGCTGAGCACCGAAGAATTGATGCTTTTGAACTGTGGTGTTGGAGAAGACTCCCCTTGGACTGCAAGGAGATCCAACCAGTCCGTCCTAAAGGCAATCAGTCCTGGGTGTTCACTGGAAGGACTGATGTTGAAGCTGAAACTCCAATACTTTGGCCACCTCATGCAAAGAGTTGACTCATTGGAAAAGACCCTAATGCTGGGAAGGATTGGGGGCAGGAGGAGAAGAGGACGACAGAGGATTAGATGGTTGGATGGCATCACTAACTCGATGGACGTGGGTTTGGGTAAACTCCAAGAGTTGGTGATGGACAGGGAGGCCTGGTGTGCTGCGATTCATGGGGTTGCAAAGAGTCGGACACGACTGAGCGACTGAACTGAACTGATAACCTACAAAAATTCTGAATCACTATGTTGTATGTGTGCTTAGTCACTTAGTCGTGTCCAACTCTTTGTGACCCCATGGACTGTAGCCAACCAGGCTCCTCTGTCCATGGGGATTCTCCAGGCAAGAGTACTGGAGTGGGTTGCTATGCCCTCCACCAGGAGATTGTCCTAACCCAGGGATCAAACCCTGGTCTCTCGCATTCCAGGCAGATTCTTTAACACCTGAGTCACCAGGGAAGCCCAAGAACACTAGAGTGGGTAGCCTATCCCTTCTCCAGGGGATCTTCCTGAGCCAGAAATAGATCTGGGTCTCCTGCATTACAGGCGGATTCTTTACCAGCTGAACTACCAGGGAAGCCCAGTAGCTTCTAAAACTAATACAATATTATAAAACTACTACACTTAAATTTAAAATAAAACAAATAAAAAGAAAGAAGAAACATGGTACATATGAACAAAGACGAGGGGAAGTTTGCTCCTGTTTCATGTTTCTTTATGGAGGAACGCCACTGGGATAGTTTGCAGATGATTTTGGTACTGGAGTAGAGGAAGGGAAATTTTTACTGAGCTGGTGGAACTCTACATTATACAATATCCAATATCCTTCAACTTCAAGGTCCTAAAAGCCAGTAGCTTTTAAGGATAGCCTGATAACAGTTCGAGCAAACTCCAGGAGATAGTGAAGGGGGGAGCCTGGCGTGCTGCAGTCCACGGTGTTGCAAAGTGTTAGACACGACTTAGTGACTGAACAACAACAATAATTTAACAATATCCCTACATATTTCAAATGGCCCAGAGGTACTATCCAGGATGAAAAACCAGAGCACTAGATTAATAGTCCTGGTCTCAGATCCCACTCTGTATTCACAGCTTCTCAACAGGGAAATTATGTGATCCAAAGCTGAAACCCATTGGTCCATATTATTTCAGTGGGTAGAGATAACCTATTACCAACCTGTAAACACTAGAGGTTTATCTTCTTTTCCTTCCCTCTCTGTCTTAGACTATATAGACCAGCAATTCTAAGTGTATCTATCTGTTCTTTAAACTGAAATTTTCTCTCGCTGGACTAAAGTCTAGGTTCTGAGACAGGGAGTGGAGCTAGAAAGGGGAAGGAAGTACTAGAACTCAGTTTTGGTCTCCCACTGAAAGCAGTGCATGCAGTCAGCTCTGTTGTAATGAAGCGGATATTATCAACTCTACCTCTTTACAAACGCAATAGCTGTTATTAACTAAGCCCCTAAAACTCTAATTCCATTAGAACTGTCTCTGTAATCAATTTATCTTTATACTAGTTTTTCTACTATAAATGAAGTGAGTTAACAAAATAATAGTCAAATACTAAACAAGGGAAAATTATAAGTGCCAAAGAAGCAATAGATACTCTCATGTTTACTACAAAAGATTATATATTTTTCCTTTTCATTGTTTTTCCTATCTAATGATAGTATCTACTACTGATGCCCACTTTTATTAATAAAGTTAGATAAAGGCATATTAGCAAACAAAATATTTCTATTTACAGCCTTCCACTTTAATACAGAAATGAGGAAAAGAGCCAAACCAGAGTCAAACATGGTATTTTTTTAGCCATGGGAAATTATGTTATAAAGGTCATTCATTTGAATTAAGGAATTCTAGTAGCATATAGTAAAAGTAATCATTTTTTATTTGTCAAAAATGGACTTTGATAGAAGAGAAAGTTTGTCTATTTAATGGTTGTCTAAAAAATACAATTTAACATTTCCCCAAACTAGTTGAAAATAATTTTTCTTTTCATTTGCTTAAATATAAGAATATTCTTTGAAAGAAGGATCAAACAGCATTTGTAATAAAATTCAATTTACATGGTTTTAAGAGTCAGCTATAATTTATTGATCATTGGTAGTTCATGTTTGTTAAATACTAAAAAAATAAACATTTTTTTTAAAAAGAAGAAGAAAAAGGATTCACTGAAGACCATAAATTAAGGTAAGCTACAGTAAGATGCATTGTGGAAGACATGGAAGAGACCCAACTCTGCTCCCAGTACTTTTGGATATAAATTACACAAGTCACTCTTTGGAGTGAGGCAAGATGGGAGAGTAATTTTCTTAACTCTCAAGAAGTTGATCGAAAACAGATGTTCTTTATCCAACATCCATTTATGTTTCGAATTGTGTCTTTTTCTAAGGGGAGAGTCAGTAGTTTCCCTTGGCTTCTCAAAATGGTATATACCACCAAAAAGGTCATTCATCATTGAACTGGAAAGTAATCTGTCCCAATTTTTTCAGGCTATGCATATACTTGAAAAAATCTAGTGATATCAATGGGGAAAAAATGTATGCAGGACATTTCAGGTACTACCTAAGAAGAGCTAATACTGAATCAACAACAGAGATCATATAGACAAAAAAAAAAAAAAGATTAAAAGTGTGATCAGTAACAGTTTACAATTAGCCCTCCTTACGTTTTATAACCAAAGGGCACGTAAGTATCTCCACTTACCAGATGAGAGAAGTTATGAAGGTTACTGCCCAGTGGCAAATATTTCCTAACAGCTAGATTCCTGATTTTTAGGTCAATCTTCTTTCCAGTGGTATCAGGCACTACAAGCTTCCTTCTTGGGGATTTATACAGTAAACCTAGCACAAGGAAGTATAAACAGACTTTTAGTTTCTTTGTGTTTTCTCTGTGGACTGTTCGCTCTGCTGAATCATTTGGGGCCAGCTGATGGGGGCAAAGAAAAGATGTAAAACGGTTATCTATGGTTACTGTCTCACAGTTAATCATTAAACAGGACAGTGAAGCAACAGAGGGCTTCAGTCAGTCAGTACCAACCACCCTTCTCCATAAGAGGGTCTCAAAGGGAGATCATACGTTATTAGGACCTGTCCAAAAACGACTTGCCTCAACTTCCTGAGAAGCTCCTTGAGCTCAAACAGCAGCAGCAATCAAAAAGACTTCCAAGTGGAAGAAATCAGACCTCCTATCTCCCTTGTCCTAGTCATCCACACGGACACCAATACCTTGTAGCCTCAAGCATTCTCCAAACCCCAGGAAAAGGCTCATTCCCGCCCCACCATTCTGGCAAATAAAGCCATCTCAGGCTGCCTGAAACCCTTCTCTGAACATGTTCTGGTCTGCAGACCCTTGTTCATTTTAGAAGGCGAGGAGCTGAAAAGTGGGAGAGGGAGGCCTGAGTGGGAGCTCTGCACCCACTACACCAGACAGCAGGACAGCGAAATCAAGGGACGCGAGTTCACTGAGGGCACAAGGGGGCCAGCCCCAACCCAAGGGGAAGGCCGCGGGGAGGAGGGCTGAGCCCCGCTTCGCAGGGCCGGCGGCCAGGTTCAGACACGCTGGCAGGGCGGGGCCCGCCGTTCCTCAGCAACCGCGGCGGCCACGCCCACCCCCCGCGAGCCCCGCGCCCGCCACCCCCACCCCCACCGCGAGCGTCCCACGCGCACCCGGAAGGCTCCTCACCACCACGACCGTCCCTACGGGGTTTCCTGGGCTGTAGGGTCCTCCACTGCCAAAGACCCCTCCCTGCCAACGTCCGCCCAGCCCCCCCAAGTGCGGCTCCCAGGGGTGGACCGAGCGTCCCCTAAACGCGCTGAGGGCCCACTGAGGAACCGCTTTTCACCACCAGACCCGGAGCTTTCCGGGCAAGGCCTCCCCAGCCCCCTCGCCGCCCCTGCGTGACACACACACACCACACACACCTCAGTTCAGCCAACGCAAGGGCCGACCAACTACGTGTCCGGCTGGAAATGTTGCTGTCCACGGTCCTGTCACTCAGGGGAGGGGGCGGGACGAGCCTGCCGGACTCCCAGAGGGCGGCACGGGGAAGAGGCGGGCTCGACGGAAGGGGGAGGGAGCAGCTCTAAGCTGCGTTCCCATTGGCCACGGTTTCTGTCTATCCTCTGCAGGGTTCCCCCGACGGAAATGCGCGGGCGGTGTGGCCTTTCCTCAGCGTTTAACGCGATTCTCAGGCCCTCGAACTTGTCTCGCAAACTGACTCTAGAAATTGAAAATAAGGACTGCGACTTGTTTTTAAATATAAAACACAGAAATACGTTCTTTTGTTTACTGAACTTTTCTCATCTCTCTCACACACACACACATCCCCATCCATACTCTTTGGGGGACATCCCTGGAGGGAAGGATGAACTGTCTAGGAAAGCGATGTTGTTTACAAATGCAAGCTTTTAACAGATAAATCAGTTTAGGAAAGGTGATTTCTGAAACCTAACATTTAAGATTTGACGATATGTCCAGATTCCCAGTTTTCACACCTTTCACACATACAAAATGGGAATGAAATACTGTTACTAGCTGTTTTTTGCACAGCGTCTGACGATCGAATGATTTATACCCAATATAATCCTCACAACACCCAATGAAAGTTTTATCCACAACCTATGGACAAGGAAACCGAGTCGGAGAGTGACGTTTATTCAAATTGAAAAGTGCCTGCAGTCATTATTTTTGTGCTGTGGTAAAACGAGCTTAAATTTCTTTTTTAAAAACATTAGGTGACTTCTATTTTAATTTCTCTCTCACTGAAGTATATGTCACTTTCCTCTAGGCCAGTTCATCAAATCTTTCAAAACAAACAAGCACATGAAAACCTTGAGAAAGGAATTAGCTTACAAAAGAGAGAAGTATAAACAGACTAACTAGAAAATTCTGTGAGCTGTCCCAAGATATCAGGGTCAGGAATTGAGTCTAGAATGCAATTTTATTTTCTGTCCTTCTAAATCTTTTGTTGGTCTCCAGTTCCTCTTCCAGAAATAGCCATAGAGTTAAATGAGATTATCTTAATACTCTTAACCAGATTTGCATATGTGCAGCTTTAAAATAGTAAAATCCTTTTTCTATATTATACCGTAGTATCATATATACCTATATTACACCAATACTGAGAAGTGTTTATCTTGTCAGGTATAGTAGTAAGAAATAAATACAAACAAACAAAAAAATGCCTCTGGATAAGTGTGTTGAGATTCAATTAAAATGGCCACCATACTATGATAAAATTGTTGGAGTAAAGGAAACACATTCCAGTTACAAATGATTTTATCCCCTTGTCCTACTGAATTTCCAAATTCTTCTGAAAGTTTGCTAGTTATGAATACCTCTGTACAAAAAGTGTTTTCATTTGTAAAACTCATGATCTCCATTATGTTACTTTAATATTTTAAAAATATTTGGTTTTACACTAAAATATGTTCTGGTACTAAATTAATAAGTATATTGTGTAAATAAATACTGTAAGATTTAAATAAAAATGGTGAATTATTTATTTGAATCCTTTCTCAATTGCATATTCAAAGCTCAGCAAATGAATATTTGAATATTCTTACATGTAAGAGATTCAGTCAGTTAAGTTGCTCAGTCATGTCCCACTCTGTGACTCTGTGGACTGCAGCACGCCAGGCCTTCCTGTCCAGCACCAACTCCTGGAACTTGCTCAAGCTCATGTCCATCGAGTCAGTGATGCCATCCAACCATCTTATCCTCTGTTGTCTCCTTCTCCTCCTGCCTTCAGTCTTCCCCAGCATCAGGGTCTTTTTTAATGAGTCATTTATTTGCATCAGGTGGCCAGAGTATTGGAGCTTCAGGTTCAGCATCAGTCCTTCCAATGAACATTCAGGGCTGATTTCCTTTAGGATGGACTGGTTGGATCTCCTTACAGTCCAAGGTACTCCCAAGAATCTTCTCCAGTACCACAGTTCAAAAGCATCAATTCTTTGGTGCTCAGTTTTCTTTATAGTCCAACTCTCACATGCATGCATGGCTACTGGAAAAACCATAGCTTTGACTAGATGGACGTTTGTCGGCAAAGTAATGTCTCTGCTTTTTAATATCCTGTCTAGGTTTGTCATAGCTTTTCTTCCTAGAAGCAAGTGCATTTTTAGATACCTTTGCAATATTAAGTGTTATTCTTGAACATACTTAGTGCATCTTTTTTATATCTCATTAACTAAGTTGCATAATTTTTATGTTTAGGTCATTCATATTTTTATCCATATTTATTTTTAGGTTTGTTTTTTTGGAATACTGTAGTTTTTTTGTTTTATGGATTGCATTTACTATATGCATTGTATTTTCTAATTGCTTGCTATTAGCTTGTGGGAAATCTGTTGATTTTTGCAAACTGATTATGTATACAGCCTTTCAACTTGGTTTAATTTCTTAGCTGCTATAAATGTTTTGTTGATTGATTTGAAATTTAGAATCATATAAAAATAATGATGAACTGTCTTGGAATTTAGAATTATATATAACTGATAGAGTTGTTTCTCCCTTTCCAATGTACGTTATTTTTACTATTCCCTTAGCTAGGACCTTTGATATGATGTTGAAGAATAGCAACAATTAAGAGAATCTTCATCTTGGCATCGATTCTAATTTGAAATATTTCCAAAGTTTCAGCATTATGATATGATGATCACTTATATCTTTGGTACTTTGCTAAGTTAAGGAGGTTCTGGTCTAGATTTGTTTTGTTAAATATTTTTATCATGAGTGAATATTTGCTTCTATTTAATGTTTATTATTGCACATTGAACTGAGCAACAGCATTTTACAGTTGTTACATTAGTAGCTGTTCTAATGTGGGAATGTATTTTATCCTAGAGAAACACTATTGGTCAGGCTTTTTTAAAAATACGCTGCCTAATTTTGCTGGTTAATACTTTTTGTGTTTTTTGTATCTATTTTGGAAGTATAACTGGCATATTGTAGGACATGTGTGTGTTTGCTATCATTGCCCAGTTTGGGGAATTGTTCAGTATATTAGGTTAATAAAACCACTTAGGAAGCTTTACCTTATTTTCCTTGTTTTGGGAAACTTTGCAGAAAGTTGGGATGTTGTTTACTTTGTAAAGTCTTACCAGAACTCACTATCTAGTGGAAAATCTGGGACTGATACAACTTCAATTTATTTGGGGGTTAAAGGTTTAATTCAGTTGTTCTACTTCCTCTTGAACACATTTGAAAATTCACATTTTCTCAAAAGTATATACATTTTTTGTAGGTTTAAAAATTTATGGTCTAGTATTTTACATTCTCTTACAATATTTTAAACTTTATTCAATAAATGAATGAACTTGAATTCCTAATGTGTTCTCCTCATTTTTCATGACCATAGTTTTCAGATATTTTTATATTAATCTCTCCAAAAATCTTGTTTTTGATTCCTATTGTCTGAGGAGACCTTACAAATAGCTGAGAAAATAAAAGATGCAAAAGGCAAAGGAGAAAAGGAAAGATACACACTTTTGAATGCAGAGTACCAAAGAATAGCAAGGAGAGATAAGAAAGCCTTCCTCGGTGATCAATGCAAAGAAATAGAGGAAAACAGTAGAATGGGAAAGACGAGATCTCTTCAAGAAAATTAGAGATACCAAGGGAACACTTCATGCAAAGATGGGCACAGTAAAGGAGAGAATTGTATGGACCTAACAGAAGCAGAAGATATTAAGAAGAGGTGGCAAGAATACACAGAAAAATCGTACAAAAAAGGATCTTCACGACCCAGATAATCACGATGGTGTGATCACTCACCTAGAACCAGACATCCTGGAATGTGAAGTCAAGTGGGCCTTAGGAAGCATCACTATGAACAAAGCTAGTGGAGGTGATGGAATTCCAGTTGAGCTATTTCAAATCCTAGGAGATGAAGTTGTGAAAGTGTTGCACTCAATATGCCAGCAAATTTGGAAAACTCAGCAGTGGCCACAGGACTGGAAAAGGTCAGTTTTCATTCCAATCCCAAAGAAAGGCAATGCCAAAGAATGCTCAAACTACTGCACAATTGCACTCATCTCATACACTAGTAAAGTAATGCTCAAAATTCTCCAAGCCAGGCTTCAACAGTACGTGGACTGTGAACTTCCAAATGTTCAAGCTGGCTTTAGAAAAGGCAGAAGAACCAGAGATCAGATTGCCAACATCAGTTGGATCATCAAGAAAGCAAGAGAGTTCCCAAAAAGCATCTACATCTGCTTCATTGACTACGCCAAAGCCTTTGACTGTGTGGATCACAACAAACTGGAAAATTCTTCAAGAAATGGGAATACCAGACCACCTGACCAGTCTCCTGAGAAATCTGTATGCAGGTCAAGAAGCAACAGTTAGAACTGGACATAGAGCAACAGACTGGTTCCAAATCGGGAAAGGAGTACGTCAAGGCTGTATATTGTTACCCTGCTTATCTAACCTACATGCAGAGAACATCATAAGAAACGCTAGGTTGGATGAAGCACAAGCTGGAATCAAGATTGCAATAACCTCAATATCAATAATATTGATATAGATATCAATATCAATAACCTCAATATCAATAACCTCAGATATGCAGATAACACCACCCTTATGACAGAAAGCAAAGAAGAACTAAAGAGCCTCTTGATGAAAGTGAAAGAGGAGAGTGAAAAAGTTGGCTTAAAACCCAACATTCAGAAAACTAAGATCATGGCATCCAGTCCCATCACTTCATGGCAAATAGATGGGGAAACAATGCAAATAGTGGCAGGCTTTATTTTTTGAGGCTCCAAAATCACTGCAGATGGTGACAGTACCCATGAAATTAAAAGGTGCTTGCTCCTTGGAAGAAAAGTTATGATCAACCTAGACAGCATATTAAAAAGCAGAGACACCACTTTGCCAACAAAGATCCATCTAGTCAAAGCTATGGTTTTTCCAGTAGTCATGTATGGATGTGAGAGTTGGATCATAAATAAAGCTGAGAGCCGAAGAATTGATGCTTTTGAACTGTGGTGTTGGATAAGACTCTTGAGAGTCCTTTGGACTGCAAGGAGATCCAACCAGTCAATCCTAAAGGAAATCAGCCCTGAATGTTCATTTGAAGGACTGATGCTCAACCTGAAGTTCCAATACTTTGACCACCTGATGTGAAGAACTGACTCATTTGAAAAGACCCTGATGCTGGGAAAGATTGAAGGCAGGAAGTAGAAGGGGATGACAGGATGAGATGGTTATATGGCATCCTCGACTCTATGCACCTGAGTTTGAGCAAGCTCCGTGTCTTGGTGATGGACACAGGGAGGCCTGGCATGCTGCAGTCTATGGGGTTGCAAAGAGTCAGACACGACTGGGAGACTAAACTGAACAGAACTTACATTACAAGAACTTTTGATCACTCAGTGGTGGTTAGAGAGAAAGTCTTCCAAGATCCAATTTACAGGAAATCCTGAAACACTCTGTGCTTATTAAATAAGGCTTTATTTAGTAACACTTTGAATATTTGGCTTGACTCTTATCCAACATAAAAGATAATTATTATTGTCCATTTATTTATCTCTTTTCCTTATTAGATGGTGAGCTTCTTGTGGTTAGGGACCATGTCTGACTGATTTTCACAGACTTTGTCACACGGTAAGCTATAATAATAGTAAATAACACATGCTATTGGAAGGAATGAGGGAAGTGAGAAGGGAGATTGCAAGGGCAGGAAAGAAGAGCCAACTTGAACAAGATAAAGGAGTTAAAATGGGGTTTTCAGACATGCAAGTTCAATGAAGATTTTACTTCTGTGCATGAATTTGATTTTCAAATAGAGTGTGGTCCATGATATAGAAGTATCTCCCAAATTACTCAACATATAAGAAAACTACAGAATATAAATATGTTGTTAAGCAGATGCTGTCAGTGTTTGTAGGTGCCAATTTTTACATGTCCTTTTGTAACATTATTCATGCAGTTTTCCTATGTGCTTCCCCCCACAAAACAATCCATTTTTCTTAAATAATAATAATTGCTAGCAGCCCAGCTATAATAAACAACCCTACAATAATGTCAGTATGTGCCCATACAGAGGAAAGAGAAAGGATTACTTCAGAAAACAGATGTCAGCTTCAAGCTTCCAAGGATTTATTATAAACAGAAATGAGTAAAGAACATGAAAAATACTTTGGCAGTGTTATTTGAATACAGAGCTAATGAAAGGCTATATTCACCATCAAATATATGCTAACAGCCAAATTGCCAGAAAATCTACTGTTTCATGAGTGGTCTATGCCAAAACACAGACTACAATTATACATAAAAAATGGTTAAACAAAATGTGGAACAGCAGGATTAACTTTCTACTGGGAAATCTGTTTCAGTATAATTGCACTCTGTTGTGACAAATAGGAAATATATGCAAATAATGAATTAGAAATCAATTATGGATAAATAAATAATGTTACAGAAAAAAAAGATATTGTAAGATTAAAATTTGTGAATTAGCCATTATTGTGAAGCACTTTTTTCTTTTTGGTATTCATTTCAATAAAGTAACAATATATATGTAAACCCATCATAGCTTACTCTGAAAATTCTTTTAACTTTTTTCATTCAAATTATTTTGCTATGTAAACAAAATACTAGAAATAATTTTTAACATTTTCATTGGAAAAATTTAATATTTTTAAAGACAAAAGCCATCTAGGAAATGTTTTAAATAAAATAAATACTTTATGTTTTGCAATTTTGTGAATCTTACTATTTGATTTTGTTTGTTTGTTTGAAATTGTTATTGACAATTTGAGTAACAATCCAGTGGTACCATAAAAAATAACTTTATAACTTTTAATCACATATATTTCAAGTATCAAATAGACTATGCGAGAATGCATTGTTTAGAGGACCCTGTTATAATATAAAATAGTGTGGGACGAGATGCTACATTTATTTTAAGAGAGGGGAAAAAAACCTGTATTTCATTTGTTACACTGCTAACTTCACTTTAGGTAATTGCATTCAGCTTTATTATCGCCCAGAGCAATAACTGATTGTTAGTTATTGAAGTCTGAAATGATTTTCTCATTTCCCAGGGGACTCTAGAGATTTACATGGTGCACAGCAGTAACTAATAGATATAATCTGGTCATAATGTAGCTATACAATGTGTTATTTACTTGTGGAGAACATAGATGTTCAACATTTTAACATTTCCTCAAGAAGAATATGATAGTTCATTGGCGATATAAACATTAACTGTATACTGCTGTACCAAAAATTGACCAGAAATATTTTGTTAGAATTTATAAAAGTATGCATGTATATGGACATGAAGTAATATATATGGAGGTTTTTATCTTTCATGATTTTTTATTTTTATTTAAAGACTTTTAAAAAAGTATATTTTTTTAAAAAACCCTCTCCAAAATTCCAGCATATTTCTAAGGTCCCAGCTAAATTATAACATTTAACATATAATCAAAGGAAGACAGTACTGCAAAATAAATTTTGTGTGTGGTTATTCTGCAAAAATATTTTTTACTTTTTAAATTGACTATTTTTCCCATTATATCTTTTTAGTTTTACCGTTTTACTAAACACTCACTCAGAAAGTTAGATAAGCATAAGCTTTCTCAGCTTCCTTTTCATATTAATTTGAGGCCGAAAGTTTGGATAAAGATCTTGGAAACCGAACTAGCAATAGCATACACATAAACCCAGGACAGCAGAGAAACATGCAAGTTTTTACTGAAATCTTCACTTTCACTGTACAGAAGACTGTCTTTGTTTGGCATGAGGGCATTGATATGTTCTCATTCTTTGCAAGATGTACATGTGATGCAAATGTATTGCATATGATTCTTGAATAAATAAAATTCTAATGGTAGCATAGTGTAATAGGGGCAAATGTTTTATTAAAGGAGATTTTTCTTTTCTTTTTTTTCTAGCCAACTGATATAAATGTTTTATGAAGGTTTCAGAGTATTCCTCCTGGAAACATTATGGAGCCTGTACTTTTCACAAAGCAGGAGAGATTTTTGCATCTTACTCCCATTAACCCTAATGAATGTTATCCACAAAACACCTTACATATCAGAAACAAAAACATCTTTTTTTCCAGATAAAACAATAAAATAAAGCAAAACTTCCCTTAGCTATGCAAACAGATTTATATTCCCCAGAACTTAATTTATTACATATAATATACCCTAAAAACATATTAATCCTTTACTAATTCTGGAAATCCTCACTGAAAACTAGTGATCTTCAAGGCTTCTCAGCAAAGATTTAATAGCATAGAGCTTTAGTGAGGACTCATATTACACAGATTATAAAATATGGCATAAAGTATCATTATAAATAATTTAAAGTAGAGTACAACCATCACAATAAGTGAACAAAGTATATTTTTCAAAGCAGTGCCCCTTATTTAAAACAAAATGCTGCCCACTTGCTAATTCAAAAAAGATCAATTTTTTTTTTTTTTTGCTTTTCTGTGTACCTTCTGGCATTGATCTCACTGAGAGATTTTAAATCAGGGGATATTTTAATATTCTAAATAGAAATGTTTCATTGTGACATGATAGAAAAGAGAGTATGAAATGCATATTTGGCTTCATTACCAACTCAGCTTTTCTAAGCTAGTCTTGGAGAGAGAGACCTACCAACAATGGAGAAAAGCGTTCTTGTAATTTTAATCTCGCTGAGATGTAACGCAGAGAATTTACAAGATGAACCTTGCAAATATTTCACTTACATAGAGACTCAATCCAGCTTAGAAATGCTTTCAAATTCAGGCCTTGTTTCTGAGATATGAATCCCTATGATCTCGGCAAGGCAACGGCCTGATGAAGATTGGGAAAGACTTCCTGAAAGAAGACATGCCTGAGCTGAGTCCTAAAACCTGGAGTCAGTCCAAAAGCTTAGGGCATGGGCATGGGGGTGAGCTGAGTACAGGCAGGTTTTTATGGCAGAAGATACAACAGACACAAAGGCACAGAGCTGAGTACACTGTGCGTCAGAAACCAAAGGAGAGCTTGAGCAACTTCAGAGGCCTCAGGGGAAGTCTCACCACAGAGGGCAAGGGTGAGAAACTTGTTGCATTTATATGATACAAAATTATGCAATTATTACAGGCAAACTAGCTATACATAAATTAGCATGGATAAAATTTAATAGCAAAATTCAGTGGAAAAGAAACACCCTATTGAATATATATCATATAGTTTTTGCTATTCTTGTTCAGTCGCTCAGTAGTGTCTGACTCTTTATGACCCCGTGGACTGCTGTATGCCACGCTTCCCTATCCTTCACCTTCTCCTGGAGCTTGCTCAAACTCATCTCCATTGAGTTGGTGATGCCATCCAATCATCTCATCTTATGTCATCCCCTTCTCCTGCCTTCAGTCTTTCCCAGTATCAGGGTCTTTTCTAATGTATCCGCTCTTTGCATCAGGTGGCCAAAGTATTGGAGCTTCAGCTTCAGCATCAGTCCTTCCAATGAACACCCAGGACTGATCTCCTTTAGGATTGACTGGTTGGATCTCCTTGCAGTCCAAGGGACTCTCAAGAGTATTCCCCAACACCACAGTTCAAAAGCATCAATTTTTCAGCGCTCAGCCTTATTTATGGTCCTACTCACATATCCATACATGACTACTGGAAAAACCATAGCTTTGACTAGATGGACCTTTGCCGGCAAAGTAATGTCTCTGCTTTTTAATATACTGTCTAGGTTTGTCACAGCTTTTCTTTCTAGGAGCAAGCATCTTTTAATTGCATGGCTTCTATCACCATCTGCAGTGATTTTGGAGCCCAAGAGAATAAAATCTGTCACTGTTTCCATTGTTTCCTCATCTATTTGCCAGAAATGATGGGACCAGATGCCGTGATGTTAGTTTTTTGAGTGCTGAGTTTTAAGCTAGCTTTTTTTACTCTCCTCTTTCACTTTCATCAAGAAGTTCTTTTAGTTCCTCTTCACTTTCTGCCATAGGATGGTATCATCTGCATATCTGAGATTATTTATATTTCTTCCTGCAATTTTGATTCCAGTTTGTGTTTCATCCAGCCCAGCATTTCGCAAGATGTACTCTGCATATAAGTTAAAGAAGCAGGGTGACAATATACAGCCTTGACATACTCGTTTTCCTATTTGGAACCAGTCTGATGTTCCATGTCCAGTTCTAACTGTAGCATCTTCACCTACATACAGGTTCCGTATAACATGTGGAACACGTGTGAAGTTTAAAAATACATAAATGAATACTCAATTTTTTATGATTATACAGAAATGTAGTTAAAAAACAAAAGACCACAGACCAGAAGAATATGTACTAATATTAGAAAGCTATTGCTCTTGGGATATTGGAAGAGAAATATTATTCAGAGTATTTGAGAGGTCCCAATAATTGACTCTCTCCTTTACTAGCCTCAGGATCAATTAACAAACAAACTAAAAAAGATGACAACTGAAGAGCGAAATATTGCCTCTATTCTGATGAAGTCTAGGTTGAGGACTGTGATGTAGAGATACAGAAAAGTAGATTTTATAGTACTGAAAATAAACTTAGACAAAGTTTTCCACACTGTCACTAGCAGCTTTGGACATAAGTTTGTGTATATAAATAGATCATAAGAATGTAAATAGAACATTCTTGGAGGGTCAAATCTTGTAAGGTCTTTCTCCCTACAAAATTGTTGTGCTGTGGGAGAGCAATATTGTGATTTTACTGTCTGAAGAGGGGAGCTGCATGCCAAGCTGTTTTTTACTCCCAGATTCACCAAAACAAGCAGCCCCTCCTCAGAAAAGAGGCAAGTGTTTGGAGAGGCCAGCATTGCTGTGCTAGTAATAGTGACCTCTATGTCTAAGGAGACAGCACCGGTAGGCAGTAAGATTTCCTCTCTGGAAGATTTAGAAATAGCTTACAAAGAATGCAAACTTCCAATTTGCAGCAACTGAGATCTGTTTTGCTCCCTGATAAATCCCGAACACCAAGAAAAACTGCTGCCCCACAGCAGGTGCTCAAAAACACTTGCTAAATGAATGAAGACCTTATTTTCTTTAAAAAAATATTCTGAAGAAAGCACCACTGGATGTTAACATTCATTTGTTTCTGATGAAAGGTACATGCGTATTGTGATACTTGCGTGCTTCTTCTATATGTTTGGAATATTTCTGTACACAAAGTATGAGGCTAGAGATAATCTTAGCAGTAAAGGTAGACTAAGAACACATCTTAAAGACACTCAAATGCCTTGTAGATGGGTTAGGTTCTAAGAATAACTGACAAAAATTTATTGAAGCCACACCGCTTCTGAACTTAATGAGGCTAGGTCCATTTCCTGGATTAAGGATCACCTGGAACAGAAATGAGGAGAAAGAAAAGAAATCTGGTAAAGGGGGGAAAAAATTAGCAAAAACTATAGTACTATTTTTGCATCCTTCCTGTTTTGACATGTTTTGATGGAAAATCCCTCATGATGGATACCGTGAATGGAGAAGGCTGTTGCCCCAAAGCATCTGATTTCAGACAAAAATACTGTCAATGCAGCCAGTCCAGTTTGTATGTGGTTTACTTCTGCTGCAGAGCTTCTTCTGATATCCAAGATTCTAGTGATGGTAGCAGAAATAATCTGATCATTAAAGAGAGTTTTGTTTTTTTTTAACCTCAAAGACAAGAAAGGCAGATTTTTATAGTAAAATAAGTTGAATAAAATGTGTGCCTTTGACAGTTTCTTTCATCCTTGCCTTTCAAGGAAACTTAAAGGTGCTTGAGTGAAGTCTCACTGACACTGTATTAACAGTTATCAGAGTCCCGATACTACATAGAGATCCTGCCCTCCACAACACACACACAATTATATGGATAGCCTTGCTCACTTCTGCTTTCCTCAATTGTGAGAGCTCAAAATGGACCTGGCATCAACTTAACCAGAGTCAGCTTCCCTTCCACAAGTTGAGGGACACAAAATCTCATAGTACTAATACAAGATGGGCAGAGACATTTTATATATATATATGTAATGTTTGTTTAGTCACATCTGAGTCTCTGCGGCCCCATAGACTGTGGCCCTCCAGGCTCCTCTGTCCATGGAATTTTCCAGGAAAAAATATTGGAGCAGGATGCCATTTCTTACTCCAGGGGATCTTCCTGACTCAGGAATCAAACCCACATGTCTTGCGTTTCCTGCGCAGATTCTTTACCGCTAGCACTACTTGGGAAACATATATATGTATATATACACATATACACAAAAGAGTTTTTTAACAATTAAAATTAGTGAACCCTTGGTTAATAAAAAATTGATGGAAAAGTAGTTTGGGTGGTGTAATGTATATATGTGTTTAGAGCCTTAAGGGAGAAAAACCCAATCTTTCTAAAAATTAATCCTCAGCATCAATTTCCTTAGATGTTTCTTGTCTTTTTTCTTCTTCTTCCTGAACTGTTGATCACCAAGATATTTAAAGGTTGAAAGAAAACTCTTATTTCCTCACCAGGATTACGTAAGGAAGCAAAATTTCCCCTAAAGTCAGGATAATCTATTCATTTAAACATTTCTCTTTAGAAGCTGCTACAATGGTCACATAGAGAATGGGCTTCTGGACTCAGGGTACCTTTATAAAATGCTGGCCCCAGCACTCCCTAGCTGCAAATTGACCTTGAGCAAATAATCAAACCTCTCTATAGCATAGTTTTCTCATCTATAAATAGGGTGTTTTAATATTTGCTAACTCACTGGGCTGGGATGTTAAATACGCTAATATATCAAAATAACTTAGCAGAGTATATAACATATTAATCAGTCAATAAATGTTGGCAAATGGGTTACTGACATTTTAAATTATTAATAACAATTTACATGACCTTGCCCATTTGCAGCATGTCTATTGATAGGTGTGTATTATCAAAATACATAGGCAACACGAAAACACATTGATTTGTGTTCATGATTCTTGACCTCCCCTTTTAGTTAATTCAGTGAGGCAACTAATTGTTTCATTTTGTGTTGATAAAGCTTCATCTGGTAAACCCTCAAGATTTAAATCCTATTTTTGGTTCATCCATTTTATTTAATGACAGATACTGACTAGCAGCAGTAGCAGCAGCAGGGTCAGTCCCTCAGTCCTGTCCGACTCTTTGCGACCCCATGGACTGTAGCCCCTCAGGCTCCTTGTCCGTGGGATTCTCCAGGCAAGAATACTGGAGTGGGCTGCCATTCCCTTCTCCAGGGGAATCTTCCCAACCCAGGGATCGAACCCAGGTCTCCTGCATGGCAGGCAGATTCTTTACCATCTGAGCTCCCAGGGAAGCCCCTTTCGTTTTTTTTAAAGTTGTCTGATGCAAAAGATAATGTACTTGCTTCTGGTTTCAAGTTTGTCTGCATGCTGTCCATGTTTCCTGAGAAAACTGAAGCTCCTAGAGAGTAATCCCCCCTTTTATTGCATAGAGCACTCACATCAGCATATGAGAAGCTACATTATACCCCGAAAGTGTTAGAAGTAAGAATTCGGAATTTAATAAATGGCCCGAAGCGAGGACTTCAGGCAGCAGCTGGTCATGGGTGGTCATGTTCTCCACCAACTGACTCTGCGGTCTTGGCCATGGTGATGTATCAGTCGGACATCTAACTTCAGGGTGTCCGGGGGCTTCTGAGAAGGAATGAAGTCAGAGTCTTCCTTCACAGGAACACTGACTCCCAGTCTTCCTCTTGGTTGGGATTAGACTGGGAGGCATCTAAAGAGGTAGCTGATTGGTGGTGGAAGTGGAGGTGAAAACATACCCGAGAGAGCCCATTGGAGGCAGAACCTGGAAGCTGAATGGGAGGGGCAGAGAGCAGGGGGTGGGGCCCAGGCGGCTGAGAAAGACAACTTGCATTCGCATCGAGTCTACATTCCAGTTGCCGCAAGGTCTGGCTGTTCAGTGTTTCTTATTCTTGCTTAAAACACCTTTTTTTTTTTTTTTTTTTTTTTGGCTTTCCTTGAGGATTGGCTAAGATTCCTGTTTCCCTTATTTTTATAAGATTCCCTGTAGGAGGTCACCTGAATGAATCCTTGTTCCTTGCAAACAAAAGAACCTATATAAAAACTAAAATAAAAGAAAAAATCATTAACTTTGGGATTTAAAATATGTACCATATTAATGCAGTTTATTAGTGCACCTACATTCAATAATGAAAAAATGCATTTATAGGATTTTAATACTGGACAATCTTTTACATTCTATAGCAAGATATTTTGTTTGTTTTCCATGCCTAATCTGTGGAGGGAAATGTATGAGCATATTTCCATAAACAGTTCATATTTTGAGCACTTGTGTAGATATAATGCGTTAGGGACTTATGCTAATTTCATATAGCAATATTAAAATAATTATCACAGCTTTATTTTAAAATAATATTCTAGTTTCCATTGTTCATATTATAGAAGTTAAAGATATAGAATTCTTTAAAAAATCCTTTGGGCTTTAACTTTTACACAACAAAAATGATTAGTCTTTTCAGCTAGTACACAGTATGCGTTTCCTGTGACTATTAAGTAATTTAACTGTTGATGATAATTTTGATATTAGCGACCTTTGACATTGAAGTATTGAAAGCACAATAAAATCTGTCTTTGCATGCCCTTTCTTTCGTGCATTTAAATATGAAGCAGTAGGCTTGTGTCACTTTATTCTGATGGAGGTAGAAGGGGAGATGGAAGTGGAAGTCTGCCACTGAATTTGAATTATGTAGGGAACATAGCCGTGTTGTACTCTCTTGTCAATATCTCCTTCCAGCTGGTGCTGACATAATTAGGCACATCAAGCACAGAAGAAGACATTTTAAATTCAAAGCACTGTTCCAAGCCCTGGGAGTAGCTATGAAAGGTGCCTGAAGTAATCAATAACACATGGTAAGGTATGCAGTTGTAGTAGGTTATCCACCCACCTTGGGTCTATTATAAGACATAAAGAAGTAGAAAAGCCAAGATTGTTAACTTCTTAAATGTAGCCATGTTTAAAGAGTTTGACTTATTAGAAATGTATTTTCTTTAAAAAATCCTTTGGGCTTTAACTTTTACATAACAAAAATGATTAGTCTTTTCAGCTATTACACAGTATGAATTTCCTGTGACTATTAAGTAATTTAACTTAGAATTGAATCTTTCATCACCAGGATAAAGTGGATAAATGTAAACTAACTGAGATCAGAAACTTTAACTTTCATTGTTTTCTACTATACCCCCAGCATCTAACAGGGTATGTGTCAGCTAGTAAGAGATCAATAAGTTATTGTCAAACAGAATGTATATGTAAATGGAGAATCCTGGTCTTACTTATCCTTATTAGTCAAGTGGGAATATAGTGTACATTATGGGATTGTTATGTGGATTAGAAATAAATTAGATAAAGCCTCAAAGCATCTGTAACAGAAACTGATGTTCCATAAAGTAGGAGACTCATACAGACATACAATTGAAATTTTAATGGAGTATGGTATACATTTTGGCTTTTAAAAATATGTCCCTTGGGATGGACATGTACACACTGCTATATTTAAAATGGATAACCAACAATAACCTACTGTATAGCATATGGAACTCTGCTCAATGTTATGTAGCAGCCTGGATGGGAGGAGAGTTTGGAGGAGATTGGATACACGTATACATATGGCTGAGTCCCTTCACTGTTCACCTGAAACTATCACGACATTGTTAATCGGCTACACTCCAATATAAAACAAAAAACTTAAAAAATATATATCCCCCACTGTCTTGTTTGACTTTCACTGCCTCTCTCTCACCAGCTCCTTTCTCTTCATTCTTTTCCAGCCCTCTACATCCTAAACATCCATTTGGCAGAGCAGTTTAATTATCATTTTAAAGCTGATCTTCAAAGCTCATGACTTGAGGGTCTCAGATGCCACTCTAAAAGGTTTCTCAAAGTATGTTTCTAAACAAAGGCACTTATCTTCCAAGAAAAATTTTGGTGTCAGCTGAGATTAATTTTCCACTCACTCCATATATGTAATTTCCACTGTCATTCATAGAAAGTTCTGTCACAGTTGAAAAAATACACCATATGGAACAAGGTCTGTAAATACCTTCCTAAAGCATGGAGGGTTATAAATTTCATTTGTAATCCTAAAGAATGAAATAATCTAAAGGGTGGTTTTCAGCCACAGGGTAAAATACTAAGGAGTCTCTGAGAGAAGAGAGGTTGACTGTGGAGTCTCTCAGATCTCAAAAATAAGAATTTTATTAGCTTAATAGATAAATACTTCTTTGGGGAAAAAAATCCATGCTTAAAGGAAAAAAAAAAATTGAAAGCTGGAGGAATAATCAGAAAAATGCTGCCCAATAAAAATTCTATGGCATATGGGTGGGGACTTGACCCTGCCTACTGCAAGCTGGCATAAGCCCTAAGCCTCCACAGGCTAAAGAGCCAGTTGCATAGGAAAGTGAACCCACCCTCCAGCTGACCAATAGCTATTGCATCAGGCACAGCATTGCAGCCAACTAGGCTGAAGACCAGCCCACCTTATCAGTGCAGCCACAGTATCTGGCCCCACAAAATCAGAAGTGCAGATGCAGCCCACACAGAATAGCTCTGGTGACCAGAGACGAGTGTACTGCTGGGCCTAATAGGGCACCTTCTCCAATTTCAGAAAATGACAACAACTTACCTAACATACAGAAATTAACACAGATAACTGGTTAAAATAGGACAGAGAGGAATAAATTTCAAATGGAGGAATAGGAAATGATCTCAGGAAAGGAACTCAACAAAGCGGTGGTAACAAATACTTGATAAAGAATCCAACGTAATGATCATAAAGATGTTTGCCAAACTCAAGAGAAGAGTGGATGAACACAGTGAGAATTTCAACAAAGGACTAGAAAATATAACAGCTGAAGAGTATAATAACCAAAAATTAAAAAAAAAAAAACTAGAAGGAATCAATAGTAGATTAAATGAAATGGGAAAAAATGAATCAGTGACCTGGAAGACAGAGCAGTGGAAATCACCCAAGCTGAATAGAAAAAAATTTTTTTCTAAATGTTTGAAAATGAGGATAGTTTAAGAAATTTCTAAGACATTAAGCAAGCTAATAATTGAATTATAAGGATCTCAGAAGGACAAGAAAGAAAGGGGCAGAGAACTTGTTTGAAGAAATAATACCTGACAACTTTGCTAAATTAGAGAAGAAAATCGACAGCTCCAGGGGCATAGAGAGAACCAAACAAGAGAAACCCAAGGAGGTCCAAACCAAGACGTGATGAGAGGACACTGCGGTCGTGTCCAATGCTTTGTGACCCCATAGACTAGAGCCCACCACTCTCATTTGTCCGTAAGATCCTCCAGGCAAGAATACTGGAGTGAGTGGCCATGCCCTCCTCCAGGGAATCTTCCTTGCCCCAGGGATCTGACCTGAATCTCCTGTGGCTCCTGCATTGTAGGCAGATTCTTTCCCCTGAGCCACTGGGGAAGTTCCCACACTAAGACGCATTATGATTAAAATATCAAAAATTTAAAGATGAAGAGACAATCTTAAATGCAGCAAGAGAAAAGCATCTAGTTACATTATGTACAAAGGAACTATGAATAATTTATAACATGATGAGTTTCTTTTTTAGCAGAAATTTTGCAGGCCAGAAAGGAATGGCATAATATATTTAAAATCCTTGGCAGAAAAGCTATGACCAACCTAGACAGCATATTAAAAAGCAGAGACTTGACTTTACCAACAAAGGTCCATATACTCAAAGCTATGGTTTTTCCAGTAGTCATGAATGGATGTGAGAGTTGGACCATAAAGAAAGCTGAGTGCCAAAGAATTGATGCTTTTGAACTGTGGTGCTAGAGAAGACTCTTGAGAGTCCCTTGGAGTGCAAGGGGGTCAAACCAGTCCATCCTAAAGGAAATCAGTCCTGAATATTCATTGGAAGGACTGATGCTGAAGCTGAACACCAATACTTTGGCTACCTGATGCAAACAACTGACACATTAGAAAAGATTCTGATGCTGGGAAAGATTGAAGGCAGGAGGAGAAGGGGATGACAGAAGACGAAATAGTTAGATGGCATCACCAACACAATATATATGAGTTTGAGCAAACTCGGAGAGATGGTGAAGGACAGAGAAGCCTGTCATGCTGCAGTCCATGGGGTCTCAAAGAGGCAGACACGACTGAGTGACTGAACAACAACAAAACTGTGTAACATGTCTGCAAATGAAATCACCTTTATCTTTGCTTTCACAGCATAATTTTTCTCTGCACGTAGTCTGCTCGAAGGCAATGGCACCCCACTCCAGTACTCTTGCCTGGAAAATCCCATGGACGGAGGAGCCTGGTAGGCTACGGTCCATGGGGTCGCTGTAAGTTGGACGCAACTGACTTCAGTTTCACTTTTCCCTTTCATGCACTGGAGAAGGAAATGGCAACCCACTCCAGTATTCTTGCCTGGAGAATCCCAGGGACAGCAGAGCCTGGTGGGCTGCCGTCTATGGGGAAAGACTCAGACACGACTGAAGTGACTTAGATTTAGTCTGCTCGAAAACAGGGAGTCCTCCAATGAAGGGCTTTTGTTTATACGGAGAATTACAGAGTTCACAGTTTCTAAAATGCTATTTGTTACTGTTAACAAGCAGGGCTGTTATTTGTTATTCTAGTAATATGTCCACTTCACATGCATGAAATAATTGAGTGCCTGGTGAATGCTAAGCAAAGTATAATAGATATCATTTCTTTCCAACTTCAAAGTATTATTACGCACAAAACATGCACTTAACCTAACACATAAAATTTCTAAGAGACATAGCACCTATAAGACATAATATACTCAACAAGAATTTGATGACTGAAGGTGCAATGAAATTATACTATGAAACTCATAGTTACCTTGAGAAGGCATATCGTACTAGCTATTTTCAGAGGGCTTATACCCCTGTACAGTAGAATAAAGTTACACTTATCTACCCAAGAATCTTTACTCAAAATAATGTATTTTTAAGTAAAGAAAAAGTTGAGAACTGAAAAAAAACATGAATAGTGATTTAGCCACATTACATTTCAAAAAATTTTCTGCTTTGAGTAGATACATTTGGTTTCATTTTTATGAATTTTTATATTTGATTTTTTAAGACTTTTTCTGTAGTTTAATCTTTGTGGGTAATATAAAACCCAGAGTACAAACCACACACTTAATGATGAGATTTCCTTGAAACCAAAAATGAAATTCTTGTAAAGCACAGGGCACTTTAACCTGACTTAAAAACATCTGATATTTCTGTTTTCAGCTAACTATATAGCTTTATAAACTGTTTCCAATAAGATCATATTCTATTAAGTTTAACAAGAAAAATTAATAAAACAAAACCATAATTTTAGAAACAGATGGTACTATGTCCTTTTTTCCAGTCATGACATATAATACCAAGGTGTTTTATAATAGTAACCGAAGCAAAAAACTATAGTGATATTGTGGTTTTAAAATAATTCTTGTTTCAGTTCTATAGACATTTGAGAGACTGAGAGAGTGTCTATTATCACAATAAAAAACTCAAGAGTACTAAAATTGACCCCTACATTTACACACAATTTCCTGAAATCTTATAAATCATCTGTAGTACCTTTTTCATTTCCCTCCTGAAAGACCACTGAGGAATTAACTACAGGGTTTTAAAAGCTGAAGGAATGTTTCAGCACTACAGGATTTGCACAAGTCTCAGATGCTACTCAGGTTTGGGAGACAGACATTTATTAGGTATTTGTTCTCTAGCCTATTTTAGGTCTTGCTGAATAGTTTCATACTTTTAAAATAATAGAAAATCATTACAGGTAATAATTATATCAGGTCTTGATTTAATCGATCAATTCAAGAATTAAACCTAAAGGGTTTTTAATTGTTGTTTTGTAAGCTTTTAGAGTTTCCAGTTACCCCTGTCAGTCCCTCAGAAATAACAAAACGCATTTTGTAGCTAAAGTGAGACTACTTCCCTGTCAAAAATCGCCTGTTTTTATTATTGGAAGAATTGGTCCACTGAACTTAGCTCAGCCTCCAAGGTCTCAGCAAGAATGCTATGATTAATGAGGTGGCCATTAATGTCAGTAGATTGAACAACCAAAATCTGATTATATTAAAGTGCTTCCCAAACATTAGGGTCACATTAACAGTTTATTGAAACAAGCTGATAAAATTTAAAATGGTCATCTAATTCCCTTGGGTTCCTAATTATTGCACGATAAATCACTCTGTAGAGAAATCTATTACAATGTTCCAAATGAGAAAATGTAATTTACTGTACCATTACTAGGGTGTTTGAAGCACTTCACTTCTTTCACTTCTTTAACAGGAGGATTTTGCTAGAATGAGAAAAAAACTGTTCGTATTTTTTTGAAGGGTCTGGCCTTCAATAAAACCTCTTAATGATAAATCTTCCAACTATGAATTGAGTAAGAAAAAACGATGCATTTTATGAGCCTGCATTATGTAAAAACAAATTACATTAAAGTTCCTTATGAGTCGATTACTGAAAGTTCAGCGTGAATGAGCCTTTATTGACGCTCATCTGCTCTTCAAAAGGAAATTACTGCAGAAATCAACTGTACCCTATAAACTAGCTAAAGTATTTCTCTACCGTGGAAGTATAGTCAAGTTCTCTCCAGAGATTAATGTCTCTGCTTTGAAAGATATTTTTCAGAGGTACAGCGAAGCAAGTGTAATCTTTGCCTATTCGGGCTTCAGATCACATGTCAGCCCCTGAATGCAGGATTCATGTATGGTTAAGCAGTTGAGGTCATGTTATCATCTATTTCTGGAAAAACCACTGACCAAGAGAGGGGATGAGGAGGTAAGTATTTCTGGGAATGGCTGGAAAAGTGGTGACCCCATTGTTTTGGTGTAACTGATGACAAAGTTAAAAAGAACAGCTGCATGCGCATGTGCAAAAAATAGGAAATTGCTAATCTATGCACTGTTTATGGTGAAGAATTATTCTAGGTTTTGATACACTAAATTATTAGAATGATTATTCAAATTCAAAGAAAAAAATGTTTCTGGGCAGCTTTCTTTGACATTCTCTTCTCCCCTACACAGAGTGGGCTTTGGGCCTCACTGTCCACAGTCTAAATTGACCGCATAAACCTACAGCAACGCACTCACCAAATTGTATTGTAATAATTCATATGTTTATGTGACCTACTAGCTCTTCAAGGACAAGTGATTATATTATGAAACAACCGTTTAATTCTCAGCACTCTCATAAAGCTGATGCACAGTAAATGTTCATGAAGTATTTGTTGAATGCATAATAAGTGAATGAATGAATTTTAAAAATGAATGGATCTCCAAATGGTAACATTTGCCATTTTATTTCCCCAGTATTCTGTGGCTATTTTACATGTTTAATTTGTAATTGGGATGCCTTTAAAAATTCCTCCTGTGGTTTGTTTTTAATCATACTCTTCATACCAGAAATGACAGTATTGGTATCAGTTCTCTTTCAATTGCCCACATGTCCCACCAGGAGAGTTCACAGGATGAGTTATGCTTGATGTTAGTACATCCAGTATATTTTAGAAACTCAGAAGGCAGAGTGGTTTCAGAGTGGACTCTGTTTAGGTGGTTGGGTAGGAGGCTGACAGAGCTACCGGTGCTTAGAGTGGAGGTCACACTTGCGGTTAGGTCAGCCTGTGCTCAGCCCCTGAGAAAGTGGG
Organism: Okapia johnstoni; assembly: GCA_024291935.2. Taxonomy (NCBI): domain Eukaryota; kingdom Metazoa; phylum Chordata; class Mammalia; order Artiodactyla; family Giraffidae; genus Okapia; species Okapia johnstoni. The sequence goes on from CM044309.1 coordinate 9,016,280, forward strand.
GTTATTGGAAAGGCTGGTTGGGCCACCTGGAAAATTGTGACAACAAACCCTCAAATTACCGCCGGTTTTTAAAATGTCCTCAGGAAAGTTCAGTACATTTATCACATTTTTTACTCAATTCATAGCTGGAAAACTCTTTTTAAAGAGTTTTTCAAGTGTCCACAGGCACCTTGGTAATCCTCCTTCCGGTATCTTGACTTGAGGAAAGGGCAGTGAGAAATGATAATACGTAGAACAGAGAGAAATCTAAGAGCTACCTTAGGCAAAAACGGGTGACTCATCTGGATGCTTTCAATCAAATACCAGATACTTTCATTTTCTATAACCAAAATTTTTACAAGAATAAAATGTACCGTACTGAATTTCAGAAGTTAAATGTTTCTATGGTTCAAGGCTTACAGAACCGGTAATGCAACTAGCAAGAGAGTGTGCAGAATTAAAAAAAAAAGAATTGTATCATTTTCTTTCCCTCAAAGAAACATATTCTCTGACATAATCTATTTAAAACATTATTCTCATTTAGTGGCTAGAATCTCTCCCCTACCCATATATTAGACCTTAATCTGTCATAATCTTTTGTTTTAATTCTGTTGTCGACAGAGTATGCATTTTTTGATAACCACGACTTACTTGTTATTTCCCTCGAGTCTTTACTCAAATTTCTTATCTGAAACACTTTTTAACCAAAATACCTAAAACAGCATTTCACCATCACCATGTACCCTCATCCTTTAAAAAAAGTCTTCAGAACACTGGATATATTAACATGTTATGTATTTTTTCAGCTTATTACCTATTTTCTTTCACTTAAATCACTTAAATATAAGGCCCATAAAAATAAAAATTTATTTTTTATTCACACATAAAACCTCAGTGCCTGGAACCTAGGTGCTCATATAACATTATAGGTGCTCAATAAGTATTTGTTGAATAAAAAATGTAGAGGGACTGGATTGTATCCATTACAAGGGCGTCTTCTGTTTGCAGAAGAGCACGATGGTTATTAAACTGGAATTCAGAATGCACATGCGGGTGTAGGAAGCCGATCTGCATTTTTGAAAGTTTTGACATCACATACAGAAAGTGAAAGTGAAAGTTGCTCAGTCGTGTCCGACTCTTTGCGACCCCATGGACTGTACAATCCAGCGAATTCTCCAGGCCAGAATACTGGAGTGGGTAGCCTTTCCCTTCTCCAGGGGATCTTCCCAACCCAGGGATTGAACCCAGGTCTCCCGCATTGCAGGCGGATTCTTTACCAGCTGAGCCACAAAGGAAGCCCAAGAATAATGGAGTGGGTGGCCTATCCCTTCTCAGTGGATCTTCCTGACCCAGGAATCTGGGTCAGGGGGTCTCCTAGATTGCAGGTGGATTCTTTATCAGTTGAGCTATCAGGGAAGCCAAAGGGTCAGAAACAGTTGCTGAAATCTGCGATTGAACCAGGGACCTTTAGATCTTCAGTCTAACACTCTCCCACCTGAGCTATTTCAGCCACCCATCACATACCTGTCACATACAGGATGATTCATTTTTACATCAGTTTTAACAAGCAACTGTTTTTTACAAATTTGAATTACATCACTTCTGATGGGATATCAGTAAGCATTGAGTTGAAATGGAAAATAGGAAACAAGGATCCTGGGTCATCCAAAAATTGGATTTCTTTTTCTTAAGTAGACAACAACTTGGCTGGGTGGAATTTCAAGTTTCCACAGTTCACATTCTCCCACTTTATTTTTTTTCTTTTTTTATCTTCAAAGATCTCAAAACTTGGAGGCAAAGGCTTATATTTACTGAGGAGTCCAAAGAGGTCTTCAGCAACTTAGTGACCCTCAGTGAGAAGCTGGAGCTAGGTCTGCAAGAAGGCAATTTCATTAACTCCTTGCAGTGCAACCCAGGAGCTTCCTTACAAAGACCCGATGGAACTGAAAGTCCAGAGAAAGGATGAAGAGAGACAAGAGGAAGAAGATAAAGCTGAAGAACCAAAGAGATTCACGATGCAGGAAATGGCAAGGGAATGTTCTTTATTTGAGAAGGCACGGTGAGGTTTTGAGGTACAGGATCTGGTACATGAAGGTTGCAGCAGCCATTCAGAATGCAATCCAGTGCTACTGTGTCATCTATAAAAAGAAAAAAAAAAAAGAGCTACTACCCAAACATCACTGGATCATGTTTTCAATCTGATGCGAAGAGCTGACTCATTTGAAATGACCCTGATGCTGGGAAAGGTTGAAGACAAGAGGAGAAGGGGATGACAGAGGATGAGATGGTTGGATGGCATCACCGACTCGATGGACATGAGTTTGAGCAAGTTCCGGGAGCTGGTGATGGACAGGGAGGCCTGGCGTGCTACAGTCCATGGGGTCGCAAAGAGTCAGACATGACTGAGCGACTGAACTGAAGATAGAATTGAATCCAGCAAGGAACCAGAACCTGTGCCATTAACGTGAGGCATGAGTGAAATAGCAGCTTGCCCTCCGTCTCCTGTTGCTGACGACCCTTCAGCTCTCCCGTCTCCCACCTCCACTCCCTCCTCGAGTCAGTAGTTCTTGGCTGTTCACTTGATACCCGCCTCTGTGTGCCAGATCTACTACTGTACTACTGTGCTTTTCCAGGTGCTGTGCTGTAAGATTAAGAATGTTCTCTTTATTTTTGTGTTTGTTTTTTATGTTTTATTTGTGTGGAAAGTATTATAAGCCTATTGTAGTATAGAACGATGCATCTGACTGTGTTAGTTGGTACTTAGGCTAACTTTGTCGGACTTAAAAGCAAATTGAACTTACAAACATGCTTTAGGAATGGAACGTGTTTGGACTTACTGTACTAAATTAAAAATCATTCTAAATTGAATTCACATTTTCCTTGATATTCAGCACTTTCCCCCCCAAAGGTTTAGTCGTAATTTGGATTTCTTCTCCTGTGAATTGCATATTTATATCCCTTGTCGATATTTTTCCTGGTAGTCGGTCAGATTTTTCTTATTAATTTGTAGAATTTCTTTTGATTCTATTCTGGATACTAGCCCTTGGAGTGATTATATGGATTGTAAATATCTTCTCATTTTCTTTTTAATTTGATTGTGCTTTTAATGCATAAACATTTCTCCTCTACTGTAGTCAGATTCATCAAACATTTCTTTTCTGATTTAGGTTTTTTGAAGTCTTATTTCATAAATCCTTCCTACTCTAAGCTTACAAAGAATTTTCTGCTATATTCCCTGCTATCCTATCAAGAATTACAATCCTATTCCTGTTTTTGCAGGCACTCTTTACCCACCCCTCCTCCCACTGGCTTTGCTTTTCTCCAGAGCACTTACAACTTTCTAATATATAATTTATTTGTTTGCGTTTTTATTGTCTGTCTCACCACATTAAATGCATGCTTCATAAGAGCAGGAGTTTTTGTACGTTATTTTTACTAATGTATCCCTAATACCTAGAAAAGTGCTTGGTATAAGTAAATGTTTAATAAATATTCATAATTAATAAATTAATATTTATTCTTATAAAAGATTTGGCTTTAAATATCTTTGAATTACTTTTGTGTGTATGACATAAAACAGAGTTCTATTCTTGTTTTCCAAATGGAAACAAACGATCTCAGCCCCATGAATTCAATATCCCAACCATTGCATATATGCAGCTCTTACATATAAATATATATGTATATATATGTATATATAAATATATATATACACGGGCTTCCCTGGTGGCTCAGTGGTAACGAATATGCCTACAAAGCAGGAGACCCAGGTTTGATCCCTGGGTCGGGAAGATCCCCTGGAGGAGGGCATGGCAACCCACCCTAGTACTCTTGCCTAAATAATCCCACGGACAGAGGGGTCTGGCAGGCTGCAGTCTATAGGGTTGCACAGAGTCAGACACAACTGAATCGACTAAACAGCATATATATGATTCCATTTATTTAAAGTATAATAGAGGCAGCTCTTAGACATCAGAATAGTGCTTGCCTTTCAGAAAGGGTAATAATCAAAGGGAACCAAGAGAGAGGTTTCTGGATTGCTGATAATGCTCTGACTCTTCATCTGGTTGCCAGTTAATTCAATAAAGAATTTCAAAAGTTTGGTTAATATTTATTGCGGACCTGTCATTCTGTTGCTTTGCCCCTGTACGTCTGTGCCAATACCAGACTGTATTTATTATTATACTTAAATCTTCACACCCAAGAGAATGAGTTTTTCACTTTGTTACTATTTATCAAATGCATATTAGCTAAAATAATCAGCATTTTTCCTGCCTTTTCAGACTGTACTCTGGATAATTAAATAGTAAGTGAAGAAATGTTTCTTTTTATAGAAGGATTCTAACTAATAATGTAGAAGAATTATTATCACAGCATTAGAGTATCATCATTTTTTTAATCTCATCTCTATTAATGATCTAGTCATTGATGAACAATGACTGCTAATATTTCAAAGAGAGAGGCATTATGTAGAAGAATGCCATGTAAGTGTCTGGTCAGAAAGCAAAACAATAAAATGGTCCTTGAGTTTTATCAAGTCTCTATATATAACTAGCAATTTTCAGGAAAAATAGAAGGCAGAAGAAGATGTAAACTAGGAGATCCAGTGCACACTGTAAGAAGTTTACAAGACAAACATCCTGACTTCTCCTACATTAAATTGCAAAAAATAAAAACAGTAGACTGAGGGCTGGGAGGAAATATATAGACTTTACACCAATTGCAATGCATGGGCCTTATTTTAATCCTGAGTCAATAAAAGGAACTGTAAAATAATTATTGCATTTATGAAATAATTGGAGATTTGAACATTAAGTGGGTATTTGACAATATTAAGATAGGTAAAATGGTATAGTGGTGGCTAGTTATGTTTTTTAAAAAGAGTAAGCTGTTATATTTTAGATATGCAAAATTATTGAATGAAGTTAACTAATCCCAGTCATATAATTTGGTGCTATGCTGTGCCTAGTCTCTCAGTCATGTCCGATTATTTGCAACACTCATGGACGATAACCCACCGGGCTCCTCGGTTCATGGGGATTCTCCAGGCAAGAATATTGGAGTGGGTTGCCATGCCCTCCTCCAGGGGATCTTCCCAACCCAGGGATCGAACCCAGGTCTCCTGCATTGCAGGTGGATTCTTTACTGACTGAGCCACCACTAATCCCAGTCACATAATTTTAATATTGGTTTAAAGGTTTCTTTACATGCACACAAACCTGTTTGCAGTTTACTGGAAAGGTATTAAACTTAAAGATTAATTTGGGAAAAATTGGTATCTTTATAATATTTCTCTTCCTATTGTATCTATTTTGTAGATCAAACTCTCTCTACTTATTCCCCTTTACTCAACAATTTTTTTCTTTCCTTTTTTTGGCCACTCTGTGCCACTTATGGGCCTGTGGAATCTCGATGCTCTGACCAGGGATTGAACTTTGGGCCTTGACAGTGAAAGCCCAGAATTAAGTCCTAACCACTAGGCCACCAGGCAACTTCCTCAAATATTTTTCCTAATGCACCCTTAGAGATTAATCGTAGAATATTTTGCCAACTTCTCAAAAACATGATTTGAAATCTGAGTGAATTCTAGTCGTATATTTATTTGGGAAGAACTGAGATGTTACAAGCATTGCCTTTTAATGAAAATACAAGGCATATATCTAGCCATTCAACTGTTTTTAATAGTGGGAGTCCCGAGTATCTTTTATTTGCCTTATTCCTAAACAATGCACAGTTATTACTGCTGCTATGAAGATTGGCAGTATAGTGTATGGAGTACGGGCTCTGAGGTTGGACTGCCTGTCTCCATAAATTATGGCTGTGTACCTTGAGACAAACTGCTTAACTTCTCTGAGTCTTCCCATGAAAAATGATTATGGGAATAATAATTATTTTTTCTGCCTCATAAGGTTTTGTTTCTCATTGTTGTGAGGATTAAATAAGATAATATTTAACATCTTAATTGTGAGATAAGGTTTTAAATAAGGTAAAATTTAATACTTTCTATGTGTCTCCCTTACTGCCATGACACATAGAAAGAGTTCAAAAATGTTAGTTATTAAATATTAGGTTATTTATTATGTTGAATACTGACCTTTCATTGGCATTATTTCAATGTCTTTATGAAGAATGAGTGTGTTAAATTTCACAAAATGACTTTTCAGGTATTTATTGAGATTATCATGCTAAGTATTGATATTATGTCATATGAATAGATAACAATTCACTGTTTTTGAATGATTGAAAGAATGAGCAGAAGTGTTTCCATCTTTAATGACTCTTGTTAACTTAGATATTTCACTTCTCCAATAAATTCTGCTATTCCATTTTTCTGACATTGTAATGAGGGAAGTCAGAGTAAAAGAGGAGGGAAGTCTGTTGGCAACAGAGTTGCCAAATGAAAATACAGGACAATCTATTAATTTAACATTTTGGAAAAAAGCACAAATAATTTTAGAATGCATGCATGCTAATTCGCTTCAGTTGGACATGTGTGATACTACGGATTACAGCCTACCAGGCTCCTGTATCCGTGGGATTCTCTAGGCAATAATACGGAGTGGATTGCCATGCCCTCCTCCAGGGGATCTCCCTGATCCAGGGATCAAATCCCTGGTCTCTTACATCTCCTGCATTTGCAGGCAGGTTCTTTACCACTAGCACCACTGGGGGAGTCCATTTTTTTTTCAGTATAAGTGTATCCCAAATACTGGATAGGACATTATCATTCCAAAATTATTTTTTTGTCTGAAAACTAAATTTAAGTCTATGTCTTATATTTGTATTTACTAATTTAGTTAAGAAACTATTGTCATTGATGACAGCAGATGGTGAGGAATGAAAGCCTTTGAGAAATAATGATTCTGGTGTTGAGTTTTTAGACCTTCACTCACTAACTCTTTCTAAATACAGATCACACTCATGCCCGATTCTTCCAGAAAGAGAAAAGAGTTAGAGTTTTCTGTTTGTTTTAACCTCAGTACTAAAATGCTATGTCCCCAAGGCAGAAGCAGTGACTTCATCATTGTCTATCCTGCATATTGGGTTACTGCAGAGGCTCGCGCTGAGAGTAACCATTACAGAAACCAAAGTGCCCGTCAGTAGTTGAAGAAACACTGCCAACAGTAGCATCAAAAACCACAAAAACCTCTTGCAGGTTGTGTTTCATACATCTGTGTACAGTTCTCACATTTAAAATTTTACAAATGCATTTGTCTTATTAAAAATGGAAACAAAGAGAATGTATTTCCGCCCATTAATCTCCTCCAGGTGCTTTGTCCTTTTTTTCTTTGTTTCCCAGCTGGTTTTCTATTTCTTTCTTTTTTTTTTTTCTTTCCAGTCCTTGCATCTTTATTTGTTCTTTGAAACAAAATCAACATTAAAATTAAAAAAAAGGCATTAAACCAATGAAAGCATGGCTATGGTTTCTGATTTAAGTAGCACTTCATTTGAATTGGAACTGCCTTCTTAAATTAATAAGATTGCTCATTTATCAGAGGGTCTTATATATCTCTTCTCCAACTGATGGCAGGTCACAAGTTTGAATCCCAGTCAACCATATAAAGCTATACCTTGACCTTGTCTGGCCAATGAGCCATCACTAGAACTAAAATATCCGAGTCAAGCAGGAGCTAGCAGCTCAGTGGATGAGAACCACACTTATTTAAAGCAAGAGCTTGTCCTTAGTTTATTAAAAAATAAAAACAAAACTTCCCCCAGGCATTCTGAAAAAAACATTCTGGCACTGTCGGGTACAGATTTGAATTCCAAGTCTTCCATTCACTTACTCTGATCACAAGTGGTTTATTTAACATTCCTGAACTTAGCTTTGTTTTTGTGTAATAGGGAAAGGAATGCTGAACTTTCCTTTCAGCATTGTTTTTAAGCTTGTGTAAGGTAATGCCAACCTCTGTAATTTTTGTTAAACTATTGATGGGAACGTAAAATGGTACAATCATTTGGGGAAATATTCTGAAAGTTTGCTTAAAGTTAAGTATACACTGGGTTTGATCCCTGGGTTGGGAAGATCCCCTGGAGAAGAGAATGGCAACCTACTTCAGTATTCTTGCCTGGGAAATACCATGGACAGAGGAGCCCAATCGGCTACAGTCCATAGGGTTACAAAAAGTTGGACATGGCTGAGGGACTAACACTTACATATCTACCATGGTATCCGGCCATTCCATTCCTGTGTTCACCCAAGAGCAATGGCAGCATATGTTTATACTAAGACTGTACACCAAATTCACAGAGGCTTTATTGGTAAGAGATAAAGCTTGGAATCAACCCAAATGCCCAGTAATAGGCAAACTGACGGAAATCTGTAGTCTTGCTATTGGGTGACCTCCAGTTAGCCTGTTGGCCTGTTATCTCTAGAATCCCTTGTACTTGACGAGAGGTGTGGCTACTTCAAGTGGCTCCCGGAAGGTAAGCTTATCATATTCTTCCATCAATAAAGCTGTGGGAGCTACTGCCCAGAGGCAGCTGGGCCAACCTTGGCCCACGGAGTCTATTTGCTTGGAAACATATCCTATAGGCTGAGGAACTTCCCCTAGCTTCTGCATAAGGACTCCCAAGGCTGTCCCCTGCTTTTCAGCCATGTGCAAGAGGAACAGACTTTTCAAGTTGGGGAGACCAAGAGCAGGGGCTCCAGTGAGGGCCTGCTTGAAATCATTGAAAGCTTTCTACATTCCCCATTCCAAAATAATGGTTCTCTATCTGGCCCTTTAGTGGCTTAATAAGGGGGCTTAGCCATATGTCCAAATCCTGGAATCCAAATTCTACAAAATCCTGCCATGCCCAAAAAGGTATGGAAATCTTTCTTTGTTTTTGGAGTGCTTAGGCCTAATATAGCTAGTTTTCTATCTTGAGATAACTGTCTACTTCCAGGGTTTATAATACATACCAGATACTTAACTTGTTGCTTTGAGATTTGTGCCTTTTTCTGAGAGACTCTGTAACTACAAGCCCCAGGGAAATTAAGGACTTCAGTCATATTTTGATCCGAGGCCATGGAGGGTCTACATGTTAAAATATCATCTATGTACTGTGAAATAGCACCTTCTTTTATGTGTATTTCCCTTAGTTCCTTTCCTATGGCCTGAGCAAACAGGTGTGGGGTGTCCTGAAACCCCTGAGACAACCCTCTCCAGGTATATTGCTGCATTTGGCCTGAGTCAGGATGATTCCACTCAAAGGCAAACAGGTATTGTGAAGAGGAATGAACTGGGATGCAGACGAAGGCATCCTTGAGATGGATACAGGAAACCATGTAGTGTCCTCAGGGATTTGGGTTAATGGGTTATAAGGACTGGCCACGAGGGGATGTATAGGGGCCACCATATCATTTATTGCTCGAAGGTCTAGTACCAACCTGTATTCCCCATTTGGCTTAACAACCGGCAGAACGGAAGTGTTGCACAGAGACTGGCCGGGCACCAAGAGGCCATGCCCCAGGGATTTATCCACAATGAGTTGTAAACCCTTCTTCTGTTCCAACTTCATAGGATAGTCTCTTGTTAGGATAGGCGATTTCTGACCTAAGGCTAATTCTTACAGGTTGGGTGTTTATGGCCCATCCAGAAATTCCTTTGTTCCAAACTAAAGGATCTACTGCTTGTAGAATATGACCAGGAATAGAATCTTACTCTTCTGGCTGGTCTGTCTTAGTCAGAGTTGAAATAAGGGGCTCCCAGAGGTTTCCTAACCAGAGGATGGCCCCAGGGAGCTAGAGATTCGCTCCCTCATCACCAAGTTACTGTTCAAATACCCCCCTATTTAAAAAATGGCCAATTACCCACTATTTGCAGGAGACCCGGGTTCTGTCCCTGAGTTGGGAAGATCCCCTGGAGAAGGAAATGGCAACCCACTCCAGGACTCTTGCCTGGAGAATCCCATGGCCAGAGGAGCATGGAGGGCTACAGTTTGTGGGGTTGCAAAGAGTCAGACACAACTGAGGGGCTAACACACACCCAAAGAGAGGGATGGGGCACTGAGGTACAACTAGAAGCCATGTGAGAAACCAACCACTGCTCAGATTGGCAAGTGAGAGGCCCGGTAAAATACCGGGTGTGAGGCTTTCCCTCAGCACCATTCACAGAACATATTTTGGAGGAGAGAGGTCCAGCATAAGAAATTAAGACAGAGGAAGTGGCTCCCATGTCAATTAAGAAATCGATTTTCTTACCTGCCATGTCAAGGACGACCCAGGGCTCCTCAGTTGAGATAGATATCTCTTTGGGTGGGAGCCACAAGAATCCTCGGTCTGCCTCAGTCATCCAGCAGATGAGATCTTGGGAGCAGGAGCCCCTCTTCCCTTCGGAACTGGGCCAGTCCCTCTTCTAATGACCTGTTTCTTTGCAGGCTGGACATGGCCCAGGGGGGCTCTTTATGGCAATCTCAGGACCAGTGGCCAGTTAACTTGCATTTGTAGCACTCCCCCTTGTTGGTCTTACTTCCAGATGGACAGTTAGACTTTCTCGGACCCAAAGCATGGCTGACAGCAATGGCTATCAGTTGCGCATTAGCTATGGCCTGTCTTTTCTCACATTGAGTTCTCTCTTCCTCCTGAGTTTGGTCTCAATTATTTAATGCCCTTCCCTGTAGCTCAGCTGGTAAAGAATCCGCCTGCAATGCAGGAGGTCCCAGTTCAATTCCTGGGTCAGGAAGTTTCCCTGGAGGAGGGCATGGCAACCCACTCCAGTATTTTGGAGCGTCCCTTATGGCTCAGATGGTAAAGAATCTGTGTGCAATGCAGGAGACCTGGGTCCAATCCCTGGGTTGGGAAGATCCCTTGGAGGAGGGCATGGCAACCCACTCCAGTATTCTTGGCTGGAGAATCTCCATGGACAGAGGAGCCTGGCAGGCTACAGTCCCCTGGGGTCACAAAGAGTCAGACATGACTGAACAACTAAGCACAGTACAGCATATTTAATACCCCAGTGGCCACATCTAGGAGCTGGGGGTTGGGCATTCGTGAGCCAAATTGTAACTTTTGGAGTTTCCACCTAATATCAGGGGCAGAGTGTCTACTAAGGTGCTGCGCCAGCAGGGACTGACCTTCAGAAGTGGAGGGATCTATATTGGTATATTTCCTAAATGCCTCCACAAGCCACCCGTGAAAGAAGGCTAGATTTTCCTTTTCTTCCTGGGCCCCTCCTTTAACCAGACTTCTTGATATACTTTCTCATCCCTTAAAATACATGCTGAATCATATGTTTCCCAGTTTCTGTTCCCTCCCAGGAATTATAATTCCAAGAGAGTTCCTGATTTGGTACAGCATCTCCGCCCGTAGCATAATGCTCGGGTTCATCTCTGGCAAGCTGGTCAGCATACCCATACGCTGCTGTCCAGATTCTCTGTTTTTCTCAGGAATATAGCAGGTAGATAGAATTACTTAATTATCCTTCCAAGTTAAATCATAGGCTAGAGAGTGGGGCATGAAACCCTTCAAGAAACTTACTAGGTCTTCAGAAAGTGGACCCAATTTCTGTTCACTTTGGGCTAAGATGGTTAAAGAGAAGGGCATACGTACTCTGTCCCTTCACCATTCACCGCTTCCCTAAGATGACATCATTTCTCTGGTCCTGAGTGACAGGAAACTCCACTGCGAGTTACCCCAGAAGGACTAGTCTCTGTTTCTTTGGGTAACGAATGGCATGCAGGGGAATAAAGAGGTGGAGTTTGGGACTGATCAAAGGGACTGGGAGAAACAGGTGACTCAGGAGAAGCAGGTGACTCAGGAGGAGAATGTGGCTCAGAAGAAGTAAATGGCTTGGGGGAAGTAGGAATATAGTCAGGAGCAGGGGGAGCTCGGTATCCCACCCTGAGAGACAGGAGATCTTAGGATCTCTTGAATGTCAGAAGAGACTTCTCGTTCTCCAGGTTTTAAATTACTAGAGTTGTGTAGAGAAGGATTTCGGTAAAGGACCATGAAACCCTGAACCTAGGGAATCTCACTCCACTTTTCCATTCTGCAGCAGTAAAGATCCGATTGCAGAATGGTGTTATACTTTACAGACCTGTTTTCAAGCCATTTTTCTCTGTTCCCCAGGTTTGTATACAAAGGCCAGGCATTGCTGCAGTAGGTGCCTGTTGCAGTAGGTCTCCGTTTTTAAGCCCTTCAATTTTAATGAATTTCCACTTCTTAAAGATAGATGTTTCTTGTGGCTTGGAAGAGGATTCTCCCATGCTGAGTAGCCTGCAGCCAAGGATAAGAGAGCACTCCTAGAATGAAACCTGGTGTCCTGGAAACATTTACCAGGAGGCTTTAACCCAAAGGGGTTCAGGGCATCCGCCAAATTCCCTTTGAATTTGATGGGGTTTCAAGTGTCCTCTACCCTACCATTGATTTCTGGCCAGATGTCTCTGGTCCTCCTTGTGACCTTACACAAGATATCCAGCCTGGCACGGCTGGAGAAGGGCTTCTGAACCAATGCAGACAGGTTGCCAGGACTTTCCTGAGGTGGGATCCCTTGTCTATAGGGCTTAGGCCCTATAATACGTCTTTCTACACTGGGGAATTCCTCGAGAATGAGCACCTACAAAGTTTATAATTTGGGCTTCTGGGTAGTGGCCAGCCCAATAGACTGTCCATAGCAGCGTGGAGGCTGCCAAGGCTAGAGTGAAGGGGGTCCCATAGATGCAAAGAGGAACCCTTGGAGAAATTGGAGTTGGGCACAATGGAAGATGGAACCGTCTTCAAGGCCTGAGGATCTGGAGGCGGAGGCATTCTCATAGTAGATTTCTGGGCTTCGACTGAGGTGAGAGACTAGACAGCAGAAGAACCCAAAATCCTTTGCTGTATCTTCCTGGCAGCTAAGGTAGAATTGGGAATCGTCTGACTATTTTGTCTGACAGCAGCCCCGAGTTTGGCAGTGGTGGGGACGTGGTTTAGGAGCAATGTCTAGGAAGCCATTCTTCCGAAGGATGAGGAAATTAGAAGAAAGAGGCCTTGTTGTGCCAGTGAGGTAGGAAAGGAACCATGGTGGCGGGGTCTGTACGGAGCAGAGAGAGGGAGAGAGCGAGAGCAAGAGAGGGGCAGACGCCGTGGGCCCCCGCACGACTGGGAATCACGTTCCCACCGTGTTCCAGAGGACAGCGTCAGCTCTCACCCCAGCATTATTTCAACCTGCATGGCCTGGGAAACTCCCCCGCCACCCCCAGTGTTGTGGGGAGCCGTAATGCTGGGAGCAGACAGACATTATGCCCTGCGGATCTTGAAAAGAAAGTGAAGAGGAGATGGAGAGAAAAAAGGCAGGAGGGAAAGTCCCTAGGTGCCTCAAGCCACTGCTGGGCGAGGCCAGGGCTTTACCTTGACTTTCTGAATTTTGGGGTTTCAGCGCCAGATATCTTGGGTGGCCTCAGCCTGCAACGGCTTGGAGCGGGGCTTGGGTTCCCAGCCAGAGACCAAGACTGGATTGCCACAGTGAAAGCACCAGATAGCAACCGGGCTTCAGTCTCTGGCTGGGAACCCAAAACCCACTCCAAACCATTGCAGGCTGAGGCCCCCCGAGAGCAGTCTATTCATACAATGTATTGCTACTACCGCTAAGCAATAAAATAGAATTAGCTGATGATACATGATGAATCTCAAGATAATTATGTTGGATAGAAGAACCAGAATTATACTACATGACTCCATTCGTATTAAATTCTAGGAAAAGTAAATGAATGTATAGTGATAGAAAATGCTGCTTGCTTGGAGATGGGGGCAGAGGGAGAAAAGGATTATAAAAGGGGCACAAGTTAACTTCAAGTGCTAATGAAACTCTGTGTTACTTAGATTATGGTAATGGTACCGATGTACTTATGTCATAATCATCAGAACACATATGACGGATAGGTGTAACAGTGTGCCTCAAGAAAACTGAAGGAAAATGCAAAGTGGTATCATCATTATTAATAAACTCAGATTTACTATCCATAAGGAAAACTGTGTTTTGATTTTTCCATGAAGAATCAGGAGGGTTATTCCTGTACACATTTTGCCTGGGAATTTCCTTGATTTGTGCGATTTATCTCAGCACATTTGGGGTTTTTTTTTTTTCCTTTGTTGTTGTTGTTTGTTTGGGAGTTTTCAAAATATTTTTAATTTACCTTCATTACAATGCTCTGTAAGAATTAAAACTCAAAAAAGAATTAAAATTCATATTGTATATGCATATGTTCCAAGTTGAAGATATCAAAATTATCATCATACTTGTAATCTGAATTTCTTAGTATTTTCCTTTTTTCTATCATGAAAGTATTGTGCTAGGCTTCTTTAGAAATGAATATGTTAGTTCCTTTTCTGCTGCTCTGATATCCAGAAATCTCTTCCGTAAATCACTGTTACTCCCTTCTCCAATTCACCTCTCTAGTTTACCCAACACCCTTGACCTCTCTTCACACATAATTTCATCTGCCAAATGATTCCTAACCTCTGCTCCTTCACTTCTAACAGCACCACGAAGACCATGATTCCTTCTCCTTGTCCCGTAAATCCTGAGCAGAATGGCTCAGTATCCCCTTTTGCCTTTTCAGCAGCACAAATCACCCAGGAGTGACAGAGAACATGAGGTGGGCCATTGGTTATGAATAGCATAACTTTGTTCTCTTAATCAAGTTCTTCTGAGAGATGCTAAAAGTAAGTTATTAGCATATAGAGAAAAATTAAGGGAAAAAAAGAAAGAAGAACAGAAAATGGGAGAAAAGAAGAAAAGAGAAATGTAATCAAATTCAAATCCGTGTTTTTCTAAATAAACAGCATGGGGTTGCTTTACGACATCAGCATCTTTCAATAGAACAGTGGTGCTAAGTGTCACACCTCCTGCCTTCCAGCACTCACTGAATATATATGTAACAGTGCAGTCTTCCCTGAGGATTTCACATCACACACCTCTTCAGCAGAAAACCTTTTGAAGGCCTCTGATTGCATCGCACTCGTGATGGCTTCCAGTGTCTTGTCCCTGGTTACCTCTCTAGCCTTATTTCGCACTAACTCTCCTCCCCTTTCACTTTGCTGTGAGCAACCTCACCTTATTATTAAGCATATGTCATGCTTTCCCCTCCAGCTCATAGCCTTCGCTTACGGTGTTCTCCCCACACCACCCAACACTTCACGTCACTAACTCCCCAGCATTCATCAAGCAGGTCATGGCAGTGTCATGGCTAGTCCATGGAGCCACTGAGTAAACACCAGTCTAAATGACGTACTCTTATTATACACCCTTGTGGGAACTGTATGTTTCCTTTCTGGCATGGATAAAAATTTTTATATTGCATTTGCTTGTATGGTTTTTTGTTCAGTGTCTCTCCTTCATCAGATCCATCATGACAAGGACTGGGAAATAATTTTTGTTAGTTTGAATTTTTGTTTTCTTTTTATTTTGTTTTGCTGCTGCTCTCCATTATTTCCAAAGCCCTAAATACAGTGGTGACTGGCACACAGGAGTTGTTCAGTAGAAATTTGTTTAATTAATAAATGAATTAGTGGATAGGTGGAAAGTGATTCTGTGAAACAGATTCTTATCCTCTCATTACCTATGAGAAAACTGAGGCTTAGAGTGTTTAAACTGTCAAGGTTCATTGTTGCTCAGTAACTAAGTCATGTCCAACTCTTTCTGACCTCATGAACTGCAGCACACCAGGCTTCCCTGTCTTTCACCATCTCCCAGAGTTTGCTCAAACTCATGGCCACTGAGTCAGTGATGCCATCCAACCATCTCATCCTCTGTCATCCCCTTCTCCTCCTGTCCTCAATGTTTCCTAGCATGAGGATCTTTTCCAGTGAGTCAACTCTTCACATCAGGTGGCCAAAGTATTGGAGCTTCAGCATCTGTCCTTCCAATGAATATTCAGGGTTTATTTCCTTTAGGACTGACTGGTTTGATCTCCTTGCTGTCTGAGGGACTCTCAAGAGCCTTCTCCAGCATCACAGTTTGAAAGTATCAATTCTCTTGTGCTTGGCCTTCATTCTTTATGGTCCACTTCTCCCCTACCTACATGACTACTGGAAAAACCATAGCTTTGATTATAGACCTTTGCCGGCAAAGTGATTTCTCTGCTTTTTAATACACTGTCTAGGTTGGTCATAGCTTTTCTTCCAAGGAGCAAGTGTCTCTTAATTTCACGGCCGTGTCACCGTCCACAGTGATTTTGGAGCTCAAGAAAAGAAAATCTGTCACTGTTCCACTTTTTCCTCATCTATTTGCCATGAAGTGATGGGACTAGATGCCATGATCTTAGTTTTTTGAATGTTCAGTTTTAAGCCAGCTTTTTCGCGCTCCTCTTTCACCCTCGTCAAGAGACTCTTTAGTTCCTCTTTACTTTCTGCCTTTAGAGTAGTAGCATCTGCTTATCTGAAGTTGCTAATATTTCTCTCAGCGATCTTGATTCCAGCTTGTGAGTCACCCAGCCGACGTTTTAGGCATTTTGCATGATGCACTCTGCATACATGCTAAATAAACAGGGTGCCACGGTCATACACATTCCATTATTCACAGAAGAGATAATGAAGAAGATAACAAAAAGAGGCCAGTAAAACTGAGGAGAACTCCATTGAAGGGAATAACATCCATGTCTTAAATATAAGCTTTAGTTTATTTTCAGTTGCATTGAAAATATATTTGGTTATATTTACCATTTTAAATTACGAACCAGTGCCGATCCCTCAAAACTACTAATTCAGAACATGAGCTCAGTGATCTCCCCTGTAGGTACATTCCAGAAGTGTGGGAAAGTTAATATTGTGGAATTTGCAACCAACTCATGAGAGAGTGAGTGAATAAACGTCCCCAGTCTTCCTGTCTTTCATAGGGACGGTTTGGAGGTTGTTTGCCACATTAGCCTAAAAAAGTTTCCAGAGTGTCTGACCCACTACTCACAGTGGTGACCAACTCCACAACCTGTCAAAACGTTACTGAATTTCCCTCCTTCCTTGTTACATTCCTACCTCTGCTCACTCTTGCTTCTTAGGCTCACTTCAACTACACCCAAGTCCTTGCTTTAGGCTCTACTTTGCAGAGAATCAAAGGTAAGACATCCTCATTTATTTATTTAAGCACTTAATATGGGCATAGTTGAGCACCAGAGTACAAATTAAATGGCAAGCCCTTGAAAAATTCAGTGTTTAGGGGGCTACCAAAAATGTACACATAACCAATTCTAATAAACATAAGTTTTGTGATAGATGAATTTCAAATAGAGCTGAAAAGTACAGAGCTTTTATTTTGATGGGAGAATCAGAGAACAATTGAATAGGAAATGAAGATTTGAGAAGTCTTTTTCAGGATCAACAGAAGTTTACTAAACTAAGGAGACAGAGAAAAGCGTGACAGATCACCAGGTTATATGGCACACATTAAATTACAGAAAGACATGCTACACGTTGGAAACAGTGAAACTTTCAAAAAATCTGTAAATAAGTGCTAGTGTCATACTGAGAACTCTAAGCTTAGTCACCAGAGGAGGGACGTTACAGGTAGTGAAGCGACAGAAATGCAGGGACGAGGGTTTTAACGAGTAAAACCCTTAATTTTATCCTATAACAATGTGTAAGCATCAGAAAACTTTAAACTGCAAAGTTACGTCAGATCTGAGTTTTTGAAAGAAGATTCTGTCGGCCATGAAGAAATGAATGAATTGAACTTGGGGAAAACTGGAGGCCAGGAGAGATTGTAAAGGTGGTGTCAGTGAGGTCGGGGGGAGAGAGAGTTCAAGAGACATATACAGACAAGCGTAAAACAAAAGCGATGAGACACTCAGAAACGTCTCAGGTATTCCAAGTGTATCAGATTTTGTTTGTTTTTTGAAGAGGTTCCCCCAAACCTCCAATAATTTTCTATTTTTTGCTCCTATTCAGACTAACGAAATGTTGCACATTAAACATGTGGCACTATTGTGTCAAGTTGATTCTTCTGGACTGGATTTGCATAGAGAAAGTTGGTTGGGGAGCATCCCGGTTGTCAACACCCATGATGCAGGGAGGGAGGTAAGGCTGGGTGGAGAGATTTCCACGGTGATGCTCTCACAACAAGGGTTTCTGCCAGTCCTACGCAGGGAGCTCTGAGCTTATGTGGTCCAGAATTGCCTGGGGTTGCAACAGAAGGACAAGACCTTCACATCCCCTCCTCTGGGGACCAGTCTTTGAATGGGGAGCTGTCTCAGTGCAGGAGCAGTAATCTTGGACTTAGCAGCTATCTTCTGCTCAAGGCAATCCCCAGAAAGGGATTTGGCTGACGTCAGGAAGAACAGGTATCTCAGGCCTAATGTGGGGGATCTGACCGCACACCACACTGTCCACTACAATCGCTACTACCTTGGTTGAACGCTGAGGTCCTGGTGGGTTTCAACAAGATCAGTTTTAACATGGGGCACCCTAACTTTACTAACACCAGAGCTGATCGGCATTTTAAAGCAGAAAGACCGAATAAAGCCCTTCCTCATGAGGTTGTTTTGTTCTTGTTGTTCTTTAGAAGATGAGTTCAGCATACTGTTATAATCCTTACAGTATGCATAATTAAAAAAAAAATTTGAAGGTTTTGCCAAAAACAACTTATGAAAGACATCTAAAATCTTCTAAGTAGTAACATTAAGGAAATTCCTTTACAGAAATTTTCCCTTTATTAAGTTATTGCTGATGTCAAGTAGTAATGAATTCCAGCACTGAGAAAATAAGTTTTGAAACAAGTCACTATATCAAACTGAAACCTCAGGTAGGCATGCATAGTCAGGGGCTGCTCTAATATAAATAAGTAACCAGAATCGGCTGTTTCCTTCCACTTTGGTAACTGAAAAATAGTGTTTTAAGTCAATATTCTACAGTGTAGAAGTGACATTAAACTTCCTCTCCAAACAAAAAACCCCAAACAGCTGCCCTGAAGCAGTATTTGATCTACTGTGCTTTCGAACATTCCGTTCTTATTCACTGATTTTCAAAGAAACTCCACTTAAATTTTTAAGGCATGTCATTCTTCTGAAACTTCCCCCTCCAGAGATCTTCTTCCTCATCCTCTCTTCAAAGGCCTTCCTTTGCAGCATTCTCAAATTCCGATCCAAGGTATCAATATGTTTCTACTACCAATTTGGTACGAGAAAGAAAAGTCTCACATTTTTGAGACTTTGTTTTCCTAAATATTTATTTCAAATACTACATTCTCACAGTGGTTTTAATCCTAATGTCATCCTTAAAATCAATCATTATGGGCACTTCATGTGATCTTTTCAGAATGCAATAAAACAGATTGTTTTTAATGGCTGTTCCAGCAATGAAAAATATCTGTGTTAGGTGGAAACAACAAATTGATGCTTTTTCAATTCCTTTTAATGGCACGAGGATCTTTGCAACCTGCTGTGAAAAATATTCTCTTAATGATAGGCCTGTGGCACAACTTACGGAGTCATCAAGAAATAAATGCGCCGCTGTCTGGTTGGCAGCTTGGTGTCCCTTAATTGAAGTGTTATAGGATTCTGTGCGGAGGAAAGCCTCCAGGGTTTCGTAGCTAAATGGCACGGACACCTCTGATGAGACATGCAGACGAAGACGTGTCAATATAATCTTCACCAATTTGCCGTAATAGCAGGGACTGATTAATTTTATAACCACGGGTGCTTCTATTAGCTAACCTAAGGAATGATTTAGACTTTATTAAGCGACTTATTTCTATCCTTTTTCAAGAGGGATGTCTGTAACATAGTTTATGTCTGAGTGCTACACGGTGGCACATTTTCTACTAAGGAGTCTCAATTTATTATTGAAGAAAGGATCGTGAGCTTGTCTGGGCTTAGATGAGGCTTAGCGGCAGCAACTTTTGGGGCCTCTGAAGATTTCAAATGCACTTCAGCGATCTTAGCATTTCTCAAAACGAAAGTAACTTCATATCTGAAGCAACTGAATTGGCAACTCTTCAATACATTTTTAATGTGCAAAAAGCTGAAGTAACGGAATCAGGAGTATGTGGCTTTATATTTTTATCTTTTTCTTGATATAAATTGCTTTAATATTTTATTATAATTGCCCTTGGACATCTAACATCATTGGGTTACACATAATCAACTAATGCTCTATAATTTAGGGCTTTGTTCAATAAAAAATTAATTATTATGCTTGGGTGGGCAATGTATTTGGAAACTGAGCTACATAATTTTATGCATAAACCAGGCTCCAGTTTATATACCGAAACCAAAATTGCTATAACGTTCACAGTGCAATAAAAATCAGATACAAAGACTCATTTAAACCTACAGAAATGTGAGCTTAGGGACACACCTTTGTATTTTTTTTTTTAACTATAAAAAGAAACGAGCCTGGTTTACTATAAGTTGAATTTCCAGTAAATTTACTGAAAAAAAAAAAAAAAAAGCGTGAGCCCATTAAAAGCCCATTCTATACCACAGGCAGGCTACCCAATGAGACCATTATTAGTGCTTAATACTATTATAGAGCCTGGTGTTGTAGAATGCCCAGCCTAGAAGATGTGATATTTGATAAATATCAATCCACATCCTTTTCTCAGAACAGAGGATGTTTCTAAACAGCCTTGGGAGGGGAGGACAGACACCACTCTATTCCCCTCCAATGTTCTTTCCTTCTAGGCTTTATGTTAGGCTGTAGAGAGACCAATGACAGTGAATCTGAAAAGATCTATAGTCGCAAATTTTATCCAATTTCCTTATAATAAACAGAAGGATTCACTTCTAGCCAAAATTTAGCAAACATCCTGGATATATTTCAGAATGGAGAAGTTTCATGATCATGATGAAAAAAATTCAAAAATGTTATGTGGTCCTAATTTAGTTAGGGAGGGCTTTTTTTAAGATTTTACTTAGAATTGTATTGTATTAGATATTTTGTTGTTCCCTATATCTAGTTTTTTAATTTTTTAAAATTTACTTATTTTAATTGGAGGATAATTATTTACAATATCGTGATGGTTTTTGCCATAAATATATCTGAATCAGCCATGGGTATACATTATGGAGTTTTATATGGCCATGTTACAAGGTAAAATAAAGAGAAGCCTTCTAACCTCTAACAACACGCTGCTGCTGCTTAGCCGCTTCAGTCGTGTCTGACACTGTGCAACCCTACGGACTGCAGCTTGTCAGGATCCTCTGTCCATGGGATTCTCTAGGCAAGAGTACTAGAGTGGGTGGTCATGCGCTCCTCCAGGGGATCTTCCCAACCCAGGGATTGAATCTGGGTCTCCTGCATTGCTGGCAGATTCTTTACCACTGAGCCACCAAGGAAGCTCTCAAACAATAGAGGAAAGATAAAAAATCATGTAACTGAGCAATTCAGACAATAAGTTAATAAACTATAAATGATATATATTTCCAAGTAATTTTTACATGCTATTCTCAAATTTCTCTGTTCTCCAGCCCGGTTTGGTGAAAGAATTTTGCATTAGGAATTGAGGGAGTTGGTTCAAATACTAGCCTTACTGCCAGGTAGCTATGAAAACTTTAGCAAGTTCATTAAGCTGTTAGAGGCACATTTTCTCTATTAGCAAAACACCAAAGTTGGCATTAGGTCATCTTTGAGGTTGCATTTCACTGTACCATTTTACCTGCAATAAATCAGGACTGGGTTTTGATATGCACTTTTATATTTGATAAGTATGTTTAGCAAAAAACACACTTGTAATTCTAGTGATACTGGAGATTTCTACCTCTTTCAGAAGAGCACCAATTCTAGGGCATTTCTGGTCCATGGTAAAAAGATTATCAGAGCTGAGAAAAAATGGTACTACCTATGTGATGAATTATCTAATATTTATGTCAGGTGGGGAGTGCTGGTAAGTAATTTCTATGTAATTGCCAAAGAACATGTAGTCATAGGAGTAAATTACCAATGGTGACAAAGAAGTAACTTTAAGTGTTATAAGAAATTCAGCATTTCTGATCTGTACCTTACTTAACTGTTTTGAAATTAGATTTCCAATTGCCTCTAATGTCAATTATGTATCATCTATTTTGAATATAAGAAATGAATAAAAGTATTTAAAGGACTGAATAAAATACAACTAGAAAAGTTAGGTGTTTAAGGTGTTCAGTGTGTTCGTCTACCTAATTAAAGGTTTCAAATTTGTGGGAAAAAGGAAAATGAAGCTTGTGTGAGGATTCCAAGAAAACATGAGATGTAGATTTAAGGAAAATCGGTAAATATAATCAGTGATGTTAAAATATTTTTGACGATATACAGCACTGAAAATAAGTGCTAGCATGCTTCCACACAGATGAATATTTATTTATTACACACGTGTACTTCTAAAACATGAAAAACTACTAGGTCTAAATAACTAGTAAATTGTAATCAACATGGAAAAGACTAACGTAGGGAATAATGTGAGCATCACAAGGCAAGATGTTGGGTATAACACTTAAACATATGGAGTATGCTCTCATCACAGAAAGGTTTTTATTGACCCCTACACAGGCTGAGACAGCTTCCCTACTGGGAAACATGATTTTAGAGTGTACAAGTGAAGCCAAGAAAATCAGAGAATGCATCCTTCAGAGCCAGCCATGGTCTTCCCATCCATAGGAGTCAAGAGCATACTTCCACTGATAATCATTTATAGATGACCATGCACTGTCCTCTCAGGGGTCTGCTTGTTGAACTCTGTACCAGAGAACAAGGTTATTAATTGTGCTTACAAAGAAATATATAGGTAAATACATAAAACACATTAAAATTTTAATAATAACTTCTGGGTCTATTAAAACATCTTTGTTTCAGTAAAGACCATCTAAGTTTTTACGGCAAGGAGGAAATGTCTCTCCATCCTTGGGTGAATAATTCACAGTGTAGTCCCTGGCCTTAATATAGTGCTTGGATTCATGAATGTTGGACCAAATTAAATGCTAAGATAAGGAGGAGTTGATTTGAATGAGATATTCTCTGTGACTTGGGGGGTAATAATTAGACACATTTGTGTTTGTATCATAGAGATAGCTGACTGTTATGATTGCTCAGTCAAGCCTTATCTATAGCAGTATGAGATGAAGTGGTACGAAACTTGAAACTTAGTATGTTCCCTGAATAAATAGGCATCCACAGGAGTAATAAAGTCATGGATATAATAATGACCATATTCTTATACAATTTTGTAAGAGACAACCCTGTAGTAGATGGAGAAGGGCTGTGGGAATGAAAATGAGACCATACTTCACAACTCAGTCTTTAGCATGTGTGCATTGGTTCTGTACTTACATTTCATTTTTAAAAAGTTATCTTAGTATTCTCTTTTCATGCATTCATTTCATATCTCTTTGGAGTATAAAAGTATGATCCATAGCAGCAATCCTCAAAATCTTTTCATCTCAATCATTTTTTGCACTCTTGAAAAATTATTGTGGACACCAGTGAGATTTTTCTTCTTAAAATATTTTACTTATTAATTTATTTCAGAAGAATGATAAAAGTCCAGAAGATGTTAAAATGGCTATATTTTCTTAATCAAGAAACAACAAAAAGATTTGTGAAGAATGCCATGTTTAAACATTATTTTTATTTTTTTATTTCTTTTAATATCTGACTCAATAGAAGACAACTGGATTCTTATATCTCTGAATCCCAAGTGTTGAGCTATGCTATGTAGTTGAAGCATGTGAAGAAAACCCTACCTCATACAAATTTTAGAGAAGGGAGAAGCATTTGAATAGTTCCTTCAGGAAATAGTATTTTCAGAAAATCATGGACGTTTCTTTCAGACGGTACTGAAACTCAGCAAATGGCGATTTCTTAAAGTTATTTTTAATATGGAATATGAAACCCTATCACTGGGTGCGATGGATTTTTTGTACCTATTAAATTAAAACTCTTCAGTATCTCTAGTGCTTTGAAAGATTTTTTAAACCCATAGATGATTTTATAACACCCTGCATTGATAATTTGAAAAATATTAGTTCACCAACTTCCAAATATTAACATGTTTTATTTTCAAATGTCATAGCACATCTTGTACCCTTTACAAAAACTTCACGATAGCCTCATGAAAAAATGAGTGAAAAAGGCAAATATCAATAATATCTTTGTATTATTGTGAACATCGTTCTGATCTTGCAGACTCCCCAAGTGCACCTGGACCACACTTTGAGAACCACTGATTTACAGTTACTTTCTGAGGTCTTAATGAAATTGCTGTAAGCATCAATACACATCCTACTCCATGGGAGGAAAAAGCAGTTCATTTTCCAAGAAGCAGGTTGGGAATCTCCTTGAACGTCGACAGGGCCATGTTGTCTGCCCTGAGCTCTTGGGCAGAGGAGGTACTTCCTGCAGAAGGTTTGTAGTCCTGAAATAAATGTTTTGAATCTTTCCATATCAAAAACTTATTGTAAATATGTTTAAAAAATGTTTTTTTCCTTGATATTTTTTTAAAAAATAAAAGATCCAGGAGATTAAGTTTCAATTGCTCTAAATGTGATTATGGGAAATTTAGAAGTATATAAACGGTGAAATTATTTACACATAGAGAACATAATGCTTAACCTGGTTTTCATAAGTACATACAGTGGGTCTTAAAACTAGTTATTTCCTAATGTTTTGATATAATTTAGCGTTGATGCCTAATCATTGCATATGAGTGACATTTTAGAGAGGTCTGAGGAGCCCTTCAAGCAGTGGGGGGAAGAATGTCCTCTTTGGTGCTGGGACAGATCGTGATTATAATTCTGTTATGTAATTAAGGTTTGTTGTTGTTGTTTGGGGCTTCCCAGGTGGTTCTAGTGGTAAAGAACCCACCTACCAGTTCAGGAGACATAAGAGACACAAGCTCGATTCCTGGGTTGGGAAGATCAGCTGGAGTAGGAAATGGCAACCTGCTCCAGTATTCTGGCCTGGAAAATTCCATGGACAAAGGAGCCTGGTGGCCTATACAGTCCATAAGATCACAGAGAGTCAAACATGACTGAAGCGACTTAGCACACAAGCCCATGGTTGTTGTTTAGTCACTAAGTTGTGTCAGACTCTTTTGCGACCCCCAGGTTCCTCTCCATGGCATTTCCCAGGCAAGAATACTGGAGTGGCTTGCCATTTCCTTCTCCAGGGGATCTTCCTGACCCAGGGGTTGAACTTGCATCTCCTGCATTGGCAGGTGGATTCTTTTCCACTGAGCCACCAGAGAAGCCCCGTAATTAAAGTGATCTCCATCAATAATATTAAACTTTTTTAAAGAGAAATGTCTGCATCTACAACTCATGTATAAGATTACTGTATTTCTTGACTATACTTTGGGGAAAATGAAAGAAGATACAAGTGAATGTAGAATGAATGAATAAAGAAAACAGCTCTTTCTGATGTACTTTGCATGACTGGACCATTGTTCCCTGATTAATTTCAAATTTTGCAATAAGTCAAAATGAAGCCTAAATAGGAAATAAAGTCAACCTCATATTAAGGTTTTGGGAAAAATACAATAACAGCCTATATTAAAATAAATGAACCTTCTTATATGCTTTTTCGAGATTGACAACTGACCAAAACCTATTACATACATTACATAGTACAATAAAAATAGCTGTTCTGGTTAGTCAGAAAGGCTTTGCAGCTGCAGGGGTACTTCTTGGAAATAAAGTTTGTGTTTATACAGGTGCAGCCATATTTAACAAAAAAAAAAATTTATGCACTATGCAAACAGCTGCCTGTCTGTTTTGTTTGGCAGAGCCTTTTCCAACTGAAACAATTTGTATCAAGCCCATTGCTCTGTGATACCTATGTAAACAAGACAGAAAAATTCCTGTACAAGGATGAGGTTTCTCATACTGTGTCTTTTAGACAAACTATTAAAGCAGGAACCACTTGATTGGAGCCTGCTAAGAAAACTATGCCCTTAGTGAAATACTTACCATCTAATATATGTGCATAAGCTGCTGGAGAAGCATTAAGTTTGCAGGGAGCAACTATCGGGGGCTTCCTCTAACTCTAGTAATTTGAAGGCAATAATGACTAGCAGAGGGATTAAAACACGTGAACATTTTTTTCCTTACCAAATCAGTATTCTATTCCAGTTTTAGTTGCATTGTATAGATTATTTCCCAGACTATCTAATTACAAAATATATGTTCTTTGATTATGTTACTACTAAGAATTAATCAGAGGCATTATATTTGAAAAGTCACATATATTTATAAAATTATATTTAGACATAGGCATTTGATTTATTTTCTTAAAAAACCAACATAACTTATACCTTATGCAATTTATTCATATTGAAGTAAGAAATTCATTTTTGTTGTTTTTTTAATAATTTTATATTAGGGTACAGTTGACTTAAATCTCTTAAAGAGATGGGAATACCAAACCATCTTACCTGTCTCCTGAGAAACTTGTCTGCAGGTCAAGAAGCAACAGTTAAAACCCTGTTTGGAACAACTAATTGGTTCAAGATTGAGAAAGAAGTACGACAGGGCTGTCTGCTGTGACCCTATTTGTTTAACCTATACACTGAGCACGTCCTGAGAAATGCTGGGCTGGATGAGTTACAAGCTGGAGTCAAGATAGGCGGGAGGAACATCAATAACCTCAGATACGCAGATGATGCCACTCTAATGGCAGAAGGTGAAGAGGAGCTAAAGAACCTCTTGATGAAGGTGAAGGAGAAGAGTGAAAGAGCCACCTTAAAATCAAATATTAAAAAAACTAAGATCGTGGCATCTGGCCCCAGTACTTCATGGCAAACAGAAGGGGAAAAGGTGGAAGTGGTGACAGATTTCCTCTTCTTGGGTTCTAAAGTCACCATGGATGGTGACTGCAGCCATGAAATCTTGGCAGGAAAGCTATGACAAACCTAGACAGTTTGTTGAAAAGCAGAGACATTATTCTGCCAACAAAGGTCCGCATGGTCAAGGCCATGGTGTTCCCAGTGGTCACATACGGTTGTAGAGAGCTGGACCATAAAGAGGGGGCAGAATGCCAAAGAATTGATGCTTTCGAACTGTGGTGCTGGAGTAGACTCCTGAAAGTCCCTTGGGCAGCAAGGAGATCAAAACAGTCAATCTTAAGGGAAATCAACCCTGAATACTCATTGGAAGGACTGATGCTGAAGCTGAAGCTCCAGTATTTTGGGCACCAATGGGGAAAGCAGACTCATTGGAAAAGACCCTGATGCCAGGGAAGACTGAGGGCAGAAGGGGAAGGGGAGGACAGAGGATGAGATGGTTGGATGGCATCACCGATACAATGGACATGAAGTTGGGCAAACTTTGGGAGAAGGCGAAGGACAGGGAGGAATCGCAGAGTTGGATATCACTGGGTGACTGAACAACAACAGTAGTTGACTTATGATGTTGTATTAGTTTCAGGTACACAGAGAAGTGATTCAGTTATACATAGACATATATCCATTCTTTTTCAGATTCTTTTCCCATATAAGTTATTACAGATGTTCCTTGTGCTATACAGTAGGTTCTTTTTGGTTATAAAATCAGAAATTCTTTATAGTGTGGTGGGAAGAGTTGCTTTATTTTCCATTCCAATGTTTATGTTAAATTTTGCCATCTTTTTCACTATCTCAATAGTGATAAACATGTTCCAAGCACTAACTGTGTAGGCACTGAGAACGTAGTAGTGAGTAAAAAAAGACAAAAAATGTCACCTTGAAGACCAAAGGTACTTCAGAAGAATGTTAGAAGTTAACTGCTGTGAACTTCGTGAAAAATTAGTATAGTGTAATCAGAAATGTGAATGATCTAAAGAAGAAATGACAAGGGATGAAACGGCACTGATGAAAGGAACAGACGCAAACCAAGTGAACCAGAGATCAAATTGCCAGCATCCTTTGGATCATACAGAAGCAAGAGAGTTCCAAACGACCATCTACTTCTGCTTCACTGACTATGCTAAAGCCTCTGACTGGTGGATCACGACAAACTGTGGAAAACTCTTAAAGAGATGGGAACACCAGACTACCTTACATGCCTCCTGAGAAATCTGCATGCAGGTGAAGAACCAACAGTTAGAACCGGACATGGAACAACAGACTGGTTCCAAATTGGGAAAGGAGTTCGTCAAAGCTGTATATACTGTCAGAGGATTTAACATATATGCAGAGTACATCATGCAAAATGCCGGGCTAGATGAAGCACAAGCTGGAATCAAGATTATGGGAGAAATATCAATAACCTCAGATACGCAGATGACACCACCCTTATGGCAGAAAGTGAAGAGAACTAAAGAGCCTCTTGATGAAGGTGAAAAAGGAGAGTGAAAAAGTTGGCTTAAGACTTAACATTCAGAAAACTAAGATCATGGCATCCGGTCACATCCTTTCATGCCAAATACATGGGGAAACAATGGAAACAGTGACAGACTTTATTTTCTTGGGCTCCAAAATCACTGCAGATGGTGACTGCAGCCATGAAATTAAAAGATGCTCACTCCTTGGAAGAAAAGCTATGACAAACCTAGACAGCATATTAAAAAACAGAGACATCACTTTGCCGAAAAAGGTCCGTCTAGTCAAGGCAATGGTTTTTCCAGTAGTCATGTATGGATGTGAGAGCTGGACCATAAAGAAGCCTGAGCACTGAAGAACTGATGCTTTTGAACTGTGGTGTTGGATAAGACTCTTGAGAGTCCCTTGGACTGCAAGGAGATCCAACCAGTCCATCCTAAAGGAGATCAGTACTGGGTGTTCATTGGAAAGACTGATGTTGAAGCTGAAACTCCAATACTTTGGCCACCTGATGTGAAGAACCAGCTCATTAGAAAAGACCCTGATGCTGGGAAAGATTGAAGGCGGGAGGAGAAGGGGACGACAGAGGATGAGATGGTTGGATGGCATCACCGACTCAATGGACATGAGTCTGTGTAAACTCCAGGAGTTGGTGATGGACAGGGAGGCCTGGCGTGCTGCAGTCCATGGGGTCACAAAGAGTAGGACATGACTGAGCAACTGCACTGAACTGAACTGAACTGAACTGATGACTGAGGATCCTTTCTAGTGTAGGATCCCAAGTATGGCCTCAAAAATCTCAAACATATGAGGCAACTGTGATCCTGAATTCTCTGCTATATATATAGAAATTGTAGCCTGCTGAAATGCTTCACAGTATAGAACATATTTCTATATCTTTATAAACATTCTCTATAAATGTATAACTAGTTAATAGTAGAATATTAAATGCATTATAATGATAAATGTTAAGACAATATTTAAACCTTTAGAAAACTACTTTAGCTGTTTAGAACATAGGTCTTAAGTTACTTTAATTCATTAAATTGAAATTTCTATTTGTTCAGTACTGTATTGTGGTTTAAGTTCTGTGCTTCATTGTGCTTATTCACTTGGTCGTGTCCGACTCTTTACGACCCCGTGGACTGTAGCCCGCCATGCTCCTCTGGAATTCTCTGGACAAGAACACTGGAGTGGGTTGCCATGCCCTCCTCCAAAGGGTCTTCCCAACCAGGGATCGAACCCAGGTCTCCCTCATTTCAGGTGGATTCTTTATAGTCTGGAGCATAATTCTTTAGCTGAAAGTCATGTGTATTCTTGGATACTTCAGACTGTTCTTGTGTTTTCAGAGGGGTCCTGGCTAATCCTAAATAAACAACAAGTTTTTTGAATGTGATGAAGTCAGACGCATAAATAGGCATAAAGTTCTTCATTTTGTGCTGTACCCTAAGATCCTGCAGACACCAATTCTAAATGCTATGCTGCTAGCTAAACAGTTTAAATGAAATGTCCATCAGGAAACCCAAAACACTCACTGGCCTACAAAATATCTAAGACCTACTAGCTGTGTCCTGAGGCTAATGTGGGAATTCTAGTAAGATTTTTTTTAAATCACAGTAATAAATCATATCACTGTCAACAACACACATGCTAACAAATGCCTGATTTTTCCAGGCTTCTAGAACCTGAATGTAAGGGAAGTTACTGGAATATCTTTCCAGAGACTTTCAAGTTGAAACAATGAGGAAAACAGAGCTAAAATCCTGCAAAGAGATTTCCCTCATTACCCTTCTTCAGAATGACTTTTCTATGATATATAGCTACTCTCTCAGGAATAATCCACAAAAATAGCTCTAGGGAATGTGCTATGATCTTTGTATTGTTAATTACTTTTCAAAGTGTGATTTCTTAGCCAGGCCTTACTTTTTCTTGGAAATTTATTATTTTTCCCATAATGAGTATATCTCTGATTTGTGAAGAAAATGGATGAGGTTTCCATGCAGAGGTAGAAACCAATCAAAAAAACCCTCCTTCTGTCTTTGACTCTTCCCTCTACCTGTTTTCCTTTTCCTTCTTAGTTTTTACTGCTTGCCCTGGTAATAAATGTTGTGTGTGTGTGTGTGTGTGTGTGTGTGTGTGTGTGTGTGTGTGTGTGAAAAGTCTTTAAAAGTAAAAAATGTGTAAAGAGGATAATTAAAATCCCTAATAATCCTACAATCCACGGATGAATACTTCTAAATTTTGGTATATTTATTCCTATATTTTCATGGATTTTTTTTTTAACATTAGCAGTATTAATAAGTAGCATTTCTGGGCCAAAGAGAAAAAGGTTGTTTGTGGTTCTTAATGGAGTCTGCTTTTATTCTTAGGCAGACACTGACTCACATTTCTATCATGAATAAAGGTGCTCATCTCGTTGTAACCTTGCCAGTATTGTGTGCTTTTTTAAAAAATATATACATATTTTCCTGTATTTAAAGTTACTTTAACTTATACATCTTGATTACTAAAATGTTAGTTTTGTCACATAAAAGTTAGTTTTATTCAGTAATTATTTATATGTTATATTGTTTTCTCACTGATTTGTATCTTTATATTTTAATACTAACTCTTCATTTTCATAATGGTAGCAAATGTTTCCCATTTTTCCATTTACCTTTTAGTTGTAATAATATGTTTAGGGGACAGAAGTTGTTAATGATTATATAGGCTAATGGGTTGATCTTTTTATTTGTAGGTTTTTTATTTGCTTTTATGTTTGTGAAAACATTATACGTTCAAAGATCAAAAGAAAGTCACTTGCAATTTGTAAGTTTTCTCTTATAGTTTTCTATTGGTTAAATTTAGTTGCTTGATTAATCTGGAACTAATTGGGGGCCTGTGAGTTGAGAATTTGCCATTTCTTATCTCTTTATCCTGATTTATTTTCTTCAGAGTGCCTATCACTGCCTGCTATTACATTATTCACTTTCTCTTGTTGTCACTAAAACGTTTGATGCTGGAGGCAGAGCTTTTGTCTATTTGGCCCACTGCTATATCCACAGTGACTGAAACAGTGCTTAGTCACATCTGTGATCCCAAAAAAGTATTTGTTGAATGGATGAATGTTGTATACAATAATTATTTTGTAATAATAGCTTATTCTCCTTGAAATTTCCCACTGAAAACAAAATTTCATCATTATGGTTATTGTAGTTGAACTGGACCAAGCTTTTGAAAGTTAACTTTTCACTAGTAGAACTCAAGTCAGCAGAATTGACAATAATCTCATTTTCTAGATGAGCTGACCAAGTTGGGAAATGACGACCAACTCATCGCGCTTGAACTCAGAATTCCTGGTCCCTATTTTTATTTAGCAATTTCAATAATTTATAGAAGAGACACAAGACTATCAGAAAGCAGATGATCTTGTGAAAAAAAGTAGAACCACGTTTTTATTTTTCAGTTCAAATTTCTACTAAGAGTAATAAATTTTATATGCCAACTGTTTATCCCTATTAGAGTCTTTGAAACCAACACTCAAAATATATTTTTGGTGTCTCATAAAACTTTTTTTAAAATTTTTGTGTAAAAATAACTTAATTATACCAATTAAAACTTAATTATATGATTAAAGCTTAATTACGCCACTTTTGTTCATAACTGTACATAAACTCAATGAATTTGTGAGCTTTCCTCCTCTTCTAGAGGATGAAAAATTATACATATTTCATTTAAAACACCAAAGGAGTTTCTCTAAACTGTTCTTTTTCAATATTATAATACAAAAATATCACCAATCTTAAAAAATGGAATGGAATAAATATTTCAGATTGCTAAAGGAGTCTATGCTTCTATGAGAAAATAATCCACTTTTGCAAGTGATATAGATACTTTGTATTACAATAAACAGAGTTATATGTTCCAGAAGAAAATCAAGCATAAACTTTGGATTTCTACATCTTTCAAAATTACTCTCCAAATTCAAATTCACCCAGGAATTTTTATTCATTTTTACCAAATGTTAAGTGAAGTTGTAATTCTGTGGAAGAATACATGGTGATGAACTCATTGTTAGGAATTACTTAAAAAGCAAGTGAAAGACAAATAAAATCTCTCTGTATTTCCTTAATCATTTTTTAGCAAGTTTTATTTCATTTAGTGTTTTAAACATTATTTTCCTGGAGACCAAAATATAAGTTCTTGTTAAGAGACAAACATCGTTTTACTCTGTGGTGTGACTTAGCCATCTTTATGAAAAATACCTTTATATTTATCATCCAAGTCATTGCACATTACTTTAAGACACTTGTTTCTTAGAATACTAAATTATGTATTTTTATCCTCACTTTCATGCCCCTTTTCTTTCCTTATGTGAAAATGCATGTACATCCTGCGAAGAAAATGCAAAGCCTTAACTTTTCCTGAAATAAACTTCTCAACTTTATCTTTCCTTTGGATGAGCCATAATGCAGAAAATTTTTATTTACTAATTTATGTGCTTGTTTCTCTGTGGAGGCATATAAGAAAAAACACGGATGCAGAGTAAAGAGATCTGCGTCAGAACTAAGGTTCTACTGCTATCACTGCCACTGCTTCCAACATCTTATCAATATAGTTCTTGAATATTGGCTATATGCCAGTTGCTGTGGTAAATTATTTCCTTATATTCTTTCATCAAATCCCTTCAGAAACCATTTTACAGATAAGGAGGCTGGAGTTTCAGGAAATTAAGTAATTTTTCCAGGATCACTAGCCTTGCAGGCAGCAGTGTTGTTGTTACTAGAAGCTGGGTCTTTCTGCTGTAGACTCTTAACGTGATGCTCAGCTGCATGACCTTCTCTGTGCCTCAGTGGCTCATCTGTCAATGAGAGGGTCTCTGTAGGTTTTAGGTTTGAGTTTTGTTGAGCCCCCAAATTCCTTTTGCCAAGGAACAAAAACATGAGATACACGCTCAGTACTCTGGTAGAAGTGGGGGAGGGCAGCCCCAAGTCTTCCCTCTCGGTCACTGCTCACCCTTCCCACTGCTCAGGAGCCAACCCTCCAGAACCCTAGGACTCCTTAGAATGTTATTTGAAGACCCTGGCTACTCTAGCTACCTTTAGAGTATTTTCTGGCTCTGCAAGTTCCTGGTTAACTGAAGAAACACATATTTTTTAAAAAATTAGAACTAGGAACAGATTCACTTAAAGAAGCAGCAGTCTGGTTTGCTATTCCATTTCCCTTAGATTTCCTCTCATGGGAGGATTCAGTGTTTTATTTTATTTTATTTTTATTTTTTTTATTTTAGTTGGGGGCTAATTACTTTACAATATTGTAGTAGTTTTTGCCATACATTGACATGAATCAGTCATGGGTTTACATGTGTTCCCCATCCTGAACCCCCCTCCCACCTCCCTCCCCATCCCATCCCTCTGGGTCATCCCACTGCCCCAGCCCTGAGCATTTGTCTCATGCATCGAACATGGAATGGTGTTCTGTTTCACATATGATAATATACATGTTTCAATGCTATTTTCCCAGAACGTCCCACCTCACCTTCTCCCTCAGAGTCCATAAGACTGTTCTATGCATCTGTGTCTCTTATTCTTTCTCGCATATAGGGTTATCGTTACCATCTTTCAAATTCCATATATATGCATTAGTATACTGTATTGATGCTTTTCTTTCTGGCTCACTTCACTCTGTATAATGGGCTCCAGTTTCATCCATCTCAATAGAACCGATTCAAATGTATTTTGTTTTAATGGCTGAGTAATATTCCATTGTGTATATGTACCACAGCTTCCTTATCCATTCGTCTGCCGATGGACATCTAGGTTGCTGCCATGTCCTGGCTTTTGTAAACAGTGCTGCGATGAACACTGGGGTACACGCGTCTCTTTCAATTCTGGTTTCCTCGGTGTGTATGCCCAGCAGTGGGATTGCTGGGTCATATGGCAGTTCTATTCCCAGTTTTTTAAGGAATCTCCACACTGTTCTCCATAGTGGCTGTACTAGTTTGCATTCCCACCAACAGTGTAAGAGGGTTCCCTTTTCTCCACACCCTCTCCAGCATTTATTGCTTGTAGACTTGTGGATAGCAGCCATTCTGACGGGCGTGAAATGGTACCTCATTGTGGTTTTGATTTGCATTTCTCTAATAATGAGTGATGTTGAGCATCTTTTCATGTGTTTGTTAGCCATCTGTATGTCTTCTTTGGAGAAATGTCTGTTTAGTTCTTTGGCCCATTTTTTGATTGGGTCGTTTATTTTTCTGGAATTCAGCTGCAGGAGTTGCTTGTATATTTTTGAGATTAATTGTTTGTCTGTTGCTTCGTTTGCTATTATTTTCTCCCATTCTGAAGGCTGTCTTTTCACCTTGCTTATAGTTTCCTTTTTTGTGCAAAAGCTTTTAATTTTAATTAGGTCCCATTTGTTTATTTTTGCTTTTATTTCCAATATTCTGGGAGGTGGGTCATGGAGGATCCTGCTGTGATTTATGTCGGAGAGTGTTTTGCCTATGTTTTCCTCTAGGAGTTTTATAGTTTCTGGTCTTACATTTAGATCTTTTATACATTTTGAGTTTATTTTTGTGTATGGTGTTAGGAAGTGTTCTAGTTTCATTCTTTTACAAGTGGTTGACCAGTTTTCCCAGCACCACTTGTTAAAGAGATTGTCTTTTCTCCATTGCATATTCTTGCCTCCTTTGTTGAAGATAAGGTGTCCATAGGTAAGCGGGTTTATCTCTGGGCTTTCTATTTTGTTCCATTGATCTATATTTCTATCTTTGTGCCAGTACCATACTGTCTTGATGACTGTGGCTTTGTAGTAGAGCCTCAAGTCAGGCAGGTTGATTCCTCCAGTTCCATTCTTCTTTCTCAAGATTGCTTTGGCTATTCGAGGTTTCTTATATTTCCATACAAATTGTGAAATGATTTGTTCTAATTCTGTGAAAACTACCATTGGTAGCTTGATAGATTCAGTGTTTTAATACATTAACACACATATGAAGAGACAAAGTTATTATTTTAAGTAGTAGCTTCCCATTTCTCTTAGAACAGAAGAAACATAAAGATCATTCACGGATCATAAAAGATAAGGATATAATTAAGTATCAATATGAACTTTTGATCATCGGTAAGTAATTTGTACCTCTTATTTCTCTCATTGCTTTACTGAAGTTCATGTTTGCTGGTGGCAACACTTTGCAAGAATATGAGAAATTAAAACTAAATGAGTGGACGGAATCCTGTCATTTGTTTACAATTTATTCTACTCCTGTAACAGCATGTCCATCATAGTCTTGAGTTTTAGTTCTCTGCTTGCTAACCTGATTGGAAAAACATGTCAGAGAACAAGACGCTTCCATGCTGCAGAAACACGTTCTGTGAGTAGACATGAAAAATTCAACTCCGCAAGTATGAGCTGAGCACCTATCATGTGCAGTCCCTATGCTAGGACGTTGCTAGGGCCAGGAGATCCAAAGTCAGGGTCTCTGTTCCCAGGGGAAATGCCACATGCTGCAGCAGCCACATTAGCCATGAGTAAGTAACCAAAGTGCTTGCCAAAAACGATAGCCCGGAGGTTGAGAGGGTGATCAGCTCTGAATAACAGATTCCTGGATTGCATTTGAACTCGACCTAAAGGTCAAGTGAATGTGGGAAGGGTCCCTAAGGTTGAAGGCCTTTATTTATGTTTGCGCTTCCCAGGTGGCACTAATGGTAAAGAACTAGTCTGTCAACGCAGGAAACATAAGAGACAGGGGTCAATTGCTGGGTCAGAAGGATCCCCTGGAGGAGGGCATGGCACCCCCCTCCAGTATTCTTGTCTGGAGAATCCAATGGTCAGAGGAGCCTGGCGGGCCACACTCCATGGGGTTGCTTGGCCATGGCCTCAGTTTTCATTGCAGTACAGTGCAACCATGTACCACTCTAATCATTCCTATAAACGTTGTCCTTGAGATGGCTCAAATCTGCTTCCTCTCCTCCACGCGTCCCACTTCTGTGTGTCCACATTCCTTCCCATTTGAATGACCAAAATAGGGCCCTAGATGTTCCTACCACTTCTAGGCCTTCCTGCTTATTTTCCAATATATTCTCCGCATCAAAGAGCCACTCAAAGAACTTTCAAAAAGTGAACATCTGATTATATGATCTTTCAAATTTCACTGGCTTTTCATTGCCCTCCCACACACACAAAATTCAAACCCTGGATGGCATAGCATGTCTGGCGTTTTACCCCATCCCTAGATGGCTCTCTAAACTTATTTCTTGAAGTTTCTCAACTTACGCTGTGTTAAACTTGCACAAAACCACTCTCAAGGATTTCAGTGATTCTTGCTGCTCTAGATCTTTGCTCTTTCACTCCACTCCTTTACTGACTAACTTACTTGTCTCTTGGGTCCTTGTTTAGATGTTGTTTGATCTTAAAGTCCTTCTCTGACCCCACACCTAGATTAAATTCTCTTTCTATGAATTCCCCCAGCTCCCTATAAGTATCACTGTTGCAGTCAAATCACTCTGTATTATATTTGCTTGTCTACTTATCTATGTCAGACTAGGACTGTGCTCTGCAAAAGAAGAAAGGAAAAAAGGAAGGGAGGAAGGAAGGAAAACAAGAATTTAGGCAGTAGAAATGAGAGTCATCCCTCCTTATTCAGAAGGTAATGCAGGAACAGTATAGCAGCAGTAGACGCTACATGAATGCACATCTGATAAAAAAAAAAACAACTCTCCTGTAGAGAAATATATTTCATTGGAAATTAGTTGTCAGGTCAGACTTTACATTCAAGGGTTGTGAGTGAAATGAGTGTGGATATGTCTATATGTATTGGTTTCCCTGGTAGCTCAGTTGGTAAAGAATCTGCCTGCAATGCAGGAGACCTAGGTTTGATCCCTGGGTGGGAAAAATCCCCTGGAGAAGGAAATGACAACCCACTCCAGTATCCTTGCCTGGAAACTCCCATGGACAGAGTAGCCTGGTGGGCTACATTCCATGGGGTTGCAAAGAGTCGGACACGACTGAGTGACTAAACCACCACCATGTCTATATGTATAGCAGTAAAATTTTGCCTTTAATGTTTTATCTAGACCTTATCTTGTAATGTAGTATATCTCCCCTGCCCCAAGAGTAAAGTTCCTAGCTCTGATAAAGAGAACACTGTGTGGAATGACCCCTTGGTATAAGGGCTTCCCAGGTGGTGCTAGCGGTAAAGAACCCGCCTGCCAATGCAGGAAACATAGGAGATACAGGTTCTGATCCCAGGTTGGGAAGGTCCCCTGGAGGAGGGCATGGCAACCCACTCCAGTATTCTTGCCTGGAGAATCCCATGGACAGAGGAGCCTGCGTTCTGAATACCAAACAAATTGGGGAAAAGGTATCTGTTTTTGGAGTATCTGTTGACATTAGATACAGTTGGTAGAAAAAAATGGGAAATTTATACTTGAGAGAGAGAAACTTGAAACTTAAATTAAGACCTGTCCTCAGTGAAGCTCAAATTTCTAACTGGGCAGTGGGGTCTTTTCCAAAGTGTTAATATTTTAAGAAAATATTGAGAAACATCCACTCTCTGAGCTTTATTCACTAAATAGGACTGAATTTAGTAGAGTTTATCATCACCCATCAAGCAGATATTATTTTTTTAAAGAATCTTTCCTTTAAAATATTTGAACACCACCTTCACTCTTTTCTTCATAGCATTTGCCTAAATTCTATGACTCTTTTATTGGCATCTTTTAGCATCGAGTATTCTAGGCCTACATTAACAAGAGGTTTGTGCTAGCTCTTGGCAGATTTTATTATGTAATTTTTTTTAACTACTCAGTGGCTTCAGCTTGACTAGAATCTTAGCAACCTCTCACTGTCTCAATTGGCAATGCCTTTCATCAAGAATAAGGACATTAAAGAAGTGCAAAAAAAGAAAAAAAGTTAAATGAAACATGTGTTTTAAGAGATTTGAATAAGATATTTTAGTAAGTCAATTTCATGTCACCATCTTGAAAATTTACAACAGTCAGCAATGTAAACATGCACTTCACAAACGCCAGCAGCTTGCAGACTGCAAAGTTCATCTACTCATTCAGTGAGGCAGATGTTTCATTTAATACTCTTCATACTATAGATTAGGATTATTTTTTTCTTTTCCTTTTTTTTTTTTTTGAAAGGAGTGGGGGAAAAAATTTCCTAACATGCTACTAATATCATCTCACACTGCAGGCCAGATGGCAAAAATGCAAAGGCTGCAGCTTGGTTTATGTACTATATTGTGTGGGGGGAAAGGAATTTTGTTTCAGAATGAGTTTCAGCTTGATCATTTGTTACTCTAATCTAAACATGAGTCAATGAGTAAAGTAGTACCAGCCAAACTTCAAAAAGTTCTTGAGAGTAAGTGCTTTAAAATGCAATACATCTGGAAAAAGCGCCTTACAGCATCTCGACCTACCACATCTAGAAGAAATGGAGCATAAGACTTGGGTGACTGCTTTAGTGAGAACCCTTTACAGAGACACTTGGCCAAAAAAATATTATGTTGTACTTTGGTCACTTTTGTTTTTCTGACCCTATCCTGGAGCTTGGGGGATCTTAAGTTCCCAATCGGGGATAGAACTTACATCCCCTCCAGTGGTAGCTTGGAGTCTCAGCCACTGGGCCACTAGGGAATTTCTCCTGTCACTTTCCTTCACGGAAAATTTGGAAATGCTTCCTCCTTCTGTTTATAACATTGTTTGCATCATTGGCATTTAGTGTTATGACCAGCTTTAGAGTTACATCCATTTATCCACATCTGTGGTTTTTATTGGTCAGTCATTCAGTGATATCCAATTATTTGCAACCCCTTGGACTGAAGCACACCATGCTTCCCCGTCCCTCACCATCTTCCAGCATTCGCCCAAACTCATGTCCATTAAGTAGGTGATGCCATCCAACCAGCTCATCCTCTGTCAGCCCCTTCTCGACTTAAATTTTTCCCAGCATCAGGGTCTTTTCTAATGAGTCGTCACTTTGCACCAGGTGGTGAAAGTGCTGGAGCTTTAGCTTCAGCATCAGTCCTTCCAATGAATATTCAAGGTTGATTTCTTTTAGGATTTATTGGTTTGATCTCCTTGTTGTCCAACACTCTCAAGAGTCTTCTCCAGCACTACAATTCAAAAGCATCAAGACTTCAGCACTCAGAAGGCAATGGCAACCCGCTCCAGTACTCTTGCCTGGAAAATCCCATGGACAGAGGAGCCTGGTAGGCTGCAGTCCATGGGGTCACGAAGAGTTGGACGTGACTGAGCGACTTCACTTTCACTTTTTACTTTCATGCATTGGAGAAGGAAATGGCAACCCACTCCAGTGTTCTTGCCTGGAGAATCCCAGGGACAGTGGAGCCTGGTGGGCTGCCGTCTATGGGGTCGCACAGAGTCAGACACGACTGAAGCAATTTAGCAGCAGCAGCAGCAGCAGCAGCAGCAGCAGCAGCAGCATATCTTTAGTTATATTACACATTGCCAAATTACTCTTCCAAATGTTTCAAAATTTAAATTTCAAACAATAGTACATCTGATTTTATGTTTCCCCACGTGTTATCACTATTTATTATTATTGAAATTTAAAATTTTTGCAAATCTAATTATTATGAATTTTTGTGTGTATTGTTTCCAAAGGTGGATAGAGTTTTACAGCATAACTCAGTCCTATTCTTGCTCATTTTTCTCAACTCCATAAAAGCAAAAGAGCCCCCAAACTATTTGTGGATCAAATCAGCTGTCAGAGCTCTCGATTAATTAGTTTCACAACTTTCAGATGCACAGTAAATAATAACTTGAGGGTTGTTTTATACTGTCTTGTTCTTTGTCGAAGCTGTTAGAAACAGAATTGGGAACACTTTTTTATATGAAAAGTGTAGACCACAGATAACAGATTGATTACTTTCTGTATGATTTGTAAGACAAGCTCCTAACATCTCTTTTTATTACTTGATTAAGAGATAATGGGCCAGATTACTCAAAGCAATAATAGGTTGTTTTCAGATTTTAATAAATAAAGTTATCTTAATGATGATTACTACATTTTATATTTGCAATAGAAAACAACTCATAAATATCAAATTGTACTATTATTAACATAAACTTCAATTTTCTGCCAATGTAAAAATCTAATAATATCACTAGAATCATTCTCTGAAACTAAGAAGTACTGTAGATAAATAGGGATTAAGAATGCCATTTATTTCTTAACATTCTAAAGGCAACTATATCTACCTATTATCTTTTTCAATAACCTGACACAATGACAATGGAGTAAAAGCTTGTCACAGCATAATAGTACCCGGCTGAAAAATTAATACTGAGGTGAAGCTGGAGCATTTATCAAAAATAAGTGTTGAAGTGGAGGGGAAATGGTTATTTTTTTCAAAATGAGAGACATTGATCCTGTGATAATGTTCTATGAAAATGACTTTATTTCTGTTACACCAATTGACTGATTCTAACATAATTATCTTTTTAAAATAAAATTTGATGGGCTATAGCTCAATTCGTTTCTTAGGGATGTATTTGCTCACCTGCACTTCTGTTTAGGACCGATGTGCATCTTCAAAGCCTTGAGTGCAATAAGAATAGAGCAGCCCTATGCATTCCTCACTCTTTCCCTCATCCCAGCTCTGACCTTTCATCTCCCTTTATTCACATTCACTGAGTTACACCGAGGACCCCTCGGTCAGTGATGGTTTTCATAATGGACACCAGCCTGAGTGTTTCCTTCCCTCTTGGATGTTTAGATCAAAACAGTTGTCAAAGTTCTCAATCACTTAGTTGATTTTAACAGCTTTCAGATACATGCTAAGTAATAACTTAAGGCTTGTCTTGTACTGTCCTGTGTCTCATCCATCAATCTCCCATAGATGAGTATCTGGAAAGGGTCAAGAGTTCCACACTGCCTTTCACTGTTGCCTCACTGGAGTCTGCAGAAAGGGCAATACTCTTCAGCTTCACTCTCACCCCTATTTAGTGTACAGCTGAAAATGTAGCATATGTAACGTTTAAACATAAAAACTGAGGGCCGCTTCACGTTGGCCAGCTGAAGGCTCCATAATTTGTCTTTTCTAAAAACAGTTAGCAGTTTCACACAGACATCAGGATTTGTATACAGTATGTTTTCAATAAATAACCCTTCAATGAATTGCTAAAAGAATCATGTTCACAAATATATGAAAATTCTATTATTTTGTATGATATATGAGCAAGCTGCCTGGGGTTTTGATCACTTCACATTTTCCTTCCATGAAGCTGAAAATGTTTCTTCAGTTTGGGAATCTAGCCTAGGAAAATCTCTGGGTAAGATAGAAATATTTCTATTTTCTATAGAGGGGTTGGTCTGTACTTGGATAATCTTTGCAAAGACTCTCATGG
Organism: Okapia johnstoni; assembly: GCA_024291935.2. Taxonomy (NCBI): domain Eukaryota; kingdom Metazoa; phylum Chordata; class Mammalia; order Artiodactyla; family Giraffidae; genus Okapia; species Okapia johnstoni. The sequence goes on from CM044309.1 coordinate 9,057,771, forward strand.
GAGTCTCAATTTAAATGGCCCTTGTAGATAAAGGAAATTTCAGCTCTACAGAACTTAATCTTTTATGTTATAAAAGGCAATTTTCTGAACACACCAGAGAGTTCATCATATTTGGTTCATTCTTCCTATATTTTTATTTTTTTAACTACCTGCTGTCCTTATCAGTGAGGTAAAAAAACAGAGCTCATTTTTAAATTATATAACCCAATTGACATTGTCCCAATAAATCTTGACCTGTTTTATGTTTTATGCTTTACACTGACTCCTGCCCGCCCACCCCCCCATGCCCACAAGCAAATGACACAGAAATGTACTTCTAGAATGCCAATTCCAATCCTCAGTTGCTTCACATGAGTGGCATTTTAGCACAAATCATACGAGAGTAAGGGACAGTCATTGGTCTTATGAAAATATAATAAAAGTATACAAAATATAGTTTATAGTAAGACATTTGCTGTATAATACTCTACCAGTCCTTCTATCATATGTACCCAGTGGTGATCAACAAACATTAATTAATAATAATGATCACTTGAAAAAGCCATTGAAATTGCTTCAAGGAATGAAACTATAGTAAATGATTGGTATGTAAATTGCGTTTCACCTGAGGGAGAAACTGGTAAACAAAGGCAATACACATTGCTTGTAGGTGATCATCAGTTTTCTATAGCTCATAAGGTGGTTTTCTTTCTTTGTACCGTGGGGTTTTATATCTTGAGCCTCGCACACCGCCCACCTCCTGTGTAAAATTTACACAAGCATTGAAAGATTGCGGAATATCCAGGAAATCATTTTTCAGTCGATTGAGTTCTTAATGGAAAAAGCTCTCTGAATGCTGTCTTACAAATTAGAAGATCCCCTGCTTTCTAAATAGTTCAATTGAAACCAGCTTTGTATTTATCCTTCAGGTCATTCAGGCTGAAATGTTGTTAAGTCTTAAGACTAAAAGTCAGACTTTAAAAGGTAAAATGTCAAGTCCTTTTAGGCTTCAGCTGACCTTTTAAACCAGATTAGGGATTTGAAGCATTACACATGGATTTCTACATTTTATATCCCCATATTTAACAAATGATCAAATATAACTCCCAAGAATACTATTTTTACAAGTTTGACATTTCAGGTCTGAGAGGTGGCTGGCTGACTCTTTTTACATAGATTTGCTGGTGGGGGAATACTTGGGCTTCAGTGAACACTTTGGTTTATTCTACCCCTATTTCTATGAAGAAATTTTGTATATTTTACAGTATGGTGGAGAAAAACCAATGCCTTAAAATAGTCACTAAAAGACTGCAAAATGAAGAGGTCTTTGTGTATCTTTAATTCAAGACCTAAAACAGTAATAATAGATACTTAATCCATTCTTTGCACTGATAATTAAGGTGAAAAAAACCAATGCCTATCTCCAATCATGAATTTCTTGGGGATTTACTAATCTGTGTGTTCTCCATAGGGTTTTGCCCACCAATAATTTATAGAAGTGATCCCCAAACATTTTGGCACCCTGGACATATATACCTTTAGCACAATGGCACCTAGCACATTTCAGACTGAAAAATGATTGCATGAACTGAAGTTAGTGAGATGTACAATTTCAAATAAGTAAAATAAGTAAAAACAAGCTAACACTGACTTCCTTGATCCCTACATGGCTTCACACAACTCTGCTCACTCATCTTTTCATGATGTCAAGACAATAATCACAGTGATAGATTAAGCTTTTGTAAAACTATAGAGTCTTGTTGCAAGCTTCCTTTTTACCTAAAACCCCAGAACAACTCCATACTGCAGATATGCTTCTGAATCTCCATGAAAATCTCTCTTCCATAAAATGATTGCTATTTTAATGAAGGAGACTTCTGTATAAAGCATCATGGCCAGAGAAGTGTTTAAGGGTAGGAAATGAGTTGTAGTAAGGGTGAGAAGACTGTTGTTGTTCAGTCACTAAATCATGTCCAACTATTTGCAACCCTTAGGACTGTAGCACACCAGGCTTCCCTGTCCTTCACTATCTTCTGGAGTCTGCTCAAACTCATGTCCACTGAGTCGGTAATGCTATCCAACCATCTCATCCTCTGTCACCCCCTTCTTCTCCTGCCCTCAATCTTTCCCAACATCAGAGACTTTTCCAATGAGTTGGCTCTTCGCATCAGGTGGCCAAAGTATTGGAGCTTCAGCTTTAACAACACTCCTTCCAATGAATACTCAGGGTTGATTTCCTTTAGGATTGACTGGTTTGATCTCTTTGCAGTTCAAGGGACTTTCAACTGTCTTCTCCAGCACCAGAATTCAAAAGTATCCATTCTTCAGCACTCGGCCTTGTTTATAGTCCAACTCTCCCATCTGTATGTGACTACTGGACAAACCATAGCTTTGACTATATGGACCTTTGTCGGCAAAGTGGTGTCTCTGCTTTTTAATACACTGACTGGGTTTGTCATATCTTTTCTTCCAAGGAACAAGTGTCTTTTAACTTCATCGCTGTGTCACCGTCCTCAGTGATTGGGATCCGAAGAAAAGAAAATCTGTCACTGTTTTCACTTTTTCCCTTCTATTTGCTGTGAAGTGATGGCACCGGATGCCATGACCTTAGTTTTCTGAATGTTGAGTTTTAAGCCAGCTTTTTTTATTCTGTTCTTTTACCCTCATCAAGAGGCTCTTTAGTTCCTCTTCACTTTCTGCCATTAGAGTGGTATCATCTGCATATCTGAGACTGTTGCTATTTCTCCTGGCAATTTTGATTCCAGCTTGTGATTCATCCAGGCTGGCATTTTGTTTGATGTACTCTGCATATAAATTACATAAGGGAGAAAGGAAAAGATATACCCAACTGAATGCACAGTTCCAGAGAATAGTAAGGAGAGATAAGAAAGCCTTCTTCGGTGAACAATGCAAAACAATAGAGGAAAACAATAGAATGGTAAAGATTGGAGAAGACTGAATTACTCACAAATGGCATTATTTCTTGTAAAGGGAAAAAAGGGCCAGTTGAGGCATCCATTGAGTGTTTGTGGATCATTTTCTATGGCTATGGCCAGACTTCTGGGGGCTACTGAAAAACAAACAAACAAAAAATCAATTGTTGGGAACTCAAGTTATCTGACTTTTATTTAGTGAGGGTTTGAAAAGCTCTGGTTGGGTTTCAACTTTCTATCTTGCTTAAGTCTCTGTGTCCTAGAGTATTGTGGATTTTTTCTGGGAATACTAGGTCACACCTCAAAACTCTCTTTGAAATGGGTTATTCATAGTTTTTTGATGGCAAAAAAAAACAGATACTCAAGTTTAAAAAAGAATACATTTGACCTGAATCTTGAAGAATAAATATGAATTCCAGAGAAACATGCAGAAATGTTTCTTTACATTTCAGGGCATGGAATAAGAAAAGATACTTATAAGTAAAGTACAGGAAAAATTTAAGAAGTGAGAAAACATTCATTTGTGGGGCTATGGCTTAACATAGTTAATTTAACAAACTGGAAGCTACAGAAAAGAGTTTTGTTTTACCTTGTTGGACATTGCTGAACAAGTGTGAATTACTCTCTGTACATACTATAATATCTTTAGAAAGGACTGAAGAGGTAGTCTAGTTTGACACCATGTTTTTGTGAATAAAAATAATGCCAAAAATAATAATAAATGAAATACATATTGAGAATACTAGTTGATGACAAAAACCAAAGGCAAAACATCTAAGTCCTGAGTTTACGTGTTTTGTTTTTTTTGTAATATCCAATCTCAGAAAACCAAGTTTGGCTATTTAATATATTTCCATGTCAAGGTAAAGAAGCATGCTTAAAAACTATTTTGAAACAGTCATTTAAAATAAGTATTATAATTGGAAAATATCACAAAATCTTAATTTCTCACAATAACAAGATGGCAAGGGCAACTCAACTCACATGAGTCAGATAAATGACTTCAGGTCAATAATTACCCTTCCTTTTGGAAGCAATTCTCTTATGTAGTATTACAGATCTCCCTCTGAGGAATGCAGCTACTTCCATTTTTCTTAGCTTATATTCTTCTACAGTCACAATAATTTGCTCATTTGAAATATACTAAAGGATTATTATCATACTCAAAAGAATATATATACACATATACATGTCTATATGCCAGTTATGCTTCCTTTCTTCTCAATTTTCTGTTCTTTAGTCACAAGTCGTGTCTGACTCTTTGTGACCCTTGGACTGTAGCCCACCAGGCTCCTGGGTCCGTGCAATTTCCCAGGCAAGAATACTGGAGTGGGTTGCCATTTCCGTCTCAAGGGGATCTTCCTGACCGAGGGATCAAACTTGAGTCTCTTGCTTGGCAGGTGGATTCTTCTCCACTGAGCTTGAGAAGCCTTTTCTCAGTTTACCTACCGCTATTTGTTGCTGTTATCGTTGTTTTTGCCAGACTCTTTCATAAACCGGGAGAAAATAGACATTTCACAAAAAAATCAGTTTCACAAAATATATTTAATGCACATAGATAGGAATATTGAACAGTTGTTAGTGATCTGTTTTTAATGGATGTTCAAAGCCACAAAATAGTTAATACAACATTTGTTTGCCTTCAGTGGGACATGAAGATGGAAATTACAGGTTAAATCTAAATAACTTTCTGAAAGTTGGAGATAAACCAAATATCTGAGGGATTTTGTGGAAATTTGACCAATTACACACTCATCTTTCCAGGATGATTTATATGCAGTCTTGTCTGATGGAATATAAGAACTTGATCTCTTGAGGTGCCTCTCAGAATAGCATTAGAATAATAGATGTTTCAATACTGTCATGAACTTCTACCTCCTACATTTTCTTTGATGAGTATTAAAAGATATTTTAGATGAAAGAAGACTATTGCGATTGCTATCAAGAATGCAAGTGCTATACTGTTTTCAAATAACCCATGCAAAAGATAAAGGATTTCAGTATCATATAAAAAATAACATTGGGTATCTCCATGTAGAAGAATTAACTAATAATTATCAGTGTAATGTTTCCTGCACTGAAATAAGATAGCTGGTGGACAACCAAAGGCAGGGAAGTGAAATCACTCTTCGCAGCTCTCTGCTTGTATTTAATGTAGTAATCACTAGGTAAACAACTATGCCTTTAACAGACAAAACAACAGAAAATGGGAAGAATGGCCAACAAACACAATCTATGCTCTTTCGGTAAAAAGCATGAAACAGTAAACAGAGAATTATTTTTTATTTTAAATCAAATTAAATAGCACAATGTAGGAGCTGTGCACGGTGCTGAGAACTGAGAACATAAAGTTATATAAGTTACAGCTGAACCTATTGTGGTAATTATATCACAATGTATGTAAATCAAACCATGATGCTATATGCCTTAAAATTATACAGTGATGCATGTTAATTACTCCTCAATAAAACTGGAAAAGAATTTTAAATACTTTGGCTACATTCCTTGTTCTTAAGAAGCTTAATTCTAGTTGTTGTAATTTATAAGGGGGTTGCCAAAAACTAGTGGCATTAAATGTGATATTAGAAGCCCAGAATTTGAAGTTGGAAAGGGACGACTCGTCTGTTCATTACACCAATGGCCACAGGCAAGTGACTTCACACCCGTGAAGCCCGGTGCTCTCATGTGCACCACTGTTATGTGTGGAGACCTTTTCCACGTACCTGGCACTCTTCTAGGAATATCCTGTGTGCTAATCATTTAAACCTCACAATAACCTTTTCAGGACCCTGATTTTGTGGATGAGGAACTCTCTAAACTTTGAATAACTCATTCCAGGTAGGAGAGCTAGTAAGTGATTTAATTAATATTTGAACAAAAACAGTTTACTTCATGGAGAAGGCAATGGCACCCCACTCCAGTACTCTTGCCTGGAAAATCCCATGGACGGAGGAGCCTGGTGGGCTGCAGTCCATGGGGTTGCTAAGAGTCAGACACGACTGAGTGACTTCACTTTCGCTTTTCACTTTCATGCATTGGGGAAGGAAATGGCAACCCACTCCAGTGTTCTTGCCTGGAGAATCCCAGGGACGGGGGAGCCTGGTGGGCTGCCGTCTATGGGGTTGCACAGAGTCAGACACAACTGAAGTGACTTAGCAGCAGTAGCAGCAGTTTACTTCATACCTGCCCCTTTGGTGAGGATAAAAGAAGGTCAGAACTCAAGTGCCTAAGTGCTTAACACAGAGCTTGGCACAGAAAAAATATTAAACTTGACCTGTTTGTGCCAATATTATTACTGTTGTTGGGGTTACTGATGCTGCCATGATTGCTTTCACTATTGCTCCAAATAGCTTGAATATAAAAGAAAATTATGATATGTTACATATTAATAACACAATTGACTTCACTGAGCACACACAATGAATTTTCTTATTAATTAGAGTGACATTAATTTCTAGCAATTAGTAACAACTAATGTTTCAAAAGTTGATTTCTTTTTAGAAATTCTATTTTCCTTTAACCCTACTGCATCCTTCTGTTTGGAGGCATTTTTACTTTAATAGCACTCTTATGGGGAAAAAAAAAAACTTAAAGAGAGCTTGAAACAAGCAAGGATTGAATTGTGAAGTGGTCAAGACATAGCAAAAATTATATACATAAAGAACAAACTGAGATATATGAGCTTGCTGATGTTTTCCAGCTTTCAGAATAGCCAAACTTTCATGCTACATAAAAATATTACCAAAGTATCCAATCAGCTCAATGAAGAATGAAGAATAATACCTTCCCCAAATTTGACATGAGTAATTTTGTGTCATTTAGACTCAAAAAACTGCTTATTTCATTTAATTTCTTAGCTTGATAAACCTTATTTAGCAAAAGAAAGAAGGCAATGATGTCTATTTCATTTTACAGTGATAAAAACTTGTGTGGTCAAGATGTTCAATCTTTCAGAAAAGTAATTTTTCACCTATAAAATGTAGCAATTCTCTCCTTCAAATATAGAAGTGGTGTGAATTTTAATTAAATAATATTGGATAAAGTACTCTGAGATCCATGGAGGAAAGATGTTTCAGATACCAAATAAGTATTTTTTTATTATTATTATGTCCATCCTAGAAGACCTAAGAGGGTTGATTTCTTTCTTGTAATAATTTCCATTCTTTCCAAATAATTGTTGGTTCAAATGTGCTGGCATCACAGTAAAATGTTACAGTCAGCTGGGAACCCTACCTGACACTTACGTCTTCTCTCTCTTTGTCTTTAAGCTTCAGTCTATATGTTCCCTGCTGTTTGGGCATGTGATTTAGCAATAAGAATTAAAGAATTTCATTTTATCTCTCTAATTAACATCCTACTTTGCTTACTATCCTGACTAGTTTTAATTTTTTTTTCAGAAAACAAAGAAATTGCAATCAAAATACATGTTTATAAAATCTGTAGGAATGGAGATAATGATATTTTCATGAACCTGGAAGTTCCAGCTAAATGTGTGAGCCTGGGAGTAAAGAGAATGGGCTGTGTGGGACATGCAGGAGTGCTGGTCTGGGTGGTTCCTGGTGCTGGAGGCTGAGGGACACAGCGTCTTTTGCACAGACTTGGGAACCAGATTCTGGGTTAAACTCTCTACCGGAGAATGAGATTTCCTTGAAAACTTAGAGGTCATTTCATTGGCTGTCAGTGTGTTCGATCTGTCACTTCAGTTGTGTATGACTCTATTCAACCCTGTGGATGGTAGGCTGCCAGGCTCCTCTGTCCAGCGGATTCTCCAGGCAAGAATACTAGATTGGTAGCCTTGCCTCCCTCCAGGGGATCTTCCTGATCCAGGGATTGAACCTACATCTCTTATGTCTCCTGCATTGGCATTGGCAGGCAGGTTTTTTTTACCACTAGTGCCACCTGGGAAGCCCTTCATCAGCTATATTTGAAAACTAATATTTTTTTAAGATATTTATTCTGCTGCTGCTGCTGCTAAGTTGTGTCAGTCGTGTCCGACTCAGTGCGACCCCATAGATGGCAGCCCACCGGGCTCCCCTGTCCCTGGGGTTCTCCAGGCAAGAACAGTGGAGTGGGTTGCCATTTCCTTCTCCAATGCATGAAAGTGAAAAGCGAAAGTGAAGTCACTCAGTTGTGTCCGACTCTTAGCGACCCCATGGACTGCAGCCTACCAGGCTCCTCCGTCCGTGGGATTTTCCAGGCAAGAGTACTGGAGTGGGATGCCATTGCCTTCTCCTAAGATATTTATAAGTTTAAGAAATTTGCAGGCCAAAAGAGATAAGCAAAAAGTAGACATCAGACTGATTCAAATTTAAGATTTCCCGTAAAATGGTTACATTGGTTTTTTTCTGATACATTTTAAAGACAGATAATTCGTTATCTATGTTGAATTTTATATCCATTTTATATCACTCTCTCTCACTCTTTCACATCCATCCTCAAACCCCCACCTACCCCCATATCCATCCCTAACCCCACTCCACCCTACTTTTGTTAAATACACACCCAAGACAGTAAGTTCATTTCCATTATTGCTATGGAGAAAAGAAAACACACTTTGCCTCCAAACGCCATGTACCCTGTTAACGACGCCATGCAAGCCTGCAGTTAAATTCTGGTACCACCAAACCAATTTACAACTTGAAAGTCGCAGCACAATGGGACACACAGTAACACAAAGAAAATTTTCTGGGTAAAGAAATTCTTGTGAAAAGAACAAAGTGGTTCTAATAAGCCAAGAAAAGAACTTCAGTAACTTAGGAAACTTCAGTCTCTACTAGCAAGTTATTGAGTATTTACACAAATGAATTACGCATTCAGAGAAGCACAGATACTGGAAATGCTATCACAGAGATTGAAGACTGCAATCTGATGAGCCAAGTCCCTGTTCACCCCAATTTTCTACCATAGTTTTGTCTTCTTGAATGTTTGCAAGAACTGAATGCAGAGGCTTGACCAAAGAACACAAGACATCTCCCATAATGGGCCATAAGCAACATCATCATGACTGCATACCATGGTTTTATTTTCATACCCTTCAACATTTGTTTTCTGATCTCATGCGAACCCTGAACATCTTCTACCTTAGTGTTCATGTGGCTGTACCCTTCCTCACTGGGTTTCTCTGTATGACTTCCATGTACAGATGGAAAGAATACTGATCAAAAGATAGCAATTATCCTTCAGTTCACAAGGAACTGAGGCAAGGCTGCAGGAAACTGTTAAAAAGAGAGGAAAAGCTCCTGCCAAGGTTTCTGGGATTTCCACTGATTGGAAGGATGTCTTCTCATCCATAACAATGATGACGCATATTCTAACTTAAGTAGTGTTGTCAACTTAGACCAACTCTGCCTTCCAAGGAGTAATAACCACCCTTAAAGTACTAGATCTCTCGCCTGTTGGGGTAATTTAGTGGACACATTTAAGGTTTTTCATAATTGTATCTGATTTCATTTCTTGCCAGAAACCATTCAAAGAAATCATGTTCATAATTATTATTCATGGTTTATGATATAAATTAGTGATGGTTTTACATATATATATAATACATTCTATATGTATGTATATAATTCAAGAAATTTTTTTTAAAAGCCTATTACCAAGAGATTTGAGTGTCTTATATATGTATATGTGAATAAACACATTTTAGTCAAGTTTTATGCTAACAAAAATAAATCAGTTAAGTAACTCTGGAGGTGGAAGTTTATACTTATTATCTGCTTCAGAAAATTGAAAGTTTCATTTTTAAGTCTCACTTAACTACATGTGTTTCCTGAGACATGGAAAAGAGTTGTTTCCTCAATGCTTCCCATTTTAATATTGACATAATGAAGTTGTCCAAATAACTGACATGCAGTCATAGATATTTGAAACTTAAATAACAACAAAAGACTGAAAGAGATAATTTATAGAATGAGTTCCAACAGCCATTGATATGTCAAAGTAGTTCTATCAACAATATTTGTACCAGACAAGCACAAATATTTAACCAAAAAAAATAAACAGTCACAATACACAAATTTCTAAACCTGACTTTAGCAATCTGACTTTGCTGTGTCATTCAGGATAAAGTTCAATTTGGATGAAGTAGATGAATAATGTTGCATGAATAGGGGAACAGACATCACTCTAAACTCCACAATCTGGATTCAGCTTAATGTACTGTAGTCACTCAAATAAAAGGAAAACAGCATAAAAAAAAAAAAAAAAAAACCAGGAATTGTGGAAATAAGGTATGCATGCAAAGCAGCATACACAACTTAGTAATTGTGTTAGTAAAATGAAAACTATGACACTTTCAGGAAGATTGGCTGTGATTGATGGCTCAACAGTTTGGCAATGACTTTGACTTCCTATAGATGGAAGATTCTATAGATTCTTTCCTATAGAAATAGGAAGGCGTAAGAGGTGAAAATGTAAACTCCATGAGCAGGAATTCTATTTTGAAAATCACTATGTCCCCAGAACCTATTTGAGAGGTGCTTAATAACTGTTTAATTAATATATGAAAATATTCACACCAAATTTAGGTAATCTTTCCTGTTTAAGTTTTGGAGTTGCACTATAGTTATGTAAGATGTGAAATTAGGGGAAGTTGGGTGAAGGATATATAAGAGCTCCTTGTATTATCTGTGCATGCATGTGCACATGTGCTCAGTCTTGTCCTACTCTTTGCAAACTTGGACTCGCCAGGTTCCTCTGTCCTTGGGATTTCCCAGGCAAGAATACTGGAGTGGGTTGCCGAGTTGCCATTTCCTTCTCCAATTATCTGTGCAACTCTTCTGTAAATTAATTAAAAACTATTTCAAAATAAAAGACTCCCCACCGCCACCCCCCTCTGAGGATGTTCAGACTATGAAGGAAAAGGTTTAATTTTTATTTGAAATAAGACGGTAGATTAAATTACTTTTATTATTAATATATTTGGATATTAATATAATGATGGCTCTGAATAAGAAATCAGAGATTCTCAGGTTGTCATAATTGATGAATGGGCTCGACTCCTAGTGTAGACTCTGGCTTTTGGTTTACTAAATGTAGGAAGAGTCAACTTTATTTGTGAAAGAAAGATTAAAAGAGAAAAGGAAGGCAGAGAAGGAGGGAGAGAGAGAGAAGGGGAGGAAGGATGGCAGAAAGAAAGAGGAAAAGAGAGAGAGGGAAGAGAAAGATGATAGAAATTCCATTGTGTCCTTTCTAATAAGTGACATACTCAGCTCTAGATCAGAGCCAAGGAGAGAGCAGAAGGTGTCATCTAACAGGCCTTCAGCTGTAGGCCATTCATATAAAGACTTTACATCTCAATGTGGTTTCAAAAATAATGTTCTAAACACAGTGATTTTTAAATCATGTGAACATGTGTATGACTTTACAGATGTGGTTTGTGGGATTAAGGGTGGGGCATTCTTTGTCAGAAAGGACTCAGACGAGTGATACTAATACCACTGGGGAAGACACTGAGGTACTTAGAACACTGTGCTGCCAGTATTTATTTTTAATAGGATTTTACAGGCAGAGAAGTACTTCAATATTTGGATGTATTTACTTTATTCATTCTAAAGGGTAATTTTCCACAGCAGTAAATGCTTTGTCCTTAAAAACCAAAGGGGGTTTGTTTAATAAACAAACAAACAAAAAATCCACAATGTCATTTTTTAGCACATAACATGTTTTTTTTTTCCATCAAATCAATTGATCTTTCCTTGATGAATGAAATCCCTTCAGGCCTTGATGACACTGACATTTAGAGAAAACAGTTTCCAAAGGCAATTTATTTCTAGAGAGAAGAGTTTAGTTCACACTTTATTAGTCCTTTGTTTAATATTTTCCATTATTATTGATACTTTACTTTCACCATATCTTTAGACTGCTTACTGTTTTATACACAACAAATATGTATGTGTGTGGATGTTAAAAGTTCGTATAAACTTTACATTGCTTATTCTGAGGGTTTGGGGTGTTTTTGTTGGTTTCTATATCATTTAAAGCAACATTTATTATTATTGTTCAAAAACCTTAGGTTGCGCTGATAATATAGAAACTTAATCACTTCAGGGAAATACCTCTTGGACAGAACAGATGTGTTTGTCTAAACAATGGAGGGTGACCCCAAAAAAGAAAAGCTTGGCAGCCAAAAATAAAAAACAAAACAATCAAATAGAATAAGAAGAGAAACAAAGTGTCCACTATATACAAGAAGGTAAAAGTATTAAGCAAATCTGAGGAGGGCAGAGAAGATGGATGATTGGAGTTAGCGCACTGTGCAACTGAATTCCTTGAAAAGGAAAATGGCTTCACTTCCTCTTCCAGGTTGCAGGTCTATACTCCGCTTCCGCCTCCCCCACCTCTCCTATTCCTTGCCACTCAAATCACAGTTTAGGTAGGTGGGTTTTCCCTGTGGAGACATTGCCGGTTCCATAAATAAGGGGTGTGAATCTTTGCTGGCATGACAGAGAGACTGAAGAGGAGGAAGGACTTTCTACCAAAGATGATTTACTCCGTGTTGGTTCTCTCTCACCGTGTAAGCATTACCCCTCAGGCCCAATGACTGCAAACAACGACCACTCCTTTTCTTAGTGGCTGTGAGTCATGAGTCAGGGCCTGACCTCAATGGGCCCCTGAGGCTCAGGCTGTCTCACAGGGAATGGTCCAGACATCAGTCTAAGCTGTGATCATTTCAGGCCCTGAGGAGGGAGTGATCAACTTCCAGGCTCATCGAGAGATTCCCATCAATTATCTGAAGGGGATTACAGGAAATAATCTTATAAAAATGCACTACAGAAAAAAGGAGAGGGAGCCAAATAGCTTGAGGAAGAAGGTGGAGGAACACATGATTTACATTCCCAAAATGCAGCCAGTCCTAATGCAAAATATTTGGTAGAGAAAAATCACTGGGTATAAAATAATTTTTACAAATATTTTTTTCTAGAGAAGGTAAGTATCCTTGATAAATGAAGTAAAGGAACCCCCAGTTTAATTCTGTGGAGCTAGAAAAAAAAAATGCCTAAAACTATCTTGCATAAATTAAGTATGACAATAGATTGGAAAGTACTGATGGTGATAGTTTGTGATTAACTTTTAATCATAAATCCTAAACTCAAAAGTTCAGCATATTCCCCATTTTAGAAAGAAAAACACTTAGGTTTTCAAATCTGAGAGCACAGGCACATCAATTTTAGTAGCTAACTTCATTAGCAATATTCAGTTTAGTTACACTTTCTAATTTTGCATTTATTTTTCCAGATGGTTGTAGAATATTTATATCACAAAAGTTTTCCTCCTAATAATAGTATAGCTTATTGTTTTTATTATAATTCTCTGTGAAAAAGTAAAGAATTTAAGTCGAAAAAAATTCACAATGAATATAAACGGCCAGCTTGGAGGAAAAAGATAAGTTTTAGTCCAATGAGTTTCTTAAGAAGGATGTTGTCAAGGAGCCTCTGTGTTTAAATATGGTTTGATGTCACCTAAGTAATAAAATTCAATTTGCTTTTGTGCTTTAGTACAGCATTGGAGGGTTGGAAAGCTTCCCAGACTCACTAAGCTGGATATGAATTCTCACCTCCCTCAAACTTCTGTGTTCAGGGAGTGCCTTTCCCAATTATAGCTGCATTCTGACAGTAACTAACCATTACCCTGAGTGACTGGCAACGAAAGCCAAGAGCCTTGAGGCTAAAAGAGATAAGTGAATGTGATCTCCAGTAACACCAAGAGGGTTCCTCCTAGACTTGTTCTCATGTCTTCTGTATCAGGGGCCAATTGGTGTGTATAACTTGCACAGATGCATTATTGGGACATAGTGAATACATCATAGGGACATAGCTACAAGGCGAGATGATGCAAATAAGGTCATCATTTGCACTTGATGACCCCATTTGTTTTGCTATTATATCAAAACAGCAGCAAATAATTTAACAGTCATAAATAATTTATTAATACAGTGGCAAATTTCTCCATAGTAAGAGCAAATTAGTGATTATGAAGAAAAGGTCTACCTCTATTTTATTGACAGCTTTAATAAGAATATTTCTAGGCAGCTAATTTTTCTAAACTTTTTTTATGAGTATAAAAGAAGCTGAGGATTTTTGAGTTCAGTGTTAAATTTTACACTTTCGGAAACATTGTTATTTGCAAAGGAGAAAATTAGAAAAGCAAAAAACTGTATATATTCAAACTGAAAAATCCACACAAAAATGCTAAAACAAAAGGTACACTCAATTCTATTTCATCCTAAGAAATTGCCTTTAAACATTAAAGTTGTGATTTTTCCATCAAATTCACACAACACACATGCACACACACACACAAGTTACCGAAAATGAACAACACCTAATTATCTGATCCATGAACTAATTGAGCCATTAATAGATTTTGGAAATATAATTGCATTTGATGTGTGAATCTGACCTTTATAATCATTTCTATACCTAATCCTTTAGTTTAGTTATTAGCTTTTTAATCACTTAAATTTTTTTTAAAAAACTACAGAAAGCCAATCTAAATGAATCATTTTTCCATTTTCAGTTCTTTGAAAGTTTATTTCTGAGATAATTGTATCTTCTTTGAACCTTTTCTCCATAGTTCACCTGCTGACCTGCAATGTTACAATCCAACAAGAGGGGACTCTTCTAAATCAGTTTTTCCCAAAATGTGCTTCACAGAACATTTGTTCCACAAGATGGTATTAGATATTCTGAATTTAAATATAAAGCAGAAAAGTCAGATTAAATAATATTGACTAAGTTTCTTTATTCTGTTGTTCTTTAGGACTTTTATTCTTATGAACGCTTTTTATGAATATCCAGGAAGTGAGGACTTTAGATGACACCTCCCAGGGATATTGGGAGCTTCTCGGGTGGGGCTAGTGGTAAAGAACCCGCCTGCCAATGTAGGAGAAGTAAGAGACCTGGGTTTGATCCCTGGGTCGGGAAGATCCCCTGAAGGAGGGCATGGCAACCCACTCCAGTATTCTTGCCTGGAAAACCCCACGGACAGAGGAGCTAGTGGGCTACAATCCATAAGGTCTCAAAGAGCCAGCACAAATGAAACAACTTAGCATGACGTATGCACGCACATGAGGATATCGGTTATGGAGACTTTTTTAATTGAACATTTTAAAGGGTTAGATTTTTTGAGAAACCCATTAGGTTCAGGAATGTTTTAAGTGACGTCTTAGGTAACCAGAGCTTGGTAACTAGAGCAGAACAGTGTGCCTGATTAATAGCAACAGAAGCAAACCTTAAACACAGATCACAGTAACTTATTGACAAGAATGTGTGAAAAAAATTGAGGGTTTTTTTTTCTTTCAATTTTAGTACAGGCATTTCACAGAAGAATATGTTCAAACAGCAAATCAACATGTGAAAAAGTTCAGAAAGGAAATGCCTATCAATAGTAGAATTGAGAAAAAAAAATAAAACCCAAAAACCTGTGGCATGTTCAAATAATGAAATACTATAAAGTAATAAAAACAAATCACAAACTTATAAAACACTTCAAATAAAATCTCAAAAACTTAATATATAATACAAATATATATTTATGATCTCATTTATACAAATATCCAAAAATCAGGAAAACTAACCCTTTTTCTGGAAAAGGGATGTTTGCTTAGGTGTTAAAATAATAAATAAAAGCAAAAGACAAAAACAGTTACCATGACAAGCAGAATTTTGGTCAGCGGTAGTAGGGAGGGGGCTTCCCAGGTGGCGCTACTGGTAAAGAACCCCTCTGCCAATGCAGGTAACATGAGATGCAGGTTCGATCCCTGGGTCAGGGAGATTCTCTGGAGGAGATAATGGCAACCTATGCCAGTATTCTTGCCTGGAGAATCCCATGGACAGAGGAGCCTAGAGGGCTACAGTCCATGAGGTCACATGGAGTCGGACATGACTGAAGTGACTTAGCATGCATGCATGCACACAGTAGGGAGGAAGAGACGGGATGGCTACTGGGAAGAGCCCTGTTAGATGCTGGGGAAGGAATCTGGGGTGCTGGAAATTCTCTTTCTTTTCCTGGGTCATAACTACTGGGTGTTTGCTTTGATATGTCTTAGTGCTGGACTTTTGTGTTTTGTATTTTTTTCTAAGCGAAAAGAAAAGAGCAAATCATGTTATTCCGAGGTCAGAGGGTTCAAAACTTAGGTCCAAACAAATTTACTTTTTTTCCAAGCCAGTTTTGGAAAATCTGCATTATCTCTGAGTATGATCATGCTACAGGAGCAAGAAGGAAACAAAGCACCCTCAACAAAGTCAGACTGTTCAGTTTCAATGCCTTCATAAAAGATTAATATATGTAGTGACATGTAGGGAACTGCAAATTAAACAAATAGAAACGGTGGTTTTCCATCAACATCTCTTTTGTCTCAACAGTTACTACCTTCTCAGGACTGATAACAAGCAACCTCTACAAAACGGACATCAAGTTGTCAGCATGGTTTCCAAAGCCACTCCAAACGAAGTATTGTCACAATCATGGAAGGTTAACATCTGTCTTTGCATTTGGCTACTCTATCATAAATTGCAATAAAGAGGGAAATGTCATGACAAGTCATCAGTAAATGAATAAAATAATAAAAATTAAAAGACAAGACTATAATAAGATTTCAGGGTTTGCTGATGCAGCAACATCTACAAACAATTTTTCTCTGCTCCAGAGGCTACCCCCAACAATTTCACTAGACTCCTACAACTGAAATCACGTTTCTTAATTCATCGTTTATAAAGATTTAAATCACGTCTGCTCTCCATCTTGTGTGTAAGAAATCAGAGGCCCCTAAGTGATTTTCAGAGTCAAATGCTATGTTATTTATAGGGTGGCAGCCAGGATTAATGACCTTTAATTTGAACTCAGATAACTTTAACTCCTCATGGGGGTAAAGGGAATGGAAAATCTGAACAATCAGTTCCCTAAACACACTTTGGTGAGTCCATGTTGATGTGCTTGTTGTTGCTGCTAATGACATTCCAGATAAGATATTTTAATGGAAAATATTTTAAAATTATTTATTGAGTGCTTACAGAATATTAGGTACTTTATTGATCCCTTTGCTTGAACCATCCAATCATCCTTACAAAAATCCAATGAAGGGGCTTTATATCCCCATTTTACAAGAAAAATTGTTTTATCTAACCTGGGCCATTAACATGAAAAAGTTCTAAGATGTTGGGAATAAAGATACAAACATGCAATAGTTCATGTAACTGTTTTTAAGGTTGAGGTCGGTAGGGAAAGAGCGAATTATCCAACATGGCATGGTCAGGCTCTCTTGCCCCACAGCCTCTCCCTCTTGCCCCCATTTTGCAAATAACGATTATGTAACAGCTGAGATGACTTATGGCACTGGGCATGCCCCTCACGAGGTACTCGCTTGGCCATGGGCTACTTTTGTTATATAAGCTCCACCTGGAGAGCCCTGGGAGCTACATTATGTGATGTTATGGCCGCTGCTACAGCTGCTGCACCAGACAGAGAGAATAAATGTGTCTGCAGTTCCTCCCGCTCCTTGCATCTTCTTCCAGCCTTTTAGCTCACTCCTTGCTTACCCTGGGTTCAACAAAAAGTGCGCACAGTGAGAAACAGAGACACAATTGGTGCTCTGAGCAGGATCAGCAGGACAAGGTGGCATAGGTGGCATAGGTGGCTTTGAAAGCACTGGTACTCTTGGCAATAAACCCAGTATGTTGTTTCTCAAACTGTGGTCCTTGGACCAATTGCATTAGAATTATCTGGGGAAACTAGGGGCATGCAGATTCTATGTTTCTTTCGCAGACTTACTAAAGCAGAAGTTCTGGGGTATCAGCTAAGAATCTTCATTTTTAGCCAGTTTCCTAGGTGACTCATATGCAAGCTGAAATCTGAGAACTAGTCATCTGCACAAAAGGGGCAGTGAAATGGTTAAACAGTCAAACGCTGAACAGCAGCCTTTAAAGAAGGGAAGTTTCATATTGCTTCACGGAAGGCATTGTAACTTCTTTCACTGGAGCAATGGAAGAGGGTTGTTGTTTTTGATATCAGATTCAGTCTAAAAAATTCTTCCAGTCCAGAGCTGATTCCCATCGCTACAGTGTTCAGGAACATAATGAAAGAAATATAGAGACAGAGCTAACCCGTCATTCAAAAAGAGAGTGGAGCTCGATTTTTGCAGTGTATTGAAATATACAACTTAGCAACTAAACAACAAAAACAACTGATATACAACTTAGGGGCAGTAAATGGAGATATTGTCCGTTGAAGTCGAGTCTGTGATCAAATACTGGTTGCTCTTAGTCTTTCCCCAGATGGTACTGATCATAGCCAGTTACAGTGTTCAGCTAGTTCCTTGGAATACACTTGGGTAAAACTTCCGCCTGTTCCTAATGGTGAAACTCAGCAGTTACTTTCAGAGCCATACTCTAGTTTTTGTATTTGCTGTGCATTATTAATTATGCTGAAGCTCAACATTTACTAATTTGTACAGAGCTCTTATTCTAATGTGGGTCATGGAAAATCCACAGTCGTTTTTTTTTTGTCACCATCCTACAGTCTAGAGTTGGAGATCCCTTCAAGGGATCTTGTTGAAGATAACTGGGCCAGTTAGTTCCTGCAGCTGCCTCCAGGCCCTGGGGGTCAAGGAGGCAGAGTGAGTCACCAGCATCCAGAGAGGTCAAGTCCTAACACATTATCCTCTCTTTTACCAACAGATCTCAAAAGACTACAATTTAATTCGAGGACAAAGTGAAAGGAGTAGCTTTTTCTAATTGAGTGAAAAATTTGGGGACTAGATTCATTCCCATGTAGTTCTTAAACCCTGGATTGTACTTGTGCTACATTTGATTTCCTACCCCAGAATGTAAGAAAACAGTTGTGTTAGACATCGCAAAAACATTGTGCCTTTCTGGACTGGATGGTGATATACATGGAGCACTGTGAATATGCTTAATGCCACTGAATTATATACTTTAAAATGATTAAATTGGTGGATTTTATGTTACGGATATTTTACCACAGTGAAAAACCAATTGATTAAAAGAGAAAGAAAGAAAACACTGTGTTACATTTAGGAATGGAAGAGCAAATGGAACCTGCTTCTGATGGTGTCTGATAGCTTCCAGCTTGACCTCTGCATGCTGGAATGGTTACCTAGTTATTCATCATTAGTTTTTTTAATTTTCATCCAATGACATTATAAAATTGGTACTTATGTGTATCGTGACAAATAACTGAATTTCTATACATTAAAATTATTTTTATTCATACACAAGTATTCATTGAGATTTACTATAAATGAGACACTGTACTAGAGATTGTTGTAAAGGGGAAGTTGAGTCAACAAGACCCCTGCCCTCCTGAGATTTGCCATCTAACATTAGAGTAGTGAGAAAATATTTGAGAGCCTTCAATATGCCAGGCACTATCCAGGTGGAAGGAAACAAAATGTAGGAAGACACAGTCCATGTCTTTTTGATGAATTCAGAGTCGAGAGTGGAGAGAGGATTTAACACATATTCAACCAGAGCGGGAGCGAAGGCATTTGAGGACACAGATTTTAGATGGAAAAAATCATGAATAAGACAGGTTTCAAGACATCATGACCTTTGTTGGGAAGTGCATGTAATACAAAAGCATCCATGGCTTTAGGTGAACCTGGACTTCAGCAGTTCTAGGCTCTATTCTCCTCACACGGTGGTTCATACAGACCCTGGGAAAATGCAAGCACGATGCTCAAATTTTTTTCCCCAGATTACAGTTCTAGTTAATCCAATTAGCACAGCACCAGTTTTCTCTCTATATTCAGTAACAAACCCCAAAGGCTAGGCTATTCTAGGACTTCTACACACCCATCCATTAACAGGACTAGCTCTGTGATCTTGCGCAAATCATTTCTCTTTTCTGAGTTCTAAAACAATGGAATTAGGTACTGCAAAGACGACTATTTCTGTACTGATGTATCTTTCCATGTGACCCAATACTCTAGATGTAAGGATTTAGAAAAATACTTGATACAGCTGAATGTTTCTTTAAAGATTAATAATAAAAAATCAGCACTGCTACACTGGAGACTTGAGTGCCAAGGGATAAGTGGTGTCTAATAATTAATAAAAAGTGGTTGTGAAGCATTTTGCAAATATAAAATGCTAGATAATTTATAAATATTTAAATAGTTATTAAATTTAATATGGATATTACATAGATTCCATTTTGATTTTCTATGCCACTTTATTGCCTCAGAGTGCTTCACTGATATTAATTATGTTACTGTTGGTGTTATTGCTGTTAATTGTATGGTTTCTGGAGGGGTATATCCCAGGTAAAGAAGAGAGGGAAACTGGGGTGAATAAATTAATTGTAGGATTTTATTACTGGAAGGAGTTACTCTTTTCTTTTGCAGTATATTTGAGGTTTGTCAGTTAAGTGCCTGGTTCATCAGTTTCTGTTGTTACTTAGATCTGGTTTTGCCTTTGCTTCTTCTGATCTTATTTGCTGAATTATAAACTCCTCCAAGTCACATTGCATTCCTCCAAAACTTCTTAGTGCAAATCTACTTGACTGCTTAAAAAAATACTTGCTAAACCTTGAAAGAGAAGAAAGCTAACACAGTAAATGCTCACAGGTCCTAGTGGTTCCACTTCATAATTCAAGCAATGTTCACACATTCTCAAGGAGGCAAATCGTCCCATTTAAGAGATGAAGAAACTGATACCGTGGCTGACCAAGGAGAGTTCAAAATGTAGCCACCTAGTAAGTGACGGATCCAACTCCATTTGATGCCAAAGTGCTTGCCTTTTCTCAGCACTTACTATCTCCATAGAAACTCATCAACTAATGAAGTGGAGTTGTTGGGAGCAGGAGTTTGTAAGGAATTATTTCATTTTAAAACATCATTCTTAATTGAGGGTTAGAAAAGTCTTTGGAAACTTGACAAAGGAAAAAGAGGAAGCAGCAATGAAGGAGAAGGGGAAACAACAGACAGACCCTGCAAAGCAAGAAAACATTGAAATACAAGGAATGCTGCGAACACTTGGCTGCAGAAAAGGAGACAGACCAGAACTCACAGACCACCTCAAGGTGGTCTAGCAAAGGGTGGGGAGGGAGGATCATCAGGAATAGCATTTACCTAATATCCCAGAGGTTTAGTGGTGGAGGTGTGGGGGAGTCTATAAGCAAAACCACAAAGCAAGCACAGGAGAAAGTAATTGGCTTTGCTGATAAGAGGAGAGCAGGAGAGCTGGCTGCAGGTGGGCCCAGAGATAAGCAGAATGTATGATGCTGTGAAGCCTTGATTGGAATAGTTTAATACAAGCATGTGACTCTTGCCAATTAGAAGCTAGAGGTAAAATATGATTCTGCTGCTAATTTTGCATCCAAGTAGAATTATAGTGTGATCAGGCTAATAGAATGGCATTGAAAATCCATCAGCACTGCATGGGAGACCCACTATCTAGCAAGCAGCTGAACAGAAGCAGTAAAGCATCACTATCTCCACCTTACCTGGCCCATGAGCGGCTCATGTGGAAACAAACTTGTGCAGAGGTGGCTTGAGAAGGGGAATAGAGGATCCCCAAGGTACACAGGAGGGCTTCCCAGGTAGCACAGTGGTAAAGAATCCACCTGCCAATGTAGGAGATGCAGGAGACATGGGTTCGATCCCTGAGTCTAGAAGATCCCCTGGAGGAGGAAACGGGAAGCCACTCAGTATTCTTGCCAGGAACATTCCATGAACAGAGGAGCCTGGTGGGCTACAGTCCATGGGGTCGCAAAGCGTTGGACACGACTGAGCGTGCACATGAGGTGCACAGGAAGAGGGTGCAAGCTTCACCACCCAGTCCCAGAGAGTCCCTAGCCTGCTGGGAATTGGGTGCCTCAGGATGCACTAGACCCTGAGGGGCTTCTAGGGGAATCTAAGAGTAGTTCTCCCACAGCCTGCCAAGTGTCTTGCCCTGCAGGAATCCCGTGCCTATTGGAGGCTCCTCTGTGAGATGAGGTCCTAGTGTTTTAGACCAGGAAGGTCCTGCCGGAGATATTTCTAACTAGGGTCAAACTTCACTTCAGCTCCAGTAATTAAGAAAGAAAGAGAGCATTCAACAGGGTAGAGATAAACTAGTGTCTGAGAGTACATATAAGTGATCCAACCTGATTTAAAAAAACAGAACAACAGGATATTCTCTTCTCTTCTTTGGCACGAATTATGACTCTCTTTTCTCCTGACTCCCACCACTTCTCTCTTCCTCACTGTCCACACTGGGACTTGGATTAAAAGCTGATTTACATCTGCTGCGTGTCCTCATTTCCCAAGAGCGTATGCATGAGTTTACAACAAAGGAGCTCTCCTTTCATTTCCAGGAAATGCGATGCATGGTGTCATTCAGCAGCTAGTGACATGTGGGCTAGCAATAATAAGGCTTTGCCTTTTGAAATAATCTGTGAAGAGTCCATATTTAACCGTTCTTCCTATTCAAATGAATTCAGATATTGAGATCATATTGTAGAGCATCTGAATTCTTAAAGCACCATGCAACCTGAGGTGCTATCTTGGTAGAGAAACCACTGCCTTTTCTTTGAAACAGAGACTACTTAGCTGGTACTGAAAGAGAGATTAACATGATACAAACCACACCCAACCCACAGGCCTCCTGAGGCTTTGCACCAATAGTGCTTTTCCAGTCTCATTCTTTAAGCCAGGCAAATACCACCCTAATTTCCAGTCTAGTGTTCAAATCCAAGTAGGTAAATTAACCCTGCTGTTTCTCCCTAGAGGTGATAATACTTGCTTGATTTGGAAATACCAAAGTAAAGACCTTCTAATCCATTAAACAAAAAGACTGAATTTCTTCTTTCACATCTCAAGAAAACTGAAAAAAAAAAAATTTTTTTTTTAATCAGAGAGCATGCTGATTGGTTCAGACTGTTTTTAGCTCAAGTACATTTACTAGCAACAGAGATGCACAACATAGGAGGACCACACTCAAGTCCTTGAAGTGTTCTGGCAAGGGGCTCAATATTTGAGTCTTTATAATAATCTGATGCTGATGTTACAGGAAAATGGGGTGCAAGAGGATGAGCATGTCCCACGTCTCTGGCCAGTTCTTGGGAGGGGTTGCCAAGTGAGAGTCCTTGACTTTACACACACAAAAAAAATTGAGAGCAAGCCATAGAAAAGCAAAAGCAAGTTTGTTTAGAGAGATACACATTCCACAGAGTGTGGTTTGTCTCCGAAGGTTAGAGTGGTCCTGAAATATAGGGTGGTTAATTTTTATGGGTAAGTTTATAGGCTAATGAGTGGGGTGAATATTCTGACTATCTTGGAGCAGGGATGAGCGTTTCCAGGAATTGGGTCACTGCCCACTTTTTGGCCTTTTAAGGTTGGCCTTGGAACTGTCATAACACCCATAGGTGTGTCGTTTAGCATGTGCTATGATATTACAGTGAGTGTCTAATGGGCTCCAGGTCTACTAAAAATTGAATCTTCCACCATCTTGGGCCTAGGAGGTTCTAACCAGTATTTCTGTACTATCTTCAACAGTTATGTCATCCTGCTCCATTCCCTCCTGTCTCATTGATTTGTACTTTATTGATTCTGTAGCATAATTGACAAGAAAGCTAATATGTTTAGTTCAAGAGGTCTAGTTGCTACAAAAATGCTTACTGAGTAAATGAATGAATTACAGTAAGGCATAAAATAAATGTTAAAACAATACAAATTCAAATGAGTACTCTTCCCTTTTATATTTTATGGAAGTAATAATTGTAACCATTATCACTCTTGATAACTGATAATTCTTGATAGCATGAGCATTCCTCTCTATATTTTTTCTAACACATATAGTAGGCAAAATAATGGTCTCTCAAAGACATGCATGATGTTATTCAGTCATGTGTGACTCTTTGCAACCCTGTGGACTGTAGCCTGCCAGGCTTCTCTGTCCATGGGATTCTCCAAGCAACAATACTAGAGTGGGTTGCCATGTCCTCCTCCAGGGGATCGTCCAGACCCAGGGATTGAACCAGCATCTCCTGCAACTCCTATATTGCAGACAGATGCTTTACCACTGAGACCCCAGGGAAACCCCCTCTAAAAAATATTCATGTCCTAATCCCTGGAACCTGTGAACTTTACATGGTAATAGAGATTTTGCAAATGTGATTAAGTTAAGGATTTTTAGATGAGATTATCCCTGATTATCCCAGATGATCTGGATCTACCAAATTAATCACAAGGGTCCTTAAAAGTGCAAGAGGGAGGCAAGAGAGCCAGAGTCAGACTGGAACTTGAAGATACTACATTGGTGTTTTTGAAGATAGAGGAAGGGACCACAAGTCAAGGAACGCAGGCAGCCTCAAGGACACAACCGACATTCTTAACCTGTCATATATTAGTCTCTAATGTATGATGGATGCATGACCCTTTGTGCTAACATTCTTTATCAGGGGTTGTTGTATTACTGAACTCAGGTTCAGCTCGGAGAAGGCAATGGCATCCCACACCAGTACTCTTGCCTGGAAAATCCCATGGACGGAGGAGCCTGGTGGGCTACAGTCCCTGGGGTCGCTAAGAGTCGGACGACTGAGCGACTTCACTTTCACTTTTCCCTTTCATGTACTGGAGAAGGAAACGGCAACCCACTCCAGTGTTCTTGCCTGGAGAATCCCAGGGACGGCAGAGACTGGTGGGCTGCCATCTATAGGGTCGCACAGAGTCAGACATGACTGAAGCGACTTGGCAGCAGCAGCAGGTTCAGCTGATCACTGCTCAAAAGCCAATAATCAAGAGGTAAGTGTCAGTGGAAAAGGAAAGATGCTTTAGTCAGCAGTCTGGGGAGAAGGTGGACTTATGTCTGGAGATCATCTCTGCAGATTCTGTTCAGTTATTACAGTTTTTAAAGGGAAGGTGGGGGAAGAGAATCTCAGCGAATCATCCAGGCAGGAGGTTGGGTTCTGCATTGTTGTCTACTGTGTGCAGACTGGCTGACTCTTCAGATGTTATCTTCCCCATGTGATCTGACTGCAGGATTGCTTACGGGGGTGCTGCTGGGGGTTAGAAAGTTAATCATTCTTTAACTACTTCTTTCTTCATTGTTACTTCTTTTTATTTAGGAAGAGAATCAACAGGTTAGGCAAGGCATGGAGTGCATTCAGGAGAATATTAGTCAGGAGTTAGTTTAAATTGCCTAATAATCTCATTCCTCATAATTAAGTTCTTTCAAGGTTAGAGGGAAGTAGAAATGGGCAAACAAGAAGGGACCAGAGGAACTGCTTTCAGTTAATCAGCCACAACTTATTTGCGTGTCATGTGGGTTGCTTGTTCATATTAAGGTTCCCTCCATTCCATCACAACTGTCCCTCTGAAACCTTCTCACTGATAACAATAACTCACATCCTAATCTTTATGCCGGAGATGGTACATCTACAGCCATGCAGAAAAACAGGGGGCAGAGTCAGGGTTTCACCTTGTCTCTAAAGGACAGAAAGTTTGCTGCAAGCTGTCACACCAAGAACGACTTTGTGAAGTCCTAATTCAGGCTGAGTTAGAGTGCTTGGTGCCTAGTTACTGGAGCAAAAGTTATTGCGGACAAAATCAGATTGCAGATACAAATCTGAATTTAAATGTAACAAACATTAAAGAACAAACAAAAAAATAAAGGGTTAGAAAAATTAAAATGAGCTTTCAATTAATTCTTCACTTGATTATGAGATCCTTTATTGTAAGGATTATGTTTAAGTTTAAAATTCTCAGAATCTAGTGCAGTTTACTGAACTTAGTAGAAGTTAAGTTACATGTTCATTGTAGACTGTTCATTGACTATACCATCAAAAATATATCTCTTATGGACATTGTTTCATTGCTCAGCAGTCTCTTTTGTAGTTTCTGGGATTTTTCCCATTAGGCTTGAAAATATAGCTCTATGACTCTCTCAAATGACATTTTCAAGGCCAGTAAACTGACTTCTGCAATTTTCTTTCTTACAAGATAATACTAGCATGTCTGCATGAGTTAATGTGTTTTCATCACAATCCTCTAGGATATAGCAAATTGTTCAACTTGGTTTCAATAGAACAATAAATAAATTAGGAAAAAATATCCATGATAAATATAGCAACTCTCCCAGGATCCAGAATACTGAACCAGAAGTGACAAGAAGAATGGCCTTCTAAAATATAAGCTCTTTCTTACAAGCATTTATAAACCAACAAAACTCACAGAAAATTATTAGAGCTCTCCAACATAAAACTTCTTTTAGGTATAATAGCCATAACATTTAAACCCTCAAGTGTACAAAAGGTATTAAAGAATTAGCAGGCAACCATACTAGATCCTGCTCTTAGCTGAATTTTATGTCAACTGGGGCACGTTTTCTAAAAGTAAATATCTGTCAACTATCCTGGATTTAATATCAACAAAAACAAAGTATGTGATCAGCTGGAAAGAAGAGTTCCGTAAGTAAGACGTAGAGCTTAGGTCAAGTTTCTGATGTGTCTTCTTGTCCACACTACTTGAAGGAGTCCCTCCCAAGTGGCTTGACACAGGTTACGACTGAGCAAGCCAGCAGGCTTGAGAAATTCTAAAGATGGAGAGTATAACGTCTCACATAGGATCCATCAGTTGCTCAGAGGAATGATAAACCAGATTCAACAGTGGGGCTACAGAGAGTGGCGGTGAAGGCCCACTGAAGTCTTTCTGCGGTGACACTCTGCTCTTCCTCCTCGAGTTTCTCTCTCAGTTCAAGTCCTAATCTCTAATCCACTCTCCTCCTTTTCATCACTTTTCTTACCTTCCTTTGTTTTCACATGTATTTTTTTTTCTGTCTGCTTTTCTCTTTGTATTTAACTGGACTTGACTAGATGTTCAGAGAAGGCAATGGCACCCCACTCCAGTACTCTTGCCTGGAAAATCCCATGGATGGAGGAGCCGGGTAGGCTACAGTCCATGGGGTCGCTAAGAGTCGGACACGACTGAGCGACTTCACTTTCACTTTTCCCTTTCATGCATTGGAGAAGGAAATGGCAACCCACTCCAGTGTTCTTGCCTGGAGAATCCCAGGGACGGGGGAGCCTGGTGGGCTGCTGTCTATGGGGTCGCATAGAGTCGGACACAACTGAAGCGACTTAGCAGCAGCAGCAGCAGACCAGATGTTGATGTATATTTTTATGACATGATATTCATGAAATGCAGGTTTAAATGCTTTGCTTTTCATCTTGTCAATGGGCACGTTGGACATTCTATGTATATTTTTCCTCTCTAAAAAAAATTATTTCATTTTAAGTTCTTCAACACTGATCATTTTCTGTATATTGTTCTTCAGAGACTGGGTTTCCATTTTGCGCTCGACAAATGCTCCAGCGTGCAAGCGTTTCTTCAGTTCTGCCACCTGCAGAGACGCGGCCCAAGTGACCCAGTATTTCAGAGGGAGAAGCAGAACGTGGCAGAGAGAGAAAACTGCTTCTCAAAAAGAAGCCGTCCTTAAGCTAAGATGCACAAAGAGCAATTGTGAATTTGTGTTTGGGGACCTCGAATTCTCACCGCTACCCTGACGGAATATAAAGATAAGAGGTATTTTACTGATGTGCTTTTCCTTTAAAGTAAATTTCAGGGTCTAATGCTAATGTAAAAACATGGTACACATTTTCAACTCCATTTAGATTTTTGTTACTGACAAAAATAGGAAACTCATTGATGCCCTAAAATATCTCCCTGTGGTTCAGGCAATATCGTCTAGGATAAGTTTTTCAGTATGAATTTCAAACTCTTGAAAGCATTAAAGACAAAGGCCCCTCTATTCCAATGGGAATGAAGAAAATATGAATAAATCATAACACTCTGATGTTAAGGCATTACTAGAGGTCAAGTGGACTTCAAGCTACGTGGCAACTTCTTATCTGATATTTTAATAGAATTTCATTTCTCCTAAGAAGGATGAAAAATTTCGCATCTTGTATTATTTTCAGATGAGGGATACTCATTTGAATTAATATCAAGATGCATCCCACGCAGAATTTTTAAAAAATCATCAATCTGCCATCTTATCCACATTATTTTGTACCTTCGGGCTCCTAATGTAGTTTTTATGAACAGGATTCAAATAAATTGGCTCTTTTTCCTTGGTGGTTTCTTTAATTACTTTGTTATTATCCAAGGAACTGGCTTAATTTAAATGAACACTGTGTTCCTGCTACTACTATCCAGAGAAAACACAGACTCAGAACATGCTGTTTTGTAGTTAAAGTGTATTTCTCTGCATGGGATGCCAGAATCTGGCAGTTCAATGGCATCTTCCTGTTTTATATAAAGAACAAATTCAATCCATCTTGTGAAATCAATGACTTTCCCCAAACACCTATTCATCCCACTAGCTACAATGAATAAGTAGTAAATATATAAAGCAATGCCTTGCTTTAAGTAAATCAGATAACATTTCATTCAAGACAAGCAAATCCAGCAAGTCTATATAGCTTTTTTCACCAAAAACATCTGTATAGGAGGTACTTTTTAAAACCAATTATGGGCAGATGTTATCATGAGTGATCCAATGCCCCTCCCCTCAACTTCCCAGGTTTTGACATTACACAGACTCTTATTGAACATTTATTCGCAACCGAGATGTTTGCAAAGGTGCAGGATTCCCTCTCCTCTTTACCGCTTCGATCCAACAAAAGTATAGAACAAATTTCACAGGAAGCTAAAATATATATACATATGCATATGTATATAAACATTAAGATGCTATAAGTATTTTACAGACACCATGAAAATATAAAATTGCATTTCATTTCCTGAAATAGTTTTCAACCCCAGCTCCATCTCTTTAACTAAAGCCATGTGTGAGGAAAGCAAGTTTAATCTGCGGAAACATTCAGTTTGGGCTATTGACTGAGCCCCTACAGAAATCATGGCCTTTCTCCTGTTGCAGGTGGAGTGGAGACCAGACATGAGCATCTGCTAGAAGAGCCAGAAGCGGAACAAAGTAAGGCAAGCTCCCTGTGCACACACAGCGGGCTCTGACTGTCTCGTTTCACACCTTTCACTGGAGAATTTGCATATCTGTCACACCATGGAGAATGGAGTCTTCTTATTTTTTAATATGCAACAAGTAAGCTAAAACATGACCCTTTGCCAGAGGCAGCATTGCCTGTGACGCCAGGAGAGTTGGTACATGCCCTTCAGATGATGGCAGGGACTATCTATTGGAGGGAAGAAACAGTGTCACTAATTGTAAGCTTCAAGGTCAAACTAGAATGATTGTAAAAGCTCACCTTCTGAAATCAAATGCACCTAAATTTAAATGTTGTTCTGTGATCTTAGCTCCTGGAGGCCTCAGTTTCCTCATTTCTGAAATGGGGATATGAGCAGTGCCTGCCTCTTTGGATGGTATTGTGGGAACTCAGCATGGAAAGGTACCTGATAATCTTGGCATGGCTGCTGGCATATACTGTTCATTATCATCATCATTACTAAAGTGGGCTCAGAAAATTCTCGTCATGCCTTGAAACAGCTGTCTGCTATTACCCCTTAGCTAGTGTTTCTCAAAATGTACTTCTAGGACTGTCTGCATCAGACTCTCTTAGAGAGCTTGTCAACAGTGCAAATTTCTGGCCTCTGCTCCAGACCCCAGATTCTCTGGGTGTTAGGTTGGGACGCTCCACTTTTAACAACCTTGCAAATTTTGAAAACTGCTGCCCTAAATGAGGTCACCTCTCAGCCTGTTCTCCAAAGCTTATGAGCCTGACACCAAGCGCACTTGACTCAGACAGCTAGTCATTACGGACCCCTGCTGGGTCCCTTTTTACACGAGTACTTATTCAGGTACAGACTTAATGAGAAAGCGATGTTAATGGAACAAACTCTACTAAAGTGCTGTGCCCAGAACCTCCTGTACCTTTCTCTTGCTGCCTTCTGTAGCTAGGTCATTTTCTGTACCCACCTCTCTTTCCTTCTCTCTGCCAGGAAATCTTGCAAACCCTACACATCTAGCTCAGAGCCATTTCTTCAGGGAAAATGGCCTGACTGCATCCCTTTCTTCCATTTTTGTATTCCTACACCAAATAGCATCTGTAAAAGTCTTCTGGCTATTAACCACGTGCTCCCATTTGTACTGTTTTCTAAAGCTGACATTGTTACTTGTGCACACTGTCTGCATATCTTTGTCTCTCTCCCTCTCTCGTGAGGATATAAATCTGTTAAAGGCAAATGCCCTGTGTTAGACTTCCCAGTTGTCCTTGAGGACAGTGCATAGGGCTCTGAAGTTCATTTTCTGGAAATATCTGTTGAATGGGGAGGTGCGGATCAACATGTAGACACTTCAGGTGTTCTTTGCAAAGTGTGAGAAATGGAAGACTTGATGTTTCCTCTGATTAATCTTAACAACAATAAGTAGGGCAACCAGGTAGCACGTCTCCTGATAGAAGGACATAGGAAATCTACAGCGTCACCTACAAAACATCTTTGCTTGAAAATTTGAACATGGGTCTGAAAAGGTCTCTAGAGTTACCAGTTTACAGAAAATATGAGGGATGGAATAATAAGGTGAACTCCACGATACAAAGTTATCAATCAAATTCAGAGAATTGGAGATGCTGTGACAAATGATAAGTCAATGACACAGAAAAAGTTTGGGGAGGAACTGTTAACAAATAAAAGGGACTTTACAGAGACACCCTATGTGCAGTATGCTGAACTTTTAAGATAATGAAGGAAGTTTGAATGTGGACTGAGCATTTCAATGAAATAAATAATTGCTATTAAACTTTTAGGTGAGAAAACGGCACGGTGGCTCTATTTTTATATGCTTTTATCAGTTAGATATGCATGCTAAAATATTTCCAGGTTAAATGGACTAGTGTACTTTAAAATATTCCAAAGGAAAACGTGGGTGGACAGGTGAAACGTGATTGGCAAAGTGTCGATAGCTGTAGAAGCCTGATGATGGGTACATGAGGGTTCATTATTCTAGTCTCTCTACTGATGTATATGTTTAAATGACAAAAAGCTTAAAAATATTTGGGCAGAAACATACCTCATACTCACCCTTTCAAATGGAATGAGAATAGAAATGCTTGTTTTAAATGTAAAAGGTCTCGCTTTCAAAACAGAGAGAATTTTTTTAAAGCTACCATTCAGAATATTTTAAATCTATTATTTATGTTATACATTTATATGCTGACTTGTTCCACAAAGGATTTGAGAAGGAAAGTTTTGGGAATGGATATAATTGCTGCAGAAAACATTGTTTATGCATTCATTCATTTAGGTCACTTAGAGGAGGTTGCAGCACCAGGGGTCTCTGGTTGCAAGTACAAAGAGAAGATAATAATCTAAGGGACCCCCTCACCTGGATGATTTTCCCATGTCAATCAGGCAAAAGCTTGATTGAACAGATGGGCCTTAAGCTGTGCCCTGAAGGCCAGCCGACTGTGTCAGAGCAGAGGGTGAAACAAACCAAGTCATATGCCTTCCCTGCAAGATCTTTTCATCCTGGCAGAAGCACATCAGCGAGGTACAGGCATTAAAGCCCTGGTTGGCTGATTAAAAATTTATTTCATTGCTACTTCCAAAGAGGATTTGAAGTAGTGTCATGGAAATATATTCTCTAGGCCTCCTGACCCAAATCTGGGGGTGGGGGTGGGGGAGCAGGGGGAGTGAGCTGCATGACCACAGGAATGCCTGAGCTGTGTAGGCACAACCCAAAAGCCAAGATCTTTCTCTCGCTCCAAAGCACCGGAAAATGCTTCAAATATTGAGAGTCGAGACAAGGTTGAGCTGTTTCTTAAAGGTCCAGAATCTAGACTTTATTAGTTTCCCAGAAATTGAAGAAGACAGTTCTGAGCAGCTACTGTTTTAGAATAAACCATTTGAAATTCCACTATTTGACCAGGTTGCCAAAGAATGACAATTTCACAGGGCTCCACTTAAGAATATAATTGTCAGACAAACTGTGGTATGATTGTTAGAAGAAATAAAGACAAGAAAAGACACAAAGAAGAACTAATAGGAAATACTGACCGGCAGTAAGAGAGAAAGAGGACTGTCTTTCTTTGTTTTGAGGTTGGGTCCTTGGGACTATGATTAAATCATTAACAGAGATCAGAGAAGAAGTCAGGACCGAGATGAATGGGATAATAAATTGATTAAAGATATGTTGAATTTGAGATGATAGCAAAATATGTAGGTAGAAACATTTCTACCTACATATTTGGAGAGATAAGAGGTAATACCTATTTATTTCATTTTTAATTAGAGGATAGTTGCTTTACGATATTGTTTTGGTTTCTGCCATACAACAGTGTGAACCAGTATACATATGTCCCCTCCTTCTTGAACCTCCACTCCACACCCCCACCCCATTGCACCCCTCCAGGTTGTCACAGAGCACCAGGTTGAACTCCCTGGGTCATACAGCAACTTCCCATTAGTTATCTGTTTTACATATGGTAATGTAAATGTTTCAGTGTTACTCTCTCAATTTGCCCCACCCTCTCCTTCCACTGCTGTGTCCAAATCTCTTCTCTATGTCTGCATATACGTTCATCACTACCATTTTGATAGATTCGATAGATGTGTGCTAATATACGTAATTTGATTTTCTCTTTCTGACTTACTTCACTCTGTATAACAGGCTGTAGTTCACCCACCTCAATGTTTTCCTTTCTATGGCTGACTAATATTCCATTGTGTATATGTACCACAACCTCTTTATCCATTCATCTGCGGATGGACAACTAGGTTGCTTCCATGTTCTCGCTATTGTATAGGGCTGCAACGAACACTGGGGTACATGTGTATTTTTCAGTTATGTTTTTATCAGAGTATATGCCTTGTAGTGAGACTGCTGGGTCATATGGTGGTTTTATTCCTGGTTTTAAAAATAATCTTCATGCTCTTCTCCATAGCGGCTGTATCAGTTTCCACTCCCACCAACAACACAACAGGATCCCCTTTTTCCATACTCTCTCCAGCATTTGTTGTTTGTAGATTTTTTGGTGATGGCCATTCTGATCAGTGTGATGTGATATAACATTGT
The DNA here is from genome assembly GCA_024291935.2 of Okapia johnstoni. NCBI lineage: Eukaryota > Metazoa > Chordata > Mammalia > Artiodactyla > Giraffidae > Okapia > Okapia johnstoni. The sequence goes on from CM044309.1 coordinate 9,090,667, forward strand.
AGTTTTGATTTACCTTTCTCTGGTAATGAGTGATATTGAGCATCTTTTCATGTGTTTATTGGCCATCTGTATGTTTTCTTTGGAGAAATATCTGTTTAGATCTTCCTCCCGTTTTTTAATTGCATCGTTTGTTTTTCTGACATTGAGTTGCATGAGCTGCTTGTATATTTTGAAGATAGATTATTTGTCAGTTGTTTCATTTGCAGTTATTTTCTCCCATTCTGAGGGTTGTCTTTTCACCTTGTTTATAGTTTCCTTTGCTGTGAAAAAGCTTTTAAGTTTAACGGAGTCCCATTTGTTTATGTTTATTTCTATTTCCCTTACTCTAGGAGGTGTGTCAAAGAGGATATTCCTGTGAATCATGTCAAAAGGTGTTTTGCCTATGCTTTCCTCTAAGAGTTTTATAGTTTCCGGCTTTGAATCCCTTTTGAGTTTGTTTTTGTGTGTGGTGTTAGGAAGTGTTCTAATTTCATTCTTTACATTTAGCTGTCAATTTTCCCAGCACCACCTATTGAAGAGGCTCTCTTTTCTCCATTGTATAACTTGCCCCCTTTGTCAATGACAAGGTGTCCATAGGTGCATGGGTTTATCTCTGAGATTTCTATCCTTCTCCATTGATCTATATTTCTGTTTTTGTGCCAGTACCATACTGTCTCAGTTACTGTAGCTTTATAGTATAGTCTGCAGTCAGGAAGGTTGATTCTTCCAGCTCCGTTTTTCTTTCTCAAGATTACTTTGACTATTTGGGGTATTTTGTGTTTCCGTACAAACTGTGAGATTTTTCTTTTATAGTTCTGTTAAAAGTAGCAGAAGTACTTTGATAGGGATTGCACTGAATCTGTAGATTGCTTTGGGTCGTATAGTCATTTTCACAATATTGATTCCTCCAGTCCAAGAACATGATAGATCTCTCCCTGTTTGTGCCATCTTTAATTCCTTTCAGCAGTATCTTATATTTTTCTGCATAGAGGCTTTTGCCTCCTTAGCTAGGTTTATTCCTAGGTATTTTATTCTTTTTGTTGCAGTGGTGAATGGTATTTTTCCCCAATTTTGCTTTCTGATTTTTTATTGTTAGTGTGTAGGAATGCCAGGAATTTCTATGTATTAATTTTGTATCCTGCACACACACATGTGTATATATATATACACACACACACATATATATTCATTTTATATATATATTCATTTTATGTATATATATATGGAAAATGAAAACTAAGAGGGAGCCAAATAATAACAAAGAGTAAAAAATAAAATAAGTTTAATAAGCTAATAGAAATAGTAGAAAAAATAAGAAAAGATAATAATTTGAAAACAAGAGAAGAGTCAGAAGTAAAGCTAGATGCCAATAGTTGAATATGAGTATACTCATACATTTTCACCAAGGAAAAGAATCTGAGAGAAAAACAGAATCCATGGACTAAAACACAATGGGTTAGAAGTGGAATTCAGAGAATGAGCTTAAGAAAGAGGATTCAAGGAATCAGGAAAAGACCATATCATGGTGACTATTGAATCCAAAGCTGATAATACACAATATCTCCAGAGAATCCAAGTATGTTGAATAATGCAGTTCATGGTCAATTATTTCCCAGTTGACTCGGTCTGACCTTCTTGCCTTCATGATTAGTTATCATTTGTCTATTTGTTCACGTGAGGATAATAGTACAACTAAACTGTTTCAGCTGGCATTGGGGGTTTCTAGAATCATTCTTAAAGTAAATGTATTCTCTCTTTCTCTCTCAATTTCTCTCTCTTTCTTTAATTTTGCATTCATTAAATGCTATACTTTTTCTTGTAAGTATTTCTAACCCTCTGGTAAGTAACATGATAGCAAACTGAGGTGCCAAGAGGAGGTGATTGTAGGCCCTTCCTGCCCCACCCTTCACGTGGCATGGTTGGCTTGGAGACTCTCAGCTGTATGCTGGGCAGAGCCACTGCAGCCTCTGGGACATCCTGACCCTTTCATCATCTGTGTATCTGCATAGCTAGGTCTCAGCAGAACTTCTGTGATCATGATAGCCCTCACTTTCAAGGAATGTTTTCTGTAATTTAGAACAGGGCTATGGCATCTGGTCCCATCACTTCATGGCAAACAGATGGGGAAACAATGGAAACAGTGACAGATTTTATTTTCTTGGGCTCCAAAATCTCTGCAGATGGTGACTGCAGCCATGAAATTAGAAGATGCTTGCTCCTTGGAAGAAAAGCTATGACAAACATAGACAACATATTAAAAAGCAGAGATGTTACTTCGGCAACAAAGGTCCATCTATTCAAAGCTATGGTTTTTCCAATAGTCATGTATGGATGTGAGAGCTGGACCAGAAAAAAAGCTGAGCACTGAAGAATCGATGCTTTTGAACTGGGGTGTTGGAGAAGACTCTTGAAAGTCCCTTGGACAACAAGGAGATCAAACCAGTCAATCCTAAAGGAAATCAATCCTGATTATTCATTGGAAGGACTGATGCTGAAGCTGAAGCTCCAATACTTTGGACACCTGATGCAAAGAACTGATTCATTGGAAAAGACCCTGATGATGGGAAAGAGTGAAGGCAGGAGGAGAAGGGGATGACAAAGGATGAGATGGTTGGATGGCATCACTGACTCGATGGGCATGAGTTTGAGCAAGCTCTGGGAGTTGGTGATGGATAGGGAAGCCTGACATGTTGCAGTTCATGGAGTTGCAAAGAGCCAGACACAACTGAGTGACTGAACTGAACTGATAGAGTTTGCACAGTGTTTCCAGCCCTAGGAACTACTTAAGCCCCAGAAAAGATACACATTTCAAAGATCCCCTAGGGTTTCATCATGATTTAGAGAGATGCCATTCCTTAGGTTGTTACTAGTAATCTGGAATTCTCCCTTGTTTGACTCTTGCTGCCAGGACACAGGAGGAAGAGAGAGAACAAAGGGCGGAGACTTGGCTTTCATTTAACTTGACCTCTAATTACAAAAGGCCCAGCAAGTCTTCCTGAATGACTTAAACTGGCTTCTCATTCCACCTGACCTCCCAGCAAGAAAGATTTCTGGTTGAACACCTGGACCTGGCCCCAGCAGTTTTTCTGGGCCCAGTCCCAGCCCCGGCACACCTCTCAGCTGCACGTGTCTTGAATTCTGTTCTCTTTTATATAAATATAACCACCCAAACTGGAGACAGAGGCTGGAATGAAAGGAAACTAATGGGCCTTTTGGAGTCGGTGGGTCTCAGGATGCCTGGAAATTGTGTTTGCCTAATTAGTTCTGCCCCACTATCAGTGTGGATAACCCAGAGAGCATCATGATTGGTTTGACAAAGTTAATGGATGATCTGCCATGAGAGCTTGATCACCAAGGAGCCAGCCGTGGTTCCAGCTGGAGGCTGAACTGGGCTTCAGCCTTTCCACACATCATCTCACAGTTCTTGTGCTTGTGCAGTAATCTGTCTTGCAGGAGCCTTGAGCTTCTATGCTCCACAAAATATAAGCAATCCTCATTTTTCTCCGTTGTGCTAAGTTCCTATGGCCTACAGCTAGCTAAATTTGGAACAAGCATCACATTGGTATTTCAAGATTCCACACCCCCCCACCCCCAGTTCCCATTGCCAGATAGACAACAGAAAGTTAAATATCATTTAGCTTCAGGCCATGCCTCTGAGATTTGTTCATGACATTAGTGTCTGACACAGTAAGAGACATTGCCTCCCAGATCAACAGTACCCCAGGATCCTGTGAATAGGGGTAGCTTAGAGAGTTCACTTCTGTGAATTCTGGACTTTGTTGGATCTTTCTACCTGGCTCCTCTGGACTTGCATGTGGTTGTGAGTGTGACTGATAAGCATATGAAACAAATGCCACACAGATCCTGGGGTAGCTCTGATGGTAGCAAGATGACAGAGGAAAAAAAAAAATAGAGCAATAGAGCAATGGATGTCTACGAGCAACACTATTTTACATATTTTCTGCTTATTCCATCAGCCAGCATTTATGGAATACATACCCTGTGCCAGGCACTACTCTAGTTTCTACAGATAAAATAGTAAACTAGAAAGAGCACTTTTCCTGAAGGAGATTTTACGGTCTAATGGGGAAAGCAGACCCGTGTCTTATGTTCTCTGCCATCCCCTCTCCATTATTCCAGACATGCCATTTACGGGAAATGGAAGTAGGATAAGAAGTGGCTCTGGTTTCTCAACACACAAAGGAAAAAAGATTCTCTGCTTAGTTTTAGTCTAGCAGACTGTCTGGAACGTTCAGCCCTGGGATAAATCATCTTGCAACCATTGTGGCCAGGCTGTGGCTTGCTTTTCCACCCCATGTCTCTATCTTTGATGTAACTGTATAGTAAGTCCGAGCACGGTGTAACAACGGCAAGAAGAGACTATCCCCGTATCACCAGGCATGAGGAAAATAGACCTGAAATGGTCAATGGTCTTCAGAGGTCTGGAAACTCAACTCAAATTGACAAGGGCAAAAGTAGTTAATGAGCTGAAAAGAACTGAGTTGGTGTGGTCCAGTCATTGTTGGGATGGATATAGGAACTCAAATGATGTTAGCAGTCTTCAGAATGTCTATATCCCTTTGTCCTGTAGTCCTTCATATTTGCTCCATTTTTGAGCAAGATCCCTAAACCACTTGAGATAAGATGGCTGCTAACATCTCCCACCTTATATCCTTGAAGTGCCAAGTCAGATAGAAAAAAGTTCCCCCCAAATCATCCTCAGCAGTACTTCGAACAAAAGTTTTGACTCTTCTCTTATTGGCTTAAATTTGATCACACTCCTAAACCTGAGTCAATCATTTTGTCCAGGAAATTGACTATATTCATTTACTGGGTCACATGACCAATATGAAGGAAGAGCTGTTCTCAGCATCATCCAAAGGCAAGTAGAATAGTCTCCCAGAAGAAATTAAAGGTACCATTTTCAGAAGAAAGAAGATAAATATTTGCGGGGAGGAAACAAAACAAAACAAAAAAATACCTACAAATGTCAACCCTAAGAACTTTGATTGGATAAATGCCAAAGTGGATTTTCCGCCCTTACTTTATTTCCTAAAAGCAGGAAAATACATGGGATATTTGTGCAAATTGAAAAATCTCATCAAAAGAGAGGCTAGGAAGAGTTGGCATTTCAAACTTCATAATCGACTTTCAGAAACAGGAAGCCTAAGGACAAAAAAGAAGTTGTACATTGAGGGCAGAAGCCCTCAGTCTTAGGAAGACCTGAGACACGTCACTGAGGGAGGTCACTAAGGCAGGCTCAAAGCCGGGGCCCGGTAAACAGAACTGGATTGCCAGCAAGGCTATCTCTTAGACTCAGCCTAAATGTCAAAATTAGATCATTGCTTTGTCACTGACATAAGTGTGATGAGGGGCTGAGAATCAAAGGGTGAAGGTCAAGGTCACTTCTGGAAACATCAGAGGGGTTCAGATAACATATAGCTGACAGTTGCATTTCACAGTTTAATTTGATGCACATCTACTGGAATAGTGACAACCCAGAGGGATGGGGTGGGACGGGAGGTGGGAGGGGGCTTCAGGATGGGGGGGGCGGGGACACATGTGCACCCATGGCTGATTCATGTCAATGTATGGCAAAAACCACCACAATATTATAAACTAATTGTCTCCAATTAAAATAAATTTAAAAAGACAATGTAAACATATATATATATTTATTATATAACTCTGAATTCAGTTTTTCTTACAGTTCCAGTGGGGAATCAGATGTCTGGGTCTTTGCAATTGATGAGACATAGACTCATAAGTCTGAGTCCAAATCTATGAAATCCTTCCAGTAGGAGAATCCTACTCTTTCTTCTCAGTGAGATACGATTGGGATCAATTATCTGAATCTGAAGTGAGGGATGACCTATCAGCAAGTCAAAGAAGTGCAAAGACCTAGTTCCAGGCAAGCAGTATATAAGCTTCAATAAGAATAAACTTCCCATGTGATCTCAGGAATGTTGCTCTTGAGGGCAGCTGGCACTTGATCTGACAATAATTCACAGACATGTCCTACTGGCAGTGGGGACAGCCATCTGTCCCAGAATCTTCAGCAACCACAGATTTCTTCTGTTAGCAGCCTTTGCATTGTTCCTGGCTCTTTCATATCTCAGAAAACTAAGAATAGCATCCAGCCCTCAACTGCCCATTCTCCTCTCAGGCTCTAAGCTACCTCTGAGAAAAGCTGAGTCCATTTCCCTTAGAGTTCTGGCAACCAGAGGACATGGTTAAGTCCCCAGTTCCATGTAACACAAGCATCAAGTCAAATCAGGTTGTTCCACTAATCTTGGGTACTCCATACCATCCAAGGCATATCTTTAAGCTAACTTTTTAAAGAGTATCTTTCAGATAGTTTTGGTAGTATATGGCACTATAAAGTCATTTGGAAAATGAATCCTCAATAAAGAAAAAAATAATGACAAAATTACTGATAATATAATTTTCACAGGATTTTTCTCTTTTTCTATTTCTTAGTCTCCCTAACTCCCTTCCTTCCCACACAAATATTATTTCCTCATTTCCACCAAAACAACCTATATGACATCAGGGAGCAGAGCCACTGCTCCAACGCCATTTTGACGGTCACTTCTTGGGTATAACCTCTGAGGTGAGATGCTACCAATTCAACCCAGGAAACTTATTCTAATTCTCCAACCTCATAAAAACATAAAGCTGGTAGCAAATTTAAACCTGCTAAAGCAGATCAGACAAGGAGCTCTTCCTATTTCTGGAGCTTTGACTCGCCCACTAGTCTCAGTTCCTCTTTAAGGTCCAGCTGTGAATCACCTTGAAGAATGGTTTTCCCTCACATAGATAAAATCTAAAACAAAAAATAAGTGCATTTTGGATGCGTGTGTCTATAAAACTGCTTTTTCTTTCATTTATAATTCAGGGAAGAGTATTCTCTGAAATTAGTTCAAGAAATATTTTTGGTAGTGAGTTGCCTGTGAAACTCTCCCCAGGACCAAGTTCCTTTCTGATTTATGTAGTCACTGGAGGAAGAAAAAGATGAGGGCTCTCAGCAGTGCCAGGACTAACAGCCACTGAGAGTTTTGTTATCCAGCTCGGGAAATAGTCAACTATGTTGGCAGAGTGGAGAAAGGTTTTAAAAATTTTGATTTGTTAAGCAACTTCTGCTAAGTGCTAAGTCACTTCAGTCATGTCTGACTCTTTGCAACACTCTGGACAATAGTCCGCCAGGCTCCTTCATCCATGGAGTTTCTCCAGGCAAGGATACTGGGGTGGGTGGTCATGCCCTCCTCCAGGGGATCTTCCCGACCCAGGGATCGAACCCGAGTCTCTTATGTCTCCTACATTGGCAGGTGGGTTCCTTACCATGAGCGCCACATGTTGGCAGAGTTGGAGAAAATTTTTATTTTTAAAATTTTGATTTGTTCAGCAACTTCTAGGTAACAACAATTCAAATGTGGTTCACTAATTTAAAAAGATAAATGCCAGAGTAATTATGTAATCTATCAAATGAGATCACACATTTCTTCCTTTTTCTTTATAAAGAAGTCACATGGTTGATATTCTCTAAATCTCTCTTTTCTCACTTTGATTGAAAAATAAGAGTATTATTTTGCCCTCAGTGAACTAAACCATCATCCAGCCTAGGATGGTTTGGTGGGATAGAATGAACAAGTAACTTGCCATTGTGGCCTAATTATTTCTATCTTATCTACCCTCAATCACTACTATACTTTAGCACTTGTAGCCAATGCATTAAAATAAAATCTGTCATTTTCTTAAACAGCTGACACCTCCAAATTAAGTAAGTAGGTTCCCAAAGTGTAATAAGGTATTCAGATTAAGCTTCTATCATAGCCACTGAAAGAGTTCCCAGATTTAACACAGTTTCTGACACTGAGTAGGTATTTGGCAAATATCTGCTGAGTGGTTGAATTGATCAGCAGCATTCTCAGTGTCTAGTGAGCCATGGAGGGACTGCTAAGAGTACAGTCTTCTCAACAAGGCACTCCAGAGGGTGCTTGATGGAAACTATTTGCAGAGGAAGCTTAGGAATCATCTGGGGAAAATCAGAGCATCAAGCCCCATAATGGCAGCCATTTATTACTGTAAAGTGTCTCTAATTTCACCCCAGACTGGTGTGACTTTAGAAATCATGGGCTGCAAAAGAAAAAAGATAGAATGGACCTTTCTTCCTCCCGACCAACACAGAGGTTGTCAAAGACGCGCGTGCGCTATGTTGCTTCAGTCATGACTGACTCTTTGCAACCCTATGGTCTATAACCAGCCAGGCTTCTCTGTCCATGGGATTCTCCAAACAAGAATACTGAAGTGTCCTTACCATGCCTTCCTCCAGGGGATCTTCCCAACCCAGGGATCGAACCTGTGTCTCTTACATCTCCTGCATTGGCAGAGAGATTTTTACCACTAGCGCCACCTGGGAAGCCGTCAAAGATACATTCTGTCGTGTAAAAAACACAAGGTAGATATGTGTATGCCTCTTCCCCTGAAACACTGGAATAGTCAGTGCCCTCCCAACCCTACCCAGGTAACAAAGACTGGGATGAGGGCTGTTTGGGCTTATGAAATACCATAACGGTGTTTTCCATTTAACAATCTTCCATTTATACTCTTACCTATACCCACCAAAAAGTAAAGGCCAGGTCTGTTATGAAAATGTGTCCAATTCAAAGCCTGCCCTGTGAGACCTTCTATGCATTTAAAATTTCAGAAAAAAATGCACTTAACTATTTGTTAACCATTTTGAGCATTTAATTTTCAACTTGCTGCTGCTGCTGCTAAGTCGCTTCAGTCGTGTCCGACTCTGTGCAACCCCATGGACCGCAGCCTACCAGGCTCCTCCGTCCATGGAATTTTCCAGGCAAGAGTACTGGAGTAGGTTGCCAGCACCTTCTCCGCAACTTACTAGCAGACCCCTACCATAAGTCCTTAATGAGCAAAGCTTTTGATTTCTAATAATCAAGTGAGTAGAGGCACATCAGATACTGATATTCCTAAGTCCTATTTGACATGTTACAAAAAGCAGACACAGTTCTCCTGAAACCATAATCTGTCTTTCAAGCTCACTAAGGAGTGAGGCTCAGCAAATGAAAGTCATCTAGGAAACTATAGAGGAAGAAAGAATAGGAGAGTAAGAAGAGAGGAATCATAGCATCAGACTTATTGGACATAATCTAAGGCAGAAACATTTTCCCATACAAACCTGGAGAAAATGCCTCACTTAGAGGACTCAAACTGTGGTCCCAGACACATAGATTAAGATTCTAGGTTGCAACACTTTCTATTTTTGGATGATTTGTCCAGTGGCCTGCTTTTGGCTAGACCTAGCTTGTCAGAAAAAGCCTCTTACATCCCTCTGTTTAACCTGTTTCAGCATTAAAGAAATAATAGTAGTAAGGTTTTGACTTAGATCTAACTGGAAGCTCTTTAGTCTGTTTAGAGGCAAAGTAGGAGCAGGTGGGCATGAGTGGGTGCCCGCAGAGGGAGCAGGAGGCAGGTGGTACAAAATGAACCTTAAAGGACGGAAACCTCAGGAGTTGTCCATCTCAGACACATGCTGCGCCAGACTGGTGATGCGTGTGCCACTCAGGAAGGGTGGAAAGACTCCCAGTGAATCACCACAATTGCCTAAACGAAACTCATGCACCCTCTGTGATGCACCTACCACCTTCTAGTGTTATTTCCTACCACAAAAGGGCTGATAAAGGACAAGCTTTGAAAATCATACCGTTGCTGTAGAGAGAATACCATGTACAAGAAATGTTAGAGCTGCGAGGAGGAGGGGGCAGAGGGGAAACATCTGGGGGCCATACATGACACCGTGGTAGATTTATTCCTCACTGAGCCTGCTGTTGTATCATTTTACCCTTCCAGAAAATGGAGATAAAGTGCTCACTTATTATACCTTACCAAGGGAAGCTTCATACATTAATGTAAAATATTTTGAAAACGTCACATAAAATCTATTATAGAAATACAGGATGTTACTAGTGATTCTTTCTCTGGCAAAGATATATTAGAGGGGGGGAATCGTCTCCAATAGGAATGGAATTGTAGTTTCTAGCCCCCCTTGCTGGACAAGCAATGTAAAAACATCAATTCCTTCACCTTCCAGCTGCACAGCAGATGTTAGTGGGAGAAAATTTGGGGCAGAGCAATTGGTCTGGCTCACAGTCTGATTTCCAGAGACCTCACCGGGCCCCCATTTCTGCTGTGGATACTTAGGCGGGAAGACAACCCTGCCTTCCTCCAAGTGAAGAGAAATAATTAAGCTCGTTGATAAACAATAATATATTCCCATTTTTTTTAAATGCACGGTGGTATTTCCACCCCAGCCCCCCATGGCATTTTTACAACTTGTCTGTGAAATTTCATAACCACATTCAAAAACACAGTCTCCACTGGGATGGCAGCTTTAACACAGTGGAAGGAAAAGGATGGAAGGCGATCACGTCTAACCAAAAGCAACGGGGAAGCAGTGAGAGCAGGCAGCAGGATGTAATTACTGGGATGGAGATGTGTGGCTAGGACGGGGCGCCTTTACAGCCCACGTGATCTCAGAGGCCCTTGCCTCCCACCTTCGATAATGCCGCAGTCACACCCAGAAAGAGAGACCAGTCTAGGATGATTTTAACAGGGGCTCTGCTCTCTTCTCCGCCACCTTCCCGCCTGTCTGAAAGAGGTTAGTGAACCGCACCTTCGAAGGACGTTTGGAAGGCAGCGGACGCAGCTTGAATGTCGGGCTGTTGTTTTTTAATGGACTTGTCGGCAGCATTCTCATTTGCAGTAGAATTCCTTTTCTCCCTTCCCCTTTCGCAGGTTCATGTTTTCCCAGTGCTGTGGCAATGCTGAATAATTTACAAGGGTAGAAAAAGAAAACTGTCACTATCGCAGTCCCAGAGCTCTCCACTCACTCATCTGTCACATGGTCAAATGTCACCGGTGCCATTATTTGTGAGGGGTGAGATTAACGCGGTGCAGCGCCTTGCCTCCTTGCTTTATCTATTGTTAATGGTACTGAACTCCAGAGTGTGTTTTTTAAAGAGCTGGTTGCCATTTCTTCAACAAATGTCCCACCTAAGGAAATCCAAAGAACCGACTCCTCCTTCCATCTCACCCTTTCATCCCTGTTCATCTGTTTCCTCTTATCTGGCATTTCCACCCACAGCATAAAAATACAAATTTAGTTAGAACTCTATTCAGAAAAAAATGCCAGTGTTCAAAGTGATCCCAGTCGCTTTAGTTCTGTTCCTTATTAGGAAAGAGAGAGAGAGAGAAAGGCCCTCCGGTTGCAGTAATCGGGAGTCTCAGAGAATCACAGAAGGAGCCAAGGAAAGATCCCCTGCACTTGGCAGAAGAGGAATCAAGGTCATGGGTCTCCAAGGAATTACCGCAGGGCAGAAATAGGAGGATTATCTTTTTTTTTTTCCTTACCAAGAGGGTAAAATGCCAGTATTAGTTATATACTACAAAAGGAGGAGGAAGTATAACCAACATTTAATTTTAATGTAATAGAGAAAATAAATACCATATAGTTAGAGGCTGATATTTACCTGTGAATGGTTATTGCCACGTAAGCAATGGTCAGGAGAGTACCTATCCCTGATTGAAGAGAGGCTTTGAAAAGAATGATGTAGACATTTTAGTAGTTCCTATCTTTCAGTATCTTGAATGTGAAATACCGAAATACTAATGATAGTTAATATCAATTCAGTACTTAATAAGAGCTCTAAATGTATTATTTCTCTTAATTCTTGTAAATATTGCTACTATCATTATCCCCATTTTATAGATAAGACAATCATGATCCAGAAAGTTTAAGTAAATGATTAAATCATATATGAGGTGGTAGACCTGAGATTAACCCAGAGAATAGGACATTAAACTTATTTTTTTCAATGTGTATTTATACAACACTGAAAAATTGGAGAAAGGCTAAAAATTATAACTTACTCTTATAAGCTTCGGTCACCTGAAAAATCTTACAAAGACTGCACTCTTTGTTTCTGCCTCTCCTCGTTTGAGTGCCAATTGACTGAATTAAATGTTTAAGAATTAACTTGCTCCTGGCCTGTTGAGTGAGCTAATTTGAAGTGACTACAATTTATCTGCTTCCTGCTCTTGTTCATGACGTATGATTGGATCGGGGCTCTGGTTAATTAACAGGTAGGCTATAGGCACCAGTTACCCTGTCCCAAGCTGTCTTCTCATCCTTCAGCACCTCTTTGTGCTCCCTTTTGGTTTGCCTTGAGGGAAACCCCGATATCCTATCTCCTGTGATACATTAGAACAGTAGATACAACACCAGAACAGCTCTGATTGCATTAGCTGCTTTAGAAGGGCAGAGAGGAACTGAGGAGATTCGATATTTCATTCACTGCCAGCAGATAAGTGCTCTCAAAGAGCCACAAAGGCAAAATCCCTGAGGAACATACAATAAAGAAACTTGGGTCATCTCATGGAGAGATTCAGGTTGAAACTCAGAAGCTGTTTTTGTGAACACATAAAGTCATCTAGAAAACCAGGCTTGACTCGGGACACACAAGTCACTTTTTCCAAATGCCAAACAAAGACCTGGAGACTCAGGGTAAAGCTCTGGAACTTTCTATCTCTTCCTTAAAGGAAGAGAGATTAACAGCAATGCAATCATTTGGGATGTTATCAGGTCTACAAACAAATGGATGCTGCACGCTGAAAGGGAGACTGCAGGGGACAGACAGCACATGGACAGGACCACCCCAGATGCAGACATTTGCTCCAGCTTATCTCGCTGCGCTGATGGTGAAACAATGTCACCAAATCTGATGGGAAGTTAGCATTGTACAGACACACCTTGGGATGGATACAGGCATGTGGGAATCAAATAAATGCTGCACATTGGCTGTTCCTTCACATTGAACCAATCTTTTCTAATTCCTGATACTTAGAGCACCACCAAAAGCTTGGAAAAAGTGGTCATACAAAGTCGTTGTAGGAAACCACAAATGGTTGCCCTTAAAGACAGTAATGCATGTAGGCGTTCTCAGAGGGAAAGTGAGTCCATTCCTACAAAATGTCTGACAATGACTGAAAACAAAGTTTTTAAAGTGCCCCCAGCTCTTGAAGAACAAAGATGGGAACCATAGGCTTCTTGGGTTGACTCACTGAAGAACCATCCTTTGCAATGTCTTGTGCAACAAAACATTAATGCTGTTAAAACTCAGCCAGAAAACTCGAGAAATCTGGACGGGCTCTTGGAAGTGGAAATTACGAGAACACAGAATGAGTCGGGCGTCTTGCTCCATCTTCCACAGTTTCTTTTTCTTCCTGACTTCTGTTTCTCTAGATTTCTTCCTGGAACTGAACTTCTGTTTTCTAAACTGATGAACATGAACTGATAGGGCACCGGTTGTTTGAGGACACATTTTAAAGAATCCGTATTGAAAATCATTTCTGGTGATCCATTATTGGCATCATTATGCAGCAGAATCTTAACCCTCTGATGCCTCAGTGTGTGGTAATAATTCTTTGTCACACTCAGAAAATCCAAGAAAATTGCTAGTGAAGCCAACACACCGATTCATTCAACGGCGATTATTGTTGCCGACATTATATGTGAGGCACTGTGTGATACACTGGTGACTAAAAGAACAAGACCCATCCTTAACCTCAGGAAGACTGAAGTCTTCTAGGGAGAAAAAGATTCACAAGCGATTAAAAAGATATGTTACATAAAATGATGGATATGGACCCAGGCTATTATGGAAAACATCAGAACAGATATTTTCTGTGATTTTTCTTTTTCTGGTGGGGGGGTGGGGGGAACTGAGCTACTTGCCTTTATACCATATAACCAAAGGTATCATTTTTTAAAAAAATAGCCATTTCTGTAAAACACCTACTTCATAGACAAAATATTTTAAAGACCCTTAGCATATTCATGTTGGCAATGAATGTGGCTTATTAACAGTTAAATTTATAATTCATTGAAGCAAGCTTGTAAAGAACGCTAATTTAATAAAGTACGGTAATTTATTACATAAATTTATATAACTCATACTCTTTCATTAATTCAAACACATTTTCCTACAAATTAGTGAAGTTGTAATACGTACTTGATTTCTTAATTCAGGCATCCGTGAGTAAGGATCAGCCTACTCAGGTATGCAAACATTTTTGATCAAAGAAGTCCTAAAAATAGGCTTTTGAAGGTAATTGTATCACTGTGAAATAACCTGGGAATAACTGAATTATAGATTTTGTTTGGCTCTTACAAAAGGTTTATCTGTATTTATAAACACATATGTATAATATATGTGTGTATTCACAATGATCCTAAAAATGATAAAGCTTAATATTTTTATGTGCTATGTTACCATAGGGCTCAGATTCTTCAATCTATGTATTCTTTCCCATTGTCAGACTCAGAGCCAGCAAATGTGTCCGTAATTGGAGTTTCAGATGTATAACAGGCATTTCCAGCTATATATTGATCTATTTAGTATTAGGATTCTTTCACTGTAACAGAACAGGAGCCAACCTTATTTAACTAAAGAGAGAAAATAATATTTATAATTAAGGCTCAGAATTTATAATTAAGACACAGCGATATTCAAGGAAACCAGATCCAGGGACTGAAAATCCATCCTGAATCCAGGCAGCTTCTCCAGAAATTTGCCTCATCGTTTCTTTCTGATTGTTCTTTACTCTGCAGTAGTGTGTGGATTTATGATGGCACCCTATACCTCCTGAGTTTAGGACTTTGCTAGTCAAAAGACTTAACTTAGGTTGAAATAGAGACTTTTGGTTCCAATTCAACATCCCTGGAAGAAAAGTCAGACTGGGTCAGCTTTGGTCTGATGTCTTCTTCCAGTCCAATAAACTCTGACCAAAGGAGTACAATCCAGAAGAACAAATATGAATCCTGAGGCAGCCGGTTATGTAAACAAAAGAAGCTGTTAAGCATCAGTATAAGATGTGCAGACCATCTTACATGTGCCTATGACAAATAACTAGCAATTTTAGCATTTTTATTTTACAAAAGTATTTTCATATATATTTTCTAATTTTACCGCATTTGCTCTTCACAATGCCCTTCAGTATTTATTCTTATTCCTATATTTTGGATAAAGAAATAGGAGTTTGAAAGACCCTGTAGCTTGCCCCAAGGCTCAGAGCTAGAATGTCCGAGAGCAAGAACTAAGACTCTGATTTTCTGACTCCAAATTTAGTGCTCTAGAACATCAGTTTCTGATTTGTAAACCTGTGGATAAACTTGAAGAAACATGTTTCTGGTTATTATTTTTCTTAAAGCAGGATTCTAGTCTCTTCCCTGAGCAGATCCCCCTCCCCACCCCCTACTGAATACCTCGGCATCCTCGAATGATTGTCCCCCACTTGCTCGCAAGGCAGTTTACCAAACAGACTCAGCACGAAGTGTCTGCTTCATTCAACTTTCCCTGCTGTTTCTCCCCCATCAATTTCTACTGTCCTTGAAGGGCCTGAAGACTCTCACCGTTGCCTCTCTTGGTAGGACACTTCCTGGGGAGGCTGATGGTTTTCCAAAGGCATTCTAGCTGATGTTTTCCAAGCTGCCCCTCCTTGAAGCTGGAGAGCCATGCTGGGATCCCTGTGGATGAGATAATGGCCCTCCTGTCTCATCACACTGCCTCACCCAGGCCACAAAGCAGCTCTGCTGGAGGCACGTCCCACAAAATTCACTGAAAGCAAGTTTCCTTTTCTCACCCTGACCTCTCTCCCAAGCAGTTCCAGTAAAGTGAAAGGGGACGCAGAGACAGGGGACACGTTCAGGACATCCCTTACACCATTCACTACTTCTTTTTCATCTGTCCACCCTTTCAGCTAGCCCTTCATTCAGTGGATATTTATTTCATTCCTATTATATGTAAGAGGCTGTGCTGGGTGTTGGGAGACACAGTGGTCATGGGAGTCTAGGTCTTGCCCCTCTTTGGGCTCACTTCTGATTGAGGGAAGGGAAAGGGAAACAAACAACCGAACAAATCCATCAAATGAGGTCAGAGAGTGTGGAGTTTGAAAGAGGAAAGGTAACAGGGGCCAGAAGATGGGAGATCCTAGAGACCTCTAAGTTCAGCCTTTAAACTAGTGTCACTGGAAAGTCTTAGAGGATTTTTAATTGAAGAGTGAATACTGGGTCGTCAGATCTGTGCGTTAACAGACCATTGTGATTTCAGGGCACAAAATGAATTGTAGAAAAGCAATGATACAGGTCAGGTCAGGTGTTGTTTGCAGTAAAAATTCAGAGCAGATAAGATGGTGACTTGCATAACAGTTAGTGGCAGTGGAGATATTAAAGAAAAAAATCAACCAGAGTTAATGATTAATTGGATGTGGGGCTGGGAGAAAGGAGAGCAGGCTCGATACCGTTAAAACATCACACTGCCATAAATTTTTCACAATGACAACATGTAGAGTTTTAATACCTTTCTGGTTGTTATTAATTACCATTATTGGCATCATTATTCTTATCACTTCATATTTTATTATCTCATTGAGACTGGCTGAATTCATGTTATTTAGAGAGACAGTATGATATAGTGAAAAGTGCGGGACTTTGGAGACAAAAGAGAGATGGTTATGCAATTCTGGGTATTTCCCATAGTAGCAAGTGAATTTGGGCAAGATGTATGACCTCTCCCAGATAGTTTCCTTACATTTTATGTGAAGATGCAGTGTGTCTCTGCTAGTTGTGTAGAATAAGGAAAGTTTATACTAAGTGTCTGACTTAGTGCTTCATTGCCTGACAAGGAGTGGGTGCTCCATTAATAGTCGCTATTATTGTAACATTCATATAGCACTTAATTTGACAAGCCAAATGACCGTTTAGCTGGTTATTTTTCACACAGTTTTATGAAATAATGGAGAAGGTAATGAAAAGAGATGAAGTCATTAAGGTGGGGAATAAAGGAATTCATATTTTTGCTTCTAACCTGGTCTGCCAAGGACATTGCACAGTATTGGCCATATCCATGAAAGTTCAAGAGTGATGTGCAGACTGTCCTGTCCATGAGTAAGGGATAATTAAGCAGGGTGTTAATGGGTATTTCATGAATTTTTAAATCCAAGTTTTGTTGTCAAGTAAGTTTAAGAAATGCTGGGCTTTGTTAAACCAATTTCTTTTCTGCAGAATTTACCACTGTTTTAATATTCTCAAGTGTGCTGTAAATCTCCAAGAAGGGAGATCAGATGCAGCAGCTTCCAAACTTCCTCGATGAAGGAACTCTTTTGAGACTAGTTTTTCACAGAACACAAGTCTGGGGAATTTTGCAACAGACTATATTTTCTTGAATATCTGCATCTTGTATGTATGCTATCTTTACCCTACTTTAGAAATAGCCACCATATCTGAAAAACATAGTAAAAATAATTTTTCATGACTCAGGAAAAGAAAATGTTAAAATCATCTGAATATAAGAACTTTTATATTCCTTGATCTTGTCAGAAAATAATAGAAAGGAAGAAAAATAAAACTCATGGACAGTACGGAAATATTAACCATTTCCATACTATCTTTATGTGCAGATAGAATAAATTAAATGATTCCTACCATAACAAGACATTTTTAATATAAGGCATAAAGAAGCTTTTCCATATATGTATTTAAACCTTGTGGATACTGTGAAGACACCAAAGCAAGAATAATAATCTTTAGAAGTATGCATCCATCCTCAACTATTTATTTGAAAGAAATCAGGTAGATTTAGAAATACATGTCTAAGTAACATTGCTAGTTGGAAAAGTAGACAAATCATATTATGATATCACAGAAATCATAGTAAGTTGAACAATAGTACCCAGGAAAAAAATACATCAGTGGCTGGCTATTAAATTTTATTTTCAAGTGACACTGATATTAACATCAAACCCGTATCTGTCATTGAGGAAGAACTGAAGAGTCTGGTCCACTCAGTACTCTGACTCACCCCCCATCCCATAATACCTTTGAAAGTGGCCCTTACTTTCCTCCTTGGTCAGTGTCACTGACAAGGCTGAATGGCCTTATTCTTGGCATCTTACTGTATGATTTTCTTGGTTGGTCTGTACCTTTAGTAGATTATCAGACATCACAATTTTGGTTTGACTATTTCAGTGAATAGTCAGGATATTTTCCACTGATTCCTGAATGTACTTTATGAAATTTACCTTTATTTATAGATAACATCACTTCTGTACAGCAGAAATGTAATCTTTATTGCTCCAAAATCTTGTCCTGGATGATACAACAGGTTATCTACAGATTTCTAGAAAGATACTAATTCCTTGTAACCCACTCACCTTTTTTTTTTTTTTTTTTTAACTCATGAAGCTAGTCTTTGTGTCCGTTTTCAGAAGTATATGTACTGCGCATTAGATTTAGTCCAACAAGCTCTCCCTGTGCAGTGATCCCTCGTATCATTGCTACAAATTGCCAGTGCCCCAGCGAAATGAAGATATTGATTTTGCCATAACTCCTTTCACCACCTCCATAGGAGGCTCTTTCTTCAGATACAGAAAATGCATTAAAACCCCATGCTGTCACGAGGCAGATTAATGCCCCAGTGTCACAGCTCTCCTTGGAAACTGCATCAAACACCAAGCCTTAGAGCTGGATTAGGAGTCACTGAGACCTTTGAACATCCCAAGATCGCCATTCTCTTCTGTCCCTTGTGAACAATGGCTCCATTTGCAAATAGAGTCATGAAAATGAAAACGCCTGGGGACAGGAATGCACAGATGCCCGGGTGCCAGGTCCTCACACACAAAGCAGAATGGATAGTCACGGGGAAAGGGAATCAGGAGGCCTCACCAGAATGAGGAAGAAAAGGCAGAAAACGGGGGAATGCCAGATAAATGAAAATGCTTTTGAAATGTAGCACAATAATAAAAAAAAACTCCTAAGAAATTATTTACCTGAGTGACTCTTTGACCCATCAAAGACGCCATTCTCCTGAAACTTCACCTAATACTTGTTTCCTGATCTCAGCTTTCTGACATAAGAGCTTCTGTTGCTTTCTAGTTAACCCTTGCTATTTGCTTATTATCTCTTGGAGGTTATCCTCATTCAGGGTTCCTTGATACACCACTTGGTTGAGCTAATTACTTGCTTTTTTAAATTCTCATTGCTGATTTAGCATGAATCTAATTTCAGTTTTTCTTTCCAGAACACTCTAAACAGACTTGGCATTTCTATCACCATATAAACCATTTATTCTTCTTACTTATCCCCTTATCATAAACAAAGAGCTTCTCCTTCTAGAGAAAGGAGCAGTGTCTATTAGGGAGAATATGATTCTGATCCCTGTGAGTACCTGAAGGAGTTTGATAAAAATCTCTTTGCTTCCATTTTCTGCGAGTGACCTTCACTAAGGCCCAAAGAGTTCCAAAATCCTCTGACAAGAACCAAAGAACGTTTATAAGGCTCCTATGCGTAGCCCTGCAGGCTGTTTAGCATTTAACCCCGAGGGATACCACGCATATGTGCTACAGTGTGACTTGTGTCCATGAGAGTCATGCAGCTCATAACTGAAACTATCATATACAGCGGCCCTACTCACAGCCAGTCATATGATAAGATTAGTGAAAGGTTGGATAGTCCTTGTAGGTAGGATCAACTTTAGGGTGAATTTGAATTTTGAGGAAGAGCATTCCCGTTCAGTTCAGTTCAGTCGCTCAGTCATGTCCGACTCTTTGCGACCCCATGAATTGCAACACGCCGGGCCTCCCTGTCCATCACCAACTCCCGGAGTCTACCCAAACCCATGTCCATCGAGTCAGTGATGCCATCCAACCATCTCATCCTCTGTCGTCCCCTTCTCCTCCTGCCCCCAATCCTACCCAGCATTAGGGTCTTTTCCAATGAGTCAACTCTTCGCATGAGGTGGCCAAAGCATTCCCGTAGGCATCTGTTAATTCAAATTAAGAAGTCATTGGCCTTCTCACCTAGTCTGTTTTTGGTAACAAGTCATGAGATTGGTTCTCAACATCAGTGATGGAGATTGAAGCTCCCCTGAAAGGATATTCATACTCGTGTATTTTCAAAGCATTTCATGGACTAAGTTCTGGCCCTATAGGAGGATCTGGCACCCACATGAAACCCCCATTTGCCAATTGCTTATCCATTGACTATCCCACCAAAGTGGAGCTATGGGTAAAGGAGAGGCCCTTTATTAACATCTGGCTGGAAAGGCACTTCTGTTTATATTTTCTGTTATGTTCTGGGTGTACAGATACTTCTGTTATTAAAGAGGACAACGACAGCATTCAAACACCAATCAGGCTAACCGAGACTGGGAAAGCCTAAATCCTCCCCCAAGATAACAGAGAGATTATTTTAATGCCTTTGTGAGAAATCAGAATCCCTATAAAAAGCACAAATCTACTTACTGTTTTACTTAATCCCAAAGTTGGCCCTAGAAGAAAGTGTGAATTAATTTTATCACAGTTTGTCACTATCACGGGGCCATGGCTATCTTGGTTCATGCCTTCTCATAAAATGCAACGCAAACAAAAACATTTTATAGACATTTTCAGATATGTTGAAATCTCAAAACCAGATAATTTTGGACTACAAACCCCTATTTCTGAAGAACTTTCTCTTTAACTAGAAAACAAAATACTCATGACCTCTATACACACAATTTCTAATCTAAGAGCTGGGAAAACAAATGCATGGATCTCTAAGATGTTTATAGGGCTACGTCTCATATCAGACGATGGTCATGACACATGTCCTTGCTCCAGTGTTTCTTCCCCCTGACTTGACCTTAGCAATACAATCCTGTTTTATGGCCATTAAGCTCTATGATGCCAGCAGTTCTGAATGACAGAGTATGAGGAGAGGAGTGGCCAGAGATGAAGTTAGACATAAGAAGAATCAAATCATGAAGGGCCTTATATGCCTAGGGGACAGATCTGGACTTTATCCCACAGGCAAAGGGGAACTCTTGATAATTTTTTAAACAGTAGATTAATACGATCTCATTTTCATTTTGTAGGAATTTTACTCTGAACTTGAAAGGGTAAGATGGCAATAAAGTGAAAATTAAAGTCCCTCAATCATGTCCTACTCTTTGCAGCCCCATGGACTGTAGCTTGCCAGGCTCCTCTGTCCATGGGGTTCTCTAGGCAAGAAAACTGGAGTGGGTTGCCATTCCCTTCTCCAGGGGATCTTCACAACCCAGGGACTGAAGCTGCGTCTCCTGCATTGTGGCTGAGACTTTAGCATCTGAGCCGCCAGGGAAGCCCAAGATGTCAATGGGAAGACCCATTAGAAATCCATTACAGTAGCAGTCAAGAGATTTGATTTGGGCTAAAACAGGGGGTGGGGAAAATGAAATTGGGGGTCATATGAGAAGAAAAATGATAGGACTAATTGGGTTAAAGGAATGTGAATAAACAAAAGGGGAGATATCTGAGCTAAGATTTCTGACCTGGGACGATTAGTTCAATGAGGACATCGTTCATCAAGATAAGGAAAACTTGGAGGGGGCACATTTGCAGAAAATGGAGTCGGGGTGTGTCTGCAGGCAGGTGGAGACACGTGACTAGCAGCTGGCCGTGCTCATCTGCGTCTCAGGAGAGAGTTACAGATTCGGCAGTCATCAGCCTACCTGGAATTGTTGCAGCTGTGGTAACAAGATATCACAGACTGGGTGGTTTCCACAACAAAATTTATCTTCTCACAGTTCTGGAGGCTAGAAGTCTGCGGTCAAGCAGGATTGATTCCTTCTGAAGGCCATGAGAGAAGGATACACTCCAGGCCTCTCCCTTTGGCTTGCAGGTGGTTCTCTTCTCCTTGTGATTCACGCTGGCCATGCCTCTGCACCCAAACCTCGTGTGTGTGTGTGTGTGTGTGTGTGTGTGTGTGTGTGTGTGTGTGTGTGTGTGTCTAAATTTCCTCTTCTTGAGATAGCACCAGTCAGTCATATTGGACTAAGGTCCACCCTAATGAATTCATTTTAATTTAATTACTTTGGGAAAGATCTTATCTCCAAAAATGATCAAATTCCATGATGCTGAGGGTTGGAACTTCAAGTTATAAATTTTTGTTGGGTGTGCGGTTCAGCCCATAAAGAGTGAGCAAAGCCACGGGAGGAAAGGGGATCCCTCCAGCAAGTGTGAGGAAAGGGGAGAGAGAAAAGAATGCAGGGAAACAGTGGAGAGGAAACAGTTTGCATGGAGAGGGAAAGACAACACAGAGCCTTGGGAGACCTGGTTAGCGGTCTTGAGGAGAACCAGCAAGCAGAGATCTTTAAGATGTTGGGAAAGTTTCAAGAAGGCAGTCATCTCAGAATCAAGTGCCTCTGAGAACCACATACAGTGAGACTATCCTTGGTGCTCAGGACGTCACTGGTGGTCAAGCACTTTAAGGGGTTAAATGGACCTACAAGCTGGATAGCATTGAGTTGAGGATTGGAAAACCAGCAGTGACGTGTGTGCGACTGGAGACAGTGAATCTAAAAGGGAGGAGAGAGACTGCTAAGTAATGCTGAGGAAGGGTGGGGCTTTGCTTGCCTGGGTTTGTTTTCATTTTTTAAAGTAGAGGAAAGATTAGCTGGGAATAAAAGGGAATACAAACAAAAACTGAAAATAATGTTAGATCTTTCTGAGACATAAATCTGATAGCACCATGTTTTGTTCTTTAATACTTTCCGTGGTTTCTAACAGATGAAAATAAGGTCCAAGTTACACACGTCACACGTGCCCTTTACAACCCAATGCATGGTACCCCTTCTGTTCTCATACTGTTCCAGCACCTGCCCTGTACCTCAGCTACAGGGAACCTTCCCCATTCCCACGTCTGGCCACTGCAGGTCTCCACACAGCTGCACCTGTTGCTTCCTTGTTTCCTGGGATGCTATCTTTTCTTTATCCACCCGAGCTATCCCACTCAGCCTTCAGACATCAACATCTAAGGCACCTCTTCTGTGAAGTTTGACCCAAACATTTCCGTGTACCTTACTCTCTCCAGTGCCTGCCACCCTTTGCTCCATTTGCATTATCCAGCAGGATGCATTCCACTGTATTGAAACTATTTGTATCCACACGTAACTACCCCCACAGACTGTAATATCGCCAAGTTCATGGACAGCTCTTATGTATTTTTGTTCTCCAGCACTTACCCCAATGCCTGGCTGCTACTAGTGCTCTGAATTTTTAGTGAATGAATGAATGATTTAATAAATAAATTAAAGCTTCCGTGTATCTCGGTACTCTACTAATTTGCAAACATTTGTTTCTTCTTTGCAACTGCATTTTTTCCTTTGACTCCATCTAAATTCTACTTATCCTTTATGGCCTGGTTGAAGCTCCAATTCTTCTCTCAAAGTACCACCATGCTCACCTCAAAGTGCGTGCACGTGCCTATACACATGTGTGCACACGTGCACACGTGCGTGCACGTGCACACACACACACACACCCAGATTCCAAATTACAGTGAACTTGTCTTGAATTGCCACAGGTTCCATCCCTGTCTTTTAGGTCTTCATTTACTTTCAGTATTATTTTACCTTCTAAGGACCTAAATATAAATTGATTCTCTTAAGTTTTAAGGAATCCCTTAATCTTAGACGGTAAAATTAAATTTGGAGCTTCTCTGGTGACTCAGTGGTAAAGCGTCTGCTTGCCAAGGCAAGAGACGTAGGTTCAGTCCCTGGCTTGGGAAGATCCTCTGTAGAAGGAAATGGCAACCCCCTGCGGTATTCTTGTCTGGGAAATCCCATGGACAGAGGAACCTGGTGGGCTAAGTCCATGAGGTCGCAAAGAGTCAGACACGACTGAGTGACTAAGCACAGCACAGTGCAGAACTTAGCACTTAATCCCAAACAACAACAACAATAAAAATTAAATCTAAGACTTAAATCTGTTCTCTACATCTGTGTCTGTATTTCTGCTTTGCAAACAGGATCATCTATACCATTTTTCTAGATTCCTCATGTATGCATTAATAAACAATATTTGTTTTTCTCTTTCTGACTTGCTTCACTCTACATGACACACTCTGGGTAGAGAACAAATGTATGGATACCAAAGGGGAAGGGAACCGCGGGAGGAACTGGGGCATTAGGACCGACACATACTCACTTTTGATACCTTGTAATAGAAAACTAATGAGAACATACTGTATAGCACAGGGAACTCTACTTAATGCTCTGTGGAGCTTACACATGATAGATAGAAAATCCACACAGCAACATGAGTGTAGAAAATCACGCAGGTGTTAACAAATTTCCGAGAAACATTCATCTGTTTCTGCAAATACATCCTGCTGTTCCTTTAAATGGAATGATCCCACTTTTAGGAAGGCAGCCCAAAAGGAAAGGAGTATATTCGTATGTATCACTGAACATTTTGTTGTACACTAGAACCTAACACAACATTGTAAGGTAACTATGCTCCGGAAAAGATTAATTAGAAAATTTAAGGCTTACAGCATGGATTGTAAAGCTTCATTCAGGAAAAGAAAAATGCAGCATTTTCTCTCGTCTAAGCTACTAAATATTGTATCTCAAATAGTTAGGTTCTCAAGAGCAAGGTAAGAGACAAGAGTCCAGTGTTAGCAGAAGGCATGTTTGTAAGCGTAATGAGGAAAGGAAGGGAGAGCGTGCCTTCTGGCTGGCTATTGTAGTCCAAGGGAAGTAAATTGGAAAGCTCTGCGTCCTCACAATATACGGTCAGTTTTATCTTGGTTACCTAAGTTTTATCCCAGAAAAAAACCTTCCCGTTAAAATCAGATTCACTCTATGTATTTCTGCTTAAATAGGCTGACTTGGGTGTTAAAAGAGGTTCCCAGGACTTTTTAAAGAATACAATGTATTTATATGGGTTGCAGCCAGGGGGCATAAACCACAGATGGTAATAATGACTATGAAAGTTCAAATTCATGATCTGCTGATCTCTAAAATTAGAGTTAAAATAATTAACAAGTAAGCGGACATCAAGTAGTTTAAAGTTATAAATTATTTTATTATCGCTTATTCTACTTACTTAAGTAATATAGGCACAGAAGGAAAAATGAAACATGGCGGGATGACTCAGGATAAAAAGCAAGAGTTCCTCTATTACTACCTCTTCACTTTGTCTAGACCCATCCCTTCATCCATCTTCCCAGACACAATCACTTAGAATTCTTCTTCGATTTTAGTTCCATCAATGTTTCTGCCAATCCCTTTAAATGATGAATCCATCTACAGCTCCTTTATTGTCAACCTCAGAATTTATATATTGGCCACTTATGCCACGTGGATCCTCCTTTCTCATTTTTTCCTGAGACAGATAGAATCCCGTTCACAGTTCCCCCAGCGGTTGTCTCTAGTTCGATCGATGACTATCACTTTTGAATAGTATAATGATAAATTATTTTACATCTTCAAAAGTGACAGAATATAGTATTTTTCTTTTATAGATACAGTTGGTTTAGTATAGGACTTTGTTTTTGGCAGTTGCAAGATTCCATGACAGCTTTTGAAGTATACCTGTGATGTGTGTAAGTAAGATGAAAGCTTGATTCAAATGAGAGCTGAAATGCAAAAGTTAAATAAAGCGCTTAAATGGTGAAAAAACAAATTGGATTTCTAAACTTACTTTCACTTTGATCATCGAAGGTGTCATATATTACATTTTGATAGCTCAAAGAGTGAAGAAGTGGTAAATTTATAGAGTATCATTCCATTTAAATGAACAGCAGGATGTATTTGTAGAGACTGATTAATGTTTCTTGGAAATTTATTAACACCTGCTTGTTTTTCTACTCTCACGTTGCTATGAGGATTTTCTATCTTAAGTAAATTACATTCTTATTTTTTTAAATAAAAGGTAATGAAACTGAAAGATTTGTTTCACACGTTGCATCTAGTGACAAATGCCGTCAAATGTAGTCTATGCCCCATTGTTGGGAAGGGTGGTGAAACATCATGGAAAACCTGAGGCTAGAACCCAAAAGAGCAGCAGAAAAGCAGGTTGGCTGTTTCTCTCATTTGCTGCTAAGTAGGTATATTTCCTCCATCTACTCAAGCTCAATCCCTTGTAGATTGTAGCTCCCAGAGCTGCTGACAAAAAAGGATTCTGTGATGTTCTAAAACCAGTGTGATGAATGTGGAAAGGGGCAAGAAGAGGCTTTTGGCTCAAGCACTGAAATGGGCCAGAGTCCCTCTGGGAGTAAAGAACAGACTTCCCTAGACCTAGGCGCCCTCTCACTCTCTAGCTTGGACTTTCAGGTTTTTGATGCTAGATATGTATTTGGGACATAGTCCCACTCCAGCTAACCATCCAATAAATAATCTTTGCCTACTTTCACAATCCTCAGTTTGATATCTCAATATGAACTTCTAGAACTTCTTAATTCTTCAGTGAAGATCAGAATGTGGTTCAAGGTTTGTTCTGTTGTTTGGGGGTTTGTGTGTGTGTGTGTGATGCCTTCCTGCAATTTAATACCTTTATATTTTACATTTCCCTAAATTTAACTGTTTGGGGATCTTTTCTTTCCCTCTTAAAATGAAACAAATAACTTCTAGTGAAAACCCTTCTGTAAAATTTGAATCTTAGGAAGATGGCTCATGCAATTTAAGGCACTTATTGTATGAATTTGTGGTATTTTTTTTGGAAGTGGGGGTTTGCTAGACCTAAATCTGAACACATCACACTGTATGGCACATAGTAAGGGCTGTCTGTCTCATAAAGCCAAGTGAAAAAGACTGAACTCTTTGGAGTTTCCACAATCCTATTTCATAAGGAGTTTTTCTCCTTCTAGGTTTAGATATGGAAAGAAGAGTTTGTAGTTAGAAAAGCCAGTGCTTTGAAGTGGATCAAAAGTCTAGAGCCTGAGGGTCTCAGCTGGCTGTTCAGAGCAGGCACCAGAGCTGGATGCCAAAATGGATCTAACCAGAACAGATGCCAGATAAACCAAGAGGCAGGAGCCAGAGAGCAAAGGCAGGTCAGGTGGACCAGTTCAAGGATAACTGCAAGAGCCCTGCCCCATCTAATCCGGATCTTTGTGATTCCAAGATCACATAATGCCATCTTCTTAGCTACCTTGCAGCTAAATACCCACAGGGATTAAGTTCAAATATCTTTTTCTTCTGCTTATTTCACCAGGTGTTCTAGAAACCAGAAAATTGCAATCACAAATGCTACCTTATTTTATCGGGCAAATAAACTATGGGTCCAAGTGAATGAGAAATGCTTCAGTTAAGGTCATAAGCTAGGAGGTTTGGAGCTTTGGCCTTTCTCGGCATGGCTGGAAGCATCTGATTTAGAACTCATCAAATCTGAAAAGGCCTTGCTCACCTTCTTTTTGGACTTATTCCTGCAATAAAAGTATGATTTTTCATTTTGGAGCATCAGGACCCTCACTCTTCTGGACTGTGTTTATGAGGACATGTTATGAGGTCTAGTGTACCGTGTCTCATCTCCACCGTCAACATTTCGTCTCCTCAGTGCCGCCTGCACTCACACGGCTTCTGCGCCATCCTTGCTGGTTTTGGAAGCCCTCGTAAGCATGTGGATGCCTGAGGATTAGATCTACTTCTAGATTCATTGAAATGAGTTCCTTTGAATTTTTTTTGTTAAATTCCAGTCATTATTTCTGCATGATTTCTAGATGTTTAAAGAAGAAGATACTAAATTTTGTAGCCTTGCACATACTAGAAACTCTTCAAAAACTAATCAAAGAGAAATGTTCAGGACTTGAGAATGAAAGGGGAGAAAGAAACATAAGATAAGCAAAGAAGGAGCCATGTTAGGGTTAGCTAAGTGAAAGCGTTCATCGCTCAGTCGTGTGCGGCTCTTTGCAACCCCATGGACTATAGCCCACCAGGCTCCTCTGTCCATGGAATTCTCCTGGCAAGAATACTAGAATGGGTAGCCATTCCCTTTTCCAGGGGATCTTCCTGACCCAGGGATTGAATCCAGGTCTCCTTCATTGCAGGCAGATTCTTCACCACCTGAGCCCGTGTTAACTAAGGACAGTAGCTATTTTGTTCACATTTTATTAACTAATTCATTTCCAATTTGCATTGGAATGATAAATGGGCACTTTCCCTCATTTATTTTTTGCTGGCAAATCTGTTTCAGTGTGATTAATATTTCACCTAAAAAGAAGCATTTATAAATGATCATAAAACCTATACACAGATAAGCACTCTTGTCCTCACTGTATCCTACCCCCCTTCAAATTCCTTCGTTTGATGAAAATATTGACATAAGGTAAACAAGACATATTTTCTTCAAAGAAATATTTACTATCCATCATCTACCAAAAAGGTTCAAGTTTCTGAAAGTGGTCAACTGGATGACCTTAACTTACCAGTCCATTAATCCTTTGAAATGCTTCCCACTGACCCACCGTGTGCCATGCTCTGCCCACCTCACCCCGTGCCCAAGCCTGCAGTAAACTGAGTACTCACTGTGTTCAGTGTATGCACCTGTTCCCGAGCATATGTTGATGTTACTCTTGTAGCTTTCTGTGACCTCAAAAACTGTTTCAAAGGCCTTTTTTTTTTTCAAAAGTCTTTGCTGAGTCTTGTTTTACTGCCAATTTAAAGAATAATCTATGCAAATATTAGATGCATAGGAAATATTTCAGTAATTTATCAAATACAAGTGAGCGTCTTCTTGCCTTGGTCTTGTCAACAGTGATGAAAACACTTTCCTCTATAACCGGTTATTCTGGATGTGCTCTCATTATAATAATATTATTAGTTGTTTTTTTTTTTTCCCTTAAAGCATCAGTACAACTCATATGATACTTTCTCTCCAAAGTTGCTTTGAAGTTCATACATGAAGTGTTTAGGAACCATTTAAAATCTGAAGATTATGTCATGATAATCACCAAGGAGACCAGTGTCTGTGTGTCATCTGAGGAAGGAAATAGGAAGGCTTATTTAGTTTGAAATGTCATGATATGGTAGAAAAATAACATTAATATACGACTATTATCTTTTGTTTTTTTGTATGACATCATCTTTTCCTCATTTAAGTTTTGAGAAGAATTACATCTTTGCCAGATTAATTTCTAAGGTTTCACTGTGTAGAATTGGGGTAATACTTGAGAGGGAGAATTAAGAAAACTGATCTGAGTGATTAACTGGAAAGAGCAGAGAGTTATTTATAGATAAGACCATTAGACAGAGATTGAGAGGGTAGTAACAAGACAAGCAATATTTAGAACACACTGTTTGACAGAGAGTTAGAAGGAGTTCCCAGAATGAAAGGGAGAGTTATTTGATTAGCTGCCATGATATAATTTCAAAAGATTATATCTAATCTATCCAATCGATATATTTAATCTCTCAGAAGATAGATTGATGATTAATTTTTCTCTCCTTAATAGAAAACTATTCTTTGGTTTTTTGCAGTGACTGCTATTAAATCCTTTTGGATGTCTAAATTATTATTTTTTCCTTGAATGTGATAGTATATGCTCCAGTTTCATAGGCATTCCAATTAGATTGCCGCGTTAGGGTTAACAGAGATATAGCAAAGTGGAAACGTCTTATAGGCAATGAGAGTCACATAGCTTGAGTTTAGATCAGAGATGGCTTGGTGAGATTTACGTACCATTTGTTTGGTTGTGGCAGCTGACACCAGGAAAAGAAAAGGTCTCTTTGAGGACTGTAGAGTAACAGTGAAAAGCACAGAGGCCATAGCCGCAGGAAATCAGTTATCTATACCAAGACTTGGGCCGAGGGGCCTACAGATACTCACATTAGATATTCAGTAATGAAAAGGTTAGGAGCCCGAAGTTGACTAAATAGGAAGGTAAACACGATAGGCCCGATGAGAGTGACTGAGGACTGCGACCGCACCAGAAAAGGCTGAGCATCTGGAGTCTGAGTCAAGGAAAGAGAGTATGAGCAAGGACACAGGAAAAACATGGGCAAGAGCTATGAGCATCTCCAAAGAAGTGAGTGGTGCCGACAGAGTGGCTGCTGCTATTTGGAGAAACCCTGGAAGAACTTGTATCCGGCTTTGAAGAGAGTATCTTTAAGTGGAAAGTTGTCAGGATGGGAGTAGGAGAAAGAGAGGCCCTGCCAGCATCTGGAGACATTAGAAGGACATCAGTAAGAATGGCCAACTAAGGGCCTCTGAAAACTCACTTCTCTATGAAAGAAGGCTTTCTCTCCCGAAAGTTCCTAGTAAAAGGGCCAAGAAGCACTTTCATTGGCCTGAGATGATCTTAAACCAATCCTTGAATCAATCACTAAGACCATGTTCTGATTGGCAGATCTGGGTTGCATGCCTGCTCCTAAAGCTCAGTGGTAGAGTCAATCACATGTGAACTGCATGCAGAGAGGAAGAGAGTTGCTAGATTTAGCAAATAAAAATTCAAGACGCCCAGTTAAGTTTGAATTTCAGATAAATAATGAATATTGTGTCAGTATAAGTATGTCTTATACAATGTTGGGGACAGGGGCTTTCCTGGTGGAGAAATCCATCTGCAATGTGGGAGACCTGGGTTAGGTCCCTGGGTTAGGAAGATCCCCTGGAGGAGGGCTTGGCAACCCACTCCAGTATTTTTGCCTGGAGAATCCCCATGGCGGGGGAGACTGGCTGGCTACAGTCCATGGGGTCACAAAGAGTTGGATATGACTGATCGACTAAGCACAACACACAATGTTGGGGGCATATTTACATTAACATATTATTCACTGTTTCTCTGAAATTCAGATTTAACCAGGAGTTCTGTATTTATCTGACAATTTCAAAGAGGATGCTTCGATAAAGGAAAAATTAGAATGCCATATAGAAGGGGAATAGGTGCTCAGCAGGCAAAAATGCAAATATCTGTGAAGAGTAAGCTAAAGAAGAAGCCGGTAAACAACCAGCATCTCTTTTTATCCTGCTGAAGCTCTACCATCCAGGGTATTGAAAAATCTCTTCAGTATGCTGCTGCTGCTGCTAAGTCGCTTCAGTCGTGTCAGACTTCCAGCGACCCCATGGACTGCAGCCTACCAGGCTCCTCCATCCATGGGATTTTCCAGGCAAGAGTACTGGAGTGGGGTGCCATCGCCTTCTCCGCTCTTCAGTATAGCCAAGGGATAAACAAAGATCATGCTGACAACATGCCAAATTTGCAATCCTATTATTTAAAGCACTTGGAGAAAGTATAAATTATTCCAAAATTTGTCAAAATGATTTATAGAGTCACTTTCTTTTTCCCTAAATGTTAAAATAAAGGGTTTTTTCCCATAAACCCGAAGGTTCCACGAGGTTTCAATGAAACTAAGTGTATTAATCCCCAAATGCCCATTCAACGAAAGAAATAATTCACGGAAGTACAAAGAATCACAAGTACGTATACGTGTCACCACTCAAAGCTCATTCAGGCAGAAGCGAGAGGAGAATTTGACCATCATGATCTCTTGAATCCAAATCTGAACCCTGATCTACAAAACGTAATATTTTACTTTGGCCATTTATATAATTAAATCCCAGATCAACAGCATGATTGCAAAAATCAAGATTTGTGAGTTTTGTAATTATAACATACTTGCATAAAGTGTTCCATAACAAAAACATTTTGCAGAGGGACAAAATATTCCAAGGAAATAAGCTAAAAGATAAATAAATGCGATATGTGTGCATACATAAAAATTCATATAGAGAAATACTTATTCTTTTTTAATTCCTATAGGGATGTAAGTATGATTTTAAGGAGAAGTGATTGTACAAATTACAAATCTTCCATTTAGCTGATTAAAAAAATATTTTAAACAGGCTTCAGACCCCTCTCTCCGCCGCTCTGGACCTTTCTCCAGCGTCTCCCTACACCTTTCCAAGCTCAGTGCCTCTCAGGAATCAACAGGACAGCTAAGAGGACTGAGGCAGATGCCTCACGTCATGTCAACACATCTCGTTTCCATCCCCATTTGTGGTTGCCAGTTTTCCAGGTATCATCCTCTCCCTCTCCTCCTCTTTTTCTTTCTGCCTTCTCACACCTGTGTTTGTGAAACAACCTTAAGATCTTTTTACAAAAGCAAAGCATAGCAGCTGGGGGTTGTTTGTTTCACATACCTTCTGGCGAGTGCCGCTCCACAAATGTCCAATTTGCACTTCCATCCTGCCAATCTACAGGGAATTTTCTGCTATGTGTTGCCTGATTTGTGGACATGTCTTTGCTGTTTTGGGGTGTCTATATGGGGGTGGGGTTGATGGGAAGCAATGTGCTCTTTGGTTTCTGGGTTTAGCTATTATCATTTGTGATAGAGAGACAACGTTTAGTGGTTCAATGGAACCATACCAGCCTTCCTAACAAGAGAATAGGTTGGTACTTACTAGAAACAGTGGTTTGCTACAAGGGAAACAACCAACATCCTATTTGCATCTGTGCATATCAACAATGCAATTAGGGCAAACTTCTTAGAGAATTAGATTGAGATGGTAATTAACAAATTGTGCCATGCATTTTAATGTGATCATAGAGAAGTAGATTATTTAGTACTGCCATATTCTCGCACTTTAGAATAAAATGCCCTGGGACTTTTAAATGAAAATTCCTCAAAATTGCACTGCTACTAGGAAACTGATAAAAGCAGAAACTATTTGCTTAAGACGCAGTAGCTCAAAGGCTCACTACATTCAATCTCTCCAATGGAGGTGCTACTTACGGTGCTTGAATGCAGGGTACTTGATGAGATGAATTGAAGTTTAGGTGCCTAAAGCTAAAGAAATTAGGCAAAAGTACTTTCACATCCTAAATAGAAGTAGCGGGCAGCTCTATCTTACACTCACTAAAAAGTTATCAGAACTCATTAAATAATCAGCATCCCTCATTCCTATTACTCGCTTCCATTCAGAAGGGGAATGAAGATGCCTCAAGTTTGAGTATTATGGACCCAATAGCTGTGACATTTGGGAGAAGGAAATGGCAACCCACTCCAGTATTCTTGCCTGAGGAGTCCCGTGGACAGAGGAGCCTGGTGGGCTGCTGTCCATGGGGTCGCACAGAGTTGGACACGACTGAAGTGACTTAGCATGCATGCATGCACTGGAGAAGGAAATGGCAACACACTCCAGTGTTCTTGCCTGGAGAATCCCAGGGACAGAGGAGCCTGGTGGGCTGCTGTCTATGGGGTTGCACAGAGTCGGACACAACTGAAGCGACTTAGCAGCAGCAGCAGCAGCAGCTGTGACATTTCTCCTTTATTCCACCCAAAGAAGAAAGGGTTAAGAGAACTGCCTTATGAAGGTCTATGAAAGGCCAGATGGGAAACTGCATGTCTGGTTGGACCTTATAGTTGCCTCCATGAGCAAGGAAGTGACCTGTGTCCCTGGAGCTTGCGTTCCACCTGGTAAGTTCATAGGGCCTGAGATTGCCCTAAGCTACATGTGAAAGCAGGGGCTGAATTGGGAGAATCCTGCCCTGTGCTGGATGCCTTGATGGAGTGTGTTTGTCACGTTGGTTCACGCCCTCATGATTGGACCCTGACCAAAAGGGAGGCCAATAGAGATTAGCAGATAACAGCAGGGAGAGGTTGAGAAACAGGGCTTCGCCTCAGCTAGCCAAAGAGTGTATCACTCACATCAGGAAATTACACAGTGATTAGGTCCTAGTGGGTTCAAAAGATATCCAGGATTTGTTTTAACCAGGTATGCTAAGAAAGACACAGAAATGATTGCTATGAAGAAAGAAGTTTATTATATGCACAGATCCCTAGAAACATGACGTGTGACAAGCCACACAAAGCGGCCACTTGGGGAAGCACCAGGATTGATCAAGGGCAGAGGGAACAAAGGGATAATGTTAGCAGGGCCTTTGTTATGGTTTCCACAAGAAGGAGTATGTGAAGGTGGGTAAACAGGCTTAGGGTAGACTAGTTTGAATAATTGCAGCAGGCTCTGGCAAGACAAATGGTAACAGAGTTTTGTCAAGAGAACATACTGGTCATAGGAAACAACTTTTTCTGACAACCCAAGAGACAATTGTATACAAGGACGTCACCAGATGGTCAATACCGAAATCAGACTGATTGCATTCTTTGCAGCCAAAGATGAAGAAGTTCTATAGAGTCAGTAAAAATAAAACCTGACGCTGACTGTGGCTCAAATCATGAGCTCCTTATTGCAAAATTCAGGCTTAAATTGAAGAAAGTAGGGAAAACGAATAGGCCATTCAGGTATAACCTAAATCAAACCCTTTATGATTATACAGTGGAAGTGATGAAGAGATTCAAGGCATTAGATCTGACAGACAGAGTGCCTGAAGAACTATGGACAGAGGTTCATGACACGCACAGGAGGTGGTGACCAAAACCATTCCAAGGACAAAGAAATGCAAGAAGGCAAAGAGGTTGTCTGAGGAGGCTTTACAAACAGCTGAGGAAAGAGGAGAAGTGAAAGGCAAGGGAGAAGAGGGAAGATATACCCAACTGAATGCAGAGTTTCAGAGAATAGCTGGGAGAGATAAGAAGGCCTTCTTAAATGAACAGTGCAAAGAAATAGAGGAAAACAGTAGAATGGGAAAGAGTAGAGAATTCTTCAAGAAAACTGAAGATATCAAGAGAATATTTCATGGAAAGATAGGCACACAAAGAAATGGTAAGGACTTAACAGAAGCAGAAGAGATTAAGAAGAGGTGGCAAGAATACACAGAACTATATAAAAAGGTCTTAATGTCCCAGATATCCATGACGGTGTAGTCACTCACCTAGAACCAGACACCTGGAGTGTGAAGTCAAGTGGGCCTTAGAAAACATTACTATGAACAAAGCTAGTGGAGGTGATGGAATCCCAGCTGAGCTTTTTAAAATCCTAAAAGATGATGCTATTAAAGTGTTGCACTCAATATGTCAACAAATTTGGAAAACTCACCAGTGACCACAGGAATGGAAAAGGTCAGTTTTCATTCTAATCCCCAAAAAGGACAATGCCAAAGACTGTTCAAAATATCATACTCATTTCACATGCTAACAAGGTTATACTCCAAATCCTTCAAGCTAGGCTTCAGCAGGACATGAACTGAGAACTTCCAGATATACAAGCTGGGTTTTGAAGCTCCTAAGGAACCAAAGAGGTAGAGTAACCAGAGATCAAATTGCCAACATCTGCTGAATCATAGAGAAAGCAAGATAATTTCAGAAAAACATCTACTTCTATGTCATTGACTACGCTAAAGTCTTTGAGTCTGTGGATCACAACAAACTATGGAAAATTCTTAAAGAGATGGGAATACCAGACCACTTTACCTCTCTCCCTAGAGTCCTGTTTGTGGGTCAAGAAGCAACAATTAGAAGTGGTCATGGAACAATGACTGGTTCCAAATTGGGAAAGGAGTACGTCAAGGCTGTATATTGTCAGCCTGCTTATTTAACTTAAATGCAGAGTACATCATGAGAAACGCTGGGCTGGATGAAGCTCAGGCTGGAATCAAGATTGCCGGGAGAAATATCAACAACCTCAGATATGCAGATGACGCCACTCTAACGGCAGAAAGTGAAGAGGAACTAAAGAGCCTCCTGATGACAGTGAAAGAGGACATGAGAGTTGGACCATAAAGAAGGCATGTTTAGTACAATTACAGCAATGCCTGGCACATGGTTAGATCTCAATATATATATTACCATTAGCATCATCATCATTATTAGAGAGAAGACTTGTATTAATCCAATAAGTCATGCTAATCCAATAAGACATGAATGTAAAATTCCACACTGAGATACAAAGAATGAATACCATCTCATGAGAGCATGTAGCAAAGGAACCTGACTGAGTCAGAGAAAAGGCAGAAGAAAGAGGCAGTGGTTTTATCGCAGAAAGCTTACTTGAGTAAGTAATGCTTAAGCTGAGCTGAGACAAGTGATATGTCAATCAGCAGCATTTTGCTTGTGAGCAGATTCAGCAAAGAGGTTTAAATAAAAGTCACTGATTGATTCAAGGAATTGAGAAATCTAAGCCAGGCCAGGCTTCAAGCAGGGTTGAGTGAGTGAGGGAGTGAAGTCGCTCAGTTGTGTCCAACTCTTTGCGATCCCATGGACTGTAGCCTACCATGCTCCTCTGTCCATGGAATTCTCCAGGCAAGAGTACTGGAGTGGGTTGCCATTTCCTTCTCCAGAGGATCTTCCCAACCCAGGGATTGAACCTGGGTCCTCCCGCATTGTAGGCAGATGCTTTACTGTCTGAGCCACCAGGGAAGTCAAGCAGAGTTGGGTCCAGGTAATTCGTCTATCATCTGAGTCTGTTATCTTCTGTGTTGGCTTCATTTTTCCAGAAGATTCCAGAATTCTCAGAAAGATCAAAAACAGCTCCATATTCACCTTCTACCATGTCTGCTACCTGAACAAGAGAAGGCTTCTCACTGCCAGTGATTCCAACATACGTCTCAGGAATAAGTCCTGTGCCCTTCCCCAAGTGAATTGCTGAGACCAGAAAAAGTGAATGTCGTGTGGCCAGGTCTGAGCCCTGTTCTCTTCTACCTGAAGCAAGGACTGACTGAGAGGGAGAGAGAGCTGTCCTAGGAGAAAGAAGAGAAATTGTTACTGAAGAAAGATACAGGTTCTAGCCAAGCAAAAGCAAACACTGTGCTGCAAATAACCAAGTCCGTATGTTTGGAAGATCACCTCATCCAAAGGGAGTAACACTCGCAGAACAGCAAAAACCAGTGTCCAGGCTTCATTACCTTCAGGGTAGTTTCTACTGATGGCTGTGATCTTTGGATGGTAGTAGAAAAAGAAGTACCAAATCTGGCCATATTCAAACACCTCTGAGCAAGGGCAGTCTTTGTAATTTAAATACATCCTGTGTCCCCAAGACAGAGTCAAGTGGTGAGGAGAAGCCCTTCTTCTCATAATACCTGTTCAACTACACGATTTTATTTCAGAGGGTAAAAATGTCTATGGGACACTGATTATGTTCAGCAAATCAGCTCAAACTAGCTTTTAAAAAAGTAAACGAGGAACTAATGAATTCTATAATTAAAGAAAATTCCTCTCAGACTCCCATAAATTGCTGACTTCAGTTTCTAGTGTTATGAGGTTTTATCTTAATTGTGCCATCATGAATTTTTAAATTGAGAGCTGAAGGAGACTCTTTTCAGGGACTGATACTTTTTTATCCTGGCTGATGGCACAAGATATACTAGAGAATTAATCAGCTCTTTGTGACCAGCTGTATGTGGTGGTTGTTGGAGAAAAGCTTGCTTCTGGACTGGCATAATGCAGGCAGGACTTCTACCTGGCCTGGGTTGATGGGTTGGTAGGAGGAAAGTTAATCATTGGGTTCAACAGTGAAGGTGGATTTAGCCCTTGGATCCCCCTCTTGCCCTAAAATTCTGTCCCCATTTTCCCATATTAAAAGAATTTGTAAAATAATGGCCAATAGATTCAGCCTATGGATAAATTGATTGACCTGCATTGTGCAAGGCACCCTGCCTCCAGTTTGCTACTTATCTGACAAGAAGTGAGAAAGAAAGGATAACTTATAAAACAAATTAATATGTTAAATTAAAGTAAATAAACAAGGAGGCCATTAGATTGAGGTAGCTCTAATTTCTTGGCAACCTAACTGTGCAAACCAAAACTCAAGTCAGAGTCAACTCCTATAAAAGCACTCATATTAAAAGAAAGAAAGAAAGAAAGAAAACCAGCCCTAAATAAGAAACAGCCAATCACAAATTGCCACCTAAGCTTTCCAGGTTAGACAACTGCTTAAGTGACAGCCTATCAAATGATGTCCTGACTTTGTTGGCTTCGTGGGCTGCTCTGTAAAACCCTTTCTCTTAGCGTCTGTGGCAAGAGTGCTCTTGAGCACTTTGTTTTGGCACTGCCCAATTTGAATCCATCTTTGTTCAAATAAACTCTTGAAAAATTCAGTGTACCCTTAGTTTATCTTTTAGCACTTGCAGTTATCAAGTTATTGTGCAAAAAAATTTTCAACAGCAGATTCTATAAAATTTCTGCAAGTCATAGCAACTGCCATTTCTTCCTGAAGGATTCCATGCACGTGAGTCCATTTAAAACAGAAAGAACTTATCAGAAAGTAGATGGTGTAAAGTCTTCTAAACCCAAGGGAACTGCTTAAGAGAGGGCGTCAACCTAGAGTGGTGGGGTGGGGAGGGAGATGGGAAGGAGGTTCAAACGGGAGGGGATATATATTCAAAAGGGAGGCTGGTTCACGTTGAGGTTTGACAGAAAACAACAAAACTCTATAAAGCTATTATCTTTCAATTTAAAAATAAATAATTTTTTTTTTTAAAAGAGAGGGCATCAAACACCAAATGTCTATGCCGTGTTTTGTCGATTCAGAGTGGTGCCATTTGACAATAATAGAGGGGCTCCGGGTAGGTAGCCATGGTTAAATGAAGCTGGAGATGCAGGATCCAAATGTCAGATTTGCATGAGGAGCAATGTGGGAACAACTTGTAAATCTCTTCATGCAGTTCCATATTGTTGTACATATCTGTTCTACCTGGTTAGTGAAGGAAACTGTACTCTCTTCATCCTCACAGAGGGGGAAAGGCAGGGATAGCCTGTGGTCTTTTTTTGGTTTATAACATTATAACGCAAACTAAAGAGGCACATTAACCCTGAGTATCAATACTAACCATATGTTGGGTACTGACCAAAATGATACACTGAAAGGACTCGCTCAGCAGTCACCCAAAAATTTAGGGTCAATCATTATATCTATTTCACAAAACAAAGACTCAGAAAGTCTG
Organism: Okapia johnstoni; assembly: GCA_024291935.2. Taxonomy (NCBI): domain Eukaryota; kingdom Metazoa; phylum Chordata; class Mammalia; order Artiodactyla; family Giraffidae; genus Okapia; species Okapia johnstoni. Next base: position 9,129,290 of record CM044309.1, read on the forward strand.
AGTCCATTATTAGTTAGCCCTAAATAACATAATAAATCGCAAGCATGAAGGAATGGGGTGTTGTATACGAAAGGAAGGAAAGGAAAATGAAACAGAAGAGGTAGAAAAAAGAAAAACAGAACCAAGGACCTTCAGAACAAACATTATTCAAAGTATTATTATGATAGATTTCACTTAGAAACTCAGTGATCTGGAAATTCAGTGACACGGAGATTTATTGCTAATTTTTAATTAATTTATTGATTAATATTTTGGGGATTGGCTCTACATCGTTCGACATTGAAGGTGAGCAGACAAAATAACAGGAGTGTCGCCTGACACAGTGGTCACTGCTGTGCGGAGCGGCTCAAGCAGCTCCCACGGCTACAGTCAGGGCCTGTTCCCAGACATAATCCTACCAGACCGCATTTTGCTTACCAATAGCGATATCCATGCTTCTTAAGTATCAAATATTTGCTATATCCAAAAAGCAAATATCTGATCCAAAACTTAATGCAGATAATAACTGAATCAGATATCCCCGGAAAGCAATTATTTTTAAACAGCCATAGCTATTTTTATTACACGGACATTTAGGTTTTCTCTTTCCACGTTTCGCTTCTAAAGAGAGATGTTAGGATCAAAAGAAAAATGTAGCATGGGTTTCCTGACAGCTTAAAAGAGATTTTAACAATTCAGGTTATGAAGTGAAAACAGAATCACTGTAGGGGCTTAGTCTTACCAGAAGTTACGTGGAGACGCCACTGCTATTGTTTTTAATAATAGAAAAGAGACTTGGGATTTTTTTCTCCAGCTTTTCTTTCTCCCTTTGTCATGGGAAAATGGTTTTTTAAGCTGCAAATACCTGAAATGTACCTAAACATTGCTGGAACATGTACTAGTCAGAAAACTTCACCATATATCATGTGTTCTCCACCTGTAAAATGAGTTCAGCAGGGGTGTGTGACCTGGAATGCTGTAACTTCTTGTACTATTCCAAGAAATGGTTGAAAAACTGTACAGATTAGATCACATATCTAATTCTTATGACAAAACTCTAAAACAAGCTTTTGATTCCTGAGTCCCCTCTGTGAATTACCCTCTGCCCCTTATCTTTACCTACCCACTCTCTCTATCTCGTTTCCTGTCCTTCTTGCCTGTATGTACACATCATTTCTTACCGTGGACTCTCTCTCTCAATGCACTTTCTGTATTTCTCCTCTTTCCTCTTTTCCCTTCCCCTTTAATTTGATCTCCCACTATTCGCCCCTCACTCAGATGAGCAGACCTTTACATACAGCATGCTGTGTGTGCTCAGAGGCTCAGCTGTGTCCCACTATTTGCCACCCCATGGACTGTAGGCCACCAGGCTCCTCTGTCCATAGGATTCTCCCGGCAAGAATATTGGAGTGGGTTGTCATTTCCTCCTCCAGGGGATCTTTCTGACCCAGGGATAGAACCCGTATCTCTTATGTCTCCTACATTAGTAGCCAGATCCTTTACCACTAGCACCACCATATATTACATACATGCATAACATATAATGTATCTATGTTTAAAACACTGATTTTATTTAAGAAACAAGCATCCTAGTCCTGACTTTATGTATTAGATGAATTTCAAATATTACATTCTCTACTAAAAAAAAAAAAAGACTTCAATATCAACTACATTGAGAGAAAGGGGCAGTCTGTGTGTGTGTGTGTGTATGTGTAAGAGAGAGAGAAAGAACCTAATGACTTTTTCCCATTGGATTATTTTTCCTAAGGACAGATGATAGTAATACAGGTCGAGGGGAGAGAGAGGGAGACAGAGAGAGAGGAAGAGAGAGATTAAATTCAGCAGAATATCATGCTCATCTTATACCAGTATTTAAATAATATAAGTTAAATTTTCACAGATCTGGGGAGTGCCCAGTTTTCCAGTCACACATTAAGTACTATGTTGTTACTGATGATGGCCTAATTTATATTTTCACTCCATTTGAAATTTTTCACTTTTTCTTTTGATTCTTTATGCTTAAATATTGAGCCTCTGAATTATACCATGATTCAAATTATGCCATAAGCCACTATGTATTAAAACTATTCAGAACATAAATTAACAGAGTAGCTATTTAATACATGCATTGAGATTTAATGCATTAAGGTTAATTTTTGCACTGTAATGCACTTTATGCATTAAAGATAATTTTCCAAAGTATGGCAAATTTTTAATTTATGTTTTAATACTGAAGCAATTGTATTATGACTAATGAGATTATGTGTTTGATGTGCTATTAAATAATTACCAAAATATGTGTTTTGCTTTTTAGTACAAAGGGAATATATATATATATATATATATATATATATATATATATATATATATATATATATATATATATATACACGCACACACATATATATATATGTATATATATGTTTCTACTTTTAAAACCTGAATATAACAGAAAGCCATATTACTTTTAGGGGCTTCCCAGGTGGTGCTAGAGGTAAAAAGCCCACCTGCCAATGCAAGAGACACAAGAGATACGGGTTCAATTCCTGAGTCAGGAAGATCCCCTAAAGGAGGGTATGGCAACCCACTCCAGTATTTTCGCCTGGAGAACCCCATGGACAGAGGACCTGGTGAGCTACAGTCCGTACGGTCACAAAGAGTTGGACACGACTGAAACAACTTAGTATGCACATATAACTTTTAGTAAAAACTAATCTCCAATATTTTACAATAGTATTTCTTTTACGCATGTATGTAATCTACATAGATATGACTGATAGAGTTTTTAATTCTCAACAAATCATTAAAATTACATATGCTAAACATTTTGACACCTATCTTAATCCTATTAAGGCAAAACACAATTTGAGACAAACAACTGAAATTATTATTTTTTGCTCCCCATAATTCATGTTAATTCACGAAGGAAATCAAATTGTCAGTTAATTCAGATGTATAAGATTTGATAAAAGCCATCCCCACTTTTGGCAGTACGATTCTGAGTGTGGCGCGCATTTTGAAAAGTTTGGCTCGTTTCCGTTTCCTGCTCACAAGGTGGAGATTGCGGGGTCAAGCTTCGTAGTGCGCCAGCTTTGTTTATGTCACCTTCCCCTGAGTCAGTGGTGCGCCTTCTTCCTGCGGGTCTCAATCCAAGAACAGTCTGCCTCCCGCAGCTGGTCCTCACTGCCCTGCTGGCCTCCTCTGAGCTGTTTTAGCAGCATCTCCTGTCTTTGTACTCTCCTCCCTCCTATATCTCTTTCATCACGGCCCCTTCCCTACCAACAAAAATGCTACCTAACACCTCTTCTTTCACCACAGATGGGTCCATGGCCCACACCAGCCTCCTTCAGTCCCCTGCCAAACTGTCCGTCATGTCAGATTCCAGAAGTTAATGCGAATTGGAAACTTAAGCTGTGGCAATTAGTGAGTGAGGTGCTTCATAAAGCTAGGAGGTAGATTCATTTGTTATCCCTCTTTTATAAATGATGACACTAAATCTTAGAGAGCATATGGTTAGTAAGCCATGGAGCTAGGATTCAACCCCAGAAGCAAGATTATCCTTGCACAGTTAGATTATTTTCTTAACTATACATATAGCTTCTTGTTAAAAATAATACTGCTAATGCAATTAATTGGAACAGGACTACGGTTGTGAAAGGTCTTTGAGGACTATAATATATTCTACCAAAGTCAGATATGAGAAAATAATAATTTATAGGGTTCCATCCCTTTTATGTCACCTCCTTTAACTACTCTCAGAAAATTATACAGATTATTCTAATAATCTGACTAATTGAGTATGATCCATATAAACCACACGTGGGCTCACAGTTTTAAAGAGTTAGAAAAACAAGTTTATTCCATTTCAGGGCAACTTTAATATGATAGACTCTTTCTTTGGCAGAGGAGGAAGACTTCACAGGAACTTAGGGTCATGAACTTGGGATCTGCTTAATTATATTATTGTTCAATAAGCATGCATTAATCAGGCAACACCCATAATCAACATGAAAGAACAAAAACAGCTCTTACTACTAAAGCATTACTATTGATTTCTATAAACATCCAAATAATATCCCTTCTAGGCCCATTACACAGGTAATAATAACCATTCTCTTAATTAACACTGACTCACAGTGAAAAATTCAACCTGAGTACTTATAACATCCACATTAATATCAAGAAGCTTCATTAGAATTAATACCACAATAAATATAAAATGAATTAGTAATGACTACACCATTATTTTAAAGCATTCCTATTTGTACTCCTGTATTTACTTTAATCATCACTCTAAATAGCAATTAACAAAAGCTGGGCTGGGCCTGTTTGTGTAGAAATAAAAACAGCATATAAATGCTACCCAGTGCAAGCCCTGCACATTTTATTTGCACTCATGCATCAACACACTCAAGAGTATGGGCGGTTACTTTACATATTCTATATAGCATTGGGGAGAAAAATAAAACCATTCTACAATCAAGTTTCCTCACTGGTTTCAAATGTTCATTCTTTCTCAATAGCCACATTTTGATTCAAGATGTTAGCAGAGTTCCCAGCACATAGTAGGTGTAAATATTTGTTAATCATTCCTTCACCCATGTGATACATACAAAAGAGTCCAAAATGCAGTACTTGGGTGCAGTCTTAAAAATGACAGAATGATCTCAGTTCATTTCCAAGGCAAACCATTGAATATCACAGTAAACCTAACTCTATGCCCCAATCACTCATGCCAAAGAAGCTGAAGTTAACTGTTTCTATGAAGGCCTATGACACCTTCTAGAACTAATACCAAAAAAAGATGTTCTTTTCATCATAGTGGATTGGAACGCAAAAGTAGGAGGTCAAGAGATGCTTGAAATAATAGGCAAGTTTGGCTTTGGAGGGGCTTCCCTGGTAGCTCAGCTGGTAAAGAATCCACCTGCAATGCAGGAGACCCTGGTTCAATTCCTGGGTTGGGAAGATCCACTGGAGAAGGGATAGGCTACCCACTCTAGGATTCTGACCGGGAGAATTCCATGAACAGAGGAACCTGGCAGGCTACAGTCCATGGGGTCGCAAAGAGTCGGCCATGACTGAGTGACTTTCACTTCACTTCACTTGGCCTTGGAGTACAAAATGAAGCATGGCAAAGGCTAACCGAGTTTTGTCAAGAGAACACACTGATCATAACAAACACTCTTTTCCAACAACCCAAGAGACAGCTGTACACATGGACATCACAGGTGATCAACAACAAAATGAGGTTAAGTTCTTCACAGCCAAAGATGAAGAAGCTCTATACAGTCAGCAAAAACAAAACTGGGAGCTGACTGTGGCTCAGATCATGAGCTCCTTACTGCAAAATTCAGGCTTAAATCAAAGAAAGTAGGGAAAACCACTAAGCCACTCAGGTATTGTTATTGTTATCGTTCAGTCACTAGGTTACACCATGGACTGCAGCACACCAGGCTCCCCTGTCCTTCACTGTCTCCTGGATTTTGCTCAAATTCATGTCCTTTGAGTCAGTGATGCTATCTAACCATCTCATCCTCTGCCACTTCCTTCTCCTTTTACCTTCAATCTTTCCCAGCATCAAGGTCTTTTCCAGTGAATTGGCTCTTTACATCAAGTAGCCTAAAATATTGGAGCTTCAGTATCATCAACAGTCCTTTCAAAAAATATTCAGGGTTGATTTCCTTCAGGATTGATTTGTTTGATCTTCTTGCAGCCCAAGGGATTCCCAAGAGTCTTCTCTAGCACCACAGTTCAAAAGCATCAGTTCTTAGGTGCTCAGCCTTCTTTATGGTCCAACTCTCACATCCATACATGACTACTAGAAAAACCATAGCTTTGACTCTACAGATCTTTGTCAGCAAAATGATGTGTCTGTTTTTTAATATGCAATTTAGTTTTGTTGTAGCTTTTCTTCCAAGGAGCAAGCACCTTTTAATTTCATGGCTGCAGTCACCGTCTGCAGTGATTTTGGACACCACGAAAGGAAAATCTGGCACTGCTTCCACTTTTCCCCCTTTTATGGCGTTTCCCATGGAAAACTGACCTTTTTCCAGCCTGTGGCCACTGCTGAGTTTTCTAACTGGCTGACATACTGAGTGCAACATTTTCACAGCATCATCTTTCAGGATTTTAAATAGCTCAACTGGAATTCCATCATCTCCTCTAGCTTTGTTCATAATAATGCTTCCTATGGCCCACTTGACTTCACATTCCAGGATGTCTGGCACTAGGTGAGTGACCACAGTCTCGTGGCTATTAGTGTCATTAAATGCTTTTTGTATAGTTCTTCTGTGTATTCTTGCCACCTCTTCTTAAACTCTTCTGCTTCTGTTAAGTCCTTACCATTTCTGTCCTTTATTGCCCATCCTTTCATGAAATGTTTCCTTGATGTCTCCAATTTTCTTGAAGAGCTTTCTAGTCTTTCCCATTCTATTGTTTTGCCCTATTTCTTTGCATTTTTCATTTAAGAAGACCTTCTTATATCTCTGGGCTATTCTCTGGAACTCTGCATTCAGTTGAGTATATCTTTCCTTTTCTCCCTGACTTTCACTTCTCTTCTTTCTTCAACTATTTGTAACACCTCCTCAGACAACCTGTTTGCCTTCTTGCATTTCTTTTTTTGAAATGGTTTTGATCATTGCCTCCTATACAATGTTATGAACCTCTGTCCTCAGTTCTTCAGGTACTCTGTCTACCAGAACTAATCCCCTGAATCTATTTATCACTGTATAAATAAGGGATTTGATTTAGAATCATAGTGACTGCAACCATGAAATTAAAGACGCTTACTCCTTGGAAGGAAAGCTATGACAAAACTCGACAGTGTGTTAAAAAGCAAGGACATCGTTTTTCAACTAAGGTCCATCTAATCAAAACTCTGATTTTTTCCAGTAGTCATGTACAGTTGTGGGAGTTGGACCATGAGGAAGGGTGAGTGCCGAAGAATTGATGCTTTCAAAATTTGGTGCTAGAGAAGACCCTTGAGATTCCCTTGGACTGCAAGGAGATCAAACCAGTCAATCCTAAAGGAAACCAACCCTGAATATTCATTGGAAATACTGTTGCTGATCTCCATACTTAGACCACCTTATGCGAAGAGCTGACTCATTGGGAAAGACCCTGATGCTGGGAAAGATTAAAGTCAAAAGCAGAAAGGGGCAGCAGAAGATGAGATGGTTAGATAGCATCACCCATTCAATGAACATGAATTTGAGCGAACTCTGGGAGAGAGTTGAGGACAGGGTAACACGGTGTGTTAGAGTTCGTGGGGTTGCAAAGATTCAGACTTGACTTAGTGACTGAACAAGAACAAATGACATGTACTGGTCCAGGAGGACTCTAGCTACACTTGGGTTTTTAACTTGATCACAAAGAGTCTGTCACTAACTAGCTGTGTATACAGCCAAAGTGGACAGATGTTATTTAGTTGGGATAATACAGGGAAAGGGTATAAACTCCTTCCTGTCTGCCAGCTATCCCTATCGAACTGGGATAAGGAATATCATAGATTACTTTTCATTCAGAGTGAGTCATTTGGGAAGAAAATTAAGGAAAGAAACTATGAAGACCTCTTTTCATTCTGTTTCCATTCTAATTGGCTGAGTCATGATTTTTCAGGATGTTAGAAACTTGTTTGCCTTAATCGGAGCAACTCTGATGAAAGAAGACAAAGAGCATAAGAAATGACACTAACAAATGAATCTCCTCGCTAATGAAAAGTATTTCCACACTAGCTTTTGCAGAATCTTAAGTATTGATCATATTTGAATTAAAGAAAGCAGAATGGAATGGAAATAATTTAAGTTGCTGCTAATTTAAAACACTATCTAATGGATAAAGAAGACATACACATATAATGGAATATTACTCATCCATAAGAAAGAATAAAATTCTGCCGTTTGCAGCAACATGGCTGGACCTAGAGAATATTAAGCTAAGTGAAGTAAGTCAGAAAGAGAAAGAAAATTACCATATATTATCACTTATATGTGGAATCACAAATATGATACTAATGAACCTATTTGGAAAACAGAAACAGACTCACTTACAGAAAACAAATTAGTGGTTACCAGTGGGGAACAGCAAGATAAGAGTATAGGCTTAAGAAATATAAACTACCATGTGTAAAAACAGATAAGCAACAAGGATATATTGTATAGCACAGGAAAATACAGCCATTGTCTTGTAATACTTTGAGAGTGAAAGTGAAAGTCACTCAGTCGTGTCCGACTCTTTGTGATCCCATGGACTACACAGTCCATGGAATTCTCCAGGCCAGAATACTGGAGTGGGAAGCCTTTCCCTTCTCCAGGGGATCTTCCCAACCCAGGGATCAAACCCAGGTCTCCCGCATTGCAGGTGGACTCTTTACCAACTGAGCTATCAGGGAAGCCTTAATACTTTAATGGAATATAATCTGTAAAAAATACTGATTACTGTGCTGTACAACTGAAACTAACATAATACTGTAAATAAGTTTTACTTCAAAGGAATATTTATTAGCTGTATTCCCTCTTAGGTACTGGATAGTCAGAAGTCTGTCATTTCACACACTACTGACAATGCAATAAACGGGGAAATTCCTCCAAAAGCTAGGAGTATGTTTTTGACACATCACAGAGTGCCTCAAAGTTCCGCTCCACCCTTGCCATCTAAATACTAATGTATGAGTATATCCATTTATAGATGAGATTCTATGTAAATGACTCAACATATTGTGTGTTACAAGGAGAAAGCAACTTTTAAATAAACGCCTCCACCACAAAGAAAGCTCCAGCTGTTTAGTCATGAAGTTCCATAACTAAAGGAAGTAGACACACTGAAGACTAAAGATTAAAATATACAGGTGATGGTAAGATGAATACCTTCACAAATATCAGAGCCACCTTTGTGGGAGGTTATTTGTAAGGATATTTTATCCTAGTCCTGCATGTGAAGTGGATGAGCTCTTCTCATCAACCTTGTCAAAAATATCTATTAAACACCAGGCTGAAATATAGAATCCTGTCCTAGGTACTATTGGGGTTTTAAGACTTTATTTCTAATATGTGAGAACACAAGCTTTTCTGTCTCATTTTGGATCAAGTGATCGCCTCTTTTCAATTTTGCGTGATAGCTTTTGAGAGCACTCTTGGAGATCATAAAAGTATCTGGGCACTCTGCCACTGTGTACTTTGGACTGTAGCATGGTGGAAAAGAGGGTGAGAACAAGGAAAGTGGGTAGAGGAGAATCTAAATAGATGATGCTGCAATCTAAATAGACTAGGGAGGACGAGAATGTAACATGAAATCAAGGAAAGTGGAGGTTAATAATAATAATAATCACATCTAATCTTTGTCAGAGCTTGCAGTGTTCCAAGTGCAGTATTAAGAACTTTATGCACATTACCTAATTAAGTCCTCATGATCACCCTTTCATTTAGGAGCTGTTATTTTCCTCAAGTTGCCAATGAGAACGCTGAAGGTTGAAGGTTAGCATCTAACTCAAACTAGTTAGTAGGTAGTGACATCTGGATTCTAACTCGGGTTGTCTGACTCTAGTCATCCTTAATCATCACGTGTCAGGAAACAAAAGGAGAAACAAAAAAGGAAAGAGAACGTGCAAGAACATAATGGACCTGTGCTCCTAATGCATGAACCTGTGCTCCTAATGTATGAACCTGTGCTCCAGTATTCTTGCCTGGAGAATCCCAGGGACGGCAGAGCCTGGTGAGCTGCTGTCTATGGGATCTCACAGAGTTGGACATGACTGAAGCGACTTAGCAGCAGCAGCAGCAGTGCTCCTAATGCAAGCGGCATGACGTGATGTGGGGAGCCAGCATTCAGGACCAGCCTGAACAATAATATACATACAAAAAGTAAACAAATCACAGGCGTTCAGTTCCACGAATTTTCACAAAGTAAGCACACACCTATGTGACCTCACCCATGTAGTGTGTACAGCGTTTGTAACTAAGAAACAAATTTTGCCACCTCTACTCCTCTCTCTCCAGTTACTAACTCCCTTAAAGGGTGATCATCTGACTCTGCAACCAAAGATTAGTTTTGTCCATAAAAATGGAACTGCATACTATATGTATATTTTCATGACTGGCTCCTTTTTTAAAAATGTTTTGTTTGGGAGATCTAGTCATATGAGAGCAACTGGCAATAGTTTATTTATTCTACTGATGCATAGGACCCACTGTGTAAATATGCTATCGTTGATTTATCCAGTATACAGCTGATGACTGTTTGCATTGTTTACGGTGTCTGTGGTGACTGCAGAAAAGTCTTACAGCAGTCCAAGGACAGTGTGATAGGAAACAAAGCAAGAATCCTAAACAGTTCTACCCTCAGTAGAAGAATGAATTGAAAAAAATAATTGCACAGAAGAATCAGCAGAAATCTTTCATATCTAGACCTTGACACTAAATGATACAAAAAAATATATATAGTCCTTGACAGTCTGCAAACACAAGTTGGTTTCTATGTATTTTAATGATTTAAATTCACATTATCTGTACAATTAGCTTCCTAGAATCCCAGGCCCTTTAAATATAAGCTATAAATCCCCAAATAGATAAGTAAATAAATTCACATGGTGTACCTCAATCCAAAATCAAAGTATGTCCACAGATAAAATTCTAAGAAATATGATCTGGTAGTCCAGAAAGATAAAAACACTCAAGAGAATGAAGTCTTATAAGGGATCATCTGCAGACATCTAAAACTCTTTTCTGCTATTAGTATTTAAAAATGGGAAATAGAGGTCACACACAGAAGCACATAACAATCATGTTTTTCAAAACCATTTAGATTTGCAAGATATAAATGGAAAATTCTGTAAATTAAACTTAAAAGCAGATATCTAAAATTCAATGAGTATGTTTAAAAGAAGCCTGGGCAGAGGTGAAGAAATAATTTGTGACAATATTTAACTCAACAAATTAGATAGATTTAATGTAGCAAAACAAGAAGATGGCGAATATAAAATAGAGATTGAGAGATACAAAGACAAAAGATGTTCTAACACATCTATTGATGTTCCAGGAATACCAGTACAGGTGGGCATCATCCAATCTGCCAAAGGCCTGAAGAGAACAAAAAGACAGAGGAAGGGTGAATTTTGCCCTCTGCTTGAGGCAGGGCATGCATCTCCTGTCTGGGGATATTGGTGCTACTGCTTTGAACTCAGAAAGGGATTTACACCTTTGTCCCTGGATCTTGGGCTTCCCAGGTGGCTCAGTAGTAAAGAATCCATCTGCCAATGCAGGAGACTCAAGAGAGGTGGCTTTGATCCTGCTGGGGAAGATCCCCTGGAGTAGGAAATGGAAACCTGACTAGTATTCCTGCCTGGAAAATTCCATGGACAGAGGAGACTGGAGGGCTACAGTTCATGGGGTCACAAAGAGTCAGACACGACTGAGTGGTTGAGCACACACGCGTGCACACACACACACACACACACACACACACACACACACCCTGGTTCTTAGACATTTGGACTCCAGTTGGGACTTACATCAATGGCTCCTCCAGTTCCTAGGCCTTTGGATTTGGACTGAAACTACACCACTGGCTCTCTTTACAGACAGCAAATCATGGGACGTCTCAGCCTCTAAAATCATGTGAGTCGATGTCTCAAAATGAATCTTTTTATTTTATCTATATATAGTCTATCATATCACAAGAATGGCAGTACTAAAGAATGTTCAGGTGAAGTGAGGTGAAGTGAAAGTTTCTCAGTCGTGTACAACTCTTTGTGACCCCAGGACTATACAGTCCAAGGAATTCTCCTGGCCAGAATAATGGAGTGGGTAGCCTTTCCTTTCTCCAGGGGATCTTCCCAACCCAGGGATCGAACCCAGGTCTCCCACCTTGCAGGCAGATTCTTTACACAGGGAAGCCCAAAGAATGTTCAAACCACTGGACAATTGCACTCATTCGCCACACTAGTAAGATTATGCTCAAAATCCTGCATGCTAGGCTTCAGCATTATGTCAACCAAGAGCTTCCAGACATCCAAGCTGGGTTTCGAAAAGTCAAGGGAACCAGAAATCAAATTGCCAATATTCACTGAATCACAGAGAAAGTAAGGGAATTCCAGAAAAAACATCTATGTTTCATTGACTACGCTAAAGCCTTTAACCATGTGGATCATAACAAAGTGTGGAAACTCTTAAAGAGATGGGTATACTAGACCATCTTACCTGTTTCCTGAGAAACAGCTAGAGCTCTGTATGGAACAACTGGTTCAGGATTGAGAAAGGAGTATGACAAGGCTGTTGGTTGTCACCCTGTTTATTTAACTTATATGCCATGCATGTCATGAGAAATGCCAGGCTGGATGAGTTACAAGCTGGAATTAAGATCTATGGGAGAAACAGCAACAGCCTCAGATGTGCAGATGATACAACTCTAGTGGCAGAAAGAGAAGAGGAACTAAAGAACCTCTTGATGAGGGTGGAGGAAGAGAGTGAAAAAGCCGGCTTAAAACTAAACATTAAAAAAACTTAAGATCACAGCATCTGGCCCCATTGCTTCATGGCAAATAGAAGGGGAAAAGGCAGAAGTAGCAATAGATTTCTTCTTCTTGGGCTCTAAAGTCACCACATGGATGGTAATTGCAGCCATGAAATTAGAAAACGATTGCTTCTTGGCAGGAAAGCTACGACAAACTTAGACAGTGTGTTGAAAAGCAAAGAACTTACTTTTCCAACAAAAGTCCATATAGTCAAAACTGGAATTTCCAGAGTCATATATGATTGTGAGAGCTGGACTATAAAGGAGGCAGAGTGCTGAAGAATTGATGCTTTCGAACTGTGGTGCTAGAGAAGACTTTTGAGAGTACCTTGAACAACAAGGAGATCAAAACTTTCATTCTTAAAGGAAGTCAACCCTGAATACTCATTGGAAGGACTGATCCTGAATCTGAAGCTCCAATATTTTGGTCACCTGATATGAACAGCTGACTCATTGGAAAAGACCCTGATGCTGGGAAAGACCGAGGGCAAAAGGAGAAGAGAGTGTCAGAGGACGAGATGGCTGGATGGCATCCCTGATGCAATGGACTTGAACTTGGGCAAACTCCAGGACATGGTGAGGGACAGGGAGGCCTGGTGTGCTACAGTCCATGGGGTCTCAGAAAGTCAGACATGACTGGGTGACTGAACAGCAACAACAAGTGTATCATTTCTGTTTCTCTGGAGAACTCTAGAACAAATAGAATACAGTGGTGAAAATATGAACTATGAACAAATGTACAACATGAATGCTTATCAAAAATATAGCATTATAGATGGATGAATATATGTGTATAATAATTCAATTTATATAAAATCAAAAATATGTTACATTAAATAGTATATTGTTTTGGATACACACGTATATAAATGGAAATTTCATAAAGCAAAGCAAGAAGATACTTATAAAAATGCTCTCTTATAAGGGAAACAAAAAGCAAAGTATGAACAATGAGGTAAGAAAGATAGAAAAAAAATATTGAGGGTGGAAAGTGGGCTTCAAAATCACTAGAAACATTCTATTTCATAAACTAATTTGATCAGCACCTGGATATTGGTTTTATTTTTCTTTAAAATGTATAGATGAGTAGTACGTGCTTTTTTATACTTAAGGATTGAAGAAAATGATTTTATGTTGTTACAGCAACAAAAAAGAAATGGAAATAAGAATTACAACAGAATGAACTGTATATAAATATGATAAACAGCATGGATATGAAAATTACTGACTATTAAAATAATTTTTGGCAAAGGAGAATTTCAACAGAATTTTTATTCATGTCTTTAAGCCACAGGTGAAGAAAATAGAGAACTAGAAGTGGAAAGAGTTACTCTGACCTTCTCTTGGGTTGGCCAAAACATTTGTTCAAGTTTTTCTGTAACATCTTCTCGCCCTCCCTCCCTCCCTTCCTCCTTCCCCCTATCTCTCTCCCTGTCTGTGTCTTGCTTTTTTCCTTAGGTTTGAATATTGATTCTCAATTTGTTTTGACTCTTCAATGTCCATCTCATCTCATTCTGTTATTTTACTCATTCTGTCTTTGAATTCTCACTGTACTTCTAGGATGAAACATATTACATTCTTTTTACTTTCCTTTATAACCAATATTCTAGTAATGCACCGTTTTCATGTCATTTATTATAGTCTTTTCATGCTTAATTTGAGAAAGCATATTGACTATAAAAGTAAAAGTCTCTGAAGGGCTTCTATGCTGCTGCTTCTGCCGCTGATACTGCTATTTAGTCACCATTGTGCCCAACTCTTTGCAACCCCATGGACTGTAGCACACCAGGCTCTTCTGTCTGTGGGATTTCCCAGGCAAGATACTGGAGGAGATTACCATTTCCTTCCCTAGAGGCTATTCCCAGCCCAGAGATCAAATCAGGCAAGAATCCTAGAGCGGGTTGTCATTCCCTTCTCTAGGGGATCTTCCTGACACAGGGATGGAACCTGGGTCTCCTGCACTGTGGGCAGATTCTTTACCACTGAGCCACCTTGGAAGCCCATAGGGATCTTAAAAGTCTAAGAAATACAAATTATATTTTCTCAGTAACATTTTCCTTCTTTCCAGGCATTTTGACAGCTTCTATGTCCTATGACAGAGTGTGACAGAATTAGCATGATTTCTTTCCTCACAATCTCTACCTAGCTAATTATCTTTTCCACTGAGTTATGAGCTAAAGACTAGGCCCATGCCTGATACACAAGAGATGGCAATGTGTATGCCTGTCTGGGTGTTTGTGGGAGGTGTGTGTGTGTGTGTGTGTGTGTGTACGTGTGCGCGCGTGCCTTATCAGGCAGAGAGAGAGAATGATTGAAAGATCATCTGGATTCCCTCCACACCTGTCTCTCACATCAAATGGTCTATACTAAGATTGACTTCATGTGCTTTGAGGGTAATCAACCCCAAGAAAGAATAATTCAGGGATGGTAATCACTAAACAATTAAAAGCAGATTCTGTGTCAACTGAAGATTTTCTTAAAGTTTTCTTTTGCAAGATCTTGCTCTAGAAACAATATTGGTTAACCACTATTTGATACTAAATTGCATATTGAACTTATCCATTCTTCTTCAGGCAGAAAAAAAGATTTTTAAAACTAAGAGATTCCTGAAATCTTAAGAAGTAATGGGTGAAACATTCTAAATATGAGTGTGAAATTACTAATGTAGAGTAACCTTTCCTGGAGAGTGAGACTAATGCTTTATCACAGTGCTCAATAGGTTTTATTTTGAAGGTGCTTAGGATGGCCCATAAGCCCCATGTCAAATCCTCTAATATTCCTTCACCGTATTAAGAGATGATGCTTAAAATTCTGAATTTTCTATAACTAAAGTTAGCATTCTCCCTGCAATATATATATAACTGATCATTTTCTGAAAATAGGTTTTGGTAAGGATGTGGCATATCTAGAGAACTTGGCACTTGAATTGGAAGAATTGTCTGAAGGTACAAGACCACCAGGGGCGTGTGCGACAATTGACATTTATTTCACAAACTGTTCTATGCTTGGCCTTTCTTCCTTTCAAAATGCTTTTCCCAATGGAAACTGCCTGTGTAGGACATACCCAATCAATGAATTTCAGCTGTCATCATGATCGACATGGATCACTGAACAATTGAATACAGTTTGACAATCAGTATCGACTGTGAATGTTTCTGAAATTAAAATATTGGATATTTTATGGACTATTCATTTCATGAATGTAGAATATAGTCATTGAACCATGTCTTTAATTCCCATGATGGTTACCTCATCTTAGGAAAACTAAAAACTTTTTTTCTAAAAGAAGGAGAATTTTAAATGGCTACAGAAAAGATGTAGGTAAGAGCCTAAGATTTCTTGAATTCAACATTAAAAAAAAATTAAAACGTGCTCTAAAAAGTCATCTATATATGGTGATCATTCTTATACACTCTGAATAGATGCCTTAGGTCTTCAGTGTAAACTCTGTAAGTATTAAGGGCAGCATTAATTAATTTAAGCAACAGTTATTGATGAAGTGGGCATTATATCAGGTACTTTCTACGTACAGAGATTCAGGCACCTTTCGAAATGCAGAGATGAAATAGTGTCATGTCTTTTGTTGCATGGGGGGAGACAACCATGATGAAATCATCACAGTGAGGCTGCATTGTCAGTGAGGTATCTGGTGAGTGCAGACTGAGGGAACTAGCTAAAGGATGCAGGAAGGACGAAGTTTTCTGAGGAAATGATCATAGGCTGATGCCATATTAGAAATGAATTTTGCTTAAGGAAAGTAATGAACTATGTTAAGAGAAGGGTGGAACTCGGGTGGATGAAGCGTAGCCCAGACAGAAAGGAAAGTGCTTCTGCAGCTAAAATGGTGCAGCACATTAAAGACTCTGAGGGAAGCCTAGTGTGGCTGAGGGTAAAATGTAAGAGCAAGTAAGCTGAAACAGGAGGCTGGAAAAATAGGGAGTGATAAGCAAATGGAGAGGTTCAGAGTAGCATGTCTTATGCCTCAGAACACCTGAGACAGTCTCAGTTTATGCCTGCCGTCTAATTTAAAAATAACATACCCTTTCATTCTTACATGCACTCCAGCCTGCTGAGGAAATTATATAATTATCCGAGTTAAAGGTCGTGTTAAAGATTTTGGTCTTTATCCTAACTTCTAACAATGGGAAATAATTAAGATGTTCAGTGGGTTGGCTATGGCTCACTGTGGGAGCAAGAACACTGACAGAGGAGACCGTAGGAAAATATTCTTATTACTGTTATTTTGTTTTGTTTCCTTTTGTTCAATTGTTGGTGTTTTTTTATTAATTTAATTCAAAAATTTTTTAATATCTTTTAAATGTTTCTATTTTTGCCCTATTATTGCTTTGCACTTTCTTCCTGTTCTAGTTCCTTTTTTCTGCCTAACTTTTTGTTTCTGTTTCTTTGGTTTTGTTTTTGTCATTTGTCTTGAACTTGACTTGTCTGTTTTCTTCTTGTTTGTGTGTGTACATGTGTTGTTGCTGGTTTTTGCCTTGTTTTTGCTACTTGTCTTGGGTGCTGTTTGTCTAGGTTTTTTTCTTTTCTTTTCTTTTTTTCTTCTCTGGCAGCATTTTGCATCTTGTGGGTTCTAGGTTCCCCAACCAGGGTTTGGGCCTGGGCCTGCAGAATGGAAGGACCAATTCTAGGACACTGAGCTGCCAGAGAATCCCAAACCCCAGGTAACATTAATCCATGAGAACTTGCATGGAGGCCTCCATCTCCACGCCAAGATTTGGCTCTACTCAACTGCCTACAGGCTCCAGTGCTAGACATGTCATGCCAAACAGCCAGCAAGACAGGAACACAGCCCCACCCATCAGCAGACAGGCTGCCTAAAGACACACTAAGCTCACTGATACACCAAAGCACACCACTTCATGCAG
This sequence comes from Okapia johnstoni, assembly GCA_024291935.2. Classification (NCBI taxonomy): domain Eukaryota; kingdom Metazoa; phylum Chordata; class Mammalia; order Artiodactyla; family Giraffidae; genus Okapia; species Okapia johnstoni. The sequence continues at coordinate 9,146,656 of CM044309.1, forward strand.
CTTTGCCCATCAGAAGAAAAAGACTCCATCCACCAAAGAGCAGGCACTCTGATTAAAAGTCTTCTATCAAACAAAATTCCAGGGATAGATGGCTTCCCAGGCAAATTCTTTCAAATGTTTAGAGAAGGGCTAGCAATTATCCTTAAGCTCTTTTAAAAAATTGCAGGGGTAAGAATATTCCCAAGCCCATTCTACCAGGCCACCACCAGTGTGATACCAAAACCAGGCAAAGAAATCACAAAAAAGAAAATTACAGGCCAATATCACTGGTGAATATAGATGCAAAAATTCTCAACAAAATACTAGCAAACCAAATCCAACAACACATTAAAAAGATCATACACCATGATCAAGCAGAACCTATCCCAGAGATGCAGGGATTCTTCAATATGTGCAATCAATGTGATACACCGTAGTACCAAATTAAAAGATCAAATCCATATGATAATCTCAATAGATGCAGAAAAAGCTTTTGACGAAATTCAACACCCATTTATGATAAAACTCTCCATAAAGTGGGCATAGAGGGAACCTACATCAACATATTAAAGGCTATATATGATAAACCCACAGCAAACATTATTCTCAATGGTGAAAACATGAAAGCATTTCCTCTAAGATCGAGAACAGGACAAAGATGTCCTCTCTTGGCACTATTATAAAACATAGTTTTGGACATCCTAGCCACGACAATCAGAGAAGAAAAAGAAGTAAAATGAATCCAAATTGGAAAAGAAGAAGTAAAACTGTTACTGTTTGCAGATGACATGATACTACACATAGAAAATCCCAAAGATGTCACCAGAAAACTACTAGGGCTAATCAATGAATTCGGTGAAGTTGTAGGATACAAAAATAATGCACAGAAATCTGTTGCATTTCTAAACACTAACAATGAGAAATCAGAAAGAGAAATTAAGGAAACAGCCCCATTTACCACTGCAACAACAACAAGAAAATACCTAGGAATACACCTACTTAAGGAGGGAAAACACTTATACTCAGAAAATGATAAGATTTTGATGAAAGAAATCAAAGGTGACACAAACAGATGAAGAGATATACTATGTTCTTGGACTAGAAGAATCAACATCATGAAAATGATTACACTACCCAAGCCAGTTTACAGATTCAACATAATCCCTATCAAATGACCAATGGCATTTTTCACAGAACTAGAACAAAAATGTTTATAATTTGTATGGAAACACACACACAAAAAAACCCAAATAGCCAAAGAAATCTCAAGGGAGAAAAATGGATCTTGAAGAATCAGATTCCCTGACTTCAAATTATACTACAAAGCTACAGTCATCAACATAGCATGATACTGGTATAAAAAGAGAGATACAGATTGATGGAACAGGATAAAAAGTCCAGAGATAAAGTCTTGCACCTATGGTCACCTACACTATGGCAAAGAAGGCAAAAATATACAATGGAGAAAAGACAGTCTTCAATAAGTGGTACTGGGAAAATCAGACAGCTACATGTAAAAGAATGAAATTAAATACGCTCAAACACCATACACACAAATAAACTCAGAATAGGTTAAAGACCTAAATGTTAATCCAGACACTAAGAAAGTCTCAGAGGAAGACATAGGCAGAACATTCTTTGATATAAATCTCAGCAAGATCCTTTTTGACTGACCTCCTAGAGTAATAAAAACAAAAATGAACAAGTGGGACCTGATTAAATTTAAAAGCTTTTGCACAGCAAGGGAAACCATAAACAAGATGAAAAGACGACACTCAGAACCGAGAGGAAATATTTGCAAATGAAGCAGCTGACAAATATCACTAATTATTAGAGAAATGAAAATCAGAACTGCAGTGAGGTAACACCCCACACTGGTCGGAATGGCCATCGTTCGAAAGTCAACAAACAACAAATCTGGAGAAGGTGTGCAGAAAAGGGAACTCTCTTACACTGTTGGTGGGCATGGAAATTGATATGACCACTAAAGAGAATAGTGCGAGGTTCCTTAAACAACTAAACATAGAATTATCTTAAGACCCAACAAACCCACTACTGGGCACAAACCCAGAGAAAACCATAATTCAAAAAGACGCATCCACCCCAGTGTTAATCGCAGAACTATTTACAGTAGCCAGGACATGGAAACAATCAAACGTCAATCAACAGAGGAATGGGTAAAGATGTGGCACATAGATCCAATGGAACGTTATTCATCCATAAAAAGGAATGAAACTGTGATTTTCAGAGATGTGCAGGGACCTAGAGACTGTCATACAGTGTGAAGTAAGTCATATAGAGAAAAGCACATATTGTATATGAATGCATATATGTGGAATCTAGGAAAATGGCAGAGATGATCTTATTTGCAAAACAGAGAAACAGACATAGAGAATAAGTGCATGGATACCAAGTGGGAAAGGGCCAGGGAGTGGATGAAATGGGAGACTGGGATTACATATGTACACTACTACGTATAGAAATGAAAACCAGGGGGAGTCTACTATGTAGCACAGGGAACTCTACTTGGTGCTCTGTGGTAACCAAAACAGGAAGAAAATCCTGAAAAGAGGTGATACATATAAATATACATGAGCTTCCAGGTGGCTCAGTGGTAAGGAATAACCCTACCAATGCAGGAGGCTCAGGTTCCAGCCCTGGATAGGGGAGATCCCCTAGAGAAGGAAATGGCAATCCACTCAGGTACTCTTGCCTAGGAAATTCCACGGACAGAGCACCCTGGCGGGCTATAGTCCATTGGCTCCCAAGAGTTGAACACGACTTAGCAACTAAACAACAACCTGGGTATACATATGGCTTATTCACTTTGCTGTACAGCAGATACTGACACAGCAGCGAAAAGCAACTCTACTCCAATAAAAATATAAATAAAATCTTTAAGCAACTAAGAGGCGTGATCATTGTAAAGGCTTGAAGATATCAGAGTGTAAGGTGTACAAGAGGTTGATAAGGGCAATGATGGATGCAAAGAGACCAGGTAAGAGGCTGATGCGAGAATGGAGGAAGGGATTGCAGCAACATGAACAAGCTGACACTTGAAGAGATGGAATAAATGAATCTCAGGCAGTGGGTGTGTACTTCACTAATCATATCTACCTCTGCCTGCACAAGAGATTAACCAGGCTTTGGGAATATATTGAGACCACTTGCTACTCAAAACAAGAGAAACGGGTGAGAAACCCATGCTAAGAATGAGAGGAGAGACTGCAGAATTGTAGTTGGATCAAACAATTGAAATTCTGACAGGATGATTGGCGTCACCACTTGGGGATTGATGGAAGCTACGTTGAGGGTCACCATGTTCTGTCAAAAAAACCCCATTGTTCTGGCCAGAAAGAGATCGGTCTTTATAGAGAATTGCTAGATACTGGTACAAAAACCAGTGTATAGTATTGTAATGAGCTTCTAGGATTCACGTGTGGAGCTCTTAACTGTACATCACCATAAAGGGGACAGGTGTCCCACATGTGTATTGGAGCAATTTCTTCAATCTGTCCTCTGGCAAGGTGTGGCAGAGTACAGCTTTAAAAATTAGAAACTCCTCAAGTCAGATTATGAACAATTCACAGCAAACTGTGGCTAAACACACTTCTAGTCGTTGAAATATATGTGATTCCTGAATCTCATTTGAGAAGAGAAAGAATGGTAACGACACAGCCGTCCTTTGGGATCAAGACCAAAGAAGGGTTCTTAAGTGGAGGAGGCAAGGGAGCCTTGGTTACTGAGAAGTAATACGGGAATGGTCACCATCGCATAAAGTTGAAGCCTCCTCAGGGAATCCTCTAAGGGGCAGTTCACAATGTGGTTTTAGACAAGACTGGGATGTCTTTTTTTGTTTTTTGTGTCAGATTTGGTCCCCAGTGGAATTCGCGTGCAAATCTGTGCATTAATCTCTTGGTGCCTTAGAGACCTCAAGATGCATATGTAATTCACTGGCAAATGCAGTACTCGGGATCAGTGACGCCCACATGATTATTTCACTTGTGGCAAAAGTTGCTCACATAAGGGAAAGAACCCAGTGGACACCCATTTCTCTTCTGCCATTTTAGACACAAATTGTGGTGAGTGCTGGAGATATTAAGTCTGAAACTGTTGGACTTGTCCCCAGTAACATTTCTAACTCCTTGACTTTAAGAAGAAACTTTGATAAACTCTATGTAGCTAAGAGAAGCAATGCTATGCCTAAAGGCTTCTGAATCATCTCCCTAAATCTAGCAGGAGATAAGGAAGCTGGAGTCCCTAGAGGAAAGTTTGGGTGTCCTCTACAGCAATTTGCAGGGAGAAAGAGTGACAGTGATCAAATAAATAAAGTTCTTCATCCAGTCAATCACTCAGCTATTAAGTGCCTATAGTTCATGCAGTGAACTAGGCTATGGGATTAGAGCCATAGATATGAAAAACATGGTCCCTATCCTCCTGGCAGTTACCCTCAAATGAGACATATGAAAAACTGATAGAAGACAGAAAATGAACAAGTATGGGAAATTGCGCATGTATATAAAAATATATACTATATGTCGACTCAATGGACATGAGTTTGAGCAAACTCCAGGAGACTGCTCAAGGACAGGGAAGCCTGGTGTGCTGCAGTTCATGGGGTTGCAAAGAGTTGGACATGACTGAGCCACTGAACAACAACATGTATTACACTATGTAATATATATAAATATTTGCCAAATTATTACCCAGGGTTATGACTGATATTAATAAAATAAAACTGACCTAACTTGAAGAGGTTTCAATAATGTGATAAGGGAAAGCTTCTTACCAGAGTGATGGTTGAGTTAAAGCCTGAATCAAAAATGTTATTTGAAACTAGGAGGAAGAGTCTAGAAACATAAGACAAAGGTAAGAGCTAAGATATATGAGATGAAGTGAGAGGTGGGAAGTGTTCTGCAATGAGGTTGGAGGGTTAGAAAGCAGAAACTGAGTAATAAGGCTTTATGGGCCACAGAAATTTGAGGTTTGCCCCAAATATGATGGATGTCATTGGAGACTTTCAGAGAGAAGAAATTCATGATGTAAATGTTTTGTTTTTTTTTTTAAAGAAAAAAACTTCTGGCTTCTGTTTTAAAAGTTCACTGTCAACTGTTAGTAATTGTGAGTCCAGTTTGTGGTTTGTTATGGGAGACCATTTGAGCAGGGATTATATTTGGATCTAGGGTGATAGAAGTGGGTAGATCTGCCACATGTTTTGAGTTAGAAGTGAAAGGTTTTGATGATAGACTCAGTGAAAGGTTTAAGGGAAAAGATGAACCAACTCTTCCCCTTAAGAAGGTAGACAAATGAATGCACATTGTTGATACAGGGAAGAATGGGAGAATAAAATAATTTGGATGTTGGGAATCAATAGTGATTTTTTTGGCCTGTCAATTGGAGATAACATCTAAGTTTGTAGTGGGTTTAAGAGTGTGTAGTAAGTCTCAAGGACTTCCCCGGTAGCTCAGCTGATAAAGAATCTGCCTGCAATGCAGGAGATCCCGGTTCAATTCTTGGGTTGGAGAGATCCCCTGGGGAAGGGATAGGCTACCCACTCCAATATTCTTGGGCTTCCCTGGTGGCACAGGTGGTAAAGAATCCGCCTGCATTGCGGGAGACCTGGGTTCAATCCCTGGGTTGGGAAGATCCCTTGGAGGAGGGCATGGCAACCCACTCCAGTATTCTTGCCTGGAGAATCCCTATGGATAGAGGAGCCTGGCAGGCTATAGTTCATGGGGTCACAAAGAGTGGAACACAACTAAGTGACTAAGCACAGCACAGCACAGTGACTGTCAGATGCTGTGGATACTTAGCAAGTACGGTAATTTGGTGGTCATTAGCATACAAATGTTATATAATGTTACGCAAGGTCATAGGTGTAGAGGAGATCATTAGGAATAAAAGTATTCATTTGAAGTTCAATTGGAAGGAACTAAGACCAGAAGGCCTTGTGTAATGAATGGACTGGAGTAGGTGAGGGGAAGACGGGAAGAAGTTCCAAGGTGAAGGAAGGAAAAAGTCCTTTTAAGAAAAGTGTGTACAGAGAAGCAGGAAATTTGTGGGCAGCTGCCCCGTGGGATTCAGTTTTGGGAGGAAAGATGGATTAAGATGATTTTTGCATGTGTGTGTAGTGTACTGTCTAACCTTTTCCCTAGTGCTCCCAAGAGATTTTCAGAGAACGTATTCATGATTTTTCAGAGATTTTTGTATGAACTCATATTCATTGTCCTTTAGAATGTTTGACAAAGCGAAGACTTGTCTCCAGGTAACTAAGGTATATTTCAGTTGCTCATATATTATTTCATTTAATTCATTCAAAAGCCAATTCTATTATTTTTCCCATTTTACATTTCAAATGTAAGATTAAATAGTCTGTTGGACTTCAGAATGCTTCCCACTGCGTTCTCAGGAGCAGAGATAGTCCAAGCTACTGTCTTTTTAGGTGGCTGCTCCAGGTTTCTGGAATGTGATCCTGGACTCTTTTTCCAGTGGTATTCTGGGTTAAATGGCCTATCTGTCCAGCAACTATTTTCAGGGCCCCAAATAGATTTTCTACCTTTAGAATTGATTCTCATTTCACATACCTTTCCCTTACAAGCACCATCCATGACTTTATCTGTCATCAATTTAGACAATTTATAAAGGTAAGCTTAATATGTACTCTGTTTATTATAAACAAAATTTTAATAACCTTTGCTACAATCCAGGTTCATAAGTAATATTATATAGCAACTTGCACCAGAAATGGAAACAATGAAATGTGTTTAAATAGATATATTTCACGTCCAAGGAATTGAGGCTTTCCCCATGAACTTCTCTCTGATACCCAAAGGTCACGTACATTGTTTAAAGTGTTAAAACGTTAGTCTCTCAGTCGTGTCCAACTCTTCGCCACCCCATGCACTGTAGCCCGCCAGGCTCCTCTGTCCATGGGATTCTCCAGGAAGAATACCGGAGTGGGTAGCCACTTGGACATTGTCCAAGGTCACAGCTTAAAAATGGCAGCATCGGGAATAAAGTTCAATCAGGTTGACTCCAGAGTACTTGCTTTCCAAATTCCTAGCATAGTAAGTACTCAATACGTGCTAGTCCCTTTCTAGTATTGCTGCTGTTGTTGTTTAGTCGCTCAGTCATGTATGACTCTTTTGCAACTGTATGGACTGTAGCCCGCCAGTCTCCTGTGTCCATGGGATTTCCCAGGTAAGAGTACTGGAGGGAGTTGCCATTTCCTTCTCCAGGGGATCTTCCCAACTCAGAGATGGAAGCTGCATCTCCTGCATTGGCAGATGAGTCTACCACTGAGCTGTGCGGGAAGTCTTTTTCTAGTATAGATGAGCAAAGTATTTGTGAATAAAAGAAATATATATTCAGAGCCTGATTTGTAGTTGTGTATTTGTAATTTACAATGTTCTGTATTAAAGTTTATGAATATTGCTAGCTTTATCACCTGCTTTTTGAAATAAATATAGTCTTTTTTTTAGAATTATGCTATCAGTAAGTGAAAACATAGCTACACAATACTAGAGAAGATTTTGGACTGCTAAATCACATTGCATTATTTTAAACACATGTTACTTTTATGCAAACCTTGCTTCCAGGAGAAGCAAAATAATCACTAAGACCTTTACTATCACCTGGTCCAGTACTTCTCCCATACACACTTCTTATCAAATAATGATGATGAAAATGACTTGCCTACAGTCACATTGTTAATGAAAAAAATTAGAACCGCAGCTCAAATGTTCTGATTTTAATTTTTGTGCTCTTTCTAACACTTTTCAATCGTTGTTGTTATCCACGTTTACCTTCTCTTTAGGATCTGGGATATTTGAAAGAGAATTTCTCTACCCTCCCACCCCATGAGGTATAAGTTACTTTCTATGCTTTAGAAAACCCTTTCTTTCAAGAATATATGCAAATTAGGTGTCAAAGTTTCTACCTTAGAGGTTAACTGGTTATACAGATATACTAAACAGAAAGGAAAAATGGACAAAATAGTTCCCACTAGCAATACAGGATTTTTTTTATATTGTTGTTTAATTAATGACAACTTAAATCTGGCATTGTGCGAAGCAGGGGAGTCCCAGTGTACATTCAGGGGGTGGTGAGGAATCACATAAAAATTTTCCCTAATTCCTTGCTCATGTGTTTTCTGCAGACCACAAGATAATGCTCATTGGAATGTTTGCTTTTGCCTTTTCATATTGAATAGTAAATATTCTGTATTTCCATACACTGTTATGATGACTATGACAGATTCCTGAACAATTTTTATTACCAATTCCTTTCAACCTCAGATGAACTGAGGAAATTATTTTATCATAGGCTAAGACATTTCTTCAATATGAAGGTAAATAGGAATTACTTTGACACAGTAGAATGTAATAAAGCAATTTGTGATCAATTTGAATGAGATGAGTGAAAAATAAAACATACTCTTTGGCCCTGGGACTGTCTGCCTCTTGCTTTGATATCTTTTCGAACACCGCAGAAGCAAGTTGGGTCACTTCTCCTCCTCCCAGGCTGCTCACTCACCATCTGTCAATGTTGTAAAAATACAAAGAACACTGTATAATTATTTTCCTTATGAAAAACATGAATGCAAAGTTTCTTAGAACTAAAACTTCCTTAGAGCAGCACAATCAGCTGCAAAATCTGCTTCTAAAAAATCTATGTAATACTCCATTGCTATCTTAGCACTTATTTATCCTAATAGCAGCTAATCAAGAAAAAAAAGCATATATCCACATAGTAAAATACTATGCAGGTGTTCAAAAAAAATGCAGGATGTTCAAAATATTTTATAAAGTGAGAAAAATGAGTCATAAAAGAAATGTTATGCCATTTAGTAAATATTTAGGACTCTATACTATTTCAGTAAACACACACATATACACATGAAAACAATACATCATTTTAGCAATAGGAACGAGTTTACTTCACAGCAGTGGGACAAAGAAACATCCTGTGTCTTTATTTTCCTGTCCCTCCAGGGTGGTAGAAAATTCAATCTCAGTAATATTTACAGTGTCCCTCTTCTTTCCTAAGTTTACACAAAAGTTCTGAGAGCTTAAAAATCATAAAATTTTGGGAACAAACTCTGTGCTTGCACCTATCATGGCCACCAATGCGATGAGACTTTCCCAAGCCCGGGTAGTATTTGGAGAGTAGGGTGGCTTTGTTGCTCAAAGAATCCACTCCTTCCAAGTCCACTCAGTCACCAGGAAAGCTGTTAGACTTCCAAGAAGAGAGTCCTCACAGCCACTTTCCATTCCCTCCCTGAATCTCTCCACCATGGTTTCTGCCATCTTGGAAGGCGCTGTGCGGGACCAGGGACAGGACTCTGCTGACTACTGATCTATCACTTTTCTCTTCTTCAGCTTCATGGAATCCAACAGTTCTCTTTAGGGCCCTACCGCTTCCTTCAAGTTCAATTCCACAGAACCCTTCCTCTCCTCCCTACCCTATAACACAGCTTTATTATCTCTTAGTAGACAATTAAAACTGTGTACTCAAGAATTAATTCTCTTTAAATAAAGGCAACACAGACAGACATGCACAAGATTATTCACTGAAGAAATATGCATAACAACAAAATATTGGAAATGGCCTAAACATCTAAAGGAAGGCTAATTAAACTGTGTAAAACTCTATACATGGAATAATACAGCAATGCAAAAGAATGAGATAATCTCTATGAAGTGATAAGAAGTGATTTCAAGGATGTACTATTAAATGACAAAAGAAAGATGCATATGAGTACACATAGAAAGAAGAAAGAAATAGGAGTATATATGGCAAGCGGATAAATGCTATTCATACTAACTTTTACAAAAAACCTAAAACTAGATAATCTAAACTATACAATAATAATTATTACATATGGGAGTAAAGAAAGTAGTAGAAGAGCTAGAAATAGTGATGAGATATCTCTGATTATATTTTAATATATATAGTTTTAACATTTGAGCTCTAAAATATTTTTAATTAAAATAATTAAATCAAAAAGGATGTACAAAGCTAACCCTAAAGTTAAATACAAGCAGAAACAAATAAACCTAATTTTTAATCAAATTGATATCATAAACACATAGGAAACATTAAATTAAGTTACTTGTAAACACAGCACCTTCACTGCATATTCTTGGTGAGATAGTACAAAGAAAGAATTGCAAAGAAATTGTAAACTTTACATAGTGGGTTTGCTACTTATTAGGCCATAATCTAAATGCTTTATATTACAGAAGAACCCATACATAAGTAAAATGGTATATTTGGAATCAGGGTTCTCACTATGGGGGAAAAGTGATATAAATATGGAAAGAGGAGAAGATAAAGAATTCCAGTGATGAATGTAAATGGAAAGAAGCCCTATGTACTCACCATGTTTTTAACGATCTACATTCCAAACTGTCCACTGAAATAAGCTAGATGAAATGGCAACCCAATAGCAATGAGCAAAACTAGTGAAAGGATTTGGTTTCAAAATACTATCTTTCTAGTAAGCCAGAAAGAAAAACACCAATACAGTGTACTAACACATATATATGGTATTTAGTTAATCAGTAAAGACAACCCTGTATGCGAGACATCAAAAGAGACGCAGATAAATAGAACAGTATTATGGACTCTATGGGAGAGGGTGAGGGTGGGATGATGTGGGAGAATGACACTGAAGCATGTAAATTATCATATGTGAAATGAATTGCCAGTTCAAGTTTGATGCATGATACAGGGTGCTCGGGGCTGGTGCACCGGGATGACCCAGAGGGATGGGATGGGGAGGGAGGTGGGAGGGGGGTTCTGGAAGGGGAACACAGGTACACCCGTGGCGGATTCATGTCAGTGTATGGCAAAACCAATACAATATTGTAAAGTTAAAAAATAGATAAATAAACTAATTAAAAAAAATACTATCTTTCTCTAAAAGAAAACAAAGCTCCTTGGAGAGGTTGTTGATTCCAAGTACAGTCAGGGAATATACAAAGTCTGGAAAATCCTGCATTGAAGCTCTCAAAAGATGACGGAGACCTGTCCAAAGATGCAAAAGCCAGCTTGATGGGCTCCCACTGATCAAAGTGAAAGTGAAAGTTCACTCAGTCGTGTCCGACTCTTTGCGACCCCATGGACTATACAGTCCATAGAATTCTCCAGGCCAGAATACTGGAGTGGGTAGCCTTTCCCTTCTCCAGCGGATCTTCGCAACCCAGGGATCGAACCCAGGTCTCCCACATTGCAGGTGGATTCTTTACCAGCTGAGCCACAAAGGAAGTCCCCCACTGGTCAAACCACTTACAATTTGAGCATCAGAAAGAGTAAAGATATGACAGGGTATAACATATTGAATTTAAAAAATCCAGGAGACCATAATAACATTCCACAAAAAGTGGAGATATGGAAGGTAAAGCTTCCATTTAAATAACAATAACAACTAATACATGTGAAAGAAATGAAAAAATTAGAAAATACCATTCTTTTACTCAAATACCAAGTTGGGACATTATTGAAGGACAGTTTATTCACTTAATTTCAAAATATTATACCACAGAGGACTTCTTGGTTTCAAAGAGAGCTGGGAGGAAGGCCTTTACCAAATATTCCAACTTAACATCACCAAAAAATGAGACAAACACATAAACTTCCTGGTGGGATGCAATAAAAAGTCCAAGACAACACCCAGGTAACACTCCTGCCAGAATGTTTAACTTGAATACAGTAATGAGGAAATTACTGGACTAATGCAGCTTTGAAGCTACGTACCAAGTAACCTACATTCATAAAAAATGTTGACAAATAAATATCAAGTGTGAACTTAATTGCATTCTACTTCAAGGCGGGTGGAGTGGCACGGACTGTTCTTGTTCTAAGGGTGTATGTTGTTGACTGAAGCTCGGTGGCTCAGTCTTGTCTGACTCTTTGTGACCCTATGGACTGCAGCCCACCAGGCTCCTCTGGCCATGGGATTTTCCAGACTAGAATATTGGAGTGGGCTGCTATTTCCTTCTCCAGGGGATCTTCCCGACCCAGGAATTGAATCCATGTCTTCTGCATCTTCTGCATTGGCAGGCAGATTCTTTACCATTGTGCCACCTGGAAAGGACCAAGGGTGAACGTGTTGAAGTACAAAAGGTCAAAGGTCATAATGTCTGCATGCCTACAACTTTCAAACATTTTGGTAAAGTAAATGTAAGAGAAAGAACGTAAATGTGGGAAAATGTTAATAATTAATGATTTCAAATGAATGTTATATGAGTATTAATTATACTTTTCTGTAGGCTTGAAATTTTTGAAAATAAAATGTTTGAAAAAAATTATAAAGAGAAGGTAAAAGTAAGATTAAAACAATCAAGGATAAAATTCAAATTTTGAAAATGAAAGATAGGAAGAATCAGTTGTTTTGGGGGCAGTGGCAAAGATGGGTCAGATGGAGACAAGTACTTCTCGTACTAATTACCCTAGGGCTTCCCTGAAAGCTCAGTTGGTAAAGAATCCGCCTTCAATGCAGGAGACCCCAGTTTGACTCCTGGGTCGGGAAGGTCCGCTGGAGAAGGGATAGGCTACCCACTCCAGTATTCCGGCCTGGAGAATTCCACGGACTGTATAGTCCATGGGGTCACAAAGAGTGAGACGCAACTGAGTGACTTTCACTTTACAGCTGAATATTATGTATAGCTCATTTCTCTGAAATTAATATGGTACATTAAAAATATAAGGGCAAAAACTTCCTGAAGCACATAAAACAAAGTACAAATAAATAGTGAATAATAAAGAGAGATTCTGTGTATGGGGTCTGGGAAAACATGGGTTTCTTCCACCAGCTAAATCACAGCTTGGCCAATTACAGCCCTTAAATCAAATCTGACTCCTGATCTAAATCAAATATATATTTGAAGTTTTAAAAAATCAAATATATTTTAGTGTTTCAGTCAGAAAAATAAAAAATAGAAATGATTAAATTGCTCAAAGCTTAGCTTTTTCAAACCTTATTTCATCAAATGAAGGCTATATAGGTTGGTTTTCTAGACAGAGGAAAGGCATAGACAAAACGAACACATAAAGAAAAATTGGCATATTCGTTTAAAATAGCACATTAGCCCAAAGGTGTTAAGGAGGGTAAGTTAATTGTCTGTAAGCAATGAGGAAGATTTTGAGTTTTGATTACTTAGATTATAATCTTAGGTAGCTACATAAGTAAAAGTGACATTCTCTGAAAAAAAAAATAAAATAAAATAGCACATTAGGATAGACAAGCAAAGCGTTTAAAAAGACATATTTTCACTAGCCCGTGCTTATAAAAAGTATGAGCTTACTTTTCCAGGAATCATGAAACCCATTTGCTGACTCATCTGCTAATTCCACTGGCGCCTCCAGAGAAATGTGTCAAGTATTTTGAAGTTTTCTAAATTCGGGTTCAGAAAGGTTAAGTAGCTTGCCAAGCAGTGCAGCGCAGCACAGCAAATTACTGGAAAGGAAAAAAAGAAGGAAAAAGAATCTCTGTACTTGGATCTTGATTGAACTTAGAAGAAAGTCAAGAATCTTCTCTGAGACCTTTACATAAACTAGAACATTTTCTACTTTAAAAGGAAAGGGAAGAACGCTGGCTACCACTTGAAAACTCTGTTACTAACTGGATTTGCAGAATTAGATCTATTTATTTTAAGAGGGTAACGCAAAATGACTAGTAACCTTGGGTTTAAAAAGGTTGTAAGACTCAAATCAAAAAAAGAAAAAGAAAAATCAAAGCTTTTCTGTTCTTATAATGCCATATATATATATATATTTTGTTTTGAGAAGAGGCAGCCTACAGATTCTCTCCTGTCACTGTTAGCAATTTATGCCTTAAAGAAACAAAGACCTCAAAGACAAAGTGAGTAGACTTGGGTCTAGCCCCCTACTCCTCTTGTGTTACTGAAACGGAAGCATTGGCAGTGCCCACTGCCTCACCGCCTTCCTCCACATGCATGTTTCCCGTCCCCGGCAGGCATGAGAAAGAGGAAAAGCTAAGCACTTTGTTTGCTTGTTTGTTTAAACCTGGTCTCATCTGATCTTATAGGAAGATCTGCAATACAAACTGGACCCCACCCACAGTTTGTCCCACCCAGACCCAAGGTAACTGGCCTGTTGTACCCTTACGTCAGTCCACCTAGCTGTGGGCTGCCTCTGGCAAGATGCTGTGTTCTTCCAGGAGTTCTAAGCAGGATGCCTTCTACAGAGTGAGGTTTTGTTGTTGTTGTTCAGTCGCTCAGTCATGTATGACTCTTTGTGACCCCATGGACTGCAGCACGCCAGTCTTCCTTGTCCTTCACTATCTCCTGGAGTTTACTCAAACTCTTGTCCATTGAATCGATGATGCCCTCCAACCATCTCATCCTCTGTCATCCCCTTCTCCTCTTGCCTTCAGTCTTGCCCAGCATCAGGGTCTTTTCCAGTGAGTCAGTTCTTCCTTTCAGGTGGCCAAAGTATTGAGCTTCAGCTTTAGCATCAGTCTTTCCAATGAATATTCAGGTCGATTTCCTTTAGGATTGACTGGTTTGATCTCCTTGCTGTCCAAGGGACTCTCAAGAGTCTTCTCCAGCACCACAGTTCAAAAGCATCAGTTTTTCAGGGCTCAGCCTTCCTTATGGTCCAACTCTCACATCCACACATGACTACCGGAAAAACCATAACTTTGACTATACAGGCCTTTGTCAGCAAAGATATGTCTCTGTTTCTAATGTTGTTTTTTGTCATCGTTTATTGTCCAAGGAGCAAGTGTCTTTTAATTTCATGGCTATGGTCACCATCTGCAATGATTTTGGAGCACAAGATGATAAAGTCTGTCACTGTTTCCATTGTTTCCCCATCTATTTACCATTAAGTGATGGGACTGGGTGCCATGATCTTAGTTTCTTGAATGTTGAGTTTTAAACCAGCTTTTTCACTCTCCTCTTTCACTTTTATCAAGAGGCTCTTTAGTTCCTCTTCTCTTTCTGCCATTATTGTGGTGTCATCTGCATATCTGAGGTTATTGATATTTCTCCCGGCAATCTTGATTCCAGCTTGAGCTTCATCCAGCCCAGCATTTCTCATGATGTACTCTGCTTAAATTAAATAAGCAGGGTGACAATACACAGCCTTGATGTACTCCTTTCCCAATATTGAACCAGTTTTTTGTTCCATGTCCAGTTCTAACAGCTGCTTCTTGACCTGCATACAGGTTCCTCAGGAAGCAGGAAAGGTGGTCTGGTATTCCCATTTCTTTAAAGAGTTTTCCAGAGTTTGTTACAATCCACACAGTCAGAGTCATTAGCATAGTCAATGAAACAGTGGTAGATGTTTTTCTGGAATTCGCTTGCTTTTTCTATGATCCAATGGATGTTGGCAGTTTGATCTCTGGTTCTTCTTCCTTTTCCAGATCCAATTTGCACATCTGGAAATTTTCGATTCACATACTGTTGAAGCCTTGCTTGAAGGATTTTGAGCATTACCTTGCTTCAGTTCAGTTCAGTTCAATCTCTCAGTCACCGCCATGGACTGCAGCACGCCAGACTTCCCTGTCCATCACCAACTCTCGGAACCTACTCAAACTCATGTCCATCACGTTGGTGATGCCATCCAACCACCTCATCCTCTGTCATCCCCTTCTCCTCCTGCCTTCAATCTTTCCCAGTATCAGGGTCTTTTCCAATGAGTTGATTCTTCACATCAGGTGGCCAAAGTATTGGAGTTTCAGCTTCAGCATCAGTCCTTCCAATAAATATTCAGGACTGATTTCCTTTAGGATTACCTTGGTAGCATGTGAAATGAGGTGGTTCCCATCAGCTAATGGCAAGCCTCTAAGAAAAGACAGGAGTACGCTGTTAGCAGCAACTGAATCACAGAAGCACTGTGCTAGTGAAGCAGATCTGGTCAGGGCCCCAATAGTATCTATGCCAATAGCCAAAGAGCCAAAAATCAGCATAGATACTATGAATTCTGGAGAAGGAAATGGCAACCAACTCCAGTACTCTTGCCTGGAGAATCCCATGGATGGAGGAGCCTGGTAGGCTACAGTCCATGGGGTCACAAAGAGTTGGACATGACTGAGAGACTTAACTTCACTTTCAATGCTCATGAATTACAAAAAATGAAAATCAAAGCCCAATGAGACACCACATGTTCCATATGAGTTTGAGAAGAATATCTGTTCTGCAGCTGTTAGATATGGGCTTCTATAAAAGTCAGTTAGGTCCAGTTGGTAGTCATTCACATCTATCTTTTCTGCTTTGCTGGCTACTTGTTCTATCAATTACTGAGGAAGGATTGTTAATATCTCCAATTATGATGGAGAACTTTTTCTATCTGGCTTTTTATTTCTGTCATTTTGCCTTCGTGGACTTTGAAGTTCTGTTACGAGGTGCATACACATTTAGGAAGGTAACGGGTTCTTAGTAAGTTGAACCATTTATCATCATCATTTGTTATTGTGCTATGTTTTTCTTCATCTCTCTAGCAATATTCCTTATTTTGAAGTTTACTTTGTTATATTAATTGATTATTTGTTTCCACATTCTCTATTAAAAGACAAGGAAGGAAAGAAAGAATGAAAGAAGGAGAGGAAGAGAAGGAGGGAGGGAGGAAGGAGAGAAAGAAAGCCCAACCGGAAGAGCAATCCCTTGGCTTTTCTCCGTGATGAACAACAGCGACAATCAGGTTTCCTAGGGAGGATTGTCTGCTCTCCTACTGACCCTTCGCGATTCATTGCTCTCAATGTTTTACTTGTGGAAACTCTCAGAGGGATTGAACAATAACCAATAAGTCCACTTTCCAGAAACCTTGATTCATGTGCTCACTGAGAATTTGAGTCTATTCTTAGTTCTTTTTATATATACAGTATCCTTGACTTCATTTATGCCTTGTGGCTTAGGCTTGTCCTGATATGTCTTCATCTGGATACACAATCTCAAAATTCAGTATCCAAAATGAAACAGTCACAGGATTAGCATTTCTTTCTTTTAGGTCACGGAGGGAGGATGTGAGGATGGAAGGCCACATCTCAGCTACATCCTGTACAATGTAACACATGTATGTCTTGAAAAGTTATTTCCATTTTATTTTTGAACGTTTTTTAAAAAGTTTGATAATATCCAAATCTGTTATACTGGCTGGGCATCCATCCAGGTTTCCTAATGATGACATGGCATGTGTCCTTTTTTTAGTAATTTGTAGTTGATATAAAACTACATGATAGAGGGATTTTTAAAAGCAAACTTATATGGTAAAATAATTCTGAGGTGTGGTGTTTTTTTTTGTAATGTTTCTTTGGCAACATCTTCATGCTATTTTTACTCTGACAATTTAGTATGATGGACTCAAATTTGCACAAAATCAAACCCTGAACCAGAACCTGGGTTTATCCAGGTTCCTCCAAAACTATACTAGACACATTTCTCATTAGGCATCTGTTTATTCCAAAACATACACATACACAGGGGATAGAATTAGATAACACTTTTTTGGCTTCCTAAATGGGTTAGACTCAGTAAATATGGTCCTCGCTTTTCAACTGATTCCGCCATCTGTCAGCAAACTTATTGCTTTTAGCAGGGGTTTTTCTTGTGATAATTTACAAGTTGTTTTTCTTCCTTTGTTCTTTTCAGGAAGATACGTGTCTTTAAAATTTAAAAGGGAAATAACCATAAAGTAAATTCATCCACAGGATCGAAACAGCAGAGACCAAATGACTGTTGGAGAGTTAAAAGGCACATGAAATTTAACCACAGAAATTGTTTTTTTCTTCTGGGGAGGGAAGGAGAGTGAGTGTCAACATTTTGCAGGTGACTCCTTCATCCCAATTCCAGCTGGGAAGCATCTGTACAAGAGAAGCAGTCCACAGTGAAAGGAACTCATTTCTCAGGAAAAGATGTAAAACAGGGAACCCCAGGGTCAGGGAAGTTTCCAACAAAGCCATCTAGTTCTGTGTTCTGCCCTCTGCCATGATCATAGCTGCTAACTTTTAAATAGAGCTTGCTCCATAGCTTATACTTCTAGGGTTTATTGTAGTTCGTGTCTGCCCCTGCCTCCCTGAATACCCTTGGGAAGTTACCTAACCTCTCTACGCCTAAGAATTTCTGAGGAAATTCTATGCAGGAGCAAAAGAAGCATGACAAGGGAAAAAGAGGGGAAAAAAAAGCCATAAAGGATATTTGACATCACGGTCTTAACTAAACTGTTATTTGCAAGTGGAAATCAATAGAGGCTAAATATTTAAGCATAATGACTGCCTAAAAGTGATGAGAGGGATTGGACGCAGTAGCTATCCATTTTATTGAAGCTGTTGATGGAAATGAGACAGGAGATACTGGAGAAATAACACGTGGGGCAGAGTTATTATGGAGTGAAATCAGAGAGGATTAAGAAAGAAGATCCATGAGTCAAATTTCAGCATAGACCATGAACAGAAGGTCAAATCGAACAAACAGCCGAGGAACCAATAATAAATCTAAATGGTTATGGGCAAAGTGTGGAGGCGGGTGGAGGGGGAAGGGAGAGAAAAAAAAGAGGCCAAAAGGCAGAAGCAAAAATACAATGAGGGAGGAGGAGGAATAGTGGTTAATCAAGTACAGACTTTAAGGAGTCTTATGTCTTTTCATTCCGTCAATAAGGAAATGGGGCTCAGTGGCCAACAAAATCTTGAATACTTAACTGTTGACTTAGAACAGAGCACAAACATAGAGTGTTAGTCACTCAGTCGTGTCCGACTCTTTGTGACCCCATGGACTGTAGCCCACCAGGTTTCTCTGTCCATGGGGATTCTCCACACAAGAATACTGGAGTGGGTTGCCATTTCCTTCTCCAGGGAATCTTCCCAACCCAGGGATCAAACTCAGGTCTCCTGCACTGCAGGCAGATTCTTTACCATCTGAGCCACCAGGGAAGCCCAATATAGTCATGGGTGAGATTAAAATTATCCAGAAAGTAAAATAACCATGTCTGGACAAGATGACGGAGAAGGCAATGGCACCCCACTCCAGTGTTCTTGCCTGGAGAATCCCAGGGACGGCGGAGCCTGGTAGGCTGCAGTCCATGGGGTCGTTAAGAGTCGGACACGACTGAAGTGACTTAGCAGCAGCAGCAGGACAAGGTGAGAAAGATCTGGAGGAAGGATCTCTGCCCGCCCGTGCTGACCCACCATCGCTCTCCCCTGCTCCCGGCTGCCTCTTCCAGGCCCTTCCGGGCTCTCCCTAGGGCTTTTGTTTCCATGGGATTCTATGAAGAAAAGAGATGTTGTGGTTAAGTGCTTGCAGCTCACTTGTTCACTGATATCAGAAGCCATGGAAAGAGAGGCCAGAGGAGAGAGGAAGGCATACAATGACACAAACAGGGACAAATGCAAATTTTAGCAAGCAAATTTTATTTCACTATTTATAAAAATTGTACATAAAATTTGCATTATATGTTTTATGCTTGATCTGAAATATTTATATATTTTTAGATGCAGTTTAATATGCAAGAATAATAAGCTAATATGTTATTGAGCAGTTACTATATCCTTAGTGTTGATTAAATATTCCACACATTATCTCATTTAATCATCACATGAACCCTAGGAGGTGGACACCACTATTATCTCCCTATTATAGATGAGGAACAAGAAGTTTAAAGATGAAACATTAAAGAAGACTGAGTCCAGAATGCAAGTATTCTGTCTTTTAAAGGAGACAGTGTAGTACCTTCATTCTTATAAAGAAGCTATTGGCCACCAAGAGCCTGGGTACTCAGGGAAAATGATGACCAGTGGTCACCTTAGGCAGGATTTTCCTTTGATGCTCCATCCAGTCCCCCTTCTTCCCTCAGCAGAGTTCTCACCAGTTCCCAGACTTCTCCCACTCCTTGTAAGCAGGGACAGATCTGATATGATCACAGATGATCAGAAAAAATAGTTGATTGCCCAGAGACAATCTGACCAAGTGAAAATTTAAACAGCCTGATTCCCAGATAAGTCTCCTTTCTATCAGATGGCATACAGCTAAATACTGTAAGCCAGGTTCACCCCAGCCCAATCCAACTATGCAAGTCTATGGACATTTCCTAAGTGCCTAATATCTACTGATCTATCTGCTCATCCAAATTAAGTCCTCAAGGATTGCTGCCTCTCAAACCAAGGAGAAATGCTGATAATTATTGCAATACTGGGTGATGAGTTTGATTAAGAGGTGGCCCAAGGGAACTGTATGTTCTAGAAACTTTAAAACAGGCAGTTACTTTGTTAGGAAGTCACGAAAGCCTCCAAGCAGCATTTGAGAATAGATAGAGAACAGAGCATTTGAGGTGACATTCTAGGTAGAGAAAAAGTATGAGCAAGACATGGAAAGTTCCAGATGCGTTTGGGAAGGGAGAAAGTTTGAATCGTACTGCAGGATAGGGTGTATGTAGACAGATAATAGCAATGCTAGAAAAAATAAATTGAGATATATTTTTGGCCTATTTGCCAGGCTGAGAAATTTATGTTTTATTCTACCTGCTTGTATTTCCTGAAGTGTGAGGCCAAGATAACCAGTGGTTAAAAATATTACTTTAAGGAGAAGAGTATGTGAATTTGATGTTGTGTAACATTTAATCATATGGAGAGAACACTATTCCCATTCTAGAAATAATGTTAAGGAGAAAGTTTCCAAAAGGCACTAAGAGTTGAAACACTTCTTTCAAAAATGTTAACCCACTCTGTAAGAAAAAGAGAGAGGATTTCAGGATCAAAGTCTTCAGCAAAAAATTGTTGAGAATTTAAGAATTTGTTTTATTCAAATATTATTTATATAATATTTATCTTCTGATTATGACAGTTCATACTGGCTTTTCTGTTATAGTATTAGCATTGGTTCTTTTTGTTCGATAGATCTAAATTTTTCTTTGAAAGAAAGAAAGAAAGAAAGTGAAGTCGCTCAGTCGTGTCCGACTCTTTGCGACCCCATGGACTGTGGCCCACCAGGCTCCTCCGTCCATGGGATTTTCCAGGCAATAGTACTGGAGTGGGCTGCCATTTCCTTCTCCAGGGGATCTTCCCAACCCAGGGATCCAGCCCGGGTCTCCCACATTGTAGACAGATGCTTTACCGTCTGAGCCACCAGGGAAGTCCCTGGTGGGACTTTTTTTTTTTCAAAGTGAGAACATAAATAAAATTGTTGATTAAATCATAGTAGAGATAGAATATAAAAATGGGAAAAAAAAAGTGGTATGTGAATAGCCAAACCTTACAAAGAAAAAGACTTTAGTCCAACTGTGCCACCCCAAGAAAGCCCAGTTAGGAAGGAAATACAGAGTCAAAGAGGATTTGGTTATTCAAAGGGCCCTTCTGAGAGACTTCCACAGTCAATTTGAGTGGATCTCAGAATGAACAAGGATGAGGTTGGTACTGAGGAGATGGACATGACCTAGATAGCCATGGATCACATTTGGAAGGAAAATGTGGTGCTATGGAATGGGAAGTATTATGTATTATGTTTCTGGCTTGGCTAAATACTCAGTATGTAAATCTGGAATGGCATTTGCTTCTCAGAGACTCAATTTTATCTCGGTGGAATTTTTTTAAAAGGTAACCATCATCTACTACTAGTGGGTTTGTAGCAGAAGTAGATGTTTTTCTGGAATTTCCTTGTTTTCTCTATGATCCAATGGATGCTGGCAATTTGATCTCTGGTTCCTCTGCCTTTTCTAAATCCAGCTTGAACATCTGGAAGTTCTCAGTTCACATGCTATTGAAGTCTAGTTTGAAGGATTTGAAACATTACTTTGCAAGCATGTGAAATGAGCACAATTGTATAGTACTTTGAACATTCTTTGACATTGCCCTTCTTTGGGATTGGAATGAAAACTGAACTTTTCAAGTCTTATGGCCACTGGTAAGTTTTCCAAATATGCTGACATATTGAGTGCAGCACTTTAACAGCATTATCTTTTAGGATTTTAAATAGTTCAGCTGGAATTCAGTCACCTCCACTAACTTTGTTCACAGTAATGCTTCCTAAGGCTCACTTGACTTCACATTCCATATTGGATGATTTGATTGTTTGACTCTAAATACATAACCACACCATGATGCTTATCCCAGTCATTAAGACCTCTTTTGTATAGTTCTTCTGTGTATTCTTGCCACCTCTTCTTAATCTTTTCTGCTTCTGTTAGGTCCCTACAGTTTCAGTTCTTTATCATGACCATCCTTGCAAGAAATTTTCCTTTGATATCTCTAATTTTCCTGAAGAGATCTCTAGTTTTCCCATTCTATTGTTTTCCTCTGTTTCTTTGCATTGTTCATTTTAAAAGGTCTTCTTATCTCTCCCTGATACTCTCTGGAACTCTGCATTTTGGGGGTATATATTTCCCTTTCTCTTCTGCCTTTCTTTTCTCTTGTTTTCTCAGCTCTTTGTAAAATCTCCTCAGACAACCACTTTGCCTTCTTGCATTTCTTTTTCTTTGGGATGGTTTTGGTCACTGTCTGCTGTGCAATGTTATGAGCCTCCGTACAGAGTTCTTCAGGCACTCTGTCTACCAGATCTAATCCCTTGAATCTATTTGTCACTTCCACTGTATAATCATAAGGAATTTGATTTAGGTCATATCTGAATGGGCTAGTGGTTTTCCCTACTTTCTTCAATTTAAACTTAAAGTTTGCAATAAGGAGCTCATGATCTAAGCCACAGTCAGCTCCAGGTCTGACTTCCTTCTTTTGCATTTCAGTCCCCTATGGTGAAAATCACATGTTTTTTTTGTTTTGTTTTGTTTTGGTGTTAGTTTTAGAAGGTCTTGCAGATCTTCACAGAAGCAGTCAACTTCAGCTTCTTCAGCATTAGTGGTTGGGACATAGACTTGGATTACTGTGATGTTGAATCATTCGCCTTGAAAATGAAATGAGATCATTCTGTCATTTTTGAGATTGCACCCAAGTAGTGCATCTGAAACTCTTTTGTTGACTATGATGGCTACTCCATCTCTTCTAAGGGATTCTTGCCCACAGTAGTAGATATAATGGTCATCTGAGTTAAATTCACCCATTCCTGTCCATTTTAGGTCACTGATTTTTAAGGTGTTGATGCTCGCTCTTGCCATCTCCTGCTTGACCACATCCAATTTACCTTGACTCATGGACCTAACATTCCAAATTCCTATGCAATATTGTTCTTTATAGCTCCAGGCTTTACTTTTACCACCAGACACATCCACAGCTGGGTGGCCCAGCTGATTCATTCTTTCTGGATCTATTTTAATTGCCCTCTGCTCTTCCAATACTTTGGCCACCTCATGCGAAGAGTTGACTCATTGGAAAAGACCCTAATGCTGGGTAGGATTGGGGGCAGGAGGAGAAGGGGACGACAGAGGATGAGATGGTTGGATGGCATCACTGACTCGATGGACATGGGTTTGGGTAGACTCCAGGAGTTGGTGATGGACAGAGAGGCCTGGCGTGCTGCAATTCATGGGGTCGCAAAGAGTCGGACACGACTGAGCAACTGAACTGAATGGAACTGAACTTCCCCAGTAGCATATTGGACACCTTCTGACCTGGGGAGCTCATCTCCCAGTGTCATATCTTTTTGCCTTTTCATACTGTTCATGGCATTCTCACAGCAAGTATACTGGAGTGGTTTCCATTCCCTCCTCCAGTGGACCACATTTGTCAGAACTCTTCACTATGGCTTGTTCATCTTGGATGACCCTGCACAGCATGGCTCATAGCTTCGCTGAGTTACACAAGCCCCTTCACCACAACAAAGCTGTGATCCATCAAGGGGTCCTGGTTAGAGCTCTCAAATATATACACCATTTGGATTAATCCGACCACATTTTCCATCCAGTTCTTTGTCTAAATATGCCACTCATTCCTCTCAATGTGAAAATCAGAAAATGAGGATTAGGGAGGTTTGTTCTGATGCCAGTGTGTTTTGTTCCCTTAAAACTTAAGAAAGTAAAATAGTACATAATATGGTTTGTCCAAGATGAAGGAATAAGTTCCAGAAATATAAGCATGGATCATAACTTCAAAAATATTCTCTCAATACATGATGGGTTTTACAAAGAAAAGTGATTTATTTTTGGTTAGATACCCTATACTTATCAAGTACTAGAATATCTTTTTTTCAAAATATACATTTTTTTTTCTTATCTCCCTCCTAGGCACAGCTCAAGAATCACATCTTTCATGAAGCTTCTCCTGACCATTTTCCTTCTCTAAATTCCTGCAGCATTCAGAATCTTTGCCCCACCACTTCCCACTTGATAGATAGATATATATTACATTTTTGTATATGCTATGTCCTGGGAAACATGCAAAATTTTACATGTCCTCTAGAGAATAGACTAGTGGTTGCAAGAGAGAGGAGGCTGGGGGAGGTATGGAGAGGTAGGCTGGGGTTGGCAGATGTAAACTTTTACATGCAGAATAAACACCAAGGTTCTGCTGTATAATACCAAGAACAATATTCAGTGTCCTATGATAAACCATAATGGAAAATAATATTAAAAATGAATGTATATATGTATAACTGAATCACTTTGCTGTATGGCAGTAATTGACACAAAATTGTAAATCAATAGTAAATAATAACAAAATTTGAAAGTGAAAGTCACTCAGTTGTGTCCAACTCTTTGCAACCCCTTGGACTATACATGGAATTCTCCAGGCCAGAAAACTGGAGTGGGTAGCCTTTCCCTTCTCCAGGGGATCTTTCCAACCCAGGGATCGAACCCAGGTCTCCCACAGCCGCAAGGAAAGCCCGTAACAAAATTGACATGCCCTCTATGACAAAGGGTACCTAATAAATTATTTCGTGGACTATTCAAGATCCACTGCTGAAGTTGCAAATCAACAGAAAATTTTAAAGTCCACACTCAAGGCAAAACTTAAAGATTCTTTCTCGAACTCCAGTTTACACTCAGCTTGATAGTCATATTCTCAGCTTTGCTAATGTTTCCATATCGAAAGCCAGACTGCATCGAATTCTTTAAAGCTGAAGCAAGCTTATTCAGTCAGCTATAAATATAAATGTTTGCTGGAACACAAAGTAGGAGGAAGCCGAGGAGAAAAATAAAGGGAGAAGAGCTTTTGCAACCCTTTCGCTTCTCCCAGGCTCATTTCTCAGAACCAAATATTTAAATGGTGTTTTAACTATCGTTGAAGTTAGCCAGGTTTAACAAATCTAGAGATAGAAGAATACTAAACTAGGCCTAAGTTTAAAAAAAAAACAAAAAACAGAGATCAGCAAGGAATTCAAATTAAAACCAAAAGTCAAGAATCAGCACAAATGTTCTATTAACTACAGTTCTTTTCTTTAATGTTTATTGTGCCAATTATGACATTGCAAATATTGACCTCTTTATTTGTCTGTCACCTCTGTGAGCACCTTACAAACAAAGACTATGTATTTGCATATCAAGGGATCAGTCTTGAATGATTTTATTCAACACTAACATCTGTGCCGCACCATACATTTCCTGGAAAGTGATAATGGTTAACATTCATTTAGTGGTTCATCCTCTTCTACTTTTGAACTAAATCACTAACCTTTCAAAAATCTGATAAAAGAAGTGCTTTATAATTCCCATTTTACAGGTGAGGCAACTAAGGCACAGAAAGGTAAAGAGAATTGTCAAAGCAAAACCAGAATTTGACAACAGGCTCTCTTAGCGCAGCCAGCACACTGCTTACAACTACACTGCAATTCTGCTGTCAGAACAGTATGGGTGACTAGAGAATGTGGGTGGAAATAAGTCTGAAGTAAAACCTCTGCACTTCTGATAAGTGCCTCAGGTGATTCTGTGTACGTAGTGTGAGAACCTAACAACATAATTCTAGGTAGTTGTCATAGAAAGGGCTTCCCAGGTCACGCTTCCCTAGTGGCTCAGATGATAAAGAATCCGCTGGCAATTCAGGAGACCTGGGTTCCATCCCTGGCTTGGGAAGATCCCCTGGAGACAGTCATGGCAACCCACTCTAGTATTCTTGCCTGAAGAACACCATGGACAGAGGAGCCTTACAGTCC
This sequence comes from Okapia johnstoni, assembly GCA_024291935.2. Taxonomy (NCBI): domain Eukaryota; kingdom Metazoa; phylum Chordata; class Mammalia; order Artiodactyla; family Giraffidae; genus Okapia; species Okapia johnstoni. The sequence goes on from CM044309.1 coordinate 9,172,626, forward strand.
ATGGAGTCGCAAGGTGTTGGACACGACTGAGCAACTAAGCACAGCGCAGCACCCAGGTGGCGCCAGTGGTGATGAACTGTCTGCCAGTGCAGGAGACACAAGAGATGTGAGTTCGATCCCTGGGTTGGAAAGATCCCCTGGAAGAGGGCATGGCAACTCACTCCAGCATTTTTGCCTGGAGAATCCTCTGATCAGAGGAGCCTGGCAGGCTACGGTCCCCAGGGTCGCAGAGTTGGACACCACTGAAGTGACCCAGTACCATACACGCAGTCATAGAAATATTCTTAAGAACTGATGTTTATCATTGCAATTCAGCGAAGTTTCTGTACACATGATTTCATTCCATCCTGATAACAACCCTGCAAAGTAAGAGCTACTGTTTCTCATGTTTCTGAATAAGAAAAGCAGACCTCTGGAAGCCTACCTATGACCACACTGCCATAAACCACAGATTTTCCACTCCCAGACCCTGTGCTCTTTCATGACGTGGACCCCCTGACCCACCTTCCTAATTCTGCTTCTGTCCTTCTACAACTCATAGCCCAGACAACAAAAGACCTTTTTTAAGGCATAAATTTCATAATATAATTTCTAGTGGATTCTCACTACATTTGGGTAAAATCCAGTTTCCTTACCACAATCCAAGAGGCCTCTCATGATCTGGCCCCTACCTACAACCCTCACCTAATCTCCTACCAGCCTCCCTCCACTTGTACCCAGTCTATCCTCTTTCTTTTCTAAGATCTCTCACATCAAGCTTTTTCTCCAACTGAGCCTTGGTCCTTTTCTTATTTATTATTTATTTCATACCAGTATCTGAAATTAACCAACGGATTGGTTAATTGATCATGAAGATGATGAAGGAGCCCTTTTCTGCTTTGTCTACTAGTTAATATTTACAAAGTGCCGGGTAGAGGTCCAAACACTTTATACGTGTTGATCTATATAATTTTTATGGCCAAGAGCCTAGGACCGTGCCTGAGGATGCCAGTGAGTAAATGACAGCAGAATTTCACCCAGGGCCTGTGCTTTTCACTGCTTACCAGGACTATCGCTTAAAAGGAATATGTGATCCACCACCTCACCTTTTGAACTAAGCTCACCTCTCTTGTCATCAGACACCGCAACTGCCTGACCAAGCCACCTGTGACCCTGGTTAAACTCATGACAAGTTAAACTCGCACCTTTTTGGAGGCGTACACATCACCCCCTTTTCTAGTCCCATCTCCAAAGAAATACATTTAAATTCAGGCAATGAAACTAACTAGAAACTACAGAATGAGAATCCAGCATGACTAAGCACGCCCTTAAGATCAACGTAATATATGACAATGTAGAATTTAGAATGGCTCTTTATTTGGTGGTGATGCTAGTGTGGGAGGTGGAGGGGTGAGGAGGGGAGTAGACTCCACATGATCTCACTGGAGATACTTCCCAATGAGTGTAAGCATCCCAAACCAACTGGAGTAGATGCTTATTAATCAAGATGACGCAGAAAGCGGACATTTGTTTTTGTCTTTTTTTTTCCATTCCCGACATCTCCCTGGTTTGGAGGTCAGATACCTATTCTTCATCTAGTATGAAAAGCTGCCATTTGGGGGAGATTGGGTATTACATTATTATTTTGCTTTGTTTTAAGACATCTGTCATTTCTGAGAACAAAGATTTCTATTCTGTGGTTCTTAATAAGCTTTGCAAGGTGGTTTTCCTGGCATATGAAGAAGTCATTTGAATAATAAAAGCTCATATTTATAATTACAGTGAGTTAAATAGATTTGCTTAGCTTAGAGTTTGGGGTTATTCATAAACAGATGTGAGAGTCCAGAAAGCCTCTGTAACTCCCCAACAATCTCACTGCTTTGGGTTGCTGAAGAGCTGAGCTGAGAAGCCTGAATGGAAGTTAAAGTAGCTGTCCCAACTCTCTGAATAATCACCACGGAACCTTGACCTGAGTCCACACATCACAGCCCAATAGTATTCATGTGTACTAGGCATTTGCCGGTATGAGACAGTTAATGTGCCTGACTCTAAACTGATAACATTCACCCCCTTAGCATTCAAGGAGGACCCTTTTATAAAACGCTTTGCTCTGTTCTCAGACTATAATGATGACCCATAGCTCCAGTCCTTTAGGAAGCTGCTGGTTTCAAAACAGTGATGAAAAAAGGTCGCCAAGTGAAGTAGCACCTCAGCGCCTCGACCTTCCCTACAACATCCCTCAAAACTCACCAACTCTGTGAGTCATTCCTTCAGGTCCTTGAAAGGTGATGGAGTTAATTTCGTGCCAAATTCTGAAAACTGCAGCGCGCTTTCTTATTCGAAAATATGCGTTTGCAGCGATGGGACTTTTGATCACTAATTTTCAATCATTTGTGCGGTGGATTTTCTTTTACAAATTTTTACACCAAACCTCAATACAAGGAAACAGGAAAAATCCCAGCCCAACCTCAATACAAGGAAACAGGAAAAATCCCAGCCCAACCTCAATACAAGGAAACAGGAAAAATCCCAGCCCAACCTCAATACAAGGAAACAGGAAAAATCCCAGCCCAAACCTCAATACAAGGAAACAGGAAAAATCCCAGCCCAACCTCAATACAAGGAAACAGGAAAAATCCCAGCCCAACCTCAATACAAGGAAACAGGAAAAATCCCAGCCCAACCTCAATACAAGGAAACAGGAAAAATCCCAGCCCCTCTAGTTGAAGTGTTGTTTCATTTACGTAGAGGTCCCCTAGCTGTTCTCCCACAATCCCTGGATACCTCTTGCAAGACCTAGAATTCTCCTATCTGTACTTTAAAGCCATTGCTCAGAGTCACCCTATGAGATCACTGGATTCGGCCAAAGCTCTGGTAATGAGCTTCAGTCAGGACTTTGCTCACAAGTACCTAACACACTAGACATCTCTGAGCAGGCCCAGACTTGTGATCTAAAGCTCTGGAAATGTGTTTAGCCAAATCTAATTTAATCTGTGCTGTGGATTTAATAACGCTTCCCCCAAATTGATGGCCACCTTAGAATGGGACTTCATTTAGAATAAGGGTCTTTGCAGGTACAATAAAGATAAGGTTCAAGAGATTAAATCATAGTGGACTAGGGTAGGCCCTAAACCCAGTGAGAGTGTGTCCAGCACTAAAAAGACAAACGGAAGGAAGCATTGGGAAGACAGGTGCGGAGATTGCAGCCATGTGCCGACAAGCCAGTGAGGGCCAAGGATTGCCAGCGGCCACAAGAAGCTGGGAGAGGGGATGAGACTGTTCTTCCCTCATGGTTTCCAGAAGGAACCAACCTGCCAACACCTCGATTTTGGACTTCTGGCTCCCGAACTGTGAGACCACACATTTGTTTTCAGCTTGTGGTAATTCGTTACAGCAGCCCTCGGAAAGCAAAACATTCTGTCTTTCACTTAGTAGGCAAATATCTGTGGAAAGAATATTTGTTGAGTGAATATAATAAATCAGTTCAGTTTGATACAGTGACTGACTAAGGAAAGTAGCAGTAAGTGTTTGAGGAGGAGAGAGGACGCTTACGGCTGGGACTAAAGGAAACCTATTTTTCCTTTAATCTCACTCTAAAATAAGACTCAGGCAGAGCCTCCAAAGGATCAAATGTGGATGGTTCATGGATAAAGAACTAACCAGGGAAGGTGAAACACATTATTGTCTCCCTAAGGATTAACAGGGACTCAGGGATTGTGGGAGAACACTTAGGGGACCTCTACGTAAATGAAACAATACTTCAACTAGAGTGGCTGGGATTTTTCCTGTTTTCTTGTATTGAGGTTTGGTGTAAACAAATATTTGTAATAACTGAGGGCTTTCTCAGAGACGTACAGACACAATGAAAAGCCATTCATTTTGTCTTGGGCACTTAAAAAAATTACAAATATCACAATAGCAGATGAGAGTTGGTAAACTATTTCATATTATTTATATAAAGATTATTTTAAGGATATTATTTTCCAGTAGATAACAATAATAGCTATGAAGTTGTTATGGTTTCTTACATTTTGCACGTATTGCCACCTTGGCTTTTTCCTTTTTTCAGGCCAAAATCATTAAGTTTTATTGGTCATGTTTAGAGGGCTCACTTGCTATCTGCTTGATGACTTCACTCTCCTCGTGTGACCATGGTTTTATTCTAACGCAATATACCTAATAACTAAATTTCTACTTATTGAATGTCCCTGAAGAATTCTTGAAATATAATGAAGTAACTATTTCCCCTCTAATTTATGCATGCATTTATATACTGAACTGTAGTTTAATCAAACTCCTTTACCTTGTGTAGTATAATAGCAATATCTAATGAAAACATATGAAGTATGTGTTTCATAATTACCCCAGACAGCTCATTTCAGTTTGCTTCTTACTTAATCCCGAAATTCCTATCTTCCTGCTCTGTAAACACTTTCCTTCCCGACTCATCAATCTCAGTTATGTAAATGAAGCAGGGGCGGGGGCACAATTACATTTTTTCTGAATGTTATCAAAGGCCCTATTCTCAGAGAAACAGCTGACAAGGGCACCCGCTAAAAACGATCCTTTCATTTGCTTGCAAAGCTGGAGCAGACGTAAAGCAGAGAGAACTTTGCACGCTCCACCAGAATCACACTGCTGGGAACAGCGGATGCTGATTTCCATACGTGGTGGAAAGGCCCCTCATGGCCCAGCGATGGCCGTGAACCTCATTCAGTCCTCGACTTTCCACATTCACACTTGGAAAAAAGCCATCTCAGTAAAATCACTTCCATGGAATAAAAGGAAATTTCTGATTGAACATCAGCATAGTGATGTTTCCTTCGACTTGGCAGAAATAAGCTCACCAGTCATCAGAGAACAGTGAACTTCCTGCTACATATGAGTTTGTCCTCTATCAAGATCTAGATTCAGTGCTGGCTCCCTATCAAGGATAAAGGCAGAGGGTAAAAACAGAAAAAGTGTCACCTCTTTTTGGACTTTTAGAGCTAGTTTAATGCGGGAGACCCCGGTTCGATCCCTGGGTCAGGAAGAGCCTCTGGAGAAGGGAATGGCAACCCACTCCAGTATTCTCACCTAGAGAATCCCGTGGACAGAGGAGCCTGGTGGGCTACAGTCCATGGGGTCCCAAAGAGTCAGACACAACTGCGAGACTAACACTTTCACTTTTCACTTTTCGAATGTCTTTTGCCTTACTCTTTCTCCTCCACATGATCCCTTTTGTCTATTCCTCCTAAGGGAGAAATATATTTTGCATTCTCCACTTTCATTGTTCCAGAGGCTATTGTTGAAAGAGACAAAGCACTTTGACAATGGGATCATGAAAAAATGCACGACAGTTGATCCAGATATTCTTGGTACCTACTGACTATAATCTTATAGTCCATGGAGTCGCAAAGAGTCAGACACGACCGAGTAACTTTCATTTTCAGTTTCACTTTCACTGAGTATAATCTTAAGTGGCTTAATCTTTGAAGGTTCCTTTTTTTCATCTGCCAAAATGGAGATGATGCCATCTATCATTTCAGGTTGCTGTAAGAGTAAATCAGTGAGTATGGCATGGTGCTAGGCTCGCCAAGCAAATTTTTCTCTTTTATTTCCAAGACATTTTCTATCTATCACGTGAAATGAAAATGAAATGAAAGCACATTCAATTATTTGACAAACACATATGGAACACATTATATAATAGGCACTGTGCTGGAATTTGGAGATTGAACACGGTCATTGGCCACATTAGTCTGATTCTCTGGCAAGGAGGGTAGACGTTAACTAATTAATGGGAGACAAATTACATCTACAAACTCTATGTATGCCAAAGGAAAAGCATCATTTGGATAGGGAAGGGTAACTTCTGATTTGAGATGATTAGAATGAATAAGTAAAGAGTGGCGAGGAAAGGAGGAAGCAGTGCTTGCAGAGGTTGGCAGACATACAGAAAGGTCAGGAGCCGACAGAAGCCGAACTGTAAGGCATTCTTAGGCCTCTAGGTTAGGAGATCCTCAGGCTTATCATTAAGATCTCGAGGGAAAGATTTTACACACTTTCCCTTGGCAATCTACTCCAGGTATTTTCTTGAGGGGAGAAGCAATATATTATAGGAAACTTGATATTAACGATTTGTAGAATACATGTCATGGTAACGTGGCAATATAATGGTTTTAATCATTAATTTGTACTTATTCTTATTGCGTTTTTCCCCTTCCTGTTGAAAGAAGTAGTAAGATCCTAGCTTTACCTTACAGCACTGAAGGTCTTTGTTTCAAAGTATAATAAAAATTTACTGGGGTATGAATTCTTGAAGACCAAACAACTTGAAGGGCTTATGGAAAGAAGGCAGAAGTGAAGGTGGGAAGAAGGTCAGGAGAGGGAGGAGAAAGAAAATGAGATGGGAAAATCTTACCAACATCTAAGATTAAATTTTCTGTCCTCACCAGAGAAGTTAATTAGATTTATTTTATTTTAAAGAAAATAGAAGAATGTGATGGCTTTTAATTTTCAGGTGAGTAGAGTAAGAGTCACACTTTCTACACACTACAGTGAGAAAATCATTGTTCAAGTAAAAGGTTTTAGACATCCCCAACGTCTAGAACTTTCTCTAAAATGCACACCTCTATTGTGGACCCTCTGTTGTGCTGAAGGCAGCACCATCATAGGACCATGTTAGGAGACCTTTGGAGATCTCTGGAGCTGAGAATTGTGTACCAGGTCCTTGCAAGCCTGTTGCCCTCTCAGTTCTCCCTGGGCATGTCAAACCACAGACGTTTCCTGGCCTTGGGATGGATGATAGTAACCAAATGCCAGGCTCCTTAATAGAGTACCTTTGACTCTTAAACAATACAAGTTTGGACTACATGGGTCCACTTACATGCATATTTTTTTCAAAAGTAAATACTATAGTACTATGCTCAGAGTTTTCTGACTTTGCTACCATTCCTTTTTCCTTGTGAGAAGGCTCTTCTGGATTTCTGGGATGATAGAACCAATGCCAGGCTCCTTAATACACATGGGTCCACTTACATGCATATTTTTTTCAAAAGTAAATACTATAGTACTATACATCCCCAGTTGGCTAAATCCTGATCCTTGGTTGGTTGAATCCTCAGATGCAGAAATGTATAGAGAGAGGGCTGTCTATAAATTATATTCAGACTTTCAATGGGATGGAGGGTCAGTGCCGCTAACCCTTGCTTTGTTTGAGGGTCAGCTGTATATAGTTCTTATCCACAGTACACCTGAAAATTGGAGGTCTATCAGATAATTTCAGCATTTGGCCATGGATTTTCTCATTTTCTCTTCATAAAGCAGAAAAGCAGGGGAAGATAAGCAGCAGAATATGAGAAAGAAAAATATACACAAATAGCTAGATTTTTATTTTTAATATTTTTAAGGAGAGAGTCAAAATAAAATAAAGGGTCAGAAAAATGTTTTTTTTAATTATCATTCTTCACCTTGTTCTTCTGTCCTTTCACAGTCTCAGTCCTAGATAAACTAATACAGAAAAATGAAAATCAGTTTCATTAAGTAGACCAGTTTCTCTGGACTCATTCTGAAGCATGAGCCAGCTGAGAGAGGATGAATCTTGCCTGTGATTAGCTCACACTTCTGAAGTAGCCAGGCACCTGTGAGGATATGGGGTGGAGAGAAGATAATAATTGGGCTCTCATCTTTTATAATTATGTGTGTTTCAAGTGGATGTGAACAGTAGGGTTTGAGAGGGCTACATAAAAGGAGAAAATTCTGACATGAACACTTGAGTCATTAACTCGAGTATTCAAAAGGAAAGGGAGGTAAAATTTTAAACAATAGAAGACTTAAGAAACAGAGAAACAAATAGAAATAATATTATTTACCAAAATTTAGGACAATTGTTTATTAATTTCACACCATACAGCATCTTCATCATACTAAAGAATAACCATAGTTATTGACTGGACATACATTGAGCTGTTTTTACCCCTTTGTGTACAAAAACCTATGAAGTCTCAGGAGAAATTAACAATTTTTTCCTTTCTATATTTAATTTATCAAGTGAAATAACCAGTAATGAGAAGACTCTAATGTGCTACTTATGTGTATGTGGATCATGAAGAACTTTAACAAAATATCACATAGTATAGATGTGTTTTTTTTTTCTTTTATAATGTGGTACTTTTCCCAGGAGTCTGTCCCTATGATGTTCTTATCTTTTAGATTAGGGTGTCTAAATAGAACATAAGTGAGTTTAATTTTCTTCTTGATATTTTGTCTGTAATAAGAATATCGTCCCACCAAACACATAGCAAGAAGTGCAGTTTAATTAGGCTTTGGGGTTTCTGCTGCTGCTGCTGCTGCTGCTAAGTCGCTTCAGTTGTGTCCGACTCTGTGCGATCCCATAGACCGCAGCCCACCAGGTTTCTACCCCTTATTAAAAAGGAAAAATTACTGTCTGCCTTCCCTATATAACCAGCAACTAGCAATTTTTCTATTTAAAAATAAGTTTTCTATTTAATAAAGCAAGATTTAAAAAAGCAAGTAGGTATAGTTCCACCAGACTGTCATCTCCATGAGGACAGGTGATTTGGTTTATTGATGTATTTCCAGCAATGAGGACAGATGCCAGCATACATTATTAAAGCAGCACATCATCAAGCATGCTGATAATGTATAAATACATTTTTCCAACGTATCACTCACCAAACTTCCACTAGGGTTAATTATCATTTAATCACTGTGTACCCATGACTCTCAACCAGGCTTGGGTAGGATGGTTATGTCATCTCACCATGAATATCTGTGTCTAGACAAGAGCCCCTCTGAGGCATAAATACTGCTAGAACTGGTGCTACAGTGGCACAGAAACAGAAAAGCAAAAAGCGTTTGGTCTTTTGCTTCTTACAGATGGCTATTTCCTCGAGAAAGCACTCTCCCCGCCTGATTACAGTCAGCCAGTTGGAGGAAAGGCCCTAATTATCCACCCAAGTTCTGGCGCTCAGACTCTATTTCCTCTTTTGGCTTAAGACCAAACAAAATGTGAAAGTGGAAAAAAAAAAAAATCAACAGGGCAATAATGCTCTTCTGTGCAGAACACAATCAGAAAATTGTTTCCTTTTCTAACAAATACTGATATATACTCTCTTCCATTCGATTAGAAGTTTGAGATTTCATATAAAGCTTAGGTTTACAAAGAAAACCCTATAGGCATATTATGTTTCTTTATTACACCAAAAAGTCTGTTGAAGGGAACATATTATATGCAGATGCAAAATGATTTCTATTGCTAGAGTTTAATTTTCAATGTATTTAAATAGATATAAAGCATTTACCCTAGTTGATATCATGTTCCTATCAGGGGCACTTTTCTCCTTCGAAATGAGAATTTTTTGTCTGTTCCCTCTTTCTAGCCTGCCTTGTTATTTCCTCCACTATCTCAGTCATCCCCCCAACACACATACAATTCCTTGACCTTTTTTTGTCTTCTCTTCCCATATTTTTCTCCTGCTCTTCATCAATGTTCACAAGTTTCCACCTCCCTTCCCAAAAAGACCTCACCATCTTATACCATTCACCACTTCCCTTTTGAAAAAATAGAGAAGTTACAGAAGATAGTATGAAATTTCTAGTTTTTCATTTCCCTGAGCAACAGCTTCACTAAAGACACTTCTATCAGTAGAACAGATCTATGCTGGCAAAGAAGATTAATGTAAATTTTACATATTTAAGTTTCTAGAAAATCACAAAATTTCCATCATCTCTACTGAACTCAATACATAGAATATCTGAAATACAGACTTCATAGCTAACAGCATATGAATTAGAGACTGATTTTGGAATAGTGTTTGGTAGGAGATTTTTTCCCTCACATGGTGACAGGTATAAACTTGTGTGCTTCTTCTACTTCTTGATCGTGTTAAATTAATTAAACAAGTAGGCCTTTGCTGTTGTTGTCTAGTCGCTAAGTTGTGTTTGACTCTTGTGACCCCATAGTCTGCCAGGATCATCTGCCCGTGGGATTTCACAGGCAAGAATATGGGAGTGGGTTGCCATTTCCCTCTCCAGGGGATCTTCTTGACCCAGGGCTTGGACCCGTGTCTCCTACATTGACAGGCATATTCTTTACCACTGAGCCACCTGGAAATCCTTGGTGTAAGCAAACCAATACCTAAGCCTGAAATGCCTCAAGGTTAAGAAATGAAACCCGATCACAAGCAGCCAACTAGACTTACCCAAAGAAAGTGTCCACTTCAGCTATCATAAATCAAATGATTTTCTTGCTTTTCTGTCTCCTCTTCTCTGTAAGTCTTTCTGTTATGTCAATAGGGAAAAAAAATGCGCAACTTGAGACTCATGAGTTAAGTTTTATTTGGGGCAAAAGAGGACTATAGCCCAGGAGGCAGCATTTCAGAGAGCTCTGAAAAACTGTCCCAAAGCGGAAAAGGAGGAGGGTCAGTGCTGTATATGACTTTAGTGAAGGCGGGTATGTGCAGGGGGAAGGTCAGTGCTGTATATGACTTTAGTGAAGGCGGGTATGTGCAGGGGGAAGGTCAGTGCTGTATATGACTTTAGTGAAGGCGGGTATGTGCAGGGGGAAGGTCAGTGCTGTATATGACTTTAGTGAAGGCGGGTATGTGCAGGGGGAAGGTCAGTGCTGTATATGACTTTAGTGAAGGCGGGTATGTGCAGGGGGAAGGTCAGTGCTGTATATGACTTTAGTGAAGGCGGGTATGTGCAGGGGGAAGGTCAGTGCTGTATATGACTTTAGTGAAGGCGGGTATGTGCAGGGGGAAGGTCAGTGCTGTATATGACTGTAGTGAAGGCGGGTATGTGCAGGGGAAAGGTCAGTGCTGTATATGACTTTAGTGAAGGCGGGTATGTGCAGGGGGAAGGTCAGTGCTGTATATGACTGTAGTGAAGGCGGGTATGTGCAGGGGGAAGGTCAGTGCTGTATATGACTTTAGTGAAGGCGGGTATGTGCAGGGGGAAGGTCAGTGCTGTATATGACTTTAGTGAAGGCGGGTATGTGCAGGGGGAAGGTCAGTGCTGTATATGACTGTAGTGAAGGCGGGTATGTGCAGGGGAAAGGTCAGTGCTGTATATGACTTTAGTGAAGGCGGGTATGTGCAGGGGGAAGGTCAGTGCTGTATATGACTGTAGTGAAGGCGGGTATATGCAGTCAAGCACACATTTTTGCAGAGACTGGCCGATAGCCACGAGGAGCAGATGATGCCAAAAACTCAGCCTCTGTGCACTGATGTTGAACTGAATCTTGAAGACAGAATTTTGGATGAAATAGAAAAGAACAGCTTTATTGCTTTGCCAGGCAAGGGGGGACACCGAGCTCATGCCCCCTAAAACTACGCATTCCTTTCTGGGAGTATTTGATGAAGAGTTTTATAACAGTGGTTCAAGGGCAAGGTTGTTGATAAGAATCAGAGTGTATACAGGGCCTGCATTCCTTTAATCTGGCCTCAGGTGATCTCCTGATGAGCTTCTGCCATTCTTGTTATTAAACTGTGACCTTCTCTCCAATATGAAGAATACTTCATCAAATAGTTTACATCTTCCATTTGTTGAAGGGTTTAGTTATGCAGAAGAACTCAAAGATATTGTTATGTGTATCCCTTGAGGTGGAGCTGGGATCCTGTCCTAAGGTTGCACCATTTTTCCTTGACTTCTCCTCACTTGTCTCTCTCTGTATTCCCGCCTTTCCCTGATTAGCGACTGTTGAACCTGCCCCTGGGGGACTCAGGAAGATCATGGGGGCTGAAGCCTGTTCCCTACAAACAGACAGTGGGGACACAGAAAGGCTTCCATACCCAAGAGTCCTACGGGGTCATAATCAGTCTCCCAGATGTCATCACTAATGATTTTAGTGCTTTTCTAGGTGTAAGGAGATGCAAGAATTGAGCTCATAAAATCTTCTCCTGAAAACATCTATCCAAAGTCCTGTTCTGCTGGCTGGATGTGGACAGAGTTGGGAGTTGGTGATGGACAGGGAAGCCTGGCATGCTGCAGTCCATGGGGTCGCAAAGAGTCAGACACGACTGAGCGACTGAACTGAACTGAATTGAGTAAAGGGACAAAGTAGGTGATTAAATAGTTAATTCCACTAGGAGATTGTGAGTAGAAAAAAATATGGGAGACTCCTGTAAGTTAACGATTACTGATGAAAGCAGGTTTGCTTAACCACAAAACCAAGCAAGCTTGCTTACCAACAAAGCCATGCAACAGAAGCTCAAGGTATGTCCCCAAATAATAAGACAGTGGTGGCATGAGTCCCGTATCCTGCCCAGAGAACTCAGTAAGATGGGATGTACTCTCTGCACACTTAAAAAACATTAAGTTGTGGACCTATCTTGACCATGTAAGGACAATAAAACTCACCTGCCCAACCTGGAGGAGAAGCTGATGATGAAAGCATGATGTTTACTCAAGAAAGACGAAGTTCTTCTTCCCCTCCCCACTTTTCCTTTGATTATAAAATTATAGCCTAGTAAGTTCTCACGGTACAGCATCCTCTAGCCTGCCCACTTGTAAGCCTCATGAATCCTATCCTAATAAATCACTTCTTATCACTTTGATCTCACCGAATTCTTCTCTAAACTGAGACATAAAGGACCAGAGGTCTTCAGAGCCCACCAAAACACAACCTAACAGTTTCCATTTTTCCCAGAACACAGAGTGCCTTATCCTGATCTCATCCTGAATACCTGTTCCCGTGTAGCAGTTTGGCAGCTGCAGCAAACTCCTTATAGAGATAGATGGCAAGTGCCAATTTGTAGTTGGCACCTAGCTCCTGGGGTGGCACCCCCCTAAACAATTCCAGTTAGTGCTACATGACTTGAATTGGTTTTTGTTCAAATATACTCTTAAAATTTTTAACATGCCTCAACTGCACACTCCCATTTGATCTGCCACACTTTGCAGTAAAGATTTCTTCTGTTCATTGAATTCAAAGTATTTTTCATTTGGTTCTTATAATATTATTGACTCCTAGCTTGGTCATTTCTTCCTAGCTTGTTCCCAGAATTTTCACTGTCGCATCATCTTTCAATCACAATCCTCCTTTTTTTCCTCCTTCAGTGAGGGACAGGGCACATACCAGCATAAGAAAGTAAGAGGTCAACAGACTGTTTGTAATTTGCTTGTATGGGTTTTTCATGGAATCCATTTATTCTCGGGTATACTCAATTAAAAAGAGACTATTTCCAAGCTTCCTTCCTTTTTCTTTTTCTTCCTCCTTCAGGATCGCTGACCTAGATTCCCCACACCAGATGTGTTCACCTGGATCTCAGATTAAAGGGAAGAATGTTCACTCCCTGCTCCTTTTGTGCCTCAGGTCACAATCTGAAGAATTCCTCTACAGAGAGAAAGGTTGGAAAACATATTTCTAATTCTTAGGAGGAGATAATTAAATAATTTCCTTTTATGATACTGTCTTTGTTCTCTTCTTGAAAGGAAAGAGCATCCCCTTTATCACTTTAAACAGGGCAAACTAGTATTTCTAACCCTCCTCCCAAAGTTAATTAACATGTAAATACTTGTCAGTAAAAGGTAACACTTCAGCAATTAGCATATAAATGGGCCAGGGACAATACTCTGCCATAAAGAGACAGCTTGGAAGATTTTGCCAAATGTATTTGGAAAGAAAAAAATAAAATAAAATAAAGCCTTCATCATTTCCATGCAAACAGTTATGAAATAGAATGTCATCCAGAGCCTGGGGTAAAGGGAGAACGATCCTGCCTGGATAGAATGAGGTGAAGTTTGCATACTCAACTCGGTTTTATGTACATGTTTACTCAAAAAAACGTAGGTGGAAAGTGACTAATTGTTTATGTCCAGGAAACACATCATGTTTGTTTGATTTTAATGGATAACATCAGTGAAGGAAACAGAAAACCATGGGTGGTGGGAAAAGGATTGAAGGGCTAATTTTTCCATATTGGGTATAATGATGAGCACACTCAGGAGACTGCACATGCAGGGGTTGCTTCCACTCAGCCCTGAATTTGTGTTTCAAATGAGGTAATTGTGCACCTAATGATGCATTTGCACAAGCAATTACCTGATTGGCATATGCCAGGTGAGCTTTTGAGAAATAATAGGGCAAATGCACTTTTGCTTGACACCCATGGCACCTTAGTCTGTAAAAGTAAAATAATAATTATAATCATATTTTGTGACATTCTTACTGGAATCACATGTGAAGGGGACATTCATGCTAGTGAAAGATAAGTCATTAACCCAAGAAGAAAATAAACTTTCTGACCACACTGGCAAAGGTACTAGTTATTCTATATTCATTATTAAAGCTACAGCATATCCTAGTTCAAGGAGGAAAGTCTAGGATTTGTAATCAGAAAATCTGGATTGGAATTGTAGCTATGTCAATTCCAGATACCCAGATTTAGACAGATCACTTTACAGACACAGAATCAAAACTGAGATAACAGTTTTGTTCATGTGTAAACTGAATCTGATAATTTATTGCATCTTGTATTACTAGTGCTGGCATTAAGTACATTATGTTAAAGACCGTTGCAGGTCAAGGTGAACTCTAGTGGGATTTTTCATCTGTTAGTGTTGACTTTCTCCAGATCTATTAAAGTCCCTCAAGCTAATCCAAGGTCCAACAGTTGGGTCAAAACCAGATTAGTCATCTATAATTGAAGAGTGAGTACGTTTTTAGGGTACTCAAGCCTAGAAAGTATGATTCCCACAGGACGGTGGGAAGGATCTGCACATTAGTCTCAAGCATCGTGAAGCTGACCTTTTCTTCCCTGCACCCTAGAAAGTCAGGCATTCCAGGAGAATTTTCTGTGCTGATAGAAATGTCCTATAGTCTTCACTGTCCAATATGGTAGTCACTAGCTACATGTAACTTGAAGTATAGTTGTTTGCTCATCTAATTGACATGAACTATTAAGGAATTGGGCATCCTTGGTGGATCAGATGGTAAAGAATCTGCCTGCAATGCAGGAGATCTGGATTCCATCCCTGGATCAGGAAGATTCCTCTTGAAAAGGGAATGGCAATGTACTTTAGTATTCTTGCCTGGAGAATCCCATGGACAGAGGAGCTTGGTGGGCTACAGTCCACGGGGTTGCAAAGAGTCCAGTGCATCTGAGCACACATTAAGGAATCAGAGTCTGTGCCCTAACCAAGTACCTAAAGTCCTTAACAAATTGTTCCTAAATTGACTGGGCTTTGAAAACATAGACAAAATAGCAACTAATAATAATATAGTAACAGCAACAGTTAATCATTTATTGCCTTAGGCACTAATCTAAGAATTTTGTAAGCTTTATGTAATTTATTCCTTGTGAAACCTTATGCCATGGTTGTTATTATTTTCCTCATCTGACTTATTGAAGAATTGACACTTAGAAAGTCTGCATAACTTGTCCAAGGTTATAGCAAGAACATGTGGCAGAGCTGAGGTTCAAACCAGATGGGCCAGACTCCAGGGCCAACTGCTCTAACCACTGTGTGATGTGGTTTTGTACCACTTCAAGGTAAGAATGTTCTAGAAAGATGATAGAATTTCTTGGACTTCATAGGAGAACAGAAGTTTCCATGCTAGACAACCCTTCCACCAATGGATTAATATCAGTGAGTCTGCAACTTGGAAAACTGCTTCCTGGGCAATTTAAGGGAATACTGGGACAAAGGAATGTCTAGACCAACCTTTCTCCAAGGCAAACAGTCAAACAATGATCTCACTTCTTCTTAAAGGGCTGGAATGGAATAAGCCACATGAGTCTAGATTATTGGAAAGGCTAATTTCCCAGAATGAATATAGTCCAGACTGACATGAGCACGTTTATGCTGTGGTCACTGTAGGCTGAGGACCCACAGCCCATCACATTCCCTGACAGCCTCCTGCCTCTCTTCCTTCTATGAGTCTCGCTGTGCTGCCTATGACAGCCTGGGCTTTTGTGAATGATTTATAGTACCAGTTGAGATTGCCATTCTTCCCGAAGAAAGATTGCCATTCTTACTTACTCACTCACATAAACGGGTGAGGTTGACTTAGAACTGAAAAATGGTAACCTGATCCAAAGTGAAAATATTCATGACTCTGGTTTCCAGAACAGGTATGTGAAATAGAGGTCATGGGTGAGAAGTGGGGGAGCAGGAGATGGCATCGTCCTTTGATGTTGCAAACAACTTTAGCATTGTGTGTGTGTGTACATGCACATACGGCATTGTGTGTGTACGTGTGTGCAGTGCACATACGGCATTGTGTGTGCATGTGTGTACATGCACATATTGCATTGTATGTGTACACGTGTGCAGTGCGCATATGGCATTGTGTATGTGTACATGTGTGCACATGCACGTACAGCACTGTGTGTGTGCGTGTGTGCAGTGCACATACATGTATGCACCTACATTTCAAGCCCATCAGTGTTCACTGTGCTACCCTGTACCTCCCTCTCTGCCTATTAAACTTGTAGCAAGTGATCCTTGCATATATTCTTCCTGGAACCTAATCATACTGTAGTTATTAAAAATGTTTAGAACTATTTTTTTTAATGTTAATGAAACCTTCCATAGATTTGGAAAAAAAATTAAATGTAAAATATAGCAGAAATAAGGATATTGGTGATAACTAAAAACATTAACTTCCTGGATGATAGTTCTATATACCAGGACATGATCATATCCAATTAAGTTGAGCTCTATTCAGTAATCACTGTGTAATGGGATAGACTCACAGAGTAATAGGATTTGTTTAAGGCAAGGATAGAGGAGCTTAACACACATTAGATATCTTGAATGCATTAAGAGTAAAAAAGACTGATTGACGCAAAGTCACTTGGAAGAAACAGAGAAAACTGAAAATATTCTTAAAGGTTAGATGTATGGTTGCTCTGAAAAGTCTTAGTGGACATTCTCAAACTTTGTTGCCCAGTAATTTTCATCATGAACTTAAAAGTAGAATCAAAAAGAGAACTCTCAATGTGAAGACACTCACCCTTAAACTTTTTTGTAAGATCACTGACCCCGACTGATCAAAGTTTGGTCTGGAAAAGCCAGGACAAGATCTCAGAAGGTCACGATGGCCCCAAACACACTGCTTGGCCTCTCAGATAGAGAACTTTCAAAAGGAACTGTGAATGCTTTGTCACGCTTGAACTAGATATTAGTTGGCTAAGCTGAGAATCAAATATGGGAAATTAGTTGCCATTAAAAGATCGCTTCAGGCAGTTCATTTCTCATCAGCCAAGCTGTGCGGGCCTCCTGCTGTGGACAGTGAACATTAGCTTACTAAATACTTTAGCTCATCAGACACTGCATTACTCAAGGATGGGCCTGAATTTTGGTGATGGGGGAGGGGGAAGAGGAAATAACAATTAAAAAGCATAAATACTGGCATTTATCTGAGTAGAGATTAATGCTCTATGGTATTAGAAAAAAAACAATAAGAATTATTATTCATTGACGTGTACGGATATTCACAATTTATTTTTAAGGGGAAATAAATGGGTTAGAAAACCATTTTTATATGATTTTATTTTTTGTTAAAAAGTGTGTGTGTGTGTGTGTGTGTGTGCACGCGCACATGTCTGTGTAGGGTTATATGTGATTTTAACTGGAAAAAAATTTTTTAAATGATAAAATTTTTACAAGTGTAATTTGCTGGAGGGGGCATATAAAGGATATCTCTTTATAATTTGTTTTATTCACCTGTATTTTCAATAATTTTTTACTTCAATTATTATGATTTTATAATAAACACTTATGATTTATGACATGAAAATATAATAGACATTAAACAAAAGATCATGTTTTTCTCTCCTTTTTGAAACAAGGAGCCTTTCAACTACATGAAGGAGAAAATTCCAAAGTGAGTATAAATGAATTGTGAATAGAAAATACCATATATCATGGGGCTCCTCCTGTTCTATCAGCTCTAGAATTATATTGCATAGGATTGCCTTAAGACTGGACATCCAGAGTCACCTGACATTCTCCCTGGCCTTTCCATAACCTCAAAGTTTGCACAGACTCCCCTTTGTTCTCCCTGTGTGAACAAAAAAAAAGACCGTATATTTTTAGTGCAAAATAGTGCGATCTTTATACTCAGAAGTTTGGGTCAGAAGCTCTTAATCTGAACCATGTTTCCACCGGATAATAGCTACATGACATTGAACAAGCCACTTAAAATCTCTGAGTTTGAGACCCTTTATCTGTAAAATGAAATGGTAAAATCTACCTCACACAATAACCTTCAGGATTAAATTAGTTAATGTATGTAAAGCTCCAAAGAGAATTAATCTCTGAGTTTTGGTTATTCTTACTTTATCATTTGTCATGCAGTGATGTCAAAATAAAGACTATGGATAGGAAAATGGGCCACATTGGTGGAGTCTAACTCAGGGTTTAGAAAGTGTAGGCAACCCCCAGACTTAGCAAAGTGGAGGTGTGGTAGGAGTCTCTAAACGTGCAGGTTGTAACTGGTAGATTGCCCATGAATCGCAGATCCAATTCTGCAAGATGCTTAAACCCCTACGCACTGAGAAGGCACCTACCCAGAAGTACAAAACTCCTGAACCCTTAGCTATATGATCTTGAAACGTGTCTCTGAGATTCCAAGTCCACTCTCTCTTCTCTAAAATGAGGATGCCGTCTACTTTGTTTCAGAGTTGTTGTGGGACTCAAAAACTCTTTGTAAGGTGAAAAATGCAACTATTTTTGCACTATTTTTTTCCAGTGATGTACTGGTAAAGAATCGCCTGCAAATGCAGGAGCTGCAGGAGACGGGTTCAATCTCTGAGTCAGGAAGAACCATGGAGGAGGGCACGGCAGCCCACTCCAGTATTCTTGCCTAAAGAATCCCATGGACAGAGGATCCTGGCGGGCTACAGTCCATAGGGTCGCAAAGAGTAGGACACACTTGAAGCGACTTTAGCACCACAGACACCCTAATTAGCAAAATGTAAATCAAGAGAAGAATCTCTCCTAGAATCAAGTACAAAAACAAAGCTGGGCTCCAGGAATTCTTCATAAGGTGGCCAACTCGTCCCAGTTTGCCTGGTACTTTCTTGAGTTTAGCGCTGAAAGTCCACTGACCTGGGAAACAGCTGAGTGCAGGCTGTTCCCATCCGTCATGGCTGTGTCCCTTTGAGTGTCTGCTTCATTTTCTCCCACTGTGGACCAGCTTCCTCCATTTCTCTGGCCACGTGGTTAGAACTATAGTTAGAAGCAGCTTCCAATCTCTACTCTTTTATATAGTTTGTTTATTTTTAATTGAAAGATAATTGCTTCACAATATGGGATTGATTTCTGCCATACATCAACAGGAATTAGCCACAGGTATACATAGGCACCCCCCTCCCTCTTGAACCTCCCTCCCACCTCCCACCCCTCTAGGTTGTTACAGAGCCCTGGATTGAGTTCCCTGAGTCATACAGCAAATTCCCATTGGCTGCCGATTTTACATGTGGTAGTGTATATGCTTCCACGCTGCTCTCTCCATTCAGCCTCTGCTTTTGTTATAGCGTGGGCAATTTCATTTCTTATTGCCCATGATGTGCTATTGTTTACTCCATTTTTAAAAGTCTCATATTTTTCCCTCAGATAGTAATCAAAACAATACACCCAACATCTCTATTTTTATAAGGAAAAACCTGCTTAAGGAGGTACTATACTGGCTGAGTTCAGTGCACTCCTGAGATTATATACTTTCAGATGAAACTGTTTAGACACCCACTTTGAGAAATCACGACATGTAGGAAGTGTCCCTGTTTTTAAGGAACTTTCATTAAAATCTGCACCCCCGCCTGACGGCAAGTTCTATGAAAACAGCAACCTGGCTATTATGCTTGCCATATTGATGCTAGTGCAGTTGGCCAAGAGGATGAACATTCGAGGCAAATTAAAATGAAAACCTGAAAGTTAAGGGTTGAGATGTATGTTACATGGTCTATAGGATAGAAACTCAGAGAAGCAAAGGAGGCATTGAAGTGTATTGGTCTTGGAAAAGATTTGGAATGGAAGAAAATAGATTTGCAATGAGATGGGGAAGCCAATTTCTTTATTGACTTCCTCATTTGGTTCCTGACTCACAGTAGTGAACAACAAGCATAGGTCATGTACCACCAGAAAACTAAGCTCGCAGCCCAGCTTCTATGGATCAGGGGAGTGACTTTCATATAACGGCAAGTCACACAGCATTTCCCCCTCTTTGAAAATTACTTATACTCTGCAAGAATATAGATACAGAGCAAGATCAGGTGTTAGAGCTACTGACAGTTCTCTTCTTGATCAACCCCAAGTTCCTTCTGTCTCAATGGATTGTTTTTAAAAGCATGCAGATTTTATGAATGTTTTTTCTGTTATATGATGAAACACAGTGGAAAAAAATAAGTAGCCTGAATCTGATTTTCCTTTGTTTTTTAACCTTTCTTCCCATTTCCTCACAATCTCTTCTTTTCCAGCTGCCCAGCTCCACCTCATTCTTTTCTTAAATTGAAGTATAGTTGATTTATAATACAGTGTTGTGTGAATTAATCCAGCTACACACACACACACACACACACACACATATACATTCTTTAATATTATTTTCCATTACGCTTTATCATAGGATACTGAATGTTCTCTGTGCCATACAGTAAGATTTTGCTGTTTATCCTCCCTTCTTCTTGCACGTGGATTTCTACTGGATGCTTCCACTCTGGCAGTCAGCTATGGGCCTTAATCGACACATTATTAAATACACTCAGGCATCATTTGAACTGGAACAAGAATAAACTCCAAGCAAAGGGCTCAAGTCAGCCTTCCAGATTTCTGTGTCAGAGTGCCCTCTAAGAAGAGTGGAATCATTTTTTTTCCCATCCCCTTTCTCCAGCATTGCAGGGATTCTAAACAAGCCACACTGGAATAAAATCTCCATGATACATCTTCACCACTTGCATTTCATAGTGGCGACTGCCTAACAGTTTATACTGAACCATGTAGCACTTGCCCATTTGGTCTGACAGCTCTGTTATTATAGATGAGCACCCCAGACCGTGAGAGGGTCACTTAATCCAATGTTGGTTTCATTTGGGTATTCTCATTTTGATCAACATTGCTTACTGAGCAAGCTCTGCTAAACCTCCCCCTGCACTGACTGCCTGCAGGGAGAAGGGGACAGACTCAGTTTCTGGTTCCAAGAAAAATTCAGCAAGCTGAGGGGCAAATTACCCCCAAACTCCAGATCACCTATGTAAACAGTTGTCATAGGTGTCTAGGAAAGGGAAACCTTATTGTTTGTCCTGCTCGATTTTTCTGTAGCTAAGAAGACAATTGCTTCCTTGCAAACATGGGCAGATTAAATATACTACATTCTGTCCTTTTGCCATCTGCTTCTTGCTTATTTTATTTTAAGCTGCATGACTAAACTTCATTATCTCACGGTGAAGGTGGGCTCTGTTGTTGCTGTGCTCAACTCCTGGAGGCTTGGAATGAGTGCCAAGTTGCAGGGCTGATCTGCAAAGGGTGAGTCAGAAATCAATTGGCCACTGTGCAATTATCACTCGCTGTGTCAAATACTGAGACATTAGCATTCTAAAATTCCTTCTGGCAAGATTCACAGCAGGAGGGAGGCAGTGAACAACAGCAACAAAAACCTTGTTTTGTTTTATTCCTCTAAATATCTGTATTTACATAATATCCCTCTCTTTGTGCATGCCTCCAAGTAATGCAAGGAAAAATCTGTTCAGGAGCTCTGTCTCTCTAAACTTTTCCAGGAGTTTTTGTGGTTTCCAGTCTATCTTTCTTGTCTATTTCCCCAATATCTTAGTCTTCGATCATTGGAAGCAAGTAGAGCGCTCCTTAGGAACTTCTGACTATTCTTTCCACTCCCATTTATTCCGGTTTCTTCCTCGTTTAATCTGACTTCTATACCTGAGATTACAGTGAGGTGAGAAAGTCACTCTTCGCAGGTAGAAAAGTTAAGGGAACACCAAAAAACTCAGCAACCTATATAAACAGTGTTTCAGGACAATATTATTTTCAAGCATGTTTCTAATTAAACTTTTCTTAAAATTTTGAGATACAGTTCCATAAGCAGCTATAAGAAAAAATATAAAGAAATTTCTGTACAGCTTCCCTTTACTCAGTTTCCCCCAATGGTAACATCTTGCAAAACTATAGTATATGTCGCAACCAGGATATTGACACTAGTACAGTCAAATTATAGAGCATTTCCGTCATGGCAAGGGTCTCATGTGGCCCTTTTATATTAGTGTCCACTTTTCTCCCATGCCTGCCCCCCTTTAGTCCTAAGCAATTGCTAATGTCTTCTCCAATTTCATAATTTTGTCATTTAGAGAATGTTGGATCAACAGAGTCCAACAGTATATGACTTTGGGGATTTTCTTCTCACTGAGTGTAATTCTTCAGAGACCATCCAGGTTGTCGCATGCATTGACAGCTTGTTCCTTTTTATCGCTGAGTAATGCGCCATGGTGTGGGTGACTACAGTTGCTTATGCATTCACTCACTTGAGGGGCCTCTGGCTTGTTTCCGCTTTGGAAACCAATGAAGCACCTATGAAACATCATGTATAGATTTTTGTGTGAACACAGGTTTTCTTTTAAGGGGCAAATGGGCAAGGGTGCAACGTCTGGGTCATACGGTGGTTGCATGGTTAGGTCTCTAAGAAACCACTAATAAGCTGTTTTCCAGAATGGCTGTACCATTTTGCATCCCATTAGCAATGTATGAGTGATCCATTTTCTCCCTTTCTCCTAGCATTAGTCTTTGTCACTATTTTTCATTTTAGCCATTCTGACAGGTGAAGTGGTTTTAATTTGAATTCTCTAAACTCCAACAATTTTATCCAGCAGTTTTGCATTGCTTACTTGCTATCTGCATATCCTCTTCAGAAAAACTTTTCTTCATGACTTTTGTCCATTTCCTTAAAGGATTTTTTTTTTTTACTGTTGATTTGAGAGTTCTTTATATATTCTAGAAGCTTGCCCTTTGTTGGATATGTGTTTTGCAAATATTCTACCCCCGCTACCTCCACCCCAGCTGAATTCTGTAGCATGTCTTTTTTATCCTCCTCACAGGGTCTTAAAAGAGTAACAGTTATACATTCTGATGAATGGATTAATTCCAATTTATTGATAATTTTCAGTTTTAAATTGTCCTTTTAGTGTCAAGTTTAAGAACACGTTGTCTAGCCTCAGACAAAGATATAAATTAAATTTATATTTAATTCCATTTGGAGTTGTTTTGTTGCATGAGAAGTAAAATTTAGGTCGAGGTTCGTTTTTTTGCTTATGATGTTTAATCGTCTAGCACTATGTATAGAAAAGGCAACATTTTCTCCCTTGAATTCTATTGCACCCTTGTCAAAAATCAATTAAGCATATTTAGTTTATCTGTTTATGGGTTCTTAATTCTGGTCCATTGATCTATTGTCTGTTCCTCCATCAATACCACACAATCAAAATAAATACAAAAAAAAATCCATGATGTACAAAATATCAAAATTGTAGATGACACAGAATCAGGAACAGTGCTGTACTGAGCCATACTAGAGCCTGAGGCAAAAGAAAAATCAATAATAGTGATTCTTCTGGTGATTTCCGGTCATCAATATGAACAACTATCCATTTGAATGTTTGCTAACCGGTCAACCTGGAGAAGGAAATGGCAACCCACTCCAGTATTCTTGCCTGGAGAATCCCGGGGACGGCGGAGCCTGGTGGGCTACCATCTATGGGGTCACACAGAGTCGGACTCGACTGAAGTGACTTAGCAGCAGCAGCAGCAGCAACCAGTCAACACACCACATATTTGTATGTAGGTTGGAAAATAATTCATTTCTTATCCAAGAAATTCCCAAAAGACATAACAAAGACGAATACCAATAAAGTAACTGTAAAACATACTTCCAAACATCTGAATAATTTTTAATTTAATATCTGTCAAGGTTTTCATCTAAATGTTTAGCATTGTAAGATGTAGCTAACAAGAACTATGCAATACAAAAAGTTTCCTAGAAGGGAACGTTTATCACTACTACAGATGTTCTGTGCAATTTATGATGTGTATTCCTTAAGAAGGGCTTCCCAGGTGCCTCAGCAGTAAAGAATTCATCTGCCAGTTCAGGAGATGTGGGTTCAATCCCTCGATCTGGAAGATCCCCAGAGTAGGAAATAGCAACCCACTCCAGTATTCTTGTCTGTAAAAATCCATGAACACTGGAGCCTGGGGGCTGCAGCCCTTGGGGTCACAAAGAGTCAAACACGGCTCAGCAACTGAGTACATACACACTCATTCCTTAAGAAAGGGGAGAAAACAGTTGCACAGATCTTGCCCATAAGATAAGTAAACAACAAATAATAGTGACTAATACACACTAGTGATACGGGGCTTCCCAGGTGGCTCAGACAGTAAAGAATCTGCCTGTAATGCAGGAGACCTAGGTTCGATCCCTGGGTCAGGAAGATCCCCTGGAGAAGGGAATGGCAACCCACTCCAGTATTCTTGCCTGGAGAATTCCAAGAACAGAGGAGCCTGATGGGCCATAGTCCATGGGGTTGCAAAGAGTCAGACATGACTAAGCAACTAACACTTTCACTTTCTCTAGTAATATAGTATGATGAGAATGAATTGGATATCAACCAATTTTTTTTTTTGACAATTCTGAAAATGTCTTTGTAAGTAAGGGTGAAATTAAAATTACTTAACACCTATGTTATGGACATCATCAAATCGTAAAGGAAGTTGGCCCTAAATAACAGGTAGGCCTGTTCTGGGGTGCATCAGCCCAAAATCTGCCCTATCATTAAGGGTGTGTAATTCAGATATAATGGTAAGAGGGAACTTTTGCTTTTACATTCTGCACATAAAATCTTCAGTTACTTGATGAAATTTTTTATTTTGATATTCATCAGAGTCATTTAAAATATGTTAGCAAATATTTGTTGATTGCCATGTTCAAGATGCTCACATACGTGTATATAATTAATTGATGTGCATATTCTTCATGTACATCAGTAGGCATTTCTGAGTGGCAGACAAATGTAAAGAAACTTCTTTTTGTTTTATTTTTTGCTTTCAAATCAATATACTTTATTGTAATAACTGTTGTTTTTTATATAATTTGGATAATTGAGGTGTTAATTTAGACCCCCAAGGAATAAGTGTATCAGGCAAATTCAGTGAATTCTCGTAATAATCCTGAGTGGTATTAGCATTCCTCTTTTACGGAGGGGAAAACTGATGACCTTGAAAGTGGTAGAGTTTGAACCAAAACCCACATACTCTAACTGCTGATCGTGTCCCCTTCATCATATATGTAAAGAAATTCTCTGCAGGTGACAAAGCTTTGTCTGAATTATCGACCTTTTTATTCCTATTAGAAAAGAATATTCTTCTATATATATGAAAATGACTGTGGAAGGTGGCTTACAAAACTACGGCTTTGAGTAGACCCTCAACGCTGAAAGACAAGTGATCAGTTGAGGGATAATTGGTTTTGCTTTATTGTTCATTAATGTCCAAGTCCTTGTTAGTCCCCAGGCAGAGACACATACTTCATTTTTGGCACGCTGGCTTTTAAAGTTGTTTTTATTTTCTGAAGAGTGAGTTACCTAAACCAACGAGCTCTGTCAATGTGTTAGTTTTGTAGAACAAGTGCCTTGCTCAGGCAGGCCTCTCTATTGGCCTAACATCATTCAAATCCTTTCGGGCTGTGTGTGACACCTTGGATGAAGACTTGGTACTTTAGTTACTTTTGAACCACAAGAACCAGACACATAATTGGTGTTCTAGAAAGATGTTTGCCTTCATTTGCTGAACATCTTACTTTCTATAATATCCTGAAGGCGGTAAAACTTATTATGTTGAAACTATTGCAAGACTCTTACACTGATGAGCTAGAAAACTCCCTGCCCTTTTCCTTCTCTGGCTCCCCCCACCTTTGACCTTCCATCTCCTGCTAGTGTTCTCCTTGTTATGGTCCCGGGCGCATGTTGGCTTCATGAAGTGTCAGGAATAGGTCAATGAGTGCCACTGTAAAACAGAAGAAAACATAAAGCTTACCATTTCTCAATATTTACTGAAGTGACAACTGAGTAATATTTTGGGGGGTTGAGCTGGGGGGAGAACCACACGATCAGCCCAGGAGACTTGCCAAATGATTCAACTAAATTGGAAATATTAATTTAGTTGAGTGGACATCGATCAGCTTTACTCTGTTGAGTCCAGTGTTAATTTTATCGACTCATTTTATGAATCCATTGTTGGTATAAGTCTACAGACTCATTAGCATTTTCATAAAGGTGTCACATTACCTGGATATACCTCTTTCAATAGTATGTAATTATGACGAGTAAAGATAACAACTATGTTAAGTGACTTTTTGGGAGGGATTGTTTTAGAAGGGACAAAATATTCCTATAGAATGAGCAACAGTAACCATTTGCATAAAGGAGCTATAAAGGAAAAAATAATAGAAAAGAGTAAAGAGAAAAGGCACAGAACTGACACCCAAAGCAAAGGGCAGAAAGAAGAGAGTGAAGCAGGTGCATGCATATATATTGTATATTTTTAAAACAGAATGTTAAGAATGATGCATGATCAATAGATGGTCACAAAATTTTTTTTGGAAGAATATGGAAAGAAATAATGGTCCTTGAATTTAACCTGGAGAAAATTACTGGTGATTCTATGGAGAGCACTTCTGTTCGTTACAGTGAGAAGACCTAAGGCAGCTGGTAGAGCCATAACAAGTAATCAGCTATCTGCATTTGGAGGTGTCCAATAAGAGGAAACTTCCCGGGGGAAAATGATAGAACATAAACTATTCTATCCTCATATGCTTCCAGGGATATGGTCAGTGCCCCTTCCTCCCCTGAGCTCCTGTAGTCTATCCATCTGCAACCTTCATTTGGCACTGAGAACCTGCTGGCTTGTATTGTTCTTTATTTCTTAAAGAGTTGGGCTGATTCCAAAACAGGCTGCAAGTCCTTTAACAACTGCTTTATATTGTCTGCCACAATGCCTTGTACATAACCACAGTGAAAGCAGTATCAGTAGTTGTTGAGGTAGTAATGATAAAAGTAATACTAGAAATAGCTGTTACTATGACTGTGCTAAGCATTTTATATGTTTTATCTCATTTAATCTTCCTGCCAGGGTAGCTATGGTTATTATCTATCATTATCCTCAACTTGAAAGTAAGGATGCTAAGACTCAAATAGCTTGCTTCTGCTCGTACAGCTTGTAGATGACAGAGTGGGCATCAAATCCAAGATGAGTTTCAGTGGCCAAGCTTTAGTGAGGAGGACTTGATACAGTCTTTTTCTTTCGCTGATATCCAAAATTCTAAACCATGAGAATTTTATCAAGATATCCAGAGCAACAAGTTGTTTTGTGTTTGCCACTGGAATCTTTAATTTTCTTGGCTTTATGATTTGCAACCAGTAGCAAAATGGTTTATGTCTGAGAGAAGCTTGAGGTCATGATGTCTCTGGTGAGGTGGCAGGGGCTGGGGGAGGAAGTCTGGAGAAAAAAGCCCTAGATCTCAGCAAGGCAGATAAGTAGCACAGAGCATGTTGTCTGTCAAATCAGCCACTCATGGAAACAGGGCACAGGCAGAGGGCAGGCAGGGTTGACAGACGAAACACAGAACGCTGGGTTAAATGTGAATTTCAGGTAAACAACAGAAGACTTTAGTATATCTCAGATATAGCATGGATCATCTTAAAATATAAAATACAAATTTGACTGGACAGTCTCTGGTTTTATTTGCTAAATCTGACAACCTTAAGGCCTGTACACATTTCCCCCATCTTTTGAGGTACTGAGAAAGTATAGATCTGAAGCATAATCCAGGAAGGGAGGAAGAAAAGGAACATTTCTGTCTTTCTTTTGAGAACGAGGACTGCTATCAAATAAATCTGACCAGATTCCCTGGTGGCTTAGACGGTAAAGCATCTGCCTACAATGCGGGAGACCCGGGTCCAAACCCTGGGTCTGGAAGATCTCTTGAAGAAGGCAATGGCAACCCACTCCAGTATTCTTGCCTGGAAAATCCCATGGACGGAGGAGCCTGGTAGGCTACAGTCCACAGGGTCACAAAGAGTTGGACATGACTGAGAGACTTCACTTTCACTTTCTTTTCACTTAAAAGAGCTAGTGTTTTTAAGTCTGAATCATATTCATTCAAAATACAGGCAAAAAAATTTTTAACTAAAGCATATTATTCAGTCCTTTTTATTTTTCCTACCTTACACACACAAAAAACCGAACTTGTAGAATTTCAATCCCTTCCACATGCAATAACTAATTTTATCAGTTTTATGGGTTCTGCAGGACAAACACCAAACACTGGGCCCTCATTACAATGTGAGAAATGTCTCCACTCAAGATACTTGGGACCATCTATTTTCTCTCAGCAGTCCAGTCTGTCTGGTCTCTGACAGAAAACGACAGGGCCTTTGAACAGCAAGAGGACTTCAGAGGTCACCACGCTAACTTCCATTCCTCTAAAAATGGCTGTTCTTAGTCATAGACAGATGTGTCTACAGATTTGTGGTTCAGTTGAAACTCTGCTTGTGATAATTCAGATAATCATATTTCAAAAGTTGTGTCTTACCAAATTTGCTCTAAACATGACACTTAGGAAACAAATCTGGTCCCAGACCCAGTCTCAGCAGATTGTAGTCAGTACCCAGGCACCTAGACACACTGGTAGGATTTGGGGAGCTTGGATACACCTCACAAACAGTTTCCAGGGGCTGCAGTTCCTGCAGGTCAAGAACCTGGACTCACTCTCCTTTCCTCCCTCTCCTTGCCCTCCCTCCTAGTCTTAGCAGTCCTCCTCGGCTCTCTCAGCTTTCGACACTTTGGGCGTGACACTGTGACCCCTGCTCTGGGAGTCATAGTGCCAAGTTCCTCCTGGAATGAGAGAGAGATTCCGGTTAGTCTAAATATTCATATTATAGAAATATTTCAGAGGGACAAAGAATCATATAAGGCAATCCATATTTCTTAATTATCAGAAAGTGTCTTTCTACTTAAAGTTTAAGAGTAAATTACTTTCTTAGGAGTAAATTCACTTTTTTAAGAGTAAATTACTTTCTTAACTCCTAAAGGTAGCCAACCACCTTTAGGAATTAAGAAAGTATTACTTGATACTAGAGGGCGTGGCAACCCACTCCAGTATTCTTACCTAGAGAATCCCATGGACATAGGAGCCTGGTGGGCTGCAGTCAACAAAGTCACAAAGAGTCAGACACAACCAAAGCGACTTAGGACAGCATTACAAAAAGCATGATTTAATCCCTAAGTTCTCCATCGTGTCAATCTAAAGAGCTTCTGAAAGGTTATGTTCCCAATCAAAATGTCAGTCCTCTGAACTTCCTTATATGTTATCCCTCTAAATGAACCCAATTGAAAATGAAGTAATTTTCATCTCATGAAACTAGGTTTTCAGTTCAGTTCAGTTTAGCTGCTCAGTCGTGTCCAGCTCTTTGCAACCCCATGGACTGCAGCATGCTAGGCCTCCCTCTCCATCACCAACTGCTAGTGCTTGCTCAAACTCATGTCCTTCAAGTCAGTGGTGCTATCCCACCATCCATCCTTTGTCGTCCCCTTCTCTTCCTGCCTTCTATCTTTCCCAGCATCAGGGTCTTTTCCAACTAGATTCTAGAAGGAACATTTAAAACATGAGGCAAATCTCTTCAGGATTTGATGACTCAACCATATCTGTGGTATCAAAGGGAAATGTTAAGTCACTATCATTTCCATTGGTTATCCATTTTAGAAAAAAAACAATAAGAAGTAACTGACTATCAAAATGAAAAAAAAAAACCTTAAAACTCAGACTATAAATACCCACTTAAGTAGAAAAATAATGTTCAACTGAATTCCAGTAAAGGATTTCGATCGTTTGTGATGCATGACAATGATTCTAAAAATACATGTATGTGACTATAAACATTTGCTTCTAAGATTTTTTTTGTCCTCTCAATTTTACTGTTTTAAAGAGAAGTTATGCTCCTGTCTAGATTATAAG
Source organism: Okapia johnstoni (assembly GCA_024291935.2). Lineage (NCBI taxonomy): Eukaryota > Metazoa > Chordata > Mammalia > Artiodactyla > Giraffidae > Okapia > Okapia johnstoni. Next base: position 9,202,621 of record CM044309.1, read on the forward strand.
GTTGATGAAATTACATATTTTGAAACCATCAGTTTTTACTTTGGAAAAATAATAGTGTGCCAGGATTACTTTGTTAATATTCCAATTTTCTAAATATCAACAACTTATTAAAATGTTTTCTTGAAATACTTTGTAGCCCTGAAAATTTAAAGACAAACCAAAAGAGGTCAAATAATTAGTGCCAGGGCCCATGTGTCTCACAGTAGCTTTTGACCTAAAGTAGTTAAAATATTCAGCATTCCTGGAATTTCACAAGAATAATTTAGCACAATACCAGGAATGTCATGGATTCTGAGCATGAAATTTGTTTTTACATACATGTGTTTTTTATCATAAACTGAATAATTTTGATATTATTTTCTCCTACGAATTGGCTGTAGCTTACATTTCACTTCGCATTTCTTTTAGAGGGAGGAAAAAATACAGCATAGAACATTGCAGGACTCTTGAGCATTAAATCAGAAATCAGTACTTATTCTCCAATGATCAGGTCATCGCCCAGCTTGTAGATGAGTTTGAGCTCTTGCTTTTCTACTCTAGCACCTGCTTTGAGGTTATAAATTTCTCATTAATATCTCCATTGGATAGAATAGAGAAAAGTACCAACACAAAATATTTTTTTCTGTTTCTTTTAAAGTGCAAATATTAGACACAGTAGAAACTACTATCAAATGATGTTATTGAACTGTGTGGGATTTTTAATTGACATTTTTATTAAAATAAAGCAGAACTGAACAACTACTATGAATGAACTAGGCTAGGTGCAATGAAGAATATCACGTTGAAGCAACTACTTAGATGAAACGCAAACGAAAACTGCTTCTGAATTTTACTAACTTAGACGTATAGATAGTCAGGAGTGGACTCCTTTGGCCTCTTTTATGTTCTCTGTGTGTCTGTGAATATCTCTATGTTACACATGGATTTGAGTGTGTGTCTGTATGTCTGTAGGTCATACCTGTGTTCCAGCTGGACCTGAAATTGATTCCACTGATGTTCTGCCTCCAGATTAAATCACATGAAGGAATAAGTCCATAGCAGGTGCTACCACCCAACCCAGCTATTCTTCTCAGTTCGGTAGGGAGAAAGTGATGAGTTGTAACATTCTCCATAGCCCCATATTCAATATTTATATCTAGTGCTATCACAGAAATTATATGTATAAAAAAGCAGATTGCTCAATTATTGATATCATTTCTGTTAACTTAATGTGACATATTTGTAAATTACAAATAGTTTCCAAAAGACCAAAATCAGTTAGGCTAATTGATACATTATACAAACCATATAATTGATTTTTAAAATGAATTGGTCTCTGAGTTTTGAGTATTCTATAATAGTTGATTTTGAATAAGTATAAATAAATGAGTGATTAATGAATTTATATAGAAAGCAGTTGACAGTTCTTTAGTTCGCCTGAAAGAAACCAGTATATTGATGCAGAAAGTCCAGTAGAATGCTCAGCATTCAAGTCAGAATGTCATGCTACAAACTGAAATTTTTAGATTGCAATGAAAAAATGTCCATCACTCATTCCTTGACTGTGAATGCAGGTGATCACCTATTTTAATAAATAAAATACGTCATTTACTTTAGATGTAAGGTTAATTTAGTTATGCATTGTAAGGACTAAGAAGTTCCAAATACTTAGATTCCTAGTGTTGATCTCAGTGATGATTGAAGAGGTAGCAGTTTCTTTTACAACAGAAAAATGTTCACTTAGGAGAAGATATTTACAAAAGCACATTATATAATGAGTGCATTGGGGTTGTTTTTCAAGTTGATTGGGAAGGACACTCTCTTTTAAGAAGAGATATATGCCTGCATGTAGTAGACCTCATGGTCACTGGCCAAATGTTAATGTTCAGCACTTAGCATCTCTGGCTCAGACCCAGTCTTAGCATCTCAGGGTCTGTTAAGTTGTTCTTTCTTCTAAAAGGCATTTGGCACTTGAGAGCAATTCTGACATCTTTGTGCAAATGGCAACCGTAAGTCAGAAAACACAGCAGGAAATCAGTGGAACTATTGCATAGATATTAGGGATACCTCTGCTGTGACATTCACAAATGTCAAAATGGCATTCAACTGGCAAGGAACCTGTGTTTCTAGTTGGCACTGTAAAACCAATTCCTCCTTCTTCGAGCACTCGGGACTCTGATTTCCTGCTGAGGGCTTTCCCTCTGTATCACTGAGTATAGCTGGGTGGTACTATCGGGCTTCCCTGGTGGCTCAGCTGGTAAAGAATCTGTATCAGTCAAGGAACCCCCATCCTCCTTTTATCCAAGTGGCAAGCACATGACCAGAGTTCTCTCCCTAAAATATAACATGGCAGGGAATGAATATGTTTGGATGGGATTCATTCCTATCACAGTACCTGGAGAAGACGGTCATGATTCCCACTGCGGTGATTCTGAGTCCCTTGAAGCTGCCTGGCTTCTGTCCTCTCTCCACCTGGTTTTCAACCTCTTTTTGATACTGAAACTTTCCCATAATCTCGCAATAAATTGTTTTTTCCTTTTTTAAAGTGAAAGTGAAATTCGCTCAGTCATGTCTGACTCTTTGCAAACGCACAGACTATACAGACCATGGAATTCTCTAGGCCAGAATACTGGAGTGGGTAGCCTATCCCTTCTTCAGGGGATCTTCCTGACCCTGGAATCATACCAGTCTCCTGCATTGCAGTCAGATTCTTTACCAACTGGAGCTATCAGGGAAGCCTTATTTTCTTTTTAAGTTAGCCAAATACTGCTTCCTGCTGCTGACACCTCAAAACTCCAACTGACAAGGATTTCCTATTTTTTGGTTAGTTTGAGGTTACCCCATGGACTGTAGCCTGCCAGGTTCCTTTGGCCATGGAATTCTCTAGGCAAGAATATTCTAGTGTGTAACCATTCACTCCTCCAGGGGATCTTCCTGATCCAGGGATCAAACCTGAGGCTCCTGCATGGCAGTCAGATTCTTTATCATCTGAGCCACAAGGGAAGCCCTAAAGAATAAATAGGAAAAAAAAAAAAAAAAACTAATGTTTAGTAACTACTCTGTGGTAGCATAATTAATCACTGGTCCAGGAAGGAAAAGAGAGTCATAGCAGATTAATACAATTAAAGGCATTATCATTCTTTTCAAATACTGTATTCTCCATCTTAATCTACTGAGCATTGGTCCAGATAGCTTAACAAATTCCAGAGCTATTTTAAACCAACAGTTCTCTATTTTTGTAGTATTTTCTGTTTTACATATATATATATACACACACATATATATGCCATATATAAATATATATATGCCATGTGTAAATATATATATGGGGTTACTCAGCTGGCACTAGTGGTTAAGAATTCTCCCGCCAATGCAGGAGATACAAGAGATGTGGGCACGGCATCCCAGTATTCTTGTCTGGAAAATTCCATGGGCAGAGGAGCCTGACAGGCTACAGTCCATAGGGCCACAAAGAGTCAGAAATGAGTCATATTTATATATGATTCAGACATGTATATACATATTTATATATGACACATATATGACCCTGCTGTACTATGATTTTTTTTCATTGTACAGCAGGTCAAAATTCATCATGTGGAAACCCCTATTTTTGTTCGTTGTGATTAATCTTATTTCTGCTCAAATACAGGGGATAACAGATTTACGGGGCTGTGTTGGTAAGAGGTGAGTGTGTCCCTACTAGGCTTTGTTAGACTACTCTTGTATGCCCTGGGACCAGGTAAACTCCATCATGAAAGCTAGGCAGAACTTTAAGGGGATGGTCCTCTGGGCCAACTTCCTCCTAAAAAAACTTTACTTATGCCTGAATTATTGTGAGTGGGAAAAACCAATGTCTCATGAGATAGATTTTTTTCCAAGGGAGCAGAAATCAATAAAAGTATGATCAACCTTGTCATATAAGCCAAACCTTTGGACAAGGATTTCTATGGCACAAGGGTTTTATATTTCTTCACAGAAAATCTTTCTTAACTATATTTAGCTTATTCTTATTACTTGGTGTTTGAACACTGGCCATTTTGGGAGCAAAGAGAGATGAACCTGAGTGTCCAGGGGAAATCATGCTGGGATTACACCTTTGACCAAAAATGGTGAGTGTGCATACACAAAATGAGAACACAGGCTGCTCCTCCCTTGATAAGTCCTCAGACCATCTGGGATCTGTAACTTCCCTCGCACACTGGGCTCTTGGCTGAGATTGAGCCAGGAACTGCTAAAATACTTCCTGCCTCTATGCTATTTTTCAGTAATATTGACTTTCAGGAAAGAAGAGACTTAAACTCAGAAGAGAGACCTGAATTTTCATCCCAGCTTCAACACTCACTCTCCAATGGATTTAAACTTAGAAACTTTCATCCGAATTCTTTCAAATGATAAATTTGTTATAAATGCAATCAAAATGATGGTATTGAATAGCAATGTTCAGTAAAAGACATATAGAAACCATGCTTATAAAATTTTTCATTAGTGAAGATTTTTTATTAATGCAATTGTTAGGGATGAGATGTTATATTAACAAGATGAATACAAAAAATTATCATCAGCTAATAGTTATGAGGAAAGATCTGGTATCTAAAGAAAGTGAGTTATTTTTATTCTTTGCTCATTTTGACTTTCATTCTACCTTTCAGAGTTTTGGAGATCAAGTAATTCAAACAGACTGTGTTTCACAGATTTTTTTAATACCCCATAATGTCAAAATTCTTAAAAAATAAATCAAAGAAACATTAACATCAACCCAACAAAATGCTATAAGATAAATTAATATAATTAGCCCTGTTTGGAGCACAAAGTTCTGGGAGAAAAAAATGGGACTTGAGATCAACCTATTCAAAAATTTAAATAAGAAAAAAATATTAAAAAAGCATGTAGGTTACTAGTTTTTAGTAAGATGCTAAGCATAAATTTGGGAGAATCTCACATTCTGATTATAACTAGAAAAGCAGACTATTATGCTGAAGCTTTGCAAAGGTATGTTTGAAACATGCCCCTCACATGTAAGACAGTGTCTTCTAGGTAGGAAAACAAATTGTATTTCTTGCTGTGCAAATTTATAATTACCAGTCCACTGATTATGTACACATGTGAAGAAAGCACCAAATTCTTTCCGCCATTCTCCCAGACAGAGGCATCTTGATCAGCACCAAATGGAGGAGAAAATGTGATCAGATCACGCCTTTCCCCTGTGGAAGAAGATCACCCTAACACAGGTCACCCAACAGCATGGAAAGAACAGCTCTAAATCTTTAGTGAGATACTTACTTGGTAAAGAGGGAAGCCAGGTCATCACATCTCCCAGGAGCAGAGAACTCTCAGAACAAAACCAAGATGAGCCCTGCTGCCACGAGGCAAAGAGCAAACAGACTTCAGAGCTCAGAGATGTGAGGAGTCATAAGTTCCTTCTGGCACTCAGGTTGTGAAACTCATCAGGGGATACAGGGAAGCTGTTCACACTGCTGAGGCTTCATATCCATTGTTTATAGAATTTCTTAGGTTTTTTTTAAATATTGAGAGTTATTTTGGTTTATTTTTTACAAGTTCAGTTCAGTTCATTCGCTCAGTCGTGTCCTACTCTGCGACCCCATCAATTGCAGCACACCAGGCCTCCCTGTCCATCACCAACTCCCGGAGTCCACCCAAACCCATGTCCATCAAGTCGGTGATGCCATCCAACCATCTCATCCTCTGTCATCCCCTTCTCCTCCTGCCCCCAATCCTTCCCAGCATTAGGGTCTTTTCCAATGAGTCAACTCTTCGCATGAGGTGGCCAAAGTATTGGAGTTTCAGCTTCAACATCAGTCCTTCCAATGAACACCCAGGGCTGATCTCCTTTAGGATGGACTGATTGGATCTCCTTGCAGTCCAGGGGACTTTGACAAGTTACACAAATCTAAATACCAGTGCTTTGAACTACCTCGGAAAAATTAAATTTAGCTTTCATTTTTGAGCTTAAAATGAAACAAAAAACTAAAAAGTCATTTAAGTGTGGAGTATGAGTTATTTTGCCATTTAGAAATTGTTTCATGTTAACTTAACAAGGAATGGCATTAGAATTTTGTTCTTGCTCAAATAGTATGAAAAACATCAGCAATCACTGTTAAATGAAGTGACTCAAACAAATAAACGTGTAAGTCCCCCAGGCTTTGTGGACTTAAAAGCAATGCAGCTTAGATGGAAGCCACCCAAGAGCTGAGGACACCTGGGTCAATCTAGCCCATCTACAGTTGTACCAATAAAGTGAATTCATCAATAAAAGATATACCTAGTAAGTATAAACAAATGATCTATACATTCTATACTGAAGATTTAGGCATCATATGCTTCTAAAGCATTCGACATTACAGAAATCCTAGTCAATGCCCCAACCATTAATGCCAAAGCAGCTGAAGTTGAACAGTTCCATGAAAACTTACAAGACCTTCCACAAGAAACACCAACAAAAGAGGTCCTTTTCATCATAGGGAGCTAGGATGAAAACGTAGGAAGTCAAGAGACACTGGAGTGACAGACAGGGTTGGCCTTGGGGTAGAGAGTGAAGCAGGGTAAAGGATAACAGAGTTTTGCCAAGAGAATGCACTGATCATAGAAAATACCCTTTCCAACAACACAAGAGATGAATCTACACATGGACATCACTAGATGGTCAGTACTGAAATCAGATTGATTATATTCTTTGAAACTCTATCCAGTCAGCAAAAACAAGACTGGGAGCCGACTGTGGCTTGGATCATGAACTCCTCATTGTAAAAATTCAAGCTTAAATTGAAGAAAGTAGGGAAAACCACTAGACTATTCATGTATGACCTAAATCAAACCCCTTATGATTATACAGTGGAAGTGACAAACAGATTCAAGGGATTAGATCTTATAGACAGAGTGCCTGAAGAACTATGGACAGAGGTTCGTAACACTGTACAGGAGACCAATACCACCCTGAAGAGAAAGAAAGGCAACAAGGTAAAATGGTTGTCTGAGGAGACCTTACAAATAGCTGAGAAACGAAGAGAAGCAAAAGGCAAAGGAGAAAGGGAAAGATATACCCATCTGAATGCAGCGTTCCAAAGAATGGCAAGGAGAGATAAGAAACCATTCTTAAATGAACAATGCAAAGAAATAGAGGAAAAAAGTAAAATGGGAAAGAGTAGAGATCTCTTCAAGAAAATTAGAGATACCAAGGAAACACTTCATGCAAAAATGTGCACAATAAAGGACAGACAGAGTAAGGACCTAACAGAAGCACTTTAAGAAGAAGTGGCAACAACACACAGAAGAACTGTTCAAATAAGGTCTTGACCCAGAGAGGATAAGCACAGTGGTGTGCTCCCTCATCTAGAGCCAGACATCCTGGAGTGTAAAGTTATGTGGGCCTCAGGAAGCATTACTACAAGAAAAGTCGAGGTGAAAGAATTCCAGCTGAGCTATTTAAAATCCTAAAAAGTGATGCTGTTAAAGTGATGCACTCAATACGTTAGCAAATTCGGAAAACTCATCAGTGGTCACAGGACTGGAAAAGTTCAGTTTTCATTGCAATCCCAAAAAAGGGCAATGCAAAAGAATATTCAAAGTGAAAGTCGCTCACTCGTGTCCGACTCTTTGCAACCCTGTGGACTATAGAGTCCATGGAATTCTCCAGGCCAGAAAACTGGAGTGGGTAGCCTTTCCCTTCTCCAGCGGATCTTCCCATCCCAGGAAACGAACCAGGGTGTCCTGCATTGCAGGCAGATCCTTTACAAACTGAGCTATCAGGGAAGCCCAAAGAATGTTCAAACTATTGCACAATTGAGCTCATTTCACATGCTAGCAAGGTAAGGCTTCAAATCCTTCAAGCTAGGCTTCAACAGTATGTGAACTGAGACCTTCCAGATGCACAAGCTGGATTTAGAAAAGACAGAAGAACTAGAGATCAAATTGCCAACATCCATTGGATCATAGAAAAGGCGAGAGAATTCCAAAAAAACATCTACTTCTGCTTCATTGACTACCCTAAAACCTTTGACCCTGTAGATCACAGCAAACTGGAAAATTCTTAAAGAGATGGGAATACCAGACCACCTTACCTGCCTCCTGAGAAATCTGTATGCAGGTCAAGAAGCAACAGTTAGAACTGGACATGGAACAGACTGGTTCAAAATCGGGAAAGGCATACATCAAATCTGTATATTGTCACCCTGCTTATATATGCAGAGGACATCATGCGAAATGCCAGGCTGGATGTCTCACAAGCTGGAATTAAGATTGCAGGGAGAAATATCAGTAACCTCAGATATGCAGATGACACCACTTTATGTCAGAAAGTGAAGAACTAAAGAGCCTCTTGAAGAAAGTGAAAGAGAAGAGTGAAAAAGCTGGCTTAAAACTCAACATACAAAAAACTAAGAGCATGGCATCTGATACCATCACCTCATGGCACGTCAGTTCAGTTCAGTTGTTCAGACAGACAAGAAAATCAAGTCTGTCACTGTTTCCATTGTTTCCCCATCTATTTGCCATGAAATGTTTAAATGTTTGTTTACTTGTTTGATGCAAGAACAGGATCCATTCCTCTTTTATTTAACTTCTACACTGAGCTGATTAATCCATTTTTCACCCTGTTTAACTTCCCTCTCTCTAAAGAATAGCTTTATTTCCAAACTCAAGGAGGTAGTGCTTGTCCAGCCTTTGTGCAGAAATTCCAGTGAACATACAGCGTGAAAAGTGGGGCAAGCATCAGCCATAGTTTGGCAAGTAGTCTACACGGTAACCTGGAGCGAAGCACTCTCCTCCACAGGGGTGATGGTTGCCACATGGCCAATCAGATACACTCTTTCCTACCCAGTCCTGCAGAAAATGGAGAAACTGGCCAATCAGCAATGGGTAGAGATTGGGCGGGGCACGCAGGGACACTGATGAGACTGGCTGCAAATAAGGAGTCCTTATTTTCCCTGGGTGGGGAAGATCCCCTGGAGAAGGAAATGGCAACCCACTGCAGTATTCTTACCTGGAAAATCCCATGGACAGAGGAGCCTGGCGGGCTGCAGTCCATGGGGTAGCAAAGAGTCAGACACAACTAAAGCGACTTCACTTTCACTTTTCATTTATTTTTCTCCTAGGCTCTGGGTGGTCCTTCACTTCTAATTCTTCATCACACTTATCCTTAAAATAAATCTCCTTTTACTTAGAGTAGCATATGTGAGTCTCAGATCCTGGCAACCAAAAGAATAAAACTAATTAAGCTTTTGGCACAACTTTCATCCCAAGTACATTCCAGTCCTTGGCTATATTGCCGAGGCTCCAGTAGGAAGACACCTAAAAGGAATGTGCTGCAAACCTGGTATCGCTGTGACTCAACTACCCCTGCCCTTGTCAGATTGCACCATTCTATACGCGTGTGTTCCCCACGGGACCCTCTCTGCCACTTCCCAGCTCCCCAGCATGCATAATCTTAGGTAAGTAAAAACAGAAGCCTGCCCTTATGCATTTTAAAAAATCATGCTGTCTCAGAAAAGAAAGAAACGAGCAGAACCTGTGCGAGGCACACACCCTGTGCAGGCAGTTATTTGTACATAATGTTCTCATCTCCCACCAGGAAGTTGTCTCTGCTTCATGAAACTTCTGAATCCCACAGAAGTTTGGGCAGCTCACGCTGTGGGATTTACACCGATTTCGGCTCCCAGGATGTCCTTGTTTCACTTGGCAAATTCTTTGAGCTCTGCTGAATCCCCCTGTGGGGCAGAAGGCAGAATCTTATGTCTGGCAAAAAACACAAACACACACACACGCTTGGAGTCCTTATTGACTAAACGCTACCTGGACTGTTAAAGGAGAGTGGTGAGTGTCGAAATGCATTGCTTAAGTGCCAGGCAGCAATCAACTACATTTTGCTTTATAGCATTGATCAGAGTTTTACTAGACTACGCTTAGAGAAGTCATCATTTGTTTTTATTTTCAGAGAGGACAAGTGAGACAGAGCGTGGTTTACCAGGACTCCAAGCCAAAGGCTGGTAGTAGAGAACACAGAGGTGGCCGTGTATTCAGTAAGAATCCCTAGTAGCAGAATAGGCAGAGACCTTCTCCATCACCCATAGTAACTGGCTGAACGAAGTGGGATATGTGAGCCCCAGACGCCTTATCTCCTGGAGTCTGTTTATGAGATTGAAAGGAAAGGCCCACTCAAGTAACAACGCATAAGGGGAGCAGAGTCCTCCTGTGGTTCACTCACTCTCTTCTCGTGGAACGGAACTCAACCAAGGAGGCGAGACTCATCAACTCCTACTTCAACCCCCACACCCCCAACTCCAGGCATCAGGGTGCTGCCTCTGGTCTGCATGCTGATGACAGTGTGCCAAAATCTTATCTGTCTCTGTGAGCTGCTCCTCACATCAAACAAAGAGCAGTGCTGACAGAGTCTGGGTTGACTATTCTCTATTGTCTTTGGGAACTCAAGGAAGGGAAGCTGTCTTTCAGGGAAAGCGAGTGGTATGATTTTGCCTAGGGTCACGTGGATGGAAACAGCGGACGTGCAAGCAGACCAAGTGTCTCCCAGTCCCACCCCGGTACAAATTGCTAACTGCTCTTGTCCTGGAATTCAGTGTCATTTTGCAAATGGAGAGAGAGCATTTTAAAAGTTCAGGTTGACTCAGTTTACCATATAGCTCCACAATTCCACTTCTAGCAATCTACCCAAGAGAAATAAGAACACATCCAAGGTTCACCAGTTGGGAACCAGATAAGCATAGTGCAGTGTTTCTATTTGATGGAATACTATACAGCCGTAAGAGGTATGGAAATACTGATATAAGCTGCAACATGGGTAAACATCAAAAATATTGTGCAAAGTAAAAGACACCAGACATAAAGATAGACTATTGTATGATTTTAGTTATGTGAAAGTTCCAGAAAAGGCAAATCTTTATATCTATAAAGATATAAAAAAGATTAGTGGTTGCCTAAATCCGAGGGTGTGACAGTGGACAAGGAATCTTTTGCAAGTGATAGAAATGCTTTAAAAGTGAACTGTGATGATTGTTACACAGCTCTGTAAATTTATTAAAGATCACTGAGTTGTGCTGTTAAAATGGATAAATCTTATAGTCTGTAAATTATACCTCAATAAAGCTATTTAAGTAAAAATATCCAAGGTTTATTACTCAGTCATCCCAGATGAGTGACCAGCATGCACTCTGCCTCCATTACCTTCTTGTGAGTCTGTTTGCCTATCAAATGTTAGAGACCATCCGGTAAAAAGAGTCGGAGAGGATACACAATCACCTTTACATTCCATCTTTTTTTTTAAATTGTCACAGTGAAAAAGCAGGCAAGACATGAACGGGGCATCAGAAAATGACACTTTATCATTTTATATTTCCTCTATAAAAAGTATTTGCATAGCCATTGTTAACCTAGGCTAGTAGTCTACAAAAGTGTAATACATGTAAAGTAGACCACTGCATGTATGACTATTAAGAGAATAGGGACAATTGTAACTCAGGAGACAATGGAAAGTCCACTGGGGAGAAATTTCTTCCTCTTGCCTCCAGGGGCACCTGACCTAGAGCAGCCATGGTATGTAGCTTCACTAGCACATGTTTACAGATTGGTGAACATCAGAAGCATTCATTTTATTAGGTAGTTGCATAATAGCCTTTTATTTTTGATTATTTATGCATTAGCAGCAAGCAATGGAGATGTGCTATGTAGGAAAGTTATTATTTGCTAATTTGCTGCTTTTAAAATACACGGCACACTATCTATTATGTATCATGCATTACAATTACAACAACAGTTTAATTAATCACCAGCACCCTGTTTTGCACCAATCTACAGCAGAATTCTGGGTAATGGTGTTGTTTACCATTTAGCAAGTAGCAACATTTCACTCTGTTTCACTACATTAAACTGCTCAAATAAAGCAAACGGATATTGAAAAGAGTTGGCCATCTGCCTTTATTTTCTTTTACTTTTGTTGAAAAAAAAAAAACTCTTGAAAGAGAAAGAACACAGCCATGAAACTGATAGTGACAAAAAGCACTCGCTTTTTTTCCCAATCAGGTCAGAATCTCATCTCAATGCACTTCTGATGAATAGTTTAAAAAATAAAAAAGAAACCCGCTTTGTGGATTTGGAGTGGGTCTCAAGACCAGCCGTGAAGCCTAACGATTCTTTAAGGGTGCCGCACTTGAGGCTGGATTCTGCAAGTCTCCTTCTCCCCCTCCACCCCCCGCCCTTAAGAGTTTGATGAATAGGTCTTGTGACAGCCATTTAGGAATAAACAAGAATTCATCAGTCTGCATAAGAAGAAGCCAGTTTATAGATTAAGTTTCCTGAGGTAATTCATGAGGTCAGTCCCATTTAGATGGAGACTATTAGGGCCTGGCTCTCAAGAGTGGCCATACGGGGGAGTCAGTCCAATGGACCCTGCTCACACAAAGCCCCCTTTCAGGGAGAAGCCTGCCATTTTTATGACCCTGATGCTAGGACGCACATCAACTTGTCACTGTGCAGATCTGCTAGGGCGAGACCTCATCACTCTATTAAAGAGCTCTGTGACCCTATTGATTTGAAGTATTTAAAGCAGGGGTGAAGTTCAAAGCAATTTCTTTTCTATACTATTACTCAGTCCCTCTGTGTCTTGGCTCTAAAACATCTGCTGTCAGTTCCTTTCTGTTGTCTGATTCTGGAATCTGTCACTGGAGAACAGAGTAGTTTTATTTAAAATAAATTGGATTCCTTTTCAGTTTTCAGCATTTTGCATTGTGATCAATGGTTTATGCTCCTTCATCTGCCGGGAGACTTAACTGCAAGTGTATCCTTTTATGTCTTTTTAGGGCAAGACTGAAGCAGCATTAGCCACTGAGGCTTTATAATAGAATCAAATCTTAGAAGTAGGTAGCAGCCACCAGCTCGTCTAATTGGCCAATCAACAAAAATAACAACCTTTCATTAAAAAAAAAAAAAATACAGCAAGAAGGAAAGAGAGGGGGGAAAAATGTATCTCCGACTGTGGCTCCAGGACCCAAATGCTAACACTATCTTTTTTACTTTTGTTTGCTCCAAGAAATGAAAACAAAGTAAACAGCTCAGTTATTTTTAAATGTCAGCAGGTAAGGCAAAACTGGAAGTCAGTTTTGAAAGGTGTTTTGCAAAACAATGCAGGCTGCCATACTTGTTCTGTGAAACAGCAGGAACCAGAGTACCTTTTGAATAGTTAATAACACATTAGACATTGTGCTTGTGTTTCTGAAGTCATGGTGGGAAACTGGTAGCCTTTTACTGGCCTTCTTGGGAGACTGCTCTAGCTTTTCGAATGAGTCTGTTCTCAGCCAGTGTTATCGGGAAATTTGTTTGAATTGCCAAACCTGTTTATCTTTTTAACCTAAAAAATTAAAGAAAATACTATTTCCAATAATTGTTTCAAAGTCAAGAGCTAAGGGCAGTACACAAAAGTTCAGGATTGGTGTTTGGTTTAACATTATTACCAATAAATCCAAAAAAGGTACTTGGCCTCTTGGTACTTCGTGGATAGACCAGGTATATCCAATGACAATAGAAACAGGAAGAGCTTCTAGGAATCTCTTTTATATGCATCTTCTATTATTCCTGGGTCTCAGTGTGGACGGTAATTTCTCTAACAGGAAATATTCTCACGGAGTGAGCTATCACCTCCCTTCAGATAACTCCCAATTTTTCATGTCCATCCTTGACAGCCTCCCTGGCTCTGGTCAGAGCTGGAGTCAACTGTTCAGGCCTGTGGGCTGATCTCCCCTCCCCTCCAATGCAACCTGTTTAAATTTGGAACTTTACTTGATATATGGTCTACAGTCTGCTTTTCAAACTCAGCATTCTGTTTTCTAAATTGTGCTTAATGTCTTCTTGGTCACATAAGTCTTTTCCCCAAATCCTATCAGATGCCCAGTTCTGTAGAATCTGCCACCAAAATGTCCCTGACCCCACACCTTCTCCAAAGTCTTATGATATGAATCATCTCTGCATGGATCTTTGGTATATTTCACTGACAGTTGCTTCCAGATTGGGCCATCTGGCTTTCACCTATTTTTTTACTCCAAATGAATTCTCTGAAACCAAGTTGTAACAAAGACACTGAACTATCATTCAACAGAATCCACGAAATAAAATCCAATTTCTTTAGCCTGACATTCAGAGACCTCGTGATTCCAATCCTTCCTCTCTTTTACCCAGGCTGTGCTTCAGTCTAACAAAGCCATTGGCCCCTCTGGTCTTCAAGTCTTCTCTCTCTGTGCACTCACTCCAAGGGAGCTTTCCTACTAGAAGGCTTCAGAGAGCATCCGCATGCTAAAGACTTCTAGCTCGAGTACCCCTCTCTTCACGAGCTCCAGACCTGTGGATCCAACTGCTAGTGGAGTCTCCTCTCAGGTGAGTCCTGGGCAATTAAAATGCAACAAAGCTCAAAGTTATCTCCTCATCTACTCTCTCAGATCATGGCCTCTCAGTAAACAGAAAGACTGTTCAACAAGATGCTTGTGTCAAGAGTTTCTCTCCCCCTTACCCTTAACAGCAAGTCAGTTGCTGACTCCTCATCTGACGTCTTCACACCTCTTATCTTCACTGCCTCCACTCTGGTTCGGCACCCTCTCCAGTTCAACCCTGAAGCATCCTAAGCCAGGACTCGGCTGTCTTGCTTCCCCAGGGAGAATTGAGACCCCCATTATACATTGCACATGCCAACATTATTTTACATTATCAGGGTTTTGCATGCATTTGTAGGAACCACTTCATAAAGAGGCATTAACAATGATTTCTCAGTGGGACTTCCCTGGTGGTCCAGTGGTTAAGAATCTGCATTCCAATGCAGGGGCCATAGGTTTGATCCCTGGTTGGGGAACTAAGATCCCACATGCCCTAACTACTGATCCCATATGCTCTAGAGCCCACACACCTCAATTAAGACCTGACACAGCCAAATAAATGAATAAATATAACAATCAATCCTGATAGGAAGAAACAGAGCTGAGTTTTCTCTTTTCTAGCTTAGGTTTGCAGAATTAATGCCCAGTTAATTAACATAAGCATACCAATGAATATCGATAATGTTCACCTCCAGATTAAACCCATTTTTAGTTTTAATACAATTTACTATAAGTGCTAATATGTTTAGGCATATAGAAAAATAGCTTATTTTTATTCTAGTTTTCCTTCTTTGCAAGCATTCTAATGTCATGCCTATGGAATGTAATGATAAATATGAAAACTGCATCATTTATTCTACGTCTTAAGCTAGCTGTGCCTCAGATGATTCAATATGTTGAATTCTTGTCAATCAGAACATAGTGCAAGCTTTTTTTTAGGAACTTTAAATGTGTATCCTGCCTTTCTAGCACTTTTATTTGTTTTTGGTTTTTTTCCCAGCACAAAAATTGTGGTACCATAGCTTTGAGGTCAACAATAAGAACACTAGTTCAGGTCTCCCTGAAAATTTTCAATAGTCATAGCGCAAAAGATTTGAAGGAGATAATAGTTTCTGTTCAGATCCTCTGAGGAAGTAAGTAATAAATCATATTCACAGTATTTCTTATACCTTTAATTTGGAAAAGGAAAGGGTGAGAAGAAGCTTGTGGTTGTCAATAGAAGCAGAACACTATTACACACAAATATCATCTTCATCATGCAGTGCTGAATATGTTGGAATTTATGGCAGTGCATTTCAGAAAGAAACTAAAATTAGTGAACCAATTGTGCTCCACTCAAAGAAAAGTAAGATGAAAAATTCTATCTACAAAGAACCAATGATTTCATATTCAAGTACTTTTCCTTAAAAAAAGTCCAAATGTTAAGTCTGCCCAACTTCAAACCCACTTTCTTTGCTAATCTAATATTTTTACTTCCAAAACTAGGGGGAAATGATCTTTATTTTTTTCAAACAGTTATTTGGATCTTAGAGTAGGCAGAGGAAACCTCAAATAAAAATATGAATCTGTCTTTTTATTTTCTGCATGTGTACACATACTAAGACACTGAAGCAAAATCAAAGAATAGAGCCTTTCCCTTCTCAAAAGATGAAGGACATGATAAGTTAGGTAAAAAAAAAGTATCTTTTGATAAATCTCCTATATATCAGATTCTAAATTCTGTGATTGTGTATGCTGATCTTTCATTAAAGTTCTATACATTATTCTGTAGAAAACTGTATTCAGGAGGCTCATTTTATGCCAATGCATCAGATCCACAATCCTAAATACTGAGTGCTTCTGTTATCACCAAATAGTCAGTAGCTAAGATATTGAACAAAATCATAATTAAAAATATTTTATCATTTCTGAGAATAAATGATTTAAATATTTACAAATTTCATCCAAAGTTTTCTTGAAAATTGTTAGTGAATCACCAAGAAAGGAAAATATTCACCCACTGTCTTTTTTAAACTATATCATTGATTCTGATAGGCATACTTACTTATTATTTATTTATGTCTGTTTGTATTTTGGCTGTGCTGGGTCTCCGTTGCTGTGTGGTGAGGAGCAGGAGCTCCCCTCTAGTTATGGTGCACAAGCTTCTCATCGCTGTGGCTTCTCTTGCTGTGGAACTTGTGCGCTAGGCATGTGGGTTTCAGGACTGGCATCACGGAGCCTCAGTAGTCGGAGCTCAGAGAGACTAGAACTCAGGCTCAGTAGCTGCGGCGCACAGGTTTAACTGCCCCATGGCATATGGACTCTTCCCAGACCAGGGATCAAACCCATGTCACCTGCA
Organism: Okapia johnstoni; assembly: GCA_024291935.2. NCBI lineage: Eukaryota > Metazoa > Chordata > Mammalia > Artiodactyla > Giraffidae > Okapia > Okapia johnstoni. The sequence continues at coordinate 9,219,322 of CM044309.1, forward strand.
TTGGCAGGCGAATTCCTAACCACTCGACCACCAGGGAAGTCCTTCACCCATTGTTTTTCCACCAGTACCATTCAGATTTCCCAGAATAGATCTTAGGTCTCTTTTTTTTGTGTTGTCTTTTTTTTTCTTGTTGTTTTTTTCTCTTGTCTTTTCCTTCTCTCTTTGAAAAATACCAGAGAACCAATATGAACAAACAATTCAGAAATTAAAAAGCATCCCTCCATTTACATTTTATTTCAAGATGCTGTTGCTTTACTATCTACCTTGATTATAAACCATTTATGGAAAAATAGAACGCGCAGTATATACAAATTAAACTTTTATCTAAATGTTTAGCACATCTCTATGAAAGTCACTCAGTTGTGTCTGACTCTTTGCAACCCCATGGACTATACAGTCCATGGACTTCTCCAGGCCAAAATACTGGAGTGGGTAGCCTTTCCCTTCTCCAGGGGATCTTCCCGACCCAGGGATCACACCCATATCTCCTGCATTGCAGGCTGATTCTTTACCAGCTGAGCCACAAGAGAAGCCCAAGAATACTGGAGTGGGTAGCCTATCCCTTCTCCAGCAGATCTTCCCAGGGTCTCCTGTATTGCAGGCAGATTCTTTATCAACTGAGCTAAGAGGGAAGCACTCTATCTTTATGCTATTAATGTGATTATGTTTCAGATTATGTGGAAAAAGCTGGGGAAAATGATAAATAAAATCCAGTCCCTATAGTCAAAGAGCTTAGTGGACAGACAAAAAGATAATTCATAAATTTAATACATAAATTTGATCAATTCTATTATTGGTATATGTTAACAAGCAACATACAAACATGCACTTTTTTGAGGAATAATGATTATGTAAATCAGCTGATTGCATTTATTAAGAATTACTTTTGGATGCATGCCTATAATATCTTAGTCAAATGGGGATTTATTTTGACATGAGAAGGCTGGGGATGCTATTCCTTGATATCATCAATGTTCCAGCATTCTTTTACATTTCTGCTTTGTCATATTTACCATGTGACTTTCATCTCTGAGTCCATCTTATATTTAGAAAGATGCCATTCCACCTACAAGTTCACACATGTCTTCCAGATTATAAGAAGAGAGCCCCAAGAAGAGCAGAGGAGACTTTATTAAGAAAGAAAATCTCTCACAGGAATCCCCAGAAAACCTTTACTCTGTTTCATTGTTAGAACAATATTGCGTGGTCGTCCCTGCTTGCAAGTTTATCTTGGAGGTACAGCTTCTAAGCTAGAAGTACTGCTGCCCTAAATAAAATCAGGGCTCTATTCATAAGAAAGAATAGGAATGTGGATATTGGTTAAATAGTTTAGAAGTGTCTGCCATCAAAATCCACGACGTGAGTAGCTTAACATCCCAACTTTTACATTCCTGTATATTTATAATCCCAGTGCATTGGGTCGGTCCAGTTAAGAAGGACCCTGCTCTGGGTCTAGGAATTTGAAGAACCTGCTCTGGTTCCCCAGTGCCATGGGAGGGGAGTTTACTGGATCCGGGGGGGGGTATCTCATGGAGGCTGTATTCCCACCCCTGCCAGATCATGCCTGCCAAGGAATTCCCCTGCCAAGGAATTACCTGCCTGAATGACTTCTTGGTCACTTTTCCATGGCCTGGGTGGGCCTTGTTCTTGGGTCAGTGCTTCTGAAGTCTGAATTTACTATCGGTGTAAATGCCCCTACGACTAAGAGTGGCCAAGAGACAGCAAAGGGTGTGGGCAAAGCTTGGATATGTAGGCTGGGTGTTTACAAGTATGTATGCAAACATCCTTGCAGGGCAGGTGGGCCAAGGTGGGGGGAAAAAGGGTGGGGGGCAGGCTGTAGGACGAGACTAAATTGACCCAATACTTTGAAACATGACCATTGAGGAGTCTAAGAATTCTTAATTCAAGGCCTGGTTTTCCAGGCATTGTGAAAATATATTTATCAAAGTTACAGGATGAGACATATTTTATTAAAATGTTAACTAACTGATTTGGAACTTACATTTAGACGTATGATGTGTGGGTCTCCATTTGTATTGTTATCTTCAGCCACACACATGTTGGGATGGGACGGACAGGGCCAAAATTTCATGGGTTTTGAGAGAATGAGTTCTTATCTCTAAACTGGCATTAGTTTAGTGTACTTCCACACTTTGAGAAGGTAGATGTTGATATAGTTGACTGTAGTCCAGACATACCCTAAAAATGTTTAGTCAAATAATAAAACCAATAGCCCCAATTCATTTGACTGATACTTTGTTAAATCTTGCTAAATGTGCATATTGACTGGATATTATTAATTCTCAGTACCTAATACCTCATGAGAAGAAGCATGGCTCCCTTAAGTTAATTAATTCAGCCTAACACACAGAATGGTTCAATGTGATTCATTTAATTAAAACAGAAACTAACAATCCAAGGTATGATTATGATACTTATATAATAAGTTTATTATAATGTTTATAATAATAATTCTTATTATCATCATAGAAAGTTCCATCTTAAATACCTAAAGTTCATTTAATCACCAAATATTTCATATTCCTTCACTATATGCCAGGAACAATTCTAGGTCCTTAGGATATAGTTGTGAAAAGGACAAAGTGTATCAAGAGCAGTTGGTGCCTTATATTTATACAGTCATCTCTCAGTTAATATTAGTAATTCAGAAATTTCTGAAATTTAGGGCTTGTCCATGATATAAATAAGGAAGAGCCTATTTCTCATTATTTTAAATAGGAAAAATTACAGTCCATTTTACTGTGGCCCAAATCCCCAAACCAGCTTTCCATATTTGCTAAAAAATAGTAAAACAACTATAAAGACATACAAATTACCAAGTTAGAACACAAGATGCTGAAAACATCACTTCATTATTAAGCAATTAATATGGTTGGTAATAAACAATTCCTTTATAAGCAATAACATAGCCCTTTTTAGAAGCACCAAGAATGTGGGAAACTCACAGAATACACTCCCTTGGCTGACATGTTGTACATTGGGAAAGTCAACGGATGATTCTGCTTCCAGTCAGCACCAAGCCAGTTTTTTCAGCACAAATAAGAAAACTAAATAAAATACATGAACAACAATTTTCAGAAACGTTAGATAACAGGCAATGCAGGACTGTAACCCCTGAAAGAAAGGAAACAAATAAAGTGAGACTATGGGCTTCCCGGGCTTCCTAGTGGGCTTGTGGTAAAAAACTGCCTGCCAGTGCGGGAGACACAGAGATGCAGGTTCAGTCCCTGGGTGGGGAAGACCCCCTGGAGGAGGGCATGGCCACCCACTCCAGTATTCTTGCCTGGAGAATCCCATGGACAGAGGAGCCTGGCAGGCTGCAGTCCATAGGATTGCAAAGAGTCGGACACAACTGAGCACATGTATACACACACACACACACACACATACACATCCCTGTGAGGAGGCACTCTCTGAGCCATTATGTGTAAAAAGGAGAAGCCCAAACATCTCACCAAGGGCAGAAGTTTCATTGAGATGAAGGCTCAGACATCTGAGTCTCCGGAAGCTAAGACAGCTAAAACTTAGGGGACAGAGAAACAAAGAGGAAGGGATTTCACAAGGAAAGAGTTCCAGAGATCTGCACAAGGTTCCATTCGAATCTTTAGCTAAATATCCACCTTCCACCTAGACATGATAAGACTCCAGGAAGCCAGGCACAGGCAGTAAACAACTGCCTGTGGAAACAGCCGCCAGTGGAAAACTGTAAGCTGGGTGAAAGTGAAAGTGAAGTCGCTCAGTTGTGTCTGAACTTTTGAGACCCCGTGGGCTGTAGTCTACCAGGCTCCTCCATCCACGGGATTTTCCAAGCAAGAGTACTGGAGTGGGTTGCCATTTCCTTCTCCAGGAGATCTTCCCAACCCACGGATTGAATTTGGGTCTCCCACATTGTAGGTGGACGCTTTACCGTCTGAGCAACCAGGGAAGTCAGCTGGGTAATTTCCTGCAAGCCCACAAGAATGAAAGATGTTCATGTTCTGGATAGTCAGAGTGGAACCATCACACTGGACACCTAGGGCATTCAGTACTATTTCTATGTACTATTAATGAGCAGTTTAAAATAATTGCTACCGTTTAGATTAAGTCCTGTCATCAGGCACATCTCTTTCATCAGGAATTAAAATTCTTCCGGAAATGTACGAGATTTCTCTTAGTATTTTAGAATTGGGTGTCACATTATTCTTAGATCAGGAGATGCACTTACCTTGAGATCAAAGGATCTTTTTCAAAGACATCTTTTTTCTTAAATATATAATGTAAACACATTACAAACAATTTGTAAATTAGACAAATAATCCCAAAGTATAGCAAAACTTGGGTCATATTTGCAAGAAAAAAAGGAAGGGGAAGGATTTTTATCAGTTTCTATCAGAATGTCACCATTTTGGATGCTACACCAGTATAGAACTATGTTTGAAATTATTTATTTAATTTATTAATTTATTTAATCACTATTTCCAAAATCTTTTAACACACAGCTTGTTTCCCCACACAATAGTTACGCTCTGACCAGTGTTTTCCAATAGAACGTTTTGTGGTGTTGAAAATGTTTCCTCTGTCTTTATTGTCCAATATGGTAGCCACTGATTACATAGTGAGTCCTTGAAATGTGGCCAGTGCAACTGAGAGAAGAAGTTTCTATTGTATTTAATTTTAAGAAATTTAAATAGTCACAGGCCTAGTATCTGTCATATTGGACAGCACAGCTCTAGAACAATGCCTATTGCAAAGAATACACTTTTGAGAAAGCTGCTATATAACAATAACATGGTTATATGAAAATCAAGTTCAAACTGGTTAAGTGACTTACTCCAAATAAACACAAAGTGAGAAAAGAACAGGATTTAAATCCAGGTAAACCCAAATAGGGCTTCCCAGGTGGCACTAGTGGTAAAGAACCCACCAGACAATGCAGGAGACAGGAGAGACACGGGTTTGATCCCTGGGTTGGGGAGATTCCCTGGAGGAAGGCATGGCAACCACTCTAATATTGTTGCCTGGAGAATCCCACAGACAGAGGAGCCTGGCAGGCTAAGGTCCATACGGTTGCAGGGTCGGATATGATGAAGTGACTTAACAGGCATGCTTGCAAACCCAAATAACTGATTCCAAGTTTCTCTGTGTTCGTTGTTCTACTCTGCCTCTGAAATGCTACAGAGATGAGAATTTGATGGATTTTTGGTGGTGGTGGTAGTGGGGGGGGGTTTTGGTTTTTTGTTTTGCTGCACAGCAGGGAGAATCTTAGTTCCCCAGTCAGGGATCAAACCCATGCCCCTTCTGTCCTCTGCAGTGGAAGCACAGAGCCCTAACCACTGGACCACCAAGGACTTCTCTCTGTATTTTTAAAATTTTGTATTTTGTATTTTAATCTCTGTATTATGTTTGCTAATTTACACTCATAAAATTTTACTTTTTCCATTTATTTTGCTTCCCAAGGAAATCTTAAAGTTCCAAATGCTTTGTAGATTATTCTTTTCAAATAAAAATTTAATGTAAGTAGTTCAGTTCAGTTCAGTCACTCAGTCATGTCCAATTCTCTGCAACCCCATGGACTGCAGCACACCAGGCCTCCCTGTCCATCATCAACTCCCGGAGCTTGCTCAAACTCATGTCCATTGAGTCGGTGATGTCATCCAACCATCTCATCCTCTGTCATCCCCTTCTCCTCCTGCCCTCAATCTTTCCCAGCATCAGGGTCTTTTCAAATGAGTCAGTTCTTCGCATCAGGTGGCCAAAGGATTGGAGCTTCAGCTTCAACATCAGTCCTTCCAATGAATATTCAGGACTGATTTCCTTTAGGATGGACTGGTTGGATCTCTTTGCTGTCCAAGGGACTCTCAAGAGTCTTCTCCAACACCACAGTTTAAAAGCATCAATTCTTTCGCGCTCAGCTTTCTTTATAGTCCAACCCTCACATCCATACATGACTACTGGAAAAACCATAGCTTTGACTAGACGGACCTTTGTTGGCAAAGTAATGTCTCTGCTTTTTAACATGCTGTCTAGGTTGGTCATAGATTTCCTTCCAAGGAGCAGTAGCTGTTACCATTATTGTTGGCAAAACCGAAACAGAAAAAAGAAAACCTAAACAGTGAATTCTGTGTCTTCTTTATACTGAAGACATGTTAAAGCTGTATGTGCAAGCCTAGAAATGGAGATAATTTTGATCACTTATATTAAGTGAGTTATCCTAGAGGACAAGAGTAAGTATTCATGTATGTGCACACAAATAATATTTTCATCCTTAATAATGTTAATTCACGACAATGCACAAAGTGTCAAAGCCACTTTACAGAAGGCTAAGCTTCATTTGTAGTTTGTTTGAGTAGCACAAAACTTAATCATCATCTAAGAGCTGGTAGAAATGCTCATAAGTTTAGTTTTAAGAATGATATTTCTCAGATTGTAGTGATGTGTACTAAACATGACCACTACTGACAGGTTATTAGATTTACTCACAGTTCAAGGGCTCCAGGTCACCCAGACAAGACTCTATTACAGATAATCATCAGTGATGGTTATTCATGTCTTAAAGGTAATAAAGAAGTTTATTATACCACAGCAAGAGACAAATAAGTCAAGTTCGGTGTGCCTTCAAGTTTGTAAGGTTGATTTTCAGAATATTATCTGAAAAAAAAACATTTTGTTACATTTTAAAATAATAATTTTGATTTTTCTAATTTACATATTAGGTAAATATTTCATATACTATGATGATTATATATAACTTTCAATGAAAAATATTGCAAACATTTTAAAATATTTTATTTAAAGTATTTTAAATGGTGCCTACATTCCAGTTTTAATTATGTGACAGTTATAGGCATAGGAAAAAAGTGAATGAAAAAATGGCAAATTGCTACAAATGGTGATGTCCAAGGGATAAACTTCTGTGTATTTTGTCAAAGTGTTAGTAATATAATTACATTACTTTTGTAAAGGAAAAATTATCTTCAAAAATATAACTCAAGGGAGATATATTCTTTTCCTTACTATACAAATTGGTTGACCAAGCTTTGAAGTATTTAGAAAACAGTTAAATTCAAATGAATTTTCCTTTTTTAAAACAGTCTTGCATGGCAAAGTGAAGTGAAAACCGTGAGCTAATTATGTGGTAAATTCAATTAGTGTAGCCACCTAATCTAAATTATTCAGGCTCACTGTAGCTCCAAGAAAGCAAGGACACCCTCCCCAGGACCCAGCCATGTGCAAACAGACCATTAGCAAATGCTGCCAATGGTAAAAAAACAAAATTGATAATTTCCTTCCTATTCTAACCACTTTTTCTACTTGTGGGAGTATGAAACATCAGATAATTTCATCAATGGCTTTATTTAAATTTAAAAAAAGACTGAAAAAGTCATTCCTGTATCTGATTTTTAATACATGTAACTTATTGTTCAGTTGTCCAGTTGTGTCCAGCTCTCTGCGAGCCCATGGACTGCAGCACGCCAGACCTCCCTGTCCTTCACCATCTCCCAAAGTTTGCCCAAGTTCATGTCCATTGCATCAGTGATGCCGTCCAGCCGTCTCATCCTCTGATGCCCTTTTTTCCTTCTGCCTTCAATCTTTCCCAGCATCAGTGATTTTTCCAATGAGTCAGCTTTCTCATCAGATGACCAAAATACCGGAGTTTCAGCTTTAGCATCAGTCCTTCCAACGAGTATTCAGGGTTGATTTCCCTGAAGATTGGCTGGTTTGAGCTCCTTGCTCTCAAAGGGCCTTTCAGAAGTCTTCTCCAGCACCACAGTTTGAAGACATCAATTCTTCAGAGATCTGCCTTGTATACAGTCCAGCTCTCACAACCATATGTGACCACTGGGAAGACCAGAGCCTTGATTATATGGACCTTTGTCGCCAGAGTAATGTCTCTGCTTTTCAATACACTGTCTAGGTTTGTCACAGTTTTCCTGCCAAGAAGCAAACATCTTCTGATTTCATGGCTGCAGTCACCATCCACAGTGATTTTAGAGCCAAGAAGTTGAGATCTGTCATTACTTCTACCTTTTCCCCCTCTATTTGCAAAGAAGTCATGGGGCTAGATGCCATGATCTTAGTTTTTTTTTTTTTTTAATATTTAGTTTTAAGACTGCTTTTTCACTCTCTTCCTTCACCCTCATCCAGAGGCTCTTTAGTTTCTCTTTGCTTTCTGCCATCAGAGTGGCACCATCCACATATCAGAGGTTGATGCTGTTCCTCCCAGCTATCTTGATTCCAGCTTGTCTCATTGAGCCCAGCATTTCTCACGATGTGCTCAGCATATAGGTTAAATAAACAGGGTGACAACAGACAGCCCTCTCCTACTCTTTTCTACATGTTACATGTAAGTTACTACTTGTAACTTACCCACAACTAAATGTTCTCAAGATCATCTGCATGTGCCACAGGTGATTGGAACCTTGGGTCAAGGGAAATTGAAGAAGATATTTTTCCTCCTGTTTGAGATTTGAATTGTTGAGATAATAAAATGAATAGCCCATCATCTATTTTCAGTTTGCCTATTTACAGAGCAACTTGAGATCAATCCCATTCTCTCCTCATGGAACAATCTGGGAGTTAAAAGAGAAGAGACGCTATCTACCACTTCTGCACAGATGTCTAAACTGCTCATCTTGACTTCCTCCTTCCCTGGAAGAGGACAGTGTCAAAATGCCATTTTGGGAAATATAAACTCTGTATTCCTTAGGAGTACACTGGAAGCCCTGGATAGTCCAGGATAATCTCCCCACCTCTAGATTCTTAATGTAATCATGTCTTCAACATACCTTCTGCCAGATAAGGTAATATTTACAGATTCCAGGGGTCAGAACCTGGGTATCTCTGGGGGGCTATTATGTAGCTTATTACAGAAATGTTAACGGTTCTGATGGCAAAGATAGTGAAGATGGCAATGATGTTACTGTAGACAACAGCAGAAATGTTAACAAGTCTCATGCTGTTAATATGAGCTGTGATAGTGGAGGTGATGTTGATGCTGCAAAGGCAATGGTGAGGTTCATGTGAGCATCACGGCAGGACTGGGGACTTTAATGAGAGTGATTTAGTCTCAATGGTGGGTTGGACACGACAGGGCAAACAGTACCTTTGACTCTAACTCCAAAGGACGGAAAACAGTGCCCTAAGTGGACTAACGAAGCTATCGGTTTGTCTTGCAACAAGTAACGTCAGCTAGCTGAGCAACTTAGAGCAGCAGCTGAGATAGTGAGATAAAGTCTCACAGTTGCAGGGGAATATGATTTACATAAAGATTTCCTCATGAAAGGGAATTTGCCAACATGACTGCCTGTGGTCCAGTTTCTGAAAGCACTTGTGCATTCTCCTGAAGTCTCCAAACGCTTCCCCTCTGATGTAAGACCTCAGGCATCCAGGAGCCAGGCCACAGATTTTGACAATAACCTACTCCAGTTTCCTGCAAAGGGGACAGTGGGTGCACCAGGCCGCCGGTAGGGCAGATCATTGTTCTGAAATCCAATCTGTCTTGGTGCACTGATGTATTGTAAACTGCCCCCAGCTCTACCACCCGATGGACTAAGCTTTCACAGAGAGAAGTTTCAGCAGTTCCCTCCAAACCTTTTCGCTCCCTTCTTTTGGCATGCTCAGCACCCTGTCCTGAGAAGTCTGAGTTTATTAGACGTCTATTATAACTGACATATTGTTGCAGTGGGGGTGAAGAGATGCCTTAGACAGATGATCTTAATTGGCTTTCTTCCAAAAGAATTTTTTTTAAGAGGAGACAGCTGAAATTCATTCCCATTTACAATTAGTAAAACTTTCTTTCATTATTGAAATGCTTGCTGAAACAGCAGCTACGTCAGGGTGACAAATCCCGTTATCATGCTTTTGGCAATTGTCTCCCCAAAAGACGCCTATTGAGAGCATTGTCTGGGTTTGTGTATGAAACTGACAATCAAGCTCCAGGCAGAGAGTGGGGGCAGCTACCCAGCCTGCTGCAAAGTGCCTTTGTGTGTGTGTGTGTGTGTGTGTGTGTGTGTGTGTGTGTGTGTGTGTGTGTGTGTGTGCAAGCACGCGCATTTGTGGTTGTTCAGCAGAGAGATCTAAGATTCTGGAAAAATCTGAGAAGGCACTATGTGCGCTAACAAGATCAGTCATCAGGCATTAGTGGGATTCTCAAGCTTGGCCCCTTTCATTTTCCATTTTCTTGTCTTTTTCTCTGTGAGCGATGGCAGGTGCTATTTTTTTGTCAGGCTGTTAGGGTCGTGGGGAGGGATCACTTTTTTAAGTGAGCAGTTACCAGCTGAGCTCACATGGTTGACAATAGAACCATGATGAAAGGCACAAACAATAGCGTGTAAAGCTCACCCCTTTAGCGTGTAAAGCTCACCCCTTTAGAGTCTCATGGAATGAACTGTGTGTGAAGGGACTGAGAAGGCACACTTGCCTCTGTACCCCTTTTCAGCCCGGTGAAGGGAACTGGACAGGCTATGCTGGTCTGGCACTGGTAGACGGGTGAGTTTGTCAAACTTAGAGGTATTTCTCTCTATGGAAATGGAGAAGAAGTAGGTAAGACCTTCACATGTTGAGTGAAAGGAGAGAAGGGAAAGGAAAGTGGGGAGGGAGAAAGCGTCAATGGAGCAAGGCAGATAACTGCTCTTTCAGTTCCCGTGAGACACGAGCCTCATTTTCTCCCACCAAACCAACCACCTCAGCAGTGCTGTTTAAATAGCTTTGTTGACTTATCGTCTGACATGCTCCAGGTTGTTTTCTCCCATACTTATCTTGAGTGCTGGCGTTCCTTTCTCTCTGACCAACTCACCAGAAGCCTGTTGGCTAACCCAGTCTGCTCTTTCTCCAGAGAGCCCCTTCTAGTTTTAAAACCACAATTCAAACCCAGCGAAACCTGCTGTCCATGACGATTAGCCTTGTTCTGATAATGAAAGAACCGTGTGCTCCTTGTCGTGGTTTTGCTGAAGCATGTCATGGCAGACGGGCTTCTCTTGTGGCTCAGTGCTAAAGAACCCACCTGCCAGGGCAGGAGACACAGGTTCTATCCCCGAGTCAGGAAGATCCCCTGGAGAAGGAAATGGCAGCCCGCTCCAGTATTCCTGCCTGGGAAATCCCGTGGACAGAGGAGCCTGGGGGGCTACAGTCCCTGGGGTCACGAAAGATTCGGACACAACTTAGTGGCTAAACAATAGCAAAATCAGAGCAGATGTACAGTTTGAGGTTGGAGGTGAAGCAATAAATCATGCTGCTTGAAAGAGACCTGTTGAACTGACATCAGAAAATCTCTGGCCCTTGGGATCCTAGGGTGACTACAATGAAAGTTGAACTCTGCATGGCGTTGTCATTGGTATATTTTCATGGTTTTCATACTTAACTGAGATCAAGAAAGTAAGAATCTTTCTCAGTGTAAGCTCCATGAGAGTATAAACCAATTTTCATAGTGATCAACTCTCTAGGTACTAGCAAATAGTAGATTCTCAGTACATTTTTATCAAATGAAGGAATGTATTACTGAGTTTAACTCAGCTTTGCCAGGTACTGTGCACCAGCAATAACTTTCATGCTTATAATAAATATCAGACATTCAGCATCATAGGCAAAACGTCACATAGATTGTCCCTTTGCTTTCAAAATAACCTAGAGTTGAGGACAGGAGATAGATATATAAACTAAAAAGTGTTGTAAAAACTAAGATTATGGCATCTGGTCCCATCACATCATGGCAAATAGATGGGGAAACAATGGAAATGGTGACAGACTTGATTTTATTGGGCTCCAAAATCACTGTGGATGGTAACTACAGCTGTCAGTCACTTTTAATTTCATTATTTTAGTGAAATTAAAAGACACTTGCTCCTTGGAAGAAAAGCTATGACAAATATATAGAGCATACTAAAAAACAAAGACATTATTTTGCCAACAAAGGTCCATATAGTCAAAGCTATGGTTTTTCCAGTAGTCATGTATGGATGGGAGAGTTGGACCATTAAGAAGGCTAAGCACCAAAGAATTGATGGTTTTGAGCTGTGGTGCTGGAGAAGATTCTTGAGAGTCCCTTGGACTTCAAGGAGAACAAACCAGTCAATCCTAAAGGAAATCAACCCTGGCTCTTCATTGGAAGGACAGATACCGAAGCTGAAGCTCCAGTACTTTGGCCAGATGATGCAATGAGCCAACTCATTTGAAAAGACCCTGATGCTGGGAAAGATTGAAGGCAAGAGGAGAAGGGGGCGACAGAGGATGAAATGGTTGGATGGCATCACTGACTCAATGGACATGAGTTTGAGCAAACTCTCGGAGATGGTGAAGGACAGGGAAGTCTGGTGTGCTGCAGTCCATGGGGTCTCAAAGAGTTGGACACAACTGAGCGACTGAACACCAACAGCCACAAGAGCTCGGATAAAAGCATGCTCAGGATGAAGGAGAAAACAACCATTCCTATATGAGGAGGAGGGTTAGGAAAATAAGTTTCTATAAATTGGCGTTTGAATTGAGGTTTAGAAGATAAATAGGAATGAACCAGTTGTCCATGCCTTTGAATTGCCAGCCCTAAACCTGATTCTACCTCATCATGACCTCAGTGGTGCCCCCTCCACAGCATGAATTCATCTGCTGTGATTCTCTTTGAACAGTCATGGAAGACTCTTGAAACCTGGGTACCAGCTCATTTCAATCGATTATCACCACTAGCTGAAATATTAGCCCTAGAGGTCATCCTCTCCCTCATCCCAAACTCCTCTGGCCTCCCCATCTCCTACCTCCATTCAAATGAACAGAGAAGCCAAGGGATGGATTACAGAGGATTCTGTAGTCAGCCATCTAAGGAAGCAAGGTACTTATTCTGCAAACACTGCTTCCAGATAAGTTTTCAAGGCCCCACTTTCAACCAATTTTTTACATATAACCCTCTCTTGTGTGGAAATTCTAGAACTTCCACTGCTTTAACAAATGCTAAGGGCACCTTCTTAAACTCCCATTTCATGAAAACTAAATTATATCCTCAAACTTCTTAAAAGATACTTTTTTCCTATGTTGGCCTTTACCTAAATCATTATCCTGTTTTCCTTACACCTTCCCTGATGGAAATATCTCATTCTCCTGACACTCATAACCCACAGGCCTCATGAGGAGATCTGGCATTATTCCTGTTTTGCCTGGCTATTTCTAAATTGTAACACTTTGCACACTCCATCTTTGAAATACTCAGCATCTGGTCACATACCACTGACTACCCCTAATCAGTATCTCTCCCAACTTTCTTATGTCCCTCATTAATTATAAATATTACCATATGACTCACAGCTTTAGCCCAAATGTAGCCACTATCCTAGGTATCTCCAGTAAATATGTGGAAGACCCACTCCATATCCAAATCTCACAGTTCCTTATCATCCACAACTCCAGTGGCCATCAAAACCACTCTACATCTTGAACTGGTCATCATTTTGAATCATTCTAACATGTGCTGTCAAACTCCAGCCCTTAATTCTTTGTCAACCATTTCCCGTATTTTTCAACCTGTCCCCTCTCTCATACGTCTATTCCCACCACCCCTGCACTTATGCCATAGAGCCCTGAAGTCTCCAGATCTTTATTGTCTGTCAATCATACAGGCTTTTTTCCCTGACTAGCCCTGACCTACGGTGATTACATGAATATTCAGTCAGTAGTCACTCGTTTTCCTCACAGGCCTTATAGAATGTCAGATCTTAACCCCACCTCTGGGACATTCCCATAATTCACCTTCTCTACTCCTGTATCCAGACTACAAGCACTGCTTGAGAAAATCGCAACAATCATGTGGAGCAGTAATGCAATAAAAGGGTGGTCTCCAGCCTCATCTGGCCCTTGTTATCACACGACATTCCTTTATTTGTCCTTGGTCCTTGGTCCAACCTATCCATACCCCCCTGGAAATGATTAATTTCATGTGTCAGCCCGTTTAGTCTATGTTCAAGCACCAGTCTAGGTGTTGCTGTGAAGGTATTTTTTAGATGTAATTAACACTTTAATCAGTAGGCTTTGAGTGAAGTAGATTACCCTCCATAATATGGGTGAGCATCATCCAATCCGTTGAAAATATTAAAAGACTGAGGTCTCCCAAGAAAGAAGGAATTTTTCCTCCACGGACTTCAGGTTTAAGAACGCCGCATCAACTCTTCCATCCATTTTCAGCCTGTCAGTTTTCCCAGCACATTTCAGACTTGCCAGCCCCGACAATTGCCTGAGCCAATTCCTTAAACCTCTGTCTCTCTCTATAATAAAACACTGTTGGTTTTATGTTTTTGGAGCTCACTGACTAATTCTTCACTCAGCAACTGTTAAAAAATATCTGTAACTCTCCTCAACTCCTTTCCCAATTCCCACCTCCCTCATTTTCAGGACTTGGTTGGTGCACCCAGAAAGTTTAGGTAATCCAGCCTGGACTAACTCAACTTTCCAACACCTTACTTCTGATTACCACATACCCAGATGCCCACTGCCTAGGTAACATCTTTCTTTGATGTTTAAAGAAACATATTTGAACCCTAATTGCACACCTATGATGAGTACCAAAGTGTTTTACCAAGGTGCTGATGGCTTATGCATCCCTTGGATCTGCCCACACTGACACCATCTTTCTACTGCAAAGAAACATTATTCTCACTCTGAAGCCTGCTGTTCTTAGATATATAACAAACGTGCACTCATGGTTTGGGTGACTAGGTAGATTTAGAACCTAGAATAAGAGGGGTTATTCTTCAAATTGAAGGTGAGATGCTACTGTCCTAAAACTCACTAGCCGTTCCTTATAACCTAGAATTTCACACTGACCATAAGCCTCTGAAAGACCTAGCTTGATGCCACTTTTTCAGGTCTTTTTCCCTAATATACCCTCAAAGCCTGACCATCACAACTCTTTGATACATTTTTCTATCTTTCCTCACTTCTCTGAAGAAATATTGCTTCCAGAAACTTCAAATTCCTCCTTCTCTATAATGCAGAGTAAGTCTAGTCTATCCTGGCCTTATCATGAAAGAGCAATTCTCAAAATGTGGTCTGCAGACACTTGCAGTGTCACTAGGATCTTTTTAAGGGGTTTGCAAAGGAAAAATTATTTTTGTAATGTAAATTAAAAAATTATTTGCCTTTTTCACTTTCATTTTTTCCATAGTGTATAATGAGTTTTCCAGAAGCTACGTGACATGGGATAGATACTGAGACACATAAAATGCGGAGTTAGATATGGCAATCCAGGTCTCTTGTACTAACAGAACAGAAAGAGATTTGCAAAAATGCAAAACAACAATTTTTTATAAATTAAATTGTATTTTTGAAAATATAATTATTTTTAACTAAAAGATGTCATTAGGATTTGATTGGCTTGTTATATTTTATTAAATAAAATTTCACATTAAATTTCCATCTCAATTTTTAATATGGTAAACATCTATAATTACAACCTACATAAACAGAAACTCTTGGAGGCCTTTGATACTTTTTCAAGAGTATCAAGGGTCCTGGGAACCACAGTTTGAAAACCACTCAGGCCATGCTGTCAGATTTCCATCTTTTACTTCCAAGAGGCCTTTTCCTTTTGAAAATTTTCCATTTGAAAGTCAAAGCATTTCTTTTTGAACTCAAATCTTCTGATATTAATTAATAAACTTTTCCAGAATTTCTAAAAATATAAGCATGTGATTTTTTTCTGCTAAAAGCCAAATAATCTATAGCCCTTGTTTTTGTTCACTCACTAAGTTGTGTCCAACTCTGCGATCCCATGAACTGCAGCACACCAGGTTTCCCTGTCCTTCACCATCTCTCAGAGTTCGCTCAAACTCATGGCCATTGAATCGATGATGCCATCCAAACATCTCATCCTCTGTCACTCTCTTCTACTCCTGCCTTCAATCTTTCCCAGCATCAGGGTCTTTTCCAATGAGTTGGCTCTTTGCATCATCTGGCCAAAGTATTGGAGCTTCTGCTTTGGTATCAGTCCTTCCAATGAATAGCCAGGGTTGATTTCCTTTAGGATTGACTGGTTTGATCTCCTTGCAGCCCAAGGGACTCTCAAGAGTCCTCTCCAACACCACAGTTCGAAAGCATCAATTCTTCAGTGCTCAACTTTCTTTACAGTCCAACTCTCACATCCATACATGATTACTGGAAAAACCACAGCTTTGACTAGATGGACCTTTGTCAGCTAGTTTATTTATTTGATCATCCTTACTCATTTTTTTAGTATCTTAGTTTGTTATGTATTCTTACTTTCTTCAGCCTATAAACTGATATGAGTTCATCTAATTTTTTCAATTTTTATTGTTGATTTACAATGTTGTGGTAATTTTAGGTATACAGTAAAGTGAATCAATTATACATAAACATATATCCACTCTTTTCTGGATTCTTTTCCCATATAGACCACTACAGAGTATTGAGCAGCATCCCTTGGGATATACAGTAGGTCCTCATTAGTTACCTATTTTAAGTATAGTAAGACATATATGTCAGTCCCAATCACTTAATTTATCCCTCTGGAAACCATAAGTTTGTTTTCTCTGTCTATCTATGACTCTGTTTCTGTTTTGTAGATAAATTCATTTGTACCCCTTTTTTAGGTTACATGTATAAGGGATATCATATGATATTTGTCTTTCTCTGACTTACTTCACTCAATATGACAATCTCTAGGTCAATCCATAGTGCTGCAAATGGCATTATTTTGTTCATTTTTATAGCTGGGTAATACTCCATTGTATATACATCACATCTTCTTTATACATTTCTCTGCTGGCGAACATTTAGGAGGCCTCCATGTTCTAACCACTGTAAATAGTACTGCAATGAACATTAGGATGCATATAGCTTTTCAAATTATAGTTTTCTCTGGATATATGCCCAAGAACAGGATTGCTGGATCATATGGTAGCTCTATTTTTTAAAAAAGAAGGCTCCGTACTGTTCTCTGTAGTGGCTGTGTGCGTGTGCTTAGTCATGTCCAACTCTTTGCAAACTTTTCAAAGACTGTAGCCCACCAGACTCCTCTGTCCATGGGATTTCCCAGGCAAGAATGCTAGACCAGGTTGCCATTTCCTCCTCTCGGGGATCTTCCAGACCCAAGGATTAGACCCACGTCTCTTGGGTCTCCTGCCTTGGTGGGCAGGTTCTTTACCACTAGCACCACTTGGGAAGCTAAACCAATTGGTAGAGTGGCTATATCAATTTACACTCCCTTACTCCACCTCATCTCCAGTATCTACTGTTTGTAGATACTTAGATGATGGCCATTCTAACCAGTGTCAGGTGATACACCACTGGAGTTTTGATTTTCATTTCTCTATTAATTAGCGATGTTGAGCATCTTTTGATGTGTCTGTTGTCTATCTGTATGTCTACTTTAGAGAACTGTCTATTTAGATCTTCTGCTCATTTTTGATTATGCTGTTTTTTTTTTTTTTAATATTGAAATCATGAGCTGTTCTTGGAGATTAATGTTTCTTCAGTTTCTCAGTTGCAAACAATTTCTCCCATTCTGAAGATTATCTTTTCATCATGTTTATAGTTTCCTTTGCTGTACAAAAGCATTTAAGTTTAATTAGGTCCCATTTGTTTATTTTTATTTTATTTTATTTTATATTTATTTTATTTTATTTCCATTACTCTAAGATGTGGATCAAAAGAGATCTTGCTGCAATTTATGTCAAAGTGTTCTGCCTGTATTTTCCTCTAAGAATTTTGTAGTATCCAGCCTTACATTTATATTTTTATCCATTTTGAGTTTATTTTTATGTATGGTGTTAGGGAATGTTCTGGTTTCATTCACTTTCATGTAACTGTCTTTTACCTTCATCACTCATTGAAGGGACCATCTTTTCTCCACTGTATATTCTTGCCTACTTAGTCATAGAATTGTGGTGCTAGAGGAGACTCCGAGAGTCCCTTGGAATGCAAGGAGATCAAACCAGCCCAGAATATTCACTGGAAGGACTGATGCTGAAGGTGAAACTCCAATACTTTGGCCACTTGATATGAAGAGCTGACTCATTGGAAAAGACCCTGACTCTGGGAAAGATTGAAGGCAAGAGGAGAAGTGGACAGTAGATGATGAGACGGTTAGATAGCATCACTGACTCAATGGATATGAGTTTGAACAAACTCCAGGAAATAGTGAGGGACAAGGAAGTCTGGCATACGGCAGTCCATGGCATAGCAAAGAGTCAAATATGACTTAGCAACTGAACAACTAAACAGCAACAAAAGATAGTGCATAGATTCATTCTATTGTATTCCATTGATCTATATTTCCCTTTTATGCCAGTACCATACATACTGTGTTGGTAACTGTGGCTTTGTAGTTTAATCTGAAGTCAGGGAGCCTGATTCTTCCAGCTCCATTTTTCTTTCTTAAGATTGCATTGGCTATTCATGGTCTTCTGTGTTTCCATACAAGCTGTAAATTTTTTGTTCTAATTCTGTGAAAAGTGCCATTGGTAGTTTGATAGGCATTGTATTGAATCTGTAGATTGCTTTGGGTAGTATAGTCATTTTCACAATAATGACTCTTCCAATCCAAGAACATGGTATATCTCCCTGTTTATGTCATTTTTTATTTCTTTCATCAGGGTCTTACAGTTTTCAGAGTATCTCTTTAGGTAGGTTTATTCCTAGGTATTTTATTCTTTTTCGTTGCAATGAGAAATAGAGTTGTTTCTTTAATTTCTTTTCCAATATTTTGTTGTTAGGGTATAGGAATGGAAAAGATTTCTGTGTATTAATGTTGTATCCTGAAAGTTTATCAGATTCATTGATTAGCTCCAGTCCTTTTCTCGGAGAAGGCAATGGCACCCCATCCCAGTACTATTGCCTGGAAAATCCCATGGACGGAGGAGACTGGTAGGCTACAGTCCATGGAGTCACGAAGAGTGAGCCACCACTGAGCGACTTCACCTTCACTTTTCCCTTTCATGCACCAGAGAAGGAAATGGCAACCCACTCCAGTGTTCTTTCCTGGAGAATCCCAGGGATGGTGGAACCTGGTGTGCTGCCATCTATGGGGTTGCACAGAGTCGGACACGACTGAAGCGACTTAGCAGCAGCAGCAGTCCTTTTCTAGTAGCATCTTTAGGGTTTTGTATGTACAGTACCATGCCACCTGAAAACAGTAACAGTTTTACTTCTTATCCAGTTTGGACTTCTTTTATTTCTTTTTTCCTCTGATTGCCATAGGTAAGACTTCCAAAACTATGTTTAATAATTGTGGCCAGAGTGAACATGCTTGTCTTGTTCCTAATCTTAAAGGAAATGCTTTTAACTTTTTCACCATTGAGAATGATGTTTTCTGTGGGATTGTCATATATGACCTTTATTATGTTGATGTAGGTTCCATCTATGCCCACTTTCTAGAGAGTTTTTATCATAAAAGAATGTGAAATTCTGTCAGAATGTTTTTCTGCATCTATTGAGATGATCAAGTTTTTTTTTCTTCAGTTTCTTAATGTGATGTATCACACTGATTGATTTGCAGATATTGGAAAATCTTTGCATCCCTGAGATAAACCACATTTGATCGTGGTGTGTGATCCTTTAATGTGTTGTTGGATTCAGTTTGCTAGAATTTTGTTAAGGGTTTTTGCATTCATGTTCATCAGTGATACTGGGCTATAGTTTTCTCTTTTGTGACTTATTTGTCTGGCTTTGGTATTAGAGTGACGGTAGCGTGAGCTTGGGGGTGCTCCTTCCTCTGTGAATTTTCAGAAGGTTAGGTGTTGACTCCTCCCTAAATGTTTGATAGAAACTGCCTGTGAAGCCATCTGGTCCTGAACATGTTTTTGTTTGTTTGTTGGAAGGTTTTACATCATAGTTTCAGTTTCAGTACTTATAATTGGTCTGTTCATATTTTCCATTTCTTCCTGGTTCAGTCTTGAAAGGTTGTACCTTTCTAAGAATTTTCCCATTTCTTAGAGGTTGTCCATTTTATTGGTGTACAGTTGCTTGTAGTGGTCTGTTATGATCCTTTGTATTTCTGTGGTATCCGTTTTAACTTCCTCTTGTTCATTTTTAATTTTATTGATTTGAGTCTTCTCTCTTTTTTTCTTGATGAGTCTGGCTAAAGATTTATCATTTCTTTTATCTTATCTATCTCTTTTTTTAATCTTCTCAAAGAACCAGCTTTGAATTTCACTGACCCTTGCTATTGTCTTTTCATTTTTATTTCATTTATTTCTGCTCTGATCTTTATGATTTATTTCCTTCTACTAAATTTGAGATTTTTTTGCTCTTCTTTCTCCAGTTGCTTTAGCTGTAAGGTTTAGTTGTTTATTTGAGATTTTTCTTGTTCCTTGAGGTAGGATTATATCACTATGAACTTCCCTCTTAGAACTGCTTTTGCTGATTTTCCATAGGTTTTGGTCACAAAGAGTCGGGCACGACTGAGCAACTGAACTGAATTGACAGGTTTTGGATCGCCATGTTTTTTGTTGTCATTTTTCTCTAGGTGTTTTTTAATTTCCTCTTTGCTTTCTTCAGTGATCCATTGGTTATTTAGTATCAAATTATTTAACCCATGTGTTTGTGCTTTTTACAGTGTATTTTTTCTGTAATTGATTTCTAATCTCATAATGTTGTGGTCAGAAAAGATGCTTGACATGATTTCAATTTTCTTAAATTTACCGAGGCTTGAGTTTTGACCCAAGATATGATGGATCCTGAAGAATGTTGCCTGTGCACTTGGGAAGAAAGTATATACTGCTGCTTTCAGATGGAAAGTCTTATAAAGATCAATTAAGTGTGTCTGGTCTGATGTGT
This sequence comes from Okapia johnstoni, assembly GCA_024291935.2. Classification (NCBI taxonomy): domain Eukaryota; kingdom Metazoa; phylum Chordata; class Mammalia; order Artiodactyla; family Giraffidae; genus Okapia; species Okapia johnstoni. The sequence goes on from CM044309.1 coordinate 9,240,091, forward strand.
CATTAAGGCTTGTGTTTCCTTATTAATTTTCTGTCTAGATGATCTATCCATTAATGCAATGGGGTATTAAGACCCCCTACTATTATTGTGCTACTGTCAATTCCCCTTTTACGGCCATTAGCATTTGCCTCATATATTGAAATGCCCCTATCTTGGGTGCATATATATTTTATAATTCTTTTATCTTCTTCTTAGATTGACCCTTAGGTCATTATGTAGTGTCCTTCTTGTCTCTTGTAAACAAGTCTTTATTTTAAAGTACATTTGTCTGAGTATTGCTACTCCAGCTTTCTTTTGGTTTTTATTTGCATGGATTATCTTCTTCAATCCCCCTTCTTTGAGTCTGTATATGTTTCTAGGTCTGAAGTGGATCTCTTGTTGACAGCATGTGTACAGATCTATGTCTTTCAACTGGATCATTTAATCCGTCTACATTAAGGTAATTATTGATATGTATACTCCTATTGCCTTTTTTTAATTGCTTTGGGTTGGTTTGTAGGTCTTTTTTCTTCCCTCTCTCTTTTGTTCTCTTCTCTTGTGTTTTCTTCCTAGAGAAGTTCCATTAACATTTGTTGTAAACCGGTTTGGTGTTGCTGAATTCTCTTAGATTTTGCTTGTCTGTAAAGCTTTTGATTTTTCCACTGAATCTGAATGAGGTCCTTGCTGGGTAATCTTGGTTGTATTAATTGTTTTTTTCCCCCCTTTCATCACTTTAAATATATCCTCCCATTTCTTTCTGGCATGCAGAGTTTCTGCTGAAAAATCAGTGGATTACCTTATGAACATTCCCTTATATATTATTTGTTGCTTTTATTTTTTTTATATATTTAATTTTTTGTTAGTTTGATTAATACATGTCTTGGCATGTTTCTCCTTGGATTTATCCTATATGGGACTCTCTGCGCTTCCTGGACTTGGGTGTCTATTTCCTTATCCATGTTAGGAAAATTTTTGACTATAATCTTTTCAAATGTTTTCTCAGGCCCTTTCTTTTCTGGTACCCCTATAATTGAAATGTTCGTGCATTTAATGTTGTCCCAGAGGTCTCTGAGATGTTCATTGCTTTTCACATTTTTTTTTTATTCTGTTCCACAGCGATGTTTTTCACCATTCTATCTTCTGGCTTACTTATCCATTCTTCTGCTATTGATTCTTTCTAGTGCATTTTCTCACTTCATTTATTGTATTGTTCATCTCTGTTTGTTCTTTCGTTCTTCTAGGTCTTTGTTAAACATTTCTTATCTTCTAGATCTATGCCTGCATTCTTTTTTCAAGATCTTGGATCATCTTTAGTATCATTGCTACGAATTCTTTTTCAGGAAGATTGTCGGTCTCCTCTTCATTTAATTGTTCTTGTACTTTTTTATCTTGCTCCTTCATCTGCAGCATGTTTCTGTGTTATCTCATTTTGTCTAACTTCTTGTGTTTGTGCTCTTCTTTCTGCAGGCTGCAGAGCCTTAGTTCTTGCTTCTGATGTCTGCTACCTGGTGAGTGAGGTTGCTCTAGGAGCCAAGACTGTGATTAGGGATGAGTGAGCCACCCAGGTGGCAGGCTCCTGCCAGGCTCCTCTGTCCATAGGATTCTCCAGGCAAGAACAGTGAAGTGGTGGCCACGCCCTCCTTCAGGGGGTCTTCCTGACCCAGGGACTGAACTCACATTTTCTGCGGCTCCTGCGTTGCAGGCAGATTCTTTTACCACTAAGCCACTGGGGAAGCCCCTGTAGAATCACCTAATTTGTCTCCTTTCTCAGCTAAGTTTCTGTAAGAAGAGGCAAATTTTTCCATTTCTATTTCCCTACTCTTCAGCTCCTTGGATCTGACGTCTGACAGAATTCCTCCACAACAACTGTTTTAGTAATGATCACTCATGATTTCCAACGGATTGATACCAGGCAGTTCTCATAAACAATGGATACTTGCAACACTTCACACTGCTGACCACCCTTGCTATCTTGGCTGTCTATGGCCTGTTCTTCATTGATCTACTTTCTCCCTAACCTTTATCTCTTCCTCTTCTTTTTTGGGTTCCTCTTCATACTTTAACTCCCTAAATTTTATTTTCAAAACTTCTGTCAATATTTTCTAAACTTTTGTCCATACCCTGGTTGGATGTGAAAATCAGTCAAAAAGACTTGCAGGAGACTGGCAAATTTCTGACTAGGTTAATGACTGATGCCACCACATGAATCACACAATATGACTCAAGCAAAGTATTAATATGATTAAGAGGGGAATTGGGCAGAAGAGGAAGAGGAAGAGAAACCTGAGAGAGAAAGATTGAAATGTGCAGATACACATCGTCTCTGAAGTTTTTTTTTCTCTTCTAAAAGCCAAGTATTCAGACCCATTCTTGAATGAGATGCAAATTATGGACCAGTATAAGGGAGAATATAGTTACAAAACATAGGTAAGCTGCATGACCATTTTCTAGAACTGCTGTGGGCTAAGTAACCTCACAAGTCCCTTCAATATTTAGATGTTATGATTCTATGGATATCATCACTGTATTAAATACAGGACCAAAGACAAAGAAACGAAGGCAGACCCACAAAAAATCAAGGAACGAATCACAGTAAAGAATATATTTTCTTCCTTACCCTGAGGAGCTAGGAATTAGTTGTCTAAATTACATAAAGCTCATTATAAAAGACATTACATACACAACCCAAAGAATTTCTTCTTGACTGACATTTTAGCAAGCAGTGAACAGTCTTCTAAATTTTTTTGCTTCCCACCTTATGATAAAGATCTTCATTTATTCACCTCAGTGCCTTCTGTTGTTTCCATCTGAGTAGGATTCGTTTCAGGGCTAAACCTGGCAACCAATGCTTGACCAGTGACTTGTGACAGCTGACATCTGATAAACAGATGGAATAATCCCTGATGTTGCTAGGCAGTTTCCTCATAATTTGGCGTTGACATGGTCACTCTTCTCAGGGACTCTGAGCCTATGAAGAGAAGTGCTTGTTGCCATACCACTTTAACTGCCCTTTGAAGGAGGGCTGTTGACCCATTCAGTATTGTTATCTTCTCTGAATAAGTGCAAGCTATCCTTGACCTTTCAACTAGACAACAACTAGGGTATAAGCCACAGTCTCCTAGAGAGCTTCTGATTTTCGGACGTGTCAGATTTAAATATCTGGCTTGAAATAAATGAGAAAATAGGTGAGGATCTAGGGTTGCTGAAAACCAACCAGAATAGAGGGAAAGAAAAAAGAATGAGATAAAGAAGGACAAGAAGCAGGAGTGAGGAGAAAGAGAAGAACACTTATTAAATGCCTGTTGTGTGCGAAGAGCCAAGAGAGCCCTTTTATATACAGCATCTAATCTCGTGAGGAGCACAGTTATTGTCTCATGATTTCAGATGGGGAAACTGAAGCTTAGAGGCTAACCTGTCTGAGCACCTGGCTCTGTCACACTGGATTCAGGCTGAGAAAGTCAGCAGGAAAAGCTTAGATTTGGGTAACGGTTTACAGAAGTTGAGAAAAATACTACAAGGCCTTGCATTCTTGATGTTTGAAACTTGTGCAACTGTTTTTTAAGTTAACTTATAAAACCTTTATAGCACCAAAATAAGGGAAAGTATTACCCAAAATTCCTGCTATATGGAATAGAAGAGTATTTATGTACATCAAGATAAATTAGTTAAACAGTACTGCAACTATAACCCCTCTGGAATGTCTTTTAGTGTTTAAGAAAAAAAATAGACTTAGATACTGTCATTACCAAGAAATACATTACTGTACTTTGGAATTACTGTATAAACTGCATAAACAGCATAAAACACTAGCAAATGCTACAAATACCTAAAATTTTAAGGATATTTCTTTTCATTTTGAATTTATTGATCTTCAGTACCATCTCTGTTCAGATAGAATGAATGTTTCTAACAATATCAGAGCTGCCTGCTAAAGAATAGAAGCAAGTTAATATCAGGAGCTGGGTGACTTTTATCTCCATTATCATTTTGACCTTTGATTATAACATAGCCACTGTGATCTTAGAACTTTACAATCATGTAAGTGTGAGGATTGTGACAGACCGCCTGGTGAAATGTTATCCATGTTATTCACAAGACAAAAATTAGCATCACTCCCTCACTGAGCTTATTAAAAAAAATAGGAGAATGAAATGAACTAAAACTTCCCATTGAAAATCAAGCAACATATAGGTTGGTTTCCTTCTGAAAGATTCTCTTTGTTCTGACACAACACAGAAATCATTTAAATCACTCAAATTGCTCTTTGTGGGTTGCGTCTGGAGACATGCTTGGGTGTAGGTGTCTCTGCTGCAGAAAAGTGGAAAAGTTCGCTTGGCACCCACCTTTTCAGCTGGGCCCTCTCTCTCTCTTTGTGTTTGACCTTCACTGACATTCAAGCTACAAGCCCATCCCTGGGCTCTTGTTGGAAGAACTGGGGCTAACCCTGCATAGAAGGCCCTGTCATGTTCCACCCTTGTCCTTCAGGGCCTTTAAAATATTTCTGGGCTTTCTCTTTGAGAAAAACTGCGCACCTCCGACTCTGGAGAATTTAGGGAACTACTGGTTACTGGAGTGCTTTGCTCACACAGAGGGCTTTTTAAAGTGCCTAGTGGTAACACATCCCTGAAGCATGTCAATCAATTCCTGACAGAAGAGGAGGAAAGCTCTTGCCTGAGCTGGGACAGAATCAGAAGTATACTTTATACTGTCTATCTCCCCTGCAGGATCAAACTAAGACTGGGACTTTGCCTGGAATCACACCCTCGTTCAGCTTCTCCCCTTTCCTTTGAGTGTCCTGGAGCACATTCTTAGTAAGTTACTGGCATGGGGTCTGCTGCGGGAGAGCCCAATCACAGGTGACAACTTGTTTCCCTCCTCTCCTCCTCCTACTCCTCTTCTTTTTCTCCTCCTTTATCTTGTAGTTTCTCACCCTGATTCTTTTGAAAGATAAATTTATGGCATACAAATCAATAAATTAGTGAGAGCTAAGATTTATGGAACACTCATTATCAAATATTGTTCTAAGTGACTTGCATGTATTAATCCTCATACCAACCCTAGATATAGTTATTATTATTATTATCTTCACTCTATAGGAAAGGAAATTGAGGCTTTCCTGTAAATTGTGGCAGAGATTAAGTAATCTGTTTAAGGTCATACAAATGGGATTTGAAGGCAGGGATTCTGGCTTCAGAGCCCATGCTTTTTCCAGTTTATCACACTTCAGAAACAAGCCTGGCTTTCTAAGTACCAGATCTGATTCCTTCCCTAATGATAAGAATTCAGAAAAGTTTCTGAATTTTCTGTGCCTCAGTTTCTCTTCTTACATTCTTTCTGTAAAATGGGACTTCCTTGCAGTTTGTATTTACAAACTAACGAAAGAGTTTTTTAAGTAATTTATTATTCTATTAAACTCTTGCTTGGAGTAAGCATAGGCATAACTTTTGTCAAATGTCAAATCACTCCTGTACTACTAAAATCTTCTGATGAGTTGGCAATTGTGCATTATTGCTGCTGCTGCTGCTAAGTCGCTTCAGTCGTGTCCGACTCTGTGCGACCCCATAGACGGCAGCCCACCAGGCTCCCCCGTCCCTGGGATTCTCCAGGCAAGAACACTGGGGTGGATTGCCTTTTCCTTCTCCAATGCATGTGCATTATTACTACTTTTTAAATTGTTGCCAAAATAGTAAACAGGATTCAGTTTCCAAATTGTTCAAAGATATTCCCAACAATGTTGAAATAATGAGCACATTGCCATCATGCCGTACTGCCTGTTAGCTCGCTACATGGAAATGGAGGCATAGCTGACATCATTTATAAAGATTAAGTCAGTACAGCTATTTTTTTCTTTTTCTTATACGTGTGAAAGAAATGCCCCACCAACTCACTATGACTAAGAATTTTGGATAACTCATGAAAAAGATGGTGCTTTAATATTTCTGTAGAAATGAAGACTAGGGCAAACAACTTCATTCATGTCTTGTGAATCTATGTTAATGAAATCCGTAATCAAATTAATCTGATTTAGTTAACATGAAATAAACACGAGGGTTGTGGTAGATTCACGAATAGCATTTCAGAAGCATGTTATTCCCATGGAAAGTTGTCTGGTGGAAACCTGTCATCAGACACCATAGTGTCTTGGCGTTGGTACCTGATCAGACCACGGTGGCGTAGAGGGCGGGGGGTGGGGGGAGTCTTGCCTGGTGTGTGACTCTGCACAAGTTTCATAGCTTTTCTTCCTTAGGTCCCTTGTATAATGTAAAGCAGTTTAGACAGGAAACTCCCTGATCTTAATCAGGTCCATGAATATTTGGTTTTTTTAAAAACTGTGGGTTTACTTTTGTTTGGATTTTGACTGCAAAGAAGCACCAGGATTCCCAGTTTCATTTATTAAATGAATATCGGCTTGTGCTCTGGTAAATTCTGACACTACCTTTTCCCAGTATATATCCAGACAGTCCTTGTGATTCACCAGTATACTCATCAGCTGACAAGTTCTGCTGGTACATTAAAGAAAGAGGAAGTAACAGTAACTCTTGGATTTTTGACCTGAGAACAAAATACCTGCTGTTCATCCGCTATTGCCACAGGCCAGGGGGGTCTGTGGGCTCACAGTTTTCAAACAAACTACTGTAGGGGGCAGGAGATCAAGATGAGAGAATGGTAAGGAGGCAATGGTGAATGTTACTGGACAAGGAAAGACACTGAACCTGCCTGATGACTTGCAAAAAGCCACCAGTGCTTTCTTTAAAGTTTTCTGTCTACTAGCCATTCACCTGTTAGCTTTGATTCATGATGTGAAAAGGAAAGGGGAAAACAATATGCTCTCTCATTCTGTGCGACAGGGAGAGTGAGAAATAAGGAGGAAGTAACAATGACTCTTGAATTTTTGACCTGAGAGAATGGTTTATAATGGTGCTACTAACTCACTTTTAAAAAATTGGGGAAGAATCAAGATTAAATCTCAAAAGTTTCATTATAGACTTGTTTAGTTTGAGACACTTAGGAGACAAAGTCAAAGATATTAAGTAGGCATTCAGGTACATGAGTCTGGTGCCCTGAGGACAGGTCTGGGTGGAAACATAAATTTGGAGTTCCTTAGTGTTGTGTGATGTTTAAACCCATGGCCTTCAGGGAGACACATTCTGTACAGAGAGAATATACATGGAGAAGCAGATGGGACCTGTGACTTGAGCCCTGGAGGGGTCCACCACTTCATGCCCTGGAGGAGGATGAGGGAGAATCAGAAGAGTGTGATGTCTCAGGGATCAAGACAAGAATATGTTTTAAATAATAAAGACTGTCAGATTAGAGTCAAGAGTGAGCTGCTGAGTCACCATGTAACACCAGGCAGAGAAGAGACTGCTGGGTTTAATGAAATGAGGGTCAAAAAAGTGAGATGTAGCAGCAGAAACAAATAACTGCTTGGGCTAGATTTTTTAATATCTGCAAGTCAATCCATGTGATACACCACATTAGCAAATTGAAGAATAAAAATCATATAACTGTACCAATAGATACAGAAAAAGTCTTGGATAAAATTTAATGTTGATTTATGATAAAAATTCTCTAAAAAGTGGGCATAGAGGGAACATACCTCAACATAATAAATGCCATATATGACAAACTCACAGCAAATATTATACTCAGTAGTAAAAATCTGAAAAAATCCTCTAAAATAGGGAATAAGATAAGAATGCCCACTCTTGCCACTTTTATTCAACATAGTATTAAAAGTCATAACCATAGCAATCAGATAAGAAAAAGAAATAGAAGAAATCCGCATTAGAAAGGAAGAACTAAAACTGTCACTGTTTGCAGATCACATGATACTATACATCAGAAGTCATGAAGATGCCACCAGAAAACTACTGGAGCTTATCAACGAATTCAGTAAAGTTGCAGGATACAAAAATTAATATAATAAATCTGTTGCATTTCTATACACTTGATTAGTCACTCAGTCATGTCAAACTCTTTGCGACCCCATAGACTGTAGCCCACCAGTGCTTCTCCAGGGATTCTCCAGAAAAGAATACTGTAGTGGGTTGCTATGCCCTCCTCCAAGCGATCTTCCCAACCTAGGGATCGAACCCAGGTCTCCTGCATTGAAGACAGATTCTTTACCATCTGAGCCATCAGGGAAGCCCTTTTCTACACTAGTAGTGAACTATTAGAAGGAGAAATTAAGGATACAATCCCATTTACCACTGCATCAAAAATAGTAAAATATCCAGGAATAAGCCTACCTTAGAAAATGAAAGACCTGTACTCAGAAAACTGTAAGACACTGACGGAAGATACTGTAGATGACACAAATAGATGAAAAGATACACCATGTTCTTAGATTAGAAGAATCAATATTGTTAAAATGAGCATACAACCCAAGAAGGCAATCTACATAATCGATGCAATCCCTATCAAAATACCAATGGCCCATCCCTACTGCCACAAATGGCATTAGGAGTTTAGGATTAACATATACACACTAGTATATGTGTGTATATATATATAATAATCAACAAGGACTTATACCACAGAAAAGTATATTCAGTATTTTGTAATAACCTATAAGAGAAAAGAATCTGAAATGGACCAAAAATCTCTGTCAAAGCTTCCTGACTAATTCCACTGATTTCACTTCTCTCCTTCAAAGACCAGAAGTATAAAACTCTGCCTTTTAGCCATGTCATATTTATTGTCATTTGGACCACAGCAGTTCTTTTCTGGATTATGATAGCTATTGACTTGATTTTCTTTTTCTTTCAAAAACTTTCATATTTGAGAGCTATTGAAAGTGTTAGTCACTCAGTTGTGTCTGACTTTTTGCACCCCCATGGACTATAGCCCACCAGGCTCCTCTGTCCATGGAATTCTCCAGGGAAAACTACTGGAGTGGGTTGCTATTCCCTTCTCCAGGGATCAAACCTGGGTCTCCTGCATTGTAGGCAGATTGTTTACCATGTGAGCCACCAGGGAAGCCCATGAGATATATTAGAAATATATATTGTCTGCCCTACTCAGAGTCTTCAGAAGAGACAGAGTCACAGTAAAATCAAAGCCAGTGATCAATCAATCAATCAGTGAACCAGCCAGCCAAGCATCCTTAGTTGCACTTAGAACCTCTAACTTTGCTTCCATCCCTGCTTTGGTCCCTGATTGTTTCCAGAAGCTGTCTGGCTCCCAGCCCTTTGGCTTTGTTTCCTTTTTCTGCGGATGTCCTCAAGCTGATTCAGTATGCTTGGTTTCAAGCCTCATCATTACTTGGTTTGCAAGTACCTTATGGACTTTCCTGTTCCTAACTGTTTTTCCAACATCCCTCTCAACCCAAGTTTGTAGATCCTCTTAGTTTTTCTGTGTGAATAACAAATTTTTATTTTTTAACTTCAAGTTTATGTACACTTTATTGCTTTTTCTTATTTTATCATATTGGAAAAAAATTCTAGTATGATTCTTGATTCATAATGAAAATAATAGACATCATATTTTATTTTTTGACTTGAACATAATTCTTTCTCCATCTTTAGTCAGTTAATACTGTAGATGATATACACATGCATAAAGATCTCAGTGTGCTTCACTTAAATTATGATTTTTCATTTATTTTTTAAATAATTTGTTTTATTTTTGACTGTACTGGGTTTTCGTTGCTTTGCCTGGGCTTTCTCTAGCTGTGGCAAGCCGGGTCTGCCCTTCATTGTGGTGTGCAGGCTTCTCCTAACAGTGGCTTCTCTTGCTTTGGAGCACAGGCTTTAAGCACACAGGCTCAGTAGTTGTGCTACACAAGCTTAGTGTTCCATGGTGTGTAGAATCCCCGCAGACCAGGGATCAACCCCTGTCCTCTGCATTGGCAGGCAGATTCTTACCCATTAGCAACACCAGGGAAGTCCTGATTTTGCATTTACATTCAAGTTCTGACACCGACCAGCTGTTATCTTGGACGAGTTATGTAACCAACATATGTTCCAGTTCTCTCAGCTGGAAATTAGAGTCAAGAGTATAACTACTACATGCTTCACAAGATTGTCCCTAGTATTAATGAGATAATGCACAAAAAGTGCTTATAACATAGTCAATGCTCAGTTTTAATGTAGATATTAGTAGGGAATGGCAACTCACGCCAGTATTTTTGCCTGGAAAATTCCATGGACAGAGGAACCTGGCAGGCTACAGTTCATGGGGCCTCAAAGACTCAGACATGACTGAGCACACAAGAAGACCTTCATCATTGTAGACGGTGTTAGTTTATAAATGTCCGTCCTTGTATTGTCTGGATATAGTATCAAGCTTATATAAACATCATAAAAAGTTTCCAGCTTTTATTATGTACCAAAAAAAATTGTATAAGATACAGAATATTTATCCCTTCTAAGAAAACTCATCTGCTAAGTCATCTGAACTTTTCATGGTAGACTTTTGATTACTGAAATAAATTCCTTAGTATATTCAAATTTTTCAGTATTTCTTGGGTCCTCTTTGGCAATTATTATTTTTCACAAAATTATCAGATTTCTTCAAGAAAATCAGAAATATCAAGGGAACATTTCATGCAAGGATGGGCATGATAAAGGAAAGAAACAATGAGGATCTAACAGAAGCCGAAGAGATTAAGAAGATGTGGCAAGAATGCATAAAACTATACAAGAAAGGTCTCAATGGCCCAGATAACTATGATGACGTGGTCAGTCACCTAGAGCCAGATTTCCAGGAGTATGAAGTCAAGTGGGCCTTAAGAATCATAATGAAAAATAAAGCTAGTGGATGTGACTGAATTCCAGCTGAGCTATTTAAAATCCTAAAAGATGATGCTATTAAGGTGCTGCATTCAGTATGTCAGCAAATTTGGAAAACTCAACAGTGGCCACAGGATAGAAAAAGTTCAGTTTTCATTCTAATTCCAAAGAAGGACAATGCCAAAGGATGTTCAAACTACCAAACAATTGAGATCATTTCACATGCTAGCAAGGTAATGCTCAAAATCCCTCAAGCTAGGCTTCACCTGTATGTGAACTGAGAACTTCCAGATGCACAATCTGATTTTGAAGAAGCAGGGGAACCAGAGATCAAATTGCCAACTTTCACTGAGTCAATGAGAAAGCAAGGGAGTTCCAGAAAAACATCTACTTCTGCCTCATTGACTATGCTAAAACCTTTGATTGTGTGGATCACAACAAACTGTGGGAAATTCTTGAATAGGTGGGAATACCAGACCACCTTACCTGTCTCCTGAGAAACCTGAGTGCAGGTCAAGAAGCAACAGTTGGAACCAGACATGGAACAAAGGACTAGTTCAAAATTAGGAAAGGAGTATGATAAAGCTGTATATTGTCACCCTGTTTATTGAATTTATAGGCAGAGTACATGATGCAAAATGCCAGGCTGGATGAATCCCAAGCTGGAATCAAGATTACTGGGAGAAAAACCAACAACCTCAGATATGCAGATGATCCCACCCTAATGGCCAGGAGGTGAAGAGGAACTGAAAAGCCTCTTGATGGAGGTGAGAAAGGAGTCAAAAAGTTGGCTTAAAATTCAACATTCAAAAAACTAAAATCTAGGCACTGATCCCATCACTTCATAACAAATAGATGGAGAAAAAATGGAAACAGTGGCAAATTTTCTTTTCTTGGGCTCTAAAATCATTGAGGACGGTGACTGCACCCATGAAATTAAAGGACATTTGCTCCTTGGAAGGAAAGCTATGGCAAACCTAGACAGCATATTAAAAAACAGAGACACCACTTTGTCAATCAAAGTCTGTATAGTCAAAGCTATAGTTTCTACAGTAGTCATGTAATGATATGAGAGTTGATCCATAAAGAAGGCCAAGCACTGAAGAACTGATGATTTTGTGGTGTTGGAGAATACTCTTGAGAGTCCCTTGGACAACGAGGAGATCCAACCAGTCTATCCTAAAGGAAATCAGTCCTGAATATTCATCGGCAGATCTCATGCTGAAGCTGAAGCTCCAATACTTTGGCCACCTGATGGTAAGAGCCGACTCATTCCCTGATGCTGGGAAAGATTGAGGGCAAAAGGAGAAGAGGGCAGCAGAGGATGAGATGGTTATGTAGCATCACCGACTCAATGGACCTGAATTTAAGCAACCTCCAGGAGATAGTGGAGCACAGAAGAACCTGGCATGCTACAGTCCATGGGGTCACAAAGAGTCAGGCACGATTTAGTGACAGAACAACAACAAATTTAACGAATTTCAAATTTATTGGCATAAATCTCGGATAGTTTTCTTTTGTGTTTTTAATCTCTATTGTAGTTATTCTTATGTGTTCCATTTTTAAAATTCTAACATTATTATTTCTACTTTCTTGCCTTTTTCCTTGATTGATTTTTAGAATTTTCTTAATGTTATCAGTCTTTTCAAAGAAAATAAGCTTTTGCTACTGTCAGTCTTTTCCGTTGTTTTAAAGGTATGTTTATTGCTCTAATTTATGCTGATTTACATTTCCATCTTTCTATTTTTTTTGGATTGACTGTGTTGCCCTTCTTCTAATTTCTTAACTTGAAATCTTACCTTGTTATTTTCTATTTTCCACTTTTCTTATGTAGACATGTAAAATGAAAAATAGCCTTCAAGCACTAATCTAGCTTCATCCCACAAGTCTTGATGTTTGGAAGGTTTTTTGTTTTCCTTCTAAATACTTTTTAATTTTCATTATGATTCCTTCTTTAATCCACACATTATTTACAAGTGTGGTTTCCAAATGTATGATATTCTTCTGGCTCTGTATTTATTTCCCATTTCTAACTCCTAATATAATTTCATCATAGTAAAAAATGTGGTTTGAATTATTTTGATTCTTTGGTATTTTTAAAGATTTGCCTTTTGGACAACTCTATGGTAGGTATTTGGAAATGTTCCATATATGCTTGACAAGGATATGAATTTCTGGATTTGTTAGTTAGAGGGCTCCATACCTGCTCATCACGTAAAGCCTTATTACCTGTGTTGTTCAAAGATTCTATCTTAAAAAATTCAATGTGAACTGAATACTGTTCTACTACTATGTCTGTATGTTTAATATTATATTGTACCCAAGTTTCTTTTAGCTCATATTTATCTAGTATATAAGGCTTCCCTGGTGGCTCAGATGGTAAGGAATCCGCCTGCAATGCAGAAGACCCGGGTTTGATCCCTGGGTCAGGAAGATCTCCTGGAGAAGGAAATGGCAACCCACTCTAATATTCTTGCCTGGAGAATCCCATGGACGGAGGAGCCTGGCGGCCTACAGTCTGTGGGATCGCAAAAAGTCAGACAAGACTGAGGGACTAACATTTTCAGTTTCATCTAGTATATATTTTTCATGGCTTTACTCTCAACCCTTTTTAATCATTATTCTTGATTTTGTCTTGTTCAGACAAAATAACATATGGAAAGCTATTTTCTCTTTTGGATGATCCCTTGCTCTCTTTCATGTAGAGTAATGCATTGAAGGTACCTGCAGGTATTATACATAATACTTCAACAATGACTTATTAAATGACTCACACACTAGACACTACTAATGATACAAAATTGAATAAGATGTGATTTCTTTTCCTAAACACCTTCAAAGCTAGTCTATAGACCATTATAAGCAGACAATTCCGGTAGTAAGGGCAAATGTGAAGACAATGGTATGCACTTGATAATATCTCATTTTGAAGCTAACTTCTCACTGTTTCCCTACAGTGCCTGGTGAAGAATCTTAGTAACTTTCTTTAAAAAAGCATCTAGGCTCTGTGCACATTGATTGACATATGGAAGGCAATCAGCTAAGGTCCAACTTCATCCCTGTAGCCACTCTCTGGGTTCTTGACAGATTCATTTAGATGAACTTAGACATCCTTTAAAAAAGTATCAGTGAACATAAGAAATAAAAATGCCCTTAAGCCACAATTTAAGAAGCAGTATGTATGGTTTAACCTGATTTGTCTGGAACGCAATTACACAAAAAGATACAGTAGGGTGTGTCCTATGACTGGGCCATCATGCATGCCTTTGGGGACCTTGTGAAGCACCAAACTACACAGAAGTATGTTAATGGACCAATAACACATGCTTTGTCTTGTCCAGCAGCCGTTAGAATCTGGCTATTTTCAGTGAAATATATGAATATATATGTGTAAATCTTAGCATTTTTGTGATTAATAGTCATTTGGGGAGCAGTCACACTGCAGTATTGATTCTTTCAAATAAAAAAAATATTATTTGGAGACTTTAGGGGACACTAAATCATGCCAGCAGACATTTGTTCCAGGCCTACTCTGTGCAACATGGTTCCATGTTAGATGTGTGGGCAGAGGGTACTGGAGGGGTTCAGACATCCAGGGGAGAACACCATAGGATACAGGAGTAGAGACAGGCGTGATGTGTCTGAGTTGAGGAAAGTCGAAGATTAGCATCAGCCTCACCAGGAGAGAAACCTGGAATAGATTCTCCCTCTAACCTCTAGCAAGAAGGCTTCAAGACATTCAGATCAGACACTGAGCCTCCAGGACTGTCAGAAAATAAATTTCTAATGTTTTAAGCCACCCAGTTTGTGGTGATTTGTTAAAGCAGATCTAGGAAGTGAGTAAAAGAGGGATTGAGTTAGATAGAAGGATGGTGAACTTGGAGGTGTTCTCTGAAGATTGGTGGCTCTTTAGCTGGTGCTTGTGACAAGTGTCTAACACATAAGCATTGGGCTGTGAAAGAGTGAGTCTCACTCCTTTGGTGAACATGAATTGCTTAGGTAGGACGAAGACTCATGCCCTCCATTCCTAACTTTCAATGAATAAAAGAATAAAATAATGCCATTTGCAGAACATGGATGGACTTATAAGTTATCAAACTAAGTGAAGTAAATCAGACAGAGAAAGACAAACATCATATAATGTTACTTATATGTGGAATCTAAAATTAAAGATACAAATGAGCTTATTTACAAAACAGAATCAGACTCATGAACATAGAAAGCAAACTTATGAATATAAAAGGGTAAGGAGGACATTGAAGGATAAATTAGCAGTCTGAGATTAAAATATACAGATTACTATATATAAAACAGATAGCCAACAAGGACCTGTTATAGCACAGGAAACTATATTCAATATCTTGTAATAACCTGTAAAGAAAATTGAAGTGTTAGTTGCTCAGTCATGTTCGACACTTTGGGACCCCATGGACTTGGACTGTAGCCCACCAGGCTCCTCTGTCCATGGAATCCTCCAGACAAGAATACTGGAGTGGGTTGCCATTCCCTTCTCCAGGGGATCTTCTCAATCCAGGGATCAAACCCAGGTCTCCTGCATTGCAGGCATATTCTTTACCATCTGAGCCCCCAGAGATGCCCCATACACATCATATGTATATATGTATAACTGAATCACTTTACTGTACACCTGAAACTAGCCAAGTATTATAAATCAACTATACTTCAATAAAAATTAAAAATAGGTAAATAAATAAGGAACCCAGCGGTCAAGAAAAACAGATGATGAACAAAATTCACAAGCTATTTTTAAGCTTATATGTAGTTTTATATTATAAAACAGTGACATAAAGTTAAAAATAATCTGGTATCTTTGTTACATTTATTGTGATAATACATTTTATTTAATAGAGCAAATGTATAGACAGCACATGATGAGTGAAGGCAGCATCTTTGGGCAGATAATGTGTGCGTGTGTCTGCTTTGTCTCTAGATGTATAGACGCTTCCTCTGGAACTCACTGCAGGGCATGCCTTCAAATGTAGTTATTGGAAAATTATAGACCAAAATAATGTTGATGCAAATGTGCAGAGCTACATATTGTAAGGTTAGCCAAACAACCCACATCTTACTAAAATTAGTAATGATGAGCTAAGCTAACAGCAATTTATAATTCTAAGGCAAGATTAGCATCAATTGAAAATCACAACAAACTCTTGATGTAATAATAACATTGTATCCTTCCCCCAAACTGTGAGAAATTAAATTGACTTGATGCCTATGCACCTGTGAAGAAGGAGCTGCCCTTTGTTTGAATATTTCAGTACGTACCCAGATATTAATCAAGTGTCTTGTAGGTGCATCAAGCATTTTTCTTGATGCTGGGGACAGAGCAGTGAAGAAAACCAAGTCCTTTCTCTCACAGAGCTTACATATTTCTGAACATGTGCAATACGTATTCAACTTTGAGACCTTAGTGAACTCCGGCAAATCTAATCTTGTTTTTGATATTAAAACACTATAGGCTTTGGTCACGTAGTCTTAGCCATATATAAAAGAGAAATCTAAAGATTTGCATATCATCCACACTCTGAAAGTGTCTGATATTTTTGGATCAGTCTATAGTCATTTAGGAGGGTAATTGCTGCTCACCCATGGGCCACACATCATAGTTAAGAAACACTTATCTAAAACATAACACCTAGATCCTTGCAGATAACTGCTGGCATAATGTGACCTTCGACTTCCTGAAACAACTCGATATTTTCTTCCTCTTCATTGGAATACAAGCAAAACGTCAGCCTCATTCTGATCGATTCTGCTTTCGTGGGTAAGGGATGGTAGGAGTATAATTTGTTTCTCTTTAGAGTGCCTGGAAAAGAAACTAGAAGTTCAGTCTGCCTCTTCTGTTGGGACACACTGGACATACCAGACTCTGCCAGCTTCTCCAGCTAGTTCCTACCCAAGCAGACATGGAAGTTTGCTTTATACTGGAGTCTAAACTATAAGGTTCAAGTGGTTTCTAATGTACCTGATTACCTACCTTTTATTTATCTGGAGTCTTATGTATTAGATCTGTCTTATTCCTATTTCAGTCTGAAAGGAAATCAAGCCTGAATATTCGTTGGAAAGACTGATGCTGAAGCTGAAGCTCCAATATTTTAACCACCTGATATGAAGAGAGGACTCATTAGAAAGGACCCTGATGCTGGGAATGATTGAAGGCAAGAGGAGAAGGGGACAACAGACCACGAGAAACTCAATGGACGTGAGTTTGACCAGGCTTCAGGAGATAGTGAAGGACAGGGAAGCCTGGCACGCTGTAGTCTGTGGAGTCGCAAAGAGTCGGACATGACTGAGCAACTGAACAACAACAACAAATTCCTATTTCAGATTTATCCAGTTCACTTATTCAGCCTTCTCAGGTGTCAAAGTTTAATTTTGTAACAAGTGAAAAAGATTGACTGCTATTTGTAAATAAAAAGTTAGCACATATCAAAATTTCTTTTGACTTGGTAATGAGGGAACCAGCAGGCTGGTAAAGCTGGTTCAGAGGCAAATTTGAGTAAGTCACATTTAAGTAAGTTTGCTAAGTAAGAGACAAACCCGGTTAATGTCCATCAGGACAATAAAATAACCTTTGGGGTTAATCTACCCTGTGGACAGAATCGTTTACATGTCTCTTGAAGAGACTCTCCAAGTTGACATATCTTCACAGAGTTTGGGCCCTAACCAGCAGTAGACAGGAGGTAAAACAAAGATTTAACCTTTAGGGAGGCCTGTTAAACAATGCTCCAGTGTAACAACGTGAGGACTTGCATGTGCCTTATCTCCAAAATGTAAATAATCTTTGCTCACACAGGGCTTTGCTTTTTTAAAGACCACAATGACCAAGCAATTTAAAAAATTTATGTGCATATTACTATGTCTAATGCTTGTCTACTGGCTATATTTTGAGTACCCATTTAACACCCACTGTGATATCTTTAAAACCCTTGGCTAAAACATAAAGCCTTCCCAGACTTACATAATATACTGCTATGGCCTGTCTCTTTCTCTGGTTCTCTTTCTGTGTGTGTGTGTCTGTTTGTGTGTGTGTTTGTGTGTGTGTTTACCTCTTCACAGAAGGAGCAATATATGAGGTGATGAGATGGATTTTTCTCGTGCCAGCATTATTGGTTCCAAGTCCCCTGTCTTCCATTTAAAATTGCATCCTCTAGGCGGAATAATCTGCTGGATAAGAACATGAGCTTTGGCTTCAGAAAGCTTTGAGTAATAGTTCTGGCTCTTTTATTAACATTGTCTTCTAGCAAGTTAGTTAACCTTTCCGAATCTCAGTTTCTGCCTCTCTAAACTAGAAAAACAACACCTACATTTGTAAGGCTAATGCAAAAATTGCATCTGAAGACCTCAGAACAATTCTGGCACATAGGAAACAGTATAATACATATTAGCTGTTCTTCACTCTCCTAAACTTTATAAACCTATTCACCAAATGGAAAAAATAGTACACCAGGGTCTTTAAGATAAAAATGTATATTTTATATGGATGTTCAGTGTAATTAAGACAACCACATTGCTACTCAGTCTAATATTGGCAATTTTTTTTCTTTTTCTTAATTTATCTTTTTTTTAATTGAGGAATAATTTCTTTACAATATTGGTTTGATTTCAGCCTTACATAAGTGTGGGTTAAGCATATTTATACATGTGCCCCTCCCTCTCGAGCCTTTCTCCTACCCCCACTCTTGATTTTTGGTTGTTTCATTGTATTCTGCTTATTTAGCTGTTCGTTTTCTTTGATTCTGTAGCTTCGCCATGAATCTGGGTCCATAAAATAAGTGCTGTGATGACATCAAATATCTCTTCAAACACACTAGAAGTTCACAGTTACATGTGGCTTTAGTACTCACTAGTGGTCACTGAATCCTAATCCTGACTGTTTCTGAGGTAGTAACAGGGTGAAGGCATGATACCCTAGGATCTAATAGTCAACCAGGGAGTGTATTCTTTGTGTTTATTCTTAAAGTCGAAATATCAAGTTCTCTTCTGTATGCATCCCGAGAGGCCTCTCAAAATCAGACTTGTGGGCCATCTGTTCAAATCTAAAATTTATTCGATCATTTTAGGTAAAGAGATATATAAACTGAAGTAACATCTAGAAGAGACTCGCACTTCACTTTAACTTGTTCATGATAGAGTTTACTCCTTTGGAAACACTTGTATCAGAACCAAGGTTGAATTTCCTAACTTTTAATTTCTATCTGGGCTTCCCAGGTGGCACAAAGGTAAAGAACCTACCTGTCAGTGCAGGAGACCCAAGAGACACAGGTTTGATTCTTGGGTCAGGAAGATCCTCTGTTGTAGGAAATGGCAACCCCCTCCAGTATTCTTGCCTGGAAAATTCCATGGACAGAGAGGAGCCTGGTAGCCATGGGCTACAGTCCACAGGGTCACAAAGAGTCAGACACAGCTGAGTAACTGAGTGCGCACATTTTCTATCTATAGCCTGCCCCATGGATGAAGAAACACTAGAAGCTAACATTCTAGCAAGATACAAAGTGAGAAAAATCGGTTACAGATACATAAAGAAATCCATTATCCTCTGAATTGTTTCATCAACAGTTGAGGAAGTGTAGGAACAGTAGAGAATTGCTCCTTTTAGCCCGAGATTTAACCAAAACACCTGTCACCTGGCTAGTGAACTGGTTTCTGAGAAACCACTAGAAAAGGGAAAAGGAAAAGAAAGAATAAAATTCCATTACCCAGTCTACGGGTGCAGTGGGTACTGTATCATTTGCTTCTTCTATGGATTTTTTGTTTTTGTTAAATGAGATGAAAGGCTATATAAAACACCATAAAGATGTGATGTGTTACAATTATTCCCACAGATTAATATTAAATCTGGAGAGGTTAGGTGTATAACTGTGCATTTTCACTGATGCTCTTGGCAGATTCTCTCTGAAGCAGCAATAGCTGTGACATCCATGTCAGCGCACATTGCTGTAAACAAGGAAGGCCTGCCTCAGAGTGGGGTTGAGGGAATTGATGCTTCACTCGAGTGCTTTGAGAGGCCAGGATCAAAAGCACTTTTAAGCATATCATATAATTATCATCATTAAGAAACATGAGGCAAGGAGTCCTAAACTCCCAAATTTTCAAAGCAACAAAAGCAGCACAGCTTTAATGGGACTTTGAAGTCAGATAAATCTCCAGGTATTTTTATTATAGAAACTCACAACTAATTAAGGAAAATTCTATCTGGGCCAGTGTTTAATTATGTTTGCTTGTCTGCCTGTGTCATGTACTGTGTTCTGAAAGTAGAAGGGCATCAATTGGATTGTACCAAAGACTGTGCTGGGACTAGCCAACAGCATCTATTTTGAACAAAGCACACCAGAGCAGGGTTTTGATCTCTTTTGTCTAAATAGATAAGTTCTTAATAAGCATTGATGATTTTTGTGATTGTCCACAGAACCCAAAGGTTAGCCAGAACTTTCACTGCAAAAATTGCATCTGCTTTATATTACAGGTACTATATTAAGTCATGAAATTAAAAGATGCTTGCTCCTTGGAAGAAAAGCTACACCAAACCTAGAAAGCATATTAAAAAGCAGAGAAATCACTTTGCCGACAAAATTCTGTACAGTCAAAGCTATGGTTTTTCCAGTAGTTATGTACAGATGTGACACTTGGACCATAAAGAAGGTTAAGCACCAAAGAATTGATGCTTTCAAACTGGTGCTGGAGAAGACTCTTGAGAGTCCCTTGGACAGCAAGGAGATAAAACTAGTCAATCCTAAAAGAAATCAATCCTAAATATTCATTGGAAGGACTGATCTTGAAGCTGAAACTCCAATAATTTGATGTGAAGAAACGGCTCACTGGAAAAGACTCTGATGCTGGTAAAGATTGAAGGCCGGAGGAGAAGGGGGCAACAGAGAATGATATGGATATATGGCATCACTAAATCAATGGGCATGAGTTTGAGCAAACTCAGGGAGATAGTTAAGGACAAGGAAGCCTGGCGTGCTACAGTCCATGGGGGTCACAAGGAATTGGACCAGAATTAGCAACTGAACAACAATTTAGTCATTTACAAGGGGAAATGATTGAAAACTCTGTCTGATAGTAAAAAGGAAAAATAAATGGCACTAAATATATCACTAGAAGAGGCTATTTATTTAGAAGATAGACCAGAACTCATAAATGGTCGCCCAAGAGCCAGGTCTTACCCAAAGTTTCTTTTTTTGGTATACAACATGGTCCATACTGTGGTTTTCCTAAAATTTTAAAATCATAGACAGCATTTAAGTATTAGGAAATATCCCAAAACGTGTAAATTTCCTGAAATTTTTAAAACCTTGGAAGGTGTAGAAATAGTGGGCACACCTGGCAACCATGGGCTGGTTTTGTCTTAGGAGAAAGATTGGCTGGTTTCCCATAGACCCAACCATGAAGACTGGATAAACTAAATGTGGTACATCCATACAGTGGAACATTATTCAGCCATACAAAGGAGAGAAGTATTGATACATACATTGGTTGAACCTTGGAAATATTATGCCATAGGGAGGATAGTAGAGATGGAAGGCTACCTATTGTACGATTCCATTCATAGGAAGTAACCAGAAATGGGAAATCCATGGAGGCACAGACAGCATATTTGTGGGTGTCAGAGGCTAAGGGAAAGAGGAAGTGGGGGGTGACTGTTAAACAGTTATGGGGTTTCTGTGTGGGAGGATAAAAGATGTACTGGAACTAGACAGCGGTGATGGTTACACATTATTGTGTATGTACATAATGCCATTGAACTGGATGTTTAAAAATGGTTAAAATGGCAAAATTTTTGTTTTGGGTATTTGAAAGTGAAAAGTGAAAGTGAAGTCGCTCAGTCATGTCCAACTCTTTGCGATCCCATGGACTGTAGTCTACCAGGCTCCTCCATCCATGGGATTTTCCAGGCAAGAGTACTGGAGTGGGCTGCCATTTCCTTTGGGTATTTATAGTCTAACAAAAGATCGCAAGCTACCCATCCTCACAGTGTTCAGGACTCTAGGAAGACGTGATCGATACGGCAGAACACACGAACCCGGCTGGCCACACACCCCTTTGGCTGGTGTGAGTGGAAAAGAAAATGGTCTGAGTTGCTCCAATGCCTCTCTGTGTCCCACTTCTGGAATGGCAAAATTCTCTAAAGTTTACTACATGTGGCCACGTCCTAAGCCTCACCGCCAGCAACGTGTGAAACAGGACTCAAAGGCTGGTGGCCTATGTGGTAAAAATCCACCTTCTCACACAGGCTTCCCTGAGGCTGTTACAGATCCCTACTCATGGGAGCTCCCTTGGCCTGCCACTCTAGGCCAGCTGCTGAAAATTACCCCAAATTCAATGCCACATCCCATGACTGGTCCCATAGAAAGGAACCAGAATCGTAGAATCTCAGCACAGAGGGTCCCCTAGCTGTAGAAATTAGAATATTTACATCTCTGTTTTTTTGTGTGTGTGAAAAGAGGAAGCCCCAAGTTATGAAAATACAATAAAATAGCTTTTTATTAAGCATCTATGAGCAGTGCCTGGCCCTATTCTAGGCACTTTACTCATTTAATGTTCAGAATGACTCTGAGAGGTGCTTTATAGACAAGGTAGGCCCAAAGCCCTTCTGGAATTTTCCCAGTGCCCTTTAGCTACCAGTATACACCCTGAGACACAATGCAGAGAACCTGTCTCCAAAGCCAGTGTCCTAGGCACTATACTCTTCAGCACAGTGTCCTAAATACTGTACACTTCAGCCGCTCTCAATTACCAGCTGTTGGCTACCCCTGCAGAAGAAAGTCCAGAAGACTTACTAAGGGTTTTCTGAATTTCTCCTGGGGAAGTAAAAGAAGACAGCCTGGGATCTCAGGCAGGCGCTGGTGAGGGGGTCCCTGGGGAGCTGGAGCCTAAGGGACAGACACCCACTTGAAGAGCCCTGACGTCCAGGACCATGTGCTCTCAGTCAGGAATTAGAAGGGAGCACTCCCCGCTCTGTGGGCCCTGATCGTGAGGAGCCCGTGGGCCAAGAAGGCTTTGCCTGGCCTCCAACCCTGGCATGTCTTGGCCGCCCAAGGTCCAGTCTGCACATCCTGGTTAGGAAACAACTGTGTCTTCCTTGACATTTCACAGCCTCCATGGCCATGACCGTGGATACCAAGCTCCCCATATCACCAGCAGGATGAATTACATCGTGGCCAGCAGGGCCAAATTCTTGCTATGAATGCTCTTTTTGTTTCAGCAAAATATCATCAATCACCTAAGTTAATGTTAAGTTACATTGCTCAGATTTTTTAAGTTTAGTTTATCTTTCATTTGAAAATTCAGTTTGATTTTATAGCTTTATTAGAGCCTAAGTATAAGAAATACAAAACTACAAATACTTTTTTGTATTCATGTAATACAATATTAAAAAATAATTTAAGTCAACAATGAGGGTTCTTGTCAACTTTTTTCCTTTAAATGAAAGTTTCAGGAATATTTGATTTTACTAACTCCTCCCTTTCCCAGTAGTAAACCTCCACATCACTTACAAAGCTTTTTTTTTAATGGAAAAATAATTACACTAAACTAGTCATAAGTGTAATTAAGTTAAACTAGTCATAAAGAAAGCTGAGCCCCGAAGAATTGATGCTTTTTGAGCTGTGGTGTTAGAGAAGCCTCTTAAGAGTCCCTTGGACTGCAAGGAGATCCAACCAGTCCATCCTAAAGGAGATCAGTACTGGGTGTTCATTGGAAGGACTGATGTTGAAGGTGAAACTCCAATACTTTGGCCACCTGATGCAACGAAGAACAGACTCATCGGAAAAGACCCTATGCTAGGAAAGATTGAAGGCAGGAGGAGAAGGGGATGACAGAGGATGACTGTTGGATAGCATCACTGACTCAATGGACATGAGTTTGAGCAATCTCTGGGAGTTGGTGATGGACAGGGAGGCCTGGCGTGCTGCAGTCCATGGGGTCACAAAGAGTCGGACATGACTGAGCGACTGAACTGAACTGAACTGAGTCATAAATGTCTCTCACTGGTTCCCATCTCAAGAAAGTCTCCAGTATAATTAGCTCTCAATTTTTGCTGATTTAACACCAAAAACCTTGAGACCATGTTCTTGCTCGTCTGCTGCCCTGATGCTTTGTGGGCTGTTGATTAGCTATTCAGTGCAGTGCAGTTCACTGTATCCCCACGGGAAGCCATCTGTGCTGTGCTGAGCACTCTGCCAGGCACTGAGAACACCGCAGGACCCCGGTCCCTTCCCTGGAGGGCAGGACAGTCTGGCAGCGGAGAAAGACCTAGGAGCAAAGATACAGCCCAGCAGTGAAAGTGAAAGTGTTAGTTGCTCAGTCATGTCTGACCCTTTACGACCCCATGGACTATAGCCTGGCAGGCTCCTCTGTCCAGAGGATTCTCCAGGCAAGAATACTGGAGTGGGTTGCCATGCCCTCTTCCAGGGGATCTTCCTGACCCAGGGACTGAATCCACATCTTCTGAGTTTCCTGCCTTGCAGGCAGATTCTTTACCCCCTGAGTCATTAGGGAAGCCCCCCAGCCCAGCAAGGATACTATAAAAGGAAAGAGGACATTACTCTGTAGAGGAGAAACAGTGTGCACTTCTGGACACCAAGGATGACATCACAGAGGAAGTGGTTGCCGAGCTACATCCTGGCTATTCACCGTGTGATATTCAGCCAAAACAGAACAGCCAAACTTTGCACAAGTCCTTTTTTCTTATACAGTGTTTTCAAATAAAATATAGTAAATAGTATTGAGGCCATTTTCTTTCATTTCTTCTTTATTTTTCATTTCCCTGAAGGCATTCAATCAGATGAGCTTTGATCTGAATCTTTCAGTTACTAGCCCTATGGTCTTGGATAAATGGCCCCTACTCTTCTGAGCCTCAGTGTCCTCATCTGCATAATGGGTGTGATATGATGCTCACTTCACCTGTTTGTCTTCATCTAATCAGATAATGTAAATAACATGCTAAGAATAAGGCAGCACACGTATCCGAGTACCGTGGGTGATAACTGCTGATATGTTTTAGCAGTAGAACTCTTCAGATGCAAGGCTGGGAGACAAATTACATGCCTCACTATATCCTGATCACACTGAGATCTTGTGGGAAAGATAGCTACTTGACAGATTCTGGATACTCAGGAATGAAGCTGTTTCATTTCTAATACAGTTGCAAGCGATTTAGCTGATTTCAAAATCTGCCTTCTAGAGCCTGTACAGAGTGTGCCCTTGTGATATGCCTGCTGTACTTTTATTTTCAGCTACATTAACCAGCCAGTCATAATAAATTTAGGTCATAATAGGATACCAGAAGAGAATCACCCAGAGGAATAGTCTATGACCACTAAACTGTTGTAACACTTAAGTAACTGAGAGAAAAGTTAGAAAACAATAAACAAAATGTTTAAGTCCCCCAATACATCTATAGTGTTATTCTGGGGCCAAGCTTGACATAATAGGTTTTCAGCATTTAGTAAAAATAGGTAAATAAACAATATGGAGAAAGTTCAAAGAGAGAGAGAGAATATCATGCGTTTCAGGTTTTCAAGGGATGTTGGGCCTGCGTGTTTTTGTAAAGAAACATCTGTCAGGGTTTGCAAACCCACCAGAGTGCCAGAATTCACTTGTTTAATGTGGGGAGAGATTGTAGAGCCAAAAGCCCCAGGCAGATTGAGCAGGCTGGTTGCCCCTGGGAAGGCAGGAATTTAGCTGAATGCCTGATGCCATTTTGATGCCAACTAACAGAACTTCTTGATACTAATGAGGCTTCACCATTTCAGAGCAGTTACATTAATTGACATTAATCAAAACATCTATTGGAAAGCTCACCCTTTCTTTCAGAATATCAGTCAGAGGCCACCGTGTTTGGGAGCCCCTCTGTCAAATAGCAAATGGCTTGCTTTCAGAGTCCTGAGCCCTAGAGGAGGCTTAGTAATTTCTGCTCACCTCTGTGTATCTCTGTCACCTGGCTCACTTTTCAGTGATGCCAGTATGGGAGAATGGAACCCCAAACACTGTTTCTTATGCTCTGATTGCTTTGGAAATTTTCATGGTGGAAATGCCTAGATGTTGACAGCTCTTTCAACCAAGGTTCCTGATCCATTCAGGCAAAAGGGAACAGTCCTTAACCACAGTCAGAGCCTCTCACTGCTGGCTGCCCTGCCAGTCTCCACACTGGCTTCAATGGTGATTGTGAACCAAATTGCACAGTGGGATAATTTCATAGTTCATTATCTAAGAACTAGTGGAACCTCAAGAGTTTCTTTGAGGGCAGGTATACAAAGGTTTTATATATATACCTAAATTTGATGAATTTATTGGCATTGAGAGTTGTTGAGCTTTGGTCAGAATTACCTAGAAGGAAGTCAGAACTAGCCTTTGCTATATAATTTTATTTGTGGCAGTAATTGAAATAGCTTTACTGTTTGTTTAGGAATTTTGTGAGGCCTGTTTGAGGGCAGAAAAATGAACTTGCAGGGGTCCCTGCCAGCTCCATAATTTTATGAGTCCACAATCGGGCAGAAAATGTACACAAATAGTCTCCCTAGAAGATTTTGGATCATACCAATTTGTGACTGACTTTATCTTTTCATTTTCTTCACACAGTCTGGACTAAAGCAAACACAGGCCATGGCATCTGTACACATGAAAGCTGACTGCAGGCTCAGAAGTCACCATGTTCCAGCTGCACCTCAAAGAGAGGTGTTGTTCGTGCAAGTTCTGGGATGTGTGAGGGTTCTGATTTCACTACAGCTTGGTTTGCCCACATTCAGCCATGACCAGGGACAGGAGAGGCTTCAGCCAAGTCTGAATCCTGCTTAGCCCCTGTGGGATTTGAGTTTAGTTCTTTTAAAACAACATTTTGATGAGTTGTGTGTAAATGAATCAGAAACATATGGATTCAATTTCCCTTGAAGTGTACGTGGGTTTAAAAATTAAGGGGGAAATGTGTGTGCTTGGGTATATATCAAAGGCAAAATGTTTAAAAAATAATGCAAGATGCTTTGCAGAACAGAAAACATGCCTTCCTTCTTGAAGCCAGAGCAATCACAGCAGATGAGGAGGCCAGTCCTGTGATTCTGAAGTTACAAAGTATGCATGGGGCCTGGCCTTCCGAGGTCTGCTGTTGCTCTGCTAGCAGCCCCCTGCAATGTCCCAGGACCTTGTGAACAACACCCAGAAAACGAAAAGCAGACACAATCCAACAGGGAAGACAAATCATATCTGGGTTGAAAATTAAATCACTAGGTAAGTCAAAAAGATTTTCAAACAAGGTACTTGCACTCTCTTCTCAAGTTAATTTAATTCTAAATGGAGGACAGTCTGCAGACTGAGATATAAACTGAAGCTGAGAGATATAAACTGTGAATTCTGTCTTCTGAACCCTGAAGATCCATAGGGCCCAAGGCCATGAATATCAGTGAAACAGACTGTTTTGGAACTGAAACTTGGCCAGAGAAGAGCCCAGCTACTAAATCCCTCCTGGCTTCTAGGGTGTGCTTATTATTTTGCCACATCCTCCCAACTATAGAATCAGTTCCATTATAAAATGGTGAGTCCAGACTTATGGCCAGAGACCAGCCAGATTCTGACACCATTTAGAGACAGATGATAAAAGAAATTGTTGCTGTGTGAGGCCATTAAAAACAACCTGCAGTCTACTATTATATTAATTGTGTGAAGGGTAGGACAATTCAACACCAAAATATATATATAGATAAAAATAAGAAACAAAAGGAAATAGCTTTCTTAACTAAGGTAGTTGGAGTTAATCAGTACATGCTGACATTTAAAAAAAAAGGAGTTATCTTAATAATAACAATTTCCAATGCAGTTAAGCAAATCTTCATACTTTATCTTAAAATTTCAATTACTTTTTATTGTTAATTGGAGAGGTCCAGTTTGTTCAGATAAGTAATGGAAGAAAATCAGATTATAAGGGGACAATTTGCCATCACTTTTTCATCAACTGGGAACATTTCAGAGAACTGAGACATAGCAGCCCTGCGGTGCTCTTGGCCTTGCATGCGCCTCCTGTCTTCTGGGTAAAGCCTATGGAAGAGCAGCGGGAGACCAGATGTCCAGCCTTGGAGCGGGCCAACAGCAAGGCTGCAGACTGATTCAGCATGACTCTTTCCACCCGTGGCTCTGCAGGTCTTAATGTCCCTGTAGTGCAAGCATCATGGGAACTTCAGAGCAAGATTTAGCCTTGTAAAAGCTTTCTCAATTACAGGCCCTGTCTTGCCAATTCCACTGGATTCAATCCAGTGCTACGAGATTAGATTTATCTCATTGTTCTCCCACCAAATGCTCATCTACTCTGGGTCTCCTACCTCCACTGATATGGACTTCCTCTCCTTTCAAACAAGTTTGAGTTATCCATAATCACACTGAATATTTTCCTTGTTTTTAAATTGAAAAAGAATATCTGTTTATTTAAACTATGGTTCCCTGAAAAGCAGATTGTGGTTAACAAAACAATTGTGATTTACATGCTAGTTCTCTGAATTGATTCCCCAGGTCATTTCATTCTTTGCTTTCTACTACTCAGAGTTTCCAAGTGGAGAAGGTATAAGCCACTAGTTCTTGTCTCTCTACCTCAGATGACTCCCTCCCTTCCTCAGCAAATTGTAGCACAGAGCAGATACCTCCCCTACCCCTCTACATGTAATTATTAGACTGATAAAATTTCATTTTAGTTATTCGTGCTCAAAAGTAGGAAATTCCTAATACCAGCACAAGTATGTAATGGTTTTCAAAGTTCATTTATTCATCAAACATTTACTGAGTATACCAGGCACTGTCATCAGAACCAGAAATATAAAAGCCTGAGAAATTGTTCCTACCATCACCTTTTAGTTTCTAACAGAAGGACACAGACGTAGAAGTAAACTGTTGCAAATGAGGGGGCTGGTCACCAAGATAAAGATACGCACTAAGTGTGATGAAAGAAAGAGGATGGTCAGCTCTCCCTTGAGAGAGAAGCATAGCTTATGAGAAAACGCAGTTGCTTTAACCACCTCCTATTCACTCTGTTGATGACAGAGAGATTCCACTCTAGGGTTATGGAGACGGCCAAGCACGCAACACTGACCACTAGACAGGAGAGACGGACAGCAGTTTATTAGTCACAAGTACTCACATCCTGGGAGAGGAAGAGGATATCATAGGCTATGCAGAGTCACATTATGCCTGGAATCTGGAGTGAAGTGAACCACCAGTGACTGTGAGAGGCAAGCTTTGTAGTACCAAGAGGGTGAGATGCCCCAGGTTCCCACAAGAGGCTGTGATTGGCTTGTTTCAGTAGTTCTGTGACTGGCAAGGGATTGAAACCCACCACTCAGAGTTAAGCAAATACTACACTGTACACTTGATAAGGAAGGTTATTTGTCTGGGGGAGTTTATCTATAGCAGCAGAATATGGAGAGCATCTTGGAGGAGACCTCTGGAGGCCTTCCCAGTTTCACCAGACACCAAAGCCCTTCATAATGTTGAACTTTAATTTTAGGCTTAATATCACAATGATACAGGAGACAGGTCTTGAAAAATACATGGTCTGCCACCAGGTGGCTTGGCAAGGGTAGACTGACATTCCCAACAAGGGAGAGCAAAGGTCCAAAGGCATATAGTAATGCTTTATGGAAAATATGTTAAATATTTTTAAAAACATGAAGAATTTCTACAGTTGTAGAAAAGAAACCATAATATATCTTTAAAGTTGAAACTATTTAAACATTAGAGGTAGTGAAAGATGAGAAGACTTGTTAATACAGAGCAACATGATCCAATAGAAATATAACATGAGACAGAAAGGTAAGTCACCCATGTAATTTTAAGTTTTCTAATAGCCACATTTTTAAAAAGTAAAAAGAAATAGATGAAATTAATTTTAATGATATAATTTAACTCAATATATTAAAAATAGATCATTTCACTATGTAGCAATATAAAAATATTAGTAAGATATTTACCTTTTTCATACTAAGTCCTTGAAACTCAATATGTATTTTTATAGTTTCAATATACCTACACTTGTACTAGCTACACCTTTCAAGTGCTCGATATCACCCTTAGCTGATGGCTGCTATATTTGACGGAACAGATTTAGAGCATCTTGAATTAGCTTCAGTTTGGAACAAAATGCTACATAGCTTTCTCATCTGTAAATCAGCTGTTAAAGTAGCAAGCTTGCACAACTGAGTGTAACTTTTTAGAGGAGGGATGGCATGCTTTGCATGTGTATTGTTGCTGCCACAAACTCCTTACTGTAACAATTACAGATACTGCTTTTAGATCCCAGCACACTGTCCTGCTAAGTCTGCAGACTGCCACTCTCAAAGACTGGAACTGGCATGTAAGATGAATCCATATGCTGTCCATTTCCCAGATACGCAAACCTTGTCTCTTTTCCTAACTAAGCTTTAAACAGTAGATTTTAGGACACCTGAAATATAATGCAAAAGAAGTTAGGGCAGTAAGTTTTAAAAAACTCTTCAATTAATATCATTTATTAGAACCTCTAGATGACATTTTTAACTTGGCTGCTTGACTGCATGACTATACATTTTATATCTGAAGTTAAGCACCATCTAAAAGACTGTTTTTGAACTTCTGCAGAGAATGCTGCATAGTTACACTGAGTTTCAACATAGTTACACTGAGTTCTTCAGAAAGTAAAGGCTGTGTGGCAGGTTCCTATAAAGACACAATCCAGTGATTCACACTCACACACTGTTGCTTTGCTAACAAAATATATTTTTAGTATACCTATATGACTCAAAAAATAACATATACCTGATTGAATATAGTTTTATCAAGTCTGGATTTTTTGGTTAAGAGATCTGTTTTATTTTGATCATTTTTAAAAACCTCTGTGGGTTTCTTGGGCTTCCCAGGTGGCTCAGCGGTAAAGAATCTGCTTGCAATGCAGGAGCTGCAGAAGACTCGGGTTCGATCCCTGGGTCAGGAAAATCCCCTGGCAGAGGACAGGGAAACCCACTCCAGTATTCTTGCCTGGAGAATCCTATGGACAGAGGAGCCTGGTGGGCTACAGTCCATGAGGTCGCCAAGAGTCAGACATGACTGAAGCAACTTAGCACGCACACATGGGTTTCTTTCTCTTAGTGGTTTTTTTTTTCTGACTGCACCCAGGTTGTTTTGACATCTTAAAGATGCCATTGCCTATGAATTCATATTTCATGCTATGTATTTACTATATGATATGGGAACTAATTTATATTTTGATATAGAATGATAGGAAGAAACCCAGGAAAGGAGATGCAAAGATTCAGAGACCTTAATTGCTCTTAGAGTTTCAAAATGAGAAAAATTAGTTCTAACATATACGGATTGTGGTCTAACTGGGAAAATATTGTGCTCACAGTGTACAGGATTCAAAGCATAGAATGGTGATTGAAGGAGGCCCCGATGTAGTCTAACAGAGTCTGGATATGCACTGATAAATAAAGGCACAGTTTACAGGACTATTAAAATACTTATGAGGCAATATTAGAAACCTCTCCTAAAGGTTAACTAATAAAATACTCTATAGAACACCTTATGGACCAAACCAATACCGTTCTCCTTTAGGATGAAGCTGTACTGCTTTTTTTCTTTTGGATCATATAAAAAAACCCTTGCTTGACAAGGTTTTCCCTATGAAATGTATGCATTTCAGTCTGAAAATTCCCCCAACCCATCATTCTAAATTTCATCTTTGACATACATTAGGCAAATAGGAAAAAAAAAAAATTAAAAAGTAATGAGGAAGGGGCCAAACAGCTTTGAGAAGTTCCCACATATGTGCTAATTAGTGATTCCATCTGAAAATATTCCCAGAAAGCTGAATGAGTAAAGCAGACTGGGATAAATAATGCAAAAACCCTGTAGCATTGTCACAAACACCGTAATCAGGGCTGTTCATGAGTTCAGAGTGTCTCCAAGTGCTATGCCTGAGAATAAAACATCAATGAAGTAAAACTGTGCTAACAACCTTGGGTTATCACATATGTGCTCAGGAGTGTATGTACACACACATCACTTTTTTCTTTCAAACTTTTGGTTCAGCCTAAGCAACACTTTCAGGGTTTATATCTCACTCACCCTCCACTTTGAGGTCTGTTTTTACATAAATTGAAATAGCATTTCTTACATCTAGTTTGTAGTGCTGTTGAAATGTGCAGTCTTCTTTCAAACACTGGTCCAGTTACATAAGCACATGGAGATGATTAGCTGTGAAATAAGGCATTAGTCCACAGCCGCAAACACCAGATGAAATACTCTCCGATTACAGGCACCGCAACCTCTGGAGTCCCTTTTGTGAAATGACAAGCCTGCTGGCTTAGTCTTCGGATACAACGCCCAACTGTGTTTTTTAAGTACAATTGAGTTTCATCAACCAGACCAAAAATACTGCGGGTTGAAATGCCTTCTGTAAAGTCAGTGGAAAAATAACACTAGTAGTTCCGTAAGTGAGGGGTAAATAGCACTATTATGGTAATTTCCGGTTTTAATGCTTTCAGCTAACACAGGAAGACTATGATTTGAAAGTTGCAGAGGAGATATTAAAAGAAACACCTAGATCCTTCACTAGAAGAGCTGCAGAATTGACAGCATAAACTGTGCCATTTCTCTCTGGGCTCCCCCCACCACCGAAAGAGGAAAAGAAGCCTGTAATGGCTCTGTGAGTGTGTGTGTGACATGTGCTTGTGTGTTTTATCAGCAGCATTTCTACGGCTCCCTCCTTACAGACCTTAAGATTGCACAAGAAGAAGTCACAGCCCCTCCTCCTCCTGCCAGCCCCCTCCTGCCGAGGGGCACCCTGCAGCCTGATTGTTTGGGCCCCAGAAAAAGCTGTGTGCTCCCAGCCAGATTCCGGGCACAGCAGCAGCCTGGTACTTTGCAAGGCCAGAGTGGGCTCCCACTCCGCGTCAGTGACCCATTTACCGGACCGATTTTACTGCTTCCTCAAACTTATTGGGCATGAAAACAAAGTCTGCTCTATAGGAGTAAACACAGGGTCTGGAAACAGTTTGAAGCCTGCCTGCTAATGAAGGCCTTTGGTCTCTTCTTTCTGTAAAATCAAGGCTTCCTACAAAAAGAATAAACTGCCCTCCATGACAGGGAGTCAGGTAACCAGGTATTTACATTTAGACAAGATAGAGTCTCATCTGGCAGCCCGGAAGAATGCACAGCTGTCAGGAATCAAATGAAGGCTTTCAGAAATCTTTCTCAAGAGCCAAGGATGCCATTTGAGGAACAAAGTAGTGAGCAATTTCCCACTAACATCACAGGAATTTTAAAAACTAATTCTGTTTGAAAGATACAACCTGCCCATATCCATGGAAAAGTCTATGGCTCAAGCCTTTAAAAAATATTTTTATAAATTTTAATGTATTTCCTGTATAGTAATTTTTTTTTCTTTAAATTAAAGGAAAGTCCTGGTGTGCTGATTTTTAACTATACAAAAATATATTAATGTTTGAGGTAAAAAAAAAAAGTTTCTCCCCTTCATACATATATCCCAATATGTACTCTTTTTATGAGTTTGGTGAGAATGTAAGAGTCAATTACTATCCTTTGTCTAAATCTTGTTACAATAGAAATAGAAGTTTATTCATGCCATACATAAGGGTCTTCTCATTTCTATGGATTTTAATACACTAAGATCCTCAGTAGCTTTATGCCCCAGAATTTGGGTGATGGATGTTCTTGAAAATGTCTGAAGAAGTATAGAGACAAGGTGATAGAATCCAGAGCTTCCTTTAATGACATTGGGGGTTGGAAAGTGTAAGAGAGCAATTCTGAGTTCAATAAGACAACCCTAATTCAGGCTACCTTCTGCCTCAGGCTTTTTGGGCTCCTGCGTGTGTCCTGAGAAAGGGAAGCTGCAATAAAACAAAGTAAATTAACAAATAAGTAGATTATAAATGCATACACAAATGCATACCTAGATGCGATGTTTTATCGATCAGCATTCACTGAGTTCCTGGCACTGAGAATACTGCAGTTACATTGATGGAGGACACAGACATCCCTGCTCACCTGAATTTTATAATCTGGTGGGCATGAGGAGTTGTGAGGGGAGAATGTATCTAAATAAAATAGGTCATGTATTTACAAGGTGCTGTGCTGTGTGCTAAGTTGCTTCGGTCGTGTCCAACTCTTTGCAACCCTATGGACAGTAGCCCGCCAGGATTCTCGGGCCATGGGATTCTTTAGGCAAGAATGCTGGAGTGGGCTACCATGCCCTCCTCCAGGGGATATTCCTGACCCAGGGATCAAACCTGCATTTCTTATGTCTCCTGCATTGGCAGGTGGGTTCTTTGCCACTAGTGCCACCTGGGAAACCCATAGTTATAAGGTACGTAGTTCTAAAAGAAACAGATCAAGGAAAGGAATATGAAACTGAGGATGTAGGTTGGCATTTTAGATAAGTTGGCCAGTTCTCTCATCTCCAAGGTGAAACAAGTAAAATACTGAAAGAAATGAGGAATAGTGAGGGGAAAGCTTTGCAGGCAGAAGGGTCAGCAATGCAAAGGCCTTGAGTGAGGACCATGTGTGGTTTTTTCAGGGAGTAGTAGAGTGAGTAGGTGAAGCAGAGTGGAAAGCAGGTCGTAATGAAAGGGTAAGGGCAGGGAAGGGAAAGGAAGGGCAAGTAGGACCCAATCAGCCATTGTGACCAAATCCACTTTCCCTTGTGGGGCAGCTGTTGAAGTGTCTGAGCGGAGATCAGTTCCCATCACTTCAAGGCAAATAGATGGGGAAACAATGGAAACAGTGAGAGACTTTATTTTCTTGGGCTCCCAAATCACTGCAGATGGTGACTGCAGCCATGAAATTAAAAGATGCTTGCTCCTTGGAAGAAAAGCTATGACCAGCCTAGACAGCATTTTAGAAAGCAGAGACATCACTGCTGACCAAGGTCTGTCTAGTCAAAGCTATGGTTTTTCCAGTGGTCTTGTACAGATGTGCAAGTTGGACTATAAGGAAAGCTGAGTGTGGAAGAATTGATGTTTTTGAACTGTGGTGTTCAATAAGACTCTTGAGAGTCCCTTGGACTGCAAGGAGATCCAACAAGTCCATCCTAAAGGAGATCAGTCCTGAATATTCATTGGAAGGACTGATGTTGAAGCTGAAACTCTAATACTTTGGCCACCTGATGCAAACAACTTACTAGTTGGAAAAGACCCTGATGCTGGGAAACATTGAAGGTGGGAGGAGAAGGGGACAACAGAGGATGAGATGGTTGCATGGCATCACCTACTCAATGGGCATGAGTTTGAGTAAACTCCTGGAGTTGGCGATGGACAGGGAGGCCTGGCATGCTGCAGTCCATGGGGTCGCAAAGAGTCGAACACGGCTGAGTGACTGAACTGACTCAGCAGAGATGGGACATGATCTCAGGAATGACAGGTCAGTGACAGAACAGAGGCTTGCGATTGCAAGAAGGGGCATTTAAGTTGAGACTTTAAGGAAAAACCAAGAATTCCAAAGGGCTAAATGGGTCTGGGGGAAATGAGACAGAATTTTTAGAGCCAAAACATTTGAGATGGCTCAGCAGAATTGGTGCTGTGTTATCTGAGCTATCAGCATATGATGGCAGTGATAGTCACACCTCCTGTATTCTTAAAATCAGACATCAATTTCTTTCCAAGGAAGAGTATCATAACCACAGTTTCTGGGCACTGGTGAAGACAACACTTCCATTATCCTCCGGTGTGTGTCCCTGTCCCTGGTGTGCAGCCTAGGTATCAGCAGTGATGAAAGGCATGGCTACAATGGGCCAAAGCAGAGGAGACAAAGACTGGTAGATGCAGTGTGGGAGACAGCAGAGGTCCACCTGAACAATTTACAGTTACTCGTCCTGACTCAGGGCCTTTCCATTCACTATTTCTTCTGCCTGTAAAGCTCATCACTCAGACATCCCTCATTTCCTTCAGCATTCTACTCAAGTGTCATCTTCTAAGGCAGAACAACTGGTATTTAAAGATCTGAAGCCGAAGTCTTTTAAAAGTTAAAGCAAAGCCAGAGAAAGAGAAAACAGAGCTGTAGAAACAAGGGCTAAAAATGAAACCTAAATGGATAGAAATTACGTGTATTTCTTTCCGATGACTTTTGAATCTGCTTATTCCTGTTGTCCACATAAGCATGCGGCAAGTTAGAGAGGGCTAGGGAAGAAAGTGGGTGTCAGAGAGAGCTAATGGGTTACATAACACCCCAGAGAGAATGAATGGCAGATGGGAGAATGTGAATACAGGATCCTTGGTAACCAGCTCTGGTTCATTTAGCTCAATCCCTTCGTGCAAATAGAGACAGGCAAGAGGAAGAGGAACAGCAATGAACAGAACTTGTTTAGAAAAAAGATAACTTGCCTCTCCCAGAACAGTAACAGAAAAGAACCATAGACTGCCTTATACTTTGGTGATAAGCTTATTTTCATGCAGCAAAAAATAAACTTTAGCATATTTGTCAAGTGCTACTCCCCTTGCTTGTAAGAGAAAGAATTCGTAGGACTGGGAGAAAGAGGGTCAGGATTTATACCTTTAATATTCTTTAAAACAGAATTTTAAGCTTTGTAGTAAGCCTAATTCTGACTAACATATAGTCGATGCTCATTGGGCTACATAAGTACACATACCTCCAATCAGACTGTTTTAGAAATGAGGAACTATACGGACTCATAGAACTAGATATGCAAAGATTGAGCAGGTTGCTGTCTTGATGTAGTCCAGCTGGTCTACTTCTGTTCCCTGTGACTTCTCAATTTGGGGCTCATCTATCAGAAGAAGAACAATGTGGAGTTTTGGGGACCACATAAATATACAAAATAGAAAATTGATTAAAGTGTGCTGGGCTGTTATATAGCGATAAGAACATGCAGGAGTATTTCAAAGACTTGAAAATATAATAATAATAAGCTACTAAATCAAAAAAGCAAACTTCAGTATGTTCAACATGATTCCATTTTTGTTGGAAAAAATAATGGCGCATGTTTAGAGAAAGAACTAGGCAGATATATATTGAGATATTAATCGTTGTAAAGTACATCTGAATAACAGAAAGAAGGGACTTTTCTTATTTTGATATTGGTATTTTCAAAATTTTCCACAGTGAGCACATATTGTGAGAAAAGATAGAAGCTACTTTAAAATCATGTAATGATATTTTTGAGTTTTATATTAAATTTTTATGCAAATTTTCTTCTCTCTCTTTTGGTCTGGTATATCTTAATCATTGATGCTCATGTTGTTAAAGGTCAACGTGATATGGCTCAAGTCAACTTACCACGTGGAAAACTGTCCTGCTGGGCTGATGGGTGAACCACCACAGCCATCTAAGCAGATTATGTGAAAATAAGGCCTGTAGAAATCCTCACATTAAGATTGGGGGGATAGTTAGGGAGTTTGGGATGGACGTGTGCACACTGCTGTATTTTAAATGGATAACAAGGACCTGTTGTATAGCACATGGAACTCTGCTCGATGTTATGTGTCAGCCTGGAAGGGAGGGAAGTCTGGGGGAGGATGGATGCATGTATATGTATGGCTGAGTCCCTTCACTGTTTACCTGAATCTGTCATAACAATGTTAATTGGTTCTACCCTAATGCAAAATAAAAAGTTCAAAAGATTTAAAAAAAAAAAGATTATCCTGAAAATAAATTTTGCTGCTGTTTAGTCACTAAGTCATGTCCGACTCTTTTGCAACCACATGGACAACTGCCTGCCTGGCTCCTCAGTCCATGGAATTCCCCAGGCAAGAATACTAGAGTGGGTTGCCGTTTCCTTCTCCAGGAGACCTTCCCGACCCAGGAATCAAACCCACGACTCTAGTCTCTTACACTGCAGGTAGATTCTTTACCACTGATCCATCAAAACAATTAGGTTGTTAACAAATAATCTGGGCAGTTCACCTCCATGGAAGAGATGAGACTCTTTCAAAGCTTCTCATGAATTTACATTTGTTGATAATAACCACTGTTTGTTAAAACTCACAAAGTGACTGGCAATGGGTAGGGACCTTTATAAATATCCTTTGATTAGATATTAATAATTCCATTTCACTGATGAAGATGAAAGAGCTAACAAGGTTATATAACATGTCACACAGATGGTGGCGCTAAGATTTGAGCTCAGGCCTACTTACTGCAAAGTGTCTGGGCCTTTCACAAGGCTCACACTCTTCCCAGTCAAGTTATTTGAGTGCCTTCATTTCATAATCCTCACTCATCTCAGGAAGATTTGTATTTCACTACTCAAAAGTTCCCAACAGTTCATGGATATATTTTGAGAAAAAAAAAAAAAGATAGATAATTTTATTAATAAAAACCTTGCATGTGCTGAAATTTAAGTATTGTTCATGAAAATTGTCCCCCAAAACATCTTCATTAGAAAGCTGTCCTCCCAATTGGGCTAGTACTCAGGAACACATTTGGAATATAAGATATGTCTTTCAATTGTGCATATTTCCACTTTGGCAAAACATGAAATAACCCACTGCAGAAAAATAATTTCCTGGGCTGAATCACAGCCATAGGAGTAGGCATTCCAGTCAATCCTACCCCACAGATATGAACAATTAGGAAAGAGGCCACAGATATGTTGGAATTGGAGCTCTAAGCCCAAGAGTGAGAAGAAGAAGAATAAAAATCAGAAAGAGACATTAAATTGGTCTTTGATAGCCCTCTTCTTTTCTCTGTGACATCAAGAAATTTCTGGCAGCTTACTATTCCAAAATAGATTATGCTGTGGTAGTGTTATACTTGATAACATATACCAAGAAGAAGAGAAAAACAGTTCAGACACCCTTCATACCCATTCATTGTTTATAACAATACCCTCCTTTCCCTGGTGGCTCAGATGATAAAGCATCTGCCTGCGATGCAGGAGACCAGAGTTTGATCCCTGGGTTGGGAAGATCCCCTGGAGAAGGAAATGGCAACCCACTCCAGTACTCTCGCCTGGAAAATCCCATGGACGGAGGAGGCTGGTAGGCTACAGTCCATGGGGTCACAAAGAGTCAAACACGACTGAGCAACTTCACTTCACTCCTATAGATTGCTTCTGACAATCTATAGGGAATATATTAATTTTTTCTGTGCAATAAAGCCAATTTATACAAATATATAAAAATCCATATAACGAAAAATGCATTCTAGTTATTGAGTACTTCCTCACATAGAAATACAATCTCCCAAATACTCCTCTGAGATATTAATATCATACCACTGAAATATAATTGCAATGTAGTGATTACAACACTTAGCAGACTATTTTCCTAAGTGCTATTCCATCCATTTTTCTTTGTACAAAAATGATTAGTCCATTTCATGATGAAATCGATATGTATTTTTAGCCCCTCACTTCCATAATTTTACTCTTGGATCTGACCTTTTAAAAATGGATTTCCAAGTAGGAAATAAAGCAAGGGACTTCCTCTCCTCTTCTAAGGCTCACACGTGCTGTGGTGATGCTTTCGTCTAATGTAAATGAAGTGACACCTGTGTGCTATTTGGCAAATCATTCACATATCACAGTGAGCTCTTCGGGGGCTGGCTTATCCTGCTATATGATACACAAAACTGCGTTCCTTAATCCACAGAATGAAAGCCAGCAGAATCACACCAGCATGCAGATCAGACTTCCTGTTTATATGAATGAGGATTCAGTACCTCCTGCAACAGAAAGGACTGCAGAAGATCACCTCTCCTTTGCGGTTTTGGAGGATGTACGACCTAACAGCTAAGTAAGACCTCCTAGCAGAAGAGACCCAGGGTATCATTTGACCACTACAGGACAACATCCAATTGAGATCCCCACAAGAAGGAAAAAATCTGGTGCCAAGATCAATAAAACGGACAAAGCAATGTCAAAAATAAGACCACACTTTATTCTGCACAATAGAATTCAGAACCTTACAAGGAATCTCGGCAACAAGTTCATATGATTATTCTCACGAGGAAAACCTGTTTTGCAGATACCTGCTCTCCTGCCCACTTCCCCCACTTAGACTGTTTATAAACACCCCCTTAATTCCCCACAGAGACATCCCTGATGAGGAGTTTCCTCTCGATGATTCCAGCCCCCTCCAGGACTTCGCATCTGCCCACCTCTACTACCACATTCCCTGTAATCATCTTTTAGGACTCAGTTAAGCACTACTTCCTCTCTGAATTGCTTCCAGCTCCATTCCCTGTTCAGAAAATTCAGTCACTCTTGTTTATGCCCTCACTCTGTCCAGTACATAATCTATCCAGTATATGGCAGCATCTAGAATAATATTGCATTTATTTACTTATGTGACGGTCCTTATTTAACTAGAATCTCTTTGAGAACAATAAGGACATTTAAATCATCATTTATCTCTGTTACAAGGACTTAGCATATAGTATTTGCTCAATAGATCTTTGATAAATAAATGACTAAGTGAATGATAAATGAGAGAAGAGTGAGGTTAGGGAAATTAAGATCTTCCAGACAGGACACAAAGCCAGAATTGGAAACAAGACCTCATCTGTTTGACTCCAAAAATTCACATCCTTTCTACTATATCCAACAGATAAGATAAAACTTATTCTTTCCCATACTTCAAAAAGAAGGCTCAGCTCAGTGTTTCAACATTAAAGGGACTTCGGGCATCACCCAGTTTCAGTAGCCCGGAGTTTCCAGTGAACACAACCGTCCCCCTCGACTCCCTCTCCACCCTCCTCTCCTCTCTCCCCTCGACCCTGAGGATGGCCTTGTTCAGTCACAGTTGGTGACACCATCTGAAAGAGGATGACAGCCAAAGGAGAAGGGCTTGGGAACCCGCTGCACCGTCTCTGGGGCAGCCCTCTCCAGTGCACAGGACGCTGAGCGCCCAGGGCTGCATCCCGTCTGTTCCCTCATGACCGCTGAGATGCTCCATTGTGACGCCCTGCCCTCCGGCTCCCTGTGCAGCCGGCAGATCCCTTCACTGATACCCACTCAGGACTTCCTTACCCGGCCCACCGCCCCAGTGGTCTCCTCCGGTGTCATCTCAAGCTCATCCAGGTCCCTAGGGAGCCCCAGGCTTCAGAGAGCCTCATGCCCAGGAGGTCAAAGAACCACGAGCACTAAAGGCATCTACGAAGTTCTTTCCCTCTTTTTTCCAGTAACATTTGAAAGATCGTTCTGCTGTAACAACCTCTCTGTTCCTCCTTGTCAACCAGCATGTAAATGAAAAAACCAAAGGTTTATCTCTTTTTCAAATCATCTATGCTCAATACTTCTAACAGAACAAAGCTAATTCATAAACGTGCAAAAGAACTACAAGTAGTTGAAATGAGACTTTAACTATGGTCTTTCCTTTCTCCATCAATTAATACCCAAAGGAGAAGCTCCCCAATCCTGATGTTTACAGAATGACATCCATCACACAGGTAATTACTCATCCATCTTAATGCTTCCTTTTAAGTTTGCCCTTAAGAAGCCTGTGATCTCCCAAGTCAAGGGCCTCAGTAAAATCAATAAAACCTCGTCCTCTCAGGCCACCAGCCAGATCATTTTCCACCTTTTAACAAGGCAGTGGTTATTAAATGCCTTGTTTGAAAACCCAAGTGGGGTCATCAGACTTTCATGATGAGAATAATCCATCAACTGTACATGTGCTATCTTTTCAGTGTCTTTGATATGAGTGATAAAGTAGCTAATGGCTTATGGTTTTTCAATATCTGAACATGTTCTCCATTGCAGCAGAGCAAAGGGAATTTCATGACTGGAGGAAGCTTGTTAAGAGAGAAAGGAATTTCACTGCATTATTTCAGTCAATGCATAAGATGTGCTGTTGGCTCCAGCTTTGAGGGCTGGGCTCCAAGCTGTCAGTGCCTTCTTCAGCTATTCAGTGACCAGGGATTCAAAATCCATACATTTACAATACAATGAATGTGATCATCATAACTCATATCCTACCTTTTCATTAGCTGAATTCAGGCCATGAATTTGTAGAAGGGGTTAGAGATCTAGGATTATAGACATTGCGAAGCATCAATTAATGTTGGACTCTTCTTAAATGCCAAACAATCTTAAAACAGCTACAACAAGAAAACAAATATATTTCTTGCAGGTGTTTATGAAAGTAGTCCTGTCACCATGCAGGATAGAAGATAAGAAGGTGCGCATAATCACTGTGCAAACAGCTCAAGAATTTTAGCCATTTTCCTAATAATTAACTCATTCACTTTTACATTAAATGTTATGATCTAAATATTATTAACTCTATCTTATAGATGAAGAAACTGAGGCAGAAAACAAATGAGGTCACAATGTAGCACTCTGAGCAGTCATGAGGGACCAAGGAGGGTAGAGTCCTGGGTACTTGGGCATCATAATTGCCAAGCACTTATGTTCCGCCACCATCAGACATTCGTGTAAATGACAAAATAATCCACAGCCAGACCACTGGAAGCTCCCTCTTTTCTTTCCATGTCTGCTGGTTTTGGTTGGGAAAGCATTTGGAGATTATGCACTTTCCACTTAAGACATAATCCTTTTTATTGTCTCGCATTAATGATGAAGTTAAATGGAGACTATTTCAAAACAATCACCACATCATTTTAAATTTGCAGAATTAATCTAAAAATGTAACTCACATTTCAGTCCAAGATAATTTCCATGTAAGCGATGATTATCTGGCATTCTACTAAACATGACTATTAAGCCGTCACTCCTGCGCTTATCAGGACAGTGATCATTGACATGATGATAGAAATCTTGAGAAACAGCGTGGTTCTGAAGTATCTTTGAAATTACTCATGAAAGAGTGAATATATAGTTTTGTTTTTAAATATATTTTTGAATTCTAAGTCTTTCAAATTAGGTAAACTAAAAAGGTTTATCTGGTTATCTTAATTTACCAGATTATTTAATTGCCCACTTGATTTCCAGAATACAAGAGCATTACAGACAAAAAGCAGTTCTTAACTATAACCTGAGAAATGAGCTCTGACAATCAGGCCAAAGCAACAAGGCCACAGACTCAATGAGACACAAATGCTCTTTGCATCTCCTACTTA
The DNA here is from genome assembly GCA_024291935.2 of Okapia johnstoni. Lineage (NCBI taxonomy): Eukaryota > Metazoa > Chordata > Mammalia > Artiodactyla > Giraffidae > Okapia > Okapia johnstoni. Next base: position 9,282,840 of record CM044309.1, read on the forward strand.
TTCCTCTTCTCTTTAGCTTTTCCTACGATTTATTTAGAGAGAAAATAAATTAGGAAAAGAAATCAAACGGATCAGCTTCAGCCAGTTTACATTTCCCTTGTTAAAACGTAATAATAGAAGGAAAAATAATAGTTAGGAAGGTAATATGAATAATCACAAGCTTTTTATTTATGGATTCAGGTTTACTTTACAAAACACCTGTGTTATCTCTGAAGTCACCCTCTGGGGTGAGGCAGCTGGACCTTGGCTCAAATCTCTGGTCTGCCACTTAGAAGCTGTGTGATCCTGGACAAGTTATTTACTGTTCTCTGCCTCGATTTCTTCATGTATAAAATAGAGCCAATAATATTTATATCATAACATTAATGTAAGTTAATCATTAGCAAAACTGCTAAGATTCTAGTGCTATGTGCACAATTATGTGCACTTTCCTATCTTCTAACCTGCACGCTCCCTAAGAGCTACAATTGTTATTTCTATTTTTACCAAGGAGGAAACTGAGGCTTGGCAAGGTAAAGTGATTTGCTTGAAGCAACTTGCCTAAAGAAGTGGGAGTTTGGATGAGTCCATGGCATGTATTTACTCTCTCCCCCCTCATCATGATAGCCTTATTCAGGTCCTCTGCACACACTCTCCTCGCCTGTCCCTTTGCACTGCTGGTCCCTCTGCCTGCAGCGCACTTCCCTCCCCAATCTGCCTCCCTAACTCTTGCATATTCTCCAGATCTCAATTCAGAAATCATTTCCTTAGGAGAGTCTTACCCAAGCTCCCTTGTAGATCAAATTCTTCATCATAAGCTCTCGTTATACAAGTCAGTCTACAGTAACATGCTGTCCTATCTGAAATTTTACAAGGCTTTGTATGACTACAAATGTAAGGAAGAACTATCTTGTGCCCCAGACTGTGAGTTCTTGAGACACACCCCCGTCAGTGTTTGCTCATCACCATGTCCTCAGCACCCAGCACTCTTCCTGGCATGAAGGAGGTGTGCAGTGATATTTTTAAAAGAATTGTGAATGAGTGAATGCATTATACTAAGTGCATCATACATTCTGGCTCTTATTTCTATCTATTCATTGACAGATAAAGAAACTAAGGCACAGTCAGGTTAAATAAGCTGCCTAAGGTCACCCAGCTGGAGTGTTCTAAATCTGTCTCAAACTGAAATCTTCAGATTCTGCAAGGCTCTCGCCATCATACTTTTTTTTTTTTAACTGAATATCAAATTTAGATGTTTGGTTAGAATAAGACCCCTACACCCCCAAATATGCCCACCGTTTATTCTCCAGAACCTGTGAATTTGTTACCTTAAATAGCAAAAGAGATTTTGCAGATGTGATTAAGGATCTTGAGATGGGAAGATTATTTGGATTATCCAGAGAGTACCAGTGTAATAACAAAAGTCCTTATAAGAGAAAGTCAGGAGTATCAGAGTCAAAGAAGATGTGATGACCGAAGAAGAGGTCAGAGTGATGCCCGTGTGAGGAGGCCATAAACCAAGGAATGCAGGCGGCCTCTAAGAGATAGAAGGAAACAAATGGATTCTTACTAGAGTTTCCAGAAAGAGCCAGCCCTACTGACAACTTTCTTGTTTTTAGCCATGTGAGACCTACTTTCAGCCTTCTGACTTCCAGAACTTTATGATAATATACTTATGTTGGTTTCTTTTGGGCTACCAAGTTTGTGGAAACTTATTCACAGCAGCAAGATGTTAATAACCTCAGGTCCACTGATAAGGTCATCTGAGTGATGATGCAAAGGTGATGTGCCATTGCCATTTTGCTGCAAGATCAAGGTCAGTGGACAGATGTAAACAACATACAACTATAACACACAACAATAAAGGACTGTTTGCTGAACTTGATCTGTGCAAGTACTTACTCAAAACAGATATTTCAAATAGATGAACAAAAAGCCTACTCTTTAGTCTGTACCTCTGAATAATGTATATTTAAAGAAAACAGATTCCATGGAAAATTGGTATTCTCTTTGTGTTCTGAGATAGTGCAACACACTGGGGAAAGTCCCTGGCAAAAAGTCAGAAGATGTTGACTTGAGGGCCACTCACTTTTTAGCCACGTGACAGCAGGCTGTGTCCCTTGTCACACGGGATAAATGCCTTCTTTTTCCCATTATTATATTAGAGGAGTCAAGAAGCAGAAGCTAAAGCTGCTTCCCTAATCTATTACTCTACAGTCCCATCATATTTTTACTAGGTCTGAAGGACTTCACCTTTTCAATAAAAAATGCTTGCTGTATTCTAATCTGCTTCTCCTACCATGACCTGGCTTCTTCTTACATATTGCCCCACACTGAAACCTAAAATTTATTGTAAAGGAAGGCACATCATTTGTAGTTCATGAAAATTACAAAAGAGTTGAAAGTTCAAGCTGTCATAGGTCATTCACGTTTGAGCCCAGAATAGTCAATAAACTGAGTGTTAGAACCTGACTCCACTCAGAGTCTGCCCCTAAGGTATAGTAAAATCTACATGGGTCAGGAACCTCCTTCTTAATAAATTCTCTGCCCTAACTTATAAGGATATTTAAAAATACCTAATAAAACAAAGCTCCTTAAAGCATGACTTTTTAAAATTTTGCCAATCTTACCAATGAAATACACATGTCCTTTCTCTTAGATTGCCTTTAGTACTTATCCTTTTAAAGACTCAAGATAATAAAAGATATTAGAGAGAGTGATAAAAGGAAATGGGTGATGAAAGTTTTCAAATAATTCCTTGGATTTTTCTCTACCGGAGAGCTGTAAAAGTAGAAAGATTTTGAAAAATCAAAATCAGCAATGCTACCCGCATCACCACACACCTGCTGACAGACAGATAATTTTGCTAATATACTCAGTGGAGCTTGAAAAATTTAAAAATCTATTCCCTGTATATAGTAATGGCTCAAGAGATGAAAAATTTATATTAGTATTGATAATGACATCCTTGGAACAAAAAGGAGCAGGGATTGAAAGAGCATTGTATTTTTAAACATCACTCCAGACATTATCTCTGAAAAGACAGAGTTCTTGTCTTAACTACTGTTTCAGTGACTTATCTTCATTAAGTAATATATAGGATGAAGAATATTATTGGTAAGTTAGCGATGAGACAATAAAATGGCCTTCTTCCCAAAGAAACATTTTTCCATATGCTGTATATATATCCACAAAACAGCATTATTAATGCATGGAGTTATTTATACCTCTTTACACACTATAGATGGAGAACACAAAGGCACCCCGCTCCAGTACTCTCGCCTGGAAAATCCCATGGACAGAGGAGCCTGGTAGGCTGTAGTCTATGGGTCGCGAAGAGTCAGACACGACTGAGCGACTTCACTTTCACTTTTCCTTTCATGCATTGGAGAAGGAAATGGCAACCCATTCCAGTGCTCTTGCCTGGAGAATCCCAGGGACGAGGGAGCCTGTGGGCTGCTGTCTATGGGGTCACGCAGAGTCAGACACGATTGAGGTGACTTACCAGCTGCAGCAGCATACACTATAGAGCTGACTCATGATTGGTTCTGAAATGGATTATCTAAGAAACCTGTCTCATGACTGTCTCTAGGACTAGAAATGACTGCTGGAGCTCTCTCAGAGACACCATCAGGGAGAAGACTGATCCGTGGGGAAGCACCAGTCTTCCAAACCTATCTTTATGTCTCTCAATTGGTCAGAGAGAGCAGCCTCAGCTGATTGTGAGGTTCCCTGCACAATCACTAGCTATAGTTTTGTAGGGAAGGTATATCAGCAGCTTATAAAAAAGCAGGTGGAAAAAGTGTGTCATTGGTGAAGGCTCAAATTATATTAAGTCATCTAGCAACATCTCAAAATACTGGGTTTCTTTACTTTCCTAAATCCAAATATTTATTGAGTTCATTGGCTAGGCTAATATCTATTGAGTGTCTATTATGGGCCAACGTAAACTAAGAGTGACAGGGTCAAAGTTGGAAGGGGCTTATGAAAAACGAGAGTAAGTAATGGGCCGCCGTGGTAACAACCTGAACATGGCCTCAGCGATTCATTCTTTACACCCTTGGCATTCACACCCCTGGATTGTCCTTCACGTGTTGAATTAGAGTTGATTATATGACCAATAGAATGTGGTGGGAGCATGTTCCTTCTGAGGCTAGATCACGAAAGGCATTTCTGCTTCAGCCTTGATCTTTTGAATCACACATCACAGGGGAAGCCAGCCACTCAATAGCCCTGTGAAGAAATCCATGTGGAAGGCATCAAAAGACCCTGCTAACAGCAGTGCCCCTCTGTCGAACACATAAACGAGCCATCATACCATCCCAGTCAAGTCTTCAGATAGCACCTCAGCCAATGTCTGATTCCAGCTTCATGAGATACTCTGAGTGAGAACTGCCCAGTAGATACTCCTGAATTCCTGACCCATAGGAACTATGCCTGGAAACAAGTCACTATTGTTCTTTTAAGTGTCTAATTTTAGGGCTGATTTGTTACACAGCAATCGATGACTAATAATTTCAAATGGATACATGAGTTTAAGTGTGACCTACAAGGCTGGATGATTCTGTAAATTATTTTACCTTTCTAGACTTCGGTTTCCTCATCTGCAGAAGATGGATAATAGTACCTACCTATTACTGTGACCAAGGTCACAGATCCCTGGACTGCATGACTACACTGTCAGTCCAATTCATTTCAGACTCTCAGTTGTATCTGACTCTTTGCAACCCCATGAATCACAGCACGCCAGGCCTCCCTGTCCATCACCATTGTAACTAACATCATGTATTAGTCGCTCAGTTGTGTCTGACTCTTTGTGACCCCATGGACTGTAGCTTCTACCCATGGAATTCTCCAGGCAAGAATATTGGAGGGGTCAGCCATTCCCTTCTCCAGGGTATCTTTCCAACCAGGGATCAAACCCAGGTCTCCCACAATGCAGGCAGATTCTTTATCATCTGAGCCTCTTCTAGGATTCTAGGATGTATTGAAACTCTAAAATTCTGAAAAAAAAAAAAATATATATATATATATATAATATATTATATTATATATAAGCAAAAGACAGGAGAGACACTATTTATTAAGAAGTATTTATTCTATTTTGTCTACTGGACCAGATAGGTAGCTTACATATTTGAGCCTGCCTTTGAGTAAAATTTTACTTGATATCAATTGGGATCATATCATTTAAAAGCTCATTTTTAGAAGAATCTTTCCAAGAGGAAAGTTGAATGACTAAAAGCTACTGAATTCAAGATTAAATGTGGCAAATTAATCCTTGTGCAAAACCTGAAAAGTATTCCATCAACAAGAAACCAAGAGGAAAGCTTTATTATAACCTAGCAGAGAGCTGACCCTATGATACTCTGGGGACAGGGAAAAGTAATCAATCCCTGGGTGTTTACAACCGGAAAAAGGGAAGCTTAGAGGGGAGAAGCTTAGCCCCAGGGGGGCAACACTGCCAGTCTGTCGACTTCCTGATAGAGCTCCTGGCCGGGACCCAGCACAATCCTGGCCTTCAAGCAGTTGAGCCTATGTGTGACTTACAAAAGCAAAACAACAAAACTTTGTTAAACCAGCCTTTTGTGACTAAGACCTGAAAATTCACTAGGTTACAAGTATCTGTTTGTGATGCATTCTGATCTGAAATATTTTATTGTGTTTTTCTCTAGTGCTCTTTTCCCTGTTTGCTCTCCCCATGGTTTCTGGTAGTCATAAAAACTTTGGATATTATCATTCCACAGACTCGCTTTCCATTTTTTGCCAATTCCGATTTGTCCTGAGTCCTGCAATAAATGAAATAAACAGTAGATGAAAAGGCCACAGCACCATCACCCTGAACACTCCGGGGAGAACCCGGAGGTTACAGGGAGCTCTCCGCAGAGAAGATGGAGAACAGTGTCTCAGGGGCCCAATTATTTATTGTAGCTGCTGAAATGAGATGATTTATGTTGGTGACAAGGCTGTCCTGAAAATCGTAACCAACTGGTATAAATTTAGACCTATTATTAAAAAAATGATTCTTGGACCAAAAAAATCCCAATATAGAAAGAAATTAAATGCCTCTGGATAGCACAAATACATGCTGCACTTTATATGTATAGACAGGTATTTGCTATTTAATAATAACTGGATATCCTGACATATTTAATTGGTTGAGTTTCAAGAAGCTAAAAATAGAAACATTTTGTATCTCAAATTCCTAAGGCCACACAAAATAATTTGAGCTAGGCCATAGGTGGAAGACGGTGGACTTTTATTTAAGAATTAGCTTTAATTGTCTGGTGCTTTTTATGAATACAGGAGCATTTAATTGGCAATGACCTTGGTAGAGAATCAGGCAAGGGTTAAACTCACTTCACGAGATCAGGATTTGGTTACTTTAAAACAACACCCTACAAGGTCACATACTGAAATGAAAAATTTTAAACATCAAATAGCAAGACTAGCTCCACTGGACAAGCATCAAAAGGAAATTCATTAAACCCTGGGAGAGTCCAAAGCATGAAATTCCCAGGCCTTAGAGAATCATCGAAAAAGGAGCCAGGTTGCTGCATTGTCAAGAGAGTTGTAGCAAAGTTTTTTGAAGGTATTCACAATCCGTTAAAGAAATGTGACCATAGGTATTATGTGAAGATATATATTGTCACTTGTATCTATATCTATCTATCTATCTATATATGTTCCACTACATGAATATTGATTGGAAGGACTGATGCTAAAGCTGAAGCTCCCACATTTTGACCACCTGATGCAAAGAGCCGACTCATTGGAAAAGACTCTGATGCTGGGAAGGATTGAGAGCAGAAGGAAAAGCGGGCACCAGAGGAAGAGATGGTTGGGTGGCATCACCAATTCAACAAACATGAGTTTGAGCAAACTCCAGGAGACAGTAAAGGATGAGAAAGCCTCGAGTGCAGCAGTCCATGGGATCACAAAGAGGTGGACACGACTTAGTGACTGAACAACAACAACACATCATATACATTACAAAATACACGAAAAAATAAAAACTTAAAAAACAACAAAAAAGAAATATAATTGTATGTTCCTTTATATTCTTCTATCTGTCTCACTGGACTTCCCTAGCAGCCCAGTGATAAAGAATCGCCTGCCAATGCAGGAGACATGGGTTCGATACCTGGGTCGGGAAGATCTCCTGGAGAAGGAAATGGCAACCCACTCCAGTATTCTTGCCTGGAAAATCCCATGGACAAAATTCCATGGGGAACAGAGGAGCTTAACAACTAAATAACAACATTTATCTCACCCTGGTGGGGGAAAGTGGCCCAGTTGGCATCAGACTGGGGTCATGGCAAAGAGTCAGAACATGACTGGTGGGAGTGACAGACATGACGGAGTGACTAAGCACTGTCAGTACTTAATTTTCAAGAAAACAGCAAAAAGATACCGTAGATATCAGTATAATTTTTCACCCCTCCAAATAATACTTTATTCCTTTTCTTGTGATTGTCAACGATTTGCATCCTCAGAGAGGTATATAGTCTTGATTTGCCCTCACCCCACCACTTCCTGGACTCCACTTTTCTGCTATCTACATGGCAACTGGGAGGCCAAACACTGATGTGAACAGACAGAAATGAAAGCAATACACGCTAACTTTGTGGCAGTAACAGTACTGACACAAGGATTTTCTCGCACACTGTCTGTGCATCTGTATAGAATGGCTCTCAGACTTCAGTCACCTACACACAATACAGATACTGAGCTCTGCCCCATCCACCTGGTCATTCTGCTTTGGCTGGCCTCCTGTGGGTCTGCTATTCTGCATTTTATAATTTCTACCTGGTGCCGAGGCAGGTAATTGATGGCAGCCAGAAGGAAGAGGCTAGACTTCCAGACCCTGAATTCTCAGTCTTCTTGCCCAGTCTCCACTCTTCCATACCATTTTTCTGAAGACAGCAGACTGGAAGATACTGACTTTGAACAATTGTGAGACACCCTCTAGGGAAAGTTCAGACAAGGTAGAAGTGAGTAGGTCCCCTTGACCATCTGTCCCATTAAGATCCGCAGATGCCTTCTGTCACCACTGCAGTGATCTCCTCCGGTGACCAATCTGTGGGTACTGAGCTCAGCTGCCCAATCCTTCAGCTCCAACCCCTGACAACAGGCATTTATGCAGAACTACTGGAGCTGGAAGCACATTGGGTAAGGACTGCCAGGACAGCCTTGGGACCCTGTGAAGAAGTAGAAGTAAGGAGGGCACTGTGGGACTGGGGAGCCCTCACGTGGGTCTGTGGCAAAGGAGGAGAGGTGTCATTGATGGGATCAGAAATCTACGTGGGACAAGGAGGGAGGGCAGTGAAATGCTGCTCGGGAGACAGATAGAATTCAGTAAAAATGGGAGCTCCTGAGGTGTTTTCAGAAGGTAAATAGGGACAGGAAGATGAACCTGGGGAAACTAATCTCAGAGCAACATGAGTGATGTATTAGAGACACGGGAAATTTGAATGCGAGAAAACCAGGCAAACACGCAAGTTCAGTATTTCACTATTTGACACTTTAATTCACTATCTGACACCTTGTTAAGGAATTAACTAAGAAATTAATAAGCCCTTGGCTGCCAACAACCGAGTGATAGAGATAGTAAAGGAAATTCTCAGCTCTGTGTGGTTGCCTACATAGACATACATAGCCACCTATTCAAAAATAAATGTGTACACATCAGAGTCTTAAAATCAGCTAGCATGTTTAATACAAAAGTACCTCCTCCACTCACCCCTGGTTCTCTACCCACACCACATCTATTATGAGCAAGGAGAAAACAATTAGGAATCTTAATAATTGGATTTCATTTTACACATAGAGAAGAAAATTCTTTTTGGTGTTGCACTGGCTTTAAAACACAGAAAGATACAACCATACCTTTTGTCCAGAAAGAGGAGGAAATGCTGAAAATAAATGCAGCCTACCCTGTCTTGCCTGCATAAAATACCCCATTGCTGTATTTTAAATGGCTGTTTTCCCTCCTAGGTTATAAGATCCCTTAGGGCAGAGGCCAAATCTGTCTTGTTCACTGTGTTAATCTCAATAACTAGAGCACCAGCACCTAGTTGACATACAGGAAATGCTTACAAAATACTCCTGATTGACTAAATGGTACATTAGAATGTCATAGGAATAATTTCAGAACTCCCAACTGGAAACAGCTATTTTAAACCCCTACTGTTGTGCCAAACGAATCCAGGCCTTCAAAGACCAAGGCCAAGTGACCTGACCCAGACTGGACGGCCTTTTCCAAACATGTTCACACCAGGAGAACACAGCAGGTTCCCCTCGTGTTACACGTCTGTGGCTCGGGTCTAACACAGGGAAACTACTCTGAGGGGTCCCATGCAAGTGTTACATGGACCACATAAAGTAGCCCCTTAGGGAACTGAATGATCACAACCTATATACCTGATAGATTAAAATTGCAACACCAACTACCTCGCTCAGGGTCTTACGACCTTAATTCATACAGTAGATTTTGTAAACAACTGTCGGATTAAATACAGTGTTTGGTATGATTATGAGAATGGATGAGGGTGCTAAAGAAGGTAAGTATAAAAGTGAAAGCACTTTTACCATTTCACTGGAATGTGCTAGGACAGAGTGACTGTGACAACAAGCAATGCCAATTTTCGGTGGCCTTGCACAATATACAGTAGTACCTTGTTCATTTAAAAGCCAGGGCAGAGATTCCTAGTTACACAGCTTTCCTAGGGAACTTGCCTCTCTGTGTGCCTGAGGCACCCAAGCTCTTTCCATCTACTGAACCACTGTCTTCAACACATGTGCCCATGGAAAGGAAAGTCAGAGACTAGAAAAGCAAGCATGAATGAATCGTAGAGACCATCTCTGGAAGTGGCAGGTATCAGCCAGGGCAACAGGAAACAGAGTTTAACGGTGGACCTGGAAGGAAAATGAAGCAGATTTGGAGAACATGTAGCATTATTTCTCCATGAACGTTAGCAAGGTTTCTGTTCATCTCCTAAATCAGTCAAGCACAAACTGAGAAACACTGTGGTACAGCAGGAAGCTATGATTATTAAATTATATCATATATAATTAATTGCATGTATTTATTAACACTATATTTATCAAATCCAGGAAAATTTTATCCCCTTCTCAGTTTCAAAAACCTTCTTTCTTATAGACTTTAGCACTTACACGCTTCTGGTAGCCATCCAAAATCAGTCTGGCACTTTTTAAATTGTTACTTTACATGAATGATCTACTTTTTCCATTTTCATAGAGATGACCTTTGTAAATTCTAAGATCTAATCATTTTAGTTAATTCAAAACAGGTGGGAAATACCTTATAGGAAGTCATTTGTTATGCACGAGATCAAGCTGAAATGTCATCAGCTCTCCGTAACTCTGTCTCCTTGAGATTTCCTTTCCCAGATATAATTAATTGCCCCTCATCTGTGTTTTCACAGCATTTTACACATACTCAGTTTTAGAATGACTCATGTTATAGTACAGTTATTTGCTTATGTATTTGTCTTCCCCAGGAGTTTGAACTCCTTGGGACTAAAGGGAGTTTGTATATTCAGGGTCCAAAAGAATTGCTGGCATGTAACAAGCACAGAGAAAGGGCTACTGAAAGAATTAGTGATGCTTCTTCCATCATGTGCCTTATATCACTGTGTCCACACCAACTTTATAGCACTTAGAAAATGGCATTGTAATTTGTTTTATGTATTTCTATGACTCTCTGGCTACTAAATTGTGTAAATTAGGGATGGAATAATACCTTATTGCCAATTTTCAACCATATGTTTGTCTATATGTTCAAATCCCAATGTGTTCCAAAAATGGTTTTGTATGCTTCATGCTGTATGTAGCACAAGAGGATAAAAAAGAGACCCTGAAGAAATAATGGCAAAGGGTAAATAAGGGTGGAAGAAATGATGTAAAGAGTCCAAGATGAGATGAATACATGAAACGCCTAGCAGAACCATCCCAAACTGTGTGGGAAGTGAGCCACAAACTCAGCTCTGAGCTTTCTAGCAGTCAACACAAAAAGGGCCACATTCTCAGTTACAAAATGTAGTGTCTCAGACATTCAAACAAGCTGTTTACTTGAGGCAATGGCGGTTTGTCTATTACTTTAAATTTTTATTTCTGGTTTTTAATACCCAGTGTTTTCTGTCAAACCAGACGTTATACCCATGAACCGCATATTTGCTAGAGCTTCTCCAGTTAAAATCAAGAACTATTGTTAAAAGGTGAGAGGTGAGACCTTTTCTAAACTCTACAATGAAGTTCCAAGGATTCCATACCCAATGGATATCCATCCACATGAATTACAACAGCCCCGCTATGAATGTCTTCCCCTTAGTCTCCTAGTAACACCAATTCCAGAAGTGAGGGCACGCGGGTAAATGAAGAGAGGAAGGGCTTACCACGTCAGAGGAATGAGAGGCCAAACAAAGAGGAGAAATACGGAGGAAGACATGTGAGGCATATTTTATCCTGAAAATCGCATTATATTTTCACACAAATAATCCACCAATTAGGACCTCCATTTCATCACTCCAGACCTTCTTTGTGAAGAAAAGGGTTTGACGCATGATTCCCAAGTTTTCTTGCAGCTCTTTTAAGACAGGTACTATGCCCACTCAAATCTTGTGTCAAAGCAACTTCCAAGGAAGTCAGTAATGTTCTATTTTACGTACAGCATCAAGACAATTTGAAAGAGCAGTTGTAATATTATAGACATTTAAAGCAAGTTTTTGGCTCATATACGTATGTTGTCTAAGACTTGCTTTCACATAAGATCAGAGAACTAAAGTTGCTAGATAAATAATGAAATGAGAGAATTAATCATGTGAGTGGGTTTGCATATCCTGCGACCTCTGGGCTTTGGATACAAGAAGAACCCAGTGTGCCTCACATAGAACACATCTGAAATGCATGCGGTTTGTTCAGCTGATGCATTTAATTCTCAGGAGTCATGTGGACACATATGAATTTCCATATCCTGATAACTCTAGCATGGAAGACTATGACTAAGACCCCAGAGAAAAGACCACACAGTCCATGAGCGTCAACAGCGAATGAGTCTTAATGAAAGAGGAATTGTGATAGATGTCAGATTGCACTTGCTGAAAGTACCAGGATATTTGCACGTCCGTTACTGTCTCTGAGCACCCTCACACATCCATTCACATACACACAAGCACAAATACACAGCTGGTACGAATACAGAAGAGTCCACAGCTATGGCCATGTGAAGAATTTGGGTCAGGGAAGAATGGAAGCATGGAGTACCCTTCCTAGAATCCATACTGCACATTTGTCTCCTTCAAGTAAGAATCTTGAGAGATAGACTTTGCTTATTCATTTGCATCCTGCACATCTTTGTGTCTGGGCACACAATCAGTTTTCAATACAACTTTGTTGAAAGACTGAATAAACAAATCAGTGAATGCATGAACGGTAGACCAGGACAGTCCGCCATCTACAGAGCTCCCGTAGAATGACCATCCAGCCTCCTAATCTCTCCTGCTGCCCAGACAGGAGCCAGATGATAACACCGCCTTCCATTATCAGAGTGCTTTGAAAGATACTAAGGAAGTTCATGTATCCTAAACACATGTTACCTCTACAGCAAGGTCTTGTTATGCAGGGCAGACACCTTGACCCTAACTTTACCTTTTAGGGAACTAGGAGGCACAGAGGTAAAGTAAACTTGTCTCTGTTTGTGCATCAGTGGAGCCTGTTGGTAGAAGTGGAACTGAAGCCAAGGTCTAGCTATCACACCCTGTCTACTCCTCCACTGGGAGACGCACACACACAAACACACACTGTACACATAATGATCAATTTTCATTATTTGCGGTAGTTATGTTCTATAAAGTGAAAGTGAAGTCGCTCAGTTGTGTCCGACTCTTTGTGACCCCATGGACTGTAGCCTACCAGGCTCCTCCATCCATGGAATTTTGCAGGCAAGAGTACTGGAGAGGGTTGCCATTGCCTTCTCCAGGGGATCTTCGTGACCCACGATCGAACCCGGGTCTCCAGCATTGCAGGCAGATGCTTTACCATCTGAGCCACTTTACGTTCTATAAAGTCTCTGCAAACACTGAATTAAGAGTTAGTGAATACTGAATCATTGTTTCTAGGAAATGTATACATATATGCATGTCACATAGATCATAATCTTAAATTCTTAAAACATTTCAGATCAGTAGATTTCATTTGATTTATTTTCGAAAGAGAGCACGAGGCTCGGAAGTGCTGAGTGGTTGCCCACGGTCACCCCACTGACATAGATGTGCCGGAGGTGGGATTCCAACCTCGTCCGGTGACCTCAGCACCAGGGCCTCTCACGCCACCCTGCATGGCCGCCTCCTGTCTCCACCCCCAAGTCCCTTCTGTATGTGAGGGAGACGAGAACAGAGGGGCACCATGTTTGGCCCCAGTTGGAAACTTGTCCTTAGGGGAACTCAGATTGTTCTCAGTCCAAACACATCTGTGAATGTCAGTGAAAGCACCAGGGTGTTGATTTGAAATTACAAGCATAAAAAAAAAAAAAGAAATTACAAGCAAATTCCAGTGAGGAGGCAAATCCACAAATATGAAATCTGTGAATGATGAGGCTCAACGGGTCATATCAGGTCATATTATCTCATAGGAATGACCTTTCCCTTGGTGCTGGTCTCCTGACGAGGGGAAAAAATCCAGATTTGGGATCTGCCCTTGGCAGGCCATGGCGACGTCCAACACTTTTCCACTTCTGCTTTCAGTCTCCAGTCTGCCTGTCACGCAGACATAGTTTAACTTCTGGCCTCCACACCTTTTGTATTCTTACGATACTTGTAGGCACTGGACTGGTATTAAATGAGAGGGGAATGCATGTTATACAAAGAACTGCCTTCCCTCTCAGGCGGCTCTTTGCCAAAAAGACGACAGTGGGAAGCGCAGTGAGGAAGCCACAGCAAGGCAAGGGAAGCAGAGCTGCCAGTGCAGCTGTGTTGAGTGGTCATCGAAGGGGACACAGCCGACTTTGAACAGGCTTTAGGTCTGTCTGCCACCTAGACGGCACAGCAGCAGGTCAGAGAACAGACCCCGGAGCCAATAAGAGGAAAGCAGCACTCCTTCTGCCTTGATCTCTGAAGAGTCATTGAGGAGAGCCTTCAGGGCAGCCCCTCTGGGCCAGTCACCACTGTGCACCCAGCCAGCCCTGTGTTAGACATTGTGCCTGTACTAAGCATTCAGATCTCACAAGAACACCACCAAAAATGATACTGAGTTCTTTCCACATGTGAGGAAAGTAGGTCTTAAAAAGTTGAAGGGATTTGCCCAGGGCCTTTCAACCAGTCAGCAGCAGGGCCAGGACTCAACCCAATGCTGGCTGAGCCGATGGCCATGTCCCCTCCACTTTGCAGCTGCCTTCCGTGGGTACCAGAGAGACACACAGGTATGGATCTGAACATAGCTGGCAGCACTAGAATTCTCTACTCCAGGGAACAGTGAAGCCGTATTAAAGGGCTACCTTGAGAGAAAGGAAAATGCAATTCATCAAATTATTGGGTTGTGTTCCTATAATAAGAAATTGACCCTCTGAACTAAGTGTTTCAATCTACAGGGTAATGATGCATATGTTCTAACAGTTATAGATTTTCATTCTCACTATCATAAAAGAAATAATTTGTTGTAAAAAACATAGTTCAAAAGTTATCCACCTACCCTTATTGTCAAAAGATGTAAAGGCTTTAGAATCATGTATATTTTGTGTCCTCTCATATATGAATCAATTTTAAAGCTAATTATAGTGTTCAGCTAAAGATGTTTGATGCTTTTTTTGATTGCAAGACATTTGAAAAAATAACAGGCTGGGATGTTCTATGATTCCCAAGCTGGCCTGGATGCACTCATCCTGGCCCAGGTACACCTGAAAACCAACCATCAACACGTAAGGAAACAGGCATTTACCCTCTTCTTCCAGGAAACAAAAGCATTACTTTAACACTCTTCTATCCAGCCACCTCCTCAGCCTTTGCAGAAAAACAGATACCATTCCTACAGCTCCCAAGTTTTATGTATTGTATTTTTTAAATGATGTACAATTGATTCAGTGCCTTTGAAGTTCCTCTAAACATCCAAAGCACTTAGGATCATTAAGATGCTTTCAGAATGCAGAGAATGTATCCCTCAAGTACTCTTTGCCGCTCACTGTAGATTGAATGTTGTCTCTGTCTCACCCACCCTGGGTGTCAGCTCACAGCTCATTACTGTAAATTGCTAGCATGGTGAATCACGGAGATGAATTGTGGAAAACTTATACAAGAGAAGTTACTAGGCCACGTGTCTGGGGAGGTGCTAGGTATTAATGCAAGAATATAAGATTCAAGGGTTCTGAAGATATCTATCTTCTGAATCAGTGATCATACTGCTGTGCAGGAACCTGGATGACATTTTTTTAAAGTAGGCACCACTTTCCTGATTTGAAGCCACTCATTCTGAGACATGGCACAGGATTGACAATGGATGGGGATGACAGCAGAGTGTCCAGGCTAGGTGGCCAAAGGCAGAAATAACACTTGAGCAAGTTGAAGTGAGTTTATTGTCTTGGGCCCCTCATTCGAGAGATTCCCCAGTCTACTGTGGTGAGTGGCCAAGAGACAGGGGCTCAGGGAGGCAGAACAATCAGGAGGCCTAACATAGGGAGGCACAGTGAGTTTAAACACAAGTATAGTCTCCATAAGTCACACAAGGACATCAGTACACTTACACTGTAGTAGGGCTATTCTAATTTCTCCTCACACACCCTAGACTTGTGAAATCTTTCAAAGTTACTGTCCTTGATGTTCGCCTCACCCTGATTTGCCTTTGTAAAAAAAAATGTTAAAGGGTGATAGGCAGTTTCAAAACTACTTTTATAAGTAGTTTTCAGTGGCTTTCAAGCTTTTTTGACTCAAATTCCATAATAAAGAATACATTTTATATCATAACACAGTACAGTACACAGTACAAATATATAAACATATAAACAAAAGAATACACGCAGAGATGCAAAAGCTTAAACGATACTTTAATAGGTGATGATGACTGTAGGAATAAAATAAAGGAAGACTCTAACCAAGAAGTGATGTATTATGAAGTTAATAGTTATATTTACCTAGAATATTTCATAAGATGGTACCATCCTGACAATAAAACAACAAAGTGAAATAAAGGAAAAGATAGGCAAGCAATTGTGTACAAAATGTATGACCTCGATTTTTAAACCAATCTTACCTTGATAATTTCAGATTATTAGTTCAATTTTTCTTTAGGACTCAGAAGGGAAATGGACTTTCTTAAAGTGAAAATGTTAGTCACTCAGTGCTGTCCAACTCTTTGTGACCCCATGGACTACAGCCCGTGAGGCTCCTCTGTCCATGGAATTCTCCAGGCAAGAGTGCAGGAGTGGGTAGCCATTCCCTTCTCCAGGGGATCTTCCTGACCCAGTGAGTGAACCTCAGTCTCCTGCATTGCAGGTAGATTCTTTACCACCTGAACCACCAAGGAAGTGAACAGTGTCCAAATCCTACTTACTCTATACAAAACCAGCAGAAGTGTGGCTTATCAAGGAAAAAGATGAGAAGCTCTATAAAATTATAAAAAGGAAGCCATGATTTTCTGATAAATTCAGACCGTGCACACAATCAATTTCTATTATTAAAAGTATGAGTCTTAATTAATTACAATAACAGCAGTAACAATTCTTAAGTACCTGCATTCGGGAATTCTCTTATTGCCTACTCAAAAGAAAAACAGAACTAGAGTGATTCATAATTTATGCAATGCAACTAATGAAAAGTATTGAATTACTTTACTACTTCTTCATTCATTCATTCATTCATTTATCTGAGCACATAATATTTTCTAACCACTATGATATTCCTGGCTCTTTAATAAGGCATGGAGACCCCAAAGATAAAGACAGAGAATTTGTCCTCAAGCAGCTCAAAACAGAGTGAATGATCCAGGCAAGCAGATACTGATGTTGAATGTGAGACGCAAAACACCCAGGTCAAACATCAAGGGCTTTGGAGACAGGGATGCTGTAGGTCTTGGGTAAATGGGAAAAGATTCCCTATTTGGGCTGTATCGGAAAAAGTGTGTGGACTTTACCAGGTAGACAAAGGAGACAAAGGCATTCCTGAGAGAGAATATAGGTTCAAAAGCTCAGAGATAAAAGAGGATGAGCCCAGTCTGGGAACCCATATATTTCAGAATGACTAGCATGTAAGGTACAATGGGGAGAGAGTAGGAAGAGATGAAAAAAGATTAAAAAACTTAAAACATAAGAACAGTGGGTTTTATGTTATTCTAGAGCTTGGAGATCTCCCAGATGCAGTGGAGAGCCCACAGAGTGTCTGGGGCTGAGGAGTAACAGATCTTTTTTGTGTTTTAGAAAGATTACTCTGGGATGAGTTTGGAGGCCCACAGGGTTAGAAACAAAAAGGTTTATTTAGAAGTTGGACTTAGGCCTGCAGACCCTTGTAACTATTAGACAGGCGCTGCTAAGAGAATCTGCAGAGACACTGCCCTCAGTGAATCCAAAGTCCAGGTTTAGGTCCCTCAGTTGCTGCTGATGGAGACAGGCTCTTTCTTCAGATAAATGTGCTGTTTCCTAGTACTTTGACACAAAGAGAAGCGCTGGCTTCATAGAAATAATTAATCCCCCTTTTTCTGCCACTGGGATAAACAAAGAAGGGAAACAAAAGAAATAGATGTTATAAAAAAATAAAATCCAAAGCAGATCAAAGGGGATGTGGCAGAGGATTCAGCAACTGCCACCCTTAAGCAAAGAACAGTAATGAAGAAATGAGTTTTGGCAGCCCAGCCAATGGGATATTAAAGAAATTAATCCAGAAGGGATGTAATGACCTGAAAAAAATGATGAGCAAAGACCAGAAGGATCAGAAGAGAGAAAGAGGGAGTAGGCAGGTAAGAGCCATTTTCTCTGTCCCGCCTGTTTGAAGGGCATCAGATTTAAGACCTCAGCAAAGAAAGAAGATATGAAAAAGCAAGCCAAAGAATTGATTCAACAAAGTCATTTAAATTTCTCATTCTTCTTATTCATTTTTCTTGTTAAGGCAAAGAATGGTATTTTAATTTACTGTCATAACAGAGGAACTGGCTATTGATAAAGGCAGACTGGTTCAAGAATGATGAAGTTCCACTACACTCAGGACGCCTTTTCAGATGCTTTGTTTTTCCAGCTAAAGATTAGAATTGCTTTTGAGACTCAGACCTTTAACATAATGTATGTTGATAGTTTTTATTTTTTCATTCCAGAATGGACTTCAGTACAACAGGGAATTAAACTGAAATCATTAAATTCTTTCTACTTAGCACTTTAGACAGCACTCCTATCCAGCCTGTGTAAGGTTAGTGAATACTATAATGAACTGTTAATACTGAAGTCTTTGGGATTTATCTGATTTTTAAATGATTTTTCCACATCATTAAGTAGTATTATTTTCTTTTGGTTCTGTGAGTTGAAGGTAAACTTGATGGTCTAAGAATATTTTCCTAGCCAAAGCCTCTCAAATGAAATTTGAAACGGCATGGCCAGTAACAAGTACAGGTCAGCATTTGTAGTGAGTTCTGAGCAAAAGCTGCACGGGTTCAAATTCTCATTTATTAACTGGTTTGCTTTTTACACACAGTTTGATATTTCTTCCTCGGGCCTAAAGTGAGGATACTCATTGTGGGAAATTTAAATGGGTCATTCAGTCCCAAGTTTTTAAAAATCATCCATCCTTACCCATTATATTTATGAATCAGGAAACTGTGTTACCAAAAGTTCTGATTATTGAAGAAACTGCAGAATAAACATCAAAATAAGGAACCCTCCGATAATTTGACTTCAGTAATCAGTAGTGTGCTCCAGAATATGAAAAAAAAGCGTGTATTAATAAAGTTACGGCCATTAACCTTTTTTTCCGGCTAAAATATCTTTTTAGTTCTTATATTCTCAACATTGTTTAAGTCTGCCTGTCATCTGATTTCTAGAATTTTAGCCTCCACTGTCCCTACTCCAGTCTCTCCACCCCAGTTACCACCCACACTGAAGAAAGGATGTATACCCACTCCCCGTAAGTCAAGGTAAGGGAGCATTTGCCAAGAAACCTGCCCTTCACCAGAAGTGGGCAAAGGGGCAGCCTCAGCAGACAACCTCCCAAGGGCTTTGTTTTGTGGTTGGAGGCTGTGAGAATGTTCTCGGCTTCCTAGGGGAGGGAGCCCTGACCCAGCTTTCAGCCAGAGCCTGCTGCTGCAGAACTAATTACCAGTGTGAAAAAAAAAGACTCGATTCAGGTCAGTGTTTCCTCAGACGTTGCTTACATTTGATTTTAAATCCATACAATGGCAGAATTGACATTTGCAACTCACGACCACATTCATTTGCAAGGTTTTATGTTATCTTATTTTCCGGTTAGAAATGTTTGAGGAGGCATTTATCATTAAAGCCGTGGCCTTTGCTCCTGGAGCTTTGCCTCCCAAGTACAATAACAAAAACTGCTAATTAAAGAGGGAAAACATTCAGGAGTGATCACAGAGGGGCATTCCTTCCTCATCAGCACAGAACAACGGACCTGCTCCTTCCCGCCTCCTCACAGGAGGCTTAGTCCTGGGAAACCAGCTCTACCCACCCAGGGCTTCACTTAATTCTACTGGCTTAGGGGCTTGAGGGAAGATCCAAGGTAGACTAGGTTATGCGCACAAACAAACAATTCCCAAATCTCTGTGCTTCAATCCAACAGAAGTTCATTTCCCACAGCCTCAAAATCCATTGTGGGTGGAGGCAACACGCTGGAGAAACTTGCCCCCACAAAGTGACTCAGTAATTCCTCCTGAGAGAGAGCCTGCCATCTTGTCGATACACCATCTGGAACATTGCCTTCCTTGTTCTAGTCAGGAGGGGAAGAAAATGCTAGTCTCACACCAGTACTTCAGTGCTTCATCCAGGAAGAAATGAGTGGCACAGTAACTGACTGTTAGTCACGTGACCCCACCCACCTGTAAGAGGATGAGAAAACGTTGTTCTGCCACAGAGTAAATGAACAGAATCTGATAAGGGTGAGCACTAAAGTCTATACCTGACACCTTACATATATATGGTCCTTCTCAGTTTATTTAACACTCCTATACAGTGTGGGATAATTATTTTTTAAAAAGGGATTCTTTCTCTCTTTCAATAAATTTTAAAATTCCTCACAGATACTTCTATTTTCCTTTTCTCATTTCTTTGCTGTTTCCATTGACATGTGAATTTTTTTTCCTACCAAATGTCAGATAAGTCAGTTAAGAAAATTGATTTATTCAAGAGAGAATATTCTTATATGCTTAACACTGTTCTCAGAAATACATTTTTGTACTCTCTACCACCATGAACATTATCCAAAGCGCAATTTTATGACCTCTATGTTACAGACAAACAAAACGAGACTCTAAGGCAATGTGTTTCCAAAACCCTCTGAATTAGGACCTTCCATTTTATATGTGAAAAAACTAAATTATAAAGAGGTTACATAAATTGTCAAAGGTCACATAGCTAACCAGTGGCAGGGTCAGGATTCAACATCCTGGCTATACTTTCCACTTTAAACCATGATGCTATACAACCTTATCTACAAAAAAAAATTCTAATATCGCTTTCTATTGAGGAAGGAGTTAAGGAACATGAGTTTGGAAAGACAGAGAATGTATGCTGGAGGGTTTTTTGTGCCATCCTAAGAAAGCTGGATTAGTTCTCTAAACTAGAGGCCTACAAAGTTTTTCTGTAGAGTTAGATAGTAAATATTTCAGCTTTTATAGACCCTATACTAACTACAAATATCTAATGCTTCTTCATTGCTCATGGTTTTTTTCATGTATGGAAGAGTTGAGCCTGTGCATGAGTTTTATTGGTATAAAAACAGGTGATGGGCCAAACTTTGCTCACAGGTCATAGTTTTCTCTGCTGTAGGCAATGAAGGACCTTGGAGAATTCTGACTGAGCACTGATATTATCAGACTCATGGTGGGTGGATGATGTTTGTGGTAGATGGATGGTGAGAGGTAAGATAGCAAAAGAAAAGAAAGTGAAGTCACTCAGTCGTGTCCGACTCTTTGCAACCCCATGGACTGTAGCCTACCAGGCTCCTCCATCCATGGGATTTTTCAGGCAAGAGTACTGGAGTGGGCTGCCATTTCCTTCTCCAGGGGATCTTCCCAACCCAGGGGTTGAACCCGGGTCTCCCGCATTGCAGGCAGACGCTTTACCACCTGAGCCACCAGGGAAGCCCTAAGTTAGAAAAAGAAAGCTAGACAAAGGAAGCAACAAAAACAGTCCATGTAAGACATGTGTGCTCACTCAGTCATGTCCAGCTCTTTGTGACCCCATGGACTGCAGCCCACCAGGCTCCTCTGTCCATGGAATTTTCCGGGCAAGAATACTGAGATAGGTTGCCATTTCCTACTCCAGGGAATCTTCCTTACATAGGAATCAAAGCCACATTTCTTGTGTCTCCTTCATTGGCAGGTGGATGCTTCACCACTGCACCACCTGGGAAGACCACATGTAAGGAATGATGGATGCCCACATGGAGGCAGTAGCAGAAGGAAGAGAAAGAGGGCATGGGCAAGAGAGCTCCTTGGCTGGTACAGCTGATGATATTCGTCAATTAGGTATGCGAGCTAAAGGAGGGGAATAAATTCGGGAGGACGATGGATGCAGAGCAGCACCAGGCGCCTCTTAAGGAATATCAGAGAGTAAAGAAAGTTGAAAGGGAGAGACACTTGGAGTGGAGCAAGTCTGATCTGTCTAGAGTGGTCTGAGGTAGTTTCCCATTAGACACTGTAACATTTATGTTTGGGACATGGAAGAGATATCTGAGTGGGACATATGGGCTCAGAGTCAACAGATGGATTTTAAGTTATGAGAATAAATGAAACGACCCAGGAAGGAGGACTAAAGAAAGGTTGATGAAAGATCCGTGATGTCAACATTTAAGTAAATATCAGTGTTTAAGGATGTCATGGAAAAAGAGACACCTGAAAAGAAGACCGAGGAGCTCAATGAAGAAACTTAATAAGAGGCAAGATTAAGAAGGATAGAGAGGTCGGCAGGGCAAATACTGCAAGGAAACCAAATAAGTGATTGAGATGTGTCCACAAAAATTGACCATCGGAGGGACCATTAGTGGCGTTAGAAGAGTCATGTCAGACCGGAGAGGAAGGACGCCAACTTGCAAAGAATTAAAGAGAAAGATAAAAGCAGTTCAGGTGTAAGAATTTATGCCTCAGCTAATGGAAAGAACCCACATAAGCAAAAGAGAGGGACCTCTGAAGATACAGGCAACAAAGAGAGACATCAGTTCAGTGCAGTTCAGTCGCTCAGTCATGTCTGACTCTTTGTGATCCCATGAACCTCAGCACGCCAGGCCTCCCTGTCCATCAACAACTCCTGGAGTTCACCCAAATCCATGTCCATTGAGTCGGTGATTCCATCCAGCCATCTCATCCTCTGTCATCCCCTTCTCCTCCTGCCCTAAACCCTTCCCAGCATCAGGGTCTTTTCCAATGAGTCAGCTCTTCGCATCAGGTGGCCAAAGTATTGGAGTTTCAGCTTCAACATCAGTCCTTCCAATGAACACTCAGGACTGATCTCCTTTAGGATGGACTGGTTGGATCTCCTTGCAGTCCAAGGGACTCTCAAGAATCTTCTCCAACACCACAGTTCAAAAAGCATCAATTCTTCAGCGCTCAGCTTTCTTTATAGTCCAACTCTCACATCCATGCATGACCACTGGAAAAACCATAACTTTGACTAGACAGAGATTTGTTGGCAAAGTAATGTCTTTGCTTTATAATATGCTGTCTAGGTTGGTCATAGCTTTTCTTCCAAGGAGCAAGTGTCTTTTAATTTCATGGCTGCAGTGCTTTAGGTACCTGTATATCTGTATATTAGGTACCTGTATATCTGTATATTAGGTACCTGTATATCTGTATATTAGGTACCTGTATATCTGAAGAGTCAAGAAAGGTGAGGAACAGGGTAGTGTACAGGATCAAAGAAGCCACCATCCATCAGTAGCTGTAAGAGAGGAAGTCCAGACATTCTTTGCAAGGGTCTCTGTGTGTGGCAAAGGCAGCTTCCACCACCTTTGAAAAATTTTGGCTAAAGGTCCTCTTAGAGTAGTCCCAATAGCTCTTTGTTCTCTGTGATATGCAACCAGTGATTCCCTCACTACAACATTTCTTCATAGGATGGCTACAGTGGCTGTGATTCCACCTTTAGAGTGTGTCTCTGTGGTTAGGCAACATCTTCAGGTTGGGCTTCCCTGGTGGCTCAGATGGTAAAGCATCTGCCTGCAATGCAAGAGACCCAGGTTCGATCCCTGGGTCAGGAAGATTCCCTGGAGAAGGAAATGGCAATCCACTCCAGTACTCTTGCCTGGAAAATTCCATGGATAAAGGAGCCTGGTGGGCTACAGTCCGTGGGGTCCCAAAGAGTCGGACACGACTGAATGACTTCACTTCACTCACTTCAGGTTGAGAACTCACAGTGTAGAGGGATTAGTTGACAACTAGTTGAAGACAAGAAGGGTGGTCACACTCAAAAGAGTGTGACTGTGGTTTGGAAACCAGGAGAAAGTGAACTGTTTTGAAGTTCAAGTTCACTTCCTTCATATGGAGACTTGTGCCGGCCTTGGGCGTGGGTTCGCGGGCATGTGGCTATTTGTAACAAGCCCCACAAAAGCACACACGTCCTTTGCAGACTTGTAGTACCCATGGAAGTCAAGCCTCTGAAAGGGAAAAATACTACTAGTTATTTACGTAAAGATATTTTAACAACATCCTGTAAAAAAAAAAAAAAAAAGACAAATGTAGGAGGAGAGGTTTATCTCTATGGGAATAGTAATCCTGAGAGAAGCGTTCCTGTTGTTTTCAGAGATCAGGGAGACAAGTCAGTCCTGGAAGAAGGAGACACATTCTCAGCAGGAATCCACCGCAGCGCTGGGGTCCCTGGGAAGTAGCATTCTGATGCGGGTGTGATGAACCTGTGCTTTGCAGTACAGTCCTCGTACACAAACACTTGGATAGGCTGTGAGTAGGGTTGTGCGTCACGTCCCTTTCTGAGGGGTGGGTGGGGAGCAATGATGGGATGGTGTTGAAATGCAGAATCCTGACAGAGCCTCTGGCTTTTCATCCTGAGTCCTCAGATCCTGCAGAGTAGACACAGAGGATGAAGGTCCGCTGAAATGGGCCAAGGGTGAAGAGTTGGCTTAGAGAGCCTTTCCTCCCCCCACCTCTTTCTCTCCCTCCTCCCCTTCCCTTCCTACCTTCCTTCTTCCCTCCCACCTTCCTGCAGGTGCCCTGGGTGAGGTTCTACTCACTGCCAACCTAGTTCTAACATAATGCTTTGAACTCAGCAGCTCATTCTAATCAGCTGTGAATACACCTTCCTTTCTCCCTGGACACTGAGCACCCAGAAACTGGCTTCTGCCCACCTCCTTCAGGCCCTTTCTCTTGTTCCCTAAGTGCTGCACACCTAGAAGGAATATCAAAAACATATTTGTGAATTGAAAGACATGGGAATTTTGCAAATCAAGAATGTCTTTGAATCGCCAATTTCTTGGCTAATTAGACATATAATTAGAAAAGCGGCTAAAAATTACAAATATTAAACTCTGAATCCTCTTCAAGATGTATAATAATGTGTGGAGCAGCAGGAATCTTTATTCTCGTCCTCTGAAAATATAATTACAAAGCTAGAGAGGACTAGAAGAGTCATTTGCTCAAGTCTGCCCTGCCTCCAGGTAGACTATATTAAATTATCTCAGACAGATGAAAGTCTATTCTCCCTTTATTTCAAAAAATGAGATTTTAATTCCACCATTCTAGTATAAAAAAGGCCTCAGCCAAGCATATCATCCTGATTTCTTCTCTAAAGTCCACCTGGCACACATTTTAAGTTACAATAGCACCAGCTGGATAAGATTCCCTTTATCATAATCTTACAAATTATATGTATAAAAAGAACATATGACCAAACCAGGTTTCAGGTGTGAAACGTGATGGTAAAAGGATGGTATGATGGTTCTTTAAGTCCCTATATATACAGTAGTCTCTTCTCAATCCCTCTTGTCCACATTTGAAATTCTAGGATACAGGGATATATCTATTTATTCCTTTTTCTGTTGCCATGAGAAATTTAGATCTGAATTTGTAAACAGCAGTAATAATTCCTACTAATAACTGGAAGAAACTGAACGGACTGGCAGGAGAAGAGGATGGTGAAGTAAGGATCAAACTTGTAGTGGGGACACCTCGAGAGATTGGCGGACCAAGGAAAAGCCAGCAGAGACTGTCCACATCATGGAGGCAGGAGGACTCAGGGGCACTCAGCAGGTGCCGCAGTCTCGGAACCAGGGGGAGCTCTCTGAGAACCCTCACTTAGCTACTCCAGGGAGGTCAAATCTGTGCCCCTACTATCCACTCCATGTCTTTTTTCAGGGTCTCTGATACTTTGGCCACCTGATGCGAAGAGCTGACTCATTGGAAAAGACCCTGATGCTGGGAAAGATTGAGGGCGGGAGGAGAAGGGGACAACAGAGGATGAGATGGTTGGATGGCATCACCGACTCTGTGGACATGAGTTTGAGCAAGCTCCAGGAGATAGTGATGGACAGGGAGGCCTGGCGTGCTGCAGTCCATGGGGTCACAAAGAGTCGGACATGACTGAGTGACTGAACAACAACAACAGTCAGATTTCAGAAATGGATTTCCATAACTAAAAGGGAAAGCAAAAAACAGAGAGGCATCAGATATCTGGAAAGAGGAGCAAAAAGGAAAATAAGTTCCATATTAGGATAAAATGCAACATGATAGAGTTAAAAAAGTAGAGCTTCTGGGGTCAGCTGGGTTCAGATCCTGGTTCTGACACGTGTGTGTGAGCTGGACAAGTAATTAGTTTTCTTTAGTCCTGCATTTTCCATCTGTAATAGGGATAATGGTACTTTTCTTACAGGGTTTTATGATAATTGAAGAAAATAATAAACGTCTGCAATACAAAATGTGCTCAGATAATAGCAGTTATTTCTGTACCATTTGTAACAAAGAAAAACATATTTATCAGTAGCTCATTCAAGTTTAGCGAGAGGGAGACCCTGAAAGAGGTAAATAGTAAATTTATTGTACAGCATTAATTACTACTGATTTAGGATGTGGAAAATAGCACTGATAACCTCTATCTTATTGTTATATTTCCATAAAGGTAAAGAACAAGCATGAGATTCCTCTTACCTTTACTTGCAACCTTCATTTCTCCACAAGGTCTTGTTTTCCTCCGATGGGAATTCTACAAGGAGGGCACAGTGGGTGCAGTGTGTCCACCCAGATGCACCCTTGTATGACCCAATGCTCACTCCTTCAGCTGCCAGGCCTGTGGGCAGCTGAAGACTCCCCGCTAAGACCCTCCGCAGGAGAGAGCGGCCCTCAGTCACGGGAGCTGCCTGACCTAAGACCGTGCCCTGCCCAGAGCAGCCATCCTTGGGACAGTTTGTCGGCAGTTTACAAAGACCCAGCCCCCTGGCCTCCATTTGGAGCAAATCAGAAGGGTCCACATGGGCTGAGCCTCTGTTGTGACTGAATTGTAGTCCGCTTCTCTCTGCGCCCCAGCCCGGCTTCTGTACGCCCCCCAGAGGGTGGTCCTGAGAGTTTCTCCCAAGCTCCATCTCCTAGTTTGTTTCCCACGACCCAAGCCGGGCCAGAGGGTTTCAGGAGAATGTTGCCATTGGAAGGAGACCCCCGGGACTGCAGAGAGGAAAAAGAGAGGGATCTGGGGAGTGGTGGGTGCCTGCGTGTGCCAGGGGTCCCTGATTCTAACGTCAGCATTGTGAAAGAGCTGGAGGGAGGCCAAGAGGAGAACTCAGAGGATGAAACACGAGGTGACTTGGTGTGAGTGTGGAAGATTCCAGACTAGGAAGGCCCACAAAATAGTACACATCTCCAGGGGCAACTCAAGCTCAGAGAGAGAGGAAGGCTACACGGTCACCTCCACCCGGTCCGGCTGGATGGGTGTGATGCAATATCAGCCTAAGGTGGGTTACCACTATGCTAACACCTTATCCAACAACAGTTTTCCGTAGAAGTTTGCCCTCAACTCTCCAGTGAAAATCAAAGAGAAGATGGAATTTATCTGATTCGAGTTCTCTTTATCAGCTTTGTTCCCCTGGGCCAAACCAATTCCACAAAAATACTTAGTCCTCTTTTGGTTTTCTATTCTTCAGGCAGGAAACTGGGGCTGCTTACTTTGACCTCTAATGCTCATCAAGTTACTATGATTATTATTCTAAACTTTTATGTTATAGCAAAGGGTTATAAGGAATTTATAAACTCTGCAGACTCTGGCTTATAGCTTAAAGAGCATAAATGTGCCATGCCACCAATTCTATGCTATTTTTAAAAGGGCAGATTTTATACTATACTGTAAAAATTCTCACCAGGTGTGCTGTAAACACGAGTGTTTGCGAGTTTCCTGGCTGGGCCTTCATAATTTGGGGTTTATTGAGCATTTTATTATTCCTAGCTAATAGTAGACTTATGTTTCTGGTGGCACTTAGAGGCAGTGGTGAGTTTGATAAAACCAGGTCACTTCCTCCAGAAGCTGACGGTCAAGGCTCACCTGGCCTGTCTAGGGTTCCTCCTGTGAATGACTTGAATGAAAGTCTTTGTTCTCCCTTTGCAGAAGGTGAAACATATTTTCTTCCATCTCCTCGCCCCATCATAAGGGCTTTTAAGTTATTAAGAAATCATCAATGTGTGCATTATTCAACAGTTCTGACAGATCATTCTCCCATCAATTAACGTCGCTAGAGTTAGAATTAGAAACCACCCAGGGTAGAAGAGGGAGAGGAAGGAGTCTGCTCAGAACCACTGCTGTCTGCTCTGAGAGGTGTGAGATCAGAGGCACCAGCAGGCCCCTCTCAGTTCCCTACACTGTCCATGGTGGAGCAGCAAGGGGTCCATCTTAGTCCTGAAGCCTGGAATAGTTTCAACTGCCTGGAGCTCTAACTCAGACACTTTCCACCTAGACCTGGTTTACACCTTCTCCTTGAACCAGCCAGAGTCAGTGGAGAGAATAGAAGAGATGGCTGGTCCCCAGGAGCAAGTCATCACCCCCAATGTGGGAGAACGCATGTATTAGCTTGCTGGACTGCTGGAACAAAATACCACAAACTGAGTGGCTTGGAACACCAGATATGTACTGTCTCACAGCTCCAGAGGCCAGATATCTGACATCAAGAGTTTGGCAAGGCTATGCTCTCTCGAAAGAGCTGGGACAGGGTCTGCTCCAGGCCTTTCCCCCTTGTAGGTGGCTTGCAGCTTTGGCTTAGAAATGGCCATCTTCTTTCTCCATCTCTTCGCTTTGTCTTCCTTCCTTCTAGGTCCAAATCCTCCCATGTAATAGGGGCAAAAGTCACAGTAAATTGGGACCCACACTAATGACATTGCTTTAGCTTGATTGCCCCTGAAAAGACTCTGTCCAAACTCGGTCACGTTCTGAGGTGTGGAGGTTCTGTACTCCAACAGATCCTTTTGTGGGGGCACAGTTCAATCCATAACAGCTGACAAATGGTCCGGCTCTGATAACTGAGAGTTTGACCTTCCACTCAGTTATGGAGAAAATTCTTTCAATATTGAGATAAATCCAAGAGAGTCCTGAAAGACTGCCCAGCAGAGTGGTTAGTTATGAGCCAAGTGAACAGCCTTGGAACAAAGCAAAATCGCCTACAAATCACAGTTCTGCCTCTTCAAGGTGAGGCCTCCTCTCTCAGCCTTAGCTTTCTCACCTGCAAACTGGGGCAAATCATGGTTTACATTTTCATAGGATTGTTTGAAGGTGGGATGAGGATATATAAGGGACACATTGGATATTAAGGACTAGGCATGATTTGGATTCAATAAACGCATAAGCTATTTTCAAATGTCAAGGTTTCTCCCCTACGTTTAGAAAGAAAGAGCTTCTAGGAGCACAGCCTGTGCCTATTAAAGGACTGTCTAAAACCCAAAAGAGCTATCAGGGCAAACACCCCAGCTCTCCACACTGCAGATAATGACAAACAAATTGGGTCGATTTGGATCTGACTCTTTAGGCCAATCTAGAAATCTTTTGTTTCCAAGTTCTTCCAAGATTACATTTTCCAAAGAGAGACAGGTCTTTCTCTTTTCCTTTAAAAAAAAAAAAAAGTCACTGCTCACATCAATAGATTCTGTGGGACATGCAAGAAAATTACAAAGCTAATACAATGGATTTGAGAAATTGCTGATGTAATCAGATTTTGAACACGCTTTGGTGATGGTTCCTGTTTCACAGCACCAAGGGTATTTTTCTAAACCATTCATTGCTTTCAACAACTGCATTATAAAACCAACTAAAAGTGAGAAAGGCAAATTCAGCAGCAACCTCTCATCAGGACAAAGAAAACTTCCTCACCAGGAAGCTGCTTTTAGAGAAATATTCAATACCAAATAATCCTATTTGAATTTTGCCACTCATAGAAATCTTGGAAAGGGGGACTTTGTGGAGTAAATTGCAGTGGGGGGAGGGGAGGGGAATGGAGAGTTGGAAGAACACATAGATCTTTCTTGCTTTCTACCCGGATAAACCGAAGAGACTTCGAGGGTCTGGACCTTTCATTGCAGGTGATGAAAATGATGAGCTCTCACACCTCTGCCTTTTAATATTATATTTGAACCTCATAATAAAAACCTGAAGACTTTCCCTGCTTGACCAGTAAAAGAGACACTAAAGTATGAAGGTCCCTAAGGTCTTGCCAAGCACACTGTAACTACTTAATTATTATAAGCTTTTTTATCATCTCCTACATAAGGTGATCCACGTGTCCTAACTGCCCTGAAAAGTCCCAGTTTACCCTTGTGGCCTCAACAAAAATATTTGTAATGTCCACTTCCACTCTCAAAAATAAATTAGTTTGGACAATAAATTGTATGGCCCACTCTCTTGATAAACCTGTGAATATCCCACCATTTAGGTTTCTTTTTATTTTTGGAAAGGTCATCTGAAAATGAAGTTAAGATTTTTTTTCCTTGGGGGACTTATTTTCTTTGACATTAGATATAAGCTTTTTTCCTTATATGATATTAGATATACGTGTTTAGGGTTTTTTAAATAACATCTGAGCAGTTCTATCAATCTACAAATATTTATTGTCTGCTGTGTGCAAAATGCTCTTCCCAGGTGGTGCTAGTGGTAAAGAACCTTCCTGCCAATGCAGGAGATGCAGGAGATGCAGGTTTGATCCCTGGGTCAGAAAGATTCCCCTGGAGGAGGCCATGGCAACCCACTCTAGTATTCATGCCTGGAGAATCCCATGGACAGAGGAGCCTGGTGGGCTACAGTCCATAGTGTCACAAAGAGTCAGACACTACTGAAGCGACTTAGTATGCACGCATCACATGTGCAAAATAGATCTATATCCTATACCAGTCAATATTCAGAAGTGTACTTGAAAACCCTCATTCAATTGACAAAGATATTATTTCTATGTAACTGAGATACTCATTCAGTTACTTTTATAAGCCTTTTGAATTTGGAAATATGTAGAGACTTTAAGCTGGTATGAAAGTGAGGCAGTCATCCAGACTGGAAAAGACACCAGGCTGGGTATTTGGAGACTTGGCTTCTCTGCCCAGCTGCTAATTAGCCATGGAATTGCTAGGAAGGCATCTTCGCCTAGCTGGGTCCCAGTTTCCTCATCCATAAAATGAGAGAGCCGGATGAGACAAGCTCTGAGGCTCCTTTCGGCTCTAAAATTCTATGATCTGATGAACCATCTCTTTTCAATTGATTAAAATGAGTGTTAAGAGATTTCCTAAAGTAAACAAGCCAGGCATGATTCCAATTTGTTTTGTTTTCCCATTTTTCTTTTCATTCAATTTTCCATCTTAAAGCCTTTGAGGGGGATGCAAAGTAAATATTTCTGCATTGTCATTTAGAAATGACACTTGAAATCTTCCCCCATTTAGAATGCTTTCACATGTTGCCATTTTAAAATAATTTAGGCAGAAAAATTTTAAGGAAGTAAAATCTGTACAAAAGTTGACTTAGTTTTGGCCATGTAGAGATTCAACAGTCTTTTAGTTTGTTATCTTACAACTCACAACTTGGAAAAGTAAAAAGCAAAGAGGGTGATGAAAAATAAACCCTTAATATTCCCACCACCAACTAAAGGATGGACCAGACCAAAGCAGCTTAATGTTACCTGTGAACTAGCCCCTTCACGATTTTCATACTCTCTCAGTATCAAATGACCTCATTTGTTGGCTCAGTGGTTTAAAAGAAGCATTCTATTTCCCATGATTGTACTTCAATATGCCCTAATCCATTGGGATCATTGTGGCAGAACATTTCAACCCAGTGTAGCTTTCTGGCTCAAATAATTTTCATGAGAGCAAAACTCAGAATCAATTTATGATCAAGAAATATATTAAAACCTTAAAGTTATACAGCAGGTGCCAAAATCAAACTACCTCAGTGACTTGGTTATTTTTTTTTAATTTACGTTTTTGAAAGTGTTTTAACTCCACACACACACACACACACACACACACACACACAAAGCTGCAACTTGAACCTTGATGAAATCAGAAAGGAATTTAAGTTGTTGGTTTGTTTTTTTTTTTATGTACAGCTGGTGGCCAATGTGTTTATCTTGGTAGGGAGAGGGGGCAGGTGGGGGATAAAAATAGTAGTTATGATAAAAGAATGATCTCAGTGTGGAATTTTTAAATAAGTGAGAAAAAGTGGATGGCACAATTGAAAATCTATATACTCCACAGGAAGCCGTGTGGGAATAGAAGAAGGAGCAGCAGCTCACCTTCGGGGAAGAACAAAATGAAGATGTTGTCAAAGCCCAACACTCATTAGAGGTGGCCCTCAGCTCCGCTTCGAATCTCAGGCTGAGAATACAGGACTATTCTGAGAGCACTAGTATGTGCCTTTTTATGTGTCAGACAGAACTGTTTACAGAACTTAAGGGGCCCAGAGAAAAATGAAAATGCAAAGCCCCATGTTCAATGATTGTAAAGAATTTCAATATGGCGACAGAAAAATGTTAAACCAGGGATAATACCCCCACGCAACTGCACATTCGCACACTCAAAGTTGACCCTGATGCCAGTTATATCTTCACCCACACTAGCTCCCATGGTCTCGCTGAATTGCACAACAACCCAGGAAGAATGTACCATTACCCTCGCTTTACTGATCAGGCCAGTAAAGCTGAGAGAGGTATTTTGCTCAAATCAGTCAGCTAATCAGAGTTCAGATCTCCATCCTATAGGACAAGCACTTTCCAGCACCCCATTCAGAGTTAGCTTCCTTACAATATACATAATGGAGAGAATATGAGCAATATACATCTTGTACACATACATATTGTAGGGCAGTAAAACCTTCAATGTTATAGTTGAACTTCTAATCTTCCAAAGATCTGGACTTCAATCAGGTAAATCTCCCAAACTCACCCTACTTGTTCTATTTGTATGTTGTTCACAATTTTGCCAGGGAAGTGTGAAATAAATGAATAAGTGGATAAGCATGGCATTTATTACCGCAATAATATACTTTAGTAAATCATTTTTCATTTTTTGTAAGCATTGACACATCATTTTACATCTTTTATTATTTTTATTGAAGTATAGTTGAAATAATATTATATTAGCTTCAGGTATACAGTATAATGATTCAACATTTATATACATTACACATTAATAACATGATAAAACTAGCAACCATCTGCCACCACACAAAGTTATTACAACATTATTGACTGTGTTCCCTATGCTGTATAATATATCCTCATATATTTCATAACTGAAAGTTTGTACCTCTCAATCAGCTTGATTGTTTCATTCATTCCCCCCACCCTCTCTCCTCAGGCTACTGCCAACTTGTTCTCTGTGGCTATGATTCTGGCTTTGTTTGCTCACTTTTTTAGATTCCATTGATAAGTGAGATCGTAAGGAAGCTATCTTTCTCTGTGTGACTTATTTCACTTTGAGTAATATGCTCTATGTCCATCCTTGTTGTTGGAAATGGCAAGATTCCCTTCTTTTTTATGGCCTTGTAATGATCCATTCTATTTGCTAAGCATTCTGCTAATCACTAGAAGGAAATGACAACCCACTCCAGTGTTCTTGCCTGGAGAATCCCAGGGACGGCAGAGCCTGGTGGGCTGCCGTCTATGGGGTCGCACAGAGTTGGACATGACTGAAGCGACTTAGCAGCAGGAGCTGCTAATCACTGGAAATAAATATACATAAATGTAAACACGAATGCAGGGGGTTTCCCCCTCTTAAAGGCCTTATCATCTAATAGGACTGACAGAAAAACTAGAGAAAAATGCAGCAGTATGGTAAGTGCAAGATCAGGGTGTGGACAAGCTTAGCATTTAATGGAAATAAATCAGAATGGCGACTCGGAAAAGGTTTCCAAAGAACAAGATGCTTTTTGAAGGTGAGGAAAAGGTACTTAGATTTTAAAAAAAAAAAAAAAAAATCCCTGGAAGAAAATTTCAGAAATAGGAACAATATTTTCTAAGATCCATGAATTATCAAATGGCAAGCTTGAAGGAAGGATCATGTGCAGGGTGGCAGGAGACAAGGATAAACAAACAGGCAGTCCATCAAAGGAGCTTGGGTGCAAAGCCCAGAACACGAGCTTTCTCCTAAAAACTTTGAGGGACCCTTCTGGTAGCCAAAAGACATTCCCATGACAAAAGACATGGCTCTTAATCAGGAAACATTTAGAAACAGAAATCCTAGGCTGCATAGCCAAAAACTGGTCTCAGCTTTCCCAGCCCCATTTTTCCTCAGTTCTCCGTAAAAGCTACCCCACAAATGTCCCAAAATTCCTGAGAATGAGAAAGACCAGACTTCATGGAATTCTTGTAAGAACTCATTTTATAGCCGAACATCCACCCATAACCCTTGGTTTGTTAAGGTCAGCCCCACCAGCCTCGCCACTCCATTAAAGGTTTACAGTCACCCTTGCGTAATGGAGATGCTTCTGGTCTTGAATTGAGGATCTAGTCTCTCTGAAGTCAGAGTACCTTCTGCGGCAATTCTATAGACCTAACTGATGCTTTTGAACTGTGGTGTTGGAGAAGATTCTTGAGAGTCCCTTGGACTGCAAGGAGATCCAACCAGTCCATCCTAAAGGAAATCAGTCCTGAATATTCATTGGAAGGACTGATGCTGAAGCTGAAACTCCAATACTTTGGCCACCTGATGCGAAGAACTGACTCATTGGAAAAGACCCCGATGCTGGGAAGGATTGAAGGTGGGAGGAGAAGGGGATGAGAGAGGACTGGATGGTTAGATGGCATCACTGACTCGATGGACATGAGTTTGAGTAAACTCCAGGAGCTAGTGATAGACAAGGAGGCCTGGCGTGCTGCAGTCCATGGGGTCGCAAAGAGTCAGACACAACTGAGGGGCTGAACTGAACTGAACTGAACTGAATGAACAGTAAGTCACAATCTGTGCACTTAGTTTAAAGTCTACAAGTTTAAGCTATTTCTTGACTGTAACCATTGGGTATCTTGCTTTCACCACCCTAGTTCAGGGCTTTGTCTTAGACACTCACATTAGGCTCCTATGTGACGACAGCCTTTCTTTTCCGGTGTTTGAATTTACTCTGCATCCAGTTGCCAGAACAACTTACATAAAGCACATATCTGTCCATTTCCATCCATCTACTGGACGAAGTCCAGGTGCATTGGCATGCCACATGGGGACCCTCATGACTGGCCCTATGTTCCTCTGGGTCTAATTACCTCCCACACCTCCTCAAATGTATTCCCCCGACATATAACTGCTGTGGTTCCTGCACTCACTACACGTTTCCCATTCCCATTATTTCTCATCAATTCCATCTGCCTAAAATCCTTTCTTCACATTCTTTCCCTGTCTGGTTCTGACTCGTTCTTTAAGAGCTGATTCTGTTGCCATGTCCTCCAGAAATCCGCCCCTTCATGCTCCCATAAACACTCTTCACACATATTTTCCTAAATGGCATCATTGTGATCATTTATGTATGTATCTCCCTTTTAGACCATGAGTTCCTTGAGGACTCTAACCATGTCTTATTTATCTCAAGATATAACAAAGTGCCTATACCCACTGTACATGTGTATATATATATCATGGCTTTCTAAGTTGGGATCCCAAGATGAAAAGGAAGGAATTAGATAGAATAGGTAGAAGTAAATGTTAAGTAGCTATAAGAATCCATAAAAGAAAAAACTTCCTTTCATTCTATTTTTCTCGCTGTCTAAATTTAGAAAACCTCTTACCTAATAAATCTATCTTATAGGCATTCATAGGGGAGAAAAATGAGATCATCTTTACTCTACCTTGGATTCACTCACAGAACGTGGTTTCAAGATAATTACTACCCTTCACAGAGATCTAAAAGCATTAGGAGTTCTTCAGTTCCCCTGGACAAGATAGGCCATATAAGGCAAGTTTATTAAGACAAAATTGATGAGGTATTGACAGCCCTAATATTTTTTCCTTTCTGTGCCCAACTAGATTGTTAAAAGACAACTAACCATTCTCAGATGGTAAGAAAGTCTCACTTGAGGTGTCAAGACAGCCAGCAAGGTAAAGCCTTTTTTTTTTTTTTTAATCTCTCTCAAGTATAGCTCAGGACTAGTTTGAGGACAAGAAACGATTCCAGGGCCTCGTAAATTGCGATCCACATTGCAATTCCTAGCAGCCACAGTTCAGCACAGTTAGAAGTCAATTAAGGGAGGCCCAGGATTAAGACATCATGGAGACTGAATTATCTCACGCCAGCAGGAAAGAGTTGTTTTTTCAGTTTAGGTTCATGGTCTTTGGAGCAGAAGTGGTTTTGAAAAGAAAGAAAATATAGGCACTGGTGGTTTGTTACTTTCTGCAAGACAAGGAAATAGGGAAGATTCCAACCTAAATATTCAGCCACCTCTTCCATATTCTTTAAGTAATGAACTTATTTTTTAATACACTTCAAGAACAAATTTCAGGCCTTTAGGTTCATTGGGAACAGCTAAAAATACCAAAACATGGAGTAAACCACAACATCCCGCCGTTCCCTCCATATGTTTTATTTTCTTTCCCTGTTTATGGGATAAAATAGGTGAAATAAAAGTAAAAGTTTAATTACAAGAAATAAAGTGTCAGCAGTGAAGTTCACAGCCAGTTTCTGTAGCTGGGGCCATGTAGCATGCTTCTATGATACGACTGTAGGTTTTTGATTGTGCAATAAAATAATTCCAACAATAAAAACCATTAGTATGCAGGTGTTCTACTGTGTTCTCAGGGAGTTTTGCAGGAACTGGCTTGTGTTGATAAATGCACTTGCAAACCCAAGCTTCTATGCAGAGACACGTGGCTTCATATAGGAAAACTCTTGCACATCTGCAGTCATCCAGCAAGCACATGCCAGGAGGTGAGGGGACTGAGGGACACACGCCCTTCTCTCTTTGGGTGAACGTTGAGGTATTGGCAAGGCCTCACACTCAGAAAGGTGGTATTGTCATTTGCTGTCTCTGCCCATCCGCATTCTTTCTATCACTTTGTAGAGATTCACGTGTGACTCTCCAAATAACCATTAAAAGAACAAGTCACATTGTGACTTTATAACAGAATTCAAAGTCATGACATGGCCTTTAAAGTTGTTAGGTTAACAAATTAGGAAGGATGTGAGCTTGTATTTCAGCCTTGTGTTGAATCCAGTGGAATCTTTTGACAGGGTCCCCCTAAGCATCACCCATATTTACAGCAGAATGAAACCGCGCTGCCTGGTGACCAAAGGGACAAACACCCTCAGCACGGCTCTACAGACACCTGCTGCGCTAAGGTGTGCGCTGCCTGGGAGCCATCTCTCCAAACTCTAGCAAGAGAAGACACACTGGGTATGTTTCATGATAATTTCAGGAGGAAATTTCGTTTGCAACTGTAAGCAGAGTATTCTCTTTCCCTTTGTCTGGTTAGCCAGCCTTGACTCGAGCCAATGACTTCCAAGACCCAATAGCCTGGAGATACAGCAGTGGACATGGAGTCACTCCCCAGGTCCCCACCCACCTCTCAGCTCATTTCCGCAGCCTCTCTTGAGGGTGTCCTCACAGAAAAAACAAGACCAACCTGGAGGGGACATCCCTTCCCTCTGAGCTTGAACAACCTTTGAGAAGAAGATGAGATCGGGATAGCTCAGTTGTTAAAGAGTCCTCCTGCAATGCAGGAGACCCCGGTTCTATCCCTGGGTCAGGAAGATCCCCAGGAGGAGAGCACGGCAACCCATTCCAGTGTTCTTGCCTGGAGAATCCCGTGGACAGAGGAGCCTGGCGGGCAACAGTTCATAGGGTCGCAAAGGGACTGAAGCAACTTAGCACGCACACAGGCACGTGTCAAAAGAATTCACCATTTTACAATCTGCCAAAAATTGAACCCTGTGTCCAATAACTCAGAAACTGCATCTGGCACAGCAGTAGATGACATCCCTTGGGTTCAGCTTGCGTGTGACTCCTCTTAATCTAGAAATCTGTGGATTAATAGACAAGTCTATTTTCTCCCTTCTTCCATATACCCAACATATGATAGTAAGATAGTTATAATAAAATTTTCCATTCAAGAAAAGGAGAAATGGGAAGCACATAGGATTCATTGATCCATAGGATTTCAAGAATCTAGATGCATACATACTTTGCTCAGAGGGAAGAAATTTGAGGTCCCAAAATCATCTTTTCACTTCGAACTGTATTCATCCCTTTTATAGGCTTATACAACCCCCTTTAAAACTTTTGCGAGTTTCTTATGTATCAAACTGTAGTCATTTAATTATACAAAGGATATACATGCAATTCTTTTTGATGATATCTCCTTTGATGATATCTCTCAGCAGCAAATCAGGATGTTATGGGTTAAGTCCTTAAGAAAACTTTAGAAATTGTCTTGTACGGTAAAGAGAATATTGTAGCAATCATCATAAATCTTTCGGAGGTCTTCACAAGGTCCTTACAGAAGTATCTTGGCTAATTTTTGCAAAAATTTTTTGTAAACTGGAGAGACTGGGAATGAAAAATAATTTTATTTTCTAATCTAGAAAATCTTGAGTGCTCTCTATTTTCTCTCCTTTCTGCTTGCAAATCAAATAGTTTCTTTAGTTCATCTCTTTCTTCCTGTATATTATCAACAGTCTGCCTGAAAATTTCTTTAACCAGATTCACAAGTTTATTAGGTATGTTTTTTAACTTCTGACTTAAACCACATGCAATAGTTTTGCCAGCTGTTTTGATCCAAAACTAGTGCCATGCATTTTAGGCTTTTGCAATAGCAGCAGTCTACATCGAGGTACAAATTTTTATGTAAGTTACCTTTGCTACACAACAAACCACCTCAAAAATTAGCAGCTTAAAACATTTATTTCTCATCGTTCTGTGGATCAACAATTTGTACTGGGCTCAACAGCACATTTATTGGGCTGAACATGCAATTTGTCAACAGCAGAGATGAACACGTAGCCACTGATATAGCACCATTTCCTGAGGAACCCACCAGCTATCTAATGGCAGGTGAATTACACCGGACCACTTCCGTGTGGTCTTCCATGAAAGGCAGGACTTTGTTCTCATGGAATGGACTCTTACTCTAGATATGAATTTGCCATCGCTTTTCATAATACTTATGCCAAAGCCCCACCCATGGACCTACAGGATGCCATATCACCACTAGAGTACTCTGCACAGTATTACTCTTCATCAGGGAACTTGTTCTTCAGCAAAAAGTGGATCGTGGGCGCATGCTCATGAAATTTGCTGGGCTTACCCTGGTCCTCACCATTCTGAAACAACTGGCTTGTGAGAAATGGAAAGGCCTTTGAAGACTCGGTGCCCCTGAGTGCCAGTCCTCTCCGGGCACGGTGCGATGTTCTCCAGGATATAGCAAATGCTCCACAGTAGTGACTGTTACACTGTGCATTTTCTCCCCCACACAGGATTCAGGGGCTTGAGAACCAAGGGATGGAAACAGAACTCCTCTCATATTACCGCTGACAGCCTACTAGTGAAAACTTTGCCTCCTGTCCTCACAGTGCTGGGCATGTCAGTAAGCCAGCAGTCACAGAGGGCACTCACTTCATTGTTTCAGTGACTGAGTCCATAAAGAGGAACTTGGTTTACTACTTGTGGGGTCAATTCCTTCCCACCAATTCTGACATCAATAGGTGTCCTACAATTCAATTCAATTCTGACAGTATCTGAATGAGCCTCAGACCCCACAATTTTAAGGGCTCAGTCCCACAAGATCCCCCTCACTTCAAATGCCAGTTCCACGTTTTGAGTCCCCAGGTTACCTACCTTTATGTCCAACTTGCCTCCAAAGTCAGGCATTCCCACAACTCCCCTCCTCAGCTTTGATAATTTACTAGAACAACTTATAGAACTCAGATAAATGCTATACTTACTATTACATCATCACAAAGGGTAACAATGAACAGCTACGTGGAAAGGCACAGAAGGCCATGCCCGGAAGAGTCCTGGATGGAGGAGGTGCTCCTGCCCATGGAGTTCAGGAGTACCACCCTCCCAACACAAATATAAGTTCGCCAATGCAGAATCTCAGGAGCTTTAATGAAGGTTTTATTACATAGACATGATTGAGTGAATTGCTAGCCATTGGTGATTAATTCAATTCTCTGGCCACTCTCCTTTCCCCAGAGACTGGGGATGGGGCTGAAATGTCCAACCCTCTAAAATATGGTTCCTCCGATCACCAACCCCCATCCTGAAGCTTCTTCTCATCAAGAGTCCCCTTATTTGAACAAAAATGCTCCTATCACTCCTGTCACTCAGGAAATCTCAAGGGTTTTAGGAGATCTATGCCAGGAATCGGGACAAAGACCAAGTATTTTTCTTACTATACCACACTACTCCACAGTGGAGTAGAGGCCTTTTAATATTTTATGCTCTGGGATAAAAGTCAGTAGGAAACTGCAATAACCTAGTATAGACGGACTGCTAATAGCACAGACGCTGCAGGAGTAAAGGTTTAAAGGTTGCCTCCCATCATCAGGCAAAGCTGTGGTGAGTTAAGGTACTTGCCTAGGGCAAAGGGAACATGACATGGTGACCAGTTGCCGAAAAAAGGACTGTAGTACTTAGCATTTCTTCCTTATTTTGATATGAATATATATATATATTATATATATTTCTTTTCCTTTCTGATTCCCATACTATCAAACATGAGACATATTCACAACGGTTAACATTATATATCAATATTTAAGTTACAGGATACCAGTGGGTGAATATGATTGGGCTGAAAAAGGAATGAACAGCCCCCAATGATGAGGAAATTGACATTTGGGACCATGGAAGATTTTTAGGGGGATGGGTACAGTATTTTTAGTTGTATTGTGTTAAGTGAAAGCAGTATTTATCTCATCTTCACTTTGACATAAGCGTGGTTAGAAGTATGCGGATGTCATGGTGTCAAGGTGTTGACTGCTGGATTGCTGTATCAACAGCTTGTTTAAGCTGAGACCTACTTTTCCTGGAATCGCCTCCCCTCTGCATCTGGCTGGAATTGGCCAAAGGAGGAACTGTAAGAGAAGCAGTGTCCATTACTCTCCAAGTTGTTCACAGAAGAGACGACAGACTGATGGCAAGTGCTGGGAGGCCCCCCAGGTCCGGGGCCCCCCGACTGTGGCACTGCGGCCCACAGCAGCCCCCGGCCCACCACCAGATTCTTGGCAACAGGACTGCAAAGGCAGAAGCTACTGAGGGCAACAGCCTCCCAGAAAATCTTCACACTCTGCCCTTCACGGTCTCGCTGTGGCAGCCATAAGTGGTCGGATATTCAGCTCTCCTTCCCAGACTGTCCACCCAGCCCAGTGCTTCACAATGAATGGTTCATGATCCTCTGACCACCCGACTCTCCCTTGGAGACTCCAGTTCCTCCCACTACTGTGCAATGCCCTAATGTCTGTAATAAATTCCTTATCTCCTAACACTCATGACCTCAACAGAACCAAAATATATGAAAATATGACATCACAGACAGAATGACCCCTGAAGAAATTCTTCTAAACGGGGTTGCTGTTGATGAATAGCTCTTTCCCTACTCCTGATGTCTTCCCGTGTAGGAGAATCCCACCAGTGAAACCGTCCCCGGCTCTCTCCCACCTACTCATATATCATCGGTTGGTGAGCTTGGGGTAAGGAAGTGGCTCTGCGCACCCTGTCCCTGCTTCCTGCTCTTGGGAGTGAGCCCACCCACCGGAGGCACAGGGAAAGCTTGCTCTAAGATTCATGGGGTGGGTCTCTGCGGTGGGCTGGCTCTGCCCGAGGTAGGGTGGGCATATCCTTCTGATCCTGGATTGGGAGATCCACTGGCCACATTCTCCAGCCTTATCAGAATAAAGATCATATTTTAGGCTTATCTGTCCGATTTCTGTATATTTCTCAACTAGTTCAGACCTCAACAGGGGAATGAGAGTGCTTACTATTGGGCTCCCTTGAACCCCAGAATTGATTATTCATGGAGACCTAAGGCAGCTCTCCCCCAGCTCATAAAGGATGTAATAGCAACAGAACAAAAGAGAGTGAGAAGACAGGCAAGGGAAACTGTAAGAGCAAAGAAAGGATGCCGTGCAATGGAAGATGAGTTTGCAGAACAAAGTTTTTCAAGTGAAAAATAATGAGGGATGAAGTTTGACAAGGGACAGGACCGTGGACCAGTTGATTAAGGGCCTTGAAGACAAAAGTTAAGTTTTTAATAAGAGTTACTTTAAATTTTCGCCTATTCTACTTTCCCCTAATATTCAATTTGGTGATCAGCTTCACTTCCAATTTAATGAACTACGCCGCTGACTCTTGCAGAGATCTTTTTTATGGTTAATACATGCTTCTTAGTATCTAAATCAGAAGAATGACCTCCCAATTGTAATAATGGTCCCATGTCCATTTCATCTGTCTCTGACAGCATCCTTACTTTATTTGATTTCACTCGGAGTATATTTTGCAGTCTTACACTATTAAAGACACTTATCAGGAGTGGAAACCTTTTCTTATGTTATAAAAATTATTTCATGGTGCTTTACCACGGAAGACAAGAGAGAGAGAGAAACTGAGATGATAGAAACAACTTACCCTGGATCAGTATCTGTCAGGAATTTAACCGATGAATCGCATCTCAGTGTCTGAGTTCATCTGTGTATTACACATCATACTGTTGGAAAATGTAGCGATATTTCCCTTTGGTCTCCCTCCTCTCAGCCCCCACTCCCCCTCTCCACATTTCAAATTCATTTCTGCTTCTGTTCCAGCCCTAATGAGACTGTGATCAATGTAT
Organism: Okapia johnstoni; assembly: GCA_024291935.2. Classification (NCBI taxonomy): domain Eukaryota; kingdom Metazoa; phylum Chordata; class Mammalia; order Artiodactyla; family Giraffidae; genus Okapia; species Okapia johnstoni. The sequence goes on from CM044309.1 coordinate 9,325,233, forward strand.
CTGGAGCTGACCCTGCCTTCAAGTCTTCAATCATACCTTCTCTGTCTAATCCACTACACACTCCTCTTTGTCAACTGATGGATTTATTTAGTTAAGAAAACTAAAAATACAATCACGCCTCGACTCCGCAAACAGAACTCTGGTTTGATTTTCTTCATTTTATGAAATTCAGCCGACCGCAGACAATAAACCAGGACTTTACAGCATCTGTCTCTGGGCTGATTACATTTTATTCCTTTGTGAAGACATTTTAAAGTTGGCCTCTTTCTCCTTAAGACGCTTCACGAGTGGAGGGCTCTGCTAGATGGCTTCCTGAGCTGTTTCAGAGGTTAGATCTAGAAAGCTCTACCCCTAAGCATTGTTTTGTGTGTGTGAGTTAGGTGCTCACAATCTCTCTGTCCTTAATATCCTGAGGCTCCACGCAGGGACAGCAGTGCTGAGGAGACGTTGGGCCAGGCAGTGCAGACACACTCAGCGCAGAACCGGAAGGTGCACCGGGGCTGCACGCCGAGGGAGACCTTTCAGACTGCCTTCTTGCTGCCGTCAGTCACTTCAGTCACTCAATTGTGTCAGACTCATTGCGACCCCATGGACTGCAGATCTAAATCTCTCTTACCATTTATACACTCACTGCTTTGATAAATAATCATTTGCATTTGGAAAGGAGTAGAATCAAGTAAAGCATAATTGAATTCTGATACCATTGGGACATATGGTCTTAGGTGCAAGGATATGAAAATGGTGCCAGGGAAACTAAGAAAATCATTTGTGCAGCTGGCACACTATAGATTTTATCTGCAGATTCCTGGACAAGGTTTATGACAGAAAACACTCTGGGATCAAAAGCCATGTACATTTTCCACAAGAGTGAAACACATCTTCCATCTGATGGCACTTTTTAGGAACAAAGCACTGAAAGAAATAGCTGTCCTATAGCTAGCTGCCTCTATACTCAATCAGAAAGACAATCAAAATTTAATGACAGAAAAGCTGAATAAGGAATGATGGGAAGAATGGGGTTTATTTACTCTTTAAATAATCTGTATTGCAATATTTTAATGCAATTCCAGTCAGTCAAAGGGGAAAGGTTAGGACAATCTCATCCCGTTTTCCAAAGTCACCAATAGCACACATATGACACAAATAATGCTTTGTATCATTCTGAATACTTTCATATGTTTCTTACTTTTATTCCATCTGCAACCCTGTGAGACTATCAGAAAGTGCTTTATTTTGTAAGTGAGGAAGCTAAAGGAGGGAAAGCCCCTTGCCAAGGTTCACACAGGTAGTTAATGATGGTATTGGATTGAACCCTGAGTCTGATGAACACCCATCCAGAACACCCAACATCATCCACCTATTACGCTGGTTCAGGTTAGGCCAGGAGCTTCCAGGCATTCCCAGGATCTGTGAAAATTGTCTTTTTGATTGAGACCCCGTTGATGAATTGTACTCTGTATTCTAGCCAAAGAATGCCACATCTCATTTCAAAAAGGGGAGGTTTAAGTGTAAATGCAGCCAAGGTCTTGCACAAAAGATACCTGCCTTGAATTTCTTGTAGAGTCTCTCTTTCAAAGAGCTAAGGAAGGTTTGCAGCCGCTTGCTAATCCTCCCTACATGCCTGTGAAAGACCCAGTGGGCAGTTTTAATTATGCCTGGTTTACAAATAGAAAAACTGAGACACAGATGGTGAAAAATGAAGCTGAGTAAGGGATTTTCCCAGAACCAACCAGCATATCAGACCCAGGCCGCTATTTGCCAGGCCTGCACAATCTCTACTTGACCACATTTTCTAAGATGCTTCAAATGGCAGACAGTCATTACAGGTTCCAATGTGTTTCAACTGCAATGAGCACGTAGTTTGAGATGTAATAAAATAAAGGTTTCAGAGCAGGACGTTGTTGTGAGGGGTAAAGGATATATTTGGAAACCGCTTGGCAGGTACTGTGGCCACAAGAAATGGTAACAGGGAAATTAGTCTCTGCCTGGAAAGAAATGAGGCTGCTGGTGTACTCAGTATGAAAGGAAGAAAGGAATTGGAGAAGGAGAAAACTCTTTAGATAGAAAATCTGGTTCACAATACTTTTCCTGTGGCTTGTTAGTCTGTAAAGTAGTTTTATCTTCTGTACCGTGGGAGTTTGGGGGTCTAAAACATAACTTGGAAATGTATATTTTGGTGGTAACATTTCTCAAGACTGCCCTTAATATAAGCCAAGTCTACCCCATTGTGCAGGTCCCTTTGCTTGAATTACCAATAATTACATCAACTTAACCAATAAATTTCATGCGAAAACGCATTCTATCTATTATGATCTCTTTCAACTGTATTATGAAAGGATTACAGCTTTTTTAAATGTAACTAAATAGGTTTGACTATATTGCAACAGTTTCTGAGGTGTCCATCGTAAAACATCTTTTTTCTATTTTTTAATCCTTCCTTTAATCTGCAGTTCACAGTGCATTTAAAAATAATAATCTTGAAAGAAGCATTTGAAAACATTTGATCTTAAAAATGCATATTTTGCTTATTCTAGTGTTTGTTGATTTGAAGGTTTTGCGGTCAGCCCAGTAAATATTCAGTTTGCTTGGCACAAACTGTGCAGGAATCTAATAGAAAGCAATATTGTTGAAAATGGATATCAATTGGAAACAGAGAGCAGTGTCAACTATTCCCCACTGGGAACAGACAGCAATAAAACCAGTCAAGCATTACACAGCCGAGCCTGCCAAATGTCATTAGAGTGGAGAAAAAAGGGAAGGAACATGGGTAGGGAAAGAAGCACTTTGCTTTATTTTTTTTCCTCCAATTTAAAAAGACAAAAAGAAAAACTGGTGAGAGGTAGGAAGGGAACATTTGGAGAATAAGAACAATAAAATTGTCCACAGATTGCCTGAGGCGGTGTCACCATTATCTTAGCTCTGCATCTTCTCTTTTCCTCTTCAAAATGATCACATTATAAAGATTTGCAAATAATTTTTAAGTCTCTTCAGCTGACCATTTTCCCCTCAATGTCTCCTGTAACCAGATGTATTTGTGATCACAAAGTTCCCAGTTTTTAAAGCAGCATGACAATGTCATCCATGGCAATCATGTTTTCTATCTTCATTTAATTAATCGATCTGAGTATAGATTGAAAAGAAAAGGCTTGCGTAAATGTATACTTTTTCATTGTTACCATCAAGCTTCAGTGGGGAGCCTTGCAAAGAGAATAGGCTTCAGAGAAGCTTTACCTCTGGGTAAGAAGAAACATTTACAATAGTTCTGAAATCTGTTAAATGATAAGAACCCAAAATTAATTGCTGGGCAGAGGGGGCAAAGACATCATGACCACCATCCCCAGCACCATCCCACTGAAGACACAACTGGGAAACAGTGATTTAACCCCAAAGTTTCTGCCCTATCTGTGGCATTTTCATTGATGATTTGTAAATTTTCAAACAAAGAAAAATTGTCTCCTGCAGACAATGGTCAAGCCTCTGAACAGCCAGCCAAGAGCTCCCCCTAGTGAGGCTGCACACGTATTAGCGTGAGATTGCTGCTGCGTGAGGTCTCCTGTGTATACGCACGCGCACGCACACACACACACACACACACACACACACACACTTGACTCTAATCCAAAATGTTGTCCAGCCCCACATTCTTTTAAAACAGTATGAAAAAATTCCCCACACTCTCCTGGACTTTTCCCCTTGTTCACTATTACACACCTCACTCAGCAACAAAGAGCCTAGTGAGGACTCCCCTAGAAGGCAAAACTGTCATTCCGATCATATGATTTTGCAATAGTAATAATCACATATTGGCTCCCAATCTGCATCCTCAAGTAGATGCTATCAACATAGAAAGTCCTCAGGGGCAGCATATTACTGTGTAATTAGCATAATAACTTTGTTGTGTAAACAAAATAAAAGACAGGCTTGAATATGAGAAATGTATCTTATACTGTATTGGTGTCTATAGCTTCTACAGAAAAATCTATTGTCTTTGGGCAATCTTTTATTTCCTTGAAGCATGACCATGATTAAACACCTACTGATACCTGCAAGCAGCTTTATCCGTAGGTGTACTACCTTCATCTACATGCATACCCATGACCGTAAATTTCACTGCAGAACAATAATCAGAACACTCATCCTATTCATATTTAACAGAAGTAATTTGCTATAACACAGCATTGCATCTCCCAGATCAACCCTAATTCCTTCAAATACATTTTGGCTTCTTCCAAAAAAGATATTTTATTGGTTTTACGAGCCTGGATAGGACTCTGAAGGGAGAATAGGCATTCTTTAGGGGAAAGAAGATAGCGAATGTAGAAATCAGATGCAGAGATGAAAGAGGTTTAATGTCTTCTTAAAAATTCTTTGAGAGCCATATCAACATTTTTAGTAAAATACAAATGACTGCAGTTTTATAATTAACAGCTGCTTGTATTAAGCACTCAGTGCTCCCTAGTTCCTGCTTATGTATATATATATGTTTTCTTTTTTTTAAACTATAGATCCATCTTCGCTCAAGATGCTAAAGGTGATTCCATTTTCCTGGAAGTTTCTAACCCTAGTATGCAGTTTGTGAGATGCTAAACATTTATATTCAAATCTTGAAACCCTCAGACATGGAAACGACATAGGTTAGGTTATTTTTTATAGAGTGTTGCTTTCATTATCAAGCTCCTTTGAGTAAAAAATCATATGCATATGAAAAACTAAATTCAAATAAACTCATTGGCTTATAGATATTACTATTTACCTCCCAGGAGGATGGTGACAGTTGATAGTAAAGTCTTAGCAAAGCTTTGGTGGATTTTGTTTTTATTACAATATTTTCTAGTGGATGTTTTAAGACATTCATTTAATATACTCAGATCTTTGTCCTTTCCATGATTCTTACACATCCACAGAACAAAAAAAGAGAACAGGTGAGGCAATTGGGGTAGGAGAAAGGGGGATGTTAGCATAATTAAGCCACTCAGTGTGACAAATGTGGATGTTATTGGTTTTACTACCTTTGGCCAAATTATTAGGGCAGAAATTTCAGTTTCATAAAATGCATGCCAGTGATAAACTCTTATACGATACGTTGCCCCACTGTGGGTATGAAACTCAGCCTGCAAAAACTGACTTTCTTCCCTTACAAAAGGGAGAATTATTAATATAATGCTCAACACCTTCCTGAATCAAAAGGAAACCACCACATAAAGAACTGAAATTAGATCTATTACGTTAATTAAAATTCTGTGGGCATCGCTGAAAGTGTAATTTGGCCCAATGTGTTTTTAAAAAAACCAAAACATCAAGAAAATTAGCTAATGAATATTGTGCAGTCACTTCCCTAACATGAAATAACTCAACCATTTAAATTGCACAAATTCCAAAATGGTCTAATTTACAGGACATCGTTGTTTGCTTGTTTGTTTTAGAAGTGCTTAACCTAATAACATGGTGCGATTGTATTTTTTTTTCATTTCAATCTTTTATGAATTAACCAGAGACTGCTGGCTGAATTTTCCTATGAGTTTAGCTACTACAACCCTAAATACTAACCTCTGACAACATTTGCCTCTGCTTAAATTCATTGTTCAGAATTGGCCTTGCCAATTTCTACTAGGTTGGGAGCCAGGAATTTAGGCTTTGGAGCCAGCGCTAGTAATTACCCATTATTTGACCCTGAGCAAGGCACAGTGTCTTTGGACACTCTGCTTCTTCTCCTGTAAATTATGAATAATAGCATATTCCCTGCTAGCCTCCTGGGGTTGCTGTGAGAATTAAATGAGATAGCATATGTGGTAAGTGCTTTAAATATTATGAAGTGCCAGACAAATATATGCATTGGCTTTTTGAAAAGTTATATCTTAACTATCATCTTTTAATAACATTCTCCAATTGCTTTCTATATATGGTTTTTTAAAAAAAACAACCACAAATGTTGAGTTATTTGCAGATATTATTTTTTAAAAATCAACCCCTGTCCATGGGAACTTTGGTTTGATATCTACCTCAGTCTAGGCACTCTTCTATTATTAAAATCATCCCACAAATGGTGCGAGAGCACAGTTCACATGGTAACATCATGCTTCATTGGTATGGGTTCTCCTAGGCTAAATAGTATTGTCCAGTGGCTTTTCACTGGAGAATTTGCCAGAAGGTTCACACGGCCAGCTGATAAGTTTCTCTCTGTCCTTGACTCCACCATAAACCAAGTGGAAGGACTGGCCATCACATGTATTTCTATTTTAAAAGCGCATCCATGGGGAATACTATTCAGCAAGAAAAAAGGAATGAACCACTGATCCATATACAACACGTAGATGAATCTCAAATACGTTTGCACTAAATGAAAGAAAGAATCTAGACTCAAAAAGCTGTTTACTGTATGACTGCATTTACATGGTATTGTTAGAAAAGACAAGATTATGTAAACTAAAGGTCAGGAAACAGATCAGCAGTTACCAGAGTTGGAAGTCAAAGGGACAGCACTGATGGCAAAGGGACAGGAGGAAATTTCTGTGGGTAAGAGAACAGTGCTACATTTTGCTGTGGCAGTGGTTGAAAGTGAAAGTGAAAGTCGCTCAGTTGTGTCCGACTCTTTTCAACCCCATGGACTGTACAGTCCATGGACTTCTCCAGGCCAGAATACTGGAGTGAGTAGCCTTTCCCTTCTCCAGGGCATCTTCCCAACCCGGGAATCAAACCCAGGTCTCCCACATTGCAGGCAGAGGTTACATGGTTTTATATTCATTAAAATTCACGCTCAAATGGGGTATTTTCCTAAATGCAAATTATGTGAAAGTTAGTCACACTCTTTATGCTCCATGGAATGTAGCCTGCTCATCTCCTTTGCCCACAGAATTCTCCAGGCAAGACTACTGGAGTGGGTAGCCATTCCCTTCTCCAGGGGATCTTCTTAACCCAGGGATGGAACCCAGGTCTTCTGCACTACAGGCAGATTCTTTACTGTCAGAGCCACCAGGGAAGCCCAAATTATAGGTCAAATAAATCTGACACCAAAAAATAAAAGAATCATGGAAAGGTCAACATGAGTTTGTTAGCCCACTTGGATTATGATTCTTCCTTTAAAATCAAATTATATTTTCACGACAATACAAACTGTTTTCTAGGCAGATGAAGTCATGTTAAGCTGATTAGACACTTAGTTGAATACAGTTAAACTTAGAAATAAAATTTTCCCCACATATCTACCACAGCAATGATTAATTACCGGAGTCCAAATAGTGGGATTGCCTTACAATGATCACCTTTTCATGTTTACTGTTTCCCAGATGAGAGGAAGAGATTTCAAGTCTTAGGCATAGTTACATCGATTTCATCTCCCCTTTGTCCTCATCTAGCCCTTAGAGAACTGTTTAAAACTCTGTTTCATAAGTGTTGCCTATTAGAATGGGAATATGTCCCCTCCTATGGGGCTGTGAGTCAAAATTTTCAGTTACTTACAAGAGGAGCTCACTTGAATTCTGAGTAAAATTTGTACCAGAAATATCTAATCAAGGGCCCAAAGAAGAGAGAATAAAATGAATGAATCAAAATTAGTCCTTAGAATACTGCGAAGGGTTGCAACCCTATACTGTATAGATGTGCTATAAAATATTAACAGTAGAAATATTTTCTCCTAAAGGTCAGGGTACAGCTTCCAGCTTCAATGATTTTCTTATCAATCGAGTCATATAATCTATGAAACCGGCAGAGGGATCGGTGGTGGGCAGCTCCCTCCTGGGACACAGTTGTTGTGGGGGCTTATGGACAGTGCATATTTGGAGTGGGGAGGAAAGAATACCATCATCTAAATTCCCATTCCAGTCCTTCCATTGTAAAATGCTTTGTAAAACAATGCACGAACGATCTAATGCTGGAAATACAATTATTTGCAGGTGTCTCGAAGCCATTTAGGCTCATTCACTCTTCTTTTCTCCTCATTGACATTAGTTTAATCTCTGAAAATCAGATCACAATCATGCCAGACTTTTTACCTCATTAGCTTTCTATTGTCTGTTCGGAGGCATTGCATCCATTCGTACCTCCAGGCAAGACTGGTCCTTGTCTGCACTCTGCTTCCATCCCTTCCCCCTCTTAATTCTTAAGAGGAAGAAACACTTTTAATCCAATAATTTAACTACTCACGGAGCTAATCCAAAAAGATTTCACCTGCATTTTTTTTTAAAAAACTGGCAACTTCGGTGTATAAACATATTTCTTGTTGTTCCCCAATCATGCATGAGATATACATGAAATGCTCTCTAGACACACAGTAATTCTCTGTAGATGGCACGTTGTATTAAATATGTATAATTCCATGTTTTCATTGTGTTAAATCCCAGCAAAGTCATTTTCTTGGTGAATTCAGTCTCCTGTGTGTCTATATCACTATGATAAGAAAAGCATTGCCAAGTATTACTTTAACTGTGTTTGGATTGGGGTGAGGGCATACACTCTGTGTAGCCAGATCTGTAGGATCAAATCAGGGACATTAGTAAGAGGATAGAGCTGTTTTCTGCAAATTCTCAAATTTAAACATTTAAGATAACAGCAATTTTAGCTTCTTAACACTGTCCTATAGATATAGTAGATAAAATGTTGAAATTCCTTGACCACTATTATACAACAAGAAAAAGTATATTCCAGCTACAACACTGTCTCTAAATGTTTTGATACATATTTGAAGCTCTTCTGATTTGGGGTCAGGGTTATTTACCACAGCCCTCAGAAACTGGGGTCAATAAAGAAAATTGCTCATAGTTCTTTGAATGACTACATACTTCAGTGTTAGCTAAGCTATTAACTTTTCAAGAGAGCAAAGTTATATTTATCGAGTGTCATGAACTGTTACATTCATTGTTTATTTCCTTATTGAATATCAGCAGAAATTTTCAGCCACCCCAAGAAGTATCAAACCTCCCGACTAAACAAGTTTTGCTTCCTTTGGGGAAAAAGGATAGTAATAATAACCTTTGATTGTATAAGAACATCATAATCCATGTTGTCATTCCTGATTCAGCCCATGCCAAGTACACAGGACGATTTACATATGCTCTAATCAAATATTTGGGGGCTGGGGATTCTCACTGCATACCTCTAGATCAGAATTATGTGACATGTCTTGGATTCCAGCCAGGTTTAAGGCTCTTCATTTTTAAAACAATAACCACCTGCTAAAAGAAGAAAGAAAGCCATTTCCTTCTTGACATTCGTTAGCTTAGGATCAGCACAATCTTCCTGCTGCTGAGATTGAGATGTAATAGCTGCAAGGTTGAAAACTGAAATTTTGCACTAAGCACTTCATTGCTGCTGGCTTGTAATTTTTTTTCTTTTCAAAAATTACATACACAATGCAGTTTTAGACTTTGTAATCAGATATTATGCCTCATGGTACTGTGTGATTTGGGATGTTTTCTTTTTTCTTTTTTAAAGGACTAGATTTGTCCAATTAATGCATTCATGGTATATACATAAGCTACATGGGACACTGGTCTCTCACTGCCTCTATAGGACATTTGTAGAATTTTGATCAAGCAGATGAGTGAGATGAAGTCAGACTAGTTAACTCTCAAGGAGCCAAAAGGTCTCAACTCAGACTGATTGAACACACTTATTTGTTTGCTGTTCAGCTCTTCATCAGTAGATGCGTACGTTGCAGGAAAGGCATCTTGGCAGGGGAGAGGTGAGGACCATGGAGAGGACCATGGGAAAAATGGCTTGATTTTAGCATCAGGGGGTTGCCTTATAGATGGTTCATGGGCTTCCTGGGTGGCTAAGTGGTCAAGAATCTGCCTGTCAATGTGGAGCTGCAGGAGACGTGGGTTCAGTCCCTGAGTCAGGAAGAACCCTTGGAGGAGGAAATGGCAACTCATTTCAGTATTCTTGCCTGGAAAATCCCATGGACAGAGGAACCTGGCAGACTACAGTCCATAGGGTCGCAGAGTCAGACACGACTGAGTGACTAAGCACACACACACACACACACACACACACACACACAGAGGTTCCAGTCATGAAATGCATGGAGCTTAGCCAAAATACACTGGTTTGCCTGAGTGTCCTCTGGTTTCTCTCCCTGCTGAGCTGACAGTGGCGTTATCACCTTATGCTCTCATCAGTCCATATATCTATAGTAAGAAAGCACTCAAAATATATATCAGATCCATGAAATTGATAAACGAGCAACAAATAACATTCTGAAATGAATGTGTTTTATTTGCAAAATGAACAATTAAAATGGCATGGTATCTGTATTTTTTTGTGTACCATCACTTTAAAACTGACAATTTCTCAAAATGTGTTATCTATAAATATACACAAAGTTAATATCTATATTTAAAAAAAATAACATAGTACATGGCTTTGGCATACTGTGTTAATACACCTCTGTTTATAAAAATTTAAATTTACAAATTTTTCCAGGTTCTTCAAAATGGAACTCTTTCTTTATGTATCTTTCTCCGTGCATACTATTGTATGTGTGCGTGTGTGTGTATGAATTATACAGGTTTTTCTTGTACGTCTTTAGCCTCAGACTTAATTTGTTCAAAACACACCATCCACTTTGAGTTCTCAACTTTCCACAACACATCTCATCCTTTCATCCAGGATTAAAACTTTGAAATTATCTTGGAGTCCTACCCTCCTTCCATTTATTTATGTAATATCAGAGAATAAAGGAAGTAAGCAACAGAATTAGGTCAGAATGTACTTATGTTTCAACTACTTATCTTAGAGTGTGTAAGAAGCAGTTACATAATAATGCAAACTAAAGTTGTGACTATAAATCCATATTTCTAATAGTCTTCTTGAGAATTAGAGAAACTGTTTTGGTGACCATTTGTCATATCTGATTGGAATGTATCTGATTTTTTATCTTTATCTTGAAATAGAGATGATGAAACACTCCCACTGGGGGTATGAGAACTCTTGGCTGTGTGCACCAGCATTGTTAGCATTGACTTCAGCCTGGGTGTGGATTCTTTGTTAAGATCATCTGAAACCATTTTCCCATTGTATCAGAGCTGACTCAGATAAAATTAGGTAATATTTCCCATAAATGCATTTAAACATAAATGTATTTTTAGTTAATTGCACAGTGCCTGAATACACTGAAGGCCAATGAATGTACGAAGGCACCACCGCTGAGTTCTTTGCTTTGTGGAATGCTCCTTCTTGCCCCTGAAACTTCAGGCCTCGTAGGCAAAATGTGACCATCTGGTATGTGGATCCAGGAAAGGTGATGGTGTCAATGTCACATTAAACATTCGTGAGTAGATTTTTCTTATTGCTTTGAATTTTAAAAAAATCTAAGGATAGAAGTTCTAATATTTTCTTGCAACATCCCAATGAAGAGTCTTGAGCCTCCCCTGATATATAAAAACCTCCCATTTTATATAGCCCATTTTAGGAATCATTACTGTACTAGTCAGGATTCTCCATAAAAACAGAAACAATAGGAGTTCTGTCTCCAGAGAGACAGACATACACACACACACACATACACACACACACACAAAGACAGAGGAGAGGTGAGAGAGAAAGGCTGGTGATTCCCATAAGAGTTGATTGTGCAGTTCTGAAGGCTGGAAACTCAGGTGGAATTCCTATCATGCAGGCTGAAAGTAGAATTTCTTCTCTGGGGAACCTCAATCTTTTCTCTTAAGGCCCTCAACTCACTGGAGGAGCCCCACCCACATTATGGAAAGCAATCTGCTGTACTTAAAGTCAACAGATTGTCTATGTTAATCACATCTTTAAAATACAGTTACAGCAGCTTCTAGACGATTGCTTGATTGAATAACTGCTAACCACAGCCTAGCCAAGCTGCCACCTAAAATTAGCCATCACCATCTATCCCTATGCACTTGGCTGTGATGGTGACCCCTAGATAGGAAAGAGGGACCCCAAAGACAGTCAAGCAACATGGCAGGATGCTCTCCTCTTCTCCCGTCCTAGCCCCACCCTAAAAACCTCAGCAAAGAAAGAACAAAGGGACAGCAAAGGGAGGACAACTCCTACTCTGCTCTGGGTTCAGGCTGGAAATTCCTCCCTGTCCCGAGAGAAGACAGCTTTGGATCAAATCGAAGACAAGGTTAGAAGTCAGCATGGCTAAAACTTAATTACTGAACTGAAGCTGCATTAATCACTGGAGGGGACTAGAAAGTTGTGGACCTGGACCAAGACGTCATTAAGATACGTCAAAGTGTGAAGGGGGAATTCAACACATCAGAATGGTAACAGCATAGGAAACGATAAACTTCTAGGGAAATTTCTAGAGAAATCAGAGGTATCTAGTCGCATGCACGTACTAAGAGCAGAGGGTGAAGAAACCGTGGGGAAAAGTGGGTCAGGCTAATGCAGGGGAGCATGGCAGCAGTATCACTAGGTATAACACAGACCTTCCATACGGAGCTCATGGACAGGCTTGCCAAAAGCCATGGCCAACCTGGCATAGACGATTTATGGGTAAGGGTCACCAAACATCCAGAGCACAAATTTCAAATGTCAGGTACATATTGGTTTGGATCTGGACTGAGCCACTTTAAGCATGTAGCTTAACGTCTTTAGTCCTTGGTTTCCCCCCCGGTAATATGAGAATTATAACAGTACTTGCTTTGTAGGACTTCTGTTCTGCTGCGCTTAGTCACTCTGTCAGGGCCAACTCTCTGTGACCCCATGGACTGTAGGACTTTGCAACCCCCGCCAGGTTCCTCTGTCCATGGGATTCTTCAGGCAAGAAAACTGGAGTGGGTTGGCATGCTCTCCTCCAGGGGATCTTCCCGACCCAGGGATTGAACCCAGGTCTCCTGCATTGCAGGCAGATTCTTTACCAGCTGAACCAAATATAAGTGTATCAAAGTGTGTCCTGCCTCTCCAGAAGCATCAAATGCCGCCAGCGGAGCTACCAAAAGGGAGAAGGGGCAGGGACAGCAGAAACTATTAAGAAAAAAATAGCTAAGTTAATACATCAAAATTCATCTTTTCAAGGAAAAATAAAATATGTAGCTTCTAGAGACTTAAAATTAAGGATGAGTAGGCCTCGGTCTCTACACCTAATAAAATTACATGCATCTCCTTTTTAATTTCATGCAGTTACAACTAGAAACTGAATCTAATGTTGAACCGGTGCCAGCATTTCTGCAACATTCTTTCTCTTGATGGACTTGTGTCTGGAATTTCTGGATCAGAGTGCTATCTCTGGTTTCATGAACTGAATTCAGCCTGCACGCTTGTTGTGCTGTGTTTTGGTTAATTTCTTCAGTTGGTTTTTTAATGCTTTTCAATGAGTCTTTCACGAAACTCAATGCCCAGGACTCCCTCTAGTCACCCGGTCCACGACCCAGTCGTGTACACTATCTGCTTATTGACTGTGGGTATCACTTTCTCTGGGGCCACATAAAGTAAATCTAATCCTTCTCCCATTCACATCCTTAAAACCTGAAGATGTTTTAAACAAGATTACACCAGAGACTGAGCCCTTCACAGGCTACTGAGGAGTTACCTGTCAGTGACTTTCAAGTGTTTTTATTCCAGCCCCCATCTCAGGACCAGTGATCCTTCCCACAGTGCCAGAACTTAGTAATAGAGAACAATTACAGAGGACAAAACTTTAAAGTTAATAAACATTGTCAACAGCATCATTGCTCAGTTTTTAACCCATAGAGAAAAATATGATCTTACGTATAAAATTTCCATCCTGCCTCTGTCTACTACTCTGTCTACTATTTCCATCCTGCCTACTTTTCTGAAAAATAGAAATACTTACATTTCAGAATCATCATGAAATAAAGGGAGCGTATCCCAAAAAAGTGCTACGATACAAGCAAATTTCTGATGGAGAATGCGTACATTTTCTTTAAGAAAAATATACAGGTTATTTACATTTGGATTGTAACATCACTAAACCTTAGAGTCAGATTATTTGAAAATTAGAAGCCAAAAATACTGCTGAAATAAATATATATCTTACACACTGTATGGTTAAATAAGCCACAACCAATGAAAACAATATGAAGAAACCAAGTTAACAATAATTAATCATTAACACCGAGAATAAAGCTGGAATAAACACTGAAAGTGACAACCAGTTCAGTCACACCGATAACAGGGGATGCTTCATGAGCTTGGAGCCAGGCCATGCAGGGCAGCGGTAAGTGGCTGCTCAAGCCCTAGGGAGGCACTCATGTTACTCCATGTAGACCAAATCTAGTCATCGGTCAGAATTCACCTCATAAACGAAAGGCATGCCATTTGTCCCTAAGAACCAAGAAGCCCAGCTGAGAGAGCAACCATTACCTGGAACTATCTGGTTCATCTGGTTCAACATCTGGAAGCATGCTCTGGAAAGCCTTGCATCAGCAATTAAAAGTTCATTCCGGAAATGATACACATCACCTCTGCACAACTCATCAGCCACAGCTGGTCAACAGAGTCCCACCAACCCCTCAGAAATGGTGTTATATCAGTGCCCAGAGGCAGAAATCTGGACACATTTAGGAAATGGAGTTAGTTTTCACATCACAAGAAAGACCATTTCAGTGGACCTTGGTGGTGTGCTCTGATACCCACAACTGACCTGGAGTTTCAGTCTATCTGACATTGCCCTACGTCTTGTGACCTCCTTTGGTAGCCATCATGGGCAGTGATGGCTTTTGTCATCCTCTTGCTTTTGTGAAGGATAAGACAGCTCACAATTACGGAGGGCTCACAATATGCCAGCCATCGTGCTAACCTTTCTACGGTCATTATCTCAGTCCATCCCAACAACAACTTTAAGTTGCAGTTATTTTTATATTCACAGCTAATTTCACTGCAGCTAAAAATGTGACCTAGCTGTATCAAAAGCTGAAAAGTTGGACTTTTGAGAACCAAATGTATATGGGTGCTGGCCCAAGCCGAAAGGAAGGGAAAAAAAAAAAACCGTGTTTGGAGAAAGTATTCGACAGAGAGCTACAGAGATAAAAGCAGAGGGCCAAGGATGCATCTTGAGGCACAGCTTGGGGAAAGGAGGGCAGAGGGAGGGCTAAAAGAAGCTGAGGAAAAGAACAGAGAGGCAGGAAGAACACTAAGAGGAGAAAAATTCAGAAGGTTGTGACCCAGTGACCAACAGTTACAAATGCTGAGATCAAGATTTAAGGATTAAGTAATATGAGGATTTTAACAGGATTTTGGATTTGGAAGTGAGAAGGTCATTAGTGACCTTGGACAGAGAATTTTCTGGGACTGATTGGGATGGAAGCTGGGTTGCAGAAGGATGGGGATTGTAAAGGTCGTGAGGAAACAGGCAAACGTGTTTGGGCTTTCAAGAACTGTGGTAGCAGAAATGAAGAGAATGCTTGGTAGTATTTGGGAAGCTGATTAGGGGTAGTACAGTGGTGAGGAGGAACCAGTGGTGTGGGAGAGACTGAAAGCCAGAGACCACCGAGGATGGGAGCAAAGTCTCCAAAGACCTTAGAGTCGGGGCTCCAGCAAAGTGGATGTGGCAGCTGTGGCCGCCCCACGCGTGAAGGAGCCAGATGGGGCTCCCCAGATGAGAAACGCTCACTTGTGCTTTTGCCCACTCTTGGTTGAGCTGTTTGTCTTCTCTTATTGATTTTAGCTGTAACTCCAAAATCTACCTTTTCCTTAAGAGGGAAGAAATAAAGATGGAAAAGACATAGAAAACCTCTGAAGCAGAAGGACAGGCATCAGGAGAAATTTTTCTCCAGCTTTCAGTTAAGGACAAAGCAAGAATCAAGAGACTAGGCAGTTTCATAAGAATAGTCATATTTTTTAACTATTGTAGGGAACTAAAAACCCAAGACACTCAGAGATGAGTAAACAATTTGCTAAGCTTCAAATCCAGTGATTTTAAGAATTGTGTTCTTTTCTCCCTGGACGCAGTGAGGGCTCAGCAAACGCTTACTGAATAAATGAATGATTGTGAAGACTCACGACAAGTATGTACCTTCTCTTTTATTCCCTGAGTTCTCTGTCTCCAGACCAAGGATCAGAGTTTTTCCTTGGCTAAGTCTGCTGACTCCTCACTCTCTCTCCATGTTGCTGTAGCTCTGAAATATGGATAAAGCAGGTCCTTTTTACACTCCACGTAGTGCTAACTTAAGGTCAAGGGGACCAATGATAGCACACTGACTTACCCAAGGACTTGAGGATACTGACTTGGAAAAACCTGAGTGAACAGTGGCTCTCAGATTATCATGGGACCCTGGCCCATGCCCTCCAGGAGCACCTTCAGCTGCCCCTCTCTTTCCATCTCCGGCTTTGCCACAGAGCTAGTGGGAGGTCAGAGTATTCCTGCTCTGATAATTCTGATGCTCTGATAATGATAATTCCTGCTCTCCCATCTCCTCACCTAGATCTGTTTTATTAGCTTTTTCTGCCAAATAGAGAAATCAAGCAAATACAAACAAAACGGTAACATGACAACAGTCTCTAGTTTCTAAGAAGACCCTCACGATTGATTTTATATAAACATGAGCTAAGCTCATTGCCCCAACTCTCCCTCTAGGTCTTTGCATAATCAAAAGCCTATTCAGTTGTCCTCACCCCAAAGAGAAGCAACACCTCTTCAGCTGGTTGCCAGCTTTAGAATATGGACATCAAACAGCTCGGCAAAAAGACAACTTATTGTTATTTCTACTAGAAGGACTATTGAGGATGAGGGATGAGGAGTTTGCCAGACAGAGAAGGAATAGAAGGGCATCGAAAGGAAATTGCTCAGACATGGAAGGGCCCAGTGTTCTGGGCAGGTGAGAAGCGTGGTTTGCCTGGACAAGAGGGTGAAGAGCTGGGAACTGAAGAGGAAGGATGTCAGGGCCAGCGCTGCCTTGCCATAGTGAGCAAGAATCGAGCTTTCGGCAAGAGCAGAGCTTTGCAATGGGCAAGACATGTTCTCACTTGTTTTTAGATAGTTCACTTCAGCAACAGTAAGGAGGGTAAACTCGAAGGACGACAGGTGAGAGATGAAGCGGGCAAGCTTTCCCTACATGGATGCACTCCCTTCCACCTGAGTCTACATTTATGGAAATTAGTTTAGAAAGTTTCCTGTGGAGCTTGTTAAAAATAGATTTTCCTAGGGGCGGCCTACAGACTCTTATTCTGGAGGGGGTTGGGAGTTTTAGGCATTGTCATTTTAAACAAGAACCACAAAGGAGTGGCTTTTGTGCAGGAGACTATTTAATACTGGTCCGTATCACCCAGACCCTAACCCCCTTCTGAGAATCTGTTTTTGTCTGTCAAGCCTTCCCCCACAACTCCAGTCTATGCCGACCTCACCCAGAGCGAGCTTTCTCTGGTGCTCACTATTTACGTGAGAGCCCCTTAAACTTTAATGTACAGATCTTGTTAAAATGCAGATTGTGTTGGTAGCAAACTCCCAGGTGATGCTACGCTGCTAGTCCACATTTCACACTCGGAGGACTAAGGTCACCGCATCAGATGTGTTGGCTCCACATTACAGCGACGATCTCTTGGTTGTTTAATGTTAGCGAGTCTTGCCTCCTAACTTGCCTGTGAATACCCAGAGACCAAGTCTTGAATGCCTTTGGGAACTCCTCACATCACTGAAGACTGAATATACAGCTGGTGCTTTATAAACACAAGTTGAATTGAAGAATTCAAAGCAAAATGGCAATAAACTTCTAGGTTTCAGGTTGGAAATACAGAATCAGGGTTTGATGCATGAAACAAATGCTCAGGGCTGGAGCATTGGGATGACCCAGAGGGATGGGATGGGGAGGGAGGTAGGAGGGGGGTTCAGGATGGGGAACACATGTAAACCCATGGCTGATTCATGTCAATGTATAGCAAAACCCACTACAATATTGTAAAGTAATTAGCCCCCAACTAAAATAAATAAATCAAAAAAAAAAAAAAGAATCAGGGTAAACCTCGATCTTCATTCCTATTGCGCCTAACAGGCACTTCGATAAAGCCACAAAGAATAGCCAGAAAAAGCTCATGCACAGGGGGAGACCAATAATCTCTGCATGTCTACATTCAAATAATGTAATAATCTCTAAATGTCTATATTAATGCAATAATCTCTAGATGTCTACATTAGAAATGCAATATGAAAAATGTACAGCCTTGATAACTTAGAAATGACATGTACTGTCCTAAAAATTTCTCGAGCATCTTCTCAAAATATTTATCAGTTATATAATTATAGTCTACAATCCCTAATCCCACCATTATATGGTCTAATTATGGGTTTAGTGAAATGGGATCAGGTCCCATTCTCAGAGTAAGTTGGAGTGTTGGGTTTTTTTTCTTTTAGAGTCAGGGAATCGTGTCGACTAAGTGGGAATCCCAGATATTTTTTTTTAAGTAATTTATTTATTTTAATTGGAGGATAATTACTTTACAATATTGTGATGGTTTCTGCCATACATCAACGTGAATCAGCCATAGGTATATGTGTCCCCCCAATCCTGAACCCTCTTCCACCTCCCTTCTTATGTGTGGCTATATACTGATTAAGTGACATACTTACCCAAACCTGTTTTAGGGTGCCAAGTTTTTAATATTTCTATTCAGACACAAGTATAGAGTTGAACAGTAGCATTAGTGTTAGGCAAATTTGGTAAAGCCTGCTAAAGCCAAAGCAACAAGGATCCAGATGGAATTTATAAAAAAAAGAAAGTGAGAGACAGCTTCTTGGCCAAAAAGAAAATGTATGGACAAGTGAGACACAGGAGATGCATTTTCCCATCCAAAAGGGATCTGGCATCCAATCCGAACACCAGAACACAATTTATTGTCTCAAGTTATGTACTAAAACCAGAGAATTTAGAGCATCAGCCAAGGCCGTTCTGAATACTTCATACCAAACTCTTCCCTTCCTTGGGTCTCTTTCTAAGAAGACGTCTTAGACATCAGTGGAGAAAATTGGAATGTAATAACATGCTCCGCTCCTAAAGACCACTATGTCAAAAGAGAAGAACTAGATTTTGTTGCAAAAAGAATTTTCATAGCTGCCTATATTTAAAAGAAAACAATTCACGGATCTAGAAAACTCTGCCAGACATCACATATTCTAATACAACAAAATATATTTAGGCAAGATATTTTAAACCATTATCCCTAGCGAAAGGATAGTTTCACTTTAGCAACTGTTACAGGGTTGTAAGTAAATTAACCCATTATTATGTCATAAATACCTTGCTTCATAATATCAATTTTGCTATTAGGATTTGAAACAAGAGTTTTCCTGGGGATACGCATTTTTATATGACATCAAGGTCATTTGTGCATATTATAAAGTAACCATAACTGTGATAATTATTCTTTTGTGCAAATATTTCAAGTAATCCTTCTAGCAGAACATTAAAAGATTATAATGTGTGTGTGTGAGTGCGTGTGAGTGAGAGGGGCTAATTCACTAAGGAGGCTAAGCCCATGAGGTTAGCTTGAGAATAATCTCAGGAGCTTGTCATCTGTCATGAACGGGCGTGTCTTTGAAAGCACAGTGGATGGGTGGTGGAGAATAGGAAGCAAAGCAAACCTTGGATGAGCTAAAATCTTTTTTCCTGCTTCTTAAATGTTAGAAGTCTGAATGGATAGCATAGAAATCAGTATATATCCATTACTCCAAGAAAGAGGCTTCGTTTGGAAAACCCAGAGATGTCTTCCAGGTATCTGGCTGCATTTCCACGAGCATGAAAGAGAATGGGGGACGATCAACTACCAAGCCTCTCGTAACAACCCCACACTTAATCCCTGCTGATGCAATGGAAGCAGAAGGCAAACAGTTTTTTTCACCAATATTGTTAGCAAACTGTGATGTATTCATAGCAAAGAGGCACAGGGTGTGCATAGGCTAAGTCATTTGAAGTGAATATTGTTTTCCATGTAATCCAGAAAACTTGAAGCTGTGACATAACCAACATTACTTTTTAATGGAGAAATGAGAGCTATAGCGAGACCTTTGGGATGAGAAGCGGTTAGAGAAAGAGGCCTTTCTTGGTAGATCTATTCATACGCCTTTAATCAGTTGAGCAAATTTAGTCACACGCACTGCAGAACAGAAGCCAATCTCGTATATGGCACTATGGATGAGTATGGTTTGCCCTGGATTGAATGTTTTTAGGGCATTAGAAGGCTCCCATCCATCCTAATCAGCTTCGTGTAGACATGATTCAACATCCAGTGTTGGCTCCGATCAGCGCAAGTGTCAGTCACTAAGCGGTTTCTTGCCCACAGCCCTCTGTCCTCATTTCCTCGTGGCGGAATGTACACGGTTCTTTCAGGACAATTCCCTTTCGCCTGTGCTCCAACCCTGACAGGCTTGCCCGGCTGTGGCACTGACCATATGGCGAGGCTCATCTCCATCCTCTCTCTTAATAATTCTATCTGCCTTCCTGTTCAGCTCAGACTACTTTCATGGAGGGCATTTTATTTATGGACTCTCCCCTGAATGATCCTATATTCTCACAAATATAGCCTTGAGTCCAAGTAGATGCGAGCCCCTTGGCACCCACATATTCACTGGGATGTATCTTGCTGGTCATGGTTGATGGAGTTTATTTCCAAAGGGAATTAATTCAAAACTTATATAAATACTATTGTCTTTAATGCCCCAGCTTAAATTCCATTCCATTAATTCCTTATATTGTGACATATATCTGCTCCGTACTTCTAATTGTCTCATTGTCTAATTGCTATTGATCTTGAGGCTGACATATGTTAGAATAAATTGGGTCTTTTCTCAGTATCTTTTTTTAAATGAATTTTAAATACAATTTTTTAAGCTTTCCTTTTACTTGATATTACCCTAACGGAAATATAAACCTTCATTACACTGTTGGGGGAAATCGAAGACTATGAAAGGCTCCAGAAAGTCTTAAAATAAAATAATTTTTAATGTTGTTTACCACCCATGCCCCCAAATTTCCCCAACTTATTTTTTTAATAGATCTTCTTTTAATCCGATGCTTATTGGCTTAGCCCATTCAGGAGGCTATAATAAAATACCCCACAACAGCTAGCTTACAGAAAGCAGAAATTTATTTCTCACAGTTCTAGAGGCTGCAAAGTCCAAGATCAAGGCACCAGCACGGTGGCACTGTAGTGAGGGCCTCCTTCCTGGTTCACGGCTGGCACCTTCTCACTGTGTCTCCTCAGGGTGGAAGGCACCAGCAAGCTCTCTGGGAGTCTCTTCAATAAGAGTACTAACCCCATTCATGAGGGCTCTGCCTTCACCATCTACGTATCTTCTAAAGGCCCCACTTCCTAATGCCACCACAAGGGGTGTTAAGATTTTGCTTATGAATTTGGAGGGACACAAACATCCAATACTTTGGCCATGTGATACGAAGAACTGATTCACTTGAAAAGCCTCTGATGCTAGGAAAAACTGAAGGTGGGAGGAGAAGGGGACGACAGAGGATGAGATGGTTGGATGGCATCACCGACTCCATGGACTTGAGTTTGGGTAGACCCCAGGAGTTGGTGATGGACAGGGAGGCCTGGCGTGCTGCAGTCCATGGGGTTGCAAAGAGTCGGACATGACTGAGCAACTGACCTAAACTGAACTGAAACATTCAGAATACAGCACCTATTAAATGCACTGCTCTAGGAGAAAAAGAGAAAGAAACCATTTCCAATCCCATGCAAAAGAAGAAAAACTTTTCCTTCTCTGCTGGGCTCTGAACTCACTGCTTCCAGGATGGTCTGATCCAGGTGAGCAGCCCGTTGACCCTATGCAGCTTGGAGGATGTAAGTACCAGCTGGAAAAACCAAACCCCGGGCACCTCAGCTTCATTCGGGGGACTTCACTTCTGGAGAACAGAGTGTGCCTGAACTGCCACACAGGTGACACGTGCAGGACACATCAGCTGACTGGCAGCGCCGTGAGAGGAAAAGAGGACCAACCCCCTCTGGGTCTCCCTCGCGCTTCCCATTTCCTGCACTCTCTCCCTAGAATTTCAAGTATTTTATTCGGATTATAACTATTCTTTTAGGTTCAGCTCAACATATGACTGGAGTAATAAGCAAATCAGTTGTTTGAGAACAGCCCCTTAGTCACTATGTTACTGCCCGGTGGCCTGTTTTCAGGTCTAAAGCTTCCCAGGTAGCACAGTGGTAAAGAATCCGCCTGCCCATGCAGGAAACACAGGTTTGATCCCTGGGTCAGGAAGATCCCCTGGAGTAGGAAATGCCAACCCACTCCAGTATTCTTGCCTGGAGAATCCCCATGGACGGAGGAGCCTGGCAGGATACAGTTCATGGGGTCACAAAAGAGTCAGATGCGACTGAAACGGAAAACAACAAAGCGTGCCAAGCTCTTTGTCACCTCAGAGGCTTCACGTATGCAGCTCCCTCGGCCTAGAACACTCTTCTCTTTGTGCTTCGCATGGCATTTCTTCCAGCTTAGATGTCAGGGCCACTGACAGGCTTCCCTTGGCCATCCCATGCTTTCTTGTGATTCCCTGCATCCTGCTCTTTTCCTTCGCAGCACTATTCCAGCTTATAATTCTATGTTGGTTTGTCTTTCTGTCCACTTCCTGTCTCTCCCTTTCAACTCTAAGCTCCACAGGGCAAGGGCCACATGCCCTGCTATCCATCAATCTGTCCCCAGCCTTGCATAGTACTGCATGCAAAGGTGAGGTACTTTTGAAAATAAGAGTTGAGCAAATGAATGGAAAGTGCAACTCTAGGAGTGCCATTTCTCATGCGTGCTTTGGCCTCGGAGAGACTGTACACTCGCCAGTTCATCAGAGGTGCCCCTCTTCCGCCAACCCCAGCTAGAAACATATTCTCTAGGCTACCTCTCAGAAGGGAGTAAAATTAATTTGGGGTGAAATAAATTAATTAATCTTTGCAGCCAGCTTATCACTTTGGTGTTTATTACATAATGAATACTGGCTAAACACACAGGCTGAGAATTCTCAGTGATCTACTTTTTAAAAAATTCAGAAATGACCCATGTCATTCCATGCCACTTCCTTTGTGTACAAGTCATTTATATCTAATCCATGTAGCACACAGCTGTGTAAAAGCAAGAAGGAACGGATAAAAATATACGGACTCCTTCTCTGGGCAGGGTATTAAGCTTGGTGACTTGTCTATGTTATCGCACTTAATTCTCACAACAACCTCATAGGCAGGTAGTATCCCATCTTACGGGTGGAAAAACTGAGGCTCATCAAAAGAAAGAGCCTGGATTCTTTCTGCGACAGTACAGTGTGAGAAAGAGAATGGACAAGGGCACATCAAGGACTTTGTGGGAGAAACAGCAAAAACAAAGTCTTCATTTGTGCTCAGTTCCCTTGGACATTATTCAGGGAGGAGACTAAGAAAGCAAAGTATTTTAATGATCAGATACAACTCAGACTTAATCACATTTATGTGATTCTAAGAAATTTTTTTCATAGTTTCACACATGAAATTAAGATGAGCTTTGCAAGCAGTTCTATGTGTTAGTGTTTCTTTTTCTCCCCCAAATTTAGGATGTTACAATCAAGGGTGACTTGGAATCAGAATGTGGTTTAATTCTCCTCTTGTGGTGCTGGGTGAAAGAGACCTACAAATGTTTTCCATCTGCTCCTAATAATATTTAAGCTAAAATTGACATCAACAAAGCATTTACTTACATACGCAGATATTACTTTGAGTGATTTTTTAATCATCTTATTTATCATCAAAGTAATACTACAGAGTGGGCACTGACATTAGTCCTTATTTTAGGAACAAGGAAACTGACTGTGCTGCTGTGCTTGGTCGCTCAGTTGTGTCTGACTGTTTGCAACCCCATAGGCTGTAGCCGTGAGACTCCTCAGTCTATCGGGATTCGCCAGGCAAGAATACTGGAATGGGTTGCCAGGCCCTCCTCCAGGGAATCTTTCGAACACAGGGATCGAACCCAGATCTCCCGCATTGCAGGCGGATTCCTTACTGTCTGAGCCACCAGGGAAGCCCAAGAGTACTGGAGTGGATAGCCTATACCTTCTCCAGGGGATCTTCCCGACCCAAGAAAAATATATAAAATATCTTTTATATATCTTATATATTTTTTGTTTTCTTTTTTCTTTATTTATTTTTTTACTTTACAATATTGTATTGGTTTTGCCATATATAAGATAGATAATAAGATATATAAGATAGATCTTAATATATATGAAGACAGAAAATATTTTATATATTCCTGGTTTGAACCAGGAATTGAACCAGACTCTCCTGCATTGCAGGTGGATTCTTTACCAGCTGAGCAACCAGGGAAGCCTGGTTAATTAACAAGCCCCACATCACACAGCTATTCAATGACAAAGCTGGGATCCAAACACAGGTCCCACCCAAGCCCTGAGATAGTGTTTTTAATCCAAATAGCACACTACTCCCTGGCCTAGCAACGCTGAGTTTGAGGCCTCCCACATCCACGGCAGGACACAGGAGGATGGTGGCTGTGTTTCTAACAAGCCGTCCTTAGGTGAGCAGCACTGCGGTCTCCAATCCTCAACACCAAGCCTGCTGCCAGCACCAGCATTGCCCACAAACTGCATGGCAGAGGTGGTCACATGTCACTGCACAAAACAGCAGCAGCACCAGGGAATGCGGCATTCGAGTCCCACACGGACCCGGCGCCTACGGCTTCAGTCTTCTCCAGAGTCCGGCTGAAAGCAGCTGGAAACTCAGCCCACATTGCTGTCTGCTGTCGCCGAAGTCCGCAGAGCTCACACACAATCTGATTTACCAGGGGAGGCTGTGTGCTGTTATTTTTCACTCCAACATGGGATCCTCTGAGAGGTGCTCATTTGACCCTCATTTCACTCCACAAATTCCACCCCTGAGGAGGTGGCCTGAAGTGCCTGGAGCTCCTATAGATTTCTTCTCCCCGGCAGACAGGAAGGCAGGGGAGGGCAGGCGGTGATTAAGGAAGGGGGCTCTGGAATTAGGCTGCTGGCTTGGAAGCCCTGGTTCCGCTACTTGGCAGCTGGTGATATGGATGACCAGTTCCTCAGTTTCCTCACCTGTGAAATGTTGGCTAAAATGGGGTCCTCCCTCATATCAATATCACCAGTTATCACAAGGCTATTATGAAGAATTAATGAGACGATGGATGCAATGGGCTTAGTGCAATGCCAGGTACAAATCAATACTAGGTATTACAGATAGATGCTGTTCGAGTGGACCAGGTGGCCATTCTACCCCATGTATTGTGTTTTGTATTCTCCATTCACAGTGGTCCTTGTAAAGTCCTAAATTAAAAGAACCCTTTCAGATGTTCTGGAGAGAGAGCTAAACTGGATTACAACCCAAAAGACATTTGGAATCACTTTTTTGGGACCCCGAATGGGTTGACCAAGTAAGTAACCCACCTTGGAGAATAGGTCTTCTTCCCAGTTGATTGGCTACGCCAACTCTAAACTACTGAATGATGTGTATTTGGTATTTATCTAAAGCAGGGATCACAAATTAAAGAGCAAGCTTGCAGTAATGCAAATGGGTCAAGTACAAGGACAACAGAAAACAACATAGAATAGGAAAAAGCAATAGAGTGTAAGACAAACAATAAAGCAACTGTCAAGATGGGTGGCAAATGAACTAATTCTGAGAGCCAAGAGACAGTGTAAAGTGCCTTACCCAGGAACAGCTAGATCTGGGGAGCCCAGCCTCTGCCTAAGGAGCTGGTGTTCACACAGCCCTGATGAATTATTGTCTTTGGAAACGCAGGTCCCCTGTCACCAGAATTTCCTGTTTTTCAACAAAAGCAAAAAATCTAGATTTTCATATGAAACCTCCTGATTTATCAACATCAGCAATGAAATTCAAATTATTTTTAAAACTCTCTTTAGGCCAAACAAACTAGGTAATATCTGCATGCTTCTAGTTTTCACACATGACAAGAGTCCCAGGTAACTTCCGATCTGTGGTGTAGAGAAGTATTAAATCACACGCATAAGTATCAATCACGGAGGGCACCCTATGTGGCCAGTCAGCATGTGAAACATTTTACACGTGTTGTGTCATTTAATTCTCACAACAACCTTATGAGTTAGGGACTACTAGTTCTCAAGTAAAAAAAAAAAAAAAAAAAACGAGGCTTGGAGAAATTCCATTTTAATCATGGAAAGCCAAAGCTTAGCAAAAGTCAAGTGATTTGCCTGAGATTATGCAGCTAATGAAACAAAAAGATGCTTACTCCTTGGAAGAAAAGCTATGACCAACCTAGACAGTGCTGCACTCAATATGCCAGCAAATTTGGAAAACTCAGCAGTGGCCACAAGACTGGAAAAGGTCAGTTTTCATTTCAATCCCAAAGAAAGGCAATGCCAAAGAATGCTCAAACTACTGCACAATTACACTCATCTCACACACTAGTAAAGTAATGCTCAAAATTCTCCAAGCCAGTCTTCAGCAATACGTGAACCGTGAATTTCCAGATGTTCAAGCTGGTTTTAGGAAAGGCAGAGGAAACAGAGATCAAAATTGCCAAAATCCGCTGGATCATCGAAAAAGCAAGAGAGTTCCAGAAAAACATCTATTTCTGCTTTATTGACTATGCCAAAGCCTTTGACTGTGTGGATCACAATAAACTGTGGAAAATTCTGAAAGAGATGGGAATACCAGACCACCTGACCTGCCTCTTGAGAAACCTGTATGCAGGTCAGGAAGCAACAGTTAGAACTGTACATGGAACAACAGACTGGTTCCAAATAGGAAAAGGAGTACGTCAAGGCTGTATATGGTCACCCTGCTTATTTAACTTATATGCAGAGCACATCATGAGAAATACTGGAGCTGGAATCAAGATTGCCGGGAGAAACATCAATAACCTCAGATATGCAGATGACACCACCCTTATGGCAGAAAGTGAAGAGGAACTAAAAAGCCTCTTGATGAAAGTGAAAGAAGAGAGTGAAAAAGTTGGCTTAAAGCTCAACATCCAGAAAACTAAGATCATGGCATCCAGTCCCATCACTTCATGGGAAATAGATGGGGAAACAGTGGGAACAGTGGCAGACTATTTTTTGGGGCTCCAAAATCACTGCAGATAGTGACTGAAGCCATGAAATTAAAAGACGCTTACTCCTTGGAAGGAAAGTTATGATCAACCTAGATAGCATATTAAAAAGCAGAGACATTACTTTGCCAGCAAAGGTCTGTCTAGTCAAGGCTATAGTTTTTCCAGTAGTCATGTATGGATGTGAGAGTTGGACTATAAAGAAAGCTGAGCACCGAAGAATTGATGCTTTTGAACTGTGGTGCTGGAGAAGACTCTTGAGAGTCCCTTGGACTGCAAGGAGATCCAACCAGTCCATCCTAAAGGAGATCAGTCCTGAATATTCATTGGAAGGACTGATGTTGAAGCTGAAACTCTAATACTTTGGCTACCTCATGCGAAGAACTGACTCATTGGAAAAGACCTTGATGCTGGGAAAGATTGAAGGCAGGAGGAGAAGGGGACGACAGAGGATGAGATGTTTCGATGGCATCACTGACTCGATGGACATGAGTCTGAGCAAGCTCTGGGAGTTGGTGATGGACAGGGAGGCCTGGCATGCTGCAGTCCATGGAGTGGCAAAGAGTTGGACATGACTGAGCGACTGATCTTAACTGAACTGAACCAATGCAGCTAATAAGTAGGAGGGCTGGCATCTGAGCCTAGGCAACCTGACTCCAGAGGCCATGCATTTCCATTCGGTGGACGCGTTGAGTGAAGGAAACAGAAAGTGTCCTTTCAGTTTGGAGGAGGTACAGAAGAAGCAGTTTTAATTATCAAACCATGCGTTCTGCCGGAAGTGAAAAGACCAGGTGCTCAGATGGAGGGCTGCTGCTGTTGCTAAGTCGCTTCAGACATGTCTGACTCTGTGCGACCCCATAGATGGCAACCCACCAGGCTCCTCTGTCCACAGGATTCTCCAGGCAAGAATACTGGAGTGGGCTGCCATGCCCTCCTCCAGGTCTCCTGCTTGATACCCAGGAGCCAAAGTCTTGGATGTCCCTGGGGGTAGGCAGACAATTTGGAAGGCGTCTCAGGAGACACTGCATTTACCTCGCTCCCCAAACACACCATCCATTTTCTTTTGCCCAACAGACCAGCCTCCTCAGTCACGGTTTGGGCTCTGCACTATTTTGCCCACACCCAGGCTAAAAACCAATCCCTGACATGGGGAATGTGAATTCTCCTCAAAAACTTGCAAACGCTTTAAACACAGGCATGCTTCTTCCATGAGGGGAGATCCCTAGTTGAAGGGCAAATAAGGAATAATTAGCAACAATTATTTCTAAAAGTCTCCCCTTTCTCAGGAAGGAAAGCTACGCCAGACCCTGCTAACGGAGGGAGTGGTCCCAGATCCTATTCTTTTGGTTAGAAAAAAAAGAAAAAGAAGACTAAGTATAAAATTGTGCTTCAAAACCCTTGATTTACCTCTTTTAACTTAACACTTGAGTTAAGCAGGAGGCTGCAGGAGACCATGTTATTACTAAATTAGGCTTTTCTTTTCCTTTGATGTCCCTGATGCGGTTTGCTTGCACATATTGGGGTATTTAGTAAATGAACCCTGGGCCCTGGTTATTTATTTATTTACCAATTTCCCTGGCATT
Source organism: Okapia johnstoni (assembly GCA_024291935.2). Taxonomy (NCBI): domain Eukaryota; kingdom Metazoa; phylum Chordata; class Mammalia; order Artiodactyla; family Giraffidae; genus Okapia; species Okapia johnstoni. Next base: position 9,353,775 of record CM044309.1, read on the forward strand.
ATCAAAAGCAAGGAGCAGCTGTGATTTTCCCCAGTTCAAGCATGCAGCTGAATGTTTAAGAGGCCTGCCTTGCCCAGGCTCCTGCATGGCTGTAGAATCACAGTCACTAATGCATGAAAACAGGAGACAAGATGTCGAACAAAGCCTGGGCTTCCAGCTGTGGGAGGGGACATTCTCTAAAACCTTTGGGCTTGTCATAAATGAGTTACGGATAAGCCAAACGGAAAAGCCGGCGGATTCTGGCCTTTTGGAGACTTGGAATCCATTAAGCGTCTCCTCGGTAAGTCAGAAGGAGAACAAAAAGGGATTCCCGCCCTCAACTCCCCCACCACAGGTTCCATGCCTTCTGATTCAGAGGACATGAGCTGAAACAAGCTTCTCTGAACTGGCCCAGGGCTGGTATCCAGGAGGGGCACGCTGGATATTAAAACATGGACATACTCATCCTGGGAGATATTTCAGCCCGTCTCTGAGCCCCACAGGTACCTGGAAGTTGCCACACCCCTTCTCCCAGAACCACATGGGACCCCTTCCCCCCACAAGTTATCAACCAGAGGGCACCATAGCCCTGGCACCAGGGCAGGCCTTCAGCACCTGCTCAGTGACAAGGCTACGTTCCGCTCGGTGGATGTCTGTGCCATCCAGATTTGTTTAATATCTTCATCATTACTTTGTTGGCCTCATTTTGTACTCCTTACAGAATTCTAAGGCAAATATACCTTTTCCCAGATTCCTCTCTATAGCAAAGAGAATTCTAGAAATATTCCTGTGTGTTTAAGTTATCTATGTTGTATTAGTTATTTATGGTTATGTAACAAAACGCCCTACCGAAAAAAAAATGTTTTAAAACAACACATCCTCTCATGGTTTCCTTGAATTAGGAATCTGGGGGAGGCTTAGCTGGATGCTCTATCTCAGGGTCTTTCACTCACATGCTTTGATCCAGGTGCCATTGGGGTTGCAGGCATCTCAAAGCTCAACTGGACGAGCATCTGCCTCCAAGCTCACGTGATGGGCAAGAATCAGTCTCTCACAGGACTTTGGAAGGAGACTTCAACTCCTCCCTGGCTGCTGGCCAAAGGTCACTCTTAGTCCCTTGCCACGCAGGTCTCTCCATGGGCAGCTCGCACCACGGCAGCTAGCTTCATCAGAGAGAGGGGGACAGGAGCAGGAAAGGAAGAGTAGAGGGAGACAGATCGTTTAACACAAACCCCATCCACTAGGGAACAAATGAATTGCTATCCATCATACAGACCCCAAATGGTGTCTCCTACAGATTATATCCAACTCATGAATGAATCAGATCCCATATACAATTGTAAAAAAAAAAAAAAAAAAAAAAAAGCTTTTTAACCTATCCTGAAAATAGTCACTTTTTCATCAGGCCAGGGCATGAGAGTATTAGGACATTTTTACTTAGAGCAGACCAGGAGCCGCCACCAGAGCTGGTAATGGAGAAACAGAGGGCCACTTTTAGGAACACACTTGTTTCTTCTGCAAAGATCTTCCCACGGAACTTCATCTCCCCTGTTATCCCACCCTTACCCCCCTTCTCCCTCAGCAGCAGAACCTAAGCACACACTATCCCAACATCATGCACTGCCCCCTGCCATCCTAGGGAGCGAGAAATTGGAAATGAAACACACGATATGCAGATTGGCTTTAATCACCTGGAACAGACGGTGCAGAAAGTGGCAGGTAAGCGCAGCTTTGAATTTCCTTTGGATGTTTCTTAAGATGCAGAAACAACAAAGAAATTAAATGGACTCTCAAATGTCAGCGTCAGTTCCGGCTTTGAGCAGCCAGGCTTCCCCATGTCTATACATAACCCTACTACTATCTGAATCTATTTCCTCACTTCTCCATTAACTAACTAACATTTGATGAGCTAAACGCAAGAAGGCACACATAGAAACAAAGCAGGCAGGCTTTACTCCTTGGCTGTGGGAGAATGGAAGGGAGCCCAGTAAATGCATGTGAGCCCAGCTCACCTGAGCTCTGCACTAGAACAGGTAATTGCAATAAATCATCCCTTGCCCTGTGATCCCAGCCTAGTGAAGATTAATGGCAGTAGACACTAAAGCTGCCAACTTGGAAGATTTCCGTGGTGGTGGAGAGGAGGCTATGCGTGAGGAACGTGTGATAAAATGCTATGCTGGGACCATAATAAACGGGTTGGAAGGGAGCCGAAGTCCTCCTCTGTAATGCAGAGACATTAAGACCTGTCTGATTGTGATGACAGACAGGTATTTGACTGAGCACACTGGCAGCCATAAAAAAAAAAAAAATAGCTAAAAGCTAATGTCAAGATGTGATGTAGTCCTGCCACCTGCCATCAGGAGTCATTACGGCTCTGACCACTTACTCGTAGGGAAGGCGGACGAAACGATATTGTATCTGACTGTGAAGAATCAACTACGTTTGATCTGTGGCCCCGATGGCACGACTGGCCCACTGTCACCCTAGTGAGGAAGCCACTGGCAGCTCCTCCCTGGAGGGGATCTGGGGGCTGACTCGCTTTCACTCCTTCCAGTTAGGAGGAAGCTGGTGAAGAGAGGAAAGGATGGACTGAAGACATTGACTGAATGCTGTTTACGCAAAGGAAAGACCATCTGGACACAACTGGAGATGTGGCCATCAGCCCAGGAGCTCCTTCAGAAGTGAGAGTCTCAAGAAATCCAAGAGCCCTGTGAAGCTCAAGCCAAACACTCTTCAGCAAGTTGTGTGCTTGCGGACCTGAAAGTAAACCTCCTGTGCGGATGGCAACGTGCTCTGGGACGAGAAAAGAAGGACTGTCCTCAAGCTTTGAGCCTTTCAGTGCTGAGGAGGGGGGTGAGTGCTGTGCTGGAAGGGCCTCTCTTAGTTTGTTCAGTTCAGTCAGTTCAGCCACTCAGTCGTGTCTGACTCTTTGCATCCCCAAGGACTGCAGCACACCAGGCCTCCCTGTCCATCACCAACTCCCGGAGTTTCCTCAAACTTATGTCCATCGAGTCGGTGATGCCATCCAACCATCTCATCCTCTGTCACCCCCTTCTCCTCCTGCCCTCAATCTTTCCAAGCATCAGGGTCTTTTCCAATGAGTCAGCTCTTCACATCAGGTGGCCTAAGTATTGGAGTTTCAGCTTCAGCATCAGTCCTTCCAATGAATATTCCAGACTGATTTCTTTTAGGATGGACTGGTTGGATCTCCTTGCAGTCCAAGGGACTCTCAAGAGTCTTCTCCAACACCACAGTTCAGAAGCATCAATACTTTTGCACTCAGCTTTCTTTATAGTCCAACTCTCACATACATACATGACCACTGGAAAAACCGTAGCCTTGGCTAGATAGACCTTTGTTGGCAAAGTAATGTCTCTGCTTTTTATATGCTGTCTAGATTGTCTTCGTTTGTTAGGTCTGCCAAAACAAAGTACCACAAACTGCTTCAGCAACAGAAATTTATTGTCTCAATTCTGGAGGCTGGAGGTCTGAAGTCAAGGTGTCAGCGGGTTGTCTCTTTCGAGGGCTCTGAGGGGAAGATCTGTTCCAGGCCTGTCTCCTCAGCTGGCAGATGGCCATCTCAATGTGTATATGGCGTTCTCCTTATATCTGAGTCTACCTCCAGTTTCCCCTTTTTAGAAGGACACCAGTCTTATTGAATTACAGCCCACCCTAATGACCTCTTCCTTTTTTTATGACCTCTTCTTAATAAACATTGTCGCACAAAATCAGCTCAAGTTTTCTTTACAACCATACTGCGAGGTGGTTAGTATTATTCTCAATTTGAGGATATGGCTGAAGCTCAGAGGGGTTATGGATCTTGACCAGGGGTAGTCCTAGACATGTAATTTGTGGAGTCACACAGGGCCACGCACTTAAAGGGACCATATTTGGTTTAATGATCTGATGCTACTACCTTAAAATTCCTGTTTTGAAAAAAATAGCTGATTCTCCACTGGACCCCACAAATTATATTGCCAGTCTTGACCAGTATCCTACAGGTCTCAGGGGAGTGAAATCAGGATTCAGAACCAAGTGAGCTTGATGTCAGTACACTCCACAATTCTGCTTTTATTTCACTGGGTTATATCTTCTTACCATCATCCATTCCCAAAAACGTCTTAACAATGACAATGTGACAGTATATATGAAATAATATGAGTATCAAGTTATAAGTATAATGACAAATCACATTTTTCACAAGTGACAATAACAACATTGCCCATTCCCCACGCTCTTCCGCAGTGTGATCTTGACGCTCTCCCACTCAGAGTGAAATGTAATGTCCCTCCCCTTAAACTTATGCTGGCCTGCCTGATTTGCCTTTGACCAATGCCATGCAGCCAAACTGACACCCTGGGACTTGGGAAACAAGATCACAAGGAGACCACCAGCTACTGGAATGCCAGCTCAAGGGATCCTTCTTTGGGGAACCCAGTTTCCAAGCTGTGAGAAGCCCAAGCCACTTGGCAATGCCCTTAGAACATGTGCAGATGCTTTACTCCACAATCCAAGCTAAATTCCTAGCCAACAGCCACTATCATGCCAGCCATGTAGTGAGACAGCCCGATCGAGCCTTCAGACAGGAGAAATTGAAGCATCCAACTGAGCCCCATCAACCCACAGAACTATGAGAAAAAAGTAATACATTATCTTGAACCACTATGTTTAGAGATGATTGGCACATAATACTAGATAACCACAACAAGTATGAAGACACTCAAACAAATGATTGATTCCTGATTTGTTGTTCTTATCTTTTTTTCACTGGACTTTGTTTTACTGACTCAGAGTAGTCAGTCTGTATATAATAGGTCACTTGATTGAGCAATAGGAGGAGTTATTTTAACCCCTTCAGGTCATTAAGTTTCTATTTAGATATTATTAAGTTAATACTAGATAAATATGTTCACTGTTAACCTGCCACTGGAAAGAGCTAAGACCCTTCTAAAGGCTCCTAACATCATCAGCAAGTGACACTGGCTGGAAAGACATGTCCTACCAGTAAATCCAAGTTCTAGTTCTCAAAATTAACTTACCAACATCACTCATCGAAGAGTTGACCCCCACAAATTCAATCCTCTAGACTCACTCTAAGAATTAAGATGGCTCTTCAAACACTGTTTGGTCTACAGAGAAGCAGTGATGTGCTTGTCCACACAATTATTTTCATACATCTGCCCATCCTAAGAAGCTGTTTCCAGAGAGAAGCTAACAGCAGAAATCTGACCAATCAATGATATCATGCAATCAATTATTAGGCATAAATATGATTTTTCTTCTGCTCATTTGGAATCATTGCTTACATAAATCTGCAATGGCCTGTTCCTATCCTCCTAATTCCATAACTTACCGTCTGTCCCACACACCACAGGCATTACTCATACACACAAAAGTAGTGTGTGAGTGGTACCTGAGATGGAGTCAGAATCTAAGAAGCATGTATTGAATAAATTTAAAAAACACAAGAAGTCACTGGTGCTTCAAAAAGGAAAAGCTCTTAGAAAATAATCTGTTTTTCTACCAAAAAAGTTTATATAATGTGCCATAACACACACACGCACACATACAATCTGTAAATTCTGCTAAGTTTTATCAGTTCTCCTATATCCTATGTCTGCCTATCCTGTTTCTCTCAATTATCAAAAGTTATACACTGGCCTTTTAGTAGATTATGCTATGTTTTGGTAGAATGTCATGAGAGGTTAAGTTATGTTTAGTGTTAGGAGAATCATTAGAACTTATCGTTCTAGTCTGACTTCCTTCCCAATGTAGCCATCTATGCAAAATGTTCCATTTAGAGACTGTCCAGCCTCTACAAACCTAAATTATTTTTATATCACACACTCTCCTTGCTTCTCTTTGTCTCTTTCTTTCTCTGTCTCTGTCTCTGTCTCTCTCTCTCTCTCACTCTCTCTCTCTCTCACACACACACACTTCACAAAAAAAGCTTTCGATGCATTTTCTGTACATTTCCAGTCTCTTACTGTCAATGGGAATTTGTGTCTAGAGTTAGAGCCATTCACTGTGAATTCACAAACAGCTTACAAGTTCTCCAAGTCAGCAACTACCAGATCTGTTGCAGAAATCCTACCAGACATGATTTCTGGAGAACAGCCAAGAGGGCTGAGAATCTGTTGTGAGTTAGCCAGACTGTTTCCACTGGGCACATCTGACTCTGCTAACATTTAAGATCATGTATCTCCCTACCCCAGAGCTTGTGACCTGCCAGCAGGGATAAAGAGGGCAGCACAAGTCCTGAGCCTGGGCCCGAGGGTTCTGGTTCCTAAACAGAGTCAAATGAAGGCCTTGGACTTTCCTTCTTCCTAAGGGATAAAAATGATTCAGGCTGAAGCAGCTGAGAAACACGGAAATCATTAGCAGGCTAAGCTGTACATAACAATCAAAGTATTAAGAACCCTCAGTAAATAGAATGATCAGCATTTCTGATCTCCCAAAGTCCCCAAACTGGGAAACATGGCCAAGAGGACTTGTACTCATCCCTGGATCCAGGCCTCCTTCTCCAGCCAAGTGATTTCTCCACCACTAAAACCCAGCCCCTCCCTTCCCGCTGCTTTCCGAAGCACCACTTCCTGGGTCTTGCATTCCCTGCTGTCTTGGATTCCATACACAGTTTACTTTCAGGGAATGGGAATGATCTTATAGTCTGGGCCTTCCATGGGATCTCTGTGTTTAATGGGGGTGGAGGAGGCGAGGAGGGCCACTGCTTTCCTACTGCCTTCTGTTCCTCTCTGACCGTGTTGCTTCACAATGCCACTTCTACACAAGTGGGAGTGGATATATTCATGCCCACCTTCCAATTCATTGGTTAACATTGAAATGATTTATCAGTCCACTGACCCATAGGGATGGTCTATCCTTCTCTATGGGGGCGGTACCACCCCTCCCCAAAGGGTGATCTTCAGAAATGTTTAGGGACAATTCATTGATTGCCACAATGACTGGAACATTTTATGGGTGGGACCAGAGATGCCAGACATCCTGCAAAACCCAGGAGAGTTCCCTGAAGCAAACCTTCCCACCCAAAATGGCCGTTGTCCTCCGCCGAGAAGCACTGATAGCGCTGGCTGGCTAAGGCAGAATCACTGGTGTTCTCCGCTAGGCCTCCCTCAGGCCGGGAGGCAGGATGGAGTGGGGAGAGCAGCGGAGTCCAGGTCAAGGGCGAAGGTTCCCCACACAGGTCCCCTGGTGACAACGGGGCTAGGACAAAACCACAACATTCCTGAGCCTGTTTTCTCATCATAAAATCAGGACAAAAAAGAGTGAAGTGAAAGTCACTCAGTCGTGTCCAACTCTTTGCGACCCCATGGACTATACAGTCCATGGAATTCTCCAGGCCAGAATACTGGAGTGGGTAGCCTTTCCCTTCTCCACGGGATCTTCCCAACCCAGGGATCGAACCCAGGTCTCCCGCATTGAGGGTGATTCTTTACCAGCTGAGCCACCAGGGAAGCCCTGTGAGTGTAAGGATTCAATGAAAATGTGCATAAATTTGTTGAGGATTGAAACGCAGAGGAATTTAGTCATCAGCTCTCCAAAGAAGGAAAAATAAAGAGGGAGAACAGACACTGCCTCATGGGGAAGGTGTGAGAAGAAGTCTCTCGGTGGGGCTCAAGCATGGATTTCTGATAGACTTGGGAAATGTGTGACGCGGGTGTCTGGGGCTGGAGAACAGCAGAAGGGGAAAGTGAGTCTGAGAGCCAACTGCCAGCAGGCTACCAGCAAAATATTTGAACTGTGCAATGTGACCTCAAAACAGTCAGGAGAAGTCATAGAAAAACATGGTATTGTGAGATTAGATGTCTTGTTGGAAACTTGCAGGGGGTAAATTTTGCATCAATTTGGCTCAGAGATAGAACCTGTGTGGAGGCAGGAAAATAAAGCTAAGGAACAGAAGCGACATTAACCAGGATGTAGAGCTGGTGATTCTAATCCAGTTTATCTGAATTTCAAATGTATAGAGAAATGACCGGTCACAGCAGGATCAAGTAGATATTGAAAACAAATACTTTAAATTTTTAATTAAATCTCAATTCTCCCATCCCCTACTGCACTCTGCCATAGAGCCTCAGACTGATAACTGACCAGTATTTATTGAGATCTTAACTATGTCTGTCCATCTAGCAGTGACTATAAAGAAGCTGAACATGCAGTTATGCTCTCAGGTATACAGATTTCTAGAACGGGTTTTGGGGTCAAATACCCTAATATGCAATCCAGGTCTATCATCTTGGGGCAGGTCATTTTAACACCTGAGTCCCCATATCCTCATCTATAAAATGGCAACAAATATAATACCTATGTCAGAGGAATGGGGTTGGAAGGATGTAAGATAATCTATGTAAAGGCATATTATTGTTCATGGTACTTAATCGGGCATGTGACTCAATGTGTCTGCTACAGTAAAAGGAACTAAAGTAGGTCAAAACTTCCATGTGTTTGTCTTCTTGAGTTATCACAGTTGTACACTACAGTCACCCATGATGGAATTAAGTCGAAAGTGATCATGAGACATGAAAGCCTGATTTTATGCACCCATTAATCCCTTAATTCTTTTATTGCAATCCTAACATAGCAGTTTTGGGAAATGGGGAACAGGGTCCCATTAAAAGAATTTTTGTGAACGTATAAATTTACAGAACCACGTTACTCTCAAACTAGTGAAAACAGATGCCTCCCAGAGAACGAAGCAAACTCAGTGCTTCCAAAATCCTGCCAGTGTCTGGCATAGCAGGGGCACTGCGTTCATGTTCGCAGGAGGAATACTCTAAATGGATACTCTAGCGATTGAGATATTTGATGCCAGTGAACCTGCTTCCCAATGTTTATATGCTGAAGTGCTTCCTCTCTGTTTTAAAGTGAGTATGACAGAAATCTGGATAAGATGAACCGACAATTTTGCGGGCTAAAACATGTGGCAATATGACCTTACAAGGCTCCTCCTTCCTCTAATGGATGGGATTGCACCCTTACACATAAATCCAGCCGTTAAATTATTTCATGTAAACTTATAAGTGTTGTCTTTGCATGATGAGAATAAAAAACTCAAGAGAAGCTTCAGCATCTAAACAAATAATGTTCCCTCAACCCATGTACACACACCTGCAGGCTTCATCAGTGGTGTTGTCTTAATGAAAAAATGACTTGGGGAAGATAACCGGTATCCCATAAAGAAGGTGCTTAACTATCGCCAATGTTGAGTCATCAGGCAACGTCTTTGGATTGCAAACTCCATGAGGGTATCTGTTCATTGTGTCCATTTTGTTCATTACTAAGTCCTCAGCAGCAAGTATAATGTAGGAGGTGTGCAATAAATATTTTTAGAATAAAGGCTTCGTGAACTCCAATCAAATTATTTTGAACAGCATCTAGGTTGGCACCCTGGGCGAGGACGTGGCCTCCTCACTAGGTTTCAAAGTGTTCACTGCTTCAGCCTTAGAGAAAAGAAGAGCAACAACTGTTCTGAAACTCCACTGGCAAGAACCCTTGACACATTTGAAAGATGAAAAGGAAGGTGCCAAGTCGTGAAAAGTAGCAACAGGGCCAGACAGACATTCATTTTTCTGACCATAAATCTTCATTTACTTTACTTCAGTCGATACTCAGCCGTTTGTGGAGAGAACTTCCATTCAGACTTTCAGCAAAATTTCAGATCAAAGATGCTGCAGGCTAGTGCAGAGCCCCAGTGTGGAAAGTTGTTAGGGAATCATCACTATGTTTTGTGCACTTTATTACTTGCATTACCTTTTGGATGTCAGCAATCGTATGAGACGATGAGGGCAGTGGATGCTGCGTCTTCCATATGTACTGTCTCACTTAGTACTCACTAAGCCACCCTGAGATTAATACTACTGAGCCCACTCTTTCAACTGCAAAAACCCATCATTCATAGAGGATAAATGGCTCCACAGAGGTCTCACACATGCTAAATGATGGAATCAGAATTTAAATGCCCAAAACTCATAACAACTTGATGAATTTCTAGTCAAGTAATATCTTAAGACTTGTCTCCACCTTCTTTCTGCAAACTTACATGAAGACTTAGGTGACAAATAAGAGTAACCTGGATATTGCTGTGTCTATTCTTTATTCATTTCTCCCAAAAGAGTTAGCATGAACTAGACCATGAGGAGCTGTAATGACATCCCAGGGCCTGTCTCACAGAGGTCTCATGGTGGAGGGACCAGAGCAGGATAACTATGTTTGAAAAGTGGGGGTTTCCCTTCACCTACCATTGCACAAGCCGAGCTGACAAGGCATTTCCCATAAGAAGACTTGAACAAGTAATTCACCTCTCTGAGCTCTCTGCAGGGAGAAGAACATGAGCTTTGGATTCAGAAGCAGAGAAAGGACTCCTGGGAAGCCACCAGAGACAAGGTGAAGAAGTTGTGATTCTTTGATCATTCCACCTATTGCAGTCATCAGGCATCACTGTAATCATTCATGTAGTGCAAAGATGATCTAGATCTTTGCTACCCAATAAGATAGCCATTAGCCACATGTGGTTATTTAAATTTCAATTAAGTAAAAGTAAGTAAAATCAAAGATTCAGTTCTTCAGTTGCAATAGCAGTTTTCAATAGTGCACGTGACAAGTGACTACTGTATTGAACAGTACAGATCTTGACCATGTCTAGAACAGCCCAATCATTGCAGAAAATCTACATTAAAATCTAAAATCTAGATTTAAAAAAAGAGCAAACCCTTGCTGGTCAATGACTGTTATTTAAAGGAAAAGGGGCCATGTGCTTTGATACTTGTTGTTTGGTTGCTAAGTTGTATCCAACTCTTATGATCTCATGGACTGTAGCTAGGATCCTCTGTCCATGAGATTTTTCCAGCAAGAATAGTGGAGTGGGTTTCCATTTCCTTCTCCAAACAACACCAATAAATAGAACTAATAAATCTACTGGCCATATTCAAACTCTGCCAACTGGTCCACTAATGTCACACTTTTCCTGGACCAGGATTTAACCATCCAGGATCAAATAATGTATTTAGTTATGTCTTCTTTGTCGTTTAATGTGACATTTTTCCCTAATGGATTATATTAGTCATGACTCATCCAACTATAAGGGGAAAAATACCCAACTCAAAAGTAACTTCAGCAAAAATAGAAGAGGCATTTGTTTTTATAGCTGGAAACATCTACGAATAAATCTCAGCTGGATCCCTGGGTTCAAACTTCTCATTAAAACTGAATCTCTGCATGTCTCAGCCCTACTCTCTCTGATGCTGGCTTTCTTCTTAGGCTGGCTGTACTCAGATGGGGGCAAAGGAGGCCCCAGGAAGACTCGGGCTCGTATAATTCTTTGCACCCACAATCTCAAATTGATGCTCTGTATCAGTCTCCTTATCCATCCCTATGTTCAGTGGTATGGACTATTCTAATTGGCATGGACCAAGCGCCAGCTTGGAGAGAGGGGGTGAGAAATTCACACTAAACCCCATCACAGGGACTAAGAATGGAAACATGGTGGTTTCTCCAAAGGTATCTGAAGCAAGCCACCAAATACACACACACACAATACATTCCACTACAGCTACATAATCATTTGAGTCCCTGTAATTGCTAACAGTAGCAGTAGTATTAAGTAGTAGTATTAAGGTGAAGTGCCTTCAGAGTAGTTGTTGCTGACATACAGGGATGTTTATTAAAGACTGCTATTCATCAGAGAGAGTTAACCGCATAATAACAGAAGCAGCATTATCTTTACATATTTGAAAGATAAAAAGTACCCAAACACACCTGATTCTAGTCTGGACTCACACTTAGGAGCTATATGACCTTGGGCAAACTCCGGTCCTAATTTCTCTATGCCTTAATTTCCTCGTCTTACAATGGAGATGATAATACCAACCTGATGAGGTCCATTTTGAGGATAAATGGGACAATTCATGCAGTGCTTAGCACAATGTGGAATGAATGGGAATTACACTGTAGAGGCTAGCTGCTGTCATCTTCATTATTACTATAACCATCCAAGGCAGTGCAGGATGGATGTCCCATAGTAGTAAAACCCTTTGAGTCCTAGGAACTAGGAAAGCAAGCCATCGCTGTGCAGCGTGTGTCCCAGAAGCATCCGGCAGAGGACACAGAACAGGGGCTGAGTCTGTAAGGGCAGGCACACAGGCAGAGGCAGGCAGATAGAGCTCTTCTCACAGCAGCGGCCAAGAAACTCATGCCCGTGTCTCTGAAGCCAAGTTTCTCAGTAGGGCTTAGGAGGCAAGAAAGGGTGTGGGTCGTTTTTCTTGAAGCATCATATTTGAGTGGCAACCTGATTTTTTTAACATTAATAAAAAGAACCCAGCAAAACTGAAACTGAATCCGAGAAACCAGGCACAGCCTTCGTGCCATTCCTGCACTAAGCTCTCGGCGCTGACGGTGGCTGACGGTGATGAGGGCTCTGGGGAGGGTTGGGGGTGCCCGAGCAGACTGTCTGGAGGGCTCAGTACAGCTTCCAAACGCCTGTCTGTGCAGGGGGGTGGGGGCCTCCAAACAGCTGCTGTGCTGCTTTGTAAACAAGTGGGGGGACACACTTCCTTCACCTGGAATCCTGCAGCTGAAAAATCTGTTCACCTCTCCAAGGATTTGGTTGGAAACGCTTCAAAGATTTCTGCTCATCCCCGAAAGCTGGAGCTCAGTATGAAGCGATGTGCTTCCTCTCTGAGAACAGCGCTCTCCTTGGGTGAGAAGAGCAGTATTTTCCAGCTTGATAGTAAATAACTCTGCGACTTGGGCATGAGCATGGGACCAAATTACCTCAGAGGTCCATGCAGTTTAGCTCATGGGTAAAGTACACGCGGAGAAAATGTTCCCAGCCAGAGGTGGGGGCCAGCCCTGCATGGGAGAAAGGCATGTGGGAAGACATTTCCAGGGCATGGCACGATGACTGGATCATTTCCAGAGACTGCTGCCAAGGCGGGCCTCTGGGCAGCTGCAGCTTCAGCAAGGCTATATCACCCCCCCTCTACCCCTCCCCATCCCTGGCCTCGCACATGTGTGTGTGTGTGTGTGTGTGTGTGTGTGTGTGTGTGTGTGTGTGAGAGTGTGAGTGAGTGTGCGTGAGCACCAGCCAAAAACATTCATTAGCCTGCTTTTATGTATCAGAGCTTAAAAGCCATCAAGGGCAGCTGTTGTCTGGAAGCCAGGGAACTAATTCAAGTCACAGCTCCGCCATTTGGCCATGTGACCTCTGCCAGGTCATCTCACCCCCTTCTGAGCTTCAATTTCTTCATTTATAAATGAAGATGATAATATTTGAACCAATTAACTCAGGGTTTTGATGAAGAGCCAAATTAAAATGAGATGATGAATGGGAAAGTCTCCACAGACTCTATAAAGTCCTGCTTCTCAAGGTATGGACAACCTAAGCAGCACTGACTTTACCTGGGAGCTTGTCAGAGATGCAGGCTCCTGGACTCCACCCCAGACGTGCTGAATCAGAATCTACTTGTTCACACCAGCAAGGTAGTGGATGTGCACCTTCGAGTTGGAGAAACACTGCTCTAAAGCACGATAAATATTGGATTGACAAACAAGTTACAAAGCTGAATAAGACCCACCCTCCACTTGGCCACCAAGATTTCAGCCACATAACTAACTGCCTAAGTCAGCCCTGCCTCCTCAGTTCAGTTCAGTCGCTCAGTCGTGTCCAACTCTTTGCCACCCCATGGACTGCAGCATGCCTGTCCATCACCAACTCCCAGAGCTTACTCAAACTCACGTCCATCAAATCAGCGATGCCCTCCAACCATCTCATCCTCTGTCGCCCCCTTCTCCTCCCGCCTTCAATGTTTCCCAGCATCAGGGTCTTTTCCAATGAGTCAGTTCTTCGCATCAGGTGGCCAAAGTATTGGAGTTTCAGCTTCAACATCAGTCCTTCCAATGAACACTCAAGACTGATTTCCTTTAGGGTGGACTTGTTGGATCTCCTTGCAGTCCAAGGGACTCACAAGAGTCATCTCCAACACCACAGTTCAAAAGCATCAATTCTTCAGCACTCAGCTTTCTTTATGGTCCAACTCTCACATACATACACGACCACTGGAAAAACCATAGCTTTCCTCAGGAGGCCAGCAAGGCCCAGAGAGCAGCGTCATTGTCATTTGTCATTTCTCGGAGACATCCGCCTCACTGCGACTTCTTCTTTGTCTTTGGACATGGGTTATCTTTTTTCGTGGCTCCCAGCGCCCTCCTGCCAATGGTTGTTCAACAGCTAGTTGTTGGACAGCTAGTGCTCTCACAGGAGGAGATGAGCGCAGGTCCTTCTACTCTGCCATCTTGAACCGGAAGCCTCTCAGAGACATCCAGTGAAATGTGAACAAGCCAAACCTCATAACAGCATGACAAATAGCATTCTGATACAAGATTTTTGTATACCTTATATATTTAAAAAAAAAACTTACCCTGGCTTGAAATACCCTACAGGACAGTTTGGCCTTCCATCACTAACGGCATCTACTCCCCACCACTTGCTCCGTCCCCTGCTGCCACCCTGGCCTCCCTGCTCATCTGCAAACATGCCGGGCAGCTTCTAGGGGAGAGCCCTGCACCACTATTCCCTCTGCTTGGAATGCTCTTCCGCTCCAGAGCCATGGAATTCAGCCCTTGTCTCTTTGAAGTCCTTACTCAAATATTACCTTCTCAATGAAATGCTCTCTCCAGCCCTTCGATTTAAACTTTCAACATCTCCTTCCACTTGCATTTATTTTTCTCCATAGCATTCATAGGGTTTCCCTTGTACCTCAGTTGGTAAAGAATCTGCCTGCAATGCAGGAGACCCGGGTTCGATCCCTGGGTTAGGAATATCCCCTGGAGAAGGAAATGGCAACCCACTCCAGTATCCTTGCTTGGAAAATCTCATAGACAGAGGAGCCTGGTGGACTGCAGTCCATGGGGTCACAAAGTGTCAGGCACGACGGAGCAACTGACACTTATAGCATTCATGGCTTTCTAACACACTATATACTTTACTTATTTATTTTGCTTAGTTACCTCACCCATTCCTGCCCCCAAGTAGAATATAAGTTCATGAAAGTAGGGGTTTTTGCCCATATTTTCATGACAATATTCCCAGCTCCTGGAACAGTCTTAGCACACAGTTGCTTGACATTTACTGAATGGATGAATTATACAGGTGAATGGATTTGGACATGGGATCTACAGTCAGAAAGACTTGGGCTTGAATGTCAGCTCTGTCAACATTAGCTGTATGCCTCTTTGCAAATAGTGTATGTTAAGTCTTGATACAATGCCTGGTATATAGGAAATGGCTCTGTTTGTTTTAGCTATTATTATTAAAACATTAATAGTTACTATTATCATTGAATTTGAGCCTCATGCTGCCAAGAGGATCATTGAAAATTACAATTTATTTTAACAAATAGTCAAACTTTCCAAGAATAGGCTATATCAACCAAAGCAGGACTAAGAACTATGACTCACTTCTTAGCAGTCAATTCTTTTTGCATCATCAAGAGAGAAACACAAAAATTAAAATTTGCATTGATGAACATAACTCACATAAAGAATAAAGCTCCCTGTCTTCTTTTAAGGGGCAGAACAGGAAACACTGGCTTCTATTATATTTGCAAATAAAATAAAGCATCTGACATCGCACAAGCGAAAACCCAGGCTGAATATCAAGGACTTGTGCTCATCCTCAGTCACTTCAGTCATGTCCGACCCTTTGCAATCCTAGGACTATAGCCCACCAGGCTCCTCAATCCATGGGATTTTCTAGGTAAGAATACTGGAGTGGGTTGCCATGCCCACCTCCATGGACTATTTCCCACCCAAGAATCAAACCAGCATCTCCTGCAATACAGGTGGACTCTTTATCGCTGAGCCACCAGGGAAGCCAGTATCAAGGACTCAGTATCATTTTGAGGAGTCCACTCTCCCAACCAATGAGTCACTTAGACATACTGGGAAAGGAACTGAAAACATTTTCCTACATGCTCAGACTCCTTGTAAATATTTATAAAATAAGTGGTGCATTTCTCATCACAGTTGTTCCAAGTATTTTTCTTAGAGATAAGAATTAGATATACACAGACTATATTTAATTCCCCCGCCTATTCCTCTCAACCTTAAACAACACTTATTTCTTTTACCTATAGTAAATTCACTACTTATGTGGGTAAATCACCTCACCTCATGGAACCTCAATTCTGTTTTCTCTAAAATGGGACGTGGAATCAATAGCATTCAAGGCTCCTTCTGGTTGTAACCTTGGAGACTCAGTAACTTAGAGCACCTCCTTCTCCCACATTGCTCACCTCAGCTCCTTCCAATTCACCATTAATTTCTACTCAAGTGACTTGAAAATATAGCTTAAATCTGCCCACTGCTCTGGTGACAGCCCTGAAATTTACGCATCTAGACTGACTTGAGAGCTTCCTAACTGGCCCTTCACTCTCATACCTCTCCAATCTATGCTCCCTCAAAGCAACAGAAGTCTCCTTTAAAATAAAAATTTGATTGTGCCTATTCTTCTGCTTAAAATCCTTCAGTGGCTTTCCTTTGCACTTAAAATAATATCTCAAATCCTTTGTCTCCCGGAGCTTGCTTTTCATGTCGTGTCTGGCTCTTTGCAACCCCATCCGACTACAGCTCCCACCTTCATCTTTCCCAGGCTCTTTCCCTGTCCTTCACTGTTCGCGGTGCTTGTATTGGAGCTTCAGCTTCAGCCTCAGTCCTTCCAGTGAATATTCAAGGTTGATTTCCCTTACTATGAACAATAAGATGATGTCCTATCTGGCAGCGCCCCTTCCTGCCTCTTCCTCTGCCTCCTTCTAAGACACTCCCCTTCTCTCACTACCATCAGTCCATGCTCTGCTTTGCAGGTTCTCAGCTGCATTCCAGTCATTTACAGGTGTTGAGTTATCTACACAACACTCAGCCTAACTCTGCTCTTCATCTCACAGCAAAGTTCTCTTTATCAAAGGGACCTTTTTGAATTCCTCTCAATTCTTTGCTTCATAATACATATCATAATCTGAAGGTATGCATCGTTTTATGTGTTTCTTCACTTAATGTCTATATCTTGCTCTAAGCTCCTCAAGGAAAAGGACTATTTAATTTGTCCATATTTACATACTTGGGCTTCCCTGGTAGCTCAGATGGTAAAGAAGCTGCCTGCAATGCCAGAGACCTGGGTTCGATTCCTGGGTCAGGAAGATCCCCTGGAGAAAGGACTGTCAACCCACTCCAGTATTCTTGCCTGGAGAATCCCATGGACAGAGGAGCCTGGCAAGCTACAGTGCATGGGGTCACCAAGAGTCGGACACGACTGAGTGGCTAACACGTTACATACTCAGCACCTAGCGGACCTCTAGCATACAACTGGCAACCGACAGATATTTTTAGAACAGATGAATGGATGAATGAAGTATTATCAACTCTATCTCTGATGGGAAAAATAAGAATATGTCTTTTCTTATCTTATAAAGTTATTTAGAAATAATATACACAAAGCAAATTGAATTCGTAAAGAAATAATTCTTAAAATCCAAGGCATTATGTTTTGCCATTATATTCCTAAGATAATTATTCAAGATTAACTCATTACTAGGGCTTACTGGGGAAAATGTTCTAAAGTTCTGCTTAAATTTTTATAAAAGAATAGATTTATGGGCCAAATATAAAATTTAGTATCAAAAGATATGGATTCACGCTCTAATGACTCAAGTACTATTATAAGTATTATTGAACCTGTGACTTTAACCAGATCACTTAGTAAATATGTGCTTAATATCCTTCTTGTACAAGCTTGATAAATAGTGATTGAAGTGCCTAATTCCTGTTTTACTGGAGTTAATAGCCAATAGAAAAAAGTAGGCTGGGCTATCTGAAATAAATATATCAAACAGGAAAATTTCAATTGCAGTAACTTTAAAATCTGTTATAAAAGAGGAGTGCATTATCATTATTATAACAAAGTGTTGTTGTGTTGTGTGTTAGTCATTCAGTCATGTCCGACTCTTTACAATCCCCTGGACTGTAGCCCACCAGGCTCCTCTGTCCATGGAATTCTCCAGGCAAGAATACTGGAGTGAGCAGCCCTTCCCTTCTCCAGGGGATCTTCCCAACATAGCAATGAAACCTGAATCTCCTGTATTACAGGTGGATTCTTTACCACTGAGCCACCAGGGAAGTGACCTACTATCCATTTTGCATAGGTTTTTACTTTTTTTATTCACCTTTGGTTAAATTTCCTGAATTTCTTAGGCAATGTTAGGCAATAAATAAGTTACAATACTGTTCTTATATCAGCTTGGGAATGTGGCATGACAAACAGAAGGAAGGAAAACCCATCTAAGTCTTGGCGACTGAAGAAGATGAGGAAGCAGTAGAAATCTGCTTGGAAGTAAACTTGGCTAGGCATAAGGATAGAGCCATAGTGTATGGAATGGCAATGAGGAAAAATGGGAAGGCAAGTTTCCATACCTTCTAGCTGAAGAATAGAAATAATGAATCTGGGCCCTAGAAACCAATAGGGAATACTGTGAGAATAAATTAGATCCAGTTTTCCTTTGGAGGAAAGGCACTATATAATTTACGATATTGTTATTAGAATCATTAGTCATCTTTGCCCAGATTTATGGAGTGACTCATCCTAAATTAAGCCTTTGGAACAATAAGAAGAGGGAAATTTATGAGACCTACAATGACTTTCTAGTCTCATAAAAGATTGTAGTACTTGATTCTTAAGATGCTGAAATATCTCTGCCTCTTAACGGAAGGCTACAGGGACCATCCTTTGATTCATTATTTGATATGTCTTTCAGGTCTCCATCCTCTTGCTCTCTGGGACTAATAATTCAGCAAGCACTTTAACAGTCACCTTGGCTGTCAATAAATTATTTTAACTTACCTTTAGAGGGTCTATTTCTCTCCTCTCCCTCTGAGAATAACAAGCGTTATTTTTAATCCTTTAATATTTCTATACATTCACTTAATAATTTTTGAGCACCTATAACCTGCAAAGCAATAAGCTAGATGTAGAGAGGTAAGGGGAATAAGATCCTGTCCATCCCTCAAAGAGCTTGCAGTCTAGTTGGGAGATGTAAGTAAGAGGACCGGACCTGAAGGCCATTTAAAGAAGACTGACTGGATAAACAGTGTGAAAGAGAAGGCTGAGTACAAGATTTTCCCTCCTGACAGAATGGAGAGAGAATGATCTCACTAACCAGATCAGGAGCAGATCTGGAGAGAAGACTATGAGCTCTGTTTTAGGCATGTTGGCCTGAGGATGCATACAAAGTCCAGGAAGAAGCTTGATTCATGGATCTGGACCAAGGGAAAGAAGCAATACTGGAAATAGAGGTGAATTTCATCCAAAAAAAGAAACCCTGGGAATAGGTAAGATACTCAGTGAGAGAATATTTAAAAAAAAGAAAGGGAAGACAAGGGAGTCTGATGGTTTCAAATGAAAGAAGGAAAAAGACAACTAATTTGGGGAAGAGATAAACAGGATCAGAAGGGCTAATGAAGAGAAAATAAAGGAGAGAGAAAGAGAAACGGCAGAGAGACAAGGGAAGAAGAAGAATCTCAGTGAAGAGCGTAGACTGGAAGACTCGCCTTTAGGAAACAGCCTCCTTCCCTCTCTCCAAGCAGGAAGAGATGAAGGGCAGACAAGTACAGACGCATTTGGAGGTAGATATAGGAGACTTTAAAAAGGGAGAAATTGTTGACTGGAAAATGAAAAGTTGAAGGAGGCTGTGATGCTCAGAGAAAACGTCAACACGTAGAGAAAGCAGGGTGGACTTGGGAACTGACTAACATATCACTGATTCCAGGGGCAAGCACCTTCTCCAAATAGAGTTTCAGTTTTGTCTTCTGAGCAAATGACAAATAACAAAGACATATTTTGTAGGATTGTTGTGAGGATTAAGAAAGAGCCACGTGTGTCAAGCCCTGGGCTTTGGGGTGGGCTTCGGTGGGGCTAGGAGGGGCTAGGAGGGGCTAGGACAGGCCAGGCCGAAGACAGAGCAGGGCTTCTCACAGGTGAATGAACAGCGGAAGCACTTATGTCAGAACCCTCATAACACAGACTTCTAAGCCTCACCCGGAACCAGCTTCTTGTTCGGTAGATCTGGAGGTGGGACTTGAAAATCTGCATTCTTGGAGGGGGAGCACAATGTGAACCCATGGCTGATTCATGTCAATGTATGGCAAAAACTACTACAATATTGTAAAGTAATTAGCCCCCAACTAAAATAAATAAATTTATTTAAAAAAATAAAAAATAAAAAAAAATAAAAAAAATAAAAAGAAAATCTGCATTCTTAATAAGCTCCAGTATTCTTGCCTGGAGAATCCCATGGACAGAGGAGCCTGGCAGGCTACCGTCCACGGGGTTGCAAGAGTCAGACATGACTGAGAGACTAAACCACCACCACCAATAAGTTCCCAGGTAATGCAGATGCAGCTGGTCTGGGAGCTATCCTTCAAGGACTACTGAGGCAGAGAAATCCTTTGAGAGAAAAGATCAAAAGGCAAAGGGAGTTTGATGGCACCAGAACACAGAGTCCAGAAGAAGAGGGTCACGTCTCCTTTGAGCCTTCATTGTCCATTAACGCACTTCATCGTCTTACCTCCAGAACCTTGGCCGGCTCTCTCAGAAGCAGGCACTCTCTCTTATCCCAGAATTCCAAGAACAGGAGCAGGAACCCGTCCAACTGAGTGGCTGGCCTGGTGGGTGCAGAGAGAAGTGGTAACTCTGAGTTGCCTGAGGAGACAGAGAAAGGAAAGTCTGGCAGATCTCAGCGTTTCCGCCAAGGGGCTTTGAGCAGGCGCCATCAGGAAGGTAGCAGTACTTTTGGAGCCAGGTTGAAGCAACATGGCTTTTAAGAAAAAGTGGGAACTGTCAAAGTTTATATATTATTTTAATTTTGCTCCATCTTTTCAATTTTGCATGGCCCAAGTGTTTAATATTTCACATGCTTCTTTTTTTATCTTAAATTACTTTTTATTTTTCTTATTCTTTTCCCTAGCCAAGTACCTTTATTGCTAAAAAGGGTAGTTTCATAACCCTTTGCCAGCGATCAGATTATCTTTGAACACTCTTTTCCCTTTTTGGCTCTTAATTCCTTCCCATTGTATTATTCAGTTATTCCATTCTATTGCATCCATTATTCACTACTTTTTTTTTTTCAAAAATTGATTCTGCAGAAATCGAACACCCTCATTTTTCATTTCTCTTGGAGTTACTTTGTAGAAACCCAACTAGATTATAGCTCCTAATGCACTGATGGTCCGCCGAGTGCACGTCGCCCAGCATGTTTATAAGTTCTGAGTAAGGAGTCAAGTCAAATCCTATTCCTTTTCAAGATTCTCCTTTCATGTATCATTTAAGAAAATTGCTCAACCATCTAGCTTGCTTCTGCTCAGTCCCTGACTCATTTCCTCACTACTGAATGCTCCACTGTCCTTCCCACAGTTATATTTTCATAAGGGAAGAGGAAAGATAACCTGACATGTCATTTCAGGATCACTAAGGCTGCACTCTGCAGCAGGGCTCTGGGGACAGCCGGGGCAAGACGAGGAAGCTGGTCAGTACATAGGCATCAACCCCTTTCTCCTCTCTGCATGCAGAATCAACACCTCACCTGTGATCTTTCTCATCAACAAATTTTTGAAATTATTCTCAACTCCCTTAAAGATATGGTGCTTAGTCTCTGGCTTTGTGCATAGCAAGCACTCAAAACCATGAACAGATGAATGACGATGACAACTGAATGTAACCCAGACCCAACACAGCCGGCTCCCGGCTCCTTGCTCAGCTACTGTCTTCCTGTTACCCACTTTCCTGAGGCTACGTTATTCAAACTCTCACAGTTCCCTAAATGGGCCGTGCTCACTCACACCTCCAGGCTGCCTTATGAGTCCCTTCCTTTGCAACTGCTTCCTTTAACTAATGTGGCACCCTGCTTTCTCCAGGAAATCACCCCTGAACCCCTCCCTGGGCCGGGTGGCCCTCCGATATGTACTGAAAACTTTTCCATTTCTTGGCACTAAAATAATACTTCTGTTATCAGGTTGCTTGTCCTGCTGCTTAACTAGACCAAGGGCAACTTAAAAGCAGGGACTGTGTCTCATGCATCATTGCAATCCCAACTCTTACAAGAATGCTTAAATGATGCTGTTCAGGTGAAAGACTAAATGCTAGTGCCCAGGTGAAAGATATGGGGCATTTTTGTGTGGACAGTCACCATGGGTGTGGAGAGAAGTAGAAAGCTGTGGTGTGCAGCAAAAAGAGGACCTTTCAGATGGGACAGCTCACTGGAGGCCAGTGGCAGGGGGAAAGCACAGCATGGCAGCTGGGGGCTGAGATGCCCGCCCATCTGCCAAAAATGGTTTCAGGTGCTTGTTACTTTATCAGAGATGTAAGGATTTAATTTCCTTAAGAGAACAAAGGCAGTTCCACACCGTACAGCCTCTTCACTAGCATTTCCATCAGGGAAAAGTATTCCTTGCTGCAACAAGACAACAAAGTAGCTAACTCATCTTAAAAGATTCCAAATAATTCAAATCACTGTACAGATAGTTTAAAAAAAAAAAAAAGTCCCAGCAGCAGGAAGGAAGGCTAGGTGATGCTGCTCACCGTGAAGTCATCTCCTCACTTGCTCTTTGGTTTCCCTTACCTCCTCTTCTTCAAGCCGCAGCCCAA
This sequence comes from Okapia johnstoni, assembly GCA_024291935.2. Lineage (NCBI taxonomy): Eukaryota > Metazoa > Chordata > Mammalia > Artiodactyla > Giraffidae > Okapia > Okapia johnstoni. The sequence continues at coordinate 9,376,453 of CM044309.1, forward strand.
GACGGGGACTCCTTTCCAGGCTTCTTTCCAGCTGTTAAGCAGGTGAAATCACACCTGTTAAAACACTGGTGTAACATTTTCTTAAGCCTTCTAAGAACAACAGTGTCTCAGTTCTTGAAATTTCAAGATCTAATTTCCCCTTTTTGGGGAGTCATTAATCCCTCCCTCCATCTCCAGCTCAGCCTCTCCAGCCTCTCCCTTTTCATATTTGTTCCCACTCTCTGAGTCTCTCTGCAGGGCAGGAACCCGAGTGGTAGGGTAACTCCTCCTCCCCTGCAAACCTGCCCCTTGCTACTGTCTTGGTGAGAGAGGCTCCCAACTTAACAACAAATCCTTAACTCCAACAAGTCCGATGTGGGCTGGAAGAATTTAAAATCCATGCTCTCTCGTGATCCTTCTTTCTCTGCCTCTGTGCTGACCCTACCTTTCCTTCCCCATCTGACATCCTATCCACCTCCCTCAGCTAACAAATCCTCCTCTTAATTCTTGGAGCACCTGTTTTCTGTGACAGAAAATAAGTGCTTGTCTCCTACATTTTCGCTGGCGAGTTCCTGGGAGCCTTCCCCCCAGCAGTGTCCAGGAGCAGAGAGGGCTCAGTCCATCAGTCACTACCTGTCACATTTGATGCACTGACTGTCTTTCAAGCCGTGGTTTTGCTCCCCATTTGGAATAAACTTTTGGTGATGTTTCTGAGAATAGTCCACAAGAAATGGAAGTTAGTCCCGCACGTGGCAGCTGCTTCCTGCCCTGCAGTATTGACTTCACCTCTGGTTCTACCAGACAGAGCCAAGTCGTCTGTGTTTTCTCATCTCGCTGCGTGAGCTAGCCCATTACTCTCACACACAGAAGAAGCCTTCAGGCCCTCCCAGGAGCCCAGTACATTCGGAACTGAGAGTACAGGGACCAGCAAGGGTTGGGTCTCCCTACCATTCACCCCACATCCCTCAGGGCACGCTCCCCAGGGGGATGCAAGCCGCCTGGCCCAGGGCTGAGCAGAGAGATGGGAGAAGGTGCCAGGGTGAGGACCGCCCGTCTCCGCGCTGGAGCCAGGTGCAGAGGACGGGCGTCTGCGAAGATGATTGCCCTCCTCACGCGCGCTGCCAGACGACTTCAGCACATTCTGGGGCGTGCAAACTGCCGAGAAAGAACACTGTCAGCAGCGTCATTTCTAACGAGGGAGAAACAGTAGATGAGGAGGGAAAAAAAAAAAAAATGAGAAAAGTCACTCACCCCGGCTGTACCCTGATCATCCTGGTGGAAGTCTTCGCCCTTTCTCTCTCCTCCTGATCCCCCCGCCAGGAATTCGCCCCGAGAGGCCCTGATAGTAGCACTGTCTGACCTTGGAGGTCAGGGTTAGAAAAGTAGAAACCAGGTTATTGCCGAGCCCTGGGAATCTAGATAGACGCTTCTGCACAACCGCATCTGTTTCCGACTGCCTTCTTTTATTTTGTCCAGGTTTCTCATATTGTGTGTGTGTGTGTGTGTGTGTGTGTGTGTGTGTGTGTGTGTGTGTGTGTGTAAACACAGGACACTCATTTACTCATCTATCCAGAGAGAGTCTTGTATCATATTCTGTTTCCTTTTCAGTTTGGTTTCATTCAGCTAATCTATGGTTTAAAAAGGTATCTTGGTTACAGAGATTTTCTAGCCTTTGCAAATGCTTTGAGTTGTAGAAACTTTACTTCTTTATTAAAACTGATAAACTTGTAAGCTTATAGACTACTTATATACTACTATATATATATATATATATATATATATATATACATACACACACACACATATATTGGCAACATACATCTTGGCACACAAATATTGCAACATATATTGGCATGTGACATGTGGCAAATAATAAAGCAAAATGGTGTAGCTGCTCCTTCTGGAAGCCCGTCCCCTGTTGAACACCCTTCTACGTTAAACTTCGTCATGAAACACCCCTCTCCTTGCCCATCTTCATAGAAATTTGGCTCTCACATGAGGCCACCCCAACCCTGCTGCCTTTTCAGATAAGTATGTTCACTCGCCTACATTACGCCTACATTACACATGCCTTAGAGTACATCAGGAAGTGGGCTTCAAATCCTCCTTCTTCCCCAGCTGTCCTTCACCCTCTGTCAGCAAAACAATTCCGAGTTAATAGCACTTCAAGACATATTTTCCGCTTGTGTTTCTGCTTATGTTGGTGTAGAATGGTAACCCCTCCTCCCTCCACCATAGTTCTCATTGCCTAACAACTCTGAGTTATTCCAGTTCTTAGATTTATGACCTTTGTTTTTCTTCCCTAAACATATTATTCTATTCTTGATCTTATAATACCATTGTGTTTATTCTAGTAACCAATCATGCCCCCCTTTTCAGAAAAAAAAATCACATTCATTGTCTATGCAGAGGCAGTTGTGTTTCCCGTGTGCAGCTTTCTGATTGCTATTTGAATACAGTCAAAAAGAAATTGGATTTTTTGTGCATGCCTGATTCCCTTTCATGCATGCTTTTGTCAAATTTTGACACAGTAAATACAGACCTCCTCCATGTGGACCCCAATTGATTAATTAAAGGGGAGATTCATTGCAAAATTGCCAGCAGCTGTAGGCTAGAATGGAGGCTGGGGAGTCATACACCAAAAAAGCTAGCAGTGAACAGAACCACTTCTAGAGATGTGTCTGAATTTGGGGGAAAATCAGTTCTACTTCCCAAACTGAGCCTTTTTTCATTCTAGGAACAATTCAGAATATTTAATTTGTTTTCCATTGAAAAACAGGCAACTCATATTAAATATTTTCTTTTTATTTTTTTAATTGAAGTATAGTTGATTTATAATGTTGGGTTAATTTCTGGTGTTCAGCTATATATATATATATATATATATATGTATGTATGTATGTATGTATATACTTTTTCATATTCTTTTCCATTGTGTCTCATTACACAATACTGAATATAGCTCCCTGAGCTATATAGTAGGACCTTGTTTTTTTATTTTGTATGTAGGAGTTTGTATCTGCTAATCCCAAATTTGTGATTTATCACTTCCACACCACCTTCCCCATTTGGCAATCATAAATTTGTTTTCTATGCTTGTGAGTCTGGTTCTGTTCATAAATAAATTCCTTTGTATCTTTTTCCTTCTCTCTCTCTCTCTTCCTTTCTCTAGACAAAGGATACAGAAATGTGTGGCAAGACACATTGTTCAATACCAGGACATTTTGTCAGCATCAAAAGGCACACCCAAGAAGAACAATTCATTTGGTGCAAGACCAAGATCACCGAGGGGAAGAAAGCAAAGGTAACTTCCATTTGCAAACTCTCTAAGTTAGGCAAAACCATATTCTGAGTTCTGCCATCAATCTGGAATATGCATGGGCATGTGGAATTTCAGATGCATCCAGGAGAGTAGATAAAAGAAGCTTCCAACAAATATCAATAGAGAAGGATGTCAAGAGTAAGGATTGAATCCATAGGCATGATCAGTTATTGTGCAGAGGCAGAAGGGGAAGAAATCAGCAGTGGAGGGGAATCGTGCAAGAGACAGGGCTCAGGAGTATAATGTCTCCAGTAAGTCACGGCAGTGGCAATTCCTCAAGGTCCTTCCTGATCCTCCCACAAAAGCTAAAGTTGACATTTTCTCCATCTGTACTCTATCTCTCCAGGAGCTCATAAATCTGGGCTCTGACCTAACCATGATGGAGGACTCAGCTGGGAGAACTCAGGTTATCTCCCGAGTTGCTGCACACAGCACCAGGGCCACCTGTGAGCCACAGCCTGTGGGAGGTTGGGGAACAACATCTGGTCAAGTTCATCTCCTGCCGCCACCACTGAGCCTGCCTCTGTTCCTTCTGTCTGTTTTAAACCTCTCTCTCCAACACAGCATCTTGGGAACATCAGGATGTTGCATAATGAACTGAGCGGAATCCAAGAACCAAGCCACACATGTAGAACTATGAGAAACCACATGTGCAAGAGAAAAACAGTCTCAGCTTTAGTCCTGCTTTGTTTCTCAAAGCAGTAAATGTGTTGGAGGCCACGCTGAATATTTGATACAGACTGAGAAGGGGTGTGGATATGTTGTGCTTGTGAACATCTGCACCAAAGGGGCTTGAGGTATGTTTTCAAAGTAACCTTCATAGCTATCATTCACTGAGTGCCTACAAAGGTCAGCACCATATAGACGTTATCTCTGATTATCCAATATGGCCATGAAGTGGTTATTATTGTGCTCATTCTTTTTCTAATTAGAAAACTAACCACTGAGATAATAAATGACTCATCAAGGTTTCATGACTGGCAAAGGGTAAAGGCAGTTTAGGAAAAGCAGTTTCTTTTGTCTCAAGGGCTACAGTACTTCTACTCTTTAAACTTTCTCCTCCAATCCATCTAGAAAGGTACAAAGTGACAAGTGTTGACTCCTTGTGTTTGCTCAATTCTATTAAGTAGACAGAGCATATCCAGAGGCTGTGTCAAGGAATATATATGTAGAGAAAGAGAGTGAGGAGTGTGTGTGTGTAAACAGAGAGGGAGAAAGAGAGTAGGTATCAGACTAAGATATGTACAGAGAATTTCCAGCTAAAGTTGACTAGCATCTCCAAAGCTAATGATGGGGTGGCATGCTCAGTCATGTCTGACTCTTCACGACCCCATGGACTGTAGCCCACCAGGCTCCTCTGTCCATGAAACTTTTCAGGCATGAAATTTCCTATTTCAGGGCATCTTCACAATTCTCTTGCATCTCTGCATTGGCACCACTGAACCACCTGGGAATCCCAAGCTAATAATGGGGAAAGTCAAGTTGGAATACACCCATTCCTTCAAAGAAAGATTGTACTATTAGTAAATGTTCAGAATTACTAGGGGCAAAGGTCCAAGCAAGCCAGAGACATCGATAGGATTCCTTTTCTTTATGAAGTTCATCGATCCTCAACCACAGGGATAGTAATTCACCAAATCTTTACCAGCAGCATCTGCTGCCCCCATATTACCTCAGTTACTCTTCTGGAGTCTACTAAATCTTATAAGGAGTGGAATAGCAATAGTATTATCAACTTAAAGCCAGATCGCAGCAGTACCTGTTGACAGGGTCTTTCCTGCTGGCCTTCCTCTTCTTCTCTTCACCTGTTCCAACCCTCACAAGCTCAGAAACCAGAGCTAGCAGGATCAGGGAGAATAAATGAGTGTGCAGTGGAAAGAAAAAAAGAGCTAGTCAAAATCCTTGCCTGCCATAAGCTTTGGCCTCCAGTTTGAAAGAGACCCGGGCTCTGATTCCACATTTTGGGAGGAAAGACGTTAATGCTAAATAAAGGTCAGAGTTTTTTTATGATTATAAAATTAGATTTGATATATTATGAAACCTAAGGTCCATGGTTCCTTAAAAAAAAAAAAAGCAAGCAACATTTTACTTACACATTTTTGTGTGCCTTTTTCTGGAGAGAGAATCCCCAGCTTTTATCAGGGTCACAAAAAAGCTTAAAGTTATTTCCAAATCAGAGAACTTCTGGAATCTCAGAGCAACCTTAGACTTTGGCTTTAGATCTTGTTTGTTTCTCCTGCAGAGCAGCACTGGTCAGTACCCAGCTGATTCTCTTTTAAAGTGGACCTGGGAGATGGGACGCAGACCAACCTATTATCCAGAAAGCCCTTTTGACGTGGTTTCAGGACACATGTGGTTTAGATCTGGAGAAGACAGAAACTAGCTTTGAAATTTAGAATGTAGTTTTCTAGGCTATAGAAACATATCTTTTAATAAGCCAATGAGGTTACCTCTTTTGTAACTACATTTTAAATTTGTTCAGTGAATTATAACACACATGGCTTTTGAACCTGTGTTTTGACATAAAATGCGTGTAACCAAGTGGTCTGATTCCCTAATGCTCATTTCCTAGCTACTGGCCTTCCAAGGCATTGGCCTGTCTCTAGGGTCCACAGCTGGATTGCCTTCTACCTGAAAGGAATGCAAGTTCAAAGAATCAGGTCTTTTTTTATTTCGAAATACAGTTGATTTACAATGTTGTGCCAACCCTTTCTGTACAGCAAAGTGACTCAGTTTTACACATATATACAAAAAAAAAATATTCTTTTCCATTATGGTTTATCCCAGAAGATTAGATATAGTCCCCTGTGGTATACAGTAGGACCTTGTTGTTGATCCATTCTAAGTGTAATATTTTGCATCTACAAACCCCAAATTGCCATATTTTAGATTCCACATAAAAATGATATCATATGGTATTTGTCTTTCTCTTTCTGACTTACTGTATTTACTATGATAATCTCTGGTTGCATCCATGTTGCTGTGAATGCATTGTTTTCATCTCTTTATGGATGAGTAGTATTCCATGGTGGCTTCCCAGGCGATGTAGTGGTAAGAATCCTCCTGCCAAAGCAGGAGACACAAGAGACATGGGTTCAATCCCTGGGTTAGGAAGATCCCCTGGAGAAGGAAATGGCAACCCACTCCAATACTCTTGCCTGGAAAATTTCATGGACAAAGGAACCTGGCAGGCTACAGTCCATGGGGTCACAAAGAGTCAGACACGACTGAGCGCACACAGCATCCCATAATGCATATTAATATGTACCACGTCTTCTTTATTCACTCATCTGCTGATGAATACTTAGGTTTTTCCATGTTTGGGCTACTGAGAGCAGTGCCACTGTGGAGCACAGTGAGAGGCTTCAATTGTGTCCCTAGCAGCAGCATTGTGCTAATGGTCGCAGCAAGTTAGTCATCAGCATCTCAAGCTAGAGATTTAGAAATGCTTTTGTAGAGCATCATAAGATATGGTTAATTAGATATACAGCAAAGTAATTGGGAAACGTTAACTCTCTTTTAGGGCTTCCCTAGTGGCTCAGTCAGTAAAGAATCCACCTGCAATGCAGGAGACCTGGGTTTGATCCATGGGTTGGGAAGATCCCCTGGAGGAGGACATAGCAATCCTTTCCAGTATTCTTGCCTGGGGAATCCTCATGGAAAGAGAAGCCTGGCGGGCTACAGTCCTTGGCGTCGCAAAGAGTTAGATACGACTGAGCAACTAAAGTGTACACACACAGTGCTCTTTTAAGAATGAGGCTTAATAATAAATAAGGAATAATAAATAAATAAATAATAAATTTATTATAAATTTAATAATAAATAGCAAATAAATAAATAATGAATAATAAAACCTAAATTGATCTATGGAAGAGATCAGTTATCTGCTAGAAGTAGTGTTTTACAGTCAGTTCTCAGCTACCCATATTTAGGAAAAATAGCACAGATAAACATAACAGGTAATTTTTAAATAATTAGTATTTGTCTTAAGAACACTTTATTTATTTGTCCCAAGTTACCTTCCTAATAGTGTTTTACTTATATTAACTTTTAAATGAGGATGCAGCTCCCTAGCAAGCAGCGATTGAGTATAGAAATGACCTTAAGTCATACAAAGTAAGAGTAGGAAGTCAAATGGAGATTAAAATTTTACAATGAATTCCATTGTTTAAATTCAAATAATTGAGAATGAGCTCTAAACTTCCTGAACATGACTTCTTCAGCAACTGCTCTCTGACCTTTCAGGCCCTGTGTGGGCCTCTCAATTCTCTATATTTCTTCATAACTTTCCACACCACATATAATTTGCTCAGTCTCTATTTTCCACACTCAAGCATGAACTTCAAGAGGCAGAATAGAGTCTGTCTTGTTCTATATTTTATCCCCAATATCTTGAAAGTCCACTGATACACAGTATATGTTCAACAAATGTTTGTTCGTTGAGTGAATAAAATCTGCATCATTCCTCTAAATTGCCTGTGAAAAATGAGAAATAATTATTTAACAACACACAGAATAAATAATCAGATCCCCAAGAGAAAGTCTGATCCAGAATGGAAGCTCCATGGACCCCAGTGGTCTTGTTCACTTCTGTGCACCAGCTTGGGGCAAAGTGCTGATAGATTGTAGGTTCTCAGAAAAGAGAATCAAGTTAGTAGGCCTACCATCCCCAGGCCCCAAAATTATTGGTGCTTTCCCCCTTTTTAAGAGGCTATCTCAACTGTATCTCATTGCAGCATCAATCAGCCAACAGTCACAGAATCTGTTTGAAATAAAGAACAAGAAGAACCAAGAAAAGTTTGCAAGACTGTGTGTATCTTTCCCACCAAGTTGCAGAGACACAAAAGGGAGATGTGATAGCCTGAGTTTTAGAGAGGGCCGGTTAGCCCTGAGAGTTAGCGAAGCTTTGCCCAACTAAGAGCAAAACCTGTAGCTCCTGATGTTTATTTCAATGACAAAATCATTAGCTCTCTCTCCCCCTTCCCCTTCTCCATCTAGAGTTAGCCAAATCTCTACTCATCTGGTACTTCTTCCATCTTCCTTAGGCACATCCAGACTTTAGAATCTGTGCACCAGTCTCTCAAAGTATTCAGAGTATTATTTTGTTAGTTTCAATTTTTTGTTACCCACCCTACTTTTTCCCTCATGTGCACTGTTCAGAATGGTAATTTTGCCATTAGAATAAGGATGATCAGTAATACACCCCATATTTCTGCTCTGGGATCCAGAGATGGAAGAAACAGTGGGAGACTGGAAAACAAGTCAATACAGGCCCCATAACACAACTTTACACAACAGAATGTTTGCACAAGAAAATTGCATCTGTCCCCACAACCCCGGGGACCACCTAGTGCAGTGTCCTCATTTTACAGATCAGGGAAACTGAGCACTGGTGGGCAAAATGACCACACAATTTCAGAACTCAAGTGAGACCCCAGGAGTCATCTGGATAACAAGGGAAACATTTTCTCTTTGTGGCAACACTCTCACTCAACAGATGGCTCCTTCCCCTCAGTATGGAATGAACGAAAGTCTGCCCAGTATTAAAAAAGCAAAATACAAAAGGATGGAAGCTTCTTCCTCTAGCAACCATCCAATATATCATAACTTTTATAGCCAAACTTGTAGAAGTAGAATTTGGCACTTAATTACTGGTTTTATTTTCTCCCCTCAACCCCTATTCAGAGTACCCACCTCCTCTCTTAACTTTTCTCCACCTTCTAAGGGCTTCACTCCCTTAGGTTCCAGCACTTAACTTATTCCTTCTCCTTCAGGATATCTGAGTTCAGTTTTCCTCTTGGGGGAGGGGATGCCAAAAGCCTAAGAAATGATCCGAAAAACCTCTCAATTAAGTAAAATAATATTTATTGCTTTTAACCTAAAGGATTCTTGTTTCAACAGAAATGCAATTTCACATCTGTGCAGATGGAGCCCAGCTGACAGTGGGCTAAGTGCATTGTGGAGTTGTGATAAAATCATCTTCTTCTTGATGTTTAAATGGTTCTATTTTCCTAACATATGCAGCCAAGAAAGGTAAGTCAAAGCCTGGTGCCATAGTGATAAGCTGGCACATGGGTCTTGGGTTCTCGTCCCCTAAATAAGCAATAATTGGCTTTTTCAATTCAATTTTCTAACCTTTGCAAAACAGACATGATGTCCATCAAAATAAATCCTGACCCATTATTCACGTCATCCAAATCATGTAACATCCCTGCTCTATCAATTGCCGTGAGGTTGGAAAGGAGAGGACAATTCAGCTCTTGACCTGAAAGGTCTGGACTTTGTTGTTGGTATTACCACAATGACCAGCATCCTTATAGACATGGAAGATAAATGTCTCAGCCTGGAAACAGAGCCTTCAGAGGGATAATTGACTTGAAAAGTGGAGTCCCTGGGCAGTGAACAGTTAATGGGAGGGGACTGTGATGCGGCAGGTTTGGGAAGCCATGGGGTGTCCCTGTGCTGACCACCACTTCACCAGACGCCACAAAGCCACACCGCTGGCGGTTCAGCAGGTACAGTCACTCAGCCACCTGGGATGTCTCCAGACAGCCTGTGCAAAAAAGCTGCTCAAAGCTGTCTCTTCAAGAGGAAAGAGAGTCAGTTTATCCGCTCAGCCCTTTCCCATCTTCCATCTCTCAGCGTCACCATACATGGATTTCCCTCCCCAGGTTCCAAGTCAGGTCACCCAGCTCCCTCGATCGCTGGTGGGGAAACCCAGCCCAGCGCGTCAGTGACCAGCTGAAGCCATGAACTTGGCCGAGGAGCCGGGGGCCCCAGGGAGGCAGCTGGCCAGCCTCAGGTGGCAGGAGTGCCCGGGCCCACAGGGGACCAAGCAGTCTCAGTGGCAAGCAGGTGAGGCTTAGAGAATCTGACGCGATATGTAAGATTATACTGTACAGCAGGAGCTGGGATTAAAATTATATACAAAGCACGGAAATATAGCCTCCTTTTCGTCAACTTTTGCCAAATATCTCTTTGTGCTGAGAGCTGGGACTATGACCCTAATAACAGAAGGATATTAGACATCCTTTGGTCTCAAGGCAGATCATATGTCACGTATCTGGATGTGACTTTTCATGTACATTCTAATCCCTCACCAAAGACCTTGTGATCTGCTGTGAAGGCCACCCAGTGAGCTCCTAAACACCAAGATCCAATGAGCACCTTTCCACGTTTAATTACTTGGATCTCTTTACGATATTCCTCTCAGCTGAAAACTTTTTCAATGTGAAACTTTTTCTTCCCTTGGATTCCAAACCTGCTTCCTGTCTGATTCTCCTCTTCCTTTTCAGTCTCCGTTGGTGGGTACTTTTCCTCTCTGACCCTGTGAAAGCTGGTCTTCCTCGGGTCTCCATTCTCAGCCTGAGGCTCTCTTCAGTCTAGGGCTCTTCCTGGGGAACCTCATTGGCATCATTGCCTGAAATAGCTCCTCTGTGGTGGGGATTCCCAAGGCCCCAGACTTGTGAGTGAGACACGATCCTGACCTTTAGGAAAAAGAACAACAAACATCGATTAATAGGACAGAGTGTAGAAGATGCTGCCCTGGAAGGTGCTAGGATAACATCTGTACCTGGAGCATGCTCAGCCTGAGGAATTTGCATCAGTGGATTTGAAAGAATAAGAACCACCCAGAGGGATGGGCTGGGGAGGGAGGTGGGAAGGGGTTCGGGATGGGGACACATGTACACCAGTGGCTGATTTGTGTGAATGTACAGCAAAAGCCACCACAATATTGTAAAGTAATTAGCCTCCAATTAAAATAAATTAATTAATTTGCAGAAAAAAAAAAAAAAAGCAAGATGAAAAAAGGGAGAAAATTGCAGGAAGAAACAAATCCCTCAAAAAGCATAGACCTGAGGGAGCGTGGAATCAAAGAAGTAATGAATCTGAAAGAAGAACATAAGCACTCTACTGAGACACGACTGGAAAGGCAGGAGGAGGAAGGTCACGAAAAGACCCTACATGCCAGTCCGTGGTGTCTGGACATCATTCTAAGAGCAGGACCAAGGCAGCGTCACCTTTTCGTTGTATACATATGTCTTTGTAAAGACTGTGGTTTGGGGGAGGCATCATGACGGACACAGACCAGTCAGGAGGCTGTTGCCACAATCCAAGCAAGACATTCTAAACTACTAAGATTTTGGCAACAATGATCTTTGGTTTTCCCATCTGCAGTAACTTGCACGAGGCAACTTCTGAGCTAGTTCCAAAACTTTCTGTCTGTCTAATTATGGATATGATTTACGTTCTTAATTCTCAAATGTTTACTTGATTTCTGGGTATTCCAGGCAATTCCTTCAGGGTTCTCCAGCAACTCTGGGAGTTTTACAATCATTTTGTGACTGTCCGAATCACAGTTTTCCCTTGAAGCCCCTTCTTTTTGTCGTTGTTGTTGTTTGAAATCATTAGATGATGTTTACTGAACAGATACAAGAGAAAAAGTGCTTTGTCAGCTATACAAAGACAAGCAAGACAAAAGTCCCTCAGCAGTTACAGTTCAGTGAGAGAAAGGAAGAGCATCAATTGTGAAACAGGACAGATGAGAGAAGGGGCTCCAGCAGTGTAACTTGACTGGAGAAGAGGAAGTCCGTAACTATGAGAGGTTTGGGTTGGGTGGGGCCTTGAAATGCCCAGGATCTCAGCTAGGCAGGGATGAAGGGAAGGTGTCCCTGACAAAGTCTCAGGAGCATGGCATCACTGTTAATTGGCTAGGCTTGGTCAAGTGGAAGGGTGCAGGGAGACTCAGTCAAACAAAGAAAAATGGCGGATGGATCAGGAAGACGGGAAGATCCAGGCTGAGGCCACTGCAGCTGAGTTGTTTGAGTGGACATCCTCCGAGGCAACTCTGGTCCACACAACGGCGTCCCACAAAGCCATTTGCAGTGTGCTGACTCAGCAAGTTATTCCCACAGCAGTTTGCATTGAAGCAAATTCAATCCATGTTCACTTTGCCTTCTTCTCCTTAACCCAAAGAAGACAAGTTTCCTCACAAGTAGCAGCTGTCTGAGCAGTTACCTTGGAGTAACCCTAGACATTCCCAGTCTCCTCATGGCACCTGAATATGAGCTGGTGCAAGTGAGCCTGTAGGGTTGTCTAGTTGTATATTTCTTTTCACTGAAAGGCACCTCCACTACTTTAGACTTTAGAGGACTGGACTGCTATTTTATGAAGCACACGCATGCTGCATGCTAAGTCACTTCGGTTGTGTCCGACTCTTTGTGACTCCATGGACTATGGCCCACCAGGCCCCTCTGTCTATGGGGTTCCCCAGGCAAGAACACTGGAGTGGGTTGCCATTTACTCCTCCAGGGGATCTTCCCACCTCACGAATCAAAGCTGTGTCTCTTACATCTACCTGCATTGGCAGGTGGGTTCTTGACCATTCGTGCCAGCTGGGAAGCCCCTTATGAAGCCCATATGAAGTCAAAGTTTTATGGTAAAACATCAATGCTTAAACCCAATAATTTAAAGCCAAGGGGCCAAAAGCCAAAACATACTAGTCAAGAGACAAGTTAATTTGTTGAACTAACATCCTAAATTCAATTGACTGAGGAGATCTAGAAATAAGATCAAGAAGATTTATCCCCTTTAAGGGAAATTTGAGGAACCATGCCTCGAAGGTAGGGCAAAAGAGAGACGGAGAGGGAACAGAAACTAGAGACCAAGAATAGTCTCAATCTCTGACTTCAGTAACGGCTAAAACAATATGCCCCTAACTGTTCCAGACCCCCCCAAAAAAAAATCTGTGTAAAATTAAATGATGTTATGGGACTTCCCTGGTGGTTCAGCGGCTAAGACTCCATGATCCCAATGCAGGGGGCCCAAGTTCCATCCCTGGTTGAGGAATTATGTCCCGCAAGCCACAACTAAGAGTTTGCATGCTGTACTTAAAGATTCTGCATGTTGCAAGTAAAACCTGGCACAGCCAAATAAATAAATAAAATGTTTCTAAGTGTTAAAAAATTAAATGATGCTATGCAAGTCACTTTTGTGTTTCTTTATTCAGCAACATGTGTCATTGGAAGAGGGTATTTGCTATGACCAGTGTGTTATCTTGGCAAAACTCTATTAGCCTTTGCCCTGCTTCATTTTGTACTCCAAGGCCAAACTTGCTTGTTACTCCAGGTATCTCTTGAATTCCTACCTTTGCATTCCAGTCCCCTATGATGAAGAAGACATCTTTTTTTCAGTGTTAGTTCTAGAAGGTCTTGTCCATCTTCATAGAACCACTCAACTTCAACTTCCTCAACACTAGTGGTTGTGGCATAGACTTGGATTGTTTTGATATTTAATGGTTTGCCTTGGAAAAGAGATTTCCAGAGTTTGCCGAGATCATTCAGTCATTTCTGAGATTGATCCAAGTACTCCATTTCGGACTCTTTTGTTGACTATGAGGACTACTCCATTTCTTCTGAGGGATTCTTGCCCACAGTAGTAGATATAATGGTTATCTGAATTAAATTCACCCATTCCCATCCATTTTAGTTCACTGATTCCTAAAATGTCGATGTTCACCCTTGCCATCTCCTGTTTGACCACTTCCAATTTACCTGGATTCATGGACCTAACATTCCAGGTTCCTATGCAATATTGTTCTTTACAGCATCAGACTTTATCTTCACTACCAGACACATCCGATGCAAAGAGCCAACTCGTTGGAAAAGACCCTGATTCTGGGAAAGATTGAAGGCAGGAGGAGAGGAGGATGACAGAGGATGAGATGGTTGGATGGCATCACCAATTCAATGGACATGAATTTGAGCAATCTCTGGGAGATAGTGAAAGACAGGGAAGCCTGCGTGCTGCAGTCCATAGATTTGCAGAGTCGGACACGACTGAGTGACTGAACAACAATTCAGCAACTTTGTCAAAACATAGAAATATTCTATCTCCTAGTTTGGTAATATAATCCACCTACTTCATCAAATGTTAAGGTTGTAAAAAAAAGTCGCATTATTCTCTCAGTGTTAATTTATATCAATCCTATATGTCTGTTTGCTTTGTTTCTTTGTGCATTTATTTTTCAGTTTCTTTATTTTCCATAATTGCACTTTCTTGTCAGAAAAGAGTCCTTACTATTTTCAGCTTATTCCTAGTTTCCTGTTTATCCCTTCCTCTTCCTATGTCTCACCTGCCCTCCTCTTCCAAAGACCAAAAAGGTGGACAGGAGGCAAGTAAAAAGGAAACAAGGAGCTGAGGTGGTAAGAAAGCTGATAGAAATGATTTCTATCTTTCCTCACGTCTAGAATTTAGAACTACTTGCTCTATCTTTTCTGTCACCTCCCCGTGTGTTTATGACCTCACCTGGGTGCAGAATGAACCATGGAGGATGGGCAAGTCAGACAATCTTCTACATGGTACTTTTGTCTTTTTTAGTATTCAAGAACCATAGGAGGTATTTCTGTGTTAGTTTCCCGTGGCCACTGTAGATAAACTATACCACAAACATGGTGCTTAAAACAATAAAAAAAAAAAAAAAACTATTTTCTCACGCTCCTGTAGGCCAAAAGTCCAAACTGAAGGTCTCCACCAAGCCACACTCCCTCAGGAGGCTCCAGGGGAAGAATCCTTCCTTACCGCTTCCTGTTTCAGGTGGCCGCTGGCATTTCTTGACTTCCTGTGGCCACATCATTCCAATATCTTCTGTGTCTTCACAATGCCTTATTCTCTGTGTTCTTTCTTCTGTTTCAAACCTCCCTCTGCCTTTCTCTCATAAGAACATCATAAGGATTTAGGGTCCGCTCACATAATCCAAGATAACCTCTTTATCTCAAGGTCCTTGATTTACATTTACAATGACACTTTTTCCAAATAAGGCAACATCTGTCAATCTCAGGAACTGGGATGTAAGCATAACTTTTTGAAGGCCACCATTCAAAGAACTTTTGAAGACCACCATTCAAACCACTTCAAGGCCCACAGAAATAAAAGTAACTTTCATGATGGCTACCAGAACTCTTCTCAAAGGATCAACCACTCTCCCAACCAATGCGTACAAAAGTCATCCCAACTCTGAGTCAAAGCACTAAACTATATTTCTATTAATAAGAAAAGCAAATGGCAGTCTGCTTCTATTTGCGAATTTAGACAAAGTCTATGAAACAGCTGATGAGTATTTCTTTCAGCAGATGATAAGACTTTTGAACACTAGGATTCAGGTACTTTATTTACAGGCCTCTTGTAAACTATTTTAATATGTATAAGCTATTATAGGTATGAAGTCTTTTGGAAAGAAATATGCTCAAAATGGTAACATTTTACCTCAGAAATGACATACAACCCTTTGCCTTCATGTACATTCCATTTCAAAAGAAGGTAGATATCATCCTGTCTTGTATCAAATGCCCTTAAGACTTTTTTTTTTTGGAAACTGTAATATAAAACATCTTTTTCTCTGGCTCTAATCCAATTTCTTTGAGTGATGTGTAAACCTTAAAATTGTTTGTAGCTCTGTGTCGGTATCCATTACTTTTGAAATGACCCCTACGTGTCACATTCTATATAACATTTTCCTGTCTCCTCTCGGAATTGCAGAAGATCCTTCGTAGACACACTAATTGCTTGTGACATCCACAGCCCTTTTGAAAATTGGCATTTTCTTGGTGAATCAGTAAATACTCTGTTATTTGGAGGAGACATTGTTGCAAAACACTTTCCCTGAATCTTGTGTTCTACTTAAACATCATAATCACACCAGGCTGAGTTATAGTTTCACTGTTGCCCTTGCATATTCTATTCAGTATAGATTTGGTGTTACAGTGGCTTCAGAAACAACTCAGTCAAAATACAAGTAATGACTTCTTTTGTGGGTGTATTAATCTCACAGAAACTAAGTATTGCATTTTAGACTGTAAAACTTGCAAAAGAGCTCTCAAATCTATATTTTTTTAATGCTTTATACTACATTCTTCCAAAACACACCTTACTTCATTGACCTTTAAGCACATTAACCACTTCAAGTAATTTCTTGAAATCCATATTTTTGTGTGCATAAAGTCTCTAATTCAGCATTTAGTGAGGAAGATAGATTGGAGTTGGTGCTAAAACGTCAGCCAGTCATTCACTTCTGACAGTAGATGTGCTGAACGATGAAAAAGAGCATTAAGCTTGTCTTAAAAGAAGATGCATCCTGGCTGAGAACACTGGTACATCCAAGGTCAATGTCCAAAAATAGGCACATTTTAACACACCAATAGCTGATTGACAAAGATTCCCAAATATAAATCCTAGGCTGCAGTCTGTCACCAGTCCCATGACGTTACTCAGCACTGTCTTCCACCACCCTGGCTACAGTCTCTGCCTTTTCCTTCCTGGCCATGAGATAAATACCCTCTTTCCCCCAACCTCCTCCCCCCACTTACGTTTCTTGCCTTTCACCCCTCACAGCAGGGTGAATTTGAAACAGGTCTTCTTTTTCCTTAATGGAAATATAGTTAACATGTAACATCGTGTGAGTTTAAAGTGTGCAACAACATTAATCTGATACATTTCTGCACTGCAATATGATTACCCTTATAGCATTAGCAAACATCTCCACCCATCAAATAATGATCACTTCTATTTTGTGGTAGGAGTAATTCGCATCTAGTCCCGTCCTGAGTTTGATGTTTACAATATGCTGTGTGGTCTACTGGTTGTCAGGACTTCTTTCTGAAGTGTCCACATACACGCCTCTCTTCAGAAAATTTTCCTACTCTTTTCTTTCTTCTTACTTTGTTCCATTTATGTGTCAAATAAAATGACTGTGGTCATGACTGTGAAGCACAAGTGTAGCATTCATGACATCGCTAAATCAAGGGAAAAGAAAGCCATACATTTAGACATGAAATATGGTGTAATAAGGGACCAGCACCTCAACCACTGAGCACTTTAAAACACCCACAGAGATTTCTAACTGAAGGTCATATGATCTGGTTTGACCGATTTCTCTAGTGCTGGTGGTGGTTTAGTCGCTAAGTCGTGTCCAACTCTTGCGACCCCATGGACTGTAGCCTGCCAGGCTCCTTTGTTCAGGGATTCTCCAGGCAAGAATACCGGAGTGGGTTGCTTCTCCAGGGGATCTTCCTGACCCAGGGATCGAACCCGAGTCGCCTGCATTACAGGCGGATTCTTTACCAACTGAGCTACAAGGGAAGCCCTTGTAGTGCTGATGCTCATTAAATTCAAAACTTTTTCTTACCTATTCTTAAGTTTTCAGTTTTGTGTTTTAGCACTATAGCTGATGGCTTTCTCTCTCTCTTTTTTTTTAATTGCAAATATATAGTGACTACTGATAAGGCTTTGCAAGCTTTCAGATTATTTCCATCATATTTGGGATCTTTTTCCTATCAATAGACTCAACTAAGATGCAAAAAGTCTGCCTAGATTTTGACCCATGGTAGCTCAATGACTATGCAGGTCAGTGTTTTCCCCACAGACGAACCCCATCTATTTTATGCTTTATCTAAGCCCAAGAGTTGCTCATTTGGGGGTCTAGATTTCCTGCTCTCCAAGTGGAAAGAGTTACTAATCTCAAAGATTCAGAATTCCCTAAACCCTTTCCAATTTATTTTCCCTTTTTGTCACCATACAGGCAACAAAATGCTCTAAGTCTATGTAAAAGGTGATACTTCATCAGAAATCTTGGGATTTATGGGAGGAAGGAGGTATAGTTAAGAACGTGAAATTTCCCATTTTATAGCACATGTCTCTGTTCAGCATTTTCCTTACTCACTATCCGCTTCTTTGCTTTCCTTCCTGCTAAGCAGTGAGCACCATGAGAGCAGGGGTTGTGTGTCTCTTATTTTCCCGGGTGTCCCCAGCACCTAGAACGGGCATGAAGAGGACATTCAAGAAACAATTGTTGAACAAATAGAATATTTAATTAATCTGTTAATGATTTTGATGAGTTAGGTTCTGGTTGGCTTTGCACTTGCTTATTCATCATTTTAAAAAGAAAAAAACTGAGTATGTGTATGGTAGACTTAGAAATCAGAGCTGAAAGAGATTTTAGAAATTATGGTAATGTATTCTTTTCATAGCCAAGGAAATTAGCTTCCAATAGGCGAGATAATATGATGCCCAAGGTCCATCAGAACTTGATAATGGCCAAGTTGCTGCTCTAACCCCTAAGTCACTGATGTCTCGTAGAATTAGGCTTCCTTGGGGAAGACAGCTTATCTTTCCCATTAAGGATCTATCGGGGAGATCCTTGGTATGATCTTCATGGCTCATCATAACATATGCATATTTCTATTTATAAAACAAAACAAAAAATGAAATAAAGGATTGTGTGACAGAAGCAGAATATTATCTGTATTGTTTTCATTTTGCCAACAAGCTTTTATGACCGAGCACAGCAGCTTATGGGGAAAACACAAGCTGGGTTTACTAGCCTTGACTGGGTCTAGGTCTCAGACATATCTGAACATGGGAGAGAACCTGGAGCCCACACGTATGTATAGTGTATGCCAGTAGACAAAGTATTTTCATGATCAATGTCTCACTTCATTTTTCACAACCACCCTGTACGGTATCAAGGAAGATATGCTAAGTTTACAAATGAGGAACCTGAAGGTGAAAGTAAACTGTTCAAAATCCCACAGGTAGTGGATGACAAAAGCCAAAATTAAGTCCTCCTCCCTGGTGACAGTTCAGTGAGCTGCTTTCACCGCTCAGGGCATGTACTTTCTTGGTCCCAACTTGTCTTTTATTTTTCCTGAATCAGTGGGATATAAATCTACCTTCTGTTGATGCCTACATATCCCTCCTGTCCCCACATCAGCATCAGAGCTCTTGACTAAGAGGTTTACATGTTAATTCTTCATTTTTTATCTGAAAAAATTATAATAATTTGCTCTCCTTAGTGCTCTTCAAAGGGAAAGCATTTTTCTTTTTATGGGTCTTCAAGTGGTTAACTGAAAAATATCATAAACCATAGAAGAATACATAGCCTCAATAGTCTGTGGTTTCAAGGTAACCATTGCTAAATATACACGGTGCTTTCTCCCCCTCCCTCTTCCTTCTGCTACCCACAGTAGGACTACACCACACTCCCCTTCCACCTGGAAATTTCACCACACTGCAAACCGTGGATTAGACCAAGGCAAAGATAATAGAAGCCGCTTGTGAGGCCAAAGTGGAAGAAGAGAGGGAGTGATACTGTGAGATAAAACCTGTGTGGATGGTGACGGGGATGAGGTGAGGTACAGTGGCTGGATCATGGAGGGAGACTCTGCCAGTAAAGTCACATATCTGCAAATAGGGGAGCCGCAGGAGACACGAAAATAGGAACCAAGCTGCTGAGGCCAGAAGGAAGGTCAAATAAACAGTGAGATTACCCCTCGTGGCTTCCGATCACCTCAGCAGTGAAATTTCAAGTGGGTGCTTCAGTTGCCCAAGAAAACAACTAGAGAAAATTGATGAGAAGGCCAAGTGTGCCTTCAGGGTCCTTCTAGTTACCCAGGGAACAGACAGCTCATCTCCTCATATGGTTATGACCATGGCTGGCTGCAGCTGCTGGCAGGGCCTGAGGGGCCTGGAGCACACAGCACAAATAGAGGCTCCATAACTACGTGGCCAGCCTCGATTTCCCCACTGTCCTCCATGGACCTGGTTGCATCTTCATGTCTAAGCTCCACTCACCCACCACGTGCAATCTCCCTCTATAAACAGCCACCCACTATCTACCCCTTAGATTTACAGATATGCACACCCAGAGCTTCACAGTCCACTCCTGTGAGGTGACCCTAAAAGCCGGCTCATGGATTTAAGCAGGAATTTGGGGATTCTGCTTCCCAGAGCATGGCCTAGAACAGGAGTCAGCCCTGAGTGGGCACCTCCCCACAGCTGTCTCCCTGAAAAAAACAAATTCTGGCCAAGATTTGGAGCAAGAGAAACACTCCTCTTTTGCTTGTGGGAACACAAAGTGGTACAGCCACATTGGAACATAGTTTTTCAGCCTCTGATAAAAGTAATCATACTCTTATGCAACCCAGCAATCGTGCTCCTTGGTATTTACCCAAAGGAGTGAAAAACTCCTGTCCCCAGGAAGAGCAGCCAGCAGATGGTCATGACCCTGTAGGGCCAAGGCAGGACACTGGCTGCTTGGGTCTAAGGGTAACCTTAAAGCTTGGAGCCATAGACACTAAAAAACAGGTAGGAAGTTTTATAGGTCCAGAGGACAAAGTCTTCTTCACAAAACCAGTCCTTATGGCTGCAGGATTTCTGACTCCACCCAGCTTCCTACTGATGCAATGAGAAGAAAACATCATAGAAACTGCAGGATGTAAGTAACCTGTGAACAAGTAGATATCCTTTGGACTTAGACATGGAATAAGCCATGAATATTCCCAAAGTTAAAATCGGGTTTTAGACCATCATAGTCTGAACTAAGTAATCTCCCCTGCTTTATTATCTTGGGCTTCTACTTTATATTAAAGAGAAACATTCAACTTTGCATTATAGAACAATTATATGAACAATAAGTGCTCCTCTTGGCTTTCCCCTAGAGATAAAGGCATAAAGGCATAACTAAAAGGCTATTTAATTTGTTTGTTGGTGGGGGGAGTAGGGGTTAATTAATCTAGTTTGGGGAATGCTAGATAATATCTGCGTCCCATTGCTTGTACATGATGCTGCCCAATTAATTCCTCCCAAAGACTTTTATACAAGGCTATTTATCCTAAAACTTCTGGCTTGAAACTTTTCAAAGTCTTCGGGGTGACCATTAGAGAATATGCTTAAGAAACTATCACCTTCTTTTCTTCTTTCATTCCAGTAGGAAGCTGTGCTCTTCTCAAAGGTTAACGAGGTTGCAGAACCTCGGGGAGTGCGGCCAGGACACCCATTTCAATTGCTCTCACGTGCTTCTCTTGTTTAATTCTTGCAAGCACAGTCTGGAGCCTGCGTTTTGAGCTGCCTGCTGCTCAGCCCACCAGGGCTTCCTTCAGAAGCTGGCTGGACCCAGAAACAGCCAGACGCCCTTAGAATCTTTAAACGCTTTTCTGACAGAAGGTTTGGCCATTTCTTCTCCCAGTGCTCATTTTAAAGTTAAGCACATGAACACACATTTTTTGAATCCCAAAGAAGACTTTTAATTGATTCCCTGAATATTTTAAGGTCTATTAATTCCATTGATGTTGCAAACACTGCAATTCATTCCAGCCGCTGTTCTAATCACATTCATTAACAGGCTTATTTTTACCTGCCAGCTAATATTTTACATTGCATCAATAAATCTTCAGCTTTCTAGCCAAATTGTGTACAAAATAAAATGAATCACACAGCCTCCTGATTGTTCCACAGGGGTTGAGTTAGCCAGCATCCTTCCTTCTAAGGGGGGCTAATCAGGCACTAAGATAAAGAAGATAAAGAACGCATATGCTATTCATTTGTGACATTACAAATGTAACACTGGATTATTTCAAGGACAGGTTTTTCTTGTATAGTCTATTCATTTAATTCATAGTTTACATTATATAAAGTGTAAAAGGAACATAACAGGTCACTCAGATGTATGTGAAAAATCATATAGTCAGTTAAAATAACTCATATACCAATGTCCTTTATGGGACACAATTTTTTTCAGTAATGATGTTTAATCTGTATATATACATCTATGGTAGCTTTCTCCATCCTTGTGGACTGGCAATAGGCACTTCTGAAAGAAAAAAAAAAATGGCCCACAATTTAAGTGTGTAGCATGTGTCAGTAAAACAGAGAACAAAAATGATCCACATGGTAAACCAATCGAGCCTCTTGGGGTTGTTCGCTAATGCTCTGTGCAATACGAAAAGGAAGTAGAATAACTCATTCACAGAGTTCAGAGCTAGATCTCTCCAGATGATTGGTAACTATTCAGTCATTCAGTGACAACTCAGAGGAACACAGAATTAGAATTAAGAGACCACATGGATGTGACTCAGATTTTTTTGCATGTAAGTTGTGACCTTGGGTAAATTAATTAACCTGTATGAAATGTACATTCTTCTTATACACTGAGTATGAAATAAAATCTTACACATAAAGAACTTAATACAGTGCCTGGCATATAATAAACCCTCTAAAACTGTAAGCTAAAAGATTGCATTTTGCATTCAAATACAATTGCTTCTCTTACCTTGGGTTTTATATTATAATAATAAGCCAAAATTCCGTTAAGCCCTAGTGAAATCACTTGACTCCCTCCTGTTGCCTGTTTATAAACACCCTCACTACCTCTCTGATAGTGGGGTATCTCACTTCTACTCCTTCCCACTCATTTAACCCCAGCCACCCCAGCCTCCTCGCTGACCTTGGAAGACATCGACTACAGCTCTACCCCGGAGGCCTTCTATTTGCAGCTCTCTGTCTGCAAATACTCTTCTTCGTGTGTCTTCATGGCTTATCCCCTCAATCCCTGTAGATCTTTGCTCAAACTGCAACCGTCGGGGGTGCTCTTCCCTGATCACCTCATTTAAAATTTCAACCGTGCTTTCCAACTTTCTGTGTTTTCCTTTCCTGCTTTGTTTTTCTCTGAAATATTTGCCACCATCTGATGTCTGATGGTTTTAGTAATTTATACATTTTAGTTATTTCTTTGTATGTTGACTCTCCAATACGAATGTAAGTTCTGTAAAGATAAGGGTTTTTCTGGTTTTGAAAGTAAAATAAGGAGAAAATAATAAAGATGAAACACAGAAAGGCAAAGGAGCAGTGCATGGAATTGAGATACAACACAAAAAAACAGTGCGAAATTTGAGAAAACCAGCACAAAAGTGGAGTTAAAGTATTTCATGACCATTATAATGTCATGAAAGTGAATACAAGAATCAAGCAATAATAGTCTTTGATAAGTTAAAGACGCACCTTGTATTCTTCAGGATGACTACTGAGAGAATAGTAATTGTATAGCTTCCAACCTGATGTTGATTGGAGGGAGGAGGGCAAAGATAGGATATTAAGAAAAATCTGCCAGAAAACAAGGGAAGGGAGAAGGAAAATAAGAACATAAAAAAGGTTAGAATAATTGAAAATGAATATAAAATAGGAGAATTTAAACCCAAAATATCAGTAATTGTATGCTCCTATTAAAAGACAAAAGTGGTCATATTGAACTTGTAAAATTTACTACTTACCGATAATAAGTAATACATCTCAAAATAAAAACCAAACGTTGGAAATAAAAGGATGGAAAAGATGCAATCTTTTAAACTTTTTTAATTGTTTAACTTCATTACAGTTGTATCACTTATACAATAGCATATCATTTCAATGCACCCATTGTACTTTTTTAAAATTCCTTTTCCAGTTTCCAGTGTGTGGTGTGTTGGTATCTATGACACAGAATGGAAGGAGAAACTGGAACTGCAGTGAACGCACTTTTTTTTTCATTTCCACTGACCTGTAAACAGAACTACTGGTACACCGAACCGAGGCCATGCATTAACTAGCAGCGAGAAATCTAAGGAGGTTACATAGGATGAATGTTTGTTACTCCCAAAAGGACCTGGGGAGGAAGAATGGAGTATTGGCATCAAGACACATGTGGACAGGCTACCACGAGCTGTCTGAAAGCTGGCATTCATCCACAACATTAAAAAGCATCAAAATAAGAAAGGCTGTAAGTGAAAGAGAAAACACAGAAAATACTGCTTTCATAAACATCTGTTTCTCGCAGCACAGGCCCTGCAGGCAGAATCAAAGGCATCACTCCCAGCTCCGCTTGCAAGAAAGATGCTCAGATCTTAGTGGTGGATATGCTCGTGACAGCAATTCAGGTACAAAGGTGTACTGTGCTTTCAGATATTGATCTTTAAAATCCAGGACTGACCGATAGAGTTGACTGAAGGTATATTAGATATTTCCCCGCAAAGTTACTGTTTCCATTCTCCCCACCCTCTCCCTCCCTTTATGAGACCACATCCTTTTTCCTGTGCAATAATATCATTACTACCAATTTGAAACAAGTTAGTATAGGAGAGAGACATCCACAAAGGAGACAGAGACACACACACAGAGACAGGCGCTTGCTAAGCACTACTCTTTTTATCCATGGGCTGTCCTTGTTACTCTGTCACTGCTTCTGTTTGACCAGTTAGCTGCCAGGGTCTCCGCAGGTTTGACCTCCTCTGGGGGAGTTGCAGGGCCCTGGGCCCCGGGCATGAAACTGGGCCTTCTGTGCCTGCCGGGGTCTCCTAGGAGGATGGGCAGCCTCGGTGCTGCTGGGTTTTGAGTCTGAAGCTGGTGGGGGCCTGGGTGGGGGCCGCGGGCTCTGCCGCCTGGGTCTCCAAAGTTTTGGGGGCTTTGCCCCCGCACCCAGACCCCGAGGTAGCCGCCAGCTCCTCCGCAGCCTCCGTCTGCTTTGGCTCTGCCGTCGGGCCATCTTCCTTGGCTGCCTCTGTGCCTCTGTATCTTTCTCGCCTTCCTTGTCTTCAGGCTTGTTGGCAGCATCCTGGGGTTCCTTCTCCGGCTTCCCCTGGGGTCTTGGCAGTGCCTAGATCTCTTTTTCCCCTCGGGGTTCCCTCTTCTGTCCCTGCAAGATGTCAACTTACCTCCCATCTTGCACTTCAGGTCAAGGTGCCTGTGCCACCCTGGGGTGGGAGGGACCCGGCTTGCCGGTGTCGACCCGCTGGGTATCTGGCCACCTGAGGGGGCTCTCTCCCCAGCCCACTGACAGAGCCCCGAGAGAGTAGCAAGTTAGGGTGCAGCAGACTCAACCATCGCCACCATCACTACGGCTGCACACAACCTGCCATCTTAATGATTGATTAATACAAAAAAAGGCTGATTAAGCTATACTATTATCAAATAGATAAAGCACATAACTAGAGGCAAAGAGGGAAACCTTGTAAGAAAATGTCAGTCATCTTAACCCATTCCTAGTTTGTGTTTACCTGATGTCACAATCTCAAGATACGGAAATAAACATAACTACAGGGAGAAATGGAAAAGCCAATAAGTGCAATGAGAAACAGAATTACAATTTTCTCAGCAAATGATAGTAGAGAAAAAAATCAGGACATATTTGGAAGATCTGAACAACATGATTAATAGACTTGTAACCAATCGACTTGTAGAAAACAGAACCCAACAACTGCAGAATACCCATGCTTTTCAGGCACACACTACTCTGCCTTGTTAAAAATTGATCATGCTGAGTCATCAAAGAAACTCAACAAATTTCAAAGGATTGCAATGACCAGAATATATTCTAATAACTACAGTTTTGTTAAACTTAAAAATCACTAACAGCAACAAAAAGCCCTAGAAAAATCTCCATATTTATATGTGAATTAATAAGCATACTTATTATTTGATTAACTTATGATCATCAAAGACTGCAGCTAGGCCCATTCTCAGAGGGAAATGTAGGATATTCATTACAAAAAAAGAAAAGATGAAACCAAAAGGCTAAATATCTGTCTCATGAAGTTAGTAATAGAAAGGTAAAGTAAACCTAAATAAAAGAAAAGAAACCAGAAAGGTAAGAATAGAAATTGATATAATAGAAAACATATATGCAATAGAATATTCATTGGAAGGACTGATGCTGAAGCTGAAGCTCCTACACTTTGACCACTTGATGAGAATAGCTGACTTGTTGGAAAAGACCTTGATGCTGGGAAAGATTGAAAGCAGAAGGGGAAGAGGGTGACAGAGGATGAGATGGTTGGATGGCATCACTAATGCTATAGACATGAACTTGGGCAAACTCTGGGAGATGGTGAGGGACAGAGAAGCCTGGCATGCTGCAGTCCTTGGGGTTGCAGAGTCGGACACATCTTGGTGACTGAACAAACAAACACGCAATAAAAGGACTGATAAGACCAAAAGTTGTTACATTATAAGAATCCATATATTTGATAAACCTCTCCATGAGGCAGATTAAAAAAAAAAAAAGAATGAAAGAGAGCGAGAAAACACAAACAACTGATTTAGGTTAGAAATAGGAAACATTACAAGACATTGACAAAATGACAAGATGATATTGTGAAAAAGATCTTAAGAAGATATTGTTGAAACTATAACAAACTGCTTACCAGTCCTTTTCACAGTTGTACTGGTAATTCTTGTTAATGTATTAAGTCAAGAAAATTAAGTGAAAAGCATTTAGACTGAGAAGAAAGACCAAAAAAAACTGTCTTTGTTCACAAATAACATGATTGTTTATGTAAAAAAAATCTCAAAGGATTAAAAAAAAAAATCTTCAGCAACAAATAAGCCATTATAGCAAGACTACAGGATACAAGGTTAATATACAAGAGTCAATTGCTTTTCCATAAACCAACAGTGACCAAGTGGAATTTGAAGTTAAAAACACAATATCCTTTATATCGGCATCCCCCAAAATGGAATACTTTGGTATAAATCTAACAAAATGTATTCAAGATTTATAGGAAAACTACAAAACTCTGATGAAATAAAGAGCTAAAGTAAATGGAGAGATATTTTATGTTATTGATAAGGGTGACTCAGTAGTGTCAAAATGTTAGTTCTTCACAACTTGATCTACAGATTCAGTGCAATCTCATTCAAAATCCCAGAAAGTCATTTTATGGTTATTGACAAACTGATTCCAAAGTTTATAAAAAGAGGCAAAAGACCCTGAATAAACAACACAGTATTGAAGAACAATGTTGGAAGACTGATGCTGCCCAACTTCAAAACATTATAAAGCTATAATAATGAAGAGTGAGGTATTGACAAAATAATACACAAATAGATCAATGGAACCGAATAGAGAGCCCAGAAATAGACCCTCATAAATATAGTCAACAACTGATTTTTGACAAAGGGCAAAAAGATAATACAATGGAGCAAAGATGATCTTGTTCAAGAAATAAATGGTGCTCAACAACCAGAGATTCACACACACACACACACACACACACACAAAAGAATCTAGACACAAACCTCTCTTTCCAAAACTTAACTCAAAATATATCATAGGTCAAAATGTAAAATGTAAATTATGAAACTCCTAGAAAATAACAGAGGAGAAAACTTAGCTGACCTTGGCTCCAGTAACCCAAATGCATGGCCCGTGAAAGAAATAGTTGAAAAGCTGGGCTTGATTAAAATTAAAAACCTCTCTGCAAAAGACAATTCAAGAGATTGGAAGACAAGCCAAAGACTGAGAGAAAATTCTTGCAAAAAATAGAACTGATAAAGGATGTTAACCAAATACCTTGTCAACTAAAATATACAAAGAATTCATAAAACTCAACAATAAGAAAACAAGCAAGTTAAAAAAATGGGCCAAAGATCTTAACAAACACCTCATCAAAGAAGACAATGTGGATGGCAAATAAATATACAACAAGATGCTCCATATCATGTGTCATCAGGGAAATACACATTAAAACAAAAATTAGATACTACTATGGGACTTACCTGGTGGCTCAGAAAGTAAAGAACATGCCTGCGATATAGGAGTCCCAAGTTCAATCCCTGGGTTGGGAAGATACCCTGGGAAAGGGAATGGCTACCCACTCCAGTAGTCTTGCCTGGAGAATTCTATGAACAGAAGAGACTGTTGAGCTACAGTCCATGGGGTCACAAAGAGTTGGACACAGTTGAGCGACTAACACACACACATACACACAAATCTTTTAGAATGGTCCAAGTCTGGAATGCTACCAATATGAAATGCTGGCAAGGATTTGGAGCAAGAGGACACCCTCTTGTTGTTTATGGGAATGCAAAGTGGTACAGCCACTTTGGAAGATAGTTTGGCAGTTTCTTACAGAAGTAAACCTACTCTTACCACACAATTCAGCAATGATGCTCCTTGCTGTTTATCCAAAGAAGTGGAAAATATATGTCCACACAAAAAACCTACACATGGATGTTTATAGCAGCTTTATTCATAATTGCCAAAATCTGGAAGCAACCAAGATGTCCTTCAATAGGTGAATGGATAAACTGTGGTACATCCAGACAGTAGAATATTATTCAGTGCTGAAAAGAAATGAGCTGTCAAGCCATGAAAAGAAGCTGGGCAACCTTAAATGCATTTTACTTAATGAAAGAGACAAATCTGAAAAGACTACATACTGTATGATTCCAACTATAGGACATTCTGGAAAAGGTAAAACTATAGAGACTGTAAAAAGATCAGTGGTTGCCAGAGGGTAAGGGTTGGGGAGGGGTGAGTAGGAAGAGCACAGAGTATTTTTAGGTCCATAAAAATAACCTCTATGATACTACAACAGAGGATATATACCATTATACTTTTTTGAAAATCTATACAGAATATACTAAAAGTGAACCTTAAGGTAAACTATACACTTGGATGACTATGATGCATCAGTGTAGGTTCATCCTTGATAATAAATGTACCATTCTGGTGAGTGAAAGTGGAAAAGACTATGCATGTGTGCAGGCAGAGGTATACCAAAAATCTCTATACTTTCCTCTAAATTTTGTTATGAAATTCAAACTGCTCTAAAAATAAATCTTTAAATATATATGGTGAAATGCACAAATCCTTAAATAAAACTCTAACAAATAGGAAAATAAAAATAGTTCTCTAATTATTAAATTTGTTAAATCGGTAAATAAAAATCTTCCTACCAATAAAAGTCTGATCCAAGTTTTATTGGTGAAGAAATAACTACAAATCTACACAAGCCCATTTGGGAATATAAAAACAGTTCATTTTTATGAGACCAGCATAATCATGATGCCAAAACCTTACAAAACCATTACAAGAAAGGAAAATCATGGACCAATCTCACTCATGAGCATAGGATTCCAGTAATATAGAGAGACAGCAAGACTCAATATTACAAAAATATTGGTTCTCCATCAAATTTTCTATAGAGTCAAAGAAATCTATTTAAAACCCCAACACTCATTTCTGAGGAAACTGACAAGCCTTTTCTAAAATTATATGGGAAATGCAAGTGGCTAAGATAATGCAAGCTGTCTTGAAGAAAAACAAGTTGCTCCACTAGATAGCAGGACTTATTATTATAAAACTACTATCTTAAGAAGCACAATATTGGTGACAGTTTTACAAAGATCATGGAATAAAAAGGAAAGTCCAGAAAGAGATCCACAAATATATGGTCACTTGATTTATGACAACATAACAATGCAGCCAGAGGGAAAAGACTAGTCTTTTCAGTAAACTGTGATGAGTCAGTTGGATATCTTCATGGGAGAAAGGAAACTTGACTCCTACCTCCTGCCAAGTAAAATACCAATTCCCAGAAGATAAAGGCAAACAATAACACTTTTTTAGAATATAAGAGAAAAATCTTCACTACATTGAACTAAGAATATATTTTTTTAAGCAATATACATGCCAAAAAAAAAAAAAAAAACAACAAAGAAAAATCACCCTAAAGGGAAACTCTTTGGATTGAACTACACTAAAACTAGGAACTGTTTTCATTGAAATACAACTTTAAGAAAGTGAAAAGGCAAACCATAGATTGGAACAAAATGTTTGTTTTGTATCCACAAAATCAACAAAAGGCAAGAGTATATAAAATACTCTGAGAGTTCTTACAGTCCAAAAGAAAACTGGGCAAGAGACTATCGCAGGCACTTCACAAAGAGAACTTCTATGTAAGGAGACATACTCAGCTTCTATATAATTGGGAAGATATGAACTAAAACCCCAGTGATATGCCACTCTGCAATTACCAGAATGTCTAAATAAGAATGACTATCGATTAGTTGCAAGACTGTAGAGCGATGGGCATTCTTATGCATGCTGTTATGAATATAAATTTGAAAAACAGCTTCTCATTATATGCTAAAGTTAAAACTTATATAAAGCCCGTCATCCAACAATTCCATTCCCAGAGCTTATACCTAGCAGTAGTATATGCAACACTATTTAAATTAGCCAAATTTGAAAAGAACTCAAATATCCCCAACAGAATGGATGAACAATCTGTAGTGTGTTCATTCAACGGAATAACACACACAAATAAAAATGGCCAGTCCACAGCTGCATGAAACAACAAAGGCAACCCACACAAATCCAATGAGAGGAGCCAGACGCAAAAACTGCACACTTTATGTCTTAGCCTGTTTAGGCTACCAGAGTAGAATACCCTAGACTGAGTGGCTTAAACAGAAACCATTTGTTTCTCAAAATTCTAAAGGCCAGGAAGTACAAGATTAAGTTGCTAGCACATTCAGAGTCAGATTCCTCTTTCCAGTCCCTAGACGGCTTTCTCCTCACTGTGTCCTCCAGCGGCAGAGGAGTGGGAGACCTCCCTCTGGCCCCATTTATCACGGCATCCTTCCCATTCCCAGGGGCTTCATCCTTATGACCTACTCACCTCCCAGAGGGTCTGCCTCCTATACCATCACACTGAGAATTAGGTTTCAACTTATGGATTTGGGGGGACACAAACATTGTCTATAGCACTATATAAATCAATTACACAGAGGGCAAAAGCCAGAAAGCCTATAGTATTAAGTATAAGAAAGTAGAGGAGGGAATCAGGTGAGAAATGGAAGGCCCCAGGAAGGGGCTTTCTGAGGTGGTGACAACAATGTTTCTTGACCCCAGCAGTAGTGACACAGGCTTTCCTCTGACTAAAGTTCACTGAGCTGCCCATGTGTTTTGTGCCCTTTTCTTTAGTGTGATAACTTTACATAAAATGAGGTTGAAGTTTTGTAATAATAGCTTTAAATTTTTTTTCTAGGAATTTTATTTGTAGGTAGATATAATGCATAAGCATATTAACAATCAGGTTCAAGCATTATGAAAGCAGAAAACTGAAAACAGCTTAAATGTCCATCAGTGGATGACAGGTTCAGTAAATCATAATACATCCAGGAACACTGTGGACACTTTAAAAAGAATGGTATGGATATAGGACAGTCTTCAACATAGATTTAAGCAAACATTAAGCAAGAGATGAAGAACCATGTGCAGAGTATGCTATCATTTCATTTGTGTGTAGAACTGAAGAGGAGGACGTGTGTGTGTGTGTTTTATACGCATATAATGTTTCTGGAAGAACAGGTGAAAAATAAAACCCAGTAATGGGGCTGTCTCTGAAATGAGGACACCAGAGGACATGAATGAGAAGAAAACTCTCTTTTCAGTGTACCTCTTAGCATCATCAGAGAAGGCAGTGGCACCCCACTCCAGTACTCTTCCCTGGAGAACCCCATGGACAGAGGACCCTGGTCGGCTGCAGTCCATGGGGTCGCGAAGAGTCGGACACGACTGAGCGACTTCACTTTCGCTTTTCACTTTCATGCATTGGAGAAGGAAATGGCAACCCACTCCAGTGTTCTTGCCTGGAGAATCCCAGGGACGGGGGAGCCTGGTGGGCTGCCGTCCATGGGGTCGCACAGAGTCGGACATGACTGAAGCAACTTAGCAGCAGCAGCAGCAGCAGCAGCAGCAGCTTAGCATCATGTGAACACAATCTCAAATATGTTACCTTTCAAAGTAATATATAAAAAGGTGAGCTATATTTTTAATAAGCTGAAATAACCTTAAGAGCCCACTTCCCTATTGGTGCTGCATTAGGATAGATCAAAATGCCCTTCTTGGGGAAATTACTCTACAGCCTAGGGTAGAGACTGGGAACGAGTGTCTGTGAAGGGTAACAAGGGAGGCTGAGAGACAGGGGCCAGGCAGAGACAGGTCTGAGAAGCCAGGGCATGTGGAGAAGTTAACCTGTCTGAACAGGGCCTGCAGCAGGAATGAGCCAGGCAAGGCCAGAGAAGAAGCCAGGATGCTCAGGCCAGGGAAATTAGACAACAGCAAACACATGACATGCAAAGGGCCCACAAAAAGGGGACATTTCTGGGCAGGAAAATGCCTGTGGAGTCCACTGATCACTCTCATGAGCCAGGTATTGCTGGCAGAGTGAAACAAGCTCAGGAAAAGAAAAAAACATTCTCTCACCTTCTTTCTTATATTGATCCAAAATACGACCGCCCCCCGAACCAAGTCTTTGTCTCCTCCACAGTACCTGTGTGTGGGGTTATGCACATAGCAGTCTTGAAAAGAAACTGTTGACTCACCCCATTTCCTAAAGTATAAAAAACAAACTTTCCTCCCAGTGGCTCAGCAGGTTTTCAGACCATCATCGTGGCAGTGAGCCTGAGCTACTGACTGATGGGCAAACAAGTTCATAAAAGATACCAGGCTTTGATTATCTTTGCCTTGTACCCCTGACCTGATCATTCCACACTGTTTCTGTTAAACAGATTCATCCGGTTGACAACCGTCATGTCCACTTCCTCCTTTAATATTTGTTGACGGGATGCAGGTTTTGAAGAATACATCCCGGAGGATCAGATGCATTCGTCCCCAGGACCCTACAGACGCCCACAAGTGCAGAAAAGCCTGCAAGGGAAGCAAACTGAACGGAGGGATAGTGCCAAGGCCACAACAGGCAGGAGATCCATTTTCCAAGTTATGTTCTAGCCAACAGGGTCCTTTTGCCATTTAACACATCTATAGCTTTCTGTATAGTGATGCCAAGTTTATTCTCGGTGCAGTTTTTCGTAAATCACATCCAAAATAAGATTTGGAAAAAAATGCACCTTCTTATGAGCCCACTGTGTACTTGAAAGACCCAGTGCACAAATCATTTGCACCTGTATCATTTCCATCCAGTTCTAAGCTAATTTTAAAAAGGCTCTGAAAGCCTGCCAACAGCACATGTGCAGAGAAGATAAAATGTAATAGCAATTAATCCAATCATCTCTGATTTAACGTTAATTTAACCCAGTGGATTATGCCTTGTTTTGTGTGCAACTGTGTTGATCCTGCTACATTTCAGAGAGCCCCCAAATCAATCAAGTCACAATCCCTAATTGCAGTCAAAATGGGGAATTCCACTCAGCAGAGCCCTTCTCTAGAGTACATGTTCCTCCCCAGGAAGAAAGGGAAGTCAAAGAAAGAGGCATCTCTAATAGCAGGCTGCTAACATCACAGCTGATGGTGTCAGGATAGCACCAAAGAGCAGCCTCCTGTTTGCTGGCATATTCAATCGCCACTGCGGCTTCTTGCCAGAATGAACAGGAAAGGGCCAGCAGAGAAAAGCCAATGAAGCACAGTTGCTGTTTAAACTAGAAACAAACAACAGTACAACAAATTCTGGGGGTGCAGTGCTTCCCTTTCCCTTCATTTGCAATATGGATCAAATGACTACCACAGTTAAAGACCTGAATTAGAATGGCTATAATTGAAAACTAACACCATGCCACCCCCTGGGTCTGATTTCACTGAGTTAGAATGTAGACCCGCATTCGTGGAACCAAGGCTGACTGTGTGGATATTTGTATTATCATGTGCAAGGAACAGAGAAAGTTTCAGACTGTTAATTCTTCTTGTTTGGGTTTTACTGAGAACTGAAATAACAAACAGTGCTACCTGAGCCCAGAAGTTCAACTGTAGTTCAGCCTTAGTTAAGGATTAGTTAATAGATGCTTCACATAAAGTGCTACCATGTTCGTTTTCATAATTTTTCTCTCCCCGCCTCCCTTCCTTTGCAGCTGAGAATAATTAACTGTTCTTTTGTGAGTGTCATTTGTTCTCAAGGAATTAAATGCCACCTTATTTCCCAGAACAAGAATTCAACTGTCATAATTATAGCTTCATTTCAGAAGCGAAAAAAAAAAAAATCATAATTTATTACAGATTGTTCAGCATGTGAGATAGGTTTAAATGTCACTGGAAGTAAATTGTGGCATGTCATGAAGGGGTTTTAGCCACCACTGTAATTGATTTATAATTTCACATTTAAAATGAACAACATTCACCCATTGTTCACATATTATATAACTCTGACAGCAATCCCTTGAGAATGAGGCATTCAACTTGGTCAATACACAGGAATAATAATAATAACAATAATAATAATAACAATAACAATGATATGCCAATTTTAAAGATAAGCAGTGAAATTAGCATAAGCGCTAAGAACATATGTGTTAAAAATGGGAGCTTAATCTCTATAATACAAGGTAAAAATCTATTGCAGAAGAAATGCATTTGAGTATTAGCATTGAACCCCATAAAATTAAATGACTCTCTGGGGATTTAATGAAACTCATAAAATTCAGAACCATCAGAATTAAGGTTTAAGCTTTTCTCTACCCAGGGTTAGAAGGAAAGATACAATAATTGAAGAAGTTGGAGATGAATTTTTCCACTTCTAATTTCAAGCAGATGAAGAATCAACTTCACTTTGAACAGTAATTTACTAGGTATGCAGCATGATCCTAGCCCCCTGGGATTACAGGTGACCACAGCTGGTATGGGGGAGGGGCTGTATAAATACTTGATTATACCATTAAGTGCTGGCAGGTCTGTTTTGTGCCAGATGAGTCCTGTGATGCTTCTCATACCTCAACATCGCATCAGTGGATCTGTGCCCCTTGGATATGAGCACTGAAACAAATCCAAATTCATACAATGACAGAAACAAACTGTGCTGTGGTAGCCAAACTGCATGAGTCATACTCTTTTAGAGGTAAAATCAGAATATTCCAAACCTACCCCCCATCTCCTAATCAATAACTTTTTGAAATGCATTATTTTTCCCTTCTAGGAAAGCCAGTACTTTTTCTTTGTTTTCAAAAAGTCAATGATAATCTGGATACAGAAAAGCTTTTGAAAGGCAACATGTGGTAGGCTGAATAATGGTGCCTCAAAGATGTCCTGGAACCTGTGAATGCTATTTCACATGGCAAAGAGGGGAGGACTTGGCAGATGTGATTAAGTATAAGGGTTTTGCCAGAGGGAAATATCCTGGATTATTGGAGTGGGCCCTAAATGTAATCGCAATGTCTTTATAAGAGGAGCGTAGAGGAAGTTTTGACTAAGTGGAAGAGAAGGCGATGCGACCACAGGAGCAGAGATTAGAGAGCTGGGAGGAGCCAAAGAATGCTAGCAGCTTCTCTAAGTGGAAGAAGTGAAGAAGATTCTCCCCTGAAGCCTTGAGAAGGGCCAGGCGCTGCAGCCATCTTGATTTTAGCCTGATAAACCCATTTCAGACTTCTGATCTCCACAACGATAGGAAAATAAAATTGTGTCGTTTCAGACCACTATGTTTATGGTGATTTGTTACACTGACAACGGAAAATTAAAACAGGGAAAGGACCTGATTTACTAAAAAGTGTGTCTGAAGATTAAGTTATCTTTGTGTTGAGATCCAACTCAGGGGCTGAGCCCCATTTTGGCTTTGAGTTGAGGCTTCCAGCTTAATTAAGACCTAGACTCCTCTGCTGGCACTTAGGTAGTTTCTATACTCCCTGTTGGGAGAGAGTAATTCAAAAATTTGACAACGTTGTCAATTTAAAAAAGGAGTGAAATTTATCTTGATTTAAAAGAGTCACTTTTTGGAGAGTTGAATGTAGTGTTCTAAAATGAGCTATGATATTATTTATGGCTTGTAAAAGAGAAATTGCACTTATTTGAAAACATTAATGTATTAGAGGGCTTCCCTGATAGCTCAGTTGGTAAAGAATCCGCCTGCAATGCTGGAAACCCTGGTTCAATTCCTGGGTCGGGAAGAACCCCTGGAGAAGGCATAGGCTACCCACTCCAGTATTCTTGGGCTTCCCTTGTGGCTC
This sequence comes from Okapia johnstoni, assembly GCA_024291935.2. Lineage (NCBI taxonomy): Eukaryota > Metazoa > Chordata > Mammalia > Artiodactyla > Giraffidae > Okapia > Okapia johnstoni. The sequence continues at coordinate 9,412,289 of CM044309.1, forward strand.
AGCTGGTAAAGAATCTGCCAGCAATGTGGGAGACCTGGGTTCAATCCCTGGGCTGGGAAGATCCCCTGGAGAAGGGAAAGACTACCCACTCCAGTATTCTGGCCCAGAGAATTCCATGAACCCCATAGTCCATGAGGTTGCAAAGAGTTGGACACCACTGAGTGACTTTCATTTTCACTTTCAGTGTATTACAAGATTTCCAAAATATGTAGCTTGTGATTTTCCAAACAACATTCTCTTGATCTGGTTAATGATTGCTCTGGAGTTACCACTTACCATTCAATAAATGTCTGCAGTACATCAAAGATTTACAATGTAAATTTCTGGCCCAGTCTTTGATATAACTACTTATTCAGTCTACCATAATGATAGCAAAAAACAAGACACATCCAATAAACTATTGGATGACACAAAAAACAACGTTATCTGGGTTCACTGGACAGTAATTCCTTATTGCAAACATGCTGGGAGAATATTTTGTTCCACTTTCTTTGATCCTCCACCAGGGGAATCTTCTGAGTGTTTTTGTAACTTTTCATCTCTCTCCCTACCTCTCTCCCTACGGGATAGCCACCACTGGACCTAAGTTATTAAAAATCTAGGCAAACTCAGCCACAGGGAAAAGAACCAAGACTCAGTCTAGCATCATTGATTTCACAGAAAGATAAGCCTCATGGTCATTTTCCTAACATCATTCACTCATTCATTCATTCTCTCAGCAATTATCTACATTGCACCTACTCTGGGTGATGTCACTGAGGGAGATAGAAAGGTGAAGCCAAGAAATCCTGTAAGTATGCAACTATATTAGGTAAAGACTTCCATTTATTGAGTACTTCCTCTATGTCAGGGATGATGATAAATCACTTCACACAACGTGTCCAATATATTATGTTATTATTCCTACTCTCTATCTACAATGAAGTAGTTGAGACTCATGGGATAAGAAATTCACCAAGTTTTGAGGAGTGGTTCACTGGCAGACCCTCTATTTGAATTGTGCAAAGTCTATGTCCTAACATCCTTGACAAGATAAAGCAAATTAGTTGCCAAAAAGAAAAATATAAGAAGTATGCATATGCATGTTGAGTACATCACCTAAGGGATCAGGGAAGACTTTGTGAGGGTAGTACTTAACCTTTGCTGTGAAAACTGAGAAGGGATTGAACTTATGCTGATGGGACCAAGCCATTCTAGGCAGAGTGAACAACCAGAGTAAAGACACAAAGGTGGGAAAGCATGGAACACGCACAGGGAAAGGGGGCGGCTCTTTGTACCTGGATGTGGCGTGCGTGTGTGCTCAGTCATGGCCAACTCTTTGCAGCCCCAAGACTATAGCCTGACAGGCTCCTCTCTTCGTGGAATTTTCTAGGCAAGAATACCAGAGCAGGTTGCCATTTCCTTCTCCAGGGGATCTTCCCGACCCAGGGATAGAGCCCACGTCTCCTGCATCTCCTGCATTGGCAGGCAGATTCTTTACTGCCTGAGCCACAGGGGACAGATGCATAGCCAGCAGTAAAGTTAGAAATGGCTCTTAGTTCCAGATCACAGGGCCTTCAGTACAAGCTACAGGGTTTCTTATGGAGGAAGTAATGGAGAACTAGTGTCAAGCAACTGATTAAGACTAGCTGGGGAAATGGGTCATACCTTTGTCAGTGATGTAGAATTCTATGGCAAACACCTGATTAGCATATTCAAAGTCATGTCAATCATTAAATATTTCATTAAAAAATAGGCCTTTTAAATAATTGGTATCACACAAACTGAAATGTAATTAATGACTAAAAAGAGAGGTATTTCAAATAAATCTTCATTATTTCTGAAGCATACCACCTCTGCTCTTTATGTCAAAAGAAAAAAAAAAAAAAAACCAAGTAATATGCTTTGGCAAGTTTCCAAGTTTGTAAGTCAGAGAACACAAAAGCTCCTGTCCTCCAAGAGTTTACAGTTCAGTGGGAGAATATGAAAAACTGCATTCCTATTCTCAGTATTTGATGCCCATTCTTCCCATGGTAGTATAATACATCTCTGCTTACAGCTTGCTTTGGCTAAGGAAATGCAAGCAAAGGCAGTGTTTCCAGGCAGAAGAATTCAAGCCAGATGTGACCTCACTTGTTATGTGGAATCTAAAAACAAACAAACTGATACAGTGAACAAATTGGTGGGTTCCAGAGGTAGGAGGTGGAGAGGGTGGCTAAAAGGTACAAAATTGCAGTTATAAAATAAATAAGTCCTGGAGATGTAATGTATAGCTTATGACTATAGATAATAAGATCATATGGTATATCTGAAATTTGCTAAGAGAGAAAAATCCTGAAAGTTCTCATCAAAAGAAAAAAATCTATAAATTTGTATTTTGTAATATGTGATGATGGTTATTAATTACACTAATTGTAGTGATCATTTCATATTATTATATAAATATCAAATCATTATGTCATTTGCCTGAAACTGACATTAATTATATTTCATTTTTTTTTAAAAACTAGGTGTGTACTTTGCCTTGATTTCCCTTTTTCCTCTGCCATGAGCCCAACAATATCCCAGAGAGAAGTCAGGCTTATTCTCCATTAGCATGGGTTCTGACAAGGAGCAGAGTCATGACAACTCATGATGGAAATGCAACACAAGCAAAATGTCAGACATTGTTGTTGTAAGCCAAGAAGATGTTGAGGTTGTTTGTTACACAGTATAATTTAATGTAAGCTGACTGCTACAACAAACTGATAGCATATGTAACCACAATATAAGGTCTGATCTTTAAGAGAAATGTGGGATTTCAAAGTAAGTAGAGATCATGTAAATCATTCAAGGTCGCATTAGCAGCAGCCCAGCCAAAAAATGTTCACCTTTTCTTGTGGCTCAGCTGGTAAAGAATCCACCTGCAGTGTGGGAGACCTGGGTTCAATCCCTGGGTTGGGAAGATCTCCTGGAGAAGGGAAAGGCTACCCACTCCAGTATTCTGGCCTGGAGAATTCCATGGACTGTATAGTCCGTGGGGTCGCAAAGAATCAGACATGACTGAGCGACTTACACACACTTTTCTTCTAGTGGCTTTTTTGTTTGGTTTTGCTTGGTTTTGCTTTAGATTTGATACTGAGTAAAACAAAGACTTGACAACTAACTAATCAGTTGACCTCAGCAGATCAGCTGTCCTTCCCTCATCTTCTTTACCCTTGACCCTCGATCCCAACACACTTCAGAGCCTGTCAACAGCTGCCAACTGATGTGCCACCAGGGAGTGAATCGGACACTTATTCTCTCGACACACACTCATTAAGCATCCACTCTGTGGATGCTTACACACATCCACTCTGTGTGAGCACCAGAGAATTAGAGATAAAAGAAAAGACTACCTACAGGTATTCAACCACTGGTGAAAGCTGAGACCAGTGTCCTTCAATCACAAGAGGCTCATCTGCGTACTTTGGGCTACCACAGGGTAATGGAGCAGGGGAGAAAGATGTCTGGGGGAGCTGGCCATGGGAGGGAGGAGGAGTGGTCTCAAGACACACTTCCTGGAAGAAGTGGAAACCTAACTCAGCGTTAAAGGAAGGAGTGGAGTTAACCAGCCAAAGGGAAGTCAGTTACTGTCATCTGCACAGGGCAGTGGGGCAGCCAGGCTTGGGGGAGCTGCCATGTTTGGACAGAAGGAGTGAGGCCTGCAACTGGAGCCAGAGAGAAGGGGAAGATCGAGAAAGGCTTTGTAAGCCACACTAAAAGTTTGGATTTTATCCTAAAGGCAATCAGATGCAATTGAGAGCTTATAAGCGGGGATGTGGCAAGATCAGATTTGCATTTTGCAAAGATTTCCTTGGCAGCTCCAGGAAGGAGGGTTCCAAAAGGGGGGCTGGCAGATCTTGGATCAGGGAAGTGAATTCAAAAGCTCTTTCTGAAACCCAGGTGAGAAATTGTGAGAGTGTGAACTGAGATGGAGACTGTTCCCTACTCTAAAATATGAAGGAAATAAAGCTTCCAAACACATTTAAGGAGACAATTAGCTTACAGCTCAGTTCAGTTCAGTTCAGTCGCTCAGTCATGTCCGACTCTTTGCGACCCCTGAATTGCAGCACGCCAGGCCTCCCTGTCCATCACCAACTCCCGGAGTTTACCCAAACCCATGTCCACCGAGTCGGTGATGCCATCCAACCATCTCATCCTCTGTCGTCCCCTTCTCCTCCTGCCCCCAATCCTTCCCAGCATTAGGGTCTTTTCCAATGAGTCAACTCTTCACAAAACCAGCAAGGAAGCACCGAAGCTTTTCCGATTCCATTCTGCTTCACCGAAGAGTTTTGAATCTTTTGCAGGAATGTTGTATCTTCTGTAATTAAGTTCCATACTCACAAGTTGACTAGTTATAAAAGTATTCTCCCACTCTTTTCCTCTTCCTAATCCTTTCTCCATTCACACAGGCATGTAAATATGTTCCTAACAAGTGGCTTTTCATTCATTCATTCATGTATCCTACAACTGTTTATTGAGTCTGTATTATTGTATTATGTAGCATTCACTTGTGAGATACAGGCTACCTAAAAAAACACAAAACAAAATCCTTGCCTTCTGGAAGGGTCAGTCCACTGGGGAAACACATGATAAATACACAAACACATAAATAATTATAAAATGCAAATCTCTATGAATAAACAGCAACAGAATACTAAACTCTAAAATAGCAGCTGTGCATGTATACTCATAGAAATGTCCTAACAAGCTCAACCAAGAAGTCAATCAATCAGTTGAGATGGGAGCATTAATATGTTCACATCTGATTTACATCAGTTTCATTCTAGAAAAGAAAAATTGGTACATCTAAGCTGGTGCAATTACCCCAAAACACTAGCATTTAAAATACAAGATTGTATTTTCCTAACAGTGAGCAAGGCCTACAATTGTAGGGCCAGGGAGTTGGGGTTGGGAAATGTGGTTTCCATCTCTGGGCTCCCAGAAGTTGTAACACCCAGGGAATCACTCAGAGGCAATCACTGGAACATTTCAGTATTGATTCAGAGCCTCCAGTAGCTCTTGCTTGAGGCCATGGCGAGACTGGACCCAGTAGGGTTGATGCACTTAGGGCTGAGTTCTGAAGTTGAACTAACTTGCACAGTTGTAGCTCATTTTCACAAATCAGAACCAAAACCCTTTTTAATGCTTTCTTTTTAAAATAGCTCCAGTTAAAGAGAAACTGAGTTCTTCATTAGTTGTAAGTTCCCCTTGTTGCTAGCTCAGAGACTGAAATCCACAAATCACTCACCCAGCAGCATTAGTGATGGGCCATTTTGAAGCAGCCTTTTCACAGAGTAGCTCCCTCACCTAAAGATAAAGGTCATCTGCTAGACAAGTAAGTCTAGTTCTGGCTGGGTTCAGGGATTTTCCGAAGACTATTAGTCAGCTAACAACTAGGCTCTGGCCACCAGCTCACGACCAGCAGGACTGTAAATCACTTTCAGCCACTGGCCAACAAGGTTGGATTTAAACCACTGACCAATAAGTTAAAGGCCTCTACTGCAACTTGGCTCTTCCACAAAACCCTTTCATCTGTCACTGTTGCCCCAGGCCCAATAACGGTATGAAAAGAGATTTGATTAAGTATAAGATTTATGAGGTTCTACACTGAGACAAATTGTAATTCAATAGAAGCCATTCTCAAAAAAGGGCTGGAATATGAACCAAAGTCTTTATTCCTTTATCTACACCTTTATACACACATACACGTACACACACACACACAGGCATGCCCATATACATATCCAGACATACTGTTTGGCAACTCGTCACTCAGAAAGACTAATGACAATTATTCACCTTGGGCACTTGGCAGATATAATGGGACACTACTTTGGCAGTGATCAAAAATCATTTTCCTTTATCGTTCTTAATCAAAAATTTATTTCTCATTGACTAACCACAGGAAAAGGTTATCATCTACTTCTGTCTGCACTTATTTCAGTACTAACAAGAGATTATTTTCTCTCCCATCCTCAGCAGGGCAGAATTACCATCATTCCCAAGACCTCTTTGGGTTCCTTGACCAGAAGAGACGTTTAGCGATGTCATCCATGATGTATTGCACATTTAATAGCACTATGCAGCTATTCAAAAAGCATTCAGAAGTAATCATTTAGCATTAATATCCCAGGGCAATCCAAGGTCACAGTACATTAAAAACTAATTCACGGTGGTTCAAGAATGCATTTTTCATATATAGAGTAACATAATTCTTTTATGATAAAAATGATAGTGGTGTTACAGAATGATGAGATACAAGCTATTCTGAATATCCATCATGGGGTCTACTGTACAAATGGCAAAGTCAGACCTTTGTTCTTCTCATAACTCACCATACCACTAACCTGTATTAAATATCACTGACTATGTTAACCTTTTATATGAGTGACCATGTTTCAAGGAGAAACAGCGCCTTATTTACTATCATAGACAATACAAATATTTGATATTTATTGTGATCATTTCACTCTCATATTATATTATCTCTTAGTTTCTATTGTCATTCTAATATTTAAAATTTCAGCACCTCTATGGGTAACCATAGACTTTCTGGTGAAAAATTATACACACACATCTATGAGTGTATGTATGTATTTTATCAACTTCCTTATGGGAATGCTATGGAAGATAAAATTGTTACAACTTTCAGTAAATCTGTCATGCTAAAATAATAGTGTCCCGCGGCACTAGGCCTTCAGTGCAGTGAAGAATGGGCAGTTTCCATCCTCCAGGACCTATCCTCTCTCACACCAAACAGCAGTGCTGTATGACAATGTGCTGCCGTTCAGCAGGCAACATATGAGGAATTATTTCAGCAATTCACAGGCAATACTGTCATTTGTTAATATGCTAAATTCTGCATTCAAAGATATGAGTTACTTTGATGGTTGGATGGCATCACCAACTCGATGGACATGAGTTTGAGCAAGCTCCGGGAGTTGGTGATGGACAGGGATGCCTGGCGTGCTGAAGTCCATGGGGTCGCACAGAGTCGGACCCTACTGGGCTACTGAACTGAACTATCAATTCATTGGGGGTTTTTCCTATTTCTTTATATTTCACACCCCCAAACCCCTTTTTCCCAGTCAGTCCATACAGATGGAACAGCAGCAGAAATTTTGTCCTAATAAGAAGGCCATTCAAAACTGTTAATAAGCAGTATCATAACCTGTGTTTGGGCTTCCCAAGTGGCGCTAGTGGTAAAGAATCTGCCTGCCAATGCCAGAGACTTAAAGAGACACGGGTTTGCTCCCTGGATCAGGAAGATCTCCTAGAGAAGGAAATGGCATACCACTCCAGTGTTCTTACCTGGAGAATCCACGGAGCCTGGAGCACTACTGTCCATGGGGTCGCAAAGAGTTGGACAGACTTAGCTGCTGACCAGCGAACCTGTGTTTAGGGCGCCATGCTAGGTTCTAGGCATGAGTTGAGGCTGGGCACACCTATGATGGAGACAAAATATTGAATCATAAAACACAAAGTGCAACCAGATCTTATTTATTGTGTTTCACTTTATTATTACTCATAGATACTGCTTTTTTTCCCCCAAAATTTAGAGGCTTGTGGCAACTGTAAATTGAGCAAGTCTATTGCCACCTTTTTCCTGAAGCTTTTGCTCACTTCCCATCTCTGCCCCACATTTTGGTAATTCTCATAATATTTCAAACTTTTTCATTGTTGTTATACGTGCTATGGAGATGTGTGATGCTGAGCTTTAATGTTACTATTGTAATTATTTTAGGACACCACGAACTGCCCATATAAGACAGTGAACTTAAGAAACACGGTGTAAGTTCTGGCTGATCCACCAGTAGGGTATTGCCCCATCTCCCTCCCTCTCCCTGGTCTTCCTTATGCCCTGATACACAACAGTATTGAAATTAAGCTAGTTAATAACCCTACAGTGGCCTCTAAGCGTTCAAGTGAGAGGAAGAGTCACGTATCTCTCACTTTAAATCAAAAGCTAGAAATGGTTAAACTTGGTGAGCAAGGCATGTAGAAAGCCATGACAGGCTGAAAGCTAGGCCTCTGGCACCAAACAGCGAAGTTGTGAGTACAAAGGCAAAATTCTTGAAGGAAGTTATAAGTGCTACTTCAGTGAACAAACAAATAAGAAGAAAGCAAAGCAGTCTTATTGCTGACGTGGAGAACGTTTAATTGTCTGGATAGAAGATCCAGTAGCCACAACATTCCTTTAAACCAAACAAATGCATAATCCAGAGGAAGGCCCTAACTCTCTTCAACTCTGTGAAGGCTGAGAGAAGTGGAGAAGCTGCAGAGAAAAGTTTGAAGCTAGCAGAGGTTGATTCATGGGGTCTAAGGAAAGAAGCCATTCCCAAAGCATGAAAGTGCATGGTGAAGTGGTAAACGCTAATACAGAAGCTGCAGCAAGTTATCCAGAAGATCTAGCTTAAGATGGTAAATGCAAGTGGCTACGCCACACAATGAGTTTTCAGTGGAGATGAAACCACTTGATATTCAAAGGAGATTCCATCTGTAAATCTCATAGCTAGAGAGGAGAAGTCAATGCCTGGCTTCAAAGTTTCAAAGGACAGGCTGATTTTCTTGTTCGAGATTAATTCAGCTGGTGACGTGAAGTTGAAGCCAATGCTCATTTACCACTGGGGAAATCCTAGAGCTCTTAAGAATTATGCTAAATCCACTCCATCTGAGCTCTATAAATGCATCCCCAAAGCCTAGATGAGTTCACATCTGTTTACAACATTGTTTACTGAGTATTTTCAGTCCACTGCCAAGAATTATAGCTTAGAAAAAAAGGTATCTTTCAAAATATTACTGCTCATTGACATTCACTTGGCCATCCAAAAGCTCTGATAGAGATGGAAAATGTGATTAATGTTGCTTTCATGCCTGCTAACACAACACCCATTCTGTAGTCCATGGATCAATGAATCATATTGGCTTTCAGTTATTATTATTTAAGAAATAATACTTCATAAGGCTATAGCCACCATAAACTGTGATTTCTCTGGTGGATTTGGGCAAAGCAAGTTGAAAACCTTCTAGAAAGGATTCACCATTCTAGATGTCATTAGGAACATTTTTGATTCATGAGAAGAGATCAAAATATCAACATTAACCAAGAGTTTAGAAGAATCTGATTCCAAATTTCATGGATGACTTTGAGGGGTTCAAGACATCAATGGAGGAAATAACTACAGATATGGTAGAAATGGCAAGAGAAGTAGAAGTGAAGCCTGAAAATGCAACTAAAGTGCTGCAATCTCATAATAAAACTTTAATGAATAAGGAGTTGCTTCTTATGGATAAGCAAAGGCGGAATGTACTCCTGGTGAAAAATGCAGTGAATATTATTGAAATAACAGGAAATGGCAACCCCACTCTAGTATTCTTGCCTGAAAAATCTCAGGGACAGAGGAGCCTGGTGGGCTATAGTCCATGGGGTCACAAAGAGTCAGATACACAAAGAATTTAGAATATTTCATAAACTTAGTTGATAAATAAGCAGCAGAGGTCAAAAGAATTGACTCCAAATTTGAAAGAAGTTCTATGGATAAAATACTAAATAGCATGGCAAGCTACAGAGAAATCATTCATGAAAAGTCAATCGATGCAGCAAACTTCATTGTTGCCTTATTTTAAGAAATTGCCACATCCAACTACCCTCATCAGTCAGCAGCCATCAACATCGAGGCAAGACTCTCTATTAGCAAAAAGATTATGACTTTTTGAAGGCTCAGATGATGGTTAACAATCTTTAGCAATACAGGATTTTTTAATTAAGGTACGTATATTTTTTAGACATAATGCTATTGCACATGTAATAGATGATTTTTTAATTAAGGCTTGTACATTTTTAGACAGAATGCTGTTGCACAATTAATAGACACAGTGTAGTATAACTGTTTTATGCACTGGGAAGCCAAAACATTTGTGTGACTCACTTTATCGCACTATTTGATTTATTGCAGTTGTCTGGAACCAAACTTGCAGTATCTCTGAGGTATGCGTATACACTTGGCCAGTGATAACAGAAAACTGGAGGAGGAATTGTATGACCAGCAGACAATAAGCAGTGCAGATGTTCAAATGCTGAATTTGGAATCGATAACATCACTGGTCTCCACTTGTCCTTCCCCTTGACCTCCAGAAGAGCTTTGCAAAAGCTCCAGAAACATATGTTCATGCTTCACCACCCAAGTTGCCTTTCTCCAGGCACCTGAGAACTTCTTTTCCTGGCACTACAAGGGAAAAGAAGGACCTGATGGAATGAAAGAAGTGAATGGGACCCAGGAAACTATTCTCAGGGTGAGCAACTGGATATATCACTTCAACTGTTATAAATCTCTATTTTTAAACAATTTTAACACAAAAAGCCATCTTTGGGTGAGTTAAGGAAACCAGTCATTCTGATTGCAGGTACTTTAAATAGAAACCTCTCTGCATTGGTTTAATTGGCCATCCTCTTTCCCAGCTCCAGTCTGTAAATCCAGAAGCCAGGGGACCTTGGGAAATTGTTCACTTATACAAGGTTGCTTTGGCCTCTCAGTCTCTTGATGATAAAAACTATAACATTTCTTTCTCCCTCCCATTCATCTTTCAGTTCTTTCTTCTTTCTGACTTCCTCCTTTCCTATTTTTTTATGAGTGTAAGACTTGAAAAAGTAGAAAGATTATACCAAATTCAAAAAGGAAGAGACTATAAGAAATGGAATAAAATATGGTGGATTACCTAAAAATCTCCTGAAGGAGTCACTGCTACATTAGATCAATCTCCCACATTGTTTCCAAATAGACAACTTCTCCATCATGGATTCCTGGGAAAGCCCTTAAGATTGACTGGTAGAGAATCATGTAAATCCAAAATAAGCATTGATTGGAGTCTGCATTTTATCCTTTCTTATTTAGAGAGTATCGTAAATGAACAGACCCTGGTCTTCTCTACCCTCCTGTCAATCAGTGCTGTACTGTGCTTAGTCGCTCAGTTGTGTCTGACTCTTTGCGACCCCATGGACTCTAGATTGCCAAGCTCATCTGTCCATGGGGATTCTCCAGGCAAGAATACTGGAGTGGGTTGTCATGCTCTCCTCAGGGGATCTTCCCAACCCAGGGATTGAAGACAAGTCTCCCCCATTGCAGGCAGATTCTTTACCATCTGAGCTATAATGGAAGCCCAAGAATACTGGAGTGGGTAGCCTATCCCTTCTCCAGGAGAACTTCCCAACCCAGGAAGGAATTGAACCAGGGTCTCCTGCATTGCAGGTGATTCTTTACCAGCTGAGCTACCCCGGGATGCCCCCTGTCAATCAGTAGTCTTGGACATATATTAGCCTTCCTCATGAACAGAGCAAGGAAAGCAGGACTTACAATAAAATGAGTTCCTTCTAAAATGAAGTAACTCGACTACAATTTCCTCAGGCACATTTATTGTTATCTTCACCACCACCCCCCATCAACATTACTATCATCATCATCTCCACATGTTCTAAATCCCTAACAAAGGACACAGAAAGATGAGAAAAGAAAGCTGCCTAAGAATTGCCAGTCCTCACTTCCAGTGCCTGTCACGCTCAGGTTTTCTGATCATATGCAGGTTATCTAAACACTCCAGGCTTATTTTCATCATCGCTAAGATGAAAGTGTTGAATTGCTCTCCTATGTCCCCTCTAGATTTAATTTTGTATAATTTTTATTCTAATTTAAAATATTATCAATGAACAAAACCTATTCTATTGAATAAATACGGAAAAATTGAATTTCAGGATTATCATGGAAAAATTGATAATCAGACAATAATTCTTAAAGAATAAGAGTATATTGTTAGTATTACCTTAAAGATTAAGAAACTGAACCAAATGGTCAAATTACTTGCCCAGGATCAGTAAGTTTATGAGTAATGGAGTTATTAACCAAAGTCTCATATAGCTGAACAGAGTTTATGGAGTTAGGTCTGGATTTTAATTTTGGTTCTACTGCTTGCTGTGTGACCTGAGGCAAGTTGCTTGAGTTCTCTGAGCACTGATTGTCTCATTTATATAAAGGAGAAAAGTATATCACCTAGGTTTCAGGACTGTTTGGATTTAACACATATGAAAAATACCTAGTTAGTGCTTGATGCATAGTAGGCTTGCAGAAAGTGTTCGTGTCTTCTCTTAGTAACATCATGTTGCCCATTGTGTGCCAAAGAGAAGGTAAGTGTTGGGTCTAAGGCTGAGTAGTTGATAGCAGCCATTGTTCCTTGCAGTGGTTGTTAACTGGGATTTAATCTCTGTGTCTTACTGCCCTCTTCTGGATAACAAACATCAGGTCAGCTCGGGAATTCAGCTTATTGGTCCCATCTAAGTGAGCAAACTCTGGACCTGATTCAATCACACCCACTCCAGAGACACAAAGGAATCAATTACAGGACACAACAAGAGTGCACTGACAACGGGAGCAAGAGCAAGAAATGACAAGTGATCACTGAGTCCCATACCTAGTAGGACTAAGCTGCAGTGAAGTGGTTTAAAGTACAGTTTCTTTCATGTGTGTGCCAGGAGCCCCAAGTTAGTTACAAACACTACCCAACTTTAACCGTGTGTGGATAAACAGTCATGAGTAACCAAAGCACACTTTGAGATGAGCTTGAAAGGAAATCCGAAACTCTTTGAGGTTGGTCACACCTCCCAACCTATCTATTCAGCCATTGGTTCTGAGAATTTATTTTTATCCAAGCTTTTAAACCTTTAATTGTATTTATTCACGGAAATATAATCCATCTGTTTCTAAGTCATTTACGTCTTTGGTAACAAAGTGCTGCTTTGTATTAAGTTGATGTCCAAAAAGTTAAAGACAACCTTATAAGCATTCGGATATTTGCACGTCTTTCTTAGGTAAACATAGTGAAACGTACCAAATGAATTATAAAATATTTGCATTGAAAATAGCTAGCATATCACAAGAAAATGTACAGAGATTCAAAACATTGGAGAGTAATAAAAGTGAAAAAAAGTTAAGTGAAAAATATTGGAGAGTAAAAGTTAAATTACATTTGAAATGTACCAAAGAGAAATTATAGCAGTCTGGAAATAAATCTTTCTATAAAGTGGAGAATGATTTTCTGTGTCTAATCACATTCTAACTTATGGTTCATGAATCTCTATTATCACTCACTCAGTGGGTTAAAGCAGTATTATTTATTAGAAAACACCAAGAAATGTTCTTGTTCACACTTGACATTCACAGATGAGAAATAATGTTTCCAACATCACCTGATAAAGGAGGGATGGAGGAAGAGCCTTTCTACCAGATACTAGATACTAGACTATGAAACACTAGACATCTGCTATGTTCCCTTCGGGTGCTCATGGGCTCAGTCCCCTCAGAGGTGTCTGACTCTTTACAACCCTACGAACTGTAGCTCACCAAACTCCTCTGTCCATGAGATTTTCCAGGCAAGAATACTGGAGTGGGTTACCATTTCCTCCTACAGGGAATCTTCCCAACCCAGGAATCAAACCTGCATCTCCTTTGTCTCCTGAATTGCAGGTGGATTCTTTACCACTGAGCATGGGGAATCCCAGCGCATATACAATTTCAAACACACACACGTACATGCATGCACACATCCACACAATTCAAATGCCCATCCATTCATTCATCAAACACTAGCAGTCTATAAGCAAGATCCAGTTAAAAATCATCTTATCAACAAATCCCTAACATGACTAAACAAAATGAATGACCCTTTTCTCAATTACCCTGCCCACTTATCCATTCTTCTGTGATTGGCTTTATTGCATTATAATCTGGGCTTCAAGGGTACGTCCATGGTAAATGAGTCCACCTGCTAATGCAGAAGCTGCAGTTTTCAATTCCTGAGTCAGGAAGATCCTCTGAAGGAGGAAATGGCAACCCACTTCCGAATTCTTACCATTCTTGCCGGGATAATCCCATGGACAGAGGAGCCTGAAGGGCTACAGTCCATGGGGTCGCAAATAGTCAGACACGACTGAGCACGCCTGCATTGTAATTATTATTTATATCTCTATCCGTCATCTAGACTATGAACTAACAGAAGTATGATCTCTTTGTCTTATTCAGATTTTTGTCCCCAGCTCCTAACCTGATGCCTGAAATCAGTAGATGTTTCAATAAATGTGGGTGCAAAGATGGATAAAGTGTTTGAAATACTCTGGTTGTCTTGTCTGTATGTTAGATACTATATACCTGAGTCAGCCAACTTCTAAAACACCTTTCTGCCCACAGCCATGTCTCAGTGAATTCAACAGAAGTGATGGTATTTCAGGCACAGGCAGCACACAATCACAGACTGGGCAATGCCTCACTGGGAGCACATGAAACGGACGTCTGGCCCAGATAACCTTTCAGGTCCTTCCAGATGTGGCCTCCTGTGATTCGAAGGGAATGTATCCTTTCTCATCTGCCCATTCACCTTCTTCCTACTTTCTGAGAACCTGGGAACCTTCAGTGATACTGAATTCCTGAACACTTGAGACTTTTCACACATACTAAGGAAGCTGAAATGTACTAGTCAGGTGGACCCTGGCCCTGTAAGTCACCAGAGAACTTGGTTAGAGGGTTTACTCTCCCTCGGCATCCCCTAAATTCTAAGGTTGTTCATCATTTTCTTGTAACTGATCTTCACACTTTCCAGCTGAAGCTCATTCTCTGCCATGTATATTGGGATTCCCCAGTCACATGGACCCTCCCACCGGCCGTAGCCACAGTTGACATGAGTGCCGCTGTGAACCAGGCACTCTGCTGGACACTACGTTCATGATGTCATTTTGCCCCTAACAGGTAAGTACACTGTGATTCCCATGTTGATGGACTAAGAGACAAAAATGGAGAAATTTGCCCAGTTTCTACCACTAAAGAGTCGTGGAGCTGTAATTCAAGTCCATGGTCTTCCTTCTCTAAAAGGCATGCCCTTAACCCCAAAGCCAGTGCTTCTCAGACTTCACTGCGTACACAGATTGCCTGGCAGTCGTTACTACAAGCAGGTCCTGATGGAATTGATCTGGGGAGGGGCCTGGGATCCCTCATTCCTCACAGGCCCCCAGAAGATGGATGTGCTGACCCTCTGACTACTCCTGGAGTAGCAGGGCACCTTGCCATCCATGCTCCCTAAATTCTGCCATGCCTTTAGGGCTTGAACAACTAGTTCTTCTGGGCACCTCTCCAGGCTTGCAGCCAACCACTCTTTATCTTCTCTAAGATGAGGGCATAGTGGTGGGTGAATCATTTCTAGCACATGCACTCAGTCCATGAGCTATTTACCCACAGGGATAACCGGCACCATGACTGACCACCCAGAGGTCACTGAAGAAAAAAATGACAGCTTGCAACTCATTCACCTTTGAACTAAACCCACCAGGATTTAAACTTAACTGTCAAAAGAAAAAAAAAGAATGCTATATATATATAGGTTGTTGTTGCTGGTTGTTGTTTAGGCACTAAGTCATGTCTGACTCTTTTGCGACCCCATGAACTGTATCCCACCAGGCACCTCTGTCCATGGAATTTCCCAGGCAAGAATACTGGAGTGGGTTGCCATTTCCCTCTCCAGGGGATCTTCCCAACACAGGGATCAAATCCAGGTCTCCTACATTGGCAAGTGGATTCTTTACCATTGAGCCACTAGGGAAGCCCATATATATAAAAACCCATGTATTTGTATATATGCATATATATAAATACATAAACAATGTTTTGAGTTATTTTACAATATGTTATTAAAACTATTTTAAAGCACTTGTAGTAAAATATGAGATTTTTCTTAAGAAAAACAAAAAACCAACATTGAAGGAAGATCAAGACCTGCAAATTTAATGGCATGATATTGCACGATATAAAATTATTCCACTTGAACAAATTTTAATTAATTATAATGCATATATGCCAGTTATGCCTGATTTATTAAAAGGAATTCAGCAGCATTGGATCCTAATATATAACACTGGTTGCCATGGCACCCAGCCTTTACAAGAACATCATCTTGAGGATCACAGTGATGGTGTCTAGGTGACAGTGTGACCTTCCAATGGATTTAATGATAGATGATAATACTGTCCCATCAAAGAAAACACGTTAGACTCAAGGTAGAGCATGTATGTATATGTGCAGCTTCTTATTTTATTAGAGATCATCTAAAATCAGCCAGGAGGAGATTGTGTCTCTTAAACACAAGTTTGCATGTTTGTGTATATACACACACACATATACTTGCATATTCACGTATCACGCACACATACATTTAACTGACTCTTACAATATTCAGTTAAAGGATGAATCTTGAGAGAGGGAAGACCAGGTGAAGCACAGGGATTTTTGAGGCAGTGAAACTATTCTGTATGATACATGGTGGATACGTGACAAAACCCACTGAATGTACAAAACCAAGAGTGAAGCAATATAAAGTATGGACTTTAGTCAATAATGGATTTATATCAGGTTTACCAATTCCAACATATAAACCTCACAAATACAAGATAACAATGGGGGGACTCTGTGCGGTGGGTGTGAATCTGTACTACATACTCAAGTGTTCTGAAAATTTTAAAATTTCTCTAAAAATAAAGTCTACTAGTTAGTATAAATTATATATAGATAATACATATTATATATTTATTGTTGTTGTTGCTCAGTGGCTAAGTCAGGTCTGACTCTTTCTGACCCCATGGACTAAAGGACACCAGGCTTCCCAGTCTTTCACTATCTCCCAGAGTTTGCTCAAACTCATGTCCATATATTTTTATATATGTATGTGTATATATATATATATATATATATATGTCATATTTTTTGCATTTTCATACTGCTCATGGGATTCTCAAGGCAAGAATGATGAAGTGGTTTGCCATTTCCTTCTCCAGTGGACCACGTTTTGTCAGAACTCGCATAGAATAATTGGTGCTTTTGAACTGTGGTGCTAGAGAAGACTCTTGAGAGTCCTTTGGACTGCAAGGAGATCAAACCAGTCAATCCTGAATATTCATTGGAAGAACCGATGCTATAGCTGAATACTTCGGCCACCTGATGTGAAGAGCCAAATCATTAGAAAAGACCCTGATGGTAGGAAAGATTGAGGGCAGGAGGAGAAGGGGATGACAGAGGATGAGATGGATGGATGGCATCACCAGCTCAATGGACATGAGTTTGAGTAGGCTCTGGGAGTTGGTGATGGACAGGGAGGCCTGGCGTGCTGTGGTTCATGGGGTCACAAAGAGTCAGACACAACTGAGTGGCTAAACAACAATATATACGTGTGTGTGTGTGTGTGTGTGTGTGTGTGTGTGTGTGTGTGTGTGTGTGTGTTCTTCCTAGAGGAATCACTAGAGAAAACCTCGTAAATTAAGATGATATGATCAACAAGTAAGTGGCATTGCCAAAAATTAAAAATATCTGTCTCACAAACTGGTCCTTTTCGTGTCTCATTCTCCATCCCCTTTCTGTATTTCCAACATGCACACACATCGTCCTCCTGCTGCCCCTTGCTTGACCAGAGCCTTCCACCATCCTTCTAATAGGAGTTCATCCATATTACAGACCTTGGTTTGCTCATAAAAACCTGCTCACCCTATGCTCCACTTCCCCAGGTTTGCTGTCTTCACAAAAACAGTGCCAAAGGGGAGAAGGAAGTACTCTGACCACACCATACTCTACACTTGCATTCACTCCCTCCAGATAATGCCATAGTCCTACAGCTTGGCTTAAAGTTGCATGTCTTCAGCAGACACTCAAAAAATAATTTTAGTAGCAAGAAAAGCATCTTTCAAATTCTGAGGCCTGGAAAGGGGATATCTTGGAATATATGAGCCATTCAATGGCTTCAAACCCACCACAACCATCTCAAGAGCTACTGTCTCTGTCTGTCCATAGAAAAGGAAGGAAAGTCTACATCCTGCACCATGCCAAGTACATGAAGCTCACCATGTGAAAGGAAGACAGTTCCTCTACGTATGTGGTTATCTCCTTCTGACTATCCTGCCTTCATCACTGTCATTCCTTCGCTGGTTTTGCAAAGAAGTCTCACATATTCCTAGAGGCAGTTCTGTTTTTTATCTCTGCCCAGGGATAATTACTGGAGACAGAAACAGGAGCGAGTTTGGTGCCAAAGAAGGAATAAAAAAAGAAAACAGAAAAAAAATTATAGCTGTTCAAGACTTAATTGAATTGCTCAACATACTTCCTGTAAGGTCCTCCTACCCTTTAAAAGAGATCCTTCTCTTGGATATTTTCCTTCTGTCCACATTTCCTCTCCCCCTAAGTCCCCAGGGACTACCTTTGAACTTTATAGGGAACATTGAGCCCAGTATTGCCCTGTGTTTTTCTATTCCCCTTCATCAAGGAGGCCTGGGAATCAAGATCCCCAAAAGAATGATCTTCTGTCTACAGTTATTGTTATAAATGTTCCTCTGGAACTCACTAGTGGCCGTATGGTCTTTGGTTTTATTTGAGAACATTCTTGGCTTGTTTTCTATCAAAGGCAAGGCAGGCAGAGAGCATAGTAAATGAAAAGATATTTCCAGCTGGGTTCTCAGTGAGATTTATTTTTCAGTAAATAAAGTACCCCTGGGAATAAACTGCTCATCCTTTGAGATGTATTACTATAGTTCCTATCATATCTGTCAATTCAGGAAAAGAGACAATTTGCTAAGTATCCTGTTTCCCTGGAAATTAATTCTTCTGTGAATCGCTTCAACCACTTTGTCCTTTTACCCCCTAGATCAAATATAGACTCTTGGCTTCCTCTTCAGGGCCACCCAGCACTCCAGCGCCCTCTCAGAGGCTCTCCTGCCCTCTTGACAAGCTGTGCTCTGGTCAGCCCATCAGCCGCTTTCTGGCTTCCCTGTCTGTGCTCACAACAGCCTCGGCCTCATTGTAAATGCCAATTGCCTCATCTATTAACTGAGTCCATCCTAGAAGATGACCAAAATGATGAAGCCAAAGTATTTATTCTTTCCTGGAACACCCTGCTAGCTCCTTCCTGTTGGCCTTAATAGCAAGCAGATTTTTGTCCCTTTTCCCTTTTTGGAATAGTCTTCTGTATTCAAAATGGATTGACAATGAGATCTACATGAACTCTCAGTTCCTACCTGCCCTAGTCCTGCTCACCAGCAAGTACTAAATTCAGCAGATTTGTTCTTCCCTGGGGCCAGTTGTTGGGGTTTGGGGTTGGTAAGCAATCATTTCTCCCTTTCTGGGTTCTTAACCATGTGAGAGCAGACATGAGCAACCAGAGAGGAATCAGAATCTTTGATTTTTTAATTTTTAATTGATGGATGATTGGTTTACAATATTGGTTTGATTTTTCAAACATCAACATGAATTAACCATGGGTGTGCATATGTCCCCTCCCTCTGGAATCTCCCTCCCACTGCCCGCCATTCCCACCCCTCTAGGTTGTTACAGAGCCCCAGTTTGAGTTCCCTGAACCACACAGCAAATTCCCATTGGCTATCCGTTTACACATTGTAGTGCATATGCATCCATGCTCCTCTTGATTTACTGTTTTGAGAGCTGGGTTGGAGAATATGGCAAGACTTCTGTCCTCCCTCCTGAAAAGTGGGTCCTAACTGCCACTGACTCAAGCAGCCTGCAGCCAGAGGAGAAGCCGGAACCACGTGAGCAGAGATCTGGTCAGACCAGCTGGGGATGTATGGTTCTTGGTCTGTTTACCACTGGAGAGTGGAGACACAGGTTTCCACAAAGACTGAGCTCCGACAGGTCGAGCAAATCTAAACAGTAACAGCAGATGCCAAATACTTCATCCATGAGCTGATCCTGTCCTAGAAGTTATACTGTAGACACGAACAATCTCAAAATCTCAGGGGCTTACAAACACTGAAGGTTATTTCTTCCTCATGTTACAGAGTCATGCTGAGTCAGCTACAACTCAGCTCTGCACCCTCTCCCAACTTCAGGACCAAGTTCATTCATCTGAGACATTGCCAGCCAGATGGTAGAGGGGAGAGAGAGTTGGAGAATCCCATCATGGTGTTTAAAGCTGCTGTTCAGAGGGGGCCCACTTCACTCCTATGTAGTAAAAAATCTGACTTTGCCCACAGAGCCATCTTACCTTTGCCCTCCGCTTCCAGGAGACCATCTATGTCCCACCTCACAGTAATGCCTTCATTTAGGACAAGGGCTGGCTACATGAACCTTAAAGCATGGTCAGCAGCACCTGATAGTCTTCAGGTGGGGATGGCCATGCCAGAAAAACCAACCATATGACTTAGGGTGGGTGCTTTGAGTCAACCACCTGGGCAATTAATAAATCATGCCTATGTAATGGAGCCTCAATAAAAACTCTGAACTCAAAGCTCAGGTGAACTTCCCTGGTGGGCAATACTGTATACATATGGCTCACACTGTTGCTGGGAGGGTGACGCGTCCCGAGAAGAAAGGAACTCTCAGAAACACTGCTCGTCATATGGCTTCTTTTCGCTGATTTCTCTTCAATCTATTTTTCCTATAATAAACTATAGCCAAGAATAAAGTAGCTTTCTTGGAGTTTTGTGGGTCTTTTAGCAAATATGAAAACTGAGAATGATTTGGGGAAACCCTGAACTTGCACTCAATGTTAGAAGTGAGGGTGGTCTTGTGTGAACTCTTCCCTCTAAATTTACAGCTGGCATCAGAAGTTTTAAGCAGAATTCTCAGCCTGGTGGATTGTGCCCCCAAACCTTTCAGGATGGGGCTAACTCTGAGTAACTTCCATTCACACTTCTTCAGCCAGAGCAAATCACAGACCCTGTTGTCTGAATTCATCAAGGCAGGGATATATGGTCCTTCCACAAGAAGGAACAATCTACCACAGTATTTCGGGTAAAGAATTATAAACACTTGAATTAAAGTGGTACCAGAATGATGACAAGAAAAGACTAGATAGGACAGAATAAAGCCAAGATCAAGAATATTTGGTGCTCATTACATGTGAGAGCAATGAAGCGAAATATGAATCATTTCCACAATTGTAGATTGTTGGTGATCAATCATAAGATTCATTGTTGGTGATCATCCACTGAGAAGACCAGAATTGGAGATAAAAGTGTTACTAGTTAGCATATTAAGCTTGCAGATCATTCAGGAAGAGGTGTTTGGTTCCACTGTATTGATATCGAATTCAACAGAGGAATGACAGCCAGAAATATGTGTTCAGAATTCATTTCCATATAAGGAATAGTTGAGTGAATGAGATCACTAAAATTACCTAGAATACCAGATGAGGAGGGCTGAAGATGGAATCCCAAGGCAATTCTTTCCAGCTTTTTTCATGTGAGGACACATACATGTTTGTGCAGCTCATTGAGTTAAACAGACAAGGCAGCTCAAGTCTGTAGGCAACAAGCTTATGGACTCTGGCCACTGCAAGGACTGTGGGGATCACTATTCACGCTGATAGGGAAGTTCAGTCCTACAGAATAAATACATTTAGGAACTGGAAAAAGACAAAGGAAATGGAGGGAGGAAGGGAATTGGAACAAATGCCATCATGGAGGCTAGGAAGGGGAAGAGTTGTTCAAAGGAACTTCAGAGAAGTTGCAGAAAATGAGAACTGAGAAGTATGAGTCAGTTTTGGTAAAGAGTAAATCACTGTTGAATTGAGAGAAAGAGGTTTTGTGGAGAGGTGGTGTGGAATCAAGACTGGAGGGGGTAAAAGTGATAGAAAAATGTAATGCACAAGTAGAGATAACTCTCAGTATTGGCTATGGATGAGATGAAAGTCATGGATGACAGCAACAGTTTGTCATCAGATGTAGGGGGACTTTTAGGTGTAGGTGGAGTTTTTATAAGATGGCCAAGACTTGAACATTTCTAAAAGATAAAGACGAAGTAGCAATGGAAGAGGAGAAGTTCACAACGAGGAAAGAGAGAGGGCAATGATTTATAAACAAGGTCCATCAGAGGAGGGGACCCAGAGTAGTCACTCACCTAGAGCCGACATCCTGGGGTGTGAAGTCAAGAGGACCTTAAGAAACATTACTACGACCAAAGCTAGTGGAGGTGATGGAATTCCAGCTGAGCTATTTCAAATCCTAAAAGATGATGCTGTGAAAGTACTGAACTTAATATCTCAGCAAATTTGGAAAACTCAACAGTAGCCACAGGACTGGAAAATGTCAGTTTTTATTCTAATCCCAAAGAAAGGCAATGCCAAAGAATATTCAAACTACTATTCAATTATGCTCATTTCCATGCTAGCAAGGTAGTGTTCCAAATCCTTCAAGCTAGTTTTCAGCAGTACATGAACCTAAAACTTCCAGATGTATAAACTGGATTTAGAAAAGGCAGAGAAACTAGCGATCAAATTGCCAACATCCATTGGATTAGTGAAAGCAAGGAAATTCCAGAAAAACCTCTACTTCTGTGTCATTGACTATGCTAAAGCCTTTGACTGTGTGGATCACAACAAACTGGGAAATTCTTAAAGAGAGGGGAATACCAGACCACCTTACCTGCCTCCTGAGAAACCTGTATGCAGGTCAAGAAGCAACAGTTAGAACCAGACATGGAACAACGGACTGGTTCCAAATTGGGAAAGGAGTACATCAAGGTTGTATATGTCACCCTGCTTATTTAACTTATATGCAGAGTACATCATGTGAAATGCTGGGCTGGATGAAGCACAAGCTGGAATCGAGATTGCTGGGAGAAATATCAGAAACCTCAGATAGAGAGATGATACCACTCTAATGGCAGAAAGTGAAGAGGAACTAAAGAACCTCTTGATAAGGATGAAAGAGGAGACTGAAAAAGTTGGTTTGAAACTCAAAATTCAAAAAACTAAGATCATGGCATTTGGTCCCATCACTTCATGGTGAATAGAAGGGGAAAAGTAGAAACAGTGACAGATTTTATTTCTTTGGGCTCCAAAATTACTGCTGGCAGTGACTGCAGTCATGAAATTAAAGTATGCTTGCTCCTTGGAAGAAAAAAGATGACAAGCCTAGACAGCATATTAAAAAGCAGAGATATTACTTTGCCAACAAAGGTCCATATACTCAAAGCTATGGCTTTTCCAGTATCATGTATGAATGTGAGAGTTGGACAATAAAGAAGACTGATTGCTGAAGAATTGATGCGTTCGAATTGTAGTCCTGGAGAAGATTCTTGAGAGTCCCTTGGACTGCAAAGAAATCAAACCAATTAATCCTAAAGGAAATCAACTCTGAATATTCCCTGGAAGGACTGATGCTGAAGCTGAAGCTCCAATACTTTTGGCCACGTGATGTGAAGGGTCGACTCATTGGAAAAGACCCTGATGCTGGGAAAGACTGAGGTCAGGAGAATAGGGGAGGGTGACAGAGGATGAGATGGTTGGATGGCATCACTGACTCAATGGACATGAGTTTGAGTAAACTCTCGGAGATGGTGAAGGACAAGGAAGCCTGGCATGCTGTAGTCCATGAGGTCACAAAGAGTTGGACATGACTGAGAGACTGAACAACAACAATTCTTCAGTGAGATAAATATTGGTCAGTGTATTTCCTAACATACCAATTTACAATTCAAACTTCCATTTCTAATTTTGGAATAAAGTGCTTTTTCCACATTAAATTTCAGCATCATAAACAAATATTCAGAAATATTTTTAAACACAGGACTTTTAAGTTGGCTAAGAGATGGGAGAGACAAAGAACAGTGTCTCTCCTAACTAACCTGCCCTATTACACATCATTTCTGATCCCTTTGGCTTACAGTCCTCTGTTTCAATCACCACTGCACTAACCAGGCCCACATGGGCTCCAGACAACTTCATGCTGGTCCAACCCGAAGAGCTTTGTCTCATGCCACACTTGGGCCTCTCACTTCACATCCAGGGGTTTCTTCTAGATGCTGGCAGCCCCTAGTAGGCATATTTGTTATTTTTGTTCAGCTGCTCAGTTGTGCCCGACTCTCTGCGACCCCATGGACTGCAGCACGCCAGGCCTCCATGTCCGTCGCTAACTCCCAGAGCCAACTCAAACTCATGTCCATTGAGTCAGTGATGCCATCCAACCATCTCATCCTCTGTCGTCTCTTTCTCCTCTCACCTTCAATATTTCCCAGCATCAGGATCTTTTCCAATGAATCAGTTCTTCATATCAGGTGGCCAAAGTATTGGAGTTTCAGCTTCAGCATCAGTCCTTCCAATGAATATTCAGGACTGATTTCCTTTAGGGTGGACACGTTGGATCTCCTTGGAGTCCAAGGGACTCTCAAGAGTCTTCTCCAACACCACAGTTCAAAAGCATCAATTCTTCAGAACTCAGCTTTCTTTATAGTCCAACTCTAACATCCATATATGACTACTGGAAAAACCATAGCTTTGAATAGATGGACCTTTGTTGGTAAAATAATGTCTCTGCTTTTTAATATGCTGTCTAAGGTGGTCATAGCTTTTCTTCCAAGGAGCAAGTGTCTTTTAATTTCATGGCTACAGTCACCCTCTACAGCGATTCTGGAGTCCAAAAAAGTCAAATCTCTCACTGTTTCTGTTGTTTCCCCATCTATTTGCCATGGAGTGATGGGACCAGATGCCATGATCTTAGTTTTCTGAATGTCGAGTTTTAAGCCAATTTTTTCACTCTCCTCTTTCACTTTCATCAAGAAGCTCTTTAGTTCTTCTGTAAGAAGAAGCTCTTTAGTTCTTCTGTAAGAAGAACTTCTTTAAGTTCTTCTGTAAGAAGGTAGTTAAGGTTAAATAAGGTCAGAAGGACCTTAATCCCATAGGACTAGTGCCCTTAGAAGAAGAGGAAGAGGTGCCAAAGTTTTCCCTCTTCCATGTAAGGGCACAACAAGATGATATCCAGAGAACTTTCAACAGAATCCCATCCATGTTGGCACCCTGATGCACTATGAGAAAATAAATTTCTGTTGTTTAAGGCACCCAGTCTATGGTATTTTGTTATGGCAGTTCAAGCCAACTAAAACAGCCCCCAAGCAAATTGCCCTAAAATGTACTTTATACAACTTCTTGCAAGACCGTCATGAGGTCAAGCAGTCAGCCTCATCTTGAGGCAACTAGCTTGATAACATACTTCATTTTAGCTCTCACTCTTCCCCGCCTCGGTCCCCTTGGCCCTCATTTTTATTCTCTGTAATAACACCTCCTACTAGTGAAACCCTGTAACTCAAATTGGAACTTGAACTCATGGTCTTTAACCTGAGATTACACACCTGGTCTCAGGACTTAATGAAGCTTGGGTTCTTGATGTCTCATTGCAGAAAGAAATCAGTGAGAGACAAAGTGATAGGTAAGAAATGGACTTATTTAGAGAGAAACACACTCCACAGAAAAGAGTAAGGGCCATCTCAGAAGGCAACAGTGGCCCCAGGGTATGGGTTTGTCAGTTTTTATAGGAGTTGGTAATTTCATAGACGAATGAGTGGGAAGAGTATTCCAGCTATTTGGTGGAAGATGTAGGGATTTCCAGAAACAGCCACAACCCACTTTTTGACCTTTCTGGTCGGCCTTGGAACTGTCATGGTGCCTGTGGGTGTGTCGTTCAGGTCATTTAACTGGCTGGTGTGTTATAATCTGTATGCACTGAGGCTCAAGGTCCAGCAGAAGTTGACTTCTCTGCCATCGTGGACCCATTTCGTTCTGATTAGTTTATGTCATTATCCTCAGGCTATGTCACTCTGTCAAAGGTAGTGCTCTTCCCCCTTCCTTCCAATTTCACTTTCATCAGGCTTTGTTCTCTGGGAAACTGAGACTAAGACACCATATATATGCCAGTGACATTCAAATATTAATATATATATATATATATATATATATATATATATATATATATATATATATACACACACACACACACACACCTCTAAAAGCCATATCTCTCTCAAAGACTCCAGATTTGTATAACTATCTTCTAGACAACATCACCATTTGGATATCTAATAGACATTTCAAAATTCCTGATCTTTTCCCTCCACAGTCCTCCATATCTCAACGCAAACATCTTTATACATAAAAGTATAAAGATACTTTATACTTAAAAGTTTCTGAGGTCAGAGTTCTTGAAATTATCTTTAACTCCCCTCTCCCTCACATATACTACATCAAATCCATCACAAAATCTTGCTGGGTTTACCTTAAAATACATCCAAATTCCAATCACTTCCCACTACTCTCATCCTGATCTGAGCCACCATCATCTATAGCTTGGATTATCACAATAGTCTGTTAAATGCACTCTCTGTTTCCATGATGATTCCTACCCCTTACAATTTATTTTTAACACAGCAGCCTTAGGAGTTCCAACTAAAGCATAAGTTAATATGTCATTCCTCTTTTCCAAATCCTACAAGGGCTCCTCATTTCAATTGGTATAAAAGTCAAAGTAAGATATTAACAAGTCTTTTAAATTTGACACTAACAGCAGGAAGAATAGAAAATACCATCCTATTTCCTAAGAAGGGAAAAATTCACTTATAAAGTGATATTTTAACAGAGATCTGAAGGAAGTGATCTGCAGTCCATGGGGTTGCAAAGAGTTGGACATGACTGAGCAACTGAACTGAACCGAAGGAAGTGAGGGAAAAGCGTCCTAGGCACAAAGATATCAAGTACAAAGGTCCTGGGGTAAGATATTGCTTGATATTCACAGAAGCACCAAGACATCAGTATGGCTGGAGGGAGCCAGCAGGAAAGAAAGCATCAGAAAATGAGGTCATTGGGGTATCAGGGAACCCGATTGTGTAGACTCTGTTGGAGAACCTTGTAGGTCAATGTAAGGATTTCCGATTTTGCTCTGAGATGGAACCTTTGGAAGATTTTGAACAACTGAGTGATAGGATCTAATTTGAGATTTCTCAAAAGTATTTAAGGGCTTCCCTGGTAGCTCAGATGGTAAAGAATCTGCCTGCAATGCAGGAGACTCAGGTTTGATCCCTGAATCAGGAAGATTCCCTGGAGAAGAGAATGGCTACCTACTCCAGTATTCTTGCCTAGGAAATCCCAGAGGATTGGAACAGACAGAGGAGCCTAGCAAGCTACAGATCATAGGATCGCAAAGAGTCAGACATGACTGAGTGACAAAAGTATTTAAAAGGATCACTCTGAAATCTGTGATGAGAACAGGGTACAAGGGCAAAATCAAGGATGCTAGTTAGGGAGGGGACTGGTGCTGTGATCTAGACAAGAAGCATTGGCTCGAGCCAGAGTAACAGAAAGGACGTGAGTTTTTAAAAATAGTGTCAGATTCTGAATTTATTTTCAAGAAGGAATCAACAGGATTTGTGGGAAAAGATTATATCTTCCTTGATCACCAAGGAATTCCCAATGCTTCATGATCCATCCAAATCAGGCACTTCTCTGTGCAATCTAGAATCTTATATGGGCTCTAGATCAGCCTTACCAGGCCATGCTGTGCATCTTTCTCAAAATCCATGAAACTTTTGTTCATATCTGGCATTCTGCCATCTGCCTCACATTTTAATTTCTCTTGTACTACTGGCAGCAAGTCTGGGAAAATATCTGAATATCTGTAAGTTTACATGTCTATAAAAAAAAGTCTATATAATTCTTCTGCATTATCAAGAAATTGAATTTTTTTTAAGTGCAGATTTTTCATTTTATTTTCCTTGCTTAGCTTAACTTCTGTGTATTCTTACTAGTATCTTTGACCTTTCCTGTTTGTACCAAAAATGGAAGCCATCTGCAAGGCAATGGCCTTACCGGTCTGCATTAATATGACTTCATTATTCCATGAAAATTCTGTCAGGATGTTTTCTAAGAAAATGAAATTGCGTTGCTTTTTGTCTCAAGAACATTCTGAAAATCCATTTCTCCAAGCAATGAACAAATATACTACACTCATCCGTTAGTCACTCCTTCCCCAGACAATAGACCTCCCAAACAGACTCACTGCACAATTGTTTACCCTTTAAAATCCACCTGGCCATCCATCCTGAACAATTACATCATGAATTTTGCCCAGTATCAATCAGGCCCTGCTGTTGAAAGAATGACTCCTAAAAACCTCATAAACACCCCTACTTGTGCCCTCTTTCGTCTATACCAGTTGCCTTCCTTACTGCTTTGTTTTATCAAAGGTGACTTCTTAGTGTCTTTTCAGGAAATGTTAACAGCTGATAGATTTTTATTCCTTTTTAGAGAATATGGAAGTCAAACAGAGCTACAGTAATTTCTTTTTCCCTCTATCATCTTAACATTAAATCCTCTGGTAATGAAGCTATCTGTTCTCTCTTTTTTGGTTTTAGGGGACTTATTTCTCTATCTTAGATTCACTTAGGGCTTTTTAGCCTTCCATACATTGTTTCTTCTTTCACTCCTAATCCTTCATCTCCTCACCCTCCAGTGAGAGAAAATACTGCCTGCCTCACAAGAAAAGGAAGAGATTAAGCAAGATGCTACTTGAGAATATAGTGAGTGAAGTGAGTGAAAGCCACTCAGTCGTGTCTGACTCTTTGCCATCCCATGGTCTGTCCATGGAATTGTCCAAACAAGAACACTGGAGTAAATTGCCATGCCCTCCTCCAGGAGATCTTCCCAACCCAAGGATCAAACCCAGGTCTCCTGCATTGCAGGCAGATTTTTTACCATCTGAGCTACCAGGGAAGCCCCTAAGAATACAGTTTGCTATGCAAATATCAGGGATAAAGTCCTCCTTCATTGTCCCATAGATCTTTGCATTCTATCTCTAATTTAGTACCTACATATGGCTCTTTCTCTTTTACTGTAAACTTTGAAAAAGTAAGGGCCATTATCCTTGTATTTATCTTAAAACTTTGCACAGTGTGTGATCTAAAAGTTGGTTCTCTACAACACTGGGCAGAGAGAAAAGAGGCCAGATCAGGCAAAGACAGTGTCTACAGATGAAAAAACAGGCAGAGGAGTGTTCAACAAGCTTTGACTAATGTCAGAGACCAGAAGGCGAGTGGGCAGGTGCTGAACCAAGGTTAAAATCAAAAGTCCCTACACAGAGGCAAGTGGCACTAATTAACTTCTGGAGAGCAACAAGCCTTGTCGTAGAAAGGTCGTGCCCCCACAAAGGGCAGATGTGTTCCTGAACTGCCACTGCCCTACCGTGATCAGAGTCCATGTTTCATTTTTAGAGCGTGTTTTTCCTCTCGAGTATCCTGTTCTTCTACGGTCTCTGGCTATAAAAAACCATTATGTCAACTCTTCACAGTTCCCTTTCTAGTTTTACTACAGGGTCCAGCTTTATCCAAAAGTTCCCTCCTTTACCATTAGGACCTCTACGATAACCAATTCACTTTCTTAGAATATCCCACAACAGGTGATTAAAAAAGAAGGCAGATTTACCTAGAGTCACTGGTGAGCCAAAGGACTGTGTCTAACAAGTAGTTACAGGACAAGTGTCTACATAATGTCTTGGGCCTCTTCATTCTGCCAGAGGACATCCATTTATTCTGGCTCCTGTTCAAACTGCTCTAGACAGAAAAACGGTCTGCACTTTCCCTAAGAGGCATTGTAGTACCATCAGATCAGCAGGGCAAATTTGTGTAACCCAAAGACCCACATTTTCAGAGGAGTGCCATTTTCTGTGAGCTGATGCCCTCTCACTTTTATTTTTGAGCATAGTAAATAGTAAGAAGATGAGGAGAGGATGGAATTTATTTTCACTACCAAACACAAGAAATGTACCGCAGAATTTGCTCTAAGTTCTTTTCAGTTGAGAAGCTTTATTTAAATATATTATTTTGAAATTAGGAATCTAGCAGCAAAACTAATTATTTACTGATATATGCACTCACACACCTAAACACACACCCTTAAAACACCTTTCTAATGTATTTCTCAACAGTATTTCTAATCTGACGTTATAAATTCAGATGCATCTAGAGATAAGGCAATGTTAATGTTAACCAACAGGGAATAGTAAAGACCATAACAAACCTGAGAGTACATGCTCTGCCTAAAAATACTCAGATTTATTTTTCACCAATACTATTTTTGGTAATTAAAGCTATCACTCAATTCAGTTCAG
Source organism: Okapia johnstoni (assembly GCA_024291935.2). Lineage (NCBI taxonomy): Eukaryota > Metazoa > Chordata > Mammalia > Artiodactyla > Giraffidae > Okapia > Okapia johnstoni. The sequence continues at coordinate 9,442,245 of CM044309.1, forward strand.
TTGCTCAGTGGTGTCCAACTCTTTGCGACCCCATGAGTTGGCTTCAGCCAACTCATACCAGCTCATGAAAGTCCATGTCAAATCTTCAGGAATTTTGCAAACTGATTTTTAAACCATTGGTAACTTGATATCGGTCATAGTGATGGTATTTACATCATGGAAGTTCAGTTCAGTTTAGTCACTCAGTCGTGTCTCTGCAACCCCATGGACTGCAGCACGCCAGGCCTCCCTGTCCATCACCAACACCCAGAGTCTACTCAAACTCATCTCCATTGAGTCAGTGATGCCATCCAACCATCTCATCCTCTGTCCCCTTCTCCCACCTTCAATCTTTCCCAGCATCATGGTCTTTTCAAATGAGTCAGCTCTTCACATCAGGTGGCCAAAGGATTGGAGTTTCAGCTTTAGCATCAGTCCTTCCAATGAACACCCAGGACTGATTTCCTTTAGGATGGACTGGTTGGATCTCCTTGCAGTCCAAGGGACTCTCAAAAGTCTTCTCCAACACCACAGTTCAAAAGCATCAATTCTTTGGCACTCAGCTTTCTTTATAGTCCAACTCTCACATCCATACATGACTACTGGAAAAAAAGCTATCACTAGCCATATTCAAATAGGGAGTTCAAGTTTGTGTTACCTGCAACTAACCTCTATCAAGACTCCACATTCTGTTTTTCTATCTCTGTTGCTCTAAATGGACCATGAAAACACCTCACTTTTTGTCTTCCATATAGCAAAACATTCTTGGAGACACATCATCACAATACAAATTCTAGTCTCTGAAATATTCTTGTTTTGCCTCTAAGTGTTAGAAATAGCATTCTATTAGTTGGCCTCCAAAATATTATAGGAGACATACTCAAGTTACTCACATAGCTAGTAATAACTATAGGTAACTTTTATTAAGTGCTTGTTACATACTAAAAGTGAAATTGTTTCTCTCCCCACATTTAATAAATAATAGAAATAGTGAACAAAGGGAAGATCTGATGTATACAAGCCACAGTTCAACTGACTCGTTGTGAAAATACATACTACATTGCATGGGCAACAATCACTACTATTTATACAGTAGCCAGTTTAGACTTAGCTGTTGAGTGTGTATGTGAGAGAGAGACAGAGTATGATAACAATCGCCAGGTAATTTTATCTTCCAGTGTGTGAATATGTGTTTGAACAAACAGCCGACTGGCATGTAGTATTACCCACTACACATTCAGCTCTCATTATCTCTAAGATCTCTCAAGAGGCTTTGCAAAGATATTAAAATCCTATTATTTTTATGTTAATGTAATATTTAAAATTTCTTTCTCAAGTTAATGAAATAACTAATGAAAGTTATTTTTCCCTTAATGAGTGATTCTAATTGTGTGATAACATGTGGCTCTGACAAGTTAGAAGTGAGGCAGAAGAATCCAGTGTTAGCACTTCATGGAAAGTTACTCCAAGCTGCAATGTTCTTATTAGTGAGGAATAACTGTTTGAAGCAAACATGCTGAGTAACGAGTATACACAGGTTGCCATGTCAGGAAGTTGTTATTAAGGGCCTAGAATTCCTTTTAAAGTTCTAGGAAGAATGAGTATAAAAACTCAACTTCTAGAGCAAGGAGAGACAAATTTTGCTGTGAAGGACAGACAGTATACTAATATTTGAGACGTTTCTGGCCATACAGTCTCTGTCTTGATTACTCAACTCTGCCTTCGCCGTAGGAAAGCAGCCCAGGACAACAGAAAGAGATAACACATAAATAAGCGCATGTGGCTATGTTCCAATAAAACTCTAAGGATGCTGAGATTTGAATTTCATAAATTTTCCTGTGTCACAAAACACTGTTTTTCTTTTGATACTTTACAATCATTTAAAAATATAAAAACATTCTTAGCCCATGGACTATCAACAAACATGCAGGGGAACAGATCTGACCCACAGGCTATATTTTCTTATATTAACAACCTTAACACCTAAACTTAGAGTGGCTGAATAAGATCTTCTTTGGATTAAGAAATTTGAGGAAGAGACAATCAGAGTTAGCATGGCCTCATACCTTCCCCTTCCAGCATTCTCTTATGGTAACTTCCCAGCACAACTGAAGGATAGAAGGGCCACCCACCCTGCTTTCTACTTGAGGCTCTTCCAATTAACCATCAGACCCTGAAGAACCTTCTCCAGCCTGATCTTACTCAAATCTTCCTTCTAAGAAGGTTAAAATGTCACTGAGGATGTATCCAGTTTAATTGTAAAGTTAGACACATGTTTTTGAGGAGTAATTAGCACTATGGGGAAAAAAATGCTCACAGTATGTTAAGTAAAAAGATCAGAAAACCACACCCATATATATGATAGTCTCTCAACCTTTCGTTGATTAATTTTGAAGGTGGTTTGAATTTTATCTAGATTGTTCTCATACTTTTCAAAGTTCTAATTAATTATTTAAGAGAGAAATATATGATGCAGCTTCCTTTCTAAATATCATCCAAACCCTTAAAGCGATCTCCCTCCCATGTGAGGCTTCCACTAACTCTGATTTGTATCTCCTGACCTTAAATCCTGATCCTTAAGTCTCATCCTCTGTCTGAAAATAGAGTCTCTAAAAAAGAGCCACTGTCAATAACATCTGTGGCTCTGACGGCTCCTAGACTGTCCTAGGGAAGTGAGGCCTTGTCAAAGAGAGACTTTCAAAATCACTTTGTCCCTGACATGAATGGCTTTATTATTTAGCCAAGTTACCTGATAATTAACACAGATCGACTAATTAAGCTGACATCAGTGTCATCGATGCTTGCTCTGAATCCTGGCTTTTCAGTTAAGTGAAAATTCGAGCCCACTGTTTAAATAAATTTGAATGCCAATAGATAAAGCAGGGCAAGAATTGATTCAAAAAGTACTATATTCAGTGGATTTATTAATGCTTCCTTCCTAAATTGATATGAACTGAAAAGGAAGGGGAGGGCATCAAATTTAGCTACTTGGATGATAAAGCAATAGAGTAGGTTAGCATTTACAGAACTGAAGTAAAATTAAGCAACACACTCTACTACTTAAAAGGCCCTAGTCCCACAGTCACTTCTTAGGTATAATATAAACTGGACAGAGTTCAGATGCATTAGCTCGTTGCTTTTGCTATACATTCATCTCACATGCCTTGTGTTCTTGGGATCAGGTTTCAGATAGCAGTGAGGGTCAGAGCGTAAACTGTAATACCAGCATGATGAGCTAGTTTTAAACATAAGACTAAAATTTACTTGGTGTGTCTTAGATTAAGGATTTAGTGCTCTGTGTTGACTTGTGTAGCCTGACTTGAGTGCACAAAAGGAAATTTTAACCCGAAATTCTATCACGCTCTCTCACCCTTTCAACGTTGTTTAACCTACTAGTTCATTGGTCTCTGCAACTTTGGTCTTTTCTCTCCTCTCACCCAACCTATCAGCATATCAGCATAGTTCTGATCATATCAGTCCCCTGCTCCAAAATTCTTCATGTGCTCCCCTCTGCTGACTGAATATATTTTTATAATAAATGCAAGTCTTCCCCAGTGGCTCATCGGTAAAGAACTACAATGCTGGAGCCACAGGAGATGCAGGTTCCATCCCTGGGTTAGGAAGATTCCCTGGAGGAGGGAATGGCAACCCCCTCCAGTCTTCTCACCTGGCGAATCCCATGGACAGAGAAGCCTGGCGGGCTACAGTCCATAGGGTCACAGAGAGTTGGACACGGCCAAAGTGATTTAACATGTACACAAGACTTTTTACAATTGGCCCTAACTTTTCCAGATTGTTTTCTGCTATTCATATATGCATAGCCCATGCAATGGCACCCTACTCCAGTACTCTTGCCTGGAAAATCCCATGGACGGAGGAGCCTGGTAGGCTGCAGTTCATGGGGTCGCTAAGAGTCGGACACGACTGAGCAGCTTCCCTTTCACTTTTCACTTTCATGCATTGGAGAAGGAAATGGCAACCCACTCCAGTGTTCTTGCCTGGAGAATCCCAGGGACGGGGGAGCCTGGTGGGCTGCCGTCTATGGGGTCGCACAGAGTCGGACACAACTGAAGTGACTTAGCAGCAGCATAGCCCAAGCTTCAGTCTTTCCCAGAATATGCCCTAAACTTTCTTTCCAGTCTCTTCCTTTTTGTGTTAACCTATAATAATAATAAGTGATAATAACAATAATAGCTACCATTTATTTAGTCTTTACTAGATATGCATAATTTTCTAACAACTGTACATACTTTATCTGATTTCTATCCTCATAACAATCCTAATAAAGCAGGTATCATATCCTTACTTTACAGATGAGGCTTGGAGAAGTCAAGCACCTTGCCCATAATCAGTTTTTAGTGGTGGAAGGCTTCAAATACAGACATCTGAATTATATGGCCATTCACTTAACCATTGCATTATACTACCTCCTTCACATTGCTTTCTTCCAAATGTCCTTACTACCCATCTCCACATAACCGCACACACACACACCCATGTCACAAGCTCATGGAAATTCTACCCATCCTTCAAGACCCACTCCAAATGCTAGCTACCTCCTGCCTACAGTCTTTCCTGATCCCATCCCTCCTGCTTTAGGTGTTCCCCATCTTCCAAAGCTCCAGAATATGTCTTTTCTGCCTAAGAATCCCTCAGGTTTCAACAGCCGGAGAGATCAAGGTAAAATCATTTATTTTTAATATTAAAATTATAATGACTCCAAATCCTGTCCTGTGAATCACAGGGAGTCTATTTTTCTACCAGTTTCCCTCCATATATAATTTCTGGGACCTACATAGAATAACTACATGCTCCAAATCTATCTTATGACCCATGTTCTGAATGACTGCTATAGCGGAACTCTCCTGGGATCTCTTCAGGGTGTTTTCTCTTTCCGTGGTAATTTGTTTCAATATTGACACCAATCCACTTTATTGACTGTCGTGCGTGTGTGCATGTGAAGTCGGTTCAGTTGTGTCTGACTCTTTGCGACCCTATGGACTGTAGCCCGCCAGGCTCCTCTGTCCATGGGATTCTCCAGGCAAGAATACTGGAGTGAGTTGCCATACCCTTATCCAGGGGATCTTCCTGACCCAGGAATTGAACCCAGGTCTCCTGCATTGCAGGCAGATTCTTTAGTGCTGAGCCACCTGGGAAGCCCCTTGTTGACTATCAACTCCCCACAAACAGACCACCAGGAAAACCTGTTGATCCAGCAAAACTAAGTTTATTAGACTTACCGCAATGGTGAAGATTAACACCATGACAGTATCTTAGTAATATCTCCAAGATGGAAGTCAGAAGAGGACATTTATAGAATTCAGGAATGTGGTTTAAGGGTGAATCTTTTAAGGTAGAGAATGATTGAGATTAGACAAATTTTATGACATAGTAATTTTGGATTGATGAATATAGCAACACACATCTTGAAGCAAGTAGTGATAAATAAAATATTATCTGATAAGTGAACTGTTGCCTAAATAAGCAACTTTTCATCCTGATAGAACTGTTTATCCATGTGACCAAACTCTTTGCCCAGATCTTCAAGAATTTCCTGAAGCAAGCAGTAAAGTTATTTATTGGTTTACAGTGTTATCAATTGAGGAAGAATTTCCTAGAACCATGAGGTCATGCTGACATGGGTGATCTCATTTCCCAAGGTCTCACCAGCTCCTAATTCATTGCTAGACTCTGCTATGGTGTATGACACAACTTTTTGAGTTCTCACAGGACTACAGAGATACAGAGCAGAGAGACCCTCTTCCACTCTGAATAGCAGTTACTCTTGGAGCTCAACAACCCTAGCGCCAACTCACTGCAGAGACTTTTTAACCCCTCAGAATAAAAGAACAAAATGAATACAAAGGTGGAAATTTCTGAAGACTAATGGGCGAGGTAGCAGTTGGGGAAACTAAAGAGAAATCACTGATTTTTAGGACATCAATCATTGAGTTGCCATAATATTGTGTTGTTGAAGGCTTTGTTATTGTTTTTCTGTTTGAAGCTCTCCGGTAACATTTCCCAAGTGACATCCTCAAGTTCACGTTTATTTATGTGGGAAGCCCCGGCAGGCTGAAAGGGGAGATTGTGGTCGAGTGATCTACCCAATATGTGATGATTTTAGAATTCTGTACTGCGAGGCAACCCCCATACCCCTTTCCACCCCCAGCCTTGTACATGTACCCCAATGTGGTGCTTTTTTAATACATCCACTGAAGTATACCTGATGACAGAAGGTAAACTTTTACCTTGCTGCTGGTAATATTACTACTTCAGTTCAGTTTGGTCGCTCAGTCGTGTCCGACTCTTTGCAACCCCATGGACTGCAGCACGCCAGGCTTGCCTGTCCATCACCAACTCCTAAGCTTGCTCAAACTCATGTCCACCAAGCTGGTGATTCCATCTGACCATCTCATCTTCTGTGGTCCCCTTCTCCTCCTGCCTTCAATCTTTCCCAGCATCAGGATCTTTTCCAGTGAGTCAGTTCTTCACATCAGGTGGCCAAAGTATTGGAGTTTCAGCTTCAGCATCAGTCCTTCCAATGAATATTCAGAACTGATTTCCTTTAGGATTGACTGGTTGGATCTCCTTGCAGTCCAAGGGATTCCCAAGAGTCTTCTCCCACACCACAGTTCAAAAGCATTGCTTCTTCGTTGCTCAGCTTTCTTTATTACTTCTTCAGTGGAACAAAAAAAAAGTTTAAACTGGGATTTCTAAAAACCACTCTCATAGCACCAAGTTTGAGAGACACAGTCTTACATTTATCAGCTTACTTGTTTTACTCAGAAAGGTTAAGATGCTGTTCTTATAGCTGCTGACATAATAATTTTCCCCCAAAGTGGAGTTTGTAAGAACTTTCTTTAAGAAAGAATGAACCTCCTCCCTGCATGATTGAGGTTCAACATCAGCTTGCTTTTATTTTTAGTTTTTATTTTATATTATCTCTAACTGCCATAAACAAAGGCGCACAAGTGCAAACAGGCACGCACGTGCGCACGTGCACGTGCGCGCGCGCGCACACACACACACACACACACACACACACACACACACCCCTTTCAGATTCTGTAGCCTCAGGCCAGCGAGGTTGACTGAAAAGTCCTCTAAATAAAACCTCCCCTTGGAGCAGCACAAACAGGCATCACCTTATGCTCTGTTGCTCCCATCGCGGTGAGCTGGAGTGAGGATGAGGAAGGATTAGGTGGAGGGAAAAGGGAATCCCAGACCTTCTCTCTGGAGGCCCTCTACTCTGCGACCCTCTAAAGCCCTCCAGACTGTTAAATCAGACCAGGCCTCATGTTTCCGGGGTGTAATGAAGGCTGCAGAAGTAATAGAAACATCCTTGCCACTGTCAAAACTAATCTGCTAATAGGAAAGTTTGTGGCAAGCCTTGAGTAGCTCATATCTGTGAGGAAACCGGTTTCCTATTTAGAGAAAATGGAGCCGTTATTCTTAAGCAGAGAGATGCCTATTGTGTGGGTAATTACAGGGAGGCCTGGCTGACCTGGCAATGAGGTAGTGTCGCTAAATACCTGAAGGCAAGGGGAGCCTGAAATGAAAGCAGAGGCCCCATCTGCCAGGCTGTAATGATTGTGCTATTTGGAGGCAGAAAGGTTTGTCTGGAGCAGCTGGTTTCTCTCCAAGTGACCTTTTAGCATTTCTGCTTTTGCCGTCTGACAGATGTGTCAAGTCAATAATTTCAAAAGCCCCTGAGTAAATAAGCAATTGTGAGCAAGGATGACCCAAAGCAATGACAAAATGGCTGCACGCGGCGCATTATGGAGCATAACACCAAGGGATGGAACCAGGAACATTATCAGAAGGGAAAAAAAAAAACAAAACATTTTAGTCTTTATTTTTGACTAAATGGCTCTCCTACCCATACATCAGTTGTTTCTGAGTTGGAGGTGCGGGGAGAATAGGGAAATGTGGGTGGACGGAAGGGCCTTGTGGGGGCTCTGGTCGGCGGGGCGCGGGCCCCAGGTGGCATCTGGGCACGGGGACGGACCCCGCTCGCCCCCTCACGCAGCCGGGAGGAAGGACCGCAGCTGACGGGCACCGCGGACGATAGCGGCTGAGGAGAGGCGACTGTGCACCCAGACCAGGTCTGACGGTGCCTGAAGTCTTGCAAAGAATTTTCACAGGCAACGCAGGGGCTGTTATCTGGGAACGAAGTTCAGTTCAGTCTCTCAGTCGTGTCCGACTCTGCGACCCCATGAACCGCACACAACAGGCCTCCCTGTCCATCACCAACTCCTGCAGTCCACCCAAACCCATGTCCATCTAGTCGGCGATGCCATCCAACCATCTCATCCTCTGTCGTCCCCTTCTCCTCCTGCCCTCAATGTTTCCCAGCATTAGGGTCTTTTCCAATGAGTCAGCTCTTTGCATCAGGTGGCCAAAGTATTGGAGTTTCAGCTTCAACATCAGTCCCTCCAATGAACACCCAGGACTGATCTCCTTTAGGATGATTGATTGGATCTCCTTGCAGTCCAAGGGACTCTCAAGAGTCTTCTCCAACACCACAGTTCAAAAGCATCAATTCTTCGGTGCTCAGCTTTCTTCACCGTCCAACTCTCACATCCATACATGACCACTGGAAAAACCATAGCCTTGACTAGACAGACCTTCGTTGGCAAAGTAATGTCTCTGCTTTTAAATATGCTATCTAGGTTGGTCGTAACCTTCCTTCCAAGGAGTAAGCGTCTTTAATTTCATGGCTGCAATCACCATCAGCAGTGATTTTGAAGCCCCAAAAAATAAAGTCTGACACTGTTTCCACTGTTTCCCCATCTATTACCCATGAGGTGATGGGACCAGATGCCATGATCTTAGTTTTCTGAATGTTGAGCTTTAAGCCAACTTTTTCACTCTCCTCTTTCACTTTCATCCAGAGGCTCTTTAGTTCTGCTTTGCTTTCTGCCATAAGGGTGGTGTCATCTGCATATCTGAGGTTATTGATATTTCTCCTGGCAATCTTGATTCCAGCTTGTGTTTCTTCCAGCCCAGAGCTTCTCATGATGTACTCTGCATATAAGTTAAATAAGCAGGGTGACCATATACAGCCTTGACGTACTCCTTTTCCTATTTGGAACCAGTCTGCTGTTCCATGTCCAGTTCTAACTGTTGTTTCCTGACCTGCATACAGGTTTCTCAAGAGACAGGTCAGATGGTCTGGTATTCCCATCTCTTTCAGAATTTTCCACAGTTTATTGTGATCCACACAGTCAAAGGCTTTGGCATAGTCAGTAAAGCAGAAATAGATGTTCTTCTGGAACTCTCTTGCTTTTTCGATGATCCACTGGATGTTGGCAATTTTATCTCTGGTTCCTCTGCCTTTTCTAAAACCAGCTTGAACATCTGGAAGTTCACAGTTCACATATTGTTGAAGCCTAGCTTGGAGAATTTTGAGCATTACTTTACTAGCGTGTGAGATGAGTGCAATTGTGTGGTGGTTTGAGCATTCTTTGGCATTGCCTTTCTTTGGGATTGGAATGAAAACTGACCTTTTCCAGTCCTGTGGCCACTGCTGAGTTTTCCAGATTTGCTGGCCTATTGAGCGCAACACTTTCACAGCATCATCTTTCAGGATTTGAAATAGCTCAACTGGAATTCCATCAGCTGATAAAGAATCCGCCAGAATCTGCCTGCAGTGCAGGAGACCCCAGTTTGATTCCTGGGTCAGGAAGATCCTCTGGAGAAGGGATCGGCTACCCACTCCAGTATTCTTGGGCTTCCATGTGGCTCAGCCAGTTAAGAGTCTGCCTGCAATGTGGGAGACCTGGATTTGATACCTGGGTTGGGAAGATCCCCTGGAGGAGGACATGGCAACCCATTCCAGTATTCTTGCCTGGAGAATCCCCATGGACAGAGGAGCCTGGCAGGCTTCAGTCCATGGGGTCACAAAGAGTCGGACATGACTGAGCAACTAACCCTTTCACCCTCTATGGTTGAGGAACATTACTTAAAAATTATATGAATAAATGGCTGAATGGATGGCTTTAAAACTAAATCATACAAAATAATTATCAACACCTCTTTTTTTTTTTAACCAAGGTTGACGTACAGCTAACTGAAATGGAATGCTACGGTCATCAAGGCCCTGATCTTGACCATGAGCTCTTTAAGAATAAGTCATATTTGTAGCAAGATCTCCATCTATCACAGTGTCTAGCACCAAGTACATACATACATATAGATGATTGGTGTTTCTAGTTTATCCACTTATATTCCTCCCACCTCACCAACCTGGCTGGTAGAACCTTCCAGATCTCAACTTAGATAAGAGCAAAATAAGGAAGTTTTTGTTTTTGTTTTAAAGCTATATTTTTTTCAATAATAAGACAAAGGAATGGATAAATTAACTACTTGATGGAGATGATGAAATAAAAAAGCAGAACGATTGCCTCTTGTTTGCTTTTATTTTTCCTCCACAAAAGAGAATGATATTCAGACTGCAATGGATGAAGCACAAATCTTAGGAGAGATAGACAGGGTCTAGCAGCTTTAAAATGTGTTCAAGTCCAGATGCATTACATCTAAGACAATTAAAACAATTTGCAGCTGTTATCACAGCTGCTAGTGTCGTGGGAAAAAAAAATCAGAGGGAATGGGAAAATTGCCAAAAGATCAGAGCTAAGCGAATGCCTTAGATTTCAAAAAAGGGAATTTTGTAATCCAAAACTAGATGAGTTTGACTTTCATACTCAGCAACATTCTAAAGTATATTCTTCACCAGATAATTTGTATGCACTTAGTAGGGAAAGAGCTGATCATTAGGGAGAATGAGGTTGCCAAAAATAATTCAGTGCAAACGATTTTTATATGATTACTATATTAGAAGGAGAGTAGATGGAAAGAATATCACAGGCAAAATTCATTCAAAAACTAGTCATGATTGATTCAAAGGCAATGTATTGTGTCCTTTGAGTTCATCCGCAAAAGTCTTAATGATGAAATGCCCAGCAAAATGCAGTTGTTGGCTTCAAGGGGATTTCAGTTTAGAGGGAGAGAAAGAAAACAAGGTCATTCTTCATGGGGTAAAACATGGGTATAAGACAGAAAGGTGAAAGGAAAGTCTTAGATGAAGGAAAATAACTGAAGAGATTAGCATCTCAATGAGGATCAGGACAAAGAGAAATAAGAGGACTTATTTCTCAGGTCAAAAGAGAGGAGGGCTTGTCACAGGGGACCAGGAACATGGAAGATGAAGAAAACAGGTGAAAAGCTTCATGACAGTGGGCATGATGGCTTAAAGAGCTGCAGGAAATTCAGGAAGACGGGACATAGAATTCAAAGGGTAGTGTGAGGCATGAAGAGAGAAAGGCAGGAGAAACAGGCAAAAGTCAGACCTCAAAGTCATGTTAAAGAGTGTGGACTATATTCTGAGAGTACTGGAGAACTTTGGAAAGAAATTAAGCCAGAAAATTCACACTGATTTCACCAAGACATTTAATAGTCTCTCATGGACTGCAAGGAAATCAAACCAATCAATGCTAAAGGAAATCAACCCTGAGTATTCATTGGGAGGACTGTTGCTGAAGCTGAACCTCCAATACTTTGGCCACCTGATGCAAAGAGTCAACTCATTGGAAAAGACCCTGATGTTGGGAAATTAGAAGGCAAAAGCAGAAGAGGGCAGCAGAGGATGAGATGGTTAGATAACATCACTGACTCAATGGACACGAATTTGGGGAAACTCAGGAGACAGTGGAAGACAGAAGAGCCTAGTGTGTTACTGTCCATGGGGTCACAGAGAGTCAGACACAACTTAGCGGCTGAAAAATAACATAATATTATTGTGGATACTGTGGAGAACTATGTACTGGGTAGCAATAAATTGGGTAGACTTGTAACCATTTGGAAAAACTGTCCTATTAAATATCAGTGCATAAAATTGTTAGCAAATAAGAAGAACTGTGTTATCATTTTTCTACACCCTTTCCTTAATTCTACTTTATTCAGCAAATTTGTCAAGAGTTGAAGCAAAGTTTTTTCACAGGTGATGCAAAGCTAAGAAGAAGATAAATGTGTTGTTCAACATTGTCAAGATCTGGGAAGCTTTCAGCAGGATAGGATGAAGGGCCTAACCCAGCAAGATAAAATTTTAAACTGAATTATGTTTAAAAAATAATCAATTGTAGGAGAATAAACTGTGCAAGCCCCACTTTATAATACTTCATGTGAAAATACAAATTCTAAGGTCAAAAAAAAGCTGTCATATTAGAGGGCTCTGTGACCCTCTTTCCAGAATTTAAAAAAAAAAATGCTGTTTGTGATACTGTTGTATTTGGATCAAGGTGGGCAATGGCTCCACCAGCTCATGTTTGGAGAACTATGTCCACTTCTAGATCCTGATATTCAATGTCAAGGTATCTGACAACCTGGAAGGTACATGATGTAAAAAAAGGTATAAAGATATATGCTAAAAAAATAAAATTAGAGGCCCTTAAATTTTTAAAAGATTAATTTCAAAGGATTGAAATAGGGCCACTAAGTGAAATCTCTATATAAGGTAAATAGTTTTAAAAAGAATAATTTAGGGGGTTGAGGGAATTGTAGGGCATTGGGTGACTAGAAGTTTAGAATTTATAAATAGAATGGGCTACCTTATGGCTTGTGATCTTCCTATCACTAGAGAAGTTTACACCATCTCTCAGAGATGTTTGCTAAAGATGTTTACTCAAGATACTGGAGATGTCCACCTAGTTTGTTGGGGATATTTAAAAGGGAATTTTTGAACTGGAAGAAATGTTTCACTCTTCTCACTTTGAGACTCTATTAATTTATCATAACCACACCTACCTCTATGTCACTAAAGGACTAATGGAGAATACTGACTTATACCAATTTTGCCAATTTATATTCATCTTTGCCTTCTTTAATCTAGTAGTTAACCCACAATTTCAGGAATTGATTCCTCCTTCTATTGGACGTTCTTTTTAAAAGGTCCCAAACATCTCTTCGACAGTCATTATGTCCTTTTAAAACTTCAGACACATGGGTTGTCACAGGTGTTGCAATATAAATAAGCAAGGATATCAAAGTTTTGGGCATGACTTTTCTTCTAAGGAATTTTGACACAACCCAGGATTTCCTTTCTGTCCACCTTAGTCATGACCCATGAGTCGCCTTCTCTTTACAAGATTCATGCCACTGTTACACGCTTTTTGAGAAACAAGTTTAAAAGTGGCTCTCTAGTCACCTCTGATCTCCCCCATTGGAGCATAAACTCCAGCCCAGCCATGGTATTTGTCAGGGCCACTCATTTCAAACATCCCCACCCCCTACCCACCATTTCAAACTATTCCTGTGCCACTTCTATAGCTTTTTACCTACAGGGTCCTCCTTCTTTGAAAATCTTTCAGTGCTCAAGGCTACTGATGAATTTTACTTTGGCCTCTGAGGATAATCTTTCCATACCCATGACCTTGGAATTCCATTATAATACAGACTATAACACAAAACCACTGTGTTTAAAGAACTTCACTCCATGAACTCAGCCCGACCTCCATCCCTTCCTCCTTGTTCCCTTGCTGGTACCCCTGCACAAGGCTTCAGTAGTTGCTCCACGCTCTGCAACAAGAGAAGCCACGGCAACGGGAGGCCTGAGCAACCACCCTTAAGAAAGCCCACAAGCAGCAATGAAGACCCAGAGCTGCCAAAAATATATAAACAAAAAATTTGTAAAAAAAAAAAATCTACGCAACACAATATACAGTCAAATTGTATTGTCTTGGTAAAATTCCAACACTGGTCCCGGCAGAGATCAGAGCTGACTTTCCTTTCCATCACTACAACCTACTTAAACCCTTTTTTATCCTTGAAATATTGATATACAACCCCTCCCCCCCCGCCACACACACACAATACTATAACTTTATTGAAGAAAAACTAGTTTCTCTAAAAGGAAAATAGTATCTGCTCTATTTGTTCTTTCCCTGTTTACTCCCCAATCTACTGCAGTCGGGATTTCTGCCACAGCTGTTCAACTAAACTGGCTCTCACCCCACTGGCTGATGAATAGGATGGATGGGTTCCTGTGCAATTATTTCTTTATCTCCTTCCAATGTTTGTCCTTGTTGATCATTTTCTTTTTAAAATTCTCTTCTGCCTTAACTTTCAATATTTTCCTCATAACTGACTGGCTCTTCTTTTTTAAGTTTTCTTGTCTCTCTGTAACAGCCACTTAAAAATTGATCTTTACCAAGATTTTACCCCCAGCACTTTACTTATCTCATGGCTCATGCTTTCCCTTGGGTAATCTCATCCACGCACAAACTTCAACTAACGCTTGCAGATGGTGACATCTGACCTCTAGGCTCAACGTTTCTGCTTGCATATGCAATAGGCTTATGACTTCAAACTGACCAGAACTAACCTCATCATTTTTCTTGCCCCAACCCATCAAAAAAAAAGAAAAAGTTGAGGGAAAAGTCCTTTTAAAAACCTATATTGTATTGGCTTTAACTTTCTGCCACCACTTTCATTCTGACAATGAATGGCCAAGATATAAAATAATAGAATATTAAGAATATTCAGCAGATAGAGACTAGAAACTCTGTTCTTAAAAAGTACGCAAAAACCAAGTTAGTGTTTCTTCAGATTCCTACCGTTATTAAAAGACACAAAATCAGAAGAGGAGCTATAATCCCCTGCAGTTGCTGGTCCATAATTGATTTTTTTCAACAAGCAAAAACTCACACCCCAAACTGGAACAGACACACAAAACTGTAGGAGTTCAGATGTTCATTTTAGAAAGGGATTTTGTGAATAAGTTGTGTAGGCTGAAGCTCACTAAATTCCTCCTACCTTGGCAGTTTACATGACAAAACAATATAAGCTGCTGTGTTTCAAACGAAAAAAAATCTTTAAAACTCCCCTAATGCTCTTTCTATAAACACAGGTGAATTTGTTGTCTGAGGTACTCTCCTTCCTTTCAAGAGTGAGGCTAAAATCTTCTCGGATAAGGTCAGCGTATTTTTTTCTGCTGTGAATCCTCAGATGCAGGATGCCACCAGAAAATGAAGTCATAAAAAGGAAATCCCAGACCAGGACTGCGTACGCCAAAGTATCAAGCATCTCAGCATATGTACAGAGTGCAGCCCTGTTATTCCACACCTGGTGCTGTGCCAGTGTGGGTTCTAGAAGCAGAGAAATAAGCAGTTACTTTGACGAAACAGTGTTATCTGTCGGCCTGCAATAAATTTGCTTGAAGTTCTAACAACTTCCCTGCGTAGAATACCCACCCACCTAATATTCTTCCCTTAGATGAAATCTTATAATAACAAATCTGTGATTACGTTTCCTATTTTCATTTTTTTCCCAAGAACACCGTTGGCCTCTACTGTATAAGAACCATAGTGCATCCATCTCCATTAACGTTGTCACATGGGTTTTATAAAATCATATTACAAAATGTGGGTCAGTGATCACTGAGTCATGTAATTTATCAAGACAATACCCAGATGCACTGTTGGACGTTCGTTTTACAGGGACGCAATCTACTGGTATAAACAACTCTGCAGTGCCTACCTACTATTCTTCAGAAGCAAAGGCCATTTGCAACTGGGGTAAAAAATCAATGTACCGAGTTCCACCATCAAATATTTAATGTCCCTATAAGATCAGTGAAAACTGAAAGCACACCTCCATTTGATAATACATCATCTCCTCAGCTTGATCTGCTAATTATGTCTCTGCATTCAGAGTTTTAGAACCAAAAAGGATTTTGTCTTCACACCCAACCCCCTGATTTTGCCAAGGAAGACCCTGAAGTACATAGCACAAGTACAATATATAAGGACAAGTAATTTGCCCAATAGTTAGTGATGAAGTCTAGAATTCTTTTCAAATTTTGTCTATTACATTGTTTCTCTATTTCCTTAATCACATTATTGCATACATGCCTGCTGAGTTGCTAAGCCGTGTCAACTCTTTGCGACTCCATGGACTGCAGCCCACCAGGCTCCTCTGTCCATGGGATTTTTCAGGCAAGAATACTGGAGTAGGTTGCCATTTCCTCCTCCAGGGGGTCTTCCCAACCCAGGGACTGAACCTTCATCTCCTGCGTCTCCTACATCAGCAGGCGGATTCTTTACCACTGAGCCACCTGGGAAGCCCAGTCACACTGTTAGGATAGAATCAATTTCTTAATCCCTGTATTACACTTAACTAAATCATTTTTTAGTACCTGTTCTATATCAGGTACCAAAATAGACATTAGAAATAATAAAGGTGCTTCTCCCCTATGTATTATTAATAATACCACCAAAGAAGGACTTTAAGAAAGATAGGAGATAAGATGCAATTTTTCCTTACCTTTATGACAGCTTCTTCTCAGTCTTATTTTCTGGCATCTCTTCCCTTGAAGAAGGATTACTGCATCTCTACTGGATGTCTTGCAGGTACCCTAAGCTCAGCGTGTCCATAAGTGAAGACATTACCTACAACCTTTTTTGAGGTCCTTGCTGGAGATAACAGTCACAACTCCACAATGCAAGTGCCCTATTTCACCTGTTGATGGTGGTGTCTGTCTCTTTTACTAAAGTTCAAACTCCTTAAAGGCAATCCTATGGCTTTTCATCTAGGTATACTCAGCACTCAACATTTCTCTTGGGACCTGGTAGATACATAATAAACATTTACGGAAAAAATAAAACCATTTTCTGTGCATCAATCAAAACAAAATCCTGAGTATATCCAATTAGTTTATAAGCCCTATATATTTTAGTCTCTTAAATATGTCCCAAAGCTATATATTCCTCTTTATCAAAACACTACCTTGGATTAGGTTCAGTTACACTTTGCTGAGGGCATTGTCACTTCTCCTAAATATTCTGTTTCCAGAATAGCCCTTTCCCACTCAATCTTATACACAGAACATTCTAAGTAAAACTCGACTCAGATTCTACTTCTTCTTTGCTTAAAATCCTTTCGTGGCTCCCCATTACCCAAGGGAAGAACTCTGATGTACGACACTTATTGTGGTCTTTCTCCTTCCTACCTGTTTATCTCTCACTCTTTGCCAGCCTCACAGCTCACACTCCATCCGCAGTAAATGTCTGCCATTCCTCTCTGCACATGGAGCTCCCTTTGCTTAGAATGCCCCTAGCTCATCTCCACTTGACAAACGTTTACTAAAAGCTTTAACTAAGAGCTTATCTCTTGAGTTCATTCCTCCCAAGCACACTTCAAACTTCATTCTTGGCACTCCCAACCGTGCCTTATACAGTTCTATTTCTATTATAATAACCATGACATTTAAATTCCTGTGTGTGTATTTTTCCTCCATTGGACAATGAGTTACTTGAGGAGTTAGGGACTGAATCTTTTCCACTGTGTAGTCTCAGTGCTTAATAAAGCTTCTGACATGTAGAAGGCATTCATTAAATAATGATTGTTGTGTAATAATACACACAGCCTTACAGCACCCCACAGTTTTAAATTTTCCCATGTGTGCTTTCAATCAAGACTTCAAGTTGTTTTGTACACGTTAGTATTACTAGAGGCAATTTATCTCCCCAAGATATACGGGAGACTGAACAAATGGCAGAGAAAATGGCCAACAGACCATGGTATACACTCAGATATATCTTTACATTTGGAAAAGGGTGAGAAGTGGAGAGTAGAATGAAAGGAAAATGTGGATGAAAGAGGGAGAGAGGGGAAAAGGAGAAAAAGAGAGGTTGAGTTAATGCCAACAGAGTCCATTACCCCTCATCTCTACCATGGGAGCCCTCATCATCCATTTCTGCATCCTTTTTAATGTCTTTTAACTTGTCTCCCTTTCTATAATTGCCACAGATACGCCAAATCTGTGGATAATCTCTGAACTTCCTTTTAACAAAGAGTTTCAGTATTCTCCTCACCAGGTTATAAGAAGTGCCTAAAAGGAAATCCAATGCAAGCGTTAGAACTTGGTCTCTGTGGCCGCTCCTACTCTGTCACATTTAGGCATAACTCCTACCAAATAGTGAAACTTCAACAATCTACATCACTGGGCCGTGACCCATGAAAGGAAGTACTGCTAGTACACAAATGTTAAAACTTTGCATCTCAAAATTACCTTTAGAAAACAAAGTCCACATTAATGCAGCCATGGTAATAAAACAATGAAGATTTTTGAGTTCTGAAAATCATGCATGCGATAAATTCTTCATGATTCATAAAGAAGCTACAGATTCTAATACTTTTTAAAGCCAGCAACACAAACATTATGACACCAGAAACTTCATTTTTTTCATCTTCATTATGTCAAGGATTCTGGGAAGATGGTGAAGTACAAAGCATCAAGAATCTGTCTCCCAGTCAAATACTTGCAAATGATGAGTCTAACAAGGGTTTAATTTCTAAAATATACAAACAGCTCATACAGCTCAACATCAGAAAAACAACTTACTCAAAAAACGGGCAGATCTAAATAGACATTACTCAGAGAAGACATACAGATGGCCAATAAGCACATGAAAAGATGTTCAGCATCATTAGAAAAATGCAAATCAAAACTACAGTTAGGTACCACCTCACATTGGTCATAATGATCATCATCAAAATGTCTACAAAGAAAAGGAAACCCTCCTCCACTGTTGGTAGGAATGCAAATTAATGGAGCCAGTATGGAAAACAGTATGGAAGTTCCTTAAAAAACTTAAAGTAGAGTTACCATATGATCCAGTGATTCCACTCCTGGGCATATACCAGAAAAGATGAAAACTCTAATTCAAAAAGATAAATGCACTCCAATGTTCAGCAGCCAAGACATGGAAGCAACCTGAGTGTCCATCAGCAGATTAGTGGATAAAGAAGATATTATATATATATGTATATGCACATATATACACATATACGTGTGTGTAGTAATATATATAATGAACGCTGCTGCTAAGTTGCTTCAGTCGTGTCTGACTCTTTGCGACCCCATGGACTGTAGCCCACCAGCCTCCTCTGCCCATGGGATTCTCCAGGCAAGAATACTGGAGTGGGTTGCCATTTCTTACTCCAGAATTAGTGTTTTAGAGTCTTAGTTACAAGATGAAAACAGTAATGGAGATAGATGGTGGTGATGGTTGCACTACGTTAATGCATTTAATGTCACTGAGCTGTACATTTAAAAATGATGACGAGTTAAATTTTATATTATGTGCATTCTATCACAATAAAAAAATTAAGATGAGAAAGAAAAAACAAACTATGTTATATTAGATTATAGTCCAGTTGCAAGTTGAAGAATGTAAATCACTTTCCAAGATAGTTTTTGCGTCCTCCATGGGGACTTAAGTTTATAAATTTCTGCAAACACATTGGAGGCTCAAAGCAACAGTCTGAGCAAGATGTGTGTGTTTTGCATCCATCATGCAGTAAGATGAGTTTCCCAGGCTGACCTCCCTGCTCTGATTCTCTGAAAACATTGGCAGGCAAATGGTCTAAGGTGGAGCTACAACACTGCAGTCAGCCAGAACACTGAACAGTTAAGCAAGATCTAAAGTAGATCATTCACCTGCCTATTTCCTATGAGAACTTTAATAAAGAAGCTTTCCCTTTGAGTTTAACA
This sequence comes from Okapia johnstoni, assembly GCA_024291935.2. Lineage (NCBI taxonomy): Eukaryota > Metazoa > Chordata > Mammalia > Artiodactyla > Giraffidae > Okapia > Okapia johnstoni. The sequence goes on from CM044309.1 coordinate 9,461,776, forward strand.
TTGTGCCTTTTTGAAAGCTGGGTAAACTTTCCAGCTCTCACCTCTAGGTGGCATCAAATATGACCCCAATCACTAAACAAGCGGTTTCATTCATGTATGATTGGTTACATTTGTTCCATTCTTCTTCTACTAAACACAAATTAAGGCTGAAGGGGAAAAGGTAGCTTTGTTTCTTGTGGCCTTCTCTTCACCAGAAGAAGGAAAAGGGAAATAGTTAATTAAGAGAGAAAAGGAAGAAAAGAGGAAGCAATTACATTGTATAGTCCTCCAGTGCACATGTAGCCAAATGTAGATCCTCCGAGAAATGCATTCAATGGTTTTCAGATCAGGCCAAACAACGGGCTCCATGCCAGAAAAGAGAAAGCAAATGCTCAGATGCTATGGAACATTCAAGAAGATTACTCACTGGAGTATACCCTTTTCATTCCCACAGACATCGGCAAACATGGCTCTCCACCTTCAGTCCTTTCTTTGGCTCTTACTAAGCTATGGGCTTCTCAAGGGAGAAGCTGCTAGGCATGTGTGAAGTTTGTTTTCCTTCATCAAAAGCATCACTGCTCGTCTCCTGAGAGTATATTACTTCTGCTAAATCTGCCTTAGAGCTCTGCTCAGTCCTCTGTTACTGAGGCATCAGCTTGGAGTATTACTCTCACACACAAGCTCCCCACACCCAAACCCACTCTCACTGTATTTGAATGCTTCTTGGAAAAAGCACCTGGGCCTGGCAGATGGATACATGCATCCTAAGATGAATGAGCTACGTGGAGCAAAGCTGTCATCAAAATTCCCCAAACTATAATGCCGGTGCCTGCCTCAGTCATTAATGTCTGAAACTACATGGAAATGTGTGTGGCTAAAGCCCAGAAGAAATAAAAATCAATACACCTTCTTGTTGTGTTTCTTGGAACGGCAGTCCAGGAAGTCAAGAATATTCAATACAGGCCTAGATATATTTTTGCCCACTTTTACAGATGCATGGTATGAAAGACAGTCGTTAAATAAAAGAAACATGCTTGAAGACATTTTTTTGAGGAATAAGGCTAGAGAATTTCCTGAACATTTAACAAAGGCATGAAGGTACAATTTATATACAGACAGTTTGCTTTATCCAGAGTGCAGTCTGGTGCAGCGCGTGCCTCAGTGGCATTCAGGTGAACAGGAATTTACAGACTGGTAGCAAGGGCATGTAAAACATGCAAATAAAGACTGGCAAAAGCTATAACAGAAAATAGACAGTCGTGTGGCATCAGGGGGCATACACTAACTATAAAGGGTCTTTCTGGGAAAGGTGATGAGATCTAAACAATTTTAACTTAAGTTTCCTGTGAGACCTGCTGGCTGAAGTTCTGGTATGGATGGAAAGGTGGTTAAAGTACCATCTCTCCGTCCTTCTGTATGAGATAAAAGTCAGAGCCTAATGGGGCAAGCAGAAAGATGGGGATGCCACCATTGCTTTGAGAGCTGCTATTGCCTGGAGGGAGCTATCAATAGCGAAAGTATTAGTCCCAGCTCTTAAGAGGAGGACAGTCAATGAGCAGTTCTCAATGGAACCACCCCCTGTTCTTTTACATCAATATACTGCAGTGTGTTGCAGCTTACTGTCCCGAGGTAGATACAGGTGATATTTAACAATGAATATAAAGTAAATGTTTTTTTTTAATTTTCCTTAGGAGATCATTTTGAAACTAGTTGTTTGAAAATGTTTGCGTAGTTATCAGTTTCTGTTGCCAAAGACGTAATTTGTGTGTCTATCAGTCACCTCTCTGGTCACTTCCACCTCTTTCCTGTCCAGTCCCTGGGTGGGACACAGACTCCGGCGTCCTTCAAGCAGAGCCAAGTTGACAGCACCCAGGCTTGTACCTGTTTGAAGTGCTTCTTTCTTGCCTCCCACCCCAGGTTTTTCCTATTGACTTGAAGGGGTGAAAGGCTTCCTGCTGAGCACCCACAAAAGCACAATCCAAAGGCAATTTTTGAACCCACACAAGTGCAATCCAAAGTGAATTTATGGAGGGTGGAAGCGAGACAATATATTTTCCCCATTCCTTTCCCCAGAGGACTGTCCTGAGAAGCAATCATTTATACAGCCTTTGTGAAGATCAACTCTCAAAATTGAAAATCAGTCATGCTCCATACAAGACGGCGGCTAGCTCAATAATACATCCTTAACAGGCTCTCCCTCTCTGTGTCCCTCCCTCCTGCAACCTAGGAGTGGACAGTTCTAAATAAAACCCAGGTTCTGTTTCCTGGCAAACCCAGACTAAAGCAGGATGTCCCCTCTAAAGTCTCCCTTATCTGTACAAAAGAAAAAAGAAGTAGAAATAAAATATTATAAACAGTTTCAACATCCTCAAAATAATATACTGGTTTTAATCTCACTTATTAAAATGCAAAAACATGCCCCCTTCCAAGGAGTATATAGAAATTATAGGATATTTTTTGCAGAATTTAAGCAATAGCAATAAAAAGCTTTTTTATAAAGTGCAGAGGATTGACAAACCCATATGATAATTAACGGCAGCTAATGATCTACTCTTTTGAAACTAGTTATTTGACAATAGGGCTTCAAACTTATTTGAAAATAGGACTAGTTTCAAAGGCACAGCTAATGTGGAAAATTCTTCCAGAGATGGGGATACCAGACCACCTGATCTGCCTCCTGAAAAATCTGTATGCAGGTCAAGAAGCAACAGTTAGAACCGGACATGGAACAAAGGACTGGTTCCAAATAGGAAAAGGAGTACATCAAGGCTGTATATTGTCACCCTGCTTATTTAACTTATATGCAGAGTACATCATGCAAAATGCCAGGCTGGAATCAAGATTGCCGGAGAAATATCAATAACCTCAGATACGCAGATGACACCACCCTTATGGCAGAAAGCGAAGAATTAAGAGCCTCTTGATGAAAGTGAAAGAGAAGAGTGAAAAAGTTGGCTTAAAACTCAACATTCAGAAAACTAAGATCATGGCATCTGGTCCCATCACTTCCTGGCAGATAGATGGGGAACAATGAGAGACTTTAGTTTTTGGAGCTTCAAAATCACTGCAGATGGTGACTGCAGCCATGAAATTTAAAAAAAAAAAAATGCTCCTTGGAAGAAAAGCTATGACCAACCTAGACAGCATATTAAAAAGCAGAGACATTACTTTGCCAACAAAGGTCTGTCTAGTCAAGGCTATGGTTTTTCCAGTAGTCATGTATGGATGTGAGAGTTGGGCTATAAAGAAAGCTGAGCACCAAAGAATTGATGTTTTTGAACTGTGGTGTTGGAGAAGACTCTTGAGAGTCCCTTGGACTGCAAGGAGATCCAACCAGTCCATCCTAAGGGAGATCAGTCCTGAACATTCATCGGAAGGACTGATGCTGAAGCTGAAACTCCAATACTTTGGCCACCTGATGCAAGGAGCTGACTCATTTGAAAAGACCCTGATGCTGGGAAAGATTGAAGGTGGAAGGAGAAGGGGACGACAGAGGATGAGATGGTTGGATGGCATCACCGAGTCAGTGGACATGAGTTTGAGGAAACCCCGGGAGTTGGTGATGGACAGGGAAACCTGGCGTGCTGCAGTCCATGGGGTCACAAAGAGTCGAACACGACTGAACAACTGAACTGACTGACTAATCTACCTCTTCCATAAGGACCCAAGTTCATTTGTGAGGCATCTTTTTCAGCTAAGAGTTTAGAAACAGATCTGTGAGTAGCTTAATCACAAAGTATAGGCCCTGATTCAAATCCAAAATAATGAAATATATTCAACCACATTTTATGAAAGCAAAAAAAATTTTCTACTGTTAACAAAACTTTAAAATTAATTTTAAATATTTCTTCTTTAGATTTTTATTTTCTATTTTGTGAATGTTTTATGATTCTTACACATGTAATTTTAAATCAATAAATAAACATACACTTGGGTGAATCCTCAAAATTGTTTTGTTACTGTAAGTGTTTCAGGTAATGTTTGGAGACCACTGACAGAGATTGCCTGAACTTAATTCCTAATTCTGTCTCTTACAACTTCTGTGATCTTGGACAAATCACTTGATCTTTCTGAATTTGCCATTTGCAAAATGAGAATGATAACAGTATTCATCTTGTAAAACTGCCATGAGGATTGTTGGTAAAAAGCTGAGAAATGCACTTGACATATACCTTGGAATGTGCAAATATTTGTTATTATTATTAAAATGATGCCAGTGAAAGTGCAGTATCTTCTACACTTGCCTGACAGAAGGCCCACAAGCCAACACAGGCAAAGTCCTGTATTACTGAGTGCTTTCAAAGGCTGGGGTAGATGTTCCTGAAAATAAAAATCCCAGTAGAAAAACTAAAAAGCCTTTCAGAGAAGAAAGTCTCTAGGTTTAAAGGAGTTTTATAGAATCTGGTCCAAGCCATTCAGAGTCAACCCTTTCTCTCCACAGAGTCAGCATCTAAGGATTCAGCTGAAAGGGGAACAAGAATTCTGAGAATACTTCAGAAAATCTGAGAAAATCGGTCTTCAATTGGTTGAATCCGAGGATGCTGAACCTGCAGGTAGGGAGGGTCAACCAACTATGATTTAGGGTATCTGTAGAGAGTCCTGGGACCAATCTTCCATGGATACGGAGGCAAGACTGTATTTTACAATAAGGAAACTGTGGATCAAAGAGGTTGATTCATTTTCCAGGTGAATGAATGGTAGAGCCAGAATCAATGTCTTGATTCTTCTGCACACACAAAGGTCCTCAGACATAGATGAGGCTCTGACTTTATCACAGTCAAAAATGTCTACACCAGCCCCTTTCCCTCTCTGAAGTCTGCCAATCACAATGGTGAGAAAAATGACATTTGTAAAATAGGAATGATAATAATATTCACCTTGTAAAAAATTACACAACTTAGGGATGACAACTCTAAAGCATGGCAGTGAACTTTCAAATATGGAACCAATTCCAGCCAACTGTGGTCCAAGTAGCTGGTCCATGCATAGTACCAGAGACTGTTTTCTCTCAAAACATTAAATATAAAGTAGGGGTCAGTAACTTTACAACCCCCAACACTCCCTAACCCCATTACTGTTCTGTTTTCCCCCCATTTCACTTATCAACAACTTAATGTGTTCTCTGTGTTTCTGATTTACCTTATTTAGTGACTGTCTACTCTACTATAAAGCCAAGTTCCAGAAGGGCAAGGGTTTTTGTCTGTTTCCCCTGTGCAAATATTTGTTGACTGAATGGATATGACCTTCTGAGTCATTCCTGCCACTTTGCCTGTTAACCTTTGGCTTCTATGAATACACAGAGACACTGATTTCCTAAATTAAATTTCACATAAACCTTCTAGACATTTGATCACATAGAATTGGTTCTTCTACAAGTAAATATCAGATTTCAGTGATTTGATCAAAACGTACTATTACAGCACATGTGACCTAAAGCCTACTAATTCTATGAATGCCAGCTAAAACATCATTTCCAAAGGAAAATCACCTCTAACCCCTGAGACAAGGCAGTTCCCATATTAATGACTTCCACTGCACACTGTATGCTTTTTCTGTTAACACATCTGTGATTAAATCACTATATGTCATTTATTTGTTCAGTGACAATCTTTCTTCCCTTCTAAGCTGTAAATTTCATGAATACAGGGGCCATCATGTCCATCACTGTATTTTGAGGACCTAGCAGTACTCCTGCCTGGAAAATCCCATGAACGGAGGAGACTGGTAGGCTGCAGTCCATATGGTCACTAAGAGTCAGACACAACTGAGCAACTTCACTTTCCCTTTTCACTTTGATGCACTGGAGAAGGAAATGGCAACCCACTCCAGTGTTCTTGCCTGGAGAATCCCAGGGACGGCGGAGCCTGATGGGCTGCAGTCTATGGGGTCGCACAGAGTCGGACATGACTGAAGCGACTTAGCAGCAGCAGCAGCAGCACCTAGCATATAGTAAGCACTCAATAAGCACATACCAAATGAATAAACAAGCAGAAATCTAATAAGTATTCCATCTTGAACAGATTCTCAAAAAAAAAAAAAAAAGGATTTAATAGTACATGGTACAAGCTATAATTTTGGTCCTTGAAGTCATTTAAGCAAACTCTAGAGAGCTGAGTAATTATTCTTTCAAATGAAGCCAGTTCCTAGTTTTTTCATCTAAAGCTGATGATATACAGTTACTTCTAGCAAGGTATTTTCATTTATTTCTTTTATATTCCCCAAATCAATATTGCAGGCTTAATAAGGAAAACTTCAATCTCCCAGCAATTTTGCCTTTGACCCCAAGTGAATTGTACTGTCCAAGTTTCTGGTTTCCTTCCAAAATCTGTATCTGGTTTTATGATAAATTTTCCCAAATAAGCCATAAACATGATTTTGATGACTGAAGAATATTTTCATTTTAGATGAATAAACCAGAGGCAATTCAGACTTTTAAAATTTGTGATCTATGTACCTATGCATGCTTGCTTTCATTTCCAAGTTTCCATCACTATGAGCTTTTACAGTGAAATAATATCCTTTTTCCTCTTGAGCATTTTTCCTGGATCCTAAGAGAATAAAATAGAAGCGAACTAAACCAAGCTTCTTTCATGTTAAAGAGATATATAAGCACAAGTAAAACCCCCTACCCAGACACATACAAACAATTCTCTGCCAAAATAATATTGTGTTCATCTTTTGAGTTTAAGAATTCACAGAAGATTTAACATAATGGCAGTCGGTACTTGGAACTAGACAGACTGGAAAGAAGGAAAGAGCCTGTTTAAGTCCTGGCAATTTACAAACTTACCTGAGTATTTCAGAAAGAAAGAGAAATACAGTTAGAATAACATACTTTCTATGAGTGGAGAAAAAAATCACATTTTAGTCTCATTGAACAATTATATATTCACTTCATACCATACACTAGGTTTAAAAGACTTTAGAGTTTCGTACTAGTATAGAAAGAACTTTCTGCTAGGATACTGGTGGTTTGATTATAAGCCACATACTTTGCATTTTAAGTGAAACTACTTTATTCTTTGACTAAAAGCCATAGGGTGGTGGAGGGGGGTGCGGAATAGAGAGAAATGAGATTTTTTTTCAGAAACAGGAAAAATAAAAAAGAGAAAGAGAGCTTGAGAGGACAGTTTTCTTATTGGCAAAATGTGCATAATCTAAGTCTTTCAACTGCAAATGAAGGAAGTATGAAAGCTTAGTAATCCCAACTTACTGAAAATACAGAATTGAGGACATGATATAAGAAATTGACTAGAGTAATGGCTTTTTGCTTTGCTACACAAGAAAACTATTCCAAGAGTTCTAAAAAATTACTGATGCCTCAGACCCACCCTTAGAAATTCTAAAATAATTAATCTGGGTGTGGTCTGAGCATTTGGATATTTCAGAACTTCCCAGGTGATCCAAAGTGCAGCTAAAATTGAAAACCAGTATACTAAAGGAATTATTGAGACCCAAGAGTCCACAAGCCAAGAACTCATTAATACCCGGAAGTCAGAGAAAACAAAGATGTGAAGATTAAAGTAAATCTCATTCTATCCTTGAGATCTATCTTGCAAAGATGGTGTGACCAGGAATTTCTGTTAGAGATGAGGACCCTCTAGGAATCCTGGCCTCTTTTGTATCCTCGGCTCACCTAGGAAAGACGAGACCCATGCTGCTTGGTAATAAATAAAGCGACCGCGTCAGGGCTTCTACGGTGGAAGGCAGTGAGACATCTCCAGATTGTTTTAAAGGAGTGCACTCTGGTCCAGAGAGAGAGTGGACCAGAGAGATCTCTCTGATATTGGAGTGAGAGGTGGTCATTGATCTTTTTTAATAACCAGTTCTTTAGCAGTTAGACTTTCTCGATGATATCCATGACAAATAACACATCCAGTTCTTTCCACCTATTTCAGATTTTCTAGTGCAGTAATATCTCTCCTTTGTAGATCCAAAGTACTGTAATATTTACTATACACACACACACACACACACACACACATATATATACATACATGGAGTAACAAACAAGGAAAATGGGTACTTACTGGGAGCATCAATTCAGCTCAGTTCAGTCACTCAGTCGTGTCTGACTCTTTGCAGTCCCATGGACTGCGGCACGCCAGGCCTCCCTGTCCATCACCAACTCCTGGAGTTTGCTCAAACTCATGTCCTTCGCATCGGTGATGCCATCCAACCATCTCATCCTCTGTCGTCCCCTTCTCCTCCCACCTTCAATCTTTCCCAGCATCAGGGTCTTTTCCAGTGAGTCAGTTCTTCGCATCAGACGGCCCAAGTGCTGGGGCTTCAGCTTCAGCATCAGTCCTGGGAGGATAATAAAATGCTGAATGAAATAAGTAAGCAAGAACAGTTAGAAGAGAAGCTCTAAAACAGGGGGAAGGGAAGTCGCTCAGTCGTGTCCAGCTCTTCGTGACCCCATGGGCTGTAGCCTCCAGGCTCATCCGTCCATGGGATTTTCCAGGCAAGAGTCTAAAACAAAGAGCTGGCAAATTAGAAAGAACAAGAAAAAGGGTAGACTGTCATACCATTATGCCTTAAAATGATGTCAAATTCCTAACACTGGCAAGCCAAAGTACTTCTGTGCTCTATATAAAGTATGCCATTCTATATTAACACAGTTGTTGTTGTTGTTGCTGTTGTTCAGTCGCTAAGTCATGTCCAACTCTTTGCAACTCCATGGACTGCAGCATAACAAACTCCCCTGTCCTTCACTGTCTTTCAGAGATTGCTCAAATTCATGTCCACTGAGTCAGTGATGCTATCTAACTGTCTCATTCTCTGCCACCCTCTTCTCCCTTTGCCTTCAATCTTTCCCAGCATCAGGGTCTTTTTCAATGAGTTGGCTGTTCACATTAGGCGGCCAAAATATTGGAGCTTCAGTTTCGGCGTCAGTCCTTCCAATGAATATTCCGGACTGATTTCCTCTGGAATGGAGTGACTGGATCTCCTTGCAGTCCAAGGGACTCTCAAGAGTCTTCTCCAACACCCAAGTTGAAAAACATCAATTCTTTGTTGCTCAGCCTTCTTTATGGTCCAACTCTCACATCCATACTTGACTATTGGAAAAAACCACAGCTTGGACATTTGTCAGAAAAGGGATGTACTTTTTAATATGCTGGCAAGGTTCATCATAGCTTTCCTTCCAAGGAGCAATCATCTTTTAATTTCATGGCTGCAGTTATACCATCCATAGTTATTTGGGAGCCCAAGAAAATAAAATCTGTCACTGCTTCCTCTTTTTCCCCATCTATTTGCCATGAACTGATGGGACTGGATGCCACGACCTTAATTTTTTTAATGTTGAGTTTCAAGCCAGCTTTTCATTTTCCTCTTTTACCCTCATCAAGAGTCTCTTTAGTCCCTCTTCACTTTCTGCCATTAGAGTGATATCATCTGCATATATATATATGGGAGGAAAACTGTGAGAAACCTAAACAGCGTATTAAAAAGCAGATACAACACTTTGCCAACAAAGTTTCATGTAGTCAAATCCAGCTTTTCCAGTGGTCATATACGGATATAGGAGTTGGACCATAAAGGAGGCTGATCACTAAAGAATTGATGCTTTCAAACTGTGATGCTGGAGAAGACTCTTGAGAGTCCCTTGGATGCAAGGAAATCAAACCAGCCAATCCTAAAAGAAATCAACACTGAATGTTCATTGGAAAAATTGATGCTGAAGCTGAAGCTGCCATCCTTTGGCTACCTGAAGAGCTGACCCATTGGAAAAGACCCTCATGCTGGGAAAGATTGAAAGCAAAAGAAGATGCGGGGAGCAGAGGATGAGATGGTTGGATAGCGTCACCGACTAAGTGGGCATGAATCTGAGCCATCTCTGGGAGATGGTGAAGGATAGAGGAGCCTGGTGTGCTGCAGTCTCTGGTGTCACAAAGAGTCTGACATGACTTAGTGACTGAGCAACAACAATCTGCACATGTGGCGCTGGAAATTTTGATTCCAGCTTGTGATTCATCCAGCAGGGCATTACACATGATGTACTCTGCATATAAGCTAAATAAGCAGTCTTATTGTACTCCTTTCCCAATTTGGAAACAGTCAGTTGTTCCATGCCTAGTTCTAACTGGTGCTTCTTGACCTGCATACAGGTTTCTCAGGAGGCAGGTCAGGTGGTCTGGTATCCCCTCTCTTTAAGAATTTTCCACAGCTTGTTGTCATCCACACAATCAAAGGCTTTAGTGTAGTCAATGAAGCAGAAGTAGATGTTTTTCTGGAATTCTCTTGCTTTTTCTATATTCCAATGGATGTTGGCAATTTGATCTCTGGCTCCTCTGCCTTTTCTAAATCCAGCTTGTACATCTGGAAATTCTCAGTTCACGTACTGTTGAAGCCTAGCTTGAAGGATTTGAAGAATTACCTTGCTAGCATGTGAAATGAGCACAGTTATGTAGCAGTTTGAACATTCTTTGCTACTGCCCTTCTTTGGGATTATCATGCCTCTATAATCTTCTTAAATGTTAACAGTATCAGTGGCCCTATATCCAAACGCCAAAATGTGAACATATTGTGAATGTTTGTGGACAACCTCCTAAGGAAAGCAGGCAGTCCCTATGATGAGGTGGTTAAAGGGAGAGAGTAGTGTTTTGACCCTCAGTGGAAATGAGGCAGGATGGGGGAGGTTTTGACTCTGCTAGGCTTCAAGTCGCATGGATATACGTCATGTACTCAAGCATGAACAGGCCGTGACTGGGCACGGCCAGGTGCATGTTATCTGTTGCCACAGTAATAATATGTAACCAACCAAAAAACCTCAGTGGCATTTAACAATAAATGTTTATTGCTCACTTGTCTGGAGTGGTTAGCTAGATGGCTAGATGCCTTTGCTTGTCTTGGCTGGGTTCACTCATATGCCAGTGTTGGCTGGCTGTGAGCTCATATAGAATAGCCTCAGCTGGGACATCTGGAGCAGTTCAGCTTTGATCACATCTCTGATCTGGTCCTTGTGTCTCCAGGAGAGAGTTATGTATGTTATAAACAAGACATAGGGGCAAGAACAGACAAGCTCCAGTGTACATGCACTTCTCAAGCTTCTGAATGTATCACGTTTACTCAACTCCTATCATCAACAACAAGTCACACGGCCTAGGCCGTGTGTATCAAAATAGGTGTACACTAGAAAGTTACACAGCAAGCAAACAGATATGAGGGTGCCGGGGGTAACGAGTCAGAGCAGATCGGCAATCTACCACATCAGATTACCCAGCCTTATTTTAGTACTATTCTAGGCACTGTAGAAGGTCAAAATTGATATAGTGCCCTGCATTTTAAATGTCTTGAAGAAACATTTCTTTCAAAATATGGGCCATGACTACTTAGTGGGTTATTAAATTGATTTATTGGATTATGATCAGCATTTTAATAGGATGGAGTAGCATGGAATGGTAGAATAGAAAATAAATAGAAAGTATCAGAGTCTACCAGCCATAAGGGAAATATTGTTTCATAAAACCTTTGACTAGAGTGTGTGCACACAAATGCTAGTTCCATTGAAAACTGTATTTCTCACAGTAAATTTCAGACAAAAAATGAAAATCACTGTTTTAAAGCATCGTAAACCAAACTAAAATTCTAATTTTGCGTGCTCTTCATCCTTCATCCTTACTGCCGTCAGTGTGAGCCTGTGAATGATGAGTCCTCAGCAAAAGAGTGGAACCTAGGTCTTCACAGAGCAGTGTCCAATGAGCAAGAAGGCATTTGGATGAGCAGGGAAAGGCTGTTTTGCTGGTGTAATTCTTGGTCTCAGACTTTAAAGCAGCTTACATATCACTACTAATAGTCTAAACTAATAGGTAAGAAAATATTCTAGAATATCCCTAAGTTGAACCCAATACTGTGTTCTCACTCTTCCGTGCATGCTTTCTGTGTGTGCAAACACATTTATGAAATGTTTTGTTTCACTGTCTTCTTTTTCAGGGTAATAGCACAATTTTGAAAGGTTAAATTGCTTTAAGAACTCAAATGAAAATACAAAACATTGGGACTTCCCAGGTGGTCCTGTGGTTAAGACTCCATGCTTCCACTGCAGGGGATGCAGGTTCCATCCCTGAGAAGGGAAATTCTACATGCTGCGTGGTGTGGTCAAAAAAAAAAGAGAGCAAGCGAGAAAGAGAAATACTTACCATTGAATAGCAAATAAAATTTTCTCTGACTGTTCAATAAAATCTATAAAGAAATAAATATATTTTTAAAAGGTTCTTGCCTGGAGAATCCCAGGGACGGGGAAGCCGGGTGGGCTGCCATCTATGGGGTCACACAGAGTCAGACACGACTGAAGTGACTTAGCAGCAGCAGCGTGAGGTAATTTTAGCCTCTTTACTTTTTTAAAATACTAACTTATCTAGTTAATATATCATTTTCCTTACATAGGTCTTAATATCTCTTTGCAATATCACACTCTTTCAGATTCCTTTAAGAATATCATCATTCTCTTTAAAAACCATCTGATACTGATTCTATTTCAAATCAAGTAACCTCGTATTTAAAGAGAAGTGTTGCCTTTGGATATAGGATTAATAATAACTCACATACAGCTGGGTCCAAAATAAGGCAATCATTTTGGAAGTAAGAATGTATTTCTAAGGATTTTAGCATCCAAATGAATACTAGAGATGGGACTTCTTATCGCACAGCAAGTGGTTCTGCTTCCTAATAAGATAGACCAAGCTTGCCTTGGATACATATATATATTATACCATAAATTCATTTATATATATGAAATACATTGTCCCACTTGATATTATTTGCATTGATCATATTTACTTTATCCTTTAAAGGACATAATATTACAAGAGACCTGAATACAAGAATGGCAAATGATTCTTCCACATGGAATGTATGGAAGACCACTATGGGCTTCCCTAGATTACTGGCTAGAAGATCACTATGATTCTAGGGAAAGTTATGCAATTGAAAAGGCCAGCATTTAATCAAAACAATTTACAATTACAAATAATTTCAGTAGAACCTTCACTTTGACAAATATAACATTTATGGTTGTGAGACCTTCAAAGTGATGCTAAAATTCCAAAACATGTCATCATTTGTAATGATGTTCATATGTTAATTTGATCTGCACCTGTTGTAAGACGGTCCCTCCTAAAGCAGAAACAGGAGAGAAGGGTGTGAGGACTTGGTTTAGAGCAGCGCTCTGATGGAACATGAGGGCGGTGAGCTTGGCTTTGTTGTTATCACTGAATGTGAACAGATCATTTAATTTTGAGTTATACTTGATTACATTTTACGAGGGAACTCCCTTGAGAATGTCAACAATCTAGTCCACTGCAAAATATCAGCCTGAGAATCTTCCCTTAACATGTCTCATCAAGAGACTCCATACTTGCAGAGTTTTGCCCCCAAGGAGGCATTTTAGCTGCCCCTTCAACAGGTCAATTCAACACTCAGTTACACTGACAGCTTCTGAGCGGTGCAGCATGAGATACCGCCAGTGAATTCCATGATACTAAGCCCACTGCCCCATTTCTTTAATTGCACAAATGATGTGGATCAGATGTGACCAGATGGTGGTGCTGACTGAGCTTCTGTGGGAAGGAAAGGTAAACTAAATTTAGAATACATATTAGTTCTTATTAGTGCAAAGCATTGGCACTTCCAGAATAAAAAGAGTCCTATGTAGTCAACTTGTCACCAAGTAGCTGGTTGATCTCAGCTACTTGTGGGAATAATGTCCTGTCAAGGGCTCAGCCTTGAGATTCATTGCTGGTGAGTTAGACACTCAGAGTTGGCAATAGAAATTATTTGCCTTTGTAAGTAGGGATCTATGCTGTTAAACCCATGAGTAGCTTTAACCTCTGCCTCTGTGTCCCCTTCATTCATATGCTTAGCATGTATTTCTGAAGTGGGAAAGACAAAAAGGCTGGCTAACATCAACTGTCTGACTTAAGTTGTCTCCTAGATCATTTTAGTGCATAGAATGGTAAAGACTTTCTAGTAAGCACAAATTGATAAGTGATACAAAAATCACACTTCCATACGCCAACTTCCACATGTCCATCCACCTACCTCTACCCCAGACCCTATCTCTGATCTTCCAGTCTCTGACCTTGACCAAACTGGCAAGGTCGTGCATCACGGCCCAGATAAAGGGACCATTTCTTCTTACTGGTAAAGTGGGTGATCAGGTACACTGCTCGAAGCTCTACTATGGGAAGATGTTTTTTTCTTCAGTGTTATCTTTCAAGGTCACCCTGCTTGTGGCTACATTGCATCTGCCATCTATTTTTAGCTTGCACCCATATATACTAAGTCAAGCCATCCATAAATCAACCTCAGGGTTATCCTCTCTTTCAACTAGGTGTATGCAGCTCCCTTCCCAGCTCAACCTCCTGATAGGTTTTGGCTGAAGTAGAGGTGCTAGTACAACCATTGTGGGTGATGTGAAGGTAGGGAGGAGTGTATTCATGGCCGTGGTGCTCAGGCCTGGGGATGCCATTTCTATCTTGTGATGGATTGCTGCTGGGTCCACTCAACTTCATGACTTGATGTGTCCAGCAGAACCCAACTCATCATAAGCAGTTCTTGACATATGGTCACTTAGGTCTCTTGGAGCGTATGACCCAAGTGACAGAGCTGCACACCGTATTCCACCAGAGTCTGAACCTGCTGCAGAGCCTTTTTCTGTTTCAGGCCCCTCTCAAAACTGACAGTCTTTGGGGTCACATGATATGTGAGCTGGAGCAGTATTCCTACATGTAGATGTGTTCCTCGAGTACCTGAACAGGCCTGGTAGACACTGTGCTGACCTCTCTGTGATAATGGATGAAGGTTGAGGCAAGTTGTCTTGTGTTTTGGAGATGTCCCAACATGCTCCTAGGACCACTGGACCCCTGAAAACTTTGCCCAAGTGGAAGGTCCCAAAGTCTTTGTAGAATTTATCTTCCACCCTGTAGACTGAGGACCAAAATCTTCAGTGTGCTAACTCCTCTTGCAAATCTTGTCTGATCAGCATGATAGCAACAATGTGATGGATCACTTGATATTCTGCAGGATGTCCCAACAGTCTAGATATTTTCAGAATCTATTATGGCAGAGATCAAAGACTTAACATAGTCTTGGGACAAAACTATAAGTGTATATTTTCCCCCTCCTTGTGAATGCAAAACTTTTCTAACCTCTTCTCTGATAGGAAAAGAAAAGAGCCCTATTACCAAATCAACAGCTGTAGATTGTGTAACAAGGCCATGTTAATCTGCTCTAGCAAACTAAATCCACTCTGCCAGTCTCTGCCACAGAGGTTACTACTTGACTGAGTCTACAGTGCTCCATGGTTATTCTCCAAGATCCATCCAGTTTCTGTAGGAGCCAGACTGCTAATTTAAATGGTGATATGATGAGGATCTCCACCACTATATCCTTACGAACATCAAGAATGGCACTAATTTTCACTCTCTCTCTTATAATATTACTTTTTGTTTAATATCTTGGCTAGGGATGTGGGTAGGCAGTTTCAAAGATTTCTTCTTGGCCCTCCACACTATCATAGCTCTTACTCTGCAGGCTAAGGATAAGCTTCCAAATTTTTCAGTTTCAGTTATATATTCAGGAACTGAGGGAAAGACCACCTGGTGAGTTCACAGACCCAGTGGATCCATGGCAAGCTGGACTTTAGCCAAGATTCCATTTCATGCTCTTCCTATATCCCAGATCTATCAGTGGGACCATAATGGTGCTGCAGGTCTCCAAGTATCCATGTCAGATCCTATGTCTAACAATCTCTGAAATGTCCTAATATTTCCCTTTCCCTATTGTGCAATCACTCAAGTAAATACCCACAGGTCCCATTGCAGAGGGGCTGGAGGAACCATTACCATGTATACTTGCCACGGTGATATAGAATCCTTCCCACTGGAACCCAGCCACCTCTTCAGGCACTGGATTCTGGGTCTGAAAACTGACTTAGGTCTGAACACTGAGAAAGGAATTGAGACTTTCTATTAGGGTGACCATTCTCAGTTTCCTGCTCTTTTATGATTGTTTTCTTTGATTAAATATGTGTATTGAGAATACCATCTTTGACTCTTCTATTTTACCCCTAACAATGTTATTTATGTTATGTTAACTATCTCTCTGCAATCCTCTATAGGTTAAGCCTCCTCGGCTGCCACTCAATTCTGGCAGTCGTCCCAAAAATCACAACCTCCCTGGCTTCTGGCAGTACTTAGTGTAGCCACCTGGCCTCTACAATACTGAAGCTCCACAATCCTTGTTAGAATCAATGACCCAAGCTTGGTGACAGCCTCTGCTACCATCAGCTCTTACCTACAGAAGTAAGGCATGTGGAAACAGATGAAAACCACCTGAATGATAAGAAACAGAGACTGCTTATTCAGAGCTCGCTAACAGCAAGGAAGTCAGCCACCATCACTCATGTTTGGCAGAGACTCAAAGGCAGGCAGGGGAGTAGAAAAGCTTTATAGCGGAAAATAAAGGCAGACTTTAGGTATGTTCTGATTGAAGGTGGTTTGCACAAGGAAGCTGAAAACAGGCTAGCCAGGAGGGCGTCTTATGAGATTGGTATAAGGAGTATACTTGGCTTTTGGTGGTTGGTCCTGAGCTGGAGACAAGAAAAAATAATGAAACTGCCCATGATTGGCTAAGTCCTGACTCTGGGCCAACTGCAGGAGAGGTTGTAGATGTGACTATTTGTATATTCAGTCGCTCAGCCACCACTGAATTTCCTGGCAATGTTGGTGTCTCTCTGTCCTGGGCTCGGTGTAACTCCTGGCCTTTGCTGTGAAACATATTTTGAGAAGTTTCTGAGGATGTGTTTTCTACCCTTGCATAATTTATCTAGTCTAGAATACCCACCTCCCTGCTTCCACTGTCTGCCACAGTAATTCAAGCTTTTCAACCATGGGCCATTGTTTTGGGGGTCTTTGCCAGGGTATTAAATCCTGTATTTTGAAAAAATTGTCCCCAAGTTCACAAACTCACTCTTATCCAGTCTTATGTTCCAAACCTTTTGATTAAGCAACCTCAAATCCAGCCCCCTGGGAACTCCTAAGCTTAATGTTAAACTCTCAGTCAATGCTGGCTAATTCTTACAGCTCTGTTTCCTCTCTTATCAGCATGTCCCTAATTGGGTTTTGCTGCAACTTAACCCGACTTATCAACCCAGTGGTCAGGAAAAGAGGCAAGGGCAGATCCTGAGGGGGAGGTGTATTGCCTTGAAAAAAAGACATCACAGAGTCTTCCCACCAGGAGACAATGCTGTCTCTTTATGGAAAGAGTGGGCCACCTCTGCAATTCTGAGGGCTCAGTGGAATATGGAGAGCCAAAATCTTTGGCAGTTTCAATCCCGATGTCTTCGTTTGATGCGTTAGGGTTTCAAGTTTGCCCAACTAGAACCTTGGTTTTGGCAACAGATCTTTTGTTTATATCCAATCATCTTAGTAGCTTGGCAACTCCATTAAATCCTGAGTTTAGTCTTCAGCTTGATCTGTTCCCACACTGTGGGAAATAAGGGACTCTGTAAACCGCAGCCTTTCTGGCAATATTCATTTGTTTCTTAACTGCCCTCAACTTTTCATTATGCCTCCTTAGGTCATCAGTGCAACTTAGTAACAACCAGGTAATCCCACTATTTTTAGCAATTGGACTGCCACTTTGTACCAGAGTGTCTGTGCCCCAAGTCTCAGTGGGTCCAATCCCCAAAATACATCTCACCTGCTTTCCTGCACCACCCCTGCCACCAACAGTGTTAGGTGGGTCTTGAAACAGACGCTCAGATGGAGGTAAGGAGGCGAGAAGCATATGGGATAAACGGGGGAGGGAGAGAAAGTGGACAAGAAGGGCTGACTATGATGCAGACCTGACAAAGACTCAGCCAACCCAGTGAGGAGCTCCTGGGGCAAGGAACGACCCGCACGGAGCAGATAGAGTCGGTCACTGGCCGAGAGCTGTCTGGGAAGCTGGGGTGACTCTGAAGTTGCTAAGAGCTGGAGGACTGTCAGTAAACTGCCCTCCTTGCAGCTGCGTAGCAAATTCTCTCTAGAAGGTAATCCAAGCAGATCTCTATGATCTCCGTGCTCCCACATATCCAAGTCCCAACATTTACGTTTCCTTTCTTTTTCTTGACATTGTTGACTACAACTTCCAGACGACTATTAGTGGCAAATGGCTTTCTCTTGTCTAATTTGATGGGAAAACCTCAAGTGTCTCCTCCACAGGCATAATCTTGGCTATTGGTTTTGCAGATTCTTTATCCTGTTAAGGAAGTGTCCTCTATAGCATAATTAAGGAGAATTATTAGGAAGGAGTGCAAATATATGCTCGGCATCTGCTAAGATTGTCTCTTTTTAAGCTGCTGATATAATAATACTAAAGTTCTTAGCTATGTGGTTCTTGGTTCTTGCCTTTTAGTTTCCCTGATTTTACCCTTTTACCCTGAGCATTCTGTAAGAATCTTCTCTCTGGTCCTTTCTCTGGTCAAGTTACTCTTCTGTAGCCCACAGCTCACAGATATCCATAGCGACCTGCTTGGCAGTACTCCTGTCATTATAGGAATTCAGTAATTGATGCTCTGTTTTTATTTTTAAAAGCTCTTACATTTACCCCATGATTTAAGAGCCCTAGAACTATATCTCAAATCCCATGTCCCTACTCGTTTATCCAAACAATGCCTTAATGTCAAACTATGCAGCAGAAACTTTTCCTACCACAAATTCTATTCTACACGGTAGGTGCCAATCCATGGAAAACTATTGACTTAATCCCTTAAGTGTAATTTATATAAAACAGACTAAAAGTATAGTCTGATATGAACAAGAAAAAAGACAGCCTTCTATCTTTTCTTACCACAAAACAATTTTTAGAATATCCTTTCAAAAAACACCAGCACCATCATGCTCTTCCACACTGCATGTCTGGATGTCTCAATATAATACCCTGTAGGAAGGGGCACAAATGTTTAGAGAGACTTTTTCTATCACTCACTCTTACTACACTCTAATTCTGTTAGAGAAAATGGTTAAAAATAACTTGAGACATGTGGCACTTATTTCTCTGTTGTCAGCCTTAGATTTTATAGACAGAAACTATTTTGGGGTCAGGTTACATGATCTTGATATTGATCCCCAGTTTTTAATGGTCCTTTAAAGCCTTTACTGTAATATCAAAAAGGATGGATCAAAAATTGATGGGAAATGGGCTCTTGACAGAACAGACTCAGCCCCAAATGGCACAAGTGTCCTAACCTGCCCACTCTTCCATTTTCACCCAAACCATTTGATAGATTTTTTTTTGATAACTTGAATACATGATCTCCTCTCATAGCCTCTTCCGTTATGCTGATGACATAGTCCGTTATCATTCTAAGAATGGCTTCAAAGAGCCACTAAGCTTCTGGGGCAATTACTACCATGAGGAACAGATCAATATCAATTAGACCAGCGCTAGGACTGCTGCTTTTCATAAACACGCTTCAGCATTTTGATTCTAAATACAGAGCAACTCTATAAAAAGATTAACTCATTTCATTATTTAATGGAGAATTTTGCAATTAACTCATCCAAACAGAGTCATTGGAATACAGCCCTACACAAAATCAAATATTCTATAAGTTATACTATGCCAGAAACGAATACCATCAAAACTGGAGCTTGGCACCAAGGCCAGACTAAGGAGGATGCTGGTGATAGAACTATGCCAAAGATGATGTCATTGATCCACCTAGACCACCTCAGACCCCTCCTACCATTTCTGAATGTCCTGTTCTAAGTTCTACGTGCTTTGGCTCCCAGCGACAGCACTCATGTGTTCTCTGGAGGAAAACCCTCATGGCACTAGGGCAGCTTTGCCCTGCGTGGGCAGAGAGCCATAAGGTTCTGGATGTTAACGTCGTATCTCACAGCACCCCGCAGGGAGTCACTGTCAATCAATCTGAATAATGGGTGCAAGGGTACAAAAGCGCAACTCTTCTGCCTCGGGTAGGAAAATTCTGATATATAAATTACAGCCCGGAGTTCTTTTGTGGCTCAGGCGATGCTACCCATGTTAGTCAGAATTCTCCAGAGAAACAGAACTAGGGTACATAGATGAGAGATGATAGCTAGCCAGATAATAAGAATTCGGATCATTTGATTATGAAGGCTGAGAAGTGCCCCAGTCTACCCTCTACTAGCTGGAGACCTGGGAAATCCAGTGGGATAATCCAATCTGCTGCTGAGAACCAGGGGGAATGGTGATGCAAATGCCACCTGAAGGCAAGGCAGATGAGATGAGATGCCCCCGATCAGGCAGTGACGCAGGGAGAAAGGAACGGATTCCTTCTCCTGCTGCCTTTGGCTCCATTCAGGCCCTCAGTGCACTGGGCGATGCCCAGCTTGCGTGATCTTGGGGAGAGCAAGTACTTTATTGAGTCCAGATGCTAACCTCATTCAGAAACAATCCACAAGTATCAATACAACCAGAAATGAGGCTTAATCCGGGCCCACTGTGGCCAGTCAAGTCACCACCTAAAATTAACCATCACACGACCTCCAAAGGACTCTAGCTGAGACCCCAGCCTCCCTTGGCTTCCCCCTCTGCCCTGTCCTGCCCTTCCTTCTCCCTTCTTCCAGAGACACCTCCTTAATGAAGCCCTCACTCACAGATCTTCATCTTACAGTCTGCCTCCAGAAAATCCCACTTAGGCTGTGAAGAGTTTTCCCTGTAGCCCCAGTTTGGCCCTGAGGAGGAGCAGGCTGGACCCACAAGTGAGGGTCACATAGCACCAGCTGTGGGGAGCCCAGAGGCTGGGAGCCCAGATGTCTGATCAAAGGCCAAGAAGAGAGAGCTCATATTGGAGAGGGATATGAACCTCACCTCTGGATAGAAAGAATTCATATACTTTTCTCATTTGAAAAGGCCCATGATCTCAAAATAAGCACTGTAAAAGGCCTTCCAGTTGACTGGCTAAACACATGCATTCACATCTCCTCTGTCACCATTTGGGCTCTCTGGGAAGCAGATTCCGATTTGGAGATTAAGGTGAACAAGGTATATTGGGAATCCTCTTTGGGTCAATATCTGTGGAATGGAAGAGAAGAAAAAAAAAATAGGCAGAAGGAGAAGCTGGGCTAGATGGACTCTCCATGTAAGCCTCTGCTGACCCTACAGGAAGCTCTGAGGCCAGGTGGTCTTCTGAATTGTAGCAAGCTGGGTGAAAAGGTTGAGCCTCCAGTTGATGAGTCATTGTTTGAAGGCTCTCCCAGGAAGGGGCCAGCCTTGGGCAGCTGGAGGAATAAGCCCTTCAATCTTAATAGGATCTTAACAGCACACACACCATCCTCTACATCCTTCCTCACAAAATACTATCAAAATAACATGAAAAATATAAAAATTAAAGTAAATTTGTAATGAATTCAAGTGAATCTGGAATATCAGGAGAGGTGTCTCTAGCAAAACTGAACAAGAAAGACTTTCTGGAATAAGTTGGTGGAAAATGATTGATAGAATTACCCAAGAGAACAAAGGAACTGAAGTGATATTCAAGCATCAGAGAAATATCCCAAACAAGTCCCAGAATATCTCAGGCAGTTCAGTTCAGTCATTCAGTCGTGTCCGACACTTTGCGACCTCATGGACTACAACACGCCAGGCCTCCCTGTCCATCAGCAACTCCCGGAGCTTACTCAAACTCATGTCCATCGAGTCAGTGATGCCATCCAACCATCTCATCCTCTGTTGTCCCCTTCTTCTCCAGCCTTCAATCTTTCCCAGCATCAGGATATTTTCAAATGAGTCAGTTCGCATCAGGTGGCCAAAGTATTGGGGTTTCAGCTTCAACATCAGTCCTTCCAATGAATATTCAGGACTGATTTCCTTTAGTCCATCCTTTAGGATGGACTGGTTGGATCTCCTTGCAGTCCAAGGTACTCTCAAGAGTCAGTAGGTGCGAAGACAGACTGCCAAATCCCAGGCAGAATGCCAAATTATCCCAAACCAGAAATGAGGCCGCGTGAGGAAGCATGCCACAGGCATGCCTGACTGCAGAAGGAAACAAATGAGCCAGCCCCACACTCCCTGAGAACCCAAGACAACCAAGTGCAGAAAGTAGCTCCAAAAAGGAATGGAGGCCAGGAGGTAGGGGCAATGAGTCAACAATAAACTGAGTTAAATGCTGCTGGAGATTAAATAGGAACGGACACGAGTTTGGGCAAACCCCGGGAAACAGTGAAGGAAGGCCCGGTGTGCTGCAGTCCATCAGGTCGCAAAGAGTCGGACACGGCTGAGTAACTGAACAACAGCAATCAGCACCCCATTTCACAGGTAACAGAAATGAAACAAAAAGGGATTCAATGACTTGGCCAAAGTTCACACAGCTTCTTTTTTAAAAAACAGCTTTATTGAAAAACATTTGACATTTTATAAAATTCATCATTTCCTGTGTACAAGTGAATGACTTTTGGTAAGTTCACTGAATGGTTGCAACCATTACCATAAATTAGTTTAAGAACATGTTTATCTCAATTAGATCCCTCGCACCCATTTACAGTTTATCCATCCCATCCCTAACCTCAAGCAACCACTAACCTACTTTCTTTCTACAAAAACTTACATTTTCTGGGCATTTCATATAAATGGAATGATGCAATATGTGGCTGTGTTTGGCTTCCTTCACTTAACACAATGTGTTTGCTGTTCAGCCATGAAGTAGTGAGCACATATCAGTAGTTTTTTCCATTTTATTGTTGAGCTGTATTCAGTGGAATGTCTACCAATTTTGTCTCTCCCTTCATCAGTCAATAGACATTTAGGCTGTTCCCAGTTTGGGCAGTTATGAATAATGCTGCTATGAACATTCACAAGTCATGTAGCCTCTAGCTGCATTATTGGAATACAAACCCAGACAGTGGGAAGAAAGTTCATAGTTCATCTGGTTCATCTGGTTTATTTTCACAAAGCTATCTTCCTGTGTCTCAGTCTCCAGGCCATGGGGATTGTGCCACGCTCAAACTCACCCCTGGCAGACCCAGACCACTAGGCTTCCATCCTCGATAGGACATGGATGAACTCCAGGGCAGTGCCACTTGGACTTAAAATAAAATCCCTGGAGGCAAGATGAATGATATTAACTTAAGTAAAGTCCACAGAAAAATACCTGGACTACGTGTGGTGATTGTTATTATGATTAGTATCCATAAACTGATGGCTGGACCATGTGTGGTTATTATGGTTGGTATCCAAAAATTCATGGCTGACTTAGCTGTGTTTTATTTTTTTATATTATAGCAAATTATTTAATTTTATTCAGATAAGAAAGATGTTTCTTATTTATGAAATTATAACAGTTAATAATTAGCTCTAAGTCATAGTAAGTATGAAATCTATGCATTACCATTTTAGCCTGCTATAAAAACTTCAAAATAAAATGTTATTATAGCTATAGACTTTTCAAAAATAAAACTGCTCAGCATCCTTATTCTGAACATTGTTCTCCTAAATCCTCTGTATCAACTATTGGCATTCCCATCCACCCAACCACCAAGCTAGGAGTCTGAGAAGCATCCTATATGTTCTCCATCTTTCTCATCTACTCTGTCCACCCAATTAGCCACCAGGTCTCCACTCTCTTCCCTCATTCCCATCCTACTGCACCTGCCATGTCCATTCTCCTGGATTCCTGCAAACAGCCAAGCTCACCAGGTGGTATTATCTACACTGTAGTCACTGAAAAATCGGCCGCGGTCTGGCCCTACCCCACTTCTCCAGGTTCATCTCCCACGGCTCCTTGCCTTGATGTTTCAGAAAGACCAAAGCACTTGTAATTCCTCACATACACGTTTTCACAGGTTATTCCTTCTGCCTAGAATCTCCAACAGTCTCTCAATCTGCTTTTTCACAGCCGCGGTTTAGTGTTACACTCTAGAACCACCATGTCCAAAATGCCTTTCTTGAGCCCCAAAGCTGGATCAAATCCCTGTTGCCTGATTCCCTCAGGCCCCAGGCATGCCTCATCATTGCATTTATCATTTTCAGCTGCAGCAACTTCTTCATGGGAAGATTCAGAATAAGACAATCCCAAATCCCAAATTCAAGAAAATTAGAGATACCAAGGGAACATTTCATGCAAAGATGGGCTTGATAAAGGACAGAAATGGTATGAACCTAACAGAAGCAGAAGATATTAAGAAGAGATGGCAAGAATACACAGAAGAACTGTAAAAAAAGATCTTCATGACCCAGATAATCACGATGGTGTGATCACTCACCTAGAGCCAGACATCCTGGAATGTGAAGTCAAGTGGGCCTTAGAAAGCATCACTACCAACAAAGCTAGTGGAGGTGATGGAATTCCAGTTAAGCTATTTCAAATCCTCAAAGATGATGTTGTGAAAGTGTTGCACTCGATATGCCAGCAAATCTGGAAAACTCAGCAGTGGCCACAGGACTGGAAAAGGTCAGTATTCATTCCAATCCCAAAGAAAGGCAATGCCAAAGAATGCTCAAACTACTGCACAATTGCACTCATCTCACATGCTAGTAAAGTAATGCTCAAAATTCTCCAAGCCAGGCTTCAGCAATATGTGAACCGTGAACTTCCAGATGTTCAAGCTGGTTTTAGAAAAGGCAGAGGAACCAGAGATCAAATTGCCAACATCCGCTGGATCATCGAAAAAGCAAGAGAGTTCCAGAAAAACATCTATTTCTGCTTTATTGACTATGCCAAAGCCTTTGACTGTGTGGATCACAATAAACAGTGGAAAATTCTGAAAGAGATGGGAATACCAGACCATCTGACCTGTCTCTTGAGAAACCTGTATGCAGGTCAGGAAGCAACAGTTAGAACTGGACATGGAACAACAGACCGGTTCCAAATAGGAAAAGGAGTACGTCAAGGCTGTATATTGTCACCCTGCTTATTTAACTTATATGCAGAGTACATCATGAGAAATGCTGGGCTGGAGGAAGCACAAGCTGGAATCAAAATTGCTGGGAGAAATATCAATAACCTCAGATATGCAGATGATACCACCCTTATGGCAGAAAGTGAAGAAGAACTAAAGAGCCTCTTGATGAAAGTGAAAGAGGAGAGTGAAAAAGTTGGCTTAAAGCTCAACAGTCAGAAAACTAAGATCATGGCATCTGGTCCCATCACTTCATGGCAAATAGATGGGGAAACAGTGGAAACAGTGTCAGACTTTATTTTTTTGGGCTCCAAAATCACTGTTGATGGTGATTGCAGCCATGAAATTAAAAGACACTTACTCCTTGGAAGGAAGGTTATGACCAACCTAGACAGCATATTTAAAAGCAGAAACATTACTTTGCCAACAAAGGTCTGTCTAGTCAAGGCTGTGGTTTTTCCAGTGGTCATGTATGGATGTGAGAGTTGGACAGTGAAGAAAGCTGAGCACTGCAGAATTGATGCTTTTGAACTGTGGTGTTGGAGAAGACTCTTGAGAGTCCCTTGATCTGCAAGGAGATCCAACCATTTCATCCTAAAGGAGATCAGTCCTGAGTGTTCATTGGAAGGACTGATGTTGAAGCTGAAACTCCAGTACTTTGGCCACCTCATGCGAAGAGTTGACTCATTGGAAAAGACCCTGATGCTGGGAAGGATTGGGGGCAGGAAGAGAAGGGGATGACAGAGGATGAGATGGTTGGATGGCATCACTGACTCGATGGACATGGGTTTCGGTAAACTCCGGGAGTTGGTGATGGACAGGGAGGCCTGGCGTGCTGCGATTCATAGGTCGCAAAGAGTCAGACACGACTGAGCAACTGAACTGAACTGAAATTCAAATCTGGCTCTGTTACTGACTAGCGCTGTCACTTACAAGCTTGTGATTTCAAGCAAGGTCCTTAGAGTCTCAGTTTTCTAATCTGAAAAATGGGTCATAAAGAAGATGGAATGCTCAGCTATTAAAAAGAATGCACTTGAATCAGTTCTAATGAGGTGAATGAAACTGGAGCCTATTATACAGAGTGAAGTAAGTCAGAAAGAAAAACACCAATACAGTATATTAACACATATATATTGAATTTATAAAGACGGTAGGGATGACCCTATATGCGAGACAGCAAAAGAGACACAGATGTAAAAAACAGACTTTTGGACTCTGTGGGAGAAGGCGAGGGTGGGATGATTTGAGAGACTAGCATTGAAACATGTATATTACCATATGTGAAATAGATCACCAGTCCAAGTTCAATGCATGAAACAGGGCACTCAAAGCCGGTGCCCTGGGATGACTCTGAAGGATGGGATGGGGAGGGAGGTGGTAGGGGGGTTCAGAATGGGGGACACGTGTACACCCATGGCTAATTCATGTCAATGTATGGCAAAAACCACCACAATATTGTAAAGTAATTAGCCTCCAATTAAAATAAATTAATTTTTTTTAAAAAATGATGCCTAGAAAGTACTTTGCACAATGTTTGGCAAATTATAAACCTCAGAATCAAAGCTGGTGTTATTGCATCTTCCCTTGTGGACTTACTCCACTTTACTTGCAGGGCGTCTGTGCCTGACACAGAGAAGGATTCATCAGTGCCTGCTGCTCCAGTAGACCCTTGGACAGAGGAGTGAGTGGGGTGGAGTGAGTGGGTGGGTGAATAGGAGCTCCGGCTGCTCTTTCACTGATTGCAACAGAAATCCAGGGTGACATCTGAGGGTTTCAGGCTTAGCTACTTGTTCCTTGGGCACATCAGACTCGTCTTTCTGTGCCTCCCTGAGCCATCGCCATACCTCCCTGAGGCCCAGGTTGCAAGCATCCTTGGCAGCCTCTCCAAACTCTGGGCAGGAATGGGGCAGTCTGCACTCAGCTCCACCCATGCACTAAATGTGAGAAACTCCTTCGAGAAATAATCATAGTGATTTGTGTTTTCTTTTCTTTCTGGAACAGAAAACAGGAAATGCAGACAATAGAATTGGGGGAGGGAGAAACCATCTCTTTTCTCAGAGTTGAAAAGAACAAGTAGGAACTTCCCTATCGGTTCCATGGATAAGAATCTGCCTGCCAGTGCAGGAGCCATGGGTTCGATCCCTGGGCCAGGAAGATTCCACGTGCCATGGAGCAGCTGAGCCCATGGGCCACACCTACTGGAGCCCACATGCCCTACAGACGGTGCTCCACAACAAGAGAAGTCCCTGCAATGAAAAGTGCCTGCACCACAACAAAGACCTAGCACAGCCACAAATAAAGAGACAAACAAAAGGACAGTTCAGTTCAATCACTCAGTCGTGTCCAACTCTTCACGACCCCATGGACTGCAGGATGCCAGGCCTCCCTATCCATCACCAACTCCCAGAGTTTACTCAAACTCATGTCCATTGAGTCCGTGATGCCATCCAACCATCTCGTTCTTTGTTGTACCCTTCTCCTCCAGCCTTCAATCTTTCCCAGCATCAGGGTCTTCACAAATGAGTCAGCTCTTCCCATCAGGTGGCCAAAGTATTGGAGTTTCAGCTTCAGCATCAGTCCTTCCAATGAACATTCAGGACTGATCTCCACAAGTGATCATAAAATGAGAACATTCGGCCCCCAGGTGAGAAATAAAGACAGAGGGCCATCAGGCCCTGGGTTGTCGCCTGTGCCCTCCCCTCTCCAGCCACTCATGGGCAGGGGGAATGGCCCTGCTCCTGGTGAAGATGGCCCTTCTGCTGGGACATTCCTCCGGCAGGTCCCACTTTTCTCAATCACTTTGTCCTCTCCTGATGGTGACCCGGCCATGAGCGAGAAGGATGCTCAAGCCGTATTAACACCACATATTCATGCATTCCTCCCAAGGGTTAGAAAAGAAAAGTAACAATTCTAAGAATTTCTCTTCCAAACAACATTCTTAGCAAACACATTTTAATAAGATAGTGTAAATCCTGCTATGTATCGAATTGGTGTTTTCCTTTGCCACCCAGCCACCGGGCCCATTTCATACAAGACATCAAAGACTCCATCTCCCAGTGTTTGGGGGACTCATGGTGAAGTCTAAGTGTATTAATAATATAAAATATTGCCACTAAAATATATATATACTGTACTACAGAAATGGACAGATGTTTCCTAGTGAGTAATGAGTACCATTTTTCTCCAGCTTTCCTAACAGGCTGAAGCTAAAAACAAACACATTTTTACATAAACTAGACCCATCTCAATAATAAGAATGTAACTGACAGTCCAGAAAATTTAGAGAAGGAAATGATAACCCACTCCAGTTTTATTGCCTGGAGAATTTCATGGACAGAGGAACCTGGTGGGCTACAGTCCATGGGATCACGAAGAGTCAGACACAACTGATTGACAAACACCACTGACAGTCCAAAAAATTTAGAAGTCAAAAACCAGATTTTTTTCTCTTTTTATTGTCCCATGTATATGTGTATGTATGTATATGTTTACATATACATATGCATACACACACATAATGTTCTTGAGAAAAATCCATTCATTTCATTAATTAACCTGCTCAAGACAGGTAAATTGAAGGAAAGGGGACAAGCTGGGACATTTTGATCCTGTCTGACATTCTTACTTCATGCTTGAAATGGGACCTCAAAGAAGCATGGAGTGTTGGGGCCAGAAGTTCCTTCAAGATCAAAGGGCAAGCTCTTCTCACTACTGAGGAAACCGGGGCCCAGAAAAGTCAAGTGACTTCCCCAGAGCACACAGCCAGATGGCAGAAGAGCTGAAAAAACCTACATAGATTCTCATAAGACAACTCCTCGGAGACCTAAGTTATGACATATGGGGGAGAGAGACACCAGTCAGCCTCTCGCCTGGAAGAAGTTCGTTCCTTAAAACCTTCAAGACAGAAATTTCCAAACTCAGTAGTCCTCGGATCTGATCATGACATAGCAAGGACATACCAGCAGTAATGCTGGCAGGGGTCAATGAGCAGTGCGTGCGTGTGTGTGTGTGTGTGTGTGTGTGTGTGTGTGTGTTCGTGTGTGTGTGTTTATGTCTGTGTATGTGCATGTCCGTGTGTGTGTGTTCATGTGTGTGTGTGTGTGTTCGTGTCTGTGTGAGTGTCTGTGTGTGTTCATGTGTGTGGGTTTGCATGTGTTTGTGTGTGTGTTCATGTCTGTGTGTTCGTGTGTTCATGTGTGCGTTCATGTGTGTGTGTGTGTGTGTGTTCATGTGCGTGTTCATATGTGTGTGTGTTCATGTCTGTGTGTGTCTGTGTGTGTTCGTGTGTGTGTATATGTTCGTGCCTGTGTGTTCATGCGTGTGTGTGTTCGTGTGTGTTTGTTTGCATCTGTGTGTGTGTTTGTGTGTGTGTTCGTGTGCGTGTTCGTGTCTCTGTGTGTGTGTGCATGTTCGTGTGTGTGTGTGTGTGTGTGTTGTGTGTGTGTTCGTGTGTGTGTGTGTGTTCGTGTCTGTATGAGTGTTCGTGTGTGTGTGTGTGTTCGTGTCTGTATGTGTGTTTGTGTGTGTGTTCGTGTGTGTGTGTGTTCGGGTCTGTATGTGTGTTCGTGTGTGTGTGTGTTCATGTGTGTGTTCGTGTGTGTGTGTGTGTGTGTGTGTGTGTGTGTGTGTGTGTGTGTAGGCACAGCTGGGACAGGGAACTCGGCCCCGCGAACGTGTGTGTCCCGTGTGTTCTGCCTGTGTGTGTGTGTTTCGTGTGTGTGACTTCTGTGTGTGTGCACAAATGGCCTAATGTTATAAAGACCCCTTGTGTCGTGTGTGTGTGCGTGTGTGTGCTCGTGTGTGTGTGTGTGTGTGTGTTGTGTGTGAGTTTGTGTGTGCTGGGACAGGGAACGTGTGCCCCCGCGAACGAGGTGTGTGTGTGGGCATGCCACGACAGGGAACTCGGCCCCGCGAACGAGGTCCTGAAGGGCATGCCACGCCCCGGCTTCCTCCCGCTCTCTCCTCACCCTCTGCCTCCGCTGCCCTTCTGCTTTCTTCTCTCCTCCTACCGGGCACCTGAACCGCTCCTCCAGGCCTCCTGCCTGCCCGCGGTCAGTCACAGCCCGGGGACTTCTGTGACTCCAACAACTAGATCATAGCAACCGTTCAGCGATATAACTGGTAGCACAATGGCCTAATGTTCAAAAGACCCCTTCAGTCTCAAAACGAGGCTGCGGAGGGCAGGGTCATCACGTCATATGATGGATATTGTTCAGTCAATCAGCGATCATTTTTGAGAGTCCGCTGTCGGAGGACGTCCTCATCCATCGCAGAGAACGGCAGAGGCGGAAGGCCGCAGCAGGCCCTGGGCTCACCCTCGCCCCGAGGTCAGGGTCGCCCTCCGCCGCGCTCGCCGCAGAGAAGGGGCGGGCAGGGAGGGGAGGGCGCTCCCAACGAGCTGCTCTGCACCGGCGCCGAGGGCGCGCCACGCGGGCCCCCCCGACGACACTCTGAAGAGAAGCCAGGGGGAAGACAGCACCAATTCCTCCATCTCACTGCTTACTACACACAGGAAACTAACAAAATCATTTACATGCATTTGATGGTTAAAGAGGTTCAATCACAAAATTTCAGGGTTTTTTTTCTGTTCTATTACCTGACTTTTTAAAGCGGATTAAATAGGTTGCCATTCCAAAAAGGTTAGATTCTGTCACTAGCCTACAAAAGTTTTCAGAGAAAAATGGTGCCTCTGAAAACCAATCACATCTAGACTATATATTTATTTGTCAAATATGCGTGTTGTGAACATATACTCCTACATCAATATTTCCACACAATATATTTTTCACAGAAATTGTCATAAGGTCATTAAATCCTATTTATAGCTTTCAAAAATGTTAGAGAGAGAGGGTAGGGATAGATACATAATCTTAGGTGTGAAGGAGAGACAAGGGGCAAATTTTTATTAAATGAAAAGTGAACTAAATGTTTTCATTTAAAAAAAAAACGTACAGATAATTAGCCAGACAGTAAAACGCTTAGACTTCTGGTCTAAATTACGTGTAACTATCCTTGTGATAGAAGAAATTTTCGCATACTGAGGTGTGGAGATGTCATTCTGGCTTATATATGATCTGGCTTGAACATAGTGCTAACTGCAACAGCCTGTCTTACGGCTTGTCTAACATACATTATACATCTGCTTTAATCATTGAAAAAAATGCGTTTACCAGACAGCATAGAATGCCCACTTTGAAGATAGCGATAAACGCCCCAAGGCACCAGCGCCGTTACTCCTTCAAAGATGAGGTTTCCTTCTCAGCCACCAGGGTCACGTTGACACGTGTACATGCTCTCTGCCTCTTTGGAAACCTTGGAGGAATTCTGACGTCTGTTCTTTGTTCTGACAGGTGGTTCAGGCATCCAAGATGGAGCTGAGTGGCCTTTGTGGGTACAGTTTCAGGCTCATTCCTTCATCACCGGGAACTTGAATTTTCTGAACCGTATCGAACCGAAAGTCACTACCAGCCATTTTCAAAACAGTATCAGCTGGCAGATGCCATTGTAAACGTACGCAAAATGCAACCATTTTGGACCCCAATCAACCCTTACTTAACAAGCACCCTCACTTCTCCCAGCTCAAATCCTAACTCTTGACAAACAGCTTATATAATTTTGTGCTATTAGCCTATACAAGTGTTGCTAGTTACTCAGTTATGTCCTACTCTTTGCAACCCCATAGACTGTAGCCCGCCAGGCTCCTCTGTCCATGGAATTCTCCAGGCAAGAACACTGCAGTTAGTAGCCTTCTCCAGGGGATCTTCCCAACCCAGGATCAAACCCAGGTCTCCTGCATTGCAGGCAGATTCTCTACTGTCTGAGCCACCAGGGAAGCCCCCCACCTTTGGAGACAAGCCTCCCCCATTTTGTAGACTGCTGGGACACGGTTCAAGTGCTTCTTGAATTTGTCTCCCAGGCTGGAGGTCTCAGTTTGACTGGAATGAAATTCTTTTCTATTCCCATTATAAATTGTCTATTGATTATTTCCATGGATATTTGTTATAAGAACTTCACAAACAAAGGTATTGAGACTATTGTTCCCCTAAAGTTTTATAATCCTAAAAAATAATTCCAAATAAACTTTAGATAATGAATATTTTATTTTTCTACTTTATACTGAAGAGGAGAGAGGAAAAGAAGGTTAAACTTTATGGACAGCTATCTGATACTGAGTGTTGGCTACTTCACAACCATTATTTATTTTAAAGAGGTTTCTACTGAAATCAAAATTATGATCATTTCTAATATCTCCATATCACTTTTCAAATTATAGCAAACATTCAAATTATAAATCCATTTTAGTTTTTATTATAAATTTTGCCCCCCAAAATGTATATTTTGTTCACTGACATAGTACCCTTTATGTCTTTTGTATCACTAGAAAACACCAGAATATTTTAAGATTTTTATAAACATATCAAATTACAAGCAACCCATTACACCAAAAACAAGGGCTGACTTTTCTTGCTGTAGAGGGGGAAGAAGCTGACTTTTTTCTCTTTCTATTATGTTTTTGAAGTAATAAAAGCCTGTTAATATAAAGTGACACATTTCAATGTGAAAAATGCAGGCTGTGCAAAGTGTGAGGTTCTCACTGTACTAACAACAGACCCACATCACACAGATGGAGTTCCTTTCCTTATTCGCCTCATAAATGTTAAGAACAGCACACACAGCTTTTTCGCTGTAGAGGAACGCTTGGTAAACACTATCAAGGAGACCTTTAGTTTGTGTGTTTCCCTAGGCCTAGTGTAACTAAGTTTGCAGCCTCGATGTAACAAGAGTAAAAGGTTTTTCATTGCATACATATATCCCCATAACTGTAGCGCATCTCAGTGGCTGTTCTCAGCACATGGTTAGTTGTTAGTTTTTGTTTCTTCTTTTTTTTTCTTTTTTGTTTTAATTTCAGGAAAAACTAATGAGTTTCCAGAAGCAGTGTGAGTGCTTTGGGGCCGAATGTGATTTAAAACCGGCAGTAAAAGAAAAAGAAGGCAGGGAAGGTAGCTGGTTAATTGACCTTTATTGTGCCTTCTGGTTCATTTAGAAATGGAAATTAAATTAACATGATAATTCAGTCCTACTGTGTTAAGGCTGCTATAAACCCATTAAATTTTATGGCCATTGATTTAGCATTTTTTTCTATTAACTGGGTTTAATTTTCAAAATTGTCATGCAGGTTCTGAAAAGTGCTTCATCCACTCTGGTTCCTCCAAGTTACTAATGTGTAGCTTTTCCTCTAATAGTACCCACTTAATTATTCAAGCGCAGAGGGCCCAACTGCCCTCAAATGCCTGAATTAATTTAGAAACGAATGCCATTGAAAGTCTTCTTATAAAGCAAGGAATGTTCAGGGATAGTAAAAGTCAGTGAAATGTCCTAAAGCATATATCTAGCTTTTAAAAAATTGTACCTTAAAACTAATCCAGATAAATGAAGGGCCAGGAGAAGATTTTGTGTTGGTGTTTTTCTTTTGCTTCTTGATAACATGAAAATCTTTTTAAATGCAACCATTCCTTATAGTTCAAACGTCTTTTTAGCTACTAATTTAGAATCACCACCAGTCAAAATTTCTATTTTTGAACCTTTAAATGATATCAATTTTTACTTAAAGTTAAAACTACTTTCTTGATTCTCTCTTATGCAGATGTAGGTCCTAAGAATGGACTTCCAAGGTGGTGCAGTTGGTAAAGAATCCATCTGCCAATGCAAGAGACACAGGTTCAGTCCTTGGGTCAGGAAGATCCCCTAGAGAAGGAAATGGCAACCCACTCCAGTATTCCTGCGTGGAGAATCCCATGGACAGAGAAGCCTGGCGGGATATAGTCCATGGGGTCTCAAAGAGTCAGACAGAACTGAGGATGCACACGCTAGATCCTAAGATGATAGTTTACAGAGGGCATTTTTAGTTACTAACTCAAATATTAGTTTTATTTTGAAACCTATTGACACTTGAGGTCTCAGAGAGTTTGAAAAGGATTCTCTGTCTTGACCTTATAGTATTCCTGAAAAGTAAATAATTATTTGGTCTTATTTGACTATTTTCCTTTGTTTCGGTGCTTTCTCATTTATCTGATTAAACTTACTGTTTGGCTAAAGTTCCCCTCAGGCTGAGGACAGGAAGGGAACAAAGGAGTTAAGCAGCTTGTGCAGGGATATGAACTTATGCCAGCTGGCTATTACCACCTGTATTGAATGAGTGCCATACTCTTGTTTCTGTCAGTTTCATTCATTCCTACTCACTAGGCCTGATAATTTGGATCATTTGGGATTCATTCCTTATCATTGTTCTCCTTCGTGCATACCTCCTCCCCACCCCTATCCCTCACACCCTGCTCATCTTAAATCTTGGAGTCCTGATTGGTTTTTATTCCACGATCATGAAATCTAAGGACAGTCCCTTGAGGAGAATGTATAAAGTGCTCAACGGTGTTGATATTTCTCAACTTGAAGCCCCTGACCTCTGTCTGAGGGTAAGAAGCAGAATAAGCGTGGAGGGGGGAGGATGAGCATGAGTGCAAAGGGGAGAGGGAACACTCCAGCATCCTTGTCCTGTGTTTTATGGCTTTGGGTTTATATCATCTGTTGGAGTAGCTTTTGGCTTCTTTCTCAAGCATGGTGCCTGCAATGGGGGAGCTGCCAAATTAGAAAGGATTCATCTTTCCCCTTCCCCCAAACCGCACACATAGTCACCTCTATCATAGCACCTATAACACCTTATTCTTTCCATGGTGGTCTCCTTTAGATTCCCAAAATCTGGATTAAAGAGTGGTTAATAAGGACCATAAGTGACTTCAAACCGTATCCTCAAAACCTTGAATGTCTGGCTCATTCATGTTCAATAAGTGACTGACGACTGAGAGAGTTAATGAATGTCTGAAATAAATCAGCCTTTACCAAGATACATAAGTGAGAGTAGATAATATGCTATAGTTATATTTTTTCTAAGAAAAAAAAACGTTGGAGGAATGTAACAATATCAATATAAATAAATACTAATGTTTACTAATTCCGTACTTATTTTAAGAAATAAATTATTTTTCCTTAAGAGGGTAAATTTAAGGGAATAATTTGTTCACTAAACTTCACATCACTGAGAATGACTTGGCCTAGTTCACGCTTTATATTCCAGTTATATGTAGCAAATATAACCGAATCTTTTCTCCAAGCAGAGCCCTTCTGTGACATACGCTCTGCTGATGCCTAACTCTGGGGACCTGAGCCTATGTTCAGTCTTAAAACACTTGCTTTCATCTTACAAGACTGTGAGCACTCATTTCCCTCCTTCCTTCTTCAAGGATTTCCCTTCTATCCAGTTTCTCAGGGAACAAACTCCACTTTCTTCCTCACACGTTGTTTACTATGGTTCAGTGTTTTATAGTCCCCTCAAATACTTCATAAATCCTTTCACCCTACTCACGGCAGACAACAAAAAGAAAAGAGGAGTAAAAGGAAGGAAGAAAAAAAAAAGAAATAAACCCTAAATT
This sequence comes from Okapia johnstoni, assembly GCA_024291935.2. NCBI lineage: Eukaryota > Metazoa > Chordata > Mammalia > Artiodactyla > Giraffidae > Okapia > Okapia johnstoni. The sequence goes on from CM044309.1 coordinate 9,497,105, forward strand.
TACATAGTATTATAAGTCAAATCCATTCAACTAAAAAAAGGAAATAAAAAACATTATCAGAAAATTTCTTATATCTACTTCTAACCCTGAGGTGATCTCATTATACATGTCTTCAGAAAGCTTATCCTCCTTTCCAATAGCACCATAATTTTCAGACAATGTTTTATCCATGCAGTGGCAGAATTCTAGAAATTTTTATAACCTGATCCAACTTCCTGAAACAAAGCATTTACTTTATCACTTTGTTGCATGTTGAAAATAGATATTCAGACAGAACATATATTTTTTGAGAGTCATAAAATTACATTATAAGCTTTTCAAAGCAGATTCCTGAAAGAAAACTTTGTCTGTTTGTCCTGTAACCTTTGGGTATCACCAGTAAGTCCTGAGTAGAACATGCAGTCTGCAAGAACAGAGTAGAGGAGTAGCTATGTCAAGAGATGGGTAAAGCTGAACACATTATTTCTTACATTATAGGAGAACATTTAATAAAAGGATAACCAAGAAATAGAGCCAAATTTGGAAGCCAGGAGAAAACATGTTATGAATCAAACTGGAGGGCAAGGTGAAGGCATGCACCAATGAAAGAGGAAAAGTCAATAACAAAAGAAACTAAAAGGAGGCAGTGAAGTGAACATACATGAATCTACCCACCAAGAGGACCTAGAGGTACTGATACCCAGGATCAATGAGCACAACCAACTCCCAGATCCTGGTTTCTAATACCATCCTCCGATGAAAGAAACCAGGGCTCCTTAGAGAAATGGACGATTCTACAACAGGACAGAATATACAAATTGGGGATGGAGTCTCTTGTAAAACCAGAAAGTAGAGACGCGCTTAAGAAATAGAAGGATGGAGCATAGTAAAGGGACAGAGAAGCAACTGAGAGATCCCAATTGCTGAAGTTGGAACAGTTTAAAGAACAAAATAGCACAGTATTGGCTCACTACCCAAAGAATAAAATAAATGCCCAAAGGTTCATATTAACATTAAAATAAATAAATGGAGCAAAGACAAATCTCCCACACAGGAGAATTCCAAGTAATTTATGTAAGTACTCCTCCCCTCAAAAAAGTCAAGTTTACCACCCAACTTGTGTGACCTGTGCTTAGTGACATGCTTCCAAATAGCAGAGTATAAGGAGAGAGAGAAAAACTTTACAGTGGAGAAACTGGAAAATACTCCCTCAGCCAGGTGATAAAGATTAATATCCACAGGGATAAATCATGTTGAGAGTATGTACTTTTGATATTATGTAATGAAAGTGGTAACTTAACTCTGAGGCCTTCCTCCCAAAAACGTATTACCATGGTCTAACTATGAGACGAACATCAGACAACCCCAAAACGAGGCACGTTTTACAAAATTCCTGACCAGTTCTGCTCAAAACTGTCAAGGTCATCAAACATAAGAAAAGCCCAAAAAGCTTATCAAAGGAGGGGACCGAGAAGACATGGTGACTAAATATAATGTGGAACCTTGAATGATGTCCTAGAACAGAAAAAGTATATTAAGGAAAAAGTTAGTGAAGGTCAAAGAAACTCTGATTAATTAATACTAACCTGCTGATCTGGTTCTTTAGCTGTGACAAATGTACCGTAGTAACATAAGACATTAACAGTAAAGAAGCTGGGCGATAGAGTATCCTATACTACCTGTGCAACTTGTTTGTAAATCAAAATTGTCCCAAAATAAAAAGGTTTTCTTCAAAAGCAATAAATAAAGGGAAGGAGTAAGAAGCAAGGTACAGGCATAGAATTACACACTGAAGTCCAGCACCTAAATACTTGAACACTGAACATCCTTTAGGCATTTACTTTATGTTAGTCTTGGTTCATCTCAGCGGGCCTAGAAAAGATGCATGAAATAGTTAAATTCGTCTGGAGCCAAGGAGACATCTCAAAATACATATTGATTGATCATATTGCAAAATCAACAGTGCATAGATACCTGTTACATTTTTGACTTCCTGTATCACTTCCTTTTGCAAGGAGTCCTACCTTCCACAGGTGTTTGTATATGACCTAAGCGTAGGACCAGTCAGAATGCCCCATCACCCCAAGCACAGTGGTTGTGTAACAAGGAAGAAAAACCTGGCAGGTTGGATCTCTTCCTTTAGCTCTAACCTTTGCGCTCTATTCCCTGAGGTTAGTCTTGCTGGCTCTGCACCTTTGTAAAAGAAATGTTGCCTAGAGCCTTAAATATACATAATAGCCCTTTCTGAAGGCCCTACTTCCCAGGTTTGACCTTTAAAAATATAACACTTTTCCTGCATACAGAGATAAAAAGTTGCAGAACAGAGAGTGACATTTGCCTTGTTGGAGGTTTACAGGAATATCATGATCAGACCTATGGGGACAACCACAATAACAAAGGATTATCACATCCCCTCCAGGGGTCAGGTTGGCACCAAGAAGTTTGCAACAGCCAGCCACCTGCCCTCCCCTTTTAGTATAAAAGAAGCCTGAATTCTTCTTTGGGACGCTAGTCCACAATCTTCTCCCTCTGCTTGCCCTTACACCTCCTCTCTTGACTTACTGCCGTGTGGTGAGCAGGAAGAATTTAGACTTGGTAATATTTTGCCCAAGGGTGAGTGTGGAACCCAAAGAGCCAAGCATAATCACTTTTGGTGGATCGGTGTAAATACTCAGTGTTCTTCTGAAACTGCAAACTGTATTAAGCTATGTGAGCCTAGAACTATGAGGACCATCTTTTCCAACGGAGAGAGGTTCCTGGATAAACACCCCAGAAAAAAAAAGAAAGAAATAGATATGGAAAGAGAGAAATCTCTAATGGTGTCATCTGGGACCTTAAGCCAGTAGCACCACTTTGGGGAATCTCAGTTATCTGAACTGGTAAATTCCTGGTTTTCCTTAAGCGACTTTGACTTGTGCCATTTGTGTCATTCTGTGTCAAAAACCCTTATTAACAAAAGCAGCCCAAGACTGAACAGGTGACTGCTCAACTGATAAATCATTTGCTTATTCATAGTTGTTTGTATATTGGAATACTCGACATTAATGAAAGTGAAAGCGAAAGTCGCTCAGTCGTCTCCCACTCTTTGGGGCCCCATGGACCTTACAGTCCGTGAAATTCTCCAGGCCAGAATATTGGAGTGGGTAGCCTTTCCCTTCTCCAGGAGATCCTCCCAATCCTGGGATCGAACCCAGGTTTCCCACATTGCAGGCAGAGTCTTTACCAGCTGAGCCACAATGGAAGCCCAAGAATACTGGAGTGGGTAGCCTATCCCTTCTCCAGCGGATCTTCCCGACTCAGGAATCGAACTGGGGTCCCTGCATTGCAGGCGGATTCTTTACCAACGGGCTATGAGGGAAGCCCCAACATTAATGATCACCTACTATTTTCCAAGGCTGTGTTAGGTCCTGAAAAGAAGAATCAGTCTTTTCCTCAGGAACACACAGTCTGCAGGAGAGACAGACAGGCAGTGTGGTAGACCCTGATAAAGGTTTCACTGCACACAATCAGCCAAGAAAGATGGGCACTCAATGGAGACTAAGGTGACATCCTGAGGAAAAGATGCCAGAACTGGGTTTAGAAGGAAGTTAGAGGAATAAACAGGCTGAGTCAAAGGTGGAGGGAAGTGTCAGGATGGGGAGAGGCAGCTGTCAACCTCTGCGTGGCACAGAGGTGTCAGGAGCCTGACTGCCTTGAGAATCTGCAAGTACGTCAGCAAGACTGATCTGTGGGTCAGAGATGAAGTGGCAAGTGGTGAGGCAGTTTCCTGCGTGTGAACCGTTAGCCTAAAGATAATCAAGGGCTACAGACAATGGCTGGGCTTTCCTGGTGGCTTAGACGGTAAAGCGTCTGCTCGCAATGCGGGAGACCTGGGTTCGATCCCTGGGTTGCAAAGATCCCCTAGAGGAGGAAATGGCAACCCACTTCAGTACTCTTGCCTGGAAAATCCCATGGAAGGAGGATCCTGGTAGGCTACAGTCCATGGGGTCGCAGAAAGTCGGACACGACTAAGCGACTTCACTTTCACTTTTCACAGATAATGGTTAGGTTCTAACAATTATCTCTATCCATGTGGGTAAATCCTTCACATTTTTTAATGTTTGACCTCTCCCTCTCTCATGCACACATACACACACACACACACACACACACACACACACATACACACGTCTATAACTGCAGCTCACTCAGCCAAATACTCTTTTCCAAGTCCAGTCTCAATTAGCCACAGTTCAACATTCAAGTTGATTGCCCAGAACTCAGCAAGGTATCAAGGCAAACATGGTTCCTGTTTTAGCAGATAAATTGTTAATGGATAACTTGGAGCTGATATTCCTTCTTGCACACTTGATCAACACAGATCAGTTCTGGGATCACCACACACTTCTTATTCCCAATAACAATTTTTATAAAAGGTTTCCTTGGACTAAATAAGATCTGTATCCATCATTGACTTTTCTACTTTGGAAAATGTTCACTAGCTTAGCAAAGGCTCACTACAGAAGAGCACTGGGAATATGTTACCACTGGCTCATGAAATTCAATGAGAATTTACTAACAAGAATTGTGCTATCTGAGGACCAATTTAAAAAATATAGATCTTGTTCAATCCAACAAATACTCATTAAGTTCCCACTCTGCAAAAGCCACTATTCTGGAGGCTCCAGGGGGTACAAACTGAATGTCCCATGCAAAAACAAATTTTCTCAATCATGCTATGAAGGGTTCTTTACATATCAAAGTTGGCAAGAAAGAGAGAACTAAAATTGTTTCAAACTGTTGTTGGCAGTAGCTTCTGTCTGTGTTAATTACACTCTATGTTTGATGCTCATCATTCAGTTAACAGTCAACGCATTGTAGACTTTCTGTGACTCACTAAATACCAAATTACTGTGTGTAGCTTTTTGGATTTCTGAGTATATCAAATTTATATCAGTCCCAGACTTGATGATTTAATAGTTGGGAGTGTTTCCAGCCCTAACTCCTTTGAGAAATAACTAATCATTGAAAATCTTGGGCACAAATATAGACACACTCATGAAGAAGGACTTAAAAGCTTAGAACACTTTAAAATGCATATGTTTTTAAGGAAGCTCCTTTAACTTTAAATTTGAAAGGATAGATGACTTGGGAAGAAAAATGTACAAAATATTTTAGTATTTTCTGCTTATACATTATTATAATGCATGAAAAAGAAAGTTTAGTCACTCGGTCGTGTCTGACTCTTTGCGACCCTATGAACTGTAGCCTGCCAGGCTCCTCTGTCCATGGATTTCTCCAGGCAAGAATACTGGAGTGGGTTGCCATTTCCTTCTCCAGAGGATCTTCCCGACCCAGGGATTGAACCCAAGTCTCCCACATTGTAGGCAAATGCTTTACCTTCTGAGCCACCAGGGAAGTCCATTATAATGCATAGACATCATCAAAAAATTTAACAGAATTTGAGTGTGTGCATATACTATGTTTGGTATAAAGGTGAGGGAGAGAACTATTAAGAATAATTTAAGGTTAAGAGCATAATGAACAGAAAACAAAGAGAAAACACATGCTTCATGTAGGTTAGTTTTAAGCTTAGTATTGAGTTCTCAAAGTACATAATAGGTAGAGAACAGTTAGCACTCCACAGACTGCCTATACTCAGAGATGTGCTGGAGCCAGCTTGTGCTAGCCTGCAACAGCCAATTTTGTGCATCTTTTCTCACCTCCACATTAAGCAACTTACTACGGGTTACTTGAAACTTGAAACTTCACTTAATGTGAATTTACACCACAGAAACTAGCAAATCCTACAAATCAGAGCTTATTTTTTCCCCAGGAGAGCTGATTGATAAACCTTTATAAGAACATAACTCTGTGTGAGTTTATGTGTATGTGTGTGTGTATGTATGTATATGTATGTGTGTGTGTGTGTATAGACGTGCAAACACACACAGATACAAAATACATGTTAGGGACTAGGAGGCCACATAAAATTATAATGTAGGGATTGGTTTTTTGTACCTTCATATTGGACATTGAATACCCTTTCTTTTAGGTGGTTATAGATATATAGATAGATGGTAAATAGATAAATAGGGAAAATTATTGAATAATTAAATTATTACTGTAACAAATAATAAAATTGGAATAAAGATGGTGGCTAATAAATGCAGAAAAATTATAACAGCTTTACTAAAAAGAAAAAATTCTTAACCATTTTATAACCTTGTTTGAGCTAGGAAGATATTAGTCTACATTGAATTTAACTACCCGTTTCATATATAAGGAGACTGAGGCACAGAACTTTTAAGTGACATAGCTATAGTTATAAAACTAGGCAAGTGATCAAGCCAGAATGAGATATATAATTTTCTCATTCAGGTTTCTAATGGGTCCATTATACCTACTGGGTTCCTTTTCATGGTATCTTAGGCTGAAATTCCCCAAAGAAGCAACAATTTTTCCAGCAAATGTTTTTCATTATTAAAACAAAATACTAGTTGTATCAACCCTCCTAAGAGAGTAGAAATATATTACAGATGTATCTTTAAAGCAGACCTCCCACAGGTCTTTCCAAGGCTTGACTAAAATCACCGATATCTTCTAGATGGAAAGATTAGAGCCCAAAATTTGAGACGCTATGATGATTTAACATGATTTTCTTTTATAAAATTTCTCCTGAATGGATTATATTTACCATTTGCCCACATCATTTAAGGCAAAACTAAACAGACATGGTTTTCCTCTTCTCAGGGTATTAAACTAATTTTAAACCTTAAGGAGATGATAAGTAGCCAAGTACTATTTATTCTAAGATATCAAATGGTTAAGCTACTAATGAAATTATCTGCCAGATTTACAACAAATATATGAATTTCTTGATGTTATCTAAAATACGCTGTTCAAAGGGAATGCTTATGCATGGGATAGTTTGCATTTTATAAACGATTAGCTTGCTAGAAACTTTGTCCCAGGAACAGAAGGAAGCCAATTTCCATCTCTCTCCCACTTGAAGATGCCTCTTATGCATTACTGAGGGCAGCATTCACTTTATCTTTTTCATTCATTTCATAAAAATAAATTGAGGCAGTGGTGTAAAAAGAATAGACTTGAGAGCCGGACACTCAGGTTCAAATCCATTCAACTACTTCTAAGAGCGTACCCTTGAACAGTTGCTTAACCACTCTGAGCCTCAATTTCCTCGTCTGTAAATGCCTAGAACAATAGGGCCTAGAATTAACTTGATTTAAGATTAAAGAGAGAGTATTCTAAAGTATTTGATAGAGTATCTGGTGCCTAGTACATGCTCCACAAAACTTGGCTCCTTTTTCTTTTCCCGCCCATGGTCTCCACTGGCTAGATATCAGAGATACAAAAATTAATAAATCATCGTCCTTGCACTCTAGGTATTTACAGTACAGGAGGAGCATAAACTTCTAAATGACTCATTTCCACACAGTATAACTTGGTGAATCAGTTAGACTCTCATCAGAAAACAGATGGTGCCTCAAATTGGATAATTTGAGGAGAGTCTAATAAAGGAACTATTTACAAAGGTACGGCTATGGTGAGAAAACCCCAGGAGATAGTACAGTGTCCCAGGGCTAAACACTGTGTGATGCAGCCCGCGACAGGCTAGAGGAGGAGCACACACAGCTTCCTGGAGGGAAAGAAGGCAACAGTGGGGTGTTGGTACTGCTCAAGCCAGCTCCAGAGAAACGACAGTGTATGTTTCCTTCCACCTCCACATTGCATGACGTACATTGTTTATCTGAAATCGGCCATGGTGGGGCTATTTACACCACAGAAGTGGGCAAACTCTACAAATCAAGTCTTCCTCAGGCTCCAAGCTGGTCGTTAACCTATTGACCAGCATATCAACATTTGTTGTCGAAAGCAATAGTCCAGGGCAAATCCACAGAAAGAAAACTAGGCGAATAGAGAACCCAGATGTATTTCTCCTTTTCCCTCTCTTCTCCTGACAATGGTCAAACCTGATCAGAAGCCAGAGAGCAAGAGATGGCATCCGTCCAGGCTGACTGTTCAGGCAACTAGCAGCATGGTGAGGATGAAAAAAGACTGGATGCGAAGGTGAAAACAGAAACATACAGAATGTATAATGAAGGAAGGGAGACAGATGTACGGCAGAATCAAGGAGGAAATAATCACATTCTTAGAGAAGTCAGGAGAGATACAGAGGAGGTGGGTCTTGAAGGATGAGTGGGAGTTTACCTAATAGAGAAGAAGTCAAAAGACAAAGGTTGTGACAGATGGGAAAACTGTGGTAGGGAAAAAAGTCTAGGTGCCTAACCCTGCTGAAGAGTGGATACATATTTTTTTACAACTGTTTATTATAGTGCAATTGTAGATTTACAAAAAAAATTGCAGGGAGTGCAGAGAGTTCCCACACACCCTTGAACCAGCTTTCCCGGATGTTAACATCTTACATAATCTTTGACCTTCGGTGATGGGTTTGTGTGTACATATGCAGGTTGATAGCAACACACACAACATGAGACAGGCTAGACCTAACATGCTTAAAGACAAGTAGGATGCAGCATAGTGTTTAGGGAGAGGCCTGGGAATTACAGAGGATAAGGATGGACAAAAATTCTGAGACCTTAAAGCAACTTAACATGTGTCCACTTCTTTCCATCCTCAGTGTCACTGTCCCCATTGAGGCCAGCAGCATCTCTCACCTGGATAACCACCACGGCCCCTTCCAATCCACTCTACTCTATAGCCAAGGTGATATTCCTAAAAGACAAATCTCATCCTGTCTCTCCTATAACTGGGCTTCCCCAGTGGCTCAGCAGTAAAGAATTTGCGTGCAATGCAGGAGATGCAGGAGATGTGGGTTTGAACTCTGGGTCAGGAAGATCCCCTGGAAGAGGGCATGGCAACTCACTCCAATATTCTTGCCTGGAGAATCCCATGGACAGGGGAGCCTGGCAGGCTCTATAGTCCATAGGGTTTCAAAGAGTCTGACAGGACCAAAGCGACTGAGCATACACTCACTCCTCTACCAAGGAGTGGTGAGCAGCTCTTTATTGCCCTTAAAATAGACTTCAACTCCCCTACATGGTTTTAACGCTTCCTTGTCCTCTCCAGCCTCTCCTAGCCTCTCCTGCCCCTCCTGTAGCTTTCCTCCCCATTCTTTCGGCTCCTCAATCTCCAGAAGCAAAAAATTGCCTCTCAGTTCCTGAAAGAGGGCAGGTTTTTCTCTCACCTTTCCTCCTCTTCACCGGCCAACTCCATCTTCAGCCCTGACATAACTCACACCTTGTCCATCACTCACTTCCCCTGTCTCCCCCCAAGATCTGTTTCCTCTCAAGATGCTCTGGGAGTAGTCCTGCCCTGGTTTTGATAATCCTGAACTGCAGTTACCAGCCCTCTTGTCTGTCTCCCACTCTAAACTCTAGGATCCTTGAAAATGTTTATTCAACATTATATCTCTCATAAATAGCACAGCATATAGAGGGTGCTCAAAAAAATCTTGTTTGGATAAATCTCTAATGTTGAAATATCAGGCATGGAGACGGGCATCCAGTGAGATATTTTTGCTGAAATATTCTCCTAGCTAATCAGGAAAGGGAACTCCCCTTCTGTCTCTTGACCCAGCTTGGGCTGGTTAAATCCATAGAATAGGTTGGCCACTGATCTCGCTCTTTGTGTACTGGGCACAAGTCAGCATAAGTCACCAGTAGTGACAGACAGAATAAGCCTAAAAGATTCACCGAGAAAAACATACACGCAGGGCAGTGATGGAGTGCTGACAATTCCTCGAAATCCCAGAGAGTGTAGTCAGCCCCAAACAGTACATGCACTGGGGAAAATGCTCCAAAGAGGGGTATGGACTCCAGTGCTGCTGGAAATATTTACCTAGAAGCTGGGAGGAGAGCAGAGAACACCACTGACCACCTAACAAGGGAATTTCTAGGCTAGTGTTAGTCGCTCAGTCATTTCTGACTCTTTGTGACCCCACGGACTGTAGTCCACCAGGCTCCTCTGTTCATGGGATTTTTTCAGGCAAGAATACTAGAGTAGGTTGCCATTTCCTTCACCAGGGGATCTTCCCAACCCAGAGATCGAACCTGGATTTCCTTCATTGCTGGCAGAGTCTTTACCAACTGAGCCACCAAGGTCTCGGGATCAGGGCAAATATATCTGGTGACCTCATCTCCTTCTGATGAATGAACTCCCTGCCAAGCCACCTAATGGAAGCAGGAGACAACCACCAGGTAATCAACAGACAAATGTGTATCTCATCACCTGTAACACTCCAAGATGCTGAAAGTTCAGTAAGAAACACAATTCAAGTGCTCAAAATTGTCTCAGCCACTCACTTTTTGGAGTTGCCTCAACTCATCCTCAACTCATCCTCAAACACGGCAGTCTGGGAGTGAAGCCAAAGCTCCAGTGTTTTGGCCACCTGATGCAAAGAGCCAACTAACTGGAAAAGATACTGATGCTGGGAAAAATTGATGGCAAGAGGAGAAGGGGACGACAGAGGATGAGATGGTTGGATGGCATCACCGACTCAATGGACATGAGTTTGAACAAACTCCGGGAGATGGTGAAGGACAAGGAAGACTGGCGTGCTGCAGTCCACGGGGTTGCAAAGAGTTGACATGACTGATTGACTGAACAGCAAAAACTGGGAGTGTACAGGATTCCCTTTCCCACACAAGCTAGGGATCAAAGCACTTAAAGGGCCCTCCTCATGCATACAGCCATACCCTCTCAAGTAGCGTGAATTGAAGGACATGGTTCCAGCTACCAGTTGCAGCATGAAAAGTTGTCCCAAAGCTTAGTGGCTAAAACAGCAACAATCATTTTACTATCTCTGGTCATCATTCAGAAAGGCCTTCTCTGGCTCATGCTGGCTCCAAGGCGCTCAGGCGGCTACAGTCACGTGATGGCTGGCAAGGGAACAGCTGGTGGCCAGCCAGGCACCTCCACCCTCAGTTGTATCCAGGCTTCTCCCTGTGGTCTCTCCCCATGAGATCCTTTGCCCTTCCTCACAGCACAACGGCCTCAAGTCATTTTGAGTGTTTACCCAGAAGCTTAGTGTTCAGAGCAATGATTTCAGTGATCTATGCACGAGGAGCTTCACCTTTTATGACTTAGCATTGGAAGTTCCATAATGTCACAATAACCAAAGCCATGAGCTCACCCAGATTCAAGAGAAGGGAATGAAGATCCCACCTCTCAGTGTCACATGGCAAGAAGACCACGTGAGGGAGAGGTATTGTTGTGGCCATTTTTGTAACATACAGTCCTTTGAAGGCACCAAGAAGATGATGGTCCAAAGACAGCTGTCCCCCAAGCCCACCACGGTACAAACCCTCCAGCATTAACTTTCCACCAGTTACTATTCTTGCATAGGGAAGGCCCCATGGGAGAGGGGTACAGAATACGGGCTCAAAATGAGAGCAAGAGGCCAGGAAGAGAGGAAAAGATTTTGATTCCTTGAGCAACACAGGAAGATTTTTATTTTAGAACTATATAGCTGGGTTGTGTAAAGCGAACTGGAGAAAGCAAAACTAAGGTTAGGAAAATCAAGTGGGATGCTCTTTGTCATCTTTGCCTCTAATCTCCGCATGTGCATCTCAGTTCTCTTGTTTTTTAAAATGAGAAAACCAGTAGCACTTACCTCAAGGACAAATTGTGAGAATTATTAATAAATGTAAGCTGGGCTTCCCAGGTGGTGCCAGTGATAGAGAATTCACTTGCCAATGCTGCTGCTGCTGCTGCTGCTAAGTTACCTCAGTCGTGTCCAACTCTGTGCAACCCCATAGACAGCAGCCCACCAGGCTCCGCCATCCCTGGGATTCTCCAGGCAAGAACACTGGAGTAGGTTGCCATTTCCTTCTCCAATGCCTGAAAGGGAAAGTGAAAATGAAGTCGCTCAGTCATGTCTGACTTGTAGCGACCCTATGGACTGCAGCTTACCAGGCTCCTCCTTCCATGGGATTTTCCAGGCAAGAGTACAGGAGTGGGCTGCCATTGCCTTCTCTGCTTGCCAATGCAGGAGATGCGAAAGACAAAGTTTCAATCCCTGGGTCAGGAAGATCCCCTGGAGAAGGAAATGGCAACCCACTCCAGTATTCTTGCCTGGAGAATCCCCCGGACAGAGGAGCCTGGCGAGCTACAGTCCATGGGGTTGCAGAGTCGGACACGACTGAGCAACTGAGCAGCAGCAGCAAATATAAGTTAAAACAAGAGGGCACTGGGTCTAATGCTTGGTATATCGTGTTTTGTACACATACACACACATCTACCTGCTACTACCTATATTCCCACTCTCCATGTGAGAAATGATAGCGGCCTAAATTAAGGAAATGGGTATCTTTTAAATATGTATCGCTTGGAGGGTGAGGCTGGCTGTTGGGGGGACAGAATCAAGAATGACAACTATGTTTTGACTTTGAGCAAATAGTTGGGTGATAATGGATAAGAAATACTGAGAGAGACAGCTCTCTCATACCCAGACGCGAGCCTAAACATTCCTCAGGGCTTGTTTTCAAAGTGCTCTCCTTGGTTGTAAAAGCTTCTAGAAGCTGACAAGTTTCTCAACTGCTCTAAGCGTCACTTCTTCATCTGTGAAAAGGAAATAACAATAAAGTGTAAATGTGCACTTCATGTGAATTTAACTCTATGATCTCAGCAAAAGAGAGAGAATAAGCCTGAGCACAAGAGAAAAAATAAATTATGTCACCATAATTCAAACCATTCCACTCAATGAGTGCAAAGCTCTAAAACAAACATGACAACGGAGAGAAGAATCTGCTGCTACCCTAGTTGGTCGGTTCCCACTTCTCTTCTACAGTGTTTGATGATAATAGTTAAATGTAGATTTTCATATGATATGACCTCGAATAAAATCCAGGGCCTATCTTTAGCTACTTAATCCATTATTCCATTAAAGCAAAGACTCATAACAAAATAAAACATACATAACTTGAATCATTTATCTTAACTTACAGCATTAGTTGCTCAGTCGTGTCCAACTCTTTGCAGTCCCATGGACTGTAGCCTGCCCAATTCATCTCTCACTGGGATTCTCCAGGCAAGAATACTGGAGTGGGTAGCCATTCCCTTCTCCAGGGGTATCTTCTGACCCAGGGATCGAACCCAGGTGTCCTGCATTGCAGACAGATTCTCTACCATCTGAGCCACAAGGGAAACCCATTTTAACTTAAACAAGTATAAATTTATCATCTTATCTTTTGCTATACTGTCAAGGCTTAAGACGGAGAAGGCAATGGCACCCCACTCCAGTACTCTTGCCTGGAAAATCCCATGGATGGAGGAGCCTGGTAGGCTGCAGTCCATGGGGTCGCTGAGAGTCGGACACGACTGAGCGACTTCACTTTCACTTTTCTCTTTCAGGCATTGGAGAAGGAAATGGCAACCCACTCCAGTATTCTTGCCTGGAGAATCCCAGGGACGGCGGAGCCTGGTGGGCTGCCGTCCATGGGGTCGCACAGAGTCGGACACGACTGAAGCAACTTAGCAGCAGTAGCAGCAAGGCTTAAGAAAATTTTTTAATTTATTTTTTCTTAATATGGGTTCTCTGACTGGAGTTTCCCGCTGTATTCCTTGAGTAAAGTTTAACACTTTCCTGTTTACAGTAACAATACACGTTTAGAATCAGAAATAACAAGGTCATGACCTAGGAAACATACAAGGCAGTATCAGTAGCTCAGATCTAGGTGAGTTTCAGAGACATTGTCTGACCCAGTTATTGTCTATGGCCTGTCTCTTGGGGATGGCATCACACATTTCTTAAAATGTGTTTCGTGCCTGCATACCCCACAGGCTGGTTCCAGTCCTGACTGAGACTCTCCCTTGGTTCAAACACTCTGGATTAAATTAACTGCTGACTTGATACCATGCCATCATATACTTCTCCACTTTCTCTCCTCTGGATTTTTATCATAGCTTAGCCATCTGAATAAGCAATTAAACCACCAAAAGTGCCTCCCCAAAAATGCATCAGAATAAAAGGACTCCATTTCAAATTATCGAACTAACAGACATCTCAGGACATCACTGAGGACACCAAGCCAAGTGTCTTCTTGCCCTCAGCAAAGAGTCAGAGGAAACACCCACACTAAACTGTCCCTTTTCACAAACCTTCTCGACAAGCCCCTCTCCACCCCTCCTTCCCTACCCCCCTCCCTTTCAGAGCAGACTCTCTGTTTCCCCATTCTGGTGTTAAGGACAAGAAGGAAGGTTGTGTATTATCCGAAACCTCATGCCCAAGTTGTCCCGGAGGGTCACTGCCACCCTGGGGTCCTGGGGTCCGTGCTGCCTGCCTGCCTCTCCTCCAGCTCCCCAACCTGGGCGTCCAGGTCTTTGCCAGCCTGGTGCCTCCCTAGTCGCCATCTCTGCACACTCACAACAGCCTCCTGAGGCCAAGTCCCAGGATCTTAAGCAACAGCCTCCTGAGTGGGATCCCAGCTGCCCTTTCTTCTCCCCACATAGTCACACGTGTTGAGTTTCTCTCTCATCTTGTCAGTCCCTTTCTCCAAAAACTTCAGTGATTCCATGGCCTGGGTTAAAGCCCCAGTGTCTCCAATAAGACACAGCAGGCCTTTCACAGGTCACGTGACCCAAGTCATGTGTCCAGTCATGCCTGCAGCCTCTCCACCTCCCCAGTGCTGCTCATCCAAGCCTAAATGATGCACCAGTTTCCCCTGGCCCTTGTTCCAGATCATTCTTTCTGGGACTCCCTTCTCTCCAATCCTATGATGAAATCCTGCTCATCCATCTGGATCCAAGTTAAAAGATGCCTTTTCTGGGATGCATTCATTCACTCATGCATTCATTCACTAAGCCCCAGTCACATGTCTGGCCCTGGTGTTACAATCATCAGCAGAACTGGCACTTACATTTCACAGCACAGTGAGAGACGCAGACATCAGACAGTAATCACATTAGCGAGTGTAAGACTGAAACTATGGCAAGTCTGAAAAAAATCACTGCTTCTGGCATAGCAAACACAATGTGCAAAGGGCTTTGGGAGAGGCATGCCCCACAAATAGCAGAGAGCAAGAAAAAGCCAGGCTGGGAGAAGACAGCTCAGTGGTGAGGGGGTGTGAGTGAGCCAGTCACAAGAGGCCTTGCTAGCCATGAAAAGAAGAAAGAAATATATTTCTAATTTTAAGACCAGCGGGAAGAAATAGCAGAGTTTCCAGTGGAAGGATGACTGGATCTGTTTTGCTTTCTGAAAAGATCACTTTGTCTGCCACCTGAATGGATGCAGAGGGGCTGGCTGCAGGGCCACTGGAGAAGGAATTAAGCGTAACTCCTTCACCATCCGCTAAGAGTATGAACAAGAGGCCCAGACCGTGCTGTGCAGTATAGAAAACAGTCTTGGAGTTCCATGCTTGCCATGGGTTATCTGCAAGATGGATAAGCCACGTGCAGTAAGGGTGACTCCACCTTGTCTCCACCGGATCCTGAGGACCACACCTCCACCCCAGCATGCCTATGTGTGCCCTCCCCAGCTCTAGCATCATCTGGCCTCGTATTAGAAAAGGGTTATCATCTCGCTTCCACGTCCTCTGAAACAAAGGAATAGAGTCACGCATTTCTCTACCTTTAATCGTTTCATTTCTGTTTTGATTGAGCCATGAATATTTTCTTCTAGGAACAAAAGTGTTATGTTAGTTCTTTCTTATATATGGTTCTCATAGTTAATAGTCCTAAATATATCTACATTTGTCATTTTAATATAATTTATTTTTACTTGAGAATTTTATTTATATGACTAGATTATATTTATATGAATAAAATTTGTCTGGATGTGTGAATATATGCGTGTATGTTTGCGTGTGTATTTTGAGAACTAATCATTGCCAAAATACACACGCAAATATACACACTGACACACACACACATATGTATATACAGCAGGGAAAAATATGAAATGTTTGTGGCATCAAGCAGAATGTAGGATTCATGCAACAGCCACATTGGCATACAGACCAGGAGACACTGAGTCACTCTTTGCCATGGGGAAGTCACTGTTCCCATCATCAACCCAACATCAATCCAAAGGAGGGCATGAAAAGTTGATTCTTTTATTCTAAATCTGAAAATACATATAGTCGATATACATGGGAGGCAGTAGAAAGAAATTCCCAAGTCTTGTCTTTGAGATGAAAGACCTCTGGTGTAAGAAAGGCAATATGGGTACACATTTGCAAAACCGGGGAGCCCCTCTTCGCCAGACCTCCTCACCCCCATCACCACCACCTGCTCCATGCTGCCATTCCTAAAGGGCTTGAACATCTGAGAAAAAGAGGAGAGATGGAGGAATCCCACCAAGATTAAAAATGGAAAGAATGAGCAGTGGGGAGTTTGTTACTCTTCTCTACCTCTGACCAAACTAGGGGCTTGAGCAGTACCAGGGCATTCCCCTGTGATGTCCAGAGTGCCTGGGGAAAAAACGAAACTGCTGATACATTTCCCAGGTACAGCTGGAGAGTGACAGTCTCTGTTTGAGGCTTGAAGGAAACAAGCACGGGTTGGCCTGTGCACACAGACACGCACGACACAGGGCCCCACCAGCATCAGCAAAGAACCACTCTCAGAGCCCATCTGGGGAAGGACTGCAACAGGAGGGAAAGGAGAATGCAGCCGCCTGTGGGCTGGGAGGAGGGACGGCTGCTCTTGTGTGATTCCTCCAGGTGTCAGCCAGAGTAGGCAAACAGGCTAAACCAGCACCGCTGCTGCTGTTGTTCAGTCGCTCGGTCGTGTCTGACTCTTTACCACCCCATGGACTGCAGCACACCAGGCTTCCCTGTCCTTCACCATCTCCCGGAGTTCACCCAAACTCATGTCCTTTGAGTCATTGATGTCATCCAACCATCTCTTCCCCTGTCGTCCCCTTCTCCTCCCTCCTTCAGTCTTTCCCAGCATCAGGATCTTCTCCAATGAGTCAGTTCTTCGCATCAGGTGGCCAAAGTACTGCAGCTGCAGCTTCAGCATCAGTCCTTCCAAAGATCCTTGCAGTCCAAGGGACTCTCAAGAGTCTTCTCCAACACCACAGTTCGAAAGCATCAGTTCTTTGGCGCTTAGCCTTCTATATGGTCCAACTCTCACATCCATACATGACTACTGGAAAAACCACAGTTTTGAATAGACAGACCTTTGTCAGCAGAGTAATATCTCTGCTTTTTAATTTGCTATCTAGGTTTGTCATTGCTTTTCTTCCAAGGAGCAAGAGTCTTTTAATTTCATGGCTGCAATCACCATCTGCAATGACTTTGGAGTCCAAGAAAATAAAGTGTGTTGCTGCTTCCATTGTTTCCCCACCTATTTGCTACAAAGTGATGGGACCAGATGCCATAATCTTCATTTTTTGAATGTTGAGTTTTAAGCCAGCTTTTTGACTCTCCTCTTTCACCTTCATCAAGAGGCTCCTTAATTCCTCTTCACTTTCTGCCATAAGAGTGATGTCATCTGCATATCTGAGCTTATTGATATTTCTCCCAGCAATCTTGATTCCAGCTTGTGCCTCATCCAGCCTGGAACAATAGCAGAACAGAAAATTCATGATGATTTCCCAGCCTTCAACATCTCAAGAGAGACTTATCCTTCCCGCTGAGTATTTGGAAGTTAGATCAGGAGAAATGGAGAGGAAGAAATTTTGCACAGAGAAAACAATCTTGATACAGTTGAACACTGAGCTAATTAAACCATGAACTGGAGCATGGCCGTTTTGTAGATCTTGATCAAGAAATTCCTTCATTGGCAAGGTTTTATTTGAAAACAAGCTCAAGACTCGGAAGCAGAAATTAAAGTCATTTTAGAAATAAAATTACCCTTTGAAATAAAATGTTTGACAATAGAGTCAATACCAATTACATATATATATCGCACAGCACAGGATAATGTAGTAATTTCCTAGACAAAAATGTTGGCCTGACTGCTTTGGAAGTGAGAGAATGAGACGTGAGCATGATAAAAAGGGACGTTTAAAAGAATTATTCAATGGAGAATGTAAGCACTGTTTAATGATGGCGTTTGGTTTGCCAAGAAAGGCCAGAAGACACAAGACTGAGCCAGGTGATTCAAGAGTTTGAAGTGTCAGTCTCCTAAAGAACAACCCCTCCTCATACAACAGCAACTCAAGTGGGAGGAATTAAAAGTGGATTTGCTATTCTAAATCTGAGAACAAATATAGATGATTTATGGGTGTAAGGCCTCTCCCTCTCAACTGAGTCCTAGCCCCTCCATAAGATCCACTTTACTTGTTGGCAAAAGAGCCACTTGAGAGAATTACAGTAATCAAATCTGGCTGCAGCCAAAGCAGGCAACTTTGCTTCCAGATCCATTGGAGCCAACCAGGATGTCTCTCCCTGTAGATTTTGAAGATGATAACATGCATGTTAGCTATATTTAAACTATTCTTTCCAAAGCTAACAAAAGAAAGCTGCAACCCCTGCCCACTTCACCCCCTCATGAGAAAACCAAAGACCAAAGACCCTTTTGCAAAAACCTGTGGAAGGGAGGCGTTCGTTTGTTGTTTTCCCTGCCAAAAAGCAAATAACTGTCCCCTCCCACCTCTTTACCTCCTCCTGTTCTGGCTTCTGTCCCCCGCCCCGGCAATCACCCAGAATTCACACTTGGGCACCAACAGGGTGGGGAGAGGAGGGTTTTGCAGTGGGGAGGGAAGAGAGGAAGAAGGCTGCCTGGCTTGGGTCAGAATCAGAACATCCATAAAGGTGAGCATCCTCTGCCGGCTCAAGTGCAACTGCTCAGCAACGGCTCCTAAGGACAGAGCAGAAACAGCAAATAACGAAGAAGCAGATCCCAGGTCGGCAGCAGGTGGAACAGGTACAGAGAGATGGGCACCTCCAACATCAAGGTGAAATCAGGCACTCGGATATTCCTTAAAGAAAGCTAAAAGGCAGGGGCCCGTGCAGCTCTCAAAGTAAGAAATAGTCCTGGATTGTAGTTATTTATCTGGGGCCCCAGGTGTACACCGAGCTTTGTAACAGGTAGTGTCTGCCAAAGCAGAGAGCAGAGCCCTTGCCCCCAAGAGTTTGCTGTCTAAAGGCACACTTGCGCCC
This sequence comes from Okapia johnstoni, assembly GCA_024291935.2. Taxonomy (NCBI): domain Eukaryota; kingdom Metazoa; phylum Chordata; class Mammalia; order Artiodactyla; family Giraffidae; genus Okapia; species Okapia johnstoni. Next base: position 9,516,154 of record CM044309.1, read on the forward strand.
AAATACTCTCCAAGAATCAGCAAAGCGAAAAATAAACACAACACACAGAGACATCAAGGAACAGATCTTTGCTGAATGTGTCAAAGCTTTTGAAAACAGGAGGGATTTTCGGACAGTTGTGGCTTTTGTTTCACGTTGCACTGGATTGGAAAAGAGAGAAAAAAGAAGAATCTGCTATTATCAGAAGGATTTAAAGAGATCTCGACAGGCTAGAACCGTGGGCTAACTACAAAGAGACGGCTTTAAATAAGATCTGCAATATAATGATCTCATTAGGGTACAAAATAAAAGGAAGTTTAGGAGCTGACTACACATTAACATTATCAATGCTGCCTTGAGGTTGAACTCCCCAAACAGAAGCTGATCTAAGAGGAACCGGTAAAGGACCGTCTAGGATGAGCAAAGTGATGATTTGACCTCTGAGCAGGGCTGACCCTGACACGACGCCCAGATGAGGTCACTGGGACGTCATGTGGCACAGTGGTCAAGAGACCAAGCTCTGGACACAAAGCAACAGATCATAGATCAGCTCTCTGCCCGCCACTGACTTGAGAAAGTTAGTTTATTTCTCTGCTACAGTTCCCTCACTTGTCAAAAAAATAAAAAAGAAGGGAGGGAGGAGAGGGGAAAAGAAGGTAGAAGGGAGGGAAGAAAGAAAAAGAACAGGAAAGAAGCTGCTAATAATGCCTAATTTTATGGGAAACTATAGACTTAGCACAACCACAGAGTGAGCTGTTATTATAAGGGAGCCTCAACACCCTCCCAGCCTCTCCGTTCCCCCTTATTGGAAGTCTGCTTCTGTACCTGGGTCTCCCCAGCCCTGCTCCCGAGGCCCAGGTCTGGGAGCCTGCCTGGGTGGTCTTCAGAGTGGGAAGCAAGCCTGATCAGCAGAGCCGTGCGCTCCATGAAAAAACCCTCACCAGGTCTGCTTTGTTCTTCATTTTCCTGTTGGTGGAAATGCTCCCATATTTACATTTCTGCAGGAAAAAGCAGGACCAGGACTCACAGTTCCCAGTTTGCAATACTGATTCCATGTGCTAGGATGGTTCATGATTAGCATCCAGCAGTTTTAAAAAGGCTTCCTTCTCTATGACTTTGAGACACTCGGAGTGGGCACACTGCCGTGTGATGGGAACTTTCTCACATAGGACGCCTTGAATCCACCCCCTTGGCCCTTCTTCGAAGGGCATCCTGCCTGGTCCCGGCCACTCTGCCCTCCAGGGCCTGAGCCTTGGCCATCTGTTGGCAGGACTCCCAGGATGCAGCCCCACCCCCAGGCCGCAAAGACCTGTCTGGACACTCTGCATTTCTTGGGATCCCACTTGAGGGGCACCTGCAATCTCTGCTGTCCCTTAGTCCGGGGGCTTCCCTGTGAGCTGAGCCTGCAGGGGGACCCAGTCTGCCAGGATTTCATGCCAGCCCGAACCTGCTACTGGTCACCTGCTCCACCAATCCCCCAGGTGCCTGTCCTCAGCTCATCTGTGTCCCACCGCCCCTGCCCACCTCAGCGGACATGTGTCTGATTGAAGCAGGGAGCATGCCCCAGCAAGACATCATCTCCCAAACCCTGGATCACACATTACCTCCAACTTCCTTCCACTGACGACTCATTACCGTGAGAGGAATGCTGTATCAACAGAAGACAAGCTCCAACTCTGTTTTCTCGTGGAACACCACACATGACTCCAGTGTTATTAAAGTCACTGATGTTGACTGGGGAGCCCTGCGATGGTATTCTCTGATGCTGCTTGCTATTTCTCCCTGTGATTGTGCCCTTCCAGCCCGCCTAGCGTCCCAGAAACACACCCTCCTCATGCATGCTACATGCTGTCTTCTTCCTTCCTTGTTATTGGATGACTTTTCACTTGGCCTTTTCTGCAGATCAGCCCCTCAGAATGCCATCTGGAAGAATGGAGAATGGAAACACACTGCCTTAAATTAAAAAGCAAAAAAAAAAAATTGTAAAGAGAGAGAAAGAGATTTTTCATCACCCTGAATTAGACCCAATTTCCCACTCTGTCACCGCTCTCCCAGGGGCTGGCACCTTCTTGGGAAGCTGTCCCTATTTCTTCTGACTGTGACAGAGTGGGGCAGGGAGAGAGTGAGGGGGGAAGTCATCCAATGCCTTGGATAGATTTGGCTGGATTGATGTCATTGCTCATTAAGGAAACAGGCAATCTGCTTCTCATTCTCATTGGAGAAAATAAATCTGCACAGAACCCAGCCAAATAATGTGTAGCAAATGATCAATGTTATCTGAGGGAGGAGATGATTGATCCTTTATTTCTTACACCCTCTCATGCATAATGCATCAACTCCACGATGTCCTCGGCTTGCCTCAGGACCTAGTCGTGATGTACCATATTACCATGCACGACACTCACTCTGAATTTCTAGTGACAATCTCCATATCCCTGAGCTAGTGGGAGCCAGGAAGGCTTCAGAATTCAAGAGTCCCTGATAGTGACATGTTGGATTTTCAAATCCCTTCCAGGCCTTTTTACAAACACACGCATGACTCATGGAAAGTCACAGGGACTTCACATCCCCACAACCCCTAATACAAAACAGAATTGGAAACATCAGCTTCTTTCAGAATATCAGATAAAAGATCAGAAAAATACAAATCTTTTGAGGAACCAAAAATGATAGAGATGGCTAACAAACAAACCGTGTTTACTTTGCACAGTAATGATTAGGTTTCACAGGATCAAGGCATTCGTTTGTGATTTCGGTGAAAGTTGGCGCCTTAAATGTTGCATTTTAGGTTGATATTGTTTTGCAACAATCTCTCCTCACTCATTAAAATAATGATAGTGACAATGATGATAAATGGAACTAGTATTTGTAGACACATATTTGACAGGCTTTGAGTTAAGCACTATACACGTATTATCTCATGTAATGTAAACTGAGGCTTAGAGAATGTAATTAACATGCCCATAGTTCACAGCTAAAAACCAAGAGATTCCAGAGGCAACACTACTAATCTGCACATGTGAATGCTACCAGAGTGGGACTGGGGCCAAAATGGAAAAATCAAAATGGATTATCCAAGTGTAATTGTCATCTTCAATAACTAACCTGGCAGAAGGCTTGGTATATATCTAGCAAAATGCAGAGAGCTGATGAGCTCTTACTATGAGCCAGTCATCATACTAGATTCTTTACATAAATTTCAATAATAATAATAATGTGAAAATAAACAAGCAGTCAGTGGGGTAAAATGTCATCCTTCTACTGGCTATTAAGTAATTGCTTCTCCGTTTCAAATCACCCATCTCAGTTCCACTCTCCATGCTGGGGCTGAGACTCATTTCCACAGACCTCTTTTCCGCTTTGCCAGCTGCTCCCTGTTAGGCTCTGCCCATAGCAGGCACCAGAGAGCGACTGCAAGGCTGCAGGAGGAAGGGGAGATGTGAAGCTTCTGGTTTTCTTTCCTGTTCTTGTCAGCATCAGCTCAGCAACACTTCTTAGCCCTGGCGGCAGCAGCTCATTGCAGCTTGCGGTGGACGTTTCCATTCCAGTAGCAATAGTGAGTCAACCGTGTAGTTTTTCTAACACTTACATGATGTTGCCCTTCAGTGACCCCGGCCCAGCCTCCTCGGAGACCCACACCCAAGCTCCGCAGGGCCCCTCCTGCAGTCTTCTGAGTTTTAAGAAGTCCAGCTTGTTCCTTTGGTTTCCCCAGCCCAGGGGTGGTAGCTGTTTCCTGCATCATCACCTCCGTGATTTCTAGATATTCATTTTTAACCTTGTCATTGCTCCAATCCCAGATTAACGATGCTTATATTAAACTCTCTCTGTTTGTATAACTGATACAGCTGCCGCCTCCTGACTGGAACCCGAGTGATACAACCCTCAGTTCAGAGAAGAGAGCAAGTTGTTCACAGTCACTGCTGAGTCGATTAGAGGAGTTGAGGTGAAATCAAACTCCTGGGCTGTCTGGTTCTCCCATTCCCCAAAATGCTTCCCCAAACAAGGCAATGGTATCTATTTTTGCCTACGTTGAGTAAAAAGATACACATGGAAAGCATATAACACCATGAAAATTAAAGCCTAATAAACATCTGGATTCTATGTAAAATGATGGCATTGCATGCATTGCAGTTTCTTATCAATATTTGTATTGATAGTAATAATGACTATCGTGTCTATAAAGTGGATTCCATCACACTGAAATGCCTTGTGCAGTGAGTTAGTCTGCTTCTGTGTTTAATACAACTCCCTCTCAAGGTACAAGAAAATGCCACGCAACCCTCTGCCTGTGTGCCCAGTGATCACTACACCTGCTCAGTTCTAGCTCTGAAATGAAAATTTGGGCAGAGAACAAGAAATGAGCTGTAGCCCAAGCCATCATAATTCTCAAAGTAAAAAAGACATCCAAAAGTTCAAAAAGATCTTGGTAGATTTGTCACTTATGTCTAGCAGGACTCCATGATGTAATGACAGATACCCCAGAGACCAAGACAGTGTAGGGTTAAAAGGCATACCATACGTGCTGAAATAGAAAGCAACTTCAGACGCACCAGAGCAGCAGGGTGACTATTACAGCTACATCTGCTCTCTGAGACCTACTATGGTTGATGGATGCAAAGACTAAGAATATTGGGAGTTCAAAATCTATACTGATCAGAAGCCAAGGATCAGAAATGGTTCCCAGAAGAGAGCCCTAAAGCCTCTCCAGGACATGATACGTACTAAGGTGAGCTCTGTTTATTTAGGTAAATAGGTCTAGAAATATGTACAAGTCTCATGTTAACCCAGGTCCATAGCATACATATTAAAATGAAAGCAGAAGTTTTTATGCCACTGGAGATTGAGATCTACACTCAGAGACACACACACACACACACACACACACACACAATTTCTCCTCTCTTAGAAAATTTTGCTGTTTTCCAAATCACAGGTGCATAATACTAATATTTTTTTTTGCTTTTTACTATGTATTAAAGTGTAAATATAATGAGAGAGACTATCTTTTCTCTTTATATTTGCAAATTCACCCAAAGGTCATATTGCAGTGAGCCCATTTAAAACATATGACAAAACACTCACATTTCTAGGAAATCCTAACAGAGCCCTTGGGATATAAGGAGTAATTTGACCAACCTGGCGGCCTAAACCACAGTGAAAGTTAGAGTGGTGGCCTATAGAGAAGAATTGCCATCCTCCTCCGGTGCAATGCTTCATTCTAAATAAGTGCCCTTGGCAGCAACTACCACAGCATCACACATCCAGCGGATACCTAATAAATACTGGTTGCCTCTGATAACGCTGACAGACCACGAAGGCATTATAATGAATAGTGGGTGATAAAAATATATATAGGTAATGGTTTAGTAGTGGTTGTCTCTTTCAACAGCAGTTTAGAACAATCCTGCCATCATGGTATAGAGAGATAACACGAGACGTGAAAACTGAAACTCCCTCATCTTGCGTCACCTAAGGAAGAAGGGACGAAGATGAGGGCACAGGTTTCCAACGTAAAAGAAACGTCAAAGAATTCACTGCTCATCTGGAGGCTGTTCTCAAGAATCCACACCCTCTAAATTCAGAGGCAGTTGGGAAATAACCACCCACTGCAACCGAGAACAGTAAAAGTCAACATATCAAAGATAATTAATGGTCAATATAATTAGTGGTGCTAAGAGTCCATGTTGTAAACGTGCTGCTGCATGGACTTAGGAATTCACCAAGCCCAACAGCTAAGGGATAGAATGTAGGGAATTAAAGTCGGAATGTAACCAACCTTATTTATCTCATCTATAAAGAAGAGGAGTATCAACAAAAAAAGATGTGTAGTCGAGGAAAAGGAAGGCCAGAAATAAACATGATTCAAAAAGATATAGGCACCCCAATGTATATTGCAGCAGTATTTATTTATAATAGTCAGGACATGGAAGCAATCTAAATGTCCATCAATGGAGGAATGGATAAAGAAGATGTGGTACAGATATACAACGGAATATTACTCAGCCGTTAAAAAGAATGAAATCATGTCATTTGCAGTGACATGGATGGGCCTAGAGATTGTCATACTGAGTGTAGTAAGTCAAACAGAGAAAGGCAAATATCGTACAATATAGCTTAAGTGTAGAATCTAAAAAATATAGTACAAATAAACTTATTTACAAAACAGAAGCAGAGTCACAGAAAGCAAAGTTACAGTTATTAAGGGGATAAGTAGGGAGTAAGGATAAATTGGGAGACCGGGATTGATATATATACACTACTATACATAAAATAGATAACTATTAGATAACTAATAAGAACCTACCATATAGCACAGGGCACTCTACTCAATACTCTGTAATGACCTATATGAAAAGAACCTAAAAAGAGTGGAGATATATATATATATATGTGTGTATGTATGTATGTATATATACACACACACATATATATATAGGCTTCCCAGCTGGCACTAGTGGTAAAGAACCTGCCTGCCAATGCAGGAGATGTAAGAGATGCCAGTTCAATCCCTAGATCAGGAAGATCCCCTAAAGAAAGAAATGGCAACACACTCCAATATTCCTTCCTAGAGAATCCCATGGACAGAGGAGCCTGGTGGACTACAGTCCATAGACTCGCAAAGAGTCAGACATGACTGAAGCGACTTAGCACACACACACACGCGCACACACACACACACACACACACACACACACATATATATATATACCTGATTTATTTTGCTGTACAGAAGAAATTTACACAACATTGTAAATCAGCTATATTCCAATAAAATTGACTTTAAAAAAGGAAAAGGAAAGCCAAACAATGTGAATTCATAGTGTTTATCCAGTAGTGAACAAGAGATACACACTGTATTAAGAAAACCTCTTCTTCTTACTGAAAGAGCTCTGTTTCAGGGTGCAGATTAATTAGTCTAGCTATAAGAGGCTGGTGTAGGAAACAGGTGGTTAAGGGAGAGAAAAGGGTTCTAGGAAATTAACATAAGTCACATCAAGTTGTTTTATTGTCACATCAAGTTGTTTTATTGTCACATAGGCTTTCCAGGTGACTCAGTGGTAAAGCATCTATCTGCCGATGCAGGAGACACAGGTTCAATCCCTGGAAGGGGAAGATCCCCTGGAGGAGAAAATGGCAACCCACTCCAGTATTCTTGCCTGAAAAATCCCATGGGTTACAGCCCATAGGACAGCAAAGAGTCAGACAAGATTGAGTGAGCACAGGACTTCCCCTGGTGGCTCAGCAGTAAAGAATCCACCTGCAACACAGGAGCTACAGGAGACATGGGTTAATCCCTGGGTCAGGAAGATCCCCTGGAGAAGGGCGTGGCAAGCCACTCCAGTATTCTTGCCTAGAGAATTCCATGGACAGAGGAACCTCGTGGGCTATAGTCGATGGCGTCTCAAAGAGTCAGACATGACTGAAGCGACTTGGCAGGCATGTACGAGTGACTAAGCACACAGTATAAGGTATTAAAGACAGGCCTTACAGTCAGAAAATCCATATTCATAAACAATTTAGGGGACTCAGACTCCATGAAGGAGAGGGCATCTGGGTAACAACTGCATCTGGGTACTTGCAGTGCACACCACCCATCTGATTTGGGAAACCTGGGCAGATGACACCACCCTTATGGCAGAAAGTGAAGAACTAAAGAGCCCCTTATTGAAAGTGAAAGAGGAGAGTGAAAAAGTTAGCTTAAAACTCCACATTCAGAAAACTAAGATCATGGCATTTGGTCCCATCACTTCATGGCAAATAGGTGGGGAAACAGTGGAAACAGTGAGAGGCTTTATTTTCTGGGGCTCCAAAATCACTGCAGCCAGTGACTGCAGATGGTGACTGCAGCCATGAAATTAAAAGACGCTTGCTCTTTGGAAGAAAAGCTATGACCAACCTAGACAGCGGTTTTAAAAAGCAGAGACATTACTTTGCCAACAAACATCTGTCTAGTCCAAGCTATGATTTTTCCAGTAGTCATGTGAGAGTTGGACTATAAAGAAAGCTGAGCACTGAACAATTGATGCTTTTGAACTGTGGTGTTGGAGAAGACTCTTGAGAGTCCCTTGGACTGCAGGGAGATCCAACCAGTCCATCTTAAAGGAAATCAGTCCTGAATATTCATTGGAAGGACTGATGCTGAAGCTGAAACTCCAATACTTTGGCCACCTGTTGTGAAGAACTGACTCATTGGAAAAGACCCTGATGCTGGGAAAGATTGAGGGCAGGAGGAGAAGGGGATGACAGAGGATGAGAGGGTTGGATGGCATCACCAACTCAATGGACATGAGTTTGAGTAAGCTCCAGGAGTTGGCGATGGACAGGGAGGCCTGGCGTGTTGCAGTCCATGGGGTCTCAAAGAGTCGGACACACCTGAGCGACTGAACTGAACTGAATGCAGCTATAAGAATAGATGGATTAACAGAAGAGTAAATTCAGAAATAGACCCAGCATGTATCAGAATTTATAATCTGATAAAGTACCTCAAAACAATAATAAATAACAGAATATTTAGTAATGATGGAGACTCTGGCTAACCATTTAGGGAAAAAAGTTAAGCGTCTAACCCATATTGTATACTGGAATGTATAAAACATTCCAGTTTGATTAAAGATTCAAATAGGAACAATTACGTCACAAAAGCAGTGATGGTGGTTTAGTCACTATGTCCAACTCTTTGCAACTCCATGGCTATAGCCCATCAGTCTCCTCTGTCCACCAGATTCTCCAGGCACGAACACTGAAGTGGGTTGACATTTTCTCCTCCAGGGGATATCCCCCACCCAGGGATCAAACCTAGGTCTCTTATGTATCCTGCATTGGTAAGTAGATTCTTTACCACTAGCACCACCTGGGGAGCCATATAGCTATCGGCACTTTTTCCCAGAAATTCTATTTCTTAACGTAACTTGTCAAATGTGGGGGAAAAAAAAGATTGCAAAAATATTCAGCATAGAGTGTGTAGCAGCAGAGTGGAAACAAGCTCAATGTCTACCTGTAGGGAATCAGCTTAATAACTAATGATAAATCCATACAACTGATTACAATGTGGTTATTTAAAACTATGACATAGGCTTATTGTATAGACATGAAATAATAACCATGCTAGTATCAAGTGACAGTAGTAGATTATTAAATGACGTGAGTGTGATGGTCCCATTATTATGTAAAAAGCTAAAATGTAAGTGTGGTGGTGATGGGGTTATACATGCATAAGAAACAGTATGAAAAACACATCAAAACACTGACAATAATTACCTTTGGATGATGAGATTATAATTCAAAGATACTTTATTTCTCATTTATTTTTTCAATTTTTTCTTTTTTTAATGAGCATATTTTACTTTTGTGATTAAAAGACAGAAGTGATAGTACGTTACAAAAACGAAGCTTTGTCATTCTCTGAGTTTTTTTTCTTGAGAGCTTTTATGACACTAGTTTGTGATCTGCTTGCTTACCAAAGTGAACAAGTAAGTGCCTGTCACTGGAAAGGATCAAGCCTGGCACTTTCCTGTCCAGGAACCAAAAGTGGAAGCAGGCTTCTGCGGATGCATTCATCATTAGCAGTGGTTTTGGACGCTACCTTGAGAGGTCACTGGAGTGAACTCTCCCTTGTCCTTTGCTCATGAAAACTCCGTCATGAATGCGGCATTTGATTCCCCCTCGTGTATTTTCTGTTTGCCTGCAAGTTGTTAACTGGTGGGTGGATCAGCAATGAGCTTTAATTGTTCAGGAGAAGTAAAAGACAGAACTCTCAGGTTTATGCTTATTCCATAAGTGTCTTAAATTTAGAAAACAAAGGAAACGTTCATGAAACACTTTGTGACTCTCAAATCTGCCACCTGCCGCCATCCCTGTTTGCCCATAAACACATCAATATATACCCACGAACATCATTACATCCACTTCTTGAAAGGCTCAAGAAGAAAAAGCCAAAGAAGTCAAAGAGAATCCTCTCTGGGAACAACACGGTCTTTGAGCAATTACAGCCGTGGGTAAGTCTGGCCTGGACAGGCTGACCTTGTCTCTTAAGTTCTCCTCTCTCTCCTGTTGTGTATCTTCAAGGATACACCAGGTGTATCCTCACGCAGCCTGACAAGAGCTGTTTCATCATTCCTACAGTCTCCGAGAACATTGAGGAAAAACTACCAACTGTGAAGCCAGGATGATTGGAAACACCCTGAGTGCTGGATTAAAAGAAGAAAATTGCACCAAACCTCAGAGAGAATTTTTTCTATGCTTCACACTGAGGCCCCCCACCATCACTGACCCCTGGATTAAATTGTTAGAGTTTAGTGAATTATTATTGTGTTCCCGTGGAAAACTATAACTTTGGACTTTTCTGTTTGTTTTTAACGGAAAGCTCTGTGTACTAGTTGGCAATTTCTCTATCAATACCGATTTTTAGAAAGAACACGTTTTTCACATAAAAACATCCCCTCACCCTGATCACTGCATTCTTCAGGCATTACTTCACTCAGATTCCAGACAAGGAACGTTACATTTCCCCCTCCCATCAGCTATTGTTGCATCAAAAAGAAAGACAGAGACATAACTAAATGAACGGCGCAGAGAAAGCCACGGTGATAGGAAGAGACTGCTTTCAAATGCACATTTCTGTCGCTCAAGAATCTTCTAAACGGATATAAGAAACAAAATGTGAAAACTTGTTTACCCATTTTTTTCATGTTAGAAAACTTTCATTTAAAAAAAAAGGTAAAGCATAAATCGTTGACTGGAGAAGACTCTATGGTGAATTATTCATTCTAGCTGGGCCATTCCAGGTCACAAGACAGAAGACTTCTTATCATCTTACACATAATAGAGATCCAGGGTGACAGAAGCTCTGTTAAATCAACCCATGCAGCATTCAATTCTTTAGAACGCCGCACTGATAAGGCATCGGCAGACCCAGGAGAGACGCATCTGAGACGGATTGTCAGGTATCAGAGTAAAGCAGGTCAGAATGGAAGCCTGTCCTTTAAAGCAATTTGTCCAGAAAGCCAGACAAAGGGAAAACACTGTGGGAGATTCATGACTCCATGCCTCCATTATTAAGATGACTGAAATAATGGGCCAAATAGTGGATTTTTAGGGTAGAAGGGAAAGGAAAAAATCAAGCCCATGATTGGTTTTTCAGAACATTTTAAATGACCACAAAAATATCATGTGTATATAGAGTCAATTTTGACAAATATAGAAAAGCAGAATGAAGATCTCTCCTCTTACCACACAGAAATAAACACAATCACTAACACTTGGTATGAATTATTTTGGTCTGTTTTATGTGGAGATATAAGTATTTGATAATGATGATAATCTAAAACATACAAACTGTGTGTGCGTGTGTGTGTGTGTGTGTGTGTGTGTGTTAGTCACTCAGTTGTGTCTGACACTTTGCAATCCCATGGTCTGTCCTTGGAATTCTACAGGCAAGAATACTGGAGTGGGTTGCCATTCCCTTCTCCAGATATATATATGTACCCACACCACATACATATATAATTCTCTCTCGAATTGTATTTATATTACAGGAAGCATTTACAACCTGCTTTTTTTCACTGAACATCCTTGAGCATTTTAAATTATAATGTTATAGTGTTTTAGAGTTAGTTACAGTCACCATCAAAAATGGTTTTTGGCATAGGTTTGATCCTTGGTGGGGGAACTAAGATCCTGCATGCTGGGTGGCACAGCTCAAAATAAATAAATAAAATAAAAATTCAATGGGAATATACCCAAACAATTCAATTCCAAAAATAAATCAATAAAATAAAATTTTAAAAATTATTTTTGGGACCAATATAAAGTTTAAAACAATCTTGACACAGGATCAAGCAGTCCCCTGACATATAAGACATGTATACCCTAGCTTTGCACTATCCCATGGGATATCAGTCCTGAATATTCATTGGAAGGACTGATACTGAAGCTGAAGCTCCAGTACTTTGGCCACCTGATGAGAAGAACTGTCTCACTGGAAAAGACCCTGATGCTGGAAAAGATTGAAGGCTGGAGGAGAAGGGGATGACAGAGGATGAGATGGTTGGATGACATCGCCAACTCAATGGACTTGAGTTTGAGCAAGCTCTGTGAGTTGGTGATGGACAGGGAAGCCTGGCGTGCTGCGGTCCATGGGGTCACAAAGAGTCGGACACGACTGAGAGACGGAACTGATGGGATATCATGAATTGTCTGGGAAAAGAAGACAAGTTAAACAACTTCTCTAAGCTTCAGTTTCCATACCTGTAAAATGCCACAGTTGTTGCTGGCTCCTTATTCTGCATCATTTACTCCTGGAATTAGTTACACAAACAAAATGTCAGTCAAAAGGGGGGGGCTACAATGATACAAATAAACCTTAATTATTTTACAGTAACTTAAAACACACAAAGAAACATTCACCAAACTTATGAAATAGTGCCAAGGCCTTTATTTTCATCCTTGTGTGAATCACACAGACAATGTTGCTACAATTTCCAGTTTTACTTTCTTTATAGAGAAACAAAACAGATACTTGTAAAACGATCTAAAGGCAAAACCCTTCTAGATTTTCTCCTCACATTGAATTTAACCGTGACTTGTTGTTTAGTCACTAAATTGTGTTTGACTCTTTGCGACCCCATGGACTGTAGCACACCAGGCTTCCTTGTTCTTCACCAACTCCCAGAGTTTGCTCAAACTCATGTCCATTGAGTCAGTGATGCCATCCAACCATCCCATCAGCATCAACTTGTCTCATCTTATCAACAGCGACTTCATAGTGACTTATTAAGACTTTGTACACGTTCAATTTCATCTTCATTTTAAAAAGTCTTTCCTGTCTATATATCATTTTATATCATATTTAATCAATGATTATAATTCCAATAAGACAAACACCTGAAGAACAGGTTTGGGAACAAGCTCAACCAACCCCTTCACTGAGGGCAGCTGAAGGACTCAGCCCTCCAGGGAATAACGCAATGGCCTTGAGCACTCCAAGTGCTATAAAACCGTTCAACATGAGTTAGAAGGAAGGAAAATTTCAGATACAATAATCATGGGCTAAGTGCCCGAGGTTACTGTAAATGTTACATGAGGCAATGCATGCAAAACACTTAGCACAATACTTGGCACTTAGTTAGCTCTTAGCTACAAAAAAGAGAGAGAGAATTTAAAAAAATAACAAAACCCTTTCTACTGTTCATTCGCAACCACTGGAATATAGTCAAGTTTCAACCAAGATCCAGCAAAGAGAGCCTAGATGTTGAGAACCTGACGTCATGTCATTAGATCTTAAAGGATCTGGTAATGATCAGATGCAGCGAACTGAAAGTGCTTTCTAGAATGCAAGTTTTCTGGCTCTGATGACAAGTTATCATTGAATCCTTGGATCCCGGAGCCAGATGAAACAGTATAGACTTAGAAGCTGAAAAAATGTTGGATCAAAGAGGCTAATAATTGGGAAAAAAGAAAGTAACTGGGAACATTAAATATTAGCTGCCCTCTTAAACCCAAATTATCTGCTTCATTATCTCTGGAATTTTTTTATGTTTATAAATGGCTGTTTAGTGTGCTTATTTTTTACTTCAAGCCAAGTGCCTGTAAATGAAGTGCCAGTGAAGATTTAGCTTAAAAGAAATTATAAACCTGCATCATCCCAGCTTTAATCAATGTGTCTCATCATCCTTCTCTATCCCGGAAAATTCATCTCTCATCAGCAGCCTAAGCAGAACTGTTTTCTTTCAAGTTTTCCCTGCAGCAAAAATGATGATGGCTAACATAGGGTTTCAGTGAGCTATCCTTTGAGAACACGGGGAATATAGTGCAAGAGCAAGGAGGAAGACCTTAACTTTCTATAAAACACAGAATTAACAGAACAGACACTAGCAATCAGTAGATGGAAAGTCAACAATGCAAATAAATAAGGATGGTGTGAGGAAAGCAAAATCCTTGAGAATAAGAGTTATTGCTGATTTCTCTTACAAATGTTTAAAAGACTGTAGATGACTAGGAGTTAGGGGAGTCCTATCAATAACCTCAGATATGCAGATAACACCACCCTTATGGCAGAAAGTGAAGAGGAACTAAAAAGCCTCTTGATGAAAATGAAAGAGGAGAGTGAAGAAGTTGGCTTAAAGTTCAACATTCAGAAAACTAAGATCATGGCATCTGGTCCCATCACTTCATGGCAAATAGATGGGGAAACAGTGGAAACAGTGTCAGACTTTATTTTCTTGGGCTCCAAAATCACTGCAGATGGTGATTGTAGCCATGAAATTAAAAGACGCTTACTCCTTGGAAGGAAAGTTATGACCAACCTAGATAGCACATTAAACAGCAAAGACATTACTTTGCCAACAAAGGTCCGTCTAGTCAAGGCTATGGTTTTTCCAGTGGTCATGTATGGATGTGAGAGTTGGACGGTGAAGAAAGCTGAGCACCGAAGAATTGATGCTTTTGAGCTGTGGTGTTGAAGACTCTTGAGAGTCCCTTGGACTGAAAGGAGATCCAACCAGTCTATCCTAAAGGAGATCAGTTCTGAGTATTCATTGGAAGGACTGATGTTGAAGCTGAAACTCCAATACTTTGGCCACCTCACGCGAAGGGTTGACTCATTGGAAAAGACCCTGATGCTGGGAAGGATTGGGGCCAAGAGGAGAAGGGGACGACAGAGGATAAGATGGCTGGATGGCATCACCGACTCAATGGACATGAGTTTGGGTAAACTCCGGGAGTTGGTGATGGACAGGGAGGCCTGGCGTGCTGCGATTCATGGTGTCGCAAAGAGTCGGACACGACTGAGCAACTGAACTGTACTGAACTGAACTGAGGATCAGGACTGTGAATGATGAGGAAATGTCATCAAAGAACCATTGCTGAAGTTTTAGTATGAAATGCCCATTAGTAGTAGAAGAAAGAATGAGAAAAGAGAAGTTTCCCTACTTGACAATTTGGAGCAATTTGTAACTGGGTCACAGGCCAAACCTGGGTCATGTCAATTTGGTTCAATCTTCTTAGAGTCATAGCTCTCTTAGATACTTTGTAAGAAAGCTGTGGACCTCAAAGGAGTTTCGCCTTGTCTTATAAAACTACATACACTTGACAATGAGCCTTGTCTGAGCACCACCAAAAGACTACAAGTAGTCTAATTCCATTTATATACCATTCTTGAAATGACAAAATTACAAAGCTGAAAAACAGGTTAGTGGTGGCCAGGGACTGGAAATAACAGGGAGAGAGGTGGAAGTGGCTTCAAAAGGGGTGACAGGATGGGTCCTTATGATTATGGACAGTTCTACACTTTGATTGTGGTAGTAGTCAGGTGAATCTGCACATGTTACAATTGCATAGAACTATACACACACACAACACACAGGTACATGTAAAATTGATGAGATGGTACTAAGCTCTCTGGTCAGTTATCAGCATCAGCTTCCTGGGTCTGATATTGTAGTGTCTGATTCTTTGCAGCCCCTTGGACTGCAGCGCCAGGCTTCCCTGTCCTTCGCTATCTCCTGGCGTTTGCAAACTCATGTCCATTGAGTAGGTAATGCCATCTAACTACCTCATCCTCTGTTGCCCCCTTCTCCTCTTGCCCTCAATCTTTCCCAGCATCAAGGTCTTTTCCAATGAGTTGGCCCTTTGCATCAAGCGGCCAAAATATTGAAGCTTCAGCATCAGTCCTTCCAATGAATATTTAGGACTGATTTCCTTTAGGATGGACTGGTTGTATCTCCTTGCAGTCCAAGGGACTCTCAAGAGTCTTCTCCAACACCACAGTTCAAAAGCATCAATTCTTCAGCCCTCAGCCTCCTTTATGGTCCAACTCTCACATCCATACACGACTACTGGAAAATCCAGAGCTTTGACTATGCAGACCTTTGTCGGCAAAGTGCTGTCTCTGCTTTTTAATAGGCTGTCTAGGTTTGTCATAACTTTTCTTCCAAGGAGCAAGTGTCTTTTAATTTCATGGCTGCAGTCACTGTCTGCAGTGATTTTCAAGGCCAATAAAATAAAATATGCCACTGTTTCCATTTTTTCCCCATCTATTTGCCATGAAGTGATGGGACTGGATGCCATGATCTTAGTTTTTTAAATGCTGAGTTTTAAGCCAAATTTTTCACTCTCCTCTTTCACCTTCATGAAGAGGCTTGACTGCAGTTATGAAATATGATACCACTGGTCCTTAAAGACAGGACTCTTCTAATACATTTTTTAACTTGTTGCTGCTACTGCTGCTAAGTCGCTTCAGTCATGTCCGACTCTGTGCGACCCCATAGACGGCAGCCCACTAGGCTCCGCCGTCCCTGGGATTCTCCAGGCAAGAATACTGGAGTGGACTGCCATTTCCTTCTCCAGTGCATGAAAGGGAAAAGTGGAAGTGAAGTTGCTCAATTGTGTCTATCTTATTTCAAAATAAATATTCTTGAAAGGTAGGTCTTTATATACTGATAAGGTAATATGACTTTATGTTATTAAAGTCAGTTATCAAATAGAAAGATGATATGATCCTCTTATGAGACTGAGAGTGTAAAGAGTGAAAAGTGGAGAAAAATGAATTCTCACTTTTTACTCGATATGTTTCTGTGCTGGTTGACTTCTTTACTTGATATTCCTCTGTACTGTTTGAATGTTTTACTGTGTAAACATATTACTCTTATCATTTAAAAGGCAAATAAGAATAATATAATAAGATAAACTATTTTTAAAGAATCTATAGATCCTCTGCCTGAAACAATTATATGCAATTATGTATACAATTTTAGCAATCTCGTGGGGACCCCAAAATCTATCTGTGGACTTCCTAATGAAAGATATATCTCCTGGACTAGGCACCCTGCTTTAAAAAATGAAGGCCTGAATGAGTGAAAAGAAATAGGACCAGAGGATATATTAAAGGTATTCTGTAGTCACCCGGGGTTCTATCTACTATGACACCCAACCACCCTCAAGTAGGACATAAAGATTAATTTTTTTGTTTCTTTGAAAGTGACTAGATGTGGAACTCTGAACTACAACTTTAGAAACCACACCAAGAGTGATCATAACAAATGTGAAGGAATAAATTAACATATAAATAACTTATTACTAGGAGTACTTAGAACAACATGAGAAAATAGAATGGTTCTTTGAGCATTTGTTTCCTACACATATTCCAGATGATATGCTAGGCACTGGAAATAAAGCAGGGAGTAAAACAGGCTTGTCTTCCACCTAGAAACTACTGAATGCCTAGAGGCAGAGGACTGGTCTTGGTCTGCTTAGTGCAAGACATTCCATCTTGTTGAGAATTTTCAGTATATGAACATATATAAATGATATAAAGGATGATAGAGCAGGGTGACATCCTGGAGTGCAAAATCAAGTGGGCCTTAGGAAGCATCACTATGAACAAAGCTAGTGGAGATGATGGAATTCCAGTTGAGCTATTTCAAATCTTAAACGATGATGCTGTGAAAGTGCTGCACTCAATATGCCAGCAAATTTGGAAAACTCAGCAGTGGCTACAGGACTGGAAAAGGTCAGTTTTCATTCCAATCTCAAAGAAAAGCAATGCCAAAGAATGCTGAAACTACCACACAATGGCACTCATCTCACACGCTAGCAAAGTAATGTTCAAAATTCTCCAAGCCAGCCTTCAACAGTAAATGAACCATGAACTTCCAGATGTTCAAGCTGGTTTTAGAAAAGGCAGAGGAACTAGAGATCAAATTGCCAACATCTGCTGGATCATCGAAAAAGCAAGAGAGTTCCAGAAAAATATCTACTTCTGCTTTATTGACTATGCCAAAGCCTTTGACTCTGTGGATCACAACAAACTGTGGAAAATTCTTAAAGAGATGGGAATACCAGACCACCTGATCTGCCTCCTGAGAAATCTGTACGCAGGTCAGGAAGCAACAGTTAGAACTGGACATGGAACAACAGACTGGTTCCAAATCGGGAAAGGAGTAAGTCAAGGCTGTATATTGTCACCCTGCTTATTTAACTTCTATGCAGAGTACATCATGAGAAACGCTGGGCTGGAAGAAACACAAGCTGGAATCAAGATTGCAGGCAGAAATGTCAAAACCTCAGATATGCAGATGACACCACCCTTATGGCAGAAAGTGAAGAAGAACTAAAGAGCCTCTTGATGAAAGTGAAAGACATGAGTGAAAAAGTTGACTTAAAACTCAACATTCAGAAAACTAAGATCAAGCCATCTGGTCCCATCACTTCATGGCAAATAGATGGGGAAACAATGGAAACAGTGACAGACTATATTTGGGGGGGTGCTCCAAAATCACTGCAGACGGTGACTGCAGCCATAAATTAAAAGACACTTGCTCTTTGGAAGAAAAGTTATGACCAACCTAGACAGTGTATTAGAAAGCAGAGACATTACTTTGCCAACAAAGGTCTGTTTAGTCAAAGCTGTGGTTTTTCCAGTAGTCATGTATGGATGTAAGAGTTGGACTATAAAGAAAGCTGAGTGCCAAAGAACTGATGCTCATGAACTATGGTGTTGGAGAAGACTCTTGAGAGTCCCTTGGACAAGGAGATCCAACCAGTCCATCCTAAAGGAAATCAGTCCTGAATATGCTTTGGAAGGACTGATGCTGAAGCTGAAACTCCAATACTTTGGCCACCTGATGTGAAGAACTGACTCATTGGAAAAGACCCTGATGCTGGGAAAGATTGAAGGTGGGAGAAGGGGACGAAAGAGGATGAGATGTTTGGATGGCATCACCAACTCAATGGACATGAGTTTGAGTAAACTCCAGGAGTTGGTGATGGACAGGGAGGCCTGGCGTGCTGCAGTCCATGGGGTCGCAAAGAGTCGGACCTGACTGAGCAACTGAATTGAACTGAGAGCAGGATGAAACTATTTTATATCAGTCCCTAAATGAAATATGTAAATATGTGGAGGAATATCTGATATGTACATACAAATACAGAGAGAGAGAATCCACTATCACATAGCTAATCTCATCTAGAACCTTGTCAGACAACTACTGGTTTCAACCTTTGAAAGATTTCAAACATGGAAGTAAAGGCTAAAAGATTCAATAATCCAGACAAATGGTCTCTTGATTTTTTTGACGGAAGACTTGGCAGAGAACTACAATAGTACATTAATAGGAACAAGACAGTTAAAAAGAAATGAAATACTAAACATGAAATATTAAAAATTTTGAAATTGAAAAGCAGCGTGGTATAGAACACATGTGTCCAACAACACACGTCCTGCCAGACCACCTGAACTGGATTCCCAAATCTGCTGCTTAACAGCTCTGTGATCAAGGGAGATATCTAACTCTCCACACCTCAGTTTCTTCATATGTAGAATGGACACATGATACAAGCCATAATGAAGGTTAAATAAATAAGAGTTCCATAAACATGTTTGTCAAATAAACTTTTCAGCAAACATGAAATCACCTGCTATGGCTGTTCAGAGGAAAAGATTCCTGAAAGAGGACTTATCTGATGGGTAGGAATCCACCAGGAGATAATATGGAGAGGATTCCAGTAGGAATCCAGGCCAGGCCAAGGCAGGGCAGGGAGAGCAAGCTTTGGGGAAAAGCAGTCCTGGAGATGGGCCACTGAAAGACAGAGACTGGACTGGATGGCTGATTAAAGGCTCAGGATAAAAAGAGAAAAAAGGCTCTGCTTGCCAACAAATGTCTCCGGTTTTACTTGATATGCAATGCTAGCCCTTTAAGGATCTTGAACAAAGGATAAATCTGGTTGGTGCTGTGCTTTAGGAAAATCAACTTGTCCCATGGTTAGGATGAGGCGATAAGGAAACCAGTCAGGAAACCATTGTATAATAAATGGTTATATACCAGGAGAAGTGTAATCGAGGCCAAAGCAGAAAGATGACAGTGAAGACAAATAAGGGAGAAGATGAACAGCAACTGAGTAAGGAGACAGAGAGATTGAGAAAATAGCTGGGCCAGTAAAAGAAACAGAGAACCATAAAAATAGACCTCAGAAATTACTATGTGCTAGACACGCCGTGCAATTTCCCACAAATTCTCACATGTAACAAACCAAGCAACTATATGAAAATAGCTGTAGAAATTGGCAAAACTGTCCACTAGTTTACTCATGAGAAACTGAGGTTCAGAGAAGTTCAGTTATTTGTCTGGATCCTGTGGCCAGTGAAAGACAGAGTCAGAATTCAAACCCAAAGCTTCTTGACCCTAGATCAGGTTCCATGCTCCCTCCACTACTCGTGTATTGTAGGGGAAGATGTCAGCTCCATTTGTGGACATATGGCTGGACCTCCAGATGAATTTTTTGAACGGGCAGTTAGAAAGGCATGAGGAAGTCAGGAGGAAATCAGAGCCGGAGAATGGAATTCAGAAGCTTCATGGAAGGATTAGTGAAGTCACTGAAGTGAATAATCAATAACAGATCATTTATAATTATTAACTTGCACATTCATGGGCTGGGATGTAATCATGTTTGTCTGAA
The DNA here is from genome assembly GCA_024291935.2 of Okapia johnstoni. NCBI lineage: Eukaryota > Metazoa > Chordata > Mammalia > Artiodactyla > Giraffidae > Okapia > Okapia johnstoni. The sequence goes on from CM044309.1 coordinate 9,536,584, forward strand.
GAGCCAACACAGCAGTTTTAAAGGGATTCGCAAACAGAAGAAAGCTGCTGTTCTCTCCAGTAAGCAATATTTTAGTGGCAAAACACCCTGTGAATGGTTTGTGAGTACAAAGCAGCAAGCATGTGAATAGCTTTTTACAATGTCACGTTCCCTCCTTCCACTTGGGAAGGAAGCACAATGCTACCATAAGCAGATACTAACAGCACAGATGCTGGCGCTGATGTGAGCATAAATGCTGTCCTGCACTGAAAAAAAATTCCCAAAGTACCATGCCTGCATAAATCTTATATTTTTATGAATCACTGCCATTACAGCAACAACACACTGAAAATTTGTGTCTTAGGATGTGAATGGATCTTTCTAGATAGTTTAGCTTATCTCAGACTCCTCATAATTTATACTTGTCCATGTATCATATCCAAACAGGGCTTTGCTTCCTAGATTGCTCAAGTGGCAGCCTGCACCTTATATGGCTGAAGTTCGAAAAGATAGTTTGACTGTAATAAGAGGAGCAAAATCTTTCTGATGCCTCTGTGGCTATGTTGTAAACATTCAACTACAGATTCAATATTCATTCTTCCTTTCTTATCAACAGTAGTTTTTCAGAGCCCACAAATATATTCTACCATGCAATTTTATGCTTTGTAAAAGGTGACCTATACTTTCTTTTCAAATGCAGTTTCTTTAATGAAAATATTGTAATGTCAGTCCATGCAAAGCAAATGCATATTAATATGCGTTTACATCTGTCTCATATTAATATTCATGCCTGAATCCACATCCCTACACAAAGCCAATTTTCTGACCATCTGTGTGATGGCTGGTGGATGCAATGAATAAATTTTATTTGTGAGGGGAGTGATAAATCATGTATCTTCAGTTTTTCACCCACAATCTTTCCTCTTAGGTGCAAAAATGTTTTTATCATGGTTTGGAATATTTAAGTAAACGAAACGGATTAACCCTTTAATATCCCTACAAATAAAGGCAATTTTATGCAATTTCAACACCTCTAACCAAAAATAAGAAGGAATGACGGATTTGCTCAGTTGAATCTGACATCTCTGTTCCTATGTTTCAGTCTTTTATAGGAATTTTCTGTGTTGTTTAAAATGTACTCTAGCCATTTCTGGAAAGAAATTTTGAAAAGCTTCTACTCATAAATAAGGCCTCCAGAAAAAGTGTATATTCCCAAAGAAAGTCCTTACAACAATCAAATATCTTGAAAGTTATATCAAGTACAACCTTACACAATGGAAAGATTTCAAACAGGTAAAGTTATTGGTATTTAGATAATGATCTCCGTACTTTCAGTTTTACCCAAGTGAAATATCAAGATTTCAGCAGTAACAATGTGTTTGTAAATTTGGGGATTGTACAGGGAATATTGCATCCAAATGTTAGAAACAATTGCCTTTCAGGGTATAAGACAAATACAGTTAATCAACCAGGTAAATAGAACCCAAAAGGAAGGATGAAACTGAAAATCATATCGTGGTAGGGAGGATCCGAAAAGCATTGCACACTGAAGGAAGAAGTTATGATGAGATGACTCGAATAACGAAAACCGTGTCAGGTGGTCTAAGAGGCTTCCTTTGCCTCTTCCAGGGATGCTTTCTATGAATTCTAATGGCTGGGCTACTAGGTTGAATCCAAATCCAAGGTTTCCATCTGGTTGAATTTACCTTATCTGAGTTAACAGGGCTTCCCTAAACTCCCTACGAATGTCACAAATAGCACAAACCACAACTTCCAGGTCAAAGCAGAAATCAGGCTGCTGAAACTTTCTACTTCTGCTGTAACGGCCCTGAAGAGAGTGACAAGGTAAATTGGGAACCCTGGGAGCTATCAATCTCCTGTAGATACAGCCCATTAGCACATGAATTTTCAAACCACAAATAGAGCAGAGTCAGAGAAATTTCATCTCAAATAAGCAATAGTTACTGATTGAGCACCTGTTCCTTGCAAGGGCACCATGCCAAGAGGGAGCTTCCAGTTTCCTGCTGCCCTCAGAAAGCTTATCACCTAGCTAGTAGTGAAAACACGTTCTCCCACAAGAAGATTCTCAATCACCCATTAAGTTGGTGTATGATAAATACAAAGTGAATGCTGTAAAAGGAATTTAAAAGAGGATGAGGTTTCCATAAACCCAGGAAATCAAGGAGCCTCACCTAGAGGTATTTAGAGTCAGTCTTAAAGGCTGAAAAGATTCAGACGGTCAGAGAAGTCATATCAGATGAAAGAAGCTTTACAAAGTCTCAGAGCAGGAAGTATTTAGCTGGAGGATATGGAAGTAATGGGGGAAATTGTGGGTAGGCCACTCTCACTACTTCTGAGAATTAATGTTCAAAATTAAGGGAGTTTACAGAAATTATTTTAAGTAGTACATGTCTAGGCACTAAATAACATTAAATTATAAAGTCCGAAAAATAATCCCTTAGTAACTCTGTTAATTCTCCTAATTATCTCAGGAAAAGAGTTTCGGTTTGGTGCCAATCTATCTTTCACACCACTCCAGTACTTGCTAAATCTCTCTTTTTAACAAAGAGAGAGCAAGCCTCAGGCTCCAAGGATAGAGACTAGAATTTAATAAGTTAGTTTGGTTTCATGGTGTTCATTTTTAGAAACACTTTATTTTATACCAGGTAGAACCTATTGGTCTTCCATTTGTGGTGCTAAGATAACATTTATTTTTAAAGAAAATGTATTTAGGATTTTTAATTATTTATTTTTAAAGATAAATAATAAATTAATGAATGTGATGGAAAAAAATGACCAAAGTTTGGAAAGAATTAATCTGGCATAGTGATTGACAAGAAGGAAAGAATGTTCAGACTCAGTTCAGTAACGCATCAATATAGAAGCTGACTGGATGGAATTACAGCCTTTGATTTCAGTTGTATTTGTAATTCTAAGTGTCTCTGTTTCCCTTACATATGGGCATTGCTGAAGTCATGTTTGTAAAATTTCCTTAAGACCTAGAATTTTTTCAAAATATCTCATTTCTTTTCATATAAATGCAAAAGGAATGTTATTTAAGGAGAGGTGGTGAAAAGCAGAATAGGTCACCGAGCTCGATCGCTTGGAGATTTAACATAAGAGATATAAACATAACATACTTCATCTGCAGCAAAAGGATATTGCCTTTCATTGGATCACTCAGGATTTCACACCATACACTTAAGTATGATTTAGCATAATATTGACACTTGTTTATATTTACCACCTACCTATTTCACAATGATACTGTAAGGATTAGTGATATAATATTTCTTAAGCCTTTTCAGCTCTTAAAAGAAAATACACACTATAAAAATCAAGGTAATACTAATAATAGTCATCATCATAATAGCAATAACTGCTCTTGCATTTTCAAACCCAGGCTCTTGTTTGTTGGAAAAGGAAATTGGGCTGTAAGATAAGTATGCAGGCTTATCAGCTGGCTAGAACACAGAGACCTAGGATAACAGTGATGTTGCCAACAGTTTTTCAAGGTCTAGAGTGGGGTCTGAGATTCCACATTTATAGCTATTCCCAGGTAGTTAATGCTGCTGGTCTAAGGCCACTCTTAGGGAGTAAGGCCTTAGACTACACCACTCATTCAGGTTCACACTGACTCTCAGAGGACTTAAGGAAGCAGGTTTAAACGCAACCTGACAAACCCATCACCACTGCTAATGCCTTTCTCACGTTTGTCATCTTCATGCCCCGTATTCCGTTTCCATTGTCCAATCCACCACCCACACGAAAACTATCTCTCTCATTGTCTTCCTGTCCTACCAAGCCAGAGTGAACTCCTTGAGTGCAGAAACCCATCATTTATTCTAAACAATGATCATAGATTTGAACAGATTTGTGCTCAAAATTGTTGATTTCAGAACCCTTTGTAATGTCAAAAAGTAGAAAAGCTCTGTTTCTTTTAAAGTATTTTAAAGTGTGGGTTATGTTCATGATATGGCATCAAGTTAAAAAGCAAGAAGCAAAGCTGTGTGCTTATGTATAATTTACATTTAAATACAGGTAGAGAGCAATATTGATAGCATATGTCATTAGTAAGTTAAATAGCACCTTGTCTTTTTCCTACTGAATAATCATTACCAAGGGGATGGAAATGTAATTTTCCCCTACCCTCTCACTGACGAACAGCAAGGCCTATGAGACTGGAGACCCTTGCTCCAAAATGGATTGCTGTCTTTGGTATTTCAGTCGTAGCAAGAGTGACCAAACTGAGCCTTTTTCTTGGTTGGAGGGAAGAGGGGATTCAAGACTGACAGAGACCCAGGGAGACAGCTGGATGTCTTAAGACTGAGATGAAAGAATCAAGTGATGGATTTCTGTTCCCAGGTTCTATTCTAAGTGCCCCACAGGTGTGTAGGGCCCTTGGAGGTCTAAGCCTGAATGTCAGGCCCCTGTGTGTCCTGACTCCAGGGAGCTCCACCACTGAATGATCTGTGAGGGCTGGAACCACAGCTTAAGGTCAGAAGTCTTCCCAACCTTCGCAGGTTGCAAAAGCCTTTGAGATTTTCAACAGTCTCAAAGGAGTCATTGGCCAACCCCCAATTCAGGTAGGTTAAGGGCTAAGTCTTATTTAATGCGATGTGGAGAAAAAAAAATTTAATGTGATTTTCTTTCTTCCATTAAAATATTATAGAGAAGAACATACACATTTAGAGAGATAGGCAAATATACCTATTCATGAAACACTAGAAGGAAATACTCCAAAATGTTAATGGTATTAATAGTTTACATTTGGATATTGTTTACAGGCAATTTTTTCCTTCTTTATATATTTTATGTTTTTCAAAAATTCTAAAATACACATAAGTTGCTTTTAGAAGTAGGAAAAATACAAGAAATATCATTCTTTAAAATCAAAGCACATAGCTTATTCACCTCTTTTATATGCAGCTTCTAGCCCACTTCTGGTACACACAACAGGCAGTCAAAAAGTGGTCGGTTCAATTCAGTTCAGTCGCTCAGTCGTGTCCGACTCTTTGCGACACCATGGACTGCAGCACGCTAGGCTTCCCTGCCCATCACCAACTCCTGGAGCTTGCTCAAACTCATGTCCATTGAGTTGGTGTTGCCATCCAGCCATCTCATCCTCTGTCGTCCCCTTCTCCTCCTGCCCCCAATCCTTCCCAGCATCAGGGTCTTCTCTGATGAGTCAGTTCTTTGCATCAGGTGGCCAAACTATTGGAGTTTCAGCTTCAACATCAGTCCTTCCAATGAATATTCAGGACTGATTTCCTTTAAGATGGACTGGTTGGATCTCCTTGCAGTCCAAGGGACTCTCAAGAGTCTTCTCCAACACCACAGTTCAAAAGCATCAATTCTTCAGTGCTCAGCTTTCTTTATAGTCCAACTCTCAAATCCATACTGGAAAAATCATAGCTTGGACTAGATGGACCTTTGTTGGCAAAGTAATGTTTCTGCTTTTTAATATGCTGTCTAGGTTGGTCATAGCTTTTCTTCAAAGGAGCAAGCATCTTTTAATTTCATGCGTGCAGTCACCATCTGCAGTGATTTTGGAGCCCAAGAAAATAAAGTCTGTCACTGCTTCCATTGTTTCCCCATCTATTTGTCATGAAGTGATGAAACCGGATGTCATGATCTTAGTTTTCTGAATGTTGAGTTTTAAGCCAGCTTTCTTTCTCACCTCTTTCACTTTCATCAAGAGGCTCTTTAGTTCTTCTTCGCTTTCCATAAGGGTGGTATCATCTGCGTATCTGAGGTTATTGATGTTTCTCCCAGCAATCTTGACTCCAGCTTGTGCTTCATCCAGCCCAGCATTTCTCATGATGTACTCTGCATATAAGTTAAATAAGCAGGGTGACAATATACAGCCTTGACTTACTCCTTTCCTGATTTGGAACCAGTCTGTTGTTTCATGTCCATTTCTAACTGTTGCTTCTTGATCTGCATACTGATTTCTCAGGAGGCAGGTCTGGTGGTCTGGTATTCTGACAAAATGTGGTCCACTGGTGAAAGGAATAGCAAACCACTTTCAGTATTCTTGCCTTGAAAACCCCATGAACAGTATGAAAAGGAAAAAAGATAGGACACTGAAAGATGAACTCTTCAGATTGGTAGGTGCCCAATATGCTGCTGGAGAAGAGTGGAGAAATAACTCCAGAAAGAATAGAGACAGAGCCAAAGCAAAAACAACACCCAGTTCTGGATGTGACCAGTGATGAAAGTAAAGCCTGATGCTGTAAAGAACAATATTGCATAGGAATCTGGAATGTTAGGTCCATGAATCCAGGTAAATTGGAAGTGGTCAAACAGGAGATGGCAAGAGTGAACATTGACATTTTAGGAATCAGTGAACTAAAATGGACTGGAATTGGTGAATTTAACAGAGATGACCATTATACCTACCACTGTGGGCAAGAATCCCTTAGAAGAAATGGAGTAGCCCTCACAGTCAGCAAAAGGGACCGAAATGCAGTACTTGGATGCAAACTCAAAAACAACAGAATGATCTCTGTTCATTTCCAAGGCAAACCATTCAATATCACGATAATCCAAGTCTATGCCCCAACCAGTTATGCTGAAGAAGCTGAAGTTGAACGGTTCTATGAAGACCTACAAGACCTTCAAGAACTAATAACCAAAAAAGATGTCCTTTTCATTATAGGGGACTGGAATGCAAAAGTAGGAAGTCAAGAGACACCTGGAGTAACAGACAAATTTGGCCTTGGAGTACAAAACAAAGCAGGGCAAAGTCTGAGTTTTGTCAATAGAATGTGCTGGTCATAGCAAACTCCCTCTTCCAACAACACAAGAGAAGACACTACACATGAACATCACCAGACAGTCAATACCAAAAAATAATAACTAAATTGAATAAACAATTCAAAGCCCAGGCTATAATGGTACGTTAATATTAGCTCAATCACCCTGATGTGTGAGAAACACATAAGTCCATGCACACATGAAAGAAAGTTATTCTGAGAATAGTTATTCTGAAAATATCATTCTGTATAAGACTATTAAAATTATCATGAGAGAAGTATTGTGCAAACATGAAACAAGGCAATCTGGGCTCAAGGACAGAGGGACAGTCCTTAATTTGAAGATAGGCTTTATTCAGGTCCCATGTTATCACTAAGTGTATCTCTTTGGAAGTCATTGAACTCTCCAAACCTCTAATACCTCATATATAGATGTAAGTTCTATCAGCTTAAATATGGCACTGTTAAGATCATAAAAATGGAGCATAGAACATCAAAGCAATTTTGAAACTATAATATGATATACTATACCAAACCATTTTGATCATTAGAGCATGTATTTGGTAGAATGCAAAAGAAAGTCTAAGAACAGTCATCTATAAATCACTCATCAAGTGAAAAAAATCAAACCAGACAGTCATATCATGCTCCCGCCTCTTTGTCCAGTCAGTGATCTTATAAGGCAACCTTCATCATAATGACAAAGTAATGTGATACAAAAAAAAAGTTAGCAGAAATGGAGGCAGGTTAATGACTTCCTGTACTTTGCTATGTGGGTCAGCCACGTATTCATTCATTCAACAATACTGATCTTGTCAGCTATTCTTCCAGGGGCTGGAGATTCAGAAGTGGGCCAGATAAGTGTCTCTGCTCTAGCATAGCTTTCGTTTTAGTGGGAAAGAGATCAACTATCAACAAGTAAACAAAGAAGAGAATCTGAGATTGAGATACACGCTAAGAAGAAAATAAGCAAGACTGTGGTCACTGCCTCCAAAATGGTCCACAGTGGTCCTTGCTCCTGATATTCATACCATTGTGTAGTCCCCTCTCCCTTGTATAAAGCTAGTCCGACTGACCGGTACAATGTGGAAGAAGTGATGGTTTGTCACTTTCAGGTTTAAATTAGAGGAGACACTATAGTTTCTGTTCTGGTCATCCACTCATGCTTTGGCTCACGCTGGGGGAGAAGCCAACGGCCATGTACCAAAGAAACTAGACAAGCTATGAGGAGTCCCACATGGCAACTGAGTGTCCCCTAGAACACTGAGACCCATCGGAAAGGGGTGAACAGTCTTAGAGGCGGATACTCCAGCCCTTCAGGGGACTGTGTGTAGCTGACAGCTTGACTGCAACCTCATGAGTGCCCCTGAGCCAGACCACTAGCTCCCAGAATCCTCACACACAGAGAAAATGTGAGATGGACAAGAAGTCTTGTTTTAAGCTGCTGATTTGGGGACAGTTTGTTAGATTACAGGGACAATGAGCTTAATCAGGTCACAGCTTGAGAACTACTTGAGGAGATCATATTTGCTCCAAGACCTGAAGAACAAGAATGACTATGCAGAGGAAAGTTAGGTTAAGGGGACCACTGGAAGAAGCGGGAAGTACTTGGAATGTTTGAGAAGCAGTCTCATCTCCCCAGTCTGAGACTGTGCACTGACTAGACCAATCTCCATCCCACTCCCCCTAGGACTGCTGGCAATCCCCACTTCCTCCTCTCCCACAGTGATTCTCTTCCCTTCAGCATTTCTCAAGAGAGGAACTGTGCTTCGTGTGCTGTGCCCAGCTTCTCAGGCATGTCTGACTCTTTGCGACCCCATGGACTGCAGCCCGCCAGGCTCCCCTGTCCTGGGATTCTCCAGGCAAGAATACTGGAGTGGGTTGCCATGCCCTCTTCCAGGGGAATCTTCCCAACCCAGAGATTGAACTCAGGTCTCCTGCATTGCACAAGGATTTTTACCATCTGAGCCACTAGGGAAGCCTGGCGAAGAGAGGAACTAATGGGTTTAAAACCCCACAGTCTGGCCTAATGAGACCCCAGAGTGATGTGGCCAAAAACACTCAGTAGCATCAGAGGTCCTCAGATACAAAACTCAGCTCCACTGACTGACCAGAAAATGGGCTTCACCTTTCTGAACCTCACTTTTCTCATTTAATATATAAGCCTTCCAAAGATTAAATGAAATAACATATGCAAAATAGCTCAGGCCTGGGACGTGGGAAAGACATAGAGATGGGAGCTATCATTCAATTCTTTTCTCCCTTGTCTAGCCAAATCCCTCTCATTCTTCATCATCAAACCAAAGACAGAGCTCACCAAGAAGTTTCTGCCACTCCACTTGCCCGTTTTTTTGAACTTATAATGCATACATTGCCAATTGGCACCTTCTCTGGTGGTAGATAGCGCATGAGGGCTATTGCTCTCTTTGGAAACTACAAGGGTATCCAGGACAATAACCAAATTGTCAACTATTATCTCTGGACCTACCTTCTTCCAACATGTGATCAACATTTCCAAGCTCCTCCACAAATGGAGGGTTCCCCATCCAAGGGTTCCCAAGCTCTCACCCACCCTAATTAACTTCTACATCTTGGCCTGTCTTCTCCTGCTCAATTAGAAATCCTTTAGGGCACATGCCTACAACCTTTACTTTTTTGACCCTGTGTCCCCATTACCCACTCAAAATCATAGAAGGCCTTAGTGTCCTCATTGATTGATTGATTCTCAAGCCCACACTCACTGATCAATCAGTTTTTGTTTTCTTTATAACTGACCTCATCCACATTTACCCATGGCAAAGGCACCATATGTCAGTTCTTATGTTGGACTAAATAAAGAGAAGAAATTTAGAAAGAGCTTCGCACATCATCTGGGTAATTATCTTGTATTTATAATGGAGCAGATTAATGTCCCTGCATTAATAAATGACTCCAAATGCTGCTGCAAGGGCTGAGCATGATTGTCTGAGTTTATTATTTAACCCACTCAATTAAAAAAAATTCTGCAATCTGATGTGGTAGAACAGAACCAAAATGTTCTTTAACTTTAGCAAGAACAAAGCTATTCTCTGATAATGGGAGTGGGGTGATCAGCTGGTGGCTTCCAAACTTGACAGCACAGCCACCACAAGAGCCCAAAGAGAGGGTGGTTTTGTGGTCTGCTTAGCTCCTTGCCTGGCTTCTTTCCTAACATTCAAACCTAAACCCACTTAAACCTTTACTTTAGTATCTGGCCCTGCTCCACACTAGGGCGATAAGCTTGCCCACTTGCCCTAAGCTAACAAAAGTACATGGAGCTTTAAGCCAATAGCCTAGATGGTTGGTAGGATTTCCTTCTGATCTGGGTTCATTTTGGCACTAGCACCCTAGCTCCCAGATAGTTTTCTGTTTTGTAACCAAGTGGCAGTATCTTGCCCTACAGACAAATCCCAGATCCCAACCCCATGTGGGTGACTCCCAATCCCATGGTAAAAACATTGCCTTCCTGGAATCCTGGGATTCACCTATCCTGTTCTTGCTTGGGTTTGATAAATCTTGAGTTCCTTTTAAGTTTTTTAATAATGATCCTTTACCCCATGTCTTCCGACCTCCACTGACAATCCTCCCAATTGTGAATCAAAAGTGCTCAGTCCTTAAATCAGTGTTTCCAAAATTTTTCATGTCATGGAACACATAGAAAACAAGAATCATTCTTTTTTGAGATGTAATTGACATTGCTGTTGTTCAACTGCAAAGTCATGTGTGACTCTTTATGACCTCATGGACCTCAGTACACTGCTGAGTCATGTCTGACTCTTTACCCTGTGGACTGCAGCACACCAGGCTTCCCTGTCCTTCACCATCTCTCAAAGCTTGCTCAAATCCATGTCCATTGGGCCAGTGATGCCATACAACCATCTTGTCCTGTGTCTTCCCCTTCTCCTCCTGCCTTCTACCTTTCCCAGCACCAAGGTCTTTTCCAGTGAGTCGGCTCTTTGCATCAGGTGACCAAAGTATTGGAGCTTCAACTTCAGCATCAGTGCTTCCAATGAATATTCAGGACTGATTTCCTTTAAGATTGACAGGTTTGATCTCCTTGCAGTCCAAGGGACTCTCAAGAGTCTTCTCCAACACCACAGTTCAAAAGCATCAATTCTTCAGTGTTCAGCCTTTTTTTATGGTCCAATTCTCACATCCACACATAACTACAGAAAAAACCATAACTTTGACTATACAGCCCTGCTTACTAGCTCCCAAAATCTTGGTGCCTACCCTATGCCACAGAATGGGCTAAACTCTTCCCAGGCATCATCCTGGTATTTCCTCACATCTTTGAGGCAGAAATCATCACCACTTCACAGGTGAGAAAACTGAGGCTGAGGATTAAACAACTTCCTCAGGAAGTGACTAACAGAATTTGAACTCAGATCCATCTGATTCCAAAATCCTTGCTCTTCCATGAGATCAGTCCCATGAAGCATTAGCATTGTGCCTGGCATATTGTGTTTAGTGTATTAGATATAATATTTATTGCAAAGACTCTTTTTAAGCAGTCTCATATTTCTTTATTTTGTTTGAACCAAATTAAATCTGACTTCAAGTCTCCATTTCATAGCTACATTTTAACTCCAGTCAATATGGAACTCCCCCTCCATTGGGCGGCAAGTTTCCTTGGATCTTTCGTATTTCTGCACATTTGTTCCAGGTCATCTTTTCAAAGATATGTCTATAGGAAATAGCCTCAGAAGATAGGAAGTATTTCCCCCCAGAGCAAAGGGCAGGCTTGCTTGCTGTCCATTAAATAAGACTGGCATTCCCTAAGCTCAGGGTTCCCATCTTACAATATAACCCACTGTTTGTGCAGGCATCATCCGCTGCTTCTCACATCACCCTATGAGGACTAGGCTGAGGGACTTGACGCAGAAACGGTGACCCTCTGCCTACTAGTATTGCTGTAATAGTCTACTGTTTATCTCTGGTCCAAGAGTATAGTATCTCCTGCCAGCATCCACGAAACAGTAATAAGTTAACTTGTCAGCTTGCAAGTAGGATAAGGTCTCAGGTCCTTCAAGTTCTTAAACCCTTCCCTCTCAAAATCTCACAGAAACCTGAGAGGCTTATATGGTACCCAGATAACAGAGTCAGACCTTTAATCTCCCGTCCCTGTGGTCACAGCAGATGCTTTACGGCCCAGGTCCACTTGGTCCAGAGAGGGACTTTGACCTCAACGGTCCTGAGTTAATACAGACAGTGGAATCTTGGCCTTGACTAGCAAACCCTCTGCCTAGGGTCCAGCTTTCACACTGCCATTCTTCTCTGAGCCCTGCCACCCGGGTTCGTTGTGAGAGAACAGAGCGTAGGTCTCCTCAACCCCAAGATCTTGCTAGTCTCAGAGATTCCTCCTCTCTCCTGCCCTTCCTTCTCTCTCTTCTTCCAGCTCTCTTCCGACCTCCAGGGTGACTTAGTATAATTACCTCGACAAGTTTCAGCTTCAACCAAAGACAGGACGAGAAGTCCCCTTCTGGGCCAAGTTTCCTCAGAGGTAAGGAAACCCAAGGAAGTGGCCACCTTCTCTCTAGCGCAGGAAAGGCACGAGGCAGCTCGAGTCTCAGTGAAGGATCCTGCCATAACGGTCACCACCCAGGGCGCTTCACTGAGATTCTGTTTACTTTTTCTACCAGTGACTTCTCTTTACCCTCCCCCTTTTTTTGTATCTTTGACTTTACTTGTACATAGGAATGTTTCGTTTGTTCTCTCCCTTGATTACATCAAGCCAATGGGAAGGAAACTGTCTGAGCTTTCTTTCTTCGAGTCCATCAAATTAAGAACATTATCTGAAGTACCACCACAAAAAAATAAAACAAAATAATGATGATGATGATGACAGTTAACACTCTCTTTGTAACCTACATATATTTCTTCTTCTTGCCTGGATAGCCTCAACAAAGAAGTTTTGAGAAACGGGCAGAACGAAAGGGAAACTAAGGCTGCTTTAAAAGGATTCTTGTCAATCTTCAGGTTTTGCCTTATTTGAAACCAATTAGGCCAATGCTGATATCCTTTCACCACTGATTTTACTGAAATATTTACGGCAGTTAACATAACTGCACTGGCAAGATTTCTTACAAGTGCCAACTCTTCTGTTTGCCCAATTCTAAATAAATCTTCAATTCTCTTATTCCCTGAGCAACCCTGGATATGTGTTAGCAGTTGGTTTTAATGACACAGTCTCCATCTACCTCTCTTGCAAGGCACAGACAGTGCATACACCCTTGGGGTTACAAGCTTGTCTAGTTATGAAGAAATGTGGCCCTAGTTATATTTTCAGAGATCCCACATAAATAACTTTTGGCTGCAAGAGAAGCAATTGAGTTATCTCTCTCAAGCTTTATCCCCCTTGGAATTTGGGGGATTGTAAACTCCCTGTTGCATGAGGACAGCATCATCTTCACACTGGATTACCTAAGTCTAGAACAGTTCTTTGCCTGTAAAAAGTATTCAATAAATATTTGCTGACTAAATGAATGGCCACGTGGATAAATGTATATACTTTAAGTGCTAAATACTTTGGGTTGCCCTGGTGACTCAGACAGTAAAGAATTTGCCTGCAATGCAGAAGATCCAGGTTCAATCCCTGGGTTGAGAAGATCCCCAGGAGAAGGAAATTGTCTACCCACTCCAGTATTCTTGCCTGGAAAATTCCGTGGACAGAGAAGCCTGGCAGGCCATACAGTCCATGGGGTCGCAGAGTCAAACATGACTGAGTGACTAACAGTTTCACTTAAGAGCTGAAGGATTGAAATATCTTTGGATGCAGGTCCAAAAGTGAAAATGCTGCTGTGTGGGGTTTTTATGGAACCAACCCATAAATAAATTGTTCCCTGCATGTTTGGTACTTCAAGAGGGTCTTCTCCTTATCAACAAGAAATTAATCACCACCTGAACCCTGTAAATATCAGGGTGCTTTCCTTCCAGTTTTTGTTAGTGTTCCCATGCACTGTTTCTCAATGGAGCACCAAATAGTTTGTTAGGGATGGTTCTCCGCACTGCAGGACACATACAATTCCTGTCCCCACTAAATGCAAAGGTACATCCAGAGCGACCTCTCAAAACATCCTCACTTATTACTCCACTTCAGAACCGATTCTAAATTCTTACCAAGTCAGTATCTAGGACTCATGCACTTCAGTTCAAACCTAATCAAACCTGATCAAGACCTTCATGACCTACCTTGTTGCCATTGGCGGTTTTACTTCCTGCTCTGGCCCCACATAACTTTGTCTCCAGCATCGCCAAGCTCCCTGCCATTATACAAACATGCCTTCTTCTTCCCTGTCCCTAGACCCTCACTAATAACTGCTCCCTCTGCCTAAATGTCCTTCCAGTCCCTGCATCCCACACCTACCCAACTAACTGGGACCCACCCTGCAAGGACAGCTCAAGGATCTCCTTGTTCTGGCTGCGTGTCCTGACAGTGTCTCCATCTCAGCCGCCACTCAGAGATTTTACTCCTGTTTGTTTCATGGTCGGTCTCCTCCCACCCTCCATTAAACCACTGGGATCTCTGGAAATAGTTTGGCTTCCTGGTTTCTGATTTCTCAGTACTTAACACTGCACTGGAGCATACAGCGTACTCCACTGGAGGGCGCCCCATGCATAAAGGATGCCAGTAGCAACGCCCAGGGAGCCTCCACGTTCTAGGCTCTAGGAGTAAGACGGACATGAGCCCTTGCCTGTGTCCAGAGGAAAAAGAGACATTAAACCAGTCCTTTCTACTGTGGTGTGAATAATAAAAGAGGAGGTACAGAGGGAGGGCTCTGGATGAGTAGAGCTCGGGGCTCTGTCACGCCTGGGCCCACAAGGGCAGGACGAGCAGGGTCAGCTGGGCAAGGAAGGCGAGAAGGGCGCCCCCAACAGAGGCAGGTGTGGAGGCTCAAGAGTGACCTACTCCGTCCGCTCTCTTTTACAGCTTTATTAAGGGAGTCAGAGTCAGGCTCTCACGTCCAGTTACCTAGTTACGCAGTTACGCAGGCTTAGACCACGTGCCTGGTCCGTGCGACCCTGGGCAAGTCACAAATCAGCCGGAGTTCTCAGTTATGTCAAATGGGAGTCATGATCCTACTCAGTGACAGATTTCCTACTGACAGGATCATATTTTAAAGTGCCCAGCACATAGTCTGGGCTTCCCTGGTGGCTTAGTCAGTAAAGAATCCCCCTGCAATGCCGAAGACCTGGGTTCGATCTCTTGGTTAGGAAGATCCCCTGGAGGAGGGCATGGCAACCCACCCCAGTATTCTTGCCTGAAGAATGCCATGGACAGAAGAGCCTGGTGGGCTATAGCAATGGGGTCACAAAGAGTTGAACATGACTGAGCGACTAAGTGCAGACAGCACATAGTCTAGCACATAGTAAGAACCCTGTAAAGATTATCTCTTATCATTTATTATTTTATTATTATTCAGCAAACATTTATGGGTCTGCCCACCCTGCACTAGGTACTTACTAATCACAGGATTTTAAAAAATAAAGAGGAGTGGTATGTAATGCTGACACTGGAAAGGCAGGAAACAGATGTGAGTGAAGGCAGGCAATGCACATGAAGGAGACAATAAACGCTGGTTTGGGTGATTGCTGTTGTTTTTAGAAGTAATAATGTAATAAGTACAATGGAGTGCCCTTTGGGTGACCATGGAATCTGGGAGCTCGTTCACGTCCCGCCTTCTGGCCTGCTTCCGTACCCACCTGTGATACGTACATCTCCCCCAAGCCAGTCCCAGCACTGTCAGCATTAAAGGCCTAATATGGGTCACACCTCCTCCATAAAACTCCCTCCCATCCAAAGTTCACCCGGCCCCTCACTGCTCCAGTTTAGGGCTGAATGAAAGAAACCATCTTGTCTTATTCACGGCTTTTTCACAAGTAGTCCTTGAACAACAGATCAGCCTGTAAGCGGTGTGTTCTACAACCCTAAAGTAAGGAAGGAAATGGACCCAGGAGCTATTCCAAGTAATCAAAGGAATACATTTGTCATGGAAACATCACGTGTCAAAAGTGACTGACAAGTCGTGCGGCATATTGGAGTCACTTTATTATAGCTAACTTTTCTCACTGTCTGTTAAAAAATAGTTTCTCCATCCCTGGTCAGACCTAGTAAGTCAGAATACCCGTGGGTGAAACGTGTGACTCTTATTTTTAACGTGCTGCCCAAGTGATAATTATCAAAAAAAAAAACAAGCTTGAGAAAGACTAATTTGTTTCAGTTTCTGTTGCTAAGAACCAAATACCCATAACTAAGGGGTATAAAATAACAACTCTATTATTCTCACAGATTTTGGGAACCAGAAAGTTCGAGAAGGGGAAGGAGCACGCCTTATCTCTGCTCCCCAGGGCCTGCAGAGCCGGGAGGTGCCGCCAGCAGAGATTCCTTCACAAAGTGGCCGACTTCTTCCTGAGCGAGCATCCCGAAAGAACTGAGTGAGCTCTCTACAGCCCCTCTGCCTGAGCCTCGGAATCACATGGCGTCACTTCCATCACATCCTGTGCGTTGAAGCAGCCACAGACCCACCTAGATTCAAAGGGAGGGGACATGGACCCACCTCTCAACAGGAAGAATGTGAAAGAATTAGGGGCCATGTTTCTAAACCACCATGTCTTGTTTTAGTCCTTAACATACACCCAAAAAACTGTCCTTTTCTTTAGACGGTCTTCACATGTGTAAGGTTTTGACAAATACCATAACAAGGCTAGACCTTACTGGCTCCTTGGAACCCAGCAGTAGTCCCAGATGATGCCTGAATCTGCTTATGAGAATATTCTGCTTTGCAAAGTTGCTTCCTAATGCCTTCAATTCAGAAGCAGCTCCTGTTAAACCTGTCTTTAAAGCTAGTGCCATTAATCCATCTTCTCTTTGGGCCTCTTCAGAGAAGTTTTGGAACACTAACAATGCTTTACTCACCTTTTCGGTTCACATAAAACTAAAAATTAAAATCCTTGTAGTACACAGGTTATAAATGATGACTTTTTTCCCAGATGTTTCCTATAAAGTACTCAGTCTTGTGTAAAATATTGTGATCCAAAGTCTAGAAGAGATTAAAGGGTGAATTTTCATCCTAATTCATCATGCACGTATATAGTTCTTTTGGCTAGTGACTGCCTTGTTTATGCATTTGAACATGTTTTATTCATTTTCCTGTATATAATTGTCCATGCTTATGTCACACAATCCATTCAAATACCTAAATATTATAAATAAACATATAATTTTATACTACTTGGGATTACATAGAAATTAGATGTGTCAGGTTTTTGTGTGTTTTGATGATATGACAGTAAAATAGTTGAGTCCATAAGTTCAAATTTCGAAGCATATTAATCACTTTGTTACAGTAAAATGCACAGATGTGATAGAATAATAGCAGTCTGTGTGATTGCTCTAGCAAGTTTTATTAGAAATGTGTGTGTTTTTCCCCCAAAGCCATCTTCATTTTTTCCCTTCTATGTAAAATTGGTTCTGGAAAAGAAAAAAGGATTCAAAGCCACATTGTCATTTTCAGAGAATCACACTACCTAATGTGAGATATTTTCATCACATTAGTAATCATATTCAGACAAAATTTTTTGAGACGTGAAATTTTCAATTCAGCTCAGTGGCTACAGAAGTAAATCGGTGCACTGTCACAAATATAACTGCCCAGGACTGATCACACAATAACCACCCTTCCATATAGCTCCTCTAATTTGATATCGCTGCCTGTTCTAAATTACCATGGAGTTTTAAAGAATACAGTGCATTTGTTTTTGAATACACAGTGTATTTTCTTCTAATTACATTCTGATCACATTTCACAGAGGAAAATACATCTGGCCTATCAATGGCATAAAATGGGTATTTCCTCAGGGGTGTGTAAAGGGTATATAAATCTCAGCTCCTGCCTGAGATTTGCAGAGATGCTAATACACAGGTCACTTGCACGCTGATTTTTCTTTGTGATTGGGAGCAATGCTTGTAAGCTCTCTGCAGTGTAATGAGATGGTGGGCAGTGTGGCTTACATGGATAAAAATTTAGCTCTTTTGCAAGCAGTCCCTCTGCCCCTGTACATTAGGTTCCTACATCACCTTAATGTACCAGTTTCCCATTTCCATTTATTTGGGAAAAAAATAAAAACAGTATTTCCTTTAATTTACTCAGACTCACATGTAAGCATACAGTTGTGTGCTACATAGATGATATTAAATAAATACATTACAGTGGCTTTCATTTTTAATGGCTCGATTTTTTTCCTTTGATTGCTTTCACCAATAAAAGTGTAGTCTGTAGAAAAGCACCCTTCCAGATAATCCATTGTCTCATTTTAACTCATTTTTATCAAGGAATTCCCCCTGCAGCAATTGCCACTGCCAGCCATTAGCCGTGCACATCTGCCTGCAGTAATGACCACTCCTGTGTACATACCTGCCTGCCATCTAATTTAGACCTCACCCATAGGACACTCACGCCATGTCTCCAGGGCCAGCTAAATTCTAGACTGGTGGGGCATTACGGTTATCACTTCATCTGGTCCTTGGAAGTGAATTAAGAGCCCCTGATGTTGAAACTAGGTCAAATGCTTATGTGGGGGCCCCTCATCTCACCCATGTGCAGGCTCAGGTATGTTCTGACAGAGTTTGTGTCAACATCACAGCCCTCAGAGCTGCAGTTGGGGTCAAAATAGTAGACCTTTCAACCCAGTCCCTTCCTCTGTACAAGCGTGGGTATGTCAGTGTGATCACCAAGAAACATGTTTTGCATCAATAGTAGGCCATTTATTAAAATGTGTGCTCTCTGACTTTTATTTCTCTTTGTTTTGATCTGTTTTCTTACTTCTGTGAACATGTCCCAATTTAAAGGAATTATTTAACTAAAGCAACAGAAATTAAAGGAATCATTTCAAAATTCTCGTAAAATGCATCCATATCCCTGGGTTCAGACTCTGGACCGTTCATCTTTTCTAACTAAACTGTAAAGGACTAGAAGGCAGGAGCCCTAGAAGGACACTGTAGTCTCTACTAAGGCGGGTGGATCGTCAGAAGATGTTAGCAAGGCCCATGCTCAAATGCCACTCGAATGACCCACCAAACAAGGGCATTACTGGAGATGGGAATGGTCAAGAGATGACCACAGGGCTCCAGACAAGAAAGCATGATGCTTTGACCAATGCTGAGGATGTTTCAAGAAATATTTTTGGAAAAAGAAGTAATAGGACTTGGATATGGACAATAAGGTTCTAGGAATGAGGCAGACTTCAGTCTTAGCTCTGACATTTAAAAATCTCGGAAGTCATCAGTCTCATTCTTAAACAAGAAAAATCTGAACAAACTGACAGTCACTTTTCTTGTATTTATCATAGAACAGGGGTAATGCATGCATGCTAAGTCGCTTCAGTCATGTCTGACTCTGCGATCCTATGGACTGTAGCTCACCAGGCTCCTCTGTCCATGGGGTACTCCAGGCAAGAACACTGGAGTGGCTTGCCAAGGGATCTTCCGGGATCGGACCCACGTCTCCTGCCTCTCCTGCGTTGGCAGGGGGCCCTTTACCACTAGCGCCACCTGGGAAGCCATAGAACTGAGGTAGTAGAGTAAACCAACTCCCTTCAATCTAGAGAGACAGGCACGTCCTGGGGAGGTAAAATGATCAAAATCAGTCTCCCTGGAGCAGAAGCCACAGGAACCACGAACTTGTGCAACACTTAACAGGTAATGTTGACAAGCTGCTGGAGGCTCAGCGTAGACAAGTGTAAGAGTGAGAGCCTCCTGGGGGAGGGAACTTTCCTGAGCTTCCCCTCCAGGAACCCCACCAGGTTCTCACAGTGAAGATTTGAGAAACACCTCCTCCCTCTCCCAGCCCTGGCCCAGGAAGGGAAAGAGTAACTGCTGTGCAACCTACCCAGAGCCATCTCCACAACAAAATCCTCATCTCCAGGGAAAGGGCTTCATCTGAACACAATTTTGAAACCTTACTTCACCTAGGGAAAGGAATTCCTTCCCTTCCAGACTCAAGTCTTCCTGTCACAGTTAATGTTAAGGCGGGTGGGGGCAGAAATCCCATATTCACAAAGAATCAAGTTTCAAGAAAATAGATTGGGAAAACCGCAGCCCAGGAATGGAGTAGGGGGCAAGGAGGGAAAATACATACCACTGGGGAAAGGATAGGAACCTTTGTGAAGGCCACAGCCTGGAGACATAGGTTCCCTATGAGCCTACGACTGAGACTTGAACTGAAGATTATGGAGCACCTCCCTCCCCCTCTCCCTACCACTGCACCAGTAGGATCCAGTGTAATAACAGTGGATTACAGCTAAAGAGCCAGAGATCAAATTGCCAGCATCCGTTGGATCATTGAAAAAGCAAGTGAGTTCTAGAAAAACATCTACTTCTGCTTTATTGACTATTCCAAAGCCTTTGACTGTGTGCATCACAACAAACTGTGGAAAATTCTCAAAGAGGTGGGAATACCAGACCACCCAACCTGCCTCCTGAGAAATCTGTATGCTGGTCGGGAAGCAACAGTTAGAAATGGACATGGAACAACGGACTGCTTCCAAATCAGGAAAGGAGTACGTCAAGGCTGTATATTGTCACCCTGCTTATTTAACTTATATGCAGAGTACATCATGAGAAATGCTGGGCTGGATGAAGCACAAGCTGAAATCAAGATAGCCATGAGAAATATCAATAACCTCAGATATGTGGATGACAACACCCTTATGGCAGAAAGTGAAGAAGAACTAAAGAGCCTCTTGATGAAACTGAAAGAGGAGAGTGAAAAAGTTGGCTTAAAACTCAACATTCAGAAAACTAAGATCATGGCATCTGGTCCCATCACTTCATGCAAACAGATGGGGAAACAATGGAAATAGTGACAGGCTTTATTTTGGGGGGCTCTGAAATCACAGCAGATGGTGACTGCAGCCATGAAATTAAAAGACGCTTGCCTCTTGGAAGAAAAGTTATGACGTACCTAGACAGAATATTAAAAAGCAAAGACATTACTTTGCCAACAAAGATCCATCTAGTCAAGGCTATGGTTTTTCCAGTAGTCATATAAGGATGTGAGAGTTGGACTATAAAGAAAGCTGAGTGCCGAAGAATTGATGCTTTTGAACTGTGGTGTTGGAGAAGACTTTTGAGAGTCCCTTGGACTGCAAGGAGATCCAACCAGTCTATCCTAAAGGAAATCAGTCCTGGGTGTTCATTGGAAAGATGTTGAAGCTGAAATTCCACTATTTTGGCCACCTGATGCAAAGAACTGACTCATTTGAAAAGACCCTGATGCTGGGAAAGATTGAAGGTGAGAGGAAAAGGAGGCGACAGAGAATAAGATGGTTGGATGGCATCACTGACTCAATGGACATGAGTGTGAGTAAACTCTCGAAGTTGGTGATGGACAGGGAGGCCTGGTGTGCTGCAGTCCATGGGGCTGCAGAGAGTTGTACATGACTGAGCAAGTGAACTGGACCGACAGCTAAAGAAGTGAAAGATGCAAACTCCCTCCAAGGAGCAGAACAGAGGGAAGCCTCAAAGCCAAAAGAGAACAAAAACAAGAACTAAAGGAAACTGAAGCCTCTGGCACATACAGCTGAAATAAAGATTAAACACAGCCCAACTCCTACCCAGATTAACATAAATCCTCCCCCTAAAAACCTATTTTTCTCAGTTCATAGTTCCCAATACAACATGCCTGGCTTTCAACAAAAATTACTAGGTGTGACAAAAGGCAAGAAAAAGTAGTCTGTAAGGAAAAAAAATCATCAGAACCAGACTCAAATTCCAACTAATATTTGAGTTGAAAGGCCACCCATACCGTATTCTTGAGCTTCTCTAGAGGCTCAGATGATGAAGAATCCGTGTGCAAGGCGGGAGACCTGGGTTCGATCCCTGGGTTGGGAAGATCCCCTGGAGGAGGGCATGGCAACCCACTCCAGTATTCCTACCTGGAGAATCCCTATGGAAAGAGGAGATTGGCGGGCTACAGTCCATGGGGTCGCAAAGAGTCGGACACAACTGAGTGACTGAGTACATAATATGTAAAGGGCACTAACAAAAAAAGTTAGTGGGCTTCCCTTGTGGCTCAACTGGTAAAGAATCCACCTGCAATGTGGGAGACCTGAGTTTGATCCCTGGGTTGAGAAGATCCCCTGGAGAAAGGAAAGGCTACCCACTCCAGTATTCTGGTCTGGAGAATTCCACGGATTGTAGAGTCCACGGGGTCGCAAAGAGCCGGACACAACTGAGCAACTTTCACTTCGCTTCACTTCATACAAGAAAAGATGGGAAATGTAAGCAAGGAGATGGAAATTCAAAAAAAAAAAAAAACAGAAGGAAGATAAACTGAAAGAAGACATTCAAAAAGAAGGAATGGTTAAGATGTCAAAAGAAAAGTGGCTTAAAAAAAATGAGCTGTAAAAGTGCATACTGGGTTTGGCATTAGGTGATGATGATGGTTAAAGTCAGAGCATAAAAGCCGAGGCATCTTCCCTGGGATGCTGGGGCAGGATCCAGATTGTGGGGGTGGTAGGGGGGAGTCAAGGAAGAGGGAGAGTGCATGCAGGGAGCCTGGGCTCCTCTCGAAACTCCTGACAGGAATGGGGTGTGGCAGGGCGGAGGATAGTAGATTCAGGATGAAGAACTGGAGAAGGTTTCTAAAAATGCAAGAGTGGTGGGACTATTCATAAGTTTAGCACAAAGGATTAAATGTGTCAGTAAAAAAAGAACAGACTTATGGAGGAAGTATTCAATATCAACTGGTAGGACTGGAACCCTAAATGCAGGAGAAAGAATCACCTTCAGAAAGAAGGCCATCCCTTCCACTGAAACATCTCTCAATAGCAAAAGGGGTGAAGCTGGAAATGAGGCTATGGATACAGACAAGTGTGCAGAGGTGAGAAACTGAAAGAATCCATGCAGACTGCTTGAGAGAGCCAGATTACTCTGCAGACTGGTCATTTTCAAACACTTTTCATTCTGTACTTGATTTGAGTGCCCCCTCAAAATACGCGCATCTATTTATATGTCACACTAATGCCACTGTCAATATTTATTTAACTAAAGCTTAATTTCTTTCTGTATTCAGATTAAAAGGCATTTTAATATACTCCATACACCACATACCCTAAGATCACTGTGCTGCCTCCCTAGAGCAAGCATGTTGACGGTACCAGTCTGCAGCAGATATTTTTTTAATGGCAGTATGAGAGGAACTCGGCCACTCCGAACCTAACTCTTCAACTTAGCTTCTGAATCAGCCAGACCACCCACATGGACCTCAGCACACCTCTCTTGAACACTCATGCCCACATACCTTGGAGACCAACTCTTGGTCTTCCAGCATCTATCTTGAGCCAAGCAACATTTGCCCAGTTTCCTATCCCAGCTTCCTTCCCAAGTAGAGCTCTTTGACTTAGCAAATTGATGAACAACATTTAGAGATTCACGTCCTCCTGGTGTCATTCCCTCCGATGTCCCCTTCCTGCATGTGGTTCCTAAAGGTAATCCCCACATAGTCTTTCCTGGACTTGCAGACAAAAGCCAACAATTCTGAACTAGTCTACAGCAGACCTGCACTGCTAACTGAGTATTGCTATCACCTCCCTTGCTGTCAACTGTCATTTCCCTCTTCCATTAGTATGATTGTGACTTGTAACTTCCCTGCCCTCTTCCAGTCTGCTGTTTCTTAGCTGCTCTGGGCTGGGGACAAAAGACACCAGCAAATGTTGAGGCTAAAATACTAACCGGGAATTGAGAATAAGTGCTGAAGGGCCCAGCTTTCATGCACAAACATGACTCTCCTGCCTCATATCTTTAAGGTCTTTTCCACTTAACTTTTTAGACCAAAGCTGTGTTCTAGATTGGCCTCTACATAAATAACATATCACCATATGTATCTCAAGTTTTCTTACAGCAAAATAAATACCAACCTTCTTTATGATGCCAGCATCATGATCAAGCTGCAACAAAATAAACAATTTATTGCCCCCCAAGAACTCGATAGAGGGAAGTTGTTCCAATGTAATGTATTCTTCACCCTCTTTTAGCAAAGTATATTCATAAAATTAGTACAAATGGTCACAACTCATATACTTATGTTCTCCTTTAAGCTTTTGTGTTAGGAGCGGCCCTAATTCTTTCATCTCGTTTCACTCTGTACAATATGAACCAGTCGACAGAATTGATCACCATCTTCCAGATGACCTTGACTTGGTGAAACCCAGAGAAGAGTTAAGGAAGCAAACACCTATGCAGCTGATTCCCCAGGAGTGCCCCAGCTACAGAACAGAGAAGCGGCTAGTAACTGCTCTATCTGTACCCACTAGCCTCATTTTTATTATAAGCTGCAAATGGCAAAATCAATGCGGAGAGATGAAACTGGAATATAAAGCGGTCTAAAACAGCTGCAAATCACTGCTCTTCCCTGGGAGGCCTGAGCAGAAACTCCTTGGAGTGTTTCGCTGAGAGGCTCTGCTATTCAGGCAAACTACTGAGTATCTCCCCCAGGACCTTACTCCCAAGTGGACAAAGAGGCTCTGCCCTGCTCCCCAACCACCCGAGGAGGGAAGAGCGTCCCAGGCACCAAGCTTCTGGAAGCCCATGCCCAGCGGCGAGACCCATGCACCAGGGAAGGGAGAAAAGCACAGCTGCTCTGCTTAGTGATGGCAAACCAGTGCTCATCCCTACGCCTCCAGCCAGCAGGATGGGGGACCCAGTGGGCCAGCAACGGGTGTATAAAACAGAGCGGTGGGGAGGCCTCACCCAACCAGGCTGACTGTGTTCCCTGAAGAGGTGAATTCCTTTTTGCTATGAAGGGAAGGGAATTACCCCAAGGTGGAATGCCTTCTAGCTCCCCGTGGCTCTTGGCAGAAATCTTCCCAGAAATATCCAACTCCCTCTTCTCCCATATTCATTTTTAATTCTACAATAATTCACTCATCCACTATTCCAAATATTTAACAAACTTTTAAAATGTATCAGGTATTTTTCCAGGTGCTGAATCCCTGTACATCCTAGATACAGAACAAAAAGGCAAATAAATATCTAGTTTAAAAAAAAAAGGAAATAAGTCAGGTGCCATGAAGGAAAATCAACAGGGTTATGGAAGAGAGAGCAATGGGGACAGAAAGGCCTCTCTAAGGAGATCAAGTCTGAGCAGGACCATGAAGAGTAAGGAGCAACCACGGGCAGATCTGGGAAGAAAGCGTCAGAGGGATTAGCAAGTAAACACAAAGCGTTCAAGTGGAAGCCCACAAGAGGTGCTAGTGTCTGGGATTAACCTGGCAGTGGTTAAGATAAGAGAAGTGGTTAGATTCAGGACAGGTTATGAAGCTGGAGCAGACAGGATGTGATGTGGAGTAAAGGAGCAAGAGAGGAGTCGAGGAAAGCTCCAAAGGACTAAGCCTCACCACATGGATATACGGTGATCCTCCCAGCAGAGATGGGGAAGAGAAGACACAAGGATGAACAGTGGTCCTCCATACCCAGATGGGGAAGCCAGAACACAAGGATGAATAGTGGTCCTGCTGCTGCTGCTGCTAAGTCGCTTCAGTCGTGTCCGACTTTGTGCGACCCGACAGATGGTAGCCCACCAGGCTCCTCTGTCCCTGGGATTCTCCAGGCAAGAATACTGGAGTGGGCTGCCATTGCCTTCTCCAGAGCTAAATCCTTATCCATGAGGAAACAAAGAGGAAGCTGAGTCCTGCTGACAGTAGAGAGGCAGACTCGACACATCTCGGCAGTTCTTTGGATGCAGGTGAGGTTTCCAGCCTAGGACACTGGGGGATTGTGAAGTCCTGGAGAGAAGTCAGAACACAGGAAGACAGAAAGTCAGGAAGGAGGAAGCTCATGGGAGAGGCTTCAGCCATGGTACACTCGAGCTCCAGCAGTCAAAGTTGCGCCCCAGTCAATAGGTCATATACTCTTTCCTGTGTATTAACACCTTTGGGGCTCAAGAGCCATTCAGACAGGGGGGCAGTGCAGTTCAACAGTTTTATTAAGCACCTGCTGTGTTCCATGCCTGAAGCAATGCTAAACATTCATTATTTCACTTCATCCTCTATGGTCTCATCCTGGTCAGGAGTTGAGTCCTCCTAAGCCTACCTCACAACCTCCAACCATGGAGAAGCAGCAGAGCACAGTGGTGATGGGCACAGACTCTGAAGTCAGTCTCCTGCATTTCCATCCCTGCCCTCCCAATTACTAGTTGTGTGACCTGTGGTAGGTTCTCTAACCTCTCTGTGCCTTACTTTACCCCCTTGTAATAAAGGAATAATGTTGTACAAAACCAATATTGTTATTGTG
Organism: Okapia johnstoni; assembly: GCA_024291935.2. Classification (NCBI taxonomy): domain Eukaryota; kingdom Metazoa; phylum Chordata; class Mammalia; order Artiodactyla; family Giraffidae; genus Okapia; species Okapia johnstoni. The sequence goes on from CM044309.1 coordinate 9,562,630, forward strand.
AACGTTGAGTTAATATAGAAAAAGAAAGTACTTAAAATAACATCTGGTACATGATAGGTACTGTATACATGGAGCCATATTATGAAACTGACAGTCCTGTTAGATTATCCCTTGAGATATCAATTTTACTATTAGTCTCCTTGAGATTCTGTGGTCTAACAGAAGCCGGTAGGCAACCTGGGCCCTGGTAATAACTAAAGATACATCCCTAAACTTACATTATTAATGCTTCTTGTTAAATTTTTTATTCTACCTAATTAAGTCTATCCATTGATTCTGCAGAATCTTATTAATCCGGTGCAAAGAACCAGATTAGAGGTTGGTAAACTTAAGAACTGAATCAGAAAAATACCTGTCCAGAAGTAGCTTACTATATTAAGTAAACTCAGTCAAACACAGTGATCAACCTGTTCGAACAATCAGCCAATTCAGCAAAACCTGTTTTTTGGTCTATGTTTCCTTTTTCCTCAATCAGAGCAAAGACATGGTTTGAAGATGGTAGTTACTGATTTGGACATCAACATGGCATCACTATACTCTCAAGAAAATTCAAGAACTCTCCCTCAGGTTCCATGGGGAAGTGTGAGCCACAGATGTGAAGAGGCTGAGCCAAAGCCACCAGGCTGACTCCATCATAGGTGGAAACAAAATCCATCTCTCTAACTCCAAACACAGGGAGTTTTCTACTAAAACATGCTGACTTGACATTCCACTCCCCTCTCTGCTAGATTGCTGTTCAACATCCTTCGTTGATCATGTAACCCTCTCAGTAAAAAACAATTGAGCAGACAACACATCTGTGCATTATAAATATTCTACTACACCAATACATTAATTATACCATAAAAATGACACAAAACTATAAATGTAAGAGTTGAGCTTTTTTTTGTGACCTAAGTGGATTATCTTGGGCACACCCAGGGCAGATAATCTTCTTACTTTCAGGGACCACAGTGCTGTGTGCTGTCCAGGAAGCCCATGGGGAAAATATGGGACTGTATTTGTATTCTATCATCATTATAACTGATCATCACAAATTTAACAGCTTAAAACTGCATATTTATTTTCCAGTGAGCTCCATGAGTCAGGAGTCCAGACACAGCAAAGCTCAGTTGGTTCTCTCTAAGTGTCTCACAAGGCTGAGGTCAAGGTACTGCTTTCTGCTCTGAGGCGCTAGGGGTGAAGTCAGGTCCCTGAAGTTGTAGGACTAAGATCCCCATTTCCTTGCCAGCCCTTGCCCAAGGATTGGTCTCAGCTTCCAGAGGCTGCTCATCTTCCCAGGCTTGGGGCTGTTCATCTTCGAAGCCAGAGATGGTAGGCTGAATCTTTCCCAGACTTCAAATCTCTCTGATTTCCCTTCTGCCTCATCTCTCTGACAGTCAGATCAGTCACTGAGACTCAATTTATTCAACAGAAAAATAAGGAAAATAGCATCTACCTCAGATGACTGATTTAAGGATTAAATGCAATAATAGATAAGAAATTATTTTGAATAGTACGAAGCAATAGATGTGAGGAGAGGTGGGACTTCCGGAGAATTAAAAGGAAAAAGAAGGACAGGGAAGCTTTTATCCGCATTTAAGATGATTAGTATGACTCTGATGATAGAAGAGTAAGTGTTCACAGAACACTAAAAGTAAGGGAGATATTTTGTTTAAAATAATTTGTAAGTGCTACAGTGATACATAAAAGTTGGAAATTTTTATGAAATGTCACACACCAAACGAAACACAAATTATCTTTAGGGTTTATCAAGATTTACCCTATATCCCCAAAAGAATTAGAATTTAAAATATAAATGAGGAAAAACTGAATATGAGCCTGCACAAGACCAGAGAGCCTGTAGATATGCAAATACCATTTGGTGAGAACAAGTATGTCTTGGGGTCAATTGCTTACCTTCATGCTTCAAATGTAAAATGCGAATAATAATAATAATAGCACCTATCTTAGGGTTGTGAGAATTAAACACACATGTAGGACACTCAGCATGGTACCAGCCTATAAATGTTATCTATTACTTTATCACTGGACTCAAAAGAATGAGACTATGATCAGTGAGTCACAAAGCCAAAAGTATGGCAACCAATAGTCTAGTGCTAGCTCACAGCCCTTTTAAGACAATAAAAAGACTCACATATCCTTCAAAAAATGATATGCAATAAGAATAAAAATCTTCCGAGTCACTGTAGATAATGGGTGTTTTACCCATTGTGTACTCTACCCTGATGCTGTCTTTTTGTAGCTTGCAGGGTTTGGAGCAATAATTCAGCTAAAAGCAAAGGGTTGTATGAATTCGCAGTTCTGGAAGATGCTTCCAGCAGGTGCATCTTCATCCTGAGAAGATTTAGTCAGGGCTCTGTTGCCTAGACTGTTAACACCTGGTGGTTTTTATAGCACATGCTCAACTAAGAGTAATGGCAAAGGAGAGGACCGGGCGTAGACAGATGTATTACACTCTGGGTGTGAGTAAACGCTGCATTATCCAGCTGCACTTCACACATGCAAGGATTATACACACCGCAGCAACCATGCCCCAGTCCTGGCAGAATTTCAAGATGCTCTGAGCTTGAATGCCCCCCGAGAGACCTGTTGAAGAACCAAAAGAAAGTAAAAAGAGAGATTTAAAATATCAAATGCCTTACTGCCTGATGTGTTACTGTTTAACAGATGTAATTTAAAATGAAAATCAAAGGACTTTTCCTTTCAATGTGACAGGCCCAAGGGAAACTCTTATAGTAGAAAATATGAAGCAAATCCAAGTTAAAATTCCGTGAGAAGGAAAAGGAAGACAACACTGAAGAGAAAGTCAGTGAAAGAAGAACTATAAAAGAATAACTTATGAAGGAGACTTTAGAATGGCCAGAAATTTGGAGACTATTTGAAAAAATTTATTTCTTCATTGTTGTTGTTCTTCCATTGCTAAGTCATGTCTGACTCTGTGACCCCATGGACTGCAGCTTGCCAGGTATTCCTGTCCTTCACCATCTCCCGGAGTTTGCTCAAACTTGTGTCCACACAACAGGCATTAACTAAACACCTACGGTGTATCAAGCCCTATGCCAGGAGCCTCAGAGAGCTAACCTACTGGGGGAGTCCATAAACAGAGACGGCCACTTCACAGCAGGAGGAAGTAAAAATAGAATGACCAGGAAAGGACAGAGAAGGGGCATCTCGCTCGGTGGCATCGGGGAAGCAGGAAGAAGATATACACGGGGAGACGATGGTGAACAGAAGAGGGAGACAGGGTTGCCCCGACCAGAGGGCAAGTCCCTCCTCTCTGGACCTCAGCTGTCCCCGGCATCAGAGAAGTGTCTTGGGCTGTGTAATCAGCTCGGGAATCCTGGGAATCCTGTCAGCAGAGGGGCATCTTCAACTCCTCTCGTTCTTCACACTCCACCTTCACAATGCTGGAAATGCCTCTCATTCAAAATATACATCCAGAGTCTGACCTGCTCTCGCTCTCCCCACCCACAGCTATCCCTGGGGCCTCAGCCAACATCCCCTCTTGTCTGCATTGATGCCACGGCCTCCTCACCAGGCTGCTTCCTACACCCCATCCTCAAGGGAGACAGGAATGAGTCCATCCTCCAGGAGCATGGCCGTCCTCTCTCCAGAGTGTTGCAGGGCCTCCCCGCTGCCCTCGGGCTCACAGACGCTACACGGTCTCTGCTCTGTGTCACCTCCACTCCCCTTACGCCCCCTCGCATGCTCCTCTCCAGCACCTCTGGCCTATTTGCCATTCTTCCAACTCTCTTGCCTGGATACCCTCTCTCTGCTCCAGCAGTTCCCTCTGCCAGAAAGGCCCTTGCCCTGGATTCACTCTTTTGATGTTCTCGACTCCCTCAGGGCTTTTCTCAAATTTTGTCACTGAGCAGGAACTTATGGGGCCTTCCTGGGACAGGCCCTCCCCCATAGCCTCTGCTTTAGCTCCTCTCTGAAGGACCTAGACAATAGCCTCTGATGCATGCTTCCTGAGCTGTTTTACAGATTCCAAAACTTCCACCAAATGGAAGATGTTAACCACTTGATGACCATGAGCACATAGCCCCCAGGCCTCCTGGAGCCTCAGTTCAACTCAGTTCAGTCGCTCAATCGTGTCCAACTCTTTGCGACCCCATGGACTGCAGCACACCAGGCTTCCCTGTCCATCACCAACTCCCAGAGTTTACTCAAACTCACATCCACTGAGTCGGTGATGCCATCCAACCATCTCATCCTCTGTGGTCCCCTTCTCCTCCTACCTTCAATCTTTTCCAGCATCAGGATCTTTTCAAATGAGTCAGTTCTTCACATCAGGTGGCCAAAGTATTGGAATTTCAGCTTCAACATCAGTCCTTCCAATGAATATTCAGGACTGATTTCCTTTAAGATGGACTGGTTGGATCTCCCTGCAGTCCAAGGGACTCTCAAGAGTCTTCTCCAACACCACAGTTCAAAAGCATCACTTCTTCGGTGCTCAGTTTTCTTTATAGTCCAACTCTCACATCCATACATGACTACTGGAAAAACCATACCTTTGACTAGACAGACCTTTGATGGAAAAGTAATGTCTGTTTTGTTGGCAAAGTAACGTCTCAGAGTACAGTTTAGGTTGTCTGAAACAGGATTCTAGTTTCGATTTGGCCACTTCTGTGTGACCTGGGCTTCAGTTTCCTTGTTTATGAAAGGAGAGGTTAGATTAGACCAAGAAGAGGCAAATCTCTGCCCTCAGGCCAGATCCAGCCCACTTCCTGTTCTTAGCATATTATTTAGGGCTGCTTAGTGTTGCAACTGCAGAGCTGAGCCATGATGGAGACAGGACAGTCTTCAGAGCCTAAAACATTTACATTCCCAACCCTTTTCAGAAAAAGTCTGCCAACCCCTGGGCTAGACCACCTGAATATAAGAGCCAGAAAAGCAGACTTTACTTAGTTCACCACTATCCCCCCAGTACTTAGACATGGCACAAGGTAGGTGTTCAATATATATTTGAAGAGCTCAAAGTTTTCAGGCTGTTTCACTGAGACTTGAGCAGTTTACATAACAATAACAGTAGCTGATAGTATTAATACCACTTGTAAGACACAGCCTGGGGTCTTCCCTCATAGCTCAATTGGTAAAGAATCTGCCTGCAATGCAGGAGACCCCAGTTCGATTCCTGGGTAGGGAAGATCCACTGGAGAGGGGGTAGGCTACCCACTCCAGTATTCTTGGGCTTCCCTTGTGGCTCAGCTGGTAAAGAATCTGCCTGCAATGAGGAAGACCTGGGTTCAGTCCCTGGGTTGGGAAGATCCCCTGGAGAAGGGAAAGGTTACCCACCCCAGTGTTCTGGCCTGGAGAATTCCATGGACTGTATAGTCCAGGGGGTCGCAAAGAGTCAGACACGACTGAGCGACTTTGACTTTCAAGGCATGGCCTAAAAATGTAACTTATAACAACAACCCCATAAGAGAAGTTTTATTCTTATCATCCCCATTTTATAGATGGAGAAATTGAGACAAAATAAGATTAAATAACTTGTCCTTCTAAGTAAGTGGGACAAGTCGGGACCTGAACCCAAGTAGTCCAATGCCAGAGTTTGTACTTGAACCGTTGTACGCACTGCCTGTCACCTGGCCAAAGGGACAAAGGCAGTGGCTAGTTTATCTGTTTTATCTGTTGGTGTCTACATTTGCTTTTCTTTAAAGAAGGGATCTCTAAATTTTTTGAAGTTTGAAAATCACGGAACTTGATCTAATTAAGTCACTTCGACAGTCTAAAAAATAGCTTTAGCAGAGCTACTCTAAAGGAGAAAATAAAATTGCATTCCTCCATCTTCCCTCTTCTCTTTACACATGGAGCTCTAAAGACATCTCTGCAAATTCCCCAGCAGGACACCATCCCTCCCCCAACTGCACAGAATGAAGAAGACTCTCTTCTTCTCAAAGAAAGAATAACTAAGAAAGCAATGGCAAATTTAACAGCCATTGCACTCTCCAAAAAATATAGGCAAGAACAGACTCAAAGGGATTTAGAACCTAATTCAACTTTCAATTGATTCACTTGTTGTAGAAGCTTAGAGGATGAGCTGGAAAGGTGCACAACCTATGAAGAATTCCAAATACTGAAACTGCAGCTGGGATAAGCATAGAGTGGCGTGAAATTTCATTCCAAATTCCAAGGCTACTGCTAGTGGCCCTGAGCTGCTCTTATTTTTCAGCATGTGAGCACATGTTTTCCAACACAGAGACATCAATAAGTCAAGCCAAGGATAATCTCTAGGTCATTAATTAAAGCCTGTGTACAGGCATGCACACGATATCATCATACATAGCATACGGAGCCATAAACACTATGCGGAACCAGCAGCTATAAATTATGAGCATATAATTCCCTTGAGCTTCATAAACCATAAAAATGAAGCTCAAGTGGTTTGTGTAGTCATTTGAATCCCAGAAGGAAATACAGCACTGCGATTCAAAAGTTGCTTATTGTTTATTTTTATATAATGGATGGATCCTACTTGTCAATTCACGCGTGCCCTCCTCCCACTGGGGCCGTCCATCCTCATGCTGACTCTCCGTCAGCCATCCCCTCCCAGGCTGGCTTCCCCTAAGGTCTCCCCTCTTCACAGAAAAGGCCCCTCCGTGGCAGGAGCAGAAGCAGCAGCCTGGTGGGAGTTTGGGGCTTCTTATCCCACTAACAAACGTTAATAATTCACAAGAGCAGTGTAACTCTGCGAATCATGGGCTTTTTTTCATGGGATGCAGCATTTGAAACACTGCATTCTATGTATTATGACTTACAGATTTGGAAAAACAACAGCTATTGAGCACTAATGTCTTCATGAAAGTATTGTTTTAAATGATGTCTTCCCAATCCCCTGTCCTCAAATTCCTCAAGTCTCCACTCAAAAATGTGATGTCCTTTCCTTAAATCCTGTGCATTCATCCACTCATTAACCTAACAACAAGAAATCAAATATTTAGTGATCACTGATTATATACTTGGAAATGTGCCATATTTAGAAGGATGTTTTCCTCTCTCGAGAATGTGCAATCTGGTTTTAAAGTAAAATAAAAATACACTGCAGAGCATGATAATGAGAGTCAGGTAAAAGAAAGTGAAAGTGTAAGTTGCTCAGTCGTGTCCGACTCTTTGCAACCCCATGGCCATACAGTCCATGGAATTCTCTAGGCCAGAATACTGGAGTGGGTAGCCTTTCCCTTCTCCAGGACATTTTCCCAACCCAGGGAACCCAGGAGTCAAGTAAACCAGGGTTATATTTGAACTCTGCTGCTTCCTAACTGTGTGGTATTAGGTATGACACTTAATTTCTCAGAACAATCATCTTCTCATCTGAATAAGTGAAGATGATAATATTTGCTTTTCTGAGTAGCTGAGAGTTAGTAACATATACCTCTTACTTGCTATATGCCCTTGGGTAAATTATGTAACTGCTCAGTGTCTCCATTTCCTCAGTCTGCAAAATGGGGATTGTAAGTGTTCTTCTCATGTTATTCTGAGGATTAAATGTGTTATTAAGTGTAAAACATGCAGAAGAGTGCTTGGTACATCATAAGAACTCAACTGATGTTAGTGGCTCAGGTTGTTTCTCTACATAAAGTGCCCAAATCATACCATTTAGTAGATATTCAAAGTATTATAAAATAATATCAGTAATAAATGAGACAAGAAACTATTTCATATCAAATTATGTAACATAGTCTAAAATAATTTTTTTAGAGAAACACCCCCAAAGGACTGAACACAGGGACTCAAACCTACACATTTATGTTAATAGCAGCATTATTCACAACAGTCAAAAGGCAGAAGGAACCCAGGTATCCATCTACAGGTGAATAGATAAACAAAGGTGGTACATACATATAATGGAGTATTACTCAGCCTTAAAAAGGAAGGAAATTCTGACACATGCTACAACATGGATGAATGCTAAAGACTTTATGCTATGTGAAAGAAGCCATTTACAAAGGGGCAAATATTGTATGACCCTCACTTACGTGAGGTATCGAGAGAAGTAATATTTACAGAAACAGAAAGTAATGCAGTGGCTTCCAGAAGCTGGATGGATGCAGTATAGCATCTCTGGGGAAGATGAAAAAGTTCTGGAGATGGATGGTGGTGACGGACACAATGCAAATGTATTCGATGTCACACTGTACACTTAAAAGTGGTTAAAATGGTAAACTTTATAGTCTGTAATTTTACCACACAAAAAAGTTTAGAAACAAACGGCACATAAAGAGGGCTAAAGAAGTCTAGGATGTCTCCTTAGAGCAAGTGGCACAATAATTGCATCTTAGAAGATAGGAAGATCTGAGGAAATGGCATGTTCTGAGTGAGGGGAGCAGGAGAGTGAGGGCCTGGGTGGGGAAAGGACCAGGAGGGCATGAGACAGCTGGTCAGAGCCCAGGCTGTCTGCTGGGGAGAGCGGGACCACAGCGAGGAGGTCTGGCTGTAGCCCCTGTCTCCACCGTGCCTGTCCAGGCTCACCCACCCTCAGGCCGTCCCACACCAACTTCAGAATTCATGCCACCTCTCAAATCTGTGCCCTTTCATCTCTCTTCGCACTTCCTCTTCCTTGGCAATCCCTTTTGTGGGATGAATTCCATTCCCTCAAGACCAGGTTCCAAGGTCACCTCCTTGGCAAAGCCTTCCCTGACTCTGGAACTTTCCCTACACTTTCTCTCCTCCAGGAGAACCACTGTTCCTCAAAAGTGGAGCTTTTATCTTTTCCTTATGCCCAGGTTCTAGCACGTGCCCAGTGCATTGCTGGTGCTCAATAAATGCATGTGGAGCAGGTGAATCCTGGAGAAATTCAGGTAGTAGGGCTGGGACCGGATGCGCTGGGCAGAGCTGGTGGTCTGAGTGGGGGTAAAGGAAGTACAAGTCCTCAACAGGCACAGAGAACAGACCGGAAGGGCTACGAGACAGCGTCCAAGGAGGCAAGGAGGAGGACCATGTCCACGTCCAGGCAGGAAGGTGGGGGCCCTGGATTAAGTAATTACGATGAGGAGGGAGAGAACTATTTAGGGAAAAAAACACCCTCCCCCTAGTAACTGATTGAATACGAAAAGTCAAGAGCATTGAAAAAGTTTTTTAATAGGCTAAAATTTTTACTGCAGATGGCTGCAATTAAATGGTTTCATTGACTGAGACCTAGAGAATGGCGGAATGAAGACACTTCATGGGCAGAGTCCCGGTTTCCGGTGACGCTGGGCCGCTGTGCTTCCGGGAGGAGGAGAATGACGAGACGTCCTGCTGAGATGAGAGTCACTCACACATCACTCTCCAGGCTACCACCTCTTCAACCGATTCCAAGCCCCTTTCTTTGTTACACCATCTGGAGGGCCTTGTCTTCACAAAACAAAAAGGCTCATCTTCAAAGCTACTTCATTACCAGAACTTAAAAAATAAAAAAGTAAGCTCAGTTATATATACAACGTTCAAAGAGGAACCTGGTCTAAACACCAGAGGAATTTCTTTTAAGGTCCCTGAGTGACTTTAAACAAGGGAGACACATCCTCTACTTACCCTCTCTGACTTTAGTGGCTTCTGGGCCAATGCTACCTTCGGTCTCCTGCCTGACGAGAGGACTGATCAGAAAGCTGCCAAAACTTAGAGGTCTTACACGCTCTAATAGAAATAGTCCAAAGTGCTTTCCATTAACAGTTTCCTCTTAAGGAACACTGATTATTTGCCAGTATATATACTGCAGCTTCGCACCAAGGAATTTTGGCTACAGGTAGTGGGAAGCTCCTGGTCTAAAGATACATGTGTGTCAAGGACAGTTACATCAGGAAATCACGACGGGTCAATGGATGGATGCTGTTATCTCTGCCTCCAGGAAATGACAGTCTAGCTATTATCATCCCCCAATACAAAGGCGGAAACCGGGTCCCCTGAAAACAGGTTTTCCTGTCAAGTGTAGACTGATGGATGCAGACAGCACCATTGCAGTGCTAGGAGCACGCTCGGAACATCAAAAGGCTACATATGGCCAAAAGGCTATGGAAAGATAAGCAGAATTGTGTAATAATTAAGACAGTGTATGCCGGTGCTGGACTTCCTTGGGAAAAATTATTTCTCAGACAATCAACGAATAATTTTAGATGGGTGGACTACCCGCCGACTGATAATGGAGATTTTCACAAAACTCAGGTCATAAAACTCCAGGAAATGAAATAAAAAAGCAAGGTAAATCACCATCAGTTTATTTATGTTATTCTTACCATGCTAATTGTAAAACTGGATCTAAAGATGATGATCCCAGCAGGGTCTCCAAGGTTCCGTCTCAGCACTCCCCACTGTTTCCAAATGCACACTCACTCCTGCGAGCCCTCCCCACACACACAGCAGCTCACTGGTCCCCTAAGAAGGTGACAAACAGAGAGTTGGCTTCCCCTCCAAGCCCTGCATCACGAGCACCACTGAACAGAGGCTCTGGGGACTTTGAGCCTAGGAGAGCATTCATTCATTAGACCTCTTCCAGAAAAAAAAAAAAAACCAAGAATCATAGAATGAAGTCTGGAAAGACTCACTGATTTCTAAATGCCACTCCTAGGGCCTGTGACCCTTTCTTACCAGTCCAAGGAAAAATGAGGAAAATAAGGACCGTAGGATAAGTTTTCCAAAAGATAAATTTGTTAAAGAAAAGGCTTTTTTCTCATATGCTTCCTATAGTTTACAGATATGAATGTCATTTTATTTATAAAATGAAGGTAACACATCATATTAGATTTTTTTAATGTCCTTACAAAATATAATGGTCAGTCTCCAAACATTGTCTTTGAAATATTGCTGGCTGATGAGATTAAAGGGATTGGGAACTGCCCTCTGATCCAGCTTTCCTTTCTTTGCTTTAATCTTTCAGGCCATGGGTGACCCCTCAGCCCATGGAGCACTGGCATCATCAGTCCACACGAGGCACCTCCCCTCATTCCTGCTCATAGTCCTCCTCCACTCCTCCAGCTAAGCCCACTTCATAAAAGATAGCAAAAAAGATAAGCAACAATCCATGTGCATTAAAAGAGTATTTACACACAAGCATCATGATGTATTTTATAAGTATCTATACACTTCCAAGAACCTACAGCAGTTCTCCCATTTTATGAATGAAGTCACTGAGGACCAACCAAAGAAGCATGGTGACTTGTCCATGGTCACAAGAAGGTATCTTATACTCTCTCCATTTTTCAATAAGGCTTTTGGCCATTTCCCTAAAAGAAAATACAGGTGTGCACACTTTTAAAACCTTGCTCATTAAATATAAAAATCAAAACTCCCCATGAGTCTAGCTATTTCTCTAAGGTTATGCTGATACTTGAAAGGTCATGTGGACTTGATTCACCTAGGATATCACAAATTGAAAGACAATTTAATAGGCAAATTTTTAATGTGATGTACATAAATTACCTTTAGGGATCCCGTTAGGGGTCCTCAGAGGAGTTTTTGTTAAAAAAAAAATAAAAACAATATTGTACAGAACATTTTAAGCAAACAATGTCAAAAGTGATCTAGGATGCCTCTTAGCTCGCCATTTTTTCCAAGGCTTAGGTCCTATTTTCTCTTGCATTTCCTTCCCAGATCCCAAGAGAAAGCAGTTTTCTCAAATCCCACCACCACTTGCATTTTGCTTTCTGTTTTCAAGGCTGGCTTTAGAAAATGTCTCCTTTAGATACGTCAGTGACACTGACGGTGTCTGTCAGTCTCCCCCATTGGATTTGTCCACAGCCGAAGCCACGGGTTAGAGCACAACTCTTTTTCACACTCTGAGTCATGAAATGAGCGATTCCAGTATATGCACCCAAAATATTTATGATTTGTTACTTCCAAATACAAACCATAGGGTAATTTCACCTGTTTAAACATACTGTAGAGTAGCATCCTAGTGTTACCTGTCCTGCATCCACAAGAAACAGCGTCTTCACTGACTTCACCCTGTCCCACAGTTTCTGTCAAAGGACACGGCTTAATTGAAGACTTGTTTATTTTATAATGACTAGCAGGAAAAGAGTCCCACTCTTGACTTGGAGATCTCAAACTTAAACTGAAATCCCTCCGAAAGCTGGTAACCAATTCTATGACCTAACAGAGCCCAGCGATATATCACTGCAAGTCTGTAAAGCCAAGGGCAACCTTGAACATCTGCACCATCTCAAAGCTTTAGTACTTCTTGGTTGAGAAGTGTCACAAAAATTAGGTTCTCCAATCACCAGCCTGAGACTGACACTGTGCAGTTTATTCCAGCAGAAGGGATGCTATTTCACAGCAAGAATGGCTTTCACTGCTGTATGAAAGCAGACTTCCTTGTTTAACCATTTGCATCCAGCACTAATTATAGTCATCTGACTTCTTTCTACAAACCACTCTCTGTTCTCAGCAGGACTATCCATCTATTAAAATGCTTATTGGTTACATTCCTTCTTCTTTGGCTTTTCTTAGACCTCACTGTGAAGGAGTAGGCTTTAATCTCTTACACATATTGCTTCCACTGTATTTGTACACAATAAATCTTCAGATGCAGTACTTGATGTTTTAAAAGACAAAACAGTGTTAAAATGAACAGATTTCTCATGAAATTTGATCCATTGACAATAGCCACATAATCACTAATCTGATCTTTACACCAATTACAAAAGAATGTCTTTGTGTCCATCAGCTTTGATTATTCATTCTATTTGGAAGGAAGGAAGGCGTGGTGCTCACCTGGCCTTGACTGCAGGATGTGTATCCCCTATCTGTGTACCTTGGCTTACATCCCCTCTGGGTAGGAGCCCAGAGTCGTGCACACACATGGATGACCTTTTTTCCAATCCAATTTCCCACCATTCTGAACAACCTTAAATTAGGATGCTCACTGAACAACAAACAGGGGTACCTGGCAATCCAGAGAAGCCCACGGTCATGGCTCCTGACCTGACCTCTGTGTCCGCAGCTTTTCTCACATTTACTAACCACATGAGTCAAAACCTACCTTACCAACCACATACAAAGCTGCAACATGAGCAGCAGCTGCCTCTGTCTTCCAGGCTGCTGCCAGGTTCAAGAAGGGGTGAGTAGAAGGATGGAAGGGAATCGAATCAAATCGAATCAAATCGAATCGCTCTTCATCCTTCCAGGGGATATAAGCCTCTTTGATTAAGTAGAAACAAAATGTATGAAAACAGGACCTCATAATCTTATCTCGTTTTTTTTTTTTTTCCCCTTGTCACTCATGTCATAAGCAGCATGGCTACCTAAAATCACATGTGACTTGGGAGTAGGTAAAATGGCACACAGTTCTCCCCAAGAAAAGATGAACAATGGTGAAAATAGATAGGCATGGATACAGAGGAATGTAATTTTCATCCTTTAAAAAGAAAGAGGGAGAGCGAGTGAGAAACAAAGAAACGTTGCCGGTGTCCTCGGTGACCCGCACAGATCAAATTATACAAGATGGGGTAATATGATTGCCCGTTCTCAAATCAGCCCGCAGATGCACCGCTGCTACTGCGTGAGCAGCGAGTGACGGCAGAGCCCTGCTGGAAGTCCTACTAAAAGGGAATTACAATAATCAAGCCAGAGCTCCGTCTGGGCGTGTGTTACTGCAGCAAAATTAAGTACAGAAGCACAAACTGCCTGAGGCCTCAAAATCACAAAACCATTGTCTTAACCTTCCAAACACTGTTCATTGAAAGAAGGGGTATCATTTAAAAAAAAAAATTAAGATTGAGCACAGCAGTCTTAGGTTGATTTGTATTTTTTTTTATGCATTTAAATCATTGACTCCATTCATCTTTGCTGTTTCTTCCTCCTGATGGCCTCGTCACTTGTTTATGCTACCTGCTCAATCTTGACTTTCAATCATGAGATTTCAATCATAAGATTGAAAGTCAAGGATTTAGAAATTATTTCCTCCACAGAACATTTTAAATAAAACATGTGTGGTAAACAGTTTTTATACACCTCAATAAATACACTTCCATCATCAAAAGCCATCTTGGAGCTTTTGAATAAAACAAACTAGAATCTTAGCTTTAGAAGAACTAAAGCTTCAACCACTAGGGAATCTGGTCGGTTCAGTCAAATCATTTTCATGTGCATGAAAACGTCAGTCAAATTCATCTTCACACTCTACGGATTAGCGATTTTCAAGCTATGTTCTCAGAGCCACAGAATTCCAGAGGACGAGCAGAGACCTCTCACCCTCAGCCCAGCCAGCTCTGCCTGCCCGTCTTCCCCATCCCACCCGTCACCTCTGTCACCACTGGGGAGCAGCCCTGTCCTTTCACCCAGACCAGTGCACAAGCCCCTTACAGATTCCCTTGCTTCTTCACCTGCCCACTTCCATCTGTTTTTCACATGGCAGCCCCAGCATTCCTTTTAAAACATAGACTAGCTCATATTTCTTCCCTATCTAAGCCCTTTCAAGGACTCCACATTTCATTTCAAAGAAAATTTAAGCTCCTTGCTTTGTCAAAAAAAAAACTCTGCGTAACCCATCCTCCAGTTTGTGCCCATCTGTCTGACTCACAAAAGCTGCAGCTGAGAAAGAAAATACTTGCCTTTCTGTGCCTTGAAAACACCAGTCCCTTTTCACCACAAGGAGTGCAAACCTCAGGGCCTTTGCACATGCAACTCACTGTCTTTGCAGGGCTGGTTCTTCATCATCTTCGATTTGACCCTCCATACTCCCTCCTCAAAAAACCTGTCCCTGACCACCCTATCAAGTAGGTTTTTTCCCCAGCATTGTTCTCTGTCACTGTATCCTGTTCATCTCTTTCACAGCAGCCATCACAAAGTGATTTATTCAACTTACTGATTTTACTGACTGTACCCCAACTAGACTGAGCTCCATGAGCAGTGATACTAATGTCTGTTCACAGGTTCCTTGTAGGCCATGCACCTGCCTTATTTCACCGTTAGGTTTCAGCAAAATGATAACACAATTAATGGTTGTAGCTAAATGAAGGAAGGAAGAAATCTATGGCTGATTCATACTGATGTTTGGTAGAAACAAACACAATACTGTAAGCAATTACCCTCAATTTAAAAAAAAATAACCAAATGAAGGAAGGAAGAAATGAGAGATTAAATGAGTTAATCAGTCCATTTGTAACAAAGGCGTAAAAGGAGAACATATACAATAGGTAGGCTTCACCACTGCACTCATGTCATTACAGCCTGAAATTTAAATTGAAGGGAATTCTGCATCATCTGAAGTTTCTCTACATGCCCTTTCCTCCTACATTTCAGGGGAAGAGGACAATGAAAGGGATTAGACGAGAGTCTTGGATCTGGCTCTCCCCACCCCAACCAGCCTTGCCTCCTGTTTGATGGGGACACAACCAGGCAAGCACCTGAGCGTGCCTGAGCCGTTCCCCCAGCAGCTCTCGGGGTCCTGGCTTCAGCAGCACCCTCTCCTTAGTGGCCCCTGGTCCTCCTTGCGTGTCACTCGGGCAGCAAGTTCCATGCTTCCTACCCAATTCTGTGAGGTCTCTTGGAGCACACACAACATCTGGCAGTACCCTGAAATCACAGGTCTGGATGTTGCAATGGTATCTCCATATATTACTCTCCTGCTCTGCAGGGAAAAAAAGTTATTTTTGATTGAAATCACTTTTTCAATTATGCCAGGTCAGAGGAAGTTCATCCTCCCCATTGTTCAATTTTCCTCCGAGTCAATTTTTTTTAAGTTTGTCTCATTCTACAATTAAAGATTTTTAAATGTACTATTTTACATAGATATATAGCTAAAAGCAAAGGTATGTGATTGAGACTAATTTACAAGAACGACTATGTGTACATGCATATATATATATAAATTAAGTCATTTTAAATTCTGATCCACCATACAATGTCAATGGTTTCTACACAATCATTTATCACACAGTTTATCAATACAATTTACTATTTTTTTCAGTTTCAAAAAGACTGTTAATTCAAATCTGTATTCATACTGGGAAGAAGATCAGCTACTAGAAAGTTTTAACTCAATACCACAAAGAGAGAAGAAACTGATTTATTGTCATAATTTTAAAAGAAAGTGATATAATAACATTCACAAATGACATTCATTTTATTTTTTATTTTGATATTCATTTTAAAATGGAATGTCCATGCTCAGAGTTTGCGGACAAAATTATAGTGCATTCTGTCACCTCCACATGCTAACAAAATTATAAAGCAATGTTCACACTATTTGGAAGAAATCCATGTTTTTCCATTTCTGTTTCAATAATTTGGTCAAGTGTTGAGAAAATGGGACCTCAAAAGAATCATAAACTGTGAAAAAAGAATGATGATAGCAGGTCTTTTAAATACTGAAGTTAAAATCAAGCCAATGGATTTTCTTGAAAAATAATTTGTGGCAGATATAACTTAAGCTCCCAAAAGAAAGAAATCATTTATCTGAGAATAATGATGTTTACATAGAAAACTACCTGGTGACCAACTCTAGCTCAGTTATATTTTATTTCTTAACCCTTTCTCTTTATTTCTTTACCATTTGATAAATACTTTTCTCTTTTTCCTTTAATTTCTTTCTCCTCTTGTTCATTGCTTTGTGAAAAATAAGAAGGAGGAGGAAGAGGGGAAGAAGAAGAAAAGGAAAGAAAGAAAGACTTAGGAGCAAGGGAAGGATTCCTCCATCCATGGCTTTTCCTGGTTCGTGTGATGAGTAGTAAGCACCAAAACATTTCCTGTCAAGGACGGTCACTTGAAAAATGGGGGTCTGGGCACACTGTGTCCTTAGCAGACCTCCCTCCCTTTCCACATCCTCCTTCCAGATGTAAGAGGCTTGCCTTCTCCCCATAGAGACACCCCCTCTCCCATTCTAACTTTAGTTTGACTATTATTACAGTGCTTACCCTCTCAAAGCAGTGTCTGACTGTCACCTCCTCTCTACCTCCTTATTATCATAACTTACTGACCCTGTGTCCATTCTTCCAGAAACTGCCTTTCCAGAAGGCACTGAGACTCAGTGGGGAAGTGGGCTCTGGAGTTCACACCTCTGAGTTTGAATCCCAGCTGTGCAACTTGTAGCTGTGTGCCTCTGGGAAACTTACCCTCTCTGAGACCCAGTTTACCTGGATGTAAAAGTAGGGATAATAATGTCTTCTGCATCTGTTGTTAGGATGTTTTAGTATAATAAACTTACTGTGAAGGGATTTTTTACAGAGGCTGGCATACAGTAAGCACTTGATAAATGAAGGTGGTAGCTATAGTAACAGTTAGCATTTTTAATCTTTCACTTTAGAAAATGATCAACAAATAAATGTAAACATATGAAGAGTTAATACAGAATAATGTTTTAGAACCTTTACTTTGCATTTTTCATCCTAAGGTCAGGCTTGAGTCATTCACAAAAACACTAGGAAAAAAAAGGGTTTTATACTCATAAAGTTCTAGAAAAACTTGGTTGTAAATTAGAGCAACAATACGGAGATGAACAAATGTTTAGAAAGAAGGCACAAAAAAAGAGCAGAAGTGTTCCATTATTCAAGAAATTTAGCCATTTATTCAGCAAAATTCACTTCAGGCCAGCAAACCTTCATAAAGAACCTGCCAAGCACTGGGGACAGAGAGAGAATTAAAACACCCTCCCTGCCCTCGAGGAATCTGCGCACCGGTGAGGGACCCACACCAAACCGCTCCGGAAATGCCAGAATGAGCGACATGCTTCAGGGAGCACAGGGGAGGGACCCTTCGGCTCATCTGTGGTCAAGGAAAGGCTTACCGGAAAAGCCGACCTGAACTGTCTTTAAAAATGAATCCAAGTGACTAGTGTGAAGAAGGGTGGGAGGGCAACCACTGCAGGCAGAGCAAACTGCTGCAGGGAAGCAGGAAGCTTCGGAGCACGTGCGGAGAAGCGTCCAGCAAGAAGGTGTTGGTAGAATATCGGGCGAGCGGCGGACGGGTGAGGAAGCAGGGCCCGCGGAGCAGCGCGGGGAGGCCGGCGCTTGGCTCTCCCCGGGACAGAGGCACGTCGAAGGGGCCCGCACGGGCGGGTTTGGACTTGAGGGATCGTGCTGGCTTCGGAGTGAAGACACAGGCTGGGGGATGGGGTGACAGGGAAGCGGCCCGAGAGGGGAGCAGACATACAAGCCGGGCGTGGACGGCGAACTTCAAGAGAGAGTCCCAGTTCTTCACCTGAGAGATGTTACAAGTGGGTTCGCGGGACATTTAGAAAGCAAACCCGCCAAGTTACACGTAAAACCTTGAAGAAATAATAAAGGTAAAAGCAAATATCAAAATGTCAGACTCTGTGTGTGAGTGCATGCTAAGTCGCTTCTGTCGTGTCCAACTCTCCGTCATCCTATGGACTGTAGCCCGCCAGGCTCCTCTGTCCATGGGGATTCTCCGGGCAAGAATACTGGAGTGGGTTGCCATGCTCTCCTCCAGGGGATCTTTCCGACCCAGGGATAGAACACACGTCTCTTGTGTCTCCTGCTCTGGCAGGCGGGTTCTTTACCACCAGCGCCATCTGGGAAGGCTAAGACTCTGACTAACAGCTTCCAAATCCTGGAAACTGGTCACAGGGACACAAGGTACCCATATTAACTGCAGCTCCTGATTTGTGATCTACAAATCAATGTAGTCGTTACTCTCTACACCAGGAACATCTGTTTAATAAAATATTTTAAATTTCTATTGTCAATTTTTAACAAACACATGGGGCTTTGGAAACTAGACTCCAAAGTGGTGCTCCCTTGAAATTCTTTCTGCATTAGGTCTTATTCCTTTCCCACCAATTTTTAGATTAATTAATGTAAATATAAGACTATCCACACACTCAAATTATTTGACAAACTTGAATAAAATAACAAATGTTCTTGATCAAATAATCGCTTTTAACAGTGTTGGAAAAACTAAATTGACTCATCAATTCAATCAAGATGAATGAATTAGTTGTTCTGTTGACACAGTTTCAAAATAAAAAATGATCTGCCATTGCACAAAAGCCAAATGTTCTTCTGCATTGAAGTTCAATGCATCAAAAAACAAACAAAAATTTCAAATGAGTGCCTAATCAAGGATCTTTAGTCATAAGTGAGTGCCAAGAAAATGTATAGTAAATTTTTTAAATCCATTAAACCTTAGTTGATAACTTTCCCTCAATAATAACCACACTGTTGAATAGAGACGTCCTGATGCATTCAGTCACCACCAATAGTGGAGTGACTGAAAATGGTACAAGGTTGCTTTTAGAGGTGATGAAAATATTCTAAAGTTAGATGGTGGTGGAAGTTACATAACTCTGTAGGTATACTAAAATTTATGGATTTGTATACTTAAAACAGGTGCACTTTATAGTATGCAAGTTATATCTAAATAAAGCTGTTTTATTTTAAAGCCAAAAGAGGAAGCAGCATTTGAAATTACACACCAGTCCTCTCGGAAGAAATGAGAGATTTCCGAATGAATAACAACCACCGTTTCAGGGGCAAAGATCACTTGGAGGAGCAGTCATCAGAATCCTGAGGGAGAGAACAAATGCAATTGTCAACAACAACAAAGAACATATGGTGGGTAATTGGGAAAAAAAGATAATATTCTCAGCTTCAGGAATCTGAAATATTCTTGGGACACTGCAGTGGTCACATGAGGCCATAGTAAGAACACAAGGCAAGTCACGGGCTATCCATTAGAAATGCCAGCAAAGAACTTCCAGGAGGAAAAGGGCCACACAGGCGCTCTTTGGAATAACAGTGCAGCTTTCCCAGGATTTGTTCCACATTTTGAATGAAGAGTATGCTGAATTTGAGTAGCAAAACAAAGCTGGATCAAAGAAGGCATGAAGAAGACCAAGAGGCGAAATGATGAAGGAAAGGAGTGCAGAGGCAGCAAGAAGCACTGTCATTGTGGGGTTGGTAACAAGGATCATGCCAGTAAGGCTGGCATCTGTTATAATCTGCCAGCAAAGTCTGTCTTTGCTCTTACCAGCATGCTTGTGCATGCTACGTCACTTCAGTCGTGTCTGACTCTTTGCGACCCCATGGACTGTAACCCGCCAGGCTCCTCTGTCCATGGCAAGAATACTAGAGTGGGTTTCCATGCCCTTCTACAGGGGATCTTCCAGTCCCAGGGATCAAACCCACATCTCTTATGGCTCCTGCATTGGCAGGTGGGTTCTGTACCACTAGCACCACCTGGGAAGCAGAGTCTAAACTCTTAAGTTCTGGGGAAGATGAGAGAGGAAATGTAAAAAACAATGTTGTAAACAGGCTAATTTGAATTTTGACCCGTCAAATCCAGATGTGAAGAGGAGAGAATGGAGATATTTCAATAATTGAGAAGAAGAAATGTTTCAGAGAAAGAACCCAGCGACCACAAGCATTTAGAAGAGAAACAACAGAAAAGGAGAAGATTTCAATGGCCCGTGGTTTCTGCGCCTGAAGGAAGAGACAAAAAGAAGGGGTTTAAAAATACTACAGTTCGGAAGAGAGAAAGGCTGGGTGCAATACTGAACTTCAGCAGGGACCACCTGAGTGAAGGTATTTTATCAAATCAGGACAGGTTAGGGGACGTGAGGAGAGGAAGGAGCGAGAAGCAATGGTCCCTGCTTTTACCTTTTGTTTTTATATTCGTACCTATAAAAGGACCGGGATTGGGTCCCAGAAAACTGTCCTCAAAACTTCAGCTTTTAAAGATATCCAGCTTTCTCAAGTATGTGTAGTTATGAAACAAAGTATGAGTTAACCAGAATTCCAATGTCTTGAACTTACAATTCAATAGCGATATATTATTGCTAGTTAAAGCAGTTTTCAAGGCATGAACCATATTAGTTCTGCAAGAACATTTGCTTCGTGTGTTTTTCTTCTAGAAAATTAATAATTTTGGCAACGTGTTTTGTGATGTTCTTTCTAACATGTGTTGTGGAAGGATATTGTTGCAACTGCTGCTTTGTGTATTCTGGCTCTCAAAGATGATTTCGCACTTACTAAGTTTGAAATTTAAATTGTGGGTTTGGCCGTGGCTATTGCCAGACAGCAACATCACAGAGTTACGATAAAGTTAAGAAATTTTTGTTGTCATTTTAGATTTTTAACTTTATTCAGAAAAAAAAAACTACATAATTTCAGAATTACAGACATGTGAGGTATCAACTAATATTTTTCTTTAGACAAATAGTTTTTGCTGGTTCAGAGAGATCTGCAGGGCTTGTGCTGTTGAAACAGCTCTTTCCCAAACTAAGCAATAAATCTAGAATTGACAGCTACACAAAACCATCATCAAGTCGGGAAGGACTGTGTTCGCAGTGTAGGCATTCAGGTAATTGGATAGTCAAGAGGGAAAGAGTGAAATGACAGAACTCCACTGTTGCAAGAGATATCAGAGATCATTTTTAAATTATAATCTGTTTTAAAATCCTCACATTTGAGAGTATATAGAAGATCTTTAATTATTTTTAATGCTAATCACAGGACTCATCAAAAATTTAATTCAACTCCTAAAATATTTAGGTTGTGTGTGCATGTATGCTCAGCTATGTTGAATTCATTGCAACTCCATGGACTGTACCAGGCTCCTCTGTCCATGGAATTTTCTAGGCAAGAGTACTGCAGAGGGTTGCCATTTCCTGCTCCAGGGGATCTTCCCGACCCAGGGATTGATCCCAAGTCTCTTGTGTCTCCTGAATTGGCAGGTGGATTCTTTAACACTGGCGCCACTTGGAAGCCCTAAAAATATTTAGGTTACCCTCTTAAACAACAGCACCAAGAACTGATTAATTTTTTAATTAAAAAGACATTTTGCAAAAAATCTGTATGAATCAAGATTTTGCAGAAAAACTGAGTTTTAGAGACCTTTTCATTGGAAATTAAAATTATTTTATTTTATACATTTACAGTTTTGGTCTTATGTGGCATCTGGTCAAATACCAAGAAGAAAAAAAAGAAAGAATTTACGTTTTTAAACATCCATTCAATGAAATAAATAGAATTGCATGCTGGTAACATTAATCACCAGAGTTACAAAAATTATAAATTTATTAATGAATAAACTTTCTTCAGATTCTCCATAACTTTGTTTTCCAGGAAAATTCTTAAGACATCTCTCATGAAGTCATTTTTGAAATTTTTACAAGTGATAGGCATATCTTCCTGAAGACCGTAAATATATTTTAGATGTCTGTCATGATGATGTGTATATCTGCTCTGTACTGCTCCCTTTAGCTTATTGGCACAGCATTGAGAGAAAAATGGCAATCTGTCTCTGGAAAACTGATTCTGAACCGCATCTTTTAAGACTAAAGAAAGTCTTTGGCTTAAAGAAAAAGAAATATACAAAAGGCATAAAAATCAAATGGGTGATACAATTTGAAAAGTTTTTTTCATTAGAAATAGAACTTCAAATATTTAGCTGGAAGATACTGTCAACTACACAAGTTTTTTTTTTAATCTTATTTCCAAAAGGCAACATCTCAACACCTCATGGAAGATGGCATGATTTCATGAGATCTCTAAGATACGAAGCTGGTTTTCCCCATCCTCCAGCATCACAATGAGAAAATAACTCTTCTACAGAAATATCCAAAATGAAGAAGCACTGTTTGAGAATTTTCCATAAATTTATAAAATTACTGCCTAGAAGATATGACTACAAACAAGTGAAAATCAAATATTTCTTACTCTAAGGTAGTTAAACACACAACTTGATATAGAAGACCTGGGAACACTGATGACAACGTGTCGAGACCGCCGTAATGGTAAACTAGCGCCATCTAGTGCCTAAACATGGAAATAGCAACAAAAGCTATTTCATACGCGAGTTCCAGAAGGCTCCGGGGAAAAGTGATGAGGCTGTCCCAGGTGCAGCTAATTCTGGAAACCAGGATGTGAGGGTGAGTATTCTGCAGAGACTGAGGAGGAAGAAGAGAAGAAAAACAGAAAGAGGGGGGTTGTTTTGGCATAGGTGGTGACCCTGTAAAAATTCATGGCCACGATGAGGTGAGGGGAAATCCAAGATCCTGGATCCCTTTTCAGGGAAGATCTCTCTCCTGTGCCTTTTACTGTATGTATCTATCTTTCTTCTTTCTTACCCTTTTCCCTAATTGCACCTTTTACAAATCTTTTCAGTCAGTTCAGTTCAATCGCTCAGTCGTGTTCGCCTCTTCGCAACCCCATGGACAAATCTTTTAGGGCTGGAAATCTGTTGATGATACAAGATTTTTTAAATTGCCTCATAAATTAAGGAATTTCTGGCTTTAAGACAATACAATAAACTTTTAAAACTACACTTATTCTTTATGGACCATGTAGTCTGCATTTAGGGAATGCAAGAAACTGAGGCTAGGAAAATTTAAGTGTCCTTGGAGTCACCCAGGTGGTGAGTGACAGAATTCAGACTGAACACAAGCTTTCCTCATGGACCGGGCCCAATGGGAGGGAATTTTCCTTCCAGGTGGGCACACCTACAAAATGTTCCTCAAAAGTTTTCCCACCTCTAGCCTATTTTTATTTGTTTTGCATATGTTTGGAATTTCAGAGGCTTAATAAAATTATATATTTTCCTCATTTTCTTTGAGCTACCTTGAAGAAAATCAGACTTTAATATAAATGCATAGCTACAAGAAAAAATAAAATGGGCAGTTACCTCTAAGTTTGTGTATCCAATCCAATATGTTTCAGAAAAGAATGAACTGATTTAAATATAAATTCTGTGTTTTTATGGTCTTTTTTAACATGGTACAACAAATGAAACCAACTTTTTATCTTTAATTCCTTCTATTTGTATGCAACTTTTTGCCATAATGTCATCTGCTGGGGTCAGGAAGTAGTCTTGAGATTTTTGTAAAGGAAATAGCTTAAGGTGACCTAGATGTTTATCTTTATGGTAAAGTTTTTAAATATTAATTTTTATTAATCAACATTTTAAAGAAGATTTATGTCTCCTACAATTCTCATTTGCAAGTTAAATATGCAATGTCTCTGGAAGTCAGCCGCCATATAAACCAAGAAATCACACCCTTTAATACATATTACTATATCTGCAAGTAAAAAGCTTCAAACACACCTTTTTCTTTTTTAATGAGATATCTTACATATTCACATCCCACCCCCAAGAACATCTTGGAAAGGGACTCTCAAACGTTAAAATCAGTAACCATCAGTTACTTTTCACCAATGAAAAATTCATTGTCATCTTTTTATAAAGAAAATAAAACAAAGCCAGAGTATTGTCCAAAATCATTCGAGGAGAGAAGCCAATGATGTTGAATTTGAACTGAGCCCTGTGTTCCTGGCAAAGAGAAGGTTACAGGAGTTCTCCCATTCTTTGTGTTCTGGAAAACAGCTTCCTGTGAAGAACCAGCCTTCCCATATGACTCAACATAGACAAGATGCCTATGTGCTCCTGTGTTTACCTATGCCAAGGTCAGCCTTGGCTTCATAAAGATCAGCCCAACCCCTTGTCCCCACTGACCAGGCAGAACAAAATGTCTGGTAACCAAACACTAGTTAGACCCCTCTCCTTCTCTCAGGTCCCTGACCTTATGCCTTCTCTCAGCCTGAGACGGCGTACAGCCCCTGTTTGTGGGTCCTTCCTGGAGAAGAGGCTGGTGTCAAGACAAACCATTCTCTCATCTACTGTCCCATATGCCATCCTTTCATCCCACTTCCCCACACCAGGCTCTTTCTAGCTTTGTCTACTTCTCTCATAAAAGCCCTTTTGCCTAACTCTGAAGACACTGCAGATGGTTGGATGACATCGCTGACTCAATGGATATGAGTTTGAGCAAACTCAGGGAGACAGTGAAGGACCCGGAAGCCTGGCGTACTGCAGTTCATGGAGTCGCCAAGAGTCGGACACAACTTAGTGACTGAACAATGACTCCTCTTATAATAGCCCTTTTGCCTAACTCTTAAAGACACTTCAAGTCCCACGGTCCCTATTCTCTCCACGGCAGTAGCCCCCTTACAACACTGTAACAGCCCCTTCCCCCTTTTGCAATTAAAGTCTCTCCTTATTAAGTCCATTTTTTGTTTGATAAAATCAAGAATTCTAATTAAAGCTCAGGGACATTGACTACTAAATAAAGCAAACCAGGATTATAAAATAAAGTCTTCTGGCTCTAGAAGCAAAATCATACAATGTTCATGAGGATAAACATATTTCTCATATTTTTTTCTTTGCTTCAAGATAAAGTTTCACAACTTTTCAAGGGCAGCGCTTTCTGGAAAATATCTGCATTCACATGAATAGTGAAATCTTTTCACAAATTATACTAAAAGTCCCAATATTTTCCAAGTTTCATTCTGGAATATCAAGTTGTCCCAATTTGCCCAGACCCAAGCTTATATTTAATAAGTGGGGGAAAAAAAAATCTACTTATTCAGTAGTAGTTCACTAAATCTTGCAAGTCAGTATTGTATAGTGGGATGAGAAATCTAAATAGCTTTATTCAAAATTCCTGTCAAATTGCCCAGTACTCATTTTGTTTACCAGAGTAAAAATCTAATTTTTCAATGACAAAACCATACATTGTGAGGCCCAGTGCCACCACAAATCTTCAGGACATTTCAATGGTCAGAACTGACCAATACCATATGCCATATTATGTAAACCAACACGTACCAATAGGCTCAACTGTACAAACCACAGGAGGAAACAAGAATGATGAGATGAACAGATATCTCGGAAGCATAATGATGTCTCTGACAATCCAGGAGACAAAGATCTCTGTTTCCCTTTGGTCTGTAAAAATCAGTTGGAAATCTTTATAGATACCCACTCTTTATTTTTTAATTTCATATATATATACACATATATGAAACAGTGAAATGACTAGTTGGCATTTCATAAACTTAGCAGATCCAGGTAACTGACTTAATTTAGCTAGTGCCCTTCTACACATGTTGGGGGAAAAAAATCATTCATTTCCCTTGACATCAGTTCTAGGCTCAGATCCAATGCCTGGGTACTCTGATTCATTTCTACTGCATTTATTTAATGCTGCTATTTATTCATTCCTTTTTTTGTTAATACTAATTGAACACCTATTGTGTGCTAGCACTGAGGATACCATTCCAAACAAAAGAGACCAAAGTCTCTGTCCTCCTGGAACATGCAATTTAGACAGAAAACAAGCCACATTAATGAGTAAAATATAATCTATAGAAGACTAGGTGTATTTTGTACTCAGTAGAAAAACAAAGCAGGAAAGGGAGATACAAAATGCCATGGGGCAGGCAGGAGGATTTCAGGCACTGACAGGTATATTTAAGTTGAGTCCTCAAGAAAGTGAAGGAGATGCCAAGTGACTATCTGAGGGAAGAACACTCCTGGCAAAGGGGTGGCAAGTGCAAAGGCCTGGAAGCAGGAACTCTGACACATGTACTGCAGTGCTGAGCACTACAGACCTTGTGAAGATGTGGAAAGCATGTAAGGAAACGGAACACAGATGTACTAAAGCTAATAGCAAATCAACTGTTTAAGAGCTGGAAAGTGAAAAGTGAAAGTGAAAGGCGCTCAGTCGTGTCCGACTCTTTGCGACCCCATGGTCTATACAGTCCACGGAATTCTCCAGGCCAGAATACTGGAGTGGGCAGCCATTCCCTTCTCCAGGGCATCTTCCCAACCCAGGGATCAAACCCAGGTCTCCTGCTTTGCAGGCAGATTCTTTACCAGCTGAGCTACCAGGGAAGAGCTGGAAGAGAGATGCAAACATGATCTACAGCAGCTTAGATTCCATAACAACAATATAGTTGGGAAGAAACCTCAGCAGGCAGAGGGAGGAGGGGCTGGAATTATAGATGGTGGACGGGGTGCCCCTAAATGAGCTCAAATCTGAGCGGAGTTCTGTTCAAAAAATGTGGGCCAGTGACGCAGCACACATGGTGCCAGCTAGAGTTAGGACCATAGCAAGGGGAAATATAAATATTACTTAGATATGTAAGAATATGAATATGATATAAAGTTATAAAAGTTACACAATGTTTATATTATATGCAAACTATGTTTGGACATAACACTAAAAACATTACGTTTCCCTGTGCACAGAACTTCCCTCGTCGGATGTATGTATCAAAAGCGCCTCTTCTTATGTTTGTTTGAGACAAAGTAGTACAAAATTCTTTGTCAAATACAAAGCCTTATTAATGGAGGTGGGATCCAGCATTTAGAACCCAGAGGCGTTCAGATGATTATTTTCTCTCACCTCTGCAAAGCACAACCATTCAGCAGTACTATCATGCTGCTGCTGCTGCTAAGTCGCTTCAGTCGTGTCCGACCCTGTGCGACCCCATAGACAGCAGCCCACCAGGCTCCTCTGTCCCTGGGATTCTCCAGGCAAGAATATTGGAGTGGGTTGCCATTTCCTTCTCCAATGCATGAGAGTGAAAAGTGAAAGTGAAGTCACTCAGTCGTGTCCATGGACTGTAGCCTTCACAGGCCCCCTACCTCCAACTGCAGGCCTCAGCCGCGCCCTCCTCCTTCTTGGGGTCTAAGCCCTGCCTGCTGGGCACAGGCCTTCTCTGGGAACATCTTCCTCGCAACATGCCCACGCCCACTGCCCTCTCTTCTAGGCTCAGTCTATGCCAGGGTCAGAAGGAGTCAAACAAGAGCAAGACGTGTCCCTGTACGCAATGCTGCATTTAAAATGGATAAGCAACAAGGTCCTACAGAGGAGCACAGCGAACTCTGCTCCATGTTACGTGGGAGCCTGAATGGGAGGGGAGTTTGGGGTACATGTACATGGATACATGGATATGTATAGGATACATGTATATGTATAGGATATATATATACATGTATATGTATACATACATGTGTAAGTGCGGCTGAGTCGCTCTGCTGTGCACCTGAAACCGTCACAACGTTGTTAATCAATTACACGCCAACGTACAATAAATGTTTAAAAAAATGTTTAAAAAGCCAAGTCCCTGGCCTCCATGAGGGGAGATTAGAGAAGGCCCCAGGAGGAAGGGTTTACAAAACAAGACCAGGAGGCTGAGCCCTGGGAGAAAGGCTAAATCCTGCTCCCTATCCTAAAGGAAATTAGCCAAGGAAATCAGTCATCCAAAAGGCTAATAATGTCTGTTAGTATAATGTGTTTTCCCACAAGCACACCTACTATTTTTAAGAGGCTGCTTTAAATAAAAGAAACGGACCTCGGGTGATGGCTTGCTGAGCGGAGGCTCTTGGAGAGGGTTCTTTGGAGCCCTTCCCAGCAGTAAGCCTGGGGGGTTAGGCCTCAGGCGGGCAAGCCAGTCCAAGGAGGAGCTGAGGCAAGACCCAGCAGCCTAGGGAGCAAAGTTCACCTGCGTCCTGCCCCCACCTCTGCTCCGCAGGCCACCTGCCTCCAGCCCTCTCTTCTCACCCCACAGTCATTCCAAAGGGAACGCTTGCATTCCTCATTTTGGATTGGTATCTGCCTGATGGTAAATAAATGAGATATGAATTCCCCTCAGTTTTAGAACTCATCCATCAGAATGTTAAGAATCCTGTGTCCCAATTCCAGTTCTTTCCATTGATTTGGAGAAATAACATTTAAGTATCAGTTTTCCCACTAGATTATAGAAGATTACTGAGTTGTTCTTTATTAGTAAATGTCCCATTCTGCTATTCTCTGTATTATCCCTTTAAAAAGCTCTAAAAGCACCCTCAAATCTTCGTTTACAGTCTCTAACAACTGTACCTTTTTACAGCACAGAAAACCTAAGTTAACATTTCAGTTGATGGTCATGTTTCCCTACCACTTTCTTCCTTTTTGAATCTTTAAAAAATGTCTTGTATACATAAATTGAAATTCCATTTCTAATTTTATTACACTCTCTTGTGAAAGCAGCAATTAAAATATTTGTAATGAATAGACATATTCTGGCATTTAAAATATAAAATCGAAGTGGAAAAACATTAGAGGTACTGATATTTAGATCAAGATTCAGATCAAGATGATGATAGTCTTTGTATAAATTCATTACCTTAAAGTAATATTTTTAAATATTCCTTTAACATGAAAGTAACTTTTTCTAAAAGCATAAAGAAAAGCCCAAGGAAGACTTCTATTTTCTTATTTTGGGGCTTATTAACTACAGTTAAGCAGTTTAAAAATCTATCTGCATTTTTTCACTTGCCCTACACATGGTTCAAAAGCAATCATTTGCTGCCCCCTGGCTGTAAAGAGATTCCTTATCTTTGAATAAAATTATTGTCTTTAAAAGAAAAAAATACTGTATGTTGAAAAGGGGAGGATATAGAAAATCTGGAACTTCCCTGGGAGTTCAGCAGTTAATACTTCACTCTTCCAATGCACAGGGTGTGGGTTCAACCCCTGGTTGGGGAAATAAGATCCCATATACTGCGCAGCACAGCCAAGATTAAAAAAAAAGAAAGGAAATAAAATCTATGACCTCCCAAATA
Source organism: Okapia johnstoni (assembly GCA_024291935.2). NCBI lineage: Eukaryota > Metazoa > Chordata > Mammalia > Artiodactyla > Giraffidae > Okapia > Okapia johnstoni. Next base: position 9,591,958 of record CM044309.1, read on the forward strand.
TATCAAGGTACTAATTAATACTGATTAAGAACCTACATTTTTAGATCAGACTGCCTACCATGTACTAGCTGTGTGATCTTAGTCAAATCACTGAACCTCTCTCTGAAGTTTCCTAATCCATGTTAAAGAAGCTAATGAGAATAATAAGGCCTACTAGAGAAATCCTGGCATGCACACAAGGAAGACCCAGAGCAGCCAAAAATAAAAACAAATAGTTTATTTAAAAACAATAAATAAATAAATTGACATTGCCAAATTGCCCTCCAATCTTGCACTCCACCAACAGCATAAGCCAAAGCATCTGACTGACATAGAGGCAAAGTTGGAACCCAGCTTTGTTATTTTACAGTTCTACAGATGTGTGCTCAGTTATCTCAAGATCGTGTATTAAGTCCATTTATCTTTACCCACTAATCTGAAATATTATCTTCTACAAAATTTTCTGTCTCATAATAGCAAAGAAAAATGTTCACTATCAACATATAAAATAAAGAATTTAAAATATGAGTATCAAATTTTCATCGAAGCTACCTTCTTTTCCTCCTCTCAAATCTAGGAGTAAGCAATTTTATCTTGATGCTATGATGTATCAATCTATAAAAGGAACATGGAGAACAATTTAGATAAACACATTATTCATGGTCCAATTCTGAAAACATCACAACTAGCTGCTGCTCCCACAAGCTTGAGAAACAAATAGTCGTGTGTGAATGTTTTTATTAAAGTCCTACTACATTGTGTTGTCCCTTTCTAAAATTCTGCAATTCTCTGAAAGAACTATATAAAGACCTGTACTCACAACCCCGAGACTATGTCACAGTCAGGTCTAGTGGGAGAAGAATCCCTTAATTGGGACATTTGCCCTTTGGCATCTGGCATTAAGCAATGCAAAGCATGAAGTAGATTACCAAAGGTCATGTTTTAGATCTGCATTGTCCAACACACACTCCATACTGTTGGTATTGGACTACACAGTAGCCACTAGCCACATACGGCTTTCAAGCACCTGAAATGTAGACAGTCCAAAATATGATTGGGTTGCAAAATACACACTGCTTTTCTAAGAAATTATAAAGAAAGAATGTAAGATATCTCAATAATTTTTATATTATTTACACATGAAAATGTTAAACTTTGTGTATATTCATTAAATAAAATATATTGTGAAAATTTACTTTATTCTCTCTTTTACTTCTTTAATGTAGCTACTACAAGACTCATAATTACAAACATGTCGCATTTTGTATTTCTATTAGACCATAGTATCAGTTCACAGCAATAGAACTTGTACCTTTAGGACATGACCTGAAGAATTAGCTGTGACTCTTGGAGACCACACACAGAAGCTACAATCACAGGGATTCCTACAAGTTCAGTATGAATAGTAGATAGACAATACACTAGAAAGAAAGAATTATTCATTCTGCAAATATGGATTAAGCACCAATTATTGCCAGGAACATGCCTGGCATTAGATCTGGACTATAGACTCCTTGATAACTGTACAACTTTAACCTTGTCAAAGCATTAAATTCTCTGAGCCCTGCAGCTTCATGTGTATAACTGACCTTGCCTCAAGAGAAGAGATTGGAATGAATGAACTCTTGAAATTCTTTTCTGCATCAAGATCTATGATTCTGTACATATTTCAACTTTGTAATCAAAGTCTCTAACTGGCTATAAAGCTATATTAGAAAAGCTTATATCATAAATTTATAAACCACATTTTTTACACATTATTTACCATGAACATTTTCTCTCAGCATGTAAATAAATTTATTCAGTATGTAAAACATTCCATTCTATAATGGATAGTGAACTAAAAAGAGAAATAAAATCATATTTTGTACCATATTCTGACAGTTTTATTTTGAGGTACATAGATTTTTTTCACTAACTTATTCAATCTTTATATAATGAGTTTAAGGAAAGGTGCTATTGAGGAAACAAACATTCATAGGGATAGTTCCTATTCTTAAGTAACTCATCTCTGTGAAGCTTCCCTGGCCAGAGTTACTCCTAAAGGTAGATTTAATTACTCCATTGTTCATGTCTCTATTACAACATTCAACACATTTTTTCTGTTTATATTTCTGCTTCCTCCCTAGACTGTAATCTCCTTGGCAAAGGGATTATCTTATTCATCTTTGAATCCAGTACTTAACAAACAAGGGATGCATGTTGAACATTTGACATGTGGCTATTATCATCACCAATAAGGAAGAGATGGACAAGCCGTGCCCCAGACGTGATACCCTGAGAAGAGCACACCATCAGCTATGCAGTATTGTTGCCAAGAATGCATAACCTCAGTCTGTTCTTAGGAAACATCTGACAAGCACAAAGTGATAAACATTCTACTAAGAAAGTGGGGCACAGGGGACTACATTCTTACAAAATATTAACGTCATAAAAGACAAAGAAAGGGTGTGGAAATGTTCTATATCAAAGAAAGCTGAAGAAACATGACAATCAAATACCATACCTTATCCTGGACTGGATCTTTTACTGGAGTGGAAAGACTACTATCAGGGATATTGTTAGGTCAATGGACAAAACTGGAATATGAATGATAGATTAAGATATTGTATTAATGCTAATTTATGAATTTGATAACTTCATTATACTTATGTTAAAAATTTTTCCTATTTTTAGGATATACATGGATATACCTCAAAGTATTATAATATATGTCACCTTCAAATAGGTCAGCAAAAAATATGTCCCCACACATACATGAACATACATGCACCACACATGTAAATACCCATGTAAACATACATAGAGAGAGAAAATGATAAAACAAAATGAACCTGGTAAAGAGTATGTGCATACATTCCTTGTATTGTTTTTGTGTTTACAGTTTTGAAATTACTTCCAAATGAAATGTTTTTAAAAGGACAAATGTATGTGTGTATATATATATATACACATATATACATATATATATATATATGATGCCCAGCTTCACTGCTGTTCACAGAAATGCAAGTTAAAACAATGAGAAAGCATTATTCACTATTAGCAAAAATTTAAAGGATGGATAATATTCAGTAAAGGCAAAGGTGTAGAGAAAGTAATACTGTTTTCACATAATGTTGAAAGGAACAGAAATTGACAAATCTTTTTAGAGGATAATTTAGCACTTTAATCTATTAATCCTTTAACCTTTTAAACCCAAAAGTTCACTTCTAGGAATTTTCCTTAAAAATTGCATGCAGTATGCATATTGACAAGGCAATATAAGGTGCTCACTTCAGTATTGTTTGTAATAGCAAAAAAAAAAAAAAGGTAGATAACCTAAATAAAAAGAGGTGGCAAGAATACACAGAAGAACTGTACAAAAAAGATCTTCATGACCCAGATAATCACGATGGTGTGACCACTCACCTAGAGCCAGACATCCTGGAACATGAAGTCAAGTGGGCCTTAGAAAGCATCACTATGAACAAAGCTAGTGGAGGTGATGGAATTCCAGTTGAACTATTTCAAATCCTAAAAGATGATGCTGTGAAAGTGCTGCACTCAGTGTGCCAGCAAATTTGGAAAACTCAGCAGTGGCCACAGGACTGGAAAAGGTCAGTTTTCATTCCAATCCCAAAGAAAGGCAATGCCAAAGAATGCTCAAACTACCGCACAATTGCACTCACCTCACACGCTAGTAAAGTAATGCTCAAAATTCTCCAATCCAGGCTTCGACAATACGTGAACCCTGAACTACCAGATGTTCAAGCTGGTTTTAGAAAAGGCAGAGGAACCAGAGATCAAATTGGCAACATCCGCTGGATCATCAAAAAAGCAAGAGTTCCAGAAGAACATCTATTTCTGCTTTACTGACTATGCCAAAGCCTTTGACTGTGTGGATCACAATAAACTGTGGAAAATTCTGAAAGAGATGGGAATACCAGACCATCTGACCTGTCTCTTGAGAAACCTGTATGCAGGTCAGGAAGCAACAGTTAGAACTGGACATGGAACAACAGACTGGTTTCAAATAGGAAAAGGAGTACGTCAAGTCTGTATGTTGTCACCCTGCTTATTTAACTTACATGCAGAGTACATCATGAGAAACGCTGGGCTGGATGAAGCACAAGCTGGAATCAAGATTGCCAGAGAAATATCAATAACCTCAGATATGCAGTTGACACCACCCTTATGGCAGAAGGTAAAGAAGAACTAAAGAGCCTCTTGATGAGGGTAAAAGAAGAGAATGAAAAAGTTGGCTTACAGCTCAACATTCAGAAAACTAAGATCATGGCATCCAGTCCCATCACCTCATGGCAAATAGATGGGGAAACAGTGGGAACAGTGTCAGACTTTATTTTGGGGGGCTCCAAAATCACTGCAGATGGTGACTGCAACCATGAAATTAAAAGACGCTTACTTCTTGGAAGGAAAGTTATGACCAAGCTAGATAGCATATTAAAAAGCAGAGACATTACTTTGCCAACAAAGGTCTGTCTAGTCAAGGCTATGGCTTTTCCAATAGTCATGTATGGATATCAGAGTTGGAATATAAAGAAAGCTGAGCACTGAAAATTTGATGCTTTTGAACTATGGTGTTGGAAAAGACTCTTGAGAGTCCCTTGGACTGCAAGGAGACCCAACTAGTCCATCCTAAAGGAAATCAGTCCTGGGTATTCATTGGAAGGACTGATGTTGAAGGTGAAACTCCAATACTTTGGCCACCTGATGCAAAGAGCTGACTCGTTTGAAAAGACCCTGATGCTGGGAAAGATTGAGGGCAGGAGGAGAAGGGGACCCCAGAGGATGAGATGGTTGGATGGCATCACTAACACGATGGACATGAGTTTGAGTAAACTCTGGGAGTTGGTGATGGACAGGGAGGCCTGGCATGCTGTGGTCTGTGGGGTCGCAAAGAGTGGGACACAACTGAGTGACTGAACTTAACTGAACTGAACCTGAATATCCAGCACTATGTTAATAGTTAATGCATAATAAAACATTCATACCAAGGAGTACTATATAACCACTAGATAGAATGAGATAGGTGTATATTCTGTTATAAAAAAATTTGCAAGTACATTGTCAATATTTTTAAACAATTTAAAAATAGCCTATATAGTACAATCTCATTAAAAATGGGCTTATTGTATTTTTATAGTAATAGAAATATATTTCTTTCTTATTGGCTAGAGTTTTATATAAAATAATTACCATAAACACACACACAACACACATATATATATATATACCATCTAACACCCTAGTCAATAGAAAAGAAATATTTACCAAAAGAGAGATCAAGCTAGCAGATCAGGAGAATGCTGGACTCACCTTCTCTCATGAACACATCAAAACCACTACTACATATAGAAATACTCTTGCTGAAATTGACCTGAGAACTAGCAGAACAACTCTTCTACAACTAGGGTTATAACGACCCACATGGAGTCTGGCAGGAAGGGAGGAGAAGCAATCTGGCCAGGACCTGCACCCCTAGCAGGGGACAGAGAGGAGAGGCTATTCCAGACTCAGAGATCCTCACTGGGGGAATAAGGAGTTTCAGCTACATGTTAGACATTCCAACCCTGGGGTCTGACCCCATGAAGGTGAAGCCCCTTAGTTGGTCTAAAAACCACTGGAGCTTATCAGAGGACTGTAAGAAACTGAGACTCCACTCTTAAAAAGCACACATACAGACTTGCTTACTCCCACTCACAGTGCTGAGGCAGCAGACTGAAACCTGCCTGGGGCCCTCCCCATGCCAAGGCCGCCCCAGAGCATTCCCCCAACCAAACTGGGCTCCTGCTGCAGTCCGTCTTGCTGCAACACTGCTCCCCACTAAGAGGGAGACTGCCATTGCCAACAAAAGTGCGCACACTTGGAGGAAATGGAGCCAGCTTGCACAATGGCCCTGCCTCTAATCAGCATGGAGACAGCCATTGCCAGCACATGCCTTCTGATCACATGCAACTGAAAGGGAATGAGGCTAACTCCAGAGAAGAGACCACCATCACCACAGCACACAACCCTGTGTACACTTGGGGTAAGATAAGTCTAGCTCAGTGTTGACACCAACCCCTCCAGCTCACACACAGAAACTAACCAGGGCTCTCACACCAAAAAGAAAAGTGAAATCAACACAGAAGTGTACCCCAAGTTCTCAGGCTCAGACCACATCCCAAACCAAAGACTACCATCACATCTGAGAGAAACCCAGCTCCTTCAAAACTCCTACTCCAGCCCTGTGGGCCCTGCCCCAAGCCCTGATACGGCAGTGACAGCCACTAATCATGGGAAAAACTCCAATCTGCACTGGCTCTAACCACTCCACCTCCAGGCCTACTTCCCACCAAAGTGGTGGCTGCCAGCACATGATGGGGAAGACACGACTCCTGCTTACTTCAGTTCCAGTTCTCTGACCAAAGCCACTGGGCACAGATGGACTGCATAGGGATGTTCCCATACAAGGACATGCCTTCAAGACCAGGTAAGACAACTGAGTCACCTAATTTCATAGAGATAAGGTTAAACAAAATAAGAAGACAGAGGAATATGTTTAAAATGAAAAAAAAAAGAAAAAAAAAAAACCTGAAAAAAACCCTGATGAAACATAAATAATTTACAACAACAACAACAACAAAAAAGAGCTCAAAGTAATAATAAGCTGAACTGGAGAAAGGAACAGATGAACATGGTGAGAATTTGAACAAAGAACTAGAAAAAAATTTTTTAGAAAAGAACTCACTTCAGTTCAGTTCAGTCGCTCAGTCGTGTCCAACTCTTTGCAACCCCATGAACTGCAGCATGCCAGGCCTCTATGTCCATCACCAACTCCCAGAGTCTACCCAAAGCCATGTCCATCGAGTCAGTGATGCCATCCAACCATCTCATCCTCTGTCGTCCCCTTCTCCTCCTGCCCCTAATCCTACCCAGCATTAGGGTCTTTTCCAATGAGTCAACTCTTCGCATGAGGTGGCCAAAGTATTGGAGTTTCAGCTTCAACATCAGTCCTCCCAATGAACACCCAGGATTGATCTCCTTTAGGATGGAATGGTTGGATCTCCTTGCAGATCAAGGGACTCTCAAGAGTCTTCTCCAACACCACAGTTCAAAAGCATCAATTCTGCGGCGCTCAGCTTTCTTCACCTTCCAACTCTCACATCCATACATGACCACTGGAAAAACCATAGCCTTGACTAGACGGACTTTTGTTGGCAAAGTAATGTCTCTGCTTTTAAATATGCTATCTAGGTTGGCCATAACCTTCCTTCCAAGGAGTAAGCGTCTTTTAATTTCATGGCTGCAATCACCATCTGCAGTGATTTTGGAGCCCCAAAAAATAAAGTCTGACACTGTTTCCACTGTTTCCCCATCTATTTCCCATGAAGTGATGGGACCAGATGTCATGACCTTAGATTTCTGAACGTTGAGCTTCAAGCCAACTTTGTCACTCTCCTGTTTCACTTTCATCAAGAGGCTTTTTAGTTCTTCTTCACTCTCTGCCATAAGGGTGGTGTCATCTGCATATTTGAGGTTATTGATATTTCTCCCGGCAATCTTGATTCCAGCTTGTGCTTCTTCCAGCCCAGCGTTTCTCATGATGTACTCTGCATGTAAGTTAAATAAGCAGGGTGACAATATACAGCCTTGACGTACTCCTTTCCCTATTTGGAACAAATCTGTTGTTCCATGTCCAGTTCTAACTGTTGCTTCCTGACCTGCATACAGGTTTCTCAAGAGACAGGTCAGATGGTCTGGTATTCCCATCTCTTTCAGAATTTTCCACAGTTTATTGTGATCCACACAGTCAAAGGCTTTGGCATAGTCAATAAAGTAGAAATAGATGTTAGGAATATGAAAATCAAAACTATCATGAGATATCACTTCATACTCACTAGAAAAGCTAAAATCAATAAAGTCAGATAATAACAAATGTTTGTGAGGATGTGGAGAAACTGGAGCTCTCACACACTGCTAGTGAGAATGTATTAATAAAATGGTGCAGTTTTCAAAACTGCCTGGAAGTTCCCTAAAATGTCAAACACAGTATTATCAACTGATACAGTAATTCCACTCCTAGGTATATACCCAAGAGAAATGGAAACATGAGCCCACACAAAAACTTGTACACAAGCATTCATAGCAGCACTACTTGTAATAGCCAAAAAGTGAAAATAACCCAAATGTCTATAACAAATGAATGGATAATTCAAGTTGGTATATCCATAGGATGGAATATTAATCAGCAATAAAAAGAACAAAGTTCTAATACATATCATAAGATGAAGGACCCTTGAAAACAGTATCCTAAGTGAAAAAGGTCAGTCACAAGACCACATACTGTTTGATTTCATTTATGTGACATGTTCCAAAGAAGTAAATCTAGAGAGCCTGAAAGTAGATTGTTGATTGCCTGGGACTGAGAGGATGGAGGAGAAATAGAGAGAGAACGCTAATGTGTGTGAAATTTCTTTGGGGGGATGATAAAAATGTTCTAAAATTGATTGTGGTAATAGTTGTACAAATCCGCATGCTAAGTCGCTTCAGTCGTGTCCGGCTCTTTATGACCCTATGGACCATAGCCAGACAGGCTCTTCTGTCCATGGGATTCTCCAGGCAAGAAGACTGGAGTGGGTTGCCATGCCCTCCTCCAGGGGATCTTCCCAAACCAGGGATCAAACCCAGGTCTCCGGCATTGTAGGCAGATTCTTTACCATCTGAGTTACCAGGGAAACCCAAGAATACTGGAATGGGTAGCCTATCCCTTCTCCAGGTGATCTTCCTGACCCAGAAATCAAACCAGGGTCTCCTGCATTACAGGTGGATTCTTTACCATCTGAGCTACCAGGGAAGCCCTAAATATGCTGTGCTGCTGCTAAGTCGCTTCAGTCGTGTCCGACTCTGTGCGACCCCATAGACGGCAGCCCACCAGGCTCCGCTGCAGTCTTACAAAAGCTGGATCTTTGTACGTGTTTCAAAATTTTATTTTGGGCATAGTTTAATTCTTTTACATGATTGAAATATATCAAACATACATAAAATAATTAACTGCCTTCTCCGAAATATGCTGTAGGGGTCAGTTAATTATTTTATGTATGTTTGATATATTTCAATCATGTAAAAGAATCAAACTATGCCCAAAATAAAATTTTTAAACACGTACAAAGATCCTGCTTTTGTAAGACTGCTTGTCTGCATGCCTACTATATATGTATATGTGTGTGTGTGTGTCTGAGTGTATATATGTGTGTGACTGTATATAGAGAGAGACATATATATGTTCTACCTCTGTAGATAGGTCAATCTAGAAAAATGTTCACCTAATGTTAACATAACATTTTACCATACAACATTGGCATTGATTTTCTTTACTATGTTTCTAAAGTTTGGATGGCACTTCTAATAACAAATACATACCTTTTTTTTTCCCCCTAAAAGTCAGAGTTTTGCTTTACTTTTCTCCATGCCTTATTCATATTTCCTTGGTCTTTACCTAACGTCCATTTCCTGTTCCAGAACCCACGCTATCCACTAGACTACATTACATTTAGTTGTCATGTCTCCTTAAGGTCCTCTAGGCTGTGCTAGTTTCTCAGGCTTTCCTTATTTTGGGTGACCTTGACAAATTTTAGGAACACTGGTCTTGTACATTGTAAAGTGTCCCTGGACTGGGATTTATCTGATGTGTCTCTCACGATTACAGGGGGGTTACAAGTTTTGAGGAGGAAGACCACAGTGTAAGGTACATCACATAAAGAGTACATACTAATAACATGACTTACCACTGTTGATATCGACCTTAATCAACTGGCTGAGACGGTGTTTGTCGTGTTTCTCCTCTGTAAAGTTACCAATTTTTTCCCTCTTTGGAAGAAAGTCACCATGTGCTCCTCACACTTAAGACGTAGGTAGCTATCCTCCACATCTTTGAGGGCAGAATATCTACAGAAAATATTTGGAATCCTCAGCATAGGAGATTTCTCTTCTGCACTTATTTATTTATTCCTTCCTTCCTCCAAGCATTTCTTTATCTTAGCATGAACTCAGGGATATTTACTTTTTAAAATGGATTATAATCACTTTACTGCTCAAATTATTCCAACTTTGGCCATTGGAATGTCTTTCAGTTGGCCCCTGGGTCCCTTTGACATAGCCCTTCACCATGTGGTTTTTGTTTTGTACCAATTTTTTCAGAGCAATATGCATAAAGATTAATGTATATTAATGATGCTATATATATATTAATAATGCATAGTACACTGTCAAGCACACTTAAGTAAAATTACTGATATAACTTAGCTTCCCTGATAGCTCAGATGGTAAAGAATTCACCTGCAATGCAGGAGACCCCGGTTTGGCTACCTGATGCAAAGTACTGACTCGTTGGAAAAGACCCTGATGCTGGGAACAACTGAAGGCAGGAGGAGAAGGGAACAACAAAGGATGAAATGGTGGGATGGCATCACCAACTCGATGGACATGAATTTCAACAAGCTCTGGGGACTGGTGATGGACAGGCAAGCCTGGCGTGCTTCAGTCCATGGGGTTACAAAGAGTCGGACAGGACTGAGAGACTGAACTGAACTTAGCTGACAATAATAGCTCAACAACAATATTATTTTTAAAAATTCCACCTTATTTTTTTTTATTTTTCACATTGGAAAATACTGACAGTTCACTAAGAGCTAACCTCTGTGGAGCACTTACTATGTCAGCATTTACCAGGCATCTACTGTTCCATTTAATCCTCACAATAACCCTATGGCTAAACCTTGAGGAACATTTAATGTAAGGTTAGTATTAACCTTATTTAAGATAAGGTTTAGATTCATCACTCTAGGAGTCAAGTACAGCACTTCTCAAAGTGGGGTCCCTGTACCAGCAGCATCAGTATCACCTGAGAATTTGTTATAAGTGCATCTTCTTGGCTGTCACTCCAGACCTCCTGAATCAGAAACTCTGGGGTGGGATTTAGAAGGTTGTGTTTTACCATACCCTCTGGACAGAGGATCCTGGTGAGCTACAGTCCATAGGGTCGCAGAGTTGGACTCGACTGAAGTGACTTAGCAGGTACTGCATGCTAAGTGATTCTGAGTCAATTCTTGAGAAAATGATGGAGTCAGAATTTCAGGTGTGAGATCTCAGAGTCCATTAAATTCTGTGTGCTTTATCACTTAATAATATTTTCCCCTTAATCACTAAGAAGAAAATCAGTTATAGGTGATTTCTATTTAAAAACTGGTGTTAAATGAGGTAGGATTCTGGGGTAGTTTCATTCTGTACTCTGGGCTTTACTAGTTGACCAAATAATTTTAAGTACTCAATTCACCACTAAAGGGAGCCCCTATCCCCTCTAGTGCGAGCGTGCCTAGTCCCTCAGTCGTGCCCAGCTCTGCAACACCACGGACTGTAGCCTTCCAAGCTCCTCTGTCCATGGGATTCTCCAGGCAAGAATACTGGAGAGGGTTGCCATCTCTACCTCCAGGGGATCTTCTCCACCCACGGATTGAATCCACATCTCCTACGTCTCCTTGCATGGGCAGGCAGATTCTTTACCAATGAGCCACTTGGGAAGCTTAAGTACTGAATCTTAAAAAGCAAAAAAAAAAAAAAAAAAAAAAAAAAAATCACACAAAGAAACCTAAAATTTTACTGGAGAGAGATTTTATCTCTCTGCATCATCATTAAAACAATTTGCTTAAGCTTCTTAACATGGGACAGCTGCATTTGAAGTTACATTGTTTGGTCGCTCAGTCATGTCTGACATTTTGTGACCCCACAGACTGAGCCCGCCAGGTTCCTCTGCCCATGGGATTCTCTAGGCAAGAATACTGGAGAGGGTTGCCATCTCTACCTCCAGGGGATCTTCCCCACCCACGGATTGAATCCACATCTCCTACGTCTCCTTGCATGGGCAGGCAGATTCTTTACCAATGAGCCACTTGGGAAGCTTAAGTACTGAACCTTAAAAAGCAAAAAAAAAAAAAAAAATCACACAAAGAAACCTAAAATTTTACTGGAGAGAGATTTTATCTCTCTGCATCATCATTAAAACAATTTGCTTAAGCTTCTTAACATGGGACAGCTGCATTTGAAGTTACATTGTTTGGTCGCTCAGTCATGTCTGACATTTTGTGACCCCACAGACTGAGCCCGCCAGGTTCCTCTGCCCATGGGATTCTCTAGGCAAGAATACTGGAGTGGGTTGCCATTTCCTTCTCCAGGGGATCTTCCTGACCCAGGGATCGAACCCAGGTCTCCTGCATTGCAGGCAGATTCTTTACTGTCTGAGCTACAGGGAAACCCATTTGTTTAGGCATAAGCACTAGCAAATAAATATATCATGGTTGGTCACTCAACATCTTTCTTCATTTCTAAAATGGGGCAAAAGCTTAGTGGAAGAGAATAACAAAATAATAACATAGTTGAAGTAAAATGATCTAATTCAAGCATCATCACCTCTGAAGTTCCAAAGAAATAAGAATAGAAAAAAATTTTAATGATTCACTTATGTGTACAGCTTTCCCTTTCCACGTTATTCAAAGAACTTGGATTAAAGATTGGTAAATACAGCATCTAGTACATGGTGAGTTCTCAGTAAGTAGTTATAAATAAATGAGTGAATGAAGTTAATGTAACTCTTTGCCTTCACTGGAAGGCATTTTAAGGCATTCTTAAGCTATCCCACATTGGAATTCATTCAACTTTACACAAAATAAGATTGTGCCATTTTCACAATAAATATACAAATATCACATAATAGTTTATGAGAAGTCAGGTTATACTGATTGTAACCTGGAACAATAATGCTGAGAGATTTTGGAATGCTACACCCAACGATGGACACACAGTCTCCTTATTCCAAATAGGAAAACACATTCATTGGCTATTTAGTAATTTATGTTTATGTTTGTTTAGCAACTTTGAAAAAAAACAAACACAATGAGAGGAGTGGGTCCCTGGTACAGTGGAAAGTGCACTGGAAAGAGAGGGAAGATAGAGGATTTAATTCCAACTTCCCTACTATTTTATCATGTGACTTTGGCCATGGCACTTGCCTCCCCAGGCCCCCAGTTCCTCTTCTATGAAATGTGTCCTGGGATAAAACATAGCCTATAAGAAAGTGCGTGCCTCCAAACAGTGAAGGAGACTTGAGAACAATTGTGCTGATGCATGTTTTGAAATGGCTATTGACAGAAGAGTAAGATCAAAGAGTCCAGATCTCAGGGGAAGAGTTCCTAGAACACATATGTTGGGTGGAGACTGAAAGAGTACAGTTCAGTATATATTTGTTCAACAATTACTATACTACGTATGTGGCATCTGCCAAAAGACTTGAGTTACATGATGAATAAGATAGTTTCTGCTGCCATCAATACCTTCACACAGATACCAAGGTAAGGACTATGATGATCAATCTGTGTCACTACGACTAGACTACAGGACGCCCACCCATTTGGCCAAACATTATGCTGGATGAGTTTGTAGGGGTGTTCCTGTATGGGCTTAACATTTGAATTGGTAGACTGAGTAAAATGGGTTGCCTTCCTTGACATGAGTGGGCTTCATCCAACCAATTAAAGACGTGACTAGAACAAAAAGGCTGAGGAAGAGGGAATTCCTCCTACCTGACTGTATGGGCTGAGATTCAGGGTTTTTTCCCGTCTTCAGATCCAGCCAGAAACATTGGCTCTTCTTGGGTCTTTAGCCTGACAGCATTCATACTGGAATCCATGCCATCAGCTCTCCTGGGTCTCCAGCTTATTGACTATGTATCTTGGGACATGGTCTCCATAACTATATGAGCCAATTCTTTATAACAGAGCCATATACATGGTTTTCTCTGGAGAACCCTAATACAAGGACCAACCTCCTTAGCATGGCCAAATGCCCTACAAGACCTGGTCATACCTACTCTCCCACTACAACGCACATCACCCACTTCTCTGCTCTAGCCTCACTAGTTTTCTCCCACATCCTCACATGCATCATGCTTCCTCTCTCATGGGGTTTTCACCTTTATTCATTAACAAGCTCAGCTAATTACTGAGTTCCTACTATGAGCCAAAGGTGGTGGTGGCATAGGGAATATAATATAAACATGATATCAAAGTGCTTGGTTTCATGGCAAATATATTCTAGTTACGGGAGGCAAATAGCATACAAACAGGTTAACTTCAGAGAGTAGCATGCACCTCAGAGGAAACAAACAAGGAGGATATGGCAATAACTAGGTGATGAGAGAGAGTCTCACTCTGTAGGTGCCTTTGAAGTAGAATTTCATATGATGAAAAGTGCTAGTCATATGGAGATATAAGAAAGGAGTGTTCTAGGCAGAGAAAACAAAAACAACTCTGACTCTGAAATGAGCTTGATATATGCTGCTACTGCTAAGTCGCTTCAGTCATGTCCGACTCTGTGCGACCCCTTAGATGGCAGCCCACCAGGCTCCTCCGTCCATGGGATTTTCCAGGCAAGAGTACTGGAGTGGGGTGCCATTGCCTTCTTTGTGATATATGCTAGGGATAGCATAGTGAGGTGATGAGAGGAGGGAGATGGGTAAGAGCAAGATACAGCCTTCATAGCCACAGTAAGAATTCAAAATTTTATTTTAAGCATACTGGGAGAGTCTTAGTCCACTGAACTGCTATAGCAAAAATGCCACAAACTAGGTAGCATATGAAAAAACAGAAATTTAAGTTCTGGAGGCTATGAAATCCAAGCACTGACCTAATTGGTGCCTGCTAAGAGCCTCTCCCTCATGGATGTTGTCTTCTCAGTGTACAAGAGGAGACAGGGGAGCTCTCCAGAGTCTCTTTTATCACAGCACTAACCCCATTCATGAGGCCTCTGCCCTCACGACCTAAGCACCTTCCAAAGACCCTACATCCTTATATCATCACCTTAGAGGGTAGGATTTCAACATACGAATTTGGAGGAGACACAAACATTCAGACTCATCCAGTAAAGGCTTTGAAGTGGGCACGATCCGACCCACTTTTTATTTTGCATTGCCGTGTGTGACTACAGACACGGAAAGATCAGTAAGGACGGTTTGCAGTAAAGGTGGATGATGACAGGAGCTTGGATAATGGTGATGTGGAAATGAAGAAGGAGTGGTTCAGGATACGTTTTGCAGGTAGAACAGATCAGAACTGCCAGTGGGGAAAAGAAAGGATGACTGCTAGGTTTTTGACTTGAACAGTCAGCTGGAGGGTAGTACCATTTTCTGAAACATGGAGGTCGAGATGGGAATGGGGGGGTGGGAGTGGGGATTTGCCTCTATCTTGTCTCTGGACCATCCTTCCCTCTCTCTTCACCTAGTTACCCCCTTCCCCAATCCTTGGATCTCAGCTCAAGTGTCATTTTAGCAATGTAGTCTTTTTCCCAATAGTTCAAAACAAACTTCTGTATTCAGTATATGTTCGCTTGGTGTCCTGTACTTATCCTTAGTATTGCAAAAGTGGCCCCTAACACGTTGTCTCCATTGCCCCTACTAACAGCCTTCCCACCAGAAGACTTGGGCGTGAGACCATCCTAGATCATCCAGCCACCAGCTGACGCACCAGCTGACCAGAAAGGTATGAAAGAGCCCAGCTGAGCAAACTCAAAAGTAGAACCACCCAACCTACTCACAGTTATCTTGAGTTAGCTGAAGGACTGCGGTAAGCCACTAAGGTTTTGTAGTGATTTGCACATAGCAAAGAGTGATAGAACAGTTGCAGTTACACATTGCAATCTTACAGTGCAATCTTAGTTGCAGTCTTACATACATTATCTGTTTGTTTGATTAGTCTGTCCCTTGGGAGGAGACTGTGGGCTCTGTTAGAGTCGTTACCACGCCATGCTCAAAGCTGGCATATCTGACACACATCAGGCATTCAATGGACAACTTGCTGAATGAATGCAGGGGTGGGAAGAGAGCCATATTTGTAACAGGAGAGAAGAAAAGTTCTGTAAGAGAGGTAACAAAGGACTGGGGACATCCGTTTGTCCAAAACTTTTATCAGCACACAATGCTGAGGATTACAAGACCAAGATTACCTTCCTCTGCGTCCAAGAGCTCCAAGTCTAAACTAGGAGGCAGTACAAAATCAACAGAATATACCACCCTGGAAGGGGCTCCAACACTGCCTGGAAGACGGAAGTGTCCAAGTTGTCACAGGAAGGTTCTTGAAAGACAGAAAGCCGAGATTTAGTCCCTTAGGGTTTACTTGGAAGAGGAGCACAAGCGACGGCCAAGGACATGGGGTTTCGTTTGTTCAGTCCCCTCGCTCAGTCATGTCCGACTCTTGGCGACTCCATGGACTGCAGCACCTCAGGCCTCCCTGTCCATCACCAACTCCCGGAGTCCACCCAAACTCATGTCTATTGAGTGGGTGATGCCATCCAACCATCTCATCCTCTGTCATCCCCTTCTCCTCCTGCCCTCAATCTTTCCCAGCACCAGGGTCTTCTCCAAGGAGTCAGTTCTTCGCATCAGGTGGCCAGAGTATTGGAGTTTCAGCTTCAACATCAGCCCTTCCAATGAATATTCAGGACTTATTTCCTTTAGGATGGACTGGTTGGATCTCCTTGAAGTCCAAGAGACTCTCAAGAGTCTTCTCCAACACCACAGTTTGTTATCTCGGGGTATATCGTTAAGGTCTGTCTGTCTCCTCATTAAACTCTAAGGCCCTTTAGGGCAGGTGGAGTGTTGAGGGGCAGATTCTTCTCTTTGTATTGATTGTTATTCCCAGAGTCAAACATTCTCTTTTCCACAAAACAGGAGCTCAGTAAACATTTGCTGAAGAAATGAACAGGGCGGAAAGCGCGGCTCCTTGCAAGAGCCCGCACTTTCGGACATTCGGCCTCCACACGGAGACGTGGACAAGCTGAGCGCAGGTTCTACAACTCAGCCGAGACCGCCCCACCGGCGTTCGGTTCATCTCCCTCCTCGTTACCCGCTGACCGGCTGTGCTCCCGGCCCAGGGTGGCAGGACAGAGGCGGAAGTTTGGTGGCGGGGCGCCTCAGGAAGGGCAGAGGCCCAGCGGCCACAAACCGTCCGCCAACCTGCAAGAGGCTTTTTCTCCCGCGGGGGACGCCGGGGCGGAAGCGGGTGGCGGCGCCCCGAGCGTGCCCGCATCCGGGCCCTTCCCGCGCTTCCGGGCGCCGGCCGCGGGGGACGCCGGGGCGGACGCCGGGGGTCAGCGGACGCGGGTGGGCGCGCCCCGCGCGTGCCCGCATCCAGGCCCTTCCCGCGCTTCCGGACGCCGGTCGCGGGGGGCGCGCGCCGCGTTGCCGTGGAAACTCCGAGGCCCTCGCGGCGGCGGAGGCGCGCGGGGCGGGCGCGTGCGGGCGGGCTCTCGCGCCCCGGCGCACGTCCGGGCGCCGAGACCCTGTCGTTGGGCCTCAGCCCGGGGTCTCCAGCCGTGAGCGAGGCAGCATGTTGAGGCGCAGCTTGGAAAACCGGTAACCGCTACCGGGGCCCGCAGCGGCCCAGGGTCCCCCCACCACACACACACAAAGACACACGCGAGGGCTCGGGTCGGGGCGCGGAGCCTTCCTCCGTGAGCCTCCGGACCGAGTTTGGGCCCTCAGGCCGGGCTCCGAGCGGCGCCCGCCGCGCTCTGGGCCGACCACCCTGGGCCCCGGCGGGCCCTGACGGCGCCCCCCAGCACGGTCCCCGGGCGCCGGCCCGGCACTGCCGCGAATCCAGCGGGGCCTCTCAGGGCGCCTGCACTGCGGGATGTGCAGGCCAGGCCCGAGATGGGGGCCCGGAGGAGACGCAGGGGTGCTTGAAGGTTTGCGCCGGCGGAGCTGCAAACTGCGCCCCGGGAATGTTGGCGTCATCACGGGTAACGCGAAGATGAAGTCGTGTCACCTCATCAGATGAGAATGATTTGCTTTTTTTGTGTGTCCCCTTTCCCTCTAGGGACGCTCAGACCAGACAACTGCAAGATGCTGTCACCAATGTGGAGAAACATTTCGGAGAGCTGTGCCAGATCTTTGCTGCTTACGTGCGGAAAACCGCCCGACTGCGAGACAAAGCAGACCTCCTGGTGAACGAAATCAACGTGTATGCCTCTACCGAGACCCCGCACTTAAAGCAGGGCCTGAAAAACTTTGCGGATGAATTTGCCAAACTTCAGGATTATCGACAAGCCGAGGTATGCAGTGAGGTCACAGCGTCCTGTTAATGAGTGAGCGCTGAAGTGGTGGACAGAGGAGCCGTGAAGACGTGTAATCTACCCAACTGCAGTGGCGAGCACGCACTTGATGATAAGCGTGCATTGTCATGTCGGTAGCACTGTGTGAGTCTTATTAAAGGGAAGCTTCCTGTAATTTTTACCGTTTTCAAACTAACCTTTTAGGGTGTCTTGAAGTCCTGAATTTCTCCACCTCATTTGCCAGCTTTTAGCCAAAGGGGTGGCTGTTTACAGGGGGTAGTAAACATAGTACCCGAGGCAACAAAAGGAGCACGGCTTGTGTCTTGTATGCAGGTAGGTATATTTTAAAGTAGTGTATCTGGAGATGGAGGATATTGGAAGTGGTACTGTGAGTGGATAAATAGTAACTGAACAAGAGATCTTGGTTGCTGCTTCGGTGCGCTGGAAAGTTGAGCTATGTTTCATTGAGAGGACGGCAAAAAAAAAAGTGCACTGATTTCTATTACAATCAACAGTGAAATTTGTGAAGTTCCCCACCCCACCCCGAAAGGACAGGGGGGAGAAGGTCGTGTTGTAATTGTTTAAATTGTTAAATCCCATTTACTTTTTTAAATATTTATTTATTTATTTATTTATTTTTGCCTGCGCTGGGTCTTCATTGCTCCCTGGGTTTTCTCTAGTTGGGGCCAGAGGGGCTCCTCTTCCTTGCAGCGCGCGGCCTTCTCATTGCGGTAGCTTCTCTTGTCGCAGAGATGGGGCTCTAGGCCCAAGAGCTCCAGGAGTTGTAGCAGGCGGCCTCGGTGGTTGATGGCACGTGGGCTTAGTGGTTCTGCTGTGTGTGGGATCTTCCCACTCCAGGGATCGAACCCATGTCCCCTGCATTGGCTCCTGGACGCCTATCTATCCACTGCGCCGCACCAGGGAAGCCCAGCCCATTACTTTAGTACCTCGTTAGCACTTTCACGTATATTTATTTTAAGGTTCAAGACTCAGGTCAGAAGTTTTCACTTTAACTTTTAACTTGTCAGAAGTTGCCCAGTTTTTGAGCTGTGTTGCTTCTTTTGTGCTTTTGGTCCTTTTTAAAAGCCTGTTAAAACAAATTTCAATTATCAAAAAAAAAACCTTGAAATCAAAAAGAAGATAATGATCCTGGAAGCTATAATTGCTAATGATACAGAAATTTGAGTAGTAATTACTTTGGGGGAAAATGGTGGGTTCTTCTCATCTGATGTTTTGTGTATAATAAACAAACTTTCAGTTACGTGTAACTGGGAACTTGACTGTTTCATAAGTAGTTTATACTCACAGATAATCCTAAAATCCTACTTAAGCCAATAATTTCAGTGCCCCTTTCTAGAAAATCTTTATGCTATTTATCAAATAGCAAAGTAAATTGATTTACATGTGTTCTCCTTTTTATTTCCCTTGCTTACCAAATGGTGGAGGTGCTAAAGAACAATGAACAAAAAAGGTAGGCTACAAAAAAGAGAACAGAAAAAAGATTTAGCTAATCTTTACACTGAATAACCAGTGTATGGATTATTTGAAATGGAATAAATAATCCTGAATATTCATGGATTTGTTTTTAGGATTCCTAATATTTAAATGCTTAGTGAGAACTTGATCTCTGTTTTCCTAAAATCTTGTAAAATGAAGTATTCATATACATTCTGTTTATAGAAACTAAACAAAAATCATTATAAAGGTATATATACTCACTGATTAAAAAAACAAGTATCAGCAAAATAAAGCTTTTTTCCTGCTACAAAAGTAATACATGTTCATTTTAAACAAATATATGTCATCTCATATTACCTATCCTGACAAAGAAAATTTTGATGTCCAGGAGTTGTTTTTCTTATATAAATAGCTATATACTTGCTTTTTAAAAAAATTCATTTCTTTAGTGCCTTCCACTAGTGCTATTAGTAAAAGGAGAAATTACTCAAAATCTGATAAATATTGCAATGTTTAAGAAAACTGTTTAGTTCTACATAAAAGAGAGATTGACCACATAGTTTGACAGCTCAGCAACACTGAGACCATTTATCTTGTTCATTAAGCTTTGATAATTTACAAATGTCTTGCCAGAAAAAAAAAAAATGGCAGTTAATACAGTGGTCTCTAGACTTTTTTTCTTTTGAGGATTCAGTTGTTTTAAATGTCTCCAATATGCTATATTTTTCAGCTTCGATTTCCTTATCTAGAAGGTTGGGCTGTTACGTTTCAGATATAATGTATGTAAAGTATCCATTCCAGTGTTAAACACACTGAAAGTAGAGCTGTAATAAAATTTGAGATGTCTTAAAACTTACCAAAGCTTTGATTGCTATTGCGCACCTTCACAGTTTTTAATGTATTTGAGTTTAGATTCTGAGTCTTACCAATTTCCAGAGATTATTCTTTTACTTCTAAATGTTACTGACATTTTAATTTAAAAAATCTCAAATATTAATCAGTATAGTGATTATGGTCCGGTTAGACAGCATAGTTTTATTTCCGAATTTAAATTTTGATATGTCTATGTTTCTTTTCAGTTATATTTTATAATAATTCTCAATAGGTTGAAAGACTTGAAGCCAAAGTAGTTGAACCTTTGAAAGCTTATGGAACCATTGTAAAAATGAAGCGAGTAAGTAAATTCATTTTTTTCTATTATTATTAGGTATTCTGGCAAAACATACAAGGTTTCCAATAACTGTCCTTTTAATAAAAGGTACAGAGTAGTGTTCAGTCATTCTTATTACACTCAAGCATTATTTCTTAGAACTTTGAGAATAATGAAGTATTTTTATATACTACTATAGCATCATAGCATTATTTTGTTTATTGTGGAAACTTTAAAATCGTTAATGTTTATAGTCATGAAGAATGTATGGACAGAAATTATTTTAGTAAATATTCTTATATTTTTATTTTAAAGCAGGCAATAACATGCCTGCTAAACTAAAAGTCAATGTGACAAAGCTTTTTTTTTAATTTTTTTCTTGAAGTACAACATAACGATTTGATGTTTGATATATTGTGAAATGATTAGTTTGCATCTGTCACAATACATAGTTAAAAAAATCTTTTCCTTGTGATGAGAACTTTTAAAACCTAGTCTCCTAACAACTTTCAAAATGCAGTACAGTATTGTTAATTCTAGTCACCATGGTAGATATTACATTCCAAAAGTTCTATATTTAAAATCAGTTTTATTGAGGTATAATTCACATGCAGTAAAATTCTCCTGTTTTAAACGTTTTAATAAATGTGTATACACATGTAACTACCACCACAATCAAAATTTTGTATGTGTGTATATACATATGTGTGTGTGTATATATATACATACATATATATATATATATAATTTTGCATTGCGATTCTGTCATTATTTAATAGGATATTAAATGCACACATGCACATAGTCTTACATACAAAGACAGACACTGGTAATGTAATAATTCCAGTGGTAATGATGCCTGGATCAAATAGGGAATGTTTTTGCATTCTTAAAACAGAAGTGTGTATTTTATTCTTAAATCAGAGATATTTATTAACAAGAAAAATGCTTTTTTGCAGGATGATCTCAAAGCAACATTAACAGCAAGGAATCGAGAAGCTAAACAGTTAACTCAGTTAGAAAGAACACGTCAGAGAAACCCATCTGATCGACATGTCATTGTATCCTTTGAATTTTGGTCTTTAAAAAAATATTTTGTAAGGTATGCTGTACATAAGTAAATATATACGAAAATTATGCATTTATACTTTAAATGTGCAAAGAATATGAATATAAAGTTTGAAAAGAAACATAGGCATTTAAAATGCTTACAATGGAAATTAGTTAATTTTAAAGAGTATACAACTTAAATCAGTCCTCTTGTGTTGTTTTCCACAATAGATATTCCAAATTGTAAACACTCATACGTATAGATGTTTTATAAAGAGTACATACAAAATTCTAAGATCTTTTACATAAAAAATGATTGATAACTAAATATTAATTATAAAAGTAACTTAAAGATCTGTCGTTAATCCTAATATATCAATGCCTTCTCAGCCCTGCATTTGGGAAAAGGAACAAACTAATTTTTTCCCAGTAAAATTCCCTTCATCTTGAAAAAACAACTATTTTATGAAACTGCAATTATGACTTCCAGACAGAGACCCTTAGGATATTCAAGAGTATTGAGATTCACAGCTGGACACAAGTCTTAATAGGCTTGTCTACTGTTACAAGGCTTTTCTGTTAAGAGTGATTATTTCTTAAACTTAGAATGTGCCTATTCAAAACTAAACAAAAAAAGAAAAATAGCACCTAATCGTAAGCAACTGGGATAGGTGCAATTGTAGAGAAAGTACTAACTTACTGTGGGGCTTCTCTGGTGGCTCAGCTGGTAAAGAATCCACCTGCAATGTGAGACCTGGGTTTGATCCAGGGAACCTGGATTTGTCCCCTGGGTGGGGAAGACCCCCTGGAGAAGGAAAGGCTGTCCACTCCAGTATCCTGGCCTGGAGAATTCCGTGGACTGTATAGTCCATGGGGTTGCAAAGAGTCAGACATGACTGAGTGACTCTCACTTCACTTTCAGCTTACCCTGCTGCCTCTTTTCCCCATGATTTTGACAACCTGAGACTAGAAAATAAAGGACAGTCTACATTTAGCTGAAACTCCAATACTTTGGCCACCTGATGCAAAGAGCTGACTCATTTGAAAAGACCCTCATGCTGGGAAAGATTGAAGGCTGGAGGAGAAGGGGACAACAGAGGATGAGATGGTTGGATGGCATCACCAACTCAATGGACATGAGTTTGGGTAAACTTATAAATCTATCCACTATAAATATAAAAATATTCAGTCGTAGCATCAAAGAATATTTACCAGGATGACCCTTAAAATTCATCTCACTATTAAAAAGAAACATGTTAAAGTTCAGTATGTAAAATAAAATAAAAGAGATTTAAGAGGCTGGGGTGAAGAAGAATCCTAGTGCACTACCTGGACCACACCAAGGCCCTGGTGGCTTCTGAAGAGTTTCCTGTAGCACAGTTTGAAAAACACCGATCTGGCTTACTCTTTTATAGGCCATTTTGCACTCAGACCAATTTAATTAAATACACTGATATCCTTATTCATAAAGCATCATAATATTTTAATCAAAAGTATCTACTACCCAAATTAGTACGTTATATGATTTTGAAGAATCATAGAATTTGAAGAATTTTCAACAAAAGAACGGAATACGGATCTGTATCCACTTTCCTAAAAATAGCTATGTAAAGTTGCTATGCTGGAGTGAAAGGGTTTGAGACTTCAAGGAATGAAAAATAGTGGAGGGTGGAAGATTAAGATACAGATGTCCCAGCTGTGGCTTCTGCTTCCTACTCTTTCCTAGTTTAACCAACTCTACCTACCCTTCCAAATTTTTAAATGAAACTGTCAAAAAATGGGGAAGGAAAACACATGTCAAAATTAAGTAGTCACGGTAAAGAATTGCATGAGTCACAGGTACTGAACAGTATTCGAAAAATACTCTGCTTGAATATTTTCATTAGTAAAAGGTTAACACACATCATAACATTTAGAAACTTTTCCATAATAATAAATCCTGCGATAGTTACATTTTAAAAAATCCGAAGCCCAGTAATAAAGTGAACTGTTTTTCATTACTGGTTATGATTAAAAGTTTGCATGTAAAATTATGCAGGAAAACTTGATACCCTCTATAGCAAATGTACACACACAGATATATATGAATGTTTTAAAGCTTAGTTTCTTGAAATTGTATATCTGAATTAACCTAGTTTTAAGAGTATATAAGCAATATAAGTTATGATTAATGTATAGTCTAATTGCAAGAGGATATAATTCTGTCAGAGCATATGATTTTAATTTATTGGAATAAATTGTTCTACTTGAAATGTATTTTTTTCCTTTATGAAAAATTTCAGTCACAGGTGGGTAATAAAGTGATGTGTCAAGAGATGGATCCCTGTAGTAAACCCTTTTACTTTATTTCCATTTATACATTTTCTTAAAAAAGAAAGCAAGAGTGTGAATGTTATAATATTATGTATCACAAAAGTTTACTTACAACTGCAAATTTTTTCTATGCAATAATTATTAAAATGATGATATGTGATACTTTTCAGTGAACATAATACTAGCATAGGAAACAAAACATTATTAGAACTTAATCAGAAAATTGAGCCATGTTTTTAAAACATGTTTTATTAGTTCAACAAAAAATTTTAAATACTTTTGGACAACTATTATCATTAAGGAAGAGATGATTTTTTAAAGAGAAATACATGCCACTAGCTATATATATGGCTGTTGAACTAGTGAAATGGCAACTAGAATAACCAGCTTTTTAATTTTAATTAATTTAAATGTAAATAGCTACATGTTGCTAGTGGCCACCATACTGATTGTACAACGTGAATCTAAATAGTATGAGTACTGTGAAGCAAAGCATTAGACTTTCTATCTAATTTATTAGTTATTGGTGTGTATGTATGTGTGTGTATATATATATATTTTTTGTAATAAGCATCAACTAAGTAGTAATAGTACAGTATTACTAGCTTATAAGAAGAATATTCATACTGAAATAAACACTTGTAGTTTATATTCTTTGTTGTTGTTGCTCAGTCACTCAGTCACGTCCGACTCTTTGTGACCCCATGGACTGCAGCACACCAAGCTTCCCTTTCCTTCACTGTCTACTGAAGTTAGCTTAGACTCATGTCCATTGAGTCAATGATGCCATCCAACCATCTCATCCTCTGTCACCCCCTCTCCTCTTGGCTCAGTCTTTGCCAGCATCAGGGTCTTTTCCAATCAGACTGTTCATATCAGTAGCCAAAGGACTGGAGCTTCAGCATCAGTCCTTCCAATGAATATTCGGGGTTGATCTCCTTTAGGATTGACTGGTTTGATCTCCTTGCAGTCCAAGGGACTCTCAAGAGTCTTCTCTAGCACCACAGTTCAAAAGCATCAATTCTTTGGTGCTCAGCCTTCTTTATATGTATATTCTACTCTACCTGATTAGGATATTACATACAGCAATAGAAACATTTCATGCATTTGGAGAACTAGAAGATTGAAAATACATAAGTCACAGGTCTTTTGGCAGGACAAAGGGTTAAAGGGGAGAAAGATAGAGAAAAAGGAGAGGATAATAAATGGCAGAGACTTGAAATATGGGAAAGCAGTAGAAAATATAGGAAACAGTTTTATAGTAAATCAAACAAGGGTGATAACAGGAAAAAAAATGGTTTGTATAAGGAAAGGGAAGGAATTTTGTTTTGAGATCATGAATCGTATCTAATAAATTTGAAGTTTTTTATTCTGTGTTTATCATATAGATTGCTTTATTTTATGTGGTAATATGTATTTTTGAGTGATTTACACTGTTGTGGCAAAAAGCCAGTATTGCATTTACAAATGCATTTACAAAAACCCAACACTGTATTTACAAAGGTAGCATTTACAGAAGGACTCAATCAAAAGGATTCTGACTTGATTTTTGTTTTTTGTATCTTTGGTTGGGAAATACTTTTGCAGGCAGAAACTGAATTACAAAGAGCTACAATGGATGCTACCCGAACAACTCGTCATCTGGAGGAAACTATTGACAATTTTGAAAAGCAGAAAATAAAGGATATAAAGGTAACGAACTATTAAGGTTCAAAATATGTTTTCTAAATTAATCTTTTATTTAAATTTATGACAAATTTACTGATTTTCTTTAGCACATAAATAGTCTGTGTGAGAAAGATATTAACAAAATATATCAAATGTTATTTTCTTATGGAAACAATAGTATATAAAGGGACGGTATTCCCAACCAGAGACCAGATATTCAAAAATACTGTTAACCACAGAAAAATAGTTTTTATGTATTGGGTACTAGTCTAGGCACATTACATAAATTTTCTTTTAATCTTTACAGCAACCTCATAGTGTAGCGTCTACGTACACTACATACCAGTATCTATCTCATTCCTTTTTATGGTGAAATAATACTCCATTGTATGGATATTACCATGAAAGTGAGGTGATTAAGCAGAAATATAAGGCAGTATCATAGCCCATAGTTCAAAGTCTGAACTATACACCAATTACATATTTTAAAAACCTGTTTTCCATTACTATATTGTTTCAGGAAGGGGGACCCCTTCTAGGACCCAAAACTGGGCTTTGTCTAACACTCAGAGATGAATTGTCCGAGGAGACACATGCGCTGACACAGCAAGAGATATTATTGGGAAAGGGCACCCAGGTGGAGAGCAGCAGGGTAAGGGAACCCAGGAGAACAGCTCTGCCACGTGGCTCACAGTCTCGGGTTTTATGGTGACGGGACTAGTTTCCAGGTTGTCTTTGGCCAATCAGTCTGACTCAAGAGTCCTCCCTGGTGATGCACGACTTGTTCAGCCAAGATGGATGCCAGAGAGGAGGATTCTGGCAGGTGGTCAGACAGGTGGTGTCTCCTTTTGACCTTTCCCAAACTCTTCCAGTTGGTGGTGGCTTATTAGTTCCGTGTTCCTTAGCAGGACCTCCTGTCGTAAAACAACTCATACATATGGTTAGTATGGTGTCTGGCCAGGGTGGGCAGTTTCAGTCAGTGTGCTTCCCCTAACACTATTACTAATTTTTTTGGCTTGTAGCTTTCTAATTCCTACATTATCAAATAAATAAGAGTAGCTAACCACATAAACTTGCATCCACCGTAGTTTAGTGTCACAGGAAGAATAGCCTTATTTTATTGTAACACATCAGTAGACATTCAGGTTCATGGACTTGAGATGGTATTTTTTTAATTACTTCTTCTTAATTGGAGGATAATTGCTTTACAATGTTGTATTGGTTTGTAGCATACAACAATGCAAGTCAGTCATAATTATATGGATATGCCTTCCCTCTGAGCCTCCCTCCCAAATCCCAAACCTAGAGACGGTCTTCAGTGACTTTTTCATCAATATTTTGGAAAGATTTGGAGGATTACTTATGACCATGTTGTGTCCTTTAAAACAAGTCATCTAAGGGTGCCTTTTCACTCACTGCAAATTTTCCTGGAAGAGCTTTTAAAGAGAAGTATTTTTTGTTATTTTCATAACTTACTAACAAAGTATCCTTCTTTCAAAAGTTATGTCCTTATCAATAAAATCAGCATTCAGTTCAGTCGCTCAGTCATGTCCAACTCTTTGCAACCCCATGAACCGCAACACACTAGGCCTCCCTGTCCACCAACTCCCAGAGTCCACCCAAACTCGTGTCCATTGAGTCAGTGATGCCATCCAACCATCTCATCCTCTGTCGTCCCCTTCTCCTCCTGCCCTCAATCTTTCCCAGCATCAGGGTCGTTTCAAATGAGTCAGCTCTTCACATCAGGTGGCCAAAGTATTGGAGTTTCAGCTTCAACATCAGGCCTTCCAATGAATACCCAGGACTGATCTCCTTTAGGATGTATTGGTTGGATCTCCTTGCAGTCCAAGGGACTCTCAAGAGTCTTCTCCAACACCACAGTTCAAAAACATCAATTCTTCGGCGCTCAGCTTTCTTTATAGTCCAACTCTCACATCCATACATGACCACTGGAAAAACAATAGCCTTTACTATATGGACCTTTGTTGACAAAGTGATGTCTCTGGTTTTTAATATGCTGTCTAGGTTGGTCACAGCTTTTCTCCAAAGGAGCAAGCATCTTTTAATTTCATGGCTGCAGTCACCATCTGCAGTGATTTTGGAGCCCAAAAAAATAAAGTCTGACACTGTTTCCCCATCTATTTGCCATGAAGTGATGGGACCGGATGCCATGATCTTAGTTTTCTGAATGTTGAGCTTTAAGCCAACTTTTTCACTCTCCTCTTTCTCTTTCATCAAGAGGCCCTTTAGTTCTTATCTGCCACTTAATTGTACATTCCTCTCTGCAATCCTTGAAACATTTATTTGCCCTTTTATATTTTTAAATTCCCTACCACAGTTTCATAGGATTCCAGAACTTTGATTTTTTCTGATAGCCAGGCTCCAAGGTTTCTACTTTGGTCCTGAAGGTTGAAGAGAAAAAAAAAGTAAGGCTGTCAATTCACTCAGCACTAGGAGTGTAATGTAAATTGCTACTCAGGAAGAGCTCCGTAGGAGGCTGTCCTGAGACAACCCCTTTGCCGACATGGAGGGGCACCATGGAGGGGCACCGGCAGGGCATAATGTTTTACAACTGCCGGCATCCTCTCTTAAATTGAGGGAGAGGGAAGGAAGGTTGAAATAATTAGCTTTAATCTAAAAAAGGAGATTGGAGACTTGTGAGATATGCCGGATTCGTTGCCACCTTAGGGCTTCTTTAGTGACTTGGGAGCCTGATTGCTCACCCTACTGCTCTTCTTCATGCCTGCACCCCTCTCTTTTACACGTGACAATCTTTGTCTCTGATCTTTGGGCTCACTCCCATGTTCTTTTACTTGCATGCTGGCCAACTCTACAGGCGTTTATAATCCCATGAGCACCACCAGTTATAAAACTGGGGCAGAGACAGTGTAGAATTCCCGACTGCAGCCTGGGGTTTCCTGAAGCAGCAGGACAGGGAGTCAGGCACTGCAGAGTGGAGGGTGCATGGAGAAAAAATGTGCTTCCACGCTTCTCTGCGTGTGGACTCATGACCCTAGACGAGGGAGGTCTTGTGGCGGTCACAAAAAAAAAGAGAAAATATAGGAGAAAACCAATTTTTCTAAAAAATGGAGAGATAATTCATATACCGTATAATTCACCTATATAAATATACAGCTCAGCAGTTTCCAATATGTTTAGATATCTACAACCATCACCACTCAGTTTTAGAACATTCTTATCATCTCTGAGTGAGGCCCAGTACAATTTAGCTTTTACCTCCCTGCTCCCACAGTGGCCTAAGCAACTATCACTAATCTCATGTCTCTTTGGACTTGGCTGTTCTGAATGTACATTTCATATGAATGGAATCATAAAATACATGGTTTTCATAACTGGTTTCTTTCACTTAGCAAGCTTTCAAGGTTTATCTATGGTGTAACATCTATCAGTATCTCATTCCTTTGTATGTGGAATAATATTCCATTGTATGGATATTACCATATTCTGCCTTTTTGCTATCATGGTTAATGATATAAACATTCATGTACAAGTTTTTGTTGAGACGTATTTTCATTTCTCTTAGACATTTTTCATTTTAGTTCAACCATATACCCTGTTGACTTGCTGGCTCATAAGGTGACTATCTTTAGTTATGTGAGAAACTGCCAGACTGGCAAACTGCCAGTTTGCCAAAGTGGCTATGCCACTGTATTTTCCCACCAGTATTACATGAGGCTTCCGGTTTCTCTGCATCCTCCCCAATACTGGTTGCTCACCAAACTTTTTCATTATAGCCATCCTAGTGAGCGTAGAGTTGTATCTTATTTTGGTTTTGATTTGCATTTTCCTGCTGATGTTTATGGCCATTTGTATATCTTCCTTGAGAAAAAATGTCTATTCAGATTATTTTAATTGGATTTCTTTTTTATTTCATTTTAAAAGTTCTTTTTATATTCTGTATGCAAATAGTTTATCAAATGTTTTGCAGTTATTTCCTTCCATTCTGTGAGTTCTTTTCCCTATCTTGATGGTATCCATTGGAGCACAAAGCTTTGTAATTTTGATGAAGTCCAGTTTATCTTTGGGCTTCCCTGATAGCTCAGCTGGCAAAGAATCTGCCGGTAATGCAGGAGACCCTGGTTCGATTCCTGGATCTGGAAGTTCCCCTGGAGAAGGGACAGGCTACCCACTCCAGTATTCTGGCCTGGAGAATTCTGTGGACTGTGTCATTATCTAAGAATCCATTGCCAAATCCAAGATTATAAAGATTTATCCTGGTTTTCTTCTTCTAACACTGTTATAGTTTTCACTGTTAAGTCTTTGATCCGTTAGAGTTAATTTTTGTGTATCACATGAACTGAAAGTTAAACCCCATTCCTTTCCATCTGTCAACGCAGTTGTTCCAGCACAATTTGTTGACGAGACTGTTTTCTAAGTCCTGGCACTCTTGTTGAAAGGTAGTTGATGTGTTTTGTTTCTGAACTTCCATTCTCTTTTATTGATGTATGGTGGTGGTTTAGTCACTAACATATCTGACTCTTGCGAGCCCATGGACTGTAGCCTACCAAGCTCCTCTGTCCATGAGATTTCCTAGACAAGAATACTGGAGTAGTTTGCCATTTCCTTCTTTTTCCAGTACCATACTGTTTTAACAGTGCTTTGTAGTAAGTTTTAAAATCAGGATGTATAAATTCTCCATTTTGTTCCTTTTTAAGATTCTTTTGATTATTCTGAATCTGTTGTAGTTTGGTATGAATTTTGGAATCAACTTGTCAGTTTCGACAAGTCGGCTGGGATTCTGACAGCATGCACGTGTGCATGCATGGTCACTCAGTCATGTCCAGCTCTTTGCAACCCCATGGACTGTTGCCCGACAGACTCCTCTGTCCATGGGATTCTCTAGGCAAGAATACTGGAGTGCATAGCCACTCCTTTCTCCAGAGGATTGAACCCAGGTCTCCTACATTGCAAGCAGATACCATCTGAGTCACCAAATTCTGATAGGGATTGCATCGAATCTGTGGATCAGTTTGGGGAGTACTGCCTTGTGAGGATGCACTCTTCCAATCCATGAACATGGGCTGTTTTTCCATTTAGTTAAAGCATCCTTAATTTATTTTAATAATGTATAACTTTTGTGCTTTTTTAATCTTTTTCCTCAGTATTTCATAATTATTGATGCTACTATAAATGGAACTGTTTTACTTCATTTCAGTTGTGCATTGCAGATACACAGAAATACAGTTGATTTTTGTGTACTAGCCTTATATCTTGCAACCCTGCAGAACTCTTTTATTAGCTCTGATAGTTTTTTGCATATTCCTTTGGATTTTCTATATATAAGATCATGTCACCTGTGAAAATGTACACTTTTAATACAAACTCTATCAAAATTCCAGAATTATGAGTTCCAGGAATCAATTCCAGTCTGTTAGGATTATGAATCTCCGTTCTCTGTATCTTGCCTCCTTATCTGTCAAATTATTCCTTTTCAAACTTAAGCCTCATTTGAGATGTTTTATGATAAAGAAGGATACACAAATCCTATACCCAAAAGCTTTAAAAGTCAGATAAAAAGGGTTACTTTACCTAAAAATCAGATAAAAAGGGTTACTTTACTGCACCCTTATTTCTCATAAAAACAGTGTTCAGGCACTGCTGTGTTGATGTTAGCATGTCTGACAAACACTTCTATTTATGAGACAAATTCTTGGAAAAAATCGTTGATGCCATTCATATTTTGGGAGAAATACACAGAAAACGTTCTTTTTTTTTTTAAGAATGTTCTTATTGTTACCTGTTTTCAGGCTACTGTTTCAGATGGAAGCAGAACTTCTGGGTGCTTTTTTAATCTCCCTGAGGGTAGGAATGATTGACAGTAGTGAGCACTGCTCATAATGTATTAACTGTTAGGTGGGGTTTATCGACAAGTCCATCTGAATTTTAGTAGCAGCATTAATTAGTAAGGTAGCACAATTCTTAGTGAAAGACTTCATACAAACCTTGCAAAGTGTTTGTCTTTCTGAGAGAAGTTGCTATGAGCTTAGTTAGTTGTATAGAATGTGGAAGAAAACTCAGTTCTATTTGTTTCCCATGTAATAGGAAAAGTCATCAGTTATATGTTGTCAAGGGAATTTTCTGACCTATGAAAAGGATCTTGATCAGGGGTCATTCCAGGGACAGATAGGGATAGCAGTTCAGTATTGGTAAAGTAGCTGATGTGAACAAGAAACATCTTCAAGATTTAGTTTTTAATCAGCTTTATTTTTCTTGTAAATATAAAATTACCATAAATTTTCATAAAATTATGGAAGAAAATGCATAATTCCCTACTGAGAAATAATCAGCATCTTGGTTTATATCCTTCCAGAATTTTTTTCTATGAAACATACACAAGAAATATACTAAGGAGAATGACAGCAAGAAATATTTCTTAAGACATTAACTATGCCACACATTCTAAGCATTTTATGTGGATAAACTCATTTCCTCCTCACAATGTCTTATGAGAAAGGCAGTATTATTTCCCCTATACAGTTATATTTAAGTGGAACCACACTATATGTAGCATCTCTTTTTAAAATTTAATATGGATATATTTGTGATAAGAAACAAAGATCCATATTGTCCTTTATGGTATCCTCATATAGTATTTTGCTATACTATATGGAGAACAGTATATCTGTATGGATATATTCATATGTTTAATCATCACCTGTTGATGGACATCTAGATTATTTTTGCTATTATAGATCTCATTGCATCATTAAACATCCACCTTTTTGCTGGTTCAGTTATTTTGGGGGGGATAAATTACTGGAAGTAGCATTCTCGTCCAAAGAGCATACACACTTTCAATTTGATAGCTATTTATAACTTCTGTCCACAAATCTTTGACTAGTTTACCTTTCTGCAGAACATTACATGAGCACCCAGTGTAACGATGTTGAGTAGTATTGTAACAGTACCCAATCTGATAGTGAAAAATCAGTATCATCTTAATTTGCAGTTTGTACTGTTGAGGAAGAGTGTTTTTTTCATATATTTAATGACACTAAATTACTCTCACTTGACCTTGGCTTATATTTTTAGAGTGTTGGCAATTTTTGTTAATTTTTAAAAACTCTTCAGACTGAGAAAATTAACCCATTATATTAAAGAGAAGATATGTTGAAATATATTTTCCCATTTTGTTGCTTATTGTATGCTTTTGCCACCTTAAGGTCTTATTTTTGCTGCCAGATCTATTAGTCTTCTCTTTCTGCCTTGGTGTCATGTTTAGAAAGGAGTATTCATCCCCAAGACTATATAACTATTTGCTGTATTTTCTTCTAGTCTTTGTATGATTTTTTAGTATTTTAAATATTTAAATAGCTTGTGCAGTTGTATTTTGCATATGGTCTGAGGCAGATGGGTCTAAATTTATTATTTTCAAATGGATAGAAAGTTCTCCTGAAATCATTTATTGAATAGCCTTTACTCTGGAGAGCTGTCATTTTACCCGTATTTGCAAAAATTGTTAACAAGACCTTTAATGACTTTTTTGTTAAATATTCTGCTTTCCAATTAAACCAGGATGGAGGATTTAATTTTACATAAGGAACAGTTTCTAATTTATCTGGCTTACTTCTTTAGTAATAAAATTAGCTAACTTGTGCTGAGCACTTACTCTAAGCCACTAACTATACTATACTTTTTCTTGGATTACATTTAATCCTTAAGGCAAAACCTATGATTTTGAAATTAAGGGAAAAGAACAGATAAAATGCTTAATATTACACTGATGATTTGTTTCAGTCTTGATTTGAACTTAAGGTAAGTCACTTCAGTCGTGTCCAACTATTTGCTACCCCATGGACCTAGCTCGCCAGGTTCCTGTCCATGGGATTCTCCAGGCAAGAATACTGGAGTGGACTGTCATCCCCTCCTCCATGGGATCTTCCCTGCCCAGGGAGTGAACCTGCGTCTCTTAATGTCTCCTGCATTGTCAGGCAGGTTCTTTACCACTAACGCCATCTGGGAACCCCTGTTTTGAATTCAGGTTTATCTTAATCCAGAGCCCCTATTTTTAACTACTATGCTACCTGCTTTACAGAATACTTGCCAATGAGTAGAAAATTCTATTAACTCCTCCACCCCCCCACCAATAAAATTTAAGTACCCACCCAAATGGCCTTCTAGTCAAACAAAATAAAATTGAAAAGGGGGAAAACAAAACTCCTAAGTGCCTCTTACCATACTGACCTATTCCAGATTATCAGATTACATGTGATCATTGAAAGGTGTATTTATTTGAGGAAAATTATTTCTAAATATGATACTACAAGATAGCTGTATGGCTGTTTTCCAGGGTGCAGGACCACTCCTATCTGGGTGCTTAAGACAGGAGAGCAGAAATGAAGGAAAATGAGTATTTTGACTATTGCCTTTGAGCCTAACCCATCTCATCTATAGTGCCCCTTTAAGGACAATGCTTGAGTATTTTCTATCCTATTCTTATTCTGTCCACTTCTCTACATTAATGCTCTGATTTTTTTGATAAGAGACAAGATGATAGAAGGATGAGATCCTATTTTACTGAAAACGTATCTAGCTTACATACTTTCCCTCCCGACCAGTTATCTCATCCTTGCTTAGATCACCACGCACACCCTCATTCATTCTCTTTTCTCATAACCTTCCTGGCCAAAAGTTGTCATCATCTTGCTGATACATTTTAGTGATGTAGTGACAAACATCTTTTTTAAACATAAATATCTAATTGAAGAACATACTTAAAAACGGAAGTAATAAGATACTAAGTATTTTATGTAATTTGAAAGTTTTGCTGCAAAAGATATTTGCAACTGTTTTTATTCCAGTTACTGTTTGTACTTCATTTTCCCTGTTGAAAAACCTGTGTTTAATAAAATGTCAAGAATAACTCTACTAAATTCACAAAGCAATTTGTTTGTTTAAATTCAAATCCTTGTTTTTTCAGACTATATTTTCAGAATTTATCACTATTGAAATGTTATTTCACGGCAAAGCGTTAGAGGTCTACACTGCTGCTTACCAAAATATACAAAAGATTGATGAAGAAGAAGATTTAGAGGTAGGACTGTCTTATCTAAACTCAGTTCTTCTATTGGTATGGAAATATTTAAAAGAAACCATTATAGTTTGGGAAAAAATATCTTAAATTACAACACTATGTGGTTTAGATGTCATTGTATGCAGTTCCAAATAGCTGAACTTTTATGACTTTCTAGTTAACTTTTCAAATTAACCATGGTTACGTTCGAAGAATTAATATCTAGTAAAACATAGAAACAAAGCCATAATGTGAAATAAGGTATTGTTTTGACTAATGGTGTAAGTCACTTGTGTGTGTTAAAAATACTATTTATTGATTTAAGCCAAAATTTGAGTGTTTATCCCATGCACAACACCGAAAGCTTTACATCCATTTTCTGACTCACTCCTGTAACTCAGGTACTGTGATCATTCATTTACAACTAAAGCAGCAGGTGTAGAGGCTTTAAGTAACTTACTTGCCCTTGACCACTTAGCTAGTAAATAGCAGAATCTGGCTTCTAACTAGTTTTGTGAGATTTAAACTGTAAGCTATGAAATAAGTGTCGATTTGTATACAGGTGGGGGGTGTCTCTGTGTGTGTGTGTCTGTGTCTGTGTCTGTGTATAGGCTGGGGGTGGATGTGTGGGTGTGTTTCACTCAGTTGTGTCTGACTCTCTGTGACCCCATGGACTGTAGCCTGCCAGGCTCCTGTCTATGGGCTTCTCCAGGGAATACTGGTTCTCCAGGCTTGCTTTGTATTGATAGTTAAATGCAAATATTAACTCTTAAATATTCAAGATGTACTTTGTCCATATATCTCTACAGTAGAAGTGAGAACAGCCATGTATTCTCAAGATATAGCCAGAATTTTTTAATTAATAAATAGAATGAGTGTCTATCATATAATTCCATAATTTTAAAGGATCCATTTATTTTTTAAGTAAAATATCTATAGAGATCCCTGAAGGCTTCACTTCCCACTACTCCACTGGTTTTAAGAAACGTGAATTCAGTAAAACCAGACTATACAGCTTGGTCAAAATGAAGAGAAGTACATGTTTTAGTATGTGTATATATTTTCCAATGCCAAAATCTGATCTCACTTTTACCTCAGTAAAGCATACACAACCCTATTTCTATTACTGTTTGTTAATAGAATAGTTTCTATTCCCTCCAAATACTAAAGCTAAGGTTTCTTAATTTTCACTCCTTTTTACATCCTATTTTTTTTTTTAAATAATCAAGCTTTTTCCAGGCAAGAGTATTGGAGTGGGGTGCCATTGCCTTCTCCTAACTGTAATTTATAAAATAGCAAATGTTTATACAGTGATTACTTTACCCAGCTACTGACCTGTGCATTTTCACTGTATTATTTCAATACTACCATGAATTTTTAAAAATACTTACTGTCCTTATTTCTACGGATGAAAAAACTGAGGCACAGTGAGGTTAAGGAACTTTCCAGAGGATCCCATAGCTAGTAACATGGGTGGAAGCCAAACCCAGTAGTCTGACTACAGACAGTTTTTATCCTGTCTACACTGCCAGAAGCATGGTTCTTGGTGAGTGACATGAACTATTTCCTGCAAGAAACAACACTGCATTGAGTGGCAGGTTTAAAATTGATTCCCCACTTTGCCTATAAGGTTCAAGTTCCCATTACAAGTATTTTCATTCTCCATTTTCTAACACCCTTGACTTAATACACTTTCAAGTTCCTCGAGCCCTCTGGACCCAAAGATTTTCTTTCTCGTTCCATAGGTCCTAGGTATCTTCTATTGTCACAGCACTTCCTTTACCACTTCTCTTAACACTATTCTTCATCAGCTAGCTAGGTAGCTTGTAGGAGAGATCCATAAACACTCAAAATCAGTGCTGTCTAGATGTGTTTTTGAGTATCAACTTCCCCACTTTTTCTGATGGGGCGCTATTGAGCAAGTTAATTTCTTCACACTTCATTGGTTAACTCTAAAATGGAGATACTTATGTACCTTTGTCAGCTTGTTTACTGAGCATCTGTTATATGCCAGACACTGTTCTGAGTGCTGAGGATTCAGCATTATAGAGTTGGTCCAAGTTGTCAAAAAGAGTTCAGACACTAAAAAAAGGTGTTTCATAATATGAAGGAGAAAAAATAGAGATAACATACTGTTGTGCAAATGAGTGTATGTGATGGAGGATCCTAAATAGTCTGGAGAATCAAAGGATGATTTCTTAATCAGAAGTTTGAGGGGTATGTTGAATCCCTGTCTACAATATCAGGCAGAGTACAGATAGTTATACAAAGGTTCTAAGGCATTATGATGCCATAACTTGTGGAAAGGAGAGAGCAGTCTGGGGAAGAGTTGTGTGGGATAAGCCAAAGTAAAATTACATCAGACAGCTACCAAGGAGAGGAAGGACCCTTTAAATACAAAGTTTCTTGGAAACAAGTAGAGAAAAGATGCAGAGAGGGACAGAGAAATAATTTCCTATTCTTAGGTAGTAGTCCTTACTACATGAGAATTGCAATTTATCAGGCAGCAGCTAGTTATTTTGCATCCAGTTGTATCAGAAACCATCTTACCTGATTTTTCTTCACATTAAAAGTACTATCATATCCCCCTTCAAAAGATCACCTCTGTACATTCAGTTCAGAGCATATTCAGATCTTGAGACTCATTCCTAGAAAAGATCTTGGACAGTGCAGTATTGCCAATAAATATTCCTGTAAATATGTTCTTTTGCAGTAAGAGATTAATATTTAACTGGTTTAGACTTTTATCACAAGGGTGGTATATTATCTCCCATTTCCCATTTTTATCTTTGCTAGAAAAGCCAGAAAAAAAAGAATGTTGTTTTAACAAAAATGTATTTCCTCCAAACACCAGTGACTTCAGTCATCCACTTTTGATATCATACCAGGATGGCAGGGTCTATGTCTAGCACCAAAATATAATTGGGTCTTCAGTAAAACTGTTAAATAACCTAATTATCAATATGCCTGAACTGCCCTAAAATACAAGTCTTACCTCTTTAAGTTTCATCCCTTGATTGCTTTTATGTGCTGTATTTCTTTAATGTTTAAAAAAAGCAGAAAAAAGAGCAAGCTTTTGTTTGTTGGTTTGAAGTTTTGGCTAAGGGGAAAATGCACTGTGGAGAATCAGAATGACACTTGCTTTAAAAAAGCACAAGGATAGCACGAAGAGTTGAAGGAAAAATGAGGGAATATGAAGAAATTCACATCTGATGGATGTGTCTGCTTTACATTACAAAGTGGTGTAAAAGAAAAGGAAGCTTGAGTGCAGGAATAGTTGCAACTGCTGCTTTCAGGAAAAAGAACTGACAAGCAATGGTATTCCAGATGCTACTGAGATTGGCTTTTCATATAATGGCTCCATTTACTCTTCTGTGATATAATGGGACAGCACTGTAGTGAATTTAAGCTGTTACGAGTTGAGGATAGGCAGAACAGAAAGAATCAAAGATGTGACTCTCTCTTATTGGCTTGCATACTCTTTGAAGGTAGGAACTTTTCATGTTTCATCAGCAAAAGCTCTTAAGTGACTGTTTCAGGACCCATCATCATTTTACATGGTTCAGTTGAATTTTTTAGCTTACATCTTTTCAATGTATAATATATTTTTTTAATTTGTTTTAAATTTACAATAAATTAAACAATGTCCTCAGAGCAGGGTTGGGGAGGGGAGTTGCTTCAACAAATTCTGAACTAAAGGGAATGTGACTTTCTAGATTTCCAGTTTAGTATCTAATTTATAACATTGTTTTATCATTGTAACAGGTTTTCCGACATTCTCTGTATCCGCAAGATTATTCATCCCGTTTAGATATTGTAAGAGCAAATTCTAAGTCACCTCTTCAAAGATCATTGTCAGCTAAGTGTGTATCTGGAACAGGACAGGTGAGCTAGAAACCGTAATTTTAAGGAATGTAAGCTACTGCCTTTTGAGTTGTTCAGTATTAAAAATGTTTTCCTTAAACCATAGGATCTTGAATAACCTGCTCTTCCCCTCTTATATATAAAATGATGTAAAACTGCACTAGGTTCTGCTCTATTATTGATACTTCTTTTATTATCTGTAAGATATGACTCTCTGAAGCACATTTGGGAGCAGAGGTAGAAGGGACAAGAGAATGCTAATTTACATTTGTTCTCTGGTATAATGTGAAGATCACAGATTCTGAAATCAAACTGCCTAGGGTTTAAATCCCATTAGCATGGCTTACTGGAAATTATACCTAAAAAGGACCTTTCCTGAATGTTATCATAGATCCAGAAGCACATATCTTTAGGTAAAGCATCAATTTTCTCTTTTCCTCTCTATCCAGAAAGCCTGAGGTACCTGGTATCTAGAGTAGGAGATATCCCTTTTTCTCAGGGGCCAGAGAAAATACCAGGTTATGTGGACCACATGGTCTCTGCCCCAACCACGAGCAGCCACAAACAATACATTAACAAATCAACATGTTGTAATAAAACTTTATTTACAGAAACAAGACAAACTGGGCTTTAGCTTGCCAACTTCTGATTCAGAAAGCTGTGGTCTTACCATATCGAGCCTTCAGAATTTAAAATTGAGCATTCAGTTGTGTGTGACCCAATACCTTCTGTTTTCATTTATCTTCTAAGCATTGATGTACTGCTTTTTACTTACGTATCTCTCCCCCTAACCAAATTATACTTTTATTATTCCAGTACTAAGTGCCTTGCACATAAATTCCATAAATCTATAGTATAGAGAATTTTGACTATTTAGAGCTAATAGTATCACCTAAGTTAGCCAAGATCTGTGTAGCACTTTAGACTACATAATGCCAAGGTCTCTCAAGCTATGCACTGTTAACTTTGAGCCAGATGATTTGGGGGGCGGGGAGGGATCTTGCCCTGTGCATTGTACAGATGCTGAGCAGCATTCCCAGCCTCTACCCACAGGAGCTCAGTAATGCCCTTACCCTCCCCCAGTTGTGACAATCAAGTGTATCCAGACATTGCAGATGTCCCCTGGGAGGTATAGTCACCCTCTGAAAAGTCTGAAGCAGGACAACCCAAGTGGCAACAGTCAGAATGAAAGCCAAGTAGTGAATTCAGATTCTCGTCTCATTAATTTTAAATCACACTATGTTCAAAGTTTATTATTTTTGCCTAGTTGAAATATCCTTGAGTTCTGCCATCCCTTTGATGATTCTCATGTTTTTGTGACCTGAGAATTATTTAACTTAAAATATTTATAATATTTATAGTGTACTTTACTTTTCTCTGGAAGTATGTTATCAAAGTACTGATATGAAACTGGAGTTCAAATGGCTAATTTCACACTTTTCTTCAAAAAAATTAACACAAAGGAAAAAAATTTTTGCAGTCGTTTTCAAACCTTTAAATACAATTCGTAATTTAGAATTTTCATTACTAAAGATTATTATTTATGGACATTTTTGTGATGTTTGTTCTATGTACCCTTATCTATCTATCAGGGCATAAAAAAGATACCAGGCATGTAAAAATATTTTTAAGTTAGTGATTTTTAAAACATGTTCACTTTTAACAGGTATTGACCTGTCGACTAAGAAAGGATCAGCAAACAGAAGATGATGATGAAGACGATGAAGACTTAGATGTTACAGAAGAAGAAAATTAAATTTCTTAAGTAAACTTTGCATTTCCATTTTCATCTTAAATGACCTGGAATCCAGAATTACTAAAATTGCAAAACATAATACTGGCTTGATACGTTAAACCTCAAAATTAAATCCTATTGGAAATGCAGAAATTATTAAAGGAAATTTATGCCAACCAAAAATGGAAGTTTTAAAAAATATTACACATCAGTCATTTCAACATTTCCATCTAGCATCATACTATCTTTTTTATAGGTTCCACTGTTTTTCAAAAACAATGTATTTCACAAGTATTTCAAATTAATGCACTAACCTAGTTGGTTGTAGTAGGTAAACAACAACAAAAAGAGATTTAACAATTCCACTTCCTTTAGATTAAGACACCATGCTTTCAACACCAGAAAAGGGTCCTAGATAGTCATTCTGATTAAATACAAATTTTATTCCATAAAGCTTTCATAAAAAAGACAAGTGTTCTTTTTCCTTTCTACTTTTTCACTTTTACTACCACCTAGTTTCTTCATTCAGTATATAAATTTACTTTTCAACAAGAGTATAATAGTGACTCTCAAATAATAGTAATAGAGCACTAGGGTATCAGTGTTTCACAACTAGACATAAGCATAGATTTTAGCTTTAAAAAGCTACATTCAGCTTGATTCTGGTTTTAAAACAAAAACCACTGTCAAACTAAAGCACTATATGTGGCACCACAACTTTTGGAAAGCTAGAATTTGGTGGAATGTTTCCCTTAAAAAATATAGCAAATCATAAATCAGTAAAAAATTATGTATTTTATCAGCCTACCATATAATCAGTAAGAGTACACAGTCACTCTCTTTTCCTGAAAATAGAAAACAATTTAATCAGAGACTTTCAGTATCTGATGCTTTTACTTCTTTGGATGGGGAATTGTACTTCTCATTATTTCATAGATCCCAGTCTGGCATATAAAAATTAGGAAATTGATATTATCTGGGATTACCACAAAAAGCAGTTATTCGTAACAGAAAAATACTTTTCTCGATTGCTGTTTTGACTTGTGTTATTCATGGTCTGTTCTTAACAAAGCATTGCTTCCTGAAAATAGGCCTAAGTGATAGTTACTTAAGTAAATAAAATATTCAAAACATTTTAAAACTGTAAATAAATATCCCAGGTGGTGCTAGTGGTCAAGAACCCATCTGCCAATGCAGGAGATGTAAGAGAGGTTGGTTTGATCCCTGGGTTGGGAAGATGTCCTGGAGAAGAGAATGGCAAAACACTCCAGTATTCTTGCCTGGAGAATCCCATGGACAGAGGAGCCTGAAGGGCTACAGTCCACAGCATCACAAACAGTCGGACACAACTAAAGTAACTTAGCACACAGCACGCACAAATAAATTTACATTCATAAAAAACTGAGGATGTCATTGCATTTTTATTTTTTCAGTCTTTAATCTTGTATTGTAGTTTGGCGAAAAAAAACAAGGTTCTAGTATTTCTCTTGCAGATTATGATAACTCACTTCTCTTGATCATCAATTGCCCTATTTGTAAAATAGTGCCTGATATTTAAAGCAGTCAAATTATGATATAAAATGTATGTTCTATTTCAAAAAATATTCTAAGGACAAAAGGACTATTACACGTAATACTTTCACTGTATAATTAATTTTTAGGCCAGCAATAGGTTGGCAAACCTGAAAGGGTTGCTGTTTAGTAGCTAAGTTGTGTCCAGCATTTCTGACCTCATGGACTGTAGCCCACCAGGGCTCTCTGTCCATGGGATTTCCCAGACAAGAATACTGTAATGCCTTGTCATTTCCTTCTCCAACGAATCTGCATGGCCCAGGGATCGAACCGGTATCTCCCGCATTCGTGGCAGGTTCTTTACCACTCAAGCCACAAGGGACAGTCTTAAAAGGGTTACAAAATAACTATTTCTACAATTTGTGAGCTGAGACAAAATCAAGGCTTTTACATACTTAGGTAACCATATTTTAAAATATAAAAACCTCTTTTTAGCTTCCTTATAAAAAGACAGGCAACCAGTCTGACTAGTTAGTTGGCTATAGGCTTCCATTTGTCTCCAAAATAGGTATATGAATCATATAGTACCTATTACAGTTCACTAAATATTAGCTAACATTTAATGCAGAGATGGGAGGTGATAGGGTCACTGCTTAATATGTGATACATGGACCAAGAGCCAATGCTCATGATGGTACTGTCAGAAAGCGTGTAAGTGTTCACTCCTATGGAGTCTTACTATCTCTTAGTTATGAGATTAAGCTTACTTTCTAGGCATGATCTATATTTTTCAGATGCCTCAAATCAAAAATGTTTGGCTTTTAAGATCATTAAAATGCCACTGGGTATTAAACTTGATAACCAATATGCCACTAAAATACCTAATAAATCTAGGAGAGGAAACAGCTGGTTACAAGATAATTATTGAAGCTGGGCAATGGGTTTATGAGGATTTAGTGCACTTTTAGTTCTCTTTTACACGTTTGAAATTGGTGGTGTGTTGCTAAACTGGCTCACTGGGATGGAAAATGCCTTGATATTCTGCACTTACCAGTTTCATGGTTTAAATACTCCTACCATGGCCAATTTAAGTTACCAACATGTCACTGAAGGCAAAGTTGTGAACAGATGTGCAGAAATGGCTCCCAAGCAGTAGAAGCCAGCTTTCTGTAGCAAACTTAAAAAATATATTAAACTGAAGATCATGGAGTATAATTCTTATCAATCCAGTAATTTTACAATCAAAATACAAAGCCTGTGCTTACTATTGTGTTAGCCTTTTAATTACCACCACCATTCCACCCTAGCCTAGACTGAGAAGCAGCTCCATATTGTTATACTTCACCTTAAGCTTCATCTTAGCTTTAATTTATTTATATGTATTTGAGAAGCATTTTTAAGTCTTCCAATACACTTCTCAGTAAGACTGACCAAATAAACCATACAATCTCTGACACTTAAAAAATCTTTTCTTCCTATTGTCATTTTCCCAGCTTGTAAGCTTACTAGTTTCAAGTGCCATACTGATGTGCTTTTTTGAACCACATTTACCAGCTAATTCATTTTACTCGCAAGTAGGATGTTCAACATAATTAAAAACACAAACTTCGGTTGGTTTTTCTTAGACTTCTTTAAATCACTAAAGATGAGTACTGCAGTACTAAATGGCTAAATACTGACAAAGTATTCTAGTTCTATAATAACCTCCAAACTACTGTATATAAATTCAAATTTTATTATTTGCTCAGTGTGGGAAATATCTGTATCACAAAGTTGAGGGAAATCAACTGTTTTATATAAATTATGAAAGACCAACCAAAATCAAATCATGTTTGATAAAATGAACAATTTTAAATTAGAAGCCAATATATATTGTCTGTCTCATAGAGAATCCCTGGATATATAACTTCTAGTTACTTTGTCTTTTATTCACAATATTTGGGCATATTATCTTTTTTTAATGCTATTTTTAAAGCAACAATGGAGGTAAGAAAATATCATTTACTCTTTTGAAAATATTTTTAGCATGGTCTTTAGTCGCTAAGTCGTGTCAGATTCTTTCGTGACCCCATGGACATAGCCTGCCAGGTTCCTCCGTCCATGGGATTTTCCAGGCAAGAATCCTGGAGTAGGTTGCCATTTCCTTCTCAACGGAATCTTTCAGACCCACAGATTGAACCCGTGTCTCCTGC
Organism: Okapia johnstoni; assembly: GCA_024291935.2. Lineage (NCBI taxonomy): Eukaryota > Metazoa > Chordata > Mammalia > Artiodactyla > Giraffidae > Okapia > Okapia johnstoni. The sequence continues at coordinate 9,636,051 of CM044309.1, forward strand.
ATTGGCAGGCGAGTTCTTTAACACTGAGCCACCAAGAAAGCCCATCATGATCTTACTAAAATTAAAAACTACCATTTAACAAAGTTAGTAGGCCAAAGTATTAAGAGCATGAACTGGAGTAAGTATGTCTGTGTTGAAACTGGCTTCATGATTTACAACTATGACTTTAGGCAAGTTACTTAAGTAACTCTGAATTTATCTCATTTGTGAAATAAATACTTGTAAGCCTCTTAGGGAATATTAAGATTGACATTATGCATGTAAAGCACTTACACTGCCTAGCACATAGAAAGCGCCCAATATTAGCATTATTACTATGGTATGAAAAATCAAATCCAGTATTTGCAAAATCTCTACAGTGTCAAATATCAAAGAAGTAAAAATTCAATCTCACAAAATTCTTGTTATATTTAGTCATTGAGTTTTTGGATAAAAAACGTTTTGAAATTAAGAATAAAAAAACCACAAGTTATATAAGTCATCAGTAAATTCTTCCTATAAACACAAACTCTGTCCATTCATCAGATTCTTCCCAACAAGAACCTGAAGGTCCCCTTGTACCTGTAATTACTTTTTTGTCTTTTAAGTATTGAGTAAATCTTACCAGTTTGGTTGATGAGATGTTGGAAGAAACCACAGAACTACACAAAGAACTCATACACTACTATAGAATGGTCCCTCCTGTCATATTATTTAATATAGCTGTTGAAAACCTTCACAAAAGAGGCTGTAATTCTTTTTTCTCTATATACAAATACAAGTTAATTAGTTCATCTATTCAGTTGCAATATTTTTATTTTTATGAAAACTTTGAAAGTTAACTTCCTAAGCCTTTTACATAAGTAAACTTCAAGTTCACAGTCTGTCAATTTTGAACTATTTATGATTAAGGGGAGGCTTAACACAGTAATATCTCAGACAAGGAAGAGGGCATTAATTCTGCAGGCAGTTAGCAATAAAAAGGCTAACCCTGAACAATCAGTCACTGACCATTTCCGTATACAATTTGAATAAAGATGTAGACTACAGAATGGAAACAGAAGTAAACATAAAACTTGTCTTCCCCAAACAGTTTTCTACTTTACACAAGTGCTGACATTTACCCATGACATCAACAAAAATTACTGCACTCAGGGAATTAGTTCTCCCCTCACCCCACCCCCATCAAAAAAAAGCATATATATTTTTAAGTTAGAAAAAGTGAATGGCAATTTGCAAGCAAAAGAAAACCAGATTCACATTCTACTATTTACATTTCTTCTGTTCACAGGTCAAAATTAAAATGTTTCATTAGATAATTAAAAATAAACACTTAAAAATGCATTTTACTGCATCAATACTGTGAGAGAATTCTGAATTTAGAAATGGTCTCTAGAGCAAAATTAACTTAACTTTGCGGGGACCAACTGGTCTATCATTCAGATCTTTAATAGCCGCCATAGCTTCATTGTAGTTTATCATGGCAACAATGGCTTCCCCTGTAGGTAATCCTTGCTCATTATACTGTATTGAAACTGAATCAGGTATGATTCTGTAACCATGGAAAAAGTCTAAAATCTCATTAACATTAGCTTTAAATGGAAGATTCATTATCTTAATAGGTGTTACTCTACCTGAATTACAATTTAATTTTGGATCAGGCATAAATCTCCCCTCAGGAAAACTTCCCATATTACGCTTTCCAAAATCAAATTTGCCACCTTCTGGGCGACCAAAATTCACAAAAGGTCGATGACTTCTAAAATCAGGGGGGCTCCTAAACTCACCAGTAAGTCTAAAACTGTCAGGAACTCTGGAGTCCTCCTCTGGAGCTTCCCTGAGTTCTTCCTCTGGGAGCCGCCTGAAGTCCTCATCAGAAGGGCTTCTAAAATCTTCCTCCTGAGAACTCCTTAAGTCCTCTTCAGGAGGGTGCCTAAAGTCTTCATCCGGAGGGCCCCTAAAATCTTCATCCTGTGGGTGCCTAAAATCTTCCTCTCGGGGGCGCCTGAAATGCTCCTGGGGTGGCCGCCTGAAAAGCTCCTGAGGCGGTCGTCTAAAATGCTCCTGGGATGGCCGCCTGAAGTGCTCCTGCGGTGGACGACGGAAATGCTCCTGAGGTGGTCGCCGGAAGTGCTCCAGGGGCGGCCGACGGAAGTGCTCCGGGGGCGGACGCCGGAAATATTCTGGGGGCGGCCGCCGGAAGTGTTCCGGGGGTGGCCGTCTGAAGTCCTCAGGAGAACCTCGGAAATCCTCCTCAGGAGACCGCCTGAAGTCATCCTCATGGGGCCGCCGGAAGTCCTCCTCAGGAAGTCGCCTGAAATCCTCCTCCGGGGGCCGCCTAAAGTCTTCCTCAGGTTGTCGCCTCCATTCCCCTGGGGGAAGCCGCCTGAAGTCTTCCTCAGGAGGCCGCCTCCAATCCTCCTCAGGTGGCCTCCTTAAGTCTCCCTCTGGGGGCCGCCTCCAATCCTCCTCCTGGGGTCTCCTGAAGTCTTCCTTGGGAGGTCGCCTGAAATCCTCCTCAGGTGGCCGCCTCCAGTCCTCCTCCCTTGGGTACCTGAATTCCTCCTCCCGAGAGTGCCTGAAGTCCTCCTCAGGAGGCCGCCTGAAGTGTTCCTCCCGAAGGCGCCTGAAGTTTTCCGGGGACCGCCTGAAATCCTCTGGGGAATGCCTAAAGTCTTCTGGAAGGCGTCTGTCAGGTGGTCGGAAATCCCCCTGAGGATGCTTGAAATTGTCCAGTTGCCTCAAGTCCTCTTGCTGATGCCTAAAGTTTTCCGAAGGGCCAACTGGGTATACTGGTGGATCATTTGAATCAAATGAATGGGAATGATCATCCCTATCACAAGACTGTGAATGGTCATGCATTCTTTCACTAGACACTGAAGAAAAATTTACACCAAACTCCTGCATTTGTGCCTCAGATATGAGCCTTAACAACACCTCTGTCCCCAAGAATCTCCGTCGGTTTAAACGTTCAGCTTTCGTGGCCTGTTCTTCTGATTTGAATTTCACCAACGCTTCTCCCAGACCAACTCCTTTGTCGTCATAAAGCAAGCAAATGTCATCCTCAGCAAGAGAAAAGTCAGCAAAGAACTTCTGCACTTCAACTTTTGTAACATCAAATGGAAAATTTCTTATATATATGCACAGTTTCTGGCCAGAGTAGCCTTCTTGAGAGTGTTTTTGTGAGACCTGTCCAAGCCTCTCTTTCTCTGTTGATGCTGGTCTTTTCTTTTCATAACATTCAATGAACTTCAGCATCTGTTCCCTAGAAACTGGATCAATATAAACTGGACGATACTGTAAAACAGTTTTATGTAAACCCAGAGCAGTGTTATAGTCTTTCAGAGTCTTGAACATCACAAAGGCATACCTTGTTCTTCTTTCATCTTTATATAAAAACCTAATCTGTTCATTTGTCAGATCAGTATCTCTAAAAAAATTTCTTAAATCTCTTTTGTTAATACTTACAGACAGGTTTTTTAAGTGAACATAAAATCCAAGAGGAGAACGAGAACATGTTCTTCTGGGAGATTTTGAATGAGATCGTTTCCGAAAATGTCTATCATTAATTCCTCTTGGTGGTGTATGTTCTTCAGTCCTCATAGAAATGTCACCTTCCTTAATTAAATTACCTCCAAAATCAATCCACTGTTGTTCTGAGCCTTGCATTACTTCAATAAATCTTGAACCCATAAAACTTCTATGACATTTAAGACCTCCTGAAGCATCGATACATGAGGCAAATTTTACTATGGCATCACCATTATTTCGGCCATCATGATGCTTTAAGAAAATTACTCCATCCACACATAAACCAGAGAAAAAGACACGTACATCATCTTCATTTACTAAATAAGGCAAGCCTCGTAGAAACAAGTAAGGATTCTCAGCTTTCAATGGCCGTGTCTTTCTTGGCCTTAAATCACCATGTCCTGTACCGTTAGTATGAAACCCAGCATCTTGATTAATCGGAGAACCATATCCAGAATTACTTCCTTCTTCTGTAATAGCCTCAACAAAATTAGATAAGCTGCCAACCCCTGATGCCCCAGATCCTGGTCTGTCTCTTCCCATGCGGTCAGTTCTTTTCATTTCTATAGTCTTCTGCATTTCTGCCTTACTACTAAGAAAGAGCTCTACAGATGAATCCTTGATAAACCCTCCTGAACGACTTACGGCACGTCTTGCATCTTCATCTGTTGCAAAAATAATAAAAGCCTCCCCAATTTCCCCTCCAATTATATGCACTCCTCCATCAGGAATAGTCAATCCCGTGAAGAAGTGACGGATATCCACAGGCCCCGCAATAAAAGGAAGCCCCAGTAAACGGATGACTACAGCCATGCTGAGCGCAAACCACAGCAATAATGACCTGCAGACAGAAAGGTACACATAATAGCAAGTCTTATTTTTGAAGTACCTAATCCAAAACTAAGCTTAATAATTACTGGTCCCTACCTTCTTCAGCATTTATAAATGAAAACAAGATATGAGTTCACAAAGATATTGATTGTATCTAATTCTTTAAACAAATGGAATAAATTTTCTCCCAACTAAACATACAAATAAACCAGCTACTTTGAAGAAACATTTCCTATCACCTATCCTATACAGTGTAAGTAGAAAAAAAAGTCACATCTCTATAAGTCTGCCAAGTGCTACTTCACAACAAGACCAAACTATTTTCAGACATATCTGCTAGTGAAACATGAGAGAGAGCTTTGTGGATTAAAGAATTTTACCAACCACAACAAATTTTACATACTTATAAAAGCCATCTATGGACAGTATATAATTTCTGCTCATGATAACAAACTGCCTACCACTAGTGCATCACTGGCCAGACATAAAGTACAGAAGCCATGCACACCCAGGTGTACTATTCTACTTTTTTTTTTTTTGTCAAGCCTCTGTGAAAAGCCTTAAGCTCTGGATATCTTACCTTTTTATTTCTTGCAGACCTGTTAATTCTGTAAAAGCAACTTAACTGTGGAAAGAAAATGAAATATAATTAATCCTTGGACCCTGTAATTGACCTTAAACAACGCCAGATTAGGATATTCACTTCACAATTACCTATTAAAAGTGAAGCAATATAAGGAAGCATAACTAAGGGTATTACAAAATGGTTGTCTTTGTTCTAAGGGGCAAATTAATCACCTTTTAGCAAAAAGGTACAAATTCCAAGGAGACATCTGCAAATTATTTAGAAACAAAAAACCTGAAAACTTAACAATTGGTCCTTAATTGAAAGTGGCCCCACAAAAAGGTGACAGAAATGTTATACATTCTGATTGGACTATTAGTTACCTGGGAGTATAAATTTATCAAGGCTAAATGAATCTATCCTTAAGGTCTGTGCATTTGACTGTATGTGAATTTTACAACCAATTTTTAAAAATCTTTCCTACAAGTAAAATGACAATTTAACACCAAAAATTCCCGAAACCCTATCTTCCACTTGAAAAAAACAATATCTAATTCATCACTTCCAACTCTCCTGTAAATCTTTCAAATCATAAGAGCAAATCAAATTAATAAATGATAGAATAAATGAACAAAACCATTTTTAAAGCAATAAATCCAAACCAATGGCTACCATCTGGACACAATTTTAAGTTCTACATAAACACCTCACACTTCCAGACATGGAACCCAATTTCCTGACTCCACTAAGACAAATAGTAAAATATCCCTAAAATCTAAAATCTCAATTCTACTACTCTTATACTCAACTATTGCTACTCTGTATCTTAAACTCAAATTTTATTATGCTAATAAGTTTACCCCGTTTTGAACAACCGTCCTGCCTTCTGGGGAAACCCAAATGACTATGCAGAAAGGTAGAAACATAGTAAGAATACATTAATTTGGAATATTTGGGGATATCCGTATTAACTATTGAAAAATCTCAAGATTCCTTACATCAAATACTTTCAGAGATACCCAAACTAAGTATTCTTACCAAATATGTTTTTTAAGACCTGTTAAGTTAATGATTATAAATTATGTCTTTAATGAGCAAATGTTTTAATTCAGCACTTACACTTAAACACCACTCATCCACAAAGTGCTGTCTGAAAACATGGTCTTTGAGGTTTGCAAGGTCTATTCTCCTTTGAAAAAGGTCCATAGACTACTTTTCAAACTACAACTAACAATGATATCAAGAAATTAACTGGCATATTTTACACATCTGAATTATCAATGCCAAATTGATATTAAAATTATTAGGTTTTCTATAAAATATTATTGCATGAAAATGGTGGGGCAGACATTAGACACATCAAAAATCTTTGTACTTTCCACTCAATATTACTGTGAACATAAAAAATAGTTCTAAAACTTAGTCTATTAGACAATATCTGCATGGTACCACCCAACCACCCTGAAAATGAGTATAAGCTTAATTTCTTCAACAAACCCACACCAACATTTTAATAAAAACTACAAATGGCTTCTGGAATAGTTGCTCACATTAATATCCCAAGACATTTTCCTATGCAAAATGACTTAGCTCCTGTTACTTTTAGAAAGTAACGTAAAACATTTTATCCCTCCTAAACTTTTAAAAATGTGAAAGGAAACATACCTACAAAAATAGCCAAGAACATTTCACAAAATAATTACCATCAAATTAAAAAGTCTTATAATTTATCTTAATTTGAAAACAATATTTTAACTAAGTAGTTTCATGAGTACAAATTCATGAATTCCAATTCAAGAATATAAAAAATTTTTCTTCTAATTTGCCACAGTGAAAGGTAACTATTGCTTAAACTTTTTTGCCCTTGAAATAGAAGGGTAACGTACTATTTATCCCTCTACAGAAATACACTTAAGAGATCACCTGTAAGAAACCAGCTATCAAAATGAGCAACTTTCCTGTGGTTTCCATGTGATTTCCATAAGCAAACACCCCAGAAATTCTATTCTTAGAACGCTACACAAAAAGCAAAAAACCCTACTCTACACTGCAACAAAACCATCTTTATAGCTGTGTTGATTTAAAGACAGTGGGCTATTACAACTTCTAACCTACAAAAAAAAAGTGAATCCTTAAAAGCTCATTTAAGGGTAAGTGGCTGCCATTAATAAGTTCATTTTAAATAACTTAGCTGATTTTATCCAACGATTCATCCCACTTAATCATTATGACAAAAACCTCACGAAATGCTTATTTTCTAATCAAGCCTTAGAGGGAAAAGGGAGGAAAGCTAACTTGAAATGGTATTATCTCAGATCCATTTATCTTAACTAGAGAACTAGAGAATAGCAAGTCATTTTCCAGGCATGGTGAGGGAGAGATAACAGCTATTTCTTAAAACCTAAAGTTATGATGAAGTACATTTAAAATGCACGAGTGAACCCTGCAGAAAATAAACTACCCCACTCCATAAGGATTCGTTATGATGATTTGCCTTTTTATCCTTTTATAACGTAGATGATTAAAATCAAAAGCCAAAGGCATGACGACACAGAGCCAAGTCCCCAGTAGAAACTGGAAATGAAGACGAATCCACACGGCACAGGAATTCCCATTAACATCCATCCTCCTCAAATGGGGATCATCCGAAGGCATTGCTTCTACTGCCCAAAAAGCCTCTGTCCATACTCTCAGGGGTCAGAGCTTCCTTCTTTTGCTCCAGGCCAAAGTTCCTACGTGGGATCCGATGCTCTTGCCAGACCTTCAGCCAAACCAGCCTTCAAATCAACCTGGACCACCCAACCTCCGTGCCTTTCCGTTACACCGGCTCAAGGGCAAACATTCCACCCCGACTCGCCCAACGGTGAGCTGTCCCTACATCTAAACCCTTCGGCTCCCCTCAAGCCTAAAACTAGCCGGGCCTCCAAGCGCTTTCCTGCCACCACGGACTACGATGACATAGCAAAGAAAAACAAGTACCTATGGAATCCTTCCAGATCTCCACTCTCTCAAGCCGACTGGCAAGGGCACGCACACCACCACATGGAGGCTCCCGGGGAAGTCGGGTGCGTTTAGCAGGGGAAAAGAGGGTGCCCTGACGGCAGAAGCTATGCTCGTTGCTGGCGCGGCCCCGCCTTTCCCTGTGCTTCGGTCCCGGCCGCCAAGCCCTCCCCACGCCCGGCGCCCCTGCGGTAACTGCTTCGCACTCGGGCGATCAAACACACACCGCTGCCGCCGAGTCGGAACGCCAAGGCTGGGGGCGGGGAACACTCCTCGTCCGCAGCAGCCTCCCCAGAGCCGGGAGAGCCCTCAGCGAGCCCAGAAGAAGATGGCGCCCACTCTCTCCCCTCCGCTCCGGACAAACGGACGTACGGTGGCTCTGCCCATGCGCTCTCCAGGCGTCCCCCCGCCCCCTCCCCGCCGCTCCGGCCCCGTCTCCCTCTGCGCACGCGCCCTAACGCTCGCAGACTTCCCGTTGTCTAGCGGAAGGGAGGAGGCGCCAGGGCGCGCGCTTGCCAGCGGCCCGGCGGGAGCGAGCTTCTGCGCATGCTCAGAGCCCGGGTCGCGCGGGACTCTCCTCAGGGCGGGCGGAAAGCTTCCGTTAACAGTTTGTGGTCAGCATACGGCTGTGATGGGAAACGTGTGTAACAGCCGAAGTACACTGGAAGAACGTTCGTGATTCCCGAGGGCTACGAAAAGAGTCGCAAAAGCAGAGGAAACACTTTTGGATGCTGAGCAGGGCCCCATGGGACTCCTGGGCGCGGAGGCCTTTTTGTCCCCTTTTTGTTTCTTTGGCTTCCCTGGTGGATCAGACTGTAAAGCGTCTGCCCGCAATGTGGGAGACCGGGGTTCGATCCCTGGGTCGGGAAGATCCTCTGGGGAAGGAAATGACAACCTACTCCCAATATTCTTGCCTGGAGAATCCCATGGACAGAGGAAGCCTGGTAGGTTACTGTACATGGGGTTGCAAAGAGTCGGACAGGACTGAACGACTTCACTTTCACTTTGTTTCTTGTAGGCAAGACTCCAGCCTCCATGATCTCTCAGTTCCAAAAGGCAGCTGTCAACATCAGCAGTCAAGAGTCGTGTCCGCCTCTGCAACCCCATGGACTGCAGCCTACCAAGTTCCTCTGTCCATGGGATTCTCCAGGCAAGAGTACTGGAGTGGGTTGCCACTTCCTTCTCCAGAGGATCTTCCCTACCCAGGGGTGGGACCCAGGTCTCCTGCATTGCAGGCACATTGCTGTCTCCTGCACTGTAAAAGGCAGGAACAGTTCCTAATCAAAGGAGGAACAGCAACGAAATCACCACAGGCAGGATTTAAGGACCAGAGAAGTTCACCAAGATTAGGAGACTGGAATATTTTTGCTCGAACCTGTGCCTCCTGTGTCCTTCATTGGCAGGCAGATTCTTTGCTGCTGACCACCAGGGAAGCCCCGCGTCACTCCTGATCATGCTCAAAGCTGTTTTCTTTGGGCCTGCTTTCCACAAACGATTCACCACTTGCTGACTTTATTTTTTCCAATCTCAGAAACAGTCAGCTGTAAGTCAGACCTATTGCCTTTTCCCTCAATAAAATTCAACTCATTCCACATGCCATCTTTACTGATAACTTACACCTACTTTCCTATTGTTTGCTGAAAATTTATTATTTCTGTTAGCTTTAATCACATACTTAAATTAGAATCCTCATCTCTTAAAACCTTCATTTCTTGTGAAAACTAAGAAGTAAGCAATTAATGTCCTCTGCATTAGTATTTTGTAGACTACTAACAAATACCAGTGATAATTTCTAAAAAAAAAAAAAATGCTTTCAGATTGAGAACATTGAAGGGCCACACCAAATATATTAATCTTTTTATATCTTTTTTATTAATATCATTTTAAAAATATCTTTAGTTTCTCTGTAAAAGGAAGTCAATGTTCAGTAATTAATGTTTCAGTATCTTATTTGGGAATGACCCAGCTATTCAATAAACGTCCCTCGCTTAATTTAATGCAACTCCAGAATTTTAAGTTAGCGAAATTGCAAAGACTATTTTAGACAGAGATTTCTAAAGCATATTCATTCTTAATAGTTGATCTAGAAGTTCTAATCTCATTTACATTTTCTGTCCCTAAAAGTTTCTTTATATTGAATTGGGCCACCACCAGCAGGTGTGTGTGTTGCTTATTTTGCTGATCTGTTACAAAGAGCATACACTGAGGTTCTAGAACTACTCAACCATCCCTGGGTCAGGAAAATCCCTTTAGAAGGAAATGGCAACCCATTCCAGTACTCTTGCCTGGAGAATCCCATGGACGGAGGAGCCTGGTGGGCTACAGTCCACGGGGTCGCAAAGAGTCGGACACGACTGAGCGACTTCACTTCACTTCAGCAATCTTGGATCTGTTTGCTTCTAATCGGCCTATGTAATGTCCTTAGATGATGTCTTTCTTTCAAAAGTTGTGCCCTGCCCGCTCCCCTCCTGTTTTATTTCCCACTCTCAGATGTTTTACTCCCACATTCTTTTTTTTTTTATTTTTTTTATTTTATTATTTTTTTATTTTATTTTATTTTTTTATTTTAGTTGGGGGCCAACTACTTTACAATACTGTAGTAGTTCCTGCCATACATCGACATGAACCAGCCATGGATTCACACGTGCTCCCCCCCCCAAACCCCCCCTCCCACCTCCCCCCCCTCCCATCCCTCTGTGTCATCCCAACGCTCCATCCCCGAGCATCCATCCCATGCACAGAACATGGAATGGTGCTCTGCCTCACACATGACAAGACACATGTTTCAATGTTATTGTCCCAGAACGTCCAACCCTCACCTTCTCCCTCAGAGTCCACAGGACTGTTCTATGCATCTGTGTCTCTTATTCTGTCTCACATATAGGGTTCCCATTACCATCTTTCAAATTCCATATACATGCATTAGTATACTGTATTGGTGCTTTTCTTTCTGGCTCACTTCACTCTGTATAATGGGCTCCAGTTTCATCCATCTCAATAGAACCGATTCAAATGTATTCTTTTTAATGGCTGAGTAATATTCCATTGTGTATATGTACCACAGCTTCCTTATCCATTCGTCTGCCGATGGACATCTAGGTTGCTTCCATGTCCTGGCTATTGTAAACAGTGCTGCGATGAACATTGTACTCCCACATTCTTAAGGGAAGCAGAGGGGTGACGGTCTATCTTGTGTAAGTGTTTCAAGGCTGAGGAGGGACCCGACCCTGCCTGGCAGGGAATGAAGCTCTCTGGATACCTGATCTACGGGCCTCAGGGGCAGGACAGCTCCTTGTTTTAATTCACGTGGGATGGAAACCTCTCCTAGCCATCACTGTGATGTGGAAATGTGACTGCTTCCTTAGCCCTCTTGTGAATCTCCTTAATAAGAATCCCTGTTTGTAACAGCATCAGAGTACAAAAGATATGGTAAACATCTGATAGATAAAGAAACTTGGTTACAGTAACCAGAATTATGAATGATTACATTTAACTTACAAAATAATTCTAGTTATATATTTCTCCCTAAGAGACCTTTGGGGCACTCGAAAATATCCCAAAGTTAGCTGGAACTCAAAACAAATTTAATTACAATTTGATATTTGGGAAGCTTGTTAAAAAGTTTTAAAACACTTGGTCAAGCTCAATCATTGTAAAACAATACTCATTGCTTAGCCAAAGTAACCAGAGATCTCAAAAGCAAATATTAATACAAATCCCATAAAGGCAAAGGTATTTACATAGTCTGTAGTAAAAATCAGTGTTTCAACAATACTGGAGGGAAAAACCAAAACTATTGTAGAGAAGAAGCCAATTCTGACTCTGTGTTGCAACTGTTTCTTTGACTTGCTTTTCCTTGCTTTTGTTATTATGATCATATCTAAGGGCCTGCTTCAGAGGACTCTGTCCCTCGCCTGAGGGTAAACTGAAACGCCTTTGTTCAGTTCACAGAGTAATGATGTGACCCTGCCCACCTGTGAATAGCTACAAAGAAAGATTTACACACGCTTCCAAAGGCTGGCCATTCCCTTGGAGATGTTTTGCAAGACTTAAGACCCTTTAACTTCACTTCCCCACTGCCTCTCCCTCTCTATTCTGTCTTTTGACTTTAGTTCCTCCTGGCTTCTTTCTCTTGGGCTCTATGAAAAGAACCTCGCATCCAGATCCCAATAAGATGGTTATTTTGAGGCACTAACCTGCCATCTTCTTGGTCAGCTGGCTCCTTTGTCTTAACCCCTCATCTCTCAAATTTATTGGCCTATCGTGTGGCAAGCAGAGCAAGCTTTAACTCAACAACAAAATGACAGAACCAGGGATTCAGGGTTAATGGCATTCTCAACAGAGAAAAATTAGAAAAGTAGGCAGCTTCGTCACGAGTAGAGGGACCATAGTATCTCACACTTCATCTTTTCCCAGGTGGGAGTGGGGCCAGGCAGGGGTAGTACGATGTCCCAAACACAGGGTGACTTGAGAGGGAAATTGGGGAGCATCCTTGTTTGCAGGAAAGATCACTGAAGCCAAGACTGAATGAACGACAAGGCAGCTTCCAACCCAGTTGGGATCCTGGCCTTCCTTGAAGGAAGTTCTACAAGAGCTTATAAGCAGATAAAGACCAGAAAGAGGAAACAGCATTATATTCAGAATTATAGTTGGAGTCTCACCCAGTGGGTAGGACATTTTTTAATACTGAGGCCCAATACCCAGAGAAAAATAATCAATTGATGTAAGTTATATAAGAAAAGTTTCCTCATAATTTGGAAAATTTTAAGACAATTATATAATGTATTTATTTGATTTTTAGATTAAGAGAAAAAATGCAAGTGGTTTGTAATAAATATGAGTAAAATATGTACTGCAGTTTGATTCTAATGCTAAAAAAGATACAGAGACAGAGCAAATGTATACAAAGACAGAAAATCAAAAGACAGAGACGAAAAACAGGGACAAGGAGAAAGAGAAACGAGCTTGAACTTGGTAACAAAACCAGTCTTGTTCCAGCCCATTTTTAACAAAATCCGTTTAACCAACTAAACTCAATCCAGTCTTAGAGAATCCTGATCATGCATAATTCGATATCTTTTATTCCTTATACCTTCCACTGAAAATGTTACTGAGTCCGAGCTTGCTCTGCTCACCACACAACAGGCCAATGAATCTGAAAGACGAGGTGTTGAGGAAAGGAAGAGACTTTAATTGGGGAGTCAGCAGACCAAGAAGATGGCAGGCTACCACCTCAAAATAACTATCTTATCGGAGTCTGGATGCTAAGTTCTTTTAACAATCAGAAAGAAGCAATGAGGAACTAAAGACAAAAGACAGAAGAGAGGGAGATGCAGTGGGCAAGTAAAGTGAAAGGGTCTTTGTCCTGCAAAACATGTCCAAGGCAATGGCCAGCCTTCAGAAGGGGTGTGTTCTCTTCTATTCACACGTGGGCAGGGACAAACTATCTCTCCATCAGCTGGACAAAGGCACTTTAGCTTACAGTCAAGCAGAGGGGCAGGCTCCTCCAGGCAAGCCATTGAGTATGGTTATAATAAATTATAAGCAAATCAAAGAAGCAGTTTCCAACATGGAGTCAGAATTGGCTTCCTCCCTGCAACAAAAACTCGCCTAGAGCCAGACATCTGGGAATGTGAAGTCAAGTGGGCCTTAGGAAGCATCACTACGAACAAAGCTAGTGGAGGTGATGGAATTCCAGTTGAACTATTTCAAATCCTAAAAGATGATGCTGTGAAAGTGCTGCACTCAATATGCCAGCAAATTTGGAAAACTCAGCAGTGGCCACAGGACTAGAAAAAGTCAGTTTTTATTCCAATCTCAAGGCAATGCCAAAGAATGTTCAAACTACCGCACAATTGCACATGCTAGCAAGGTCATGCTCAAAATCCTCCAAGCTAGGCTTCAATAGTACGTGAACTGAGAACTTCCAGATGTACAACCTGGATTTAGAAATCAGAGGAACCAATCCAATTGCCAACATCCACTGGATCATAGAAAAAGCAAAAGAATTCCAGAAAAACCTGCTTCATTGACTACGCTAAAGTCTTTGACTGTGTGAATCAAAACAAACTCTGGAAAAGGTTTGAAGAGATGGGAAAAGCAGACCACCTTATCTGCCTCCTGAGAAATCTGTATGTGGGTTAAGAAGCACCAGTTAGAAACACACATGGAACAACTGACTGGTTCAAAACTGGAAAAGGAGTATGACAAGGCTGTACATCATCACCTTGCTTATTTAACTTTGATGCAGAGTACATTGTGCACAATGCCAGGCTGGATGAAGCACAAGCTGGAATCAAGATTGCCAGGAGAAATATTGACAACCTCAGATATGATGATACCACTGTCAACTGAAAAGATATATAACTTGAGATTTGTGAGTTAAGTTTTATTTGGGGTGAAATGACCACAGCCAAGGAGGCAGCACCTCAGATAGCTCTGAGAGACTGCTCCAAAGAGGGAGTCGGGGAAGGTCAATATATAAGATTTCAGTGAAGGGGGAGCTCAGTGCAATCAAGGGCTTACTTTACAAAAGTTTTGCTGCTGGTCACAAGGAGCTGATGTCACCAGGAAGGGATTAAGCGATTTTCTAGATATGAAGAAGTGCAAAGATTGGGATCATGAAATCAGTTCCTGAAAATATCTAAAGACCTGTTTCACCAGATTTCCTGGAGCACAGAGGGCCTCACTCCACCCTGAACTCCTTCAGAGGGTGTTGAAGGTCAACAGCTGCAGCAGCACAGGGTTCAGTCTCCACAGAGGCAGATGGCAAACGCCCTTGTTGTTGTCAGTCTTAAAGGAAATCAGCCCTGAATATTCATTGGAAGGACTGATGCTGAATCTCCAATACTTTGGACTCCTGAAGCCAACTCATTGGAAAAGAACCTGATGCTGGGAAAGACTGAAGGCAGAAGGGGGCAACAGACGATGAGATGGTTTGATGGCATCCCTCAATCAATGGACATGAGTTTGAGCAAACTTCAGGAAATAGTGAAGGAAGGGAAGCCTGGCATGCTGCAGTGCATGGGGTCGCAAAGAGTTGGACATGACTGAGCAACTGAACAACTTTCAAGTCAATTAGAATAGTTCATTTACAAAGTAAATTTTACATGAAGACCAAAGCAGAAATCTCCAGTTTTTTACGCTTGAGTTCTAAACGCTTTTTCTGCTCACCACTCTTTCCCCTGAGGGCCTGGGCACAAGGGGAGTGAAACTTCAGTCCAATTGCGCATCCTGTGCTAGTCAAGATCTGTTAGTTTTAGACCCTTTTTTGGCTTTGAGTGAGTGAAAGTCACTCAGTAGTGTTTAACTCTTTGCGACCTCATGGACTGTAGGCTGCCAGGCTCCTCTGTGCACGGAATTCTCCAGGGCAGAATATTGGAGTGGGTAGCCATTCCCTTCTCCAGGGGATCTTTCTGTCAGGCGAGTGTATGCTCCTCAGTTCTCGTCACAACAAAGATTTGGAGTGATGAACATTAGAGCCCTCGGCAGGTCACAGCTCTCGGGTCTTGGATAGGCCGTGTTATAGCTCTTAGACAAATCAGTGTTACAACTCTTTTATTTAGAAGATAGCAGGAAAATCCATTCTCAAAGCGTGAGGGCATGCCAACCCAAAGATGTGAAGAGAAGAACGCCCCAGCGTGCAAGAGAGAAAAGAAAGAGCGCGGCCGGGGGGGGGGGGCGCGGGGAAGAGAGAAAGAGAAAGTGCACACAGGCCGTGGGAGGGGAAGAGAGAGAGAAAAAGCGCACACACGCGGGAGAGAGAGAGAGAGAACGCTTCCGCTTGTCTTTTTATATGTTTTTTCCCTCCCCCTGGGCCTGCCCTATGCAAATTGGGCTTAGCCAGGAGTTTTGTTCTATCTGAAGTTCTCACTCAGGTCCTCAGACCTTCCTTTGACCTTCCTTTGTTCTGTTTTTGCGGGCTTTTCCTTTCCTTGTCTTTCAGCCACCGCCATTTTGGACTCCTGTTTTCTATTCAGCTTCTCTGGTGGCTCAGAGGGTAAAGCATCTGCCTGCAATGCAGGACACCTGGGTTCGATCCCTGGGTGGAGAAGATCCCCTGGAGAAGGAAATGGCAACCCACTCCAGTATTCTTGCCTGGAAAACCCCATGGACGGAGGAGCCTGGTAGGCTACAGTCCGTGGGGTCGCAAAGAGTCGGACACGACTAAGCGACTTCACTTTCACTTTCTATTCTAACTACCTAACATTTCCAACCCAGAGACCTCACTTCTCCAAGGGATCTTCCCAACCCAGGGATCGAACCTAGGTCTCCCGCATTGCCGGCAGATTTCTTTACTGTCTGAGCCACCAGGGAAGCCCATAGGTTGACCAGTCATTTAAAATTTTTCCAACAGGGTTCCCAGGTAAGAGGGTGGGTAGAACCTTAGAGAAAGCACTTCCTGTTTTAGCTCAAGCAGTTTGTACCAGATGTCTGTGCACTCAAACCAATCAGCAGGCTCAAACCAAAGTAACCAAACAAAACCGAAACCTCACCAGCTGCAAGTCATATTCAAAATAAATGGCAAAGAGATACCCAGAAATCAAAAAGCCAAATGGTAAAAATGCCCCAAGAGGACACCAAAGAGATGCTCAGAAGTCAAAGCCAAATGGCATGAATGCCCCAAACATGACTTCCCAATCCCACTAGACCTGTGACCTTGTCCAAAGGGTGCCTTACAAAAGGAATTGCCCTTCACAGGGAGAACTCCCCCAGTTGAAATCAAAGTTCTCCAGATTGGCATCAAATTTCCCCAAATTGGAACCAAAGTTCTCCAAAAGAGGCAAGGTCAAAGAGGTCCTGGTGTACACTCCACGAGACTTACCAAATTGCTGGTGGGTGTGTTGCAATGAACCAAAGGCCCTCTTTCTGATCCTCCAAAAGTTAATGTCTTCTTAGAGTAGAAGTCTGTGGAGAAAGGCAAAGAAAGCCTGGGCAGCTGCTAGGGCAACCTCTCCCCTGTTCTCTGCAGCAAACTTGGAGTTCTGTAGCCCAGACAGAAGGCAGGGTGTGATCCCGGCACAGCCCTACACCAGGGGAACCCTGAGGGCCTGACCTCAGAGAAATCTTCCAACCTTCCAACTCTCCTAGAGGAAAGAGGCTGGGGTGGAGAGAGATCCAAAAGTGTCCGATCAAGCCGAGTGGCCCTGCAGGGCCACCTGCCCACGATCAGACCCCGGACAAGTCCCCAGATTTGTATCCAGAATCTTAGATCTCTGTGCACCAATGCCAAGGAGAAATACAGAGACAGAATTATGGAGGAGAAAGAGTGGCTTTGTTACTTTGCCAGGCAAAGGAGGAACACAGTAGGTTAGCTTGTGCAAGGAGTCTGAAACTTCTCCATGGTGAGTAGGAAAAGTTTATATACTCAGGCAGGAGAATGGGATAAGGATCAAAGCAATAACACTTATAGTCTTTCCAGTTTCAAAAGGGTGGGGCTGCTGACAAGATTAGGTTGTGTGCAGGGTCCTAGGGGCCCTCTCCCCTGTTCTCTGCAGCAAAATTGGAGTTCTGTAGCCCAGACAGGGTGTGACCCTGGCACAGCCTTGAGGGCCTGACCTCACAGAAATCTTCCAACCTTCCAATTCATCTGTTTGAGTAAGCTCCGGAGTTGGTGATGAACAGGGAAGTCTGGTGTGCTGCAGTCCATGGGGTCGCCAAGAGTCAGACATGACTGAGCGACTGAACTGAACTGAGGGCCCTAGGGGGTCCATCTCCTAATCTTTTTGTTTTAGTTTATTTATTTGGCTGTGTCAGGTCTTCTGGCATGTGGGATCTTCATTGCTTCATGTGGGATCTTTCATTGTTTGAACTCAAGTGGAAAAAAAAATTTCCGGATTGGTCTTTATGTAAAAGTTGTAAATGAACTATTTTAACTGACTTGAAAGTAAGTGCTTATAAATTAAATCTTAATCTATAGAAAACTGGCCAAGATAAATTTTAGAACCCATGATCTGGGAAATATTCTGTACTGAATTGATATCTGCTATTGAAGGTGGCTTAGGCTTGTTGGTTTGATTAATATAGACATGTCATTAGAGTATTCAGTGTTAAGTATAGTGTTTCTGTTGAATCTAGATTTACTAGAGGTCAAATAAGAACTTATTCCATCTGTTACATATTTGTTAACAGTAAAAGTAACTCAAGGTAAGAAAAACAATTTAAGGAAAATAAAATACATGTTTCCAGTAGAAGGTGCAAGGCAATAAAGGATATTGAATTATGCATTATCAGAATTTGTAAGATTGGACTGTTTAATTAGGTAAATGGATTTTATTAGAAATGGACTAGAACAAGACTGGTTTTGATTTCTTCCTCTAGTATTCTTGAGATGTTGACTATGGCTATATGAGTTTCTTTGCCTTTAAGGAATTTGTGTTAATATTTGCTTTTGAGATCCCTGGTTACTTTGGTTAAGGAATGGGTATTGTTACACAATGACTGATCTTGACCAAGTGTTTTAAAACTTTTTGACAAACTTCCCAAATATCAAATTTTAATTACAGTTCTTTTGAGTTCCAGCTAACTTTGGGATACTTTAGAGGGCCCCCTAGAATTATTACAGAGCCAGCTCTTTGCATCAGATGGCCAAAGTATTGGACTTTCAGCTTCAGCATCAGTCCTTCCAATGAATGTTCAAGACTGATTTCCTTTAGGATAGACTGGGTGGATCTCCTTGCAGTCCAAGCAACTCTCAAGAGCCTTCTCCAACACCACAGTTCAAAAGCATCAATTCTTCGGCGTTCAGCTTTCTTTATGGTCCAATTCTCACATTCGTACATGACTACTGGAAAAACCATAGCTTTGACTAGACAGACATTTGTCAGCAAAGTACTGTCTCTACTTTTTAATATGCTGTCTAGGTTGGTCATAGCTTTTCTTCCAAGGAGTAGGTGTCTTTTAATTCCATGGCTGCAGTCACATCTGCAGTGGTTTTGGAGCCCAGGAAAATAAAGTCTCTGTTTCTATTGCTTCCCCATCTATTTGCCATGAAGTGATGGGACCCAATGCCATGATCTTTAAGAGCTGTCTTATGCCTCAGGCCCCTAAACCAGGTATCCAGAGATCTTTATGCCCTGACAGGCAGCATCAATGCCTCTACGCAGCAGTTACAAAAGGTGGATGTCACCCCTCTGCTTCCCATAGGAATATGGGAGTTAAATCCGTTCAGAGGGAAATGAAGCAAAAGAGAAGGGGGAGGGCACAAACTCTGAAGGAATGACATAGCCTAAGGACATGACATAGACTGATTAGAATTAGGTCCAAAATGGTTTACTAGTCCTTGCTCTTTGTAACCGATCAGCAAGCTAAGTAGCCTGCTGCCAGGGGGTGGTAATGGGGGGTGGTAATGGGGGGTGGTAATGGGGGGTGGTAATGGGGGGTGATAATGTAAAGAAACTTTTAAGGATAGAAAATGTAAATGAGATCAGAGCTTTTAGACAAACTGTTAAGAGTACTTATGTTTGGAAATGTCTGTCTCTCCAGATTTTAGTAACTTGAAATTTTAGAGTTGCAAACTAAGTGAAGGAAATTTATTGAAAAACTGGGTCATTCTCAAAGAAAATAAGATACTGAAACATAAATCAGTCGTGTCCGACTCTTTGTGACCCCATGGACTGTAGCCCACCAGGCTCCTCGGTCCATGGGATTTTCCAGGCATGAATACTGGAGTGGGTTGCCATTTCCTTCTCCAGGGGATCTCGACCCAGGGATCGAACCCAGGTCTCCCACATTGTAGGCAGATGCTTTACCATCTGAGCCACCAGGGAAGCCTGCCAGAAACACAAATGACTGTACGTTGGCTTCCTCTTACAGAGAAACTATATATATATATATATATATATATATATATATATATATTATTAAATAGAATTATTAATGTTTGGTGCCATTTTGAGATGTTCTCAATCAAAAAGCAAGGTTTTTGTTTGTTTGTTCGTTTTTAGAAATTAGCACTGGTCTTTGTTTACCAATCTACAACATACTAATGTAGATGACCATTCATAATTGCTTACTTCTTAGTTTTCACAAGAATTTAAGGTTTTAAGAGATGAAGATTCTAATTTAAGCATGTGATTAAAGCTAACAGAAATAATAAAAAGTATTTAGGATAAAGAAGAGAAAGCTTTCCAACACGGGAGGTACAGTTAAGCAGTGTATTCCAACCGACTGGACAATTGTTAACCACTGTGCATGACTTTGTGTTCCACGGGTCTCCCCTTTTCTGGATGCTCCCTAACATCTCTTCAAAACAGGAGACTGGGAGCTGCAGAAATTGTGAAAAAGAGCAATGTGTGAGCAGCAACTTGAAGAAAAATGGAAGGGATTCTATGCTCCTTAAGACTGAGGAGTATCAAACAAAAGGCAGGATTGATGCTGAGCGGGGCCCTGTGGGATTCCTGGACATGGAGGCCTTTTTGTCCCCCATTTTTATAGGCAAGGGCTTCCCTTGTGGCTCAGCTGGTAAAGAATCTGCCTGCAATGTGAGAGACCTGGGTTCCATCCCTGGGTTGGGAAGATCCCCTAGAGAAGGGAAAGGCAACTCACTCAAGTATCCTGGCCTAGAGAATTCTATGGACTATATAGTCCATGGGGTCACAAAGAGTTGGACATGACTGAGCAACTTTCACTTCACTTCTTATAGGCAAGACTCAAGCCTCCGTGATGTTCTCTCAGTTCCAAACAGCCGAACAGTTACTAATCAAAGTAGGAACAGCAACTAGGAAAAATATGAATTTTCAAAATTTCTCTCACTGAAAAATAGCCATTCTCTTTGAGAAGTAGAGGTAGTTAAACAAGTGAATAAAAGGTGGTTCTCTGAGTGAAAGCCACCATTTACTTGGGCAAATTACTTAGCCTCTCTACACCTCAGACTCCTCATCTGTAAAATGGGAATATGAGTTCCTTTCTCTTAAGGTTGCCAAAAATGTTGAATGAACAAATATATGTAAATATCCGAGACTATATGAGTGACTTGTTTTAAATGTTAAGGTGAGCCCATTGACAAGCAGAAAATGTCACCTCAGTGAGTTAGACTCAAGGACTAGGTAATCATTTACCTTGATTATTTCCAAAACTCCAGCGTTTGGTCCTAGCCTAGCAAGCTCAAGAATCTGAACTTAAAAGCTAACATTTATTGAGGCTTTATTATGTGCCAGCCCTTGTGCATTATCTCATTTTATTCTTATGACTACTTTTGGAGGTAGGTACTATTATTTTTCCTATCTTACAAACAAGAGAAACTGAGGCATAAAGGATTGCATAGTTTGACCAAGGTAACAGAGATAGTATAAACCAGGAACTGAACCCTAGTGGTTTGTTTCCAGAGAACACTGCCCTGATTCACACTGGGAGAGGATTCTCTCTTCTGAGGCACACTCCCTTTAAAAAGCACACAGAAACAGTGCTCCAAAAGTCCATATTGTCAATATTAATTCACAAGAAGAAACACTAGTAAAGTGAACCTGACCAGCACTTTACCGGCTGTAAACACTCTCTGCGTGCGTGCTGAGTTACGTCAGTCATGTCCGCCTCTTTGCGACACCATGGATTGTAGACCCCCAGGCTCCTCTGTCCATGGGATTCTCCAGGCAAGAATACTGAAATGGGTTGCCATGCCCTCCTCCAGGGGATCTTCCTGACTCTGGGATCGAACCCACGTCTCTTATGTCTCCGGTATTGGTAGGCAGATTCTTTACCACTAGCACCACTGCGAAAATCCCATAAACACTCTCTGCGTTAGTTGCTCAGTCGTGTCTGATTCTCTGTCGTGTCTGCAAGTCCATGGAGTATAGCCTGTAGCCCGCCAAGCTCCTCAGTCAATAGAATTCTCCAGGCAAGAATACTGGAGCAGATAGCCATTCCTTTCTCCAGGGGATCTTCCGGACCCAGGGATGGAACCTAGTCACCTGCATTGCAGGCGGATTCTTTACCATCTGAACCACCAGGGGAGCCCAAAACACTTCTTGTATAAAGTCAAAGGATGAGAGGGTTGTTTATGAAGCATGAAAATAGGACATGAGTTACCTAATGTCAAAAAGTGTTTTTCAGTTAAGGGTACCTAAGAAAGCCATCTTAACAAAAGTAACGACTGTCCTTTAGTGAGCACTTACTGTAAGGCTCATCCGAATAAGTGTGCTTAGATCAGACTCCTTCCTTTGGAGATGCTTAAGCAGGTATTTCCAGCTGCCTTCGCTTTTTGGAGATGACCATCCCCCTTCTAACCACACAGATTTTCGACAAACAGAACAGTATAGTGATTGCCTGTCTTTTCTAGTTTGCCTTCTGCCTTTCTCTGATGACTGCACCATTACCATCAAAAGAAGAAAATTCCAGAGAAGGTAATTAAGTTTAATATACGGGACTCTGGTTATTGAACAGTTCCATGAGCCTTTAGTGATTCAACATGAAAACCTAATCACTTTTGAGAACAGAGAGAACGGTTCTGGAACAACAAAATGGAAGAAATTATCCCCTGAAACATGGGAACTACACTGAGGCATGGCCATCCTGGGGCTCTGCCCGGCCAACTAGTCAGCTTTGCTAAGCATGTTGCCACCACGACAGCTCTCCCTACCCTCCTGCATGATTTTAGTATCAGACAGTTTTCAATTGTCCCTCCTAGCTCTTCAACATCCACAAGAACAGCCTTGCATCACTTGGTCTCAGAGTTCCTCCATCTTCTAAACTCCAAGGACCCTCTTGCAAATCCTGACTTCCATGCAATTCAACCAACATTTAGTAAGCATAGACTGTGTCAGGAATCTTGCCACGGTTCCTGAAAGACAAAGCTGAATAAATCATAGTTCTCTCTTTTCTCAAGAAGCTCTTACTGTAGCAGGAGAAGGAAGCCCACATGGGCAGCCCGTCGTCACACATAGGAGGACATAGGGAGCATAGGACTATCAAGGCCATGGCTCTTGGATGAAGCAGATCCAAGTCAAAATCCCAGCTCCACCGCTTCAAGACTGTGGACAAATTCCTTATTCTTCAGCTTCTCCATTTGTAGAGGAATGTAATAGTACTGACCATGCAGGGCCATTATGAAATAATGAATGAAATAATCCCTGTGCCGCACTTAGAACAGTCCCTAACACACAGTAAACTCTAGTACAGTTGTCCCTCGGTATCCTCAGGGGATTAGTTCCAGGACCTAATACAGTGATAGTCAAGTCGCTTATATGAAATGGCATAGTATTTGCATATAACCTATGCACATCCTTCTGTATACTTTAAATCATCTGTTCAGTTCAGTCTCTCAGCTGTGTCTGACTCTTTGTGACCCCATGGATTGCAGCACGCCAGGCCTCCCAGAGGCCTGACCATCACCATCACCAACTCCCAGAGCTTACTCAAACTCATGTCCATCGAGTCGGTGATGCCATCCAACCATCTCATCCTCTGTCCTCCCCTTCTCCTCCTGCCTTCAGTCTTTCCCAGCATCAGGGAATGGGCTGATGAGCCATCCCATTCTAATGAGTCAGCTCTTCACGTTAGGTGGCCAAAGTATTGGAGTTTCAGCTTCAACATCAGTCCTTCCAATGAATATTCAGGACGGATTTCCTTTAGGATGGACTGGTTGGATCTCTTTGCAGTGCAAGGGACTCTCAAGAGTCTTCTCCAACACCATAGTTCAAAAGCATCAATTCTTTGGCACTCAGCTTTTTTTATAGTCTGATTCTCACATCCACACACGACTACTGGAAAAACCATAGGTTTGAGTAGATGGACCTTTGTTGGCAAAGTAATGTCTCTGCTTTTTAATATGCTGTCTAGGTTGGTCATAGCTTTTCTTCCAAGGAGCAAGCGTATTTTAATTTCATGGCTGCAATCACCATCAGCAGTGATTTTGGAGCCCGAAAAAATAGTTTCTCACTGTTTCCACTGTTTCCCCATCTATTTGCCATGAAGTGATGGGACCAGACGCCATGATCTTAGTTTTCTGAATGTTGAGTTTTAAGCCAACTTTGTCACTCTCCTCTTTCACTTTCATCAAGAGGCTCTTTTGTCCTTCTTCACTTTCTGCCATAAGGGTGGTATCATCTGCATATCTGAAGTTATTGATATTTCTTCATAATGCTTAATACAGTATAAATGCTATGTAAATTGTTGACATGCATATGTATTCAGTAGCTCAGTCATGTCCCACTCTTTGCAACGCCATGTCACTGTAGCCCACTAGTCTCCTCTGTCCCTGGGATTCTCCAGGCAAGAATATTGGAGTCGCCATTTCCTCCTCCAGGAGATCTTCCCAACCAAGGCATCAAGTCCAAGTGTCCTGCATCTCCTGCCTTGCTGGCGGATTCTTTACCGCTGAACCACCAGGGAAGCTAAATTGTTGCCAATATGTGGTAAATTAAAGTTTTGCTTTTGGAGACTTTCCGGAATTTCCCCCCAATTATTTACAGTCTACAGTTGGTTGAATCAATGGATGTGAAACCCATGGATACAAAGGGCCAACTCTATAACTTAGATATCAAGAAGGTAGGCTCAGAAATCAGAATACCATAGTTCAAAGCCTAAATCCAGCACTTGCTAACTGTATCATTTAAGCTGCTAAACCTCTCCAGTTTCTTCACGCATCAAATGAAGATGACAATAAAAAATGGGTAGAGTAGTCACATGGTACCTGGCCAATCCTAACTGTTTTGACGTCCTCTGAGGTGAGGGAACAGGGTTTCTTTCACTGCAGCATGAATGGGTGCAGTGCCTGTCTAACTGCCCTGTGTTGGCAGCTGGGAGAGACTCGCTAGCTATTGGGTACAGATGCCCACTATTAAAGCTGATCTCGTTCTGCCTCTTCTCTGTGTAAGTAAAACGCTGCCCCATCTAGGGCTTGACTGCATTGTATCTTTTCTTGGAAACTCCAGTCAATACCGAGATGCAGTGGGCCAAAATGTTTGGAGATTTCCCCTAGGATCAATCACCAGAGCACAGTGCTGTGTTTGACACCATGCTGTGTGGACACCAAAAATTCTGTCCCAAAGGACTATGACCAGAGGCCTGGTGGTCTAGGTCTAACCCACATCCATCCTCTGGCCCCTTCCTAGGGATCAAAGGAGAAGAGAGAGCATTGAGCTCCCCTTAGAGTTTGGAAGGTGACAATAAACTAGAGCCTGAGGAAAAGAAGCAAGTTTTGATCTATTCTTTTTCAGTTCAACAAACGTGCTTTAAATGCTTATAATGTATGACACGCAATTCCACGAGACAATGGTGAACAAAAATGGACATGGTCATGGCTCTTGTGAAGCCTGTAGCCCAGGAGAAGAGAGAAAAACTAATGAAAGAATTATTCATCTAAATGTAAATTTACAACAGGGATAAGAGTTATGAAAGGGAACTACGTGTTGCTCTAAGAGCATTTCATAAGAAGGGCTGGCCTGGTGGTGGAAGGCAGGGAGAGAGGTGGTAGATGAGATGGAAGAAAAGGATGAGTTATTATGGTAAAGGGAGCTCACTGGGAAGGGGAGAGGAGGAGGGGTGATGCAGGCAGAGACGTGCACAGACTCAGTGGCCACCGAGAACTGAAAGAGACCAGTGTGGGCAGAGTGCCCAGGACAATGAGAGGCTGCAGGAAGAAATCAGGCCCTGCTAGGGGTTATGGTTCATGGAAAGACTTTGAGCTTTCCACTGGAAAACCAGTGAACTATTTTCAGTAGAGAGGTGACACGTTAGACTTGCATTTCAAAAGATGGCTCCAGCTGAGTTCTGGAGAATGGATTAGACGGTGGCAAGAGTATGTACATGTAGAGAGAGATTAACAGGTTATTTTGACTTCCAGTTTAAGGTGACAGTTTGAACTGTATTGACTTTCACTCCTTTCAGAAGTCCTCATAAAATGTCAGAAAAGGAAGTTTTACAGGATTTCTGACAAGAATGAAGCAGATAGGGTAGGAGACAGCAGCAATAAAACTTTGCAAGCCGGAAGCAGATGGATAGATTATCATTTCTTTTGTGAATCCAAGAGGATTCTGAATTGACAGTGGAAAAAGCTAAGACATGACCTGATATTCAGCAAATAAGTTCTCAGAGGCTTAATAGGCTTCAATATCTTCTGCTGGGGAAGGAAGCGAAAATAGCTGATTGAACATCAATTTATAAAGCACTGAAGACACACTCTTCAGGCTCTTTCCTACAAGAAACCTGTCTTTCCCAGACTATAGCAGAAGATAAAAGTTTTATTCTCTGGAGAGAGTAAGACTAGGGGACAATGGATATAGATGAGATCAGGGGCTCGATATAGAAAAGAGGATATCATGTCAATGATGAAATTGAATGGTGAAACACTCTATTTCCCCACTAAACCTGGAAGCCAGACATAAATCCTTCAGGGAGAAGATTATTTCTGGGGAATTCAATCAGCACAACATGGGGAAAACTACCAAGTGTGGGGGAAGAGTAAAGATGCTTTCAGATATGCAAGTTCTCTAAAATTTACATGTTATGCACCCTCTCAGGAAGCTGCTGAAGTATGCACTTTGCCCATACAAGGAAATGAACCAAAAAAAGAGAGGATATATATATAATCCACTAAATTTGAGATCTCTCTTTTCCTCTTCCAGCTTAATGGATTGCATATTCTCTTTAGTCTTGGTTTACTCCCTTGAGGAAGGATCACATAACACAGTGGTTAAGAACATGGGATGCCTGAGACACTAAAAGCAAAAATAAACTAGTGAGGCTAGATAAAACTAAAAAGTCTTCTGCACAACAAAGGAAACCATCAATAAAATAAAATGAAAAGGCCACCTACCAAATGGGAGAAAACATTTGCAAATCATATATCTAATAAGCTTGCTCCTTGGAAGAAAAGCTACGACAAACCTAGAAAGCATATTAAAAAGCAGAGACATTACTTTGCCAACAAAGGTCTGTCTAGTCAAAGCTATGGTTTTTCCAGTAGTCATGTGTGGGTGTGAGAGTTGGACTATAAAGTAGGCTGAGTACTGAAGAACTGATGCTTTTAAACTGTGGTGTTGACTCTTGGGAGTCTTGAGTTTTGAGAGTCCTTTAGACGGCAAGGAGATCAAACCAGTCAATCCTAAAAGAAATCAGTCCTGAATATTCATTGGAAGGACTGATGCTGAAGCAGAAGCTCCAATACTTTGGCCATCTGAAGCAAAGAACTGACTCATTAGAAAAGACCCTGATGCTGGGAAAGATTGAAGGCAGGAGGAGAAGGGGATGACAGAGGATGAGATGGTTGGATGGCATCACCGACTGAATTGGCATGAATTTGTGCAAGCTCCAGGAGATGGTGAAGGACAGGGAAGCCTGGCATGCTGCAGTCCATGGAGTCTCAGAGTCGGACATGACTGAGCAACTGAACAACAACAAACATCTAATAAGAGTATCTAAAATATATAAACCACTCATACAATTCAATAGCAAAATCCCCCAAATAATCTGATTTAAAAATGGGTATAAGATCTGAATAGACATTTTTCCAAAGAAGACATATAGGTGGCCAACAGGCACATGAAATGGAGCTCAGCATCACTAGTTATTCAGGAAATCCAAATCAAAACCACAATGGGAAAACATCTAAGATCTATGAGAATGGTTATTATCAAAAAGACAAGAAGGAAGCATTACCCAGCATATAGAGAAAAGAGAACCCTTGTGCACTATTGGTGTGCCGGGAGCCAGCCCACGAGATCCCACCCATGACAGAGTCATGAGGAAGAGGACTGATTTGAGCACGGCTTCTCAGCCCTCAGGGATTCTCGGAAGGCTGCCTCAGCGCTCACCTTAAAGATAATATCTGTCTTTCTGATGGTTGCTATAATAAACCTCTTCTTATTTTCTGTGACTTAGGCAAAAGGCTTTTCCTGATTCTCTTCTAAAATAGATCATTCCAAAGCCTCAATCGACAAGGCCCCTGAACGATAGCACCCTAATAAAATTATCTAGGATATAGAGTATGCTAATCTAAATTCCTCTTGCTAGCATATTGGTTTGCTTAATAAATATACCTGTGCCTTTGGAGTTAATGTGCATGGCTGCTCCTTAACAACAAAACAGCATTGAGAGCTTCCACACAAAAAGCCCTGATGGGCACAGAGCCCTTTGTAGGGAAGAAAGGCTTATTAGGAAATATAAGAGGTATTACTTTATGAAACTGTTACTTAGTCTATATTTACTCACTATGTTTTTGCTCTTAACGTATTTAGCCTCTATAATGAAAACATAATAGTTAGAGATTTATATAAATAGAAGTTTAGCTTTAATACAAATAATAAGACGATTGTTAATTCAGCTGGTGATTTTGCTAAGCACTGACCTTGGCGTTTTCAGCTTGTTGTGCCATGACTTTATGGGACCACATTCTTCTCTGTTAGGCTCAAGGCATAAGATAGAGTACAGAAAACAGGTTTTACCTTGAAACTCTGAGTTTGTGAATCCTTTCTTTGTCATAATCTGCTGTGCCCGTTTTCTTTAAAAAATGTAACCCTGATACTTTCTGTGCCCGATGCAAAAGTGTCCTGGCTGATCTACCCTTATCAATAAAAGAGTCACCAGATGTTAGCAGGCCTCAAGGCCAGAAGATGATGTAAACAATTTTAAACTTTTTGTAACTGAAAAACACAAACAGTGTCCTGGTTTCAATAAGGGTTAAAAACTGCTGACCCATTGATTTGATTTGGCATGGCTCTACACTTTACATTTGTCTCTATGTACAACTAAAAATATAAAAGCTGCCCTGAAAACAATAAAGTCGGAAGACACTTGGAAACACCACGACTCGCTGTGTCTTCTCATTTGTATCGCCGACGCCGTCCATACTGAGGGAACCCTGTCCAGCTGGAGCAGGTCTCCGGCATTGGTGGAAGTGTAAATTGGTGAGCCATTACGGAAAACAGCATTAATTTCCTAAAAAATTAAAAATAGGACTGTCATATGATCCAACAATTCTACTTCTGGATATTTACCTGAAGAAAATTAAAATATTAGTTGAAAAAGATGTATGCACCCCTATGTTCATTGTAGAATTTACAATATCTAATATATAAAAAATTACCTAAGCATCCATCAATAGATGAATGGATAAATAAATTGGGAGATAGATATATATTTATTTATTCACGATGGAATATCACTCAGCCATCAAAAAGACTGAAATCTTGCCATCTGCAATAACATGAATGGATCTTGAGGGCATTGTACTAAATGATAAGTCCGGCAGAGAATACCATATAATTGTATGATTTCACTTATGTGTGGGATCTTAAAACAGAGATCATAGCTACAAAGAACAAATAGGTGGTTGCCAAAGGCAGGAGGTAAGAAAAAAGGGTGGAAGGCTTCAAAAGGTACAAACTTTCAGTTATAAAATAAGTCATGGGGATATAATATATAGTATTGTGTGTGTGTGTGTTAGTCACTCAGTTGTGTCCGACTCTTTGTGACCCCATGGACTGCAGCCCACCAAGCTCCTCTGTCCGTGGGATTCTCCAGGCAAGAACATTGGAGTGAGTTGCCATTCCCTTCTCCAATAGCATTGTGAATAGAATTAATAATACTGTATTGTACATTTGAAAGTTGCTAAAGAGAGTAGATCTTAAAAGTTCTCATCACAAGAGAAAAATTGTACCTTTGTGTGGTGACAGATGTTAACTAAACTTATTATGGTGATCATTTTGTAATATATACAAATATCGAATCCTTATGTTGTACACCTGGAACTAAGGTTATGCGTCAGTTATACCTCGATAAAGATAGATAAATAAAATAAAGTATTTTACTAAAAAAAGAAAAAGAATATAGATGCTTGGATCCTAATATAAGTTCTTATTGCCTTGCTCTGTTCCTAAATTTCCTCATTTATAAGTTGGGGATAATAAGATCTACTTTAAAGGGCTATTAATAAAGATCAAAATCACTGGAGGAGAATGTGGCACATAGTAAATGTACTGAATATACTTGAAGGAGAATTATAGTCCTGGGGAAGAATTGAGGACTTTTTAATGATAGCACATGATAATTAAAGAAGTAAAGAAGACACTTATTCAAATAAGACAATGATAAACATTATGGTATGGTGGGTGAGGTGAAGTCACTCAGTCATGTCCGACTCTTTGTGACCCCATGGACTGTACCCCACCAAGCTCCTCCATCATGGGATTTTCCAGGTAACAGTACTGGAGTGGGTTGCCATTTCCTTCTCCAGGGGATCTTCCCCACCCAGAGATCGAACCTGGGTCTCTTGCATTGCAGGCAGAGGCTTTACTGTCTGAGCCACCAGGGAAGCCCTGGTATGGGACATGACTCAAATGTGAATAGCATTTAAGTAGTAACAGTAGTGTAAAAAGTGATTACTACTCCAACTGAAAATGTAAAATAAATAATATATATTAGAAAGATGGAGAGGTTCAGAAAATGTGACAAAAGCAAATCTTCATCTTTCATAGCAGGCAGAGAATGGATAATGCCTATGGCTGAAAAATTAAGTTTAAAATAGGCTGCTGCAGTAACTTAGAGGAGGGGAAGATTGCACTTAGGGTGGCAGTGATGATAGAGATTAAGAAAAGTAAGATTTCAAAGGATATCTGGACAATAAATTCAAAAGATATTTAGAAGATAAAAATCAAGAAGTCTTGCTAATGGGCTGATATGGTAAATGGAAGGAAAGTAAAGCATCAAAAGTTACCCCTAGATTTTTGGCCTTTTTTATAGTTTGATGACTGCCATTAACTGAGACAGAGTACACTTAGAAGAGGGCACATTTGGGGCTGGGGAAAGGGGTGGAGATCACAAGCTGTTTTTGGACACCTGGGTTTAAAAATGCTTCATTCCACCCAAATGGAGTTTTTCAAGAAAACAGCAGAAATACTGATTCAGAGCTCAGAAAAGTTACTTGTCCTGAATTTACATACGTATGAGAGTCATCTGCAAAAAGTAGTCATTAAAGTCATGGACATGACTTTCCCCAGGAGGGGAAATCAAACAGTGAGAGGAGTGAAAAGTCTACGGCTGAGATCCTAGGGACTCCATATCTAGTGGCTAGGTAACAGAGTCAGAGGGCAGGGATAACCAAAAAGATTGTTCTAGGAATAGCCTGGAGGAAAACCGGAAGAGTAGTCTATCGTGAAAGTCAAGCTCAGTTTAGAATATACTGAATACGAAGCAGCAGTTGTTTATATCTTGTTTATAAGTAAGAGTCTGGAGATTGGGAAAGAGTGCAGGACTCACCACACAAGGTGCCCCAACTAAAGGATCTTGACCTAATTCCTCTTTTGACCACAACTTCCACTTTTGCACTTTGAATTTGGCCTTCACATTCTTTGCAATATGTTAATTCATTAATCCTCTCATGGACTCACTTGCTTTTTCCTTTTATTTGTTAATGCCCAGGAAATCACATCCAGGGATTCAGGAGCATGAGTAAAGAATCAGGGTTAAAAGCATGTCAATTGCCAGGGTTAGAATCATGATGTGAGTGTGACCCTAGAAAATCACAGATGCTTTCTATGCCTTGGTTTTCTCACCTGTAAAGTAAAGGTGATGATAATGGCCCCAATTTAGTATTAAATGAGATATTGCAGTGCCTGGCACATTGAAAGCAAGCAATTAATATCAATTATTTCAATTATTATCCATGGTCTTAACTCCCGCCAACATACTAGAAAATTCCTGTAAATTGAATTTCTTTTTTAATTTTTTTTTTAATTTGGTGAAAAGCCTTTATCTGCCCCAAGTATTTTCAATGTTCCTTTAATGTCACCATCCACCCAGCCACCCAAATCAGGAAACCTGGGAATGA
This sequence comes from Okapia johnstoni, assembly GCA_024291935.2. Lineage (NCBI taxonomy): Eukaryota > Metazoa > Chordata > Mammalia > Artiodactyla > Giraffidae > Okapia > Okapia johnstoni. Next base: position 9,667,718 of record CM044309.1, read on the forward strand.
TCCTTGTTCCTGTTTCTTTACTTCCTCCACCCAAGTCTACAATTTCACAATTCTTCCTCCCAAACAGCTCTTTCATTTATCTTCTGCTTCTCCCTTCTTCCCCTGCCCTTAAACCCTAGATTTCTGCTTTAACCTTCCAACATCTCTACCTCTAGAGCTTTCCCTATGCTTTTTTTTCTAGGATATTTTCTAAAATGCAAATCTGATCAACAGAAGACAAATAACAAGCATTTAAGAACCTTCATTTTTATTTCTTCTTACCTTTCTAGCCTCATCTCCTGCCATTGACCACACACACCCCACACCTCAGGGGTGCTGAGATATGTGTCATTTGCCCATGTGCCTGCTCACTCATGCCTGTGGTTCTGCTCTGGTGGACCTGCCACCTGTCCTGTCCTTTGAATCTTCACTGATCTCCCTCCTGCCCAGTAAGGCAGGGGTAATAACATCTGCCAGTTGCACAGTCTCAATGACAGCATTTGTCTCCAAGTAATTGTTTCTATGTCTGTTTCTCTACAGGATTATGAAGACCTTGAGCGAAAGCATCAGGGATAGCTCTTGTCCCCAACAACTGTCTACTCATGTATGTGTACGCTCAGTCACTAAGTTGTGTCTGGATTCTGTGTGACCCCATGGACTGTAGCCCCCCCAGGCCCCTCTCCATAGAATTTTTCCAGGCAAGTATACCGGAGTGGGTAGCTATTTCCTCCTCCAGGATATCTTCCTGACCCAGGGATCCAAGAAGTGCTCAATACATGTTTGGAAAATTCTCCACCAAAGATGAGCTGCCTTCTGACTTCTCACCTCAGGCGCTCTTCCCTTGCGATTCTGCCTCTCTTAACTCTTTTAGGGATTCAAAAACACAATAGTCTTTGGGATACTCAAGATGATTTCCATTCTGGTTCCAAACTCTTCCTCAAGCCTGAGACCTTCACATCCATTTTTGTTACACCTCTCTACCTGAGTAGGCAACTTGCTCGACATAATCAAACCACACTCATCTTCTCCATAAACTGTTCCCTTTGACCCTGGAACCTTCCTAACCTACCCTCTATCTGCTCCCACTCCGACTTGATTCATTCAGCCTTGCAGGGAAGATCTAGACTTGCTGCCAACTTTCAACTCTAGATGATTTCCCTTCCAATTATCTACTCTATCTTTTCAAAGAATTTCTCGCTTTTACTTATGTTCGTTACTTATAAAATTGATCTTACTCAACTTCTCTAATCCCTAGTCCAAGATTTCCAGGTGTCTTCACTCACCGTTCTCTTTTCTTCTAGTCTGAGAAAAAATAACTCTCTTCCCTTAGGTGGTCCTTCTCCCAGTCTTACATCCAAGTCTTTGACTCCTTCCCAGAAGCTCAAGAGAGAGTTGATTATTCCTTCTTTATTTTGAATCTCTCTTCTACTCCTCCTTTCCTTTCCTCTCCACTTATAGACATATTCTTATCCTTTGCAACCCCATAGACTATATAATCCATGGAATTCTCCAGGCCAGAATACCAGAGTGGGTAGCAGTTCCCTTCTTCCGGGGATCTTCCCAACCCAGGGATCGAACCCAGGTCTCCCACATTGCAGATGGATTCTTTATCAGCTGAGCCACCAGGGAAGCCCCCTTCTTATCCTAAGAAAAAATTAAAATTCTTTTAGTTCAGTCCCTTCTTTTGCTTTCCTGAAAGGAAATGTCAAAATAATGTCAAAATAATCTACATCTGTTGGTTACTCTTTCTTAGTACTGCTCTGTGACTTACTTCTACCCTTATCACTGTAATAAAGCTGCACTGTAAAAGATAACCAATGACCCCCTAATTGCCAAATCCAAAGACTTTTTCTCCATCCTCAGACCCTCGCCTTTCTGTAGCATTTATATTGTTAGGACACAGGTTAAGCAGCCCTAAGAGTTAAACTTCCATAATTTAAAGTTACGTCTGTAAATTGAAATCTTTGCATGTTGGTAAGTTTGAAAAATCTCCTTGTTGCTCCATTCATCATCTATAAAAAGAGATGAGAATAACAGTATAGGTTTCATAAGGTTGTCGAGTGGATGATAATTTTGGTAAGGCATGTTGCAGTGCCCATCTCATTATAGATGTTCAATAAGCATTTGCAACTGTGGTTGAACCCATTCTTTCACATTTGGGGGCTAAAGTTCTCCCTAAGCTTATTTAAACCATGTTCTCCTTCTCATCCACTTCTATGTATAACTCTTTAACTTCTTAGCTGGGTGATATTGGGCATGTCTTTAAGCCTGATAAATGGAAATTACTACTTATTCATAAAAAGATTGAAATGATGCATGTAAGAAGTTTAAGTTTAGCATAACATCTGGCATTCAGAAAACACTTGCTTTCCTGACTAAAGAGACAGAGAAAACATCTCTGATTCAGTAACTTTCCTTCTTCTTGTCTTAAATCTGAATGTTGATTTCTGGTATAAGGCAATCACATGGCAACTAGGAGAGAAAAAACAAGAGAACTGCAGAGATGACCATCTGATATCGTTGAATAAATATCAGCAGCCCCTATGTCAGAATTTTCATGTTTGCTTTTGTTAAGCCATTGTGAACTGGCTTAAACTATGTGATTTTCTATTACTTGCAGTGAAAATATTCCTAATGATACAGTCCCGATTTATGCTTCACAGTTTTAGCTAACAGTCTTTATGTTATCCTTCTAGGCAGTTTATAAAGATGAACCCAGAGTATCCACAGTTATTTCAAGTTTAACTACATCTATTTTGAATACTTCTGCTACAAATAAACTCTCTGTTTAGCTCTTTGGGAAAGATTTTTTTTAGGTGCAATGCCCGAAGGTCTTAGACAACCATTGTCCCCTGCCTGTGGTGTGAAATGGCAATATCATCTTGTTAACTAAAGACAACAGGTTTGTCCTATATATACAATATGCCAGATTTTTTTCTCTAACTATTCCACAAAGAAGCCACGTAGTAGATTGGAAAGATAACAGGTTTTGGAGAGGGAGATAAAGTTTGGTTTCACCACTTCCTAAAATGTAACTTTTTTGATCTTCAGTTTCTTTGATTATAAAGTATCCACAAAAGAGGGGATAGTATTCCTGCAAAAGGTTATTATGAAGAGTTAATGTTAATGCTAAGTGCCTAGCACTGTGCACAGTGTGGAACATAAATAACCTGCTCTTTTACTGCTTCAATTATATAGTAGACAGTGAGTAAATATTACCACCCTAAAGCCTCTCACAGAGCATTAAAAAAGATGGGTTAAAATTCACCCATAAGAAGCTTTTGTAGATTAATCTCAACTATTCTGACCATACCCTTTCTGAGCCCCTATTAATATTTGTACAGTCATATGTTTTTCAAAAATTATTTCAGATAAGTAACTTCTACTTCAAATTAGAGACTCTAACAACATGGCAATTACTCAAAAACATTTTTTATAGTGCCTATTTAAGGAAGAGTTTTCAGAACATACACCTCTTTCTGTCATAAATATTAACGACAGAATGAATGCTGGTCTTTTGCAGATGGTCACATGACAAATACTAAGCCTAAATATGGTTAATAAATTTTTCTAAATTTCTTAGACTTATTTTCCCACACGTACTGAGAATGTGTGTGTGTGTGTGTATTCTCCTTAATAGTAATAAGTCATCATTTTCATTACAAAGTTTGTGGGTTTTTGGAGAAGCTGAAAGTCATTTCAAGGTATACTGATGAATAAGGTGGTTTCAAAATATACCAGTTTTATTGGGGAGGAAGGACAAAATAAAACAATAAAACGAACAGAATACAACAAAAGCAGAAATGAAATTTAAATATTAAGAAACAGCTTTTTCTTTTATGACCCAGAAACTGGCTTTGAAGGTAATTCTGAAATGTTTTGGGCCTAACAGCCTCTAAGAGTGCCCATTTTGAAAGACAATAATCATGTATGTGTATATTTTTCTTAAAAAATAGATTCCTTTTTTATTTACAACTGGATTGAAGATCTCATTTTATGAACATGATTCCTATGCTCAAAACAAAGAACATAGAAACACAAAGAAAGGTCAGGAAAGATCTTTGTTCAGTGAAGTTAAAGTCACTCGGACGTGTCCGACTCTGCGATCTCAAGGAGTGTAGCCCACCAGGCTCCTCCATCCAGGGGATTTTCCAGGCAAGAGAGTACTGGAGTGGGTTGTTATTTCCTTCTCCAGGGGATCTTCCTGATCCAGGGACTGAACCCGGGTCTCCTGCATTGCAGGCAGATTCTTTACCATCTAAGCCACCAGGGAAGCCCTCTTTTTCAATGCTTGAGCCAATTGTCCAACATAGCATATTTCAAATCTGTTTTTTCCTACTTTTTGGACAAGTGTATTTTGACAAATACATTGTTGGGCTGTGTCCCTTAAGATGAAAACTACCATAAGTTTTGATGTAAATAACATTTAACGACTTAATGAAACAATACTTTCAATTTGTGTGATAAAATCAGACATTTTCTTGGTTGCGGTTACCTATTTCGCGACTTCTGAAATTGATTTCACGTCCCGCAAACGGGTCGCTTCCTCGAATCTGAAGTCTGGTCGTGCCTGCCAGGCTCCAGGGTTAGCTTGCCTCTAATTGATGCTTTTGAACTGTGGTGTTGGAGAAGACTTTTGAAAGTCCCTTGGACTGCAAGGAGATCCAAGCAGTCCATCCTAAAGGAAGTCAGTCCTGAATACTCAATGGAAGGGCTGATGCTGAAGCAGAAGCTCCAATACATTGGCCACCTGATGCAAAGAACTGACTCATTGGAAAAGACTCTGATGCTGGAAATGATTGAAGGCGGGAGAAGGGGACGACAGAGGATGAGATGGTTGGATGGCCTCAGCGACTCAATGGACATGAGTTTGGGTAAACTCCGGGAGTTGGTGATGGACAGGGAGGCCTGGCGTGCTGCAGTCCATGGGGTCGCAAAGAGTCGGACACGACTGAGCGACAGAACTGAACTGAACTGAACTGAACCCATCCTTTCCCAGATCGCCAGCTTCCAGCGGCTTTTGGTAACCTAGCAACCAGGCTAAGCAGGCCGACACTTCCGGAACACCGGGACGCCGCCATCCAATCAGCTCTGCAGAGTCGCCGCTGAGGCTGACGGGCCGCCGGAGACGGTCTGGCCGCCGGCGTCTGCACCATGGTGACGGGCGGCCGCGGGCCTGTGGTGGCGATGGCCGCTGGGTCCACCCTGTCGGCTGCGAGTGCGACTCTGTTCCTCTTGCTGGTCCTCCCTCGCGTCTCACAAGCTCAGACCTTCTTTCTCCCTCTCCGGCAGCCGGGGACGTGCGGCCACAACCAGTACTTCGATATCTCGGCGCTCTCCTGTGTGGCGTGTGGCGCCAATCAGAGGCAGGATGCCCGAGGTGAGACGGCTCGGGACGGGCCCTGGCCACAGGAGCAGTCCCGCCTTGGTGCTGTGCCCAGATCCCAGCGTCGCTGAAACATTTTTTTTTTTTTTTTTCCTGCGGAAAGAATGTTTCAGAAAGGTTAATTGCCAACGCCTCAGAGGAGGATCTCCTTGGAGGATTGAAGCTTAAACACAAAGAATGAGGTTGGGGAAACCTTGAGTCCGCTACCCCGTAGGCCTCGTAATGAGTTTCTTGGCTCCAGGCCCCTACCACTCATCAGGGGGCCTTTAGGGAGGCCCCTGAAAGCTGACTATGGAAGAAAGAGAAATGGAGAAGTAATCTTTGGGGTCGCACAGAGTCGGACACGACCGAGCGACTGAACAACAACCACGACAGTCTGAGGTGCTAAGAGCAGGTGACAGGACCTGTTTGGGAAAGAATGCAAATTAGCGCTGGAAACTTTGGTAGTTTTTTTTTTTATCTTCTCAAATCCAGAAATGTAGAGCTGGAAGGGACCTTAACCGTTTATGGTCCAGCCTTCTCACGTTACTGATAAAGAAATGGAAGTCCAGATGAAGTCGTCAAGTCTTTTCTGTGCTGTAAATTGGAGACAGGAAGAACTCGTATATCTGTTTGCTCTCTGTCTCGACCGTTGTGTTTCCACTGTACAAAATGTCCATAACAGTATAGATTTCCTTAGGACTTAGCCCCTTTCATTGTTGAATATTACTAATTCCCTCCAGAGCCTCTTTAGATTAAACTTTTTTTCCCTGAGATGTTCATCATTTGGTCCTAGTTGTCCTCTGCAACTGCTCAGGATAAGACTTTCCCCATATTCTAAAGTCTAGGATGTTTTTAATCTCAATTTGGTCACCCATAGTATTAACTTTCTGCCATCTTGAAATTTGATTTGTCTTTAAGTCATTGTGTAGGACAAGTCAGGCTTCTCAGGTGAGGAAGTAAGAAGAAAGCATTTCCCAGACTCATTCTTTAAAGTGTAAAGCTCATAGTCAAGCACCCTGATATCATAAGCATTCTACTGCATGGATTCCTATTAAATGTCCACTTAATGCCTTCTTAGAGAATGCTGTCCTTACCTCTCCAGCAAGTTGAATAGTGAACTTTACCTTATAAAGTTTAATCTTTCCAAACAGGAAAACAGTGATTTATTTGGATCAAGATAACTTTCCTAATAAGATTTTGTTTTGACAAAATTTGAATTCAGTATATGTGTATGGTTGGGTGAAATAGACATGTAAAATCTCCCATAGCGGTTCAGTAGTTTGGTTATTAGTTTAATATTTATAATTTAATTATTTATGCTTGCACTTAAAATTGTAGCAAACACAATACCTAGTGTATGCCAGACACATTGTAAGATGTAAATATAGCACTTTTTATATGCTAATAATGACTAATTTAGTACTCATATTAACCCCACAAGGTAGGTACCATTGTTCCCATTTTACCTAATTGGAAGCCAAGGCACAGAACAGTTCCTTGCTCAGGGTCACAAAACTAAGCATCGGAATCAAGATTAGAACCCAGGCAGTACTGGATCCACTGTCTTGCTCTTAGCTCCTGCTTCTCAAGACCTTAAGAGTTACTAAAATTTTCCTATCTTGGAATTTTATTTATCAAGGTCAAAATTGGCTCTTCTTTTTAGGAACTTCATGTGTGTGTCTACCAGGATTTCAGATGATCTCTAATAACGGAGGACCTGATATTACTTGTAAAAAGTGCCCAGAACACATGGTATGGAGTATTTATTTTTTTAAAAAATCATACTGTAAAAAATAGCAAATATCATTATTTTTTAAACTGTAATTTAATGCTGTACTCTAATATTTTCCCACAGACTTTAAAATTACTAAGCCAGCTTTGTTTTTACTAGAGTAAATTTTGGGAGATCAGTGAAATTTTGCATACTTGGAGAAAAACAGAAAGGTATTTTTAGAATTTGAAATTAAAAAAAAAAGGCCATGATAATTTGTCTTTATTTCTATTTCATAGAGAAACTAATTTGTAAAGGAAAATAGATGAATGAATGATATATATACAGAGTGAGTTCAATGTCTTAGACTTACTATGTCAACAGTTTTACATAATTCATGTTCATAATGATACCTGAGTGATAAAGTTCATCAAATGCCAGTTTCATCACTAGATTAAATAATATCTGATGCTGTTTTATTAATCATTTCATTATATCATAATTTTTGGAAAATTAGTGTATTAATAGTTACTGTATATGATGATTCTTGATTAACAGAATCATTTTGAATAATTAAGAGTCTTAGTGTGGCAGCTCTAACTTTCATAGTAATATTTCTTCTCATCTTTTTTTCAAAATGCAGTGTTACCTCTTCTCATTATTGTATTTAAAAAAATTTTAATCTGGGAATTTAATATTTACCATTTGTCCTGGTTTATGACTCGTACTTATAGGTTTGATGATCATTTTCATACTTTATGTTTTTGGAAATATTAACCCTAGCTGAATAGTGATGAGAAAAAGCTGCTAATATGAAATGGTGCCAAAGCAGACTAATTTTTCAGTAATGTTACTAAGCTTGTGGGGCTTCCCTGATGGCTCAAGTGGTAAAGAACCCACCTACAATACAGGAGACACAGGAGATGCAGGTTCTATGCCTGGGTTGGGAAGATCCCTTGAAGTAAGAAATGGAAACCCTCTCCAGTATTCTTGCCTGGAAAATCCCATGGATGGAGGAGCCTGGCAGACTACAGTCCATTAGGTCGCAAAGAATCAGATATGACGAAGCACGCACACACACACAACTAAGCTATCATGATTTTTAAATAGTCCTGTGTGTATAAATGTATTAACAAATACAGGGGCATCTCTTGATATATCCTTTCTTTTCAACCAAAACTTAACATAATTTGTGTCATTGTTTTGTTATTACCATTGTTTTCTATTTATTTTGTTTATATCCATGTTTGTAATAAAATTACTGTATTTTTACCCCAGGTTTTTTTCTAAATCATGTAAGTCCAGTTTTGGATGGTGTCATATTTTATCAGAAATCTTTACTAGTACAAACTATTAGTGGATTAAAAAAGATCTCATAATTTAAACAACTTTAAGTATATTCATCCATTTTGGATCATAACTTAATTGCTAAAAGCTAATTATTTGAATTTTAAAAAATCTAGAATAATATTTTAGAACAGGTAAGGCTAAACTATTAATTAGCTATTTGTTGATTCAATATTGTTGAATTTTGTTGCATTTTATCTTGGTAAATTGAAAAACTGGGTGACAATACTAATCATGGCAATAAAAGCTCATTTGAATTGAAAATCACAAAGAACTATTGCCTTTAGTTCTTAGTAGTTAATAGTAGTCAATACATAGTTATAATGTATAGCTTAATGTTTGAATATAAGCACATAATGTCTTTCCAGGAAATTTTTATGTAGCTCATATGTGTATAATTTATTTACATATTGCCTACAAATTATATCCTATTGTGACTTTTTAAATTCACATGATCAATTAAAAAGGAGAACATTAATTAAGAAAGGGGAAATATTTTTTTTTTTCAATTTAGAAAGGTGTTACTGAAGATGGCTGGAACTGTATTTCTTGCCCTGGTGGTTTAACTGCAGAAGGAAAATGCCACTGTCCCACTGGCCATATTTTAGGTGAGAAGTAGATTCTAGACTATGTCCTTCTAGACTCTTTTTTTTTTCCTGTTTTTAATGTATACATTGTAACCACAGGAAATCTAAGTGGTATTTTTTATGTAGCTATTTCATAGGTAAGTACTGTTCTCTAGCATACTCTTTTCAGTTAATGGTGTGATCTTTTAGATCTGCCTCATTCTTTTTGATCCACTCCATGCTGTTTTATAACTTTTTGCTGTTTTAAATACTTAGATTGTTTTCTAACTAGTAATGTTTTGATGAATATTCTTATGTACATAGTCAAGTGTCTCTGTAGGTTAGGTGTCGAAAAATGAAGTTTTAGTATTATAGAGTATGTGAATTTATACTTTTAATACATACCACCAAAAGCCCTCTTAAGCTGAGAAACTTACCAGAAGTCTGTGAAAATACTTGTTTCCCCAAACCCAGTGTAACAGGAGTATACAGGTAAGAGGAAAGAAAATTTTTAAGGAAAATATATTAATTTATTATGATGATGATTTGGAAATTTCTGTATTATTATTATTTTTAATGTGGGAATGGGGAAGGCTTCACTTTTCAATATGTTATGTAGGGTGTTGACATGCGTTTTGTTCTAACAAGGTATTTTGAGAATTATTAGAATAATTACAAGTGGGTTTTACTAAGTGTATAGAAGCTTATATATTGATTATGAATTACATCTTATTGTTTCTAAATTGTTTAGTGGAAAGAAATGTTAATGGAACATTGTTGTCTCAAGCAACTTGTGAGCGGTGTGATGAAAGTGAAAACTCCTTTACGGTAGCAAATGCTTTAGGAAACAGGTAAGCGGTATGCTGGGTGCTGTCTTCATTAATATCTTATTTACATAGAATTTGTGTCTTTCGTAACATATTCCTTAGGCTAGAAGTAGGCATTAACAAGTAAAGAAGCTGAGGTCCAGAGGATGAGACAGAATAGGATTTAAATGGGCTTCCCTGGTGGCTCAGCTAGTTGAGAATCCGCCTGCAATGTGGGAGACCTGGGTTCAATCTCTGGGTTGGGATGATCCCCTGGAGAACGGAAAGGCCACCCACTCCAGTATTCTGGCCTGGAGAATTCCATGGACTGTATAGTCCATGGGGTCGCAAAGAAGATTTCAGTCTTGTTTCTGTCTCTTGCTGGTTGTTTGACCTTTGTTAAGCCAGTGTTCTTGTCTTCAGAAAGGGGACATACCATCCACTTCATAGGCTGTTACCACAGCTCAGAAACATACCTTACATGCCTAAGTTTTTAGCTAAGTACTAGAGAGTAAGTGCTCAGTAAAAGGTAGCTATTTTTAGCTATTTTTGTTTTATTATTGATGTTATATAACTTGTACGTAATCTACAATATATAGTTTATAATAATAACTTTTGTTTGCAATCTACTTAGTATTTTCTAGGTACTATATTTATATATATTATTGATTTTATTTATACCTTGCCTTATAATACAAAGAGTGGTATATACTTTTGATATATTTACTTTATTGCAAGTAATTGCTTAGTTGAATGAATCTATTCTAATCTATTAAGTTAGAAAGACAAGCTCTCAATTAAATTATAGCTGGTATAATTCATTAACATTTTAAAAATAATTTTTGTTGTATTGACAGGTGTGTCCGATGTGAACCAACATTCATTAATACCAGCAGGTCCTGTGCATGTTCAGAACCTAACATTTTAGTAAGGCTAATTACATTGATAATGTATATATTTTTAAATTGAATTGCTGATATTCTTACATAAACTGTTTTTTTTTTCTTATTTATTTATGAAGACAGGGGGATTATGTTTCAGCAGCACAGGGAATTTTCCTCTACGTATGATTTCAACTGTACGTTATGGAGAGCTTGTGAGTATGCTTCAGTTTTTTTGTTCTAGTGTAAAGGATATTTCTGCTTTTCTTCCTTTGGTAATTAATTTGGGGCTAAAATGAGCTGCAGTCCATTGTTGCTCAAATTGTCATAGGTTTGGCCATTAGAAGCCCTTTGAGTTTGTTCTGTGTCTTTTGGACGTAACTGTATCTTTCTTGGAGCATTTCCTGTCTGGACAACAAGATTTCCAGGCTCATCTTATACTTTTCCTGCTTCAGTCCCGGAAACAGCTGTTTCTCTAAGAAGCTCTTAAAGATAATATTTAGGAACAAAGCTTACCATGCTTAGTACGCCCTCATCAGCAGGCATAGCTAGAAAATATACACACGCATTATGCATAAACGTGTGTGTGAGTGTGTGCTCAGCTGCTCACTCGTGTCCAACTCTTTGCGACCCCATGGACTTAAGCCCACCAGGTTCCTCTGTTCGTGGAATTTTCCAAGCAAGAATACTGGATTGGGTTGCCATTTCTTACTCCAGGGGATCTTCCTGACCTAGGAATTGAACCCACTGCTCTTGTGTCTGCCACATTGGCAGGCGAATTCTTTACCACTGCACCACCTGGGAAGGCCATGCGTATACATACACACATCTATAACTATTTCTATGTTTGTCTTATTGTTTTATGTAATTTCTAAGAGAGACATCCAATCCTCTGTAGTAATATATCAGACAGTCACTAAAGAATTTCCAAATATTTGAGTCAGTGTCTTCACATTCCCTTTCCCAAAGACAATGAGCTTACATCTTGGTTTGCTTTCCCAACTTTAATTTTGAAAAATTTTTATTGCAGAAAAGTAAAAAAAAAAAAATAAAGATAATGACTGTGCATGTATCTTTTACTAGTTTAACCAATTATTAATGTTTCGCCACATTTGGTTTCTCTCTCTCTGTGTATGTAAACATGTATACACACACATACATTCATATTTTTTTCTGAACCACTTGAAAGTAAGTTGTAGCTGTGTAACATTTTACTCCTAAATATTTTGTAGCTCCTAAGGAAAACGGCATTTTTCTGGTATCACACCTAAAAAGATTAATAGAATTATTTGATATACTGTTAATATCCAAATTTGCCTACTTGTGTCAATAAAGTCTTTTATCCCTGCCCACTTTTTTGGTAAAGGGACTCACGATCAGTGAAAGATCCCACATTGAAATTAAATCTCTTTAGTCTCCTTTAATTTAGAGCAGAGATCCTTATCCTGTTTTGCTTTTTGGATGTTTTGTTCTTTTCTTTTTTTTTTCTTGTATGGTCATTGACTCTTGCAGAGTCAAGGCCAGCTTTCTTGTAGAGCATCCCAAAGTCTTCATTTTTCTCATGTTTTCCTTATGATTAGACTCTGTGAAACATCTTTTTGGAAAAATATGACATGGGGGCTGTGTATAGCCCATTGTATCATAACATGGAGCAGATAATGTCAGCATATCCAGTTATTGGTGATGCTAAATTTGACTTTCTGGGCATGGTGCTGTCTGCCCTTTCTCCCCCTTGTAAAGGTACTGTGACTAATAAGTTAGTATGAGATTTTACTTTGAGACTATATACATATCCTTTTTAGCAATCATTGATAAACCTTATCTGAATCAGTTATTAAATTGGTTATATCAAAATGGTTTCACAATCCTTTTATATTTTTAAGTTAGCAATCTTCTATAGAGTGCTTTATTTTCTCTCTGCTTTTTTTTTCTCTTTAGCTTTACTGCAAACCCCTGATATCACGAGTATGTTATGAACTGTCACTGTTACTCTTCTTTTCAAAGCTCAGTTCGGTTCAGTTAAGTGGCTCAGTCATGTCCGACTCTTTGCGATCCCATGGACTGCAGCATGCCAGGCTTCCCTGTCTATTACCAACTCCTGGAGCTTACTCAGACTCATATCCATCAAGTTGGTGAGGCCATCCAACCATCTCATCCTCTGTTGTCCCCTTCACCTGCCTTCACTCTTTCCCAGCATCAGGGTCTTTTCCAGTGAATCAGTTCTTTGCATCAGATGGCCAAAGTATTGGAGCTTGCACTTCAGCATCAGCCCTTCCATTGAATATTCAGGACTGATTTCCTTTAGGATTGATTGGTTTGATGTCCTTGCAGTCCAAGGGACTATCAAGAGTCTTCTCCAACACCACAGCTAAAAAGCATCAATTCTTCGGCACTCAGCTTTCCTTATACTCCAACTCTCACATCCATACATGACTACTGGAAAAACCATAGCTTTGAGTAGATGGTCCTTTGTTGGCAAAGTAATGTGCTATCTAGGTTGGTCATAGCATTTCTTCCAAGGAGCAAGCGTCTTTTAATTTCATGGCTGCAGTCACCATCTGCAGTGATTTTGGAGCCCCAAAAAATAAAGTCTGTCACTGTCTCCATTGTTTCCCCATCTATTTGCCATGAAGTGATGGGACCAGATTCCATGATCTTCGTTTTCTGAATGTTAAGTTTTAAGCCAGCTTCTTCACTGTCTTTGACTTTCATCAAGAGGCTCTTTAGTTCTTCACTTTATTCCATAAGGGTGGTATCATCTGCGTATTTGAGGTTAATGATATTTCTCCTGGCAATCGTGATTCCAACTTGTGCTTCATCCAGCCCAGAATTTCACATGATATACTGTGCATAGAAGTTAAATAAGCAGGGTGACAACATACAGCCTTGACGTACTCCTTTCCCAATTTGGAACCAGTCTGTTGTTCCATGTCCAGTTCTAACTGTTGCTTCTTGACCTGCATACAGATTTCTCAGGAGGCAGGTCTGGTGGTCTGGTAGTCCCATCTCTTGAAGAATTTTCCACAGTTTATTGTGATCCACACAGTCAAAGGCTTTGGCATAGTTCATAAAGCAGAAATAGATGTTTGTCTGGAACTCTTGCTTTTTCGATGATCCAGTGGATGTTGGCAATTTGATCTCTGGTTCCTCTGCCTTTTCTGAATCCAGCTTGAACATCTAGAATTTCATGGTTCATGTACTGTTGAAGCCTGGCTTGGAGAATTTTTGAGCATTACTTTGCTAGCATGTGAGATGAGTGCATTTGTGTGGTAGTTTGAACATTGTTTGGCATTGCCTTTCTTTGGGACTGGAATGAAAACTGACATTTTCCAGTCCCGGGGCCACTGTTGAGCTTTCCAAATTTGCTCAGCAGTGGCCAAATTTTCAAAACTCAAATTGTCCCAAATTTGGACTTCCCTTTGGTATAGCTCCCTATGTTATTTTAACATGTCTCCTTCAGTCTTCAGGCACTACCTTGGTTTCTCTATACCATGTTCCAGGCTCAACCAATAATTATAATTTTAAGTTGTCACATAATACTCTAGCTTATGCATTGAAATTCATGTAACTGTATGTCTATTGAATATTTAGGTTTTTTGTTAATATTGCTGTCAACCCTTTTATGCACATAGATGTGTTTCCTTTTGGAGAGATTATTGACTTAAGGCACATGTCCTAAGTGTTTCTAAATTCCTGGGTTAAAGTATGTGGATATTGTTTTATAAAGGATCATGCAGCTTTATCCCTGGCATTTGTCTGTGGCTTCATTTTACATGCATTTGTCAGTACTTTCCATTTTTACTAGGTTTTTTTCTGTGTGTGTTAGCCAACATTCTACATGCATGTTTTTTCCTTACAAAATGAGAATTTTTGCTTATTGAAGAGAGGAAAAGAGTGACTCATGATAATTTTATTTTAGATTTCTTGCACAGTTATGGTGCCATATTTCATATAATTTGGTTTTGTTGCCTTTGTCCATGTTCAGAGAATTTACTACGGATGCTGTTTCTCGGTGTCTCATTTTTTAGCAGATGAGCTTTACAGCAGTGGTTCTTAACTAGAGGGAGGCCTGTATCTGCAGTTTTTAGCGGACATGTGTGCCTTGGTCTCATTCTAGAGATGCTGATTCATTTGGTTTAGAATGAAGCCAGGCATTTTCTGTTTTCAGGAAATTCCACAGTTGATTCTGATATTCATCATTGTTTATGAATCACCACTTTGGAGATTTTAAATGTTAGTTTCTCTGTGTATCCCCAATCTCCTGTTGCTTAGAAATCATTCACAAATGTTTCTTTTTTATTACTTGCAATTTAACACAGTGTAATAATCCTAAATCACCAAATATTAACCAAATCTAAGTCAAGATCTAATTTTTTTTAAATTAGTTTATTTATCTATTTTTTAACTTTACAGTATTGTGTTGGTTTTGCCATACATTGACATGAATCCACCATGGTGTACATGTCTAATTTTTCTTTTATTCTTTTGCACTTTGATTTTCATTTTAGTGAAATGGGCATAAATTTTTTTATTATTATTATTATTATTATAAACATACTTTATTTCCTTGTATCTTTTGCCTGACCGATGTGATTTTGTAATTCAGTCCTACTTGTAATTACTGACATTTGTTGGAATTAATTCTTTTATTCTTATTAGAGTCTTTTTCTGATAACACCGGGAAAATAATATTAGTTATTTCTCACTCAGCAATGTGCACATTAATGTCTTCCTAATAGTGTAGGGTTAAGAAATTTCTATTTAAACGTAAAACTAAAATTCATCTTTTTGTTTACAGGGCATATCTTTCACTTCAGAATGGTTTGCAAAGTATTTGCAGTCATCAGCAGCTGCTTGTTGGGTATGTTTGAATTTCTAGAAAGTAGTTTTTATTTCATTTCAAAGAAACTGTGGTGCCATTTTTTTTCCCCAGTTAATAAAACTTTTCTAAGTAGATATATCTCCCTGTTCATATTCTATTAAAACCCTTTCTAAGTGGACTGAGACTAATAAAGAAAATGTTATTCATTTCACATTTATTATATGTAAATTAAACATGTCCAAACTTATTTAGCTTAAATTGAATGTTAGGGGAAACTGATTCATACTATCATTTAGTAAATGTTTGTTGATGACCTACTGTTTGCCAGGCCCTGTTCTAAAATATTTTAAGTTATCTATTTCAGGAAAAGACAGAGAAAAATCCCATGTGGAATTGTATTGTAAGTAAATGTTAGGTGATGCCAAGTGCTATAAAGATAAGCAAATTGGGATAAAGCGCATAGAGAGTAGAAAGTGGTCCTAATTTATGGAGGGTGGTCAGGACAGGCATCGCTGAGAGTATGATATTTGAGCAAAGTCTTGGGAGTGGAAGTGAGCCATGAAAATATCTACTGAAAGAGAATTCTAAGTGCAGAGGTCCCAAAGCAGGGGTTCTCTGGCATGTTCATGCTAAAGAAACAGGAGGGAGACCTAAGTGGCCAGAACAGTGAGCAGAGAAAGTGGGGAAATGAGTTCAAGGATGAAGTGAGTGACTGCGAGACCTGGAGTTTACTGGAAGGGATGTGGAGGATCTTGTGTAAAGGAAGACAATGGTCGGCCTCAGGTTTTGAAAAAGATCATTCTGACATGGAAAGTAGGTTTTGTTGGGGCAAAGACAGAAGCACAGGGACCAATTAGGAGATTATTAGAGTAATTAGAGTAATCCAGGTGAGAGAAGATGGACCTTTGGACAAGGATGGTACCATGGAAATGAAAGAAGTGTTTAGCTTCTGGATATATATGTTTAAAATTGAGCCAACAAGATTTAATGATGGGTTGGATATGAGAAGGGAGAGAAAGAAGATTACTGCGATAATTTTTATTTGAATAACTGTAAAAATGAAGTGGTCTTTTCCTGAAAGGGAAAATTGAGAAAGAAGTTTGAGGGTCAAACTCAACAGATGATATTTTGTTGTTCATAAAACAAATTACTTAAAATAGATTAGATTTATATGCAATAGATATAAAATAGATTAAATAAAATATAAAATAAGTTAGATTTCTATTCTAATATTAGGAACCAATTATTATTCTTTCAAATATAATTATTTCATGTAATAGTTTTTTTGAATGTCATGCTGTAAGTTTTTGGTTGGTTCTTCTTTCAGTTGCTTGTCTTTATATTTTCATATAAAATTTCAGGTAAAATTTATAAATTATTAACCTGCCATATGGAAAGTTCTTTTCTACTTTAATTAGAGGAAAAGTATTAAAAGCAAAAGAATATACAAAAAAAGAATTTGCAGAATTCAAATTATAAGCATAATTAAATTAAAACTAAGCATAATTTTTGTATCAACTTTTGTTTAGGATATTAAAGTCCATATATTTCTTTGTCATTGTTTTCCTGTAGGTGTATGGCAATCTAACATCTTGCCAGGCTCTCGGAAATATGTGTGTAATGAACATGAATTCTTATGACTCTACTTTTGATGCATGTCGACTGTTTCAGTTTATCTTTGAAAATACTGCTGCACTGGGCACTGTTCATTCTGTTTCCTTTTGGTAAGGTTATTCTAATTAATGAACCATCATTTTGACCAAATTCAGTGCAATTGCTTTCACAAATATGTACTAAGACCGTTCCCCCATTATTATTAAAACAATTGTGATTGTTTATAGGAGACAGAATCTTCCATGGCTGTTCTATGGAGACCAGCTAGGATTAGCACCTCAAATACTTACTACTACACCTCTTCCTACAAATTTCAGTTTTAAAGGGGAAAACCAGGTACAAATCTCTATATTATTGAAGGTTAACGACATTTTGATTTATAATTTTGAAAGGTAACAAGAATATTACTAGACGTAATTCTTGATAGATTTTTAAAAATTTAATGACTAAACTAAATCTAAATATTAGCTGCTGAGGAACTGAACAATATAGAGTTTAGTTTTCTTACTCGAGTGTATGGATACCTCTGGATTGTGTGGTTATGGCAGCAAGAAGTACTTGTGGGTTGGAAAGGTTTTCATCACCAAACGCAAAGCCTTCTCTGTCCTTTAGCTCCACATTTTTAAAGAGGGCTGCCAAAGATTGAGTGGGATTCTATGCATTTCCTCAGCATGTCACAGGTCCAAATTCTTATCTTCATTTTTCTGACCTTCTAGAATGAAAAGATAGATTATTTCCTCCTCTACTCATCCCCCATCCAAGCACACACACACTCACTTAACAGGTTTAAAAAGAAGTTATCTGTCACTGGCACTGCCTCTCAATTCTGAAGTAATAGTTTTTGTGCAAAAACCCAGTCCATTTATATTAAGCGTGTTTAATCAGAGAGATACACTGATTAATTCTGCCTCAAAGTAATGATTGATGAATTCAATGTTTGATCTCTAGAAAAAGAAAAGATCAATTGGCAGTGAAAAAATTTGTATAGACTATTATATATACTCTGAAAGTCTAAACTCTGAAAGTTTTTATAGACCGTTATATATATTCATAGACTTTCGGAGTATGTGACATTATTTTATTCTTGTTTTTCTTTAAGCAGAATACAAAACTTAAGTTTGTTGCTGCTTCCTATGATGTGAGAGGAAATTTTCTCAAGTGGCAAACTTTAGAAGGAGGGGTTTTACAGGTGAGTATGATTCTAGAGGGAATCCCTAACATGTCTTATTTTTGACTGAGGCAAAGATGAGGAAAAAACTAGATTATTGCTTGAAGAGAGCATCAGTTTGCTTGCTAGAGTTGATTTTTCTTCTTTTGTTTTAAATTGAAATTTCTTAAAACTACTTGAAGTTATAACAGAGATGCCCCCTTAACTTTTTACTCCCTTGATAACATTAAATAAGTATTATAAAAAGTTATATCCATGTTAAGTCTTGAGAACCGTTGACTATAAGCTAAGAAAAGATTCACGAGAGATATTTATCAGTTGTGTTCCTTTGTTGTAGCTTTGTCCAGACACAGAGACAAGACTAAATGCTGCTTATTCCTTTGGAACAACCTATCAACAAAGTGTAAGTTGGAACTATTTTAGACAGTCTACATTTTGGCTTCATTTTTCACATCAGCAATAATTGGAATAATTACTGAATTTTTGAAATTAGTAATTTTTTGTGAAAAGAAAGTGAAAGTGAAGTCACTCAGTCGTGTCTGACTCTTTGTGACCCCATGGACTGTAGCCCACTAGGCTCCTCCATCCACAGAATTTTCTAGGCAAGAATACTGGAGTGGGTTGCCATTTCCTTCTCCAGGGGATCTTCCTGACTCAAGGATCGAACATGGGTCTCCCGCATTGCGGGCTAATGAATAATTTATGAATGATTTTTATTAATATAATCAGCATGAAAACAGTACCTTGTCATCCATAGTCTTAAACATCATAATTGTGTATTTGCTTCTGGTATATAGGTCTTAAAAATAACCTCTACTTTTGGGCATTTTAGAAAGAAGTAGAAGTATTACTTCATTTTTAATAAACAATAAAGTGTTATCACTGCCTCCTCCCTCCACCCTCCAGTAACAAAATGCTTCCTTTTCTCTCCCTCCATGCTCTCCTCCCTCCCTCCCTGACCTTCCTTCCTTTGGTAATGCATTTTAAAACTACAGTATGGTACAAAGCAATATTATGAGCCATGAAACATTTGAAAGATCTTCAATAGTCTACAAAAATACGTCTTGATAAAATGCATGTACACACACCACAGAACAAAACTGTGATTCCAGCTTTGTTAAAACAACAAATAGCATCATTGGGGAAAACAGATGAGAAAAAGAAACATTTTTAACAGTGGTTATCTCTGGATGGTAGGATTACAGATTATTTTCTTTCTTTTTTATATTTTCCAGATTTTGTATCATGAACTTGAATTTGCTTTTATTATCAGAAATGACTTCTGTGTTACTTTAAAAAACTGTTGTGTGTCTACTTTGGGCCAGAATAATCAATACCTGTTAAATGCCCACTGCTTTGTCCTCAGCATTGTATCATTTTTATCTCATCTGATCCATGAAATAGCGTTGTAAAATACATACTAGTTGTGTCTTATGGATGAGGAAATGTTGCTCAGTAAGATTAGGTAATTTGCTCCAAGTCTTTCATCACGTAAATGTTCTGTTAGACTTGAAAACCATGGTTTTTCCATCGAACCCAGTGGCCTCTCAGGGAGTTCACAGCCTAGTAGAGAAAACAGCTATATAGACAAAGAACTGAAAAGAATGTGATATGTTGGTCTATAGATATGAACAAGGAAGGGTCCTTAACAGTTCCTAGGGAAGCTCAGAAAGTCTTCACACAGTGAGTGACACTCGAGCCTGTAGAATGAATATGCGTTTACCAGGAGCACAGTGGGGAAGGGACTGTCGGGCAGGAACACCACTTGCAGTGTCAGAGAGACGTAGCGTATTTAGAGCCTGTGAGTAGATTAGTGTGACTGAACCATAGACAAAGAGGAAGCAGTGGGAGATAAATCTGGCACTATTAAGGGGAGTCAAATCATAAACAGTGTATATCAGGAGAAAGAGTTAGGACTTCACCCCACAGGATAGGAGTTTTTAAACCTTTTTATTGCTGTACAATTACAGTTGAGAATGAATGTATAGCCTCTCCAGCTGGGTTGTAGGACAAGATTCAGGTGGTTCTTTACTGTTAGTTATTTTGTCCCTTATAAAAGATTCATATATAGTATTCATCTTTTAAAAGACATACGAAAATGTATATAAACAGTATAGTTGGAAGATACTTCCTTTTATAATTACAAATCTTTTAAAGGTAATAAATATGTCTTCCAACTTTCAATTTGGGTACTTTTATTTTTAATTTTATTTTTTCAGTGTGAGATTCCTGTCCCTAAGATCTTAACTGACTTTCCCACTCCTACATTTTATGATGTGTACCTTGAATATACTGATGAGAATCAACACCAATATATCTGGGCTGTGCCTGTGTTAAACTTAAATCTTCAGCACAAGAAAATGTTTGTGAACCAAGGTAAGGCATCCATACACACCACTCTTTCTCTGAGTTGAGATCAATAAATAAGTCAACCAACATAGCTTAATAAACCACAGATTATAAGAAAAGTCATGGATTCTCTATGATTGTAAGCTTGTTTGTTTTTTTAAAATATTTATTTATTTGGGTGTACCAGGTCTTAGTTGCAGCATGTGGGATCTAGTTTTCTGACCACAGATGGAACCAGGGACCCCTGGCTTGGGAGCACAGTGCCTTAGCCACTGGACCACCAGGGAAGTCCCTGATTGTAAGGTTTTATATAGCATGCCCCACAGTAAAACAGTAAAGTTGTTGGTATATTTACTCAATGTGCTTAGTCAGTTGTATCTGACTGTTTGCGATGCCATGGGCTGTAGCCCGCCAGGCTTCTCTGTCCATGGGATTCTCCAGGCAATAATACTGGAGTGGGTTGCCCTTCCCTTCTCCAGGGGATCTTCCTGACCCAGGGATCAAATCTGTGTCTCCTGCGTTGCAGGCAGATTCTTTACTGTCTAAACCACCGGGGAAGCCTTATTTACTAAGTATATCAGGCTTTTTATTAACAAATTTTATCATTCCTGAAAGTTTATCCTGAGAAAAATAGTAGAACTGTAAAATCATGGCTTCTTCAAACCATCCTTGAGCTGCTTTTTAGACAAATTAGTTTCTTTTGTTGTTTCTCATTTTATAAAATCCTATTTATTCAGGTAATTTGCAGGGAAAATCCTTCCAAACTGATAAAAAGTCCAGACAGTCAGAAAACATTCAAGTGCAGATGGGGAAGGCTATTACTAGGAATTTCTTACAGCTGGAGTTGTTTTTGCAACCATCTTATTAAAACAAAGTGTACTAATTTTATGTTTTAAATTTGTCCAGTAATCTTCACTATGAGTGCCATCTTGAACAATTGAAAGTATTTTTTTAAACCCATCTTTTTTATTGATAAAAGACAGTAGTTCGGGCAAGTGGCTTCTGACTCGGCGCATTTTCTTAGTGGATGCACTAAGTGGACGGGAAAATGACTTAGGAAGCCAGCCAAGATTAATTAGAGTCGCCACCCAAATATCACTGAGGTAAACAAGTGTCTAATTTACTGAATGAAGCTTGGAGTATATGAGAAAATGTCATAGTGAAAGTGTTGACCTGTAATTATCAGATGAAAACAGTAAGAACACCTGAACTGGAATGATACATAATATGTTTTTAGATGTCTGTATAGGTTGGGATAGACTAACAGAGGGGATAATTACTTCAGAAGAGCTTAAAGAGTTTGCCAAAATTCGTATCCTAAGCCCCACTCTAGACTTGCCAGATTAGAGTGAGTTGAGAGGTGGGGAGCAGTGAAGACCCGCGGGCCGCTGCGGGTGTGTTAGAGCCTGCCGGATGATTGCAGCAGTCAGGCCTCCTGTGGCTCCGCCTCCTTTAGCACCCACTGCTCTAGGTTGGCCCTCATTAAGTATCAACACCTTGCTATTCCTCGGATACTTTAATGATGACCCTGCCTTAGGGTAGTGCCATGAAACCCTCACTGTCTCTTCTCCACTGTGAGATTCCTATCTCTAACCTTACCCGGCTTTTCCACTCCAGTGTCTTATGATGTGCACCTTGAATACACTGATGAAAGCCAACGCCATCATCTTTATGGCATTTCAACATACACTACTTTTTCATTGTTTTTTCATTTTGATTTTTAATGAGGTAGGCAGTACAGAAGCTTCGTCCTATACCTTTCTGAAATCTACCTGTGCTGTTTTTAGCATTCCCTCAATCTGCCAATGTAGATTCCCCAGTGAAAATGAAGTTGAAACTAGTCAGGCCTGACTTTATCTTGATGAAACCATGTTGGCCACTGGTACTTGGCATTTTCCTTTCTGAGTTTATAAACAGTATGTTACTAATGCATTGAATTCAGCAAAATGTATCCTATTATGTGCCATAAATAGTACTAGATATGACACGTTATCTTTGTGTAAGAATTCATCTTTTTTTAATATTTATTTTTATTTTATTTATTTATTTGGCTGTACCAGATCTTAGTTGTGGCATGTGAAATCATTAGTTGCAGCATGTGGGATCCAGTTCCCTGATCAAGGATTGAACCTGGGCCCCTGTGTTGGGTGTGTGGAGTCTTAGCCACTGGACCACCAGGGAAGTCACCAAGAATTCATCTTTTTATTCAAAATCAGGATATTATCTGCCTTTCTCTAGGCTTTACTTTTGAGTAGTCCTCAAAAGTGGTGTACAGTACTTCATTGATTTTATTTGTAAACTTTGTAGGATCTAGATCAAGGAGAGTTTTTGAGGGTGTATTTTAATATAAAGTTTTGACCACTTCAGATAGCCTGTGTTGTTACCATTAATTTATGTTTAACCTTCTCTAGTTTTAATAACTGATGGTTCTGAGATCACCAAGACTATTCATATCACATTCAGAAGAAACAATAAGTTAAATGTATGTTTAAGGGCCTCAGTGTATTTTTAACTAAAAATGAATTTTCTTTTAAACAGCATCCACCTTGTACCCAACACAAAAAATGGAAACATTTACCCTCCCTTAATTACCATTGCCTACAGTGACGTTGATGCCAAAGATCCCAACAGCCAGTCTGTGAAGGTGAGTTCCTTCCTGGTCATTGCCTCTGTGTGTTAGTATGAAACTGATAGAGTTTGCATTATGATCAAAAGACTATTAGGCCTTTTCACAGTTTTAAATAAACATAGCACTTTATATAGTCAAGACAGTTATTTTTGACTAATGGTGGTACGAGGTGAGTTCTTATGGATTCTGCACATAAAAAGGCAAGAATTAAATTTGTCAGTAGACATGTCACCAGCCGCTGGGCCTCTCTGTTCTGGAGGCCGGGACATCTCCTCTCGTTCTCTTTGGCCACCTTGGTTCTATTAAGATTTTATCTGCTTGCCTAACTAAATCAGGAACTCAAACCTTAAGTGGGCCTGTGTGTTTCTCTTCTCACCAGTTTTGCCCACGTGATAGAGACATACTTAACCAGGCAGAAAGAGAATCGAATTATTAGCTTTGTAACTAGTAGCACTAAAGTGAAATAGAGAATGCAGTTTGGACCTACAAGCAATTAGTCTTCGCAACTCAGTTAACCTTAACCACAGAACCAAAGTCCTCCCCTGCCTGGAAGGGCCTGTGTGTGCAAGTGAGACCATGTACACACTGAAAGCAGGCTGTACCAAAGAAGGAGCCGGGCAGAGGCTGAGCTCTGCCTCGCCAGGTGATTGAAGCATCCCTGCCTGAGGAGGGGTAGATAAGAGAGGATGGAGATCGGGGCCAGAGCTAATCCTTCCAGACCTCTTCCTCATCCCCTCTCTTCTCCAGAAGCATGACAATTGGAAGGTGAACATTCCTTACCTCCAAGACTCACTAGTAGCTTTTAATTTCTAGTGTTTTACTTTTCTGAATTTTAATATTCTAGTTCTTCAGCCAGTGTTTCTGGCTTCTCTGTTGTGCTTGCACTTCTGCTCAGCTACTGTTGGATTCAGGCTTTCATAAACCGAAAAGTAGGCACATAATACGACTTTTCTCTGAAAGATTTCACATCCTCAGTTTTATTACCTGATTTGATGTTAAAATTCGTTTCTGTTGCCTGAATTTATATACTCTATAATGAGAGGAGAAAATCCAGGAACATGCTTAGTAACAACAAAAGACTGCCTTGTTTAAATTTTCCTGGAATGTCATTTTGGGTAGTTAAGAGTATATTTATCTTAATATAAAACACTGCTGGGTGTTTTCTTTAAATATTTTTCTTGTCCAAAATATATCTAAACTGTTTTGACAAACTGGAAAATATGAGATAGGAAAAAAGTTGAGAGAATCATAAAACTGTACTGAGGAAGCCCACCTCAATTCATTCTGATTATAGAATGCACAGTTTTCATCATTTCTTAATTTCTCATGACAGCTATTGTAAAAATTCTGCATTCATTTTGAGCATCCCCCAGTTGTATCTCGGCTCTCTTACCATCTCTGCAAATAACCTATCTTCCTGTTTTTCTGAGCAGATCTAAGCCATCCAATACGAATTCCCTCAGATTTCCTCTTTAATATTAATACTTCTCTATCTCTGTTTCATTATCTTTCTCGACTCCAGTTCCTATTTCTAAGAATAAAGGACTCTTCCCACTTTCTTAAGTGAATTTTCAACCTGTACTTGTTTAGGATGTTTTCTCCTATTTAATTTTGTATATGTTATTATAATATATTAATGTATATTTTCTCCTGTTTCACCCTCAGCCCTTTATTCGGCAAGCTTCTCTGCTGGTTCCTTTTCTTTGCCTTTCAGGTTGCCCCATCTTAAAAACAAATTAGCACAACCAAACCATAAAATCTTCTGTCAACTCTGCCAACAATTCAGCTTGCTATCATGTGTCTTTCCTTGATTTCCCAACCATTTATTCTTTCGTCATTTGCAGTTTGGTCCTGCCATTTTGCTTCTTTGAAAACCTCTTTCATGAAGTCAGCAAGGTATTCCACATACACTGGCTTTATTTCTTTAACTTTACACTTATACAGTTGACCCTTGAGCAACACAGATTTGAACTGCATGGTTCTGCTTATATGTGAACTTTTTTTTTTAACTAAATATGTACTGCAGCACTCTGCAAAGTTGGTTGAACTCATGGATGTAGAGGACCAGCTCTAAAGTTCTATCTGGATTTTTGACTGCATCGGAATTGATGCCTCTAACCCCTATATTGTTCAAGGGTCAGTTGTACAACATTTGACTCTACTCGTGACCTCCTCCTCCTTGAAGCTCCCTGTTCTATGACCCTGATAAGACTTAGATGCCTTCCCTCTCCTACTTCTCATGCTACTGTTTCTCTCAATCCTTTATGATTCTTCTCTATCCTCTCTCTGTATAATTGTGTCCCTAAGAGTCTTGTTTACATCTTGGATTAATCTGCCTTCCTCCTATGTGATTGTTTAGCTGAACTCTTGATACACAAGATAGGTCACATGCCTCAGTTACAGAAACCTAACAGAAAATGAAATATGATTAATTTGACTTGACTGCTGTTAATGAACCTAATCTACCTTCTAATGAAATCCTCTTTCTTTAATATGTGCTCTAAATGGATATTTAAAGCAGTGTGGGTAATTCCCCAAAGTGTATTTATTTATGTATAAGTAAAAGTCAACTCTAGTAATATTGATAGTTTAAAAGTATGATATTTTTGGTAAAATACAGCTGTGAATGTATTTTTATAGTAAAAATAGGTTTGTATCATATAACTTCAGTATGGCTAATTTGCTTTCTTTTAAACATCAGGTTTCTTTCTCAGTCACATATGAAATGGATCAAAGAGAAGCACATGTCCAGACAGATGTGAGTTTCTTTTAACCTGTCAAAATACTTACAGTATATTTTTAAATTAAAGGAAAATTTTTTTACATGTTCAGGAAAGTTGTCAAAATAGATTTACCACATATCCCTTACCAAGTCTCCCTTAGCGTTAACATCTTACATAACTGTAGTTACTGTTGTTGTTCAGTTGTTGTTCATGTCCAACTCTTTGTGACCCCGTGGACTGCAGCACGCCAGGCTACATGCTGTAGTACAGCGATCATAATCAGGAAATTAATATTGATGTAGCCCTATTAACTAATCCGGGCTTTCCTGGTGACTCAGTGGTAAAGAACCCACCTGCCAATGCAGAGACGCAGGTTTAATTCCTGGGTCGGGAAGATCCCTTGGAGAAGGTAATGACAACCCACTCTAGTATTCTTACCTGGGAAATCTCATGGACAGAGGAGCCTGGCGGGCTGCAGTCCATGGGGTCACAAAGAGTTGGACACGATTTAGTGACTAAACAACAACAAATTAACTAATGTAAATACTCATTGGATCTTACGGATTTTTTTCACTATCCATTTGCTGTTTCAGGACCTAACCATCGTGGGTCTCCTTAGTCTCCTTAGGTCTGTGACAGGGCGTCAGTCATTCTTTGTCTCATGACTGACCCTAACACTGGTATTTTGCCCTTCAGTTGGTTTTATCTGGTATTTTCCCGTGATTAAATGTAGTTTTAGCATACATACCATGAAAGTGATGTTATACCCTTCTCAGTGAGTCATATCAGAAGATACTTGGTGTCAGTATATCTTATGAATGGACTTCCCAGGTGGCACTGGTGGTAAAGACCTTCCTGACAATGCAGGAGAGATAAGAGACCCAGGTTCCATCCCTGAGTCAGGAAGATCCCCTGGAAGAGGACAGGGCAGCTCATTCCAGTATTCTTGCCTAGAGAATCCCATGGACAGAGGAGCCTGGCAGGCTACGGTCCATAGGATTGCAAAGAGTCAGACACAACTGAAGCTACTTGGCACACACATATCTTTTTAACATTGATGTCAACTTTGATTGTATGGCTAAGATGGTATCTGCAGAGTTCTCCATTGTGTTTTTCCACTTATAATTAGTAAGTGTCTTGTGGGGAGATACTTGAGATGATGCGAATCTCCTGCTCCTTATTATTCTTTTGCCCTCTAATTTTAGCATCTGTTGATAATTATTGGCCAGTAAAAAATATTACCATGATATTTGTCTGGTGGTGGTTGTGTTTTTCCATCATTTCTCCTATATTGATTAGAATTCTGTAAAAAGGAACTCTCCCTTTGTCCACGTGGATTTATTTATTCATTTATTATTAAATCAGTATGGACTCATGAATATTTATTTATTCTAGCAATTTTCACTCATTGCCTTCTGTTTCCTTGCTCAAATTGTCCCAGATTTGTCCATTGAGAGTTTCTTCAGTTTGGCGCCTATGTCCTTTCAGTGTACATTCTAACTTTTGAGCCCGTTTTCAAGTACTTTGTTACTTTTTATTTACAGTATCTTTGAACACTGATGAAATTACATTATGAAATTACATAAATCTCAATTTTTTTTTTCTTTAGATTGCTTTAGGTGTGTTGGGTGGACTAGCTGTTTTATCATCTCTTTTGAAGACAGCAGGTTGGAAGAGGCGCATCGGTAGTCCCATGATTGATTTACAGGTATAATCACAGGGCTTTTTAAAGTATGTTTTTATCTTTTGACTATTTTATATCCTTCTAATAAGACACAGCTAGCGAATGAGTAAAAATTTGCCTTGAGTTTCTCTGGGGTGTATGACTAGGAGACGTACATGACTAGGAAATGTACCCTTATTTTCCCTCCAGTGTGCACCACACCTGGTGGCCAGTCCACACCCACCAGCAGGGCTCTTCTTGTTTGCTCACATCCTCACCAACACTTTCTGTTTTCCCACTCTTTCCCATTTTTTGCTGATCTGGTGGGATGAGTAGTATGTCATTCTTGATTTAATTTCCATTTCTTTGATTACTCTTCATATACTTTATTAATTATTTGGGCTTCCCCTTCTGTGAACTTCTTATTTATATCACTTACTCATTTTTCTACTGTTTCCAATTTTTCTTATTTATTTAAACAAATTTTTTATATTTTATTTTATTTAGTTTTTTTGTATTTTCTAAATATAAATCTTCTTTTGGTTTTTGACGTTGAAGTTTCTTCTCCAAGGGTAAATCCATCTGTTATTTTATCTATATGTTCCTTTGTTTAGTAGAAACTCTTGATTTTAATGCTATCAAATCTGAATAGGTTTTCATATTATGAGGTGTGCTTTTAGGATCTTGTTTAAGATATCTTCCCCTTTGTCAAGATCAAAAAGATACTCCCTTAAAAAGAAAAAAAAAAAAAAAAAAAAAGATATTCCCCCATATTTTATTCTATTAACTTTATGGTTTTACTTCTCATTTAATTGTTTTTACATTTGTTCTTGTTTTTATTTTCATCTGTCATTTATTGAGTATTACTATAAGCCAGGCACTTTTTTAACCTTGACACGTGTAGTTCATTTAGTCCTCATAATAGCTGTATGAAGTTAGGTATTGTGATCATTCCCATTTTATACCTGCTGAAATTGTAGAGATTAAGTAAATTTCCTATTCATTTTAATTTTCACCATGTCAAAGTAATAGGTGGTATTTCCATTTAGCTGATGAAGAACATGAGAAAGGCAACATAGTAAACTGGTTTGTGTTGGGTTATCTTCCTGTCTCTAGAGCTAATGTGCCTGGAAATCAGAGGAGGAGGGCTTGATTTACTGTTTGGGAGAGTCAAGAAAGGCATCCGAGAGAAGTGAAGTTTAAGCTGGGTTATCTATGCATTATCTGAGTTTGAGCAAACTCTTGGAGATAGTGAAGAACAGGGAAGCCTAGCATGCTGCAGTTCACAGGATTGCAAAAAGTCAGACACAACATAGCAGCTGAACAGCAGCAACAGTCTTTGCATTCCACAGATAGTCACTGATGGCCTGCTGTCTGGGTGCCAGATGCTCCATGAGGTGCTGGGGGATGTGATAATGGGCAAGGGAGACATGGTCTCTGCCCTCAGAGCTCCAGAGAGTCTGCCGGAGAGAAGAAGATCTGTGGAAATAATACTCATTTCATTCCCCAAAACGTTTGGGATTAATGTGTGGAGTGGTTAATTATTGAGCAAGTTGTTGGAACTGACAGATGAGGCTAAAATTTAATTTTGGCCTAGGATGTAAAGGGCCTTGTGGATCAGGAATTTACATTTTAATGAGATATCACTGTACATTTTTAAGAAAGAGAGTGACACAGTCCAGTTTACATTTTAGAAAGCCAACTCTGATGGTAGTATGGAGGGTACATTGGGGAGAAAGATTCCAAACTTGAAGAAAATTAGAAAGCGGTTCTAAAGTTCTTAGTTGGTGAAAGATGAGAAGGGTTGAATAAGATAGAAGTTATTGGAAATGGATCAAAAGATTAGGACCCAGAAGGTATCTAGGAGGTGGCTGCAGTCAGTCCTGACTGATCCACGGATACATGAAATGACTTCAAGCTTGAGAAACTGGGTTGATGATAATGTTATTAATAATAATACGTTATTAAAGTAGTATAAATAGATTGAGTCTATAACAGCTGTGATTCTCTTTTTAAATTGCAGACAGTTACGAAATTCTTGGTTTACTATGCTGGTGATCTGGCCAATGTTTTCTTTATCATCACTGTAGGAACAGGCCTTTACTGGCTTATTTTCTTTAAAGTAAGTGATTTTCTGAATTTAACCTTAGTGCCACAACCTGAATAACTTGTAAGCTCTCTTTATAAAGCAATTGTTTTTACTTGAGGGTGTTTCTAATCAAGAGTATTGGGGCAAGTGCTAAATTCACCATTCCCTGAGTGTGTTGTGTTTATTTTATGCTTTCTTTGGGTTATAAATTGTGCCTAGTAAAAACCTTGTGTAGTCATACTTAGCAGTGTAATTTTCATCACAGGCACAGAAGTCTGTCTCTGTTTTGCTACCAGTGCCAGCTCAAGAAGAACGTTTTGTTACTTATGTGGGATGTGGTTTTGCTCTGAAGGTAAGTTTCAAAGCACAGGTTACTGAATTTTAAAAGTCTGCTTTAAAAAAAAAACAAGTCTGCTAATAAGCATATAAGTCTTCAGAGTTAAAATGCTTTCAAAATCTTTGGTGTAAAAGTTAGTTTAATTTTAGAAGAAAGTATGAATTATTCTATTTTACTAGGAAGTCTGCATTTGTTTATAATAGGTATCTCATTCTGAAGATCTGCCTTAAATAATTTTTTATTATTTAATGTAGACTGTTAATCGAGAGTGAACGGTACCACGCTGGATAAAGCGCTGAACTCTTAGCCTTGGTTCTCTCTGCCTCCACATTCCTTTCCTCCTCTTCCCATGGGAGCCCCCTCTCCCTGCTTCACCATTCTTTCAGTGGATGTGACACTCTTCATGTGCCTCTGCCGTACATCTCATCCAGTTGTGTTGTGATTACTAAGGGACTACTGTTCCCACTGATCTGTGAGCCCCAGGAAGAGAGGAATCATCCCATACTTAGATTTTTAACCTTTGTTTGATCAATAATGCACCTTCTTGGAAGAAGCCTCAGTTTAAACATATTCTGTAAATGAAAAGGATTTTTTTTTTCATCAGAAATCTTAATAGCAGAGATAGAGAAAAAGACAGTAAGAGCATCCTAAAACTTTCATTAGGACAAACAAATTACAGCTGGAAACACCTTTCCTTATAAAGAAGTTAAAGGCTTTTGGAAACCTTGGGAAAGAGAGTCAATTATGCAAGATCCCTGTGTGAGGAGGGAGGTAGTATGTCTCCTTTCATATTCCTATTTCAAAGAAAGGCAGCAGAAGGGAAGGTGAATTAATATGTATGTAAAAAGTCTGTGAATTTGGTGATTGTTGTTTGATGAGTTTCTGGTGAGCCCCTAATGGTATTATGACTTTGTCACTTGTGAAACTTACAGTGAAAATGTTAGTTGCTCTGACTCTTTCCAACCCCATGGACCATAGCCCACCAGGCTCCTCTGTCCATGGGATTCTCTGCAAGAATAGTGGAATGGGTTGCCATTCCCTTCTCCAGGGGATCTTCCTGACCCAGGGGTTGAACCTGGGTCTCCCCCATTGCAGGCAGATTGTTTACCATCTGAGCCACCAGGGAAGCCCCATATATCTTCTTGTGGTTACAGATGTTTGTTTTTTAAAGAATCAGTGTGGTTTCATAAGCAGGGTTAATGCCAATACTTTAAGGTGTTTTGTTTGTCATTCTCAGGCTCTGCAATTTTTGCATAAGCTCATCTCCCAGATTACCATAGACATATTCTTTATCGATTGGGAGCGGCCTAAAGGAAAGGTTCTTAAAGCTGTTGAAGGTAATGAAAGGAACCATTTGTACCAAGTTTCTTTTGCCACCATTGTAAAGCAAAGAAGGTGAAACATGTCACTCATTTTATCTCCCCAACCAGGTGAGGGTGGGGTTCGGAGTGCTACTGTTCCTGTAAGCATATGGAGAACTTATTTTGTGGCAAATGAATGGAACGAAATTCAGACTGTGAGAAAAATTAACCCACTCTTTCAAGTACTTA
Organism: Okapia johnstoni; assembly: GCA_024291935.2. Classification (NCBI taxonomy): domain Eukaryota; kingdom Metazoa; phylum Chordata; class Mammalia; order Artiodactyla; family Giraffidae; genus Okapia; species Okapia johnstoni. Next base: position 9,699,320 of record CM044309.1, read on the forward strand.
CTGTCCTCTTCCTTTTGGAGGTATAAACTATTTGATATAATTGTATGCAATTTATGGGTACCTCATAAATGTTAATTTAATATAATTCCAGCTAAGTTTTCCTGTCAGTGGGAGAGTTTTCTAAAGTTTAAATATTGTTATCGAGCCATTAAAAAGTACACATAACATGAAATTTATCATTTTAAGTGTACAGTTCAGTACTGTTAAGTACACTCCTGTTGTTGTACAGTCCATCTCTAGATCTCTTCATCGTGCAAAAGTAAAACTCTGTGCCTGTCTTCTTCCCTCTCCCCAGACCTGGAACCACCATTCTGCTTTCTGTCTTTGAACACCTACTAAGGACCATGTCCTGTGTTAGGATTTGGGGCTACAGCCTAACAAGACACACTGAATGGGTACATGCTTATGATCCCTTCACAGTTATTTGATGGACCTGGGTAGAATTATCCAAGGAAGTATTCAGTACTGAATATGAGACTGAAATATGGAAACTGTTTCAGTAACAGATTTTCTCTAGAACTAGCTGCTTAAGTAAGGTTTGAGATAAATTTTGTCGGACCCCTTTGTTTGTCTGCCTGCCTTTTTCCTTCTTTCTTGCTTTTCTCCTTCCTTTCCTTTTTTGAACCTAGAAGAACATGTGTGTCTCCGGGACCTAAGAACACTATCTCAAAAACTTACTTATAGTCCTGTTTTTTTAAAGCTTAAAAGGGATTGTGTGAGAACGTAGTTTTACAATCAAGTAAGCTTGGAAAATACTGGATTCCATAAAGTCATGTAACTTCCTTTACCATAAAACTTTCCAGAGCCTTTAATATATGGGAGTAGAAGGTACAGAGGTGAGTATAACATGATATCTTCCTCAAAAGGCATTTTGGAAAATAGTGTTTTAAAGTATAAAAAGTATTTTGCGTAGCGCCTGGAATGGATTGCTGGTTGTTCATTGGTAGTTTACTGAAAGTGAAAAGTGAAAGTGAAAATCGCTCAGTTGTGTCCGACTCTTTGCAACCCCGTGGACTATAGTCTATGGAATTCTCCAGGCCAGAATACTGGAGTGGGTAGCCTTTCCCTTCTCCAGGGGATCTTCCCAACTCAGGGATCGAACCCAGGTCTCCCACATTGCAAGCGGATTCTTTACCAGCTGAGCCACAACTTTATTTTTTTGACAGAAATTTTTAAGCTTTGTCAGTGTATATGATAATAAGGTTATATTTGGCCTTGAGTTGAAGGGGATGACAGAGGATGAGATGATTGGATGGCATCACCGACTCGATGGACATGAGTTTGAGCAAGCTTCAGGAGTTGGTGATGGACAGAGAAGCCTGGTGTGCTGCAGTCCATGGGGTCGCAATGAGTTGGACACGACTGAGCGACTGAACTGAACTGGCCTTGAGTCATGTTGAAGAGACTACCTAATGAACTAGCTAAAATTTTGTATTAAATACTTTGTAATTAAAATACTGGATAATTATTTTTATCTAGATTTTCTACTGTTTGTACAAACTTGAATACTTTAGTTTTTTGAGGGAAGGAGTAGAGAAGAGGTGTCTCATTTTCAGACTACAGGAGTTTTCTTTATCCATATCTTTTTAAATTATTTTTTCTTTTTATTTAAGGTTGTGGGATTCAAGAACTTAGCATTAATGGACTCATCCTCTAGTCTTTCCAGAAGCCCACCTAGCTACATAGCTCCTTACAGCCGCATTTTGAGATATGCGGTGTCTTCTGCTCTTTGGCTGGTCATTGGAATTATACAGGTAACAGGAGATTATACTTTGAAGCAACGTTACCTGTCTATATTTTTAACTCTGTTTATATACTGATCTTCAGCTGTTGACCACAACAGGATTTCTATAGTATAAAGAAGGTGACAAGAACAATAATAAAGATAGCTAATAGCTAATTCTTACATAGTATGCTAATCTAGGCACTGTGTTAATTGCATTACACAAATGAACTTACTTAATCTTTATAGTAGCCCTCAGAGATAGATTCTTTTAAATATCCTCATTCTATAGATGAGGATGTGGTGGCACAGAAAGGTTAAATATTTACCCAAATATTATATTAGAAATCGATTAGAAATGAGCAGAACTTGAATTTGAACCCAGAACAATTAAAAATCAGCAGAACAGAAAAAAAGAAAAAGAAATCAACAGAACAGAAATTTGAACTCAGGCAATCTGACTTCAGATTTCATTTCTTATCAGTAGTGCGGCTCTGAAGGCTCTTTGAGTCTGCAGGGTTTAGTTTATATATAACGATAGGAATTGCCAAGGTACCCTCAGTCTTTGCTTTTGAAAACTAGCATATTGTTTACATTCATTTATATATCATTAAATCTCACTCAAACTACCAGTACCCCTGTGCCCCTGCTGAAATTTTCTTTGAAATATTAATTGAAATAGCTGAAACTAAAAATAAATCTTCTGAGGACCCATGGCTCTAGCAGAGGATCTTTGCTATGCTTACTTCCTTTATCTTCTTGTAGCTAAAAGAAAATGAAAAGAATGAAAGGAAAAAGAGAGAGAAGCAGGAGCTACAGAACTTTAGTCTCTGCATTTCTTTCTCTTGCTTACAGATACTCCCATGAGTGGGAAAAGCCTTTCAGTTTGATTAGGATTTCTTTAACTTTTAAATAAGCAAAGGAAAGTGGGACTTCCTATAAACTGGAGAGCTTATATTTGCCTTAAAAACTGAATTTTAAAAGATTTTGGAATTGAAGTACCCAAATTCCTACAGAATTAGGTCTAGGTGTCATTCTGTAACCTGAGACTACTCTTTAAATTTGCATTTATTTTAAATTGTTAGTTCAGTTCAGTCAAAATTGTTAAGACGTGTTCAAACTTAAAGCTGCAGAATAGAGCTAGTGAGGGATAGTTTGACAATCACAGAAGAAAGACAAACAGAGGATTTGAAATAAAATAATATGGGGTTTGATTTTTTCTTTTCCTTTCCGTTTTATTGAGATATAACTTACGTGAAAGTGAAAGCTGCTCAGTAGTGTCTGACTCTTTGTGACTCCATGGACTATACAGTCCATGGAATTCTCTAGGCCAGAACACTGGAGTGGGTAGCCGTTCCCTTCTCCAGGGGATCTTCCCAGCCCAGGGATCGAACCCAGGTCTCCCGCATTGCAGGCGGATTCTTTACCAGCTGAGCTACAAGGGAAGCCCTGGTGACATAAAACAGTGACAGTGACTGTTGTTTGTCACTGTCACTAATACAGTCTTTGTGAACAGATCAGATTTATGTGGATGTAGAGAATTTAAAGGAATACCATCGGTCACCTCGTGGTCCATAATGTCTGATGGAGTTGCAGGTGTGAACCAGGGGAGGCGACCTCACCTTTTCCTTTTTTTTTTTTCCCACTATGAATTTTAACTGAAAACATTACAACAGCTTAACTACCCATAATGAATTATGAAACTTCAGTAGTTAAATTATTATTATCATTTATGAGGCATTTATTCTTCCTTATTTTATAGACCTGGGGAAACTTTGCATATTTGTGTTTTCTGTTCTCCATTTTAGAGGAAGATTGTGAAGAGAAATTCTAAAAGTTTTATAAATCAAAATGTAATTGAGAAGTAAAACACAGGGGGAACAAAATCTGTATATAGCTGAGCGTAGGTGGTTTTTAGCTCATATTTTAGGTATGAAAACTGTTTGGCTCATTTCACATGAAACAAGCAGGTGAAGTAGTAAAGCTGAACCGTGAAAACCCCTATCAATTATTTTTAGCATGCCCCTTAATTTTCTTTTTCCGCTGGTTTCTTGTCTTGTGTGCTGGAGTCTCGATCAGGTAACCCCTTGAGGGGATGTCGGCGATAAATGGGCTGTGAAGGAAACATCAGCAAACCCAATAAGGCAAATCCTGCCATAACTATGTAGTCCACCCATACTGTTTAGCCACATACCCATAGATAAATCCTAGTGCTGTAGGAAAGAGTTACATCCTGAAACATCTGTTCAGCTAGCATCCGGCCCTTGTGATCCTTGAGTGTGAGTGTGAGCAGTGAGTCCAGATGCTCCGGCATGACGGGGTGAGTGGCCGGGCAGTGGGGCAAGGGCAGCCCCGGCTCGGGGGCCGTGCGGGCCAGAGACTGGTCCTCCCTGCAGACTGGAGGGCGGGCCAAGCTGGGGAGTGTGATGACTGCTCACCCCTCCTCCTTGAGAGCCTTTTCAGAAGTGTCTTCCACCTCTCCTTGGCCAGAATTGGTCACGTGGCCACTCCTCCCTCCACTGTCCACTGAGCAGCAGTGTGCCCACACAAGGGCTCTGTCACTAGGAGAGCGGGGAAAGGCTTGTTGGAGCCTGGACACTACCGTCCAACCTCGTTTTTTGTTTCTCACTCTGCTGTCATTTGATAGAGACGTATTATGTCTCTCCACGGTCACATTCTCAGATTATCAGTGTTTATGCATCCTTAAGAGTTCTTTAACCTGTAGCAGTTCCATAAATTTGTCTGTACAAACTCTTCTTGATTCCCATAAGGTTCAGTTCAGTTCAGTTCAGTTCAGTCGCTCAGTCGTGTCCGACTCTTTGCGACCCATGAATCGCAGCACGCCAGGCCTCTCTGCCCATCACCAACTCCCGGAGTTTACCCAAACCCATGTCCATCGAGTTGGTGATGCCATCCAGCCATCTCATCCTCTGTCGTCCCCTTCTCCTCCTGCCCCCAATCCTTCCCAGCATCAGGGTCTCTTCCAATGAGTCAACTCTTCGCATGAGGTGGCCAAAGTATTGGAGTTTCAGCTTCAGCATCAGTCCTTCCAATGAACACCCAGGACTGATCTCCTTTAGGATGGACTGGTTGGATCTCCTTGCAGTCCAAGCAACTCTCAAGAGTCTTTACTCCCCAGCCCAGCTTCTTCAATGCTTAAGTGGTATCTCTTAGTTTTTAAACTTTGTTACTATTTTTCATATCATTTAAAGGAGCTTTAAAATACGTACATAGTGTATTTAGGAAAGGGTTTTCAGTATTCAGCTGCTGTAGATTCATTTATGTATTCATTCCCATATCTGAGTATATTTCACGTGGGAGGCACTGGCAAGCCCAAAGATACACTCTATCAGGAACAAGTTGCAAGTTGTGACAGGCGCTGTGAAGAGCCTCAGCAGGCAGGTGAAAGAGCAAGTAGAGGGAGGTAAGGGGAAGGAAGGTTAGGAGTGGGGACAGCTTTGAATGGGGTGGTTAGGAAGTGTTGTCTTTCTCTGAAGGGTATCTAAGGTCTACAGTGTAAACTCTTCTCTTTTGATTTGTACAACTCCTTTTTGCAGCATTATTAAATCTGTCTAAGAAAACACTTGAAACCATTCCATTTGAATGCTTAACGCATTATCTGTAGTTGAGACAGATACTTGACATATGCTTTTTATATGCTACTCTATCAGAGAAGATTAATTTGAAAAACAAGCAACTTCTCTAGTAGACTTGGGAATTTAGGAGATGAGCAGAATTACAGAACTAAACCTAAACTGGCCATAGTGCATTGGTTTATCCTAAGGTTTTCAAAGCCCCTTACTTCCTCTCCCTGTGTTTGTCCTGTCTTATTTTAATGACACAGAAAAGGTTTTAAATTCAAAATAAGCCCCCTCAGTGAATCTTAACAGAATTCCAAAACATTCTTCCTTTGATAGAAGAATAGGAAATGCTAAGTAGGATTTTATCCCACAGGAATCATTATTGGCCCCTATGTTCTTGTTTGGAACTTAAGTTTTTCTTAACATACTATACTATGGCTATAAAAGAAAATTAAATCCTAAAATCTAATAAGCATGAACTTGGCTTAATGTTTCAGATTGTGTTCTTTGCTGTCTTCTATGAGAGATTTATAGAAGATAAAATTCGACAGTTTGTTGATTTGTGCTGTATGAGTAATGTAAGTACTTTCTGACTTTTATCTTGCAACTGTTATTTCTCCCTTTTTAAAGGTCATGAGTACATTAAGAGAGGCTTTAAAAGTGATTTGCTATGATTGGATTTTTAGTCTGATTTCCACTGATGGTTAATTCCAGAGATGGTTATAATGAGATACAAGTTAATATTTGGTGCCTTAAATTTTCCTTCTTTATTTGCAACTTCTTAATTATAAATCCCTTATGCTACCAAATAGTTGACTCAGCCTGAAATCCTTGAAAGGTTTTCATATATCAATCCTGTTTCTTCTTTTCTTAGAAGTGTCTTCAGTCTCTTTTCCATCTACTTTTTAAAATAACCTCATTATCCTTTATTACCTTAATATTCCCTTTATATGTTTTCTAAGAATTCAACTCTCATTATTTTGAGAGAAAGGAAGCAATTTCAAGAAGAACTTAATTTTTATTGTTTTGCAGATGAATTGCTAACTTGGTCCTTCTCTTTTTTATAGATATCAGTGTTTCTGTTATCCCACAGATGTTTTGGCTACTACATTCATGGTAGATCAGTACATGGGCATGCTGATACTAATATGGAAGAAATGAATATGAATCTTAAAAGAGAAGCGGTATATTTTACATCTCTCTGTTTTTTTAAGCTGAGAGGTTCTCATAATCTGGGATTTGTAGTAGTGTTTTTTAAAAATCCTCATTGATTACTGTTAAAAGTTGCTAGAATATAAACTCATTACCCTGAACATTAAAAGGGAACAAATCACATATCATCCTGTAGTTCCTTTATGGAGTGTATTTCATGGTAAACTGAATAATTCACGAGGGAAAGCTCTTCCTAATGGAAGCAAGTAAAAGAATTCTTTTTTTTTTTTTTAAATAAATCTATTTATTTTAGTTGGGGGCTAATTACTTTACAATATTGTAGTGGTTTTTGCCATACATTGACATGAATCAGCTGAACCCCCCTAAGTAAAAGAATTCTAAGTTAGAAAATCACCATTTTGTATTGACTAATGAATTAATGCATATAGGCTACAATCATCAATGGATGCTAAAACAATTAAGGATAACAGGAAAATTTATAATCAGGTTGACATTATCTGAACACACTGGCTCAATCTTACAACATGTAAAAATTAGGAAGACTGACATTGTGTACTTCCTGTTATGATGCAGTGAGGAAGTACATAATATCCCTCATGAAGTACTCTTGCCTAAGAAAATTGAGCCTGAATGTAATCAAGCCTCTAGCTCTAACAGGAAATCAAGTCTCTAGTTTACAGTAAATAGAGGGGATGGAGAGACAAAAAAAGTAATACCACAGAAGCATTTAGCCAGATGCAGAATGTTAGGATGTCTCAGAGGACAAGCGGCCCAGTGTCCCCAACAAATTAGAGGCATGAAAAGAAAAGGAGACGTGATGGTGGTGGTAGAAGAAATTTGTTAGATGTTAATTTTAAGGAAAAAAAAAAACAATCAAATACAACCTGTAGACTTTGGATCCTTATTCAAAGAACCAACTATCAAATAAAAAAAAACCTTTGGAAAAATCTTGGCGATTTAATGGGCTAGATATTAAATTATACTAAGGATAGATCAATTTTATTAGGTGTGAAAATGGCATTTTTTTCAAGGTCTTATTGATTAGAGATACTAATTTGCAAATGAAATGGCATGGTATCTGGGGTTTGCTTTAAAAGAAAAGGGAAGATAGATGAAACAAAATTGGTAAAACAGTAATTGTTGAAGTTGAGTGATGGATGATTCACTGTTCTCTCTACTATATATTTTAGAAAACTTGCATAAGAAAATTTAAAAAAGAAAAATATGTACCTAAGAGGAAAAACGAAGAGGATTTATTGATTAATGGACTATACCTGTGACCTGCAAGAATTTAATACATGGTCACAATATCTCAGAGAGGAACAATTTATTTAATACATTGAACTGAATCAGTTGGTTAACTGTGAGAAATTATACCTGGATTGAAGAGTTAAATTTTAAAAATGAAACTAAGAAAACCTAGAAAAGAATATTTCATTTTGGGAGATGACAAAGCATAAAATATAGAAAGTATCAAAAGTATTATTTATTGATTTTACTTTATTAATGTATAGAACATTTATATAGCCACAATTATACAGATAAAAGACATAGGGTAAAATTTCCATAGTAAATATGACAAAGATATTGATCACAATACTGAAAATCATATAAATCAATAAGCAAACTAAGTTAAAAGCTTAATAGAGGAAATTCCCTGGCAATCCAGTGGTTAAGACTCCATGCTTCCTTTGCAGGGGAACTCATTTGACCCTGGTTGGGAAACTAAGATTCTGCTTGTTGCACCAGCATAGCCAAGAAAAAGAAAAAAACCCTTCAGTGACAAAAAGATCTTTTAAAATAGTAAATAAACAGAATAGACTAAAAACCTCTAAAAATATTAAAACTCACAAATCATGGAGGAAGTGACTGTAAAAACAACATATTTACTTTCTTCAAATTACCAAACTTTTATTTAAAAAAGCTAATACTTAGTAGCATCAAGGACAGGGTGTAATGGGCACTGATCTTAGGATACATTTTCATAAACCTGCTGGAAAACATTTGTCAGTGTATACCAAGAGCTTTCTGAGAGTTCATTATCTTCGACTTACTGATTCTATGAATCTAACTAACTCAAGGAAATAATTAACAATGTGAATAACTGATTACGTTCAGGATCTTTATCACAGGGGTTATTTATAAAGACAAATAATACATAAAAATGAGAGAATATTAGTAAATTGGTTTATCTACACAGTGAAACCTTAGGTAAACATTAAAACTCATGTTTTATAGAACATTTAATGATACCAAGAGTTGCTCAGGATATAATGGTACATGAAAAAGAAATCAGTATGATCCAGATTTTATACCATCTCTATGTATATGCCTGGACAACAACTAATGAAATACCTTAAAATACTGGTATCTGTTGGTGTTGCAATTATAGATGATTTTTTTTTCTTTTTGTATTTCTCTGTATTTTATAAATTCTCTATAATCAGAATGTTTTTTTTAATAAAGAAATTCACTACACATAGACTGCCCTTAAGTCAGTAGGAAACCAAGTGTCATGTGTGTAGCTTAGGTTTAGACAAAGGAGGAGAACGTTAAGCTCCAGAGTAGGCAAATAATGTTAAGAAGGGAGGCAAGAATACTCATGCTGAACCTTGAAGCTTCTATGAGAATTGGCTAGGTCGGGGCTAGGGTAAAATGTTACAGACATGTGGTTCTCAGGATTCAAATTGTGTCAAAGAGACTTGCAGTAGATATCTGGTCTGTAACATTAACCATTGGGTCATGTATCACTACCTTTTTAGTGGAATTAATCAAGGAAGTATATTCAAAGTGTTTAGAGAACCAAAAATGACCATTTATAAAAGTTGCTAATTCTAAGACTAGACTTTTTATCATTTATTAAAGAGCAATAAATTGATTATAAAGAAAGCTAAGAATATCAATGTATGGTGAACTTAGTATGAGTTTTTGTTTTTTTTTTTTAAGTAGGGAGGAGTAAAGCCACCTGCACAGAGGTATGATGAAGTAGAAATTAGTAAGACCTGGAGGGTAGTGACAACCTCGGATACTATTAAAATTGCTTTGTCTCCAATAGAGTTCCAGTACAACTTCAGTTGGCTTCCAAGTCTTATAATATTGCATCTTATATATATTGCATCTTCTTTTTAACATAGGCAGAATTTTCATTATCTTGATCTTAACATAAATTTTTTTAACTTTTCAGGAAAATTTGTGTAGCCAAAGAGGTTTGGTACCTAATACAGATGGTCAGACTTTTCAGATTGCAATTTCTAGTCAGATGAGGCAACACTATGACAGAATTCATGAGACACTAACAAGGGTTTGTATAACTACAATTCAGATGTATTTTCTCAATGTTTCATGTTATTTAGATACCAAGAATGTAAGGCATGTTTCATTTACCCTTGTCTCTTTTTCACATTAGAAAAATGGCCCTGCTAGACTATTGAGTTCATCAGGAAGTACCTTTGAGCAGAGTGTAAAAGCATATCATACTATGAATAAATTTCTTGGCTCTTTCATCGATCATGTATGTATCATCATTTATTTTTAAGCTAGAATCAAAATACAGTATTTAAAAGGTTAACCAGGAATGTCAACTATTTCTTCAGTCAACCAAGTCAGTGAACTTAGAACCCTTGTGGGGTTGGTTGGTTGGTTGGTTGTTTTTGCTGTAAAAACTAATACTGTTTTGGCTGAAAAAATTAATACTTTGTGGATGGAGTTAGGTTATGTAAAAGTAAGATGAGATTTTTACATGTGTGTTAGCATGATGATTACCTTAAAATAGGTCTATACTGGAATTTTGTTAGTTACCAAATATTATGAATTATTTACTGTAGAAATATGCTATGGTTGTATTCATGAAAAGCTCGTTATAAACTTATTTTCAGTACATCTAGCCCTAAGTACTACTAACAGCGTTTAAAATTTAAAACATTGTTAAAGAGAATTTTGTTATAAAGTCCAGTGTAATAAATTGTCTTTGAAGAACCAAACCCAAAGATTTTCTTTGGGTACTTTCATTTTTCTTTTTCTCTCCTTCTGATTTTATAAAAATTGAGAAGCATTTATTTCAGTGCTCTTTTTCAGATGACTTTTATTTTTTTATATTAGGTTCATAAGGAAATGGACTACTTTATAAAAGATAAATTGCTTCTTGAAAGAATTCTTGGAATGGAATTCATGGAACCAATGGAAAAAAGCATCTTTTACAATGGTATCCTTCAAATGCCTTTGCTGAGCTTGATTATTATTTTCCAAGCTTGAAGGAATATAATTATAGCTATTGTCTTTTGATTTTATACTTTTATCTAGGAAACTTAGTTAACTTCAAGGAATTATAGTAGTTTTCTATGTCCCATCTTATTATATGTCCTGTAGCAAGAAACATATATAAAAGATTATTATTCTACAAAAAAGTAAAAAATGAAGCTGAATTCTAAAATCAATTGTGCACATGGAAGAGAGAGTAAAACAAATACTTAAAAGTTTATGTATTGAAATATTATTGAAACATTCATTCAGTGGCACACTTAGGAAACAAAGAACAATAATGTTCATGATTTATCATTAAGTTTTCATTTTATCCAACTTCTTAAAAATGGCACATGTCTATGACAGGAATAGTGACTAAAATGGTATTTTTATCATTAAAAGGAAAGTAAATATGTCACTTTTAGTGTAACTAATAACCCCTTGTGTGGCTTGGGAAGACTGGAAATGGTATGCTATACCCAGTGTCCTGGCCTGGATGTCACTCACCCTGATGTTATTGAGAACCACATGTTGTGCCAATCCTGGGATACACAGACCAATGGTCCCTCCCTTGGGCATCTTGATAGCAGACTGTGGAAGGTAGGCATGTGATAGATGAGTGGAGTGATGCTGGGATAGAAGTGTGTGCAGACACAAGTTAAACTGGGTGTGGAAAGGAAACTTAACTAGACACAGAGTGAAGCCAGAGAGACCACAAGCTGAAGTTTGAGCTGGGCCTTAAAAATAAGCTAGTTGTCAAACAGGAGGGTCCCAGGAAGAGAGGTGAAGACATTTGTGCAGAAGGGGGAAAGGGTATTATGCACTTACGAACTTTATGACTGAAGCCTGGAATCCTGGAATGGAGTGAGAGAGTGCATGAATGATAAAGAGGGCAGAGACCGAATCCCAAAGGCCTTGTCTGACACCTTAAGGAGTTTTGCTTTATTTTATCCTGTAGAGCACTTGTTTTCAAAAACATTTTTTAAAAATGTTTTGTCCTACAAGATATGCACTGGTTGCTCCATGAAGGTATGAGAGGAAAATATTAAAATGTCTATTTGTATATTTGCAATTCCACCATTCTTGATTTATATATTTTTAAAATTATATGTAGTAGTAATTCATAAACTATGCCTATTATGAGATGCATGCTCAGCATTTTATTCTGATAGAGATACATGAACAGAATAATTTGGAAACCACTTTTAATGAACATGGACGTCATCAGAAAGCCTTCACATCTGATTCATAAATTGGAAGAATTGTTTTGGCAGGAGTTAAACAGATGCAATGGCACCCCACTCCAGTAGTCTTGCCTGGAAAATCCCATGGACAGAGGAGCCTGGTAGGCTGCAGTCCATGGGGTCGCTAAGAGTCGGACACGACTGAGCGACTTCACTTTCACTTTTCACTTTCATGCACTGGAGAAGGAAATGGCAGTCCACTCCAGTATTCTTGCCTGGAGAATCCCAGGGATGGGGGAGCCTGGTGGGCTGCCGTCTATGGGGTCGCACAGAGTCAGACACGACTGAAGCGACTTAGCAGCAGCAGCAGCAAACAGATGCAAGACTATAATAATATAACTTAGTCATTAAGGATATAGCTTTCAGAGTCTTCTGGTCTTAGGTTTGAAATATGCTAGTAGTTTTAAGAGATCAATCCTGGGTGTTCATTGGAAGGTCTGATGTTGAAGCTGAAACTCCAATACTTTGGCCACCTCATGCGAAGGGTTGACTCATTGGAAAAGACCCTAATGCTGGGTAGGATTGGGGGCGGGAGGAAAGGGGGACGACAGAGGATGAGATGGTTGGATGGCATCACCGACTTGATGGACATGGGTTTGGGTAGACTCTGGGAGTCGGTGATGGACAGAGAGGCCTGGCGTGCTGCAATTCATGGGGTCGCAAAGAGTCGGACACGACTGAGCGACTGAACTGAACTGAACTGAACTAGTTTTGTGAACTTGAGAAAGTTGTTTTTGTTTCTGAACTTTAATTATTAAACTTCTGTAAAGTATAACCTTCTAAAGGTTGTTGCATTTACACACGTTGTAATCGTTGTGTAAAGAACCTGGTATGGGCAGGCACTCAGTAAAGTGATGTTGTTACCATTTCTAATAATAATAACACACTCATCATTATCATCATCTTCATCTCTGTTGGGAAATGAGAATATGAGCAAAGGCAGTAGTCATGCGGATAAAGAGGAAAAGATTGCCAGAAATGTTAAGGAAAAGAAGGGGTAGGAGAGAAAGAGCAGTCAAAAATGCTCTGGACTTCCAGCTTGAGAGGTGGTTGGTGGTGGTACCACCCTTCACTGAGACTCGGAGTGCAGGTGGAGGACCAGGTTGTGAGGGGAAGAGGATGAGTTCGGTTTTGAATATGTGGTGTCTTGTGTTACCTTTGGGACATCTTGGAAGAGATGTCCAATCAGCCATTAAATGTAAGGAACTGGGGGACTGGATCTGAGGGGAAAGTGAAAGTGCACAGTAAGCAGGGAAGTCTCTTCAGATGAGGTCATTGCTGGAGCAACAGCAGTGAAAGATCGCCCAGGAGGAGTATATAGAGCTGGTTTGTTTATTTGTTAAAATATGTATGCAAGTATATGTACAGAAGTGCACATCTTGTAAGGATATAGCTTAACACTCAGTGAATTTTCATGTACTGAATATATTCCTATAACTAGCATCCTGATCAAAAGAGAGTGTTATAAGCAAGCCAGATGCCCTCTTGTATAAGAACAAGGATCATAACTGGGTGTTGATGGACCGCCGAATCGCTGAAGAGGTTCTCTGGTCCTCCCTGAAATTGTGTGCAAGATGCATATTTGTGTGCTTTCCCCACTGCCTCTTGTGAAAGGGTCTGTACCTTTCATTAGAATCTTAAAAGGGTGTTCACATCCCCAAAAGGATGAACCCACCCCTGCTGGGAGAGTGAAAAGATGTCTCAGAGCAGAACCTTGCGGAACTGTTTGAGGCATAAATTGTAACACACTATTCTAGTCCTTGCTGGTTTTGTTTTGCCTTTAAAAAAAAAAATTGAAGTATAGTTTGATTTACAATGCTATGTTTTGATTTACAGTACTCTGCTGTATAAAAGAGTGTGTTTTGGTTTTTAAATTTAATCTATCTTTGAGAACTTTTCTAAGATTCTTTAACCTTTAGTTGTATAAACAAATAGAGAAAAGATATTCATTACTTGGTCATTGAAAAATATAGACTGTATACCTAAATTACTAGCAGTTACCAACCTTTTGCTGCAAATGTTAAAACTAGTTTCCTAGGTTAACCTTTTAGATTAGCAAATTTAATACCCCTTGTTTATTTTAACTTAATGCCCCTTGTTTATTTCTCATAAGTCATTAAGTATTTTTTCTTCTTTTTAAATTCAAGTATAATTGACATGTAATAGCCATAAAGTATTATGGTAACTAGTTGTTTTTAAATATCCAAGTTTTATCACGAGAAATTGATCACGTGTTTATTATTCTATTTTTAAATTTCTAATTTATATCTTTAAATTGCTTTTTTTTAATAGATGAAGGATATTCTTTCAGCAGTGTTCTGTACTATGGAAATGAAGCTACTCTTCTTGTTTATGATCTGATGTTCTTCTGTGCTGTGGATTTGGCTTGCCAAAGTTTTATTTTAGCAGCCTTCCTTACATACCTACAGCAAGAGGTGAATTTAAGAATTTTTTGTGGATTTCTTTGAAGAGAAATATGTGAGAAGTAGATATTTATTTTTATTGCAGAGAGTAAAATGTCTACTTTCACTCAGAATTTAAAAAGATTTAGAATATGATTAGCCCTGCCAAAGGAAGGAAAAACATTTCAACCAAGTTCATTCTACACTCTCCTTCAGAGTCAGTGAAATTCCAGGGTCTTGTGGAGGGCATAAGCTGCTTGAGCAAATGTGAAAGACATCCAGTAGGAAGACATTTAAGTTACCCTTCTCTCTCAGATGCCAGCACTGAGCAGAGTTAGATCCCATTTACCATCTGCACCAGATGTTACCGTAACAAAAAGGCAAACTCTGAGATCTAGCTCAGGGCTCAGCCAGTGTAACTTTCAATTCACACATCACCTAGCTGCTTGGATGAGAAAACAGCTGCGTGGATCAGTGTGGAGCCTGAAATGGAGACTTCAAGAAAACCCAAGTTTGTTCTAGAAATGTTAACATTCGTATCACCCACATATTCGCCACTTAGATCAAAGTGTAGTGTATTAGTTAGTGGTATGATGGGTTAGTTCTTGATAGAGATCTAGAATTATGAAAAAATTTTGTTCCTAACAGTTCTTTTGATATGTCCATAGATTTTAGAGGTAGGGGAAACTTGTCTTGCCAAATATTAAAAGTATATTCCTATGAACATAAGGGAATTTGTATTAATTTATTAAAACATATTCTGAATAGGGACATACGCTGCTTCAGTATTATGAAAGATGATAGTCTTGAAATAGTTTTGTGTATCACCATGGAATTCAGGTGTCTGATACATGAAAATAGATAGTTGCGAGAATTGGCTAGTTTAATTTAGATATTTTAACTGACATGCAGATTTAATTTCCTTTATATGTATTTTACCTCTGAATTGTTTTTACTTTTTTTTTTTCAGATTTTTAGATTTATTCGCAATGCAGTAGGACAGAAGAATTTGGCATCCAAAACACTGGTGGATCAAAGATTCCTGATTTAATTTATTGAATAGTTAAAGACAATTATAATCATGGCCAAAAAAAGGTCATGATTATCAAGTTAGTTTGCCATATTTTTTAAAACTTGTAATACAGATTATTCTATTTTTATTTGTTTTTTAATCTACAGGAAGATTTATTTTTATAACTTGTAGAAACATAACTCATTTTGTGAATATGTATTATGATATAATGAAAAATACTGTTTTCCTGTTACGCATGGTATTTAATTCACCAGCTCGTAAACTAGATAGCTCTGACAATGGGACCAAAAAAAAAGTCTAAATTGCTTTCAGCATAACATTTTTTAAATGATAATCAAAACAGTCCCCATCATTTGTCTCTGTAAGATTATTTTATAAACTAGATTTGTGTATATTTTCTCACATTGAAAAAAAAATTGATTCCGGTTCAAGCCTAGTTTTCAGTTCATTTTGTTTTACATATTTTATGGTTAAATAAATGTTGAAAATATTTTTAAGTTTACTTAGATATTTGCAATTGTATGTGGGTTGACTCAGTTGCTCACTCTGGCAGTGAACTGATTCACTATTGGATTAATAGGCAGTTTGTGAAATGGTACATTTTCTTTCCTTTGTTTACCTGCATTATTAGGTCAATATGCTGTTTCCATGAAGTATATTTATATCTATAATATATAATATATATATATAAATATTATTTATATTATTGAGCTGTAATATGTGACATTTTCCCCAAGATAGTTTTTTATACATTTTAATTACTCAGCATTTTAAAAACACTTCCAAACTTTTGCTCTTCAATTATGTTTAAAGATTATAAATAACAAATGAACTGTAAGTTATCATGTTATGTGAAAGTGGTTTATTGAAAGCAAACTTAGACCTGAGCCACGTAGCCAATAATTCTCCATGATATCATTTTTTTTTCAAAATACTCTTTAATAACCCTTTTCATTGTGTACTATGAACTTGAAAGTCACCTTATTCAAGTATAATGGTCATTAACGCCCAAAGCAACATTTCTTTCTGCCTTCTGGTTAATGCTGTGTAAATACTTAAATGTATTGCTATGGAAATATTGTTTATGTTACTAAATTAGAATAAAGAATAAATATAGAATAAAGCATTTAGTGTTTCTCTTTCCTGTTTGATTAATATGTATTTTGTGAAATAGCATTTAGGAATACAACACTACTGGATCTGGTGTCCCCAGCCATTGCTGAAGTCGAATCCTTTAAAAGCGTTACCAGAACCTTGAGGATGACTGAGAAGAAAGAGGGGAAGCTAATAAGTTGAGGATCTGAAACTGTACTTTCTTAAGGGTCAGCGTACAGAGATGCCTTTCGAAAAGGCTCAGAGTAAGTAAACATACCAGCCTGGATTTGTAAAGCCACCTACTCAGAAGCTTATGAAAAAAATACAACTCTCATTCCACTTACGAGAAGTTAATATTCATGTGAATGTTTGTAAGTGGAAATTTCAAAAAACAGGTCAGTTGGCTCATCTGCTGATAAATTAGGCAGAGAAAAGACATTTAAAGTAGTTTTGTACAGTTTTATTTTTACTTTGGTTAGGTATATAAAAGCGCGTTTGGGTTTTCCTGTATTATTGACTCCTGTGTTCACATTGCATGATTTAAACTTTGGGGTCATATGCTTAATTCTCTGCTAGACCTGTAATCTTTTGTCTGTTTCTGTAATACCAACCTGCTGTGCGTGTGTGCTCAGTCGCTCAGTCCTGTCCAGCTCTTTTGCGACTCCATGGACTGTACCCCGCCAGGCTCATCTGTCCACAGGATTATCCAGGCAAGAATACTGGAGTGGGTTGCCATTACCTCCTTCAGGGAATCTTCTCGACCCAGGGATCGAGCCTGCATCTCCTGTGTCTCTTGTGTTGGCAGGCAGATTCTTTACCACTGAGCCACCCGGGAAGCTGCCAACCCACTGTACTTTGTATCTTATATCCCTAATTTTTCTGATTACCTAGAAACATTTGGTAAATCTCTTGGTCATTTCATAATGAAACATTCCTAGGTTCACCTAGACGTCCTTTACAAGCTGCGTGTGCTTTGTACCCTCCTTAGAAATGCACAGGCCCTTAAAATAACTCTGCACATCAGTCTCTATTATGTGATGTTTATGTTTGCTTACTTCTTGTACTGCTTCCCTACCACACTGCCTTTTGAGAAGGTTCTGCTGCTTACCTAGATTGAGAAGCATTCAAAGTGCCCATTAATTCAGTGCTTGGAGGCATGAAACAGGTAAAGAGGTACTTATTTGTTGTCTGTAGACATTGACAATAAAAGCTGAGAGGAAATAAATGTAAATGGAAGAGCAGTGTAGCTTAATGGAAGATGCTTCAAATTTAATAGCAGAAGCTGTGAATTTGAATTAAAATTTTGCCCTTTGTCACTCACTAGCTTTGTGACTTTACACCAAGTCATTTGGCATCTTTGAGTTTCATTCCACATCTTTACAATGGAAATGATATCCTTTGCTTACCACTTGTGACGATTAGTTCATTAGGATAGACTTATAATAGTAAACCATAAACACTGGAATTTTTATATACTTTAGTTTGAAATTTGTGCCTTCTTGCTAATAAACTCTATGATATTAAAACTGTGGTTACTGATTTCAGTAGTTAACCAGTGAAGATCCTGGGCCTTACTTCTGCTTCAGTCACCCCAGGCTCAGTGAGGAAGAGGCCTCGGTAGGTGTCACAGCCTTTAATGAAAGGAGGCAGGAAGGAGCTGTTACACCGTGCTGTAAGTGTGCTTCGTGGTACACTTAGAAAAAAGGAGCCGAGAGTGGAATATCGTCTCTGGAAGGGAGCGTTTCTCTCTTATATGTTCATTCAAGCGACATTGCTTCCATTCCCACTCCAGAGATGCTCAGAAGGGTAAGACTATTAGTAGAGGAAACAGGCATGTTAACCAATAATTGCAGCAATCTGAAAAGTGCTGCAACCACCAGGGTGTGATGTGGGGAAAGCTTTTAGGTATCTGGTCATCAGGGCTTTGACCTAACAAAGTGGTATTTGATCTAAGATTTAAACAAGTGCAGTCAAAGGAAAAGTATAAGCTCTGAGAGGAAGCGTGTGGCCATTGAGTACTGTTGGTAGTTTGAATAGGTATATTTATGCTTTTTAAAAATACTCTGTATATTACATTTTAACACATTTTTTTTTTTTTTTTTCCTGGCTAGGGAGAGACTGCCCTGTTGGGACTAGCCAATTCTTAGAGGTAGCAAAGAGCTCAGCCAAAAATGGGCCTCTGATAGCAAAACTCACCAACCCAGAGCCATACCTGCACCATCTGGCCCTAATCCCCCAGAAAGCAGCATCACTCCACCTTCATCATCCAGGGAACCAGGGAACTCCTTTAGCTTAGGGCCTGCTGGAGTGATTCGAGCTAGCCATTCCTAAGTCGTTACCCTGCCCTGCCTTGCCTTTCCTGCAGAATGCGGAAACTGATAAAAGCCGTGGCCCAGACTCAGCCCTCGCTCCCGTCTCTGTCTCCCGACCATCGCTGGTGCTTCCCCACGTGGCTCTGCGTGGCACGGGTCCTGTTCCTAGGACCTGCGAGTATAATCAACTCTTTTCCTGAGCCTCTCCTGTGTCTCCTCTTGGGGCTGAACCTGACTGACTCCCGTAAAAGAACCCAGGACAGAGCATTTGGGGATTTTGGAGGGGGATGGTTGGAAAGGAAAACAGGAGCCGTATCTCTAAAGGTCTTTATATCAAGCCCCAGTGTGTGGAGGGCTAACCAAGCTAAGTTTCCCAGTCTGCCTTCAAATGAATACTCAGCACCCCAGTGAATGAGTGAATGGACGGGGCGAGAGAGGACCTTCCACAGTCAGATTGCTCTGGTATTACTGATGCTCTGGGGCTAGGACGTTGGTGCTCCTGCCCCTCTGTTGCCTGGCTGCATGTTAACAAGAAAATATATCGTCTAAGAGAGGCGGTAAGGCAGTAAAGGGTAGTTAGTGGCTGAGAATACCAACTCTGGGGCCTACTGCCTGTGTTCAAGTCCTGGCTCCACCGCCTTCCAGTTGGGTAACTTGGGATGGCTTCCTCATCTGTTGTTCAGTCGCTCAGTTGTGTCTGACTCTTTGCGACCCCATGGACGCACACCAGGCCTCCCTGTCCATCACCAACTCCCAGAGCTTACTCAAACTCATGTCCATCAAGTCGGTGATGCCATCCAACCATCTCATCCCGTCATCCCCTTCTCCTCCTGCCTTCAATCTTTCCCAGCATCAGGGTCTTTTACAATGAGTCAATTCTTCGCATCAGATGGCCAAAGTATTGGTGTTTCAGCTTCAGCATCAGTCCTTCCAAAGAACATTCAGGGTTGATTTCCTTTAGGATGGGCTGGTTGGATCTCCTTGCAGTGCAAGGGACTCTCAAGAGTCTTCTCCAACACCACAGTTCAAAAGCATCAATTCTTCAGCACTCAGCTTTTTTTATAGTCCAACTCTTACATCCATACATGACTACTGGAAAAACTAGAGCTTTGACTATATGTACCTTTGTTGGCAAAGTAGTGTCTCTACTTTTTAATATGCCATCTAGGTTAGTCATAGTTTTTCTTCCAAGGAGCAAGTTTCTTTTAATTTCATGGCTGCAGTCACCATCTGCAGTGATTTTGGAGCCCCCCCAAAATAAAGTCTGTCACTGTTTCTATTGTTTCCCCATATATTTGCCATGAAGTGATGGGACTGGATGCCATGATCTTAGTTTTCTGATTGTTGAGTTTTAAGCCAACCTTTTCACTCTCCTCTTTCACTTTCATCAAGAGGCTCTTTAGCTCTTTGGTAGTAGTAAGTCCCATTAATATTTAATTCTGAAAGAAAGACCTAGATTAATCCCTCAGGAGTCTGCATTAAGATACACTCACACTGCTGGGAATGCTAGAAGTAACAGCAGACAGTCTAACCAAAGCAATCTGTGGATCTTAAAAAATAGCTTTGTTTCTATTATAGTTAGAATACAAAAGAAATACATGCCTGTGACCGAAGGATAAAGAAATGACAGTGGGATGGAGACTAGAAACAGAGCCACAGGCACACATACAGCCACTTGATTTATAACAAGGCAGGGCCGTGAGGAAAGGGTGGTTTCTCAATGGTCAACGGAATAGAGCAGCAGAAAAAAATTAATCTTTACCCCAGAGTCACACTTACACAAAAATCAGTTTCAGGTAGATGGTTAAATGATATACCTTCTGGAAAATAGCATTGGAAAATACATTCATAACACTGGCGTAGGCCAAGATTTCTTAAACAAGACCCAGAAAAGACTGACCATGAAGGAAGACACTGTTAAGTTGGACTTCACAATTTACATTAAGTTTACAATTGTGTATATCTCCAATAAATGGAAATTTTTGATTTACATTGAAATTAGGAACTCTGTTCATCAAAAGATACTGTTGTAAGAATGAAAAGAAAAACTTCAAATATGAGGAAAAAAAATTTTTTTAACTTGTATCTGACAAAGTGCTCCCATCCAGAATTAAAGAACGCAAACCAGTAAGGAAAAGACAGACAACCCAATGGGAAAATGGGTAAAAAAACTGAAGTATGCATCTCCCAAAAGAGGGATTTCAGTGACCAACGGGCACATACAGAACAGGGCTTAACCTTAGTCATCATAAGAAGGCAGAATAAAATCAAGGTACCACCGACTACCAAACCACCAAAATGGTTAAACCTTAAAATAACAAGCACGGTAAGGAAGTGGAGCGAATGACCCTTGATATTATGTTTACATTTGTCTTAATGGGTTGGACTGTTTTCCAAGTATCTCAAAGATGAGGAGCCGTCTTCGCCGTTTGACTGAGGCCTCGCCGCCCGCAGATGGCGGTAGAGCGCGCGCTGGTTCCGCCGGCCGCTCTCCGGGCTGCAGAGCCTGCGGGCTGCGCTCCCCGCGGCCGGCTGCACGAACGACCTTGACCTTGTGACCGCTCCGCACTTCTACTGTCCCGCCTGTATAGGTAATGCTGAGGTTTTTCCCAACCCAAGTTTAGGAACTGAATGCTAAAAATAGAAATAGAAGGGAGAGACTCACAAAACAGCTTATGTTCCAGGGGAGAAAAAAGAGCACCTTAAAAATCTAATGATTATGGAATCCCCCTCCCTTCATTTTTAATAAACAACTACACATTCACATTAAAGTCTTAAAATCACACCATTTTCCAGAGTATGTAAGTCCTCTTTTATACATACAATCTCATCAAATGGGACTCTACATGGTATTTTCCTTGTTTGCTCTGATATATATCACAACATAAAATATGACATATGTTAATAATATATATTTTAATTGTGGCAACTTTAAACCCTCAGCAAAAAGCAATATAGTTTCCAAAACTGTGCAGCCCACTGTCTTTATGTGAGGCCCCTATATTAAGCAAGATAACAAGCTGCTGCTGCTGCTGCTAAGTCGCTTCTGTCGGGTCCGACTCTGTGCGACACGATGGACAGCAGCCCACCAGGCTCCTCCGTCCGCAGGATTCTCCAGGCAAGAGCACTGGGGTGGGTTACCATTTCCTTCTCCAGGAGGGGCTTTTCAGTGAGTATGTAGCATGTTGACGTGTGTGTGCCTCCCACCTGTTTTTTGCTTATGCAATATCTGTACTTTCTAATACTACGACACTGTTACTTTTCTACTTTATATCTCATATTTATTCTTTTACCTGATGGAATCAGAAAAAAATAATCACACAAAGTCTTGACCTGACTGAGAGAGCCATGGTCAGCCTGTCACTGGGCCTGGTCTTTACCAATTTGATCATCTTTAACTTGTACCTGTTTCTTTTCCGTGGGGAGAGAATAGTCGAATTTACATCAATATATATTTGACGTAATTTTACTTCAGCTCACTAAAACTATATCCTTTAACTATGAACTTACAAACAACTTTCCTATATACATCTTCCAATTACAAATCCATGTTTAAATGATGTAGCAAATATAAACAAGCTTTTTCACCAGATTTGGACTACCTCCCTGCCAACAATTAGTTATTTTGGCTACTTGGGCACAACCCTGAGACATAAAAGGAAGCTCTTAGGTAGCAAGAGGCACCACTTAAATTCATCTTAAGCAAAAGATCAGGTCTATTTTGATTACTTTCTTATCCTAATTGTCTGACATTGCACCTTGAAAATAATAGCAAATGTGTGAAGGAATGAAAATGGATGGATGAATGAATGAATGGGTATTCTGGTCAGGAGTATTGTCTATTGTCACAAAGACCAGGGTAGGTCTTATGATGCCATTACTGTTTGCCCCTGTGGAGCAAAATCAATTTTCAAGTATTTATCTAGTGCTTATATATGCCAGATACTGGACTCTACTTTTATAGAACTTAAAGGTGAACAAAAAAGGCAGAACAACAGAAAAATGAAACTGTAATAAGTATTCTACTAGTCTCCTATAGCAGCTATAACAAATGACCATAATTTAGTGGCTTAATACAACATAAACTTACGGTGTCACAGTTCTCGACAGCAGAAGTCTGAAATGGGTCTTACTAGGCTAAAACAAAGTTGTCAGCAGGGCTCTGTTCCTTGTGAAGACTCAAGCACACACTCTGCTTCCTTGCCTTTCCCAGCTTCTGGAATGCCACCTGTATTCCTGCCTCCTGGTGCCTTCCTCTCTTCAAGGCCAGCAGCATCAGTTCAGTTCAGTTCAGTTCAGTCACTCAGTCGTGTCCGACTCTGCGACCCCATGAATCGCAGCATGCCAGGCCTCCCTGTCCATCACCAACTCCCGGAGTTTACCCAAACTCATGTCCATCAAGTCAGTGATGCCATCCAGCCATCTCATCCTCTGTCATCCCCTTCTCCTCCCACCCCCAATCCTACCCAGCATTAGGGTCTTTTCCAATGAGTCAGCTCTTCACATCAGGTGGCCAAAATATTGGAGTTTCAGCTTCAACATCAGTCCTTCCAATGAACACCCAGGACTGATCTCCTTTAGGATGGACTGGTTGGATCTCCTTGCAGTCCAAGGGACTCTCAGGAGTCTTCTCCGACACCACAGTTCAAAAGCATCAATTCTTCGGCGCTCAGCTTTCTTTATAGTCCAACTCTCACATCCATACATGACCACTGGAAAAACCATAGCCTTGACCATATGGACCTTTGTCAGCAAAGTGATGTCTCTGCTTTTAAGTATGCTGTCTAGTTTTGTCATAGCTTTTCTTCCAAGGAGGAAGCGTCTTTTAATTTCATGGCTTCAATCACTGTCCACAGTGATTTTGGAGCCCAAGAAAATAAAGTCTCTCACTGTTTCCATTTTTTCCCCATCTACTTGCCATGAAGTAGTGGGACCAGATGCCATGATCTTAGTTTACTGAATGTTGAGTTTTAACCCAGCTTTTTCACTCTCATCACTTTCACCCTCATCAAGAGGCTCCTTTAGTTCCTCTTCACTTTCTGCCATTAGAGTGGTATCATTTGCATATCTGAGGTTGTTGATATTTCTCCGGGCAATCTTGATTCCAACTTGTGATTCCTCCACCCCGCATTTCACATGATGTACTCTGCATATAAGTTAAATAAGCAGGGTGACAATATACAGCCTTGATGAACTCCTTTCCCAATTTTGAGCCAGTCTGTTGTTCTATGTCCTATTCTAACTGTTGCTTCTTGTCCTGTATACAAGTTTCTCAGGAGGCAGGTAAGGTGGTCTGGTATTCCCATCGCTTAAGAATTTTCCAGTTTGTTGTGATCCACAGTCAAAGGCTCTAACATACTCAATGAAGCAGAAGTAGATGTTTTTCTGGGATTCTCTTGCTTTTTCTACGATCTAGTGGATGTTGGCAATTTGATCTCTGGTTCCTCTCCCTTTTCTAAACCCAGCTTGAACATCTGGAAGTTCACGTTTCACAACCTGTTGAAGCCTAGTTTGAAGGATTCTGAGCATCACTTTGCTAGCAAGTGAAATGAGTGCAATTGTACGGCAGTTTGAGCATTCTTTGGCATTGCCCTTCTTTGGGACTGGGATGAAAACTGACCTTTTCCAGTCCTGTGGCTACTGCTGAGTTTTCCAAATTTGCTGGCATATTGAGTGCAGCATTTTAACAGCAACACTTTTTGGATTTGAAATAGCTCAATTGGAATTGCATCAGCTCCACTAGCTTTGTTTGTAGTGATGCTTCCAAAGGCCTATTTGACTTCACACTCCAGGATGTCTGACTCTTGGTGAGTGACCACATCATCGTGGTTATCCAGGTCATTAAGACCTTTTCTGTATAGCTCTTCTGTGTATTCTGGTCACCTCTTCTTAATCTTTTCTGCTTTGTTAGGTCCTTATCTTTCCTGTTCATTATTGTGCGAATCTTGTTCCCTTGGTATCTCAAATTTTCTTGAAGAGATTTCTAGTCTTTCCCATTCTATTGTTTTCCTCTGTTTCTTTGCATTGCTCACTTAAGAAGGCTTTCTTATCTCTCCTTGCTATTCTCAGAAACTACATTTAGATGGGAATATCTTTCCTTTCTCCTTTGCCTTCTGCTTCTCTTCTTTTCTCAGGTATTTGTAAGGCCTCCTCAGACAGACATTTTGCTTTGTTGCATTTCTTTTTCTTAGAGATGGTTTTGGTTACCGCCTCCCATACAATGTTACAAACCTTTGTCCACAGTTCTTCAGGCACTCTGTCTATCAGATCAAATTCTTTGAATCTATTTGTCACTTCTACTGTATAATCATAAGGGATTTGATTTATGTCATACCTGAATGGCCTAGTGATTTTCCCTACTTTCTTCAATTCAAGTCTGAATTTTGCAATAAGAAGCTCATAATCTGAGCCACAGTCAGCTCCCAGTCTTGTTTCTGCTGACTGTATAGAGCTACAGCAAAGGCCTTGAGGTAGGAGTAACTCTGTTTACAGAAGCTCAGGGTTGGCCATTTGACAGAACTGAGCAATGGTAGAGAGAAGATTTGCTTAGAGTCAAAGAAGAAAAAACCAAGTTCTAGATTCCATCTACTTTCCCATTGCAGAAACCAGCACAAGATTTCAGGGTTTTTGTTTTAGCTAGCTAAATGTGGTTCCATCCACTGGACAGTTGTTGTTTTCTGGAGCCTTTCTTGAAGCTATCATTACACAGCTTCAAAGTTTATTGTTGCTTAAAAGTGAGAGAGACCAAGGTCACAAAGCCAAAGCCCAGGCCCCAGTCCTACTTGGGAATGGTCTGCTCTTCGCTGGGGCCTATTAGTCTGATCATGGTTTCATGATGGCAGCTTTCTTTCTGCAGCCATTCTCAGTGGGAGGACCTGAAGGACAGAACTGACACAGGAGGAAAAAAACAACTATTAGTAGACCAGGGCATTTAAAAAATAGTTTTAAAATAAATCATAGAGCTCTTTTTCCCCTAATGTCACTGTTGAACTTTTCTCAAGCCAGCTCTCATTGGGAATAATTATAACCGGTGTTTGCATGACATTTTGATTCCCAATATTTTAATTAATATTTGGGTGTCATTCCATGTATCCTTTTTAGCTGCCTCAGATCATATGAGCACAGCACTGCCAGCTGCCAGGGAAACTCATTAAATTGACATTTTCAAAACTTCTGTAACTTACCAGATCACTGGAGCTCTAACCCCTAGCGTGTAGAGGATTAGGAGATATTAGGACCAGAGTATCTATCTATCCTAGATACTAACAAAACCAGAACTTCAAACCTATTTCTCTTATCATGTCCTCTCTCTTTGGTTCTTATAAAGCAATAGAGCCCTCATTTAATCCTTTTATTGTTTTTTTTTTTGCGTGCTTAGCGTAAACAGCCAGAATAGAATCGTAGCAAAGAGCAAAAGCTTTGAATTCTGAGAGATCTGAATCTGAACTCCCCTCTCCTCCGTTTCCTTTGTATGGGATCACAGGTAGACCCTTTGGGTCTGTTCTGCATCTGTCAGACTCAATGATCACTGTCTCAAGAGGGTCATTGTGAGGATCAAAGGAGGTAACAGATGTCAAGTTGTTAGCAAAGAGCCTGGAACGGGTAAGTGCACAGTGAATGTACGTCACTGTGACTGAATTGTTGTCTTGACAACCTCAAGATGAATTGATGTGACATACTCACTTCTCTGAATGCTGCTGTGTATATCTAAGGTGAGTGTAGAGACGACAGTCCAGAGGGCAAGACCTGGCCACACAAAGGTACTCCAGTAAAAGAGAAAGAGCTCTGATGGACCAGCAAGCTGCAGAGGCAGCAACACAGGGAGGAGGTTGTTCATGCAAGTTCTGGCTGCTTCAGCTGAGTCTCCAAAAGGAAGGAGGAAATGGCCCTACTATGTGCCACTCATCTTCTCCATGGTGTCTAGTTCTAAATGTGCCCGGTTCTTAGGGACCCTGACAAACTGGATTTTATTTGGAGGCTGGTGATTAGGATGATGAAGGATCTAGAAATGCCCCAGGAAGAATGACAGAAGGAACTGAAAAAGATTACCAGGACCACAGTGAAATACTTCTTCAAATATTTATCCCATGGAAGATGGAGTTAACGTCCATTTAGCTCCCAGCCACTGACTTGAAATCAATGAATGGAAGCTATGAAACAGTGGATTTCAGCTCGAGTGAGGGAAGAACTTGCAGATAATTTAGAGCCGCCTGAATAACAGTGGCTTCTCATCATTCAGGTCTTCCTGCACATGCCTCTGGCAACAGTCTGGGATGCAGGGAGAGGTTACCTTCCTTGGGAAAAGTATGGACTACGTGGATTCCACGGTCCTTTCCCAGTCTGCCACTTTTGTGTGTGCACACAAACCCTTCCCAGACAGGGGTGGGTAAATTGAGGAATTGGTATTAACGTATAGATGCTACTGTATATAAAATAGATAGTTAACAAGAACCTGGTATATAGCACAGAGAACTCTGCTCAATACTCCATAATGACCTATATGGGAATAGAATCTAAAAAAACAAGTAGATATATGTATATATATAACTGTGTGTGTGTGTATATATATATATATATACAGTAATAATATATATATTACAGTGCTATGTAGCAGAAACTAATACAACACTGTAAATCAACTATACTCCAATAAAAATTAATTTAAAAAAAGGCCTTCCCAGACAAAATCATCACATCAAAGGAGGGTGTCTCTTTGGCTCATTGGGTAGTGACCTTGAGAAATAAAATACTAAAGAACAGTTATTCTTGCACACAGCGTAAACTCAACGGTAAGAGACTAACTGGAGGCTCTTATTTATATAGTCCTACCATTTTGGGAAGTAGAATTTATCCCATGATGTAGAAGGAAATGGCAACCCACTCCAGTCTTCTTGCCTGGAGAATCCCAGGGACGGGGGAGCCTGGTGGGCTGCCGTCTATGGGGTCGCACAGAGTCGGACACGACTGAAGCAACTTAGCAGCAGCAGCAGCAGCAGTATGTGTCTAAGTCTGTAAAGTAACAAGCCTTGTTCTTAGGGTTGTCTTGCAGGGGCTCTATAAATAAGAAGTGGTTTAGGAGGGTCCGAAATGGATGAAGATCAATTGAAAGGTCTGAAGCTCATTTCTTCCTCCTCACAGAAGAAAGGAGCTCAAAGGTTAGATGAATATTTAACAGGCAGATCTTGTAAAGTATGTGAGACTGAGGTCAGAAAGTTTGGGTTTGGACTTCCCTGGTGGTCCAGTGGTTAAAAGTCCATCTGCCAATGAAGGAAACACGAGTTTGATTCCTGGTCTGGGAAGATCCTACATGCCACGGGACAACGAAGCCCATGTACCACAACTACTGAGCCGGCAGGCATCTGGAGCCTTGCTCCACAACAAGAGAAGCCACCACAATGAGAAGCCCACCCCCTGCAACTGATGAGTAGACCCTGCTGTCTGCAACTAGAGAAAGCGTGCACGTAGCAATGGAGACCCAGTGCAGCCAAAAATAAATAAATAGAAAAAAAAATTTTTTTTAAAAAAGGTTTGGGTTTAGTTCTATCTTTGTTGGTGAGTATCAACTATGTTCCTCAAGCAACTTTTGATTAATTGACTGACTGTCAGCAGCATTGCTTAATTCAGGGACATTTAACAGAGAAAAGGCACTAGCTCAAACTTTCTTGAATAACCCCTTTAAGGCTTACAATTTTCCATAGAACTACTTTTAAGTGTTAAGAAGGCAAACACAATAGTATTAATTGCTTAATTTTTATTATAACCGACGTGTGCATGCATGCTAAGTTGCGTCAGTTGTGTCCGACTCTGTGCATCCCCATGGACTGTAGCCCTCCAGGCTCCTCTGTTCATGGGATTCTCCAGGCAAGAATACTGGAGTGGGTTGCCATGCCCTCCTGTATAACCAGCACATGTTGTGTTAAATTGGTTACACTGGTTGTTTTTACAGCTATTCATTTGATAGCATATTGGAGTCTTTTATAAAATTCTGTGTATCTTACATTTATGCCTGTTTTAATGAACTCAAGAATAACATTGCAGTTTTTGAAACTCATGTAAATGTATGTGTAGATTCTGTTCATGATATGTGTTGGTTGTATGGTTTATATAATGCTGAGTTCTCAGTGAGAATGTTCCTCTATTATAATAATTTTCCTAAAGGGAAAATAGATTCTATTTCGTAGTATTCCACTTTATGCCAGAGTTTCCAGGAATGCCTGCACTCCACTTAAGAGCAGACAGTAGGCATATTCTTCTTCTTCCTCTAAGGACTGGGCTCCTCTGTCCCTGCTGGACAGGACGAGCTCTCCCACTCATGTCTTCCCTCAAAATCGTGGCACTTCCTTCTTCTGTTCTGTGTGTCTTTTCACCAACCATCTCAGCTCATGTCCTGAGTACGCACGCCCGCCATGGACCTCACCTTCTGTTCTCTAAGCTTCCTCCTCCGTCTCTACCACCGCTCGCAGGCCCACCCTGTCTGTCACCTGCTCAGGGGCTCTGATGGTGACTGCCTGGGAACCAGCTGATTGGCGTCTCAGTCCCACTGAGAGTTTCCATGAAAAGTGCAACCCCACCAAGCCTTCTGTGTGTGGGTTTGTTTCAACTTTCTGAGGAGTCAGGAGGTCCTAATCATGGCGCAGCACCCAGCAAACTCCTCCTTCACTTTGTCTCTGTCCTCCCTTTCTTTCCTCCCCACACCCCTCCCAAGGAGCTTCTTGCAGATAATAAGACAATCCCCACCACCCTGGGCTCAGCTTTTACTTCGGGCAAGAATAGCATTTTCCTAAAGGAAAAAGCAAGCTCTCCCTGGGAAGTGGACTTGCATCAATGGCTATTAGAATTTTCCTCCCCTATTGTAATACTTAGAATCATCACACCCGAAAGGCATTTGCTCACATATGTTTATGAATAACCAAAGAATGTTCTGGTTCACAGAAGAGCTTCATGATCTTGTCCTTTAAACTTGGTTTTTACAAGGGTGGTAAGAGTACAGACAGAGGGTTTGGATCTTTCTCTAACTTGCAGTTGTCATGGAAGCCAACAGATGTGGAGATGGAATGTCCCCTGCCATCCCAAAGAAACAACACATGTTGCCCGCCAGCAAGTCATCTGCCACGGCAGCTGCCCCCTGCTGGTGTGCCCTGAGGGGACTTCAGGAAGGAGAAAGCCGGGAAACATTCTGGGCTCTGGACACTGGCCCAAAATCGTTAAGATGCCTCACTAAGGAATCATTAAGTGAGCCCAGATTCTCGCATCTGCCCATGCATAGAGAAGCCCTGAAATCATTAACTTGAGATGTCTGGTTTGTTGTGATTAGCAGTAATCTTTTGATGTTTAACTACATTTTTTTTTTTAGCAGTAAAATCTCCTATGTATACTAGCTCCTCCCTTATCTCTTCAGAACAGTTCCTCAGAACCGTCTGAGACCCTGTCTTCTAGACTATAGTCGTCAGTAAAGGCCCCAGACAAAATTTAACTCGCAACTTTGAGGTTGTTCATTTTTCTTCAGCTGACTCGGAGCAAACCAGATAAAAAGACCCTCGAGACCCAAGTCACCTCTCGTGGATTTACTTCTGTTAGCATCACATGTTAAGTGTTCCTGGTTTAACACGATGAATGGGGGGTATACCCCGCATCCGATAGTAAAACTCAGTCACTTAGATGAAGACACAGCGATGACGGTGAGGGGAGATGGCCTGTGGGGTGGACCAGGCTCTCCTTCTGTGTGTGCACAGGTGAGGGGCTGGAGAGTGTGACGAGGGTCAGAGCCGCGGGGCCGCGACAGTGGGAGCCCCCCCCCCCCCCCCCCCGGCTTCTGCTCTTCCGGCGGCGTCTCACTCGGAGTAGTCCTGCTGAAGTCCTGCTCCTCCCCTCGCCTCCCGCAGCCTCAGGTTTCTCTCCCATCATTCTCCCTCCCGGGGGCCCCACCCCGCTGCCAAAGTTTCCCCAAGGACTATTAACACTAGGCCTCTGCATTTTCTTTATTTCCAAATGTTTTATTTGCCAGTCTTTTTATTAAGTCAACTAGTTCACATAAGACCCTGATGCTGGGAAAGACTGAGGGCAGGAGGAGAAGCGGATGACAGAGGATGAGATGGTTGGATGGCATCACCGACTCAATGGACATGAGTTTGGGTGAACTCCAGGAGTTGGGGATGGACAGGGAGGCCTGGCATGCTTCGGTTCATGGGGTCGCAAAGAGTCAGACACGACTGAGCGACTGAACAACAACCAAGTTCACATAACAACTAAATTTATGCACGAGCTCCTTTTTCGCCCTTTGACATACTTTATAAATACAAAATACATTGAAACTGTAGTTTTTGAAAATATGTTAAAAATAAATTTACTCATAAATTTCCTTAGCTGTTTATTTCATTCCAGCAACCCAAACTGCCAACAAATTTGGGCTAACAACTATACTACAGGCAGATTTATATTACTTATATAAAATATCTAAAAGAATTCATCAGGATAGAAAAATTGTTTTAATTTCTCTATTTCAAATTTCAAAGACCCTATATGTCTAATTGTTGAATGTGTGATAGTCAGTTTGGGGGGGGGTGTCTCATCTACATGTCTGGGTTTCTCAAATCAGTCTATCTATCTATCTACCTATCCAGTGTGAGACTATTAATGTTTTTTTAAATATTATGTATTTTTTGCTGTGCTGGGTCTTCGTTGCTGGGGGGGCTTTCTCTAGTTGTGTGCAGGCTTCTCATTGCAGTGGCTCTTCTTTTTTGTGAAAGATGAGCTCTAGGGCACACGGGCTTCAGTAGTTGCTGCACGTGGGTGCAGTAGTTGCAGCTTGAAGGCTCCAGAACACAGGCTCAATAGTTGTGGCACTTGGGCTTGGTTGTCCCCTGGCATGTGGGATCTTCCTGGACCAGGAGTGGAGCCTGTGTCCCTTGCACTGCATGGCAGATTCTTAACCACTGGACCACCAGGAAAGCCCCTAAGACTATTTCTATATCCAGAAAGAATATAATTTACACTAATTGCAAGATATACATTTTCAGAAATTTTATGTGTAATACTGTAGGTGTTCTGTAACTATTCTTGTCTTAGAAGATCAAAAGAGAATTTTACCCTTTCACGAGTGGTGTTGACATCACTGTCTTTCATCAGATATATTTTTTCAAATCTTTAATAATGTCATCAGAATAAATGACTAGAAGTGAATTATTGGAACAGAGGATATAAATATTCAGATCTCTTTTTAAAATTATTACCTAGAACAATTTTACTAATTTAAGCTCCACTAAAACAGTGTGAAACTCCTCATGATTCTGCAGTATTTCTAATATTCAAAATCTAACTCTTGATGTCTATATGCTACATGTCTCTCAGCTGAATTAATTCCATTAGCAAATTGTACTTTTCAGAAAAGTCTCATGGATGCTCCATTCCTAGATTGCTTCCATGTTTTATAATATTTGTTCTCTTTAGACTCAGTACAAGTCTGACTACATACAAAATTATTGAATTATATTTAGTTTTGTTCAGTACCAAGAGACATTATTGTTTACAATTGAACTTTACATTAATCCTTTTTATCATATTTTCACCATTTGCATTATCTTGGCTGAATTTCATTATTGCATAATTTTTAGTTTTTTTTTGTTTTATTTTTTCAAGTAGGATTGTGAATGTCATATACACTGAGTTCCTTCATGTCTGGAGATGTCTGTCTCAAGCTTTGAATTCAAGACAGGTTACTTTGGTCTAACATCCTCGAGTCAAATTTTATTTCCAAATTTTGGAGACTCTTCCATTATGTCTGGACAGTTAATAATGCTATAGAGAAATCTGAGGGCAGTTTAACTTCCTTCTTTTGTAGGTGACTTTTTTTCTGCCTGGATGCTTAAAGAATTTTATCTTTAAAGTTCATTTACTTACCCTAGAGTTAAACATACTGATATTAACTTTCTTTAGGTAGAATGTGTGTTTTAGAGTTCTGAAGATTCAAATCTTTGATTTGAGGATTTTTGTTCTTTGATTATATCTGTTAATACCTTTCTGCATCCATTTGATCCCTGCCAGACAACTATGTTTTATGACTTTGCTGAAAGTCTGGAATAACAGAGGAGGGGCTACAGCATAGCATGGATCAGAAAACAATGTCGAGTTGCACATCAGTCCTCGCCGTTCTCAGAGTCCTTCAGCCAGCTCCCCACTGTGGGGAATTTACACTGTTGCCCTAACTTCAGGCCCTGGCCTGCTGTGTGCTGCTGGGACCTGCCTCCCTCTTCACCTGACTTTTCTCCTGTTTATCTTCTTCTTGGGGTCCCCAGTGTTGCTAAACCTTTTCCTTCGGCTGGTGGTGACTCTCAGACTATATGAAAGAAGAGATCAGGGAGAAACATTGGATCAGAGGTGAGGGCTAAAGGCTCTCCGCCCAAGTGTCCTTTGTTTTATATTACTTGGAGTAGCTGGAGGGTCCACCCTCATGACTCAGCTGGTAAAGAATCCGCCTGCAATGTGGGAGACCTGGGTTCCATCCCTGGGTTGGGAAGATTCCCCTGGAGAAGGGAAAGGCTACCCACTCCAGTGTTCTGGCCTGGAGAATTCCATGGACTGTAAAGTCCATGGGATCACAAAGAGTCGGACACGACTGAGCAACCTTCAGTTTCACTGGAGGTTATAGGATAACAGCTGAAGCCACTTCTGTTGATAGTCACACTCATTTTACACTGCAAATCCCCTCTCTACTTTAGATTCTCTGTCAAAATACCTCTTTCCAGAATATGCCTTTCAGAGCCCACCTTTTATAACCCAAAGGCCCCCTCCAGGTATTCCTCAAACAAACAAACAAAAATCAACCTTGTCTCTTCCACCTATGAGAAAGCAGCTTCAAACATTTCTTTTTTTTTTAATAAGAAATTGTTTCTTTTCTGTAAAACTTGTAGAATAAAGATTATTAGTATCCGAAGAGTGTTCAGTTGTAGAATGTTTTCAGGATGTTGTCAGGTTTTACCATGAGGAAAAATAAATCCCCAGATCATAGAATTTGGAGGACCTTAGCCATAGTAACTCACTTCCTTCATCTGTGGATCAGAAAGCTGAAGCCTAAGGAGTTCCGGGGTAGACCCAAGGTCACTGGCAAGCCCCTCAATGGAGAGCTGAGATTAAAGCCTCCTCAGGACTTCCCAGGTGTTGCTAGTGGTAAAGAACCCGTCTGTCAATGCAGAAGACCTAAGAGCTGCATGTTTGATCCCTGGGCAGGAAGATCCCCTGGAAGAGGGCACAGCAACCCACTCCAGTATTCTTTCCTGGATAATCCCATGGATGGGGGAGCCTGGCGGGCTACAGTCCGTAGAGTTGAAAAGAGTCGGACACGACTGAGATGACCTAGCATGGCATGCACGCAGAACATCCACTGTTGGTCTGATGATAGTTTAGATGGAGACAGGATATAATTTAAGTTGTTTCCCTTGCTTGTTTAGTGTAACCACTAAGGCTCAAATTCTTAAAAACATGACTTATGGTTTTAAACTTTATGCAAATGACATTATTGGACATGCAAAAATATGCACATATAGATTGTTGTACAGGTGAAGCTTATCTGACAATAAGGAATTTTCTGTTGTATTGCCAAAAGATAAACAGCTTCCTTTAGGGCTGCTCAGATTACAATTCAAATTGTTACCCAAAAAATGAGAGTAAAATCTCATGGACCCTCAGTGTTGAGCCTGAGTTTTTCCCACTGCCTGTATCTCTTTCACATCATTAGGATGCTTGGAGATTTCTGATCCTTAGGATACTGCTCTTTATTTCCAAATCATACTTCTAATACATTTAAATTTTTTTTTCTGATCATAAAAATGATATATGTTCCTTGTAGAAACTTTGGGCAGTAGAGAAAAGCATAGAGATAGGAAAACAAAAACTACCTAAAATTATATCACTAGAGATAAGCACAGATTACAATTTAACCATAGAATATCTCCCTAGGGGCTTGGATGGTAAGGAATCCACTTGTAATTCGAGAGACCTGAGTTTGATTCCTGGGTTGGGAAGATCTCCTGGAGGAGGGCATGGCAACCCCCTCCAGTATTCTTGCCTGGAGAATTCCAGGCAAGAGGAATTCCAGGACAGAGGAGCCTAGCAGGTTACAGTCCATGGGTCGCAAACAGCTGGACATGACTAACATTTTCAGTTTTATTTCCTTAGACGTTTTTCTTTGTATTTTAAATTAAAGATACCATATTTATACCTTTTTCTGTAATAGATTATATGCAACATATTGCTTTGTAGTCTACTTTTTTAAAGACTACATTGAATGAAATAAAAGTGAAAGCGAAGTTGCTAAGTAGTGTCCAACTCTTTGTGACCCATGGACTGTAGCCTACCATGCTCCTCCATCCATGGGATTTTCAAGGCAAGACTACTGGAGTGGGTTGCCATTTCCTTCTCCAGGGTGTCTTTCTGACCCAGGGATCAAACCCGGGTTTCCTGAGTTGTAGGCAGATGCTTTTACCATCTGAGCCACCAGGGAAGCCAATGAATAAATGTGATTAAATATTCTTCAGAAACTGATTTCAACAGCATAATTATTTAAAAGTGTTTTCCTACTAAAGAGGAACATGCTAGGACTAACCTCATTTACTGATCCCTTGAATTACTAATGATGGTCTTTGAGAGGTAACGCAAGGTCAAGTCCTAACACCCTTTAACAGGGTTCCAAGATCTTCCCTCTTCCCATTGCCCTGTCCAAGCTCAAACTCTCAGCACTGGAGAATCCGGATTCGGTTCTCCGAATGCCTCAGTCCGTCTTCCGGCCCGTCTGTCTCTCTGTTCTCCCACCTCCTCTGCGTCCTTGAGGCCCTCCAACCTGCAATGGCCTCTTTCTGGAAAGCTCCTCTATATTTCAATTAAATCCTGCCTCCTCTTTCAGCTGCCAGCTTGGACTTCCCTTCTCAGGAAGCTTCCTCTGACCCCACGACCAGGTCAGGCATCACTTCCCCTCACCCCCAGAGCATCCTCACTTCGCCTTCCACAGACCGCGGCGTGGACCGAACCTGTCTTCGGGTCTGCCTCCGCGGAAGGACTGAGACTTCTACCAGGACAGGGACCACATCTACCCATCTTGCACACAAAATTGCACACTCAACACTGATGACAGTTTGCAGCACATATTTTTTAAAAATTTATTTCTTAAGTATAAGCTTATTTTTTAAGTTATACATTTCTTCACAAGAAGAAATGTCCATCAGTAGGAGCCTCGTCTGTCCTATTTGCTTCAGTATCTAACCCCAATGCCGAGAATTCTGTTAACACCTGAAAGGGTACCATATCATATTTTTTCCCCATGTTTGTGACTGCCTATTTACAATATATGACATGTACGTTGTTGCTTTTACAGCAGTGAAATGACACATACAAACATGCGCACATTTTTGGTAATCTGCTTTTTTTTCACCCAACTATATATTGTGAATGTCTTTTCATGTTAATAAATAGTGAAGGGCAGAATATGCCACCCCCACAATATGCCACTTTGAATGTTGATTATTTTCAGCTGCAAGTACTGGAAAAGCAACAAATGCAGGGAGACACTTTCTCTGAACTCCCTTTATCTGCCTAAAGACAGATCCTCCAAAAGAAACTCAACTGTGAGAAGTCCCCACCCCAGGAGTTTCACCAACCAAGGAAGACTGACTCTTACACAGGAGGGGAGACCAGACAAGCTTTGTCACGAACCATCATACCTCCCTCCTGCTCTTCGAAGTGTCTAGTCATCACTACTAAAAATCATTTCCTCCTTGCTAAGAGGGCTACATTCCCTCCCCCTTTCTCTATTCAAATGGTGTTTAAGTCTGAATTCTAAGAGCCACCTCAAAGAGTCACTTATTTTTCCCTGGGCACCTACCAGGTACACATGACATATGTTGTTACTCAGTCGCTCAGTCGTGTGGGACTCTTTCGTGACCCCATGGACATAGCCCTCCAGGCTCCTCTGTCTTGGGATTTCCCAGGCAAGAATATTAGTGGTGGGCTGCCATTTCGTTCTCCAGGGGATCTTCCCCATGCAGGGATCAAACCCCAGTCTCCTGCATTGGCAGGTGGATTCGTTACTGCTGAGCCACCAGGGAAGCCCCATACATGACATATAACGCATGTTATATATGATAATATATATAAATATATAATATATATTATATAACATATAATACATGTTAAAAAAATGTTTGTTTTTCTCTTGCTCATGTCTTTTTTACAGGGATCTCAGCTAAGAGCTTAGAAGAGTAAAAGGAAAATTACTTTCCTTCCTCTGCAATAGTCTTCTAGAAAAAAAATCTTTTCAGCCTCTCTTCCATTGTTGAACTTTTCGGTTATTTTCTGTTATAATTCCTTCGCTAGGTCTTCTAACCGTTTAGAAGAGCAAGCAGTCTATGAGCAGAAAATGGCACAGAGCACATACAGGTTGTGACCAGACGGTGGCGTCAGAGGGCGCGTCTGGTTCCTCCCGGCCTCGGGCCTTCTAAGAGCTCGCCCCTCCGAAGCAGTGGGAGCGCCAGGGCCCTGGCCTCCTCTGTGCCCGCTTCTGACTCTTTACCCTTCTGCCTCTCCTCAGCTCCCTTACTTCGTTTTCAAACTTCCTCTTCAGCTTTTGAGATGCGTAACTCCCTCTTAGGCTTCTCAGATGCATACCTCCCTTTTTGGGGGGGCTTCCAAATCACTGCCGATGGTGACTGCAGCCATGAAATTAAAAGACGCTTGCTCCTTGGAAGAAGTTATGACCAACCTAGACAGCATGTTAAAAGCAGAGACATTACTTTGCTGACAAAGGTCCATCTAGTCAGTTCAGCTCAGTTCAGTCACTCAGTCATGTCTGACTCTTTGCAATCCCATGAACTGCAGCATGCCAGGCCTCCCTGTCCATCACCAACTCCTGGAGTCCACCCAAACCCATGTCCATAGAGTTGGTGATGCCATCCAACCATCTCATCCTCTGTCATCCCCTTCTCCTCCCACCTTCAATCTTTCCCAGCATCAGGGTCTTTTAAAATGAGTCAGCCCTTTGCATCAGGTGGCCAAAGTATTGGAGTTTCAGCTTCAGCATCAGTCCTTCCAATGAACACTCAGGACTGATTTCCTTTATAATGGACTGGTTGGACCCCTTTCAGTCCAAGGGACTCTCAAGAGTCTTCTCCAACACCACAGTTCAAATGCATTGATTCTTCAGCGCTCAGCTTTCTTTATAGTCCAACTATCACATCCATACATGACTACTGGAAAAATCATAGTTTTGACTAGATGGCAAAGTAATGTCTCTGCTTTTTAATATGCTGTCTAGGTTGGTCATAACTTTCCTTTCAAGGAGTAAGAGTCTTTTAATTTCATGGCTGCAGTCACTATTTGCAGTGACTGTGGAGCCCCCCAAAATAAAGTCAGCCACTGTTTCCCCATCTACTTGCCATGAAGTGATGGGATTGGATGCCATGATCTTAGTTTTCTGAATGTTGAGCTTTAAGCCAACTTTTTCACTCTCCTCTTTCACTTTCATCAAGGCTATGGTTTTTCCGGTGGTCATGTATGGATGCGAGAGTTGGATTATAAAGAAAGCTGAATGCCAAAGAATTGATGCTTTCAAACTGGCTGTTGAGAAGACTCTTGAGAGTCCCTTGGACAGCACAGAGATCCAACCAGTCCATCCTGAAGGAAATCAGTCCTGAATATTCACTGGAAGGACTGATGCTGAATCTGAAACTCCAATACTTTGGCCGCCTGATGCAAAGGGCTGACTCATTTGAAAGGACCCTGATGCTGGGAAAGATTGAAGGTGGGAGGAGAAGGGGACGACAGAGGATGAGATGGTTGGATGGCATCACCAACTCGATGGACATGGGTTTGAACAAGCTCTGGGAGTTGGTGATGGACAGGGAGGCCTGGGGTGGTGCAAATCATGGGGTCGCAAAGGGTTGAACACGACTGAGTGACTGAACTGAACTGAACTGAACTCCCTCTAGCACGTTGCATAATGACGCCAGAAGGAGATAAAGGAATTCAGCCCTCGAGGCTTGAGCTCCAGAAAGTCTGTGTGAGCCTCTAACCTGTTGTGTTCCCAGCCCACAGCCTTTGCAGAATAGTCGCCCCAGAGTTCTGTCCAATTTGTAGAAGTGGCATTTCAGCCAATGGGCAGACGTTTATTCATCTTTTCCAGTGTCAGTGCTGAGAACTGCATTTAAACTCTGCATCCTTCCTCCATCATTTCTTTAGGAGAAACTTCTAGAAGTGTAATTTTTGGGTCAAAGTTTTTATGCGTGTTTTCAGTATGCATTTTTAAGTCTGGTGATACATACTGTGGGTCCTCCACAAAGGTTGTTACCAAATCACGTTCCTACCCGTGGTGTCTGACAGTGTTCCTGTCTTTGGGGATAGTTTTTCTCTTTGGTTGGCAATTTGTGGTACCTCACTGCATTAATGTGCATTTCCCTAACGGGTATGTTTGTAATTAATGAGTAGGCAAAAAGTAGTATCTCACTGTTGCACTAACTTGCATTTCTCTAAAACACCTGTTTTAAAATTTTAATAATTTCAAAGTGTATTCTTATTTTTAATAAACCAATAGAGTTTTGGGACTTTTGTCTATTAGTTTTGAGATCATTTGAGACAGGGAGACCCCAGGATTTTTAGCTATACCCTACAGGTAGTGGGGGTTGAAAAGAAACAGTGGGCGTTTAGGCAACTTTGTTGTTTCACAGATAGAAAAAAATTTAAGGCTCAGTGGTTTAAAAAACTGTATCCAATGAAAGTCATGATAGCTGACACAAGCATAAACTGAGAATATTTTTCAGCTACAAAACTTGGAAAACTGCAGTGTATTTCAACTGAAGAAACTCTGTGGTATGCGTTTTTCATAAAGTTGCTCAACAAGGTGCCACTGAAAAGAAAAAGCCTGCAAAGATAAGACTCCTTTCAAGGAATTCTGATCTGGAGAATTCCATGGACTGTATAGTCCATGGGGTCGGGAAGAGTCAGACAGGACTGAGCGACTTTCACTTTCAAGGAATGTATGTACGGTTTGTGAGGGATTACTATCAACATAGGGCTTGGCAAAAAGCAGAGTCAATTCTGAAAATACATAAAATGAAGCTTATTTTGACATTATGGACAAAAATACAAAAAAACTTTATAGGTGGAATTTTTTTTATTCCGCTGGGGTTAAAAGCCCTCACGGATGACCACAGTTATGTGTATTTCCCACTGATCCGAGTGTTGTGGTCTAAGAGGGCTTTCCAAAGACCAAGTTGGCTGTCAGATGCCTCTGCTGCTGCTGCTAAGTCGCTTCAGTCGTGTCCGACTCTGTGCGACCCCATAGACGGCAGCCCCCCAGGCTCCGCCGTCCCTGGGATTCTCCAGGCAAGAATGCTGGAGTGGGTTGCCATTTCCTTCTCCAGTGCATGAAAGGGAAAAGTGAAAGTGAAGTCACTCAGTCATGTCCGACTCCTAGCGACCCCCATGGACTGTAGCCTACCAGGCTCCTCCGTCCATGGGACTGCCTCTAGGTGCCCTTATTAAGAACTTAGGCATCAGGAGCTCCCAGGACTCCCAGTTGCTTGTTTGGGAGAGGGTTCTTGTTATGGGCCAGAGTTCTTGGCCTCCTTAATCAACAGAAATTGACAAGAGGCCAGACAAGAAATCCAGGCAAAGCTTTACTGGGGCCCTGCCTGCAGTGGAGGGTGAGCGGGAACAAACAGGTTCCCTTGCTCGTTCCCTCCCCGAGGGTGGGGGCGCAGGCTGGTTCCTTTATGTGATGTGAGCATAGGTGTGTCCGGGGCCAGCTGGGCTGGGGGTGGCTTAGGTGGTCTGCCCACCCCTTTGGTGGTGCCCTGCATAGGGGACATAACTATCCTGCTTTTGTTCCTGGCTCTTCACAAGGTCTTTTTGTATCTTGTTGTCCATAATTTGCCCCAGCTGCACACACAGAGCTATTTTTAGTTCCTAATAGTTTCTTTGTATTTTGTTGCTCCAGGTGCAAGCGCTGCAGCCGAGGGTCCAAGGTCCCAGGTCCCAGCCTGTTTCAGATTCAGTCGACAAGCACTGGTTAAGGGTTTATCCTAAATCACATGCTGTGGAAGAGCTATCGAGATGGAAGGTAAGATCCTACCCTGGAAGGCCAAGAAAACAGCGTGATAAGGTTTACGATCGTCCCCTTCATTCGAACCCTTCTTGATCAGACCCTCAGCATTGTCAGCTTCAGCAAAGCTAGAAACTGGAGACACACTGAGGTAAAATGCCAGAAAGAACCCGGACCACATGCCAAAGCTTTGCACCCCAGAGGAGCACAGTGCTGACACGGAGCTGAGGTCAGACAGCCGCCAGGCTGCTGGGGCTGGAGCGCAGGACTGGCTCATGGGGACATGGGCAAGCGTGAGGAGCATCTCTGATGTCGGAAGGGAAAGCGGTGCGCAGAGAGACAGAGGAAAGAAAGCTAAAGCTAGAAGCCTGGCAGAGCTTGTGGGAACAGCTTTCAGTCGGGGACTTTCTCCTGGACCTAGTGACCAGCCTCATGGGAACAGCTTTCTATCGGGGACTTTCTCCTGGACCTAGTGACCAGCCTCAGGGAACAGCTTTCCGTCGGGGACTTTCTCCTGGACCTAGTGACCAGCCTCAGGGAACAGTCCACCGCTTGTCTGAAGGACAGCATCACCCAATCAAGCATCTAACTGCAGAGATGTGTACAAAGTGGTGGGGGGCTTCCCACCCGGGATTTTCAGGGTTCCATGGAGGACATCACAGAGAACGTGGGCGGCTTGAAGGGTGGAGGATAGCGAGGAGATGGAGCACAGCCAACTTTCAGCACTTTCTACAGGACAGGCAGTGTGTAAAGCACTTCACACGCACAGTCTTATTTAAGCCTCACAACAGCCTAGAGTGGGATAAACTCTATGATGAGCCTAACTTTGCACCTTCAGGAACTGAGATTTAGCAAAGTTATATAACTTATCCAAGGCTTTATGTTAGAATGAGTGTTCTAGCTCCAGAGCTAGGATGTTAACTATTAGATTAGCTGTTACCATTAACTACTGAAGCCTCCCAGGGCTCTGTTTGAAACGCTGAAAGGTCTGTGTGTCCTTTTGTCGGCAGTGGTGAGGAATTGAAAGTGTTAAAGCAGGGACTGATGTGTGTTTGGTGGTGTGGTTCATGTCATCTGCATCAACTTCGGAGTCCTTGGGTTCAAACTCTAGCGCTTTGACTTTCTGTGGATACCTGATCAAGATGATTTTCTGAGGCTTCAAATTCCAAGAAGAACAGTGTCTTCTTGCTGGAATGTGGTGGTACTACTTAAATATGACAATGTACATGAAAGCATTTTATTAACTGCCAAGCTAAAAACAATGATTAGCTATGATGATTTTTACCGTATTTCAGAAAAATCAGTGCAGTCAGGGGCAGAGTAATATGAGAGCCACTGGGGATACTGTGATGGCCCAGAAGAAGGAGAATGATGAGGCGCTACACCAAGGCAGTGGTGACGGGATGGAGAGGAAAGACATTATCGTTAGGGGATGGTTAGGACGGGTTACAAACTGGACTAAATGACTGATTGGATCCAGGGGAGTGGGGGAAGGAACGGGGGTCAGGATGATTCAGAGTTTCTTTTGAGTAATCAGGTGGAGGTGATGTCACTAAGGCAGGAGGAGGGTAGGCAGGATAAAGCATTCTATTTCAGGAGTATTGTGAAGAGGTGGCTGAGGCATCCAGCAAGTGGAGGTGGTGAAATAAAAGTGGGACTGCGAGTTGGTGGGGGTTCAGAAAAGATGTGCTGGAGATTCAGACTTGGACATCTTTGGGTATTTGTGTGGCTAAAACTCTGAGAGTAGATGTCATATCCAGGTGGAACGTATAACCCAATGTTTTTTGTAGCTCTTTAAAGCCAAGGAATCTTCCCCACTCACACACAAAAATAAATGCTTATGCAGAAACCCAGTTTGCAAAACAGATCAAAATGAGGCTTTTCTGGTCAAAATCTGGAGTGAGCTGCCCAGAGCCCACTTCTTGAAACAACCTCTAAATGGGCTTCCCTGAGTCCAGTTTGAGAGTCACCAACTTGGAGCAGGAAGAGAAGGAGGGGTTTGGGGGGTGGTTAACTGCCATATTGCATTTGAAAGAAAGCAGTTACACAAGGTCAGATCGGAATTTTCATTTTAGATTTTTTAAAGGCCGCTTTGAAACTTTGCTTCTTTTGGAAGCCTCTCACTGCAGGACTGATACTTTTTCTGGCCTGCCTGATGCTTTGGCGGTGCCCACGCTTGCCCACTGGAAGTCACAGTGCCATTCAAATAAAGAGAGTCAGCTGAGAGCGTGGGTTATATCCATTTCCAAAGCGGTTTTCCTCATTGGAAGGTGGTTGTCGTGTACATATCTGCTGGTAGCACTGAGATCACTCACCCTGAGGTGCTCACATAATTTCTAAATTGGACAAATGTTCACCATTTACCCAGTTGTTTAATAAAAATTATCCTAAATATTAACTGATAAGCTTTTTGAAGAGTTGAATGGATTGAACTTTTTCTCCTAATTGAGTTAATTGAACCTGCTTACTGTTTCAGCTTTAATCTCAAATCCAATAAAAACAGTTTGGTTTGGTTATTACATCAGAAAGGCCTCATCACATGATAAAGAGAGACACAGAAGCCGGGGAAAGAGGGGAGCAAGAAGAGGCCAAAGGAGGGAGGAGAAGACATTGAGTGATGTGTGTTTTTTATGTGAAAAACAATGAAAAACTCTCAGCTCTCGGTGATTCAATGCAACGAGGGCTTCCTTCTGACTCAGAGCTCAGCGCTGTGCATTTTGGTGGTTGGCACATGTCCATTCAGCTTGTGACTTGGCCTCAGCATCCTCGCCTGGATTCTTGGCCATTTGGTGATCACAGTGAGTTTCTATGGGCCAGGCCAGAAAAGTGCACCACTTCTGTCCATGTGCCACTGGCCAGAGCTGGTCCCAGGCCACGCTAACCTGCCCAAGGGGTTGTAGTGCTGGCTAGCTGTGTGTTCAGAGGGGGAGGTGGGTATAGGGAGCCGCTGGCCAGGCCCTGCTGTGGATGAGAGGAAGGGTGGATGCTCAGGGTTTGTGAAAAGCAGGAAAAATGAATCCCTTCCATGTAGGACATTTCAGCCTGATTCATCGTCTTCTGCGAAAGTCTGAATCCAAAGGACAGAGACGGGTGAATATGAAATAACCTCAACTCCTCCATAAATGTCAGTTCCTTCTCTGAGTGAATTACCATGTTTTCAAAGGCCCTGAGAAAACGTTGATCACTGTAATAGGTAAGGCTCAATTCTTCCAAACGTTGCTTTTAAAACGGTGCCAGACTTTCCTGGGAGTCCAGGGGTTAAGAGTCCGCCTTCCAGGGCAGGGGCTCCAGGTTTCATCCCTGGTCCAGGAAGATCTCAGAGGCTTCAGGACAGCTGAGCCCGTGTACAACTCCTGAGCCCACGTCCAGCTAGAGCCTGCGCTCTGCAACAGGAGAAGCCACCACAACGTCAAGACAAGCGCGTACACTGCAGCTCGCACGTCGTGCCCTCCAGCCACAGCTAGAGTGAAGCCCGTGTGCAAAAGGGAGACTCAGTGCAGCCAAGAATAAGTAAATAAACCACCTGAAAAAAACCTACATTGTATTTCCAATAATGATGAGAGAAGCTGCGTTTGTACTTGAGGCAGCTTAGCCTTGTTATATAAACTTTTCCTTTACAAACTTCTCCTAAAAACTTCTTCACATTCTTACCCAAAAAAGGAATTAAAAAAAAAAAAAAAGCTAGCATTTACCCACTGAGTCATAGAATAATTGAAATTCTGACAGGAAGATAACTGAAAAGCTCTTCTTTAAAAAAAGGAACACCATTCTGCTTTATTTAAACTCTGCAAAGTAGGTGAGCGTTTTGTGGGTCGAGGTTTTCTAACACGGTGTTATGCAAGACACAGCCTGGCCTTGAATAAGCGCTCAGCTTTGTTCTAC
Source organism: Okapia johnstoni (assembly GCA_024291935.2). NCBI lineage: Eukaryota > Metazoa > Chordata > Mammalia > Artiodactyla > Giraffidae > Okapia > Okapia johnstoni. Next base: position 9,744,085 of record CM044309.1, read on the forward strand.
TTGAGCTCCACACACATGCCATTTGGTGACATCCTGAGGTCTGCGAGGCTGTGGGATTAGACCTTCTGAAAAGGAAAGGTTATTCTACATCATGTATAAGAAAAAGCTTTGATGATTCATAAAATTAAAGCCTTTTAGTTCCTGGCAGGGGAGATCTCTCAGCCAATGTGTTGAAAGGCAAGTGGCTGTATTATAACTTGCCCCCTGATAGAACCAAAGATCCCAGCTGGGTTTTGTTTTTCAGGAAGGACAACGTTGATGAGACAACTTTTAAGCAGCTGAGAGGAGACAAAGACATTTTCAGCCTCCAAGAAAGAAACTGGATGCATGCCCATACGTCCAAATGCTATGGAGAGCCTAAGGATTGTTCTAGCAAACATTTCCTCTGAATGGGGTAATGCTTGAGGAAACAGACGCCAAGCTGTGGCCCTCGTGATTTGTCCCATCCCACTGGGCCGCGCCACATATGTCTGATCAGGTGAATTTCTGCCTCAGAAAATAAACATTTGCTTTAGAAAATGTGGTCCAGTCAGACGTGACTTAGCGGAGAATTCAGCAGGGTCTTCCATCCTTCTTTTCTCTTCTATTTTCATTCCACCTAGTGTTTTCCCCTTTTCTGCCTGGAGAGAACACTTAGTAAATATACCAGTTTGTAATCTCCGTCAGAACTTGATAACTGAATAATTTGTTGTTTAGTTGGTAGGTTGTGCCCGACTCTGCGACCCCATGGACTGCAGCATGCCAGGCTTCCCTGTCCGTCACCACCTCCTAGAGTTTGCCCAAACTCATGTCCACTGAGTCAGTGATGCCATCCAATCATCTCATCCTCTGTTGCAAGAGGTTTAAACTCCATAAAATAAATTTTTAGTGAGTTTTTACTTTTCTGGCATATCAAAAGAAGGTGCTGTGGTGTTCTTCCCTCCCTTTTATCTTCAGTTCCTTTTATGCCAGGATTCTACCCCTAATGTGTTTCGGGCTCTAACCACTCAGATTAGATGGCCCTTGCAGAGAAAGTGAAAACGGCCAGGGCTCCTGCACTATGGAATCTCACAGAGGATTTGATGTGGCCCACTGTGTCCTTCGAGGCAGCTGTAGGTGCTGTGTGGACCCAGAATCTATGATTAATAAATGAATTCATTCTTCTAGAATTTATTGTTTGACTCATATCGTTAAAAAGTCATTCGATTTCAATTCCCTTTCAATCCTCTTGTTAAGTAGAAAGGCTCAAGTCAATGATAGTTAGCTGTTTCTTCTTGTCACTTGCTGTTCTTTTCTAAAAGAGAAAAAATTTCAGACTGAGCCTCTTCAGCAGGCAATTTCATCAAGCTAAAACTTAGTAACATTTTTATTTTTAGTTCTCATCTATGTATAGCAAGTGAAACAGATTTTCCAGTTATCAAATAGTATAAAATATTCTTTTATGACAAACAGGGTAACTGCTAAAAAAGGAGTCCCTTTAAGGGAAAATATCAAGTGATAGGATAAGTGGTTTGTGAGTGAGTCCAGGTTGGAAAAAGGTAGGAGTGGGAAGGATGCTAATCTGAGAGCCAGGACCCCTGGGTTTCACCCTTTGTTCCTGGCTAGCTGTGTGATACGAGGCAAGTCAGTCAACCGCTCTGGATGGGAAGTCAGTCAACCACTCTGGATCGCAACTTCTTTATCTCTAGAAGACTGCAACATAGCAATGCCTCTCAGCTGTGACTGCACCTTAGAGTATCCGAGGAGCTTTCAGGACTCCTAGTGCTTGGACCACACCCCAGACCAGATGCATCAGAATCTCTGGTGGGGCTCAGGCATATCAGTGTTTGCAAAGCTCCTAGCTGATTCCAGGGTGCATCTAAAGTTGAAAACCAGTGCAGTAAGTGACTTACATTGTGTGTGTTAGTCACTCACTCATGTACGACTCTTTGCAACCCCATGGACTCCTCATGGATTCTATGTTAGAGAAAGTCCATGGCATTCTCCAGGCAAGAATACTGGAGTGGGTTGCTATTCTCTTCTCCAGGGGATCTTCTGGACCCAGGGATTGGACCTGGGTCCTGCATTGCGGGCAGATTCTTTACCATCTGAGCCACCAGAGAAGCCCAAATGGCTTATAAGATCTCTATAAGTCTTAAGTTTCCATGATTATAAGGTAAAACAATAGGTTATGGGAAAAATTGCAATGGCACAGTCAAGAAACATATCTTAGCATTTCAGGTAACTAGTCAAATGAACCAGCTTGTTGCCATCATTCATGGGTTTAGATACTCAAACTTGTGTACTGTTCAGTTCAGTTCAGTCGCTCAGTCATGTCTGACTTTTTGTGACCCCGTGGACTGTATGCATGCTCTCACAATTCGACACAGGGCCTGCACTGGGGGTACAATGGTAAATAAGGCAGATGTGGTCTTTTCTTCATAGAGCTGACAATTTAATGCTAAGTAAACATACCACAGTGTTTCTGTGTTAGAGAATGCCGGAGGAACATGGGAGAGTCATCATCAGTAAATCTTAAATATTATTATTTAAATTCTATAATAAAAGTCACCAGGGCTATCAGCTCCCGAGAATGCAACATGGGCCAAACGGAAAAGCTCGTGGCAGGACAATTTCGGCTTTAAGTTTTGTTGTCAAGTTGGCATTGGACGTCTGTGCATAGCCCCACAACAAAAGCCAAGAATAAATTCTCTTCCTTCCTACCCAGAAGGTACTTCTGGAGATACTGTATTGCTTGCATACAATTTAAAGACTTTAATTTAGATCCTGCTTGAATTCAGAATACTGATCAGATGGAACCCATATTTAGGATTCAACTAATGATGCATGCCACTTCACTCAAATAATAAATGTACCTACATGCTGATGATATTGTTCCTTGAAAAAATGATCAACCCTGTGATTTACATAGAAATAATCCGACATGATTTGAAATAAAAAGAAATCCTTTACTCTGAAAATAGCTCTTGCATTGGGTAAATTTTGCTGAAATATAGTTTTTTTTGAAAAAAACGAAGAAGGATAAAGCCTTGTGACTGTTGCAAAATCAAATGAATTCCATTTTAGTTTTTAGACATAATGGGTCACAGTTAACATCTTAGGGGATCTACATTAACAGTTGCAAGAAATACAAAGTTCTGAGTGGTTCTAAAGAGTATCCTAGCAACCTAGAAGTGTTAAGGGAATTTCCAGCAGAGTATTTGGAGAAGGAAATGGCAACCCACTCCAGAGTTCTTGCCTGGAGAATCCCATGGACAGAGGTGTGTGGTGGGCCATGGGCCATGGGGTCTCAGAAAGTCGGACACAGCTGAAGTGACTAAGCACGCATACATTGAATATCAGCATCCTGGTGTTGGAATCAGAGCTGCTGCATTGCCTTTATGTCACATGAACTGACACACGAGGTATGCGTGGCCAAAGGATTGAAGTCCCCCAGCAGAGGAAACATGCAACTTCTCATAACACCATCTTCCCCGCTTCTGCCACAAGCACTGACCACTTGGCACTTTGCCCAGTGCAGTAGCATCCCCGGGCCAAGTGGGCAAAGGACGGCCACGCAGGGTCTCGTGGTTCCCGGCTCTCTGCGGCTGCCTCCACAGGACAATCGAGGGCACTGTTTTTCTGTTGTTGGCTTCAGACAACAAGAATTCTTTGTATGAAGAGTACTGTGGCCAGTTCATCCAACCCAAATTGACTCTTGCTTTGCTCTCTCTCTCTCAGATGCTCTGGGTTGGTTTTTTTTTTTCCCCTCACTTTTTCTGGTATCAGCGTGTCTTACTTTAATATCTCAGCAAGCCTAGGACTGGCCATAGCGGCTCCCCGGGGGCATGTCCACTGCACAATCAGTTCTCCTTGCTTAGTTTTGGTTCACAGCCCTGGAGCTCCCATCCTCGTCCTCAGCTCTCTTACTAGAAAAGTGTGCTGGTGTTTGGACTCTTTTCTCTCCCTGGTACTTCACTTCCGGGCTGCCGCAAACTCTGCCTTCTCTTCCTTTGAAGAGCCTCTACTTTGCTCTTTCCTCTCCTTTCCAGTGCTCCCACCTGCTGCGGTCTCTGGTTTTGCCTTCCATGAAGCTGAGGCTCCTCCAACAGTCCCCTTGCCTCCGACATCACCCTGAGCGGTCCACACTGTATTCTGTTGCCGGAAGTCTTCCTAAAACAGCGGCTCTGCTCAACCACACCTGTGTTTAGGAGCCCCCGTTGCTTCCCTTCAGTCTAATGTGGATGATGACGACGATGATGATGGTGATGGTAGCGATGACCTCTACTGTATATCAAGCACTTTTTACATGCCAGGTCTGGGAAAAACACTCTACATATATTATCTCTATTCTTACAATAACTATGCACTTGTCTCGACTGTACAGGTAAGGAAACTGAGAATCGGTGTGCTTAAATGACTAGCCCAAGATCTCACAAGCAAAAGGCAGCCGAGATTCAAGTCCAAGTCCATCCCCACGATGTATGCGCTATGTCACACTGCTTTCAAAGAGCTCGCGTGGATTTCCGGTTCTGTTCTAATGTTCACAGGCCCTTCTGATCTAAACTTACCTCCCACTGCTCTCTGGGAGGCACCTTAGCCTCAGTTAGGAAACTCCATTCTCTGTCCCTCATATATTCTGTACTAAGTCCCCCCTCCTTTCACTTGCCTAGTATAATTCTTAGGCCAAGAATGCCCTCCATTCTAATTTCTGTTCACCTAAATGTTCTTCATGCTTCAAGACCAAGTTCAATCCCAAGCATAGACTACCCTCAGATCAGCAGAGCCCACACTGGTATTCTCCTTTCCTGAGATTTACCATATGATCAGTACTCTATAACTTAATATTTCAGAAGTTAAATGTGAAAACTAGTGTAAGGTACAAAGATGATGGAAGTGCTTCTCAGACTGTCAGGTCAGTTTATTTCTCTCCCTTAGTTGTTGTCTCATCACCACAAAGATTTGGAACAATGGACTAAAGGGTTTTAAACAGACAAGTTACAGCTCAAGCAGACAGATGTTTTATTTAAGCAGACACTCCCTGATGTGAGAGTTGGACCATAAAGAAGGCTGAGCACCGAAGAATTGATGCTTTCGAATTGTGCGGCTGGAAAAGACTCTTGAGAGTTCCTTGGACAGGGAGGAGATCAAAGCAGTCAATCCTAAAGGAAATCAACCCTGAATATTCACGGGAAGGACTGATACTGAAGCTGAAGCTCGAATACTTTGGCTACCTGATGCAAAGAACTGATTCATTGGAAAAGACCCTGATGCTGGGAAAGACTGAAGGCAGGAGAAGGGAGCAACAGAGGATGAGATGGTTGGATAGCATCACCGACTCAATGGACATGTGCTTGAGCAAACTCTGGGAGATAGTGAAGGACCGGGAAGCCTGGAATACTGCAGTTCATGGGGTCACAAAGAGTCAGACATGATTTAACCACTGAGCAACAACAATCCAAGACTGTGGGCTGATCCCAAAGGAGTTGTAACAATCCCTGTTGGCTTCCCTTTTTATGCTTTTTGTCTCCTCCTCTTGGTTCTGTCCTGTGCAAAATAGGGCTTGTACCTGCCACCAATCAGGAAAGGGAATGCAAATCAACAGAGGCTCAAGGATGGTTGCGAGTTGCAAGTTACATAACAGCAGGTTCTGTTGCACATGTCTTTCCCATAATTCAGTCTGCTATAATCAGATGTAGGTAAGTATAGAATATTTATGAACCATTAATAGGCTCCTAGCTGCCTAAGGTTACTTGAGGAAGCCCCTGTAGTTAGTTTGTATCCACTGTGTGCCTAGGGGCATGTGCAGGAGTCCAAAACATCTCTGTGGTTATTTTTGTAGCATATCTGTGAGCTCTCCTGGGCGGGTCTTGGGTGGGGTTTAGACATCAGCTTGCATCCTTTTAGGCTAGGCCAGCCCTTGTTGCTCATGCCTAACTTCCTGCGTAACAAGACCAACAGATCTGTGTATGGATTTCATTTTCCGCGTGTGGGACCTCACAAACACTAAGCTAATTATCTTATCTGAAGCTGAGTTTCTTCATCTGGAAAGATAATAAGAACCATCATTTGCCAGGGTCATTAAAACTTTAATGACACAGAAACATGTAAAGCTCTTTCTGAGGCCCAGCACTTGGCAGTCCCTATATAACAGTGAGTTTCCTTCCCTCTTTGAGGTCAGCACTATGACTCATACCTAAAGAACTGCCACAAGAGATTAACATTAGTTCATGTGTTTTCAGTTGTATAACAGGATGTTGAGCTGTTCATTTTAATGGAGACTTAAAAATGCAAGAGAAAATATTCCAAGTATCCAGAACCAATTTCAGGACACTAAAATCGCCTCATCCCAAAGGGAGAGAATAGAGAGTGAAAGAAAATTTATGATAAAAATTTCTATGAAGTGAAACTAGGGACTCAGACAGATATTTGTACACCCATGTTCAGAGCATCATTATTCACAATAGTCTAAAGAGGATAGTAACCCAGGTGTCTGTTGACCAATGAACAGGTAAACAAAATGTAGTATACACATATGATGGAATATTCTGCCTTTCAAAGGAACTTAGAATTCTAAAATATGCCACAATAGAAAGGAACCTTGAAGACATTATGCTAAGTGAAATAAGCCAGTAACAGAAGGCAAATATTGCATGATTGCAGTCATATGAGGGTCCTGCAATAGCTACATTTATAGAGACAGAAAATAGAATGCTGGTTTGGGGTTGCTGAGGGTAGGAAAAATGGACAATCTGTGCTTAATGGATGCAAAGTTTCAGTTTCAGTTCAGTTCAGTCGCTCAGTCCTGTCCGACTCTTTGCAACCCCATGCAACCCCACGCCAGGCCTCCCTGTCCGTCACCAACTCCCGGAGTTTACTCAAACTCATGTCCATTGAGTTAGTGATGCCATCCAACCATCTCATTCTCTGTCATTCCTTCTCCTCCTGCCTTCAATCTTTCCCAACATCAGGGTCTTTTCAAACGAGTCTTTAGACAAATTTAGACAAATCCTACAAAATACTACATCAATGACAAACCTTGAAGATATTAGGCTAATGAAAATAAGCCAGTTACAGAAGAACAACTATTTTACATTTCCACTTATATGAAGTATCTAAAATAGATAAATTTAAAAAGACAGAAAGTAGACCAGAGGCCTCAGGGTAGGAAGAATGATCAGTTAGTTTTTAAGAAGTACAGAGTTTGAGATTGGGAAGAGAGAAAAATTCTGAAGGTAGATGGTGATGATGGTTATCAATACTGTGAATATAGTTAACATCACTGAACTGTACTTTTTAAAAAATAGTTAAAATGGTAAATTTAATGTTTATGTCTATGTATATTTTGCCACAATATACAAAATACAGGGGGGGAAAGGTACAGAAAAGTTATGAGGCCTGTCTAAATTTTTACCTAGTGGTAAGATAACTGCCCATTCTGAATAGGCTTACAGGGCCAGTGAGGGACACAAATGAAGCTGTGTTTATCTTTACACCATCTGAGTCCTACTGGTTCAGAGTGTGGGTGACACAACTACCAGAAAATCCTACTCAAACTGACTTAAACTAGAAGGCAGGTTTATTGGCTTAAGTAACTACTGTATGCAAGTATTTCTCAAACTTTAATGAGCATTAGAATCACTGACAGGGCTTGTTAAAACACAAACTGCTATACCCCACCCTGGAGTTTTTGGCTCAGAGGTCTGCAACGCAGGCTGAGAAGTTGCATTTCTAACCCATTGCCAGGTGGTGCTGAGGCTACATCTGTAATCACTGATGTGGGACTCATATGTCATCTATGCCGCTGGGGCTCCGACTCAGACTCTCTGCTAGTCTCTTTTGTCTGACCTCCATCTTTCAGCTTACCTACAGGCTGGTTTTGCCTATAAGAGCTAAAATGTCTGCCCCAGTTCCAGGCCTCAAGTTCATATACAACGTGATCCAAAGCAAGAGAAATGCCATTTGTCCCAGCATTCCAGGCACAAGCCTAGTTGGGTCTCTTCAGATCTGATGCCTTCACAACCAGTTACTCTGCTCAGGGTATAGAATAGTGGGTTGGCTTCTACTTGGCACTGGGCTGAGCGGGAAGCATGAACGGGGGAATAGACGATGGGGAAGTAGTCAACAGACATCCACAATCCCAGGAGAAGTGAAGCTCAAGGTGGGCAGAGGTTAGACCACATGTGTCCTGATAAGGAGTTCAGAACAGAACTTGGAATTAATGGGCAGCTACTGAATTATCTAATCAGAGGACTGATAGAATCAATTTCAGGAAGTTCACTCCAGCAAAAGTTTGGAACATGCACTAGGAAGAAGCAACCTGGAAGGGAAGGAGAGAAGCAGTTCACGGTGGTTCCCAGCTAGCTCCGACTTGTACCTGTCCTTTAGAGCATTAAACTGGGTGTTTAACGGTGTTCCCCCGGGTATTCCCCACCTCCACTACTACTCTGTTTTTTCTTTCATTTTTTGTGCATGTCTCACCTTCTAACACACTTTATTTGCTGTGGTTATCATTTCTTTTTAAAAAATTTATTTATTTGGCCGTGTTGGGTCTTAGTTGCAGGATACAGGATCTTCACAGGATCTTTTGTTGTGGCACACACACTCTCTAGTTGTGACCTGTGGGTTGAGTAGTTGCAGCATGAGGGTTTAGAAGCTCTGCGGCATATGGGATCTTAATTCCCAATTGATGCTTTTGAACTGTGATGTTGGAGAAGACTCTTGAGAGTCCCTTGGACTGCAAGGAGATCCAATCAGTCCATCCTAGAGGAGATCAGTCCTGAATATTCATTGGAAGGACTGATGCTGAAGCTGAAGCTCCAATACTTTGGCCACCTGATGTGAAGAACTGATTCCTTGGAAAAGAGCCTGATGCTGGGAAAGATTAAAGGCAGGAGGAGAAGGGGACAGAGGATGAGGTGGTTGGATGGCATCACCGACTCAGTGGACATGAGTTTGAACAAGGTCTGGGAGTTGGTGATGGACAGGGAGGCCTGGCGTGCTGCAGTCCATGGGGTTGCAAAGAGTCGGACATGACTGAGCAACTGAACTGAACTGAACAGACCAGGGATTGAACCAACGTCCCCTGCGTTGCAAAGTGGATTCTTATTCACTGGACCACCAAGGAGGTCCCATGTTTATTATTTCTTATTTGTCTGCCCTACTAGAATATTGGCTCATCAGAGAGAAAGGGACTTTGTGTTTTGGGGTCCATGCTTTCTTCCAGTGCATGACACGTAAGAGAGGCTTGAGGGAATGAACTTCATAGGAGAACTCACCCCTTTGCAAAGGTTGGTCCTTTTGCCTGGGTTCTCTGCTCCCATCCCACCTCTCAGACTTTGCAGATTTAACCAAGGCTTCCCATTCCTGGCCTTCTTCCCTGATTCCCAACCATGAGCTGCCAGTATCTGCTCTCTGTGTTCTCTGGTGTCCTCTCATCACAGTGCTTTGTAACTGCTGCATCCTCTCCTGCCTTTCCCATAAACTCCCATCTCCTAGTGGCCAGGACAATGATCTCCATACGACACAATGCCTGATGTGGTAGAGCATCCACATAAAGTGGTTGAATTAGTGAGCTGATGAACAGTTACAGAAATGAGCAAATACTGCTCAATTAATACTTGTTACATGAAAAAATGGGCTTTCCAGGTGGCGCTGGAAGTAAAGAACCTGTCTGCCGATGCAGGAGACATAAGAGATGCAGGTTCGATCCCTGGGTTTGGAAGATCCCCTGGAGGAGGTCATGGCAAGCCACTCCAGTGTTCTTGCCTGGAGAATCCCATGGACAGAGGAGCCTGGTGGGCTACAGTCCATAGCGTCACAAAGAGTCGGACACGCTGAAGAGACTTGGCATGCACACACAAATGGCAAAACGCTTCTCTTGAACTGTCATTTGAGAGTCTCTGACCTAAGATCTGAGCTCTTCTAGCACTCAAGGTGGATTTGATGAAGGATGAAACCAAATGAGTTCTCTTTGTGGCTTCAAGCCTGCAGCTTCCATGAAGCCAGGTGACAGCCAGGTCCATGTCTGCAAGTACAAGCCTGCTAAGCAACCTCAGTAGGGCTGCCCAGGCTGGAGCCACCCGCAACACAAAGACCACGCACGGGACTTTCATTTCCCCACCCAGTTGTATTTTCCACATATCCCTAGGGTTTTGTTTCTTTCTTCAGACTGTACCTAGAAAGCCCATCTGGCAAGGCCAAGGGCCCTGGGTCTGTCTTCCTCTGAGGAAATTTTCTTTCCTCATGAAATTACAGATATTTTATAGCTGGAAGGAATTTTCACTACCAGGTCAACCATAATTTGTCAGACTTAGTAGATGAAAAACACCGAATTGGAGGCTTTATGATGGCAACATAGCATATTATCAGTATTTTTGATTACAAAAAAACTCTCTGGTTTGTGGCCTGAATTTTACCCCAGAATTCTAAGAGCAGAAGTTCAGATGGGTCACAAAAAGAGGACTGATCCTGGGTGGGGAAAACCGTTCTTTCCAGACACCAAAGCCGTCGGTGCCTTCAAAATCCTGCTCAAAGACATGCTCCCCCAAGAAGCCTTCCCCAATCATTCCAGCCCACAAGGACCTTCCTGTCCCCGAGCAAGGCAGTGTTCAGTGAGAACCAGTTTATAATGTCGTAATGTCTGGCATTTCAGCATTCTCTGCTTCACAGACATGCCTTCTCCTCTGTCTCCTGAGTCGAAGTCTAAGCTCTTTGAGAACAGAAACCGTGTAAATATTTATTATAATCCTCACAGTGTACAGCACAGCTTCTCACAGGATAACTGCTCAATAAATACATGTGGATTGATAATCACTGGGAGAATAAAACCCCATGCAATGCCATGACCTGTCTGTCATGAGGCAGCCCCTACCCTCTTTGTACAAGGACAGCATTTTAATAAATGATTATGCGCTCAGTACTGAAATTGATCTGTATTCAATATTACAAATGATCTGAGACCTCTGAACAACTTACTCTACTGTTTTCTTTGGATTTTGTTTTATCCCCTAAAGAGTCAGACAAGATTTTTTACTTTATTAAAGATAATTACATTTTACTCTTTAAATGAGCAAACCTTTGTTGAATGCCTCCAATTTGCAAAAAATATGGTTTCAGGTAATTTGGGGCTACAATGAGAAATACAAACTAACCTCTGCCCTCAAAGAATTTAGTCTACCAGAAGAGACAAATGCATACATACATCAATACAATAAAAGGCAGAATAAGATAAACTGCTTATAAGAAGCCGAAGCAAAACACATTGGAAACGGAAGAATCATGAGAATATAGAATTCAGGATTAAAAGGTCTTTAAAAGTTACCTAATCTAACTCTCCAAAGGCTACCCAAATCCCTCTACAATATAATCACATAACCATCAATTTACCCCAAGTGTAAACAGCTCCAGTGAGGGATCTCATTACCTCCCAGACTCATACTTGTTTTTTTGGCTGTGCTGGGTTTTTGTTGCTGCTCAAAGGGGCCACCCTCTAATCGTAGTGCACGGGCTTCTCACTGTGGTGGCTTCTCTTGCTGTGGAGCTTGGGCTCCAGAGCGCACGGGCTTCAGTGGTTGTGGTGTGTGGGTTCAATTGCTGCAGCTCTCGGGCTCTAGAGCACAGGCTTAATTGTTGTGGCACACAGGCTTAGTTGCTCCACGGCACGTCGGATCCTCCCAGATCAGGGCTCAGCCCCAAGTCTCTTACATTGGCAGGCAGATTCTTTACCACTGAGTCACCAGGGAAACCCCAAGACTCATAGTTTTAAGCCTAATAATTTTTTTCTCCTATCAGTGGATACACGTGAGATCAAATGTCTGACCGTTGGGGTGATTACTGGGGTGCAATCCACCGGGGTGCAAAGTCCTATTCTATATCGCATGGGGCACACCTATCAGTGGGTTCCCCAGGTGGCTCAGTGGTAAAAGAATTTGTTTGCCAATGCAGGAGATGCAGAAGACAGGAGTTTGATTCTTGGATTGGGAAGATCTCCTGGAGAAGGAAGGGCAACCCACTGTAGTATTTTTGCCTGGAGAATCCCATGAACAGAGGAGCCTGGCAGGCTACAGTCCATAAGGTCGCAAAGAGTCAGACACGACTGACGCGACTTAGCATGCACGCACGCACGCATGTGAAAACAAATTTAACATCTAAAATATCAACTACTCCTGGAGTCAGAGACCTATTAGATAGAGGAATCATTAGGAAAGCCAGCAGGCCACTCGGGATCTCACAAGGTGGAATCATCACTGTTCAGGATCTTCCCCTTACATTTGCATGTCCAGCAACTCGGCTTGTTCTGTCTGTGAATGCCATTAACAAAACTTAGAAAAGAATGGTGTAGAAATAAGAACACCAGGTGCAAGGGTAAAATACAAATCAAAAAAGAAAAAATAATTCCGTCACACAAAAACCCGCCGCCCCTCTCTCTTTGGTTTCAGCACTTACTTTAGAAAATTTATAAATTTTTTATCTGCCTCTCTGAGATGAGTGTAATTTTTTTTTTTCTTTAAGCTGAGTAAGTCTCTTGCCAGCTTTAAGACCCAGGAATACTTTCTCAGGAACCTGGGAGTCATTTCTGAAATGTATTCATCAAGGAGGACAAGGCAACCAGTTTCTGTAGGAGGGTAAAAGCCTAATTTTGGTGGGCCACCTGGCTCCGACTTGCAAACCTACCTCCTGTCACAACGATGTGAGAAGTTTTGTAAGTCCTGAGGATGTAAGGTAGAGCATGGTGACTGCAGCTGTCAGTACTGTGCTGTATATTTGGAAGATGCTGAAAGACTAGATCTTAAAAGTTCTTACCACAAGAAAACAAATTTGTAACTATGTGTGGTGACGGATATTAACTAAACTTATTGTGGTAATCGCTTTACAACATATACATATATCATTTTGCCATAAACTGACACAATATTTTATGTCAGCCTCTGTTTCCACTGTTTCCCCATCTATCTGCCAGGAAGTGATGGGACTGGATGCCATGATCTTAGTTTTCTGAACTTTGAGCTTTAAGCCAACACTTTCACTCTCCTCTTTCACTTTCATCAAGAGGCTCTTTAGTTCTTCACTTTCTGCCATAAGGGTGGTGTCATCTGCATATCTGAGGTTATTGATATTTCTCCCGGCAATCTTGATTCCAGCTTGTGTTTCTTCCAGCCCAGCGTTTCTCATGATGCACTCTGCATAGAAGTTAAATAAGCAGGGTGACAATATACAGCCTTGACGTACTCCTTTTCCTATTTGGAACTAGTCTGTTGTTCCATATCCAGTTCTAACTGTTGCTTCCTGACCTGCATACAGGTTTCTCAAGAGACAGGTCAGATGGTCTGGTATTCCCATCTCTTTCAGAATTTTCCACAGTGTATTGTGATCCACACAGTCAAAGGCTTTGGCATAGTCAATAAAGCAGAAATAGATGTTTTTATGGAACTCTCTTGCTTTTTCAATGATCCAGTGGATGTTGGCAATTTGATCTCTGGTTCCTCTGCCTTTTCTAAAACCAGCTTGAACATCTGGAAGCTCACGGATCACGTATTGCTGAAGCCTGGCTTGGAGAAATTTGAGCATTACTTTACTAGCATGTGAGATGAGTGCAACTGTGCAGTAGTTTGAGCATTCTTTGGCATTGCCTTTCTTTGGGATTGGAATGAAAACTGACCTTTTCCAGTCCTGTGGCCACTGCTTAGTTTCCTGATTTGCCAGCATATACTTCTAAATTTAGCTACATGTCTTGAAAATGAAATGGAATCATACTTTTCTGGCACCTGCAGCATAGAAGGGTCAGGCCAGTTCCCGTATTGCGGCTTTGTGATGGAAACCCCTGCAGGGGCCTGTCTTAGTCAACTCCAGCTGCCACAAAAGACCACAGACTGCTAGTTTAGCTTAAGCACAAAGGGATTTTTCACAGTTCCGGAGGCTGGAAGTCTGAGATGAGGGTGACATCAGGATGGACGTCTGGTGAGAGCTCTCTCCCTGAGCTGGGGACCGTGGCTTTCTCGTTGTGAGAGCATGGATAAAGAGTGAGGCTGCCTCTTCTCAGAAGGGCAGTCATGCTGTCATGAGGCTCCACCCTCATGACCGCATCTAACCCTGATTACCACCCAAAGGCGCATCTCTGTCTACATCCCATTGACCACGGGAGCATCAACATATGAGTTGAGGGGCGCAAGGATGCAGCTGAGTCCATCGCAGTGCCTCTGAGCCAAGAATGAGCCTCCTCTTCCCTCTGGGCAGATGCAGTCCACACCTGGGCATGGCCTTGTGAGTCACGTGGGGGCTAGATTTGGGTCCCCTTTGTCCCCCCTACCCTCCACCTCTGGGATGCATTTGGGCAGTGTGCAAATTGTACCTAGACTGAAAACCACCAGCATCTGTAAAAAGAGGTTAATCCACCATAGCGATCAGTTCCACTTTCAGTAACAGAATTATGGGAAAGAGAGGGGTCTCAAGGTAGGTCAACTTTTCCTTTTCCTGTCCATCACCAACTCCTGAGCTTACTCAAACTCATGTCCATTGAGTCGGTGATGCCATCCAACCATCTCAACCTCTGTCGTCCCCTTCTCCTCCTGCCCTCAGTCTTTCCCAGCATCAGGGTCTTTTCCAATGAGTCAGCTCTTTGCATCAGATAGCCAAAGTATTGGAGTTTCAGCTTCAGCATCAGTCGTTCCAATGAATATTCAGGACTGATTTCCTTTAGGATGGACTGGTTGGATCTCCTTGCAGTCCAAGGGACTCTCAAGACTCTTCTCCAACACCACAGTTCAAAAGCATCAATTCTTTGGTGCTCAGCTTTCTTTATGGTCAACTCTCACATCCATACATGACCACTGGAAAAACTATAGCCTTGACTAGATGGACCTTTGTTGTCAAAGTAATGTTTCTGCTTTTTAATATGCTGTCTAGGTTGGTCATAACTTTCCTGCCAAGGAGTAAGCGTCTTTTAATTTCATGGCTGCAGTCACCATTTGCACTTTTGGAGCCCAGAAAAATAAAGTCTGCCACTGTTTCCACTGTTTCCTCATCGATTTGTCCTAAAGTGATGGGATCAGATGCCATGATCTTAGTTTTCTGAATGTTGAGTTTTAAGCCAGCTTTTCCACTCTCCTCTTACACTTTCATCAAGAGGCTCTTTAATTCTTCTTCACTTTCTGCCATAAGGGTGTTGTCATCTGCATATCTGAGGTTATTGATATTTCTCCCAGCAATCTTGATTCCAGCTTGTGCTTCGTCTAGCCCAGCGTTTCTCATGATGTACTCTGCATATAAGTTAAATAAGCAGGGTGACAATATACAGCCTTGACATACTCCTTTTCCCAATGCCTACTCTAGAGTAAAGTCCTTCAGACTCTAACCCCAGCCTGCTGGTTCAGTCTTCTTTCCTCTCTTTCTCCAGTACCACCATGACCATTTAAACCAGTTATGGTCTCTGAGGCATCTGTGCCTCTTGTACCCACTGTTCCCATTGTCTGGAGGGTCTCTTCCCTTCCCCTTTCTCTCCCTGGCTGGTTAACCGCTGGTTAGCATCCGAGTGCCACCTCCTAAAGTCCATCCCTGATTCCCCAGAGGTACACAGCTGAGCCCCGTCCCATTTTGTACCTCCCTTCATTGTGGCAGGTATTCACACTGTACTGGTTCATGTAGTGTCTATTGCTACCTGTGGACAAGGCTTCTCAAGGGCGTGAACCATGACAGTTTACGTTTCGGATCCTGAGGGTCTAGCATGTAGTAAGGACCTGAGTCCCTAAGTGTGGAAACATCTGGGCGTGAGCATCTGGATAAAAGGATAGAAGAGACAAAGAAAGCAAGCGTGACAGTGCAGACCCCAGTTTTCATAGCTCATCCTCCTCTTTAAATGTCCCACTAGATGAACATCGTGAACTCCCTTCCTATCAATGTTTTACACTGTGTTCCAACAACAGCCAATAATCACCTTTGGGATTGTTTTCATAACATTTTTTTCTTTTATTTTTATCACGTTTCATCCACTTTCCATTTGGGCTTGAAGAAAGTTGGCTAATTTCAGACACGCTATTCTCTCTCCTTCTCTCTTCTTCTGCTTTTATTTTGTCCTGGAAACATCTGAAGAACTCATTCTGGTGTTTTGGGGACTTTCATACATGGCATTGTTTAGTGTAAAGTTAACATTTTAGGGAAGGCAGAACTTCTGAAAAGTGTCCTTTGATATTTTGAGTAAATACATGTTGAGAGTTTTAAAATTCAAACTCTATAAATTGTGCCAGAGTGAGGAAGTTATGCTTTTAATGAAAGTTGGAAAAATAAGAAATCAATATTAAGGAGCAGGCAAATTTCTTGTGAGTATAGGATCTTTAGAATGAAACTGCAGCAGGGGCAACAGAAATTGGTTTAATGATTTTAAAAGCAACACTAAGACTGAAAAATGTTTTTTTACATTTCTAGCACAGAAAAAGAGTTGGCCTCAATGTTTTGCTGCTGAGCAATTGGGAAAATGAGTATTTCCATTGTGGCCAAAAGCCTGCATTTCTGTTATGACTCATCTTGTGTCTGAACTCTGAAAGCCTGGCATGCAGAAGAATGGGGAAGTGCCACACCCTCATTTCCAGTTAATTCCTGTCAATATAAAGTCAGGCGCACTTCAGGGAAAGTTTTGTTCTGAACTGACAGTTCAGTTAAGAATGTATTTTCTTGGGCTCTTGATATTTGGGGTAAGGAGTAATTTTCATCTCTAAATTTTTTAAAAATGGAGACATTCTGTCGTATGTAAACAAACAGCACCAATCCTTGACACATATACCCCTTCTTGCTCTCTATACTGTGGACTAATATAAACATCAGTATCCTGACCTTGGGAAGTAATTAATATTTCTGACCTTTATTTTCCTCATCTGTAAAATGGGAACAATATCTGCCTCATTAGTTTGCTGCCGGAGTTAAATGAGTGAACGTATGTAAATAGCTTAGCACACTCATTACTCAATGAACAGTAGCTGTGGTGGTTGTTGTTGATATTATTAGCAATGTAATGGAAAGAACATTGGCCTGGAAATCAGAAAAAACTAAGTTTTCCCAAAATGACTGCTTAACCAATAATCTATTTTAAGCCATATTTTCTCATCTTAAAATGAAGAGTTTGGCCCAGATAACTTTCCAAATTTAGTATTTATGACTCTATGAATAAACTGGCCAGAATAGTAAAGTCCTCTCAGCTCTATCCCTTGAAGTTTCTGCATCTTTTCTGAGATATTCTTCAACCACGTGTGAGTTTTATGTCTGAAATTCCTTGGAGCTCTCATGTCTAAACTCCATGCTGGCCGCTTCTGTGTGGGTGCACAATAGCTCTGCAGACCTGCAGAGGAAAGAATTTTTAAGGTAATGGTTTTTAAATCCAAGGACATAATGTTTAGAAAAGTTTTTAGTACTAGTGGGTGAACATATAACATTCAGACTTGTCTCCAAGAGATACTGTTCATCGTCAGTGAGAGTGGAAGATCGATGCCTTTATGCCACAGTCCTTGATGAAATTTAACCATTTTAACTTGGAAGCAAAGAAGTTTTCACCTGGGGAAATAAAGTTCTCCAGAATGGCCCCCGGGGAGGGCAGGCAGCCATAACTGCACAGTAACTGCCTCTTGCAGTTGCATGGTTTGTTGCCTCTGGAAAGCCCTTTGTCATATATTATGGCCTTTCACCGCCACAGCAACCATATAAGGTAGATATCGATGGTCATGAGTTTGAGCAAGCTCTGGGAGTTGGTGATGGACAGGGAAGCCTGGCGTGCTGCAGTCCACGGGGTCGTAAAGAGTCGGACACGACTGAGTGACTGAACTGAGAGATGCAGTGATTATTCCCACAGCTAAATTAAGGAGGTAATATCCAGAGAGGTTGTGTGACTTCCTTGGAGTTGCATGGCTCACTGGGCATGCGCTATGCCAGAGAGAACTGTGGCTTACTGGATGTGGAAGGCACCCAGGCACCCTCTTCCAATTGCATCTGAAACGCAGTAATTCTGTCTTCCCCACTGGTCTTCTTGGAAACTGGCATCTCTGTCAGATAAAATTAAGCAAAGCAAAGATCTACTTTGGTAGATCAAAGAAGGATCTACCAGATTGGCTTCTCAAGCAGGTGTGCTGGAGGGATACAAAGGGCAAGAGGTGGGGAGACTAGGCCCTCCTTCTTGTACGTATATCATATAATCCTGGTCAATAAACACTTTTAAAAGGGCTGTCAAACAACTTGCATTCCAAAATGCACAAAAATCACCCACAGAGAGTCACAATAAGTTCAAAAGCAGTCATTTAGGACATTTAACAGAGAAATTTATCTGCTTATTATAAAGGAAAAGCAGCATTTTATTAATTGAATAAATCAAATGCTACAAGAAGAAATTCAGGTTCATGTATCAGGAGGAAGATTAATCTTGGCCTGTTCATAGTTCTGCTTAGTCACTTCTGCAGATAGAGGATAATGGCACACAATTTGCCTCTCTGCTTGGGTTTGAAAATGAAATGATTCCCTTATGGCTTGTCTATCTCATATTCCTGAATTTGCCCTGTTCCCTCAGGACTCGAGAGTGGAGAGCAGTGGCTGACAGGTCTGGGGGTGGTGGTGGGCTTGCCCACCATTTACTCTGAAAAGGGATTGTAGACAAGCATTGTCGGGTCTTGAGCCTTCCAGAAGCTGGACTTGATGACCCCAGAGTGCCCTTCCAGCTGGAAAGTCAGAGATGTTCCTTTCCCCTTCCTGAGAATCGGCCAGCTGAGAGTGTCCAGATTATCCTTTTGCTTCTGGCAAGGATCTTATAAATCCCACAAATAAAGAGAAAGATGAACCCCCCAGAGACCCTCCCCCGATTTCCCCCTCACCTTGTCATAGTCAGGCCCACAGTCTGATGAGTTGGTATGCATATTTCGCTGTTTGTGAGTAGGTCTCTTAATTCCCCAGAGGGAGCAAGGTTTGGGACAGGCAGAATCACTGCTAAGCTTTGTCTCCCAAGGTACCCACCCACCTGTGAGGACCCTCTCAGTGGTGTCAGGCCCAGAGGTGCACAGCAGTACGCATGGCTCCACAGCTGGTATATCCCTGAACCCACTTAACCAGCTTGCCAGGAATCGGGATCCCTTTGTTCCAGCTCTAGAGAAAGCCCTCAGACTGGCTCTTTTTCACTCCTGGTTTCAATCTGTTCATCTTTGCAAAGCCTGGCTTATCAAGATCCGAAGGCATCTGAACAAGACGCCTACAGAAAGATTGTGAACACGCCACCGTCAACCAAAGGGCAGATTTTCAGGGGATATTGAGGTCCGCTTATCCAGGACCGACTCTAGGCAGGAGCAGTCCTGCACTTAACCTTGAGGAGCTGTGAATACTATTCCCACTTTACAGTTGAGGAAATAGACTCAGATGTGTAGGCTACGTTCACATGGGTAGTAAAAGCCAGAGGCGCCTGCCTTTAACCACTGAGCAGCATTGCCTCTGGATGGACTAGAAGAAGGATCAGAGCTTCCGACTGGAGACAGAGCTTCTGAAACTTGAGACCGGCTCATCAGCATGCTTGAGCACCTCTTCATTCACTTTCTTTCTAGTGGATGCCTCCCTATCCACTTGGAACTGTACCCTATATGCTACAAATGCAATAGCCCCGTGACTCCTCTTAGAGACATTAGGAAATAAAACATGGGCAAACCCTGGAAGGAAGAAAGTTTAAAAGATTCATGGGGTGTGATGGGGGTCAGCATCAAAATGTGTGTGTGTGTTTCATGGGGGTCTTGGGGGTCAGTATTAAAGTGTGTGTGTGTGTGTGTGTGTGTGTGTGTGTGTGTGTGTGAGCCTGCAGTAGGGACTGGCCTCTGTACACACGAGGCAGGGAGCAGGCCCTCTCTGCCCTCCGCAGCTCCAGTGAAGGCTGCCCAGAATAGCCTTGGCCTCGCTCTGACCTCATCATGTTATAGAGCAGCATCTCCATCCCTCCAACCACGCAGTTGCTTTTCAGTCTCTCAGTTGTCCTTTCTCTCCTGACCTCTCTACCTTTGCTGTGGATTAGCTCCCTGCAGCTAGATGGGTTTGTACTTCCCCAAACCAAATCCCAGTTCCTCCCCTCCCGCTAGCCAGCAGAGCCTTTGGACGTCTGCTCTGGTTTCCGCCTCTGGTCTTTGCAGCACCTGCTGTGCCTGCTCTCTTCCAAGTTACTAAGCAGAGACGTTAAATGAGGACAGCCTGGCCCGGGTCTCCAGCTTGATACCTCCCTGGAGGCAGCTCCTACCTCGTCCCTGAGATGGGCACCAAAATGCCAATGCTTAGCCACTCAGGCACGCTCTGAATCCCTAGCTCTGCCGCCTGGCTAGTGCTTTACTTCCTGGGTCTCAGTTTTGTTATCTGTGTTATGGGTACAGTAATTCCCTCCTCGAAGACTTGGAAGTAGTTAATGAGATAATGGTATACAATACTCAATATGTGACAGCTACTGAAAAAGTTCCAGCTATCATTGATGGATCTATCATTACTTGACATGTTCCTCACCACTCAGGTGACACAGATCTTCCTTCGTTTTCCTGTCCTCTCTCCAGTATCTACAGTTAAAAAAAATACATCGTCTCAGTAACCTTTACAAAGGGATGTTATCAGCCCAGTTTATAGGTAAGGAGACAGATCACAGACAGGTTGCACCACTTTCCCAAGATCACATCATGTGGTAAAGGCAACTGGGATACATTAGTTCCCTCTCTGACTCCTTCAGGAAACGTTTACTGAGGGCTTCTGGTGCCAGGAAATTTGTTAGGGATCACGGAGACTGTGGTGATCAGACATGGGCCTGAGCGGGGACCCACACAAATGGGAAAGCAGTCAAGTACTTGGATAATGACAGAATAGTAGACAAAGGTATCCAGACAAGGATCCAGGGACCCGGGGCACCCCCCGGCTAGCAGGGCTCCAGAGCCCGTGGCTTTTTCCATCACCACGGAGTTGACACAGTGCAAGCTGGACTGTGTCCTGGGGTCCGGCATGATGGGGCACATTGGAGCAGAGAGTCGTTCAGACAGGGGACAGAGGAAGCAATCTAGGAGACCCCATGGGGTAGGCGGCCTCATTCGAGATGGGCTCAGAGGACAGGACTTCGGCAGCAATTCTGAAGGCAGCTCACCCTTCACACCCTCCAGCAGCCGCCTTTCTTGAAGGACAAGGAGACCCACCCCTTCCTGGAGTCCCCTGAAGACCTTCTCTCTCAACTCTTTGGCCAGAATCACATCACAACCCTGTGGAATCACCATGATTGACTTAGGACAGCAAAACCTACTCATAGGCTGTGGAGGGGCCCTGTGAAAGCTAAAGCAAAACGGGGGTCTGTTAGCAAGGAGGAGGGGGGCTGCCTGGTAGATAACTGGCCAGTGGTGTCTGCTGCAACCATCCGTTATTATTATTCTTATTTTGGGTTTTTATTTCAATGTTTGGCTAATTTTTCTCTCCTGCGTTTTGGTCCATATTCCTCCCTTTTGATGACTGGGGATGTTGAATGCCCCCAGCTCACTATTCTGTACATTGATTTTATTTTTTTAATTACATTGAGTTCTAGAATTAGGAAGATTTGAAAGATGGACTGAATTGATACTGGTTACTGGGCAGTATTTTGGAAGGCACATTTTTGGATAAATTATCAACCTTGTCTGATTTATCTTTTAATTCTGAAAGCAAAGTGCTGAAAAATGTGATAGTCGCTTAGTCACGCCCGACTCTTTGCCATCCCATGGACTAGAGTCCACCAGGCTCCTCTGTCCATGGAATTCTCCAGGCAAGAATACTGGAGTGGATTGCCATTTCCTTCTCCAGCTGAAAAATATCGCTGGCTAAAATGCCAGCCTCCCATTTTAGTTGTTTGGCCACCAGTCACACTCATTTGGTTCTCTAGCAGGCTACAGAGTAGGATGAGTACTAGAACCTCTAACTAGGATCGGATAGGTGGAGGGACTTTGGTAAGGCCACTGTAGCAAGTTTCAGGCTTCCTGGCAGCAGACTTGTCACTAATTACAGGGTGATGAGCAAAATAGTCTGAAAATGACCATGGCGGCTCACACTGGTTGCCTGGCCAGTGAGGTAGCAGGCCCCAGAAACATCTTTCTTTCAGCAGAAATGCTACATCCAAGCTCAGTTTCCCATGGGAGCAGTGGCATCCTTTCCTTGCAGCATCCTATGGACCATGGCTACTGGCTTTCCCAGCACCCCTGTAAGCAGCCAGCCCCCCAGTTCAGATTGCCTTGATCAAACTGCCTGAGTTTTCCCCCACTGACAAGACAGCTGTTTTACACTTGCTTTATAGAAAAGGCAGAATAAAGAGAGATACTGTTCCTCTACTGGAACATAAACCCACACTGCATTTCTTACACAGCACCCTTGTCTGTCTCTCTGTGGGACTGTGGGAGGCAGGGAACCTGGTCTTCTTTCTGTGTAACCTGCCTTATAAGTTTTCCCTTTCCCCAATAAAGTAAGTGTTAGTCGCTCAATCATGCCCAACTCTTTGAGATCCCATGGACTGCAGCCCACCAGGCTCCTCTGTCCATGAGATTTTCCAGGCAAGGATACTGGAGTGGGTTGCTATCTCCTTCTCCAGGGGATCTTCCCAACTCAGGGATCGAACCTCAGTCTCCTGCACTGCAGGCAGATTCTTTACCGACTGAGCTACAAGGGAAGCCCTTCCCCAATAAAGCCTATTCCTTAACCCAGACTGGGTGAGGTTGTAGAATTCATTCCAAACCTGATGCACAGTAGGTGGTGACTCAGAAGGGACCCAACTTGCGCACCATTTCAGACACCTGCTTTGGTTTATGTAGAGGTTGGAGGAGGGAAGTACCATTCAGTTGTCCCAGAAGTGCAAAGCTATTAATATAATAATGCAGAAAAAAAACTTGTGCAAAAATTATTTCATCCTTATTTAAAATTTATGCTTTCAAGTTATATGTATATAATACAATATATAAATGTATTTATTTCAGTCACCCTAACTTTCTTTTGCAACAGAATAGAGTGTGTATAAATACATAGGTATGAATAAGGGGGTTATATGTTATTCATCATTTTATCTAAGACTTCTGTGTTCTTTCTGCTTTCTCTTGTCCTCACAATTGCAAAACAGCGACATTACTGCTTTCAACAAAATCTGAGCCCTGGCTCTTGGCCTGAGTGTGTTAAGCCCTGCAGCCAATAAAGACCGAGATTCCAAACACACACACACACACACACACACACACACACACACACACACACACACACACACCCACCCCACTCATTTATTCTCTGGCAGCAGTTCATCAATGCCATTGCTAAAGAAAGTTGATTTCCCTAGTTATTCTAAATATTGAGATTCTAGGGGCATCTGGGAACATGATTCCTCCCCAGTTCCTCTGATCCTACAACTTCTCTCATGTTTCCACCGCAGTAACCTAAGACAAAGTAGCTTTTAGTAAAAGAGCAGGTTTCTCAGGAAGTATTAACTGCCCTCATGGGCATATTACTTTGGAACGTTCTCCATCTTAATCCTCTTGTGAGTCCTCCCATATTTGCAGATCTACCTTTGGTCTTAGCCCTTCCGTGAAGTCTCCTTCTGATCGAGGGCTCCCACATCTCCTTCTCTAGCCCTTGTTGCTCGTATATCAGTATGGCTTATACATCATCACTGAGTAACACATACACACTCATATACTGGCTTAAAAACAGGAGCGATGACTTATACCTGAGTATAAGTATTGAGTTCCCTCAGTGTCCTCCAGTTCATCCAGGAAAGGGTGTCTTGTGTGTTTTTGCAAGTAAATCTCTCCTGCTTTGACCTGCTGAGGCTGCGAGTTCCTCCTGCACGTTCCATCAAAGCCTGTGGCAATGGCCCGGTTGCCATCCCAGGCCAATTTCTCTCCCATTGTCAGCTCTGGTCCAGGAGCAGACTGGGTTCAGCCCAACATCCCCACCCCCCCATTCCCAGAAGAGACCAAAATGAGGAAACCCCTTTCATTCTCTAAATCCCCATGTCTTCCCTAGAAACTTCCCTGAAAGTCTGTTTTGTTCTTTTTACTGCAGCCTCTTCTCCAGGTCTTGGGTACAGGTCATGGGGGCAGGGTTGGGCCATCTGAGGGACAAGTAAGGGATGTACTGAGGTGGAACCACCCCCATCACTGACTTAATGACCTTGAACAATCTTGAACTCTCCTCAAGATGAATTGTCACTTCCTTTGGGAGTGGGCTGGGCAATGCACAGTGGCCCATAACTCTCTCTTCCTTTCTCAGGCAAGACTGAATCCTAGGGAGATTTCAGCCGACACTATCAGGATGGCATCCCAGTGTCCAAATAAAAACAAATGCAGACCTACTTCCCCTTTGTTGTTCCTTCCATTGAGAGATGGAGCCTTCTCTCTTCACCTCTTTGCACTTGAGCCTGGCCAAATGGTTGGCTTTGGCTAATAAGAAAAGCTATGACCGACCTAGACAGCATATTAAAAAGCAGAGACATTACTCTGCCAACAAAGGCCCATCTAGTCAAGGCTATGGTTTTTCCAGTGGTCATGTATGGGTGTGAGAGTTGAACTAAAAGAAAGATGAGCACTGAAGAATTGATGCTTTTGAACTGTGGTGTTGGAGAAGATTCTTGAGAGTCCCTTGGACTGCAAGGAGATCCAACCAGTCCATCCTAAAGGAAATCAGTCCTGGGTGTTCACTGGAAGGACTGAGGCTGAAGCTGAAACTCCAATACTTTGGCCATCTGATGCAAAGAGCTGACTCATTGGAAAAGACCCTGAAGCTGGGAAAGATTGAGGGTAGGAGAAGGGGATGACAGAGAATGAGATGGTTGGATGGCATTACCAACACGATGGACATGAGTTTGAGTAGACTTTGGGAGTTGATGATGGACAGAGAGGACCGGTGTGCTGCAGTTCATGGAGTCGCAAAGACTGAGACATGACTGAGCGACTGAACTGTACTGAACTGAATGACATATTAGCAAGGGTGACACAACAGAGGCTTGAAAAGAGCTGTGAGTTGGGATCTGCTCTCATTAGCTCCTCTTGGAACCCAGTGGCCAGTGAAAAGCCTGGGGTAGTCAGTTGGACGTTGCAGACACATGTCACATTTGCCTCTGAGCCATAGTCAACCGCTAGATATGTGATGGAGCCATACACGTTCAGTCAGCTCCTGGCTGAACTGCCAGGTAAACTGAAGCCACATGAGTGAGCCGAGGCAGAACCAGCAGAAGAAGCACCTCGGTGAGCTCAGTTCAAGTTGCCAACACCCAGAGTTGTGAGCTACTCAGTGATTGCTTTCTTAGCCAGAACACACATTTTGGGATTGTTACACATCAAGAGATAACTGACATATTACTGGAAGGGCAGAAGAGGGAGTATGGAACTGATGGAGTAAGGATCCACAACTGATGGATTAAAGAAGATCTAAGGTCTTTTTCAGATACTGAAATTCTAAGATTCGTTGAGAAGATCTCAATGTCAATAACAAGTAAAAGGCACATAATTCAAATTTACAATTTCAGACCACATCTGCTCTTCCCTCTGTTTTATATTATAAATCTCAGAGATACGCAATGTGTGACCATAAAGAACTATGACTGATAATCACCGCAGTGATCTCATTACTTCCTTACCATGCCTTGCTTTGTTGCTGCCAAGGCAGGGCCTTTTCTGAGTTATGGATTTTGTAAACGTTTACTTCAGATGATTCATACCTCAATCTTGGATAAGAGCTATACGCATCAGAAAAAACGAGTTGAGACTTATGCATGAATTAATTTTTTAATAAAAAGATATTGAAATCACTTGCACAGTCACACACATCCATAAAAGACTGCAGCCACTGTAACACTAAAGGAAATTACCTCCAGGCTCCCATCCAGGACAATGCAATTTCAGCAACTAAGACAGGAGCCTTGAAAATAAGAGGTAACAACGGAAATGCTGACAAATCCATAACGCCCACTGCTGAAGAGCAGCAAAGGAAGACCAGAGAAATAACGACACAGTGTGAATTCCAAGTGTTTTTACCTAGCACTGACAGCAAGTGACAGAACCTGCTTTCGTAATGACAGTATAATTAAATCACCCATGGTTTATCCAAATAATTTCTGAAAGCCAGCAAAGAAAATAGCACAATTGAATTTTGGAGAAGATTCCCTTTGGCTGAGGTTTTTGTTTCGTGCCCACAAGTCAGAGATTTCTAATAGATGGGACGCAGCCCTGTCCTGGTTTACACATCTGGTGTCCACCTTAGGTCACGTGGGGGGAGACGCAGGAGGGAGGCAGACACAGCTTTGTACATCAGTCACACTGAGGACTGTGGGTCTACAGCTCTGGGAAAATGTCCTCTTTCAACTCTGTGATCAGCACTTTCCCCTCCTGTGGCTGTGACACAGTTTTCCCTTTGAAGCACAGAGACATCAGGAGACTGTTGGTGGTTCTCATCTCCATTTACGCTCCCCCCACCCTCCCCCACTTGCCATCCTCCACCCCCTGCCCCCAGCCCACCTCCTGGGCCTCAAAGAGAGTCCTCCTCCGGACACGCGGGGCTGACCCATCACGAGGTACGGCCACCCTTACTCATTACAGAACGTTCTCTCTTCTTATCTTGCCTTTTTTTAGCCTGAAGGACAAAGACAGAGAGAGGAGTCTTGATTTTCCTTGTTAGTCTGCTCCAGCTGGCAGCCTCGCCAATCTCTAATATCAGTTGTGATGTGACAGTTATTTTTTTTTTAACTCTAGCATCTCACTTTATGCAATTTTATGGGTAACAGGATGGGAATTCAGCTTAGAAAACTTTTGACCAACAATCATTCAACAAATAAAAATAAGCACAAAAAGGATGACTGTGACAAGCAAGATAAAACAGCCCCTGCTATGTCAAGAATGTACGCAAATCATGTTTCCAAAGGACACACTTCTTATCTGTTTAATAATGATCTGGAACCTCCTTCTCACCACATCTCTCTCGGGCTCCTTAGTTGCCCAAAGCTGACTCATGTCTGAACTTAGAACAGAGGACATCCAGAGCCTCAGACTCCAAGCCGAAGGGACCTGAGTGTGCATTCTGGGTGATTGGCCCCACCGCATCCCCCACACATGTTGGGAGTTGGAGAAACAAGAATGGAGAGGGTTATGGGTTGAACTGCATCCCTGAAAAGATGTGTCAAAGCCTTAATCCCCCAGCACTTGTGGACGCACCCTTATTTGGAAATAGGGTCTCTGCAGATGTTATCAAGCTTCAGATGAAGTCATTAGGGTGGCCCCAATCCAATACAACTGCTGTCCTTACCAGAGGGGAGGGATCCTGGGACACACACAGGAGAGGAGAACACCATGTAACAGATGGAGGCAGAGAGCGACGGGCTGCAGCTGTGAGCCTAGAGAGCCAAGGACTGCTGGCAACCCTTCCAAATCCAGCAATAGGCAAGTAAAGATGCTCCCCTCCAGGTTTCAGAAGGAGCCTGACCCGGCCGATACCTTGATGTCGGACTTCAGCCTCCAAAATGGTGAGATGAGGGAGACATCTCTGTTGTTTCAAGCCACATGATTTGTGACACTTGTTTCAGTAGCCTTAGGAAACGGATGCAGAGAGTTAGGCAAACTGCCCATGACCCCAGGGCGGGTGATGGCTGAGGACACACCAGAACACAGCCCTTGTGAGTCCCACTCCAGAGTTGGTCCCCTGTCCTGGCCTTTATTCCTCTGAGGCATCATGGCTAAGTTGTATGCACGTGTGTTTTCTTAGTGGAGAAGGAAATGGCAACCCATGCCAGTGTTCTTGCCCGGAGAATCCCAGGGACAGGGGAGCCTGGTGGGCTGCTGTCTATGGGGCCGCACAGAGTCAGACACGACTGAAGCGACGTAGCAGCAGCAGCAGCAGTGTTTTCTTACATCTTGTTTTTGTTCTGGATTTCTATAATAATTTCCCTCAAACAGACTTCCCTCGTCTCTCCTCTTTTTTTTTTTTGAAAAACTTGAAACAGAAAAGTTGAAAGAATAACACAAGGAACACACATACTTCCTACACCCAGACTCTCCAATTAACATTTTGCCATGTTCGTTTCTCTCTCTCCATGTTCACCCTTGTCTTGAGCCCCTTGAAAGTTGCAGACTTCAGGACATTTCACATATTTCAGCACGAATCTCCTGAATTCTGAATTCTCCTGACCAAAGACATTCTCCTTCATAATGCTCAGAGGCAAGGAATTTAGCATCAAAAGGATAATCAAATACAGATTATATTCAAGTTTCCCCAGTTTGCCCCCAAATGTCTTTCATAGGTATTTTTTCTTCCTCCCTTCCCTTTCCCTCTACTCCCTCTCCTTCCTTCAGTGTCCTTCAGCACCATATCCCCCAGATGCCAGGTCTCTTTGGTCTCTTAATTTATAGCGTCTACCCACCTAGGTTTTTTCTCTTTTTCTGGTCTGGCTTTCGTAACATTGGCATTTTTGAAGAGTCCAAGCCAATTGCCTAACAGAATGTCCCACAATCTGGATTTGTCTGCTTGTTTCCTCACGATTAGATTCAGGTTAACCATTTCCTGGTAGGAATATTCCCAGATGAGGCCATGCACTTTCCGTGGCATCTCAGGGAGAACCTCATGGCAGTCAATAACTACTGTGGCTGAAGACGCTGGGTTCACTGGTGATGGTGGGGCCCGTCTGGTCTCCCCACTGGAAAGGTGCCATTCTTTTCCTGTCGTCATTAATGAATTGTCTGTGGGGGATATTTGAGAGAAGACTTGTCCTTAACTACTTAATGCAGTACATCCAGAGTTAACAGCAAATGCTGACTTGGTATTAGATGTCACTCCACAACTGAAATGCAATACCTAACATGCCCTGCTTGATTTACCATGTGTTTTTCATTAAGAGTTGAAGGGGGGGTTAAGGTTAAAACTAATCCTCCTCCTTTGCAAACCGCCCGCCTACAGAAATATGATGGTCATCTTCATAGTTTCACCAACACTTACAATGTTATCCAGGTATTGGCCTCAGGCAAGATTTCTGACTACCTAAAATTGACATTAAACTTTAAGAAGGCATACCCCCCCAAAAGTTAACTATATCAAAGAGTAAAGCCCTCGTTCGGTAACCTCAATGCTCAAACCTGAAAATTACATTAAGTAAATGAAAGATTTGTTTCTCAGCCCATCAGTACCACAATAGTCCAAGTATCACGGGTAACACAGGGCTTACATGATTACACTTGTGGCAGCATGGTATTTTCCTTGCTGGCTATCACACAGGACATGAACTTGAGAAAGCAGGACAAAAATAGATCTCCAAAGCTATGTCAATCATTTTTGAGAGGTCAAAACTCATAGCTTTAATTGAAAGTTACTGCTGTGGTGAGTAGTGTAACAGAAAAACACACCTCCTTCTCTGCGTGAATATTAAGCGAGGTGATTACAAAACATCAGTCACCAAGGCCACCCTCAGGGATTTTGTAAGCTACTAAACGTTGGTTCTACTGTGAATTCCTGTGGAGTTTTTTCTGCAGTGATTTCCCCCCTGGATTGCAGGTGCCATGAGAACAGGGGTTTGGTCCTGTTTGCCCTCCAGTATTCAGAACGGTGGGCTTCCCCCATGGCTCGCGGTAAAGAATCTGCCTGCAATGCAGGAGCCGCAGGAGACACAGGTTCGATCCCTGGGTCAGGAAGATCCCCTGGAGGAGGGCATGGTAACCCACTCCAGTATTCTTGCCTGGAGAATCCCTTGGACACAGGAGCCTGGTGGGCTACAATCCATAGGGTCGCAAGAATCGGACACGACTGAAGCAACTTAGCACGCACGCATACTTTCAGCAAGAACCGTATCTGGGTGTCCAACAATTACTGGTTGAATGAATGAATGACTCAAATAGTGCTCACCAAGGTTAGGTCAATTCAACACTTCTAAGGAACCAGTGAAACCTCGTGGACCTTTTATTCTCTTTTTTCCCCTTATTTTTAATTGGAGGATAATTGTTTTACAATGTTGTGCTGATTTCTGCCATACAACATGAATCAGATAGAAGGATACATGTGTCTTCTCCCCCTTCATTTTCTTTTAATTACAAAATTTGGTGCTAATGTGTGGAAAGGGCCCTTCTTAGCTTCTTTATCTCCACCTCCAACAGCTTAGCTGGCCATTTCAGGGTGGACAGCATACCTCTATATGCCAGACTGGGTCATGATTCTACCCCTTGAAGCCCATGTTTCTCTCTCTCTTTTTTAAAATACAAAATAGGAGCCAGAAAGGACATGGAATATTCTATCATCTCATCCTCTTGTGTGTGTTTATCTCCTTCCAGTATTTCCATTACTGGGTTGCTAAAGGTCATGGGGAGAGTGAAGCCTGTGGATTATTAATAGAATGAATAATTTGCTTAAATAACAATTTTTTTCTCCACATGATTTTGTCTAAGAATATTGTGACATAAAATTTTGATTTATCTCCTTTAACGTTTGAGAGTTAAGCAAAATAAATGATCTGCCCTATAAATATAATTTCATTGTTGTTCATGGGCAGATGCTTCAGTTTCAAGGAAGCTGAAAGAATCAACCAGTGCACATGATCACAGGACATTCCAGACTCAGAGACGGGAGACAGTGCAGAGCCAAGGAGAGAAGGGCCGGGAGAGAGGCTCTCCTCTCAGGAGGAAGTGACAATAATAAAAATTTAAATATAAGAAGAATAGTAATAGTTTGTGCTTATTGCATGCTTATTACTTCTATTTACAACAGCCCTTTGGAGTAACACTATTATTTCCGTTGTAGAGAGGAGGAAATTAAAGCTTAGCAAGGTGGTGACTTGACTGCAGTAATGAGTGAGCGAGAATTTGAATCCTCTGATTTCAGAGCCTCTTACTTCACCACAAACAGGGCTGCTTCCAAATGCACAGTAGAAGAAGAGCCTGCTATTTACAAGTGTTGTCTTGCAAATTTTCAGGGAAATCTTTGGTCATTTTTTAAAGCATTTATGCTGGACGGAATCCTGTAAGATCACTGCCCCAGAGTTCAGATAGGGAAATCCCTATAGTATTCTTCTTAAATCTAATATCTTTTGATATTATTCGGCCCTTTTATCATCTTTGTCATTCTCCTTGAATCCCTCTTCAAAGATGATACATTCCCTGAAATTATGGATATAGTTCAACTCCTGAGAGGCATCCATTTGCAAATAGATGAAAAGCTTTGCCACTGTAGGTGAGATGAACAAGGCAGACTGACAACATGGCTGGTTAAATATTCCATTACCACTGACCTGCTCAGACACACAGACACAATGGCTCACTCTCCTGTCCCCTGGTGAAAAATCAGGGGAGAAAAGGGGCCCATATATACAAAGGTTACTTTTTAATCCAATACTTGGAAAGAAGTAGAAGGTTTACAATCATCAAGCTTAATCTTATCTAAACTTCTGCAGATTTTATACAGAGGGGTGGAGGTTGAGGGGGTGGGGGTGGGAATCCTTCTAAAACTAGTATTCATGTTGGCAGCAGCAGCTCTCCAAAGCTGCAGTTCAAATTCTGCACCACTATGGGCACTTTTTTTTTTTCTCTTGTATCCACCCCCTTCCACATTCCCCCAGACACATACTAGAAAAACATTCAAAGCCAGTGTTTAAATGCAAGCATACATTTTTTTCTTTCTCACAAATTAATTTCCCCTTAATGTAGGTATTGTTAAATCACTGACAGGCAAACAGCAAGAATGCCTTTACATGAGTATCTCTTTCTTCCAACCCCAGCACAAATATAATCATCCTCACAAGGGCTTCTAGCCTTTTAGGTTTCAAGGACCAATAAATGAATGCACACAAGAAAATCTGGATGATGCTAGGTTGTCAAGTTTTATTTTGCAATGAAAGAAAACAAACAATAATACATATTATCATCATGTCTTCATGAAGTGAAGGACATCACAGGAAAAAGAATGTCAATACATAATTTCATGCTAAAGAATTTTTTTTTTTAATCTTAAAATTAGCTTATGGAATTTAGTTTAGTTTTCTTTCTCACTCTGCCACAAGTCAGCGAAAATTCTATTAGCGACCAGCACTGGTCCTGAGACCAACATTTGGTCCTGAGACCAACACTTAGGGCCACCGATCTAAAAGAGGTCTTTCCTGGTAAAATCTTCTTCCTCCACCACTGGACAGAACTAATCCCTTCTCTCTTCTCGAGCATTTTGTGAATACTTCTGCCATCTCACATGGTTTCATAATTGTTCCTGTTAATATTTAGCTAGCAGCTAGACCACATGTTTTTAAAGGCACAAAGACTGTGTCTTAGCTTTTTATCTAGAGAACATAGCACAAAGCCTAGAACACTCTAAGAGAATTTAACAAATTAATTTGTACCTAAATCAGTCAAAGGTAAACAGAAAATTCTCTCCCTAGACTAAGCTGATCATCTCATTTGCAAACCGGCATACCACAAAGTCCTGGAGGGAGGTCACAGAGATGTACGGGAAGTTATAACAACATTCAAATACCACTGGCGCACAGCGATGGCTTGCAAATTCTAATTGAAGTTCAACACCACTGTTATGAAAAACCATCTCAGGAAAGAAATCGGTTTGGGGCTATGTTTAAACATGGAGAGTGACATCAATTCATACCTACCTCAAATGAAAATAGAATTTCCAGATACAAAATAGTTAAGAATCAAGAGGTATGGCAATAGTCTGCAGCAGTTGAGATCCTCTGTTCATTTGTCCAGGTGGTTTATTGGTGAGTCATGGATCTGAGGTCTGAATATCAAACACCGAGCCGGCAGTTTCCTGAATCCAGGAAAACAACACGTCCTAATTTATTACCCTGACAAAATTTGGCCACAGATCGGCAATGCAGTAAAAAATATGTTCCATAAAAATATCTTTATAGATTTTCTCATTACACTAACAAATGAGGAGTGGAATCACCTTATGGGGGGCAGAATCACCAAAAACTTCCACCCTTTATATACCCATACCTCCCATGAAGCAAAGAACATAAAAGTGGGAGGAATTACGATTACTATCAATTGTTTCTTGTACTACCAAAGTCAGAGGCTGTCAGCCTATATAGGTCATGTTACCTATTACTCTCCACTTCTCAGTGGGACCCGACAGTTAGATCATTTAGCGTCGTCTTATGGATTACAATCGAATTTACTTTTAGCAGCGATTAAATAGCTATGAGGCAATACTAAGCTTTACGGATGAAACTGTGGCAGCATTGGCAACTTGTAAGCAGGATCAGAGGAAGAAAACTGAAACCCAGAGCCTCCTCACTTACCTATTCTTCAAGCTGAAAAAAAAAAAAAAAAAAAAAAAATGAAAGCAGCTCTGGGGACCAAACTTGAGCATATCCAGAGCCAGTGCTTTTGTAGAAGCAACATCCTGCAGGCTCAGCTATGCTATTTCCTCCCTGTGAGTGGCGGCTCCCAAGATGGCCTCCAGCAATCTTATCCCTGGGACTCACGCCCTTGTGGACTCCCTTCCCTTTACCAGAGTTGGTTTGTGTGACTGGTGGAAGACGGAAGTGATTGTCACTTCTGAGATTAAGTTATAAAAGACTTTGCAGCTTTCAGACAATTACAGCCCCAGCAGACGGCTGGACTGCAACCCCACCAGCCCCCAAGCTAGGACTACCCAACTGAGCTGCTCCCAGACTCTTGACCCTCAGGAACCGAGAAATTATGTGTTTGTTGGTTTAAGCTGCTAGTTTTGGAGCGGATTTGTTACCTGGCAATAGGTAAGTAGTACACCCACTGTGATCTCGGGCAAGTTAAATAAATTAATTGAGCCTCTGCTTCCTCATCTATAAAGTGGGGACTGACGTAAATAGAAATATATTTATACTTATTGTCCTTTGTTTTGGAATTTAGGACTGCCTTCAGAGATACATAAAATACAAGGCAGCATAAATTAAAAGAGGAGGGAGGATAGAAAAACAAGGGGAGAGAAAAAATAAGAAAGAAGAAAGGGGCTAAAAAATAATACATTACACACAACTAAAACTGGGCCACAATTCTGGATCTGCAACTTAGCGTAACTCCTCCAACTTCCTCCTGCCTCTGCCAACCCCACCACACACACACACAGGGTCACGTGTTAATTCCATTCAGAGTCCAAAAATGTAAAAAAGAAATTCAATTATTTAAGAGACATATAATTATCCTTAGAGCTAATGTGAACGAGAATTTTCCTTGGGCGCTCCCTAAAGCAGATACTGCGTGGGGTACACGCTGAGGCCTTCAAAGGAGGGATAATTTAATGAAGTGGGGTGATACGCACAGTGTCTTGTATCAGGCTGGCCCATTGTAGGGCTTGTACAACAGTGCCTGCTGTTAAAACTAACATTCAGAGCAGAGTTTTATCAGTACTACAACTCCCCTCTGAGAAAAGTTTGCTCTCCACAGACTAAAACTCTTGACTTTCCATTCTCATCAATATTAAAAATAGCCCATTTTCAGCCATGAACTTAATGGAAACAGTCGCAGAAATTCCTGGATATTCCAAATAGTTCCTCATCTTCCTTCCATTGCAAGAAGCTCAGTGGACATAACTGTCTGCCCTCATGTTCACAAAGCTGTGGGCCTCCCCTTTAAACCCTTTCTTGTTATCTCACTGCCAAGACTTAATGTTTTCAGTGATGTCTCTTCCCGTCTGATTTCCTTTACATTTTTGCTGCCACTGCCTAGTGCTGAGTTCTGACTCATTACTCCCATATGTAGGCAAGAGCCCTGTGTTAGTCATCTCCGGCTGCCGTAACAAAAATATTGATACAATAGACTGGTCAGCTTAAATAGGAGATGCTTATTTCAGTACTTCTCACAGTTTTGGAGGCTGGGAAATCCAAGAGCAAACTGCGGGTTGATTTTGCTCCCTGGCTTGTAGATGGCTCCCTTGTCCACGTGTCCTCACATGGCAGAGAGAAAGAGAGGGAGAGAAAGCGCCCTGGTGTCTCGTTAGAAGGGAACAAATCCCATTATGAGGGCCCCATCGTCATGATCTCATCTAAACCCAATCACCTCCCAAAAGCCCTACCTCCTAATCCATCTCACTAGGAGTTAGGGCTTCAACATAAGAATCATGGGGGACATTTCAGTCCACAGCAAGTCCCCAGTCTTTCCCAGCAGACTCAAAATGCATGACTGTAAGAGCACTTTTTCTGTCTTCTTTCATAAGGATTTAGTCAAGCATCAGCCTGGGTTCAGACTGCAGGATGAGAAAGCCTGACATCCTTGAAATTAAAGACCGTCAAGAATCAAGACCCAACCTTCTGCCCCAACTCTAATTCCTCTTCTTCACCCAACATAGCTCCTCCACTCACTTGCTCCCTCTTGTCCCTGAACTTTTTCTGTACTGTGAAACCTAGGATGCAACACTGCCACCCTGTTTCTGCAACCAATTCCATTCTTTAAACCTAGTTCAAATCCTAGCTGAGAACTGAGAGTCTGAGTTGGAAGGACTGAAGTTCATTCTGTCCAACCCTTAATCTCATTCATGCATCTATTCACCAACCCAACTTTCATTTTGTAACTTCTGAGCCAAGTTAAAATGAACATGATAGATTCAGACCAGAAAGAGGTCACAAGTTGCACAAGGAGACTGGAATGCAAATAATTACAATGTAAATACAATGTTCAAGCCTGAAGAATGCTTTGGGAGCACGTTCTTTGACGCTTGTCTAGATTCTATTTGAATACCTCCAGGGACAGGAAACTCAGGTAGCTCATTCCATTTCAGGAAACTATAACCACGTAAAATTACCACATTGAGTTATCTAACTTCTACACTTATTCTAGTGGTGGCACTAGTGGTAAAGAACCCACCTGCCAATGCCAGAGACATAAGAGACATGGGTTTGATCCCTGGGTCGGAAAGATCCCTCGGAAAAGGAAATGGCAACCCACTCCAGTATTCTTGCCTGGAGAATTCCATGGATGGAGAAGCCCGGTGGGCTACAGTCCATGGGGTCGCAAAGAGTAGGACACAACTGAAGTGATTTAGCGGTTTACAACTCCAGAAATTTCAAAGATAAATCTAGATTTCTTTTCATATGTCTGTCAATTAGGTATTTGAAGACTACACCATAAATATCCCCAAACTTCTTCTACTTTCTGATTCTAGGCTCTTCACCCTGTTGGCTCTCTCCTTTGGCTCCAACGAAGATTTTTTATACCCTTCAAAACCTCCAGGGGATTTACCAAGGCTAGCCCCTCCTTTGTTCTCATCTTAATGCAACCTAAGATCGCATCGTCCTTTTGTGGAGGGAAGGAGGTGACCTTATTACTTCTCGTGGATGATCAAAATTTTCTTTTTTTCTCCCTCATTCATCCAAGTGATCTCTCCTCTTGAATGACTCATATCGGGGCCTGTTCATGCTATCTTGTATTATCAGCTAATTTTTTTTTTTGACAGAATACCAAACAATATTTACTGTTGACAGTAGTACAGGACAACAAATAATGCACAAATTGGGGAATAAACACAACAGAACCGGCAGACACCCCGCCCGTGCCTGAACAGCAAGGTACGAAGGAAGTGCAGACTTCTCCAGCGAGATCTCAGGCGAGCAGGAGACGACAGTGGTCATCCTGCCCAGGTGACCCGAACAGGTAGCTGGGGGCCGCCAGACAGGAGCGAGTCCACACGGAAGGGCAACAGGACCACCATTGGAGGTTGACCAAGACAGACCCCAAAATGCTGCACAGAACCGAAATCACACGTAACGTGTAAGCTCCATACCAACTTGGGGAGCAGAGCATGGTCCTTGGGGAGAACCCTTAGGCATCTCTCACTTGTAGCCGCGCTTTGAAGTAGCTCTTTCACACAAAAACCTAACAGCAAAATCGGCAATATTCTATCTTCCTAGTTTACGTACAGACCATCATTACTCATCAGAAGCAAATACTGGAGGAAATATGAGGCCCTGGCACTGTGACCCGGCAGACGTGTGGGACTTACCCTCTTCTTTGTTAAGAAAAGGGGAAAAGCCCATTTTCATTGTCCGAGCAGCGTCACCGGCTGTTGGTGGCAATGGGTCCAGGGCCCCAGACCCCGCCCAGGGCCATGTTACTGAAGAACTTTATACCTTTGAAGAAACATTCCAGTCTTTCCCTTCAACTTTCCTATATTCTGGCAAAGCTTACATTTCTAGTATTTAGCATTAAAAAAAACCTGTGCCCGCAAGAAACAGTAAGTGAAAGTGTATCTCCCATACCGACTGTGACCCCAAAACTCGCCCCATAGAAGCACCCCTAGGGTGGTGACAGTTCTCTCCATGACTGGAATGAGGGGGGGTCAACACCTGGGGTTGAGATCCCCGTCCAGACAGAAAGCAGGCATTCAGGTCACAAGCTGGGAGAAAATGTCACAGGAGGGAGAAAAAACAAAAAAGTAAAAAAAAAAAAAATAACCCCAAGTTTCTCACCACATGGGCGTTTTACCCAAACAAAGGTACCAGGGGATGGGCCAAGGGAGGCTGGGGACCGTCACTGCGGTGGCACTGAGTGCCTCAGAGCAAAGTCCTCCTGGGGAATGTCCTCGGTGTCCCAGCCAGCGTGCTGATGGGCTTGGCCACGCGACCACCGCTTTTGACAGCAAAGCCAGCCTGGCGCCACGAAGGGACGGGGGCTCTAGAGGCCGCCCCCCAACCCCCGAGAGGCAGCTGGCCACGCTGGAGCCCCCCGTCTGCTGCTGGTATCCTTGTTGTCCATCTCCAGCTGTGCTGGGGCGTCTGTTTCATTAACGGGTTGTCCATCAAACCTCAATCGAATCCCTCTCACGGACAAGCCCCTGGCGCTGGCAGGAGGCCTTCATCAGCTTGAGGAGCGGTGTGTGTTCTCTCAAACTGGACCGCAGAGCCATCCTGCCTGGCCACCTTTGGTTGATGTGGTCCTTCTCCGTCTTCACTCCCTCCTGGGGCTTCTCCTTGGACATGGCTATGCTTGGAGGGCAGCGGGACAGCAGGCAGCCCCTGGGCGAGCGACTCCCGCTCTCGGCCCGCTGCTCTCCTGCCCCAACTGCCTCAGCTAATTTTTTAATGTATAAATCTAAGTGCATTACCCAAACAGAAGAATTCTTGGGAGGTAAAGATACTTGCACTATTCATAATTTCCTTTAGTAAGTATATGAACGAATGAACAAGTGTTAAGGGCGAAAAGCACTGTGAAATGCAGAGCCACAGCCCTGTCTAAAAGATGTCCACACCACAGTCCCTCGGAATTGTATGCTGTGTGCTCCATGGCAAGGGGGGTGAAGCTTTCAGATGGATGTACGGTTGCTAATGAACTGACTTTAAGATAAAGAGATTATCCTGGATTATGACCTAATGGGCCCGATGGAATCACCAGGCAGAAGAATCACAGTGAGAGCGACCTGAAGACGCTGTTCTTGCCCTTTGAAGGTCAAGAAACTGTAGCAGCTTCTGAACACCGGGTGAGACAGGAAAACAGATCCTCCCCAAAGCCTCCAGAAGGAAATGCAGCTCTGCTGATGCACCTTGATTTTAGCCAACAGAGACCCACGTTAGACTTCTGACCTCCAGAACTGCAAGATCTGTGTGCCGTTTTAAGCCACTGAATTTGTGGTAACTTGTTACCGCAGCAATAGGGAACTCATTTCGGTGCTACCACTTTGTGCTATTTGCCAGCCATCATTTCACATTTTCTTTCAGATTATCATTAATCCCTACAACACCGTTTAGATTTTTAAAGTGTTGATGCTATTGGATAAATTTGGAAAGATTACCCAGCTAGTAAGCAGCAGAGCTAATATTTGAACTCAGGTGTCTCTGGCTCCAATTTATGTTCATTTTATAAAACCTCAATGCCTTAAGAAGGGATAAAATCATAACCCAGATACTGTACTTTAGTAATTCCCAGATATTCTGAATAGAATTCCGGAGTCCATTATTCCTAGCAGAAACTGGACACATAATTTGATAACTCTCACTAACATTCTTCTTCCTTTGTCTTCTTTCTCTCCTTGAATTTTCCCCTCTCATGTGGATACTTATTAAAGTTAAAAGTGCTTTATTTTAAACTGAACATATAGCTTTAAATACATTAAATTGTTTACTTCGTATATCAACTATAGTTTATTACTAGGGTGTGAACTGAATACATTAGGTGGTGATATTGTTCAGTTACTAAGTCATGCCCAACTGTTTGTGGACCCATGGACTGCAGGATGCCAGGCTTCCCTGTCCCTCACTATTTCCCACGTTTGCCCAAGTTCATGTCCATTGAGTTGGTGATGCCATCCAACCATCTCATTCTCTGCTGCCCTCTTCTCCTCCTGCCTTCAACCTTTCCCAGCATCAGGGTCTTTTCCAATGAGTCATCTCTTCGTATCAGGTGGCCAGAGTACTGGAGCTTCAGCTTTAGCATCAGTCCTTCCAGTGAGTATTCAGGGTTGATTTCCTTTAGGATTAACTGCTTTGATCTCATTGCAGTCCAAGGGACTCTCAAGAGTCTTCTCTAGCACCACAGTTCAAAAGCATCAACTTTTTGGTGTTTGGCCTTCTTTAGGCATACATTAGGCAATCACCTACAAATATTTACATCGTTTTCAAGGAAAATATGCTTTTAGAGCTGATCTCATGGGATAATGGGTGCAGTGACTTGAAGCAGGAAACTTGTCTTCTCTGAAGAAAGAATTCAGCAAAGAGACAGATTGTGAGGCAGAGAAAGCATTTATTAGAAGCAAAGTAGTGTGGAAGAACACACGGGTGGAGCTGGAGTGAAGCGTGGAACGAGGCTTGTTTCCATGGTCTATGTACGGACAGTGCTCCCGATTGTCCCTGACCAGCCATCTTGTGGAACGAGGCTTGTTTCCATGGTCTATGTACGGACAGTGCTCCCGATTGTCCCTGACCAGCCATCTTGTCTCCATGTGTGGCCTGACCCAGGGCCCTCTCTGATGGGTGTGCACTCACCTCTCAGTCAAGATGGATTCCGGTGTGACGGTTTCTGGGAAGTCGGTGGGACACATTATGGGCTGACTCCCTCTCCCTCCCTTGAATCCTGAGGACCTTCTCTGTGCCTGTGTGGGCTGGGAAATCCCCGTGACCACAGAATGAGAAAAACATGGTTGCTTTGTCTTTCACTTTGTCAGTCAGGGTCTGATGCTCCTGCTATCCTGAGGTGTCAAGCAGGGGACCAGTTGTGGCTGCTCAGCTAGCTACAACTGTTTTTTCCTGAAAAACCATAACCAAACCCTGCAGTGCTTTGACAAGAATGGCTATTCAGTGATGACACACTTACCTGTGCAAAACTTACTGCTAGTTACAGATACAGTAATATGGGTGGAAATTCTGCAATTATATAGTTTATCCTCAGGTAGATAATGAAAATGTGAAACTTTCTGTAGTTTGACATGAGTTCATTACTGGGCATCTATTTTGTGCAGTGGTCACTAAAACATCGCGCCTCAGAATACAAGACGGATCTTCTACTACTTCCTACTTATGGGAACAGTGCAAATCACACTCAGTGAGATTCCTCTTCTGTGAAATGGATATAATGGTAACACCTACCTCTTATGAGTGTTACGAGGATACAACCAGACAATGCACTTAGGACAGAAGACAGTATAAAGTAAGCATTCACTACCCATCAGTTCTCACTGTATGCCAAGCTGTGGGTGTATATGGGTGTATAAAAGAGACATGATCCCTGTCCTTGGGAAGCTTATACTTTTATAGTTATGGTGTCCAGGTAAGCAGAGAATTCTAGTTTTTAAGAAGCGTGTAGATCAGCAGCTACTGTTTTTGAGTTCATAGTGTGGGGCTTTTGCTGAAGTCTGCAGATTTTCATCCACTGGAGAAGGAAATGGCAACCCACTCCAGTATTCTTGCCTGGAGAATCCCAGGGACAGCGGAGCCTGGTGGGCTGCCGTCTATGGGGTCGCAGAGTCGGACACGACTGAAGCGACTTAGCAGCAGCAGCAGCAGCAGCAGATTGGCATGGCCTGCTTCAGGGGCACTCATGACCTGGCACCTACTGTAAAGTGCTCTAGATCCACCCCAAGGTCTCAGCTCCTCTGAAACCTTTCACCTTTTACCTTCTGTATTCTGGAGAATCATCTATAGAGAAACATTGAATGAAAAAGTGTAATTTTTCACTGCCTAGTTGTCTGATGGCTAGACAATAAAACCCCTTCCCCCATGCACGTTATTCTTAATATTCAAAGACAACCCCGTTAGCAGGGATTTCTGAAGGAAAGCAACCCCAGATACCTACTTTCCATATTTGTTGTCATGTTAAGTCAATGCAGGAGATTTCTGTTTCTAATTTTGCAAGAGAACAATGATACATGTATTTCCCTCAAACTACTACTGCTTCATGAATTCCGATGAGAATGGACTACTTTTAAAATATTAAATTAGATAAGTCTGAACGCACCTGTAACCTCTGACCCACAAGAAATGAGCCACACTACATGATCTGCTTCTTTCTTACAGATGACTTGTTGATCTCAGCGCGTAACTCCAAATAATTTAATTTAAAAGCAATTCTCACCCCCAGGATGATAATAAAACAAGTACCTAATGCTTAATAGTTAGGAAGTACTTGCTGATTTCTTATCCAAGACATGGAGGGAAGGAGCTAAAGATTGTCTAGCAGCTTCTCTTTCCTCTAATCGTTGATTTTGGCAAAGGCCATGGTTAACTCACTAGCCATCAGGTGAACAGTATCTCAGATCCACTTGCAAGTCTATTTTAAGCTTCCTGTCTGGCACCGCTGAGATTCTACTGGACCATCTCCATGTTGTCACAGCTAACCTCCAATAACCCAAGGGTTTATACCATCCACCCATAAGAATACCAGGCCAATCTGGCTAAGCACTTGCTCATTTCCAGGTTTATTCTAGGGCAAGAAAATGACTACATGTTAAGGATCTAATTCAGGTACTGACTTTCATTTTTGGTGTCACAAAAAGCATTGTGTTAACAAAAATAGGTATTTTTGCACAATGCTTTCTTTGCACTGGAGTATTTGGGAAGCCCCCTCCTCCTCTCTCCTTGCCTGCCCTTACAAAAATCCTGAGTTGTTTGGTGCTATTTTTCCACAACTTCCAATGTTAAAGTGTCAACAAGTGTTCTGGTGGCTAAAACAGTCTGTGAGGTCAGAGCAGCAAACCCACACAGACCTGCTCTGGCCTTGGCCAGATGGCCATGTGATAAAGAGAACTTCTGAAGCAAGCCTATTCA
The DNA here is from genome assembly GCA_024291935.2 of Okapia johnstoni. Taxonomy (NCBI): domain Eukaryota; kingdom Metazoa; phylum Chordata; class Mammalia; order Artiodactyla; family Giraffidae; genus Okapia; species Okapia johnstoni. Next base: position 9,786,212 of record CM044309.1, read on the forward strand.
CTGGGTGACCAAAAGGAGCTCCATCTAGAGACAGGAAGAAAGTCAGGCCAGAGGGGAGACAAGGCTGAGATACTAAAGAACCTCCTCCACTGGTATAAGCAATTGGTTCCTGTGCAGAAGGACTATAACTTTATTTACAACATACATGTCACAGAATCATATAACTTTGCAGCTAGAGAACAAAACTTACACCTCTAAATGAATTTATTTCAAAGCCATTACTTTGAGGGGATCCTTTATTCTGATTCCAGAAATACCTTGGCATTGCCTTCAAGTCTCAGGACAAATTCTTTTGACTATATTTAGTGGTGGCATTCTAGGAATCAGCAAACTAAGATGGACTGGAATGGGTGAATTTAACTCAGATGACCATTATATCTACTACTGTGGGCAGGAATCCCTTAGAAGAAACGTAGTAGTCATCATGGTCAACAAAAGAGTCCGAAATGCAGTACTTGGATGCAATCTCAAAAACGACAGAATGATCTCTGTTTGTTTCCAAGGCAAACCATTCAATATCACGGCAATCCAAGTCTATGCCCCAACCAGTAACGCTGAAGAAGCTGAACTTGAACGGTTCTATGAAGACCTACAAGACCTTTTAGAACTAACACCCAAAAAAGATGTCCTTTTCATTATAGGGGACTGGAATGCAAAAGTAGGAAGTCAGGAAACGCCTGGAGTAACAGGCAAATTTGGCCTTGGAGTACAGAATGAAGCAGGGCAAAGGCTAATAGAGTTTTGCCAAGAGAATGCACTGGTCATAGCAAACACCCTCTTCCAACAACACAAGAGAAGACTCTACACATGGACATCACCAGATGGTCAACACCAAAATCAGACTGATTATTCTTTGCAGCCAAAGATGGAGAAGCTCTATACAGTCAGCAAAAACAAGACTGGGAGCAGACTGTGGCTCAGATCATGAACTCCTTATTGCCAAATTCAGACTTAAATTGAAGAAAGTAGGGAAAACCACTAGACCATTCAGGTAAGACCTAAATCAAATCCCTTATGATTATACAGTGGAAGTGACAAATAGATTTAAGGGACTAGATCTGATAGAGTGCCTGATGAACTATGGACAGAGGTTCGTGACATTGTACAGGAGACAGGGTTCAAGACCTTCCCCATGGAAAAGAAATGCAAAAAAGCAAAATGGCTGTCTGAGGAGGCCTTACAAATAGCTGGGAAAAGAACAGAAGCGAAAAGCAAAGGAGAAAAAGAAAGATATTCCCATCTGAACGCAGAGTTCCAAAGAATGGCAAGGAGAGATAAGAAAGCCTTCCTCAGTGATCAATGCAAAGAAATAGAGGAAAACAACAGAATGGGAAAGACTAGAGATCCCTTCAAGAAAATTAGAGATACCAAGGGAACATTTCATGCAAAGATGGGCTCAATAAAGGACACAAATGGTATGAACCTAACAGAAGCAGAATATATTAAGAAGAGGTGGCAAGAATACACAGAAGAACTGTACAAAAAAGATCTTCATGACCCAGATAATCACGATGGTGTGATCACTCACCTAGAGCCAGACATCCTGGAATGTGAAGTCAAGTGGACCTTAGAAAGCATCTCTACGAACAAAGCTAGTGGAGGTGATGGAATTCCAGTTGAGCTCTTTCAAATCCTGAAAGATGATGCTGTGAAAGTGCTGCACTCGATATGCCAGCAAATCTGGAAAACTCAGCAGTGGCCACAGGACTGGTAAAGGTCAGTTTTCATTCCAATCCCAAAGAAAGGCAATGCCAAAGAATGCTCAAACTACCGCACAATTGCACTCATCTCACATGCTAGTAAAGTAATGCTCAAGATTCTCCAAGCCAGGCTTCAGCAATACGTGAACCGTGAACTTCCAGATGTTCAAGCTGGTTTTAGAAAAGGCAGAGGAATCAGAGATCAAATTGCCAACATCCGCTGGATCATGGAAAAAGCAAGAGAGTTCCAGAAAAACATCTATTTCTGCCTTATTGACTATGCCAAAGCCTTTGGCTGTGTGGATCACAATAAACTGTGGAAAATTCTGAAAGAGATTGGAATACCAGACCATCTGACCTGTCTCTTGAGAAACCTGTATGCAGGTCAGGAAGCAACAGTTAGAACTGGACACGGAACAACAGACTGGTTCCAAATAGGAAAAGGAGTACGTCAAGGCTGTATATTGTCACCCTGCTTATTTAACTTATATGCAGAGTCCATCATGAGAAACGCTGGGCTGGAAGAAACACAAGCTGGAATCAAGATTGCGGGGAGAAATATCAATAACCTCAGATATGCAAATGACACCACCCTTATGGCAGAAAGTGAAGAAGAACTAAAGAGCCTCTTGATGAAAGTGAAAGAGAAGAGTGAAAAAATTGGCTTAAAGCTCAACGTTCAGAAAACTAAGATCATGGCATCTGGTCCCATCACTTCATGGGAAATAGATGAGGAAACAGTGGAAACAGTGCCAGACTTTATTTTTTGGGGCCACAAAATCACTGCTAATGGTGATTGCAGCCATGAAATTAAAAGACGCTTACTCCTTGGAAGGAAGGTTATGACCAACCTAGATAAAGCATATTTAAAAGCAGAGACATTACTTTGCCAACGAAGGTCCATCTAGTCAAGGCTATGGTTTTTCCAGTGCTCATGTATGAATGTGAGAGTTGGACGGTGAAGAAAGCTGAGTGCTAAAGAATTGATGCTTTTGAACTGTGGTGTTGGAGAAGACTCTTGAGAGTCCCTTGGACTGCAAGGAGATCCAACCAGTCCATCTTAAAGGAGATCAGTCCTGGGTGTTCATTGAAGGACTGATGCAGAAGCTGAAACTCCAATACTTTGACCACCTCATATGAAGAGTTGACTCATTGGAAAAGACCCTAATGCTGGGAAGGTTTGGGGGCAGGAGGAGAAGGGGATGACAGAAGATGAGATGGTTGGATGGCATCACTGACTCAATGGACATGGGTTTGGGTAAACTCCGGGAGTTGGTGAGACAGGGAGGCCTGGCATGCTGCGATTCATGGGGTCGCAAAGAGTCGGACATGACTGAGCGACTGAACTGAACTGAACTAAGTGGTGGCAAATATTAATTTTTTGAGAGTAGATGTTATTTCAGAAATACGTTGTTCAAAACTAAGAACATTAGCATGAAGGAATCAATACTATTTTGGTATAAAAACCAAGGTGCTAGTTACAGTAAAATAAGTTGGAGTTTCCTGTGCAGATCCAAATACAATTTGAAAAGGTAATTTTTAAAGGGCTCTGAATAATGGCAATACTGTGTGGAATAATGGTATATGCTACCAAGGTGATCTAAAGAGTTCATTGCTATGGATATATATATACCCCGGAGTCTCATGACTCTATTTTCACAATAGAAAAAGTTTTACAGACAGCAAACTAGCCTAGTGTAAACTTCATTCCTGCGTCCTCAGGCAGAAACTCTCAAAATAAAAATCCACTTATATTCAACTACCTGGTCTCCATGTCTGTAAAGTAGGTGCTAAGAGGTAGTGACATTCCTCATGTAAATAAATCACCTTAACCTGATATCCTAAGGTTGTAAGACTCTCCACTCTATTAATAACCTCTTAGTACCTAGCTGTAGAATATATTCTACTTAAGTGTATTCGTCTCCTACTCTCTAGGAGTCCTTAATAAAACAAACACACTGACCTGGACTTGTGTATAATATTAATAATTGCTGATACTTACATAGCCCTTACTACTTACTTAGCATGATATATATATCAACTCACTTAATACAAACCTGTGAGGGTAAAAAGTTTTAAAATATTACTATTTTTATTCCTATCTTACACATGAAAGAACTGAGCTAGGAAGAAGTTGCCCAAGACCATGTAGCAAGACGCAGAGCTGGGGCTGGAACTCAGGTACTCTAGTTCCAGCTGTGTTCTTACTCCCGTTGCTATACCACCCTATACTGCTTCTATGAGACTACAGAAAACAGATACATAAATCAGATACTCAACAGAATAAAAAGACCATGAAAAAAACACTTACCAACTTATGGGGAGCTCATTTGAGAAGTAAAAAAAGAGGGGTTGATGTGAGGCAGATAGACCCATGTAAAGCGGATGAGGGCCACATAAAAATAGCCACAAGAGTTCCGTGGGCAGCCTGGGGCTGGTCTAAAATGCTATTTCGAGAACAGAGGAGGCAGTTGGAAAGATCTAGGAGCTATAAAGAACCAGTTCCTGGTACTGTTTTGTGTCTATAAAATTTCTCCTTTATTACATAAAATCAGATAGTGCAAATTAACAAAAACAAAACTTCACAGTACTGTTAATATGACAGCTTTTATAGCCTGCGCACATCACTTTAGGAATTTTATCGGCTAGTAAGCAGACATGCTTACTACGTCAGTTAACTTTTTAACAGTAGGCAGAGTAAGTGCAATGATCTACCTGATACCATCTCCAAGGAAGTTTTCAGAAGCCACTATCAGTGACTCAGTTCCCATAAAGAGGGGATTACGTGTGGACAGAAGCAAGTGACGCAGCCCCTGCCATGTCTACCCTTTAACCAAGACTGCCAACGCCACCCCAATCCAGCTTAACAGAAGTGGAAACAGTGTCACGGAGTGGAAGTGACTTGGATGAAGGTCCTGACACAGAAAGTCCAGGGCTCTTCCCATTTTCGCATTATGCGTTCTACCCTTTTCCTATTCAGGGCAAATAAAGGCTGATTTCAAAGCCCTTCAAAAAACGTGGTGTGCCTACAATGCGGGAGACCCGGGTTCAACCCCTGGGTCGGGAAGATCTCCCGGAGAAGGAAATGGCAGCGCACTCCAGTACCCTTGCCTGTAAAATTTCATGGATGGAGGAGCCTGGCAGGCTACAGTCCATGGGGTCACAAAGAGTAGGACACGATTGAGCGACTTCACTTTTTCTTTCTTTCTTTCAGAAAACGTGAGCACACACCTACTGGACAGAATCAAGAATTCCTTCACCACAACCTCCTCTGGCTGCTGTTCAGACCCCCCTTCTTTTCCTGGGATCTGAGACGTGTCCAGAAAATGACAGAAAACATGCTCCAAGTCAACGCTCCGAAAAGAATCCCATGAACCAGGCCTCAGATACCCCGGGGTTCTCTCATGCCCTGTTATTCCAGGTAGGGCCGTCTCTGGGAATTTAGTTTCCCGTTGGGCAGGGAGCCTCCCCTCGCAGCCTAAACCTACGAAGCCCCAGCCCACCCGTAAGGAGGGAAGGAGGCTCGCCGAGGTGCCGGGGCGTCGTGGAAGCCTGCCTGAGCACTGCCGGGAGGTGCCGCCGCCACCGCCGCCTCCTCGTTGAGAAGAAGCGGCTCCTCCCCCCTGCTGTGCCCGGTTCGTATTCCCTCACCCCAGCGCCGAGCTGCCCTGTCCGGAATCCTTCTCCGCCCGCTCGAAGTTGTGAGGGGGGCGGCCAGCGCGCGTGAGGAGACGAGCCTGGGGGCGCCAGGTGCGCGCTCGAGGGGCGTCGGGGGCCGCGGCGGGCGTGACGGCGCCGGGGGGCTGCCCGCGGGGCTCCAGAGCCGGGGGGCGGGCCCGCCTCGCCCGCTGGCCGCGCCCGGGGCGTCGTGAGCGCCGGCGGGAGGGTGCGTTCCGGGGCAGGTGCGGCTCAGGTGGCGCGAAGTCGCTCTGCCTGAGGGTCCCCCTTCACACACACACACACCCCGGGCCCAGGGTGACCCCGCGCGGGCCGACCCCCGGTTTTCAGGTCTGCGGCTGGCGCGGCGTGGGCGGACGGAGGATGCCGCGCTCCCGTGGGCTCCGCGCCGGCGCTGGATGGACGGGCCGGTCCCGGGCCGCGCCTCCGCCGGCGTCTGGGCCCCCGCCGCCTCCAGCTGTAGCTCCGCGGCTCCCGAGGGGTGGGTTTCTTGGTTAGGTTTCCTTCCTCCTCCCCACCCCCTGTCTTGCGCCTCCATCCACTTTCCCCCCCCCCCCCCCCCCCCCTAGCCCCATTCACCCGGCTGCAGCGAGACCTCGCCCCTCCTCCTCTCGCGCCTCCCCTGCGGACGCCGCCTCTAACGAGCATCTCTGCCTTGCTTTTCAATGGGCCGGTGCCGCTGTCGCTGCTGCTCTCCGCGCGGGTTGTGGATGTTGTCGGCTCCGTGTTGTGATGACAGGAGAATGTGTGTGTGTCCCGGGCCCAGACGAATTGGTAGGTATTCCTTTAACTACCTGGCGTTGGGTACCCAGGGAAGAGGATGATTGATTTTGCGTGTGGATGATCTTAGGTGGGTCTGTGTGGAATGAAGAGGTGAGGTAGGTAGAAAAGGGGGTACAAAGGGATCCTAGACCAGGATAGCAGTTGATGCCTTAAATGAGTGCCATTTTCAGGTAGGGTACAAAGGAAAACTGATCAAACAAGTGTTGACTTGGGGCTTCGGAGTCTTCCAAAAGCAGCCGGGTTTCTTCATTGATGTAAAGATAACAGGAGCTGTGAAATGGCTAAACATTTCCCCAAAATGCTGAAAAAATCGCCGCGAGTCTATGCAGGGTGTTTAATGCAATCGGATTACATAAACTGGGGTTCTGACACACTTAATGATTAGTATAGCATTTTTTTTTTTTTTAACACCAAAAGCTTTGCAAAGTTAAAGAGCTCTGGAGTTGGGGCAGTAATTGCATTCTCTAGTTTGTTCTGAGAGTTTATTGATAAAGTGGAATCATTTCCTGGCACGAGCCCTACAGAGTACATCAGTAAGAATGGATGGGTCTCTTTCCTGTTTGTCCTTACAGCTCATCTTTCCTTATTAGTCACTGGCAAAATCTGCCTAAGACTAAGATGCTGTACCTAAGGTGGCTAAGTTGGGATCATGGGATCGGAATTTTTAAGTGAAATTGTGGCCAGAAATAACTTGAGAATTTGACGGTGCTTCAGTTTACCACAGTTGTACCTTGCTGCTGTTCTTACTGCCGCATCAGAGCCCCTTTAACTTTGTTAATTTAGCAAGTTGTCAACAAGAGTTTTGATTTCATGGAGTTTTGTTGTTGAATCACAGGATATTCAGAAGGATACCCAAGAGTTTTTTGAATGCTCACTTATGGTTTATTGAAAGCATTTGAAAGTTCATTGATTTCTAGGAGTAACTGGTCTGATGGAGAGAGTATGTCACTTGTACTGGCGGTGAATGAATGCTCCTTAATCACAGAGTAGGTAACTTACCTAGGAATTTGACTTTTACAGGCATGTTGGGAGTCTCAGTCCATATGCTAAACCCCTGAGTAATTGAAAGATTGAGTTAATAAAATTGACTCTCTGCTTTTTTGTTTTAAATCTTGAGAATTTATGCCTGAAGGAAAAATGTATGTTGCTTGAGAGTGCCTGGGGTTTGAATTTACGTATTCAAAGCATCTGCTGCATGAATCAGTTCTTTTGCCAAAATAGTTCATTTTGCAGTCAATTAGAAAAGCAGGAGGATTCTCAAAACAAAGGAATTTAAGGAAAGTGTGGGTTTCCTGGTCTTGTTATTTCTTGATCAGATGTCATATACCCCAATTCTGTTACACATCTGTCTCTCAAACCCTGCCTCCAAACACAAGCAGTACTTTGATTCAATCTACATTCCATACAGAAACACAGGTATTTTTTCCCTCTAAAATTGTTAGATATTAAAGTAAGCTTAAATGCAGACATATATAAACTTACAGAGAAAATTTATTTTCATCAAAATTGCTATGTTTACATTTTTAATAATAGAAATAATCTTCATACAAAGCATGAAATGAGTCCATGTACTTTCTGCATACAAACCTAGCAAGAGGTATGGTTCATATCTGAAAGCCAGCGTCACGTGGCCCAGCGTTTTAGCACATCTCCTGGCTCAGTCATGTACACTTAACCTTTGGATGACTTTCAGGTATTCAGTTTGAAGTGCTGTTATTTAAGTGGTTATTCTTGATAAATTCCTGTTCTTCTGGAATTTCTGTCTTTCATGACTGCCTTTCAGACGTTATTTAGCTATTGCTCTTATTTCCAAAATTCTATTCATTACCTTCTCTTGCCTAATCTTGTTTTCAATTTTGTAAACAAATTCTTTCTTAAATAATGTAGTTAAAGTAATGGTCCATTCTATCACATGCAAAAGGGATTCTATATGACCGGCTTATACAGTGCTTATAACCGAAGCAAAATCAGTGTTTGCTCCCTACGTTCCACTTACCATTTTTCTAACTGTTTTTCAAAAGAGGGTATGTGAAAATAATATATAGCTAATACTCTATGATATTTGTAAAATTTTTTCTTAATGTGTTTAACCTTAGGAAGAAATAGTTGATATTAAGGCTCAAGTGATTTTCTATTCCTTATTCCTTTTTGTTTATTGCATTTGTTTCCTTATTTAAGATATTTCTAAAGCCTGTTTGTTTATAGGCTTCCCTGGTAGCTCAGACGGTAAAGCGTCTGCCTACAATGTGGAAGACCAGGGTTCAATCCCTGGGTCGGGAAGATCCTCTGGAGAAGGAAATGGCAACCCACTCCAGTACGCGTGCCTGGAAAATCCCATGGACGGAGGAGTGTGGTAGGCTACAATCCAAGGGGTCGCAAAGAGTCGGACATGACTGAGCGAATAGGCCACTTGAATACTTTGAGGCAATACCTCAAGAATTCAGGGGAAATCTGTGTTACAAGAGGGATTGTTTTCTTGTATAGATTACCTGGCTTAGTGATACATATTTATTACATTTTCTAGATAAATGCTCATTAAAATATCTTCAGTGTTCCACTTCCAGATATAAGTGATACGATTTTCATTTATTCATGAGTATAATGCTCTACCTTTATAAGCCAAACGGTGGTCCATTAGACTACTGTTTCAGTGTTGATTAATTTCCAAGGGCAAATAGATAACCATTTTTTTTAATGTAAGAGAATATTTTTCTAGGGGTGAATTCTACTTGAGGTCCATAATAGATGAAGATCATATTTCCTGTAGATTTCCTTTACAGCTAATAGGCAGAGGGAAATACTAACAAGTAAATTAAGTTCCAGAACTGAGACCATTTATGTTACTAATAGAGTTTTAGAGCTACTAAAATATTTGTTTTTTTTTAATCACAAAAAATACAGTAAAATTAATGAATAAATGAAACCTGCCCGCTTTTCCAGGATTATTTGGTGACTTGGTGGCAGACCTGTGTCCCTAAACTTGCCAAATCGGCACAGTGGTCTGGAGAAGCATTGTTTGCAAGACCATCTCCTGGATGCAAGGAGGGCATTTTGGAACTTCTGTTTTTAACCATTATGTAAGATTTTTCTTGTACATGTTAATTATAGTAACATATGTATATATCATACAAATAATTCATGAATACACACAGGTTGAGGCTGCATCCCAACACATTTATGGTGATATCCAGGTGTATCAAATGCTAACCATTGACCATGGCTCTAGAAACAGGACCTTCATAAATGGGAGAAGTCCCTGTGCAATATGGGAGACCCATAGCCTTTTTTAAGGATAAAGAGAAGGGTGATTGGCCAGGTCGACTGCCACTGCATAATGTTATATAACCTTCATCTCCTCCGCTCTTCCCAGCCAGATCTGTTGTATATTCTGCCCAGTTTGTTCTGCATAAAGAAATACAAAGAGAAAAGTAAAGCTCGAAGACAGTTTGCTCCTGGCTCCACTAAGTAATTGGGTGCGCTTAGCAGAGTATATCCTGCAGAGATAGTACATGGTATGTGTGTAAAATATAATATCTTAGGAGGCACAGGGCACCTGTAAATTCACCTGCTAAATATCTGTTATGAAAGCAAAAATGGATTAAGTAATCTGAATGTAACTTTTTTCTTTGTGCGTACCTGTGAACTTGCTGTCTAGGAATCCCCGTCAGAAGTTCCAGCCTGCCACTGTTCTCTGATGCCATGCCAGCACCAACTCAACTGTTTTTCCCTCTGATTCGTAACTGTGAACTGAGCAGAATCTATGGCACTGCGTGTTACTGCCACCACAAACATCTCTGCTGCTCACCGCCTTATATTCCTCAGAGTCGCCCGAGATACACACCCCATCCGGCGTATGCTACCTTTTACAGGCCAAAGGAGAGCTGGTGGCAGTACACCCAAGGAAGGAGATACGCTTCCACACCTCAGAAGTTTTACCTCACACCTCCCCAAGTCAATAGCATCCTGAAAGCTAATGAATACAGTTTCAAAGTGCCAGAATTTGATGGCAAAAATGTCAGTTCTGTCCTTGGATTTGACAGCAATCAGCTGCCGGCAAACGCACCCATTGAGGACCGGAGGAGTGCAGCAACCTGCTTGCAGACCAGAGGGATGCTTTTGGGGGTTTTCGATGGCCATGCAGGCTGTGCTTGCTCCCAGGCAGTTAGTGAAAGACTCTTTTATTATATTGCTGTCTCTCTGTTACCCCACGAGACTTTGCTGGAGATCGAAAATGCCGTGGAGAGCGGTCGAGCCCTGCTGCCCATTCTCCAGTGGCACAAGCACCCCAACGATTACTTCAGTAAGGAGGCATCCAAGTTATATTTCAACAGCTTGAGGACTTACTGGCAAGAGCTTATTGACCTCAACACTGGGGAGTCGACTGATATTGATGTTAAAGAGGCTTTGATTAATGCTTTCAAGAGGCTTGATAATGACATCTCCTTGGAGGCTCAAGTCGGTGATCCCAATTCTTTCCTCAATTACCTGGTGCTTCGAGTGGCATTTTCTGGGGCCACAGCTTGCGTGGCCCATGTGGATGGCGTTGACCTTCACGTGGCCAACACTGGCGATAGCAGAGCCATGCTGGGGGTGCAAGAAGAGGACGGCTCTTGGTCAGCAGTCACGCTATCTAATGACCACAACGCTCAGAATGAGAGAGAAGTGGAACGGCTGAAACTGGAGCACCCAAAGAACGAGGCCAAGAGTGTGGTGAAACAGGATCGGCTGCTTGGCTTGCTGATGCCTTTTCGGGCTTTTGGAGACGTCAAGTTCAAATGGAGCATTGACCTTCAGAAGAGAGTGATAGAATCTGGCCCAGACCAGTTGAATGACAATGAATACACCAAGTTTATCCCTCCTAATTATTACACCCCACCTTATCTCACTGCTGAACCAGAAGTAACTTACCACCGATTAAGGCCACAGGATAAATTTCTGGTATTGGCGACTGATGGGCTGTGGGAGACAATGCACAGGCAGGATGTGGTTAGGATTGTTGGTGAGTACCTAACAGGTATGCATCACCAGCAGCCAATAGCCGTTGGTGGCTATAAGGTGACTCTGGGGCAGATGCATGGCCTTTTAACAGAACGGAGAGCTAAGATGTCATCAGTGTTTGAGGACCAGAATGCAGCAACCCACCTTATTCGCCACGCTGTGGGCAACAATGAGTTTGGAGCTGTTGATCATGAGCGCCTCTCCAAAATGCTTAGTCTTCCTGAAGAGCTTGCTCGGATGTACAGAGATGACATCACAATCATTGTAGTTCAGTTCAATTCTCACGTTGTAGGGGCATATCAAAACCAAGAACAGTGAGTGGGTCTTACCAAGGCAATTCTCAAACAGATTTAAAGGGCAGATAGGTTTTTTTTTTTTTGGTAAAGATATTACTATAGTAAATATTTCCAGTGGGTCATTCTCAGCATTTCCCTACTGGATACTCTAGTCTTCCAGGTAGTCCAAATTGAATTTGTAGCAGAGTGGCAGGATCCTGAGAGTCTCGTTCTGCTTTGTTTGGACCTCACAGCACCTGCAGTGGAGGCCCATCAGTTCCTTAACTGCAGATGGCTTACGACATTGGCTGCTTTTATCAGTCTGAGAAAATCAGGATGACCTGGCAAACAGGGTTTTGAATAGGGCCAAAGCAAGGAACTTGCTGGGCATATTCTTTTGGTAAAATGAAGAAACATTACTGTTCATACCTTCAGACCCATTTCATTACCAAGATTCCAGTGTATATGAGAACATATATTTATTGCATGATTTCCTAGATGTATAACCTGTGTATTATTCATGAACTTTTATTTTAACCCGAAGTAGTTTTCAAATCCACTACTTTAAGCCATAAAGGACCGAGAACCAGGCAATTTGAATTTGTCAGTGTGTGTGATCATTTGACTTGGAATGCTTCTTAAATGAGAAAACAAACACTACCCCTTTACCCAATTACCTAATGTAGTTGACACATTTTCTATTTTGCCACACACTTGAAGACAATAAAGGTGTTTTATCTACTCTTATTGGTGTTAAAGGGGAAAAAAAGTTTTAGTTTATGTTAATGAAAAGCTTTCTTTAGTTTGAAATAAAAGATCCAGAATGAAGAGACTGATATGTTCAATTATGGTCATCTGCAGCCACCAGCACGTCACTCTTACCATGTAAACCCCTGAAGTGTGGCATGCTGTAAGTGTGTGGTGGGTAGACTGCTGCTGAGAAATCATACTTCTAATTTAGTAGTGGTAAGAATTTTTGTCATGTTTGGAATTTTAAGGATGACATATAAAAAAATTTACATAATTTGGGAGAATAAAGTTTAAATATTTCCTTCAGGTGTTGAGATGAAGTTTTTTGTTGTTGTTTTTCCCCACTTAGTTGTAGGTCAATTTAAATAATTGGTTTAAAGATTACTAAATGCTTTAAACATATTGTAGCTTATAAATAGAAATGTTAAGATACATACATGAGAAATTTTAACTATTGTGCATGCCTGATGCTTAATGGAACACTTAGTAGCATCAAATATTATTTGCAGCAGTCTCTGTAATTCTATGCAGACCCTTCCAACGCTGTATCAAAGTAAATGAAAATAAATATATTCAGATTGGCTTTTGGGGAGCTTATTTGATATGCATCAAATGGCGTTTTGTTCCTGTGTTTAATGGTGATTCGTGTACAGCTGTGCATATATTTCATCACTTATTCTAGCATCACTGTTAAAAGAATGGCTGTGACTATGTTCAATTTTCACATAAGTTTTAATACAGAACATGATCAGTTTTCCCTTGTGTAATTAGTTGAGGGGTGTTTAGGAGTTCTTGCAGATTTCTGTAGAATACTGAACTAGATATTCAAGGACTCTGGACTGTGGACACCAAAGCAAGGTAGAATTGGCTGCAGAATTTATTCCAATTGAAAATAGACTCTGGAAGATTGCCGCTTACGAGACCATATAATGTTTGTTTTCTGAGGCCTCCCCCCCCCCCCTTTTTCCCCTCCTTGAGTCACCTTGGAAATTTTCTCCCAGGTGGTGTTTTGGAGGGGGAAAAGCTATTATACTATATACTTATTTATAAATGTTTTGACAGAGACTTCATTTTTTAATGGAATGTATGTAGAATACAGTAGCAATTAAAACTCATTTTCAGGCTACTATTGGAATTTCTCTTGAACATCTTTACTGAAGAGTTCCATATTGTGCTTAATAAAGTCTCATCTCTATATAGTACAGTATATATAAATTTGGTTTCTTTTGGTCATGATCAAGATAGTAATTCTTATTATTACACAAGAAACTTTGTTCTTATTATTACACAAGAAACTTGGGTCTGCGGTCTAAAAGCCTGTTGTGTTAAGCCTGTAGTGTTAACAGTGTGGAAATGAAAATAATTGGATGTTAGGAATTTGAATGTATTATCATCTAAAAGAAGTTTTGATTTTATTGTAATTGGTTGTCACTGTAATGTGATATCTAGAATTAAAGAATATATGTAAACTTCCATTGTAATTAGCCTTTCTTAAACATTTTTAATTTATACTTTCTAAGGTGTTGTTTTCTGTATTTAGTCAGTGGCTCATGGTATTTATATGTCCTTAGCTAGTTAAATGCAATGGTGTTATGGTACAGAGTACTTGGAGGGAAAAAAAGTCTTGTAAAAGATTTATCTGTGTGAATAAATGTGAAAAGTTTATATATTACATAGTGAATAGTTAGAAATGCCCACAGTGAATTAAAGTTTCATATCTGCTTTCTGAAGGAACGACCTGTGTTGTTTTTTAATTAATAGATTCATTAGATGCTTTCTGTGGTGATAGGTTATACTTAACTTTTGGATCCTCTAGCTAGATAGTACTTTTTAAAAAACTTGGGTATAATTTACATTCAATAAAATGCACAGATTTTAAATGTGTAATTTGAGATTTGGTAACCACAACCCCAGTAAAGATACAGGACTTTTCCATTACTCCAGCAGAAAATTCCCTCATGCCTCTTTCTACGGGGAAGGTTATATTGTTCTGACTTCTGTCACCATAGATTAGTGTTACTTGTTGTAGAAATTCATATAAATGAAATCATGTAATATGTACTCTTTCGTATGTGACTTTTGTTCATTTTTTTTGAGATTCACTTACGTTGAGTGTATGCATAGTCTCCTTCTTACTACCAAGTAGCATTCCATAGTATGAATAGAACAGTTTATCTACTGCTGATGGGCATCATAAGCCCCTTCTTCTCCCCTTAAAAGCTAACTTAGGTTATCAATTCCCAGAGATATTATTTGATTGAAGTATAGATTTAACATCAAAAACATGATTGATTTTCAGGTGAGTTTTATGTTCCATACCTTAATGGTAGGATTTTTTTAAAAATGCCTTTTAAACAAGCAATGAAAATGTAACTTGGTGAAAAATTTGGAGGGATTAGAGAGCATTCCTTCGCTAATGACTTCTCTGTACCTCTCCCATTGATAACTTTATTGAGTTAGAAGTTCATTAACTGATTGAGCTAATGACTATCCTATAAAAAATAGACAAATTATACCTTGGTTTTTCCTGTTTGTTTGCTTTTCTTTTTTTCTTTATTTATTTATCTTTAATTGAAGGATAATTACAATATTGTGTTGGTTTCTGCCATACATCAACATGGATCAGCCATAGGTATGCATATGTCCCCTCCAGTTTTTGATGGTCTTGATTTAGTACTCCCATCAGCCATAGCTAGGTTTGGGGATGGGAAAGGAAGTGGATTAAATGCTGACTGTTAAATTGACTGGAATAATATAACTCACTTGAATATCTCAGCTTTTTTTAAAAAAATTAATTCTTCCTAGACCAAGATTTCCTGCTCACTAGTCAAACACATGCCTGAATATGGGTTATCGTTAGCTTTGTCTTTGGGTGTAGTAAGAGGGTCTAGACAACTGCTATCCTTAGTCTGTTCATTAACATACCTTAATTCTGACCTTTTTCATAAATGTAAAACAACTATTATTTACTGTAGCTGAGACCTGGACATGCTGGGTAAAGGGTATCTAAATAGACTTGTTACAGTATGAAGGTCACTTTTTGTTCCTTTCAGAAATAACTTTGAAAGCCAAGCTTAATCCTGTTAAATCCAGCCAGTCTGGTTCTTATGACAAAATTTATACCTTGAATTGAATCCTAACAGTATACAGCATTGTCTTCTAAATAGCTTTCAAATTTTAAGTGTTCAAAGTAAATATATCAAGAATGATGAAATTCACGCATTTCGTGTTCCATTAATAATGATTATTCAATGCATATACTTTAAGGACCACACAATTTAGGCTCAGTAATGTAGCCAATATTTAGGTTCCTAAAATATATACATGTCTGGTTTTAAGTTGTTCTAATAATTTTTTAACTTTATCTTGTTTGTCCATCAGGGTTTTCAATTAAGGTCAGGGCCCGTGGATTTTGTTCGTCTTTCTGAGCCAACACAATATTGAATAAAAAATGTTCTGCATCCACTTAATTTTACATTAGAGATGTACAATCAATTTTAAAAGAAGCCTAAGTGAACTTTAAGAAGTTCTCTTCTTCGTCAGAAGTTAACATCTCAATCTAGATGCAGAGAAATAATTTATTCCAGTAATTTCAGTTTTGTTTTATAGGTAAAACAATGATTTCTAAAACTTGAACTAGTTCCCTGTTGCAAAGAATATTCAAAAGAAAAAATTAGAAGTACCAAGGTACAAATAGGCCCATCGTGGGTTTTGCCCTCTAGAGAAGGCTTCCTGTGTTCACTGGAAGAGACCACAAAAACTCAACTTTCAAGTGTGTTAATTGGACCCCCAAAGTCAGCTTATTTCCCCCAGTGAAACTTTGCTAAATGGTCCCCATCTAACCCTTTTTTCGTCCCCCAGCTCCTTTTACACAGGTTGGGAGAAATGTTCCTTTGAGGACCTGCCAAGCACTTTAGTGGCTATTTGGAAGTACCTGGCACCTAGCTCCAAAATAACTCAGTATTTCGTGTTGGTTTACCTTCGTACCCTGAGGGAGGTTTAAGACTGTCTTAGAGTCACACTTCTCTGCTTTTCTGAGCTGTACCCAGGTCACTGACTCACTTTCTGTCTTCACACACTCAACCAAACTGAACAATCAGACTTTGCTACAGTGCACGGAGGTTCCTAGAGAAGGAAATGACAACCCACTCCAGTATTCTTGCCTGGAAAATCCCATGGACAGAGGAGCCTGGCCATGTTGCAAAGAGGTGGACACGACTGAAGCGCCTTAGCATGCACGGGTGCAAGGAGGTTAGTCATCACATTCAGCCCTTTAGAAACCTCAAACTTGGAGCATGGAGCCACACCAAGCAGCCAAGAAGAGTCAAAGAACCAAAGATTTTTATCTCACCTGCAATGATTTAATCAGTCTATCTCCTCCAACAACAAGGCCAATTCGATTGGCTGGCAGTGTTGACTGAGAGGCCAGCCTTCAAGCATGAAAACTGAGAAGAGTGGGAAATGTGAAACAAGATCTAAGGGGAAAAAAGGAAAGGTGAGGAAAGAGAGGGGTGTGATTAGAGGCAGTAAAGGGGGCAGGGAGCATCAGGTCCTCTGACACCCTGGACCAGCGACAGGGACAAAAGCAAAACAGAGGAAAGACAGCAGGCAGCAGAATAGTGGTGAGGTAAGGGAGTTTAAACCCATTTTTAAGCCCTTATGAAATCATGGATTTTATGCTTGAGCTGTAGCAGTTGGAGTGCAAAGCAGTTTCCATTAGTGTGACCATTTCGTCTTGGCTCATTAGATAAGAGGGACAAAGGAAAGTCTTAGGCAATATGTAAAGGGATCTGTGGTGCCCAGATGGACAGATTTCTCAAAAGAACTTTGCTCAGAAATTATTCTTTCTTGTTCCAAATCTGGGGACAGGTTAAACGCCTAATTTCACCTGATGAAAACAAACTAGATCATTAAAGCTCTGGTGTCAGCAGACCAGAGAGAGTGCGTTACTAAACCAAGCCTCATGACTTGCTTAGAGGGGCACAGATGGCCTCAGGTATAACCGGAAAGTCCAGTGACTTTGCGGCCTCAGTGATACTAACGATAACCACAGTCACTTTGTGGAGCAGTTGCCATGTGCCAGGTCCTGTGGAAAGTATACTGTGTATTTTCTCATTTAGTCCTGTGCTGCCAGCCTCTGTTTAGTTCTTCAGCCCCTTCACTAAACCCTCTCTGCCCTGCTCTGTGCGCCTGGAAGCCCAGCTCTCCAGCTGCACCTGCCAGGCTCATTTGTCTCCTGATTCCTATTCCATTCAGCCGATAGGTAGCGCCTGCAGGTGAGATGAGAGAGACGCTGGGATATGTCTTCCTCGTTCTCTCCATGCTTCAGGCTGCACCTCCAGCCTTAGCTGCACCCATCCACTCTACAGCACCTCTTCCACAATTGTGGTTCTCGGTGGGCTTGGGTCATGCTCTTCCCCGCCTTTCGCCTTTCAGCTTGAGGGATGTTAATGGCTTCCAACTGCTGCTCCTCTCTGGGTGCCTCGACAACCCTTGTTTGTTCCCTCATCCTTGTTCACGCCTCTGTGAGTAATCCATTCATTTGAATAACGTAAGGTGAAAACAGTTTCCTTCCAGGACCTGACCAATATGATCCTTAAACTGAAGTATTATTTCTCCTATTTTACTTAACACAAAGAGGTGAGGTAGCTCATCCCGCATCACCCACCAAGCAAAGCCATGTGTGGATATTCCAAAGTTCTGTATGTTTAATCCCCACATCACACTGCCTGGTCTCTATAACCAGGGTGATCCCTTTGGAACTGAGAAGACTTGAGGGCTGTCAAATGGCCGATAGCCAAGTGAGCCCTTGAAAAGCAGAGACAAAGATGCTCAGAAGCAGCAGCCAACACCCATGTAGCTGAGCAGTTAGTCTAACATAGAGAAATGGAGCCACCCACAGAGTGTGCCAAGTGGGGACAGAATCATCAGTGCGTGGTGGTGTCCAAGTTTGCAGTTCCTCAGTTCCCCAGTTCACTTGTTGAAATCTCCATGGTGGGAAATGAGGTAGAAAGATACAAGCCACAGAGAAAGCCTTAGTTGTATATACATTTGAGCCTTGAACGAGGAGGGGACGGGGGCCCCAAACCTCCCAGCATGGTAGAAAATCCAGTATAAATTATAGTCAGCCCTTTATATACTCAGTTCACCCGGATCTACCGTTCCTCTGTGTCTGTGATTCCACGTCTACAGATTGAACCAACCATAGATCAAGTAGCACTGTATTATTTACTACTGAAAAAAATCCACATATAAGTGGACTTGGGAAGTTCAAACCCTTGTTGTTCAAGGGTCAGCTGTACACAGTGACTGCAGCATCCTTGCAGCTAGCATATATTTAGAGAAAGAACTACCGGAGAAGGTAAAAACTAGCTGAGCAAGCATGGGATGCTAGAGTTAGTAGGGGCAGGACTGGGAGAAAGAAGTACAAAACAAGGTGAGCCAGAGCCAGAGCCAGGCTGAAATCTGGCTTCTAGCCACTCGGGTGGGAGACTTGACTGATTCTAGCTGAGGAAGCGCTGGTGGTTAGGCAAGAGACATCTGTGTGATTTACATATCGCCATTAGTCATTCACGTCTGTGTACTCACATTTAATAAACTGATATGTTTAATTCAAACACAGTCAATATTTTCTCTTGATTCCTTGGTTACCGTAGTGCATGACCACTGAGCTCTACTCAGGTATGGGGTAACTTGACAACTGAACTTGAGTGACCTAACCAGTCACCCATCAGTCTTGGAACATTATTGCTGGATTGAACTGCCAGTTAGTTCAGTTAGTTCGGTTAGTTCAGTCCAACCTAGAAAATGTTTGTTGGGCTTGTTCATTGTTTTGGGAAGATAAGCCCCACCCTACACAGGTTGGAAGGTGTCCAGTATGCTACAGGAGAAGAGTGGAGGGTAATTTAAATAGCTTCCAGAAAGAAAAAAGTGGCTAGGCCAAAGTGGAAATGATGCTTAGGTGTGGATGTGTCTGGTGGGGAAAGTAAAGTCTGATGCTGTAAAGAACAATACTGTGTAGGAACCTGGAATGTTGGACGTGGTCAAGCAGGAGATGGCAAGAGTGACCATCAACATTTTAGGAAGCAGTGAACTAAAATAGATGGAAATGGGAAAAGTTAATTCAGATGACCACTATATTTATTACTGAGGGCAAGAACCCCTTAGAAGAAATGGAGTAGCCCTCATAGCCAACAAAAAAGTCCAAAATGCAGTACCTGGGTGCAATCTCAAAAACAACAGAATGATCTCAGTTTGTTTCCAAGGCAAACCACTCAACATTAGAGTAATCCAAGTCTATCCCCAATCATTGATACTGAAGAAGCTGAAGCTGACAAGTTCTATGAGGACCCACAAGACCTTCCAGATCTAATACCAAAAGAAGATATTCTTTTCATCCTAGGGGATTGGAATGCAAAATTAGGCAGTCAAGAGATACCTAGAGTAACAAGCAAGTTTGGACTTGGAGTACAAAATGAAGCAGGGCAAAGGCTAACAGAGTTTTGCCAAGAGAACATGCTGGTCATAGCAAACACCCTTTTCCAACAAAACAAGCGACAGCTCTACACATGAACATCATCAAATGGTCAATACCAACATCGGATTGATTATATTCTTTGCAGCCAAAGATGGAGAAGCTCTATAGTCAGTAAAAACAAGACCGGGAGCTGACTGTGGCTCAGATCATGAGCTCCTTATTGCGAAATTCAGGCTTAAACTGAAGAAAGTAGGGAAAATCCCTAGGCTATTCAGGTATGACCTAAATCAAATCCCTTATGATTATACAGTGGAAGTGAAGAATAGACCCAAAGGATTAGATCTGGTAGACAGAGTACCTGAAGAACTATGGACGGAGGCAAAGTGGTTGTCTGAGGAGGCTTTATAAATAGCTGAAGGGAAAAAAGAAGTGAAAGGCAGGAGAGAAAGGGAAAGATATACCCAACTGAATGCAGAGTTCCAGAGAATAGCAAGGAGAGATAAGAAAGCCTTCTTAAGTAAGCAATGCAAAGAAATAG
Source organism: Okapia johnstoni (assembly GCA_024291935.2). Classification (NCBI taxonomy): domain Eukaryota; kingdom Metazoa; phylum Chordata; class Mammalia; order Artiodactyla; family Giraffidae; genus Okapia; species Okapia johnstoni. The sequence goes on from CM044309.1 coordinate 9,806,411, forward strand.
AGGAAAACAATAGAATGGGAAAGACTAGAGATCTCTTCAAGAAAATTCGAGATACCAAGAGAACATTTCATGCAAAGATGGGCACAGTGAAGGACAGAAACAGTTTTGACCTAACAGAAGCAGAACATGTAAAGACGAAGTGGCAAGAAAACACAGAAGAACTATACAAAAGACGTCTTAATGACCTGGATAACCATGATGGTGTGGCCACTCACCTAGAACCAGACATCCTGGAGTGTGAAGTCCAGTGGACCTTATGAAGCATTGCTATGAACAAAGCTAGTGGAGGTGACTAAATTCCAGTTGAGCTATTTAAAATCCTAAAAGATGTTACTGTTAAAGTACTGCACTCAATATGCCAGCAAATTTGGAAAATACAGCAGTGGTCACGGGACTGGAAAAGGTCAGTTTTCATTCCAGTCTCAAAGAAGGACAATGCCAAAGAATGTTCAAACTACCATACAGTTATGCTCATTTTGCATGCTAGTAAGGTTATGCTCAAAATCCTTCAGACTAGGCTTCAGTAGTATGTGAACCAAAAGCTTCTAGATGCACAAACTGGATTTAGAAAAAGCAGAGGAACCAGAGATCAAATTGCCAGCATCCATTGGATCATAGAACAAGCAAGGGAATTCCAGAAAAGCATCTACTTCCGCTTCCTCAATTATGCTAGAGCCTTTGACTCTGTGAATCACAACAAACTGTAGAAAATTCTTAAAGAGATGGGAATACCAGAGAAATCTGTATGCAGGCCAAGAAGCAACATTTAGAACCGGACATGGAACAACAGACTGGTTCAAAACTGGGAAAGGAGTACATCAAGGCTGTATATTGTCACCCTGTTTATTTAACTTGTATGCAGAGTACATCATCTGAAATGTGGGCTAGATCAATCACAAGCTGGAATTAAGATTGCAGGGAAAATATCAACAACCTCAGATATGCAGATGATACCAGTCTAATGGCAGAAAGTAAAGAAGAACTAAAGAGCCTCTTGATGCAGGTGAAAGAAGAGACTGGAAAAACTGGCTTAAAACTCAACATTCAAAAAACTAAGATCATGGCATCTGGTCCCATCACTTCATGGCAAATAGAAGGGGAAAAGGTGAAAGCAGTGACAGACTTTATTTTCTTGGGCAGAAAGAAAAAAATCACTGCAGACAGTAACTACAGCCATGAAATTACAAGACACTTGCTCCTTAGAAGAAAAGTTATGACAAACCTAGACAGCGTATTCAAAAACAGAAGCATCACTTTATTGACAAAGTTCTGTCTAGTCAAAGTTATGGTTTTTCCAGTAGTCATGTATGGATGATCCCTATTTCCTGGAATTTATACACTGTATAGTTTGTATACTCTGTAAGATTTGTTTGTGTGACCAATGGAACATAGCAGATGTGATGGCATGTCCCTCCTCAGATCAGATTATTAAAGATGGTGCAGATTTTGTCACACCTACTGTCTCTTGGATTACTCATTCTGGGAGGAGCTATGTTGCAAGCAGCCTTGTAGAGAGAGCCACATGCTCAGGGACTGGTGCCTCCTGGCCACAGTCACATGAGTGAAGTTGGAAGCAGATGTCACAGCTCCAGTCAAGATTCCAAAGTCGGCAACTCCAACTGATGGCACGTTTACAGCCTCAGAGAGATCCTAGGCTAGAAAAGCTGCTTCCAAATTCCAAACCCTCAAAATGCAGCAAGTTCTTTTACTAGCACAATAGATTTATTTGGAAACAGCAAGAACATTGTGTTTTAGGACATGCAATCTGTGGCATACCATAGGCAAATTTGGAGAATACAAGAGAGGAACTTTTTTTGTTTATAGAGGAGAAGTGGGAGAGTCTGTTATAAATATTGGAGTCCACTGGAGAAAACTGAGAATTTGGAGTGTAGTGGATTTTCATTGGCTGAGTTGTGACAGTCTCCATGGTTGGGCTGTTGCCAGGCAAGGAGAAATTGTTCCTTCCTCCTACTGGGTAGTCATGCTGTAACTTTCTTCTTGTGGAACTGCAGAGGTACAGCTCTTCCAGTTGGGTCTGCAGTTGAATTCCAGTGGAAGAAGTCCTTGGGGTCACAAAGAGTCAAACAGAACTGAGCGACTTTCACTTTCACTTTCAATTTTTGTAATATATATTGAAATCAGGATGTGTGATGCCTACACCTTTGTTCTTCCTTAAAAAATTGTTGTGGCTACTTGAGGTCTTTTCTGGTTCCGTATCAATTTTAGGATTTTGTTTTTTCTATTTCTGTGAAAAGCACCACTGGAATTTTGATAGGGATTGCATTGATTTGTAGATTGGGTAGAATGGACATTTTAACAATGTTAATTCTTCCAATCCATGAACATGAAATATCTAAAAAGGTAGCTCAGTTGGTAAAGAATCTACCTGCAATGCAGGAGACCCTGGTTTGATCCCTGGGTCAGGAAGATCCCCTGGAGAAGGAAATGGCAATCCACTCCAGTATTCTTGCCTGGAGAAACCCCATGGACAGAGGAGCCTGGTGGGCTACAGTCCATGAGGTCGCAAAGAGTCGGACACGACTGAGTAACTAAGCATAAGCACATTAAGTGGACAAACAGGTTTCAAATCAATACACACAAAATCAGTACAATCTGATTTTATTTTAAATGTGTGTATGCATGTCGAAAGATCTGGAACTATAATAGCAAAAATAACTCAAGGCCAGCACACAAAAGGAAGCCGCCTCATCCAGACTCTAAACAGGCCCAAGCCCTGGGGCAACTGCAACAAGAATCAGGGAAAGGTGTCCTGAGAGAAAAGGACTGAACATGAAGGTTAGAATCTTACATAACATATTTTTTATGCCATGATTTAAACTTCATACCATTCCCTTTAGTGTCTATATTTATTTTTGAGAGCACTATATTTTAGAATCGCATGCTGTGCTGAATGGTTCTCCACTGTCTGTCTACTCCAGGACACTCTGACATCATCGGAGTGGTCGGCTGTGTTGGGCATTCACAAATGTGGATGAAGTAATACAGCATCTTTTGTGGAGAGACGTGGGCAGTACCTTTCATCTCCCTGGGCTTTTAGACAAGGATCAAGTCAAAGAGAAGGCAGGGGACAGCATCTGGCAACAGCTTGCTAGTCTTAGCAGCCTTTGCTCCTAAGCTCAATTTCTTGGTGGCTAAGGGAGGGAAAGGTCAGATTGCCCTGAGAGGCAGGAAATCCATGTCCCTCTGCAGAAAGTCCACCTCTTAGGTAACTAAAGGAATATAGTTGAGCCAAGACAGGCCTCAACAAGAGAACTCTTCAGGACATGGGTGATGGTGACCCTGATCGGAGAAGACACTGGATATAGGACAGAGTTGAAAACTTAGTTTGAATGATCTCCCACAGTGACCAAACATGAACTTTGTCTCCAACTTTTGTGATGGTAGCCGCTTTCACCTGAATTACCCTCACTGCCCTTCTGAGAGTTACTGGTGTGACACAGAGGAGACCAGCAGTTTTGCCACACTGAGCTACAAACACAGAACCAGAGCAGCTTTCTTGAGCTCCTACTACAAAAGGGTCCACATACAAAAGGGAAGCCTCCTCACTCAGACTCTAAACAGACTCAAGCCCTGGGGCAGTTGCAACAAAGTTGGGAAGCAGCCGCTCCTTTGCCCCCTCATGGGCTTGGCTGCCAGTCTATCTGCACTGCCCGCCGCCTGGGTTGAGGAGTTGTGAGAGGTGAGGCGCAGGCTTTTTTCCCAGAAAGAGAAAGGAACCCACAATGCTAAGATAGTCAAACTCACATGCAGACAAAGGGCACCCGTGAGGCACACAGAAGCCATTGTCCACAGAAAGAAGATAATTTGCCCAAAAAACAAAAAAATAATCACACTAACACATAGTAATTCTTTTACAAACACAAATGTAAAAAACATAGACAAAAACACTACGATAAAGACCAAAACCGCAGAAGCTTAATGTGACTGAAGTGCAACTGGGCAAAATCATCTGGGTGTTTGCTGTCCTGTTCTCCTCCTTGGCCTCCTCTGCCAACTGCAGAGATGGGGGAGGTGTGTGTGTTAGTCACTCAATCGTGTCCAACTTTTTGTGACCCCATGGACTGTAGCCCACTAGGTTCTTCTGTCCATGGGATTCTCCAGGCCAGAATACTGGTGGGTAGCCATTTCCTTCTCTAGGGGATCTTCCTGATCCAGGGATCGAACCTGGATCTCCCACATTGCGGGCAGATTCTTTACTACTGAGCCACCAGGGAAGCCCCTAGATTGGGGACGGGGGAAGGGACAAAAGAGGTGGAAAGACTCTAGCAGACCCACTGGAGAGGAGGGCCGGAAGAAGAGTGTGAGGCCCTGAGGATTTAGTAGGTTCTAGAGAAGAGTTGAAAGTGAGTGAAAGTGAAAGTGAAAGTCGCTCAGTCAAGTCCGACTCTTTGTGACCCCATGGACTATACAGTCCATGGAATTCTCCAGGCCAGAATACTGGAGCGGGTAGCCTTTCCCTTCTCCAGGGGATCTTTCCAATCCAGGGATTGAACCCAGGTCTCCATTGCAGGCAGATTCTTTACCAGCTGAGCCACCAGAGAGTTAAAAAGGGTTTAAGATTAATCACGAATTATGACTTAGATTTTAAAATTTTTAGAGAGGTGAGTAAAGCTGAAATGCCTGTTTGAGCTGTGCTTCTTCAAATAAGCGTCCATTCTGAGACTAGACCACCTGGGCTGTGACCACGTAAGAATTCTCCAAGCAGGATCATGAGGCTATCTTTTTGCCCTTTTGTGAGCGTGTGAAATTGCAGAAAATAGAGTTATTCTCTTTGACTGTTTCAAGTACTTTCTCTGTGACCCAAGACCAGTTATGTGCCAACTTCTTCATAACCTACAAATTGTGGCAGAAGGATACATCCTACTTTTCTCTGGGGGCAGGGAGAGGCGGGAAGTAGTTCATAGCTCAAATGCCATAGATTCTCACAGTTCTTACTGAGATTTAGTAGGTTTTCTTGAATAAACATTTCTTCATTGGCTGTATGCCCCCAGGACAATCTGTACAGACTTTAAATGGTTAAGTTTTTAAAAGTGACTTTCACCAGTTATGACTGTTTCACTGAAGAGCAGGTCTGAGGGGGCTGTTCCTGCCACCATTCCAGAATTGGGTCTTTGGTATTTGAATCTGGGATTTTAGCAGACAGGGAAAGCATAGTTCAAGTCAGGTTGGGAGCCAGAGAAAAAGAAACGAGAACTTTGGAAGCCAAAAAGAATCCATTGTTCATGGTTACTTACCTCCTGGGAATTTTATGGTCAAGCTCGTCCTGGAGTTAGAACCCTTCTTGGCTGAACTAGCACCAGCAAAGCTGTGGGCAGTGATATATAACAGCCTAGATACGCTGTGAGGCATGAGAGGTCACAGACAGGTTGCTCTGCCGACCAGAGATCAGAGAAGTGGGCTACAGAGAGAAGGCAAAAATGGGGTGGAGTGGGTATGAGACCAACTTCATTCTTCTACATGTGATAGCTAATTTTCCACGCACCAATTCATTGTTGAGAGACTGTCCTTTTAAGGGTGTTCTTGGCATCCTTCCCAAAGCTCAGCTGACCATATATGCATGTTTTTATTTCTGTTTCATTGGTCTACATGTATGATTTTATGCCAGTGCCATACCATCTGGATTACTATAGCTTCAAAGGATGGTAACCTCAAAGGATTTTTTTTTTTTTTTTAAAAGAAAGTGATGCCTTCAAAAGCAGGAAGAAACAGCAGCAACAGGCATGTGAGCTCTCCTGGTCTTCACAGGTGGGGTACAGGTGAATTCCTTGCTATTTGTGGGAATCTTTTCATGACAAATCTTTCTTCTAAACAATGGCTTCTGCAGCATTCAGACAGCTACAGGCCACTCAGTTGCTTGTATTTGGTCAATCATTCAACAGTTATTAAATGCCTACTGTTGATCAGGAACAGAATTTAATTCTAAAATAAGTCTAAAACATTTACTAAGGCCTCCAACATACTTGCCACTTCTTGCCTATCAGTTCAATGAACATAATGTCATCAGAATGGTAGACCAATGAAATATTTTACAGAATTTCCAGATAGCCTGGAGCCCTTGGGACTATCTTACGACAGATGACATGAGTTACCTGAAAAGCTAGAGAGAAATTGTAAGTGTATACTATCGTTTGGCCCCCCGTGAGTGAAAACTGCTTCTACCACTCTTTTCTGGTTAGAATAGAAGACAACATATTTGCCAGATCAATGGTCATGTACCATGAGCCAGAAGTCATATTGACCATATTGATATACTCAAGTAATGACACTGGCGTGACAACTGCAATTAGAGCTTCTGCTTAGTTAAATTGGTGGGAATTCACTCCTAGGATCCACTTGGCTTTACAGGGGACAAGCTAGTGAACTAAATGGATGTATGAGGGGGACAACCACCACGCATCCTTAGATTTTAAGAATGACACTAATATACAGCACAGGGAAATAGTCATTATTTTATAGTGATTTTAAATGGAGTATAATCTGTAAAAGTATTGAATCATGACACTGTATACTTGAAACTATATTGTAACTTAACTATATTTCAATTTAAAAAGAATATTAAAAAATAAGTTTAATTGTACAAGCGACTCAGCTCTTAGCCAAATGCAATCAAATTGCACAACTTGCCAGATGTTATCTTATTTACAAATTTGACTCTATTTACTCTGAACAGGCTTAATACATAACTGCTTGATCATTTTCCTCCCTACCCCCCAATTCCCCCAGCAGGGACTGGAAACAGAGTGAGGAAGAGCATGCCCATCGGGAGCCAAATCACATCGAGGCTCTAGTGTTTCCCTTTGCTAATCTTTTGCAAGTCCTTGGTTGGTTCCCAAGCCCATTCCCCAGAACAGCTATTTCAAAACTTCATTACTTCCCCAAGCTCCTGAAAGTCCTCCTCTTTCTGTCCCCATTGGCTCTCAACAGATGGCTTGTCTCATACCGCGGACATTGAGGTGGTCAAGTGAGAACTTGCCTAATTTCCTACTCCCTAGCCAATGACTTGATCTGTTTCTACACCTCCCTCTTTCTCTCTTGGTTTAAGTCTCACCTCTCCACCAGTCTTGTTAATCAGATTTGCCTTCAGCTTTTCTAGGTGGAATCACATCTTAAGGTGGAGATTAGATTCTTAAGTCTGCACATAGACAAAAGTCACATGCAGTCAAAATTACCCTAGTAGATTTCTTAAATTACCCACAAAAGCAGATCAAATGTGGCTTTGAGAATACAGTCCTGGAAAGTAATATATAGGTGTAAGTATATCAAGCAGACAGTAATATACAGGTATAAGGCATGTATACTGTATAAGGCTACACAGAGTACATGGTATTATATAGCATGAAATTCCAAAGAGGGATTACTTTGAGAAAACTACTTAAGTAAGCTTCTATGGAACATTGAACAAACTAGATATATTCTGTCTTCCCATTTGTTGTCCCCATCCTAGTTTTCATGGATAACTTTATCAGTTCCTTTCTAGTCCTTGGCTCTTCCATTTCCTCTTCCAGATTGTAGTAAAGCCACCACTACCCGCTAGTATGACATGGCATTTCATTCTCTGTGTGTGTTCTGGAAAGTCCTATGTCCTCCATATCTCCATTGGTGGTTTCACTAAGAGGCTTCCCTGCCAGAATCCCTGCCTTTAGGCGCCTTCACTGAGTGCAATGGTCCACTGGATTTCCAGCATGCTTTAATAATGATTTCTCATTCTATCTGCCTCCTGCTCCATTAGATTAAACTTGAGTGCACATCAGAGAAATCCAAAATAACAGTGGCTTAATAGAGAAGTTTCTCTCCCCTCTCTCTCAAAAAAGAAGCCCAAGAGTAAGTAGTGCAGGGCTGTTTTGATGGTTCATCAAGGACCCAGGCTTCCTTTCTGCCCTGCCTTTCTATTAACAGTTCACAGCTTCTCTCCTCAGGGCTGCTGCAGCTCCAGCCCCTGCATCCACGTTCCAGATAGCAGCTGTTCAGGAAAGTTATCCAAAACTTAGAAATAAAGCTGACTGTGTTGTACTGAGTTACTCAGTCATGTCCGACTCTGCGACCAAATGGATTGTAGCCCGCCAGGCTCCTCTGTCCATGGGGATTCTCCAGACAAGAATACTGGAGTGGGTTGCCATGCCCTCTTCCAGGGGATCTTCCCAACTCAGGGATCAAACCCAGGTCTCCTGCATTGCAGGCAGATCCTTTACCATCTGAGCCACCAGGGAAGCCTGTTTGTCCTACCAGTGTCTTATGAGAGCACTATCATGCTCCCCCAAGGGAAATCTTACTTGCAGAATGACCTTTTAGTTATTCTTGATTAGAATTCAGACTCTACAATTAGGTGTTAATTTGTTTAAAAAAAAAAAAGCAATAAGATGTAAATGAAGTTTTCTCAGGATAGATAGTTTTATTACCTTGAAGAACACTTGCTGCTTTTTTATCTTAGTATTCTTAGTCAAGGATTTCTTTTTTTCCCTTACTGAACCAGCTATGTCATTTTGCTGGCTTCCCTCATTAATGAATCAATTACACTGTGGCATGTGCTTAGATAATGTTTGGGAATTACATTTTTAACATTTATGGGTTTCAGTAGCAGGAAGGACAGAAGGGCTTTCTCCTAGCTGAGTCAGCAGTCTCCCTAAATGTTCCACCTAAAATCTCTACTCATATCTCTTGGGTCAGAATTTAGTCGCTGGGCTACATCCAGCTGCAAGAGAGGCTGGAGAATGTGGCCTTAAGCTAAGTACATCAGTACCCTGAATACAATCAGGGTTCTCTTATTAGGTAGGCAGAGATTGGAGAGCCAGACAACTCGTAATCTTTGTCACAAGAATATACATCCGTTGATTATACCTCCTTTAACCTGTGTCTTTGCTTCCCCTCTGTCTTGGCTTCTTTTCAGCAGCCTAAAAGCGTACTCAGAGAACTCTGACCCCTTGGTCCTGAATCCTTCTGCAGCTATCGTGATGACATTCTCCTTTGCCCCCAATCAGGTCCTAGAAAGAACAACCCCGCGTGGCTTGCCTTTCTTACCGCCTCTTCCTCCTCCATCCACTTTCACCGGCTACTGTTGTCCACACTGCACTTGCCCTGCCCTCATAGGCTGCCGCTGGTCCTCCAAACATCAGACTCCGATCCACTGCATCTTGTACAAAGCGATATGTAATAAATGATGACTGAATTATTCAGTGTGTTAGTTGTTCTTTCTCAGTACAGTTATTTTCTGTTCTTCAATGCAAAAGTCATATTTTCATTTCATTGTGGGCTAAACCGTTTCTTTTGACTTGTTCATGAGAAGCTAATTCTCAGACGTTGTACAAAAATGCATTGTAACTTCTAAAAAATTAACCTAATGGCACACTTTTGGAAAATGACCTTTCTGTAAGCTTGGGTCTATTTATTCGGTTCTCTTGAATTTTTATTGCTGTTCAGTCGCTAAGTCGTGTGCAACTCTTCTGTGACTCCGTGGACTGTAGCCCACCAGGCTCCTCTGTCCACAAGATTTCCAAGACAAGAATACTAGAGTGGGTTGCCATTTCATCTTCCAGGGGGTCTTCCTGACCCAGGGATTGAACCTGCATCTCCTGCATTGGCAGGCAGACCCTTTACCACTGAACCACCAGGGAAGCTCCCTTCCCCATCTATTGAATAGAAACAAGAAATTGGTTGGATGTTTGCTGCTGATAAAAGCAGATTTTCCCTTAGATTGAGTCTAATGCACATCAGATCTGTGACAAGCTGTGTACCTGGCTAACTCATAGAGGAAAACTACCCATTTTGAAACCCCCAAGAGAAAAACACCAATAAGATCCTAGATAACGCGTTTTCCTCTGTTGCTGAACCTCCCTCTTGATTCTTCCTCAAAACATGGATCTAGGTATTCTCCAGTTCATTTTTTGCTCTGAACCAGAGATCATAATGTCCCAATTAGATGCTTAGCTCTCTGTCAGCCTCTCCCTCTTCATGTGCTTCATTCCCCACATGGGGCTGCTCTTCAGGGATGGGGGGCTGGGATCGCAGCAGCCCGGCTGGCTAGGGATTGCTGGCACGATGTGGTTATACTGCCCCAATGTGGCAGATTTCATTCTATTTCAAATGCCGCCTCATTTTTTTCTCTCGTGCTTCCTGGAGAAACAACCCACTAATGAGGAATAGTTTCTGAGTGAGAACATCAATAGGGTATGGAAGAGTGGTGGTGTGCTTGAAGGGGGCCCAAAGCATTTGTTCCATCCCTTCCTCAAAGGTTTTTTTTGGGGTGGTCATGTGAAAGTGAAGTGTTAGTCGCTCAGCCATGTCCGACTCTTTGCGACCCCATGGACTGTAGCCAGCCAGGCTTCTTTGTCCATGGGGATTCTCCAGGTGAGAATACAGATGTGGGTTGCCATTTCCTTCTCCAGGAGATCTTCCTGACCCAGGGATCGAACTTGGGTCTCCTGCATTGCAGACAGATTCTTTACTGTCTGAGCTACCAGGGAGCGGCTTGGAACTTTAGTAGGCAAGCCTCATCTGCCATATCTAAAGAGTTTCTCCAGCAGGAAGAAGGCAAAACCCCCAGGGAAGAAGTCAGTTTTTAATCAGCTGGAGTTTGACCCTGCCAAATTAAACAGAGGTTGCAATTGGGATCCATAAGCTAAATCTGGTCCTTGGACATGCTGTGTTTGCCTGATACAGTTGTTTGCTTGTTTTTTAATTTGTCTGGTTTTAATTTTAAAAAGCAATATTTATAAGAAAGATTCATAGAAAAACCTAGACTTTTGGCTTCAGCATACTGTATTTCTGACTTTCAGCAGTCAGCTGAAATGGAGTAGTTGCTCTTACTTTTAGATGGTGTTTGCCCACTGCATTTTGTCACAGTCCTCATGACTCCCTATCGTAATCCGCTGCCTCCCTGCTGTGGTCTTTTAGAATCTCTGTTAACAGCTGGAGATGAGAAAGGAGGCTGAGGTATAAGGAAACACTTCACGGGAGGAAAAGACCTTAAGCTGGTCCTTGAAAACTGAGTATAAATTTTATTGGTAGAATAGAGGGGTAAAGGTGTTCCAGGTAGAACAGACAAATAGAGAAAAAAAGCATAGAGTAATGAAGGTCATTGGGAAGGATCAAATAGAACCTCAAGAAAAGCTAGAGTAATCTTGCACATGACCTTGGATTTCAACATTTCAATCCCAGTCCATGTTCTACCACATACGGTCTATGTGACCCTATGCCAGTTATTTAATTTCTTCAAGCCTCAATTATTCTGTATAGTGGACATAACAATAGCTCTACCATATGGCTGTAACTAGTTCTAAATCATTCATATTCATTGCCACATAATATTCCTTTGTGTGAATACTCTGCCATTTGTTACCCATTCCTGGTTAGTGGACATTTAGATAGTAACTTTCTCGTTTTGGCTCCTAAAAATAGTGTGATTTATGAAAATTCTGAAAATTCTAGTACATGTATTTTGATGAACATATGCTTGTGTTTCTGTTGAGTATATACTCAAGAGTGAAATTAGAGGGTCACGGGCTATGCATAGGTTTAGTTTCAGTAGATACTGCTAAATAGTTTTCCAAGTGATTGGAACCGATTTGTATATGCAGTCGTCTATGAGAGTTCTGGTTGCTCTGTTTTTTTTCCAATACTTGGTATTCTTATTTTCATTTTTGCCACTCTGATGGAGGTATAGTAGTATCTCTTAGTGGTTTTAAAGTACATTTCCTTCATGGCTAAGGAAATCTAACATTTTCTCATATGTTTATTGAATATTTGGATATTCTCTTTTGTGAATAACTTAAAATTTTTGCACACTTTTTAATTGAATCATCTGTGGGTTTTTTGGTATTGATTTGTATGATTCTTTAGATATTTGGTATAAAGCTTTGTTGGATATATGTATTGCAAATATCCTGCCCTACTCTGTGCAAATATCTGTCCTACCTGTAAAGATACTTTGCAGAGTATCTTTAATACTCTGTAAAGTATTAATAGTTTAATAGTATCCTATTAATACTTTAACTCTATTAATGATGTCTTTTGGTGAACAGAAGCTCTTAATTTTAATATTTTACAATATTTCAGTTTTTTCTTTTATGATGACCAACCTTTGTGGCTTATTTATGAAATCATTGCCTGTTCTAAGGTCTTGAGAATTTCCTTGTTATCTTCTCAAAGATTTATTATTTTTACTGTTTACATTTAGACCTGTGATTCACCTGAAATTCATTTTTGTTTCTGATGTGATGTAGGAGTCAAGATACATTTTCATTCATTATATAACCAATTGACCCAGGACTGTTTATGAAAAAAATCATCCTTTCCCCTCTGAAAAGGATATGACAGTATCCCCTTTGTTGTAAGTTAGGTTTTTGTTCATGTGTAACTCGTATTCTGCTCCATTGGTCTTTTTGTCTTCTCTTATCGAAGTGCCGCACTATCTTAATTGCTAAAGCTTTATAATAAATCTTCGTATGTAGGGGTTTAAGTCTTCAGGCTCTTTAAAAGTCTTTTTGTTTAAGATTGCCTTCACTCCTTTTGAGCCTTTGTGTTGCCATATGAATTTTAAAACCAGTGAGTGAGTTTCCTATGCCCTGAAGTACCAGAAATTGGTGTCCTTGAAGTGTAACACATTAGTATCTAGCAGTCCAAAAGGGCAGGGCTTGTGTGAGCTTCCAAATCAAATAGTCTCCAGGGGTGACCGTCCAGTGTATTCCCATCTTTCTTCTCTAGCTTCCAGTTATCCAAGTCTGCAGCCCCTGAAGGTCACTTGGGTGTAAGCCCCTCCTGCTCACAAGAATGTGTGTTGATCACTCAGTCGTGTTCAACTCTTTGTGACCCCATGGACTGTAGCCCGGCAGGCTTCTGTGTGCATGGGATTCTCCAGGCAAGAATATTGGAGTGGATTGCCATTCCCTTCTCCAGAGGATCTTCCCGACCCAGGGCTCAAACCCTGGTCTCCTGCATTGTAGGCAGATTCTTTACCATTTGAGCTGCAGGGAAGTCTAAGCTCACAAGAATGCCAGTGTTTGTATAAGGTGATCCTTACAGTTGTTCCAAAAGTTCCTGCTTCCTGGTGGGTGCCAGAGTAGTGTTGGGTTCCACGAAGGAGAAGACAGTCGCCCCTTAGCCAGTTCCTGCTGCTTTGTCTCTTGAGCTTTGTAATAGACTGTGCTCAGAGCCTCAAAAGTTTCTCTCAGTTTCTTCACCTCCGGGCATAACCTCTTGCCCATGAACCCACCGAAAGTCTCAAGAAATATTATAGTTCAGTTTCAGGGATTAAACACTATTCAAGGAGACAGAAAAAAAAAAAAATCCCTGCTCATCTTTCCCCTTCCGATTCCTCTTTCAGTCCCAGTTACACAAATGAAGCTCCAGGTGTGTGAAGGAGTGCATAGAGACCCTGGGGCCTGGGCGTGAAGACATTTTCTCTCCTCACAGCGTCTGAGTCTTAGCACAACAACTCAGAAATGTCCAGCACTCGCAAAAAGACAATAAACAATTCTTGGCTCATAAAATGCACTCAATCTATAATCCCTGGAAAGAAAGCATCTTCTGTTACTGAGTTAGACTTCCAACAGCAAGGCTAGCGCTTAGAATTTGGTGTTTATGACAAGGCAGAGACAATGGTTTCTCTCTTTTCTTGGTTTTTTTTTTTTTTTTTTTTTGCCATTTCCTTTTCTTTTTCTTTTTCATTCTTTCCCAATCTTAATTCTTCACTAACTCTCTATGGATTATTCTCTTAATTCACTTCACTAGATAGAAAATGGTGTAACTCCTGTTATGGATTATAATAGCTTAAATTAATTCACTTGAGTTTTGTAGATAGAAAATGGTGTAATCTGAAAACAATGATATATCTGACTCTGCCTTTCTTATCTTATTTCAATATACTTTCCTTTCTTATTACACTCTTTCAAGTTAAAGTTACATAAGAGGAGTGATCAGGAACAGCTCCTATTTACTCCTTATTTCACAGGAAACAATTCCAGTGTTCATTAAGTATGATCTTGACTGGTAGTTTGATGCAGTATATTTACTATATATACATATATATTATATGCTATACTTTTATGCTATAGCTAGTAAAGAGCCTTTTTCATTTTACCAAGACATTTTTAGCCTGCATTAGGTTTTGAATGTTATCAAATGATATTTTGCAATATATTGAACTGATCTCTTTTTTTTCCTTTTGAAATGTATTATAGCATAGGTTTTTAAAAACCAAAATAGCATTTAAAAATATTTGGTTGATGGATACTACAAAACTCCGAGAGAAAAACATAGGCAGAGCACTATTTGATATAAACCACAGCCGTGTTTTTTGGCCCCATCTCCTAAAGTGAGGGAAATAAAAGCAAAACTAAACAAATAGAATCTAATTAAACTTAAAACATTTTGCACAGCAAAGGAAACCATCAACAAAATGAAAAAAACAACCTACTGGATAGGAGAAAATATTTGCAAATGATATGACTGATAACAGATTGATATCCAACATATATAAATAGCTCATACAACTCAGTATCAAAAAACAAACAACTCAATTAAAAAATGGGCAGAAGCAATGAATAGACATTTTTCCAAAGAGGAAATGCAAGTGGTCAACAAGCACGTGACAAAATGCTCAACATCACTAAAAATGCAAGTCAAAACCGTCCATGGTGAGAATATCACCTCACACCTGCCAGGATGGCTATCACCAAAAAAAAAAAGGTAAATTGGTACAGTCACTGTGGAAAACAGTATGGAAGTTTCTCAAAAATACTAAAAAATAGAACTACCATATGGCCTAGTAATTCCACTCCTGGGTATGCATCCAAAGAAAACAAAAGCAGTGATTTGAAAAGACACACCCCAATATTCATAGCAGCATTATTTACAAATTGCCAAGATATGGAAGCAACCTAAGTATCCATCAACAGATGAATGGATAAAGAAGAGGTGGAATATTAGACAGCCATAAAAAGGACAAAAATTTGCCATTAGCAGCAACATGGATGAACTTGGAGCGCATTATGCTAAGTGATGTAAGTCAGACAGAGGAAGACAAATACTGTATGATATCACTTATATGTGGACTCTTAAAAACTACAACAAACCAGTGAATTTGACAAAAGAGAAGTAGGCTCACAGATATAGAGAACAAATTAGTGATTACCATCGGGGAGAGGGGAGGCGGGTAATACAGGGTTGGGGGAAAAAGAAGTACAAACTATTGAGTATAAGACAGACTTAAGGATTATTGTATAACATGAGGAATATAGCATGTTGTATAACATGGGGAACGTTTTATAATAACTGTAAATGGAAAGTAAACTTTAAAAATTATATAAAAATTTAAGGAATCTCCACACTGTTCTCCATAGTGGCTTACAGGTTTGCATTCCCACCAACAGTGTAAGAGCGTTCCGTTTTCTCCACACCCTCTCCAGCATTTATTGTTTGTAGATTTTTTGATGCCAACTATGCAAAGAGTCGGACACAACTGAGCGACTGAACTGAACTGAACTGATTCTGACCAGTGTAAGGTGATACCTCATTGTGGTTTTGATTTGCATTTCACTAATATTGAGTAATGTTGAGCATCTTTTCATGTGTTTATTAGCCATCTGTATGTTTTCTTTGGAGAAATGTCTATTTAGTTCTTTGGCCCACTTTTTGATTGGGTTGTTCATTTTTCTGGTTTCTTTGGAGAAATGTCTATTTAGTTCTTTGGCCCACTTTTTGATTGGGTTGTTCATTTTTCTGGTATTGAGCTTCATGAGCTGCTGGTATATTTTGGAGATTAATTCTTTGACAGTTGTTTCATTTGCTATTATTTTCTTCCATTCTGAAGGCTGCCTTTTCACCTCGCTTATAGTTTCCTTCATTGTGCAAAAGCTTTTAAGTTTAATTAGGTCCCATTTGTTTAGCTTTGCTTTTATTTCCATTACTCTGGGAGGTGGGTCATAAAGGATCTTGCTGTGATTTATGTCATAGAGCGTTCTGCCTATGTTTTCCTCTTAGAGTTTTATCATTTCTGGTCTTACATTAAGATCTTTAGTCCATTTTGAGTTTATTTTCCTTAAAAAACTGGAAATAGAACTGCCATGTGACCCAGCAGTCCCATTGGTAAAGAATCTGCCTGCAATATGAGAGACCTAGATTCGATCCTTGTGTCGGGAAGATCCCCTGTAGAAGGAAATGGCTACTCACTCCAATATTCTTGCCTGGAGAATTCCATGGACAGAGGAGCCTTGTGGGCTATAGTCCATGGGGAGTTGGATGTGACTGAGTGACTAACACCTTCACAAATACATATATATATCAGTAATTTCACTTTTCAGTTGTTATCTTAGATCTTGATATTAAGGTAGTACTGATTTTGCAAAATAGATCATAAAGTCTTTTTTTACCCTTTTCTGTTTTCCAAGGTAATTCACTTAGTGTAGAATTGGTAACATTTATTTGGCTCTGAGCTCTTTTTTTATAGATGATTCTTTGAAAAAGTTTCTAATTTCTTATATGACAGTGTATTCAACCTTCAATATTTTGGATAAATATTGATAATTTACATTTCCCAGAGAATAATTTATATTTTGTTAAGGTTTTTACATCTGTCTCTTCTTACATCCCTCCCTTTAATGCTTTATGTTTATTTTCTTTCCTTTCTTCTACTAATTAGATTTACTAGAGATTTTTGTTGTAACTGCTTTTGTTGCTGTTTTTTCCTGGCAAAGAAACAGAACTTGAACCAATTTACAGATTCTCTGTTTTCTAATTCAATTAACTTTAACCTTCTTTTAGTTTGCCTAAGTTAGATTTCTAATTTCTTACACTGAATACTTAACTGGAGTTTATTTTATCTTGTTTAACATAGAAGACATTTAAGGCTACTGATTTGCCTCTGAGCATAGCTTTGACAATATTCCATAAATTTCAAATGAATGTAGTATTGTCTATAAACTGTGTTTTAGCTTTTGGTTTGCCCCAAAATTTATTTAGGAGGATTGTTTTGTTTTCTTATTGTCCAAGATTCCTTCTTTTAAGTTTTTGTTATCTTTATGGTTAGGATGATCTTTATACTGTTGTCTCTTTCAGCAGAAAGTCTTCTGATCTGTCCTTGGGGAATAGTAACTCATCAGGAAAGAATGGAAACTATCTTTCCATCCTCATCCCTCTTCAAGTTAAAAGGCTTTTTGTGTGTCCTTCTCAAGTTTGACCCTTCATCACAGACAAACAAGCCCTATTGTAAAAGAAAGGAACATGGTGCACCTTTAATTTCAAAGGAGGGTTTGGGGATGTGTGATAATGGATGAAAAAATCTAAAGCGCTCCAGTCTGAAGTGTGGTCTCCAAATACTGGGAATAGAGACTGGTTTAAGGATGAAAAGATGATATAACCAACTTTTGCAAAACATCTCTGAAGTATAGGACCTTGGAGGAAAGTGGCTGTGGGTGAAGACAGGTCCGGGCACCAAGAGCTGCGGTACTGGGGCCCAAGTAAGGGGAGTGAGCTTCACGCGGAAGAAGTGGGTTTGCTCACAAAGCTGCTCCCTTTTGAAAGACAACGTTGAGGCATGACTTGGGATGCTGGAACCAGCAGTTCTGGACAGATAGAGGGAGACCAAGACTGGCAAAATTTTTCTGTGAAGCAAGGATCAACTGTGATGAAGGCAGCAGCAGGCTTAAAGAAGCTAGAATTCTTCTCAGCTCTAGAATTAAAGCCTGCCTGTTTTCCTTCTTAAACTGCCTGAAGGGAACCCCTTAGAAGAGTGTAAGGACCCATGGTGGATACATGTCTAAGAATGGAATCCATAACTTCACACTAGTCTGGAATGTGGGGACTCATACCAGTTCTAATTAATTGGAGAAATGGAGCCATTTGTACATATGGTGTAACTTTTGAATTTTATTTTCTAGTGACTGAAGCATATGCTTTGCATAATTTTCATTTTTGGAACTTGTTTCTGTGTTATTTGTAAATTTTTGTATATGTTTTCATAAATTCTAAACATTTTCACTAATTTGTTCCTGATTACAAAAGTAGTTCATATATATTGTATCAACAGAAAAAATTAAAGGATAAAAGCATAGAGGAAAATGGATCTTTTAAAATATGATTTTAATGTCTAAAGTATTGTTTGGGTATATATATATGATACCCAGTGTTGGACATTTAGGTTGTATTCAACATTTTCGTTTTATAATTAATATTGAGATAAACTGCACATTCTTAATTATTTATTTAAAATAAATCCTAGAAGGAGAATTTATTGAGTCAAAGCTTATATCCATTTTTAAGCTTTGTTATATATTCCCAAACCAGTCCATCCTAAAGAAAATCAATCCTTAATATTCATTGGAAGGACTGATGCTGAAGTTGAAGCTCCAATACTTTGGCCACCTGATGTGAAGAGAGGACTCATTGGAAAAGACCCTGATATTGGGAAAGATTGAGGGCAGGAGGACAAAGGGGTGATAGAGGATGAGATGGTTGGATGGCATCACTGACTCAATGGACATGAGTTTGAGCAAGCTCCGGGAGATGGTGAGGGACAGGAAAGCCTGGTGTGCTGCAGTCCATGGGGTTGCAAAGAGTTGGACACAACTGAGTGACTGAATAACAACAGATAAAATCCTAAATTGCTTTTCAAAAAGTTGCATCAAGTATCTCAACAGGAGCGTTTAAGAATGCCTGTTTTCTGCACCCTTCTTCAATGTTAGGTATTGTCATTTCTTAAGTGCCGCTACCTGAAGCAGGTCACCCTTAGCTGTCATCTAGATGACTTAGAACAGTCTCTGAGTGGTCCCTACTCTAATCAACTCTCCCTACTCTAATCAACTCTCTATACTCTAACCAGACTGATTCTTCTAATATCCCTTCTTATGTTCCATACCCCACAGAATGAGACCTAAGTGTCCTCATGGCCATGAGGTTCTTCATGTCCCTTTGGGGCCTTTCTTCATCATCTTGTCACTACCTTCTATGTCCCAGATACTGAACGGTTTTCTGTTTTTAGAAAGTCATTTATCTTCCCTTTCCCTCTCTGCCTTTATCCCTTCCTTCCTCCTGGCGTCCAGTCTCTGCATATGCTACTTCCTCAGGTTGGAATATTCTTTCCCTTGTTCCTCTGACTAACTGCCTCTCTTCCATCAGAGCATTTGGGCTTTTTCATAGCTGAGGTGTTCAGACTGGTGTTTGGCATTAGGCACTGCTGCCTCCTAGGGGACTCCCATGTACTCTGAACTAAGCAGGCTACTACCCTGGGAGTGTTTGGGGAAGTTAAGCTTTGATGGAATATTCAGGGAATCTGATATCCATATCCAAATTGTTTCTTTCTTCAGATATTGCCTCTGCTGCATTCTTTCCCCTCTCTTCTTCCAGAACTTCAGAAACCTGTTGAACTTTTTCAGGGAATCCGTGGAGTCTCTTACTCTTAATTTTGTGTTTTCCATCTCTGTTTCTCTGTGCTGCATCTAATAGTTTCTTCTCTCTCATCTTCCACTTTGCCAAGTCTCTCTTCAGCTATGGACAATTTACTATTAAACCCTCTATTGAGATTGCATTTTAAAACTATGTAATTCCTATTTGGTTCTTTTTCAGCTCTGCCATAGTATTTTTAAAATACAGTTCTCAGGTCTCTGCTAAAACTTTTAAGCCTGTGTTTTATCTCTAAAACACAGTAAGCCTATTCTATGATTTTAATACGATAATTCTAATAGTTAAGTATTTGTGCATCTCATAGTTAGGGGTTTGTACCTCTGGTCTTTCTGCTCCTTTTAACTTATGGAGCATGGTGTCTGAATTTCTAGTTTCTGCTTTCTGAGTAGGTCTGGTTATCTTTCACCATGTGCTGCTCATTGCTTTCAAAAAGTTATTTGCAATATTAATTATGAGACCTAAGATAAGGACATGTCTATTCTGAGAGCTTTTTCATTTATTTTTGCTGGGTACCTAAAGGTATTTCTAGTCTAGGATTCCCTTCATCTAATCTTGAATTTTCTTCCACTGCCAAGATGTGGTAAAACTGGGCTATGGGTCACTACAAGGCTTCCTGCTGGTTCATCTTATTCTGAGGCTGAGGTTCTTTGGGTTCCCAGCTTGAACAGGGGATTTTTTTTTAAACATAGTATTTTTAGTGTGTTCCAGGCTTTGACTTTCATCTTCTTGAGCCTGGAAACCTGCCAGACTCAGTATCCAACTGTTTCTTTCTTATCAGCAAATGCTTTCAGGACAAAGGCAGCTTTGACCACTGGGTTTACGTTTCTGAGTTCTTATCCTTTCCTAGATTTGAACCCAGAAATTCCTTACTAACATGTTTATGCTTTGATGCTTTAAAATTTTTTTCTCTTCCAGCTTTTTTAGTTGTCCTCAGTGAGTGGATTGGTCCTAATTACATCTTTCATAAGAAAACTGGAAATCTTTACTCCTTGTTTTGCTTGGACTTAGGAATGCCAAAGGATAGAACTTGAATTTAGCTCTCAGTTGTGGTTCAGATATGAAAAGATCTCTCTAGACTGTATAGCAGGACTTCTGGACTGAAAGAAGTCAAACCAAAAGAGGAGACCAAAGCCCCTTTTCAGCTCCTTAGATAAATGGCAAGAGGATGTGCACAATGCCCTCTTTCAGTTCAGTTCAGTCACTCAGTCGTGTCCGACTCTTTGCGACTCCATGAATTGCAGCACGCCAGGCCTCTCTGTCCATCACCAACTCCCAGAGTCCACCCAAACCCATGTCCATCGAGTCGGTGATGCCATCCAACCATCTCGTCCTCTGTCGTCCCCTTCTCCTCCCGCCCCCAATCCTACCCAGCATTAGGTTCTTTTCCAACGAGTCGACCCTTCACATGAGGTGGCCAAAGTATTGGAGTTTCAGCTTCAACATCAGTCCTTCCAATGAACACCCAGGATTGATCTCTTTTAGGATGGATTGATTGGATCTCCTTGCAGTCCAAGAGACTCTCAAGAGTCTTCTCCAACACCACAGTTCAAAAGCATCAATTCTTTTGTGCTCAGCTTTCTTTTATAGTCCAACCCTCACATCCATACATGACCACTGGAAAAACCATAGCCTTGACTAGACAGACCTTTGTTGGCAAATTAATGTCTCTGCTTTTTAATATGCTATCTAGGTTGGCCATAACCTTCCTTCCAAGGAGTAAGCGTCTTTTAATTTCATGGCTGCAATCACCCTCTGCAGTGATTCTGGAGCCCAAAAAAATAAAGTCTGACACTGTTTCCACTGTTTCCCCATGTATTTCCCATGAAGTGATGGGACCAGATGCCATGATCTTAGTTTTCTGAACGTTGAGCTTTAAGCCAACTTTTTCACTCTCCTCTTTCACCTTCATCAAGAGGCTCTTTAGTTCTTCTTCACTTTCTGCCTTAAGGGTGGTGTCATCCGCATATCTGAGGTTATTGATATTTCTCCCGGCAATCTTGATTCCAGCTTGTGTTTCTTCCAGCCCAGCGTTTCTCATGATGTACTCTGCATATAAGTTAAATAAGCAGGGTGACAATATACAGCCTTGATGTACTCCTTTTCCTATTTGGAACCAGTCTGTTGTTCCATGTCCAGTTCTGTTGCTTTCTGACCTGCATACAGGTTTCTCAAGAGACAGGTCAGGTGGTCTGGTATTCCCATCTCTTTCAGAATTTTCCACAGTTTATTGTGATCCACACAGTCAAAGGCTTTGGCATAGTCAATAAAGCAGAAATAGATGTTTTTCTGGAACTCTCTTGCTTTTTCGATGATCCAGCGGATATTGGCAATTTGATCTCTGGTTCCTCTGCCTTTTCTAAAACCAGCTTGAACATCTGGAAGTTCACGGTTCACATATTGCTGAAGCCTGGCTTGGAGAATTTTGAGCATTACTTTACTAGCCTGTGAGATGAGTGCAATTGTGCGGTAGTTTGAGCATTCTTTGGCATTGCCTTTCTTTAGCCGTCATTTATGTCAATCAATTCTCCTGACCAGAGGCTGACTGCATTCTTATCTCCACTACCTGGTTCTCAGAGTCTCTGACAGAGCTAGGACATGACAGCCTACAACTCCCAGAATGCATTTCTACTACGGTCCTCTGGCCACTGACCCTTCCCACAGCTCTTAACTTGTAGGAAATACATTTCCTAGGATGCAATGTGCTTCTGTTGGTCCCCGGAGTCCCAGTCTCACGTCTTTCCTAATTGTGTTCTGACCGTCTCTGACTGAACGTAGAACACGGTGGAGCAAGGGGAGAGGAAATGGTGAGAAGAGCTCTAGCTGCCTGTTTTTCTGCTTGCTCCAGACCTTGAGTCTCTCATCCAAGGTCAGGCAGATCAAGGGATTTGTGGCAGGCTTGCTCTGGTTCTGACATCGTGTCATGGGAGGTATTATAGGTTAAATAATTCCATCCCCCCCCCCCCGCCCCGAGATGTCCATGTCCTGATTTCTGGGACCCATGAATATATTACCATTGGCAAAAGGGACTTGCTATTGTGATTAAGTTAGTGATGTTGAGGTAGAGAAATATTGAAGGCAGGAGGAGAAGGGGACGACAGAGGATGAGATGGTTGGATGGCATCACCGACTTGATAGACATGAGTTTGAGCAAGCTCCGGGAGTTGGTGATGGACAGGGAAGCCTGGCATGCTGCAGTCCAGGGGGTCACGACTGCGAAGCTGAACTGAACTGAACTGAGGTAGGGAGATTAGATTATTCAGGTAGTGCCAGTGTAATCCCGAGTGTCCTTATATAAGAGAGGAGGAGTGGTCAGATTCAGAGACAGAGATGTGATGACAGAAACAGAGGTCAGAATGATTTGAGGAAGGGAACATGAGACAGGAAATGCAGGTGGCCTCTAGAAGCTGGAAAAGGCACAGAAATGAATTTTCCTCTATAGTCTCTGGAAGAAATGCAACCTTGCTGATGCTTTGAATTTAGGACTTCGATTTCCAGAACTGTAAAATAAATTTTTGTTGTTTTAATCCACTAATAGTTTGTGGTAATTGTTACGGCAGAATAGAAAACCAATAGAGGTGGACCATCAATTTAATTTATCATCCAGTTCTGCCTCTAACTATTGGAGTTAATGGAAACTGTTTTGTGATGCTAGTGATAGATTCATGCTATGTTCTCAACAAAAATGGCCTTAACTTTTGGTGAAGGTGGAGTTTTTATCTTTTTAATGCTGTTTATGCTTTTTTGTGTATTCTCCATTTAATTTCACACAAGCATCGCTTGTCATGTGAAAACTGCCTTGACTTTGGCAGGGTTTGTGGTATCTTCTCTCTGGGCAGGAAAGAATCACTTCCTCTTCCTTGTGATGGAGCGGGTTATTCATCCATGATCAATTCGTGTCAATGGTGCATCTTCTGCGTAATGTTCAGTATTGATCGTCACCAACCCTAAAATTTTGAGAGCCCTTGTGTGGAAATAAACTGAGATAGAATGAAAACACAAAATTACCTAAAAATGCTACAAGTATCCCATCTCAGATGATGTCTTCAACACTTTAAACTATGGGTCTACATGTTTACAACAGATTATGAAATGGAACTTGGGAAAGACAGCGGTGTGTGGCCCGCAGGAGACACGACCCCTCAGCGACTGGGCTGGACTTGGTCAGCCCTGAGCCAGCCGCTCAGCGTCCCTGGCCTCCCGCTTGTCTCTCAAGAAGCAGTGATCAACCAAGTATTCTGAAATTCATTTTAATGTTTTATCTATTAACATAAATTTGAGGCTAGAAATAATAAAGAAGGTACCATCCTTGCTCTTGAGGTCATCATGGGAGAAGAAGAGCTCAACAGATAATTGCAGTTTGGCATAATTGCTATGGGACAGTGACAGGATTAGCGAATAACCAGGCCAGGAGGAAATGGTAGAGGTATTCATTAGCTAATTAATTCAGACTACTACAGGCAAGCTCTGTGTCAGATGCCGGATCATCACTTACTCTGTGAATCATAAGCTGTGAAATTTGATGGAAGACACTAAACACTCACGACTTCCCCACCTCTGCCCCTGAGATGTCCATGTTTGTTTGAAGTGATGACAGCTCCACGAGTAGACACACTTGTGGGTATGAACCAGCCACACCCACAGACTTAAAGAAAGACTCTGTACCT
Source organism: Okapia johnstoni (assembly GCA_024291935.2). Taxonomy (NCBI): domain Eukaryota; kingdom Metazoa; phylum Chordata; class Mammalia; order Artiodactyla; family Giraffidae; genus Okapia; species Okapia johnstoni. Next base: position 9,830,485 of record CM044309.1, read on the forward strand.
TAGCCTATGAGGCTTTGCTTCCCTCCAGTCAAAACTTATGCCTTTTCACACTCCACTGAGCTTCACTGATGAGGCTGAAGTGACTGTGTATGTAACCTGAAGCCCAGGGCAGACTTGGAAATGTGTCCCTGAGGTTCAACCACTGTCTACTTTAGGGACCTGCCCACCTTTTCATGATCTTGCTTTGGTTTCTCCCTTCTTATCCTAAGTAGTTTGGCTCAGTTTCATAGTCAGAGCCTGATGCTCCCAAATATAATTTGCTTCCCTATTCTTGAACTTAGGTTCGTTCTCAAAGACCCCCTTCTCAGGCTGTGATTGAAAGCCTAATCTTACCAATTCTAGGTGATTCCTGTTTAGAACTTATGTCCCTTTAGGTATAATCCTCAGTTTCTGGTTCTCTTTTTCTCTTTCTTCCTCTTGCCCAGGGGGAACTTAAACTGAGGAATTTGTGTGACATGGCTCACTGGTAAAGCATCTGCCTGCAATGCGGGAGACCCAGGTTCAATCCCTGGGTAGGGAAGGTCCCTTGGAGAAGGAAATGGCAACCCACTCCCATACTCTTGCCTGTGAAGTCCCATGGACGGAGGAGCCTGGTGGACTACAGTCCACGGGGTTGCAAAGAGTCGGGCACAACTGAGCAATTTCTGTTTCATTTTATACACGTGATGGTGTCGGGAAAGAACCCTGGGCCTCCATGGATGTTCTTCCCTGGGCATCCACCACTGGTACCATTTGTCCCTTCTCTCAGCAAGGCCGATCTCGAGGACTGCTTGGGAGCTGGGAGGGGTCTTCAGCTGACCAAGCATCCACTTGACTCTGACCAAGGTGACTTCCCCGTTCAGTCCACCTCCTGGCTCTGCTATGGGGTCTGCTCTCCCTGGGTCTCACCATCCTCTTAACCAGCTTAGGACTCTCCAGAGACGCCTTCCACGTGGCTCCTCACACCACTACTTGGGAGCATAGAAAGTTCAGCTTCCTCTTTGTCCTGTGGGAGGAAAGTAAGAGCCAGCGGTGTGGGCAGGCTGACTCAGACCCTCTCTGCTAACCCCACCACACTGCCTTTTCTGCTCTCCTGCGGCCATCCTAGGAGGGTGTGGGGGGCATTCTTCAGGACTGTCTCCTCCAACAGTTAGGAAGAATGTTCTGGGCACCAGGCCCTCTGTTCCCAAACCTCCAAGCCCATGCAAGATTGGATCACCACTGCGCTTGTCCGCCCAAGTGAGGACAAAGAGATGAACGCTACTCTAGCAGCTCAGTTCCTTGTTTTCCTCTTCCATTCCCTTCTGAAACGTTTTCCCCAGACCTGTAAGAGAAAAGGACCTTATTCTTTCTTATTCTTTGGTTTCCAAAATACAGCCTAGGCTAGGGCTCAAGTGGCAAACCTGGTGAAGCCTGTTCTTGTGAGTGAAGTTGCACTGGAGCACAGCTCGCCGGTTTGTCTACTTGCCGACTATGAGCCGCCTGCACAATGCGGGGCTGAGTCGCTGAGTTGAGGTCTTTGGCCCTTTACAAAAAGTTTGCTAACCTCTGTTCTAGGCTCTGAATCCTCTAGGTTTGGCACCAGATGTTTAAAGCTAAACCTTTTGAATCCAAAGAAATCTACCCCTCCCTACCTCCCATCCTGCTGCTTGCTTCTTGCTACTAAAGAATCATGACTGTAAGACTCTTGGAGCTCAAAGCCGAGAATGGAACAGTTCACCTGGGGTTCCTTTGTGTGTTCTCTTCCTTAGCACAGGCAGTGTGGTCTGGTTCTACTGCGAGAAGGAAAAATGCCTCAATTAATATTTCAAAAGGCCCCATGGCACTTTGTCTCCATCTTGCTGCTGGTGCTTCTGTGACTTCATCCCCGGGTAGACATCTGGCTGGGCCTGGCATCGTGTGTCCTTCGAAGGAAGGGATTTCCCCAGAAGAATCAGAGACTCTGGGTCCTACTGAGTTGTTCTGGACAGGTTCTCCAAGTGTAAGAATCATGGAATGTCTGAGCAAGAAAAGATGACAGTGTCTACCATTTTCTTTATGCCCTCCCCTCTTCCCCCCAATTTAACAGTGAAGACATGAGACACGGAGAGGGTAACAAAGAGCAATGAGGGTGGCCTCATCAAGAACACACAAGCACAAATTGTAAGCTTCGTCTCCAGTCTGATGACCTGGTTCTGAGCCGAGAGAGACCCTAAGAACAGCAAGGCTCCAGGCATCATGTGGAGCTTAGCGGAGCCTGGCATCTCTAACCTGACAGTCCCACTCCTGTGTCTGCCAGGGGGTTACCAAAACAGCACAAATCCAGCCAACAGGACAGGACCAGTGATGACCTGGAGCCCCGGGTCTCTGGATTCTGTGTTCCTGGGAAGATTTCTCTGTTTTTCTTCACTCTTTTCTCAGTCTCTGGTTTTAGGGAAGGAAAAAGGTGAAAGTCACAGCAGGACTCCACAGCGACCACTGGGATGGAGGGTCCACGTGAAGGAATATCGATTCCAAGACTGCTGCCAACTGTCACACACACCCCCACCCCAGCCAGCCTTCTCTTTCTTTTCTTCTTCTCTTGGGAATTGATTCTTAGATAACAATTACTGCTGATGACAGTGCAGGCTATGTTGGCTAAAGGAATACGATGGGTTAGTAACAGCTAATATTATTAGCACTCACCATTTCCAGGGCAGATCTGAACACAGCATGTCCCTGGCTAAATTGAGTGCCTCCCCATTGTCCTTGGGATCCAGCTGTGACTCCCTCACATAAAGCCCTTGCCAAGCTTTTCCCCTCATCTTTAGTTATGTCCCCCCCAAACTGTCTGTTTCAACCAAGCTTCAGCTTATTAAAGCTTAAAAATGATCTAAAATGTATTTCATTTTCTTTAACCAAGGAACTTTTGGACAGAACATTTTGTCTGTCTAGGAAATGGCTCCTACCTCCCCAAACTTCCAGCACATTGATCCACACCCCAGACTCCTGATTTCCTGATTAATGCCTTCTTATCATTCAGATTGTAGTATTGTCATCATCTCCTCCGGGAACAAGTCCCTGACTCCCAGGTGCCATGATCTCACAGCACCCTGTACTTCTAGGACATGCTTTCTTACCATACTATATCATACTGTAATTGTCTGTTTACTTCTTTGTGAGCTGCCTTAGATCAAAGCTTTGCCCAGGTGCCTGGCACTTAGAAGGGATTCAGTTAAATATTTGTGGAATATATGAACAAGCACATATGTGAAGTAGGTTTTGCTCACCTCATTTGCAGGGCACTAATACGGCTTTTGCAAAGTCAGCCACATAACAGGGAATGGAGTAGAGATTCAAGTGTAGGCCAACCCAATCCAAGCCTGGTGCTCTTTGAACTGTCTCGTAAGGCCTCACTCAAATCTGGCTGATCAGAAGGGTCTAAGGGAAGCTTGTCCTTCAGATAGATTATCATCACCTACATAAATAACTAGAGAAAAGTCTGGAAGAAAATACACTAACAGGACATCCTGATTATCACTGGGGAGATGGAGAGTGGGGGCAGACTGTGGATATTGTTCAAAGGGGACTTTCTTTTAACAAAGATAATGTATTCATGTGCTACTTCTATAGTTAAAAATTAATTTTTAAAAATGAGCACTACCAAAGGATTTTCTGGAACACATTCTCCAGCTGATGAATTTTTCCACTAAAGGATTTGGAAATTAGCATTGATATTTTCCTTTACTGCTTATTCAAAAAAAAGAAAGGAAATTAACCAAAATACTTTGGCTCCAATTTTTAAAAAATGCTTACCATTACACTCAACGCTAAAACTAATTGAATGCAGAAGATGGACTGCAACAAGTGAAGTGTGACAATGACTAGACTACTTAATTTGTTGGTTTCTTGCAATTTATGACTCTTCGTCATAGACGATTTGTCTTTGATGCTCTTTCTCTTTTTGTGTTTATTTCTAGTCATAAAGCATCTGGTCTGTGTAATTAAAGGGAGCTGAGAAAATATAATGAGCTAAACATGCAGGAATTAGATGGCAAATCTTCATGACAGAAATGTGGCCCCAGACTATCGTCTTTCTTTCACTGGCTCTGGAGGGATTGTGAATATGAATTGCTCCATCCCCTGAAGGCATTCCACTATAGCTTCCTCTGGTGGTTTATCTGTTTAAAACCCACCTGCACAACCTGCTTCTTCACCCTCCAACCTCTTTCCCAACTCTGAAAGCATATGTGAAACCCATGCTGTTGGCTTAGGAATGCCTACAGAAGGTATACGTGAGCATGGTAAGGTCTAGTTCAAAAGGCATTAACAAGAATGCCAGTTAGACCTTAAATAACAATAGCAGCAGCTTCTATATGACCACAAAAATCACAGCCGGCATACCCCATGCCCTCCTCCAGAAAGGACTGGGCGGTCTGTGAATACACATGTCCAGACTTTGGTGCCTTTGGACAAGCCTTGGATAACACAGTTGAGTATCTGTATGTGGGACAGACCAGATTGCATGCCCTGGGACGTAATGGTATCATCATTACGGGTTACAATAAAGGTTTGTTGTAGCCACAAGGATGTAGACAGTTTCAGACGTGAAGACGTATGTGGAGTCTGGAAGAATAAAGTATTTATGAGTAATTAACTGCCCCTTGGACACGTACTGTCAAGTGGTGAATAAAGCCGATCTAAAACAACAACAAAACACAAGCTGAATGCCCCCAGCGGGCCTGACTGTAATCAGTGGCTTCAGATAGGGTCCCTGTAAGAACAATACCCATGGTTCATTGCCCCATTTGCTGAGTAAAATGCTGGTAAGGCATGGGGCCTCTGGGGTTGAACTGTCTGGGTTCAAAGCCGAGACTTTGTTCTTTCCTGCTTGTAACCTTGGGAAAATTGCTCAGTCTCTCCATTCTTGCTGACTTGCTTGTCCAATGCAGCAGTGCCTGTTGTATGGGGTGGAGGTGAGGATTACATGGGTTAGCATAATTAAGAGCTTAGGATAGGGCTGTGTCCATGAGGACTGAGTAACTGATAGTGATGACTATTTATTTTTCACCACACTAGCTGCCTGTCCTTGTTCGTGGTTTCCTGGTTTGTGTCTCACATTTGCTCACAGACAGCTAACACCTGCCATGATCTCTTGGTCCCCCCACGGTCCTGCCTGCAGAGCTAGGTGAGAGTATGTTATCACTACCTCTGGGCCACCATCATGCTATAACGGACCCCTCCTAGGATGTCCGCCTGACTCACCACCACCCTCTCTCCTCTGGCTCCTATAGTCCTGCTGACCAAGGCAACCTTGGCCCTCTCCTGGGTGGGTAATTTAGGATTCGCCCCCCCGACCCATCCTGTACCAAGCAGTATCTGTCTTCCGTGAGTCTGAAATTTGGAACAAACAAGCTCAGAAGTTGCCAACACATGCTAACGAGAAAGTTCTAGAGAGAAGGTTTCATGATGTTAGGCAATCCTGAATCCCCAGCCACACTTTCTTCACCTGAGTCAGCTCCGGTTCCTGGAGAGCTGGAAGGTGGATGGCTGCCCCATTTAGAGCACCTCTCCCCATCTCTACCGTGGTCCTGAGTGAAGATTTGCCCCCCTAGACACAAAGTTCTCTCCCATTCCCTTTAAGTGGCAGGCTGTAGATAGCCTGTCTGATGATTCTTTTCGGGCTGAAAGTAGGTTTTTTGCTTGTAAAGCTGGAGCAGGTGGAAGAGTTATCATCACACAAAGAATGGAAAACATTTTTAAAATGAGTAGATCTCCTGTTTTTCATGGCATCAGGCATCTAAAAATGTCACAGATGGTTTCACTGGAGGATTACAGACAATGTGCAGAGATCCAAACACATCTGTTTACCTCTTCTGTTGAGCGCCACAGTTGTGGGACTAGTTGAGAGGCAAATGGTATAAAGAAAAGAGTGCTGGCTTTGGAGGCCAGGCAGACTCAGGTTCCAAAGCTTGTGCTCTGATGTGCTCTTGTGATCACATGGGACTTAGCTAACTTCTCTGAGCATCAGTTCCTCTCTCAGTAAAATTGAGGTGGCGATATGACACCCCTCAGAACCCCTTAGGTTGCAAGTGATAGAAACTCTGCTTGAACTTGCTTCATCCAGAAAGGGACTCTATTAGCTCCCAGAGCCCAGCGAAGGAAAGGCCAGACCTCAGAGCTGGCTGGGTTCAAGGGCTGGATCTCCACCAGGACTGCCGGGTTCTCCTCTTTGCTGACTCTGAAAATTGGTTTCATTCTCTCCTTCCGAAAAAGGGTAGCATTCGATGGCCAGGAACATGCTCTAGACTCAAATCTTTTCAGATGAAAAGCCTTTGCCCTTTGAACCTCCACTGAAGACGTTTGCAGGAAACTTGATTCGTTACCCAAAGACCCTGCCCAGCTTGGACCAATCATGGAGCTAGTGGGAGGCAGTGCTGCGCTTGGATCAGCCTGGGTCAGGGGACAGCCCAGTGGTCATGTGTTGGAGCTTGGGAGGAAGTCGCCAACAGCTGTCCCAGTGTGCCCACTTCCTCTCAGTGTCTTTATGATCTGAAGGAAGTTGCCTAGTAAAGCACCTGCTCCTGGGATGCTCTCTCTGGTGACAGACCTCCTGGAGGACACTTGGGGAAAAACCTTGGCCTCTCTGTTCCTCTGACACTTCAGATTCAGTATGTCCAACCTGGAACAGGTCTTCCTGGCTCACTGCTCCTGCAGATGGCCCCAGCCCCGGGTTCGGAGCTATACCTGCACTGTTGGCACCCCAGGGCCCTCACAGCCTGGTGCTGCTTCTCCTGCAGGCTCATGGCTCTCCTCTGCAGCCTCTTGTCCATGCTGATGGTCACTGCTGTGGTCTGTTACTCACAACCTCCTAAGCTGGAGTAATAAGCTTGGATCCTGTCGCTGCTTCAAAATAACAGTGACTCCCCACCACTTCCCAAATGAAGGAGAGACTCCAGAGCTCAACCTCTGAGGATGGCCACGCTATCCTGGACAATTTCAAAGCCACCCTTGCAGGGGTTGTGTGTTCAGATTCTGCTCCTGTGGGGCAAAACAAACAGAAAAAAGGAAAACAGCAACAAACCTGCAAGGACCAGTGTAAGTAAAAGAGCAGGAAAGAGGGAGGCTGGTTGCTAGGCAACTGTGTAACAATGAAAGCAGTCTGCATGGAGGCTGATGATACCAGAAGCCTGAAGAATCACCTACAGTCTTTGATTTATCTTTTAGGTGGAAAGACGCACCAATTGAAGACACTAACTTGATGGAATTGTGTAAAGGCATTTGCCTCTGATACTTAATATGTTGGGGCTCAGGAAAAGTTTCCCTCTTTGGTGGTGAAAAAAGCCTGCAAACTACTATTGTTTTTATGAAGGAATGTTGTGGGGGGAGCAGTTGGTGAGTGTAGAGTAGGAGAGATTTTCTAAGTAGCAAAATATAAAATGAACATCAGTATTCTGCTTTTCAGAACTCCTTACTTTATTCTCCAATGGTTGTTTAGAAATTTTGCATGTATTCCTTACTAACCTAGGCCGAGAAATCCACATGAAAAACGTGCCACTCTCCGCTCTGAGATGCTGTGTTTGGTCTAGGAGGCTAAGAGGCCATGCTTGACTCATTCTCCTATTTCCAGACTATCTTTTCAACTTGCTGAAAAGGAAAAGTTAAAACACACAAATACACAAACATATTTATGTATATATATGTTTTTTTACCAGGAATTTGAAGCAAATCAGAGTTCTTCCTTACTAAGCTGTTTTTAAAAGTTTGCAATGAATTATTGCCAACAGGTCATTGCCTGTTGCCATTATTGCCAACAGGCCTTCCTTTATTCTTAGAGATGCTTGCAAACACTCCTAGCACCTCAGCATAATTAATATGGGGCAGAGCATGGGAGACACAATGCAGGCGTGGCTGATCATCCAATTTCTGCTTGTCATCTGCCTTGGCTCAGCTCAGCTCAGTTGCTCAGGCAGATGAAGGCCGAAGAGATGGCCAGGGACCAGTGAGGCCCCAGATTTGCATCAAATGTGCATCAAATGACTCATAGGTCAAAACCAGATTTTTCAAGCCTCGCTTTGGCTGAAAAAGTCCTAATTTCCCTGTACCTCACATCCTGCTCTGTTCTCATGGAAAATAACATCAAAAGAAATGTACATTGATTAATTTCCCTGGCTTGCTCTTTTCCTTTATTCTTCTGGTTCTCAGAAGTTTCTCTTTTTCCCTCACATAAGCCTGCAGTTAATTTAGCATTTGAAATGTGAGTTTCTAAAACAAACTCCCATGAAGGCTACATAGCCATGTTTGGTTTTGCTGTTCTCTAGAAATCCCCTTCTGGTTTTTGTTAATATTTAGAACAAAAAAGACAGATGGGGACAGGGGAAGGGATTTTCCAATGTGTTTCCAAAACAGCCACTTCTAGACAAACATCAAGGCAAGATATTCTAATATTGCAGCAACAGCTTTCCAGGCACCAAAAACAAGTCACAATAACTTAAAATTGCTGACAACATGATCATTGCCTTTCCCTCCTAGAGAAATCAGGATTTTCCAAGTTGTCTAAAAGACTATGAGCTTTTCTGTGCCTTTAGAGATCGCCAAATTTCAGTCCTCATGACATGCCAGTATTTCCAGAGGAGAGCAAGGCCACAGGACTTTATGTGTCAAGCTTATGATCAACAAGAAATCACCTATTGCCTGCGTGATAACTGCTTTGTATCGTGTGTCTGGACTCCTCTTAGAAACCAACCACCACATGAAGAAGTCCAGCCAGAGAAATCTCATGGGGAGGGACTGAGTCCCAGCTGGTTATGTCAGCTGACGTGCCTGACGTATAAGTGAAGCTACCTGGACTAGCTGAGCTAGTCCAGGCCACGTGAAGCAGAAGTGAGCTGTTCCCCCCATGACGCCCATCTCCACAGACTCATGAACAAATGCATGGTGGTGGTTTTAAGCCCCTAATTTTTGAGGAGGCTTGTTCTAAATAAAAAATAGCTGACACAGAGGGCCAAGGGGATTTTCTGGAGGAAGTTCTATTGTAGCTAAGATTTGAAGAGTGGGTACTGGCTTCCCCAGTGGCTCAGCGGTAAAGAATCTGCCTGCAGTGCAGCAGATGAGGGAGATGTGGGTTCAATCCCTTGGTTGGGAATATCTCCTGGAGGAGGGCACAGCAACCCACTCCAGTCTTCCTGCCTGGAGAATCCTATGGACAGAGGAGCCTGGTGGGCTACAGTCCATAGGGCCACAGAGAGTCAGACACAACTGAGAGACTTAGAACAAGCACAAAGAGTGGGTAGAAGGGGCTGATACTCCAGGCAGATGGAGCAATGCATAAAGACCCCAAGGCTGGAGAATCATGGCACTGTCAAGAACTGGAAGAAGCCCAGTGTAGCCAAATGCAGGGAACCTGGGGGAGAGTAGTTAGTGTGGAGGCTGGAGGGGAGACAAGGGCCAGACAGTACAAGGCTTGTGAGAAGAGACCACACATGACCCTTGCCTTCATCCCAGATAGTTAACAGAGCAAATATGAAAGTAAGTACTCTGCCCAGAGGGGAAAATTCCAATCCATGGACTTTGCTAGCTATATCACAGAGCTGATTTCAAGTAAGGTCTGAAGAGAAAGAGAAGATTTATTTATCCAAGAAATATCTGGTGAGTACCAGTCACCTTTATCATTGAAGAAAGAACTCATGTACATGCCTGCCAAACGTAATCAGTGACATGCACATAAAAAAGTCAGCCTTACACACACCCACACACGTGCACACACACAAAGACACACCCTCCAAAATCCAGAGGGGTTTTCATGTCAGGCAAGCCTGTGTCACCTCAGAAAATTCACTTAATTTCACTGAGCTTTATTTACAATCTTGGAATAACAGCACTTCTTCCATAGATTATTGGGAGTCTCAAGCAAGAAAAATGTATATAAAACACCTAATAAAATACATGAGAGGTGCTAAAAATATGATATCAAATTAAAAGAGAAAAATATTGTGTGAATACAGTTCCAAGCAAGACAAGGCCTATCTAGTGACACAGCAGAAGTGGAATTCAACATTTAAAACAACAGCAAAGTGCCTTTCTTTTGCCTTCTTTATCATATTTATGAGAAAATCTGTTTATGTCAGTGCATGTAGACCATCATGAGAAAAAATTACAGTCTGCATTCCCACTCTCAATGACATGATAGGAAATCAATACCATATACTTGGTGTTTATCATCTACCAGGCACTTTGTATACATGAAGTCATTTGACTTCCCCAGCAATCTCCAGTGAAAGGTATTACTCTCCCATTTTGCAGATGTGGAAATTGAGGGTCAGAGGCATAACTGTCTTCCATGAAGCTAGGTCTCACAACCAGAAAGTGCCAGACTTTGAACTCACATCCAGGTGTGCCTGACTCCAAAGCCTGTGCTCTCTGCTGTAGGCCAAGTCCCCTCTTTTGGGGGCATACCTGTGTTTAGGTATGTGGTTTAGGTAGTGTGGTTTCTGAAGGGAATCGTTCCAATTTAAAAGTTATGGGATCTCACCAGGGGCCTGCAGTGTCTCTTTAACGACCACCCTAAGTCAGTGGCATTTTTTTTTTTTAAAGCAACTGATACATCAAAGGACATGAACCCGAGGGAAGCAGATCATTTCCTGGGAAGGGGATCATTCTTGGGTACAACGAATCAATAGGGTTAGTTTATCACTGGAGGTTGTGCTTGAGAGAAAAACTAAGATGAGATCGTCCAGTAAGAACCATAATCTCAATCTCACTGCCCACTTATTTTTAACATTACTGGTCCATTTTAAAGTCTGTCAAATTGCCTCAGGATCAACGGAGATCATCTCGAAGGGCCATATGGGCTCCAGAATTCGATTATCTCACAGGCTCTGCCATACCGGATTCCCTTGGAAAGGTGGAGATGCCCATGCACAGAACTCTGATGGCTCTCATCTTGAGTTTGGGCTCATGCATATCTAAGAATGGAGAGTCTCTAAGACAGTTCAGGCTAAATGACTTCTTCCATGGAAGGAGATGAATAAACATGTATTAAATTTTGTTTTGTGCCAAGGAATAGACAAAAGAATTTTCCCCCATCAAGGCTAAGTTTGACCTAAACTCATTTTAAGAAAAATTCCATCTTCATCATTGGTAACTTTTTTAGTGGAAAAATAAAGGCTGAGGTGGGTAGATAGTCATTCATCTGTTTGTCAAAATACTTGAGTAGCTTGAGATATGACATGCAGACAAAGCTTGGGAGAATTACAGAAAAGAGCTAGATAAATAGCAAAGAGAACATTTCAGTGCTACAGCGAGATATCCCAGACAAACCTCAGAAAAGAAAGGAAAATACAGCCCTGCTGAGGGCAGAGGACAGTGTAAATGGGCTTTGTAGGGACACCAGAAAGGTGGGTAAAATCAGGAGATAAGACAGGAGCCAGGAGAGATGACCCAAGTAATAGGTGTAATAATGACTATAGCTTTCCCGTCAGGAGCCTAAACCACGAACATCAGTCGACCTCTGTGGTATGAATAAGAAATAATGACATGGTTCGCAGCAACACGAATGCAACTAGAGATGATCACACTAAGGAAAGTAACTCAGAAAGAGAAAAACAAATACTGTATAATATTGCTTACATGCAGAATCTAAACTATGACGCAAATGAACATATCTACACAACAGAAACAGACTCACAGACATGGAGAACAGACTTGTGGTTGCCAAGGGATGGAGGGTGGGGGGCGGGCAGCGAAGTATTGGGAGTTTGGGATGAGCAGATGCAAACCATTATATATAGGGTGGATAAATCACAAGATCCTATTGCACAGCACAGGGAACTATATTCAATATCCTGCGAAAAATCATAAAGGAGAAGAAGATGAAAAAGAATATACATGTGCAACTGAGTAGCTTTGCTTTACGGCAGAAATTAACACAACAGTGTAAATCAACCTACAATAAATTTTTTGTAAGAAAAGAAAGAACATCCTAAACAATTTCCTTCCTGAATACTAGGAACAAACACAAAATTACCGTCCGGCAGTGCAAGGGTTAGTCACACAAAGCTTAATCCTACAATTAACACTGAAGTCAAAAGCTGAAGGAAATTAGAAGAAAGAGAATCAATCAGAGACCCTGGGACGCTGAGAGGTCTCCGGAGAAGCGACGACAGTTGCCGGGAACAGTCAACAGATGGAGCTGGGGGGCTGCAAACCCCGTGGATTTCAGCGGGGAGCGGGCCGTGTGCGCAGAGGGCTGGGCTCCCCGCGGTGGCAATCACACTTCATCAGACGTACGGAGCCCAAGTGAAGCGTGGGCAGCTGACCGCACAGGGACGTGCGTGGGCCCTACGTGGGCACTGACGCAGCCCCCAGGACAAACGGCCCTTTGCTACCCTCAGCCCGGAGGATGTGTGTCATAGAGACCCAGAGGCTGCACCTCACGGCGACCTGGCTTTGGACATAGGGGGTCTCGGTCTCTTTCACTTTATTTCCTTTACTCACTTGTGTTCCTCTCACTTAGGGACGATCTCGTCTGTCCAGAACCGGCGTTTTCTCAAAGAAAATATTTCTGTCCATAAATGGAAGAAAAATCAGCTAGAAATGTCCCCACCGTGGTGCCTGACATAACCAGTGTGAACTGGGGCCCCGGAGACCAGCCTAGAATCTGGGGGCAGCCTTCGGTGGGAGGGGAGGACAGCGCTCCGGGCTCCTGAGCGGTTCCCCGGGCAGCACAGGGGTTAAGCTCCGTGAAGCTGTCTGATCTGACTTACGGTTTTAGCTGCTCTAGCCCTGACATTGCGCCTGGCACACAGGGTGTGCTCAATATCTGACTCTGGACCGCATTAATCAAATAAATGAAGCTTTCAGCCTACAGATCTATACTTAAATTCTGACTCTTAAATCCTGTCAGGGACAATGTCCTGGACAAGATATTTGACCTCCTCTTGGCCATTAGTTCTTCAAAAATAATGTGCTGTATTTGTCACTATTTATATTCACAGTGTCTGAAAAAAAGATAGATGCTGGATGAATCTTTTGTGGAAATGAGACTCTGCACCTCAGTTTACTCATCTGTAGAAGTACCGTGATATCTACCTAGAAGGATTAACTCTTATGAAGATTAAATGAGGTGATATATTTAAAGTTCCTGGCACATAAGAAGTGTTGGATAAATACATGGTAACTTAATAGTTTTTGTTGGCAAACATATCCACTGCCCTCTGTTACCTTATTCCAGGTAACCCTCAAATGTGAATCTGTTCTGCATTCTACCTATCTCAGGGGCCTCCATGGTTGGAAAGATGCTCCCAAAGCTGATCATGGCCACAGCCTCCTTGAATTTTACTTTGGGAAAGATGCTAATGGGGGTTTTCCACCTCAGAACTGGAAATCATATACTCAAATCTATAGGGGATATATGATTCTAGAAGCTTCATGGAAGTTCAAAACCTCAGGACCATCTAGAAGCTTCCAAAATGCAGACGTCTGCAACTCTAGATGAGACAAGACCATTTTTTCCCCCAAGATGCTTAAAGGCAGCTTGCCTTGGAGTCTTCTTGAACAGCCGGTGTTTCTATAAGATGATGGCACAGAGAAAACCCAATAGCAACATGACTCCTTACAGATTGTTCTTTTGTTTGGATGGGATTAGATGAGAAGCGTCTTTTAGGAAAGAGATAATGAGGATGACCCTGCATTTGTATAATGCTTTGATTGTTCTTATCAATTTTATATCTGTGTTGCCTACAACTCTGTCAATCAAATAGACCAGGCACTTTAAATCCTACATTACACATGGAAAAACTGATATTTAGAAGGTTCAGCTGATTTTCCAGACTTGCATTTAGTCAGTAGGCAGACCTGAAATTTGTTTCCATCTACAATGCTTTTGAATGAACTATACAGCCTCCCAGCTCCCAGCTGTACCTGGAAGAAGGTGACTATCAGGATGCTGTCTGTCCCCTCCCCCCATGACAGAAACACATGGATTGCTGTGGTTCAAACCTTTCTTATAATGAAATGTCTTTTCCAAATCTTTTCAGATACACTCAGAAAGTACAACTTATATAAGTTATATTTGAATCTCTTCCCTTTCAACTTCTAATAATTAGTTTCAAATATATGACCACTATTTGCCCTGAATTTGTCTTCTGAAATATATATGAAGATATATATATCTTTCTTCCAAGGAGAAATTATTTTTCTTTGGAAAATAATTTCCTTTTAAAAAAATATCTGAAAAGTTGTCCCCTATAATTTGAAACAATTTGGCCCAAGATTGAGTTTTGGGATGGATGAGGGGCACTTCCTCTCCTAAAATACATTTCTTAAAATTCATACACATTTACTTGTCAGTTTTGATGTACATATGATGAATTTAGCTTTGATTGACTTGATTGTTTGATTGGTTTATCGGCTGGGTAATTTGCAAAGTGAGGTTATAATCACATACTTCTATTTAGAAATAATGTCTCTCAGTGTCAGCTTCTTCACTCTTTCTTAAACACTTATAAAAAAAGATTTATTTATTTATTTTTGGCTGCTCTGGGTCTTCATGGCTGCACGCAAGCTTTCTTCAGTTGCAAAACTGGCAACACCACAGTCTCTCCTGTTGGAACAAGAGTATTTGAAAGGCAACAGTGGATATCTGGAAGGTTTATGGGCTTTGGAATTAGACCTAACTTTGACAGCGAACTTGATTCATTCATTCATTCATTCATTCAAAAAATCATCCATCTTGTATGCCCAGCATTGCTATCTAGGTAGACATAAATGACGATGAATAGAACTCATGGGTCCTACCCTTGTGAAACTTATAGTCTAGTAACTTAACTCACTGTGTGTCTTTGTGCGAGTTACAGTACTTCCCTGAAAAAGTGAAAGTGTTAGTCATTCAGTCATGTCTGACTTTGCAACCCCATGAGCTGTAGCCAACCAGGCAGTACCTCCCTGAACTCCATTTAAACTATATATATGTAGTAATAGATACTAAAAACTAAAATAAGGAAAGATGTTTTCTTCACAAGACTGTGGTGAAAAGTTATTTAAATAGCATGAAGCATCCAGTTCATGGCTGGTAGTCAAGTAAATAGGCTCCCCTGGTGGCTCAGTGGTAAAGAATTCCACCTGCCATTGCAGGAGATGTGGGTTTGATCCTTGGGTCAGGAAGACCCCTGGAGAAGGAAAAGGCAACCCACTCCAGTATTCTTGCCTGGAGAATCCCATGGACTGAGGAGTCTGGTGGATTACAGTCCAAAGGGTCACGAAGAGTCAGACATGACTTAGCAACTAAACAACAACAGTCAAGCAAATGTTCCTGTTTGTCCTACTTAATTAATTAAATCAAGCCTAGCAGCAGAGGGCAGCAGAATCACTTCCGACCTTTGCAGTCTCAATTAAACCTTTGCAATGAAGGCTTACCCTTACCAGGCTGCTCACTCAGATCTCCCTTATAACTTGGCCATCTGGCATTTCTTTCTTTCTTTCTTTTTTTAATTTTATTGTAGGAGAGTTGATTTACAACGTTATATTAATTTCTGTTCTACAGCAAAGTGATTCAGGCATACATATATATGTATGTATAATACACATGCATGTATATTCTTTTTCATGTTCTTTTACAATGTGGTTTATCACAGGCTATCCTGTGCTGTACAATAGGACCTTGTTGTTTATCCATCCTGTATATACTGGTTTACATCTACGACTCCCAAACTCCCAATCCTTCCCTGCCCTCCCCACCTCCCACCTTGGCAACCTCAAGTCTGTTCTTTATGTCAGCCAGCTTTTCCCAAGCTTATCCTCTTCAGTTTTGGCAGAGCGCTCTGGGTTACTGATCACAGCCTCCTCCTTGAACCCCCCTCCCTTGGCTTTCCCAATTCTCTGCTTTCTTTCCCAGTGCTATCCCTGTTTCCCAGCTCCTTTCCCTCCTTCTCCCCCTCCTCTTTATGAAGACCATCTCCATGCACACTGCCGACGTCTTCACTGGCCTGACATTTCTTTAGTCTGTCATCCAGTTCCATCTGCCCATCCTCTGTTCAGGCTGGCCTCCAGCTGAAAATTCCAGCAATGGTGCTACCATCTTCTCCTCAAAGGGGCCTCCTCCTCTTACCTTTTGATTTCTGTTTAAGAGAAAGTTGAAGTTGAATCTTTCGGGACCCTTCCCATCCCTCAGTTCCCATCGACAAACACTGATTGATGCTGATTTGGCCCAGTATCCTCAGTCTGTGCCCTCTCTCTCTTCCCCATCACCTTTGTGCAACATCTCATATCAGTTACTCAGACTACAGCAACAGCCTCCCGAATGGGCCCCTGCTCCATCCCTCCTCACTTATGTTGCTGGACTCAACTCTCTTCCTAAAGCGTATCTCTGATCTTCTTGCTTCCTTGCTCAGAAACCATTATGGACTCCCCAGAGCATACAAAGTAATAGCCCGTTTCCTCAGTCTGGTACCTGTGAAACTCTTTACAATCTGACTCCTGCTGATGTTTCTGTTTTACCTCTTTGGGGCCCTCTAACCTCTTCCCACACCCCTGCAGGTTATGTCCAGTGGGGGCGATCAACATTGATCAATGACCACAGAAGCACGCATCTGTAAATTAGGATATGGGCTCTGAATGGCAGCGAGGATGTTATCAAGGCATAAAACTAAGGGCCTCTGAATTCAAAGAGCTGACCAAAGGTTGGAGAGATGTGAACAAAGGGGATGGAGAAGGAAATGGCAACCCACTCCAGTGTTCTTGCCTGGAGAATCCTGTGGATGGAGGAGCCTGGTGGGCTGCTATCCATAGGGTTGCACAGAGGCTGACACGACTGAAGCGACTTAGCAGCTGCAGCACCAGAACAAAGGGGATAGAGGGTGGGATGTGACCAGAGAGAAAGTAGGGCTGTCTACTCAGGGTTTTAAGGAGACCCGACGGTCGATTTTGTTAAGCAGTGGGACGCTATTGGATAGTTTTAAATGTTATGGGTGATATCGTCATCTCAATTTTAAAAGATGACCCTGCAGCAGGTAATCTCAACACGGGGGCTGTTGTCTTTAGCTTCTGATAGCCCTCAGAGAACCTGGAAACAGGGTCCTCCATAATGCATGCTCAGTTGTGCCTGACTCTTTGTGACCCCATGGACTGTAGCCGCCAGGCTCCTCTGTCCATGGGATTCTCCAGGCAAGAATACTGGAGTGGGTTGCCATTCTCTTCCCCAGAAGATCTTCCCAACCCAGGGACTGAACCCAAAAGGAGCTGTTGAATGAACATCTGGATCAGAGGAATGAAAGCAGACATAAAGGAAGAGGGGACGTGAAAAGAAGAGGGAATGAGGGAAAGCCAGTTAAACTGACTGGGGAGAGGGGAAAGCCATTTTGAGATTTACTTTTAAAACAGTGAGATACTTTTACGGAAACATTCTAAGTGTGGGCTGCTGTTTCCTAGCTGCCACCACAAGTTCACATTTGTCGAAATTTGGCTTTGGAATTGCCTTCAGAGGCTGTTTATCAATTATACACTTCAAATCGCATTGCCTTTATTGTCAAATTTGGTTACAACCTTTGTTTTTTCAAGTTTTCCCCATGCCTGTATGTTTTTTTTATATTTGCTTATATTGTTTTCTTTCATTTTAAATTATATGCCTCTTCGTATTGTTTATTTGGATTGCCAACTTCTAGAAGACAGAGACTAGATGTTTTAAATAAATTTTAAGAGGAAAAGCAACTGTTATGGAGCTGGACTCCCTGTGGGGGTTTCTCCCATTTATTGTCAAGGCAGAGAGTGTAGTGGGGAGGTGTAGGGAGTGGTGGATTGAAAGGGGGGCCAGAATCAGGGCAGAAGAAGGAGGCTCCTGCCTTTCTTCTTTCTCCTTTTTTCTAGCACAGAGAATACTGAACTTAGAATATATATACCAACGTGGAGAAGTTTCTTTCATAAGGAGAGCATCGTGTAGTGGATCAAGCATGGGCACTGCAGTCAGAATGCCTGGATTTAAATTCAGACGGCATCACTTAAAGCTGAGGGGCCTTGGGCAACTGACGTATCCTCTCCAGCTTTCAATTTTCTCATCTGTCCAGTGGTCTGACAATACCAGCTATCTCATATGGTTAATTAAAGATTAAATATGGACGGTACTCAGAGAAGGCCTGGCCCGCAGGAAGCACTCAGTACTTCTCAGCTGTTGTTCCTGTTACTGTTCATAAGGAAGAGGGTGCCTATATTTGTACTTTCTCGTGTTTTAAGATTCTTTCTTCCAAAAGATTTGAAATTGCAGTTATGAAGTTTGATGCACATTTTCCACGTATTCTTCTACAGACTTTATTTTGATGGTTCACAGAAATATAATTAGCATCATGCAAATATTTTGGTTAGGGCTAAAAGCCACCTTCAACATTTAGCACAAAGAACAAAACGCTTAAAAATCATCACGTCTTGAAAGCTAGATGTGAGAGCTCTGTGGGTAAATCCCCTAACAAGTGAAAGATTTTGAATAAACAGTAATTATGTAGCAAAAATCTAAGTAACAGCTGCAGGGAATGTTGAAACAAGCAGAGCCTGGAGGTTTGTGTACATGAAGGATATAACCTGGTGGAATAATTTATTATCTGGAACAAGGGAATCTCTATGCATACTAACTCTATGCATATCATCTGTATAGGAAATTTAAGAAATGAAAATACTTCCATGTCACCTTAGAACATTTATTGCTAAAATGTTTACTTTTCAAAAGTAGTGTGATGTTAGCCAGCTGTGGACTTCTGGCATGATGTATAGTGATGGTTAAACATATGTGTATTTATTTGATATTGTCAGTTTCCTAGCCTGAGTATGGCCGTGATTTTCCATTTCCTCATTGTTTTCATTTGACAGAATTTTTAAAAGTATTTCAGCACTTTAAGTCAATGATGAAAGAAAAAAGGAGAGAATGAAGAGAGAGAAGGAGAGTAGGCTATTGAGTAAGAGATGAGAAAACTGTAGAGTTGAGTGCCAATAATTATAAAGATTAAGTAAAAATCTTGCATATGTCTGTACTGTGAATTTTTCCTAATTAAAAATGGCCCATGAAAGCATCAGGACGACCTGTGGCCAGAGACTGAATCATCTTTGCATGATATCAACATGACCCCCTTATGCAGGTCCCCAGGAAACAGAGTGGAATTCCAGATCCGAGAGGACAAGCTGAGGACCTTTTCCATCCATGTGCATGAGGAGATATTGATACCGACAGAGATGATACAGCCTTCTTTTCTACATAGTTCTTTCCAGTTATTCCTACTCCGAGAACTGAGAAGTTCACAATATGTCCCATTTTTAACTGCTGTTTATAGAAATACACTTGTCAGAGTCCCTCAAAGCCATGGACAGTGTAAAAAATGGAGAAAGTTTCCAATGGGGGAGAGTCATAGAGACCCCCAAAGGAGGAAATTGTAAGTAGACTTTCCACATGACTCTCATTCTTTAAGAATTTGCTCCATGTATGCAATCCTACTTTTGGCCAACTCCAGAGGAAATGGCCCCTCACTCTTCACTCATTCACCAAAAATCAAACAGGAAGAGATAAATGATCCTTCCACAGTGTCCCAATAAATCCTTAATTGGTTGGTTGGTTGGTTAGTTGGTTGGTTTAGTTGCTAAGTTGTGTCCAACTCGTGCAACCCCAAGGACTAAAGCCTGCCAGGCTCCTCTGCCCATGGGATTCTCCAGGCAAGAACACTGGAGTGGGTTGCCATTTCCTTCTCCAAGAGATCTTCCCAACCCAGGAATCGAACCGGGGTCTCCTGCATTGCAGGCAAATAAATCCTTAAGGATTGTCTTTTCATTTTCAACTTGATGTATTAATCAGTGTCAGTTGAAAAATATATTAAAAAGTTAAATGATTTTCATTTCCACTACCCCTTATGTTGCAGTGGAATACAGTGGTGAAACACGTTTGTGAAGTGTTGGGCTGTAACACTGTATTTCTTCTGACATAAGCAGTATTACAGGGTTTTATTTTTGCACCATTTTAGAGATGGGTAAAAACAAGACTCAGAGATTTAAGAGCTTTTTAGAACAGTCAGAAACAACCCATTGCTCTATATTGTAAATCACCCCATTTTGAATGAAATTGCCTGATTCACAGAGAAGTTTCAGGTTCACTAGGTAAAAGAGATGAAGAAGAAGAAGGGGTGGGGTTGGAAGGGGGAGAAAAATTTTTTAAAAATAGGAAAGGGAGAAGGGGAATAAGAAGAAAAAAAGAGCTTCATGGTTTTTCTCTTCACTCATTTTCCCAGTTCAAAGTCAGAGCCTGGTAGCGCAGGTAGAAGGGATGTGTGGAGCTAAATCTGTACCTTCTGAATGCCCAACAAATTAATTGAAGTGTATTTACACTGAGCTGTCATTGTGCTGCAGACTGAGTTGGGAGGAAGGGTGGGTTTGATTTATTCACTATTTATAGCAGTGAAAACAAGTTGAGTGAAATTAAAGCAGACTTACAGTTTGTTGGTTGGTTCTTGGCCAGCAAGGACCATGTGCCTGTCAGATTTACTCAGCTCTTACTACCGGGATTGCACAAAAGTTTAGGCAGTGCAGAGTGTTTTTAATTTTTTCCCCAAAGTAATAAACAAGAGATATTCTGAGGTATTGGTGTATTTGGATAGCAGATTTCAAATGTAAATACAAGAGAAAGCACTAGGCAGTTTGTTTTTCAATGAAAAGAAAATTGTGATAGCAACAGATGAAGTGAACCATGCCTGTGGTTTTCTTAAAAATCTCTTTTCCTTTGGTATTCTATAGTTTGGTTATAGTATGTCTGAGGGTGAATGTATTGTTATTCACACAGTTTGCAAGTTGTTGGGCTTTCTGAATCTATAGATTCATGTCTTTCATCAGTTTTATAAACTCAGTATGATCTATTCAGATAGCTTCTTTCCTACATTTTCTGTTTAGCACCTGATTTTGTCTTCCATGTCTCAATGTTTTTGTACTTTTCATCTTCCTGGGTTGATGGGCTTTGGGTGATTTCCTCAGATTGGTCTTTCAGATCAACAGTTCTCTTTTTTTTTCTGTAACTTGTCTGTTGTTAACATGTCCATTGAGTTTTAAAATGTATACATATTCTTTAGTTTTAAAGTTTGAAATAATTTTCATTTTAAAATAATTATAGAATCATCAGTTGGAAAACAGTACAGAGAGTTCATGAATACCTGAGTTCAGTTTTCCCCAGTGGTGACTTATTAAATAACTAGAATGAATTATGGAAGGAGTTGATTGGCACAATACTATCAAATAAAGAACAGATTTCACAAGTGTTTGCATGCACTCATATTTTAGGGTCACTTCAGTTCAGTTCAGTTGCTCAGTCATGTTTGACTCTTTGAGACCCCATGGACTGCAGCATGCCAGGCCTCCCTGTCCATCGCCAACTCACGGAACTTACTTAAACTCGTGTCCATCACATTGGTGATGCCATCCAACCATCTCATCCTCTGTCGTCCCCTTCTCCTCCTGCCCTCAATCTTTCCCAGCATCAGGGTCTTTCCAAATGAGTCAGCTCTTCGCATCAAGTGGCCAAAGTATTGGAGTTTCAGCTTCAGCATCAGTCCTTCCAATGAACTGTCAGGACTGATTTCCTTTAGGATGGACTGGTTGGATCTCCTTGCAGTCCAAGGGACTCTCAAGAGTCTTCTCCAACACCACAGTTCAAGAGTATCAATTCCTGGGTGCTCAGCTTTCCTTATAGTCCAACTCTCACGTCCATACATGACTACTGGAAAAACCATAGCCTTGACAAGACGGACCTTTGTTGGCAAAGTGATGTCTCTGCTTTTTAATATGCTGTCTAGGTCAGTCATAACTTTTCTTCCAAGGAGTAAGCGTTTTTTAATTTCATGGCTGCAGTGATCATCTGCAGTGATTTTGGAGCCCCCAAAAATAAAGTCTGACACTGTTTCCACTGTTTCCTCATCTATTTGCCATGAAGTGATGGGACCAGATGCCATGATCTTAGTTTTCTGAATGTTGAGCTTTAAGCCAACTTTGTCACTCTCCTCTTTCACTTTCATCAAGAGGCTCTTTAGTTCTTCTTCACTTTCTGCCATAAGGGTGGTGTCATCTGCATATCTGAGGTTATTGATATTTCTCCTGGCAATCTGGATTCCAGCTTGTGCTTACTCCAGCTCAGTGTTTCTCATGATGTACTCTGCATATAAGTGAAATAAGCAGGGTGACAATATACAGCCTTGATGTACTCCTTTTCCTATTTGGAACCAGTCTGTTGTTCCATGTCCAGTTCTAACTGTTGCTTCCTGACCTGCATACAGGTTTCTCAAGAGACAGGTCAGGTGGTCTGGTATTCCCATCTCTTTCAGAAATTTTCCACAGTTTATTGTGATCCACACAGTCAAAGGCTTTGGCATAGTCAATAAAGCAGAAATAGATATTTTTCTGGAACTCGCTTGCTTTTTCGATGACCCAGCGAATGTTGGCAATTTGATCTCTGGTTTCTCTGCCTTTTCTAAAACCAGCTTGAACATCTGGAAGTTCACGGTTCATGTATTGCTGAAGCCTGGCTTGGAGAATCTTGAGCATTACTTTACTAGCATGTGAGATGAGTGCAATTGTGCGGTAGTTTGAGCATTCTTTGGCATCATTGCCTTTCTTTGGGATTGGAATGAAAACTGACCTTTTCCAGTCCTGTGGCCACTGCTGACTTTTCCAAATTTGCTGGCATATTGAGTGCAGCACTTTCACAGCATCATCTTTCAGGATTTGAAATAGCTCAACTGGAATTCCATCACCTCCACTAGCTTTGTTTGTAGTGATGCTTTCTAAGGCCCACTTGACTTCACATTCCAGGATGTCTGGCTCTAGGTGAGTGATCACACCATTGTGATTATCTGGGTCGTGAAGATCTTTTTTGTACAGTTCTTCTGTGTATTCTTGCCACCTCTTCTTAATATCTTCTGCTTCTAAATCTATGACAATTATCTCAAGTGTAGATTCATATAACCAGCATTACAGCATTGTTCCATCACCATGAAGGAACTCTCTCATGCTGCCTCTGACAGTCTCACATCCCTTCCACCTTCTCTTAAATGTGAACATCCACTGATCTGCTCTCTATCTCTATAATTTTGTCATTTTGAGAATTTTATATAAATGGAACTGTACAGTTTATAATCCTTTGAAACTGGCTTTCTTCACTCCATATAATGTCTTAGTTGTTGTTGTTGTTTAGATGCTAAGTCATGTCTGACTCTTTGCTACCTGATGGACTGCAGCACGCCGAGCTTCCCTGTTCTTCACTATTCCTGGAGTTTGCTCAAATTCATGTCCATTGAGTCAGTGGTGCTATCTAACCATCTCATCCTCTGCTGCCCTCTTCTCTTTTTGCTTTCAATCTTTCCCAGCATCAGGGTCTTTTCCAGTGAGTCAATTTTTCGCATCAGGTGACCGAAGTATGGAGCTTCAGCTTCAGCATCAGTCCTTCCAATAAATATTCAGGGTTGATTTCCTTTATGATTGACTGGTTTTATCTCCTTACAGTCCAAGGGACTTTCAAGAGTCTTCTCCAGCACCACGATTCAAAAGCATCAATTTTTTGCCATCCAGCCTTCTTTATAGTCCAACTTTCACATCCATACATGACTACTGGAAAAAATCATAGCTTTGATTATATGGACCTTTGTTGGCAAAGTGATGTCTCTGCTTTTAAATATACTGTCTAGGCTTCCAGCTTTCTTCCAAGGAGCAAGTATCTTTTAATTTCATGGTTGCAGTTACTGTCCTCAGGGATTTTGGAGCCCAAGAAAATAAAATCTGTCACTCTTCCTCCCCTTTTCCCCATCTATTTGCCATGAAGTGATGGGACAGGAACAGGTGCCATGATCTTTGCTTTTTGAATGCTGAGTTTTAAGCCAGCTTTTCACTCTCCTCTTTCACCCTCATCCACACTCTTTTGGTTCCTCTTCACTTTCTGCCGTTAGATGACTATCATCTGTGTATCTGAGGTTATTGATATTTCTCCTGGCAACCTTGATTCCAGCTTGTGATTCATCCAGCCCAGAATTTCACATGATGTACTCTGCATAGAAGTTAAATAAACAGGGTGACAATATACAGCCTTGTTGAACTCCTTTCCCAATTTTAACCAATCAGTTGTTCCATGTAAGATTCTAACTGTTGCTTCTTGGCTCACGTACAGGTTTCTCAGGAGACAGGTAACATGGTCTGATATTCCCATCTCCTTAAGGATTTTCCAGTTTATTGTGATCCACATGCTCAAAGGCTTTAGCATAGTCAATGAAGCAGAAGTAGATGTTTTTCAGGAATTCTCTGCTTTCTCTATGATCCAAGGAATGTTGGCAATTTGAACTCTGGTTCCTCTGCCTTTTCTAAACTCAGCTTGTATATCTGGAAATTCTTGGTTCACATACTGCTGAAGCTTAGCTTGAAGGATATTGAGCATAATTTTATTAGCATGCAAAATGAGTGCAATTGTCTGATGGTCTGAGCATTCTTTGACACTGCCTTTCTTGGGATTGGAATGAAAACTGACCTTTTCCAGTCCTGTGGCCACTGCTGAGTTTTCCACATTTGCTAACATATTGAGTGCAGTATTTTAACAGCATCATCTTTTAGGATTTGAAATAGTTCAGCTGGAATTCCATCACCCCCACTAGCCTTGTTTGTACTAATGCTTCTTAAGGCCCACTTGACTTCAAACTCCAGAATATCTGGCTCTAGGTAAGTGACCACACCATCCTGGTTATGCTGGTCATTAAGGCCTTTTTTGTATAGTTCTTTTGTGCATTCTTGCCACCTCTTCTTAATCTGTTCTGCCTAAGTTAGGTCCTTACCGTTTCTCTCCCTTATTTTGTCCATCCTTGCATGAAATGTTCTGCTGAAATCTACAGTTTTCTTGAAGACATCTCTAGTCTTTCCCACTCTATTGTTTTCCTCTACTACTTTGCATTGTTCATTGAAGAAGGGCGTCTTATCTCTCTTTGCCATCCTCTGGACCTCTGCATTCAGTTAGATGTATCTTTCGCTTTCTCCCTTGCTTTTTTTTTGCTTCTCTCCCTTCCTCAGCTGTTTGTAAAGTCTCCTCAGACAACCACTTTGCCTTCTTGTATTTCTTTTTTTGGGAGATGGTTTTGGTCACTTACTCCTGTACAATGCTATGAACCTCTGTTCATAGTTCTTCAGGCACTGTATCTACCAGATCTAATCCCTTGACTCTATCCATCACTGTATAATCATAACAGACTTGATTTAGGTCATACCTGAATGGCCTAGAGGTTTTCCCTTTCTTCATTTTAAGTCTGAATTTCCCAATAAGGATCTGATGATCTAAGCCACAGTCAGCTCCAGGTCTTGCTTTTGCTGACTGTATAGAGCTTCTCCATCTTCCCATTCAAAAAATGTAATCAATCTAATTTCGGTATTGACCATTTGTTGATGTCCATGTGTAGAGTCGTCCCTTGTGTTGTTGGAAAATTGTGTCTACATTGACCAGTGTGTTCTCACCTCTGTTGGCCTTTGCCCTGCTTCATTTTGTACTCCAAGGCCAAACTTGCCTGTTACTCCAGGCATCTCAGACTTCTTAATTTGCATTCTAATCACCTAGGATGAAAAGGATGTCTTTTTTGATGTTAGTTCTAGAAGATCATGTAGGTCTTCCTAGAATCAGACAACTTCAGCTTCTTCGGCATCAGTGGTTGGGACATAGACTTGGATCACTGTGCTGATTGATTACTGTGTTGTGTTGAATTTGTTGCCTTGGAAACAAGCCAAGATCATTCTGTTGCTTTTGAGGCTGCATCCAGGGACTGCATTTCAGACTCTTTTGTTGACTGTAGGGCTACTCCACTTTTTCTAAGAGACTCTTGCCCACAGATCTAATGTCACCTGAATTAAATTCACCCATCCCCATCATTTTAGTTCACTGATTCCTAAGATGTCAATGTTCACTCTTGCCTTCTCCTACTTGACTATGTCCAACTTACCCTGAGTCATGGACCTAACGTTCCAGGTTCCTATACAATATTGTTTTATATAGCACTGAATTTTAATTTCACCATCAGACACACCTACAACTGAGCATCATTTCTGCTTTGGACCAGCCTCTTCATTCTTTCTGGGGCTATTAAACTGCCCTTTGCTCTTCCCAGTAGCATATTGGATACCTTCCAACTTGGGGGGCTCATCTTCTGGTGTCATATTTTTTTTCTTTTTTTGCCTTTTCATACTGTTCTTGGGGTTCTTGTAGCAAGAATACTGGAGTGGTTTGCCACGTCCTCTTCCAGTGGACCATGTTTTGTCAGAACTCTTCACTATGACTCGTCCGTCTTGGGTGGCCCTGCACGGCCTGGCTCACAGCTTTATTGCTGAAGCCCCATCTCCACGACAAGGCTGTGATCCATGAAGAAGATAATGTCTTTGAGATCCATCTAAATTATTATATGTATCAATAATTTATTAGAGAGTTCTTTACATATTCCAGATACAAGTCCATTGTTAGATATGTAATATGTAAATATTTTCACTTCCAACAAGTTTTAGCTTTTATTGCCATATTTTTAATTCCTAAAAGTTCTATTTCATTCTATTTTAAAGGTCAGCTTGATCTTTTTTTCAGAGAATCTTGTACTTTTCCCTTAAGACCTTCTTTTATATAGCTAATCCTTTAAATCCTTTTAAAGATCATTTCTATTCAAGAATTATAATATTTAAAATTCTAATTCTGTCTTCTATTCTGTTTGCATACTCTTTTTCACATTATTGTTTCCTCATATATTTTACAGTTTTAGACCATGAACTTGGCCTCATTTGAATTTAATCTCTTGAAATCCTGACAGAGACACATTAAGGGAACGTTCTTCAAGAGAGGTGTTGTTTTTGCTTTTGTAAGATACTCCAGGAACATCACCAGCTATACTCTACATTTTATGCTATTACCTTAATTTAAAGTTTTCTACATCTTGCTCATGGCATGAATTTGAACACCAGATGGTTATGTGGCTATAAATCCTCAGGGATATCTTAAAAACAAACAAACAAACTCCTATCCAAAGCTAATGGATTTTTTTAAAATTTATTTTAAAATTCTGCACTCTTTTATCCTGGCTTCATGTTGCAGTTGCAGTTCCAACTTCTTGTGTCTCAGGCTGAAGGCTTTATCTCCTGCTCCTACGTAGGGCTTAGTATCCAAACTTCTTTCTGCAGTAGCTGAAGCTTCAAGTCTCATGTTGACTTTACTGGCTTTCATTTTCCTATTATTTTTGGTGACTGATGATTTCTTTTACTTTATTGTGAGCCCATCTCTTAATTTAAATATATATTTCATATAGAAACAGTATATTTATAAATATTTGTTATATGGTACCTGGTATTTCTTGTATTTATTAGTGGAATAGTTTTCAAACTATCTAGACATCTATTTTCCCCTTTAGCTGTTCATTACAAATTTAGCAAAACCGTGTACTGAATCCTTTAGTTAAACAATGTCAGTATTCATGATGGAGATATTTGTGTGGCTTTGGAAATAAATATGCTTCGAGGGTATAATTATGAGGCTCTGTCTCTCAACGTAAATGTCACATCTGAAGAGAAGGCTTCCTTGACCAACTACCAGCTCCAGTCTTTCTACCCCTTTCTACCATTTGGTCTAATTTAGCTTCTTCAAAGCATTCACACTTTCTTATTTTTTTGATTCTTATTCCATATTTATTACAAGTCTCCTCCCCACTGGGAGGTAAGTTCACAAGATTGAGCATCAGATCAGAGCAGGATAGATAATAAGTTTACCCTGTCTGAGGACTCACCAAGATACTGGTGATGTGAACACAGGGAGTATGACACAGGGGACCAGAGAAGCATGAATGGAATGTGATTTCACCAAAGAAGCTGGAAATTTAATAAAATGTATGTGCACTATTGTAAGAGAGAATAAACATCTTAGAAACAAAAAATGTTAGCAAAATCGGGATGACAAAATCATTTTCATTGCAAATCAGTTAACCAACAGTGAAAAACTTTTCACCACCTGCAGTTTTGCATGCAGATAACCTTTTAAATAAAGGTTTCCTTTTTATGTAAAGTACACACTATCTTGTAAAACAAAATAAGGAGCAACATCTCAGGAAGTGTCTGGTCGTGCCCACTAGGGATGGCACAATATCACTCCAGCGAGGCTGGAAAATCCGCCCCGAAGAGCTGAGCTGCCAGACCACGGCGAGCAGCAGAGCCTTCCCTGGGTTTGCTCTTAGGAGACACAGAACCTAGAAAAGTATGTCTGAGGGCAAGAATTTGGCAATGTATCTCCAGCTCTGGCCAGGGTGAAGGAGATCTGTTCTGAGGCATATATCAGTATGCCTATACATCAGTGGTACAAGGATTACTGCTTTGCTTCTATAGCCTGAATGAAAATGCCATTGGGAGCATCTGTTCGATCTGATTTCATAGATCAATAGCAGACAATCATCTGATTAAAAGTGTGGTTGTCCAGATGTTCTGTATAGCAAGCATGGGCATTTTGATCTCTGAGAAGGGTTATCCCTCCTTATAATTAGTGAGCTGGCATTCAAATTTACACATAAGTTCCTGTGAAATTTGTAGGTGGATCAGTCCCAATCAGCGTTAGTGCAACGTTAAGTTTAATGTCTATCAAGCTGAAGATCAGACTGAATTTTGATCAGGGCAGCAAACCAGTGTCCAAGACCCGTGCTTCCTCATTGCTCATTCCTGGGCTGCCCACATCAGACGACCAGGAAGCTTTTTATCATATTGAGTCCTGGCCCCTACATCAGTCTTTCCTGATTCAGAGCTGGTGTGAGGTGGGGAGGAAGAAAAGGGGATCTGTGTTTTTAAGAAGCTTTTCTGATAGATCTTATGCAGCAGATTTGGGGAATTGTGCCCTAGATCATTTTCTTTTCCATCTCTTTGTAACTGGAATGTGCATCTTTTTTTTTTCCCCCTCTGCCCCCAAATAATGACTCTGATTGCAGAGGACTTAATTGAGTTTAATGCAATCACCAGTGCTGTAGGCTTAATCATCCCATGGGTAATTGCATTTAGAAATAAGAGCTTGTTAGTGCAAACAAATCTCTGTAGCATTAGGATTGTCTCATCCTTTGGAGCAAGGAGAAAGGTCAGGTTTAATTCTAATGTCCTTTTACCCACCCTTCTGCACCACTCGAGCACATCTGATGTTTCTTTCCTGTTCATCCAGGCTGCGAACATGTATGTACCAAGGTGACATATGCAGCGATCAGAAACCAGCTGCATCCGTGCATGATTTCAGTTAGCCCTTGAAGAGTCCCTAGGAGACATGGTTTCACGCAAGATCTCATATCTCTTCCAGTCACTTCTCTGCAGAAAGCATCTACTTCTTTCTGTAGTAGAAGGAGAAGAAATCAGATTTAGTATTTGAGCCTTGGGGTGCTATGATTCAGGATCCCTGTTATTTTGGTTGGGGACAGGGTAGAAGAGATTTTGATATCTTACTTTCAACTAGGAAAGGAGAAAAGGAATTAACAGGGAAGGAGAAGACTGAGCAAATAATCACATATGGCTTTCACCCAAGAAAGTGAGTTGATGCCTTTTAAAATTTTTATTTTATTGAAGTATAGTTGATTTATAGCATTGTGTTAATTTTTGTTGTATAGCAAAGTGATTAAAATATATATATATGTATATACATGTAAATATATATTATTTTTCTATTCATTGTGGTTTATCACAAGATATTGAAAATAGTTCCCTATAACAAGTAGGACCATGTTATTTATCCATTCTATATATAATAGTTTGCATCTGCTAATCTCGAATTCCCAACCCATCCCTCCTCACCCCCCTTTCCCTTGGCCACCACAGTCTGTTCTCTGTGTCTGTGAGCGTGTTTCTATTTGGTAGATATATTCATTGGTGTTATGTTTTGACTCCACATATAAGTGATATAATATGATATTTGTCTTTCTCTTTCTGACTTATTTCATTTAGCATGATACTCTCTAGGTCCATCCATGATGCTGCAAATGTCATTATTTCATTCTTTTTTATGGCTGAATAATATTCCGTTGTATATATGTGTCACATCTTCTTTATCCATTCATCAGTAGGTGGACATTTAGGTTATTGTGAATAGTTTGATGCCTATTTTTAGAATGTCTGCTTTGCAGAATCTTCATCTCCAAATTAACCTCCTTTTTGAAGGAGGTTAATTTACATGCTTGTAAGCTTTAATTCTATCTTGAAATAAGCAAAGTGGAAAGATTTAAGAGAAGGATAAATTACTGACTATCCACAAGACCCAAAATCATTTTCCCCAGGACCAGTGCTAGAGTTAGAAAGTATAATTCTCATCATTTAATCTTATTATCATTTGAGAACAGTAGCAACCCCTGGCTACAGAATCCAATTCCATTCATTCAATTCTTCAGTTTTATTCAGTAAATATTTGTTAGTTGCTCCATTTGTGTGAAGCATTTTTGAGGATGAAGACTGCAGGTTTTACAGCAGTTAAGGCTATCAGCTGAGTGTGTCTATTCAACATCCATTAGGGTGAAGTCTAGGATTTAGATGAGAGCTCACATCACCTAAAGTTACATGGACTTGATGACTAGGTCAAGATATTTTAGCAGCTTGCAGAACTCCCATACCTTGTGATGGATCACTAATGAGTATTTTCTCTCAGTGCCTCTCATAAAGCTGTGGAGGTCCAATGCAATGAGTTATACTTTTGTACAGTTCCTGACAGAGAAGCTTGCATTACTGTTGAAAGAAGCTCTTGTTCGTCTCACAGACGTTTTCACCTGCATGAAGTTGACAACAGATTTCTCAAATGTTGTTGAAAAGGAGATCAAACCAGTTAATCCTAAAGGAAATCAACCCTGAATATTCATTGGAAGGACTGATGCTGAAGCTGAAGCTCCAATACTTTGGCCACCTGATGTAAAGAACTGGCTCATTGGAAAAAAGCCTGATGCTGGGAAAGATTGAAGGCAGGAGGAGAAGAAGACGACAGAGGATGAGATGATTGGATGGCATCACCTACTCGATGAACATGAGTTTGAGCAAGGTCCGGGAGTTGGTGATGGACAGGGAAGCCTGGTGTGCTGCAGTCCATGGGGTCGCAAAGAGTTGGACACAACTGAGCAACTGGACTGAAATGAATATAAATATTTTCTGTGTGGCATTAAATATTTTCTATTTTCAGAAAAATAGAAGAGTTTAAACATCCCATTAAACACAGTGAAGGGAGGAGTTTTAAGTAAAGGGTTAAAAATGGTATTTCTCTTTTCCTCTTAATTTCAAACTGTCATGGACAAATGTATAATGATCCATCATTTGGTACTGCACTAGGCATATTACAAATCTATATATCTGTACATCTATGTTTATTTGTAAATATCCTCTGCCCTCTAACATGTCTCAGTATGGCAAATGAATGAAAGAAGAGTATTTACAGTGGTTTTATAAATGCAAATTGACTACACAGCAATATATGTAAGAGTGATATTCAAAATTGTAACAACCATGTGACCAGGACACAGACTGACGTGAGGCTTGGATGTAATCCAGGAATATATAGACACCAGATGCTGAGATGTGTAGAGATCAAGCTGGGAAAAGGAAATGTTCTGGGTGCATCAAAGGGGTCTCCTTGTAAAGAACGGGTTTTGAGTTTGGTGGTGCATGATGAGACTATGTTTTGGCAAAGTGCTGAACAAAGTCTGTTTCAAACAAGAAGTGGGTGCAGAGGAAGATTAAAGGGTGGGCAACCAAGGGGGTAAAGGAAGGCATTACTAGACTCTAAGGAACTGAAGAAAATTGTACTAACTGGATCCATTCAGGGAGTGAACTACAAATGTTTGGAAAGACTACTTTGATAAGCTGCTTAGAATGGTGGGATGGGACTAAGAGCCTTGTAAGCACGTTCATGTTCAAATAGCAAGCAAGAGTTCCTGCCACATAACAGGTGATCAAAAAATGATTGGGGAGTGAATGAATAAAAGTTAAAGGCTTTTTACTTCATCAACTGTATTTCTATTCTAGACTATTTTCATCTTTTTTTTTTTTTTGCTGTTACACAGATATGTGTAATGTAGAAAATACCAGGAATGTGCTGTGATTTCACCACATCAGAGCTAACAACTTTTACAAAATGTCTTTGGACTTCTTCTGCAAAACTGCCTCCTGAAACTGTGGTGGGATGGATTTTATAGAATTTATCAGTCTAGATGAATATCCCACTTTGTCTGCTTAATAATCTCATGCTCATGACTCATGGGTAAACTCATAAAAACTCACATGATCCCACTCAAAGGCAGGAGCAGGAGACATCTACAATATATCTTATTAAGAACCTCTGGGTAGTATATGTTGTTCCTGGAAGCCCTGGACCCCAGCTGTACTTCCAGTTTATGCATGCTTCATCGCACTGAAAATGTCTACAGTTCTAAGATCAAGCCATTGCACAGAGTTTGCAAGCTTTCCAGTACATGGGGCACAACTGAAAAGCTATTAAAACAGCAAAATGATGACCTGGAACTATGCCATCCAGAGGTTTGGGGCACACAGACAGACTGTCAGAAATAAATGGCTAGACATGGAGGAAAGGCTTGATTTTTATTTTTTAATTGAGAACTTCAAAGAAATTTTATTTATGTGCATTATATCTATCAACATTTACTGTATTTGAAAATTAGAAAAGATATTAAAAATATTAATTCATTTGAAAGTAACAATAAATCCATTACTTATTTAAGAAATTAATGTATTTTTATGAAAAATAATATTATCTCAAACAAAATAATTGCTGGAAAGCATGACATTGTTTTACATGCTTGAAAACCCCCTAAATGGTCAGTTTAGTAGAACAGTTGGATTTTATTATCTATTCCTGCATTCTGTCTGTTTGATATCATGTCATGTGACCCCTGGGAAACCCCGCTGTACATTTGTAAGAGAACAAGTGGAAAACTGAATATGACTTGGACCCAAAGTCTGATTAGAAAATGAAACTGGATCCTCTCGCCTCCCTATGGTCTCCAGATGCTAGCAGTGGGAGGGACTAAGACTTTATCCTAGTGTTGTTATGAAAATGGTTGTGACCTTGCAGACCCCAAAGGGTCTCAGTGAGTCTCCAAGACCCTCAGACCACATTTTGAGAATTGCTGCCTTAACTAGATCCAGCCATACTTGACACTATCCACTCTTACCAGTCCTGTAAGCCTAACAATACATGTTTATTTTTTCCTTAAACAGCTGGAGTTGGGTTTCTGTTGCTTGCAACTGAAAGAATTCTGATTAATACACACATAAACCCTTCATGGTTCTTCCTGGTTTGGGAAAAAATTTAGAAAAGCTTAGGGCAGTCTCACAGATGCAGCTTTGAATCTTGTTTTCTCTCTGTACTTCCTCCCTTCTTCCTTCTAAGGCTTGATTTTTATTTTTGTTTCAGAAATTCGGTGAACTGGGCAAAGCAACAAAAGTTAGGTTCTATTTGGTTTACTCCCAGCAAACCAGAGTTGTGTGGTTCTATTTCTTTTTCAAAGTATCTCATCTTGGAGATGGGCTTTCACCTCTATCAGACAAAAGGAATAAATGCTGACTTGGCAGCACAATTCTTGCCAGGAAGAATGAATCAGGATTCATGTTTTCCCTACATGAATTTTTATCTTTATCTTGGATTATTTAATGCTGAATCCACACCTTGGTCATTCATCCATCCAGTGTTCACCCTTTCTTGATAAGAAGATACCGCAGAGAGGCAGTGAGTTATGTTGTTAGTAATATGAGCCTTTCTACATTGCTTCTCTCTGCCTCTTTTAGAGGTTGATATCTATTTCCAGCCATTGGGCAGAACTATGATTATAATTACAATTAAACTAGTAGTTTGAAGGGCCTTGAACAGTTTTTCTCTGACTGCCCACCTACCTCTGAGGGCATGCTGCTTGGACAGGGGACTAACATCTAGTAAGGCAACACAGCCTATGAGATGTTGCTGGGTTTGGAGGCAAGAGATAGATTTAAATCTTGACACTGATTTATATATATATTATTAACAACAAACTGCAGAAAATTCTTAAAGAGATGGGAATACCAGATCACATGACCTGCCTCCTGTGAAACTTGTGTGCAGATTAAGAAGCAACATTTAGAACCAGACATAGAACAATGGACTGGTCCAAAATTGGGAAAGGAGTACATCAAGGCTGTATATTGTCATCCTGCTTATTTAACTTATATGCAGAGTACATCATGCGAAATGCCAAGTTGGATGACTCACTAACTGGAAACAAGATTGCTCGGAGAAATATCAATAACTCAGATAGGCAGATGACACCACCCTTTTGGCAGAAATAGAAGAGGAACTAAGGAGTCTCTTGGTGAATGTGAAAGAGGAGAGTGAAAAAATTGGCTTAAAACTCAATGTTCAAAAAACGAACATCATGGCATCCAGTCCCATCACTTCATGACAAATAGATGGGGAAACAAATGGAAACAGTGACAAACTTTATTTTCTTGGGCTCGAAAATCACTGCAGATGGTGACTGCATCCATGGAATTAAAAGACACTTGCTTCTTGGAAGAAAAGCTATGACAAACCTAGACAGCATATTAAAAAGCAGAGACATTACTTAAAAGGTACCATATTGTCAAAGCTATGGTTTTTCCAGTAGTCATGTATGGATGTGAGAGTTGGACCATACAGAAGGCCGAGCGTTGAAAAATAGATGCTTTTGAACTGTGGTGTTGGAGAAGACTCTTGAGAATCCCTTGGACTGCAAGGAAATCAAACCAGTCAGTCCTAAAGGAAATCAGTCCTGAATATTCATTGGAAGGACTGATGCTTAAACTCCAACACTTTGGCCACCTGATGTGAAGAGTTGACTCATTAGATCATGGATTGCCCTGAACAAAAAACTGAAAATATAAAGCTTCTAGAATAAAACCTAAGAGAATATGTTTGCTAAAATGTGTTAGACAGAACAATCACTAAGTATAAAAGAAAAAAGTTACATCGAACTTTATAAAAATTTGCCATTTCTGTTCCTCAGAAGACACCATTAAGAAAATGAAAAGGTAAGCCACACACAAAGAAAAATATTCACGGTGTATATATATATATATATATATATATATATATATATATATATATATATATATATATATACACACACATATATATATATACACACATATATATATATACACACATATACATATCCAGATACTATCAAGAATTCCTATAATTGAGTAATAAAAAGACAACTCAATAAGAATGAGCAAAAGACTTGATCAAGCACTTTGTAAAAGAAGATATATGAAGGGTCAATAAGCATATGAAAGACGATCAAGTTCACTGAGTGAATTCAAATTAAAACCACAATAACCACTTATATCCATAAGAATGGCTAAAATGAAAAAATAAAGTAACTTATAATACTAAATGTTAGGAAGAATGTGGAGCAAGGGACTGTAACTCTCAGAAAATTATTTGTTAATTTCTTATAAATTTAAATATTTGCCTACATTATGATACAGAAATTCCACTCCTGGGTAAATAAAAGCCTAGATAAAAAATAATAAATAAAAACAAAAGTCAATAAAACTACATGTGCATAAAAGTTAAATTCATTATAGCCTAAAACTGAAAACAACCCAGATGACTGTCAACAGGAGAATGGATAAACAAACTGTGGTATAACCATTCAATGGAATACTACTCAACAGTAGGAAGGAGATAACTACCAACATGTAAACAACATGGATGAAGCTCGATTGCATTCTGTTGACTGAAAGAAGCCAGTCACAGAAGAGTCCATTCTCTGTGATTCTGTTGGTATGAAATTCTGGTTTAGCAAAACTAACTACTGTGGGAGAAATCAGAATATTGGTTGCTACTGTTGGTAAGATTGGACTAAGAAACTGTTGCCAAAACTTGGCCTCTGCTCACCAGTGATGAACAGAAATGTGGAGACAGAGTTGTGGGTGAAGCAGAAAAGAGAATTTAATTGCTTTGCCAGGCAAAGGGGGCCACAGTGGGCTAAAGCCCTGAAGACTGGGTGACCCACCCTGGAGAGGGTACAGAGGAGTTTTAGCGTTCAAGGAGCAGGGCGTGATCAGCTCGTAGAGATTGGTTGGCATCGAGGTGAAGTTTCAAGCATCATCAACCTTCTGGTTTCAACTAGTTTAGGGTCTATGTTCTTGTGGTCAGCAGTTTTCATCTGGAGGGAGGTCTGCTTCCTGTAAAAACTGCTTCAGAATGTGTGCCAGGCCTTTACCTATATCTTTCAGGAAACTGGGAGTTTGGTGATGCTGTTGTGTGGCAGAATTACAGTCTGAATTGTTACCAGTTCCTTAGCCCAACAGCTATTCTTTGTTTCTTCATCTTCACATTTCCCGTTCATTAACTCTTGAGTTAGCATTTTACTTGCTGGGGCTTGTACGTGGTTTCAAAAGGGCAAGAGAAAACTTTCTCAAGTGATGGGAATGTTCTCTACCTTGGACTGGTGGCTACACAGGTGTATTTATGTGTCAAAACTCAGCGATGCACTCAAAATATATTGGGTTCACCAAAAAGTTCATTCAGATTTTTCCATCCAAGTGAACTTTTTGGCTAACCCAATATTTTTAATAAAAGCCTTAGTTTGAGACTTGCCTCGTGATCTAGTGGCTAAGACTCCATGCTTCCACGGCACATCACCTGCGTTTGATCCCTGGTCAAGGAACTAGACCCCACACGCCACAACTAAAGATCTTGCATGCCACAATGAAGACTGAAGATCCCGCATGCCACAACTAAGAACTGGTGCAGGCAAACAGATAAATAAATATATTTTTTGGTTTGTTTTAGAAGAGCATTAGTTCAAAAGAAGAAATAGAACCACTGTGGTTTGTTCAGACCACATTTGAAATGCTGTGTTCAATTTTTAGTACATTTTAAAAACAATAAATCAAA
The DNA here is from genome assembly GCA_024291935.2 of Okapia johnstoni. Classification (NCBI taxonomy): domain Eukaryota; kingdom Metazoa; phylum Chordata; class Mammalia; order Artiodactyla; family Giraffidae; genus Okapia; species Okapia johnstoni. The sequence continues at coordinate 9,867,350 of CM044309.1, forward strand.
GTATGTTCAGATCTGGGTCCCCAGGAGGAATAAAGATAGGGAAGTGATGATACAATGAGAAAGGTAAGGAGAGAGAGAGGTGCAGGCTGGAGAGGGGACAAGGGACGGTATCGTCATTCTAGTCATTCACTGGGAAAGCAGTTCTGTAGCTAAATATTTTCCTATAGTCATTTCTCAAAACTCTAGAGAGTGTAACACAGACCAGTGGGTAAAAGGTACAAAAAAGAAAATTCTTCCAGATACCAGGCAATGAGGCTGCAGAGCAAAGCAAAACTTGGGCAGTCAACAGGAAGCCGCACAGAGTCTGGACAAGAGGTGGTGGAGGCCTGGACCACACATGCTGTGGGGATGGAGAGGCCGGAAAAGGAGAGTGGGTTTGAGAAGTGCAGGAAGTACAGCTGACATGTGTGTGCGTGTGTTTGTGTGTGTGTGTGTGTGAGAGAGAGAGATGCAAAGGAGAACAGTAAATTAAGAATGATTCTCACATTTTTTCTAAGAAGACATCGTTGGTCTTAGTATGTGTCATAAGAGCTTATGAATCATGAATTTGTTTTAAAATGTTAGACTTAAAAACTGTGCAATTGTGTCTGACTAAGAACTGAAATAGATTTTAAAGAAAATGTGAATGAGTCACAGAGCTGTTGGAAACAGGAAGCAGAAGCCAAACCACCCACCTGTGTAGTGCTTCAAAGCAATAGTAAGAAGGTAAGCTGGCCATTCCAGCCCCAGCGCACCACCCTGGCTCAGCTTCCGGCACTTACTTAATCTGACATGTTTCTTGTTTATTATGTGGTTTATATTGTCCATCTCTGTCCACTAGAATGTAAGCTTCTTAAAAGCAAGGATGTTACTGTCTTACTGCCAGATGACCAGCACACAGATGCTGCTCAGTCAACACCTGAGGCTTGAAAGGAGGTTTCAGACTGAGTTTATTTGACAATGGCTACCTTGTCAGTGGGAATGAAGTACTGCAGAAACACAAGCGGGAATACACTAGCCATTCATAGATGCCGCTTTCAGATGTTTGCTTCCAAGTCTAACACGCTCTCCCCGCATCCTTGTGGCACTCAAGCCTCGAGCCAGTGCCTCTGTGTCACTTCAGCTCCTACTGATCAAACAGCTCCAGTCAGGGCTCCAAACAGACCAGTCCCACCAACACACATGTCCTGTGCTGCCTGGGCATCTCTGATGCCAGTGTGTGAGAGGCTACAAGAACCTGCTGGGCACTCAGTTCAGTTCAGTCACTCAGTCGTGTCCGACTCTTTGCAACCCCATGGACTGCAGCACTCCAGGCTTCCCTGTCCATCACCAACTCCTGGAGTTTTCTCAAACTCATGTCCATCGAGTCGGTGATGCCATCCAACCACCTCATCCTCTGTTGTCCCCTTCTCCTCCCGCCTACAATCTTTCCCAGCATCAGGGTCTTTTCCAAGGAGTCAGCTCTTCGCATCATGTGGCCAAAGTATTGGAGTTTCAGCTTCAACATCAGTCTTTCCAGTGAACACTCAGGACTGATCTCCTTTAGGATGGACTGGTTGGATCTCCTTGCAGTCCAAGGGACTCTCAAGAGTCTTCTCCAACACCACAGTTCAAAAGCATCAAGTCTTCGGCGCTCACCTTTCTTTATAGTCCAACTCTCAACATCCATACATGACTACTGGAAAAACCATGGCTTTGACTAGACGGACCTTTGTTGGTAAAGTAATGTCTCTGCTTTCTAATATGCTGTCTAGCTTGGTCATAGCTTTTCTTCCAAGAAGCTGGGCACTCACAAACGTGCAATTCAGAAATGTGAGTACTGCCGCACCACCCTTGATCAAGCGGGGACAGATATCGATGGAGAAATATTTCCTCCCTACTGTAATCAAGGCTGGTAGTCCTGAGAAGACACCATGCAGGAGGCTCCCCAGAAAGTCCAGGCAAGATCAAGCAGCACCTGTCGCCGGAGCCAAAGTGATAATGCATCCACAGATTGGTTCTGCCTTTTCCCTGGTTCCTAGTACCATCCCGCCCTTCTCCACTCTTCCGTGGGGTCATTTCCCAAGTAACCCATTTGCATGTATGCATTTATCTCAGGCTCTGCTTTCTGGGTGACCCAGACAAAGACAACAATCCAATGTTCATTTCCTTGAATCTTAAAGTGTTCTGTTGTTTCAGGAAAACCCCCTACATATAGGTCAGACTTCTCTGGCCACAAGCAGGACACCTCAAAACCCTTTAACTCCCTGGTTCCCTGAAGTTCCGAGGCAAAGTGAGGATGAGCACGTGGTACCCAGGTAAAGGCAGGGTCCTGGACCCTCACTGGCTACTGTCCAATGACTGCTGGCAAACCCTCTCTGAATAGCGGCCAAGGGCAGCTGTCATTGGATATGGAAGGCAGGTGCCAGGCTGGGGATGGAAGCTGACTGGAAGTGCATTGATGGGCTGGACAAGTGGGTGGCATAGAGATTTCTCATCTTCTGTGCCATTGAAGCCAATAGTTGGTCAAATTCCTCTCCTCTGCCTTCACGAATCAAGGTGAAGACTTGCATGTCCTCAAGCGGAGCATACCCTAAGCGATAAATGTTTGCCCAAATTGTTTTCCAGGAACTTGGAGTTTGCTCTGTCTGGTTCAAGCGGAGCTAGTTAAAACTGATTAGGACCACCAGCCCTCCAACTGGGCATGCACAAATGTCCACCCGGTGACCTCTTGAAGGCAGAGGACTGAAAACCCCACCCTCAGATGGTGCTATGTGCACCCACGTTTGAATGTGGGGAGGCCTGGAGCTTAGTCACGACTGTGCAGAATGACAAATACTGCCCCTTCCCCAGACTGCCCACGCCTCAGCCCACGCTGCTGCTTTATGCTTTATGCCATAAACACCCAAGCCCCCTGCCTCTGAGGAGGTGAGTCTGAGACAGGTTCTGCCGCCTCCTCACGCGGCTGATTTGTAAATAAACCCTCTCTTTGTTACAAACCTTGGTGTCTCAGCACTTTTGCTTGCTGCACGTCAGGCGACAGAAACCTGAGTGGTAACGGCTGCGTATCCAAGCAAACCAGTGAGATCACCGAGAGGGGAAGAGAGGCCTTGGGGCTGGAGACACAGCACAGGCAGGAACAGCGAAGTTCCTTCCTCTCTGGTGGGATCTGTGTCTCATTCCCTGGCCTTGCTTTCTATTTATTGAGCTAAGATTCACATAACAAAATCGACTGCTTCACAGTGTACCGTTCAGTGGCATTCTGTGCAGTCCCATATTGTACAGCTATCACCTCTACCTAGTTCCAGATAATTTCTGCCACCCGAAAAGGAAGTTGTATTCCCCTTAAGGCGTCAAGTCCCATTCTCTCACCCCTCTTTGCCAGACCCTGGCTACAATTAATCTGCTTCCCATCTCTATGGACTTACCTGTTCTGGATATGCATAAAAGTGGAATCACGCAGTATATGTGACCTTCTGTGTCTGAATGTTTTCCACATTCATCCATGTTGCAGCATGTGTCAGAACTTCATTCCTTTTAAGACTGAATGATATACAATGTGAGGCACCACATTTTACTGATCTGTTCATCGCATGATGGACATTTGGGTTGTTTCCACCTTCTTCTGACTATTGTGGTTAGTACTGCTATGACTATTTGTAGACAAGTATGTGTTTAAGTCCCTGTGTTGGAGTCTGGGTTTTACCTAGGAGTGGAATTGCTGCCCATCCATTTTCACTTGGGCTTTTTTTTTTTTAAAAAAAACCAGTGAACCTGTTTAAGTCCCAGTGACTCTGTTTGCCAATTGGTTTACAGAGGGAATTGAAAACCTCTTTATACCAAACACCTGTAAAAGGATTAATGTGACCATGTAACTGTATTCATCCCTCGTATCCATGGAAGACTGGGTCCAGGACTCCGCCATGCTCCAGCCCCTCATATGAAATGATGTAGAACAGTGAGCACCCCGGATCCATAGATTCACGTCCGTGGATAGGGAAAGCTGACTGTATATCCATTTGGATCTCAGTCTTACTGTGAACTGACTTAGATGAGTTGGTGAATTTGGCTGAGGGTGAACACTATGTGTGTGTCTATGAGCACAAATGCTGGATTTGGATACAACTATGAAATCATAGAATTGATGCTTTTGAACTGAGGTGTTGGAGAAGACTCTTGAGAGTCCCTTGGACTGCAAGGAGATCCAACCAGTCCATCCTAAAGGAGATCAGTCCTGAATATTCATTGGAAGGACTGATGCTGAAGCTGAAGCTCCAATACTTTGGCCACCTGGTGTGAAGAGCTGACTCCTTGGAAAAGACTCTGATGCTGGGAAAGATTGAAGGCAGGAGGAGAAGGGGACAACAGAGGATGAGATGGTTGGATGGCATCACCGACTCAATGGACATGAGTTTGAGTAAACTCCAGGAGTTGGTTGATGGACAGGGAGGCCTGGAGTGCTGCAGTCCATGGGGTCGCAAAGAGTCGGACACGACTGAGCAACTGAATTGACTGACTGATGAAATCATTTCAGGGAAGCAAGCCAGCAGTGTCTCTGTATCCTTATTTCCACATTCCCTTGTGGGAAGTCCTTTAGCTGGGTGACTGGTTATTCGTATTGTTTACCATGTAAGCATTATCTGGAACAAATCGAAAAAAACACAGGGAAAAATAGGATGGATTTGATACTACGAAGCTTAAGGTCAGTTCTCTGAATGAAAACAAACTACCTGTTCTGTGACTGGTTGAAGGCTTATCTGTTTTCCAAAGTGTGAATGCCCTGTAGACTGAATTCAGAAATGTCTCACTGAGGCAGTTTTAAGACATTAAGTCACCATTGGCTTTGATTGGAACCAATTCTAAGAAATGGATACTTGTTTTAAACGAAAAAATGTCCCAGAGTTCTCTTTGGGCAAACTATTCTATTTTGAAAAGTTACGCGTGTGTGTGAGTGTGTATGTTCGTGGGGGACGAATCTGTGGTCAAGGCTGAGACATGAAACGCTAACAGGGACAGACAACGCCTTGAAAACACGCGTGGCCCACCAGGTCACGGCCCCTAGCCCTTTAATTCAACTCGAGAGCTTTTACTTCCCGTGTGTGTACAGGTGTCCAAGTGCCTCTTCGAGAGAGACACTTCCTGTCCCCGTCATTGTGTCTCTCCTGCTGTGAGCTCTCAGAACACCCCCCTCTCGGATTTTCTGCTTGGAGGTCACTGACAATGGAGCGATTTAAACACAGGCTGCTTTGCTGAGGTGTTTAAGGTTTTGTTCATAAATCTCTGTGGGAACCTGGCATAGGCCCTGCTTCAATGATTTTCTTTCAAAATCTCTCAAGGTCGACAGGAACAACCCTTTGGGAGCCAGCTTGCTATTTTGATTTTAATCCCCCTCTTCACCAGTTTGACAAAGTGTTTTAATGGTAATGGTTTTCATGAGAAAGATGAATTTGCATCTTGGGGTTTCATGCATATTTTAGTAATGTATGCAGAAGGGAAACTGCAAGGAAACATGGAGAATGTTCGCACTGAGAATTTAGGGGAAAAAAATTAGCCAAGATTCCTAGGAAGACTCCAAGTTCTAAATTCTACGGTTCCAAACAAAGGTTTCTTTACCATCTCATCCCCACAAAAATAGTGTTCCCAGAGCACCTAATAGCTATAGCTCTTTCATTACCTGGCATTGTGCAGTGTAATCCTCTCTTAAACCTCACGAGTGGTGTTGTAACTCCTGCCTTCTAGATGAAAGAATTGAGGCCCGGGAGGAAGCAGAGCATGCTGGCCAGAAGCGAGGAATCAGAAGGAAACAGAACTGGGGTCAAATCCTATCTCCACCTCCGTCAAGTTATTTCATCTCTCTTTTCTCAGTTTCCATGTCTGTAAAATGGAACCAAGAAAACCTTAGTAACTAGCTCTTTTGGTGGCTGAGGGGGTTAAATGAGTGTATAAATGCACTTAACTTCGCGTAACACTCCAAATCCAGTCCTTCAGCCCCCTCAGCCACGGCAGGTTGTAAATCCCCGGCTTCTGTTCTTGGAAAGGCCTCTCATCTGTTTGCGTTTGTCAAAGTGAGGCTGTAAAATCGAGCTCATCCACCACCCACAAGTGTAAGCCATCTCACTGGAAAATTTCCATAAAACCATTTGTTCTTTGCTGTATGTTTCAATCTCATAGGGATATCATGAGGAAAAAAGTGGGATAATAAGCACAGGGCCTGCCATGTAATATTTACTGTGTCTTATTAACTGTATTATTATTACTAAATAATGCACTATTTAATGTCTATTATTATTTTTACTATCACTTAGCCTTTAAAATCTATACTAATTTCCTTGCCCTCTACCCATATCAAGGGAAAAAAAATTATGTCTCTACTTTTTATAAGAATTTATAAAAAGTAATTATTCTTCAAACATATCCATTTATTTTCCATTTTTAGGCTGGACATTGACTTCACTGTTTCATGTGCCTTACAATCCAGGTACTAGATGGCATCAGGAGACCTATGGCCTAATCTCCAACAGCACGAATTTACTGTGTGACCTTGGGCAGGTCATTTGACCTTTCTGTTCCTCAGTTTCTTCATCTGTTAAACGAAAGATAGAACTAAAATCTCTTTTAGCTTTCAGATTCCATGTTTGCAACTCTTCATGTATGTTGGTACACATGAGTGTTATCTCTGCATCATAATTATTTTAATTATTTAAAACCACTTTGTAACTAGCTCATTTAAGCCTTTATTTCTATTTTTCTTATGAGATAATGCACAAAGTTCTGCAGGAAGTAAACAGCAGAAACAGAACTAGGAAATACAAACCTTGGCCTTAGTCTCTGATTTACCTTGGAAACCATCCTGCCTTCACCATCCAGACCTCGCTGGAAGTGTGGGAAATGAGAAGACAGTGGTGCAAGGCATGCTTCCACCATCACCAGTCCTCAGGAATGCTCTTATCCATCTTTAGGGCAAATATTTCTGCTTTTCTCTGCTTTGGACATTTTTCAAAAATAGCTCAAGATTTCTCAAAAAAAGTTATCAACGGTTTTAAAGATGTATTTCCTATATACACACGTATACACATGTTCATGAAGGTGAAAAAAATTGTTCAATTCCATTCAGCTCATGACAGTATGCCATTTGATAGCTTCGGTATTTTCAGTGCTTCAATTTAGAAGCTACAAAGTATTCTTCCCCTGTGACTGAGATTCTGGGTTTCCCTTTTACGACTTCATCCTTAGATTTTTTTTTTTTTTGGAAGCCTGAGACACTCTCATCATTATATTAGCAAAGTCTTAGGTTGACAAAAAGCTTTTAAAATTTGATGGAGTTTGGGGTAAAAACAGAATTAAAGGTTAGGAAAACATATCGATTCCTCACACTCCTTCTTATCCCAGGAGGGATTTTCAGCCTAAACTCCTGGGAGAGCCTCTTTGAATGATTTCACAATACCTTTCAATGTCCTGAAATGGGCAGATGCTGCAGAGATGGGGAGGACTCTGTAGGTTCATGGAAACACGAGCCTCTGCTGTTGCCAGCCTTGAGCAGGAGTCACTGATCAGTCACGTGAGTGTATCTCCACCTTCCTCCTAGCGCTCCAGAAGGACTCTTGCTGAGCACATTTCCTTCCTTTTCTTTCTTTTATGTAATAGTGGTGTAGCCCAAATTCAGCATAATGCCAACTGGTATTTTAAAAGGTGATTTTAGGTGGTATACGGACAAGACACTTTATATATTAGTAGTTTTGTATTTTAAAATGTATGTTGGAAAACACCGAGCCCTTTTATAAGTGAAGAAGGAAATGGCAACACGCTCCAGGATTCTTGCCTGGGAAATCCCAGGGACAGAGGACCCTTTGGATTGTAGTCCATGGGGTCACAGAGAGTTGGACACAACTTAGCAACTGAACACCAGCAGCTATTATAATCCCCCCTTTATAGACGAGAAACTCCAGGCACAGAGAGGTTAGGTGACTAGCCCAGGGGAGTCAGCTGGATGGCACCAGCGCTGGGATTCAAACACAAGCCGTCTAGCTCCAGAGCCTGACTCTTACGCTGGAGTTTTCTTGAATAAATATATAAGCAGGAAATTATTCAAGCATAATGTTGAGATACACAGCACTCTTATGATTTATTTCTATTAATTTTAAACAGTAACTATTTGTTATTGGCACACAGCTGTGCATCTGCTGGAGGCTTGGTTGACCTCTACTGGACTCAGCTGGGTGACTCTGCTCCAGGCAAGAGAGCAGCTGACTATCCACTTGTCCCCATGGGAACCAATATTACCAGTTTCTTGGGTATCTTTTATTTTGTGAAAGTCGTTCAGTCATGTCTGACTCTTTACAACCCCATGCACTATAGCCCACCAGGCTCCTCTGTCCATGGAATTCTTCAGGCAAGAATACTGGAGTGGATAGCCATTCTCTTCTCCAGGGGATCTTCCTGACCCAGGGATTGAGCCCAAGTCTCCTGCATGGCAGACAGATTCTTTGCCATCTGAGCCACCAGGGAATATATATATATATAATGCCCTTTTTAAACAAAATTGTGGCATATGTTACACACTTCTGTATTTTGAAGAAGCTTGGTTTTAAAGGTTAATTATGGAAAACAATATGGAGGTTTCTCAAAAAGTTAAAAACAGAACTACCTTCAGGATGCAACCATCCCACTTCTGGGTATACATCCAAAGGAAGTGAAACCAGGATCTCAGATATCTCCTCTCTTATGTTCGTTGTAGCATTGCTTGCAGTAGCCAAGGTATGGAAACAACTAAATGCCCATCAATGGTGAAAGGATAAAGAAAGTAGAGTGTATATATATATATATATATATATATATACACATATATATATATGTATATATATATATATATACACACATACATACAATGGAATATTATTCAGCCTTAAAAAAGAAGGAAAATTCTGGGACTTCCCTCATTCAGATTCTGTGCTCCTGCCTCAGGGGGCATGGATTTGATCTCTAGTGGGGGAACTGAGATCCCACATGCTGTGAAGTATGGCCAAAAGAAAAGGAAAATTCTAGCATTTGTAATGACATAGATGAACTGAGAGAACACTGTGGCTAAGTAAAATAAACTGGATGAAGAAACACAAATACAAATACTGCGTGGTCTCACTTATGTGTCGAACCTGAAAATGTAAAGCTCATGGAAATAGAGGAGAAGGACCTGGGGCTGGGGGTGGGAGAAATGGGGAGACGGTCAAGGGGAACCAAGCGTCAGTTATGAGATGAATCAGTTCTGCAGATCTAATGTACTAACGTGACTACAGTTAACTATTTGTATTGTATACTTGAAACTTGCTAAGAAGGGAGCTCTTGTGATCAACAAATATGTGCCCACGTGCAAGCACACACACACCCCCCTCTTAACAGAGACACGTGTTGTGGCCATGGAAATTCTGATTCAGGTCTGAAGTGGGGTCCTGGATATGTATTTTTTTTAAGTTTCTCCAGATGATCCTGATGCTTGGATTAATTTGACAATCATTTGCTACTGACAACAAGGCAAAAATGATCCAAAGCACAAAGATGGAACAAAATGTTTGTGTGCATTAAAATCTATCTCATTACAAATTAATCACTGCATTCACTGAAGTAAAGGAGAATGAGAGGACCATAACCAGAAGAGAATCATGTGTCTGACCAGGGTTGTACCCTTTTCTTTGATTTTTCTAGTCCTGGAGACGCTTGAGTGGGTATGGATATCCAGAGGAATCAGAGAAGGAAGCTTGCAGAAGGAAGCAGGGCTGGGAGTGCAGGGATCAGAGAACTGGGGGTCAGGCGGACCCCTGCCATGGGCTAGTTTTGAGATCTATAGAGATTTACGTCACTTTCTGTGCCTGTTTTTGCATCCATTGAATGGAGATAGTAATAGCTATCTGGGTAGGCTAGTTTGAACACCGGAGTTTAGATAAGAGAATGAACAGAACGTGTTTAGTCTGTGCCCAACGTGTGAAAATGAAAGTCAGTTACTCAGTCGTTTCTGTCTCTGTGACCCCATGGACTATAGCTGGCCAGGCTCCTCTGTCCATGGAATTCTCCAGGCAAGAATGCTGGAGTGGGTTGCCATTTCCTTCTCCATAGTCATCAGCGATCGAGTGGTGGACTCTAACAGACTCCTGTCTGTGCCCCTCTCGCCTACTTGAGCTTGCCATCAGGAAACAGGTGCTGAGATTAAAAATCTGGTGGGGATTAGTCACTTTTTACTCTTGTCTTTTTTTTCCCCCCTATATTGCTTCTGTCCTTCAAAAAGAGTGAAAGGTAAAAATACCCATTTGAGGATTTCACATAATAGTTGCTGTGAAAAGTTCATCAACAGCAACCTTAATTAAATACAGTTGGGAAACCAGAAGAGGGCGCTGTTCCATCCTGAGACCATGGCAGAGCCCAACAGGAACAAAGACTCTGCTTTCCTGGCAACAGTTCTGCCAGCGAAAAGCCCTGGCCTCCTGATTTACTCCAGCCCTCCCAACTTCCTCTTCCCCCATGAAAGTGCTGTCTCTCCCTTGCTGCGCACGGACTTGCACGTGGCTTTCCATGGATGCAGGCTCCGTGTTCCTTTTTTCTTTTTTTCAGTGCTCTGCTGATTGTGGCTTTCCTGGTGGTCCAGTGGTTAAGAATCTGCCCACCAGTGCAGGGGACATGGGCTCGATCCCCGGTCCAGAAGATCCCACATGCCGTAGGGCAATTAAGCCCATGCTCAGCAACTACTAAACTCGAGCTCTAGAGCCCGCACACGGCAAATACTGAAGCCTGCTTGCCCTAGAGCCGGTGCTCCGCAATAAAATAAGCCAGACATTAAGTCCACGCCCCACAACGCGAGTGTAGCCTCTGCTCTCCACAGCTGGAGAAACTCCGGTTGCAGCAACAAAGACCCAGCGCAGCCAAAAATAAATAATAAATTCGCTGCTGATCCCGAATAAACCTGTTTTATGGTCGCAGAAATAAGTGGCAGGTCAACACTGTGAATCCAAGACTAAACTTACACTGACCACAGCGTGAACCAGGGTTTTGCTCACATTTAAATTGTTTCCCTGTTTTAGTTTTTTAGCTTATTCTCAGAAACATACTGCCTTGGAGCATGGACTTTGCCTCTGACATCTTGGTCAGCGAAGGAGAGCAAAGGGAATGTGTGCATGCATGCGTGCTAAGTCGCTTCATTCATGTTCAACTCTTTTCAACCCTATGGATCGTAGCCCACCAGGCTCCTCTGTCCATGGGATTCTTTAGGCAAGAATACTGGAGTGGGTTGCCATGCCCTCCTGCAGGGGATCTTCCCAACCCCGGGATCGAAACTGCGTCTTCTGCAACTCCTGCATTGTAGGCTGATTCTTTACCTCTGAGCTGCCAGGGAAGCCCAAGCAAAGGTAATATAAGGTAGCAAATAGGGCATGGCTCAAATATGGGGAGAATGAAAGTTTTCTGAATGTCTTGGCCAAGACACTGGAGCTCACACACCTTCTCTAGCGTGTTCTGTCTTCTTTGTCAGTCTCTGCCTTCCCCCTGGGCTGGGGGCATGCTGGCCACACAGCCTGCAGGGAGTGGAAGAATGATCTTTGCCACCAACTTCTGTTTACCAGGGCAGACATGCAGGTGTCTGAAAACACCCAACATAATCGACTTGCTCCCAGCTGCCCACAACTCAACCTGAAGTGCAAACATCTCCTCCAGGGCCCAAAGAACACGAGCTTCAAAAGCCACTGACAAACTGCAGAGTAGTTGAATGGTGACCAAGGCATTTGCAGCCCACCTGACTTCACCCCTGGGAGGGTGGAGTGTGCATTGCAGTGCTTTCAGCAGAACAGCCGAGCCTGTCACACCCAGGGAAATGTTTCTGTGTGTCATTTCCTCTGTGTCTCATTTTAGAAAAGAGAATTGGATTCAGTCTTTGTGACCTTCATGTTTAAGCCTTACAACATCTGTCCTAAAAGTATTGCTCATTGTCAATTTTAAAGTTTAGGAGACAGCCCTGAGACTCTTTTGGGGGAAAAGGGGGGGTAAATCTTAGCAAGAAGTGATGCAATGGTAACATAGCAACAGGTCCAGTTGATTAAATTACCCACGGAAATCTCCCACTGGCATCAGGAAGGGATTTGTATCAAACTCAGGGTGCGATGTGAGTCACTCTGAGTCACAGACCATATAACCTCATAGAATTCCTCAGTTTGGAATCACATTACCTTATTAACAAGAAAGGTGCATTTCTGAGTGTCTCTGTTTTTTTCTTGACAGTTCCTGATCATCCCAGATGAAAGAATATAGTCGTGGTGTAGATTATCTAAAGTGGCAAATAATTTAAACATTTATGTGCCCTTTGCTTTCAAATACTAAGTGCATTTTTGGAGCGGTGGGGGCTGTTTGCCCCGTCAGAACAAAGAGCATTCCGGGGGGGGGGAAATGTCTAGAGTAAATGATTTAAAGTGAAAACGAACTTGGCAAGAATGAGACATTGTAACAGGGTCAGTACGGCAACAGCAGAATAGACGAGGGAAAGAATGGACAAGGACAGGTTGCAGAGGCAGGTGAGGGCGTGATCCTGCCAGGGTAGAAGGAAAAACCAGGGAGATGATGCTACAAGTCCAAAGGGATAGGTACAAGGGACTGGACTGGAGTGGTAGGAGTGGAGATGGACTGACATAGGATTTGAGATGCAGTTGACAGAACAGGCTGTGGATTAGACTATGGTAGTGGGAAAGGGGGTGATGGGGAAGGGGGGAGAGTTGAGAAGAAAGAATAATCAAAGGTAGCTTCTAAAGCCAAGCCTGAGATGCAGGCCTTTTTGAGGGAGAGGTGGAAGAGTACCAATCAAGGGTCTCGTTTTGGCCGTATTAAGCATGGAGTGACTGCTATGCGCCTAAGTGGTGATGTCCTGTAGGAAGCTGGGTACCTAAGTGTGGAGTTCCTGGAAAAGGTCAAGGCTGGTGATGCTGACTTGGGTGTCGCTGGCTTCCAAATGGCCCTTAAAGCTCTGAGACTAGATGGAATCACCTAGGGAGGGGGTGTAAGGGGAGGGAAAGAAGGGCCCAGCAATGAGGGGTGGAGGGCTGGGGCAGGAGGCGCTGTCAAAGGCCCTGAGATGGAGGGGCGGAGGGGGAAGGGCAAGGGTGTCGGGGATGCCCCAGGGGAGGGAGCAGCAGCTGTGCTGCGCAAAGCAGATGGGTCAGGAAGACGGTCACATGCAAGTGACCTGGATTATCATCAGTCATCTGCTCACGCTCAGTCACTCAATTGTGTCCGACTCTTTGCAACTCCACGGACTGTAGCCCACCAGGCTCCTCTGTCCATGAGATTCTCCAGGCAAGAGTACTAGAGTGGGTTGCTGTGTCCTCTTCCAGGGGATCCCGACCCAGGGACTCAACCCACATCTGTGTCTCCGGATTCTTTCCCACTGAGCCACCTGGGAAGCCCATCAGTGATCTAGACAAAGGCAAAGGAAGCATATGGAGTGTTTGGGAACAGAAAACCAGCTGAAGAGGGTTGAGGAGACACAATGGAACACAGAAGCTGAAACAGACTACAGACAGCTCTTTCCAGAAATATTGTCTTATCTTAATTGTTATCATCATGATACAAAGGTGTGATGGTCTCACCCCATTTAAGTATCAGAAGATGGAGACATAAGATCACAAGGTCAGTAAGGATTGAAGTTGGTTTTGAAACAGGTGGGAAAGGTGCAGGGCACAACCTTCAAAAGAATGACTTGGCCACTAGGGACGTGACATAAACTTTTTAGAATTGATAAGCCAAAGATGGCAGAAGATTTGACTTTCAGGGAACCCTGAACCTTATGGGCTCATTGTAAGACATAAGCATATGCTAAACAACACACCCACTGGTGCCAAGACAGTTCTGAGGCTGAGCATACAGGCCCAACAAATGGGTGGTGACCCAATTACTGGAAACCCCCATCCCTTCCGCCAAAGAGTTGAAATCATCCTCCCCCTCATTAGCCTATGATATTACCCATCCATAAAAACCAACAACACCCTACCCTGGGGCCTTTTGTCTTCTGAGATGGCTCACACTGTTTATGGAGCCAGTGTCTCCCCAAATAAATCTGCTTTCACTCTGCTTTGGGAAGTTCTTAAAATCCTCACATGGTGGCCCATTCCAGGCACTCGCCTGAGACCTGGGACTTAACCATCCCTCTTGGGCCCCATGTTTTTCCTGCAGCACTTTCAGCTCTTAAGCATACTTTTTTTTTTTTTTCGCTTCTCACTCCAGTTCACTCTTGAACCCCACAGCTCCTCAGGTAAAGTGAAGTGAAAGTGTTAGTTGCTCAGTTGTGTCTGACTCTTTGCGACCCCATGGATTGTAGCCCATCGGGCTCCTCTGTACATGGGATTTTCCTGGCAAGAATATTGGAGTGGGTACCCTTCCCCTTCTCCAGGGGATCTTCCTCACCCAGGGATCGAACCCAGGTCTCCTTCTTTGCAAGCACATTCTTTACCATCTTAGCCACTAGGGAAGCCCCACAGCCCCAAGGGTAAGAATTAACCATCTAGGGACATCACTGGAGGAAGAAAGAAAATAAGGGCAGTTTCTCTTTTAAATGGCAGTGACCAGGGGCCGTGTGGGTGGAGCACCCTTCCCTGGCCCTGGCACCCTCCCCAGGGATGAGGTCATTGTGCCTGTATAGGTATAGCCTGCAACTGCTGTCTCAGTCTTTCCTTCCGTGACTCTAAATCCAGCCTGTTAGTTCTCTGCTTATCTTAAACAAACTGTCCCAGAGCCTAAAAAGGAACAACGGCTGCATTCCAGAGAATCGGATTTTGCCTTGTGGATTATAGGTACAGGCCTCCAAACAGCCCAGGAGGGAGAATGATTGAAACTGTGGCTTTATGTATTGGCTTGAAATAATGACATGAAACTGTCCCAATGCCACACTTCCTATCTAAGCTACCCCAAAAGAAAGGAGAGAAGGTACCAGGGTGAGGCCCTCAAGGAAGACAAGTAACAGATCTGTGATCGGCACTTTTCTCATTATTCTAGAAGGATTCTCAGTCACGTCTCTCTCTGCCTAAACTCTTGCTTGGAAAATGCGAGGCTGATTTTTCCTTCATGTAAGGTGAGCTCAATAACCATGTCAGAGATGTCTCATCTCCTTGCAGTGAGTTTTCTGAAATATACAGTGAGAAGCAAAGACCTTCAGTGTCTGGTCTCAGACTTTC
The DNA here is from genome assembly GCA_024291935.2 of Okapia johnstoni. NCBI lineage: Eukaryota > Metazoa > Chordata > Mammalia > Artiodactyla > Giraffidae > Okapia > Okapia johnstoni. The sequence continues at coordinate 9,882,499 of CM044309.1, forward strand.
CCCCTGAGCATGAGTTCTTTTTTTGAAACTGAAAGTTACGTGGATCCAACAAACTTAGGTCGGTGTGAAGAGCCTTGGAATCGAGTTTTACACGTTCGAAGTGCAGAATCCAGCACCGTTCCTCCTGGAATGAAGGGCCATTTGCAGTGAAAGTGGCTTGACCTGCAAGGCCCGCAGGCTCAGGTCGGGCAGGGAAGGCAGACACCTGAGCAAAGCCCCAGCCACGCTTAGAGGACAGACGCTACGCCACAATGTGCAGGGTCGGCTCAAAGGAGCAGTAGCTTTTGGTTCAAAAGCTTCATGGTTTTCCCCAGAAACTGGTTAACTAGTCCTCTGCTTGGCAAGGTTACCCTCCTCTGTCCTCCAAAGGGCTCTAATAGGAGGCTGATCTGATAGACGGTCCAGAGTGGGTTCAGCATCCTCTCAACCTCGACCTGCGAAGCTTGGGGAAGAACCTTAGAGGGCCTGAATCAACCTCAGGGCAAGTTACCAGAACCCACGACCCGTACCTCGGCTCCTCATTTATTGCTGTAAATAGAGTGGGGCGGCGAGCCCCAGAGTAAGCACTTGAAGGATGTGAAGGGGGGGTCCTCTTCTGGAGAGAAAGGAGGGAGAGAGGTGACATCCCCAGGGGCCCTCTCTTTGCAGGAGGGAGGAAAGGACCTGCTTAGGAAGAGTACAGGACAACGCCTGAGCTGGAGAGAGGGCAGCCTTTGCCTGTCTCAGTCCGCCCTGAGACCCACCTGGGCCTCCGTGAAGAGCCCGTCCCCGGCTCTGCGTGCTGGGCCGGGAGGAGGCCTGAGAGGCAGGCTGCCTAGTGGGGAGCAGAGAAGGGCTCTGAGGGACCTGGGGCTGCATGGGCACATCTGGGGGGCTCCCACAGCCCACCCTGCCGGGGGAAGCAGGCACAGACCCTCCACTTGTTTGTAGCAGCAAAGACAGAGGGGCCCACTTGGAGATGAAGAGGCGGGGTCTTGCCACCCTGGTGTGGAATGGGGGGAACTCGGGTTGAACTGTAGATGGAGAAGCCTTGAACCCCCGTTGTGCGGCCCAGCCATCTCAGGAAGCAAGCCGGAGGGGCACCCCAGGCTTGGCCTCCGGGAAGGCGGAGCGCCCGGTGCTGGAGCTGGGGCCCCACACACCATGAGTGTGAGTTTCAGCCCAGCCTCTTTGACAACAGGGACCCTGGACAACCGCCCTGGCCTCCCTGGGCTCGTGTCCTCACCAGTAGGAGGGGGACTGAACTTCTTCACAGGGTTGGTGGGGACTGAATGAGTTCACCCTGGGCAGCTGCTTAAAAGGGAGCCTGGCAGGAGTGAGCAGGCGCCCTGCATTGTCTTTTATTGTCTTGAAGCCACACAGCAAGTGCCTTACTGACTAGGCCTGATGTCTACAGGTGGGGGGTAGGGACTCCGGGAGTTGGGGATGGACAGGGAGGCCTGGTGTGCTGCAGTCCATGGGGTCGCAAAGAGCTGGACACGACTGAGCGACTGAACTGAAGGGTCACCCCAGGCCACACCTTGGCTCCACCGTGGTTCTCACCTCCCGTCTTGTCTCCTGTTGTTGTTTCCGTCACTAAGTCATCTCTGACTCTTTTGTGACCCCCATGGACTGCACCCTGCCAGGATCCTGTGTTCATGGGATTTCCTAGGCAAGAATACTGGAGTGGGTTGCTGTTTCCTTCTCCAGGGGATCTCCCCAAACCAGAGATGAAACTCGCGTCTCCTGCATTGACAGGTGGATTCTTTACCATCTAAGCCACCAGGGAAGCCCACTTATCTCCTAGTAGACCCCTCAAAGAACCTTTGGAAATGTCCAGAGCTCTGTAAAACCTACTTGGGAGAGAACCACACTGGGTGATCATGAAGTGTCCTTTCAGGTTTAAAGGTCTGTGTGTGGTTAAGAATTCCGTAAAGTGACTTAGTCTAAACCAGCTTCTTTGAAAGGAAAGTGTGTTCTTTGGGTCCCTCATCCAAAAAAAAAAAAAAATCACATTTAGAGACTTCCCTGGTGGTCCAATGGCTAAGATTTTGCGCTCCCAATGCAGGGGGCCCAGGTTCAATACCAGGTCAGGTAATCAGATCTCACATGCTGCAATCAGGAGTTCGCACACCCCAACAGAGACCCTGCATGCTGCAACTAAGACCCGGTGTGGCCAAATAAATAAATAAATATATATATATATTTTTAAAGTCACATTCAGCACCAGGCTTAAGCCAAATGGTGTTTTCCAAGCCTCCCTGAGTCCCCATTTTGTGCTGAGGCACCTGGGCCCCGATCCTCCAGCTGTTCTGAGCACTGGACAGGCCTCCCCAGACCGCCCTTCCTGCTTCCATTTCATCCGGTGTCGGATGTGTTCATCTCTATGCCTGCAGCCACAGGCTGGCGTGTGGCCAGTGTGAACCACCAGCAGGCTCCCTCACCTCTCGCCAGGTGTCCCTCCCGATGTCACCTTCCCGGTGAGGCTATACGATCTACCCTAGTAAAAGTCAACCTCTGCTCCCACCTTCAAAAGAAGGTAATAGCAAGCTCAAGCCCACTCTTTCAAAGTGGTGGCTTCCCTGACCTTGAACGAGGGTGGTGATCCTTTTTGCTTCCGTGACTATTAAAATGCTTAATAAAACCCCTCCAGCATTAACACAGCAGGTTTAGAGCCTCTATTTCAAAATCCACTTAATAGGAGAAAGGACAGGAGAAAAATTCAAAAACAAAAACAAACAACTGCTCTTGCAGTGACTAGTAAACTAGGGTTTACTCTGAAGGGCCTGCCCTCTTCCCAGAGCCATGGCAACTGCTCGGTGCTAACAGGCCTGTGTTCTGGTGGCTCTTCACCCTGCAGGCTGCATATGTGACTCACCTGGGGAGCTTTGAAAACCACTGATGCCTGGGAATAGGTATGAAGTTGGCAGAAGCCTAGGCACCAGGGTTTTAAAAATTCCCCAGGTGATCAATGTGCAACCAAGACTGAGAAAACACAGCCCTGGAGCAATCGAAGGGCTTTCTAGGTGGCTCAGGGGGTAAAGAGCCCGCCTGCAATACAGTAGACACAGGAGACGCGGGTTCAAGCCCTGGGTCAGGAAGATCCTTAGGAGGAAGGCTTGGCAACACACTCCAGTATTCTTGCCTGGAGAAGTCTATGGACAGAGGAGGCTGGTGGGCTACAGTCCATGGGGTCTCAAAGTGTCAGCCCCAACTGAAGCGACTGAGCACACAGAGGTATTGAAAGTGCTGACGTGGCTCTCATAATCCCCTCCTCTTCTGAGGTGGGTCCAGGCATTCAGCTTCATAAAGCTCCCGAGGTGCTTCAAATGTGCAGCCAAGGTTGAGAAAATCATTGCTCTGACCTGTTCTCAAATTGGGGGTCCTTAGATCAGCAGCATCAGCACCACCTAGGAACTTGTTAAAAAATGCAAGTTCTCAGGGCCCCCACCCCAGATGGACTAGATCAGGCTTCCCTCTGTGGTGTAACATGGGTTCAGCAGGGGAGATACACCAAACATATTTATAAATTGCAATGCTGTCTAATCTGTGATTTTCTATAAATAAAAAAAAATAGGGAACTCAATCGAGATCCCCTCTTCCTCCTTTTCTAGAGCAGAGGCCACTTTATTTTTATTTTCATAGAAATGTAGAACAGCCACTGGGAAAAGACAGGATAAATCTTTCATGACAGGAGGAGAATAACGTTTGCAAGAACACAGATTTGTTGTCTACCCATAGGCAATTAAATGTCCTGGAGAAGAAAAAAAGAGAGAGGGGAAAACACATAAATACAGAGGTCTGTGGATTCTGAGTGGGTTTCACGCTTGCACCACTTTCCAGTTCTGGAACTTTTCATTTGCCAAGCCTGTCTAAACATTGAGCACATCTGGCACTTTTAAGTTTTTAGTGTCAAACTAATTTTCTTGGAGCCCAAGCCAGACTCTTCTGGTAACTAAGTAACATCCCAAACTGTGGGTAACAAGAAATTCAAGCCAATGTGTAAAATCCTGTTTTTGGTCTCTCTTTTGCATTATTGCCTTTAAAAACTCTAGAGAAGAGTTTCTCTGGAAGAGGAAAAAATGAGAAAAGAAGTTACAGAGAGTACCCATAGAAAAAAAATTCAGGTAACCTGGTAAACCCTAAAAGGCAAGTTGACCTAGAGCCCACCCCTGTGAGAGATGCACATGAGCAGAAGGCAAGGGGTGAAAGAACCTGAAACTGCACACAGCCCCCTGCCCCTTCCTTCCTTTGTGTGATACGTACATTAAGGGGCAATCCCAAGTGGCTTTCAGGCTATAACAGACTAAAACTGTGTTAAGATACATCCCAAATCTTATGTTTCACAAAATCACCATGAAAGCAAAAAATAATGTTGACAACCCATTAGGAATATAAACATCACCTGTTTAAGACATTCTACAAAGCAAAGGCTCTTAAAAGGAATTCTGGGGCAAGGAGTTTGTGTTTTGAGAATGGAATGAGCCTGGAAAACAACTCTTGAACTCTTTCAATGTGAAGGGCTCCTCAATCATTGGTGAAAAGACTGAGCTGAGAGGAGAAGGAAGCAGAGCCCAGACCCTGAGCCCAAGGGTCATTAGAGGCATGGTTGTCTTTGCAAAAAAGCTCCTGCCTCCCCTGATGGACAGGAAATGTGAGTCACCCGGGGAATTCCTTAAAATGTAGGTTCCTCGGCTCCCGCTCAGTGGTTCTTATTCAGGAGGCCTAGGGTAGGATCTGAGCATCCAGGTCTGAAGAACTTTGCCCTTGATGCTGATGATAATTTGAAGGCCTCCCTTTGAGAAGCGTTGTACAGAATTGGCTCTGGAGGATTGCCTGATTTACTGGCATTTTGTGGCTGGTTTCCAGGTTATGCAAGCAGAGTATAAAATTGGAGCATCAACACGTTACCGTCATGATTGTCATCACCATCTGGTTCTTGTTTTTATTTCCCTCAGTGAAAGGGCCTTTGCTCCAGCTTCCTGGAGCACTGAGGAGTGTGCCCATATCAACCTGAGATGCCTGCCATCTGCACTCCTGCTCTGTCCCTGCAGGCACGCGTCCCAAGACCACTGGCCTCCATCGCAGGCGCAGTGTCAGAGCATGAGTGCCACCTGTCTCACAAACTGAGACTGATGCTCCTTTGATGTGGCAGCATTGCCATGTCTCTCCATTTTCATTGGTGACCCTGCTGTGCCCAGGGCAAAAGGTGCCGCTGACCCCAGCATGAAGTATGCCAGCCCTAAAGCAAGGCCCAGTGCTAGCTCCAGGCTGCTGGAGGCCACTCTGCAGAAGGAGCTGGAGATCCCTTTATCCACCTTGGTGACACTGACCCAGGGTGGCAGCCCTGCCCTTGGACAATGTAATCCATACAAATTGATGAGAAGCCAGAAGAGAAATTCAGGCAAGGCTTTGCTGGGACTTGTGCTCCAGCAAGAGGGAGTGAGAATGTGTATCAGATGCCTGTGTTCAGTCCCTGGAGTGAGGGGGAAGGGATGAGCTGTTTCCTTAAATGGGGTGAGAGTAGGGCTGGATTGGCGGGTCAACCCGGAGAGTGGCTTAGGTGTTCTGCCTGCCCCCCGGTGGTGCTCTGTGCAGGACCGTTTGTAACACCTGCTTTTGCTCCCAGCACCTCAGAAGTGGCAGTTGGGCTTTGGCCTTTTAGTTTCTTATTGTTCATAATTTGGGCCTCCCAGGTGGCACAAGTGCCAAAGAACCTGCCTGCCAATGCAGGAGACATAAGAGAGGCAGATTTGATCCCTGGACTGGGAATATCCTCTGGAGGAGGGCATGGCAACCCCCTCCAGTATTCTTGCCTGGAGAATTCCATGGACAGAGGAGCCTAGTGGGCTACAGTCCACAGGGTGGCAAAGAGTCGGACACGACTGAATTGACTTAGCATGCACGCATGCATGTTCATAATTTGCCCCAATTGAGCACGTCTGCAGTTAATATTAGTCCCTCGTAATTTCTTTGTATTCTGTTGCTCGAGAAGAAGTTGGTCAAGCTGCAAGCACTGCAGCAAGGGATCCCAGGCCCCGGCCTGCCTCACTGGGAGCCTCAAGGAGAACCAGATGAAGAAGAACCCCAGGCTTGCCTCTTGCGCCAGTTGCCCGAGGAGATGGGGGCAGAGCCATCCCAAGGAGACTTTGCTTTGGCAAAGAGGTTATGATAAGATGAGGCCAGACCTTGGTCCAGAATGTTCCTGTTGATGCAAAGAGGATCCGCTCTGCCTCATGAAGTGAAGGGATTGGAGGGCTCTTGAGGCCAGTGACACTGAGCATGCGCTCTTGCTGAACAGTTCCCCATTAACTGCATTTGACTCTCACAACCAGCGGGTGGCAGAGACTCATTGCTCCACATCCTTGCTAACAGCTGGTATTGCTAGTCTTTCTCATTTTTGTCAATCTGGTAGGTATATGCTAAATACTAAATGAGTATTTCTCTGATTGCTTGTGAGGTTGAGTTCTTTTTGGAGTTTGTTTGTGTAATGTTTCCTCCTCTGACATAATGTCATGTTTTCACTATTAGCTTATCCTGGCTTTCACGATCTCTGACTTTTGGTTTCCTCTAGGCCAGTCCAGAAGCAAAGAGAAGGGGGAGGAGTGAAGATGGTTCTAGACTTCAAGGAGAGAGAACACGGGAAACAGACCTCTGTTCTGAGGGATGGGCTCCAGTGGCACAGTGATGGCCAGTGCTGGAGGGAGGCCTCTGCCTGGAGACTGGCCTGGGTGGATTTGACCCAGGGCTTTAGGGAAACTGATGTAATTCTGTTAGGGAACCACGAATGAAACCATCCATCCTAGCCAGGCAGGATAATAACCACTGTCACGAGTGATCTCACAACAGGAGACTCATATAAGGAACATGGAACTGACAAGCTACCTCCAACTGGAAGAATCCAGGAGGGGCCAAAAGAAAGGAGGAGACACCAGCCCATAATATGTCTAGTCAACCTCCCGGAAATCCTTGTGCTGGAATCCATCTTGGCTAAGAGATGCAGGCACCACCAGGAAGGACCCGCGTCAGACCGAACATGGGCACAAGCAAGATGATTGGCCAGAGACAACACAGAAAGCTCACCTCATTCCCTTAGAACCTGAGACTGTGAGCCAGGCGGTAGGGCAGGGCTCCCGCGTTCCCTCACGCTGCTGCTCTCTGCTGGGACGGCCCTTCCCAATAAAGTTTCTCACTTTGTAGTCAGTCTGTCTCCCTGGACAATTCATTTCTGAATGTTGGACAGGAGCCCACTCCTAGGCCCTGGAAGAGGTCACCCTTTCGATTACAATTCCAGCATTATGAAACCTTCAGCCAGAATAATGGACCTATGTTGGGAAGAAGCTAGTCTGGCATGGAGAGGTAGCAGGTGGGTCAGAGGCAGTGGAGGACAAACCAGAGCAGAATTTTGGTACCAGTGGCGAGAGGCCCCAGCGGGACGTGTGAACAACACTACCCCTGGGAACCGTCCGCACTGTCTGAGCGTGTGCTGGATGTCCTACCTTCAAGGCAGAGCTGGGGCCCGATGGTAAACGAAAGGGCAGCCCAGTCGGCCTAGAAGGCAGGGGACACACAGTTACACCAGGGAAAGGTGAGGGCCATAAACAACTAATTCTCCAATCACCCTCCCCTCTGGCTTACTGGACCAAGCTTGCCTTTTCTCTTCCTGTCAGAGCAAGTCCTTTCTCAAGTGGACCTCTGTCCCTTAGGCAGCCCAGCTCACAGCTTCTAGGCAGGCCTGGACATGGCCGAGTCCCAGCAATGAAACAGTTTAAAAAGATGTAGGATGCTCACTACAGGTTTTGTTTTGGTTTTGTATGTGACCACCCCTGCCTTTTTTTTTTTTAACATCGAGGCAGAATTCATATAATGTAAAATTAACCTTGTTGAAGTATACAATTCAGTAGCATTTAGTATATTTCACAATGTTGTGCAAACATCACCACTGTCTAGTTCTAAAACATTCTTTTTTCCTTTTTTGGAGTAATTTTAGGTTCACAGAAAGACCAAGCAGAAAATATAGAGTTCCCATATACCTGTCTCCCCCTGCACATGGACAGTATTCTCCACTGATCAACATCTTGCACAAGAGTAATTCATTTGTTGAAATCCATGAACCCGCACATCATAATTCCCCAAAGTCTACAGTTTACATTAGGGTTTACTCTTGGCATTGTGCATTCTGCTTTAACAAATTATAATGACACATATCTAACATGATAATATCATAGAGTACAGTTTCACTGCCCTAAAAAGTCCTCTGTGTTGTGCCTATTCATCCCTCCTCTGCCCTTGTTAAATCATAAACTGAGGCATATTAACATTTTTTTTTAATTTATTAGAGCAAACATCAGTTCAAGTGGGGCAGCATCAAATGGGAAGTGGTGATGATCCCGCCTCAGGCAGGAGCTGGGGAAGTACCTACACAGACATGGTGTGAAGCAAAAAAAGAAAATTATTTGATAAGCTGTAGCTTAGAGTCTATTGGACTGTTGATCACAAACTGTGATTGCTTGTCCTCAGCTTTCCATTTCCTAACCTTGAACATTTACAGGCTTAGATTTTGGTTGGTTTATGTAGGCCTTCTTCTCCATTAGAGACACCTCAGTCTACGGCCTCTTTGTGTAACTAATTAACACCCCCTCAACCCCTGGCAACCACCAATATTTTTACTGCCTCCGTAGATTTGCCTTTTCTGGAATGTCATACAGACTGATCATACAGAATACAGCCTTCTCAGATTAGCTTCTTTCACTTGGTAATATGCACTTAAGTTTCCTCTATGTCTTTTGATGGCTTGATACCTCATTTCTTTTTAGTGCTGAATAATATTGTAATGTCTGATGCACCACAGTTAACTTATCCATTGAGAGACTGAATATACAAATAGACAATGGTCAGACCCCACATAAAAATAGAACTTTGACCCATAACCTACAGTAAACTGCCCAGGAAGCCAACCTCTACTAATCTTCAGTAAGCAACTCAGGAAGTCAGCCTGGTGTAAGTTAGACTCGGGGAAGCCAGATTGCTATCTCCGGTGACAATCCATGGAGCTAAACAATAACTTCTATAATAATCTGCCTCTGGTGGCCAGCACTTGGTTTATAACTGACAGCTTCCAACTTAGGGCCACCCAAATATGTCCTCTAACCAGTCACCTGGGGTGCCCCACTGCTAGTTAGTCTTCTGGAGCTCCCCCATGCCAACAGCCTCCAATAGGGTGTACCTGAAGCCTCCTCTTTTTTCTGCCTATAAACTTTCCTACCCTTCTGCTGCCTTTGAGTCCCTGCCAACTGTGAGTGGCCAACTGCCCGGCTATAGCAAGTCCATGGAAAGTCTTCGCTTTTCTCATTTGATTACTTTCATGTTCACACCGTGCCCTTTACTGAATGACATTTTGGTTGCTTCCAAGTTTTGGCAATTATGAGTGAAGTTGCTATGACCATCCCTGTGCAGATTTTTGTGTGGACATAATTTTCAACTCTTTGGGCTTAAAGGGTAAATACTAAGGAGCATGATTGTTGCATTATATGGTAATCTGTATGCTTAGTATGTTCGGTTTTCTAAGAAATTGCCAAACTGTCTTCCAAAGTGACGGTATCAGTTTGCATTCCCAGTAGTAATGAATGGGAGTTTCTATTGTGCGCTATTCTCACCAGTGTTTGGTGTTGTCACTGTTTTGAATCTGGGCTATTCTAACAGGTGCAGGCATGCGTGCACACTAAGTTGTTTCAGTCGTGTCCAACTCTTTGCAGCCCCATGGACTGTAGCCCAGCAGGCTCCTCTGTCCACAGGATCCAGGCAAAAATACTGAGTGGGTTGCCATTTCATCCTCCAGGGGATCTTCCTGACCCAGGGATTGAACCCATGTCTCTTACATCTCCTGCACTAGCAGGTGGGTTCTTTATCACTAGTGCCACCTGCGAAGCCCAATATGTGTATAGTCTTGTGGTTTTAATTTGCAATTCCTCACCCTGCTTATTTAACTTATATGCAGAGTACATCATGAGAAACGCTGGGCTGGAAGAAACACAAGCTGGAATCAAGATTGCCGGGAGAAATATCAATAATCTCAGATATGCAGATGACACCACCCTTATGGCAGAAAGTGAAGAAGAACTAAAGAGCCTCTTGATGAAGGTGAAAGAGGAGCATGAAAAAGTTATCTTAAAGCTCAACATTCAGAAAGCTAAGATCATGGCATCTGGTCCCATCACTTCATGGCAAATAGATGGGGAAACAGTGGAAACAGTGTCAGACTTTATTTTTGGGGGCTCCAGAATCACTGCAGATGGTGATTGCAGCCATGAAATTAAAAGACACTTACTCCTTGGAAGGAAGGTTATGGCCAACCTAGATAGCATATTAAAAAGCAGAGACATTACTTTGCCAACAAAAGTCCGTCTAGTCAAGGCTATGGTTTTTCCAGTGATCATGTACGGAAGTGAGAGTTGGACGGTGAAGAAAGCTGAGTGCCAAAGAATTGATGCTTTTGAACTGTGGTGTTGGAGAAGACTCTTGAGAGTCCCTTGGACTGCAAGGAGATCCAACCAGTCCATCCTAAAGGAGATCAGTCCTGGGTGTTCACTGGAAGGACTGATGCTGAAGCTGAAACTCCAATACTTTGGCCACCTCATGTGAAGAGCTGATTCATTGGAAAAGACCCTAATGCTGGGAAGGATTGGGGGCAGGAGAAGAAGGGGATGACAGAGGATGAGATGGCTGGATGGCATCACCGACTCGATGGACATGGGTTTGGGTAAACTCCGGGAGTTGGTGATGGACAGGGAGGCCTGGCGTGCTGTGATTCATGGGGTCGCAAAGAGTCGGACATGACTGAGCGACTGAACTGAACTGCATAACAAATGATATTGAACATCGTTTCCTATGCCTATTTTCCGTCTAGTGTTCTTGGTATATTTTGGATGACAGTCCTTTACAAATGTGTCTTCTGCAAATATTTTCTCCCAGTCCATGGCTTGTCTTCGCATTCTCTCGACAGTCTCTCAGAGCAGAAGCTTTTAATTTTAATGAAGTCTTGCTAATCGACTATCTCTCACATGGATCATGCATCTGGTATTGTATCTAAGAAATCATCACCATACCACAGGTCATCTAGATTTTCTCCTGTCTAAAACATTTTCACCACTCCCCAAGGGCTATATGCTGCATGTGTTTCTACATCCAACTGTCATACATCTGCACCTGAGTGGCATATAAACAGCAGTTTGTTTTCATCAATAGCGGAGAATGTGAGGCATTTTATATCTTTATGCTTCTATTCTATTTCTATTTGAGTCTCAGTCTTGAATTCTTGGGATATGTGGCATCTGTTAGAAGCAAATTAAAATTGAGCAAGTGAGGTTTCACAGCAGAGGTTCCTGCTGGGGAGGGTTGAGACAGGAGGTTCATATTTGTCTTCATATTTCTGTGGAGGAGAGTGAACATCTGGCCTATTCTCCAGAGGAAGGGCTTCTGGAACAATGTTTCTGGTCCCTTTCTTAAACTCTCAGTCCTCCCCTAGGGGGAGAGTGATTTATCTGGTTGCTGAGATGACTAGCGTTTGACATTCATTGGGCCCTGGATGTTGGATGTTCAGGTCCTCTGCTGAGCAAAGTTAATGAGTTAAAGTCACACACGAAATTCCTCCTTCTGCCTGTCTCACAGTCTCAGTCCCACAAGTGTGAGGCTGTGCCCAATTCTCCAGGCTGCTTTCCTGTGCCCAGTTCCCAAAGTTTAAACTGGGGGATGGGGTTACACCACTACGTTGCCCAAAGTTCCAGTCATGCTCTCCAATCAGCCTGACTATCCTGAAAGCAGATATTTTGCACCCTCTATTATTGCTATTTTTTTCTAAATGGATTCAGAATCTGGAGGGCAGAAGGGAGAAGGTTATGTTTAATTCACACTTCAGAATCCCCCCTTTCACAGGCCTGGAGGGGTCTTCAGTCAGCCCCTGCCACCCCAAGACCCTCTCCATGGTCAGTGGAGATGGAAGCCTCGCCAACAGCACATTTACGGGTAAGTTGCATTTTCAGCAAATCCTCCCGGCCCCATCTCTCCTAACTTCTTCCTTCTTTTCCACTCAATTCCATCCATAATGTGGCAATCACAATCGTAATCCTTCGGTTTGCTTTTTATCGGGCAGAGGTTGGGAGATTCTTGCTTTGATATCACTGAGGTTGAAAAAGAAGCACCTCTTGGCCCCTCGTTTTCCTCATATGTGAGCCCTGTCTTACGGGGCTGTCGTGAGGGTTTAAACCAGATGATGCACATAAACTGTTTAGCAAATGCCTAGCGTGGTGCTGTGGCAGCAGATGCTCTGAAAACAGCAGCTGCCATCAGTGCTGCTCTTGATATTATTAATAATTAGTATTCAGGCTCCTGTCCATCACTTCTCACATCTGGCAGCACTAAAAACAAAGCTTCAGTAATTGACGTGGAGACTTAGACTGCTCTACTCAGATGCCATTTTGGTTAGGAAAGTCATTCTTCAGGACCTATTTGATTCATTAAACCCAACTGGAAGAATGTGTGGCATTTGAATTTACCAGTGATTAAGGAAGCAATTTTCCTACAACTTTTAAAAACTGGGTAATAAAAACTGGCAAATTACAGCAGAATGTGTCCTTCAGAATTCTATGGAACTCTGAGAAAACCAGGGCACCTAACCTCAAAAGACTGAGAAAATACTCTCACATTTCCCCCCAAAAGGCTATCAGATATTGAAGCAACTTGGAAAGATTACTCATTTCCACTATTTTCCCAAAGGGAAAAACACTTTACCCTGGGCATGCATTTGAGAACTGGAGCCTATTTTGTGGTAAAAATTTCCACTTCTTAACCCATCAATTGTGAACAGTCCAATTAACGATTAAAATATTTGAATTTCTAAAGGTAATTAATCAAGTCGACATCACCCACTGAAAAAGGAAATAGAGAAGTTAAAGTACAGAACAAATAACTGACTATAATGTAATCTCTGATGTGAGGTGGTATTTGTGAGACTGTGTATGTTTCAGGATGTATCGAAGTAAAGCCCTGTGTTGGTCTGGAACTCAGAGGCCCAGTGAATTCTCTGAAATTATCTGTAAAATTCTCTTTGACATCTGTATGTACATTTTTCTTAGGAGAAACATTGTCTTATGTTGGGTACCCTTGAGGCAGAGCAGGAATTTGGGTACATGAGGGAATCTCAAGGTGAAAAGACTAAGGGAAACAGGAGAAGGCACAGAATAAAACCAAGAGAGAAGGTAGCTTCAACCTAAGTCCAGCTTCAATGTGATCCCAGGGGGCACCCTGGAGCATGAGATGCACGTAGAATCGGCAGTAGTTTCATCCCTCTGGGTGAGTCACGGCTGCTGGGGCGAGATGCAGGGTAATCTGAGTAGGGTGGCACCCTGGAGAAAGAGGCAGCTCGAGCCATTGGCAACCCACCCTCACCGCAGCCAGGGGCTTGGTGCCCTGGCCTGGTGCTGGAGGGGCATCACCTACACAGGTTTCTGAGTGTCTGGGCATCCTGACCCCAAAGGATTGAGAAACACTTTTTTAAAATGTTCTGTCTCTACAGATGAGAAATGTCATAAGTTGGAAGTTATGTATTGCAGCACTTTTTGTAATAGCAAAAGACTGAGAACAACCCTAGTGTCCATCAGGAGGGGATTCACTCAGTGAATGATAGCATTTGCATAAGATAGAATACTCTGCAGCCGTGAAAAGAATGGGGAAGTTCTCAGTATTGACTTTACAATGATTATCAAGATACATTGTTGACTAGAATAATAAAATATAAGCAATGAATTTGGTTTGTTGCCATCTGTATAAAAAAGGGGGTAAAACTTCTTTTGCTTGATTCTGTACAGAATATCTCCAAAAGATGCATAAGAAATTGGTAACTCTGGTTGCTTCTCGGGAGAGGAACTGAGAGCCTGGGCGGCAAGGTCCAAGGGAAGATAATGGCACTCTCTTTTTCACTGTCCTCTAGGATAGTATTTCATTTTTTAAATGCCTCACTCAAAGATTCTAGAACAATACTTTATTGCTTCAGACTTAGTAATGATAGATGTTTTGAGGAGGAGAATGAAAACAAGTGTTTTGCTTACCTGGGAATCTGAGCTACTTCTCTCCTTGCCTGTTTGGCCACCAAGATCACTAAAAAGCAACCCCACAATAACAAACAGTTCTACCAGTTTTTGCAACATCCTCTGTTTTTCTTTTAAGAACTCCTTATCTAATCTCTTATCAGCCTATTTCAGTTGATTAATTCATTCCCTAAACCCATGTGAGGTATTTGGGGTTTAATTATGACTTCATGTCTATTTTTCTTGTTTCTCATGGGTAGTGATTAGGGGAGGAAGTTCTAGGAACTTGTCAAGGATAGTCATGATGTGCTTAGTGTACTGAGAGCAAGGACACGTCCGTTGACAGAGAAGAATTTCGTATAGTCAAGTGCTATTTAAAGAAAATGTAATATACTCAATATAATAGCTCACATCTTTGGAGTACTTGGTGCCAGACAATATGCCAAGCATTTCCCATATTTATTTTATATAATTATTTCAACAACTTTAAGGGGAAAGGGGGAAGCTATTATTATACCCATTTTGAACTACAGAAATGGAAAGCAAAAACAGTTAATACACTCAAGGTTACATAAATAGTAAGTAGAGGAGCTGAAATGCGTACCTGGCCTGCCTGACCCCAAACCCGTCACCTGGTCAGCTAATGAGAAGAAGCCATTTTCCTGTTCCCTTTTTGGAGCTGGCTTCAGAGCCTTGCTCTAGACTCACCTGATAGGTGATCAGAGACCCAGAAACCACTCAAGAGCTTGGTCCCAATAACTGCATTTATCAACTGCTTTCCTTCTCAAGCTGTCAGAAGATACCCAAGTGGTAACTTTTCTGCCTGTGGCTCCTGAGAAAATGGTGGCAGCTATATACGGATCCTGTCTACAATGACCAGCTACTGAGGAACTGAGGAGCCAGTGAAGACTCCAAGTAATAACCATAGTAATAGTGAAACAACCTAATGCCCGATGAAGAGTCATTCAGTTCAGTCACTCAGTCATGTCCAACTCTTTGTGACCCCATGGACTTCAGAATGCCAAGTCTCCGCGTCCATCACCAATTCCCAGAGTTTACTCAAACTTATGTCCATTGAGTCAATGATGCCATCCAACCATCTCATCCTCTGTTACCCCCTTCTCCTCCCACCTTCAATCTTTCCCAGCATCAAGGTCTTTTCAAATAAGTCAGTTCTTCGCATCAGGTGGCCAAAGGATTGGAGTTTCAGCTTCAACATCAGTCCTTCCAATGATCACTCAGGACTGACCTCCTTTAGGATGGACTGGTTGGATCTCCTTGCAGTCCAAGGGACTCTCAAGAGTCTTCTCCAACACCACAGTTCAAAAGCATCAATTCTGCACTCAGCTTTCTTTATAGTCCAACTCACATCCATACATGACCACTGGAAAAACCATAGCCTTGACTAGACGGACCTTAGTTGGCAAAGTAATGTCTCTGCTTTTAGGAAGGGCAAAAATCAGGGATTCTCTTTACTCAAAGCAGCCACAGTCGTGTCAGTCTGGTTTTAGCTACCTCTGAGCACCATTGCCTCTATGGTAATGAGAAAAATTTCCCAATAAGAAATATTTCCCTGCACCTGTTTTCTGTGTGGCTCTGACCTGCAATTGGCAGGTGCCCTGCCTCTTCAAGACAAGCGGAATGGAGTCTCCTAAGAATGATATCTCTTGGGCAAAAAGACATCATTTTCAAAAGCAAAAATTAGATTATCCCAATTTAACTAGCACCCCACCACCACCACCCCCCGTCAGCTGTATGGTAGAAGGACAGCCAGGACACAGCAGGTAAAGAGTCAGGTGCTTATCTAGGCCCAAGGCTGGCTCCCTTATTAGAGAAAATAGAGCAAAGCAAACTAGCGCCTGGTAGAATCTCAGCAGCAAAGAGCAAGGAGACTTGAGCTGTTAATCAGGAAGTAAGATGGCAGAGGGGCTAGTGCTAGTGTCTGTCAACTCCTTCCTTTGTGCCGAGTCCTCTATGTAGCACAAATGTCTAAACAGACAGCAAACACAAAAAGAACGATGAGTCTCCACTAGCGAAATATTGAAGATCAAAAAAAGATTTTGAGCGATGTGAGGATGTATTCTTTTAGAAATATAAATGAAATAGACAAATATCTACCTGTTACATTTATTACTTTATCTAGACATTACAAAAATTATAGTAATTTAGAAATACTGCCAGCTTAGAAATATTGCTTTTAAATATTCCCATCTCACATTCATGAAACCATCTTACATAAGTTCTTCATATCTCCTTTACTATCACTGTCCTTGTCACAACCAAAGTCACTTTTTGAGGCATCTAACAGTTTCCCAAAACACCTTTACTTCCCACTAAGTTGTTTTGAGATAACATTGCTTTTTGAATCCGTATAATAATATGTTGTTAATGAAAATATACCTGAGGCCCCAGATATCCATTTCTGTAAGGCTTAGTACAGATGTGTCTCTTCATTCATTCTCTAAATGTGTATTTATGATATTTATAAAATTACTATTGCTTTTAAAAGTGATCCTTAAAGGCCTGTTTTCAATGATATCTAATATTTGCTCTTGTGAAGTCATATCCCTAGATTTATGACTAAATCCGTATTATCCTGAGATAATACAGATTTATGACTATATCTGTATTAAATCTGCCTCTTTTGAAAAAATCCATTATTGTGTAAGGCAACCACTCCAAACTGCAGCTGACAGAAGAACACTGTCTCAGAACAATTTGTCCATTTCAAACAGTACTTTGTCAAAATAAAGGAAAAGAATCCTCAAGTGTCTCGGCCCAGGTTCACAGAAGGCAAGCCTTCCAGCTGCCAGGCTATCAGGGAACTGCAGGCAGGAGCGGGGCACCAGGCAGCAGCAGATATGGGGTGCATTCCTGAGCTGCACCCCTGCTGGTATCAAGGGAACCAAGGGCGCCATCTCTCAAGACACCCTTCAAAAGGCCTTATAACTGCTTCTTGGGACAGGTAGGGAGAGGGGGACGAATTCATCCCCCACTAGCCTCCCTGGGGTCAATATTGGCCCTTGGTGAGCTAGAGCTCCCCCCGCCCCATGGATGCTCAGTGTGGGCACTGAACGGGCCTCACAGCAAGATGGCAGCGTCTGCAGGGAGCCCCCCAAGGGGCAGGAAGAAGGTGCAGCAGGAAGTGGGAGACTGTCGTTACCCCTGTGTGAAGGCACACCACGGGTGGCAGCTGGGAGTTACCTTGAAACCAAGTGAGTCTGAGAGGCTATCACAGGGCCTCTAACACCCTGTTATAGGGACACAAGTATAAGGTAGTTCCTTTTTAGTTCTGAGGGGTAAGTTTTCAGAGGGAGAAAAAGCTCCCCTTATGGGAAGACATACATAGTACATTGTGTATTTATCCCTCAGAACAACCCTGCCAGGTGGATATATTAGTATTTCCCCTGTACATATGAGGAAGCCAAAGCTCAGGGAGGTGAAGTAACTCGCCTGAGGGGTGTAGCCAGCCCTCCACGAGCAGGGTGTCGAGGGAACACATACCCTGACCTCACTGTGCCCAGTTTTCAGGGTACTCGGGACTTGTTTTAATCCAGTCCCTCAAGACACACAGACGTGGGATGACTCAAGAAGGAAGACATTTTTATACTCATGCTTCCTCAGAAATAGGAGGCACAGCACTCCTCTGTGTGAGGCATCCATAGGAGGTACTATAATTGGTTAGGGGGCAGAAGGAGCAGGAGAAAAACATGACCAAGAGCCTTTCCTGTGGTTTCCACTGGAAGGAAAAAGAGAGGCAGGATGAGGAAGCTTAGGATTGGCTAGGCTGAACAATGGGGTGTAGGGGCTGCCTCTAGTCATCTCGTACCTGGTCTGGGGTGGGGAGGGCAGGGGACCAGGCCCCAGAGTGTGAGACCTGATAAACATGGCAGCTGGTAGCGGGAACACTGAATTGGTTTATGTGCATATGAAAGGGGCACTCCAGGGTCTGATGGAGTCAAAGATGCCAAAGCTTCAGGGTACGGAAGATAAAAGACAGGCTTAACGGAAGGCCCTCTCCCTGATCTCCCACCAGTGCTGTCATTGGCTGGACCCTCCAAGAAGCTAGAGTATAAGCAAGCCCCTATGGTGGTGAGGCAGCCCCTCCAAGCCCACCTCCCAGGAAGCTGAGAGGGTGGAGAAGGCAGGGAGTGGACCTGGGGGCAGATAGAACAGCTCAGTATTTAACCTCCCTCCTGCCAGATGAGGACTGGGGCGTGGGGTGCACAGCAGGCCCCAAATCAACCAGTCTTCACCTGTTTGTTCAATGCTGAGAGCCCAGGGATACCCCACACTGCTCTAGGCAAGCAGATGGTGGGGCCCACAGGACACATGTGGTCCTAGTTCTCCAGAGCTTATATATCAGTTGAGGGACACAGAGAGTAATCAAGTGGACTACAAAGAGGATTTTATAGACGGGGTGCTCCGTCACTCAGTCATGTCCGACTCTTTGCGACCCCATGGACTGTAGCCCGCCAAGCTCCTCTGTCCATGGGATTCTCCAGGCAAGAATGCTGGAGGGGGTTGCCATGCCCTCCTCCATGGGATCTTCCTGACTCAGGGATTGAACCTGTGTCTCTTACATTTCCTGCATTGGGAGGCAGCTTTCTTACTGCTGAGCCACCAGGGAAGCCTGAAATATACATATATAATGAATGTTATGTCTTCTTCTCACCTTAAATTCTCCAGTTTCCCTTCCCAGAGCATCAACAATAAGCCAGTAAGCATCTAAGACCACACATGGCCATGTGTATGTGTGTGTAGACAAACAGATAAGATTGATAGATCCTTTTTCATGCTAATCAAAGCTGACACTGTCCTGAAGCTTCCTTTCTTCTCATAACAACATATCTTACAGTCAATATTCTTTTTAATGGCTGTCTGACATCCGCTAATATGAGGAGGTCATAATTTATTACGTGGACCGTAAGCAACAGACATTTAAGTTGTGTAGAGCTTTTTGTTACAATAGCACACAAGCTTGTACGCATCACGCCCTGTCTGGTGGTGACAACACGGGCAGGGTGGGTCTTGATCTCTGAAGGGCCGGACACAGGCCCTGACTGGGAGGGTGACTGCTGGGTGACAAATGAGTGAGTGACAGCTGACCTTCGCTCCCTTCCAAGGGGGCATCACCCTCTCGTCTGAGTTGTTCCTCATCCAAAGAAAGACAGCCCGGCCATTCAATGTCTGGTCCTTGGGTTTGCAAATACCAGGAAACAAAATATGATCTTTATTTTTTGACTCCAGATATGTTGGGACACAGATTCAGATCTTTTGCCAGATTTGAAATACCTTTTCAAGCTATGCACTGAAAATTACCAAGGTCCAAAAGCTGATCACCTCTGTTGTCCTCAGATTTGAAGCTAAACTACCTCTGAGATTTTCTTTCCTTGCGGTGGCTGGATGGGGCCTCGCTTTGCTTGCCTTTCATCGCCATTGTAAAGGGACTTTATAAAATGTCCTGACTTGTCTCAAAGGCACTGAGCCAGGAGACAAGGTAGACGATCTGAAATAATGTGAAAAGCTCAGAGACCTGAGTATTCTCCAAGGGGGTTTCCTGGCCCAGTTGTTCCTCCCACGTGGCCTGCAGAAGAGGGGATGGCTCTGCTCTAGCCAGGCACGAGCTCCACCTCCAGGCCCAGACCCAGGTGGTGAATTCCCTGCCGAGGGACAGAACTCTCAGCCACTGGCTTGTGAGGTGCGTAATACAGAAGTGTTGAGTACAATTTGATTCTTGAAGTTTTAAATGAACCCAGCCTAGACAGCATATTAAAAAGCAGAGATATTACTTTGCCAACAAAGGTCCATGTAGTCAAGGCTGTGGTTTTTCCAGTAGTCATGTATGGATGTGAGTGTTGGATTATAAAGAAAGCTGAGCACAGAAGAATTGATGCTTTTGAACTGTGGTGTTGGAGAAGACTCTTGAGAGTCCCTTGGACTGCAAGGAGATCCAACCAGTTTATCCTAAAGGAGATCAGTCCTGAGTGTTAATTGGCAGGACTGATGCTGAAGCTGAAACTCCAATACTTTGGCCACCTGATGCAAAGGGCTGACTCATTTTAAAAGACCCTGATGCTGGGCAAGATTGAAGGTGGGAGGAGAAGGGGAAAACAGAGGATGAGATGGTTGGATGGCATCATCAACTCAATGGACATGGGTTTGGGTGGACTCCGGGAGTTGGTGATGGACAGGGAGGCCTGGTGTGCTGCGGTCCATAGGGTCGCAAAGAGTTGGACCCAACTGAGCAACTGAACTGAACTGAACTGAACATATACTTATTAAGAGATTTATCAGACATCATGTTTTGTTCTGGGGTTAGAGACAAAATTAGCAGGGTTTTCAGCCTCAAGAAGATAAGAGGGACTTCTCTGGTTGTCCAGTGGTAAAGACTCCTTGCTTCCACTGCAGGGGGCATAGCTTTGATCCCTGGTTAGGGAACTAAGATCCCACATGTCTTGAAGCTGGGCGAGGCCAAATAAATAAATAAGAAGATAAGAAAAATGGGGAGTGCTATAACAGAGGATCTCTCAGCAGAGACAGAACAAGGAGAGCAGCTTGGAGGTTTAGAATGAAACTATAGGATCCAAATAACTCTCTGGAGAGAATGACATCCGGCCAAGTCCTGAAGAATATGTAATGTGTGAGGAATGGGTTTGGGTCAGGTGGTCACGAGCATCCTTGTTGCTGTTGTTCAGTCACTCAGTCATTTCTGACTCTTTGTGACTCCATGGACAGTAGCACACCAGGCTCCCCTGTCTTTCACTGTCTCCCAGATTGGGCTCAGATTCATGTCTATTGAGTCAGCGATGCAATCTAACCATCTCATCCTCTGCTGCCCTCTTCTCCTTTTGCCTTTAATCCTTCCCAGCATCAGGGTCTTTTCCAAGGAGTCAACTCTTCGCATCAGATGGCCAAAGTATTGGAGCTTCAGCTTCAGCATCAGTCCTTCCAGGGAATATTCAGGATTGATTTCCTTTAGGATTGACTAATTTGATCTCCTTGCAGTCCAAGAGACTAAGAGTCTTCACCAGCACCACAACTCAAGATGAAAGCATCAATTCTTCAATGCTCATCCTTCTTTATGATCCAACTCTTGTATCATACATGACTACTGGAAAAGCCATAGCTTTGACTATATGAACCTTTGTTGGCAAAGTGATGTCTTTAATTTTTAATATGCTGTCTAGGCTTGTCATAGCTTTCCTTTCAAGGAGCAAGCATCTTTTAACTTCATGGCTGCAGTTACCGTCTGCAGTGATTTTGGAGCCCAAGAAAATAGAATCTGCCATTGCTTCCACTTCCCCCTTCTATTTGCCATGAAGCGATGAGACTAGATGCCATAATCTTAGTTTCTTGAATGCTGAGTTTTAAGCCAGCTCTTTCACTCTCCTCTTTCACCTTCATCATGAAGCTCTTTAGTTCTTCTTCACTTTCTGCCATTAGAGTGGTATCATCTGCATATCTGAAGTTGTTGATATTTCTCCCTCAACCTTGATTCCAGCTTGTGTTTCATCCAGCCAGGCAAGTTGTATGATGTACTCTGCATATAAATTAAATAAGCACGGTGACAATATACAGCCTTGAAGTACTCCTTTCCCAATTTTGAACCAGTCCATCACTCCATGTCTGGTTCTAACTATTGCATCTTGACTGGCATACAGGTTTCTCAGGAGTCAGGTAGGTGGTCTGGTATTCCCATCTCTTTAAGAATTTTCCAGTTTGTTGTGATCCACACAAAGTCTTTTGTGCAGTTAATGAAGCAGAAGTAGATGTTTTTCTGGAATTCCCTTGCTTTCTCTATGATCCAAGGAATGTTGGCAATTTGATCTCTGGTTCCTCTGCCTTTTCTAAACTCAGTTTGTATATCTGGAAGTTCTCAGTTCACATACTGCTGAAGCCTAGCTTGAAAGATTTAAAGCATAACCTTGCTAGCATATGAAATGAGCACAATTGCAGGGTAGTTTGAACATTGTTTGGCATTGCCCTTCTTTGGAATTGGAATGAAAACTGACCTTTTCCAGTCCTGTGGCCACTGCTGAGTTTTCCAAATTTGCTGACATATTGAGTGTAGTACTTTAACATCAGCATCTGTTAGGATTTGAAATAGCTCAGCTGGAATTCCATCATCTCCATTTGCTTTGTTCCTAGTAATGCTTCCTAAGGCCCATTTGACTTCACACTCCAGGATGTCTGGCTCTAGGTGAGTGACCACATCATTGCGGTTATCCCAGTCATTAAGACCTTTTTCTTATAGCTCTTCTGTGTATTCTTGCCACATCTTCTGGGGCCCCTGACATTGTCACAAAGGAAACTTACTCTACCAACTTGGACTTTCACATCAGAGAGAAACAAACTTCCATCCTGAGTAAGTCTGTACTGAATCTGGGTTACTTTGATACTGCCTACACTCAGCAGATCTGACCTAAGCAAAATTATGAAAGCTGCAAACTGTGAGCTGAGTTTTCTTTCTCACCACCCTCTTCAGTGTGATCTGCTCTATGGGTTCCAGGCTTTTTGTATTGTACCCCCTTCCCCCCCAGCTCCTCACTGGTTGGCCAGGGCTTGTGTGCTTCCAACATCCTCTACCCCGACTCCCTAATCCTCAACCCATCAAAACTTGCCAATCATGTGTCTTTCACTCAGTTACAGGGAGCTTTCTTCTTCCCAACTTCTTGGGACAGGAACGACTCTTTAATCTGAAGATACAAACCACCAATAGCTAGTTACAGCTTCATGTATGACCTGAAATTGGGACAGGGAATCACACAGACATGGATCTGAACCTGAGTTCTGCTACTTTCCAGGTGTAGTGAGCATGAGACTTTTGTGGTCTCTGCCTCCTTATTTGTAAGACATGAGCACCAATTTTACAGAATTATTAAGAGAATAAAATAAAATAAAGCATTTAGCATAGTTCCTGGAAGAGGATGAGAGTCAAGCTAATCACAGCTCTTCTAGAAACATGTGTTTTCATCCAGGTTCAAGAAGTCCAAGTGATGGTCATTGATCCTGCTTTTAGAGACCCCTGAGGATAAGATTTCTCCAGGCGCCTTCAGCGAGCCTGCTTAACCATCCTTGGAAATCCTTCCTCATGTCCACCAGGCCCTCTCTCATAGCTGCTCAGGCCTTTTTAACTGTCTGTGCAGGACACGTGGACAGCTTTCTCCTTGAGATTCTTTGCCTCTTCCTCTTTAGGTTAAAAACCTCTGAGTCCTTTATCATCGCGTCATAAAATCCATTGTCTATTACTGGGATAGTTTAATAATTTTGTTACTTGTTTTAGGGGTCAGAGAGAGGCTTTGATGGTATTCAGCAAGTGACCGGGGACACCTAATTTGTAAAAGAAAGCAAAATACTACTTTATCATACTTCTCACAGCGTGGTCCTGGACCAAGAGCTTCAGCATTACCTGGGAACTCATTATAAATGCACATCCTAAGGTCTCACTTCAGACGTCCTGAATCAGACACTCTGGCTGGAGTCCAGCAGTCTGGGTTTTAACAAGGTCTTTGGTGATTAAGATGCTTTTAGAGGTTGGAGAACCACTGCTCTGTGCAAAATGGCAAAGAGATGAGTTGGATAAAGTGGCCAAGAGGCCTGAGGCCTGAAGGGCAGCCCTCAGTTTCCTCCTGTGTCCATATCCTCATTCTCTAGTTGGCAGCAAAGGAGAGAAGCTCCCTTCAGGGAAGGGAGAGTGCTTTCCCGGCTCCCTCCCACTAAGAAGAGAAAGAAAATGGGCCGGTCTGTCCTGATTCAGCCTACTTCAACCACACACAGGGGATGAGAGAGCCACTCACTCCTAGCACCCTCTTCTGCTTGAACATGGCCCACTCAGTGTCCGAGAATCTGAACAAGCAGATTAGCAGCAAGGAAGCAAGGAAGGGAAGGGGCGCAAATCAACCCTGAATATTCATTGGAAGGACTGATGCTGAAGCCGAAGCTCCAATACTTTGGCCATCTGATTCTAAGAGCTGATTCTTTGGAAAAGACCCTGATGCTGGGAACGAGTGAGGGCAAGAGGAAAAGGAGGCGACAGAGGATGAGATGATTGGATGGCATCACTGACAATGGACATGAATTTGAGCAAACTCCAGCAGATGGTGAAGGACAGGGAAGCCTGGTGTGCTGCAGTTCATGGGGTTGCAAAGAGTCAGACACGACTTAGTGACTGAGAAGCAAGGGGAAAGAAGAGTAAAAACTTCTCTTCCGCCCCAGGGACCAACAGCCCTGCTGGTTTCTCTCTCTCTCAACTTACTGTGGGAAATAAATTCCCTTTGTTGTTTTTAATAAATTGATTTATTTTTGGTAGGGTGAACTAAAGTACCCTAAACTGTGAGCGTTTTATGATGTGTGTTGGGAATTATTAAGCAACTGATACAAAAATTTTCCCATATCAAAAGCTTGGGCACAGTTCCAAGAGGAGAACTTTCCATAGCAAAACATCATCTGTTTTCAAATTACCCTAGAGGTCAAAGGAAATCAGTGTGAAAGACAGTGGGAGGCAGCACCAAAGGGCCTAAATCTACCCCACACGTCAGGCTGGCCGCTCACCCGGGCTTGCATCAGGTGGTGTGGGCTAGGCCTGTCTGTGAGCAGTCAGGCCAGCAGGTTTTAATAAAGGCACCGGGAAGCACACTTTGCTATGGCTTCTGTTTTTTTATGATCATATGAAGCTACAAGTTCCACGCTTGCCCCGCGCTCTGTTTTGTCACAAGGCAGTCATACTCAAAGTTGGAGATGCTTAATTCTGAATAGTCAGGATGTAAAGTCTCTGTGCCCTGGATTTCATCAAAGAAAAATATATCAAGCACATAAGGAGAAAAGTCACAAATGTCATACTCAAATGTTTATGAATTTCATTATTGTCCCGCTTTTCCTTTTTTGGCAAAATGATGCCTTTTAAAATTCAGTTCACGTTAGTCAGAGGCCCTTTGCCGTGGGTTGGGTCGGGTCGCTGGTTTCCATAGCGCTGGGGAGCCTGGGGGTAATTACTTTGTCCCAGGAAGTGCTCATTCTAGCATGACACCCTCTCAAGCCCTGGGCAGCCCCCGCATTTCAAAAGATAAATTGTGAGGACCTTTGCAGAAATGGGCCCTCTTCTAAACGGTGCCCTTCCTGCCTGATCTTGCGTCTGCCCCTTTGTGACGCTTCTCTGAAGGCTGCTGTGACAGGATGTGCAGGCATCTGAACCTGAGGTCCATTTTCTGTTTCTGAAAGTGATTCAGATGTACCAACCCCAAAGCAGCCTGCCACCAAAGCGAAGCAGTCCTTTCACAGGTGACCGAGCAGCCTGGCTGGGTAGGCAGGCCCTGGGCACAGGCCAGCTAGCAGGAGGTCGAAGCTAACAGAGTCCCTGACCCTTATTCATCAGGCAGCCGTGCATGCAGAACTCTTTCCAGCTCAGCTGCGCCATCCCCATAACCGCGAATTAGCACTCAAGTCTGCAAATCATATATTAGAAGCATTGTCCCTGCTGCAAGGCCTCCCCTGGTGGCTCAGTGGTAAAGAATCTGCCTGCAGTGCAGGAGATGCAAGTTTGAACCCTGGGTAGGAAAAATCCCCTGGAGAAGGAAATGACAACTCACTCCAGTATTTTTGCCTGGGAAATCCCATGGATGGAGGAGCCTGGTGGGCTACAGTCAGTCCATGGGGTCACAAAAGAGTTGGACACGACTTACCGACTAAACAGCAACAACAGCTGCAAGTCAAGGTGAGCTTGTGCCCCAGAGGCCCCTAGCCAGGGACGCAGTGCAAAAAAATAGGCTGAGGTAGGGGCATACGTTTGAGGTGGGCTTTTAATTTTTCTCCAAAGTGGAGGGGACACCTGCCCAGGTTGGAGACCTGCTCTGAATTTCCTTTCTCTTGATTTTGTCTGGCGTTTTCTAGGGATTTGGGTTGATGGGATCACCTCCATCCCTAGCTAGGACTCCGGCAAGGGCCCTGCTCTGACTCATGTTGACCAAGAGGCCTGAGAAGCCTTCAAGTTCAGACTCAACCATTTTACAAATGAGGAAACGAGCTCAGAGAGGAGGTAAATCTGCCCAGAGAGAGGATTCTGCTCAGGTAGCTCAAAAAGAGCTTTTATTTTGGATTCCTCCCCGGCCACCCTTCCTCCCACAGCAGACTTTTGGAAGGTGATCCGTGTTGTTCCCAAACTGGAACAGCAGTTGATCCTTGTTGTTTGCCCTCTGGAAGAGAAAAAGTTGCCCTAACTGAGGCTCGTGACCAGTGGCAGGACAAAAGTTCTGAGCCCCTGCTTGGTAGCCAGATGGGAAACCACATCTTCAGGCATTTCTCTCAGTAAAGTTAAGAAACCCCCCAAAACAAGTCATTTTGAATAGTTTCTGGGGAAAAGGAACAATCTTCTAAGCAACAGAGTAGGGGGCCCCCTTGTCTTCTAGGTCCTGTGACACTGGGATCAGGCAGGCCCTGTCCTCAAGAGCTAAGAGCCAGGTGTAGGGAGCAGGTAAGGAGAGGGAGGGGCAATCTCATGCTGCAAGAGACCTCAGCACTACAGGGGCGTGGGAGGTGGGAGGAGCACCTTTCTCATTCTCCTGGGGTATCAGGTACTAGGGGTTCATGCAAGGCCTCCCAGAGCGGGTATGTGAGAGCCAGACAGGCAAGCGTGGAGGAGAGTGATTCAGACCAGTTAACAGAGGCAACCAGCTGGAATTCAGGGCAAGTTCCAGGGTCATCAGAAATTGAAGAAATAGTAATAAACACAGATTCAGATTGATCCAGAGGGAAACTCACTCCTAGTTCCAGATAAATAATGTGCAACCCACAAACTTCTCTCAAAGGTGAACTGTTAACAAAAACCCAGAGAAGCTCTCCACCAACTTTACTAAAGCTTCTAAAGGTTGGCATTCTGATTTCAGAAGTGCTATTAGTAGTGGGAGTACAATATGGCGTGACACATAGGAAACGACTCACTATGGAATATTTGTTGAATAAATAAATCACTTACCAGGAATTTCTTTTTGCTGAAATATAGAAAATAATACATTTTATTTATTTATTTTTAATTGAAGGATCATTGCTTTGTAGTATTGCACTGGTTTCTACCAAACATCAGCATGAATCAGCCATAGGTTTACCCATGTTCCCTTCCACTGAAATATCCCTCCCACCTCCCTTCCCAACCTGCCCCTGGTTGCTATCAACCCCCTGTTTGAGTTTCCTGAGTCGTACAGCAAATTCCCATTGGCTGTGTGTTTTATATATGGTAATGTATGTTTCCATGTTACTCTCACCATACTTCCCACCCTCTCCTTCCCCACTCCCACCACAGCTGTGTCTGTAAGTTTGTTCTCAATGCCTGTGTCTCCATTGCTGTGTGCAAATAGGTTCACCAGTACCATCTTTCTAGATACCATATACATGCGTTAGTATACAATATTTGTTTTTCTCTTTCTGACTTACTTCACTCTATAATAGACTCTAGGTTCATCCACCTCATTAGGACTGACTCAAATGCATTCCTTTTTATGGCTGAGTAATATTCCATTGTATATATGTACCACAGCTTCTTTATCCATTCATCTGTTGATGGACATCTAGGTTCTTTCATGTCCTAGCTATTGTAAATAGAGCTGCAATGAACATTGGGTTACATGAGTCTTTTTCAATTTTGGGTTCCCTCAGGATATTGGAGAAGGAAATGGCAAGCCACTCCAGTGTTCTTGCCTGGAGAATCCCAGGGACGGGGGAGCCTGGTGGGCTGCCATCTATGGGGCCGCACAGAGTTGGACACGACTGAAGTGACTTAGCAGCAGCAGCAGGGTATAGGAAGTAGGACGTCAAGAGATACCTGGAGTAACAGGCAAGTTTGGCCTTGGAGTACAAAATAAAGCAGGGCAAAGGCTAACAGAGTTTTGCCAGAGAGTGCACTGGTCACAGCAAACACCCTCTTCCAACAACACAAGAGACCAGTCTACACATGGACATCACCAG
This sequence comes from Okapia johnstoni, assembly GCA_024291935.2. NCBI lineage: Eukaryota > Metazoa > Chordata > Mammalia > Artiodactyla > Giraffidae > Okapia > Okapia johnstoni. The sequence goes on from CM044309.1 coordinate 9,910,515, forward strand.
ATGGCCAATACCAAAATCAGATTGATTATATTCTCTGCAGCCAAAGATGGATAAGCTCTACACAGTGAGCAAAACAAGACTGTGGCTCAGATCATACACTCCTTATTGCAAAATTCAGACTTAAATTGAAGAAAGTAGGAAAAACCATTAGGCCATTCAGGTATGACCTAAATCAAATGCCTTACAATTATACAGTGAAAGAGACTAATAGAAAGGGATTAGATCTGATAGACAGAGTGCCTAAAGAACTATGGATGGAGATTCGTAACACTGTACAGGAGGCAGTGATCAAAACCATCCTCAAGAAAAAGAAATGCAAAAAGGCAAAACAGTTGTCTGAGGAGGCCTTACAAATAGCTGAGAGAATAAGAGAAGTGAAAGGCAAATGAGAAAAGAAAAGATATTCCCATCTGAATGCAGAGTTCCAAAGAATAGCAAGGAGAGATAAGAAAGCCTTCCTCAGTGACCAATGCAAAGAAATAGAGGAAAACAATAGAATGGGAAAGACTAGAGATCTCTTCAAGAAAATTAGAGATACCAAGGGAACATTTCATCCAGAGATGGGCACATAAAGGATGGAAATGGTATGGACATAACAGAAGCAGAAGATATTAAGAAGAGGTGCAAGAATACACAGAACTATAAGAACCTTGGAGAAGGCTCTTGAGAGTCCTTTGACAACAAGATCAAGCCAGTCAATCCTAAAGGGAATCAACCCTGAATATTCATTGGAAAGATCATCGGAAGGACTGATGCTGAAGCTGAAGCTCCAATACTTTGGCCACCTAATGCAAAGAGTCAACTCATTTGAAAAGACCCTGATGTTGGGACAGATTGAAGGCGGGAGGAGAAGGGGACGACAGAGGATGAGATGGTTGGGTGGCATCACAGACTCAATGGACATGAGTTTGAGTAAACTCAGGGAGTTGGTGATGGACAGGGAAGCCTGGCATGCTGCAGTCTGTGGAGTCTAAAAGAGTCAGACACAACTGAGCAACTGAACAACAATATGCCTAGTAGTAGGACTGCTGAGTCGTATAGTGGTGATGTTTGTTTTTACTAAAAGCTAAAAAATATGATATTAAAAAGTAAAAAATTATCTATAATCCCAATAACCAGATATAACCACTGTTAACTACTGAGGTCATCCAATTTGACTTGTGACAAATTGTCAATAGCTGAATCTAGGTGAAGAACAGTATAAGGGAGTTCATTGTACTTTCAACTTTTCTGTCCTTGAAATTTTTTATAATAAAACATTGCAAATAATGGTGCAGTCATGAACACTTTTGTGTATAATTTTTTGTCCATGTCTCTGATTTAATCCTTAATTTTCTGTTTATGATTAATTCCTAAACTAGAGCCATTGGGTCAAAAAGTATGGCCCACAGGACCTTAATACACATTCTCAAAGTGCCCTTTGGAAGGTTGCTCCACACCATGTGAAAACCTTCATCTCATTCTCTCTATGCCTTCATTGAATGACATGATTTTTTATTACTATTTGTTATTTTAATAGGAAAAATAGTATGTCATTGGATTTCTTTGGTTGCTCATAACTTTGAATATTTTTTTTTCTTATTTTAATTATCTCTTTGTATTTCTTGAATACGAAGTCGTGACCTATTTTTCTGTTGAAAACTTAACGTTTACTCACGTCCTTGAATGGATTTTTTAAGTTTGTTGTTTATTTTTTTCTGAGAAATATATGAACAGAATATACCATTTAACATTTAATTGTAGGATGAACTAGTAGTCCATGCTCTACTTCCCCCATCCCCAGAGATGACTTCTTTAAAGAGATTTTTTGAAAGAGCTACTTCTTCTAGTGTTTTCCCTACATAACATGTTTCTTCTTTTTTACTGATTTCAAATTCATTAAGGTATAGTTTACATACAATAAAATGCACATATTTCAACTGTACAGTTGATGAGGGTTTTTTGTTGTTCAGTTGCTAAATTATGTCCAACTCTTTGCGACCTCATGAACTGCAGCACACCAGGCTTCCCTGTCCTTCACTATATCCAGCAGTTTGCTTGGATTCATGTCCATTGAGTTGATGATGCCATCCAACCATTTTATCCTCTGTTGCCCCCTTCTTTTCCTGCCTTCAATCTTTCCCGGCATCAGGTCTTTTCCAATGAGTTGGCTCTTCATATCAGGTGGCCAAAGTATTGGAGCTTCAGCTTCAGCATCAGTCCTTCCAATGATCTTTCCAATGAATATTCAAGTTTGATTTCCTTTAGGATTGACTGGTTTGATCTCTTTGCTGTCAAGGGATTCTCAAGAGTCTTCTCCAACACCACAATTCAAAAGCATAAATTCTTTTGTGTTCTGCCTTCTTTATGGTCCAACTGTCACATCCATACATGACTACTGGAAAAACTATAGCTTTGACTATGCAGACTTTTTTGCCAGCAAAGTGATGTCTCTGCTTTTTAATACTCTATCTAGGTTTGTCATAGCTTTTCTTTCAAGGAGCAAGAGTCTTTTAGTTACAAATCTTTTTAAATTGGGTTAAAAAACATAACACAAAATTTACCTTAACCATTTTTAAGTGTAAAGTTCAGTGGTGTGAACTATATTTACCGTGTTGTGCAACAGATCTCTAGAACTTTTTCATCTTGCAAAACTGCAACTCTATACACATTGAACAACACTCTCCATCCCCTCCTCCCCATCAGCCCCTGACAGTACCATTCTACTTTATGTTTCTATGAATTTGACTAGGTATCTCATATAAGTGGACTCATGCAGTATTTGTCTCTTTATTTCACTTAGCATAATGTCCTCCAGAATCACCCATATGAACATAATTGCCTTCTTTTTAAAGCCTACATAATCCATTGTGTTTGTATACCACATTTTATTTCTCCATATATTAACCTATGGATATTCACTTTTGGCTGTTGTGAATAAGGCTGCAATGAACATTAGCATACAAATACCTCTTAGAGATCCTGCTTTCACTTCTTTTGGATATATATTTGTGCTGTGTGTGCTAAGTCACTTAGTCGTGTCCAGCTTGGTGCAACCCTATGGACTATAGCCTGCCAGGTTCCTCTGTCCATGGGATTCTCCAGCAAGAATACTGGAGTGGGCTACCATTTCCTTCTCCAGAGGATCTTCCCAACCCAGAACTCAAACCCATGTCTCTTATGTTTTCTTTACCACTAGCACCACATGGGAAGCCGGATATATATTTAGAAGAGGAATTACTGAATTATGTGGTGATTCTATTTTTAATTTTCTAAGGAATCTCCATAGTATCTAAGTAATATGCTTTAACAGAAATTTCTTGCTATGTTTCCCGATTTTATAGACATTATCGATTGACTTTGTACCCTGAAAGATAAGCTATATTATACTTCTCTTCCATCTCCATGGGCTTCCCTGATAGCTCAGTTGCTAAAGAATCCACCTGCAATGCAGGAGACCCCAGTTCAGTTCCTGGGCCTGGAAGATGCCCTGGAGAAGGGATAGGCTACCCACTCCAGTATTCTTGGGCTTCCATCATGGCTCAGCTGGTAAAGAATCCACCTGTAATGTGGAGACCTGGGTTTGATCCCTGGGTTGGAAAGATCCCCTGGAGAAGGGATAGGCTACCCACTCCAGTATTCTGGCCTGGAGAATTCCATCGACTATGTAGTCTATGGGGTCGCAGACACAACTGAGCGACTTTCACTTTCACTTCACTTCCATCTCTATACATTTTCCAAGTACATTCATATCCAAGGTATGTTTATATCCTAAATTTTGGTTAAATTACTATTTTATGTCCATATTTTTATGTCTAGTCAAGCAGTGTTTATTTTGCTTTCCTGTAGAAGGGCTTGTTTTTCTTGGAGTTAAGGATTGCGTTATTTTTTTATTCCTTTATTTTATGTTTATCGCCAATTTATAGCCATATTCACTTACAAAGCTGTAAAGTTTCCCTCAATATGGTCAAACACATCAGGCAACCTATTTTTGTATAATTTTATTTATCTATTTACTTTTGACTGTGCTGGGTCTTTGTCGCTGTGTGGGCTTTTCTCCAGCGGCGGCGAGTGGCGGCTGCCCTCCAGTTGCGGTGTGTGGGCTTCTCCCTGGGATGGCTTACTCTGGTTGCAGAGCGTGGGCTCGAGGGTGTATGGGCTTCGGTAGTTGCGGCACATGGGCTTAGTTGCTCTGGGGCATGTGGGATCCTCCCAGACCAGGGGTCAAATCCATGTCTCCTTCATTTGCAGGCAGATTCTTTACCCCTGAGCCACCAGGGAAGCCCCAGGTAACCTATCAATCACACATTTTCCTTGGAGACATCCTCTGTTCCTTTGCTCTCTCAGTAGGCCTGCTGCAGAGCTGTGGTCCTGGGACTGACTTCTGCCATCATCCTGGTTATTCTCTCCATCTCCTTCTTGTGTTAGGTTCCCTATTTCCTGGATCTTATCACATAGCTTTACTCAAGGCTGCTGATCCTTGGTTGCTTGTTTATATTTAAGAGTTGAAGCTATGCCTTTACATAGAGACTGACAGGGCAAAAACTGATTGCATATTATGTCCCACACACTATTGAGTCCATGCGACTTGAAAGATAAATAAGACTCAAAAGGAAAGAAATACAAACACACAATTATAAATATGGAATACAGATGTGACTATAGTATTCAAGGGATAACAGTGGCACAAGGGAAGGAATAACCCGCTCCTCTTAGGCAGCTTTCTCGTTTAGAATATTCTAATAACGTTATCAATTGTTGTATCACTATCAGTTATAAATGCCTACTTTGTACAAGTACCATTACCCATTTGAGACCAAAGTTTTTCTTTGGTTTTGAAATGATGACCTTTCTGAATTTTGTGAACAGAATGCTATTGCCTTGAGAAGAATAAGTAATATATCAATAATATTTGAAGAATCAGCACAGGTTGACAAGTGGTATTTTGAATCTTTGTTTCTCCTTCAGTCTCTATCTTTTAAAATGAAACAAAGGTACAGCTTTATTAAAGAAGTGCCCTTGTGCAGGGCAATATGTATGATATATCATTTGCACAGATATTTTTGCATAAATCCATATTTGGCAAACATTTTTCTTAAAGGTCAGGGCTTCCTTGGTGGCTCAGACGGTAAAGAATCTGCCTGCAATGCAGGAGACCTGGTTCATTCCCTAGTTTGGGAAGATCCTCTGGAGAAGGGAATGGCAACTCGCTCTAGTATTCTTGCCTGGAGAATTCCATGGACAGAGGAGCCTGGTGGGCTACAATACATGGACTCACAAAGAGTTAGGCACGACTAACTTCTTTTTTTCTAGAAGGACACACAACAGACTGTGGACACCCCCCTCAGAAAGGGTTAGGACTTTCAAGTATAGGTAAGTTGGGAGAGAGCTTTTTCATAACTTTTCTATGCTTCTGATCAGTTTTAAATCATGTAAATTTGTTTGTGTGCTCAGTCCCTCAGCCATGTCCGACTCTTTGCAACGCTATGGACTAGAGCCGGCCAGGCTCCTCTGTCCATGGGATCCTCCAGGCAAGAATGCTAGAGTAGGTTGCCATTTCCTCCTCCAGGGGATCTTCTCGACCCAGGAACTCAACCCAGGTCTCCTACCTCTCTTGCACTGGCAGGCGTTCTTTACCATTGAGCCACCTGGGAAGCCCTCGTGTAAATTTATTTTACTTTTATAATTAAAAGCTAATTTGAGGAATTTCCCTAGTGGTCCAGTGGTTAAGAATCTGCCTGGCAATGCAGGGGACATGGGTTCGATCCCTGGTTGGGGACCGAAGATTCCACGTGCCATGAAGCAACGAAGCCTGTGAGCTGCAACTACCGAACCCGTGCACCACAGCTAGAGAGTCCACGTGCTGCCTGAAAGATCCCACATGACGTGTGAAGATCTGGTGTGCAGCAACTGAGACCTGACACAACCAAATAAATAAACTCTAAAAAAAACTAATTTGAGATAAAATAGAAGTATAAACGTGTAAAATGTCATCACAACATAGTAGACGAGCGATCATAGTGTGAAACACCCTCGGCATAATTCTCAGTGCTGTTTCCAGGTCACAGGGAGGGGAGCGTGACAGCCTGCTGCCCAGGTCAGGGAGGGGAGTAGAGGACAACGTGATGAAAGGCAGGTTGTAGGAGTCTCAGCACTGCTCTGCGTGTCATCTCTGCCCCTCAGGGACTCCAGCCTGTTGGTGGTGGTGGCTTGGGTCAGAGCTCGTCCATCCAGTTGCTCCCTGCTGTCACCTCTGTGCCCCTTCCTCCAGAGCAGAGATCACAACCTGGACGAGAGCCAGGGCTGGTGATATCCATGTTCACTTTGGGGCTGGAAACAGGGTCGGGGCTGGAAACAGGGTCAGGACTGAAGCAAAAAATCGTGGACTGAGCAGGCAGAAATGAGCCAATCTGACAGCAAAACCAGTTGGTGGAAACAAGAAGTCAGGAGTGGTGAAGGCTTAGGTCCTGACTATACCTGTGAATGCAGAAGTCCAAGCAGGTGTCAACACCAAGGAGAAGAGGCAGAGCCAGCCCCTCAGGGGTTCACTTGATTGATCATCCCAACGACTCTATGATGTCAGTTCAGTTCAGTTCAGTTCAGTCTGTCAGTCGTGTCCAACTCTTTGCGACCCCAGGGACTGTAGCACGCCAGGCATCCCTGTCCATCACCAACTCCTGGAGCTTGCTCAAACTCATGTCCATTGAGTCGGTGATGCCATCCAACCATCTCATCCTCTGTCGTCCCCTTCTCCTCCTGCGTTCAATCTTTCCCAGCATCAGGGTCTTTTCCAGTGAATCAGTTCTTCTCATCAGGTGGCCAAAGTATTGGAGTTTCAGCTTCAGCATCAGTCCTTCCAATGAATATTTAGGACTGATTTCCTTTAGGATTGACTGGTTTGATCTCCTTTCAGTCCAAGGGATTCTCAAGAGTCTTCTCCAACACCACAGTTCAAAAGCTTCAGTTCTATTCTAATGCCCATTTTATAGATACATAAACTGAGGCATAGGCAGATGTGGTTGTTTGCCCTTGTTATACCGCTGGGTAGGTGTTGGAAATAAGATTTAAGTCCCAAGAGGTCAGCTCTAGAGCCAGGAAGTGTGTTAACAATGGGGATAAAACACTCACTGCATTAACTACTGACTTATTGCTAATATGTGATTACAAGCTGAGGTAAGAGGTTTGAAGAGAGAAACAGACCTATGCTGCAGGGTTAGGTGAAGCTGTATCAAGGAAAACTTGAACTGAGATCTAAATATTGAGTTACTAAGAGAAAAGGCTGGAGGAAGTGGAGTCAGGAGGAGAAGAGAGCTCCAGAGAGAAGGCGTAGCACTTGGAAAGGTTCTGAGGTGAAAAAGAGAAGGCCGAGTCTGAGAAAAGCAAGTCCAGCAAGTGCTGACTGGTCTCGGGGAGAGCGCGAAGCAGTGATAGAACCTCTTGGAGGTTTGTGGAGGTTAAGACTGGATAGCAGCCTCATACCTGGGATTCAGGGTAAAGAAGGGCTCTGGTATGAAGGACTCAGACCTGCTGTGGGCATTTCATGTGAGCTTGTGTGTCAGCCTCTAGCACTAAGCTTGCCCAGGCACTGATACATGTTGGCTTGTTCTTCTACAAGGCCCCCATTCTTCCTTTCTGCTACATTCCTGATTCCATGGCTCAGACAGAAGTGAGTAGCAATGCCCAGTTTGCGCAAAGACTTGGGATATGGTTAGGCCGGTTCCACATCTTTGCAAAAAGGCCCCTTTCCTCCTCCCGCCTCCCTTGTTGAGAATGATTCAGCACAGCGGGGAGGCAGACAGCAGAAGCGCCTTTGGCCAAGGCCAATAGCACGCTGTGTTGCGGAGCCCGTTGGCTCTCCCTATCTTGGGATTGCAAAAGCAATCCAGATAAAGATGAGCTAGGTGCCCGGTTCATTGATCTGCGTCCGTTAGAATTGAGGCGGATGTCAGCTGTCCCCACTTGGCACCGCCCCTTCCAGGCTGTGCCAGAAAGGCGCTGGAGGATGCCTACCGGGGGTGCGATGGAAAGCTGGCTGGCTGGCTCGCACTCACTTTGTTTATCTGGGCCTCTGCCTGGTGGCGCGGCCACTATCCCCCACAGAACTGCCATGCCAGGACTGTTCAGCATTGGCACTTTCATTTGTTTTTCATTTCTATGAGTAAAAGAAGATTATTCATTGAATAATCAGGGGTCAATTGCTTATTCCAGAACATCCTGTAAGTGTTACAGGATCCGTCCTTGACTTTTAGAAATAAAATAGACTTTCAGAGACTGGGTAAGATCCAGCTTAGAAACTGCTGTGAAAAGGGGGAGGATGTCAGAAGCGTGATAGGAAGGTCCTTCCAAAACCCCCTCGAACCTGGACTGGCTTTGGTGAGCTCAGGGCTGTTATAGCAGAGCTGTTTCTTTACCCATGTAGAATCTTAAACACTGAAAAGTATACAAAAACAATACTCACTAACCACCTGACACTGAGCCCAGCCCTGTTCGAGGTCCTAGAATCCCGAAAGGAGAGGCTCGCAGTGGAGTGGGGACAGGTGTTAACTCTCAGTTACCTCAGAGGAGCCACAGTGACCCTAAGAGAAGTTCACACAAGATGCAGTGAGAGCAGAGCGAAGCCGGGCATGTGTGTTGGGGGAAGAGACTGTCAGAAAAAGCCTTATAAATCTCTCTGACCCTCACACCCTTCTTCACAAGGGCCTTGTGTAGGCCTTTCATTTCTAAGGGAATTCCTTTACAACACTTTATGGTCTACGATCCCCTTTCTCTACTTCTAGCCCTGTCATCGCTGCTATAGTGATGTCCTCACCAGAGACAGAGGAGAAGGAAATGGCAACCCACTCCATTCTTCTTGCCTAGAGAATCCTGTGGACAGAGAAGCCTGGTGGGCTGCTGTCCATAGGGTCATATAGAGTCGAACATGACTGAAGCGACTTAGCATGCATGCATGCTTTGGAGAAGGAAATGGCAACCCACTCCAGTATCCTTGCCTGGAGAATCCCTGGGATGGAGGAGCCTGGTGGGCTGCCGTCTATGGGGTCACACAGAGTCAGACACGACTGAAGCGACTTAGCAGCAGCAGCAGCACCAGAGAGAGGCATCTGATTGTGCTCTTGGCTTAGTGGGAATAATTAACATTTACTGAGTTCTTACCAGGAGCCAGCCATTGCCCTATGTAAGCCATATCTCATTCAATTTTAGAACATTTCCTTGAAGCACATTTTATCACCATTCCCACTTACAGATAAGAAATCTAAGACTTGGAGGGATTAAGTGAATTGACCAAGGTCCCACGGTTGGAGGCAGTGGATTGTAACATGGGCAGTCTCATGGCAGAGACCTTGCTCTAAACCAAGAGTCAGCAAATTATAGCTGGTGGGCCAAACCTGGCCCACTCCTTATTTTTATAAATAAAGTTTTATTGGAAATAGCCATGTCCATTTGTTTACTATTGTCTATGGCTGTTCTTGTGCTGCAGAGGCAGAACTGAGTAGTTGTTACAGAGATGTTATGGCTTACAGGGCCTAAAATATTTACTATATCACTCTTTTCAGAAAAAGTTTGCTGACCCCTGCTCTCCATCAGCCTCCCTTCAAATTAAACCAAAATCTTGCAGGGGGCATAGACTGTCTCATTCATCCTGGCTATCCCCTCAGCCTCCAACCTGGGAGATTCCATTATTGATGGTTGCATTTCAATGGACCTTACATACTTGCTCAATTAAATGGATTTAATCTGTATTTAAACAATCCTAAACCTCCTTCTAAAACTGTACACATTCATCTCTTAAGTCTCCTGCATTTGGCAAGCAGGTTCTTTACCACTAGCATTTATCATGGTATGTGCCCAGTTTTGGTATGTACCCAGTCAAGGACTGCAGTGGTGTGGGAGGAACATCGGGATGGTATGGAAGATCTGGGGTCAAGTTCTGGCTGTTGCATGCCCTGGTGACTTCCTGGGTGTGTCACTTGCCCGGAACCTGACTCTGAATAAGTCAATGAATGGGTGTCTAACACAATGAGATGAACACAAGGGCTGGAGCCAGATAGTTCTGTATTTAAATCTCAGCTCTGCCCTTACTCTTTTAAAATTTTATTTTATTGAAGTAAAGTTGATTTACAACGTTATGTTGACTTCTGTCTTTACTCTTGTTTTGCCTTTACTTTTAGTATCTTGTCCAAGACAGTTATGACATATTATTTATGTTTGTATTCCCAACTGTTAGGAAATAACTGGCGCTGAACATTGAATGAATGAATGTCTGTTTTTAACTTTTGTTTGTATAGTTCCTATATTGGTATAGCATTGTTGATTTACAATGATGTGTTAGTTACAAGAGTACAACAAAGAGTCAGTTATGTACTCTTTTTTAGATTCTTTTCCCATATAGGCCATTACTGAGTACTTAGTAGTGTTCCTGTGCTATACAGTAGGCCCGTATTAGTTATCTCTTTTATATGTAGTTGTGTGTATGTGTCAATCCCAATCTCCCAATTTATCCCTCCCTGGGCTCCTTCTCCCCGCCCCCTCCACCCCGGTAATCATGAGTTTATTTCCTCTGTGACTCTATTTTTATGTTGTAAATAAGTCCACTTGTACATTTTTTAGATTCTACATGTAAGTGATAGCATACGCTATTTGCTTTTCTCTGACTTCCTTTACTCAGTGTGACAATCTCTAGGTCCATCTATGTTCCTGCAAATGGCCTTATTTCATTCTTTTTTATGGATGGTTGATATTCCATTGTATATCTGTACCACATCTTTTTAAAAAATATCCACTGGCTATCTATCTATACACATCTACCTATACGGTAATATATATGTTCCCACAAGTCTGTTCTCTATGTCCACCTCTCCAGTGATGCCCTGCAAATAGGTTCTTCAGTACTATCTTTCTAGATTCCATATATATGCATTAATATATAATATTTGTGTTTCTCTTTCTGACCAAATTCACTCTGCATAATAGGCTCTAGGTTGGTCCACTTCATTAGGACTGATTCAAATGGGGTCTTTTTTTATGGCTGAGTAATATTCCATTGTATGTATGTACCACAACTTCTTTATCTATTTACCTGTCAGTGGACATCCAGGTTGCTTCCATGTCCTAGCTGTTGTAAACAGTGCTGCAGTGAACACTGGGGTACATGCATCTCTTTTAATTATGGTTTCCTCAGGGTGCATGCCCAGTAGCAGGATTGTTGGGTCATATGATAGTTTTATTCCTAGTTTTTTTAAGGAATTGCCATACTGACTATATCAATTTACATTCCCGCCAACAGTGCCAGAGGATTCCCTTTTCTCCACAGCATCTCCAGCATTTATTGTTTGTCGATTGCTTTGATGGTGACCATTCTGACTGGTGTGAAGTGCTACTTCACTGTAGTTTTTGTTTTCTTTTCTATAATAATTAGTGATGTTGAGCACCTTTTTCATGTACTTTTTGGCCATTTGTATGTGTTCTTTGGAGAAATATTTGTTTAGCCTCAGGGGAGACCTCTGGGAAAGGAAAGAATCATCTCTCTGAGAATATCACAAACCACAAGACAGTCCACAAAGTTCTCATTTCTAACAAATGTCAGAACAGAAAGTTGTGTTGGAGAGTTGTAAAAAAGAAAGAAAAAGAACTCTTTAAAGTATTTCCATGAAAGTTCATTAAAGAATAAATCTTTTTGATTGTGGGAAAAATCTTGGAGAAAATAGGAGCTCAGTGAATAGTTTAAAACAGAATTGGAGGCAATACAAGTAAAGATGCATAAAATTCAGCTTGGCTAAAGATGAAATCAAAAGTGGATTAGAATTAAGTGTATCTCAGGGAATGGAAAAAATGTTCTAAGAGTTCATATTAATGGAATGGATTTATCTGAGGAGCAGATAGATAGCCAATGACTCTTTTATTATGAAATAGAAAAACAGAAGGATTAGGTGACTCTAGATTATTTTAGAAAGGAGTGGGATTGTGTCTGTTACAGGTTTATCCCTTTATATTCTCTTATAACTCCCCCGCCATTGTGAGAACTCAGCATTTGTTTCTCTCCTAAGCTTGACTTTAGTTCACCATTGACAATGTCTCTGTGACTGGTCTGTGCTGGCTGCTTCTCCAGAAAGACTCCCTAGAAAACTATTAGAACTGCCTTACCCAGCATGTTCCTATCCTACAAAATTGGGTTTCGGTAAAAAGATTCAGTGCTTTTATTTATGTTACATTCCCTACTCATAACTTGCAATAGACTCCTATACTTGTTTCTAAGGTGACATCATGGGCAAAACGTGACCTAGAAATAACAACTAGTGTTTATAGTGGCACATATGTACCATATGCCAGGCAGGGCTTTACATACCTACATTATTGCATTCAATCCTGATAGTCACCCTCTAGCTAATCTCTGTCTCTTACTAGCCATGTGACCTCAGGAAGGTTCTTACCCTTTCTTCAACTTTTTTCAACTTAAAATGCAATAATGATAATAGAGTCTACACCATGGAGTTGTGAAGGTTGCAGGAGTTTAACACATTTAATGTGCTTACAATAGTGTTCCACATGAAGTAAATCTCAATAAACTTATTATTATTAAAGTTGCTTATTGTTGTTTAGTTGCTAAGTAGTGTCCAACTCTTTTGCACCTCATGGACAGTAGTCAGCAAGGCTCCTTTGTCTACGGGATTTCCTAGGCAAGAGTAATGGAGCAGGTTGTCATTTCCTTCTCTGGGGGATTTTCCAGACGTAGGGATTGAACCTGTGTCTCTGAAACGTGGCAGATTCTTTACCACTGAGCCACCAGGAAAGCCCAATATTACAGAGGAGGAGCTATTATCATCTTTGTTTTACATATGACAAAACTGAGACACAACTTGTTTTTTTCTCCCAGTGTCAACACAGCCAGGTGGTAAGTGGTGGAGTTGGATGATACCAGAGCCCTTTTTCATATAAGAAACCAGTTAGTGTATGCCCCATTGTGTCAGACTCTCTGCAACCCCATGCAGACGGCAGCCCACCAGGCTCCTCTGTCCATGGGATTTTCCAGGCAAGAATACTGGAGTGGGTTGCCATTTCCTACTCCAGGGGATCTTCCAGACCCAGGGATTGAACCCGCATCTCTTGTGTCGGCAGGTGGATTCTTTACCACTGTGCCACATGGGAAGCCAGAAAGCAATTAGACTGGTGAGCAAATAAAGCTCCATGCTTCAAGAAAGAAAGGTGAGGCACCGCAGTTGTGTGGATTCCAATCTCACTGCCCTTCCTTGTCACCTGGAAGTGGTACATGCCTGTCTTACTCCATTTGCCTACATGCCCAGGTGGTTTGCATGGGTTTCCTTGGGCACTAGCAGTCTTTCAAAATTCTGTGAGCTCTACTTTCCTCCAAGTGGATAGAGCACAAGCCATTTATGGGAAAAAAATCTTCTCTGAACCTTGACCACAAATATCTGCTAAACAGGGAGTTATTCTGGGGGGAACCTTGGTGGTTTTTCACGTGAAAAGAAACATGGGTCATGGGATTTGCAGTGAATCATCAAGGCCAAGATTCCTTCATATGAAATATTGTCACAGGCTTCTGTTGGAGAAACACTGAATGCAGGAGATGTGATAGACTTGATTACGAATTCAACAGCTAAAAGATGTTAGCTGTTGGATATCATCTGATATCATCCAATGTCCTTTCCATTTTCTCATTTGCAAGAGAGCTGCTGAACTTTGCTGAACTTTTTCACCTTTTATCAAGGTACTTCCCCCACTCTTTAGCAGATATCTGCTTATAATTCTTGCCAGGTTGGTGCATTTGGCCACCTTTATCTAGCTGCAAAGAAGGCTTAGAAAATAAGCAAGAGAGAAGGGGATTGGGAATGGCTGTCAAGTAAGCCAACCCATAGTATCTTCACGTCTAAATCTTGAAGGCTAGGTTTGTAAAACTAGACAATTGACTCAAGTCATTCAGCAACTCGATGAAAACTATTTGGAGTTGTGTTTGGTAGTGGAGCCTTCAATTGCAGTTGCATATTTTATTGTTTAATGGTTTTGGCTTTATTTGGACACCCTAATCCTGGCTTTCCCTGTTGGCTCAGAGGTAAAGAATCTGTCTGCCAATGCAGGAGACTCAGGAAACATGGGTTCGATCCCTGGGTCAGGAAGATCCCCCAGTGAAGGAAATGGCAACTCCCTTCAGTATTATTGCCTGGAAAACCCCATGGACAGAGGAACCTGGTAGGCTACAGTCCTACTCGCAAAAAGTAGGGCATGACCTAGCGACTAAAACAACAAAAACAAACAATCCTGCTCAAATCTTCTATAATTTTGGTCCACTGATATCTTTAGATAAAATCTGATAAAAACCAATGGTTTTCAATAATATTCAGTGAATCAGTGCTAGGTTGACTCCATAAGAATCAGATATTCATTCCTGAGTCAGTTTTGATAATTTGAGTCTTTCAAGAATTTGTCCTTTTTGTCTAAATTTTTTGATTTGTTGGTATAAAGTTGTCCATAACCTCATTTTAATGTCTGTAGGACCTCTAGAGATATTTCTTCTTTCATTTCTGATATTGGTAATGTGTGTCTTCTCTCTGTGTCCCTGTGTGTGTCTCTCTCTTTTTTTGACCAGTCTAGCTAAATGTTCATCAGTTTCAATGATCTTTTCAAAGAATCAGCTTTTACATGAACTGATTTTAGCTACTTTTCCCCCCCCATTTTTTAATTGATTGTTTTTTGCTTTTTCTTTTTTCTGTTTACTTGGGTTTAACTTACTCTTCTTCATCTTGTTTTTTAAGGTGAGATTTTAGATCATTAATTTTGGCCATCTTTTCTAATATAACTCTGTGTGTGTGTGTGTGTGTGTGTGCGCGTGCGTGTACTCTGCTCTGTCTGACTTTGCAACCCCTTAGATGTACTGTAGTCCTCCAGGCTCCTCTGTCTTTGGGATTTTCCAGGCAAGAATACTGGAGTGGGTTGCCATTTCCTACTCCAGGGGATCTTGCTAACCCATGGATCAAACCCATGTCTGTCGCATCTCCTGCATTGTAGGCAGATTCTTTACTGCTGAGCCACCAGGGAAGCTAGGGTAGTCTACAGTATTATTCACTCCAAAATAATAGAGTCCTATTACTATGATGTGATTCTTCTGGGCCCTCTACTGAATGTTGTGGATGATGTAAAGGATTCATCAGACAGACTGATCAGATTTCACGTTTTTCCCTCCGTGTGTGAGCTTTGGGAATTATTCAGTTTATAACTCTGGTCATTCTGTACCCAGGCTTGTGGAATTTCACACTTTATACAGCAGAGTACTCAGCAAAGATGCAAAGGAATCCCTACACAATTGTTTAAGTTCTTTTTCTCTGTTACTCCCTCCTCTCTGGAACTCTGTCTCACAAGTTCAGCCACCTCAGTCTCCCCCAAAATTTGTCTCTATCTCTTCAGCTCAGCAAGTCTCTGGGTTCCCTCTTGCCATATCACTGATCCATAAATTGCCTGTGGGCAGAAGGTTGGGGGATTCATAGGATTCACAGGGCTCACCTTATCTCTTTTCTCCTCTCAAGAATCAATGTGCTGCCTGTTGTCCAATGTATGAAAACAACTGTTTCATCTATTTTACCCTATTTTCTAGTTGTTTATGGTCTGAAGTTAAATCCAAACCTCCTTACTCTTCACAGGAAGAGTGAAATTTTTCTCCTTAATCTTCACAGGAAGGTGAAATCTTTCTAGATGGTTCTTGATATGCAACCATGTTTGGAAATTCCTAATATTAACAACTTTACATAATTCTTTTTTTTTTTTTTTGGCCACATCACATGGCATGTGAGCCTGTAGGATCTTAGCTCCCCAACCAGGGAACAAAACCGTGCCCCCCCACAGGGGAAGCATGGAGTCTTAACCACTGGACCACCAGGGAAATCCTAATAATTCTCATCTACATTTTATCAGCTTCTGATGTTATCAATGGAATTGCCTTCCCAGATTAAACTTAAACGTATGCATTTCTGATAATAATACTACTAGTACAACATAGGATTATATTATCTTGTATTCTTAACCACTATATTACAGAGTGGTTTACACTAATATTACATATTATATTATAGAGTATTAATATAGTACTTAGTATTATATACTATATTATAGAGTATATTATCTTATATTCTTAACCATTACATTATAGTGCATTCCAGAGAGCATTTCATGTAACTGCTATCCATCTACATTTAAATCTGGAAAACACTTACATAAGTTATATTAATGGGTATTATACATTTTGAGTAAGGTCACATAAGCAAGGAGATATTAGCAAAAATAATATATTTCCAAGTACTTGACAATTTGAAATGGCCATATTGATAATCAGATTATTTGAATATCCCTCCCAAAATTGTGTCACTAAAATTTTACATTTTAAATATCATTCTGCAATAGTCTGAAACTGTCATCTTACCCAACCCCTAAGTTTCATCTCATCATCAACTACTACCTGGAAATTAAGATCAGAGTGACCCAGGATGAGGTAGGGTCAGGACAGAAAGACCCACTAATTTACTGGGCATATCACTTGGTCATTTTTAAACATAAACAGCATTTTTCATTTTCCTTGGAATACTGGGATCAAAACAGTTACACCAAAACACTTCCTAAATCAAAATAACCACATTCAAATGGCTGTGTTAATCAGTCCTGTTAAACAGTTTTCCTTCAGGTTATCTTTTTTCAAAAGAGAAAGTGACTTAAAAACAAATCCCATTTTAAAAGATCACAGTTTCTGAAATATTTTGTTTTGGCTCTTAGTCATCTATTTTTGTCTATCTAGTCAAAACAGATTGGAATTTTCTAAACAGACCTTGAAATGGTAAGTGAAACCATGAATTAGGAGACTAAAGAGTAAACTGAATGTGAGAGGACATCTATCTTCTTTGCTCGGTCATTGAGGAAGGATATCGTCCACGTTTATCCTTAAGCCCACAGGGCCATCACTCTTCGCTGTTAGGTTGGAGAATGGCTACAGTGTGGTTTTCAGTAATATTAATGGCACAGTAGTACTTCTTCAGATAAATGAAAGCAATCCGCGTCTATTAATACGTATTCCTAACACAGCAAATGACTGCAGGAATGTGCTTGGATACCCATGGCTGCTGGCAGGCCTCAGGTTCACCCTGGCTGTCGCCCAGAAACAGCAGGGTTTCTGTCACATGACTGTCTCCTTAGGACAGCTCCAAGGTGGCAGCTGGCTTCCCCAGAGCAGGCAAATCAGAGAGTGAGAATGAGAGGGCAGCCCAAGAGAGAAACCACAGTCTTTCTCTTACCTAATATCAGAAGTGACACCCATCACTTCTTCCAGAGTCTATTAACCAGTATTGTGCCACTAAATCCCACCCACACTCTTGGTGAGGGGATGATATAAGGGAATCCACAGGGAGTTGGAGGCAACATCTACTTAATTGATCTTGAGTGCAAATTGCAACTATCATCTTCCAGATCACCAGGTTGTTATTAAATTTGCTTGACACTGATCAGTCCAAGGCACTTCACTATATCTGAGCTTGTCAACTACTTACTCCTTTTTAGGATTTTCTTTTCTGATTTTTGTCAGCACTTTAGTCTGCAAGCTTTTGTCTTATGTTTTGGCCTCTGTTTTTATTCTTTCATAGGGCTTCTTACTCTGCCAAGAGTTTTCACCAAGAGTTTTCACCTTGTTCTCTTCACAGATATTATTTATCCATGTGTTTATGTATCAGCGAAATGAACATTACTGAAATCTACCATGTATTGAGTGTCCTGACATTAACCCACTCTAATTGGCAGAACCATTTAAAGATTAAACTCCTTTGAGTCAGTGGTCCAAGCGTATTATTTTCACATTATTGGCTCTGAGGGCACACATACTGGAGATGTTTTTGTATTAAATCTGAAATCACCTGCATGAGCAGGTGTGAGTAAGAACAGACCACTCTGCTTTATTGCTTTCCATTTTACTTTTGGAACATATGATGTAGTTTAAAAGCTTGGGTTTGTTCTGAATTTGCTCATCTGAAAGTGATTTCGGTTGAGTAATTTAATGATTGGAACATTTCAGAGCTTTTTCCAGGGCACCAAAACTTTTAATACGGTTTATGAATTTCTGCATCACTCTCTAGCTGACTATTCTCAGCTGCTGGGGAGTCAACCAAGTCTCTCTGCAATTCCATAGTTCTGACCTCAATAAAGGGATTTTCATACCTTTTATTTCTTTAAAATGTTTGCCAAGTGATCTTAGGCTGTGATCGTGGTGAAATACCAAGAGATAGGAACAGTCCAAGGTGGGCAAAGATTACTGTAAACATTTACTTAATAACCTTTTGGTGGAAGAGTCCTTGAACCTGGAATCAGGGAACATCCAAAATTCCTTCTGAAGACTTGACAGGAGTGGAGTGAAACAATTGACAGAAAGGAAACTGCATGAGCAAAGGCATAGGGTTGTCATCACTGCTTCTGCCTGCTTCTTAGGAATAAAAAAAAAGTAATAGCCCTTTGTGGATTAAGTGAATAATGCATGAATCTAAAGAAGATAATCCTTAGCTAAATTCAGAGTGTCCTAATTCAGGGGCCAAATGTCATGTCAATCATTGGGCTCACTCTTTGGATAAGGCTTTCATGGACAGAGCAGTTTTCATCATCCACTCTTGTTGAGGGTTCACTCATCCTCAACAAATGCTTTCCTCTTTACTTTTCTTTCCTTTCCCTTACTCTGAGCATCTTTCCATGCTTCCTTTATATTTTAAACATGATTTTATAAAGAAACTATGAGCATTACTAATGCTAAGCTGTATTAAAGAGCTGGGCATATGTCAAGAAGAAAACTATTTGGGGCATGGTCCCAGAACACACAGGCGCAAATGACTTCATTCCCAGCTCCACGGCATGGTATTGTCCTTGGCAGAAACGTGGCAATTAAATCCCTACAAATTCTGAAATAGCGAGATTCTTGGGTTGAGGTTTGTGGCAAAGAGTTTTGCTTAGAGTTTCAAATTGTTATTTCACTATAGCAGAAAGTTATTTTTAACTTTCAGTTCATTTTCCTGTATTCTTGTTCAATAATGTCTAATCGTGGGTAAGGCGAGGCTTCCCAAATTAAGTCACAGACCAGTTAAAGCTAAAATGAGATTTCTGCCCTTTAATAGTCTTTAACAAGGAGGACACGGATTTTGGTTTATACAGTTAACAGGCAAACAACCTTGCGCTCAGGTGCATTGAGGCAACTTCGCTAAAAAAGAGAACTGAACTTCTGGAAGGTCTTAGAATGCTTCAGTTTAATTCAACATTTACCAAGAAACTGTTTTATTAGAGATGCTTTACTGGCAGCAGAGTTACAATGATAATAAGACTTGGTCTCCTGCCCTCAAGTTGCTTAGAGTGTGTGCTTGATAGGGGTGGGGTGAGGGGAAGTGAACACACGAATAAATAATTAAAGACTTGATGCTCTACAAACATCCTTCTAGACATGTAAGATGAATAAGGCAGAACATGTGTAAAACGGTAACAAGTCTTAACCTTCAAAATGTACAGTGTGGAAATTCATGAAACTCAAAGTTGTGCAAGCACAACTCTTAAGCAAGTGAGTCAAATAATGTGCTAGACCTTGATGGGGGGGTGGGGGAGAGTAGCTGACTGAAGACACTATAACTGATGAATTACATCTCTGCTTCTACATTCCTTGAAGTGATTCTAAAATATGACCATCTGAGGTCCTTTCTGGATTTTCTGTGTTAGCTGCTTAGCCGTGTCTGACTCTTGCAATTCCATGTAGCCCACCAGGCTCCTCTGTCCATGGAATTTTCCAGGCAAGAATACTCGAGTGGATAGCCATTTCCTTCTCCAGGGGATCTTCCCCACCCAGGGATTGAACCCAGGTCTCCTGCCTTGCAGACTGATTCTTTACCATCTAAGCCATGGACTTCGGGGATCATTTTTCATGAGGTGAGGCAGCATCCATGCTGGTTTTTCCCCCAAACATCCTCATTCCTGGGCTGAGCCACAGGCGAGTTCAATCTCAGTGCTGTGTTTGGTCCCCCAAGGGAGTCCACCGGAGCACTCTGGGGAAAGAAGCCTGGACCACTGGCCACCGTGGCCTTTGCTCATGTCCCAATAAGTAGGAGGAGAGCACACGAGGTAAGTAAAGCTAGACGGATTGCAGGTACTGACCCTGAAGTTACTTCAAACCTGTAGGGAAGAGAAAACTCTTTTTGTGTTCTCCCACAGACTGGATTTTCTCTCCTAGCTGGTTCCTCTCCAGGGCTATCCCTACGTCTTTGGATTCTGCCCACCCTGTTCAATGCTTGTACCTCCTTGACATTTTCTGCCCACATCAATCTCTCCATTCATTGAAAGTTCAGCAGCTAACTCGTCTCTGTCATCAATGTACATCTTGGCTACATAATTAGATTCTAAGTTAAGCTATACACTTATTCAAATACAGAGCCTCTCCTACGTGCCAGCACCATGCTCAGTGATGGGACACAACAGCGAACAAGGTTTCTGCCCCTAAAGACGCAAACTAATAAAGGACATAATATACACTATGAAAGTGCTAGGAAGAAAATTAACAGGTGGACAATAACACACAGGACAGCTTGGAGGAGACCAACTTTACACTGAGCCCTAAAGCAAGAGAAAGGGGCAGACACAACAAAGGGGGTTAGAGGTAGGAGACTCTTCCAGGCAGAGGCACATGTAAAGGAACAGAAGGGGAAGGAATTTGCCTACTCAAGGAAGTGCCAGATGGTCGGTGTGACTAACCCATGGTGAGTAAGAAGGAGGAGGCAGGAGATGAGGTCAGAGAGGGTAGGGGTTGGATAAGAGAGGCCTGAAAAGGAATTCAACGTTATACTTCATTCACGCAACATCTGACGCTCAGTCCACATCTTCATTCAAAAGTCCTCTGGATGCCCAGCACAGATCTTTGCCTGAGATGAGCTGTCAGCAACGACTTGATCGTTGAAATGACTGAGCGGCCCCAGTCTTGCACCAACGCTTTCAGAACCTCCAGCCCATCACTCGTTCTCTGCCCAACTTCAGAGTCAGGTCTTTGGTCTGTCAAAGGTCTCTCTTCAACCCTTGGGGTGGACAATGCTTAGCCTTCACACATGCTTTTCCCAGGAAATGGAGAGCTCAGTGCATGAGAGTCATCTTGGTGAGCAGGTCTCATCACCAATTCTTTTCCTTTTTTTTCCCCCATTTTATTGAGAGAGATAGCAATTGACAAATAACATAGCAAGAGACTTAAAAGTATACAATGTGATGAGTTGATATACGTACGTGTTATGAAAGAATTCCTCCCATTGAACTAATTAAATCTACACAGCCATCACCTCACATATTTACCTTTTGTGTGTGAGAGAGAACACTGAAATTCTACTCTCTTAGCAAATTTCAGTTTTACTGTACGTTGTTATAAGACTAACCTGCTTCCTAGAGGTGGCTCTGCAGTGTAGTTAAAATCTGAGAGTTGGGAGCTGGGCTGCCAGAGATCCTTATCCTGGTATATTACCTATTAGTTGTGCTGTACGAGATGAAGCTATTCCCTTCCTGAGCCTTGGGATTCTTCCTCATAAGGGTGCTTTCTCAAAGGGTTTCTGTGAAGATTAAATGGGATTATGCATGGAAAGCCCTAAACATGGTGCCTGACACATGGTGAAGACTAACCGATTAGCTATTGTTAGCTACTGCTGATTATTATTGGCATTCGTATTAGCAACCATGGCCCTTAAAATACCCGAGATTTCCCAGTTCTATCCTTCCCTTCTCTATTTGGAGAAACCCTAAGGCAGAGCTGGGCGCCACTTCTGCGATGGGTTCCCAGACCCTCAGATAGAAGTGAAGGTCACCCCTTTCTGCCACCAAAGCAGTCCGTGTGTGCTCCACCTTGGTGTGACTTGATGCTCAGCTGATTGCACGACGATCATTGAAGCTGTCTCCCTTGTGCAGTTGTGCCTTAGAATAGAGACAGTACCTCTTTGTAATAATGATCAATTCAAGACTCAAATTGTTTTTCACATTTTAACCTCTCTGCAGCTGAGGATGCGTCTTACTAATAACGGCATGGCAAAGTTGATTTGCAGTGCTCTTTTCTTTCTTCTCTGGTGGCTCAAATGGTAGAGTCTTCCTGCAATTTGGGAGACCTGGGTTCGATCCCTGGGTTGGGAAGATCCCCTGGAGAAGGAAATGGCTACCCACTCCAGTATTCTTGCCTGGAAAATCCCATGGACAGAGGACCCTGGTAGGCTACAGTCCATGGGGTCACAAAGAGTCGGATACGACTGAGCGACTTCACTTTCTTTCTTTCTTAGTGTCACTTGAAATAACAATGCATCTTACAAGAGCTGGTTCCTTAGATTAGATGAAATATGGTAGTTTGGGGCATGGGCTTCAGAGTTAAGACTTCTGGGGTTGTTTACTTGGTATGTGACCTTGAGAAAGTTACATACTTCACCTTTCTCTATTGCAGTTCCTGATCTGTACAATAGACATAATAATTGTACCTCCCTCATACAGTTGTTGTAAGGACTCAATGACAATATTTTGCAAGGCATTTAGAATAGTACAAGGCAAATGCTGTAGAATTACTAGCTAATGTGATCTGTGTTCCCAGTGACTAGCTCAGTATCAGGCCTTGATGTGGTGGTTGTTATTTTAGTCTCAAAGTAGTGCCGGACTGGTTGTGACCCCATGGACTGTAGCCCCCAGGCTCCTCCGTCCATGGGATTTTCCAGGCAAGAATACTGGAGTGGATTTCATTCCATTTCATTTCTCCAGGGGATCTTTCCCACTCAGAGACTGAATTTGAGTCTCCTACATGGGCAGGAGGATTCTTTACCGCTAGCCATAGTGGAGGCTCAGCAAATATCTGACGACGGATAAGCAAAAGGACAAAACAGCAACCTAACTATGACAGCCATGGGATTGGGGGGCAGGCTCAGATGTTCCCTCAAGAGGCCCCCCCACTGCAAGAGCTGGAGGATTTCCACCTCCACCTTCAGGATCACATTCCCAGTCAGCAACCTGGCGGAGCAGGGGTTCTGAGATCAGAGGCTTCTGCCCAATGTGGGCTTCTCCAACAGTCTTTGCTTCGAGCTCGGCATTGGCCTGGCCCTGGGCTCTCAGAGCCGCACAGCGGGCCTGAGGCTCCTCCTAAAGATCCTCCCGCCCTCCTTGGCTCCTTCAACACCCAGCACCCGTCGGTCACGGCCCCGGGCTCCCCTTACCCTCGAGGTTCCTTCCCTCCATCCCTCACAGGCCTTGCCTCCCACAGAACTTCTCCTTGGCTGTTTCTCGGCCTCCACTTCCTGAAGAGCCTTCCTGGAGAATACACGGGCCCAAGTGACCCTTAGGGTCACTGAAACCGAGGTGGGAGGACGTGGAGCAACCGGGGTTAGAACTCACACCCCGAGGAAGCCTTATGCCAGGACCGACTTCCGGCACAGCCGGAGCCGGGGCGCCAGGCAGTGATCCAGCGCCGAGCCGCGCAGCCTGCTTACTCCAGGGAAGGCCTCCCCTTCAGAGGCCCCAGGAAGGCGGTCTGAGATGCCCGCACAGAGGCCCACACTCTGCAGGGAGCCCCCCCAAGGCCTCTCCCCTCCTGCCCCTCAGGGGACCTTTCCCCGGTTCTTTGTGTCCGCAGCCAACCAAGGCCGCGGCAGACCCCCGGAAATTCCGCCTCTGGGATCTTCTCTCGGCCAAGAGCCAGAAAGTCTCAGCTTGACTTCGGTTACTAAAAATATGTTCTGTTTCCTCCCAGTCCTGTGCTTGATTCAAGTCACTAAAATGGCGCGCGCACATAAGTGCTATTTTTATCCCCACCTCCCTCACGCCTGTCCACCTGCCCTTCCAGCGTAGCTCTCCAACTCCGGCACTTGCCCCTCAGCCCAGCTGTTGCAGTGGAAAGAATGAGAACTCTTTCTCCCCATCAGAGGAGCCCTTGTTTCCATAGCCCGGCTTCACTCTTCTGTCCCACCGCGCACTCCCAGGACGAGGATCTTGTGTAAAAAGGTTGGGGCAGGCGGGGGAGGGGGGGGTAGGTTTGATTTCTGTCCCAAAACACCAAGGGCTGTTGGAGACAAATAACTTGTGGAGGCCCCAAGTGTGACTTGTTCCTTAGCTGTGGACATTATTACCCCTGGGTTCCAGGACAGTCCCTTCCCCTTTAGAATTATCTACCGTGTCAGGATGCCGCCCTCCTTGTCTGAAGGGCCCAGATGGCTGACACATGACAAACAGGTAGCATGCAGTCCTTTTGACAGGTTGAATGGGGCCTGTACCATGCTCGAGGCACAAGTAGAAAACCAATAAAATGGGAAGTAATTGTGTTATGAAAAATATTCTTTGTCTTTAACACTGTCAGGAAGTAGTAGTGTTAGTCACTCAGTCGTGTCCGACTCTTTGCAATCCCATGGACTGTAGCCTGCCAGGCTCCTCCAGGCAAGAATACTGGAGTGGACTGCCATTCCCTTCTCCAGAGGATCTTCCTGACCCAGGGATCGAACCCAGGTCTCCTGCATTGCAGGCAGATTCTTTACTGTTTGAGCTAAAGGGAAGACTATTAGGAATGTCCCTTTAAATAACCAGGTCTCCAAGCACAAGAAGATCACTTTACAGAAACGTGTGTTTTCAGAGTAATTTTTGCACCAGTCTACAGAAGTTCTGCTCTTCCACAGGTAAAAGCTGCGTCTTTCTTCTCAGCTTCATGGTTGGAGTTCACAGGCTCCGACGTGCTGCAGAGTGACCTGGGTCTGTACCCACCAGGCCTCTCTCAGCGGAAGGATCTTTGCGAGCCACTTGACATCCTCCCCCCCGCCCCCCGCCCCACCTTCCCTGAGCTCTAGGTCATGGTCCTGTTTCCACCTGGGAAAAGATGGAAGCAGGCCCGGTTAGGGTTAAATGTGCCCAGAAAGTTGAGAGGCTTGGAAGCTGATGTTCTGAAGAAAGGCACTGATTCAGACCCCACAGAGGATCATATTCCACACCAGCCTCGTGCTAACCCCTCTGAGGATTGTCTGGAATAAGGGATCTCAGCCATTGTTGCACATTAGACTCACGTGGAGATTTTTTTTTTTTTTCAGAATATTAAAGTTAAAACACCTTGTCCAGAGATGCTGGCTCATTTAGGGATGGGGCTCTGGAATGAGTATTTTTGAAAAACTCCCCCAGGTGATTCTAACATGTGTCCACTGAGCACCCCTGTGGTAGAGAGCTGGCCATCCAACACCCGCCCACAGTCTCGGGATTCAGCCAGAAGGAGACAGGCTTCACTGAGAAGAAATTTAGGAGCAATGAGACTGTGTGTGTTTGGAGAACCCACGTGCATTGTGTATGCGTTGTATGGATATCTTCATAGATGTGTAAAATGTCTATCTAAGTGTATAATGTGTGACACATTTGAATGGAGCAAAATCAAAAATAACATTAGCTTTGAGACAGTCTCCTCGTAAGATAACTTCTAGGTTTGAATGCTATTTTTTTTTTCTCTCTTACTATTTTAAAACATTGATATTATGAACAAATAGTGTATGATACCTGATTCATGGAGACAGAAAAAGAACAGTGGTTGCCAGGGACTAGGGGTAGGAAGCGATGAGGAGTTCATGTTTAATGTGCAGTTTCATTTAGAAACTCTACACATTCATGAAAAAGTTTTAGAGATGGATGATGGTGATGGTTGTCCAATAATGTGAATGTACTTAATGCCACTGAACTGTACCTTTAAAATAGTTTAAATGAGTTTTAAAAATAAAATTGTAAGACATTGTTTCTTTTCAGGTAACTCTTAAGTTTCCAAGTTTAACAAGTTTCCATGATGCATATAGTATTATACAGAACCTTGGAAACAAATTCTCTCCTTCTTGCCCTGGATACTTCAGAGGTAACCTCAGCTTCCTGCCTGTGAGTATCTAGACCATGGACCCCCACCCTGAGATCTCTTCTCTTCATTTACTGCTGCCCAGAAACCCCCAAGACTTTCCTTTTAGCTTCTCCCAGAAGTACTTCCCACCCTTGCTCCTGAGACCGTCTCACTCTCACAGCTACTTCTCAATCATCCAGAAATTCTTGTGGGCTTTGTCACTCACAGGCCTCACTCACCACTGCTTTCAGCTCTGAGGATGTTTGAACAGCACATCAGAGTTTGTATGCAGGGTAAAGCAGGGTGGTGAAGTGGGAGTTTCAGGTATCCTTGAAGATACCGTAACTAAACATAGAATGGATTAGTTTTGATTTTGTCTAACGGTTGCCTCTTAAATGGCAATGGCATAAATGGCCTAAATGAATCAGCTATTTCGTGTATTCATTCTTTAAAAACTTATGGAGGAGCCACTATGAGCCAAGACTTGTCAGAGAGACACTGAAAGGATTCTGAGAAACCCCAGACTAGCTGGGGTCAGACGCTCTCCAGTTGTGGAACAGAAGGTCCACAAGTAAGTAAGGTACAAATATCCACTCTTTTAGTTGCCAGGGCAGAAGTCCACTGAGCTTTAAGTGAAAAAGGAACGTACTGCTTCACGGGATAGAAAAGTCCAGAGCAAGGTTGCCCTCAGACAGAGCTGGAGCAGGCACTCATTATTTTCAAACTCTCCTCTGAACTCTCTGTGGTCCTTGCTCTGAGACAGGCTTACCACTTATGGTGACTGGAATGCTGTAAGCTTATTTTCTACTGGTTTAGCAAATTGTACCTAAAGAGAGCTGTTTTCTGAGAATTTCGACAAAATTTTAGAAGTGAGTCTAGGGGCATGGGGAAAAACAGGAAGTTGACTCTAAACTATACAGATGGGGTGTGGAAAAGCTAGGGAAAGGGGAGGGAAAGATGTCTTCCAGTGGAAATGGAACCACTCTCACCAGCAGAGGGCGTAGATCCTGGCATTTTCCTCACCACAGGGTAGAGGTTTAGATGAGATGGTGGCGGGGTCCTTGTAGTTTCCTCAGAGAAGGCTTCCCAAAGGGATCAGTATTTAAATTGGTCTTGAAGACTCTAAGAATGGGTAGGATCTGGTCATGAAAGGAGTAGAAGGTTTAGAGGGAGGGCCCACCAAGGGGAAAAAGCTTGGATATTAATCAATGATTTCAGATGAGAAGGTTATGTGTGATCAATCTACTATTAGGTGATACAAGCTGGTCCAGAGAGGACAACGCTGAACTGAGGCAGGAAGGTTCTTGAGCCCCCTGAGCAGACCTGCCACGGAACTGCCTGTCTTTCAGGAACGATCAAGTGATCTGACGTTCTGCAGTCCATGAGGTCACAAAGAGTCGGACACAACCGAGTGACTGAGCAACAACAAGGATTCGATTTTAAGTGACCTGAATCACAGTCACTCTTGGTCAAAAGCACACAAGAAAATTTCCTAAAGAAGTTGCTGAGGAAGTTAGACCATTCTTTGGGCTGGGGTATAATTTGTGCAGTAGATTTGCTTTTGGTGCTCCTCGATTTTTGTTCTCTTTTGTTTGGTCTTTTAGCATTTGGTGAGACAAGAGAGAACCTCACCCATCATGAGACTTCCGATGAGTCTTGTGTGAAAAAAAAAAAAAGGTAAAAAAGCTCAGTATTATGCTGAGGCACAGGATAACATTATGCAAGGAAGTAATACTGAGGTCTTAAAAACAGAGTTTACATAATTTCTTTTGTCTTACATTTTTGATTTCAAAAAAATATAATAAAAGCCCACAAAGAGGATTATTTATGAAAAACAGAACTCCACGGCCTGCTTTAGCCATCAGTGTAGGAGCACCTTTTCCGATACAAGTTGTTTTCCCCAAAATTCTTGAAAATTCTGAGAGACTGTGTAATGTTGAATGATTTCAAGACTCAAATCGAAAGCTAGACAACAGCTCCAGGGCCTAGAAGTGCTTCCAAATCTAAGGTTTTCCTATTCAAAAAGTCAAAATTCCTCATGTATCTGCCTTGAACATCCCAATCCACGATCATAAGCACAGTGAATTTTTATTTCATTGTGGATCCCTCTTTATGGGTTAATTCTACATGGGAGGTAATTTTGACTAACAATAGGTAACCATTTCTATCTAGTCCTTCCCTCAAGAAATGCAAAGAACCAGGAAGCAGAACCAAAGAAATCCAACAAACAAAACCCCAGCCAATGTTTATTCTTGATTGTTGTCACTACATCTCTCATGCTTCCTTATTTTCCTTCACCATTAAATATATAATAACCAAAACTTTATTAATATACACAAAAGAAAACATGCGCAGCACACGAGCATGGTCGGTAGTGAGTAAACGTGGCGAGTGGTTGGTATTTGCAACCAGAGTTTGTGAAGCAGGCCTCTTCAAACAATGAAGTGTTTCTGTTCAAACTGAGGGACAAGTCTGCCCTTTTATTTTTTTCCTGAGACTCTGCTTTGTTCTTTTCTCCAACAAATGTTTTAAAATTAGTGAAATACCAAAGGAGATATGGTGGAAGGAGACACAGGATGGAATTAGAAAAAAGCATAAATGGAATCCAGAAAGCTCTGTGATGGATGACTGATAAAACCTCTTGAGGAAGCAAAAATAAACAGAGTATTTCATCAGCCCCTCATTCCCTAAGAGGAAAAAACACACACATTTTTGTGTTTGGAGAAATGGCTACAGCTTTTGCAGAGTAGAAAAGTGTCATGAGAAATTGGAAAATATCTCTAATGTCTATAGCACAGGAAATATCTAAAAGTAATAAAATATTGAAAGACAAGAGAGTTTATCTGTAAAACTTACAGTGCACATGTTGGATGAAAAGTAAAAGTATGAGATTAAATGGTTGTGTTACTGAAATAGCACTTGGTACATAAACTCAAACATTCTTTTTCACATTCAGTTTCTCAGAGGCTTGACTTCAGATGCCTGAGCACTTTCAGCATTATGTTGGCCTTTATCCTTCTTCATCCGGAAAAACACCACTGCTAAAATTATACCTAAAAGAGAAAAATCAGAGTCAAATAGAGAAATCTTACAATGTACTGTCACATTCATTTATAAAGTAGCACTCTGGTAGGAAAAAATGACTCATATAACTTCATTTTGTGAGTGGATCAACAAAGCTTCGTTGTCATGGTGATTAAGGGCTTCTAGGCATGGGTTTTCTTGGATAAGTATGCTTATCACTTATCTTGCTGTCAGTGTGTAACAAGTCCCAAGTTGTATCTAGGCTGATGGCTATCGCCGGGCCTCTGTCAAGGGATATAGGACCTTATGCCTACACTACTCTTAAGACTAAGTGTATGAGCACCTGACGGAGTTCCTCAACTTTGGACACAGTCAGTGGATGTTGATTCCAGTTCTCCTTCTCCTTCCCTGGAGGAAATAGTTCAACGAGAACAACCAGAGAGCTTTTCTTGGATTCGTCTATCTACCTAAAGCCTACTTTCACCAAGTATCACATTTTCTTTCGCACCTTCCTCGTGGCTCCAGCTTGAGTAGACTACCTAACCTCTCTGCTTTCCCTCATCTCTGACCTCCTGCAAAATTACATTGTGCGTTTTAGCACTAAATGTATACTACAAACCAGAGACCTACATGGAAAAGAAAATTGTTTTTAGGAAATTAACCTGGCATTAGGGTCACAGGAGGAATAATGGCAGAAAAGACTGGATGCTCAGAGGCCCATTAAGAATCTTGCAATAATCTCAATCCTCCTATTTTGAAAAAAAGTAAGGATATGAAACTACAAGATCCTATTACTTTTATCTGTAGATCACCAAACTCATCCAATCTTCAACTTGTGGTAAAATCTTGAGAGTGAATGGTCACGCTAGAAAACCATGGCATGTAAGCTCAAAAATCCTTTCAAGATAAGAAGACAAACAGAATAAGGAAAGGCATAGAGGTAGGGGGGAGTTTGGTGAGTGAGTAAACCTCAAAAGCCAGCTCAATTAGCATAAAAGATCTGCACCAAAGTGTTGTCAGAGAGAAATGATGGTCACCATGCACATATTAGGGACTTGCTTGTAGCTCAGACAGTGAAGAATCTGCCTAAATGCAGGAGACCCAGGTTCGATCCTTTGGTCAGGAAGATCCTCTGGAGAAGGGAATGGCAACCCACTCCAGTATTCTTGCCTGGAGAAGCTCATGAACAGAGGAGCCTGGCGGGCTATGGTCCATGGGGTCGCAAAGGATTGGACACAACTGAGCGACTAACACTACTACTACTCTGCACATATTAGGATGGGTCATGGTCACGTCACTGTGTCATAATAATGAGGAATTCGAACCGAAGGGTATAAGGAAATGAGATTCCCTTTTAGAGCTATGAATCAGAATCCAGGGTGGTAGACCGGATGATGGCAGAAAAGAGCAGATGCCAAGAGAACAATGAAAAAGACTTAGAACAAGCCCAGCTCTTCCTTTAAAAGAGAAAGGATGTGAAACTGTGTCAACTCCTTCACTCGGGTGCGTGTGAACTGATGAAGTATCGACTTCTAATACTTAATTTGTGGTGAGAACACGCGCTGAAAGAGGGTAAAGACTGCAGTAGACGTTGGGCTGTTTACAAAAGAGAAAACAGGGAACTCTGCTGTCCAGGGGCCAAGGCCGAGTGAGGCCTGCGATGCGGTGGAATTATTCTGAGATAATAAAGAATCAAGGTCTACAGTCACAAAACCATAAAAGGGGGAGTTCTGCAACATGTCTGGTCCTTCAGATACGCCCGCATCTCCACTGGAAGGCTAGCTTCTACTTATTCCAACAGTGGCGGACTAGACCCTAAGCTCTGAGTGACAGACCCATTCACGTCTGTCACCATGTCTCCCACCAGGCACAGTGCCTGACACACAGCAGAGACACAGCTACTGCATTTCTTTCTCCTTCATCATGGAAGCTTGATAACTCAGCGTGAGATACAATAATTTATTCTTTAAAGCAGCTTATGTGGTATTTCCCAAACTAACCAGCAAGGCAGTGATGATTGGAGGGTAGTACCAAAGCAATCGGGAAGGCTGGATATGGTTTACTGGTGATCTGTATTCTTGGTTATTGCCCAGGTTGCCATCTGAGCAGCCCCAGCTCAGCCCATGAAGTCAGACCCTCATGGGAGCTCATGTTTCTGAGGCCCAGGACAGAAATCCTTGAATCTGAGAAACTATACTCACCGATGACCAAAAAGGTGGCAAGGAGTATACCAACTGCCATGCCCACCGGGGGTATCCCAGGCATGCGAGCCGCTGGCTGGAAACATCTATTTTCCACGCACTTGCAGAAGGTAACTGAGAAACAGAATAATATTTGGTAGATAAATTTTCAAGCAAATAATTGCAGAATCCTGTATTAAAGATAAGAATTCTCGCAAATTACCATATTGAGAGACAACATTATCCCAAGTTGCCTGCAGCAAAATATCTACCTGGTAAAGAGACAATCCCTTCCAAGGGTGGCCGGCCACCATCACCAATGCGGATTGGGATGTTGTAAACTCTCTCCTCAAAGCCCGTGTGCTTGGTGGAGAGGCTGGCATGAGTTCCTGTCAGAATAGGGAAAAAAAATGACTGATGTGAAAACACAACTGTGGGCCCCTGGATGAGCAGGAATAAAGCTCATCTCTGCCTCATACATGAATGGTTAGATAAAAGTGTGAGTTAAACTACCAAAAGTATCACCACTCCACAGGTACCCTCCATAATGGTAAAAAGGATGTTGAAGCATCCATCAAATTCTCAATTCTCGACTTCACTGTAGAAATGAATACTAAATACAGTAGGTTGTGATTACTCCTGGTAGTTATGGTCCATAAAGTGGCCACAAACACTGAATTAGAAAACATATTTGAAGATGCAATTGCTAACGCCTTTCCAAATTTGATGAAAACTCTAGATCCTCAGATCCAAGAAGATCAGCAAATCTCAGGAAAAATAAAAATGAACACAACTACACCAAGGCACATAATACTCAATTTACTGAAAATTAGTGAAAAAGAAAATCTTAAAGGTATCCAGAGAAAAAAAGATATTATGCTCAAAAGAACAAAGAAGAACCAATACAATCAAGAACACAGTGAAGAAATGTCTGTGAAGTACTGAAAGAAAAATTCTAAGTTTAAAAGTACTCTGATCACATGTTCTCAGGTCACTATGGAATTAAATTAGAAATCAGTAACCAGGAAGATGTGGGCAGTCCCCACATATATGAGAACCAAATGCCCTACTTCTAAATAACCCATGTGTCACAGGAGAAATCTAAAGGGAAATTAGAAAGTGTTTCGAACTGGATGAAAATGAAAACACATCAAACTTTATGGAATACAACTAATACGACACTGAGATAAATTTATAACACCAAATGCCTATATTAACAAAGAAAAAAATTCCCAGTTGCTTCAGCTTCCATCTTAATAAAAACAGAACCAAAAAGCAAGTTAAAAACAACATAAGAAGAATAAAGGAGATAATAAAGATTCGAGCAATGAAATATAAAACAAAAAATAGGGCAAAACCAATGAAACCAAAAGCTCGTTCAGTGAGATTAATAATCTCTATCCAGACTGATCAGGACCGAAAAAGAGGCAAAAATTTCCAATATTAGAATGAGGTGATATCACTACATACTCTGTAATTATTAAAAGTAATAAAACATTAGGAACAACTTTGTGCCAATAAATTAGACAAATCAATTGAAATAGAGAAATCACTTGAAAGATACGAACTAGCAAGCTCAACCAAAAATAAATCTATAACTTGAGTGGTCCCTTATCTATTAAAGAAATCAAATTTGTAGTTAAGACTTCCTACAAAGAAAACTTTGGGCCAGAAGGCTTCACTGGTGAATTTTATCAAACTTTAAGGAAAAAATAAAAAGCAATTTTACACAAATTCTTCCAGATAACTGAAGAGGTAGAACACTTTCTAAATCCTTCTATGAAGCCAGCACTACTCTGATACCAAAATCAGACAAAGGCACTGTAAGGGAAAAATATAGGCCAATATCCCTTATGAATATAGATAGAAATATTCTTAAAAATTTAGCAAATTGAATACAATCACATATAAAAATGCTAATATTTCACCACCCAGTAGGCTTCATCTCAGGAAAAGACTGAATTAAAATATAGAAGTTGATTGAAATATTTCACCAACTAACAGACAAAAACAACAAAAGCCTAAATTAACCAACAATCATCTAAATAGATGCAGAAAAAACACCTGAAAATGTTAGCATCATACGTCATTAAAAAAAAAAAACACCTCTCAGCAAGTTAGGAATAAAAGATAAAGTCTTCACTCTGATAAAGGACATCTACAAAAACTTATAGCTAACTTTATACTTAACAGTAAGAGACTATGAATGCCTTCTCCCTGAGATCAGAACCCAAATTGTTTCTTCTCTCACTACCGTCATTTAACACTCTCCTGGCGATTTTAACCAGTAAGAAAGCAAGCTAAATATATAAAAAGCCATCCCGATAGGAAAGGAAATAAAACTATTATGATTCACAGACAACATATAGAAAAACCATGACAGTGTAAGGAAAAAAGGGAGAGAGAACTTAGAAGTGAGGTCAGCAATGTTGTACACTACAAGATCAGTATAAGAAAATCATCAGTTATATTTCTATATCCTGGAATTAAAATTTTTAAGTATTTATAATAGCATAAAAATATGAAGTGCTTAGGGGAAGTTCTGTAAAACTATACTTAGAAAATTAAAACACATTGCTCAGAGAAATTAGAAAGACCTAAATAAGTGGAGTGGAGAAGGCAATGGCAGCCCACTCCAGTACTCTTGCCTGGGAAACCCCATGGACGGAGAAGCCTGGTAGGCTGCAGCCCATGGGGTCGTGAAGAGTCAGACATGACTGAGCGACTTCACTTTCACTTTTCACTTTCCTGCATTGGAGAAGGAAATGGCAACCCACTCCAGTATTCTTGCCTGGAGAATCCCAGGGACGGAGGAGCCTGGTGGGCTGCCGTCTATGGGGTCACACAGAGTCGGACACGACTGAAGCGACTTAGCAGCAGCAGCAGCAACAGCAGCAAATAAGTGGAGACATAATCATATTCATGGATTGGAAAATTCAGTTTTGTTAAGATTTAAATTCTCCCCCAGATTCAGGCACAGATTCATACTCTCTCAGTCACAACAGGCATAGGTTTTGGGGGTAGAAACAGACAAGCTTAATTCTAAAATTTATATAGAAATGCAAAATAAACTTGAAAAAGAACAAAGCGAGGACATTTACACTACCTATTTCTAGTCTTATTATTGAGCTGCAATTATCAAAACATTATGGTGTTGCTACAAAGATAGACAAAGAACTCAATGAAAGAGAGTCCAGAAATAGATCCAGGTCTATGTGGCCACTTGATTTTTGACAAAGCTGCCAAGACAATTCAATGTGAAAAGGATATTTTCAATAAACGGTGTTTAAATAATTAGACAGCCATATTAAAAAAAATTAACCTTGACATTTACCATACATGCACAAAAGATTAACTTGAAATGGACCATAGCGCTAACTGTAAAAGCTAAACTCATAGCTTTCTTTTCCTCTGGAAGAAAAAAACATTAGAAAAATTTCGTGACCTTGGCAAAAATTTCTTAAAGAATATGCAAAAAAGTCACAAACTATGAGGGAAAGATATCAATAAATTAGATGTCATCAAAAAAATTTAATTTGCTTCTCAAAATTAACGGTTACACAATAAAAATGTAACAGTGCCTGGGAAAAAGTGTTTGCAAACATGTATCTGACAAATAAAGACAACAGTAGAAGTTGAACCTTTGCTAAATTTTTGAAGCAGCAGAATATTTGACCAGACACTACACTAATGAGGGTATACGGATGGCAAATAAGCTTATGAAAAGATGTTCAACACCATCAGTCTTTAGGGCCAAGTAAATTAAAACCATAACGAAATACTATGCTCCCACTACAATGGCTAAAAT
The DNA here is from genome assembly GCA_024291935.2 of Okapia johnstoni. NCBI lineage: Eukaryota > Metazoa > Chordata > Mammalia > Artiodactyla > Giraffidae > Okapia > Okapia johnstoni. Next base: position 9,945,358 of record CM044309.1, read on the forward strand.
TAAAAAGACTGAGCATAGCAAGCACTGGGAAGAATATTAAGCAACTAGAATTCTCATTCACTGGTGGGAATGTAAAATGTTACAGACTATTTGGGAAGCAATTTGATATCCTCTTAAAAATTTGACCATATAGCTACCGTATGACCGCTTCCAGGTATTTAACCAAGACAAATGGAAGCACAGGCTCCTACAAAGTACTTTTTCACAAACGCTCATAGCAATTTTATTTGAAATGGCAAAAACTGGAAGCGATTTAAGTAGTAATCAAGAAGTCAATGAATAATAAATCGTGATATAGTCATACAATGGAATACTCCTCTGCAATACCAATGAGTGCCGTGTTGATATATGCAATAACATGGTGAAATCTCCAAATAAGTATACTGAGTGAAATTAACCAAACAAAAAAAAAAGTACACGCTGTTATTGTATTCACATAAAACTCTTGAAAATGCAAACCAATCTACAGTGACAGGAAGCAGATCAGTGGTTACTTGGGGGTGACGGACAGGAAAGCCTGGCCTGCTGCAGTCCAGGGGGTCGCAGAGACGAACATGACTGAGCGACTGAACTGACTGAGGGATGAACAGCATGGGGTGGAAAATAGGGATTGCAACAGAGCATGAACAAAGCTGGAGGAGCTGGTGAAGCTGTTCTTACCTGATTGTGCTGATGGCTTCAGTGGTGCGTACACATACTGGAATTGCGCCATGGAGCTCAAGGAGGATCCACCTAAGGAATTGAATCATTGAAATATGATATCGGCTTTCATTCTCCTCTCAATCGGAAAGGATATTTCCTTTCCTTAAAAAATTTTTTTACAATTCAGACCTAGTTTCATTTTCTGCTTTAAAAGTCTTGATAATAAAAATAACTAAGAATTATGAATCTGCCTGCCAATGTAGGAGACACAGGAGATGCGGGTTAGATCCCTGGGTTGAGAAGATCCCCTGGAGGAGGACATGGCAACCCACTTCAGCATTCTTGCCTGGAAAATTCCATGGACAGAAGAGCCTGGCGGGCTACAGTCCATGGAGTTGCAAAGAGTCAGACACAACTGATCACACACGCACACACCCAAGAATTATGTGCTAATGTTTTATACACATTATTTCAACATAACTCTGGCATACATTTATTGATGAGAAGACTGGAGCTCAGAGAAGTTGTGTGACTTGCCCAAGGTCACACAGCAGTGGAGAGTCTTCCTATTCAGGAGATCTGACTCGAGCTCACAGCTTCAATTGCTTCTCAACACTGACTTAGGCGTGGCTGTTAAGTTTTCTAAGGCTCAGGACTTCCCTGTGGTCAGGGGTTGAGACTTTGCCTTCCAATCCAGAGGGTGAGGATTTGATTCCTGGTCGGGGAACCAAGATCCCACCGGCTGCAAGGCAACTAAGCCTGCACTCCACAACTACCGAGCTGAGCCTGCACACCCCAGCTAGAGGGAAGTCCAAGTGCCGCAACTAAGACCTGATGCAGCCAAAAATAGATGAATACATATTTTTTAAAAAAAGTTTTCTAAGCCTCATTTCTTCAGCTGTAAAATGTGACTTTATGTGGATCCAACATGTAGTATTCTTAGAAAATTGTACAGAGCTGTACAAATGTTATTTGCTGGGTATCATGGTAAAAATTTTGACCTTGCTGCCGGAACAATTAGTAACTGTGTGATCATTGGCGAGTTACTTATAAGTATCTTGGTTTCTTCATACATCAAATATGATCAATAATAATACCTCCGCATCGTGTCGTGTGAGGGGTAAGTGCTTAGAAGGGGACGGTCAGTACAGCATACCACTGATGGGTCTCATTCTCCCTGAGGGTTCTACAATTTCTGACTGCAACCTGCTTCATTCAATTCCAGTAAATTCTATTTTCCTGCTTTTCCTGTCAGCTGTCTCCTTAACCAAAGGAGGAAGAGCTACCGTGTTCTTGAAGTCATTTCATCAACATGGATCAGTCCAGGGCCAACAGCGGCACACCAGGCAGGGTTTTGAACCCTGTTTTTGATTCCCAACACTTCTAAAGTGTGAGAGGCTTTAGGACACATCTAAAGTGAAGTGCTTACCCCACGGTACATTTTAGCTGAAGGCAGAGCACAAAGACTTCCCCAGAAACTTCCTGCTGGTTAAATCAGGAGCTTTTTAAATCGAGAGTTAAATGTGTAGAGTGTGATAGTGGTATGTGTTAGAAGCACATTAACTAGAAGCAGGAGAGAGAGCCCCCGACCCACCTCAGCAAGGTCTGTGCACTCACCCACAACCATTCCAGGTTCAGCACACACATCTGCAGGTTTTGCTGTTCTGCATCTTTTCACAAACAGGGACCATTTTCATGATTCCCACCTACTGGAATTTTTCCCATTCCTGCTCCCAAACCTGGGCTTTACATTTTGAAATTTTCTCTCTTTGCTCTAAATCTGTGTGCATTTAGTCATGCTTTGTTCAGCTGTTTTATTTTTTTGGTAAGTCAGGCAGGTATATTACCATATATGATATAATTCTGTATTACTACACGGTGGTTTGATCCCGCTCCCTGGAGAAACCCACAGCCACTCTGGGGAAAAGTGGGATAGTTCAGTGGGGGCACAGGAACCTGGGTTGAGAAGATCCCCTGGAGGAGGACATGGCAACCCACTTCAGCATTCTTGCCTGGAAAATTCCATGGACAGAAGAGCCTGGCGGGCTACAGTCCATGGAGTTGCAAAGAGTCAGACACAACTGATCACACACGCATACACCCAAGAATTATGTGCTAATGTTAGTAGCAGCTGTGGTCCCTGCGGGACCCCACATAAGCAGCAGCAGCTCTGGAACCCTGCCAGCCTCCAGGGGCAGCCCAGCCGAAGGACCCCCGCTGCAGGCATGAGGCTTCTCACCTGGAACATAGCCAAGAAGGGATGAGCCCTTCCCTCTGTGTTTGGACTCTTCTAGTTTCTCCACTGTCAGGTATTCCGGCCGTTTGACCAGCGGAGTTTCCCACTCACCTCGCCTTCCCTCCCGTTTCTACTGACGGAGCCACTGATCACTTGGGTTGCCTTTCACGTATTTGTGTCGGCTCACCTACTTCCGTTGCCACCACCTGTACTCGATATAGACTTTCAGCTTCCCTGTCCAGCGGCGCCACACTGAAGATCTCACCAGTGACGGGGTCAATTCTTAGCCAGCCTCTCTTGTCGCCTCTCAACGAATAGCTTCAGTAAGAGAAAAGAGCAAAAGAAAGCCCATGTAACTCTGCCTGCAAACGTGAAGATAGTTTATGCATCTCTATGCTGTTATATCCAGAGAAGGCAATGGCACCCCACTCCAGTACCCTTGTCTGGACTATCCCATGGACGGAGGAGCCTGGTAGGCTGTAGTTCATGGGGTCATGAAGGGTTGGACATGACTGAGCGACTTCACTTTCACTTTTCCCTTTCATGCATTAGAGAAGAAAATGGCAACCCACTCCAGTGTTCTTGCCTGGAGAATCCCAGGGACAGGGGAGCCTGGTGGGCTGCCATCTATGGGGTCGCACAGAGTCGGATCCGACTGAAGCAACTTAGCAGCAGCAGCAGCAGCATACTGTTATATCAGCACTGTTCCTTGCAGACTATTGACAACATATGTAAAGAAGCATAATTTAATATTACTAATGCTTTGTTTGCCTACCATCTGCCTTCAAAAGAAGGATTTGTTCATCCCTTCAAAGTGGTTTTTGTACTTGTTTTAATTTTTTTTTTTTAAGGTAGAGTCACAACCTCTAGTGAAAAAAGTTAAACTTCTTTTTCAAGTAAAACAACCTGGAATTGTCTATTAAAACCACTCCCTCTAAGAAAACGTGAACACTCACTGGTGGAAACATGTGAATGGGTAACTACTCAGAGGCACAGTGAACTCTTCATTCAACAGACATCTACTGAGAGATAGCAAATATCAGACTGTGAATGAAGAGAAGAAATTACCAAAAGGGGTTGTTAGGCCAGTGGAGGAGATAGAGACAGATAATTCCAGTGTGGTGAATGTAAGGGTCCATGTGGAATCCCAGGTAAGTTAATTGTAACCAGAGAAGTCACATCTATGGAAGAAGCATCTATTTCTGCTTTATTGACTATGCCAAAGCCTTTGACTGTGTGGATCACAATAAACTGTGGAAAATTCTGAAAGAGATGGGAATACCAGACCATCTGACCTGTCTCTTGAGAAACCTGTATGCAGGTCAGGAAGTAACAGTGAGAACTGGACATGGAACAACAGACTGGTTCCAAATAGGAAAAGGAGTATGTAAAGGCTATATATTGTCACCCTGTTTATTTAACTTATCTGCAGAGTACATCAAGAGAAACGCTGGGCTGGAAGAAACACAAGCTGGAATCAAGATTGCCGGGAGAAATATCAATAACCTCAGATATGCAGATGACACCACCCTTATGGCAGAAAGTGAAGAACTAAAGAGCCTCTTGATGAAAAGTGAAAGAGGAGACTGAAAGTGTTGGCTTATTTAAAAGCAAGCTCAAAGTTCAGTGATCATGTATGGATGTGAGAGTTGGATGGTGAAGAAAGCTGAGCGCCGCAGAATTGAGTGCAGTGCTGTGCTTAGTCGCTCAGTCATTTCCGACTCTTTGCGACCCCACGGACGGCAACCCACCAGGCTCCTCTGTCCATGGAGATCCTCCAGGCCAGAATACTGGAGTAGGTATCCATGCCCTCCTCCAGGGGATCTTCCCGACCCAGGGATTGAACCCCGGGGTCCCGCACTGCAGGTGGATTCTTTCCCAGCTGAGCCACCAGGGAAGCCCCTCCTGAAAGAGTAGACGTTAACTAAAGCAAGAAAAAGAAGGATGCTTTAGGCAGAAGGAATTGCAGGAACTAAGGCAAAGAGGCCAAGGAATAGCTTAGGGTATGGGGGCATCAGACATTCCAGGAGTGAAGGGATAAAAATAGGATACAGTGGATGGCAAAGGATGAAGCTCAAGGGATGGAAGGAGCTGGATCATGGGAAGTGATGGACAGGCGGGGGATGGTGACCTAGTCATGTTTGTGTTTTCAGTGGAACTCATTGGTAGGTGCATGAAAGGTGAATTTGAGAGAGAAAAGTCTAGAACCAAAGGAAAACAGATGGCTACAGCCTTTTGGGAACAAAGCATCATGGCCATAAGGATGTCTGTATCTTTAAAAAAAAAACCCACCTCTGGAAATTTTCTCCAAATAGAAAACAATGTAATAGAAGTTTTAAAAAAGGATTATATGCATACATTCAAAGCTTTTCTATAATTTAAAAAATACTGGAAACAACCTACATGTCTGGGAGTAGGAGAATGATTAAAAAGTAATACTGTTGTTAGTTCAAACTAATTTTTTCCCAGTTAGAATATTCTATATGCCAAGCACTGTGTTAGGCTCTGTGTATGGTCAGTGAATTAAAAATTGCCTGTGTTTGGTTGGATGGCATCACTGACTCGATGGGCATAAGTTTGAGCAAGCTCCGGGAGTTGGTGATGGACAGGAAAGCCTGGAGTGCTGCAGTCCATGGGGTCGCAAAGAGTCGAACACGACTGAACGACTGAACTGAACTGATGTAGTTGGGATTTCTGAGTGAGATGGAAACCCTCTGGAGGGTTTTCAGAGGAGTTACATGATTTTACTTTTTTAAAGACCCACACTCATTGCAGTGAATGGACGTGGGTGGAAGAGATGATAATATGGCCTGGACCACTGAGGAAGTGATGAGAAGAAGGTGATTTCTGGATATATTTCAATGAAAGAATCACTAATATTTGTTGATAGATTGTATTAGGATCCACTGGGTGCTAATGGATTCTAAGTTTGTGGATCTGAAAGAAAGAGAATTAAATCGCTCATGCTTCAGCAGCAGCTTTGGAGTTATCCTTAAATCTTAATTGACTTACTCCCAGCATCCCAACTATTGGTTACTCTTCATTCATGAAGCACTTTTTTCATTTGTTTCTTCCAGGACATTATCCTTCTTACTCATCTTCCTGATTTTAACTTAATAATACACACATCATATCTTTTCCTCAGATGAAAGAATGAACATCTGAGGAATGTTCTTAAATGACTTTGTTTTCTCCGCTCGTAAACTCAAATTTTTATTCACTTGCCTTTGACTAATGACTTTCTCATGGCATTCTCATGAAGGAGATGAAAGCATTTATTAAAACTGTTGTAAAATTAAGAACATTTTGTTCCCCATCACGCTTAGTGACTCTGATGTACAGAGTGGTATCTACACTAACCATCCAGTACAACACATCTCTTCTTTCCTTTCTCATATTTGTCTTTGTGGAAGTTGATAAGTGCTTGCAGAATAAGTAGGTGGGAACTTTGCTCCGACAGACAATCAGAAAAATGCCTTGAAACTGCTTCCAGTTCCAAAAGGATCACTCAGTAGGAGGCAAGACTCCTCTCAAATACTTAGAGACACTTAAGGAATTGTCATTCATAGCACTCGTAATCACTTGCATAGGTTTTAATCCACGCTAAAATATTTGTCATGCCATGGACAGTAGGGCTGATGTTATACAACAGAAACAAAAGATCCACTTTCAGGTCCTGTCCTTGGGCTTATTAACGAGATGATCTTAAGAAAGTTATAGATATTGATACAGACATGAATGTATACACATACATCTGTTATCTTGGACAATTTAATTATTGTTGCACATATTTCAGGAAAATCTGTGTGGGTTCTATCGTCCTGAAGAAAAAGCGAGAACTACTAAAATGGAAACGCTTACACATTTTGTCTAACCATCTTAGCCTGCGTACTCCCCTTTCCAGGGCTGAGCTCCAGAATGGGTCTTGTTGCCCTGGACCTGCTCTGAAGAGCTCCTCATGGAGAAGGCTCCCTTCACCCTTTCAGGTCAGGTTTCTGCTTTATTTCAGTCTAGAACGCCTGTCTGCCTTAGGAGCTGGTGCTCGTCTCCGGACCTTGGCCCTGTGCCTGGTCCAGACACAGAGCCTACCTCTGGGAGCTGGGTCTCCAGCCCCACCTCCTGCAGTCACCAGCTCTCAGCTGAGACCTGCAGTAGGCAGGCTGGGCTGGAATCCAACCTGCTTCCCACTCCCGAGTCTGGATGCTCCCCGACGCCCCCCAGGTGACTGGCACCTGCCAAAACCAAGGGCAGATTCACCAAGCACACAGGGACACAGCCTCAGATCCCTGGCTGCTCCCTTAGGGGAGAGCCCTCGAGTCAGGCCAGCTTCTCTGCCCACCCTCCACCCCCAAGCCCTTCCTCCTCCCACGGGCCGTGACTACAGCGCACAGCCAAGCTTCCCAGCACGGCTCCTCTCTACCTGACGTCCAGACCTTCCGGATCCTTGGCAGTCACGTTGCCCACTTTTGTGCCTTTAGCCACAGCCTCACTGACTTTTGCTTCAAATACTTGTTGGAAAAATTGTGGGGCTTCATTCACGTCTGTCACCGTCAGTCTGAAGGTAGCAGAAGAGCTGGCATTATACTGTACACCAGGCACCAGAGGCTCAGGATTTTCTGCTTGGACTACAATATTATGAATGGCTACTGTTTCAAAATCAAGAGGCTGTACAGGGGGAAAAAGAAGGAAAATCAATTGGGGGATAATTAACTCCCTTAAAATTTACCCCCTAAGCACCTTAAAAAATGTTCTGACAGAGCATTCGCTCTTAATCTTCCTTCTAAAACTTCCTTCTCTGGATAATAGAGCCATGGAGAAGCTTTTGTTACAGGACTTACCAGCACTTTTAACATGCTAATGTGTGTTCTGACCCTCCTAGAAGAGGGAATCAATACAGCACTCCTCCAATTTATTTAATCCTGGGATAATTTTCTTCATTCATCAGAAACTTACTGATTCTCTCAAGACAGTTCTCAGAAGTCACTGGGAAATGCTTATACAGAGACTTGCATATCGTGTGGGGCTTCCCTGGTGGTTCAGTGATAAAGAATCCACCTGCCTATGCAGGAGGTGCTGGTTCAATCCCTGGGGCAGGAAGATCCCCTGGAGAAGGAAATGGCAACCCACTCCAGTATTCTTGCCTGGAGAACCCCATGGACAGAGGAGCCTGAGCAGCTACAGTCAGTGGGGCTGCAGAGCTGGACACAACAGCATCTAAACAGCAACCACATTGTATGGAGAATGATTTCCCAGAAACCTTAGGATTCGAATTTCAAAATAAAAGAACTTAAACTCATGCAGGTAGGAGAGGTTAGTATAAACTAGAGCATACCTGCTCATTTTACATCTAAAAACTGCCTCAGAAACTATAAATACCTACTCCTCAAAATGGCCAAAACATTACTAAAGACAACCTAGAATTTTGTGCATGAGAAGTTGGCATGGTAACATCAAACTGGGGCCCCAAACATGGCTGAACAGAAAGAAATGGAGGTTGAACTCCAAACGCTGCTAAGGTTCCTAGCAAACTGCTGTCATTCTTAAGGGGAATTACAATGGCCATTAAGAGGAATGTTCCAACTAGACAAGAGCATTTAAGAAGCACTTAAAAGTAAGGAATACCTATTTTAATTGGCCTGCAGAAGCCTCCAAAAGACTTCAAAATTCCAAAATAGTTTCATTGAAAACTTCATTGCAAAAGCCTGATAAAAAATTAGAGATATAAAAGGTATTCAAAAGAGACAATAGGACTGATGAAATTCCTACAGCTTCCCTCCACAGAAGTTCATTGAACATCTAGATCACTTCTAAATAAGATAAAACGCTAAAACATTAATTACTGAACAGGTTTTACCCACTTTGGTTTCCTTTTGCAGAGGAACTAAAGATATTTGGATCTATTAGTGTATATGGCTAGTGCCACATTAAAAATGTTTACTATGAGGAAGCATGCTTTTCTAAAAATTGTGAAATGTATTCATAAATTTTCTAGTCTAAAGAATGCTAGGGTAACAGTTCATAATTGCTTAGCAAGGGTTCACTATAAAGTAAGACTTCTAAGGGGTAAGAATTCTAACGTGTGCAAGCTCAGTCACTCATGTAATTTAAAACAATAAGAAATAATTGTGTATACAAGGAAAATAGGATGTATTTTTGTTTCGGAGGCTTTTTTTTTTGGTTAAAAAGGGTATGAGGTATGGCAATATATTTTGTTGAGGGAAATAAAAGTGGTTTTTTTCTAGAGTAAAGCTAGCTATTTTAAAATAGGAAGGAGAAAAATTAAGGAAAACCTATGGACATAGAAAATAAAGAAGAATGAAAGAAAGAAAAAGAGGAAAAAAGAGGAAACCCTGTGCGGTCAAGTTAGCTAAAAAATTAATTGTTATTATGAGTTTTAAAATAAGTTTAAATACTAAAATATTCTTATGTAAAACTAAAACTTAATTTTCTTTCATCTGCTAAAAGGGCAAATTTTATTAGATCTATTAATAAAAAAGACCTACTCTTTATGAGAAATTTGAAAAGCTTCTCTTTATCTTTAAAACAATTTGTTTAGAAAGCAAAGACTTCGTGTTTTATCAAAATAATTTTTTGTGCTTTATATCTTTATTATCAAGTCTGATTATTTAAGTAAACTGAGTTGTCTCAATATTAAAAAAGCAAAGTTTGGCTCAGAAGTATGTAACTTACTGCATTTGCTCTTGAAAATGTCTATTCTATTCTATTCTATTTGAATAATTAAGTGGATAATTAAGTATTGTTTCATAATGATCTGTGATCCTTTTTAGTTGTGTCCAAACCTTTTGAATTTTTTGGCAGAACTTCCCAAAATCAATTTCTAAGTGAAGTCTTTTTGACCTGGAGATAACTTTGGGATTTTCCAGAGGTACTTTGGAAAAATCAGAAAAGACATTTTCTTTCTCCTTATAGAAAGAGATGTAACACTAATTAAGATTATTTGATATGTTAAATTACATGGAAAACTTTGTGAAACAAGTAATACTAAGCCTTTTTTTTTTTTTTAATGATTTGAGTGTTCAGGCTTTTTTCTTTTTTTAAAAATATTTATTTTTGGCTTCGCTGGGTCTCCATTGCTGCACACAGGCTTTCTCTAGTTGCAGCGAGCGGGGGCTGCTCTCTAGTTGCAGTCCTCAGGCTTCTCATGCAAAGCATGGGCTCCAAAGTGCACAGGCTTTAGCAGTTGTGGTGCACGGTTTTAATGTGTCGTGCGGAATCTTCCCAGAGCAGGGATGGAACCCCTGTCCATTGGACCACTAGGGAAGTCCAAACATTCTTTATGTTATATTTACATAGGTATATAAGTGTTATAGAAATTATACAAAATTCCTGGAAATCTTTTATTTCCTCGTATGATGTTATCAGTCATAATTCTAGTTATCTTAAACATTACTCATTGCAAAAATTACCAAATTTCCTTGTCAATTCCATTACAATGAATTCTTATCAGATATTTAATAATTGGCATTTTAAGGATTTTGTCATTTACAGATAGTTAATTGTTTTCTTCTGATGCTTTTGCAAAAGTGTTCCTACAAAACTATTTCATCTTCAGAGAAATCCATAAAAAGGACTCCGACGGGTATTCTAGAATCCCTGATCATTTTAAAATCATAAAACTAAACTGGGTAAGAATTCCAGAATAACAGAAAAACTGGATTCAAATAGAGCCCAGTATTAGTTACATTGAACTAAATAAACTGAGGAGGTTGATTATAATTTGTATGACTTTCTATTCTAATACAGTGCACATTTCTTAATGTTTTTCCAGATTTAAAGAAATGTTTTCTTTTAAGTAATCTATGACTTACAGCAATCAATAAAGCATACCTTTTTAAACAAAAATGACATTTTTTTCCTATGTGATCTTTCCAGAATTCAGAAGCTCTCAATATATTCTTTTCATGGCAATATAGGTAGTCATTCACGTATGTTCAATAAGAATCTGTTCTCCTCATAATGGAACACATTTGGAAACGGTGATTACTTTACCAAGGCTTGGACTGGATTGTCACATTTGAGAGGGATGTACATAGACTCAGAGAGTACTTTGCTTTGAAGGTTCCAGCAAGAGCTTACACAGTCAATCACCATTCTTGCTGTGCTTATGTAAATAATCAAGCCAAATTTAATGCAAAAAAATTGCTTTACTGGGGTTGTTCTTATAAAGAATTTTTTAAAAAGCAGGAATAATTGTAGAGAGAAAAATTCTATTTGAACCGTTACATTCCCCATGGACAGAGGAGCCTGGCAGGCTACAGTCCATGGGATCGCAGAGTCGAATATGACTGAGTGACTAAGCACAGCCCAGCACACTAGACTCTGGGCTTCCCAGGTGGCGCTAGTGGTAAAGAACCCAACTGTCAATGCAGGAGACATAAGAGACGAAGGTTGATCCCTGGGTCAGGAAGATCCCCTGGAGGAGGGCATGACAACCCACTGCAGTACTCTTGCCTGGAGAATCCCATGGACAGAGAAGCCTGGCGAGGTACAGTCCATAGGGTTGCAAAGAGTCAGACATGACTGAAGCGACTTAGCATGCACACATATACCCATAAACTGGACTTGATCCTGAATTTTTCTAGTTTCCTCAAATATCTGGCTACAACTCTGCAAGCTAATGTTTCGATTGTCTCCTGCCCTCGTGAATTGGAATCAGTGGGAACAAAGACTGCCCTTGAACCTCTTTGGAAGGGACTCTACCAGGTCCTCCTCACTACCCACATGGCAGCCAAACTTTAGGGTCTTAAACCTTAGATATACATCTCACAGCTGAAGAGGAGTCCACCTGACATCTGGTCTTATAAAATACTGGATCTCCAAATCAACTTGAGTAGGAAGAGAGGCAGCAGACATTGAGGTGGATGCTCCCTTCCAGGACATCAGATCTACACTTCATACTTCAAATGAACATGAAATTCTCTCCTTCTTAATTTTTTTTTCCTTCCCTTTCTTTCATTCTGGCATCAGCCTGAAAAGGTAAACCATCATCTGTACCTCCCAGGCCGTTGCTAAGGGAGGTAGCCTCTGAAATTTAAAACAACTACGATTTGGGGCTAGGAGAAAACCTAACTGACACCTAACTTGAACAGGCATATGCAACTCACTATCCCTGCGAGTAAATCCACTAACAGTGCTGCCTTGATGGAAGTGATTTGTGTCCTGACAGGATTTATCTTTGTCTGGGATGGTTGTCATTCTCTGTATATACCTAGACGGCTGGTACATCGTCATCAGGCAATGTCTCCTAGGTTATCTAACTGCACCCCTGAGTGTTCACAAACAAACTGAGACACCTCATTGGTTAACTCCCTGGATTTACATCAATGAGTTAGAAAGAAATTGTCAAGAGGTATTCATGACTCAGGATTCACTTTATTTAGCAGGTCCATTCTTCTCTGCTTAAGTGTAGTGAAGTGAAAGTCGCTCAGTCATGTCTGACTCTTTGCGACCCCATGGACTATACAGTTTATGGAATTCTCCAGGCCAGAATACTGGAGTGGATAGCCTTTCCCTTCTCCAGGGGATCTTCTCTACCCAGGGATTGAACCCAAGTCTCCCACATTGCAGGCTGATTCTTTACCAGCTGAGCCACCAGGGAAGCCCTCCCTGGTTAAGAGTGCATGTAAACCAGAATATGATTAGGAACCTTTCCTTAGTTCTTGAAAATATTGAAAAATTCACTGTTAGAGCAATAGCTGTCCAACAAAAATCTTAAGACTTTCTGGCCAAAGTTGTTCTTGATATAAGATAGCCCTTGATTCTCTTTCAGGTGCTGTAGCCAACACCACCTGCTGTACCTGGAGTAACACTTTCGGGGCAGCTGAAATTCAGGAACGTCAGATCACTGAGCAAGCCACTTGCCTTCAAAGGGTGACTCCTGCAATGGAATCTTTCTTTGAATTATTTGCATTTGATTGGTTTGGGTATTGGGGGCCATGGCTCAAAGGGACACTCCAAACATGAGGAATTATCCTGCTTATTAGAAGCAGAGTACTCTCTCTCATCTGCTGCATTCTCTCGAAAGCTTTAAATACACGCTCACAACCGCTCACTACCAAGTCTCACTAAGGCTAGAATATCAGAAAGGGGACAGAGAGAATGACCAACTTAAAAACTCTAAACCTGAAGTTGACACCTGTGAATATCACAGAGATTAAGTAAAAAAAAGAAAAAAAACCATTATGACCTGTGACTGTCACACAGAAGATCAACAGAAACAGAAAGAATTAAAGAGCAGTATCTGATAGTGGCATTTAATGCTTTAAGTTTTTATCACATTTCTCAGATAAGCGAGAATCTGATCAGAATGGGGAAACTGTTAAAGGGCCTCCCCGGTGGCTCACCAGTAAAGCATCCACCTGCAGTGCAGGAGACGCAGGAGATGTGGGTTCAATCCCTGGGTGGGGAAGATTCCCTGGAGAAGGAAATGGCAACCCATTCCAGTATTCTTGCCAGGAGAATCCCATGAACAAAGGAGTCTCGTGGGCTACAGTCCACAAAGAGTTGGACTCTCTGGGGTTGCAAAAAGTCAGATGCAACTGAGCACACACGCACTTTAAAGAAACAAGAGGCCCAAAACAGAATCACTTGTGCTAAACCCCATGTCAGCCACAAAACTTAATACCTAACTTACTGCATTCTCAATCTCTGCCCCAGGAGTGCAACTTTAACCAGTCAATCTTGAATCTGGTTGGTGCTAGTGAGGTAATCCACCCAGTAGGTCCTTTTGTTCCTCTTAGGAGGGCAACCTTGTTGGAAACAATGCATTCTTTGCCAATAATTTCCTTTTTCCACTCCCATTCTACCTTTAAAAATCTTTCCTTTTCTACAGCTTGGTGGAGCTCCTTTCTATTTGCTAGATGGAATGACACTTGATTTATGAATTATGTAATAAAGCCAATTTGATCCTTAAATTTACTCCATTGAATTTTTGTTGTTTGTACATATATGAATTTTTTCATCAGGAGAGGTTATGTGGCTTTTGTCTGAGTCTCAGAGGTACCCATGACCTCAAAAAGGTGAAGGAACCAAAGGAAAACTCAAAACGCACATTATAGATTCTGGAAACTGCACTGTATTACTCACTCTTCCAGGCCTGGAGGACCCAGGATCTCTTGGGGAGCTGTCAGTTCTTTAACTTTAGTTTATATCACTTTCTCATCAGTTAAACAAAAATGGTATTTTCCTTTCATGAAGAGGAAAAGCTGACACATGACTGCATTAGCTCAGCCTGCTCTTCCCCAACATCTAAAAAAATTCTCCCCATCAGTCAAAAGTTGGCTCAGTCCGGTCCTCTCCATATCATCTTCCCCGAATCCCAGTCTCGATCCCCAGATAAATGAGCTCCATGCCTTCTGTAATCTCACAGTACTTATCTCAGAATTCTAATTGTTTGCTTCTCTATTCCAGATCCTTACTGACCATGAGCTCTCTAACAAGAGGAACTGTATTATATTTTTCTTTGCTTCTCATCACTTCCCTGACATACAATGCCCATAGAATATCCACTAGGAAATACAAAAATGAGAAGGTCTTTGTCCTTCTCCAGCCCTTGCAGGCTCCCGTGGGAAAGAGATTCTGGAGAAAATCTTCACTCTCTAGAAACCCTCTCCTCCATGAGCACACAAACATACACAACATCGCAACCCAATTGATAATTCAAAAGGAAGATAGAAAATTTCCTCACATGAAAGAGAAAGAATTAGGTGTAAAGACTCAAGGTCATTTGAGAATCAATTGACTCCTGTTAAAATGCAGGATATAAAATTTTGTAATCCAGCTGAGATGTAAAAAGAGAGGTTTTTCATAGAAATAAGCACCCAGTGCCTGCAGGGTATGACCCCATGATGACCTCTTCACCACGACTTGATGGTGGGATAGGGCTCCCCACCCAGGGGAGTTGGGAAGAGGTGTGTGCACGCTGGAGCATCTGACTCCCAGGGACCACCCATCATCTCAGGGGAGGAGGGCAGGACTGTCGAACTGAGAAAGTCTGGTAGATGGAGCAGGAAGCCAGCAGCCTCCAGAGCAAGCCCACCGTGTGGACCAAGGACACGGCGCTCTGTTCCCTGTGGGTCCAGCCAAGCCCAGGCTCAGACAAGCAGCGCAGCACTCCGTGGGCTCAGGCAGAGGACGCACACCCCATCCTTCCATCAAACAGTCCTAAGTCCCCTCTCTGGCTTTCTGATCCTTTCACGAGGCCACCAGAGGTGAGGGATAAAGAAACGAAATGGTGTACATGCAAATGAGGGGCAGCAAGAGTTATCAGGACAGAAGTGTGACCTGAGAGAAGAGAGAGGTGATGGAGAAGGTGATGGAGAAGACTGCGCGTCAAGCTAAGAAGCTGGGACTTGATCCTTGATGAGCAGAGAGAGGAGGTGAGCACAAGACTGACAAGGTGGGATTTGCGTTGGAGGAGGTTAACTCTGGGAGTGGCTAGGGGAGGGGTGGATGTGAGCTGATCCGGCCTGGGCAAGGAGGCCCATTAGGAGAGGGTGTCAGTGTTCCTTCAGCCCCTACTGAATGGAAGTAACAGCTTGCCATCAGTCAGTCCGCTTAACTTTCACACCAGGAAAACACATGGAATCACATTTTCCAGGAATAAAATTAGAAATGGAAGATACTAAATTAGCAAGTGATAATCAGCAGAGTTTAATCAAGAACAAGCTTTGTCAAACCATGTGCCCTGTCTTTTGCGACACGGGGATATGCCTGCAGAGCCAAGTCAAGAGACCCTCGCGACCTTACTCATCAGGTAAGCAGAAAACACACGCTCGTGCCACAATCCCTCTTCCATACACGACTGCTTGAAAGGTTAACCCCATGATTTAGATTCAACCTGGAAGCAGAGATAAAGTGCTGAAGGAAAGGAGCTGAGACCTGGGACATTTAACATTTTCACCAATAATCAGTGATGAGAAAAAAAATGCACATTAGTTTTCCACATGATACTCTAGCTGCTTAAAAATACATCATGTACTGAGAATTCAAAAGGACCAGCCATAATGAAGAGGTGACAAAATTTGTATCAAAAAAAAAAAAATTAAAGCCAAAACAAATCTCTGAATTTCAATTTCAGGAGAGTTATTGATGACTCTGGCAGGGCTCAGAGAAATAGCCTTCCTGGCTCCTGATACCTGCTTGGTCTCAAGAATATGTTGATCTATCACACAATAGGCCAGAGCTCAGGGTGGCGGTAAAGACAGGGAGGACGGCAGTTCTAAAATGTGTTTATTCCCAAGCATCACTTGGGGCATATGACTTAATAGAAAAAGTACATCTTGGTCTTTTCCTCTTGTTCCTGACACTGAGCTCCTAAATCCCTTGCAATTTCCTGGGTGATAGGAGTGCCTTTTGTTCTAATGAGGTGAACACTTGGTGGCTCCTTAGATGATTTCAGGACGGGGGCTGGTTACCA
Source organism: Okapia johnstoni (assembly GCA_024291935.2). Taxonomy (NCBI): domain Eukaryota; kingdom Metazoa; phylum Chordata; class Mammalia; order Artiodactyla; family Giraffidae; genus Okapia; species Okapia johnstoni. The sequence continues at coordinate 9,961,674 of CM044309.1, forward strand.
GACCAAGACCAAGCCATGGTTAGAAGCCTGGAATTTTCAACACAACCCCTCCCACATTCCAGGAAGGGGAGAGGGGCCGGAGATTGAGTTCATGATCAATCATGTCTACATGATGAAGCCTCAATAAACATCCCCAGAGTAAGGCATTCAGAGAGCTTCCGGGTTAGTGAACACATCCGCGAGCTGGGGAAGTGACACACACCTCAGCTCCATGAGACAGAAGCTCCTGCTCTCGGGGCCCTCCCGGCCCTCAGCCCATGTATCTCTTCATCTGGCTGCTCAGCTGTATCCTTCGTCATATCCTTCACTACGTGATACATTGGTAAATAGGTTTCTGTGAGCTCTGTGACCTGTTCTAGAAAATGTTGGAACCTAAGGAGGGAGTCAAGAACCTCTGATGTCTAGCCAGCCAGTCAGAAGAACAGGTAACAACCTGAGACCTGCCGTTGGCTTCTGAGGTGGGGTGGGAGAGTGGCACTGAGCCCTTCGCCTGGGGGGACTGGATGCTGTCTCCCGACAGATAGTGTCAGAACGAGTTACGTTGTAGGACACCAGGCTGGCGTTGGAGACATGATAGGCGCAGGGAAAGCCCACACAGCTGGCATCCACTGTGAAGTGTAGCAGTAACACAAGAGTAGAGGAGAAGGCTTTGCAGGGCACTTGCTAAAATGACTGATTTCCAGGCCCTCCCCCAGAGAACCTGAGTCAGCTGTACCCGGTGGGCACCATTTGACTCTGGGATCAGGCAAGTTTGGCCCCCTTGGCAAGAAGAGAAAACATCTCATCTGTCCACAGCCAGAGTTCTAGCTTCTGCCCTCACTCCAGTTAATTAGAATTAAGATAATGCTGAAAATTTATGAAGTTGGCTACCACCTGCTAGGGGCTGTCTTAAGAGCTATGCAAGTATTTTTGCCATACTGAATCCTCCAGGATCCTCATCAAAAAGGTTCTACCAATTCGCCAGTTTTTCAGATCAGAAAGCTGAGGTCTGAGAGGTTACAACATTTGTGTCAAGGTCGCAGAGCTAGTACATGGCAATGCCAGGCCCCCATAGCAGTTGTTTCCCGAAAGGAGTCAGAAGTCAGGGGTCAAGTTCCTAGCTCTGCCATCTCGGCGGGGGGCTGACCGTAACTTGTGAGCCCGAACCTCAGCTGGACAATGGGACTGTTTCTGCCTCCCTTGGGGTCAGCATGAGAAGCAAAGGAGTATGCGCAGAAGTGCTTCATGAAGCGAAAGGGGCTTTCGTTGTGGAGTGTGCACTCCTTGGTGAATTTTACCGATTGCCATTTGCTCATTTAGGGCTTCCTTTATAGCTCAGTTGGTAAAGAATCCACCTGCGATGCAGGAGACCCCGGTTCGACTCCTGGGTTGGGAAGATCCACTGGAGATGAGATAGACTACCCACTCCAGTATTCTTGGGCTTCCCTTGTGGCTCAGCTGGTGAAGAATTGGCCTGCAATGTGGGAGATCTGGGTTTGATCCCTAGATTGGGAAGATCCCCTGGAGAAGGGAAAGGCTACCCACTCCAGTATTCTGGCCTGGAGCATTCCACGGACTGTATAGTCCAGGGGGTCCCAGAGAGTCAGACTCGACTGAGCGGCCTTCACTTTCATTTGCACATTTAATCAGGTGAATAGGTGCTGATAGAATCGTGATAGTTTACATAAGGGTTTAAATTTTTTTTAAATGACCAATACAATGGTTCTGAAGCAATGGAAGGCTTAATGAGGAGGGACTTAGAAGTAAGGCTAAGCTATACATGAGAAACCACATGCATGAGTGCTCAGTCGCTTCTGTCATGTCTGACTCTTTGCAACCCTGTGGACTCTAGTCCACCGGGCTCCCCTGTCCATGGGATTCTCTAGACAAGAATACTGAAGTGGGATGCCATACCCTCCTCTAGGGGATCTTCCCGACCCAGGAATCGAACCCATGCCTCCTGTATCTCCTGCATTGCAGGCAGATTCTTTACCACTGAACCACCAGAGAAACCACATAATACAGTCTAAGTTTAAAAACCTGAAAACTGCATGAACACATCTGTCATGGTGAGGACATGCATCCTAGGAGCAGTTGGCTGACATCCAGGGTGTCCTGGTCAAGGTTCCACACCTCTGGGCTGGCTGTCACTTAGCATTTGAAAGATCCCAATCAGAGAGCCACACCTCAGAGGCAGCCGCTACAGGCTCTGAGCTAGCACTGTCTCAAGCTACACTAGAAAGTCTGTTAATTACCAAAGTGATCTTCCAAAGAGGTTTTTGTGATATCAGTGGTATTCAAGACATGCAATTCACTTGAAAAATACATTCTTGAAGAAGAATGTAGCATCTGGCTAGTCCAGCAGCTTATACCCTTCAGAGTTCCAGGACTCCAGTTCTGTTCTATCGTCACATTTTCTGTGGACAGTCAGATGAATCCTCTCCCTAGACTACTGTGATCACAGTGCCCGAGGGACAGAGAGCCAGGACAGCACAAACCTAAAACCTAAAGCACAAGTTGAATGATGGTTTTCAAACCTGCTTGTTATTAATTGCACATGGGACAGAATACAACTATGTATTCAGACAACCAATATTTCTTGAACCTCCACGATGTGCAAATATTCTGGACACTTGAAATATAACCACAAACAAAATAAGGATGTGACCAAGATTTTGGCCAGAGGCCCGCTATACAGAACACACCCCCTCATGTCAAGGAAGGTGTGGGAAGATACTTAGAGCCCTCACCTACTGCTGATCATCAAGGTTACCAACTTTTCCCTGTAGGTGCCCATTAGCCACAAATGGTCAAATTAACTTACGTTAGTTCACAACAAGCCACCATGAAAAGTTACCGACATTCATACTGAGATGGACAGGACTTTATCTTCTCTTAGACATCTAGAGGGTGCTGGTCCTGGGGAAGGATGGAAGCTATCTGCCCCTGCCTCCTGCCAAAAGACCAGGCCTGCTGCCCGGACCACCCATTGCAAACTCGGGACCCTGGCCTTTCCTTCTGGGTTCTATGAGTCCATGTAGGCAGCCACGAATAGAGGAGGAAGATGTAACGGCACCTTTTTCAAAGGTCAGACTCACACAAAATACTACTGGCTTAAGTAGGTCCACGCACAAACCTTGCAGCTGAAACCCAGTGAGGCCCTTTGTCAGAGGTGGGGTGTGTGGTCAGAATGGTATCAGAATTCTGAGATTCTGCTCCAGGGTTTCCTTCAGCACTGGCACTTTTTTTCCCCATGCTTCTATCCATTTTCTGTAAAATTATTTTCTTTTGTCTTCATTTTCAGTTTCTACCTTTATTCTGGGTCAAAACTTTCCTTTAGAGCTTTCTGATGCAGCCTCCCACACACTGTATTACAAACTCTCAGCATTCAACCATGTCTGCAGAGTTTCTATTGCTATAACTGTGATCTCTTTTAATTCTAAAGATATTGGGTGACACTGAGTGCTGCTTCCTGTTGAGTCATCTGATACACAGTTCACATGCATAAATGAGGCAGCCATGGAGGAAAGGGTCAAAAGTCAGGTGTATACAGTAGGGGATAGGAGTAGACTGAGCGAAGAATGGGAAGACCCTCTACAAAGAAGCAAGATATCACGGTAATCAAGATTTTGGCTTCCAGACTCCTCAGTCCTTACAAAGGGAGAGACAAAGCCAGAGCCAGTGGACTTAGCAGTACCATAAAAGATGAAAGTAAGGAGTGGGCAAGGAAGAAGTTATGAGAGAATAAATTTGCTTATTATAACTTGTCTATTACAGGAGACCTACCAATTTCCAGTCATTATTAAAAAGAGGAGCCTATGGCTGGTCCACCAGAATAAACAGCCTACATCCTAAAGGGTTCATGGGATTCATCCAGTCTAATACCCCACATTTGCAAAGGGAAAAATAAAGCTCTGAGCACCACCTTGCCCAAGATATAGTAAATAAAAATCTAGAATGCCTAGTTAAATTGGAATTTCAGATAAACAATGAGCGATTTTTTAGTGTAAGCATGTCCCAATTATAAGCATGTCCCAATTATTGCATGGGACATACTAATACTAAAAATAACCTATTCTATATTTTTTATGGCAATCCTACCTCCCTCTGCAAAGGTTACTTGGTCAGCTAGTGACAGACCCAGAGCAAGAATCCTGGCCTCTGTCTTTCAGGAGGACAGGAATGACTGAGGGTGTTCCAGGAGTCCATCACATGTCTTAGAGATCACTGCCAATTCATCACCTCTGCTTATAGGTCCTCGAATGGTCCTAAGGAAACTAATCTATGAAAAAGACAAATTCCATTCAATGGGCGATTTACCTTTTTAAGCTTGACATATCCAGTATTGGTTTGGGGATCTGTTTCAATCTCCAAACATCCCTCACTGTCTCCCTGTGTAATTCGATACAGGATTTTAGAACTCCCAGTATGTGGCTCATCAGCGTCTGTGGCCTGGATGGTTAAGACGATAGATCCAACAGCTGTGTCTTCAGGGAAAGTTAGGTTTCCATACTAAGAAGGAAATAGAGGAAGCAAACAATGAGAATGCCCATTGTCATCAAGCACAATTGTCATAGAGCAAACTTGTCTCTGGTTTCATAATGGACACAAGTCATAGTTTACATCAATACTTACCAAGCATGTTTTTCCTTTTGATGAGTAGGTGGCAGTTGCTTTTGAGATCAGTCATACTTGTAGACTGATATCCGTTATAACAAGAAACAGTGTCTCAGAGAGCTACTGATAGGATTCTAAAACAGATTGTCCCACCCACATCCAATATATTTAATAACTGTAACTATCATTATAGTTACTAGTAATGAGACAGATAAATGGCTTCTATGTATCGAGTACCTACAATGTGACAGGCACTTTACACATATCATTTTAATTAATTCTTAACCAATCAGAGAATAGTTATTAGAAGCCTGAACTTTGGAGTCAAATGGCCTCAGTATGAATCCTAGGCATGTCACTTATTACCTGGGTGAATTGAAATAAGTTATCTGATTTTTTAAAGTCTCAGGTTCATCCTCTGTCCATTGGACATAATAAAAATGGAAGCTACTTTATGTTTTCTGTTCGGATTTACAGAGATAGTACACATAATAAACCTCTGAACGTCTGGCACATAATAAGTGCTCAATGAAGCTAAGCAACAAGACAATATACCCTACTGAATAGCCATGTTATCATCTCCATTTGACAGAGAAGCAAAAGATTGGAGAGGTAAAACCCACTCAAGACCACACAGCTAGTTGGTCACAGCATTGGGATTCAAATCCATGCTGTCCAACTCCAAAGCGGGCGCTGTTAATCTGTCATCCTCCACTGAAAAACCCCAGGTCATGTCTCTTGGCATCACGATCATGAAGATGACAACAGGCAGGGCCCAGGAATGGACCAGCGAAAGAAGTGGACTCACACTCTCTAGAGCCCCGTTTGCCTTTCTAAGCTCTGAGATTCCTAAAGCAGAACTCTTGTCCTCAGTCTAAAAGCACCGTCTAGATGTAATGCGAGGAAACTATAAAACACAGAAAAGATCAAATACCCAAGAGAATGGAGACAGAGAAGAGACAGGCTCTTAATCTCTTGCTCACTTAACCTCAGTGCCGGCTACACAAGTTATATTGTCACACCTTTTACCTCTGCAAACCCTCCTGTAAACCAATTCCCTTTCTTCATCACAGCTTTATCCTTATTTTGATTTATAAACAGCATCACAAGGCTCTTGGCTGCCTCATCACTGACTTCAAACATAACAATCTAGTCAAAACAGCTTCTCTCTCCTCCAGAATAAATAAGGAGAGGCATCCATTTTAAGGGGAGAAGTGATAAAACTACTGCCAAGTTCAAAGCCCACATTAACAATCAATTAGCTTGAATTCTTCTTGATATAGTCAACTGATCTTTTTTCTCCTGCTCTTTCTGCCCAGTTCTTCTCAGTTTTGCAAGTGTCCTGAGCACGTTCTTTTGGCATAAACCAGAGATGAGCTTTTTTTTCTCCTTTGTTGTTGTTATTATTCAGTTGCTCAGTCATTCTGACTCTTTTTAACCCCATGGACTGAAGCGCGCCAGGCTCCCCTGTCCTTCACCATCTCCCAGAGTTTGCATTGAGTTGGTGATGCCATCCAACCATCTCACCCTCTGTCGTCCCCTTCTCCTCCTGTCTTCAATCTTTCCCAACATCAGAGTCTTTTCCAATGAATTGACTCTTCGCATCAGGGGGCCCAAATATTGGAGCTTCAGCTTTAGCACCAGTCCTTCCAATGAATATTCAGGGTTGATTTCCTTTAGGATTGACTGGTTGGATCTCCTTGCTGTCCAAGGGACGCTTAAGAGTCTTTTCCAACGCCAAAGTTCGAAGGCATCAATTCTTCAGCGCTCAGCCTTCAGATACTCTCATATCTGTATATGACTACAGGACTCTTATTCAATTATCGCAAGGTGAGTTTAAATTGCCAATATTTTGCCAGATTTTAAATTTTGACTAAAAATTCTTGTTTGAGAACCTAGCAATAATCTCTTTATTGTCCTATAACACAAAATATATAAAGGCAAACTGCAAGCAGCCAGTCAATTCGTCTCAATTTGACAAAGGCTGTGCTTATAGCTTTCAAGCAGTCCTTGAAATAAATGAGCTGTTGGCAAAAGTTTATAAACAGATGCTCGCAGATACTATAACAGTGAACGTTACTGTTCCCAGAAGACTTCCACTGAAAACGATGCCTGAGTTTACTACCAGAGCATTAACTAAGATATTAAATCTGGCATTATCCCTAACTACTGTTTGTGTCTTTATCCCAGAAGTAGGGACCAGGTAATATAAACAAAGTAAAGCAAAAACTAGGGGACAACTACTCACATCTGACTTTTCAAAGATGGGGATCTGATCATTGATATCAATAACGTTGACTTGCACAAAGCAGAGGGTCTTGAAATCTGAAAATCAAAAGCACATCACAAAAATTTTCACTGAAAATCATGCATTAAGATCAGAAATCTGCAAGAAAAGCAATTGGCAACTACAGTGACGGCCATGCCACAATTTGACTAGTGACCTGCGATGTGCATGGCAAGGAGTTTCTCTGCTCCCCACCAACACCCACGTGTGTAGGTCACCAAGGTGGGGCTGAAGAAAACCCTGGGAGAGGCTCCTCTGGGCTTCCCACTCCATCCACCTGCCTCCTCCTTGGTAAAATCTTGTTCCTGAGCCAGGATTTCTGGGAAGCAGCCTCTCTTTTCTGGCTAGTGAGACTTACGTAGCCTTCAAAGCCCAGTGCAAAAATGTCCTTCTAGAAAGCTTCTTTGAGCATCCCAGAAGGTTGTCTTTCCTTCTCTGAACACTTCCAGCACTCACTGTCCTGTATTTCTTCTGCCCCCCTAAAGGGAAGGCCCAAGTGAGGGAGGCAAGGTACAATTGGGGGTCTGTGTACAAAGTCGCTTCAGTCGTGTCCGACTCTTTGCGACTTTTTGGACTTCCAGGCTCCTTTGTCCATGGGATTTCCCAGGCAAGAGGACTGGAGTGGGTTGCCATATCCTCCTCCAGGGGAATCTTCCTAACCCAGTATTTTACCCACATCTCTTAAATATCCTGCATCAGGAGGCGGGTTCTTTACCCCTAGCACCACCTGGGAAGCCCACGATACAATTAGCCCTCTTCCAAGGGCATGCCTACCCAGAGGCAGCTCACAGAATCCTGGAAAGTGGCTTTGAGGGGTGGGTTTGACAATTCAGAGACCTAGTCAGAGACAGCAGTTCAACCTGGATCCAAGGTGAGCATGCAGTACTGGTAGAGATGGGATCCCCAGAAAAACAGCCACATGAAGACCAACAGGATGGGGTCTTTTGTTGAGGTTTCCATTATTCCAACCATGAAGCCTGTATTATACAATGGCTAAGACTTTGGGCTCTGGCACCCCCCCACTGAAATTCTGTCTCTGCTACTTATCAGATGTGTAAGAGGTTGGTTATGTTACTTGAAATCAGGGTGCGGTAGTCAGTTTATAAAATGTAGATAGCAACAAAATCAAGGTTCTCATCATAACAGACACTGCTGGCACTCTGTGTATCAGGCGCGGTGTTAAGAGCTTTGCTTGCATGACCCATTTCATCTTCATTCTGACTCCGTGATGTAGGTACTATTATCATTTCCATTTAGCTCACACCTGAGGAAGCCGAGGGTAACTTGACCAAGGTACTACAGCTAACTCGCGGTCGAGCCAGAATTCGAATCCATGTGCTCCTTAGTCCTCTCCGTCTGCTCCGCGCCCTTCTCCTACTCTGAGCCCTGAGGCTGACCTCAGGAACAGCATCCCTGGGCATCTGGCCCTCTGGGTAGCAGTTGAGTTCTACCAGGGGGAGCACTGGCAGGAGGTCTGAGGAAGGGCAGGAGCACGGAGTCCGAGTCTGGCTCCCACTGCCAGCGGCTTCCTCTAGAGCCGCTGCCCCAGGCCCAGTGCCTGCTCCTTCCAAGAAGGGCCCTTCCCTTACCCCTTCTCACCTTGGGGTAAAAATGACTCCATTGTGCTGCACACCTCCTGCTGCTTTCCCATGACCCCTACCCCCAGCTTTACAGACAACCCCTTTTTTATTCTCTCTTTTGTTAATTCTTTGAAGGGGGCTTTCTTTTCCTGGGATGCTGGCAAACATAGGCAGGCTGCCTAGCTCCAGAGCTTGTTCTCAACACACCAGACACAAGGCCAGCCGTGTAACCTAATAATAACCATCTTATAAATAAGTGGATGCTAATTAAAGCTGGGTCCAGCCCCTAGGACATTTGTAGACAGCAAGAAGGGCTGGAGATTTGGAGAGGTCCCAGGGCCTGAACTCACCACTTGCCTGTTCCACGTAAGCCTCATTTGGACCAGCATTTATGTAAAACTATGCTAATTATAGCCTACTGACTAATTTTCCGTAGTACACAATTGAATGTTTAATTCCATCAACACACATACACAGATATATTTACATATAAATACGTTGCATAATCTGGCCCATAGAGTCTATAGATGTATTCATGTATACAGACAATTTGTAATCTGATTTCCACTTTATGCTCTTAGGCATTAAACTGCTTCGGGTCTCCACGCATTTGCACGTGGACTTTCTTCTCCTCGGTAAGCCTTTATACTGTTTTGTGACTTTTCATATTCATCCATCAAAAGTCAGATTAACAACACCTCTTCCAGAAAGTTTTATCAGTTCTCTCTCCCTCTCCACTGAGTCACTCATTGCTTTTATGGGCTACCTTGTACATATTCCTTACAATTTATTTATTCACTTTTCCATCTCCTCTACCAAAAAGTGCTCCTTGAAGACAGACACCGGGTCTTATTTACTTGTGCATTCCCAGTACCTTGCATGGTGCCTCAATCTCAGTAACCACTGGAAGAATGGCTGGCTAATGGTGTGAAACTGTCAGCTCATCACAGACAGGGATGATTTATTATACCCACTTTCACTGTACCCTTGAGCATAATGCTAAGCATTATGTTAGGCCCTCTATATTTACCAAATTACTACGCCTCAAACCTTCTGCTTTGGAGGCCTGGTAAACCCCAGTACTCTCAGTTCTCTTTAGTATCTCAACATCTAGATAAAGAAAAAATTATGAAGCACAATGTGAAATGACGCTCTTTACTACAGCATGCCTATATAATCTTTCTCTCCTAGCATAATAATTATTGAACTACTTGGTTATTTAAAGACTCAGTACCAGTTGACTCGAAGAAAGATTATTAACTTAAAAGTATTAATGACCCTAAAATAGGCCTATCTCTGAGGTTGAGTATGTTTGTGTGTCTGTGCAATTTATCTGAGAATGTATGCATTTGTTTAGGAATTCATAGTTTCCGTTAGATTCTCAAAGGGTCTCATGACTTAGCAAAGATTAAAAACCACTTGCTTTGAAATTGTTTAAAGTATATGGATGAATGTCTCCTGATATCATCAGATGGCCAATTAGAAGTTAATAGGAGAAGACAAAACTTTCCAAAAGTTCCTTCACTGTCATACAGTAGAAGCCTTTGAGTCTGAAAGGGAAACTTGAGAAATACAACTAACTTTCTTGTTTGTGATTACGGTGGCCATGACAACGAGGCATGCCAACAACTTCTAACAACAGGGAGCTTAATTGACAACGAGCTGACGAGCTCTGAAACCCATCACCATATGTGCACTAAGACCTTGCTTCGCATTGGCTGCCCCAGCAGTGCCTGAACAAGGCAGGCAGGCTAAGGTAGGCCTGCTTTTGGAGATCACAGACTCCTTCCACAGCCAACTTCGGGCCTCTGATAAACTTGCTGAGCTTCCCTTTGACTGGGAGTTTCCCCAGCACTTTCCTTCCTTCCCTCCTTCACTCAGGGTCAGGCTTGTATTGAGGTCTGGCGGCTCTTCCAGCCTTCTCTGTATCCCTTTCCATTTTTTCCCCTAATAAAATCCTTATATAGTTAATCCCCTCTTGGGCATCTGCTTCTCAGGAGACAAACATAATCACATTTTCTGAGCTGCAACTCTGGCCGTTACCATGTTGGCTTCTGGGCTTGTTTTACGTGGGAAGCAAGACTTTTTTCAGTGGCAGCCCCTGTAACACACCCAGGCATTAGAGCAGCCTAACAATCACAGCTGGAAAGAAAACAAGTGTTTTCACTCGACACCATGCAAGTGGTACTAACCTTTGTCAGACACTTCTACGGTCAGGTTGTAGTGCGGAGTGTCCCGCTTATGCAATGACTGTACCACTAACTGGAGTTTTCCAGAGTATTCATGGACCAGGAAGAGTCCATCTTGAGGAACTTTGGGAGTTTGATCCACAATTCTGTATTCTAAAACACTGTTGATCGTGTTTTCTTCATCCATGTCATGAGCAATAAGAGTTCCAATACTGCTCCCTATAGGGAAAGAAAGAAGGAAACCCGTCCATTATTCTTTTTAGCCTATTAAAAAATGGCTTCCATGGAGAATCGGGTTCCTAGAAGGCACTGGAAGTAACCGTGAGAAGCAGAATAAAGTTCTTAGATTGATGCTGGTGCTTCTAACCTTTTCAGCAGTACAGTGTGTGGGGCAGCATCTTAGTTGGCTGCATATGTGTGTGTTAGTCGCTAAGTCGCATTCAATTCTCTGCGACCCCATGGACTGTAGCCCACAGGGCTCCGCCGTCCATGGAATTCTCCAGGCCAGAATACTGGAGTGGGTTGCTGTTCCTTTCTCCAGGGGATCTTCCCAACCCAGGGATGGAACCTGGGTCTCCTGCGTTACAGGCAGATTCTTTACTGTCTGAGTCACCAGGGAAGTCCATTTTTAGCTGGCTAGGGCTTGCCATAAAAAAAAAAAATGACCACACAATGGATGGCTTTAACAACTGCAATTTATTCTCTCAGTTTCTGGAGACTAGAGGTCTGAGAGCAAGGTGTGAGTAGGACTGATTTCTTCAGAGATCTCTGGCTTATAGATGGCCCTCTGCTGCGTGCCTTTTCACGTGGTCTTCCTCTGTTCTGTGTCTATCTAGATTTTCTCTTCTCAGAAGGACACCAGTCATATTGGGTTAAGACCCACGCTAATGACATTGAAGACCACATCTCTAAATGATAGTTCCCCTTTGAGGTGCCGGGGGATAGGACGTCACCATATGAATTTGGGAGGACCCAAGTCAGGGTCTTGAGATGAACCATCCTGGATGTGGAGTGGGCCCTAAATCCGTGGCATGGCTACCATGAGCAGCCAACGAATGCCAGGAGCCACCAGGGGCCAGGATTCTCCCCTCGCGGGCACCTTGAATGCAGACTTCTAGCCTCCAGAACTGTGTGCGAATGCATTTCTGTTGTTTCAAGTCTCCGGGTCGGTGGTCATTTGTTACGGCCGCCCTCAGACACTAATACACAAGGCAAATGGTAAAACTAAACAAGGACAAGCCAACTGTGCTGAATTCTAAGCAAGCTTCTGAAACAACGGCAGAGTCTGACTCCACCCCAGAGATAAAGACAGCATGGGCCGAGAGCAGGCAGACGTCCTCTCTGCCTCGCTGCAATTTATGGACCTAAGTTTTATTTCTGTGAGCGTCTCAGTCCAGGGAGTTCCAGAAGGCTGGCCACAACACAGTGCTCTACTCAGGTCTATCTGGATGAGCTCTGATAGATGCTGGATCATCTTGCTGCATGAAATGGGAATTGTGCGTTTCTCTACACACAGCCGGAATCCCACGTGAGGGCTAGAAGTTGAATATGTATTCCCCTTGTGGAGTCTTGCCCTGATACTTTGCATCTACTGATTCACAGGGAGATTTGGAGGGTTTCGTGAGGGGAGGAATGGAATTACCTATGTTATGCCTCTAAGGGAGTTGCCCTGGCAGACGTGTCTCCTGGCCAGGGACGGAGAGGGATCAGAACGTGTGTCTAGTGTGGTAGCAGCTGCCATTTTTGCGTCCTCACAAGCAACCAAGTCACCTTTGCAACATGCATCTGCCCTTGTAAGAAAAGCATCTGCGTGCTGGAATGAAAGCACATCTCACTAAACTCTGTGGTGGTTTGGGGTCTGAGGGCTTCCCTTGTGGCCCAGCAGGCAAAGAAGCCACCTGCAGTGAGGGAGGCCTGGGTTCGATCCCTGGGTTGGAAAGATCCCCTGGAGAAGGGAAAGGCTACCCACTCCAGTATTCTGGCTTGGAGAATTCACAGTCCATGGGCTCGCAAAGAGTCGGACACGACTGAGCGACTTTTTCGCTTTGGCGTCTGAGCGGCCCTGCTCAGGACGCTTTCCCTGGCAAGTGAGCGTAACACGGAGGACACCCGTCGTCCCTCGCTGCGGGGGACCCTCCAGCGGTCAGAGACACCAGGACTGGTTGGCATCAATGACAGGGAAATTCCGGTAGGGGGCGCCACTCAGGGGGAGCAGAGAACTTTTATGAATGAGCCAGGAGTGAAAGAAGTGTCATGTCCCCCAGTGACAAAGGCCAGGAATAAGTGGCAGCCCAAACTGATTCAGAGGTACGTACAGTATCTCTTGGGGCACTGCGAAATACCTTGGGGAGGTGGGGCTTTTATGAGAGGATAAAGTTCTGGTGTGAACACAAAGGTGTTGGTGGCAAGTGGGATTTCAGAATTAAAGTTGGCACTGCTGAGACTTGGAGACAGGAGTCTCACAAGTTTCTGGCCGATACAAGACACCAAACAGGAGAATATAAATATACTAAAGAATAATTTAGTATTTTAGTGAGCTAGACAGTAAGGCCCCAAAAGGCAGGGGCATTTTGGGGGGTACCCTTCTAGGCTATATATATTAGAATAGACTCATTCTGTGTTGATTTATAAGAATTCCTGGTCCATTAAGTCCACAACTCAAGACTGTGAAATATTGTTACAAAATAAATTATCACTTTTGGAGAGGCTGCACCCTTGAACAATTTGTTTTACCAACAATGACATCCTCACTAGTCTCAGAAAACTAGTGCTGTCCTCCCCCTAGTAAGGCAGGCCACCACTATGATGGCCTCCAGCAATCACCCCACCCCTGATAGTGATGCCTTAGTGTAACTTCCTCCTTTTGAGCGTGAGCTGGGCCTAGTGACTCATTTCTAATGAATATGGCAAAAGTTATGGGATGTCACTTCTGAGATTAGGTTATAAAAAGACTGACTTTCATCCTACTTGCCATTGTTTTTAACTCTCTCTCTTTCTGAATGTCCAGATCCCTGACTCAGAGAAACTGTAAGATAATAAATGTTTGTTGTTTTAAGCTGCTAAATTTTGGACAGTTTGTTATGCATCATAGATGAACTGATACACTAAATATTGGGCCTTACGCAAAAATACTTGAGGTATCATCTACAGAGGTTTTCAAAGATCTTCTGCACAACCAATGAGCTCAGCAGTAAGGAGTAACAGATAAGAGGTGTCCCAAATCCAGTGAAGCCATAAAACTCCCAGAAATCAGTGTTCTAATAGTAGTTGTCCCTGCACAAAACTAAAGCTATCCTGGCACAGTACAAAGAAACGAAGCAGGTCAGGAACAAAAGGAAAAAAACAGATAGAAACTGAACTTCATCTTCAAGCCCCATGAGCTTTTATCAGCTTCCTAGAGAGGGTAAGTTGCAGGGTATCTGACATGGAGTGTGAATGTTTGTTTAAATTATTTAGCAAATTTGATGGGATTACATCTGTCACTGACTTTTTTGGAAGGCAAATAAGAATCTACGGGAAAACTGTGCAAGTGAGATAACCTTACACATTTATATAGGATGCTGGTGTAAGTGGTTATGGGGCTCACGGTAGGTGTAAGGGTGGTAGCAGTAGCAGTAATAGTAGTAGTAGTAATGGTAGTGGCAGTAACAGTGCTACGGGTAGGAGTGGTAGTTAGAAAACTCCAATTTTAGAACACTTCTCAGATATTCCCTGAACTGAAATACTGTACCTGTGTGAGTCCCCAAAGGCATTCTACCTCTATGCTGTGTTGGGCATGGACAACCAATCCCCACTCAGGTTCACCTGCCCACCATTTACCCAACAGGGAGGAGAAAGGAATTACAGAGTTAAAGACAGACGCACACTTTCTTACCTATTTGTTCATTCTCCTGGACCTCAAGTACAGTCACTGGAGATGGACACGTAGGTGGATTATCATTAATGTCTTTCACTTTCACTTGAATTTGCAGTGGGATTGAGAGTGGTTTTCCCTGCTCATCCCTTGCAACCGCATAAAAAACATACTACAACAAGATCAGAGGTAAAACATGACTCCATCATCATCCTCTTTAAAAGGCAGAGAAAACAACTATTTCAAGACTATTTCATTTATCCCCTTATTTTCAATTCATTTAGAACTGGGAAATGAGCAAATATAAAATGGATCTAATGTGTGGGGTTATTTCCATGTCTTTGAGAGCAATAATGCACTGAGGTTCAGAACACAGTTTTGGGGGTTTGGTGGTGGTGGCGCGGGTGTTAAGTAAACTCGTTTCTGCTCTCAGATTTCCACGGGCACAGGATCTTGTCTTGTCCCCCGTGAACCTCCTCTTGGTTTTACTCACTGCATCCTTTTCTTCTCGGTCCAAGGGCTGAGTCACATAAATATCTCCTTCCTGGTCGATCGAAAATGGAAACCGTGGTGTGTTCTCCTTGTCCACTAAGGAGTATACAGCACCTGGATCATTCCACTGCACCTACAGGGCCCAGAGCGAAATGTGAGGAAAGACAGACCTGGACGGAGAGAATTGGAAAGGAAATAAACAATTTTCCAGCTCTCCGTTTGAAATTTCTGACGACCTTGTTTGGATGTCTGTGGTTTCTTATAACTGCTAAATTACATTTTTCATTTTCAACCTAAAATAATCCCTCCCCTTTTTTTCCTTTTCACTGTTATATTGCTCCAAATAAGCACATAGCGGTATTTCTCTTCCCTAAAGCAATTCCTTGTGAACCCTCTAAAGATTCTACAGGTTGTTCATTTGGAAGCCTGGCTGTGAAGACTTCCTGTCATGAAACACCAATTTAAGAAACAGGATGTACTTAGTATCTGGCATTATCTGAGGACTAAGCCATGATGAATGACAAGCTCCCAAAACTCCCCAGTAAAGATAAGAGACACTTTCAATTCTTCACCATGCTGTTATTTAAGACAAGTGATATATTAATAAAGAACATCTCTCCCTTAAATATTTAATCTCATAGACTTTAGGGATAAGAATATTTGCCAACTCCCAGTGTTGTTTTGTAAATAACTTGGCAAAAAAAAAAAAAAATCAATAAACTCAATAGTAAGTCCCGTCTGCTTGCTACAGACAGAGGATAGCCTATATGATAATCTACTTACTACTAATAACAACACTTACTGAGGGTTGTGCCCAATGCCACACATAATTCTAAACACTTTAAAGTAACTCATTAAATCCGCAAACAGTCCCATGAGATAGAGACTATTGTTATCCCCACCGTATAAATGGGGAAACCAGCACACAGAATGTTTAAACGACTTCCCTAAGGTCCTACACTTAGGTTTACACTTAGGTCCTACACTTAATTTAGTGTAGAAATTTCTACACTAAACTATTTTCTCAAAGACAACTTGGGAAGAGTATCAAGGAGCCACCACTGTCCTTTTCGAGTTATTTAAGCTCCGAGCCAAAGGTCGTGTTCTTGGTTGTAAGCAAGCTCCCATTAAGCCCTACAAATTGAGCCCAAGTTCTTCCGTCTTGTCCCCCTTCACTCTCCTTCCTCAGTTTCAAGACACACCGAGTCCTCTTCCCAGGCCTGGGTATTGGCTGTGGCTCTTTATATTTTCTTTTCTTTGACAGCCCTATGAAAAAATAGGTATATGCATTTTTTTTAGCATTTACAAATCCTTATGAAGGCAATCTGAATAATGAATAGGAAGACTTTAATAAAGGAACCCAAACTGAAATTCTTGGGGTAATGAGTCCTGATATACTTTCTTATCTGGTAAAGCAGAATACTTCTTGCTTTTGTTTTTTTTCTTCTGAAGGTGAAATTCATTAATTCAACATTCAATAAGTGGAAAGCTGCTATGTAACACAGGGAGCCCAGCCTGGCTCTCTGTGAGGGCTGGGATTGGGGGGTGGGGTGGTGAGAGAGGGGCTTCAGAGGGAAGGGATATATATAGTTATGACTGATTCTCATTGTTGTATGGCAGAAAACAAACACAACATTGTATAGCAATTATCCTCCAATTAAATAAATAAGTAAATTTGTAAAAGGAGGTGAAACATTTTTCACATTAAAAAACTTCAATAAATAAAACTCTTTAGTTAGATGATAGATACAGTGGGATGGGCCATTCCAGGGCCCCTTAACAACAGCAGTGCCATTCAAAAAAAATAGGAGTACTAGAGACTAGAAATGCCTCAAAACGTTAATACCTTTTATCCACTTCCACAGATACTAATTAACTTTTGTCACACCCCAAAGAGCTGTCGGTATCCCCGTTTTATTGGTGAGAAGTTGCCTCAACTCCTCATAAACAATAAATGACTTGTTTATGCTTCCCTGGTGGCTCAGATGGTAAAGCGTCTGCCTGCAGTGCAGGAGACCTGGGTTCAATCCCTGGGTAGGGAAGATCCTCTGGAGAAGGAAATGGCAACCCACTCCAGTATCCTTGCCTAGAAAATCCCATGGACAGAGGAGCCTGGCAGGCTACAGTCCATGGGGTCGCAAAGAGTCGGACACGACTGAGCGATTTCACTTTCACTTTCTTTGTTTATGATCAGTCCTTGAGGTAATAGAGCAAGAATGTGGTTTTGCTTATCTGCTTCCAAATCCAGTGCTCTTCCACTGACTCACAGCTCTTTTTGTGTCAAGAAATCTCCTGATCTCCCAGGAAAGATCAGATCTGGGTGGGCCCCACAGTGGATTTCCAGGAGTTAAAGCAGGAAGAGGAGGCTCAGAGTGAGACACAGGTGGGACCAGGGGAGGGTCTGAAGGGAGAGGGGAGGTACCTACAGGGGGTGCCGTTGGGAAGGGGGTGGGCTCCAAAGGTAAAAGTTGTCTACTCAGCTCTTACTCTTGGTCGGTCCTATCTCTGCCCCTCAGCCGATGATGGGGCAAATCTTTCACATCGAGATTTTCCCCACCGGAATAAGAAGCAACCTTTCAAAAATAATTCGCAGTCTCAAATTCAAATCATGCACATGTACCATATACAACTCAGCCATATCCTACACTATAGACAAGAAAAAGAAAACAGCGTTATCTACTTAGAAAATGAAGGTGAGTAAAGTTCTCTTTTAAAACTCAAATATATGTAAGTTGGGCTTCCCTAGTAGCTCAGATGATAAACAATCTGCCTGCCATGCAGGAAACTCGGATTCGATCCCTGGGTCAGGAAGATACCCTGCAGAAGGAAATGGCGATCTACTCCACTACTCTTGCCCGGAGAACCCCATGGACAGAGGAGCCTGGTGGGCTACAGTCCATAGGGTCACAAAGAGTCAGACATGACTGAAGTGACTTAGCACACATGCATCTAAGTTGGTACAGTCCAGAGTTCACCCATGATGGCAAACTCCAGAGACTTGGGGCCAGAGATTTTGTTTATTTAGTTTGCTTTATAATGATACTATGCAAAAACTTCGGTGAAGACTGTGAGGGTGGGCCCCTACAATGTGAGTGCATTGATTGGGCGGGCTGTTGGCATTCCTTGGGCACTACCTGAGTGATTTTAATGGGGTAAGGTTTAGTTGAGTTTTCTTCAATCTCCACAGGTTCTGGCGCTTTCCAAATATTCTCCTTCACCGTAATATCCACAGGTACGCTGTCACTAAAGGAATGCTCATTCAGGCCTCCCATGTCTTCCACTGAGACCACCAGCTTGTAGGAAGGATTCTTCGAAGGATCCAGTTCCTGGGATCCTATGGGAAGTGGGAGAGAAGAGAAAAGGAAATGTCTCTGAAGATGATACGGATCTAGGTCATTTGTATTGATTCGGAGAGTCCCATCAGGGCGTCCCTTAACTCACCTTTTGGAGTAAGTGAAATTCCTCCTGTTTGGTTGTTGATCTGAAAGTACATGACATCGTTGACCTTGGGAAGCTGCATGAGAATCTGATAAATAAGTTGGCCATTGAGTGTGGCTGGATCATCCAAGTCTGTAGCATTGACATACATAAAGGGCTTTCCTGTTTAACAAAATGTACCCAGAAAAAAAAAAAAGATATTAAATGAAACCCAAACCAACCATAGACACATTTGCCTTCCAAGAGGCAGAAATAGAGTGGAGGAATGTGCCATAATTCATATCAGTGTGGAATAAATCGTTATTCTGCTCCTTTTTCTTAGGATAAAGTTCCTACGATGAGGTTCCAGGAAACTCTAGGGGTCTTTGAGACTGTTTTTAAGGTCATACACATACAAAAGACCCATCCAAATCATAAGATAAATTGAGGCATTTTAGCATAAAGGAGTACCCCCAAAAACATTAATACGGTTTCAGATTCCACATTGCAACCAACAATAAAGAAACCATCCCTTGCTTAGTTTTGTCTAGTATCAAAGACTATTCACAATTATCTGAAAACACTGTTACAATACTCCTTTTTTCAACTACATATCTGCTGAGGAGAGTTTTTCTTTAAATGTTTCAACCAAAATAGTATATGGCCACAAAATGAATGCAAAACAGACATAAGAATCCAATTGTTCTCAACTAATCCAAACATTAAAGGATGTGCAAAGACTAAAACAATGCCATTCTCTTAATAATTCCTTCTATCTTTGAAAATACAGTTCTTTTTATTAAAATATGATAATTACTTTAAATCAATTACCAAATAGTTTTCCAATTTCTCAGTTTTGATTTCAAATGTGATAAATATTGGTAGATATAACCAGTGATATAGTGGAGCCAACTTGTACAACCCAGTTGAATTTCCAGAAATTCTGTGAATCAATTGTTAACACCATTGGTAGTTTAAAATGGGTTGTGGTGGGAATACTTATACCACAGAAATTGACAAATGCTACAAATCAGAGGGTTTTTTTCCACCCCCCAGAGAGATAGGTATTAAAATTTGCCAGCATACCACTGGATATAAGCCACATATCCTTGGAAAAGTTCCTTGGAGGCTGTAAAAGTTTTTAGGAGAATACAAGGGCCCTAAGAGCAAAAGTTTCAGAACCACTGAACTAGAAAATCCTATTGGTGAAGAATAAGACCTGCAAGATTATGACTTAGCACAGTTCAGCAGTGAACCTTTGGTATGCGACCTCAGGGACAGAGACACACGAAATTGCTCCACATAATGAAGTGAAAGGAATACCCTTCCTGAGTTATAGGGAGTGGGCATTGAAAAATGAGAGAGAACACGAAGTAACACAGAAGGAAGCTTGAGAGTGAGTCAATGGAAATGGCCAAGAGTCTTTCTGAGAACTCAAAGTCTAATGTTCATGTTTATTTTGTGCACTGTTATGACAAGATGCCCCTTCCTTTCTCTAAACCTTTAGTAAAGCCTACCGCACACACCTAGGCTTTGATGAGGGGATTTCATGGAGATGAAAGGTAAGAGAATTGTGAAAGGATGAGCCATAGCTAGGAGTTGGAAGTAAGAGAAGAAAAAGAACTGGGAGCCAGCAGTGACCATGAGAATGTGGATTCCTGGGAGGATGTGGGAAAGTAAGCTTACCCTTCCAGAATGTTCTAGAGCTGCGTGTGTATGTGTTAATCGCTCAGTCATGTCCTACTCTTGACGATAATATGAACTATAGCTGCCAGGCTCCTCTGTCCATGGAATCCTCCAGACAAGAATACTGGAGTGGGTTGCCATTCTCTTTTTCAGGGGATCTTCCCCACCTAGGGATTGAACCCGGGTCTCCCACATTGCAGGCAGTCTTTACTGTCTGAGCCACCAGGGAAGCCCCTATAGAACTGTAAGGTATTCTAAAATCTCACCCTAAGATAGTGGTCCTTAATTGGGGGTGATTTTTCCCCCAAGAGATATTTGGCCATGTCTGAAGACATCTCTGCTATCAAAGCTTGGAAGGGAAGTGTTGCTCCTGGCATCTGATGTGTATATAGATATCAGGGAAGCTGCTAACATCCTATAATGCACAGAACAGCAGCCCCTGACCAAAAAAAAAGACAAAACACACACACACACACACAAAATAATTATAAAGCCTAAGATGTCAGTGGTGCCAAGGGTAGAAATTGTGCCCTAGAGCAATGGGGATAAGAAAACAAACCCCGGAGGATTGCTGTGAAATTTAAATAAGATAGTAAGCACTTAATGAATGATAGCTATAGCTGTTAACCACACAAATCTGCCATTCTGCCAAGTATCTCCAGGCTCCTGCCTGTTACCTGGGCGAGAATTCTGCCTGACGGAGCCTTCATAATGTTGCTGGAGAAACATAGGGCGGTTGTCATTGACGTCCTTCACTTCGATGGTGACGGGGACCGGGCCCTCCACTGTATTGCCCTGAGCATCCAGGGCTGAGACCTGATGTTGACAGGAAAAGGAAACCTTCTTGGTGAGTCTGAACCTCATATCACACACCCAAAAGTCACTTGAAGGAAATCAGAGCCCAAATCACCAATGATCTGATAACTACAGGGGAGAAAGACACCCATAAAAGCCCAAATTGGAGGCTGCTAAAACAGAGGCCCTACCAGTTAAACCAAGCGAATCATGACCGTGTTTTTCCAGCAGTGGGATATGCTGGACACTGGACATGCTCTTTTCTAAATAGCGAGAATCAGTGAAATAAGAACACTTTGACCCTTGAGGGTATGGAAACATCACGTGCTGTTACAGAGGCACTTTAGTGGTCAATCTGCGTATTTACCAACAGAAGGCTTTTGGCCTGCTCTTTACCCACAATTAGCTCTCTACCATTTCTGTGTATTCAGATACAAACCGGGAAATCTAAGGGAGAAAGAGAGGGAGGAGGTCTCTTTAGTCAGACTCTGACTTTGGTCATCGGTTGCTTCTGCTTCTTGGAAGGCCCAAAGGTGCGCCATCTAGCACCGATGCTGCCCTCCTTGCAGATCCAGAGCCTGCTCAATAGCCAGAGCGAGACACCAGTGAAATATCAGAGAAGTGTCGAGTGGTTTTCATCCAGATGCCTAAGTAGGGCCTTACGTGGATGAGTGATCCATCTGAGAGCTTTGGCAGTATAACATGGGTTACCCTGGTCAAAAAGCCTGAAAACGAGGCGACCTTTACCAAATCACTCTCTAGTTGGTTTAAAAAAATATGTGGATAAATGAGATTTGCAAACACTTCATTAGGATCAGGAGAGTGGAAAGGGGATTCTGTGCTGGGGATGAGTATGCCAGTGATATTTCCATTGCTCAGAGATTGGAGTTAGTGTCCGTTGTCTAGTGTCAGCTCACCTGGAGTCTGTGAACAGCTCTTGTTTCCCTGTCTAGGGTTTTGTTGTGATATAGAAGTCCGTCAGGTTGTATCTGAAATATGCCGTCTGTCTCCCCCGTTAGTTTGAAAGTCACAGCAGGAGGATTGGCCTTAAACTGGGAAAAAGCAAAAATTAGATTAGGTCACAAGGAAAAGCAGTGCTGTAGGATCTGTCGTAAGTCACCAATTTCAGAAAACACTTTCATTTGCACAATCACCAAAATAAGAATTTCTAAGCTTTTAAAGGGATACATTCTAAAGGTTTGCTTTAATCTTAACTAACATTCAAACTACATTTCTCTCAAGAAACAATATATGGCATAATTTAATATATTTACAAAAATCAATTGATACTTTACATTATAGCTAGAGTTAGATGAGACTTTTCTGGGAGTATCTGAGAGCCATATTACTACTAGCTTCTAAGAAACATTAAGAAGTATAGTTTCATTGCTAGGATGAAAAAGATGGCATTTAGCACTTCTAAAAACTGTGACAAAGATTAAGAGATATTTTAATGTTAAGGAAAACAACTTTAAAGTGGCTTTATTTGATAATATTCTATATGAAAATCTCACCTTTTCAGAAATGAAGAAAATGTCAGTGATCATTCATGGGATAGCTACAGTACTTTTAAGATCACAGAAGAGAAAATTCACGTAAAATAGATCAGACATAAAACTCATTCAACCTCATTAACAATTTTAATATATTTTTCTATATTCACAAATTAAAAATCAATAATAGCCAATGTTGTAAAAGCTCTCGTAAAGAATGTCAGTTCAGTTCAGTTCAGTTCAGTCACTCAGTCATGTCCAACTCTTTGTCATCCCATGAACCGCAGCACGCCAGGCCTCCCTGTCCATCACCAACTCCACCCAATCCCATGTCCATTGTGTCGGTGATTCCATCCAACATTCTCATCCTCTGTTGTCCCCTTCTGCTGTCTTCAACCCTTCCCAGCATCAGGGTCTTTTCAAATGAGTCATCTCTCCACATCAGTCCATGGGGTCGCAAAGAGTCAGATATGACTGAGTGAGCGTGAACGCACGGTATAGTGTAGTAGTATAGTGTCTTAATTTCAAGCCCAAGATATCATCTATGATGAGAAAAAAAGAGGCACTACCCAGACATCACTGGATCATTTTATCAAAAGGGTAGATAGAATTGAATCCAGCAGGGAACCAGAACCTGTGCTATCAACGTCAGGCGGGAGTGAAATGCAGCTCGCCCTCCGTCTCCTGTTGCTGACACTCCTTCAGCGCTATCGTCCGCCACCTTCTCTCCCTCTTCAGGTCAGTAACTCTTCTTGGCTGTTCGCTCTGTATCAGCCCCTGTATGCCAGGTGCTGTCCTGTACTTTTCAAGGTACTATTCTGTAAGGTTAGAAATGTTTTCCTTATTTTTTATGTTTGTTTTTTGCATATTATTTGTGTGAAAAGTATTATAAACCAATTATAATATGGTACTCTATAGCCAATTGTGCTAGTTGTGTACCTAGACTAACTTTGTTGGACTTATGAACAAACTGGACTTTAAGAATGCACTCTTGGAACAGAACTCATTCTTATATAGGGGACTTCCTGTCTAATATTATATTTGAGATCCTAGGCAAGAAGAGAAATAAAAGTCATCCAGATTGGAAAGTGAAAGTACCTCTATTCACAAAGGACATGATCTTATATATGGAAAATCCTAAGGAATCTAAAAAGAATTTTACAGCAAATAAACAAGTACAGTGAGGCTGCAGGACAAAAGATCAATATACAAAAATCAATACTATTTCTATACACTAGCAAAAATAAATCTGAAAGTGATGTTATGAAAACAACTCCATACACAATAAAATTAAAAAGAATAAAATACTGCAAAATAAATTTAACCTGAGAAATACAAGAGTTGTAATCTTAAAACTACCAAACATTATTGAAAGAAATTAAAGATCTAAATAAATGGAAAACACCTCATCCTTAAAAATTGAAAAATAAGATTTTTAAGGTAGTAATATTCCCCAAGTTGAGATACTGATTCAACACTATCCCTATCAAAATTATCTTTGCCTTGTTTGTATAATTAACAGGATGATCCTGAAATTTAGGTAAAAATGTAAAAGACCCAGAATAACCAAAACAATCTTGAAAAAGAAGAACCAAGTTAAGGGACTTAACACTGCCTAATTTCAAACTTTACTACAAAGATACAATATTATAGAACTGTATAAGAATTTCTTTCTTTCTTTTTTGGAGGATATGTTAATAACCCAAGGATCAACCTCATGGGGCAATAAGCTTACAGCACTGGCATAAGGATAGACATACAGATCAGTGGAATCAAAGTCAGGAGTACAGAAGTAAACTTTTGCAGTTATTGTCAAATTAATTTCCAACAAATGTGTTGAGATAATTCAAGAGGAGAAGAATAGTGTTTTTAGCAAATGATGCTTGAAC
The DNA here is from genome assembly GCA_024291935.2 of Okapia johnstoni. Lineage (NCBI taxonomy): Eukaryota > Metazoa > Chordata > Mammalia > Artiodactyla > Giraffidae > Okapia > Okapia johnstoni. Next base: position 9,985,951 of record CM044309.1, read on the forward strand.
AACTGGATATTCACATGCAAAAGAAAATGAAGTTAGATCCCTACCTTGCACCATGCACAAAACAACTAAAAATAGATCAAAAGCCTAAATGTTAGAGTTAAAACTATAAAACTTTAAGAAGAAAACACAGGCATAAAACCTTATGACTCTTGATGAGGCAATAGTTTTTAAGATATTATATCAAAAGCACAAACTGAAAATAAAATAAATAAATTGAACTTCAAAATTAAAAGCTTTTGTGCTTCAAATGACATTACGAAGAAACTGAAAAGATAATCTACAGAATGTGAGAAAGTATTTGCATATTATGTGTATGATAAGGAACTTTATGCAGAATATATAAACAGCTCTTACAATAAAAAGACATAATCCAATTTAAAAATAGGCAAAGGATTTGAAGAGACATTTCTCCAAAGAACAGATACAAACAGTACATAAGTATATTAAAAGATATTAACATTAATCATTAGGGAAGCCCAAACCACAAAGAAACCACTCTACTCCACTAGGATAGCTTTACTAAAAAAAAATGGTAACAAGTGTTGCCAAGGATGTGGAGAAATCAGAACACTTATACAATGCTGGTGGGAATGTAAAATAGTTCAGTTGTTTTGCAGACCAATTTTACAGTTATTCAAAAGGCTAAATATTAAATTCATCATGACTCAGAAATTTTACTGTTAGGTATATATCCAAGAGAATGGAAAACATATGTCCTCACAAAAAATTGTACATGAATGTCCATAATACCATTATTTTGTAATAGTCTTAAATGTCCATCACATGATAAATGGATATTCAAAAGGTAGCATATTCACACAATGGAATATTATTCAGCTATAAAAAAAGGAGTGGAGTACTGATACCTGCTACAAAACAGGTATTCTTCTCCTGCTTGAAAACATCATGCTAAGTAAAAGAAACTATACACAAAAGGTCACATGTTATATGATTTCATTTTTATGAAGTGTCTGTAAAGGCAAATCTATAGAGACTGACAGTAAATTAGTGTTTGCCAGGGGTTGGGAGGAGAGGAAAGAGTGACTGCCAGTGGGTACAGGGTTTCTTTGAGGCTGGTGAAAGTGTGCTGGGATCAGACAGTGGTGATGGCTGCATATTTTTATGATATATTAAAAACCAAAGAATTGGCCATTTTAAAAGGGCAAATCTTAAGATATGTGAGTTACATCTCATACGTTACAAAGAGAAAAGGCAAAAAATGACCTATCTCAGAAATGTATCATACAATTCTTTCATCTGGAAGCCCCTGAGAGTACAGAGCTGGGATTAGTTGCAAATCTTCAGTGAAAGAAGTCTGTGGATGTGTAGTTCCTTCCTTCCTTTTCTTTCTTTCTTTCTTTCTTTTTTGGAGGATATGTTAATAATGCAAGGATCAACTTCATGGGGCAATAAGCTTGTTTTGTGCCTCCCTGACTTCAGGTAAGAAGTTCTTTGAGTGGTACAGGTGAGGGGACTGGGGCAACTCCTCGCTGCCACTGGAATAAAGAGCTCAGAGTACATCTCACCAAGGCTGAGTTTTCCACATCATCTCCACATCCAAAGATGGAGACGGCATGAAATGGGTTTTTTTCCCTGAGATGTCAGATTTTATTTTTTGCCATGTAACCTACTTTTTAATTTAAATTGAAGCACAATATTACATGGGCTTCCCCGGTGGCTCAGGCGGTAAAGAATTCACCTGCAATGTGGGAGACCTGGGTTCGTTCCCTTGGTTAGGAAGACCCCCTGGAGGAGGGCATGGCAACTCACTCCAGTATTCTTGCCTGGAGAATCCCCATGGACAGAGGAGCCGGGAGGACTGCAGTCCATGGGGTCTCAGAGAGTCGGACAAGACTGAGCAACTAAGCATAGCACAGCACACTATATTACATAAATTATAGGGGTACAACATTGTGATTCACAAGGTTTAAAGGTTATGTTCCACTAATAGTTACTACAAAATACTGGCCCTATTCTCTGTGTTGTACAATACATCCTTGTAGATTATTTGTTATTGTTCCGTTGCTAAGTCGTGTCCAACACTTTGTGACTCCATGAACCGCAGCACACCAGGCTTCCCTGTCCTTCACTATCTCCTGGAGTTTGCTCAAGCTCATCTCCATTGAGTCAATAATGCCATCCAACTATTTCATCCTCTGTCATCCCCTTCTCCTCCTGCCTTCAATTTTTCCCAGCGTCAGGGTCTTTTCCAATGAATCAGCTCTTTGCATCAGGTGGCCAAAGTATTGGAGCTTCAGCTTCAACATCAGTCCTTCTAAGGAATATTCAGGGTTGATTTCCTCCAGGATTGACTGGTTTGATCCATTTTCTGTCCAAGGGAGTTTTATACATAATAGTTTGTACCTCTTAATCCCCTACCTCTATCTTGCCCCCTCCTTTCCCCCAATCTGTCACTGATAACCACAAGTTTGTTCTCTCTGCCTATGAGTCTTTTTTGTTGTAGTCACTAGTTTGTTTTGTTTTTCTGATTCCACGTATAAATGATTTCATACAATATTTCTCTTTCTCTGTCTGATTTATTTCACTTAGCATAATACCCTATCAGTCCATCCATATTGCTGCAAATGGCAAGTTTTCATTCTTTTTATGAAAGTGAAAGTGTTAGTCGTTCAGTCATATCTGACTGTTTGCAACCCCATGGTCTGTAGCCTGCCAGGCTTCTCTGTCCATGGGATTCTCCAGGCAAGAATACTGGAGTAGGTTGCCATTCCCTTTCCAGGGGATCTTCCCAACTCAGGGGTTGAACCCAGTTCTGTTGCACTGCAGGCAAATTGTTTACGGTCTGAGCCACCAGGGAAGTTCTTTTTATGGCTGAGTGATATTCCATTGTGTGTGTGTCACATATTTCGCATCTATTCATCCACTGATGGACATAGGTTGCTTCCATATCTTGGTGACTGTAAATACTACTGCTATGAATATTGGGTGCATGTAGCATGTATCTTTCTGAATTAGTGTTTTCATTTTTTTCACATATACCCAGAAGTGGAATCACTGGGTCATATGGTAGTTCTATTTTTCGAGAAACCTACATACAATTTTCCACAGTGGCTGCACCAATTTATATTCCCCCCAAAAAATGCATGAGCAGTTCCCTTTTCTCCACATCCTCACCAACCTTTGTTATCTGTGCTCTTTCTGAGGATAGCCATTCTGACAGCTTGAGGTGATATCTCTTTGTGGTTTAAATTTGCATTTCTCAAGACTATACTTTCAGGGATCATTTGTAGAGTTTATTAATTTACATTCCTCTGATGATTAACAATGTTGAACATCTTTTCATGTGCCTGTTGGCCTTGTGCATGTCCTCTTTGGAAAAATGTCTGTTTCAGTCTTCTACCCATTTTTTAATTAGGTTGTTTTCTGACGTTGAGTTGTATGAGCTCTTCGTATATTTTGGATATTAATCCCTTATCAGTTATATCATTTGCAAACATTTTCTCCCATTCTGTAGGTTGTCTTTTCATTTTAACAATCATTTCCTTTGCTGTGCAAAAGCTTTGGAGTTTAATTAGGTTTAACTTGCTTATTTTTGCTTTCATTTCCTTTGCTCTAGGAGACAGATATGATTTATATCAAAGAGTGTTCTGCTTATGTTTTCTTCTAGGATTTTTATGGTTTTGGTCTTACATCTAGGTTTTTAATCCATTTTGAGTTAATTTTTGCATATGGTGTTGCATGCATGCTCAGTCACTTCAGTCATGCCTGACTCTGTGTGACCCTATGGACTATAGCCTGCCAGGCTCCTCTGTTCATGGAATTCTCCAGGCAGGAATACTGGAGTGGGTTGCCATGCCCTTCTCCAGGGGATCTTCCAACCCCAGGATTGAACCCAGGTCCCTTATTTCTACCTGCACTGACAGGTGGGTTCTTTACCACTAGCGCCACCTGGGAAGCCATATATGGAGTTAGGTAGCATGATATACTCGACTAGAACATGAGAACAGCAGTGTTATACATCACTTATGCCATTAACTTATTTAAGCCTCAGTTCCCCTATCTGTAAAACAAGCAGTTGGTACAAAAAGTCTCTAAGGTGTTTTCTAGCACAAAGACTCTGAGATTCTAGAAGCAAATCCCCTTCATCTCCTACTTCTCCACTGTAACATACATAACCATACACAAGAACTTTCAGCCATGACAACTGGGCTCTCATTTCCTGCCTACGAGAGATAAGCTTTGCAGCATGACTGATGGAAAAAGAACAGAAAACGAAGTGGAGCAACCCAAGGAATGATTTTACTGGCTGGGATCCTCAGAGGCTGTGAAAGGATCCTAAGAAGGAATTTCTAGGTCTGTGATGTTTGTAAGTCAAAGATTGTGCAGTTCAGTACATCAGAACTGTACACAGTCTGATTCTGTTCACCGAGACATGGACCTGTACTCCCAGAACATCCATTCCTTTCTGCCCGAAGAAGTGACAGCAGACTCTCTGGACCACAGATACCTTTTGCTTTGATTATAGGATGGTTTTTTTTTTAACTGTGCCAACATTCTTAGATTTTGATTCTTAGGAAATATTTAGATTCTTAGGAAATTCTACATAAGTATAAAAATGCCTCACTTTTGTGGAAAAAATCATGAAATCCTGTAATACCATGCACAAATTCTAATTTGAAAAATTATCTGGAATTGCACTGAGCCTTTGCCCTGTGAGGCACCCTCAGTTAGTCAGGCTCCCCACCGTTCCCTGTGTCCCCCAGGCTGAAACCAAGTGTCAGAAGACTTTTAATTTCACATTTGCACAGTTGGGGGTTTTATACATCTGCTTTTTTGCTCTTGCCTTTCTGATCCCAAGATAGTACCATTCATCATCTACCTGGCCCCTGTGGGTAGTTGAGGTACTCACTGCAGCTGGGCTTTCAAACCCAAGACCTAGGTTAGCAACTGGGAGAGGAAGACTCCCCGGCCTGCAGCTCCAGACTCATGTGGCCACTGTCTCCTAAACATCTCCACCTTGCTAACCCCACAGATTAAATTCAATAAGCCTAAAACTTATTTTCCCACAACTTTCCCTCCCCTCCTTCTCTCTCCTTCAAATGACACCATGAACCAGCCAGTCAAGCAATCCAGAGACCTCAGAGTTACCCTCAACACCTTCTCTCACTGCCCGCGCAAACTCAGTAGCCAATTCCAGCACGTGGGACCCCTGGCATTGCTCCTAGCCCTCCCCTCCCCTCCACTCCCATTTATACTTGCTTAAACCAGGCCTCCATCACGTCCCACTGGTTCTATGGCAAACAGTGTCCCAAGACCCTTCCCACCTCCAGGCTCACTCCCCTCATCATACACTCAAAGTGATCACTGAGTAGGTCTGGGCAAGCACAGCCTAACTCCTTCACCCCTTCCTAACATCTCAGTGGGCCCTGCCGCCTAGCACAGGTTAAACAGCCAGTCTGGACCCCCACTCCAACCCACCGCCCTCAGCAGTCTCTCCTTCTCCTCACACCCTCTCCCACCCAAACCATCTGCCATCTTTCATTTTCTTGCTAAATGCGTGCCCCCATATTTTTTCCCATCTAGTCCTCAGGGTCTGCTTTCTGTTTGAGAGTGCCTGGTCAACTTTAAGTACTCAGTTCAGGGGTCCAATGAAACCTTTTCTGTTCAACGACTACCCTCCACTCTTAAAATCGACCACTCCTTCTCCGCCTGCGCTTGGTCTTCTCTGCAGCCCACCAGACAGACTCCAATCAGAACCCTCCACTGCATTGCTTGCTTTCTTGTTAGTCTCCTTCTGCTACCCAAGAGCTCTCCAGGGGCAGGGACGCTGTGGGTCTCATCCTGCACCCCCAGGACACAGCACAGCATCTTGTAACAGTAGGCACTTTCTGCACAGTTCATAAACGGAGATGCATGTGTGCCCAGCCCACAGCATTCCTACCAACTCATGAAGCATAAAAACGCGCAAATGAAAGGACTTTCCGAATGTAATGAGAAATCTCTAACTAAATGCTCCCTGGAGAGAGAGACAGAGTCAGTGAACGAGATCTTCCCCTACGTGAGCCCTCCCAAGAGACTCCCAACCAGTTTCCTGGCATCCTCTTCCGTTTCCCAAGCCCTCCACTTTGCAGCCCTGAATGGAAACTTGATTCAGGTGATTCAGGCCTGCTCCTCTGGGGGGCAGAATCTAAGAACCTTAGAAGTCGGGATCCTTCCTGTCTCTGCGGCTTCCACTCCTACCTCCTTCTCCAGGCTCGTGGCTTCCCAGGCTCACTGGTCTTCCGCCAGAACCCCAGGCACGCCCTGCCCTCTCCCAGCACAGGGCAGGTGTCCCAGCTGTGCCTTTGCTGGAATGCTCTTCTTTCTAAGCCTTCAAAGCATTTGCTCCTCCCTCAGGGCCTGACTCCCCTGACTGGAGAGGTCAAAGCCTCTATAACACCGCACAGCGGGGGCACAGAGATAGCTGTGCACCCCTACCAGCTCATATAATAGGGCCGCTTTCCACTGATCTGGTTCCGAATGAGAGAAGGTGGGATGAGGCAGCTTTCAGGCCCTCCTCTGTGGATGGGAACTGTCCATCAAAAGAGATGTTTGGCACTTAAAAGAAGGCATACCTACCTTCAGTAGTTTCGCAACCCTTTGTTGCTCCCCCAGTGCATGGGGCAGGGGGTCACCGGCACCCCCTAAGGCCCATCAAAGTGTCTTCAACCAGTCCAGGCCCAAGCAGGCTTCCCCAGGGGGTTTCTGACCAATGCAGTAGTATGTTTTTCTCCCTCTCTCCATTGTTTCCAGGATTATTTCAGTGCCCCTAAAACTGAAGTTTCTTGCCCCTCAAGCCCCTGCCGTCCATGCTCAATCTGAGGCTTCTCTCAGTTAACTAAGTAAACAAGATGACTGCCTCCCAGTGTGTCTCGGCCAACGCCTGGGTGAGGCCTAGAGATGGGCTCAGAGGAGGCAGTGGGGAAGGCAGGCTGTGTGTGTGTGTGTGTGTGTGTGTGTGTGTGTGTGTGTGTGTGTGTGTGTGTTAATTGCTTAGTTGTGTCCGACTGTTTGCAACCCCATAGACTGTAACCTACCAGGCTCCTATGTCCACGGGATTCTCCAAGCAAGAATACTGGAGTGGGTTGCCATTTCCTTCTCCAGGAATGCAGGCTATTCCAGCACTAATCCAGAGAATCCACATCTTCAAATGCTGCAAGCAGCCAGCTCACGGAACAGACCAAGATTCAGATAACCACTGACTTCCGAGACTGGTTCCCTGACCACCCCCAGGGAGGGGCGGAGCCTACAGGCCCTAAGGTCCCTGCCTCAGGGGTGAGAGATACCCCAGATACCACTGAGGAAGTCTGAATGAGGACGTCAGGTACAATGCCTGGTAATACTGAGGCCGCTCATCTCTTGGCTCCTGAAATCATTCTCCGTAATGAGATCTACTAGGCCTCTATTTTATTTCTGGTTGTCCCATAAGATAAAGGAGTAAAAGTCCATGGAGAGAGCCTGCAAAATCAAGATGACAGGGACTAAGAGTAGCCCTTACCTGGAATATGAGTTGACTCGGTTCTTCGCCTTCAAAAATTGAAAAATTCATGGGTTTTAGGGGTCCACTAAACATTCTCTCTTGGCCATATCCAGTTGTCTGTTAAAAGATGAAAGAAAAAGAGGAAATTAGCAACACCATGTACTATGAATGTATATGGGCCACTGGATGATTTTCTTATGGTTCCAGAAGTGATATGAAATCTAGTATTCTAACATGGCTCAAAAAAAAAAAGTGAAATCAAATCAAAATAAGCAGGAAGGGTTCTAATATTTGTTGAGGCTCCACTACATCAAGATGGTTTGCCAGCAGCCTGGCGTTGCTTTTCTCATTCAAGGTGATTAAAGCCATCACCCTGGGGGTAAAAATTAGCACTGCCATATTTTCAAAGAGGCTCACAGAGGGTTAATCACTTGACCGGGGTAGAACCCATGAGCGGTTGACATGGCACACACACTAGGTTTCAGCTGAAGGAAAACTGGTGATCATCGTCCCACAATGCCACTATGCCATTCAATTCTACCTGGTTGACACCAGCTTCTTAAAACTCCTCCATTCCACTCTTGTTAGTTTATAAGGAAATCCATGGCAGATTCCCAGCATACTAGAGTTCAGGCACCTCAAAGACATTTGAATCCATAAGGGGAAAAAATATGTGGACCTGTTTAGTACAATGCTTGCCTGGCACACAGCAAAAAGAGCTCACATTTGCTACGTTAGTGTATGCTGAGCTTTGTCCTAAGCACATTTAACCACGTTAACAATCCTACGGGGTAAATTATCATCACTAGCTCTGTTTCACTGGTGTTGAGACCGAGATGCAGAAAGGTTAAGTCATTTGCTCACAGTGCAGGAAGCAGGATTCAAACCTACAATTCCAGACCACTCTTAGCCGCTCTAAGCCACTGCCCCACTACCCACTAGAAGGAGCACAAGTGGCTGAGACAGCCTGGCAGGAAATCTGCAGCATGGGGGGTGTGCAAGAGGGCACATTCAGCAGTAGTTCCTGCGATCCCTTTGTCTCCCACCAACGAGGATCACTGAAGGAAATCGCGAGGCAGGGCTGCACACAGGAAGGGGACTGCCAGCTATAAACCCTCCACAGTGGGCACCCCTGGAACGAGGGATCTCGCACGACACTCAAAGCCAGTGCCCCTCCTGAGTGGTCCTTCCGCTCTCCTCCTGTAGTGGGAGTCAGGGGTGGGATAGGTTAGTATGATATGGGAAGTTAATGGTTTGGGAAACTGGACAGGTAAAACCAAAAAAAGAAAGAAAAACTGGGGAGAAGAGATGTATTTTCATTTCTTTATATGGAGCAAGTACACTCTTGCTGCAGAAACACTGGAGATAAAAAACCCAAAAACAATTAGGATGAAATGATGGGGGAGAAAGATCTTGTACTATGGCTCATTAAACCTTGACTGAGTTGATCTGGGTGTCCAACAAAAAAGCAGTAACAAACAAGAACACAGAGGTTTTGGAATTTGGAACTTCCCTCCACTTCAGAGTTGCAGTGGACCCTTGGGCTAGCTGCCCCCACAGCCATTGTCAACCTCTATCCCTTGGAAAGATAAATGATCTCTTTCCCAGACTCCTTTGCAGGAAAGATCATGGCCAAGTGACTCAATTCTGGTTCATGAAACAAAAGGTGGAGTCTGCTGGGTCGGGTGTGGGTGGGGGGATGGTTCTAGTTAAGCTTTTGTTCTCCTGATGAGAAGGAGATGACAGAGGATGAGATGCTTCGATGGCATCACCAACTCAATGGACATGAGTTTGAGTAGACTCCGGAAGTTGGTGATGGACAGGGAGTCCTGGCGTGCTGCAGTCCATGGGGTCGCAAAGAGTCGGACATGACTGAACTGAACTGAACTGAGCTGTTGAAAAAGGACAGATGTGGGTGGCATGGCCCTTCCTCTTTCCTTGTTCTTGTTCAGGCAGTGGTCCCCTGTCTGTAGCTGTGGCAGCTGTCATGAAACCATGGGGGATAAACCAACTCAAATAATGGTGGAACGAAGATAAAGAAGCCCAGGTCTCTGATAACATCACAGAACTGCTAAACCTGCCCAGGACTGCCCACTACAGAATTCTCATTGTCTAAAAAAATAAATAAATCCCTGCTGACTGGAGACACTCTAAATTTGCTCGTAGCTAATGGACTTCCTAACTGACACAATAACTATATAGACTCCGAGCTCATCAGTTCCTTTCAAGGTGTATCTTCCTCTGAGGGTTCACCCTCCCTCCCACTTCTTTCCACATCTTCTCCAGCTCCATTGGCCCCTCTGGAAGGCAGGGCACAAGAAGTGGGTGCCGTGGTGGATACAGGACGAGGGCAGTGCTTTTTGAGGGGCTGCTGCTTAATAGCACACTGCTTTCATCAGCTTTCTGCTCACATCAGTAAGCAGTCCGTCTTGTGGCTCAGCTGGTAAAGAATCTACCCGCAATGCGAGAGACCTGGGTTCGATCCCTGGGTTGGGAAGATCCCCTGGAGAAGGGAAAGGCTACCCACTCCAGTATTCTGGCCTGGAGAATTCCATGGAGAATGGAATTGAAATGGAGAATTCCATGAACTGTATAGTCCATGGGGTCGAAAAGAGTCAGACACAACTGAGCAACTTTCATTCATTTCATTTCATCAGCTTTCTGCTCATATCAGTAAGCAGTCCGTCTTTCAGTTGATCACACTGGTGACAGCCCCTACAGGAAAACTACATTAGTCAGGCAAACCTCACCCACAAGCCTGTATTTTCCCTCAGTGGACAAGCTGGCTCACCTATCAGGAAAAAAGGAGAGGTCTCAGTGGCAGGGTTCAAAGTAGGGTTGGGTTCTCATATTAGGGCTATTTGAGCTATAAAGATTTCAAAATGCGTGAGTCAACAAGCCATACTGCCAGAACTGGGAAGAATGCTATGGTGGAAACTTGTGAAAAAGTTGGAGGAACAAAACCCACCGTCTTGCATAAAGAGGTGAAAGGTAGGAAGCGGGTGCAACTGATATTTTTGAGTGTTTCCTGCTATGGAATGAGACCCTCCACACATGTCAATTCTTAAGATCCTCATCAACATCAGGGAAGTCTCTCAAGAGAATACCCCTGCAGAGGCACAGATAGTGTTACTGTGGGATGGTGCCAATGGGGCTGGACTTCCAAGCCCCAGCTCTCCACCACGTTGCCCCACTGCCTTCCAGGCCAGCAAAGGACACTTGCAGTTGTCAGATCTGCCTGCCTAGTAGCCACCTTCATTGCACTTTACAGCAAGAGTCCTCTGCATTGGTTATACAGTAAGTATTTCAAGCTCTTCTTCCTTCTGGAGGAAGCAGAGTCCCAGGCACAGCTCTAAAACAGTTGGCTCCCCTGATTTCCCTGCATCCCTACTCAGCACTCTCCCAAATCTTCTCTTCAGTGCCCTTCCAATGTAGTCACACAGTGTTTCTAATCCCCTAAGAGAATCAGTTCTCAGAAAAGAATGGGAGAGTCACTGGAGTATGGAATAAATGGTGAGTAACCTCTGCTAAATAAAAGCCTGATGCTGAAAGAAAGAAGCACCAAGTGATCTTGCAGTCTTCACAGGAGAGGGTCTGGGCATAGGGGTGAGAGGTGGGGCAGAAGAGACATGGCTCCTCCCAGTGCCCCTGAGACTCCCGCCCACAGATCGCAGCCTCCCTCCTTCACCCAGAGACAGCTGTGCACGTGGCTGTCTCCCGGGCGACGCTCTTGCTGCCAGCAGTGGTTTGGACCATATTTCTTACTCCAGGTAGAAACCCCACTAGGGTGAGAGTAAGGAAAACAAAAGTAAGGAAAAGGAAAACTTATTTTCACCTTCTATCTAGGAAGAAAAATGCATATCCCCATCTCAGATCAGAAGCTGTTGAACCTGCTAATGTTAAATTATCATGATAGAATCTTCTCTCGCTTTCTTAGAGCTCATTGTTGTTTCCTAATATAAATCCATAATTATGTATTTAATTTCTGCTTTGTTCCTGGCATTGTGCTATGTGCTGAGGCTGCAAAGATGACTAAAACGCAGTCTCCCTCATGGAGGTCAGGGTCCATATGAATGTAATTACTGAATATTTAAAATGTGGTAGTAATATAGCTAATATTTATCAAGTCCTTAGACTGTGCCAGTCACTGATCCAAGAGCTTTATATGATCTCATTTAGTTGCCACATAAGGCAAGTCCTCTTGTTAGACCCATTTCACAGGGCAGAAAACTGAGGCTCAGAGCATAGTAACTCACCCAAGTTCCTATCACCAGTCAACAGCAGTGCCAAGTTTGAACTAGGCACTGATTTTACCATTCTGCCATAATATAGATAGCAAAGCACATATGAGAAGGTAGAAAGAGGAGAGAAGTCAAGTGGTGTTTTTTGGCAGTCCTAGGGAGAAGCTTCGAGCCCCAGGCTGTGAGGATGCACAGTGCTCATAAGGTTCAAATCGCACTTTTCCCCTCAAGAGGAATGCTCTGGTAAGTTTACAAGTACGGCTATATGTCATTCTAAATATTTTGAACTGTGTAGACTGTCAGGGGCTCTCTGTAACTTGAAATTCGATGTTATATTTGGGTGTTCAAGGAAAGGAACCAAGATCAGAGGTAAGAGGATCTAGTATCTTCCTTCTAAGGAGAAAGCAAATGCTTCCCCATAATTTTGCTTCATCACACAACAAATCTGGCAACTGTATGACCCTGATGAACCTCATGCCAAAAGGGAAGACAGCATCCGTCTATCTACCTGAGGTCTGGGCTGGTCTCCCCACATTCCGTTCAGCTTCAAATTCTAGAAGCCTGAGTCGATAGGGTTAGCTCAACAAGTGACTAAGGGCAAATTTGGCCAAAAAAAGTTCAAGCCATATAAGGGAACAAAAGTACAGAGCAGAGGAGAGTCAAAAATGGAGAAAATACTTTTCTTGATTTTGGTGGTAATTTAACCATGGTTAAAGAAAAAATAAATAAAGTCAAGACTAAGGGACATAGACTAACACATGTATCAGTATACTTTTCTTTCCAGATTCCCTGAGCTGTAAAGGTCTAAAACTGAGTAGATGAATTGTTTAAAACTTGCCCATGAAGGGACATTGGCTTATAAGAGCTGAGGAGAAAGCATCTCCCTGGTTGAAAGTTAGACATATGACTTACAGCCATTTCATCAACAATAGCCCATTAGGGTAAGCTGTGTGCTTTGTTCACAATAAGTTAATTTGATAGACTTTTTTTTTTAAGTGATGATAGCTGTTGCTTCCCTGGTATGGGCTAGAAATATTCCACTAAATAAAGACAGAACCTTTCTCTTCTCTTACCAAGTAAAGTGCAAGGAGACACAAGCAGTGTAGCTGGGCTTGCGTTGTCATAATTTTCCTTATTCAAACTCCTGTGAATAAACGGGAGATAAGTTGATTAGTTCCCATTCCATGTTTATCCAAGCACAAAGGATCACTGGACAATATTCAGTTATAAACCTAGTGGAATGGCATTCTTGTAGGCCAGCCTCTCCTCTGTGGAACAGCCTGGGCTTCCCCAAGCCCCCTGATACCTCATCCACAGCAACCACAAGTCAATATCCCGAAACAAGCTTGTGCTAACTCCGTCTTTCCCGCGTCACTTTATCAGTCTTCTTCACTTAAGAGCCTTAAATGGGGACTTCTCTGGAGGTCCACTGGTTAAGAATCCGCCTTCCAGTGCAGGGGACTAGGGTTCAGTTCCTAGCTGAGGAACTAAGAGCCCACGTGCCCGGTGGCAAATAGAGAAGCCGCAACTGCTGAGCCTGTGCTCCACAACTAGAGAAGCTCCCGTGTGCCACAATGAAGACCCTCGTTGTATGGATGGAGGAGATGTGCAAATGCCAAAATAACGAGATGCTAAAATTTTAGTGGTTCTGATTCACAGCTGCAAATAGATGAGATTCTTCAAGGAGGAAGAACCCAAGCATGTTCCCAATCCTTCCTTCAACGACCTCACCAGCCACCTCTTTGGTCTTCTAAACCTTGCTGTTAACTGTACAATACACCTAAGGAAAGAAAGTGTATTTATTACTCCCAAAGCAACCCAATAAGAATCCAGACTCTGCCGCTCTTCTCTCTAACTCAATATTATTTTTCCTCTTTCCTTGCACCTTCACATTTCACAAAAAGTATACCTTTTACCCTAAGATGCATCATGACTAACTGATTTTTTTCTTATTCTTATTTTTTCATGACTAGCTGATTTTAAGATCTGAGACAAATTTTCCACATGGTCTGTAAAGCAGGACTGTTGCCTATCATAATATTGGACTGCTAAAACAAAACAACAAAAAAACAAGGACATGAAGAATGCATTCACTTCACTAAAATTCCAATTATTTTATTGCCTTGAGGAATTGCAGATGATCTTGTTTTACTTTTTTTTTAATGTTTTTAAAGTTTTCTATATTGAACTTACATCACTAATATAATTGGCATGGGGAAATGGCTATAAAATTCTAACTATCTAAAAATTTAAACCCTGAAAATTTTTAATTCCTTACCTTAGGACACCTTATATTTGAACTTTAAGAAAGATCAAAGCACTACAACAATTTAGCTTCACAAATGTCCTGGGAAATAAAGATAGAAATTAGTGTTAATTAAGGATCATCCGTGGTGGCTCAGATGCTAAAAAAAGAATCTGCCTGCAGTGTGGGAAGCCTGGGTTCGATCCCTGGGTTGGGAAGATCCCCTGGAGAAAGGCATGGCTACCCACTCCAGTATCCTTGCCTGGAGAATTCCAAGGACAGAGGAGCCTGGCGGGCTATAGTCCATGGGGTCACAGAGAGTTGGACACGACTGACCGACTAAGCACAGCACAGCACATAGGGTAGATCAGCGGGAGGACCTTTACAGACAGAATGACAGAGGCCCAGATGGTGTGCTCTGAGTCAGAGTCTGAGCCGGAGACCCAGTGCGGCCTTTCATTAGCTGAGTGGCCACGTGGGTACTGCTTGATCTCTCTCTGTGCCTCAGTTTACTCAAATGGAAAATACACAGCAATCGCTCAACAGTGAGTGAGCGCTCTCATGAGCTCCTCACAGACAGAATCAATTAGGAAATGTTACTCTTATTTAATATGCAAGGAAACTGAAGTTCACAGTTAAGCCATTCACCTAAAGACACCCAGCTAGGAAGTGACATTGCCTTGTTGCCACCCAGATTGGTCAGAGGCCAAAGTTCAAAGAACTTTTCCTCTCTTTCTGCTCTACCCTGTACTGTGTGATAGCTGAAGCGACGTAGATACAGGTATAGAGATGTACACGTTGTGTGCACATGCTGTGTAAATGAAGCAAATTGTCCCGAGGCTACAGCTATTTTAAGAAAGAGCTCGGACTAAAACCCTTCAGGACAGTTAGATCTGTAAATTCTGTGAATGTTTAGAAATGAGCTTTTGCAACAGAATTAGTCTGGTCTATGTGTCCAAACATCATTTTAGAATTGGCTCCTTGTCAAACACAAACAAGACATTTTTTCTACTGCTTTAGACCGCTTATGTGGTTTGGAAACATACAGAAACAAATAACAAGCCCAGGTTCTAGCATACTACAATATATCTAAAATGAATAAATTAGTATTATTAAATCTAACTAGTCATTTTTTTTATATTAGTAAAATGAACACAATCAGCTATCAACCAATATTTGCTTAAGCGAAGTAAAAATATAGACAATATAATATAGACATTTGGGGATCTTTCCCTCAAAACCCTCAACATCAAGATCTTTTAAATGTTGGTCCCCAGTTGTTCTTCTGGCCTTATCTCCCACACTCGCCGCGCCCAGGAATGCCGAGCACTCCATGGACTTTGCACCCAGCTTCCCTGTCTCCACACTTTGGCACTGGCTGTTCCTCCCACCCAGCAAAGGGCCCCACCCAGAGTAAACGACAATTGATATCTGCTGAATCAAGCTGGATTGAGATTATGCGTTCTCATTCTTCCTTACATACCTGACCATCTAGGGCCAACTAATTTATTTTAAAATCACTGAATTTAACAGTTCTATTATGTGCCAGATACTGGGCTAAAATCTGGGAAAACAGAATAAGGGGTATAGTGTCTGCTTCACGGAGCCAGAACCTACGTCCTTCATGCGGTCTCTCTGATTTCCAGCCAGAAGCTCTCAAAGCCTCACCTGCCTGCATTTTATTTTTTATTGCTTATTTACATGTCTATGTTGCTGCCTCTACTAGAAAAACAAAATCCTTCAAAGCAGAGGCCTTATTTTAAAATTATATATTTTTAACCTCTTCCAGCTCTTCATACTATGGCTTGCATATATTACACTCTCAACAGATGTTTATTAAATTCTAAAACATTTGTGATTGTCTAACATTGGTATTCTATGAATTTCTCCAATATGTAAGAGTTTTCAGAATAAACGGAAAACATTAAAGGAAACTAACTTGAGATCTAAAGATTTATTTTGATGCACAGTAATAAATTTTTATTGTCGAGAAACCTGTATGCAGGTCAGGAAGCAACAGTTAGAACTGGACATGGAACAACAGACTAGTTCCAAATAGGAAAAGGAGTACGTCAAGGCTGTATATTGTCACCCTGCTTATTTAACTTATATGCAGAGTACATCATGAGAAACGCTGGGCTGGAAGAAGCACAAGCTGGAATCAAGACTGCCGGGAGAAATATCAATAACCTCAGATATACAGATGACACCACCCTTATGGCAGAAAGCGAAGAACTAAAGAGCCTCTTGATGAAAGTGAAAGAGGAAAGTGAAAAAGTTGGCTTAAAGCTCAACATTCAGAAAACTAAGATCATGGCATCTGGTCCCATCACTTCATGGCAAATAGATGGGGAAACAGGGGAACAGTGGCTGACTTTATTTTTCTGGGCTCCAAAATCGCTGCAGATGGTGATTGCAGCCATGAAATTAAAAGACGCTTACTCCTTGGAAGGAAAGCTATGACCAACCTAGACAGCATATTAAAAAGCAGAGACATTACTTTGCCAACAAAAGTCCGTCTAGTCAAGGCTATGGTTTTTCCAGTGGTCATGTATGGATATGAGAGCTGGACTATAAAGAAAGCTGAGCACCAAAGAATTGATGCTTTTGAACTGTGGTGTTGGAGAAGACTCTTGAGAGTCCCTTGGACTGCAAGGAGATCCATCCAGTCCATCCCAAAGGAGATCAGTCCTGGGTGTTCATTGGAAGGACTGATGCTGAAGCTGAAACTCCAATACTTTGGCCACCTGATGCGAAGAGCTGACTCATTTGAAAAGACCCTGATGCTGGGAAAGATTGAGGGCAGGAGGAGAAGGGGATGACTGAGGATGAGGTGCCTGCTTGGCATCACTGACTCGATGGACGTGGGTTTGGGTGGACTCCGGGAGTTGGTGATGGACAGGGAGGCCTGGTGTGCTGCGATTCATGGGGTCGCAAAGAGTCAGACACGACTGAGCGACTGAACTGAACTTAACTGAAAAGGATTATTTCTCTTTTAAATACACAAACAGATTTCTTCTTAGTAAATAGGTTAAGAACTGATTGATATATACCATCTCCACTTGGAATGATGTTTTAGCACTTCCAATCTTCCAAAGACGTGTAAGTTGAATGACAGAAAAGCAAATTAAAATAAATGCCTATTTTAGCTAGATGCTCAAACAGGCCACCGTTTGAGGTTCTTAATGAAACCTAAAGAGTAAACAAAGCATTAAACTCGCCCTTTATTTTGTCATTTACATTTGGTTTCACCCCTCACTGAAAGGTTTCCAGCGGGAAACAGAAGTAATTGCTTTCCGTTCCCATGCCGAGGGTCTCATGATTTCTTTGTGGATGAATCGGTCACACAATGTAATTGCTAGATTGCTCCTCCACTGACTCACATCTACTAATCTGTAAAGTGAGGATAATAGTATCTACTTTGGGGACCTCAATAAGTGAATATTTTGAACAGTTAATATGTTTGTCAAATAAAATTTTCTTCTGCCACCCGAGTTTGATTAGTCAGAACTTTAAATGTTGTCCTGCAAGACAGCTCCTGTCACAATTCCCAGCTTTCAATGGCCCTGGCCACAAGGATACTCAAGACACAGCCTTCACAGCAACACCCTCACAGCCAAATGAAGTGGCCAAGCAAAGCCTTTGTCTGAAGGATCCAAGGCAAAGCACACCACTGCTAGGATTATGTCAAAGGAGGACTCTGTCCTCACAAACAAGTCTTGCCTATCTTGCCTCTTTGCACAGACATAATTTCACTAATGAATATTACATCCTGGCTGGAGGAAAACCATGGTTTGTAACTGAAATTGCCTAAAACCACCAAGCCATACACACTTGATATACTACTTCACCAACCCGACTTGGCAAAGGATTGGAGTAGATTTCTAGACAATTCAGTGACATTTTATCTGAACTATCTGAAATAGTTGATCCAACCATCTGCTAGGAATTTTTGCTATCTGTCAGAGTTTCCCTCAGGCACAAAGGCTAAATTCACACAGTTTCTATGCAACTATCTGAGAGGCCAAGTATATCCTTAGCAACAGAGGTTAAAGGTCTGGGAGAGTTTTGAAAGGCCATTACCAATTGCTTTAACTGTGGACCATTTTCAAACACGGAATCAGGGCTGCTGGCCTTGACGATAAGGGCTGATGGCTTTGGTTAATTTACCACAGCCCAGAAAACACTGAAACTCCTCCATGTCCTGAATCTGTGTCCAGCCAGGACAACCAACAAAGGCAGCTAACATTTACTGGAAACCCTTTGTCTCAGCACATGCTGAGACTTTTATATGAATACGGATATTTTGTAAGAACCCTATGAAGCAGGGACTGTTAAAATTTCTCTCTTAAAGGGGTTTCCCTGGTGGCTCAGTGGTAAAGAACCCACCTGCCAATGCAGGAGACATGGGTTCGATCCTTGATCTGGGAACATCCCACCTGCTTGTCTTGGGGCAACTAAGCCCCTGTGCCACAACTATTGGGTCTGTGCTCTAGACCCTGGGAGCCACAGCTACCGAGTCCACACCCTCGAGCCTGTGCTCCACAAAACAAGAAGCTCCTGCCATGAGAAGCCCGCGCACCACAACTAGAGAAAAGCCTGCACAGCAGTAAGACCCAGCACAGGCAAAAATATATATACAATTATTTTTTAATGTAAAAAAATTTTACCTCATAAAGATCAAAAATCAAAGAAGTTACCAGACATTGTCCAAGATCACACTGTCTGGCTAACTTCACACCTATGCTCTCATTCATATATTACCCTCTCTGAAAGCACGAACATCCTTATAAATAAGACTTCTAGTGTCACTGAGTCTGTTACGTATCTTGCTAAAATGTCAAAAAGTTTTGTTTTTCACTCCATGGTGGCACTTCCTCTTCAGACGCTAACACGCGTCCGCCTTCTCATAGGACCCTCAGCCTTGGAGATCCGGCTCATACCGTACAACTCTTTGTCTATCGTACCCTCTCCTCATTCACTCTCTGACCTTCACCCCTCTAGTTTCTTAGTTTTTATTTGATCTAAGTGTTATGGGTTGAAGAGTGCCCCTTGCCTTAAAATTCATGTTGGAGTCCTGACCCCCAAGTACCTCATAATGTGATCTGACTTGGAGACTCAAGTCTTCACAGAGGTAATGTGGTTAGGATGAAGCTGTCAGGGTGGGTCTGCTCCAATACGACTGGTGTGCTCATCAAAAGGGGGAACTTGGATGCAGAGACACACGTAGAGGAAAGATGATATGAAGGGCCACAGGGGAAGACAAGCCAAGGGGAGAGGCCTCAGACTTGTTCTCATGATCCTCAGAAGGAGTCAGCCCCGCAGACGCCTTGATTTTGGACTTCAAGCCACCGGAGCTATGAGATAATAAATTTCTGTTGCTTGAGCCACTCTATCTGTGGTACTTTGCTATAGCATCCCTAGCAGACTAATACATCAGGGGCCCTAGGTTTAACTGACAAAGGCACTGCCATCCCAGGACAGAGGTGGCCTCAGATGGGGCCTCATCCAGTTACTATATAGGCAATGGCCACTGCATCCCAGGGGCTCCACTCCAAGCTGATTGAATCTCCTGCTGGGCTCCAGTGCCTCCAAGAGGTATTTTTAGACTCCCCTGTCATTTCCCCATTTATCTGAGTAAGGACGAGGAATTTCTAGGTCCCAGGTCTCAAAACCTGCAAGTAAATCAATACACAAGCATTGATTTTTTTATTTTTCCCTCTTACAAAAAGGTAAGTGATAGGCAAACCTTAAATCAAGTCAGTCATACTCATCCTTTTTGTTTACAAAAAGAAAAGTTAAAGGCTTTGAATTAAAGTAATTCACCATGCTCTAAGGCTAAACAATGCATTTGCAAAGAACAATGAAGGTACAGAAGGAGAGGGCTGCAAAATTTGCTCTCAAATATCATAGGTGATGTGGCCAAGGAAAGAATGTGACTAGAATTCATAACACCATCAGGATCAAATAATAGAGCCAAATGTTCTGTGTGCCATTTAATTCACCTCTGCATTGTGTATTGCTAAGAGCAGCATAAATTGGACAGCAAGTCCAGATATGAATAAAAATCAGATTAAAACTTGCTCAGATTGTTCATCAAGTAATGTTCAGATCGATCATGCCCATCTTTGTTGTCTTCTTGCTCACAAATCTCTGTCACCCATTACATCACTTAAGGTTTATAAAAAATCACAGGAGGATCTGACCAATTTGCATTCTTGGCAAATTAAGGACCCAATTAAAGTGGCTAGTAATAAGCTAGAAACAAACGGGAAAGTGTAAAATCTTGGCTGCTGCCTTCCACTTGAGGCTGATTAGAAATGAGGAAGGAAGGTCCAAGGAAGGAAAAGGAAGGGGTTGTTGCCCTCTTCCCACCCAATGCACACATAAAGGCAGGCACTTTTTTCTCTCACTGAATTTTGCAATAGAAACATACCCATCTTTCAGCATACGAAAATCTGGATTTACACGTGTGCAAAATTGAGGATGATTTCTTACTTAATCAGTAGGTGAACGATTGGTTATATAGTTTTATGAAAGAGTAGAGGCTCCTCTTAAAATATATTAGATTTCTCTGATTGACTTAAATACAAATTTTAAACCTAATTATTAAAGAAAGTGGAAATGACAACCCACTCCAGTGTTCTTGCCTGGAGAATCCCAGGGACGGGGGAGCCTGGTGGGCTGTCGTCTATGGGGTCGCACAGAGTCAGACACGACTGAAGCAACTTAGCAGCAGCAGCAGCAGCAGCAGCATTAAAGAAAGTAATAATGAGTTCTAAGGAATATTTCAGGAAGTATGCTCATACTTAGCTCCACCCAGCACTCCCCTCAGAGTGAGCCAGGGAAGGGGCAGCTGGGGTGAGGAGGTCAGAGGGAAGGGAGGCCCTTGCACGGGGTCACAGATGGCTACCCACCCCCCATGGTACTTCTCCAATGACTTAAGCAGATTGGCAGTAAGGACGACAGTGTTGAGTTCTCTAAGGTGTTCAGCTTTCTACCTCCAAAACCCTACAAGAGAGGCAGGCAGAGGACTTCTTGCCTCCATATCTAGCACAACAACATCACAAGGGTCTTTTCTAGCCTAAAAGGAGGATTTTGTTGTTGTGTAGTTGCTCAGTGGTGTCCAACTCTTTGCGACCCCATGGACTGCAGCCCACCAGGCCCCTCTGTCCATGAAATTCTCCAAGCAAGAATATTGGAGTGGGTTGCCATTTCCTTCTCCAGGGCATCTTCCTGACCCAGGGATCGAACCTGGGTCTCCTATGCTGCAGGTGGTCTCCTACATTGCAGGCGGATTCTTTACTGACTGAGCCACCAAAAGGAGAATAGAAATCCATATTTCTCAAAAAAGCGGCTTAATTATTTTTGACAAAGTGTTTCTTCATGCTTTATACAACATTTCTTTGCGTATTAAGAAGTACACAGGTGAATACTTTAAGATAATACATTCTGGCCTTAGAAATTCAATATGAGGTAAACCTAAGTTAGATCCCATCCGGTATGATTTAAGGGCTTCCCTGGTGGATAGACAGTAAAGAATCTGCCTGCATTGCAGGAGACCCAGGCTTGATCCCTGGGTCAGGAAGATCCCCTGAAGAAGGGAATGGCTACCCACTCCTGTATTCTTGCCTGCAGAATTCCATGGACAGAGGAGCCTGGCGGACTACAGTCCATGGAGGTGCAAAGAGTCGGACATGTCTGAGTAACTAACACTTTAACTTTCACGTATGGTTTAAACACTGAGATTTAAAACAAAACAAAAGACTTGCTATAATACTAGCTCACATACAAGGTGACCGTCAGGCAAGGGGTCTAAAAACAAAAATGTGCAATCCTCCTCAAGTGTGGCAGGCTAACTTTCTGATTCTGTAATTAAGTCGTAATTGACAACTGGGATGGGCAAGAGAGTAAGGGGAAAATAAATTTAATTCTATCTTCATAAAGGGTGCTATACCACTATGAAAACTCACTCCTGAGTTGGTTTTTTATCATTGAAGCCTTTATTTTTTTTTAAAAAAAGCTAGCTTTTAGTGAACATTTACTTAAGTATGTACTTTGGATGACTTATTTCATTTAGTTACTCAACGTTCCCATAAGGCAGGACCTGTTGTCATCCTACAGGGCAGGAAACAGCTCAGCGAGGTTGAGGAAGGAGGGTCAGTCTGATCACAGAGACCAAGCATGGAACCCTCTGCGTGAGGAAGACGTACTCATCCTGAGTTTAACATTCCTTAAGAGCACAAATCTACCCTTCCGATTTCTCTGTCTCTCACTCAGAAACACAAATCCTATGCTTTAAAATCATTAACATGCAGTAAGAAATCATTGATTCAGAATATCATGGATGAGAGAATTCAATGTCAGTCTTACAGAATGTTGCAAGAGAAATTAGGTTTTATTTGTGTCACATACACAATAACCATGGACAGCTTGGTCTATTACACACACATAAGTGAAAAGCTCAGCTTGAGTGTACAAGAGTTTAAACTTCAACCACTGGGTGAGTATCTGCTTTTGCTAACTTAACATTTCTTATACCTAAATAAACATTCTTGTTTGTTCTCACAAGTAACAAATAGGCAGATTGATATTCCCCTAACAAACTTCAGTACCTCTTTTCTTGTTTAATCACTGAGGACAACACAGAACAACTAGCCCCTGCTAAAGTCGACACCAGGGATTTCTGAAGGAATACAACTTCATGCCAACAAATAAATCTGTATATTTCTACCCGTGTAAACTAACAGCCATAAAGGCACTTGTCAGCCTTCAGAGAAAGGAGCACAACGGTACTCAGCTTTCCTCCTGAGCAGAGTCACTTCTCTTGACCTGGAAGAAAATTGGGAGCCCACTCTCCTTTCCAGAGAGTTCCTTTGACAAAGGAACAGGAAGTCGAGTTGTTGTCGGGGTATATTTTGCCTTTTGCAAAAGAAGGGAGGAGGTACTGGAAATGCAATCTTCATCTTGAACGGCGGCAATGACTTTTCCCGGGGGACATCTTAGCAAGTCTCAAAGGATACCACACCTCCTTCTCACCAGACGATATATGCGAAACATCGGATGTGCTTTAAAATGCTTCATTTTAAAAAAAGCAAAAGTCAAGTGTTTTCTCATTATCTCATATTTGGGGACCCTACTTCTTCGGCATAGAAGTAGTTTCTCCCTTACACAATGGTAGATGTAGTTACTGCATTACTGTTGGTTTCTTTCCCTAGAGATTGAAAGAGCAACTTCTCAGTCTGACTGCATCACCTACTTGAAAGGTAGAGTTAACATCTTTTCTCATGGAAAGTAGAGTTAATATTCATTAAATGTCTATTGTGTGCCAAACAATGTACTGAGTTCTTGACGTGCTGATCTAATTTTTAACTTACTCTCACAACTACTTCGGAGAAGGCAGTGGCACCCCACCCCAGTACTCTTGCCTGGGAACTCCCATGGGTAGGCTGCAGCCCATGGGGTCACTAAGAGTCAGACACAACTGAGTGACTTCCCTTTCACTTTTCACTTGCATGCATTGGAGAAGGAAATGGCAACCCACTCCACTATTCTTGCCTGGAGAATCCCAGGGACGGGGGAGCCTGGTGGGCTGCCGTCTATGGGGTCGTACAGTCAGACACGACTGAAGTGACTTAGCAGCAGCAGCATAACTGTTTGCTGAGGCAGGTATCTCCCTTCTATAGGTGAGGAATGTAAGGTACAGGGAGCTTAAGCAATCTACTCGGTGTCTGCTGGCTGGTAAATGATGAAACTGGCCTAACCCATCTGCCCAACCCTGAAGACTCATAAACTATATACTCTATAGTCCGTGATAAACCTTCACTCAGCAAGACTCATTCCATTTCCTGGTGAGGACTGAATGCCATCCATTTTCCATGTCATCTAAATACACACTTTCTTCTTCTTTCAAATTATTCCTCTCATGCTATCTGAGTTTTTGAAGAAACAGAAAGACAAGAAAATGTTAGAGAATGCATTGCCCATCTGCTGCTTGGCATCTGCCAGCCCAGAGAGCATCTGTTTCAAAGTCACTCACAATGAAGAAAAATTGGAACAGAGACAAGGATTGGACCTTTGAAGACACTAAGCTGTACATGTCTTGACGTCTCAAAATAATCACTCATCACTCGTTAGCTGATGTTACATCCACCGATGTGGCTGAAATAAGGACCAGAATCTGACCAATACACACACCAACCTTGCGATGACACTTTGTGAAAATGAGATTCTAGCCCTGATTTCCAGAGTATGAGAGTCCCAGGGACTCTCAGGGCTGGGCACTTTTTTATATTTTAATTACAAAGAATGGGTGTGATCCACATGTAAACATCCAAAGCATTATGCTTTCCTTTAATTCTACTCCCAAGCTTAATTTAACCCAAACCACTTCATATAATGGATTTGCAGAAGATATAGACTAGTCAAAAGACCCTGCAAAAGAAATTATGTTCCAGAAGCATAACTTATTATACTAGGAATATACTTTCCTTCCCAGCAAATACTATCCAGCACCCCTCAAGGAATACTTTTGTCCAGCAACTTAAGTAAGCCCCTTCACCATCTGTTCTGTTCTTCTTAAAGAAATACATTATCAGCATAGTTAAGACATACCAAAGCTTACCTTTCTGTAAGTAACAAAAATGGTGGTTATAGGTTATTTTCTTCCATTCAGCTGCTGGGACCCTTGCTGGGACTCAAGTATCTTCCCCAGAGGCCACACCCAGTACACAGCTCTGCTTCCCCAGCCTCTCCCTTCCCCTTCAGTCAAACATTAACCATCGACTGGTTTTATTGATTTTCATCAGATGTCATAAATGGAATTGTAATTCAGGAAAGAAATGTGTTTGTACCAAAAGCAGTTCGTTCATATCGAATACATCTCAGAACAAGTTTCTGAATTTCAGAATGTAGGTTAAATAAAATAGAAGACAAGGAGAAGTTAGCATGGAATAACTTTCTGTATATTCAACTGTCTGTAGAGTGTGAGCTCCCTGACATCTCTGAGTTTAATCCATATTCTGGTCTCCCAACCCTTGTGCACTTAGTCGCTCAGTCGTGTCCAACTCTTGGCAGTTCCATGGACTGTAGCCCCCCAGGCCCCTCTGTCCATGGGATTTCCCAGGCAAGAATACTGGAAGGGGTTGCCATTTCCTTCTCCAGGGGATCTTCCTAACTCAAGGACTGAACTCACATCTCCTGTGTCTCCTGCATTGTAGGTAGATTCTTTAGCCAATGAGCCAGAGAGGAAGTCCTCTCTCCCATCACTTGGCACAGAAGAATAATTGACAGATATTTGTGTAGAGTCCATCTTAAACACAAACAAGTACAGGGTGTCATGTCTGAGCAGTGACTCACTTCACTGATAACCAGGCACAAGAGACGGGGGAAATGATTCAGACGGTGCAACCCAGGCTGCAATCTCAAGGCACCTACTTCTGAAGCCCAAGGGTCCTCTTCAAAGTCTGCATGAAACAGCCAGCAGTAGCCTTCCCCCAAAACACAAACCAAGTCCTTTTTCTCACCTCTCTGAGAATGGACGTACCTAAGAAGAAGTTACCACTTTTTCCACTCAAAATGAGGTTTCCAATTAAACAATAAAAGCCTATGGCCCAGATTCCTTGCGTCAAGGGCCTTTTTGACGGGTTCCTTTTTCCCACCCCTCGGTCACTCTGGAAACCTACACTAAAGATGCAAATCAAGGTCACTTTTATGTCACATGTGATAGTCATTCTGATACTCATTTCTGGGCTTCTCCTGAGCTGCATTGTGTTCTCATCTGTCTCTAGGTGTGTATCTAGCACAATCAAAGCACAAGAGCATAGCCTGCTGTCTAGATGGGCTTCTTCCTTCTCGATTCCCTTGAGAAGACTAAGCCTCACTTGTCTTGGGGACCCTGAAGTGAAACCACCTGGTTGTGCGCCAGCGGTCAGCATGCTTGGTAGACCAGCAGGCCCAGCAAGGATCCTTCTTCCTCTGTCTCACAACATAGCTACATTTAGAAAAATGAGGTCAGTGAGGCTAAGCAACTCTCACATTCTTAACACCTCTGCTCTCCTGTGAACCGAATAAAATGACCTTGTTCCACAAGATCAAAGAACTTTCACTTGCATGTTTTACTTCCTGAATCAATGACAAGAATCTTAAGGTGTTGCTCTGAGTTTGCTTCTTCTTCAGAAACTTGTGGTACTTTTTAATAATGTATGCAAAAATACGTTTAAATATATCAGCTCATCTTTAAAAGAGTGTGTATATATGTACCACTTTTAATCACTGATTCTTAGCAATGATCAAAATTATAGAATCAGGACTCCAGCCTTCGTCTGTCTGATTCAAAGCCTAACCTATTCACCACCACAACTGTTGAATTTGCCAGATTGTTTTCCTTCTGGTTCCATTTAGGAAGAAATCCATTTGTGTGACCCCGTTTCTGATGGGAGATGGCCAGGTTCCCAAAGTGGACTTCCCTTTATGTATTTTATGTTCTAGGTTCCTAGCTTCTCAAGTCAGAGAATTAGATTGATTAAACTCTAAAAAGGCCAAAACCACCCATCAGAGAAATTAACAGGTAATTACATCTCTGTATCATAAAGGCTTCTCCTGTGTTCTCCATGATAATAGGTTAGCATAGTTTTCAGAGCTGTGTGTTCATCATTCATACACTAAATTTAAATTTATAAGTTATAAAATTATCTGGGTTTACAATTCTAGATTAAAATTATCTGGATTTATAATTCTAGATTAAATTCTGCCCTGTGTTTCAGGGTGAACACCTTTGCATTTTAGGAACCCATTTTTTATGTAAAAATGAGGCATTCCTGTTTCAATAGTTTAATACTGACAGTAATAATAAGGAAATTTTAACCAATAAAGATTACTAATTCCTTTTATCAGAGCAAAGTAGATATAAATTATTTACATGATGGAAACAAGTGAACAATTGGAAAAGTTTGGACAAATACTTCTGACTAACAGCTTCATGGTATTAGAATATATTAACGATTAATATTAATAGTGTTTTAATCTTTCCTCCAACATCAGCCATAGAAAATATATAAGCAGTGTTTGATTTATGGACTATGCTAGTTAGCTAGTTAGCAAGGAATAAAGTTTGGATAGCCTCTCAGACAAAAGCTTAATGAAAATTTGAAATGATTCTTAAATATCAAAGAATGTTACATTTCTAGTATTCTTATTATTTAAAGCTCAAAGTAAATTTATGAATGCTAAGTTTTTCCATTTTTCATTCACTTGCACTTTAACTTGGACTTTATTTGCATTACATGTCATGTATTTTAAGAACATTTTATCATGCATCTATCAACATAGAGCCTCATCTAATAGGAGTTATATAACACATATATATAATAATACTTTTAATTACTTAATATCTGTCTCACTCATGTTACTGATGGCAGAAACTGTCTTCCATTAGCACCGAGTAAATTCTTATTATTTTATTTATTTATTTTTTGACTGAGCCGTGCAATTTGCAGGATCTTAGTTCCCAGATCAGGGATTGAACCTGGGCCCTCAGCAGTGGGAGTGCATAGCCTAACCACTCGCGCCAGGAAATCCTCAGTAAATACTTTTTAGAATTAAACTCTTTTGAGTTATTTAATTCAATAACTCCAAATAGTCAGGATTGCATGCAGGCTCAACCAAGGCTAATGGGAACCCAGATAAGTGAATGATTTTGGATCCTGTCAAGGGTATATTTTACATCTTTTATTCCATATTTATTTAGTGGGGTGACGTGAAACTAATTTTCTGCTAGTGAATGTTTTAGACCAAGGCAGAATTTTCTCTAATTCCTTTCACTGGCCAAGGCAGTGTCCATTTTCTGATAAATGTAAGCAGCATAGCCCCCACTCTTACACTGCCCTTATTCTTGTCCATGAGTTTGTTTGAGTTTGGGTTTTTTATTATTTTTCATGTTATTGTTTCGGGCAATTTCCCAAACCAGAACACTTTAAGGAATTATTAAGTGATTTAAGACTTAGATATTGAAATAAAACACTAATGCCAAGTAAAAAACACTGAACCATACATAATGAAGTTTCAAAATCTTAGCTATGACCTGTGCTCATCCTAAAAGTATTCAAAAAAGACAGTTTCAAGCTTTTTTAATGAAAGGTTTTTTTTCCCTGTTTTCAATTTTGAGAGAAGTGGATCCGGTTTGCAGTTATTTATTTCAGGAATATTTTAACCCCATCTATAGAGGGTTGCCGGAGAAGGCAACGGCAACCCACTCCAGTACTCTTGCCTGGAAACTCCCATGGACAGAGGAGCCTGGTAGGCTGCAGTCCATGGGGTCGCGAAGAGTCAGACACAACTGAGCGACTTCATTTTCACCTTATACTCTCATGCATTGGAGAAGGAAATGGCAACCCACTCCAGTGTTCCTGCCTGGAGACTCCCAGGGATGGGGGAGCCTGGTAGGCTGCCGTCTATGGGGTCGCACAGAGTTGGACATGACTGAAGCGACTTAGCAGCAGCAGCTGCAGCATAGGGGGTTGCTCCAGGCAATTGCCTAGTAAGCAATTGGTCCTAATAGGCAATAGGTCTTAATCTGGCTCCAGTTACCCCTATCAGGAAACTTCTGGAGAACCCTATGACTGGAATGGTTAGTAAGTATCCACATCAGACATAGATTGGAAAAATGCTTTCTAGAGCTTTCTAAATCTGGGCAGTTTATTAAAACTGGGCCTCCTATGATGAGATCCTGACTCAGGGGGGTCACAGATGCATCCCAGGGATCAATATATTTTTAAAGCCCTCTGGATTCCTGATGCAGGTAGTCACATGGACCCTTCTCTGAGAAACACAGCTTAGTGATTCTGTGCTCTATCTGCAAGTAAATATTCTTTAACAAGGTCTGTCCTTGATATTAATTTTCCCCCACCATTTCTGCAGGACCTGTCTCAGACAACACTGCAGTTGAGTTGATGTCGTCCATGCAGACTGAATCTGGCAAACACAAAGATGCTTATCTTGCCTCAGACATTCTTTTCACAGTCTACTGAACGTTTCATTTGACCTCAAATTTTTTTCTTAGTTTCAAGAAATTACAATAATCTTGCTGGTTTTCTGAAGCTGATCTCTGTCTCTCTTACCAGATTTCACCAGCATTGGTCTCTGGTCACATCCAGTTCAATGCTCAGACAATTGCATCCTGTTTCCACCTCCAGTATCTCATGGAAGCTGCACTTGCCAAGGTGAAAATAACCCCGTTTGATAATCAGAAATGTTGCACCTTACCAGATCTCTCACAACATGTGACACTATCAGACACTTGCCTGAACTGCCTTTTATCCTTGGTTTATTTGCGAATACTCTGTTCTGGTTTCTTTCCTGCTTCTCGAGCCAGTCTCGGGCAGTCCCATTTGTAGCCTCACCAGACTCCCTGGGTCAATGCCAGGTTATCTCACCTTGTCACTCATTCTAGGAGGTTGGATCTGTTCCCATCTGTACAGCAAAGTCTCAAGTCTCTCAACCTAGATCCCTCCCCTGGCCTGGGCTTCAGTCTTTTTAAACCAACCAATTATTGCCAAAGCTCCTTTTATATGTGCCAAATGCACTACAAACTCAACATATCCAAAATTAACCTCACCATTTCACTCTCTCCCAAACTGATCCTCTTGGAACACTACCCCTTCATGTTAGCCCTGGTAGTCACCGAGCCTTAGCCAGGGTGCTGTGATTGACTGGTAATTCCTGCCATGGGTACAAATAGGAGGCAGGCAGTGAATACGCCTGGGAATCACCAAACTTGCCTAGGAAGGACTCCATGACTTGGACATGAGGGCTCAGTAAACTCTGGTTTCCCTTCTCTACTTATGGGTCTCTCACTAGAAAACAAAACGTTGGGATTGCCTCTGAAAATGTTGTCCTTAAGAAGTATTTCCTGGAGAAAAACAATATTTCCAGCACATGGTGATGAAATAACTGCATACCCATGTGCAAAGGAATGAAGTCAAACTCCTACATCACACCATCCAGAAAAATTAACTCAGAGTAGATTAAAGATCTGAAATTAAGGACTCCATGAAACTCTTTGAAGAAAACAGTGGTAAATCTGGATGTCCTTGGATTTGGCAATGGTTTCTTAGACATAACAGCAAAAGCACAAACAACAATAGAAAAACAAATTGGACTTCATCGAAATTAAGAATTTGTGCTTCAGAGAACACCATTAAAAGTGAGGGACTTCCCTGGTGGTCCAGTGGCTAAGGCTCCACACTCCCAGTGCAGGGGGCCAGGGTTCAATCCCTGGTCAGGGAGTCGGATCCCACATGCCACAACTAAGAGTCTGCATGCCACAACT
The DNA here is from genome assembly GCA_024291935.2 of Okapia johnstoni. NCBI lineage: Eukaryota > Metazoa > Chordata > Mammalia > Artiodactyla > Giraffidae > Okapia > Okapia johnstoni. Next base: position 10,016,244 of record CM044309.1, read on the forward strand.
ATAATCAGGTCCCACATGCCCAAACATAGACCCATGCAGCCAAATAAATAAAAATAAATATATTTTTTTTAAGTGAAAAGGCCACCCACAGGATGGGAGCAAATCACATATCTGAGAAGGGAACTGTAGCTAGAACACATTGTTAAGAAAACTTAGAATTCAAAAATAACTAGATTAAAATCCATCAGAAACGGACAAGGATAGGAACAGACATTATTAAAGAAGGTATACAAATAGTTAGCAAACCATGAAAAGATGGTCAACATCATTAGGCATACACAAAATGTAAATCAAAACCACAATAAGATACTACTTTATACCCATTAAGACAGCTATAGCAGAAGGGACATATAACAGCCAGTATTGGAGAGGATATAGAGAAATCAGAATCTTTGTATACTCAACGGGAGTGTAAATGATCAAGTCACTTCGGAAAAAAAAATCTGGAAATTTCCTCAAAAACTTAAACCATCTGACCTAGCAATGTCATTCTTAGGTATGTTATCTAAGAAAAAATGACATACGTCCACATAAAAATCGGTGCATGAATGGTCATGGCAGCATGATGCATAATAACTAAAAGTAAAAACAACCAAATGTCCACGCAACCAACAAATGGATAAACAAAATGCAGTATATCCAGGTAAGGGTATTCTTCAGCCATAAAAAGAAATGGAGGTCTGGCGTATGCTACAACATGGATGAAGTAAAAGTAGCTGGACAAAAAAGGCCAAACACTGTATGATTCCACTCGTGGGAAATGCCCAGAACAAGCAAGTTCACAGAGCTCGAAAGTAGATTAATGTTTGCCTGAGGTCAGGAAGTGGAGGGATGGGGTTAGAAGTTTATGTTAAAGGATATGGGGTTTCTTTTGTAGTGACAAAAATGTTCTAAAATTTGTTGCAGTGACGGTTGCACAATTCTGTACACTAAAAACAACTACTGAGTTCTGTACTTTAAATCAGTAAATTTTATGTACATTAATTTTTATCTCAGTAAAGCTGTTACCAAAAAATGGAAGAGCTAATCCCTGCAGCCAAACTCACCCTGATATGAAATACAAGACACAGGCTTAAACATTTCCAGTTACCTCAAACCAGGAACTTCAGAACAAATTCATTGTGTTCTACTATCATAGATGATTTGAGGGGTTTTAATCATGTTAGTCTCACCTAAATATATTTGTTTAGCTTATTTTATTTATTATTTGATCTCATCTTTTATGTTTTACTTTTAAAAATGTCTGTAAGAACATTTCCATTCTTGGAAGTTCCCTGCCCTGAGCAAAGAAGGAAGGAAAAGAGGACCAGGTGACCACAGGCCTTTCCGTCTCTCTCCTAGCATTTCAGGTCAGTCAGTTCAGCACCAGAGAAACTCTTTGAATTCACTGCCCTCCAAAAAAGGGAAGTCTATTTTCTTTCGACGTGATCAAATCTAGCAACTCGGAAAACAAAAGAGAAATTTTTTTCTTCCTTTGGTCTTCTGGCTCAGGGTAATATTAAGCCTAGCGTCACGTACGCACACAGTGGTAGCGTAGGAGAATTTCTGGAAAAGCTCTGTCACCTTAAGCCTGACATTCTCCAGTTGCTACAGGAGAAAATCCAGGAATGAAATCTCACACCTGAGACCCACTTTGCTGTTCTTCAGGAGGAGCCTGAAGGAGGAGAAAAGAGGGAAGCCACTGAGGAAAGATTCCTGGGGGTCCCCAGTGAGCACTCAGGTAATGCCAGGTCCCCTCAGACTGTCTTTAATTAAACTGCTGGAGCCCCACTCACACCGTGCCCCTGTTTTAAACCCAGGGGTCTTGTCGGGTGAGTCCCAGAGGCAAGGCTCCAGAGAGACTATTTTACTCCCATATCCTCCTCGTTCTGCTCCTACGCATAAGAAGAAAAGGGGACTGCCTGGAACCAGGACTACATCCAATCAGATTGATTTACAAGACAGAGGTGGTTGTACCTTCTCCAAGTTACTACTTTATACAAAAGAGAACTAATCACAGTTAACAACACAGGACTTGACTAAAAGTTAACCAAAACCCACCACTCTTTTCTATCCTCTGAGCCTTCCAAAAGCAAACAATTAATTTTTAGTACTGAGGTTCTTAACCCTGGCTGAAACAAAAACCCACAGAAACAAAGTGATTCTAATTGGATTGGTGTTTGATGATCTGACAACAGCCATCTCTATGTTCTCCTTGGTACCAAAGGAGAGACTGAGGTTGAGACTCACCGATCCAAGGCCTGCCCTTCGTCAGGCACTTTCTTAACTGGTCTCAGCGTATTACCCTCACAACAATGCTGTGAGGTCATTATTTTTATTACTTTGCAAATAAAGAAACGGAGAAAAAAAGAAGATATAAATGGACTCACCAAGGCTAGAATCCAGGTGTGAATTAAAAAAATATATATATCAGAGCACTTCATAGCTACCCGGGGCTGAGCCCCTTTAATAGCCCGTAGGGTGCCTCTCCTATGTGGCCCTACTTATGCACCAGGCACCAGCATCAGCTCACAGAACCACGGCCCAAACATCTACCCTCCTACCCCAACATTCCCACAAGCTGTCCCTTCGCTCCACCTTTTCTAAGAGTTCCTTCCCTGGGAATCCTGCCCTGGCCACGAAACCTGCCCTGGTGTCATTTCCATTCACAGATAACACCAACTACTTTACCCCCTAGAGCATGTTCTACCCAGATCTCCTCCCCAGGGTATCCTCTTAGACACCCCCCTGACCTTTCTTGTCATGGAGTGAGAGCATCACCTGGCCGACTTGGATCCAGTCTCTCTCTCAGCTGGTCTGGAGGAAGGTCACCCTGTCTCAGAGCTAATGAGGAAGTGGTTAGCTTTACTGGAGTTCAGCTCAGACCAGCCCAGCCCAGCAGCCAATATTGTTCAAAGAATTAGACACGAGGCCAGGTGCACTTTGCCCCAGCAGTCACTCAATTATCCCTGACTTCCTGGGCTTTTTACATGTTGTTTATTGTTTAGTCGCTCAGTCATGTCCGATTCTTTTGCAACCCCCTGCACTGCGGCAGGCCAGGCCCCTCTGTCCATGGGCTTTTCCAGGCAAGAATACAGAATGGGTTGCCACTTCCTTCTCCAGGGGATCTTCCTAACCCAGGGATCCAACCACCATCTCCTGCTTGGCAGGTGGATTCTTTACCGGTGAGCCACCTGGGAAGCCCCTTCCCCCAATAACTGAACATCCCCTCCATTACTGGGGTATCACGTGGCTCCCAGTACAACAGTGCCAATGCACTGACCTTCCTTCTGGAATTTAACAGGGACCTTGGACTTTGACTTGGACTTGGGCTTCCCTGGTGGCTCAGCTGATAAAGAATCCACCTGCAATGCGGGAGACCTGGGTTCAATCCCTGGGTTGGGAAGATCTCCTGGAGAAAGGAAAGGCTACTCACGCCAATAGTCTGGTCTGGAGAATTCCATGGACTGTATAGTCCGTGGGGTCAGAAAGAGATGGACACAACTGAGCAACTTTCACTTTGGACTTTGAAATTAATTTTCTTCTGTCTTTGGGATGGAGGACCGTTTGGTCTTTTTCTTTGTTGATTATGAGGAAAAGAATGGAGAGAGAATTACCACAGAGCCAGTCCCAGGGGTCTCAGTGTCAATGACACATTTCTTGAGCCTGACATGGACAATGAGAACTTATTTCTCCCCATTTTTAGTCAGCTCCCTAATAAACTATTAGTCTACTATTCTTTGTGGAGAAGAAAATGGCCACCCACTCCAGTATTCTTGACTGGAAAATTCCATGGACAGAGGAGCCTGGCGGGCTACAGTCCACAGGGTCGCAAAGAGTCGGACACAACTGAGAGACTAACACATGCACACTACACTTTGAGTCAGCGTGTTAAAGACCACAGCCTTTCAGTTCAGTTCAGTTCAGTCGCTCAGTCGTGTCCGACTCTTTGCAACCCCATGAATTGCAGCATGCCAGGCCTCTCTGTCCATCACCAACTCCTGGAGTCTACCCAAACCCATGTCCATCGAGTCGGTGATGCCATCCAACCATCTCATCCTTTGTTGTCCCCTTCTAGTTCTTCTTCACTTTCTGCCATAAGGGTGGTGTCATCTGCGTATCTGAGGTTATTGATATTTCTCCCGGCAATCTTGATTCCAGCTTGTGCTTCATCCAGCCCAGTGTTTCTCATGATGTACTCTGTATATAAGTTAAATAAGCAGGGTGACAATATACAGCCTTGATGTATTCCTTTTCCTATTTGGAACTAGTCTGTTGTTCCATGTCCAGTTCTAACTGTTGCTTCCTGACCTGCATACAGGTTTCTCAAGAGGCAGGTCAGGTGGTCTGGTATGCCCATCTATTTCAGAATTTTCCACAGTTTATTGTGATCCACACAGTCAAAGGCTTTGGCATAGTCAATAAAGCAAATGTAGATGTTTTTCTGGAACTCTCTTGCTTTTTCCATGATCCAGCGGATGTTGGCAATTTGACCTCTGGTTCCTCTGCCTTTTCTAAAACCAGATTGAACATCTGGAAGTTCACGGTTCATGTACTGTTGAAGCCTGGCTTGGAGAATTTTGAGCATTACTTTGCTAGCGTGTGAGATGAGTGCAATTGTGCGGTAGTTTGAGCATTCTTTGGCATTGCCTTTCTTTGGGATTGGAACGAAAACTGACCTTTTCCAGCCCTGCGGCCACTGCTGAGTTTTCCAGATTTGCTGGCATATTGAGTGCAGCACTTTCACAGCGTCATCTTTTAGGATTTGAAAGAGCTCAACTGGAATTCCATCATCTCCACTAGCTTTGTTCATAGTGATGCTTCCTAAGACCTGCTTGACTTCACATTCCAGGATGTCTGGCTCTAGGTGAGTGATCACATCATCATGATTATCTGGGTTGTGAAGATCTTTTTTGTCTAGTTCTTCTGTGTATTCTTGCCACCTCTTCTTAATATCTTCTGCTTCTGTTAGGTCCATACCATTTCCATCCTTTATCGAGCCCATCTTTGCATGAAATGTTCCCTTGGTATCTCTGATTTTCTTGAAGCGATCTCTAGTCTTTTCCCATTCTTTTGTTTTCCTCTATTTCTTTGAATTGATCACTGAGGAAGGCTTTCTTATTTCTCCTTGCTATTCTTTGGAACTCTGCATTCAAATGGGTATATCTTTCCTTTTCTCCCTTTCTTTTCACAGCTATTTGTAAGGCCTCCTCAGACAGCCATTTTGCTTTTTTGCATTTCTTTTTCTTGGGGATGGTCTTGATCCCTGTCTCCTGTACAGTGTCACAAACCTCCATCCATAGTTCATCAGGCACTCTGTCTATCAGATGTAGTGCCTTAAATCTATTTCTCACTTCCACTGTATAGTCATAAGGTATTTGATTTAGGTCATACCTGAATGGTCTAGTGGTTTTCTCCACTTTCCTCAATTTCAGTCTGAATTTGGCAATAAGGAGTTCATGATCCAAGCCACTGTCAGCTCCCGGTCTTGGGGACTGGCAAATTAGGATCTGAATCCAAATTGCAATGCTATTCGTTGACTCCTATATTTATCACCAACAAGGATTTGGAAATCTTAGACTAGACCTTCCATACCTGAACCGCCTACTCTGTGCTCATAACAGCAGTGGCACAATTAAGGGGTTAAAAAAACTAAGGTGCAACAGGGGTGTTTGTAGGGAGCTCTGAACTCTGCCTAAAAATGGTACCAAGATATGTAAGAATATACTGAAGGTAGAAAGAGAAGATTCCAACATCTTCCATTAATTACTTATCTAAGGAGCCTTTCAACTCTACTCTACCTGCCTTGAGAGTGTTTTGCCTTCTGCCTCCCAACCTCACTCAGACCAGGAACTAACAGCAATTAGCCTCATCTACCACAAGCCTAGAAGGCTTAATCAGCCTAATCTCGTGGTATTGCAAAGGCTGCTAGGACACTAAAATTGGTGTTGTTAATAAGCAAACCAAATACAAAGGAAGCCACAGAAAGCTAAGTTCAAATTCTCATTTAAGTTTCTATTTTAAAAGCTAAAATACAGCAAACAGATGAGAAAGCTTGAAATAAGTCATTAGGCATCTCAATGGACACAATTTGGACATATTTCTCACCAAATGACTTCTGAAAGTGCAGTGATAGCTCTGATTTCTATTGGTAGCTGACTAGAGAGTTGCCCTGACTTTATAACCCTGCAGCAATGTCTTTATATTTGGTGAACATATAATTCTCCCCAGTAGGAACCTTGCATAGTTTTCAAATGTAGCCCATGTGATTGCTCCAGAAGTTGTTTTGCCACCCAGTGTGTTCAGCCCTGAATTTAGGGATGGTCCCCAATTCCTGCTTAACTATTTAGTCTGATCATGAAGCAGTTACTTTGTCTTCCATTTATTTGTTTACCTGTGCTTTCTTCTCCTTCCCCCCAGCCCCCCGGCCCCACTTCCCCACCCCCCCTGCTCCCCTCCTCCCGTGCCCCGCCACCAAACTTTCAGTCCATCCCTCGAACTCCACATTCCCCTTGGCAACCACAAGACTATTGTCTTGTTTGTGAGTTTGCTTCTGTTTCGTAGATGAGTTCATTTGTGTCATATTTTAGAATCCACATACAAGTGGATACCACTTTGCCTTTTTCTGAATTACTTCTAAATGATGATGACGTCTATTTAGCAAGTATCTATTCTTTGCCAGATGCTGGGCAAAGTGCTTGGCTTATCTTATCTCTAATGTATGCAAGCCTGAAAGGTAGATCACAGTCTTCAACCCCAATTACAGAAACTGAGGTTCAGGGAAGTCAAATACCTTGTTCATACACACATAATTGGTGGTTACAGAGCTAAGATTTGGATTCAGATGACTCAGGATCTTTGTCACTGTGAACACTGCTCCTGATTTATAGAGATGTCCTAGTCACAGCTTCTACCCTGGACACCAGGACCACATCCTTTCTCCTATTACTTGGCGTTGAGTGGCTCAACCAATCAGAAGAGGCCTTAATATACAGTTAACTGTTTCAGATAGTCAAAAAAAATTTCTGAAGAACTTACATCAAAACCAAAATTGTTGCTTTGGGCAAACTCACTAATGTTGAAGTAGACAACGTTAAACCAGCCCTGTTTATTCATCTACTTCTATGTTCCCTCCAGGACATATTTATATGAATTCATCCAGCCTGCTCTGTCCAAATGCCATCTTCTCCATTTCAGAAGCTTACTAAGGTTCTGCTGAGGTTGAGGAAGGTGGTAACCACGCTTAGCATTTCCCAGGCTTAAAGCATGCCAGCCATTCTGTGAGGAGAGGAACTCCAGGGTCATGAGAAAAAGATTCTCTTATAGATGTCTTTCAGCAAACAAATGAAGTGACAATGATATAGGTTGAATGTTGTGTGTGTGTGTGTGTTAATCGCTCAGTCGTGTCTGACTCTTTGCGATCCCACGGACTGTGGCCTGCCGGGCTTCTCTGTCCATGGAATTCTCCAGGCAAGAACACTGGAGTGGGTTGCTATTCCCTTCTCCAGAGGAACTTCCCAACCCAGGGATCGAACCCCGGTCTCCTGCATTGCAGGCAGTTTCTTTACCGTTTGAACTACAGGGAAGTCCTGTATGTTTGAATTTGAATGTTACCATTTTACAAATGCCTAGTGAAATAATGCCGGAGAAGGCAATGGCACCCCACTCCAGTACTCTTGCCTGGAAAATCCCATGGACGGAGGAACCTGGTAGGCTGCAGTCCATGGGGTCGCTAAGAGTTGGATACGACTGAGCAACTTCACTTTCACTTTTCCCTTTCATGCACTGGTGAAGGAAATAGCAACCCACTCCAGTATTCTTGCCTGGAGAATCCCAGGGATGGCGGAGCCTGGTGGGCTGCCATCTATGGGGTCACACAGAGTCAGACACGACTGAAGCGACTTAGCAGCAGCGAAATAATGCATCTAGGTAAAGACTAGACTGCCCCATCACAAGTTGGCAAACTGGTCACTAGATGCCTTCTGGTAGAAGTATGCAATACCATTTGTACAGGATTATTGCTGGGAAAATGTACCTGAATCAGATCAAACCTCAGTTCTAGAGTGTACATCCAACAACATAATAGCTTTTTGCATTGACTGTATAAAAGATGTACATTCCCTATAAGGGTATCTCTTACATCCACCATTGATAAAAGCAAAGGAGATAACACAAAAAAGTAACTTAGTAAAAAGGCTTTTCCAGCGGAATTTAAATTAATGAGGTCCATCTAGGATAATCTTTCTGCTGGTGATTAATTTGATTCAAGGATTGGTGTAGAAGGCCCACAGGAATATCTGTAGTCTATGGTTGAATACCAAATGCTTCAGTCAGTCTGTGTGTGTGTGTGTGTGACCTGAATTCTCTTATTGGTAACATTTTGCAGTGGAAAAATTTAAACATAAACAGAAGTAGAGAGATTAATGTAATGAACACATGTACCAACCTCCAGCTTCAGCAGTGAACAGCTCATGTCCAGCTCTGTTCCATCTGTGCTTCCCTTGAAACATACGACCTGATCCCTCACCCTAGAGCATTTAAACTGACTTCTTAGGAAAAAAAGAAATAGTGGTCTTGCCTGGACCACTGGTCAACTCTGCTAGACGTCAAAGGGTCCTGCATCACCTGGACTATAGGCCAAGCTTCTCAACTCATAAAATTACATCAGCTTTTCTCTCTACTTGACTGGCATCCAACAAACAGAAGCTCTTCTACTTTTGAACTGGTTGGGCTCTTGAGGCTTTTTCCAAATCTGTTTGTGCTAGGGTCTGAAGTGGCACCATGCAAGTTACTCTTAACATCACTTATTTGTGGTAGACAATTTTGAGGAACTTTTGCTCTCTGAACCACAGAAGTTCATGAGTTGAAAAAATGACTTATAGCTGCCTCCAATCAACAACTGAGAGGAACTGACTTTCAGGCTCTAACCAAACAGCTGAGTCTTTGCTTGACTGCTGCTCCCCCGAACACTGCTATATTTAAAGTGGTTAATCAACAAGGACCTACTGTAGACCACATGGAACTCTGCTCAATGTCATGTGGCAGCCTGGATGGGAGGGGAGTTTGGGGAAGAAGGGATATATCTATATGTAAGGTTGAGTCCCTTCACTGCTCACCTGAAACTATTACGACATTGCTTATTAATTGCTGCTGCTGCTGCTGCCAAGTCGCTTCAGTCGTGTCCAACTCTGTGCGACCCCATAGACGGCAGCCCACCAGGCTCCGCTGTCCCTGGGATTCTCCAGGCAAGAATACTGGAGTGGGTTGCCATTTCCTTCTCCAATGCATGAAAGTGAAAAATGAAAGTGAAGTCGCTCAGTCATGTCCAACTCTTCACAACCCCATGGACTGCAGCCTACCAGGCTCCTCCGCCCATGGGATTTTCCAGGCAAGAGTACTGGAGTGGCTTGCCATTGCCTTCTCCGGTTTATTAACTGGCTATACCTCAATACAAAATAAAAAGTTTAAAAGAAAATAAGTAAAACCAAAAGAAAGTGTATATATTTAATAGTATGCTACCATCACTCATCTCGGAATCAGAAGTCAAGTGGGCCTTAGGAAGCATCACTACGAACAAAGCTAGTGGAGGTGATGGAATTCCAGCTGAGCTATTTCAAGTCCTAAAAGATGATGCTGTTAAAGTGCTGCACTTAATATGCTAGCAAAATTGGAAAACTCAGCAGTGGCCACAGGACTGGAAAAGGTCAGTTTTCATTCCAATCTCAAAGAAAGGCAATGCCAAAGAATGTTCCGACTACCGCACAATTCCACTCATTTCACACGCTCAAAGTAATGCTCAAAATTCTCCAAGCCAGGCTTCAACAGTACGTGAACCGTGAACTTCCAGATGTTCAAGCTGGATTTAGAAAAGGCACAGGAACCAGAGATCAAATTGCCAACATCTGTTGGATCATCAAAAGAGCAAGAGAGTTCCAGGAAAACATCTACATCTGCTTTATTGACTATGCCAAAGCCTCTGACTGCGTGGATCACAACAAACTGTGGAAAATTCTAAAGCGATGGGAATACCAGACCACCTTTCCTGCCTCCTGAGAAATCTGTATTCAAGTCAAGAAGCGGTAGTTTGAATCGGACATGGAACAATGGACTGGTTCAAATTGGGAAAGGAGTACTTCAAGGCTGTATATTGTCACCCTGCTTATTTAACTTATATGCAGAGTACATCATGAGAAATGCTGGGCTGGATGAAGCACAAGCTGGAATCAAGATTGCCAGGAGAAATATCAATAACCTCAGATATGCAGCTGACACTACACTTATGGCAGAAAGTGAAGAAAAACTAAAGAGCCTCTTGATGAAAGTGAAAGAGGAGAGTGAAAAAGTTGGCTTAAAGCTCCACATTCAGAAAACTAAGATCATGGCATCTGGTCCCATCAATTCATGGGAAATAGATGGGGAAACAGTGGAAACAGTGGCTGACTTTATTTTTGGGGGGCTCCAAAGTCACTACAAATGGTGACTGCAGCCATGAAATTAAAAGATGCTTACTCCTTTGAAGGAAAGTTATGACCAACCCAGACAGCATATTAAAAATCAGAGACATTAATTTGCCAACATGGGTCCATCTAGTCAAGGCTATGGTTTTCCCAGTGGTCATGTATGGATGTGAGAGTTGGACTATAAAGAAAGCTGAGCGCCACAGAATTGATGCTTTTGAACTGTGGGTTGGGGAAGACTCTTGAGAGTCCCTTAGACTGCAAGGGGATCCAACCAGTCCATCCTAAAGGAGATCGATCAGTCCTGGGTGTTCATTGGAAGGACTGATGCTGAAGCTGAAACTCCAATACTTTGGCCACCTGATACGAAGAGCTGACTCATTGGAAAAGATCCTGATGCTGGAAAATATTGAAGGCAGGAGGAGAAGGGAACGACAGAGGATGAGATGGTTGGACATAAGTTTGAGCAAGCTCCAGGAGTTAGTGATGGACAGGGAGGCCTGGCATGCTGCAGTCCATGGGATCGCAAAGAGTCAGACACAACTAAGTGCCTAAACTGAACTGAACTGAACAATTTACCTAATATTGAAGAAGGGGAAGATACAATTTCATATATTTGTGTATATATATATATATATATATATAATTATGCACATATATAAACACATACAGTTATGCGTTTACTTATACTTTAGAAAATAGAAGGATAAAGCACATTTGTTTAATAGTTATCATAGGGGAAGCTAGAGATCAAAGTGGAGAAAATAAGAACAGAAGCTAGAACTTCTTTGAATATAACTGACGTATAGATTGACATTAGAACCATGCAAATTCTTTACATAACTACAAAATAACCTTAGGTCAAAATTAAAACAAAGCCACTCTTAAATGGAAAGCAAACGAAACAAACAAACTTCGCTGTGTATTGAATGAGAAGCATAGCCTGAGAGGAAATAATCCAAATGATTTAAAAACAGCAATATCACTGTGAACACTGGTAGGTTAGATCCTAAGGACAACAATCACCTCAAAAATATGAAACTGTTTTCAGAAATCATTCTTTTAGCAATGATATTAATATCATCATTCTGAAACACAGATAGCAAAGCCAAAGTAATTATATTAATATTGCTTGGAATCAAGATTTTAGGCAGAAGAGTGAAAATATACAAGTACAAAATCAAAGAAGTTAAATAGAAGTCCTGCAATAGTAAGTCCAAATTCAAAATTTTAGCAGGAACTCATGATGTATTTTCTCCTAAATAATTTTTATTATTCTGTCCACTGAAACAGCCTAGAAACAATGACCAGCTCATAAGCAATGAGAAGCCCTAAAGCCAGCTTGTGATCTTTAAACACCATTTCTCACAAAAGGAGCTAAGTCTCCTTGAAGAAATTGCTGATTCTTGGTCTGGAGCAGGAAATGTACAAAATGTACCTAGAACATTTGTCATAATGGACAGCAAAGAAGTTATCAAAACCCGCTGGAGTTGTATTCAAAGAATTCAGCAAACAGAAAAAGGCTCTCAGAGGCAAAAGATGGAAATTTTTGAAAACTAATAAGAATAATGACTGAAATGAACTGAAACACATCAAATATGTTAAAATCCATGAGGCTGTAATTATACTCAACAACAAAAACTCATTGATCACCCTTGGAGCACGACTGAGAACCAAGTCATCATTCTGAACAGATAAGAATAAAGGCTTTAACCTGCCCTTACTGTGCAAACTGTATCTTGGGGTAACCAAAGAGTTTTAAGGGAAAGTTTCTCTTTATAGAAGACTTCCATCAAATAAACAAAGGAATGATAGAATTAGACTATTATCATTTTGCAACCCCTAGTGAAAAATGAATCTATCAAAGATGATGAAATACAGCAAACAGACAACATGTCGCACCATTGCCCCTGAGAGAAGTGTGCTTATGAAGATTTCTTGATAGAAAACTGTATCTAAACCAGATCAAACTTTCCATTCTCGACTGTAGGTCTAAAGAATTAGTCTACAGGAAAGGCTGGTGAGAGGAACAAGTTACAGATGAAATGACACTCAGGGTTGCAAAAAAGAAAGTGTGAAATACTATAGGACAGATGACTCTGTTCCTTCCATGTATAAATTGAAAAGGAAAAAAGATTAAACAGTTATAGATTAAAAGAAAATTAAAAGAAGGCATGGACCAATTCTCTGTTATGGTTTTGTTTTTTTTCTTTTTGGGAGATTTTAGCTCCCCAACCAGGGACCAAACCCAGGTCAGTGAGGGTTCAGAGTCCTAACCACTGGACTGCCAGGGAATTCCCCAAACCAATTCTTTTAAAAAAAATTATATAAATAGGTAAATTCCATTTTGGGGTGTGAAAATGGTTATGTGGTTTCCGTTCTTTAAGGGTTCTTATTTAGCGATATGTATAAAATTATGAAGTGATTTGCTGTGTTAGATTTGCTTTGTAAGAATCCATTCTGGTTGTAGGGGAAGGTTGTGTGGTATAGGGCAGCAGAAGTGAAACAAGACTAGGCACAAGCTAAGTGCCAAAGCAATTGGGCAATGATGGCACATGGGAGTTTATTACATTATTCTATTTTTGTTGATTTTGACATGTTCTATTAGTAAACTTTAAAATGAGAACACTTCAGTTACACACACACGCGCACACCCTGACTTTCCCTAACTTCTTGTTCTTGTTTTGAGCAAAGGATCTGGGTCAATAAGGGGAGAGTGGTGTTGTTTTTTTGGTTCAAACCATCAGGCATTTATTTCTTTAGAGACAGTGTTGAGCACATTCTCAACTGAACAGTTTCCAGAGAAGGGACTGTCCCACCATAATGCCATGTGCTGATCCTTTAATTTCACATTCTGAATCTGGCCTCTCAGAAAATGTAAAGGAAGCCTCCTGAATTGGAAGGTAAATTTGGAGTTCAGAGCACTACAATATTAGTAATGAAACATAAGAACTGTTCTCCTTTGTTAGCGTCTCAAGGATATAAGGATCTTGGAGTGGGCGCAGAGTGAAACAGAAGTAGCCCGCTTGTAGACACAGGAGCCTGTGACCTGGAAGCAAAAGGGGTGTAGAAGGAAGGGGCAGGTTGTCCAACTTGAGGTTAGGTCTCAGTCATCTGCAGGTATCTTGGGGGTGTCTTTAGCTTTCCACAGCGTGATTTGAGATTCTGTGTCTCCAGTGATAAGAGAAATCTGAGCTGATGGCAGGGTTACAAGCAATTAGATCCACTGCCATTCATGAATTATCATTCCAGACCATGTACTAAGCCTTTTATATTAATTTCCTCAGTGAATCGTTCCAGTCTCCCCTCTCCCATGGCACAGGCATTACCACCACAATTTTACAGATAAGAAAAAGGAGGTTCAGAGAGGTTGAGTTATTCTCTCAGGGTCACACAGCCAGCAAGTGACTTCATTTGTCCTCTAACTTAGGAAATTCCGCCTTCAAAAGCCTTCTCCCACTGTCAGGGTTTGGCAGGCCACAGGTGGCATTTTGTGGGCACCAATGCCCAGAGCATTTCCTGGGTGAAAATCCTGCCCACTGAAATAAGGCCAACAGCACCATCAGGGAAAGGATGAATACCTGTTACCAAAAGCAGATGAGTTCAGAAGACAACTGATGTCTCTGTCGTTTATCTGGGCAGCAAATCCAGGACAAAAACATCCAGAAAACCCGGTAGGGGCTGGTGGGCACTGAGGAAGGAGAAAGTATATTTCACAGCTCCTTTTCCCATCACCTTCCATCACTTTTAAATGAATTGACCACAAATGATATTTTTATAGACACATGCAGCCCCTCGTCCCTCGTGGCAAGCAATGCAGTAAAGGCTTGTTTAGCGGGCTCACTCGTTTAGTGTCTTATTGATTAGAAAGTAGTGCGCTGCCGTGTGTGAACAGAGCCTGTGGAAGCTGCCGTGTAGCGCACAGAGCTCAGCCCGGTGCCCTGTGGTGATGTAGATGTGTGGGGATGGGGGCAGGCTAGGAGAGGAGTCTGACAGGGAAGGGATATGTGTATACATATAGCTGATTCATTTCATTGTACAGCAGAAACTAACACACTATTGTAAGCAACTATACTCCAATTTTTTAAAAAACAGAAAGTAGTGATACATACAGTGAGAACTGATGACTGTGAAGATGACCCAGAGGCAGCGAGATAGCCTCAAGGGGTTTATGACCCACCAAAATGCTATTACATTCCAGAGGCCAGAGCATTAAATATATCCTATTGAATTAGATTTATCTGACAGCTGTTCAGCCGCATATGGTTATGTGAAATCTATATAACCAGAATACTTGATTACCCAGAATAAATATGCTCTCTGACCATGCTGGCTTTTCTAACATTGGATAATGATAAATACAAACTCCACCTTACATAGTTATTCTGCAACATGAAGAGTTGAAGACAGATAAAACTGAACTGGAACAAATCTGGTAGAAAATAACCAAGAAATTGTCCTTTCAAAACATATCATTTAGGACTTCCCTGGAGGTACAGTGGTTAGGAATCTGCCTGCCAATGTAAGAGACACAGTTTTGATCCCTGTTCCAGAAAGATCTTACACGTCTCAGGGCAACTAAGCCCACGTGCCACAACTACTGGAGCCCGAGTGTCCTAGAGCCTCAAGTGCCCTAGGGCTCAGCAACAAGAGCAGCCCCCTAGATGAGAATCCACACACAGCTAGGGCAGCCCTCACTCGCTGCAACTAGAGAAAGCCCACACATAGCAACAAAGCCCCAGCGCAGTCAAAACTTAAAAATAAATACATAAAATTCAAAAAAATGTATCATTTGTAGGGAGAAATTCAACACTAAAATTTAGGGGCCTGCAGTGATTCTCCAGTACATTTGGGAAGGCCGTCCACCACTATTATCATGTTTAAGGAAATAATATATGTAAATTCTTGTATATGCCCAATAATCGGTAAGGGCTTCTATGTGTTGGGCTTCCCTGTGTGTTGTGGCTCAGCTGGTAAAGAATCCGCCTGCCATGCAGGAAACCTGGGTTCACTCCCTGGGTTGGGAAGATCCCCTGGAGAAGGGAAAGGCTACCCACTCCAGTATTCTGGCCTGGAGAATTCCATGGACCATATAGTCCTTGGGGTCACAGAGTTGGAACGGACTGAGCAACTTTCACTTTCATATTCTTTCCAAGAGTCAGCTATTGTTTACTATCATAATTATTAAAATGATTCTTGCTTTGCAGGACCTTATAATAGAACTACGTTGATGGAAATTGTCTTGTATTGTCCTTTATTTTGTCTTCAGAAGAGGAGTGGGTGTGTGTCTTTGGTCTTAGTTTGAGTTAAGATTCCCTTGAACTAGTACAATGTAATAATCACCATCATATTTCCTGTTTTATGCTTTTAATTTATTTCAAATAAGAAAATAATGAAAAGCAGGCACCAGACAAAAACACCACAGTGTTTCTAAAGTCCAGAACCATTGTGAATAAAAGCGTGATGAGCAGGTTTGTCAATGAAGTCCCTCAGATGATACAAGCCAGCAGAGAATGCTGATACTCTTCTTGTCTCACCAGAATCAGTCAGGGTTCTCCAAGGAAGTAGAACCAATAGAAAGACTTCTTTAAAAAAAAAAAACTGGCTCGTGCAATTATGGCTCTGGCAAATCCAAAATCTGCAAGGTGGGTCAACAGGCTGGAGAATCAAGAAGAGCTAATGTTGCAGTTCAAGTTTAAAGGCCATTGACTGACAGAATTCATGCTTGACCCCAGGGAATCAGTCTTGTTTTATTCAGGCCTTCATCTGATTGGGTAAGGCCCACTACACAAGGGAAAGCAATCTCCTTTATTCAAGCCCACTGATTTAAATTTTAATCACATCGCAAAACAATCTCACAGAAGCACATATGTTTAACAACATATCTGGGCAGCATGGCCCAGCCAAATTGTCCCTTAACTGTCACAATCTCTCTCTCTTACACACACACACACTTGATCATGACTCATCACAAAGGAAGGAAGGAAGTACCTAGGTCATAATGCCAAGCACCAGGGGTTTTCTGGAGCCCTCCAAAGAGGCTACTTGCCTGATGAGACCATCAGCATATCAATTTCAAGATATGATTTTTTTTCTTCTTTCATGAGAAAAATAATCCATTGATCCAGAAAACAGGCACTATTTATCTAAGATGCTTTTTTTTTAGCACCTCCGAGGAAAATATTGCCATATCCCCATTTCACAAACTCTTCAGTTAAGTGACTTGCTCCAGCATCCATCAGCTAATAGAAGAACCTAAATTTGAACACAAGTCTTCAGCCTCCACATGGCTTGTGATTTCTCTTCATGCTGCCCAAGAGGTAAGGGGAGAAAGAAAATCAGAAAAATGCTTCTAACAGAAGAAACCTGTGATGGTAAGTGTTCAATATTTCATGCTGTTCCCTCATTTCATCTCTGTTTAGGGGTCTTGTGGGGAGGAATACTCACCCAGGTAAACAACCAAGCCTATAGACTGCAACCCATACCTCCTTTTCTAAAGGGATTTGGGGATGCCTTTGGCAGCAAGACATGCCCATATTTCCAGTCCGTTACACCCTCTTGACAATTGTCAGTTGCAGATTCTTACTGAGGCCCTGGAAAGGCTCTCATCCAGGCCATCTGCCTGGCCTCTTATCTCTGCCAGCCCCAAATTTAGACTAACGGTTGCTCATAGTTCATGGCAGAGCTATTCCAAAGAACTGCTTGCTCAGAGGCAGGCAGCCGGTGGCAAGGCTGCACTTTGATCTCTTGCTAGCCCCTTCTAGAGCCTGGGTGACCTACATCAGGGCCTCACCTGTCTTCAGCTCATGCTCAGAATCACCCTTGTATGTGGCTGGGTGCTTTGAGCGTGGAAACACTGAGCTGGAGTTACGTAACAGGAGGGTAGTAATAGAATCGTGTGTGCTGTTCACTTATAAAACTTTGTGTTGGACCAAGGGGGACGGGGAGTGGGACTAAGTTGGGAGATCAGAATTGACATATATGCACTACTATGTATAAAATGGGCTTCTCTGGTGGCTCAGACAGTAAAGAATCTGCCTGCAATGCAGAAGATCTGGATTCGATCCCTGGGTCGGGAAGATCCCTGGAGAAGGGAATAGCAACCCATTCCAGTATTCTTGCCTGGACAATTCCATGGACAGAGGGGCCTGATGGGCTACCATCCCATGGGGTCATAAAGAGTTGGACATGACTGAGTGACTAACACTGTCACTTACACTTACATATATAAAACAGATAACCAATAAGGGCCTATTGTATAGAATAGACATCTCTACTCAATACTTTGTAATGACCTATATGGGAAAATAATCTAAAAAAGAGTCAGTATATGTTTATGTATAACCAATTCACTTTGCTGTACAGCAGAAACTAACACAATATTTTAAATCAACTCTGATGGCTCAGTAGGTAAAGAATCCGCCTGCCATGCAGGAGACAAAGGAGATGAGACACAGGTTTAATTACTGGGTCAAGAAGATACCCTGGAGGAGAAGATGGCAACCCACTCCAGTATTCTTGCCTGAAAAATCCCATCGAAAGGGTAGCCTGGTGGGCTATAATCCAAAGGGTCAAAAAGAGTTGGACACGACTGAGTGAGTAAGCACACATACTCCAGTAAAAATCAATTTTTAAAACAAGTTTGTGTTGGTATTTGGGCTAGGAAAGCAGTCTATCTCTGTATTTTCCCTGTGGCCCCCAGATAACCATATTCTTTAGTCCAGTGCCTGGTCTCCAGGAGGACCAGGAGTAAGAGGCAGAGTGTTTGGTAGAGTCATGAGCTTGCTGGGTGCAGATATGAAAATAAAACACCCATCTGTGGAGTGTGACCAACAGCCATGTCCAGAGCAAGAGGATCTGCCGTGGCCACCTTCTGGTGGGATGAAACAGGAGATCCTGTCTTCTCCCCCACTGTTGCTGCAACAGTAGGCCAGTGCACATTTGCCAAAGCTCTGCAAATCATGACTTACGTGAAAAACAATGCAAGAGCAGTCGGTCTAAGCCAAGGCAATCATGGGCAAGTGGTAAATTTAAGTTGACAAGAGATAATCCTAGTCTGATGCAAAGATAATAACCAGAAACCAGGAACACGGTTGCCTTAATTCAAAAAATGTGTTATTAGCAATAAGGCAATAATTCAGAGAGGATTCATATTAAGAGAATCCTGCACTGGGAAGAAGACAGCAAGGCATTAAATCATTCAGATCTCAAAACAACATTATGAAGCAGGAATATATCATTAGCACTATTTTCTCAATAAAGAAATAGACCCAGAGAAGTTAAGTAAACTTACACAAAGTAACACAACTAATGACATGATACTACCGGGAGAGGAAACCAGGAAGTGTGACTCCCAAGTCTAAAGACTTAACCACTCTACTTACATGGCACTCTAATTTTGTAAATCTTTTATGCCTGTGAGACATTAATAAGGCTGTTCAGATTTTTCTTTTCTTTTCCCCATCTCATTTTGCATAAAAATATCACATACATTTGTGTATAATATAGAAAATAATAAAATTGCATATTTTCTAAATATTTTATAATTTGGACTTCTTTCCAGCAAATAAGATCTTGTCTGTGCCCTTTCTTCCAGAATTTTCCATATATGTGACTTGTACTGGACTGGCCAAGTTTTAAGCCAAATTAGTTTTTTGAAACTTGAGATCACAGTGCTCATTTGCCCTATACTATGTTGCTTCTTTCAGGTCATGTTGAGTTTTTGCTTCTTTCAAGAATGATTCCATTGTATCAGAAATTAAAACCTTAAATTAAGCTCTAATTTATTTTCACATATCAGCAAATACGGTGAGAGGAAACTGAAATAAGATTTGGGTTTCCTGATGTTCAGATTTTGGAAAGAATTTTTTCCCCTTAGGGTCTTCCTAAAATCAAACTGTGGAGCTAATCTCATTCTGCCTCTTCAGAAAGGGGAATAGAAATTTTACAGAAAAAAATTTAAGTCACTCCAATGGCTTTAAACTGTCCTTGTGTTGTCACAGGTTAGCTGTATGGTGACCTAACTTTTAATTTAGCTGCAGTAACATCGTAATTTCTTGAAGCTTCGGTTTTCTCAGCTACAAAATGGAGACAATATTCCCTGTTTTCTAAAGCTGTGAGATATAATTGAAGTAGTAAAGATGAAGAGCCAACACAAGCCTGGCACAAGAAAGGACACAGTAACAGTTAAAATCCCGCTATTCTGAGCTCTACCAGTCACCGGCTATGTGACTCTAGATATGCTTGATTCTTTTTCCTTTATGTGGGTCTAGCCATCAAAAAGAGTCCCGCTGACTCTCTTTGTGATTCCATGATGTCCTCTGTCTTACCCACCACTCCCTCAGTGTGCCGGCTGCACCCCACCACCCAGGCTGGCACTCAGACCTGGTCCAGGCTCCTAGCAGATTCTAGCATCCTCGTTCACATCTATTATCTCCAGGACATCTGAACTGAGCTAAAGGTGCTAATTATGCATTCCTCAAGTAATTGCACAAGTTTGAAGTTGCCTCCATTAAAATCAATGTTTGGGCTGAAGAAAACTTCAGCCTGGAAAAAAAGATTCCCAAGTTTGCCAGAGAATTTTCTTAATGCCATGACTGATCTAGACTTGGCAGAGCTGAGAGATTCCCCAAGCAAGCTCTCTTCTGTATCTCCCCAACCCCAGCACGCTCCAGTGAAACTGCACCACCACTTCTTCCCATCCATTGTCATCATATTTTATTTGGAAACAAACTGGTCCAAAGAGAAAACTGTGCTTGGTTAAACAAAAAAAAAATGGGGAGCTGAAAGAATAAAACAATAATTACTTAGTACCCACCATTTATTGAACACCTACTCTGTGTTGAAGGTCAGTCATTAAGACATTTAACCCCCACAACAATCCTGGAGGTAAGTAGATATTAATGAAGTAATAATTTTAATAATGTTCATTTTACAAACGAGGAAACTGAGCCAGAGAGAGGAGAAGTGGTCTGACTTCAGAAACCACATTCCCTACCACCACACTGCCTTATCCTTGATGGCAATAGTAACAGTGATAATAGCTCATATTTAGTGAGCACCTTCAATGCACTGGACACTACATAGTGTAACATAAAGAGGGAATTTTCTCATTAAAAAAAAAAAAAAAACAGCTTCTAAGATGCCCATATTTTAAAGAAGGAGCAAAATTTATCTCAGAGATACATGGTGCTTTTGTTCATTCCAGTGGTTTTCAACCTCAGCTACATCTTAGAACCACCTGGAGAGAATTTTTTAAATACCAACATCCAAAACCTAGCCCAGACCTGGGGGTGGGACCAAAGACATCAGTAATTTTTTAAAGCTTTGCAGGTGATTCTGGTGCCCAGGTTGAGAACCAGCGGTATACTTTAATCAATACACAGGATCACTTTTTAGTGAGAATGTGACTGGAAAGGAAAACACTGTCAATAAAGAAAAATAAACATTCTGCATAATAAAGTTACAGGAAATAAGAGTCTTCTTCAAATCAGAAGAGGGATTTGAAGAGGGAGAAATGATCTCTTTGGAAAGATATCCAGACAGTCCAGGAGGAGGGACTGAAGATCCAACAATAAGATAACAGGAGAGACCCTAAGGGGAAAAGATGGAGGAGATTAAAAAAACATGGATACAGTACTTCACTCTGCCCTCTAGCCACACCCTTTGCCATCTGGATTTGTAGCTCCTCATATCCAAAAATATATTTATTTTCCCCTACTTGAATCTGGACTGATTCTAAGAGTTGCTTTGACCAACAGAATGCAGTAAAAGTAATGGAGTGCCATTTCTAAGCCTACATCTCAGAAACCTTGTATGCTTCCACTCACTTGCCATATGAACAACTAACTGCTACAAGTTGAGAGACCACATGAAATAGAACCAATGTAACCCAGCCAAGCTCCTGGACATGTGAGAATTCAACCAGGATCAGCAAACTGACTACTGGTAACTGATGATCCATATGAGAGTTCAGATGAAACCAGAAGAACTACATGGCTGATCCTCAGTTGCCAATGCACAGAATCGCGACCACTATGTTTGGGGTAATTTGTTATGCAGCAATAGCTAATTGATACAGATGACTAGTGAGATAGCCTATGGAATGGCTGAGACAATAGAAGAGTCCTACCTATTGCTCAGTTTTAGGTTGTTCTCTGGACTGTGTTGTAACTCTTGAATCAGCCCCAACTAGGCCCAGATCTTCAGTAAACACAACCACCTGGACTAATGACACTTTTCCTAGTAACTAAAGGCAAAGGAGAGTGTTGAGTCACAGAAGGTCAGTTACAGCAGGAAAGATGCAGAAGGGGCTTGAAAATTCTGCAGAGACAGGAAATCAGAGGGAGAAAGCAGGAGGCAAACAAAATTCCCCAAGAATGCTGAGAGCTCTAAGGGAGGGGAGATGGGAGAAGCCACAGCTTGTGGACTGGACCTCGGGGAAGGCTTTTGGGATGTCAAGGAAAATGGGGAATCTCTCGGAGCTGGAGGCCTCAGGACACCCCTGCAGTGAACCCCTGGGTAAGCTGGTACAACATAATTCCATCTGACTCTCACTTCAGCCCTAACAGGGAGATATTTATTACCCTCATATCATAAGGGTAAGATAGAACGTTAAATAACCTCCCCAGGATGACTCAACAGGAAGGAGGGAGGTGGAACCAGGTCTGACTCAAGCTTTCTGAGTAAAATCTGGTTAGGAGGTAAGAGTTCTGAACCCTTCTTCCTGAAACTCCAAACTTCCGGGCTTCCCAGGATGTGGCATTCCGCTGTACCCCAGTTGAATAAAAAGGACCCCAAACCCTCGCATTCCGTTCAAACGCCATCCCAACCAGCCCTGGGATTTTTCTCTATAGTGAACAATCTCATTGGCTCCCCACCATCCCATCCGCCTGCTTTCAACAAGAGCCAGTGCTTCAGGGTTCCTGTGACCCCCCATCCTCCCCGACAACGACGACGACGACGACGACGACGACGTGGCAGGACTGGGCTCTGGGATCCGGAGACCAGCCCGGGGGGTCACGTTAGCGTTCCCTGCTCTCTCCTGTGACGGTGACGCAGTTCCTCCCAAGATGGCGGCGCTTTTCCCTCAGAGCCCGCGCGCGGCCCGGAGCCAGCCTCCTGCTCTGCAGCGTGCGAGCCGGACCCTCCGCGGGGCGCAGGGGAGAGGGAAACCAAGACCCCAGTCTATCAAAGCCAGGAAGTCCCAGAAAACATCAGGTACCCAGGGCTTGTGCCCCAGCCCGGCTCCCTCTGCCACTACAGGGTCAACATCATCTCTGGATGCTGGAAACATTTTCCCCTAAAAAAAATTATGCTTTAATCAGGGGTAAAAATCTGTGCCACCTGATTTTTTTTTCAAATTCAAAAAAAAAAAAAAAATCCACCAGCCTATATTTAAACCTCCCCAGGTCTCCAGGGGGTGGGACAGAGGACAGTGACGCTCAGTATTCCCCATCTGCGCCATTTGCTCATCTCACAAACATTGCTTTCCAGTCTGGGAGGACCCGGCGCCGCAGCTCCCTCTGGCCCTGGCAGAGAACTGAATCCTTACAGCAGCAGGAGCTGAGCTCTACCTCCGGGAGATCAGGCAGGTCAGATAAAAATTAATTGAACGTGAAGCACCTTCTCTTCATGCCAATTGCAAACCCAGCTTGGAGCCTCCCATTTGTAAGAAGCTTTTGTCATAATTAATCATGTATTTATAGGAGGGTGGCTCTGGTGACAGCTCGGTGCGGGTCCCTGGGTTTGGGAGTAAGCCTGTGAGTCTCTCCCGCCGTGACTCACAGATGCATGCCTCATGCCCAGCTCCATGGAGGCTGTGACCTTTGTCCATTAGCATCTGACCCCCGCTGGTGACTTCACCAGCTGTCAGAGCCTCCTCTCCTGAGGCCCTGGGGCTTGCAGATTGTCTCTAGGCAGTTCTCTCACTCCCCTTGAGCTGCTGGTTACCTTAAAGGTCCCTTCAAAGCCTCTGCACATCCCACACACTTCCTGTTGCCAAGGAATGAGTCTAAGCTTATTTTGGCTGCTTGCATGATAATTAAAATCCAGGGCCTGGAGGGTCAGCTAAAGATTGGTAGTCCTCCAGTTCCCACCCAACCTCCATAAGGACCCATCCAGCCTTCACTCACATCCAGGTTACTATTCCCTACTGTGAACCCAGGTGCTGGTGGTGGTTGTTCAGTCCCTCAGTCGTGTCCAACTCTTTGCGGCCCCATGGACAGCAGTTTGCCAGGTCTCCCTGTCCTTCACCATCTCCCAGAGTTTTCTCAAACTCATGTCCATTGAGTCAGTGATGCCATCCAACCATCTTGTCCTCTGTTGTCCCCTTCTCCTCCTGCCTTCAGTCTTTCCCAGCATCAGGGTCTTGAACCAGAACACAGATGGCTCTAGTGGTAAAGAACCCACTTTTCTACGTAGGAGACAGAAGAAACTTGAGTTGGATCCCTGGGTTGGGAAGATCCCCTGGAGGAGGGCATGGCAACCCGCTCTATTATCCTTGCCTAGAGATCCCATGGACAGAGGAGCCTGGCGGGGCTACAGTCCCTGGGGTCACAAAGAGTTGGACACAACTGAAACGACTTGGCACGCGTGCACCATGAACCGGAAGTCAGGAAAATCACAGGATGGTAGTAAGGGGAGGGGACAGTGAGGTGCAGCGGAGGGACCCAGGGGGTCCTGAGCTTGAATCCTCCCCTAGTTCTCTAGCCAAGTGATCTTGGGCAAGTCATTTAACCTCTCCGGGCTCGAGGGTCCTCATTTGTAGCATGGAGACAGAACTACTGGCCTCCCTGGGTGCTTGTAGATGAGTTAAGTGCCTAAAAAATAAACTAAGGTGCGAGCCATGGTTACCCCAGGTTTCGGGGGCCAGCTCTGCCCCCTGCCGTTGGAAACCAAGTCCAGTCTTCAGGCCTGACTCCTGCTGGTGGTGAGTGAGTTGAGCTAGTTCCTTCCCTTTTAAGCCCACACATACTCCCCATCTGTTTACTGGGGTGCACTCTACTACTTTTCAGCCTTCCCACAAGGGCATGAAGCTAAGCAGAAGCCCTGAGGTGAGGGCACTGGCCAGCTAGAGGTTAATTTGTCCCCAGAGCCTCCAAGCACTGGATGAAGGGACCACCACAGGTAGGCTTTAGGAAGAGGAAAGGCTGTTTGGGGTCCTGAGGGTGGGAGGAGGGAGCCCAGGATGGCAGGCCCGGGGGGGAAGGGAGGACCTCACATCTTGCTTCTGCAAGACCCCAGAAGCATCTTCCCAGCCAGTCCACATCATCCCCTCTGGAAAGTGACAGGGTGCTCCTGCTTTTCAGCTGACTCCTCCGGGGGCCTCTGGGCCTGAGACCTGGAATGTCTCTGGGGTCTTGGAAGTCTGTCATATTTCCCCATGAAGCCCCCAAACTCAGGACCTTCAGCCCAGGGGAAGTCACTGACCAAGGCCTCTTCACAACTCCCTTAAGTCCTTTGGATATCTCAATTTTCTCCAGAGGGAACCAAGGAAGACACAAAGGCCCAACCTTCAATTCTCTAGGAAAGAACAGGGTCCAGGGTCTTCCCAGTCTTCTCTCTCAATGATCCCAGAAGGCAATACAGTTTAGCAGCCCCAGACAACCTGGGATCAGAACATCACTGACAAGCTGTGTGACTCTGTGTAAGGCTCTCAACCTCTCTGAGCCCTGGTTTCCTCCTCTGTAAAAGGACAGCAATAATAACTACCTAGTAACAGTACTGTGAGATTTCCACAAGATAATGCATGTAGCAGGACCCAAAGCAAGCACTTGGCAAATGATGGCTCTTATTTCACTGGGTGGAAAAAAGTCTGTAAGGAAGGAGCAGTCACAGACAGCAAGGTAAAGAGCCAAGAGCACAGAACTGGGAAACAGAAACTCAGGATTCAAATCCAGCCCTGCTGCTTCACAGCAGTGTATCCTTAGACAAGTCACTTGACCCCCATGCAGTGGGAAGGGTGACTCATCTCAAGTGCAGATGTGATAATACGTGTGAAAGCACAGTGTTCAAGGGCTGCTGTGAGTAGGCATCGCTCATAGACTCACAGAATGCAGGCGCATCAGAAGACCTTGGAAAGCGTCATTACAAAGGTATGCATCAGGTTTTATTTAATGTGACATCCCTCCAGCACAGAGCCAAGTGCATCATCAAGCTCATTAAATGTTTATCTTTGAATTAACAGATTTGGCCCAACCCTCCCACTTTCTAGAGGAAAATGTCCTGAAGCATAGAAGTGACGAGACATTCATGGAAGAGTTGAGGCTAGTCCCAGGCCTCCAGTGCCCTGCTTCCTGGTTCACATTCTAGAAAACACTATCCTCAGTACCAGGAGCATTCTCACTGCCCATTCTCATTGGCCCAACTTATTGCACACAGAGTGTGAGTCATTCATCCCCAAACCTGGCCCTCTGGGGAGCAAGGCTGATACAAGCCTCGAGAAGCTCCCAGCAAAACCCTGATTGCTCCCTTCTGAAACCCATCCTCAGAGGTCCCTGAATTACCCCACCACCAGGCCTTAAGTTTTGGAGTTAAAAAGCAATCATTCCCCCGCTTTCCTGAGCTGAGGGGGGTGCTGCCATCCTTGTGGACAGCCATTCATTTCTTGAACACCAGGATTTATGAAACAATAGAAATACGGATGCCTGCATGGGATTTGGAGAAGAGAGGGTGCTGGCAACAAAATAGAAAGACACCCCTTCTGAAAGTCACAAAAGATCCCCAAATCAATGACAGATTCACAACTGTGCCCTGGGGAAGACAAGCCACACCCATGAACACAGGGCCCGCTGCCCTCCCCCCCACCCCCATTTCAAGCCAGCAGCCTGTCAGAAGCTAAGAGTTAGCAACCCAAAGTCCTGCCGATACCTGCCAGGCTTCAACAGAGACACAGAGAAATAGAGACATGATAGAAACACAGAGATTCTCTTCTCTGTGTTTATGGGGAATTCCAAAACACAGATCTACCGAGGTGAGTCATGGCAAAGTGGATGAGGATATGGAAATTTAACCACATGGGTTGTTTTGATATGTTGCTCCTTTAGAAGCATACTGTCCATTTTTGGAAGCTGGGAGACCAGCTCTGACATCTCCAAAGACTGAACTCTTTCTATTCTACCCCTTACCCTTGCCCAGCAGACTTGTCTGGTTTTTGTCCCCAGGATGAGGACAGAGCCCATCAAGTATGGTCGGAAGATGTGCTGGATCAGACTCTCTGACAGTGTCTTCTGGTCCCCACCGCTCTGAAACTGAATCAGAACCTCTGTGGATAGTGCCCTGGGAGCTGCAAAACCCCCAGGAGACTGAAATTCCATTACTGAGCTGCACTCTCCTCACCCCAAATGCTGCATCACTAAGAGCCAGAAGAGGAGGAGATGGAGGTGTTGATGCTTTGAAGTAAGAAAGAGAAATGACTCGGTGTGAAATGGAGTTGAAATCCCATATCCTGGGGAGGGGATGGGCCTTTCATGGGACTACCCCAGCCTTCCACTGTGTTACCCCACATGCAAGAGGAGTTTGAGTTTAGCTCTGCCTGTCAGAGGCAGGTACTAAGAGATTTGGGAAGCCACACTGAGAGCCCCGGGCCAAGCATGAGGTCAGCAGAGAAGAGAATTATGGGGGGCGGGGCACCTCTCAGGAGCCCGCCTAGAGCGTCAGTGCCCAATAGAAGGGGGACCAGCACCCAGTGAAGGCGCCCAGAAAGCACAGCAGTGAGGAAGATGACCATGCCCTAGAGACCAGCCATTTGGGCCTTGAATAAGTCCCATGGTGTCATGAATAATCCAAAAGAGTGGTGGTCTCCCCAAAAAGACCAGCCCTGCTGAGAAACGGCTAGATGAAGATTTAATTTTATTTTTAAACAATTAAGGAACATGTCAATTCTCACATCAAAGTGCCACAGAGAAATGTATTCCCATCACCCAGATAATATGTACACTAAAAAATATTGTGGATGATATTTCTGCTTGGCCTACGTGAAGTCATTTTATTCTGTGAGGGTGTGAGAGAGGGTTACTTGAATTTGACCCCTAGCTTCCCAGCACCAACTTGGGACGTCCAGACCCACTTCAGCTCAGCACTTTGATGTATGTGATGTGTGTGTGTCCTTGCTCTTTGTGTAAGCCATGTCTAATTTACAAACTGAAGAAAAGAGTCAACCAGGATTGAACTTGCTATTGTACGAGTACAGAGTTCTTCTTATTAACATATGAAAGCATTTCCCAAAACATGTTCTATGAAACATCAATCCTGTAAGATGCACTTAAAAGTATCTTGGACAAATAGGTGTGGAAAACATGGCATACTCTGTTGCTGTCTACTCAAGATTCACAATGCAATATCAATCAATATCTGAGAAACTTTTCAGTGAAGACAGGAAGCGAGTATCTAGTCACACGGCCTAGCCAGTATTCCTTCCCACTTCCTTTTGTTACTGCATTCTGGTTTTCTTGTGGGAAATCCCTTCCTGCCTCCTCCCTCTCTACCACTCACTCAAACCCTACATTTCAACTGATCTTATCTGTTGAGATAATTCTGTAACAATGCTGCCTCATCCTCAGCACACACGCACACACACACACACACACACTTCCACTTATAGGCCTCCTAGCCAAATATGATATCCAGTGAAGTACACACACACAAGATTTTTGGAGCTAAGTCTCTCCGATCACAGCATCATTAGGAACAGTCCATGACTAAGATTCCTAAGTCACTGCCATATTCTTTACTTACAGAAATTTTACCATTCAGAACTTCTTTTAATTTCTATGAACTATCTAGAATTATTCCAATAGTTAGCCTCTCAGTTTCTGTTGCTTGCAACCAGTGCACTATAGGTGATGCAAGAAACCTATTTCCCATGTGCAAAAAAAAAAAAAAAGAAGCTGTACCTTTACCTTACACCACCTACGAAAGTTAACTCAAAATAGATCAAAGATCCAAACATAAGTTAAAACTACAAAACTCTCAGAAGAAAACATAGAGAAAAAAAGTTTCATAACATTGGATTCAGCAAGGATTTTGAAACTGAAGGCAGTAATCAATTAGATCTTTTACACCATAACTTGCTTAATAAATAATATCCTATAAGGTCCATATTGTCATAGCTATGGTTTTTCCAGTAGTCATCCATGGCTGTGAGAGTTGGACCATAAAGAAGGCTGAGCGCTGAAGAATTTGATGCTTTCGAACTGTGATGTTAGAGAAGATTCTTGAGAGTCTCTTGAATGGCAAAGAGATCAAACCAGTCAGTCTTAAAGGAAATCAAGAATACTCATTGAAAGGACTGAATATTCTTTGGGAGGACTGATACTGAAGCTGAAGCTCCAATACTTTGGCCACCTGATGTGAAGAGCTGACTCACTGGAAAAGACCCTGATGCTGGGAAAGATTGAAGGCAGGAGGAGAAGGGGATGAGAGGATGAGATAGTTGGATGGCATCACTGACTTGATGGACATGAATTTGAGCAAACTCCAGGAGATGGTGAAGGACAGGGAGGCTTGGCATGCTGCAGTCCATGGGGTTGCAAAGAGTTGGGCACGACTTAATAACAACAAAAACCTGCCTTCACCAGTCAAGCTTACCATAATTGTTTTTGTGAATTACATACCCTCCAAGCTTCATGGAGTCTAGACAATATGTCACACGACTCAATTAACTGGCCCCTAGAGATAACACCTCTGATGTATGGGCTTCCACGGTAATGGCTGAATCATTTTTCAGGAACATGGAGCTAGTTTTGCTCAAATCAAACTGATCAAGATGACCAACATCCGACTGAGACTGTGCAAGTGTCCAATGGATGACCTTTTGACATTAGAGGGCCCCAAACTCCACCCTTAGATCATGCTAATGCTGCCACTTTCTGAACACGCATACTATGAAGAAGCATGTAACTCAGATACACCTGCACAGAAAACCAATTATTTCACCTTTTTCTTGCCTCCAGTTATCTTTCCCCACTCCTCAGGCCACTTTACTTCCTTACCCCATAAATATCCCGAGGCCCTCTTGACTTTGGGGAGGTGGACTTGAGACTTGTTCTCCTGACTCCTCACTTGGCTGCCTTGTGAACAGATCCTTTCTCTGCTACAAACCTCTCCATCTAGATTTGACTTGCTGCATGTCAGGCAAATGAAACTGGTTTGGCAACAATTTCTTGGATATGACATCAAAAGCACAGGCAACAAAAGAAAAAGTAGATAAATTGGACTTCATCAAAATGTAAAACATTTGTGCATCAAAGGACGCCATAAGCAAAGTAAAAAGACAACCCATGAAATGGGGGAAAATATTTGCAAATCATATATCTAATGAGGGATTAATATTCAGAATATATGAAGAACTCCTACAGCTCAAAATAACCCAATCAAAAAATCAGCAAAGGACTTAAATAGGCATTCCTCCAAAAACAGTATGTAAATGGAGAAGGAAATGGCAACCCACTCCAGTATTCTTGCCTGGAAAATCCCATGGACAGAGAAGCCTAGAGGACTACAGTCCATGGGGTCTCAGAGAGTCAGACACGACTGAACAACTAAACCACCACCAAACGGCCAATAAGCACGTGAAAAGACTTTCAACATCACTAATCATTAGGGAAATACAAACCACAATGAGATACTGCTTCACACCCAGTCGGATGGCTATTATCAAAAAAATATAGGAAGTGTTGGCAAGAATGTGGAGAACTCAGAACACTTGTACATTCATTGCTGTTGGGAATGTAAAATGGCACAGTCACTATGGAAAAGGGCATGGAGATTTCTCAAAAAATTAAAGATAGAATTACTAAAAGATCCAGCAATTCCACTTCTTCTCAAAAGAATTGAAAACAGAGACTCTTACAGATATTTATACACCCATGTTCATGACAGTATTTTTCATAATAACCAAATGGTACAAACAATCAAGTGTCTAATGATAGACGAATGAATATAGAAAATGTAGAATTCATTTGTAGATACATAAAATGCAATATTATTCAACCTCAAAAAGGAATGTGATTCCTTCATGGCCAGGAAGTTTGGTCCATCCTTTAGCCAGGACATTCAGGCTGGACCCCCTCTAGAGTAGTATTGACTGCCAAGGGGAGATGACAATTTAGGTTAACAGCTAGGAGAGTCTCCTGTTAGATATCCCCTCCCTGCTTCCAGACTTCCCTCCTAGGACTAGTCTCTGAAGGCACTTGGTTTTCATATGAATAAAGAAAATATACCTTGCTAAAATCTTTAAGCATCATGTGCCAGGAGGCTGCACTTTTTCTGCACTTTTCCGTTATTCTCTATAAAAACCTAAGAAATAGATAATCTTAATTCATTTGCTCGATTTCTTCCTTCTGATAATGAAACTGAGCCTGGTAAAGATTGTTACCTGCCCTAGTTACCTAGCTGGGATAACCCAGGGGGAGCCAGCGTTCAAACCCAGGCAATCCATCCTCACCCTGGGTTCATCTTGTTTTCAGCTACTCTCTCACGGAGCTGCACAATCTGCAT
Source organism: Okapia johnstoni (assembly GCA_024291935.2). Classification (NCBI taxonomy): domain Eukaryota; kingdom Metazoa; phylum Chordata; class Mammalia; order Artiodactyla; family Giraffidae; genus Okapia; species Okapia johnstoni. Next base: position 10,047,179 of record CM044309.1, read on the forward strand.
CTTCCTTCTCAATCACAAAGGAGGTGAATCCCATGTGTCCACTTCTGTCTTCTTTCCTATATTCACAGTTATAACCCTGTGACACCCTCAGTTCAGTTCGGCTCAGTCGCTCAGTCGTGTCTAACTTCTTGTGACCCCATGGACTGCAGCACGCCAGGCTTCCCTGTCCATCACCTTCTCCCGGAGCTTACTCAAACTCACGTCCATCACATTGGTGATGCCATCCAACCATCTCATCCTCTGTCGTCCCCTTCTCTTCCCACCTTCAATCTTTCCCAGCATCAGGGTCTTTTCAAATGAGTCAGTTCTTCGCATCAAGTGGCCAAAGTATTGGAGCTTCAGCTTAAGCATCAGTCCTTCCAATGAATATTCAGGACTGATTTCCTTTAGGATGGACTGGTTGGACCTCCCTGCAGTCCAAGGGACTCTCGAGTCTTCCCAACACCACAGTTCAGAGGCATCAGTTCTTCAGTGCTCAGCTTTCTTTATAGTCCGACTCTCACATCCATACATGACTACTGGAAAAACCCTAGCTTTGACTAGATGGACCTTTGTTGGTAAAGTAATGTCTCTGCTTTTTAATATGCTGTCTAGGTTGGTCATAGCTTTTCTTCCAAGGAGCAAGCATCTTTTAATTTCATGGCTGCAATCACCATCTGCAGTGATTTACTCACAGTTATAACCCAAAGCACCTGTGACACCCTGGGGTCTCATTTATCTGTCAGGTGGAACACTGTTCCACCTAAAAGCAAAGAAATGGACAAGGTCACTATCAATCTGATATTTTACGAGTCAAATGTCCTCATCTTTAACACCTAAAATAGCATTTCTCATTGCCCAGTCTGTACAGAGACTCTCAAAGACACAATAAAGAAAATCAAATTACAAGTTCCCTCCTGCTGCTGCCAGAAGAGATGGCGTTGGCATTTCCCCAACTGCTAATGCGTTTTAACTGGCTTCAGACATTCCAAGGGACAGTGATCAAGGCCAGTCCAGTACATCAGCAAAGTAGGTGAGTATCTGTCTGGGGTGGTGGAGGGGGGAATCCGCTGAGGGCGGGCACTGAGAGACCCACCTGCTCCTCATGCCAGTCAGATGTCCACCTGTGATTCTCCTTCAGACACTGCTGAAGCCATTGATGGGCAAACAAGCCTTCATGCCACCTCATATTTGCATAGCATGTTAATGACTCTGTGGAGGGTTGAAGACTCTTCAGAGATTACAAAGCACTTTTACTTATCTCATTCTGTCATCTTAAAAACACTATGGTTTTTTCAGGGTTATGTGTGCAGGAGTACGATTGCTGGGTCATATGGTAGTTCTGTGTTTCGTTTGTTAAGACCTCTCCATACTGGTCTCCATAGTACTGCTACAAACATCTCCATCTCCATTTGGCTGCACCAATTTACATTCCCAGCAACCGTGTAGGAGGGTTCCCTTTTCTCCACCTCCTCTCCAGCATTCATTGTTTATAGACTTTTTGATGATGGTCATTCTGACGATCTGAGGTGATACCTCACTGTAGTTTTGAGAGGGGTGGGATGGTGGAGGGAGGGAGGCTGAAGAGGGAGTGGGTATGTGGATACATACAGCTGATTCACATTGTATAGGAGAAATTGATACAACATTGTAAAGCAGCCATACTCCATTTAAAAATATTAAAAACAATTTTTAATTTAAAAAACACTGTGAGATGGGTAGTATTTTTCTTATTTTATGCATGAGGATTTTAAGATGCATTGAAGTGAAAAAGTGAAGCGAAAGTCACTCAGTCGTGTCCAACTCTTTGCTACCCCATGGACTTAGTCCATGGAATTTTCCAGACCAGAATACAGGAGTGGGTAGCCTTTCCCTTCTCCAGGGAATCTTCCCAACCCAGGGATCAAACCCAGGTCTCCTGCATTGCAGGCTGATTCTTTACCAGCTGAGCCACAAGGGAAGCCCAAGAATACTGGAGTGGGAAGCCTATCCCTTCTCCAGCAGATCTTCCTGACCCAGGAATCGAACCGAGGTCTCCTGCATAGCAGCTGGATTCTTTACCAACTGAGCTATGATTAGCAAAGCCAGGACAGTCTTTTAACTCAGGTGACAAGGCAGTGACTCTTGTGGAAAGAGCATTGAACTGGGGTCTGGAACCCTGGGTTCTGGCCCACCTGGGTCACTGAGCAAATCACACTTTCAGGGTCTCAGTGTTTCTCTGTGCAAAAAGGAAGGGTCCTCTGCCATCTGAGGCCCTCTCAAGCTCTAAACTGGAGTCATCTTTTGGAGTCAACAGGTCTGCAAGTACTACTGTGGGACCAAGAAAGCTCAGTGAACGTCAAGAGTCCAGAGTTAAGCTAAAATACTCTATTCCCGGGCACTGCTGCCTCTGCATCCATTTTATTTGACCTAGTGACCTGCGGGAGGCCATAACCTGACAGGAACGCCCTCATGCAAGCGCATGTCCTCAGTAACAGCCCATAGAGTCACAAGCAAAAGTAAGTTCCTGACATGACTTTCCCAGCAGCCCTTGCAAGCACAGCCTCCCCGGCGCCCATTAGATAAGACCCCTGAGGTGCTTATCAAAGCCTCACTCTCTTGTCTGAATTAACCCATCAGGTCTTGCAGCAAGAACCCCAAAGCCCACCATTCTCAGACTTTAATAAAGGCTTGTGCCCAGGGTCCTGTCACTCTGTGGGCACCTTACCTGGACCTCCCTTTAAGGCCCACTGTGCTTCCTCTCAGACCTGTGAGTAACAAACTTCTGTGTTTTGCTTCATTTTTGTGGTCTGTTGTTGACCATCCAGCACTCCATGCTGCATTAACAAATGTTAAGTCAACAAAGTCATAATAGTTCGCTACCACCTTATGGGCAACATGGTCTTGGCCGTGACTCCAGTAATTCACAAAGGAAAGTTAAAACGTGTCCTCACCCAGCACTGGGTGAGGATGCACTTGGGGTGGCCACCCAGCTGCTGGACTGTTTCACCGGGGGTTGGGGGGGCACATTCATGGTGTGGCAGGTCTCGTCTGAAAGACATCTGGAGGCCCTGTTTGCACTTGTTTTTTTCCATCTCAGCTCAGAGTTACTTTTGCCCCATCATTCCTCAGATAAGCCAAGCTCCTCTCTTGCTGTTTCCAAATATTGAACCACACTATGGTCCGCCACCAGCTCCATCTTATCATCAAATAGATGATGAATCACAGGCAATTTCCTCTGCATTTTTTTAAATAGGATTTCCACTCCTACCTCATCCCCTTGTCCAGCCTGATGCTTACAAAAAACAGAAAGTACTGCTTTCAAATATATCTGATTGTGTTTTTAATCAAATAAAAGCTGACCGACTCCCGATTGCACTCCTCACAGCTCTCTGCCTGCCCGTCTTCTGATATTTGCAGCAGGCTCTCTGTGTCTATGGTGCTCCTGATAAGGTACACTCACATGAGGGCTATAGTTCCCTCAGCAGATATCTAGTTTGCAACATCTGCCATCTGTATTACAGTTACTGTTTGTCTTCAAATGAGGATGGGGTAAAAATGTGCATCTGTACAATACAAACATACATAGGTGGAAGGTATATGTGTGTAGCTAAAATTACAAATAGCCTTCAAGAGAGTGCCCTCCAAAATTGTTTCAAATCAAGTTAAAGGAGTAGACTATTAGGCAGCCAGTTTTCTGCAAGTCAAATGACATCTGTGGGGCCTCTAAGTAATGCTAATCTAGTACATCTCAGGCCACTTGAGCTTGCATGTTTGTTAAAGTCTGACAGTGAGAGGTAATTTCTCGATTTTGACTCAAGTGGTTAAAAACCTCAGCCCCACAGAAGCTGCAGGCTCATCTTGTTTCAACTTATTTGACCACAATCTTGGTAAACTTAAATTACAACTCATTTTGAGTTTCCGAAAGGGTACACACCTCTTGAATACTCAGTTTCCTTCGTAAATACTGAAGTAAATAAAACCATTGACAGAAGCTATATTTTTGAATATACTGAATCATGGAGCAAGATGAGAGTCTAGTTGACATTTGAAGTTATTTTAATTGCAGTACTCTACTCCAGTTTTTCCAGTAGTCATGTCCAGATGTTTGAGTTGAACCTTAAAGAAGGCTGAGAACCAAAGAATTGATGCTTTCAAATTGTGGTGTTGGAGAAGACTCTTGAGAGTCCCTTGGACAGCAAGATCAAACCAGTCCATCCTAAAGGAAATCAACCCTGAATATTAATTGGAAGGACTGATGCTGAGGCTGAAGCTCCAATACTTTGGCCATCTGATGCAAAGAGCCAACTCATTGGAAAAGACCCTAAGGCTGGGAAAGTTAAAGGCAGGAGGAGAAGGGGGTGACAGAGGATGAGATGGTTGGATGGCATTACTGATTCAATGGACACGACTTTGAGTAAACTCCGGGAGTTGGTGATGGACAGGGAGGCCTGGCATGCTGTAGTTCATGGGGTCGCAAAGAGTCAGACACGACTGAGCGACTGAACAGCAATAATAGTCTACTCCTTTAACTGTGAGCCCTCTCCTTCCCACCTCTGCCCCCAGTATACACACACACACACACACACACACACACACACACACACACACACACACACACACACACACTCTATTATGCACTGGCTCACCTACGTGCGTGCATACACACACTCATGCAGAATCACGTGCATGTACATTAGTACCCCTTGGCTAAAAACCTCAAGCCCTTGGTTTGCATCCTTTTCCCTAGTCACATGACAGGACAAGCAGGTGTGCAATATTTATTTCCTCAGAGCTTCAGGAGTTAAACTGGACAATTACAGGTGGTTTCAGGCCTCTTGTTTTATGGCTTTTCTTGGCAGTCACAGAGTCGGAATCCACACCCTTCCCCCAGGATCCTCTGGTAACCAGCGCTCCCCGCCCCGCTCTGCCGCCCTTTTCTCCTTGTCTCTTATTTGCACTGCCGTCTGCTGTTGTAGGTACCAGGCCTTGTTGCACTGGGAGCACTCCCTGTCCAAAACCTGGAAACCTGCCAGATACGTGCACTCGTCAATGCAGAGCACACATTGACGGCTCCCCTGCTGGACAGCTTCCGTTCCCCTGCACAGGGTTCAGTACATGAGGCCAGGTGCTCCCGCGGCTTCCTGCAGGTCTCCTTGCAGGGAGGGGTTGGTCTTGTGCTTCCCGGTTCCTACCAGGTCAGCGCCCCCGGGGCACATCCTGAAGCAGCGCCACTTGACCTCTCACACCCTGTTTGGCAATCGTCAAGCCCCTGCATTGCCTTCTGAACCAAGTTCAAACTTCTCAGCCTGGAAAATTGGCTTATCCTATGACAATCCCACTTTTACCTTCCTGTTTAGTCACCTTCTACCTCTTGGACAAACAATAAATTGAGCGCTTTCCGTTTAGCCTCATGATAATCCTTTGAGATGGGCATTATCTTTGTTTCTCCGATGAAGAAATGGAGGCTTATAGAGGCTACATTGCCCTAAATAACCCAATGCATTTCATTTCCTAGGGTTGCTGACGTTACTAGAGACTTGTTAGCTTAAAACAACAGAAGTGTATTCTACTGCAGTTCTGGAGGCTAAAACTCCAAAATGATGATGTCGGCAGAGCCATTATCCCTCAGAAGGCTTTAGGGAGAATCCTTCCTTCCGTCTGCAACTACTGGTCCCAGATGTTCCTCGGCATTCCTCGCCGGCCACAGCATCACGCCAATCTCTGCTTTTGTCTTCATGTGGCCTCCTTCCCTACGTGTCAGATCTCTCTCCCTCTCTTTTCTCTTATGAAGGCAGCACTCACTGGATTTAGGGCCCACTGTAAGTCCAGAATGATTTCATTTCAAGATCCTTAAGTACACCTAAAAAAAAATTCTTTTCGAATGAAGTCGCATTTTGAGGTGGACGTGGATTTGGGGGGAATACAACCCACTATAGCTAACAAGTCAGAATGTGAAACTACATTTTTCTGACTCCAAGACTCATATATTTAACCATTTCACTTAACCACCTTCCAGAAATCTCCTGGTCAAACTGGTCTTCTCATTTTTTCCAAACAGATTTTTCTCTTACCTGCCTCTCTGTTCTTACTCATGCTGTTTTCTTTACATAGGCCAACCTCTCCCTTTTTCTTTCTTTTAACTAGCCTTGCCTGTGGAAATCGTGAGTAGTCTTCAAGATTAAGCTCAATGCCACTTCCTCCAAGAGGCATTCCATGATCGCACCAGCCAAGCTCCCACTGCATTACTTCACGTGCCTGCAGCCCCTTCTTATCTTCTATGTCATATTCTAGGTTTTTGTGTAGCTGTCCTCATTCACACCATGCCCGCCTCCCACAAATATGCCATAACTATATCATAAGCATCTTAAAGGTGAGACTGCCTTCTCCCATAGTGTATCCTCCATAGCACCTTTCATAAGTAGGCACTTCATGGATTTTGCCAAGTGAATTCATAATCATCCACCTCATTCCATTTATTGAGTAGTTCATGTATTGAGCAAAAAGGCAGGTTGCTTAAAATCCAACTTTTCTCCAATGCTCCTACTTTCCAAAATGGAATTTTTTTAAATAGCCCAATTTATTTTTCCACCTCGAATCCAATCATTTTAATATTTTTCTTTCATTTAAACTTTATCAAATGGCAGCAAATCCAGCACCTTCCACGTATAATCCTCCCACAATTTCATTTCCTTCCTATCCCTAATGCCACCTTCTTTGGCTTTTCGGGACAATCGTATTTACCTTTCTCAAGGACTCGGAGGACCAGGACAATGCCTTAGTCATCACTATATCCCTGGCATCCAATGGTGCCTGGATGTCCAGCAATGTCTGGAGGAGGTGAGAGTGGGTGAAGGCAAGATGCTGTGTGGGAGCAGCAGCAGTGGGAGTTCCCTTGGGGCGAAAACTTTTGCAGGTCTCTCGCTGTTCTCATCGCAACCCTGTGAACCAGGTGTTATCCCTACATCACAGATGGGAAAACTGAGGCTGAAGAGGATAAGCAAGTTCCTACTGGTCACATATCCACGGTGATGAAACCAGTGTGAAGCCCAGATCTGTTTGAACCATATCACCTCTCGGACTGGACTGCAATCTGCACTGTGTGCCTGGCTCAAGCTAGGGGAGCCCTGGGGTGACAATCCTCAATGGGCCCTGAAGCTTAGATGCTTGGGAGCTGTTGGTTGTTTATCTAAGAAGATCTGAAATAAGTGAGGAGGAAGGTTGAATTGGGAGAAGAGAGTATAAAGAATATGTGTGTGTGTGTGGTGTGCGTGTCAGCTATGTATGTGGTGTGTGTACTGTGGAATATGTGTACTGTGTTTGCTGTATGTGCATGCTGTGTGTGCATGCTGCATGGAGGGGTGCGTGTATGTGGTTTGTGTTGCGTGTGGGGGGATGTGGTGCCGAGTGGTAGGTGAGGGACACATGGAGGGGAGGTGTGGCATGCTGTGTGTGCTGTGTGTGCTGTGTGTGCGGGGAAGGGCTGGCCCATGAAGATGAAAAGAGCTGTGTGAATAGGAAACAGTTTTAGACTCTAAAAGATGCAAATATGTCACAGCTGGATGCCAGTCGTAGCCCAGACACTTCATATCTGAACAGAGAAAGTCACTTATCCCCTGGCCTTGTTTGCTATAAAATGGCCTGTCAACCTCATGGAGCCACTGGGAGAAACTATTCAAGAAGAAACGCTATTAAAATCGTCAATGTATGTAAAGCTCTGTACCGCAGAGAGTAGAGAGGTGAAAAGCAAAAGATGAAGTGGTTCTTGATTTTAAGGAGTTTCCATTCCATTTGGGGGAGACTGACATAAAACATAAAACTGAACTGAACTGACATAAAACTAATTGGTGCAAAATGGAAGATGTGTGGCAATGAAAACTGTCATCCCTCAAGCTCTTTCAGTTCAGTTCAGTCACTCAGTCGTGTCTGACTCTTTGCAACCCCATGGAATGCAGCACGCCAGGCCTCCCTGTCCATCACCAACTCCCGGAGTTTATCCAAACTCATGTCCATTGAGTCAGTGATGCCATCCAACCATCTCATCCTCTGTTGTCCCCTCCTCCTCCTGCCTTCAGTCTTTCCCAGCATCAGGGTCTTTTCCAATGAGTCAGCTCTTCCCATCAGGTGGCCAAAGTATTGGAGTTTCAGCTTCAGCATCAGTCCTTCCAATGAACACCCGGGACTGATTTCCTTTAGGATGGACTGGTTGGATCTCGAGCTTTTCACAGTGTGGCAAACTGAACAGCATCCATCTCACAACCTTATGAGGCAGGTATTTTTAGCAACCCTGTTTTGTAGATGAGAAACTGATAGTTAAGAAGCGTTAATCTTCACATGTTAAATGGCACAGCCAGGATTCCCCAAAGGCCTGCGTAACCTGAATCTTTACTCTTATCACTTCCCTGTGCTGTTTCCTTGCACAATTCAAAGATGCAAAGTTCTGAGATGGGAACTTTTGCTCCCAACTTGGAAAAGGGAGGAGAAAGGGCAACAGAACAGAAAAGAAACCCCTTGTGAAACTGTGTCACTCGGGGCAAAATGCAAGGTCCCATGATTGTCTCTGTGAGTGTGTCTGACCATAAGCTCAGAAAGCGAGGGAGTTGAGAATGAAAGAGGGTACACATGGGGGCCAGGGGTGTGAACAGGGAAGAGCAGGGAGTCCCACTCCTGTAGCAGAACCACTGGAGCGCAGCCATGTACTAATGTCCAGCTGTAATAATATCAGCAAGGAGAATTTGCTTAAAGCCTTGCCTGTCTCGATCTCAGGCTGAAAATCACCAGCTTCCTTTTTTTCTCCCTAATCCTTTATAATTTCCTCTAATGCTTTACTCACGCTTAGGACCATGAGCCTTTGGGGAGCAAAGCAAAGCCCATCTGTTGAGTTAGGAATTTGCCAGACCAAGGTAAAGATCAATCTCACTTTTCTTGTAACTTAGCATTTATGTGACTCCAAATACTTCCTCATGTATCAGCTGAAAATCTCTGTGGATTATTGTGAATCACATCCCAAAGGAGAGATGTCAAGAATACTCTTTAAAACAGATAATGACTGGGCTATTGCCAATGAAAAGAAGAAATAAAACAATAGGCAGGTTTCTTTATAATTTGCTTGCTCTGGAAGCTACATCAAAATGATTACAATCTTCTTTCCTGGAGAGGAAAAACATTTAAGAATGCCTTTTTTTTCAAAGATTTTATTTATTTTATTATAAGACGTATAGGTAAAAACTTGAATATTCTGAAAAAGATAGAAAATGGTAATAAAATGGGTGTTTTTTTAATAAGAAACAGGTTCATAAATATGCTTTATCAAATGTTACAATGGTTGTTATTTTGCAAAATAATAATAAATAGAGCAGAGCTGTGGCATACAAGGGTCAACCCAAAATGCTAGAAGTATTTATATTTTGTGTTTTACAAAAATTCAGAGCTTCGATTATATTTAAAAATCTGGCATTTTGCATTCTAGGTTCTCAGTAATTTAGATGTAAAAAATATTTTTATGATGGCCCCATGATTTTAAAAACAATGCAACAGAAAATGTGGTTTGGCTAAATAGAATCTGATTAAAATAATTTTCCCCTAAATAAAAAAATATAAGACACAATAGTAAATACATAACTTTTGAACCCATTAGTGGTATGTGTATCAATTCCCAATTCTACAGATTTCTGGATCACCAGCTATGGGCATTGAACAAAAATGGTTTGCTAAGCTTTGGTTTCCAGCAAGTCCATCATCTCTCACAGCTTCACGGAACAATGACAGCGATGACCATGATGAACCCAGTTATGCAGTTCTAGCTCCACAAATTTAAGCTACAAAGACAGGAGTTCTCTTTCCTTTAGCAACACTCCTTTGAGAGCTTTCCTATATTTGCCTTTGACCGACTGATTGGCCTCAAATTCACGTATCAGAACACCAGGCAAAATTTTAAGAGGAAAAATTCTTGTCCACGCATTCCTCGGGAGGCTTCGATTCTCTGTCGGCCAAAGGAGAGAAGAGGAGCATGTGAACCCCGACCACATCCTCTAGTGAGTCTTGGGTGTTCAAACAGCAAAGGTCAGGCTTTTCCTGCAAATAAATACTGACTCCTCAAGAAGCTTTCATTTCCCATGCGTAAGGTTGCCCAGCAGGCTAGCACATTAGTTCCCAGCTACAATAGGGGAAGCCACATCTAACGATACTTAAGAATCCAATCTAATATAGATTACGGGTCCCAGCGGACTTCAGTGATGTCCTTCGGGGGACAGCGGGTGACTCTGGGTGCCTAGAGCACCGAGAGGTCGTGGCAGGATTTGGACTTGAGCTTGAAGGCCATGTTCTTGTTGTTTTTGGCCACGATCTTGCCCCAGAAGCGCCGGGCTTTCCTGGGGATGCTCTCCCGCCGCTTCTGGTAGGCCAGCCTCCGCTCGTTCTTCTCCTTGCTGTCCCGCCGGAGGCGGACCTGCCGCACAATGCCTTCAAACAGCTCCTTGACATTGTGCTGGACGGCCGCGGAGGTCTCGATGAACTTGCAGTCGAACACCACGGCACACGCTCGCCCTTCTGGTGAGGAAAGCAAGAGGGGGAGAGGAGAGTCAAGGGAGCTGCCGATTTGACCCTCCACGCACACAGCCAAGCTGGATGCGGCTTAACTTTAAATGGTCCCCCGGGGAACTCGAAGCCAGTGATCCACGTGATGGATACCGGAGGCCACGTGGCCGCCCTTAAACAGAAGCCAAGAGTCTCACAGGAAGATTCCTGGAAGCAGCAAAGATGGCCTTTAGATCAGGCCCACCAAATTCACAGCAAAAAGGTCCAAATTCACCAATGTCATAGTATTAATTATAATAGTCCCAGCCATGGTCTTAACTGACTCCCCTCGGGAAATGGGTTAAATATTTGACAAATATATTTTTACTGTTCTCAACGATCTTTAAAAATACACTATCCCTTTCAGATAGCTGATGAGACTGGAAGAGAGAGAAGGCAATCCTTTAAAAACTTGAAAGGGTCCACACAGCCTGTAAGTAGAGGCTGCGAACCCAGGTCTGCTTCACTCTCAAGTTCACATTCTTTACTCTTTCTCCTGACTCAGTTTCCTGAATTGAAAATTAAGAATCCTACTAGTTGATTTCCTCTCTTAAAAAATTTTTTTTTAAGTTTTGATGAGATATTTTGAGAAAATTTTGAAGATTTCACACATGTACAGTACAATTAACAGCAACTCTACAAACAAGTTTTTCTGAAACAGTCTCAATTTTGAATGTTCTACTGTGTTCAATGACCAGGTGTCCACGTTTTGGTTTGGGGGAAAATGACTACTATAGACAGCTATTTCGTAAGAGTAAGACATTTCCAAGCAGGTTGGGTCTGTTCAGTCTTTCACAGGGTTCTTTACTCCTGGGTGGAGGCTGGCAATGCAGCGTTTTATTTTTTTTACCATTGTACAAATCTGTATTAGGCCAATAAAATTCTAAGGGCCCCAAAGGCACTTGGATGCCAGCTCAACAAATAGGAAGTATCCTTGAATTATGAAAAAGGATACGTGACACCAGCAGACTGATGCCTTAACTGGAATTCAGGAAACAAAGAGTGAGGGCTGGGAGGGTGTTTATAGGGTCGACAAGACCCAAGGGCAGCCAGAGGAGAATTCTCAATCTCGGTGAGACTGAGCCCGACCTCTTCCCTAAAGGAATCCCAGAGAAAGCCTTGGGGATGGAGAGATTGGAATCCCGCAGGTAGAACAGATGATCTGCCGGGAGCATGGAGCTCTTAGAGAGTATGCATGAAACAAGCTGGCTCGATCCGTGATGGAGTAGACGATTCAACCTGCATTGCCTGTCCGTTTGAAAGAGAGAATGTGTGTATCCCAGAGTCCCTCGCTGATATGAGAAAGGAAGAAAATTCCTCTCTCCATGAATGACTGAAATTATGGAGAATCTTCCTTACAGCTTGAGTTGTATAGGCCAAACAATATTTCCAATTTTATTTCAACTACCAAAAAGGGGTTCTCAATAAACAGAATGTCTAGCATACAAGCTCAGAAACCCCAAACCTTTCACACAAAAAAGCAAAATGTGAAAACTATTGAGAATGTCAACTTCATATAATATGGTTTTATGTAGCTTAAAATTATCACCAATACTTACTGGTACTTTCCCTAAAACAAATACACTTTGTTTGTATTTCTGAATAGACCTAAGGGCAGATCACTGCCACTCGCTTGTTAGTCAAAGCTTATTTATAAGCAACTTGTTCCTTAGAACAGTTTTGTTCTTCGGAAGTAAATGCTTTTTAATCAAGAAAATGAGTCCACCTTATCTGGAACATGAAGAAGGACAATGTCACCCTTGCACCAAACAGCCTGTTGGAAGGCAGGCCCCAGAGGAGTTTACAGAGAATCACAGGCCCTGCATACCTTATTCTCCCACATGTCCAGGAGGATAATTGTTGCAATTTCGCCATCAACCATCAGTGTTCGTTCATATGTATCTTCTGGAAAAGAAAGAACAGTGATGTTGGAGTCAGACAAATAGGCAACACTTTTCTCTAAGAGGGTGATGCAGAAAATTATGCTCGAAAATAAACTTACTAAATATACAATTAATTATGCAAGTATACAGAGTAAACTGTGTAAATAGTCACAAACACAAACTCTTTTAATCACCTTCAACAGCATTCCACACATATTCCTCCAGTATTTCCTAAGCAGATCTCCTGCATCTTCCAAATATGTGTCACTAAACACTTGAAAGACATCTATTCATTTTCATCATTCCTATACGCTTTATACAGGAAAACCATTTAGGAGAATAAACTCACCTGAGTACTTTTGACTCTGATTGCATGGATGCTGCCTGAGAAACACTAACTCCCCAGTGGAAATGCAAACCGAGCTCACAGCCCTCACAGGCGTGATGACTGAACATCCACAGGCAATTTCAGGAGCTTTCAGCTCACAGAGCTCTTTTGAGATACGCAAGAAAAAAATCTTGAGGCTACCCTTGTTTTGATGACATTTTCTGCGTTTAAAAAATACAGGTCCCTGGAATAAACAGGTTTGCTTTTCCATCTTAAGGAGAACAGAGGCACAGCCTCCAGCTCTACTTAGTAATGGAAACTTCCCTCCTGGCACGTCAGCCCGGACTGAGTGTAGGTGAAGGGTGAGTGCAGTCCAAAGGGCAGAGCAGCTCCAGGCCAGAAAAATCAGTGTGTGTGTAGGGGGAGGGGATTAACTGAGTTCAGCGGGATCAAGAGAAATTCCCACCAAGTCCACACAACTGAGCCCACACCCCCTCTATCTGCACAACGCGGTTGCCGTAATGACTTTTTGTCATTTTTTGGGTCATTTTTCGTTGGCTGTTCTTTTTGCTAGGAACTAGTTCTATCAGATGGAGAAAGCGATGGCACCCCACTCCAGTACTCTTGCCTGCAAACTCCCATGGACGGGAATCCCAGGGACGGCGGAGCCTGGTGGGCTGCCGTCTATGGGGTCGCACAGAGTCAGACACGACTGAAGCGACTTAGCAGCAGCAGCAGCAGTTCTATCAGAAGGAGAAGAGGGCATCAGAGGATGAGATGGCATCACCAATACAATGGACGTGAACTTGGGCAAACTTCGGGAGATGGCGAGGGACAGGGAGGTCTGGCTACAGCCCATGGGGTCCCAAAGAGTTGGACACGGCTGGGCGCCTGAACGACAAAAACAACAGTTCTCTCCAATATTCGAAGGCTTGTTCCCTTACCTCCTTCTGCGGGATGTGTTTCCTGACCATCTTCTTAAAATTCCATCATCCTTCTCCTCCCAATATTCCTTACTCCCTTCCCCGTTGTTTCTTCACCGTGCTGATTGCTATCTAACATGAATGCATTTAATGGACTCATTTTATTATTTTCGGTCCCTCTCACCTTCCTGAATGTTAACACAGAGATTTACCTCTGTGCTGTTCACTGCCCTCTCCCCCAGCATCCAGGACACTTCCTGGGTAGATGGCGGGTGCTTAGTAAATGCTTATCAAATGAATGAATGGATGATAAACATAGCATTGCAGCTGTGAGCACCAGCAAACCTGAACTCAAATCTGGGTGCCTACCCTTATTAACTATTTGGCTCTGAACTGCTTTCTTAATTTCTCTGAGCCTCACTCTCTTCATCTGTGAAATGGAATTGATTACAGTATCCATACGTTAGGGCTATTTGACAATTACATTTATCAAGCCTGGGTACAAAGTAGAAATGCAGTAAACGTTAGCTGTTATCATCACTTCTTCAGATCGTGGAAGCTGGTCCTTGCCACACTTGCTGTTTCCTATTACAGGTAATCCTAGCTGAAGAGCCCTGCATTGTAGGAACCAGGACATTTCCTGCTTTATAATAGTGAGGGACTTAGGAGAAGCAGTGCTCCTGGTTTACACAATTGAAAAAGACACATTATCCCAGTGTTCATGTGCAAATTGTAAAGGTACTATTTACAACAGCCAGGACATGAAAGCAGCCTAGATGTCCATCAACAGAACAATGGACAAAGATGTGGTACATATATACAGTGGAATATTACTCAGCCATAAAAGGAATGAAACTGGGTCATTTGTAGTGATGTGGATGAACCTAGAGTCTGTCACACAGAATAAAGTAAGTCAGAGAGAGAAAAACACTCTACATCAATACATATATATGGAATCTAGAAAAATGGTACTGACGAACATATCTGTAGGGCAGGAATAGAGACGCAGACGTAGAGAACGGACTTGTGGACACAGTGGGGGAAGAAGAGCATGGGACAAATTGAGAGAGTAGCATTGACGTGTATAAAATCGCTAGTGGGAAGCCGCTGCATACAGCACAGGGAGCCCAGCCCAGCGCTCCGTGAAGAGCTACAGGGGTGGACCTTGGGGGGCAGAGGCTCAAGAGAAAGGAGACACAGGTGTGCTTATAGCTGATTCACACTGTTGTACAATGGAAACTTACACAGCACTGTAAAGCAACTACACTCCAATTTAAAACAAAAAAGCAGTGCTCCTGCTAATGTTTCTTCATCTAGGAATGAGAACCAGGAGAGGGAAAGGAAGAAAACAGGGACAAAGGAGAATAAAAATTAACCAGGAACGACTCTGTCTTTCTGTCAGTGTCCCCACCTTTTTTGGAGTCACTCTTCTAAACGATGGTAACTGTTTCCCACTGGGGACTTTTAAGTCTATTATTCCCACCGTGTTTGCCACCCTCAGTACGCATCAGGAATGGATCGTAGTGAATAGCGTCACTTGGCTTAGTGGAGAGCAGGGCCTCACGACTTCAACAGGCAAATTTATACAACCAAGTGCAAATCATCAGAGTTTGGGCCGCACAGATGGTACAGAGGGTAGTGGTGGGGGTGTGGCTGACTGCCCGTGACCACCTCGGAGTTTTTATCTTTTCTCTGAAAGCCATCCTTGCACTCAGAAAACTCAAAAAAAAAACCCCACTTTCTCTGCTCATCACTCACTACCCAAAAGTAGGCACAAGGGATCTGCTTGACTCTCCAGTAGTTCAGACAGAAACATACTGCACTCCAGTAGCAAAGGGAAAGAGCAAACTCAAACTTTCTCTTGGCTTAAGAATTATCAGAAGAAGTCTAGAGAAAAAGTAGACTGAAGATTCCAGTTGCAAATTAAGGCCAAACTGCTTTGCTGTTCCGGAAGTTTCCTGACAGGATCCTTTTGACTTACTTCTGCCTGAAAGTCACTGTGTTGGAAACCCTAGAGCCTAAAACAATACCTCTCGGCCCTGCTGTGTGCATCCCCGCACCTGGGTTTATGTATCGCCTCTGGCTACGTGCACCAAGGATTCCTCAAACACACAGAGCGTCCTGCCTGACAGCCTTCTGCTGCCAGGAGAGGACCCGCTTGTAACCAAAGCTTGCATTTCTCTTCCTCTCTTAGGCACTTACCTTTCAGCCTTTTTAAGTACTAATCAGGTGAGAAGAGCTGACCTAAAAGAATATGAAATTCTAGCAGAGTCCTTTGAAATCCGCCCTGGGTTAAGGCGTGTGGAGAAAGGGTTGAGGCCTCTCGCTTGGAAGGCTTCTCAGAACCCTGGTCTGGAGAAGGCCTCCTTTTTCTGGTACTCCCCCATCAAAGCTGGGGGGTGAGGGGTGGACTCGGCCCTGTAGAGCAGGAGAGACCCTCCTGAGGGGTGGGGGAAAGTTTCAAACACTGGGCAACTGTGGTCAGTCACCATTTTCCCTAAACTGTTGCCTCTTGATTTGTCTGTCTGCATTTGACCCCCACCCTCTTTGCTCGGGGGACCACCCTGCTCAAGACTGGCCCCAGGGCCATGTGTGAGCCCGAACAAGAGCTCTCTCACCTGCCGGAACCAGTTGTGGCAACCCCTGGAAAGTTCTGAGGCTCCAGCATCCCTTTCCCCCCAGAACTCTCAACTGCTCTCAGCTTTCAGAGTCCAGAGGGTTCCACTTGGAAAGGAGCACCCGCTGAGGAGCACAGCGCTCTCCTCCAGTGGCTCCCGTCTCCTCTGCCCGTCTCACAGGGCCCCAGGCAAGAGGGACCACAGTGGATGAGGGACTTCAAGCAGTGAAAGGGCCAGCGTGGAAGAGAAGCCCACAGGAAGGAAACAACAGACGCAGAGTCAGCTCCAACCAATGTTCATTTGGTACTCACTCTGTGCCCGGCACTGTGCTATCTCCCCTTATCCTCTTAATAACCTTTGATGTAGGTAGTGTCCTTATTTTACTAATGAGGAAGCATGAGGAGGGTAAGTATCTTGTCCAAGAGCACCCAGCATCAAACGGAAAAGAAAGTGAAAGTGGCTCTGTCCTGTCCGACTCTCTGTGACCCCATGGACTATACAGTCCATGGAATTCTCCAGGCCAGAATACTGGAGTGGGTAGCCTTTCCCTTCTCCAGGGAATCTTCCCAACCCAGGGATCGAACCCATGTCTCCCACATTGCAGAAGGATTCTTTACCAGCTGAGCCACAAGGGAAACCCAAGAACACTGGAGCGGGTAGGCTATCCCTTCTCCAGCAGATCTTCCCAATCCAGGAATCGAACCGCAGTCTCCTGCGTTGCAGGCTGATTCTTTACCAACTGAGCTATGAGGGAAGCCCAGCATCAAAACTAGGGTCCAAACCCACATATGAGGTTTCGGGTCCAGTGGTCTCTGCTGTACTTCCTGTGCACACATGCAATGTCTTTCCACCTCCCTCAGGGCTTCTAAATCCCAGTGGTCCTTAGGGTCCAGCTCAGAGACCAACACTTACATGAACCTTTTTCTGATTTTCACAGCCAGAAGTGATATTTATTTCCTCCTCTGAATTCCCCCAGTACTGCCCTTGTACCTCTTTGAAGATACTAATCACATCCTATCTTGATTTATAAGTGGGTGTATATCTGCTCTCTACTGCAAATACTGCCAGCAGCTTTAAGGAAGAAACCCCATGACTCTGTATGTTCTCACTGAGTTGCATCAAGCTTCATGGTATACGTTCAGAAACTGATAAATGGACAGATGGATGGATGAATGAATGGCATTAAATGTGCCCTGAGAGTCATAAGATTATGACAATATAATCTTAACAACATTCATCTTTATTTGGAGAAATAATGATGAGGGTATTGTGTTCTTTTTATCTCATGGTTAATGCTGAAATAAAGAATAATGCGGTGAAGTGCATGGAAAACCCTCTCCTCGGGAAACATAAAGCCAACTACCGATTCCAGGAGCCTCCCACAGGTAAGAGCTGTAATCCTAGACAGTATGAGTTACTCAAATAGGTCAGGTTAGGTAGGATGAGTCACCGAAGAAGCTTCCTGTTGTCAAAGATTCTGTGTCTGAGGAGATCAGGAAAGGATTCTCCCTACTAACAGTCCCCTCTCCCCATGAAACAAAGAAGCCTCCCAAATACAGAAGCCTGCCTTCCCAAGGTTCAGGGATGGGTCAGTCTTCTTCATCCTCTGTGCCCACAGAAATACCACCCTCTGGACAGATAGCACTGTGCTCTAATGGACAAACATTTTTGAAAGTCTGCCATCCACTAATTATTTCAATTCCTCCCTCTTAAAGAAATGAACAAAAATTCTTAGTCGGTCTCTTTTTCATATCAATCCCCAAAGTACTTTACTGTGACTTCTTTATTAATTTTACCTTGCTCTAAATTACAGCCCCTGGCCCTCAGATCCTTCTTAGGAAGGTATTATGGTGTACCTCATCCATCACTGGGTGCCCCAGAGCATAGCATGGAGCCAGGCATGTGGGAGGTACCCTGCCCAAAGTGCTACAGTATGTAACAGCATTCAGATGCTAAATCCTGGGGTGGCAGAGTATAGTGAAAGAACACAGGAATTTAGGTTCAGCCACAACTAGTTTTGAATCCTGGGCAAATGATGGACTAGCTTGTTTACCCTGGAAAGGTCACTTGACTTCAAAAGCTTCCATTTCTTCACCTGTAAAATAGGGACTTTAGGACCAAATGGGCTTAATTTTTATAAGTACTATCTAAACACCTGTGGGAAGTACTTAGCACTATGTGCCTGGCACATAGCAGGTTCCCTATCAATGGCAGAAGGTGAACACCACCAAACTAACATTCTAAAATGCCGGGTTCTAATCCAAGATGCTCCAGAGGGTGATTCCAGGTAAGTCCCTAAGACCCAGTGTACTAGTACAGACACGATGTGAGGACCAAAATAAACAGTCGCAACTATAAGGCACCCACTGCAAATGCACATCCTAGATGATATCCTCCTCCTTTTCTCCTATAGGGACACTCACCTATGGGTCTTTACCAAAAACAGAGATACTGAGCTTCTTTCTCCCTTGAAATAGGCTTTAGCTATCATCCCTGAGACATCGGTAGTGAGGAGAAAAATCAATGTTCTATCAATGAGTCATCATTTAAAGCCGGTTCCGGAGCTGCCTCATGAAGCAGTCAACTCCCAGACAAAGGAAGAATAGATGTTTAGTAGAAATGGGCTGACAGCAGTGAGGAAGGAGTAGGATTTCTGTGCTTCAAGCAGAGGGCAGAACCATGTCATCACTAAGGCATCTTCCTACTCCTGAAATCTGTGATTCAGGGATGAGTTGCCACTGAGTTTTCAGACAGACCATGTCACTGGGACAAGCACGCTTCCTTCATTTCCACACCTGCAAACAGGGACATACAGTGACCCTGGCATTGTCTAAGACCCTGTGGCTGAAAGACGCTGAATGAAAACCATCGACTATAGGAGCCTCATCGTACTTCCCGGAATACAGGGCTTTACTTGAGGAATATGTGACTTTTTGAGACTGCATTATCTTAGTTCAGTTTTGGAAACCAAGACCTAAATAATAAATACCTTAAATTAGATTATCCATGGGAAATTGAAAAACCATAAGTATACTTACAAACGTTAAGTATCATCATTGTTATACCTGAATATCTTTTTTATATATTGTGCTGTTTAAAATAGAGATTTTAAACAATTTTATACCCTCTAAAGCCTCTAATACAGCAATAAACAAACTAATGAATTCATCCTAACGGTTTTCTAATTGGCTTGGTTTTAAGTATCACCATGGAAAAAGGCTGTGTCTACATTGAGTGCTTGAAAGGTCCAGGCCAGAACCGGCCAAAGCCAGAGGTGGGATCCTGACCCTCGGGCTCCACCCTCCCTTTAGAGCTGGAATCTAAGAAATTCCCTCTCTGGCCCAGTTTCTATCTACAAGCATTTTCACTTTCTTGTCCCAGAGGCCTATGCCAGTGCTTCCGTGGGGACTCGGCTCCCCAAGCAGAGCCAAGAACGCATAATCGCAGTTCCCAGCTCTGCAGACAAATGACCCACCCACTCACTCTTCCTCAGGGACCGCTGCCGACCCCGTAAAGCCTGCCAGGGCCGGGCCACCTACCTCCAAGCACTTCGCAGTCGCTGTCCATGCTGTCATGGACACCTGCAAATATGTTGGCCAGCGTGGACTTGCCCACCCCCTGCTCCCCGATGAGAACCACGCGGTAGTAGGTGTTCCCGGACTCGGAGGAAATGACTGAGTCCGTGGAGTCGGAGGACCAGCTCCGGCGGCAGGGGTCCTCGGGGGCAGCAGGGGGACGGCTGCGCTGGCCGTACTGCTGGGGCTCCTTCTGGACCATGAGATGTCTGCCATCGGCAGGGATGCTCCAGCGCTGCTGCTGCGGCTGCACGCCCACCGTGCCCTGGCGCATGGTGACATGGTTCAGAGTCATCGTCAGGTCCTGGAAGGCAAAGCAGCCAAGATGGTAGCATCAGGAAGCATGAGTTCAGGGAACTCGAACACAGTCATCAGTGATATTTTATTACCTGAGGTTACGAAGTAACCCTCACATAAGAAACACCGGTGAAGCAAACCCAAATCCAACAGGCTTTCAACTGGAGACAGACAGACAGACAGACACACACACACACACACACACACACACACACACACACACACACACAGCAGCAGCAGCAGCAGCTCCTCGGGCAGGCTGTCATTTGCAAAGAGGAAAAAGTACCGTTAATATCGTCCACTGCCCTGGGGCTTCCTCCATCCTCAAGGAAGCCTGGGGATTCCCCACTCAGCCGGCACAGAGGCAGTCAGAAGGAACCAACAGCCTCCAGAGAAGGTTTGAAAAGCAACAAGTTAATGCAGCTGGGGACCAGCTGGCCAGGTTAGCCACTCTTGTCTAAACATGGCACTTAAGTCACACCAGCACTCAGCAGGCTTTTATGCCTCAGTGGGGAACACGTGACAGTGACATCACTCCCCCCTGGCTGGAATGGACCAGGGCTGATTGGAACTTCCATGTTTAGTAAAGTTGCCCTAATGCTCCCCAGCTGCCTGAATATGCTCTTATTTGAGGGGGAGAATTTCTGCTTGAGGTGTATGCCTCACTTCTGCCGGTCTGCCCTACAGATATCACATTTAACTCATCCCAGCCCCCTGCCTTGTCCTTCTGGCTCACGTTCAGAGCTGTCAAACTAGCAGAGACAGTACTTCACTCTTATTAAACTCTGTCCACTCCACGAGTTCCTTTCCTTCAACTCGGATTTCCACCTTCCTGAGGCCAATCAGGTCCAAGACTCCCTCGAGAAAGACATTCAACAACTTGGCTACAACTTGGCCTTTCTCAATACTCCCTCCCCTTGCCGGGAGGTCTGGGCTCAGACATAAAGCAGAAGCAATCTCATTTTCATCAGCAAGATGCACTCGTGAGCGCGAGACCCTCCCCTTCCCAAAGTGCGGACCCAGTGAAGTGCGGACCCACTCCCCAAAACCCCAACACGTCGATGACCCTAGCCGCGACCCTCACCTCTATGACCCTGATGACCGGTCGGTTTGTTGGGTTTTTTTTTAAATCTTACAAGCAGCGCCTCCGGTCGGCCGACTCTTCAAACAACCAGAGCCTGAAGTATCCCTGACGGCTGTCCTCCGACCACAGTCTGGCGAGGAGATGACCCTCCAACTGCACTGCACTGAAGCAGCCTGCCACTGCCGAACGGCATCCTTCGCCCCTTACGCTCTGCCCCCCCCCCGAGCCCCCGATCGGAAGACCACCGCGCCGGAGAGCAGGTCCCGAAGGTTCTTTTCTCCACTTGTAAAGTTCTCCGCGGGCTGGGGACGCCCACCCCTTACCCAGTCCTGCCCCCCGCGCCTCCCCGGAGGCCCCCGCTCCCCGCCGCGGGCCGCGCGCCTTACCCGGGGGGCGGCCGAGGGCGGGCACGCGCCGCGATGCGGGCGGCCGATCGCGGGGTGACTGCGCCGGGTGCGCCCGCGCCCGCGCCCCGCGGTTTATACGCGCGCGGCCCGGGCTGTGCCGTGACGTCAGCGCCCCCGCCCGGGGTTTTGGGGGCGGGCGGCTCTGCAGCAAGCCCCGAGGGGCAGCCCCTCCGCCAAACCGGTGACTCGCCGTCATGTGACCCCCACCTCTCTCCCCTTTTAAAAAAAAATAACGCCAGTTGAATCCCGGGCTCCTTTATTCTGTTTTGTTCTTTTGACCAGGCGGACGCTGGAAAGGGGGAGATAATACACGAAGTGCCCCTTAATCGCACTTCCCAGCAAAACAGTTTGCGAGCTGTCCGGATGAAGGATGCAGGAAGAGGCAGGTTGGGATTGGAAACCCCGTTTCGCCAAAAGACAAAAAAAAAAACAGGGGGCTACAGCCACATTGAAGTGTGCAGGGCTTCTGTTAGCCGCATCTTCTGCAAGGGAAACCCAGTTTCGCCAGAAACAAAAAACAAAACAAAACAAAAAACAGGGATCGGCCAGGCTCCCGTGGAGATTTAGGCTGGGGCTACAGCCCCATTGAAGTGTTCGGGGCTTGTGCTAGCCGCGTCTTCTGCAAGGAAAACGGCCTCTGCCAGCTCCTGTCGCCTTCCCGGTGAGGGAGGGAAAGAGGGGAGACCCAGGCTGCTTCGTCTCCCTTCTCTGACCGGGACCCAGAGAGAAGGGGCCAGAGGAAGGTGGGGCAAGGGGGCAAGACCTTGAAAAGGTCTTGAAGAAATAGCTTAAGTAGGGATCCAAGCAGATTGTGCTCAATGTGGCTAGCCCTCCTGCCCTGGACCAGGACGCTGAGGCTCCTGGATCAGGGAATTTAATCAGCATCCCGACTGGCAGCATCTCCTGTACCAGGCTCCCTGGCATGGCCGGTCCTGGCCGTGGAGCCAGGGCCTCTGGCCATGCGAGGAGCCTTAGCCCGGGCTAGGTTCCAGTCTCCAGAATGATCCTCGTGAATAAAGGGCACACACACACACACAAAAAGCCACTTCTACTACCATTTACTGAGTACCTCAGCGTCCCTATATTTAGTAGGTACTCTTAGACCTCTGCAGTATCTCGAACTTTGCTACAATTTTGCAAGGTGAAGAATACTGCTGCTCCCATTATATGGAGGAGGAAAATGACCCCCAAAGTCAGAGAGCTTGCCCAAGGTCACACCGCTCATGTATGTGGCAGCATCAGGACTCGAAGCTCCGCTTGCCTGGCTCTTTGCATTGTGCCCCCAGCTGAAGGGATTCAGTGACCTCTTTGGCGGGCCAGGGGCATTTCCCAGACACTGTGTTCGGAAGTGACACTGGCCTTTCCAACACATCCATCCGCTTTTCCAGCCAGCTGCATCTCTGGATGGGCTGGTGGCTCTGGAAAACAGCCAGAGGCAGCAGCATCTATTCAAGTGGCTGGACTCTGCTGTGAACAGAGTCTGTTCTCTGTTACCCTGCAGCACTTATGTGCTCTGGGGATTATCCAAGTGACCAGCTGCTGAGACATGCCAGGCCCCTCGCTGGCAAAGGTGGAATTCCACAGAGAAATGGCAACCCAGAGCTCTCTCGGCCCCAGGCGCCCTGGGCCCAACCTCCTCATTTATACATCAGGAAGCTGATACCCAGAGGAATGACTACCACTCAGGTAGTAACTGGTAGAGCTGCAACCAGAACCTGAGGGTCATAATTTCCTGGATAGCCCCCTTCATTTCCATCGAGTTTTCCTTCTGGGCTCAGCCAGCAAGAGGATGGCTACAGACGTGGTGAAAAGAGGAGAGTAAGGGGTCAGGGAGGGACAGAGAGCGAGAGAGGGAGGAAGGGGAGGAGACCAGCCACAAGTTTTCCACTGACTCCATACCTGCAGTCTGTGAATTATCTGTATTTCAGAATTATCTGTGCTTTTCCATGCTGAGCTGACTCTGTCAACTGATCTTAACAAAAACACTGAAAGTGAAAGTCACTCAGTCATGTCCGACTCTTTGCTATCCCATGGACTATAATTCTCCAGGCCAGAACACTGGAGTGGGTAGCCTTTCCCTTCTACAGGGGATCTTCCCAACTCAGGGATCGAACCCAAGTCTCCTGCACTGCAGGCAGATTCTTTACCAACTATCAGGGAAGCTAATAAAAACACTATGTATAAATCAGAGTATATAAGCATATCATAGCCTCTCAATTCCACTTTTTCCCATTTATAAGAACCTAATTCTTCCCATTAATAAGAACCTAATTCTATGCCTAGACCATATCCTCTCTTAACTGTTGTTCATTAGTATATGTGAAGCACGCCAAAGAAAACCAGCTCTAAAGATGGGGCAGGGGGCTCTTCGGTCCCCTATTGACTGGATAAGTACAGCAGTGTTGTGTTTGAGTAACAGAATCTGCCTTCTTAAATTTTCTGTCCCACAGGAAGCCAGATGAGAA
This sequence comes from Okapia johnstoni, assembly GCA_024291935.2. Taxonomy (NCBI): domain Eukaryota; kingdom Metazoa; phylum Chordata; class Mammalia; order Artiodactyla; family Giraffidae; genus Okapia; species Okapia johnstoni. Next base: position 10,071,292 of record CM044309.1, read on the forward strand.
AGCAACAACTTGGGAAGAGTTACAGCTGAATGGCAGTTAAGTTGGGGTGAATATTTAGACAAAAGTCACAGTTATACAGCAAAAAGCACATATCAGAGCCAAGCTTTATGCAGCAGAGTCCCAGCGGCCTTGTCCAGGATTCCAGCTCACTGGGACCATCTGAGGATTTAGAGATGGAGAAAAAAGGTGGAATCAGGACATTTGGACAAATAACAAATTCTGAAGAAGAAAAATTGGCAGAAGATTGTAGTTTCTTATTCTATGAAATATTGTAGTTTCTTATTCTATTAAAGTATTCCTTTCATGGGCATTTGAAGCCTTCCTCAGATTTTAGCTAATAGGGCAAAGAGTGGGGTTAGGAGACAGAACTCCAAACAAAAATAACTAACATTTACTGACAAATGCACATACGGTATCTCAGTTCGTCCTCACCACCACGGCATCTGCCCATGTCTCATGGGCGAAGATGCTGAGGGATGACGTGAAATAACTTGTTCAAGGTCACATAACCAATAGGTGGCAGAGCTGCGCTCTCTGGGGCCACAGTCTTAACCACTGCTGTTTAGAGTAGGGGCTACGTGTCAGCCCTGTTCCCAGACCCCCTCACCTCAGCCTACCTCCTTCCTAATCCCCCTCAAAAGAGGAGTTTTGATTTGATTGGCAAAAGCCCCTGACCTTCACTGGGCCACATATCACTACTATATTACTAATGGGGAAGCCTATCTCTCCCTAAAGGCATGAACCACCCTCTTCTCTAGGTCCTATGCCTGGATGAGAAGGTAAACTCGGGGTGCCTTTGGGGGCCCTGACTATCTCCCTGTCTTGGTCACCCTGTCACTTTTTTCTCATCATAGAGACCTGTGCGGCCACCCCATGATTTCAGAAAGAGATGACAGACGGAGGAAGAGGTGGGGAAGGAGGGGGAGAATGTCTGACCAGGCCTGGAGTTGAGGCATAAGGGATCAACCATTAATGTTCTATTACTTTGAATATCACATTTTGAAAGTTCTAGAGAAGGCAAGATGATGGGTAGGGCCAGGATCGGTGCATCCTTGGGTCTGTAATACTATCCTAAAAGCCATAGAATTATTCGATCTTCCTCATTTATACTGGAGACTTGCTGCCACCAAGGCCATGCTTATTCATGCCACCAAGTCAGTGCCACTCAGTGACAAAGTGACGCTGTCCACCTTCACCAAAACCAGGAGAAGTGATATCCTGAACACTGAAGAGGTGATCAAATAAATGGGCTTGGTTTGTATTGCCTTTGAAATGCTTGGCCTTGAGATGCCTTGAGGCAGAGCTTGTTGTCTGACTCCCCAGAGTCCTCACTACCCCCTGGAGTCCACAGTCAGCTTCTCTCATTTAGATTCGCTACCTGGCCCCCGAAGCATTTGCTTTGATGACCTGTGCAAGGGCTCCAAGAACAGATAGGGGATTCAGCATTAGGAAGGTAAGGTCAAACCTCAGCCTCTCCTCTTCCTGGTCACACGATCCTGGAGATGTCACCAAACCCCAGAGGCCTTGGCTTCTGCTGCTGTGAGGACTAAAGAGCTACTGAGCTTGGAGCAGTCTGTTAACCACAGAGCACTGTTTCAACACGAGTGATTATGACGATGACGCAGGAGCCAAGGCTTGGAGCTTGGCCACCTGCCATCAGCAGTGCTGCCCCTGAAGGCTCCAGTTAAATGAATCCAGCAGCATTCAGGACACACGAGGCAGAGGCAGGCAGGGTAGGAAATGTACTCCTATTGATGTTCCTAGGAAAAAATAATTAGCAAGAAGAGTGGGATGGTTAAATCCTTTGTAAACAAACAAGGATGTGGGGTCAAATCCAGCACACAGAATAGGCCTCCACCAGCCACAAAAGCAGTGGGAGGAGCTGGGTGGGAGGCAGTGTGCAAAGTGTCTGAGCGCAAAAAGAACCTCCCACCCCCTCTGGGAAGCCTAAAGAAGGAAAGAATTACTATATGGAAAATCATTGCTTTACAGAAGGGGGAAAAAAGACTCCAATTGCAAAATCAAGAGAACCCTGATTAAGAGAAAATGAAGACCAAAGAAAAGGCTAAGAATAACCTCGCCCCTTCCAGAGGCCTGTGGGATCCAGCTGGACACTCCCGCCAGCTGCAGCCTCCTTCAGTCTGGCCCCAGCGTCTCATCAGACTCCTGCTGAGCAAATTTAATTTTCCATTGAAAAAATTTTTAGCTGCCACCCTTCCTCTGCTCCGTTAGCCCAGGCTGCTGCAGACCTTTCCTACTCTTTCTAAAACCCTGCAGGCTGCACGCAGGATATATCTCAGAAGGGCCTAGGGGAGGCTTCTGGAGAAAAAGGACATTCTCTGCCCAGGTTCCTCCATTCATTACAGTAACTGCTGAGTACTCACCTGTTACCAGAACCTGTTCTAAGGGCTGGGGGTTAGGTATACATTCATGGAACTTATATTCTGGAACTTATAAAAAAAATACTGAATAACAACGTATCACCATATTCACTCATTCATTCATGCACTCATCCTTTCTCTGAGCTTGCAACCCTTTAGCCTCAGTTTTCTCATCTGTAAAAGGAGAATAATACTGGAGACAATGTACAAAGTCAGGATCAAGTACACACCCATTCAGAAGTCTGACAATAGCAAGGCTGATGAAAATGTGAAGAAGTAGTGTTCTTGTGCCCCACTGGTTGGAGTGTGGATTGGAAGACCACTTGGGAGATCAGTCATCAACATTCAAAATGTGTATATCCTTGGTGACTCAGCAATTTTACTTCTCAGTGTGTATCTTCTGTATCACACAGGAGATAGATACAAGAATGCTCATTAAAGCACTTATAGCAACAATCAGAAACCACCTAGTGATCATCAGTGAATAAATGCATGATGCTATATTTTTGCAGTGAAAGGTGCAGCAGTGAAAATGAATGACGTAGACCTACTTGTAGCAACTTGGATAAATATTGAAACCATAATGGTGACTTCAAAAAGCAAATGGCAGGATACCTACAAGAGTAATAATTTAGGTAATTTTTTAAAGCCCCACACTAATATTTTATAGTTAAATATATTTAGTAAATTTAAGAAAGTAGGGAAAACTGCTAGACCATTCAGGTATGACTTGAATCGAATCCTTTACAATTCTACAGTGGAAGTGACAAATAGATTCAAGGGATTGGATCTGATAGACAGAGTGCTTGAAGAACTATGGATGGAGGTTTGTGACATTGTACAGGAGGCAGTGATTAAGACCATCCCCAAGGGAAAAAAATGCAAAAAGGCAAAATGATTGTCTGAGGAGGTCTTACAATAGCTGAGAAAAGAAGAGAAGCTAAAGGCAAAGGAGAAAAGGAAAGATATACCCATTTGAATGCAGACTTCAGAAGAATAGCAAGGAGAGATAAGAAAGCCTTCCTCGGTGATCAATGCAAAGAAATAGAGGAAAACAATAGAATGGGAAAAGACTAGAGATCTCTTCAAGAAAATTAGAGATATCAAGGGAATATTTCATGCAAAGATGGGCTCAATAAAGGACAGAAATGGTAGGGACCTAACAGAAGCAGATATTAAGAAGAGGTGGCAAGAATACACAGAAGAACTATACAAAAAAGATCTTCACGACCCAGATAACCATGATGGTGTGATCACTCACCTAGAGCCAGACATCCGGGAATGCAAAGTCAAGTGGGCCTTAGGAAGCCTTGCTATGAACAAAGCTAGTGAAGGTGATGGAATTCCAGCTGAGCTATTTCAAATCCTGAAAGATGATGCTGTGAAAGTGCTACACTCAATATGACAGCAAATTTGGAAGACTCACCAGTGGCCAAAGGACTGGAAAAGGTCAGTTTTCATTCCAATCCCAAAAAAGGGCAATGCCAAAGAATGTTCAAACTACCACACAATTGCACTCATCTCTCACGCAGCAAAGTAATGCTCGAAATTCTCCAAGCCAGGCTTCAAAATTACGTGAACCGTGAACTTCCAGATGTTAAGCTGGATTTAGAAAAGGCAGAAAAACCAGAGATCAAGTTGCCAACATCTGTTGGATCATCGAAAAACTAAGAGAGCTCCAGAAAAACATCTACATCTGCTTTATTGACTACGCCAAAGCCTTTGACTGTGTGGATAACAACAAACTGTGGAAAATTCTTCAAGAGATGGGAATAACAGACCACCTTACCTGCCTCCTGAGAAATCTGTATGCAGGTCAAGAAGCAACAGTTAGAACTGGACATGGAACAACAGACTGGTTCCAAATCAGGAAAGGAGTACGTCAAGGCTGTATATTGTCACCCTGCTTATTTAACTTATATGCAGATTACATCATGTGAAATGCTGGGCTGGATGAAGCACAAGCTGGAATCAGGATTCCCTGGAGAAATATCAGTAACCTCAGACATGCAGATGACACCATCCTTATGGCAGAAAAGGAAGAACTAAAGAGCCTCTTGATGAAAGTGAAAGAGAAGAGTGAAAAAGTTGGCTTAAAACCCAACATTCAGAAAACTAAGATCATGGCATCTGGTCCCATCAGTTCAGTTCAATTCAGTTGCTCAGTCGTGTCCATTCTTTGTGACCCCATGGACTGCAGCATGCCAGGCCTCCCTATCCATCACTTCATGGCAAATAGATGGGGAAACAGTGGAAACAGTGAGAGACTTTGTTTTGGGGGGCTCCAAAATCACTGCAGATGGTGACTGCAGCCATGAAATTAAAAGACGCTTGGTCCTTGGAAGGAAAGCTATGACCAACTTAGACAGCATATTAAAAAACAGAGACATTACTTTGCCAACAAAGGTCCGTCTAGTCAAAGCTATGGTTTTTCCATTAGTCATGTACAGATGTGAGAGTTGGACTATAGAGAAAGCTGAGCGCTGAAGAATTGATGCTTTTGAACTATGGTGTCAGAGAAGACTCTTGAGAGTCCTTTGGACTGGAAGGAGATCCAACCAGTCCATCCTAAAGGAGATCACTCCTGGGTGTTCATTGGAAGAACTGATGTTGAAGTTGAAACTCCAATACTTTGGCCACCTGATGTGAAGAGCTGACTCATTTGAGAAGTCCCTGATGCTGGGAAAGATTGAAAGCAGGAGGAGAAGGGGACGACAGAGGATGAGATGGTTGGATGGCATCACCGACTCAATGGACATGAGTTTGAGTAAGCTCTGGGAGTTGGTGATGGACCGGGAAGCCTGGCATGCTGCAGTCCATGGGGTCGCAAAGAGTCGGACATGACTGAGCGACTGAACTGGACTGATATTTAGTAAAAGTGTAATAACATAGATGAGAAAAATACATACCAGCTTCAAAATAGAGATTACCCCAGGGAACAGAAGAATAACAATAAGATATCAATAGATGAGCAACAGGCTTCTCAAAAACAACCAAGAAGCAAGTAGGCAGTCGTATAACAAAATCAAAGTGATTAGTGAAAATAATCGTTGCACTGGAATTTTATGTTCAGCTAAACCGTTGTTTAGTAATGTGAGTTAAACATGTCTTTATCGATCACTTGTTATTACTAAGCAATACCCTAAGCCCCAGCAACACAGACACCAGGAGCATACGCTCAAGGAGCATAAAGCCTGGTGTTCATTTTCCCAGAAATTACCAAATCCAGGAGAAGACCATTCAAGAGCTGCTTTAAAAGCTTTGACCCAGTGAATATTTAGTTTTCCAAGCAAAATGATGTTTTCCTTGAAGTTCCTTCCTTTAGCAACTGAGAAATCAATGACACTATTTAACCCAAAGAGTCAAATCCAGCTTAAGGCTAAAGCCTTAATTTAGCCAATTATTCTGACTCAAGAATCTTTCAGTGATAAATCTAGACAGGCCAAAACAATGGATAGTTGGGTTGAGGACATGGGCAGTTAACACCTTTCCTGCATGGCTATAAGTAAGCTCATATTTTGATCTGTCTCATGAATCTGTATCTCACTGGCTTGAGAACTTTGGAAACACATTAAGATTTAGCATTCTGTCAAACGCCAGCTTATATGAAGGTAGAGACCATATACGATTTACTTACCACTGTACAGCTGGTATCTAGCATGGTGCCAGGCTTACAGATGACATTTAATAATTATATTGGATGATTGAATAAAGAGTACTTCAGAGTAGAGTGGTTGAGAAAGACTTAATAATAGTGATATTTAAGATGAGTATTAAATGTAATTAAATATAATAATACTCATAATATTAATGAGAATAATATCAGTTAACATTTATCTTTCCATATGCTAGGCTAGGCACTGTGAAGGTAGATTATCTCTACCCTATGAGCTAGGTACTATCATAATTAAAATTTTAAGAGAATGAAATTAAAATATAGAAAGTTTAATTAACTGGCCAAAGGTCCCACAGCTATAAATTGGCGAAAGTTAAGATTTGAACCCCAACTTCTGATTCCAGAGAATATGAACTTAATTGAGTAGGCCAGTGGAAGCCATCAGTCCAACAATTCAACTCAACAAACAAAGGCTAAAGATCTATTATACACCAGTCTCTAGGAATACAAGGTGTGTAACACTCCCCATACAAGATGGTTAGGAACAAAAACTGAGGAGTTGGAAGGTGGAAGGAAAGTTCAAGAGGAAGGGGACAGATGTATATCTATGGCTGATTCATGTCGATGCATGGCAGAAACCAACAGATACTGTAAAGTCATTATCCTCTAATTAAAAATAAAATAAAACTTAAAAGAAAAACTGAGGAGTGGATAGTAATAGCTATATTGAGGCCGAGTATTTTGCTAAGTGATTTACACGTATCACCTTGCTTAATTTTCTCAACAAATGTATATGGTCATTATTAATAGCATCCCCAGTCTACAAATTAGGAAACTGAGGCATAGAGATGTTCACTTGTCCAGGATCACACAACCCAGTGATGGAGCTGCAATTTGTAGCCAAGCAACTTGACTTCAGAGACAGAGCCCTCACATCCAAACCCATCACTGCAAAGTGACTGGGCGGACCACAGAGCATGCGTGCAGAAGAATGGGGCAGCAAGGGGGGTGATGAACTGTGCTTGAGTGGGTCTGGGAGCCCCTCACAGAGAAAACGTCCATTCAAGTTTTGAAGTACAGACAGCAGTGGGCAGGGTGGTGTGCGCATGTATTCTGTGTGTGTGTGTGCACACCATGTGGACAGGGGCTGGGAAAGAGGAAGGACTCCAAGGTTTAAAAAAAAATAGCAAAGCCTCAGAAGTATGTGCATATGAGGGATTACAAGGAATTTCAGGTGGGTGGAAAACACGCAGGGAGAATAAGAGGTAGGGCCAGAAAGGTGGTCAGGGGTCCTCTGCAAATTCCAAGTTATGGGGAGCACAATTCCAATGTTCTGCTTCATCCTGCCAAAGAACTCCAAGTTCCAGCAGGAGCTCAGGTGATAGAGGTGGGGAAGGACCTCTAGAGGGACAGGAGCAAACAAGGAGAAGCCAGCTCTTCCAGCCTTGAGAGCCGAGTGGGTGCAGGCTGGTGGCATGCCGGTGCGTGTTCACCCTTCCCCCTACAAAGGCAAGAGGTGCCCACAGTTAGGGAGCTAAGTGGCTCACCAGACCCACTGGCTCTGCTTCAGAGGAAGGAGGGAGGCCTGGGATCCACCAGGACCATCCAGAGCACCCAGGGGGACGCGCCACACACAGTGCTACCAGCAGGCACATGGGTTTTCCTGCACACTCAGCCATTCACCGCTCCCCCCTTCTCCTCCCCACTCCCTCTTCACGCCTCTCTTCTTTGTCCTTGGTCTACATTATTTTTCTGTGCATCCAACTGATACACAGCAAACACAGTTTGTGTTCAGCCAGGGACTCTCATCTATACCCAAAACATCATGGTTGGATGGGGAACAGATGTTCCTGCCCATTAAAAATTTACATGAAAACTACAAACAGTCCTCTGATGGGTGAAATAAACAGAAGCCTCCAAGAAACTGTGAAGTCATCTCTCCTGGGGAATTCAGTGAGAGTGATGCATGACCCAATGGCAACTGGGATTGTCGTTTTTCTCTCAACAATAAAGCACCATCGGAAGTAGAAAAAAAGCAAGATTCCTTCAAACGACACATGGACCCAATATTCTTATTTGTTCTCCACGCTAGGGCATTCACACCTGGAGGATCAAGAACTTGCACACCTTAGATATCATCATCATAAATAACACCCTGCTGCTGCTGCTAAGTCGCTTCAGTCGTGTCCGACTCTGTGCGACCCCATAGACGGCAGCCCACCAGGCTCCCCCGTCCCTGGGATTCTCCAGGCAAGAATACTGGAGTGGGTTGCCATTTCCTTCTCCAATGCAGGAAAGTGAAAAGTGAAAGTGAAGTCGCTCAGTCATGTCCAACCCTTCATGACCCCATGAACTACAGCCTACCAGGCTCCTCCATCCATGGGATTTTCCATGACTGGAAAATACTGGAGTGGGTTGCCATTGCCTTCTCCAACTAACACCCTAATGAATTATATTAGGCATCTGTTCATTTGCACACTTAGATTATACAATTTACTATGTGGTTTGTTTTTGGGTTTTGGATACTGTTTTGCCGCTTCCCTGGTAGCTCAGACAGTAAAGAATCTGCCTGCAATGCAGGAGACCCAGGTTCAATCCTTGGGTTGGGAAGATCCCCTGGAGAAGGGAATGGCTATCCACTCCAGTATTCTTGCCTAGAGAATTCTGTGGACAAAGGAGCCTGGTGGGCTACCATCCATGAAGTCACAAAGAGTCAGACAAGACTGAAGTGACTAGCACTAACACTTTGGTACCTTCAAACTGCCATTGAGAAAAATATTTAGTCTTTCACTCAGTAAGTTCTGATGGAGGGCACAAATGAAAGCCACACAAGCCTCAGCCTGGGTAAAAGTCACAATCACTGAACTCACATTTAGTACTTAAGTGACTGTTCACCAAGAAGGTCAAGTCCTGTCAGCACAAATGGGCAGGATCATAGTGAGACTTCAAATAGGGAAAGGGGACCCTGAAGGCATCTGGGCATATGCCCCCTCCATTCCTACTGCACTGAGCCTCTGCCCTCCAAGAACACAGACATACAAAGCAAAAGGCAATAAGAAGAAAAAAATAGAAGTATTCTCATATAGAAAGAAACTGGTATTTGATGTTTGACAGTCTAACTCCATTGGTTCCATTATATCAGATTCTCCAGCTATGGTTGTTTGTCCCTTCCAGGGTTCAAGAGAAGGGGCCATAGCCAGCTGGGAACTTATTGCAAGAGAGGCAAGAAGCCGTCTTGACAGCTGTCTCACCAAGCTTCATGGAGAACACAAATTTTGTGCAAGTGAGCACACTAGCTCTATGTTTGCATTGAGATTCTTCGTGGCAAAATCCGAACACTACCTTGAGCCATGTTAATTTTTTTAATGGTGGTGGATATTACAAAAATATAGGGATCTTGAGGCCCTAAGGGATTTTTTAGGGGATCAGAGCCAGGAAATGGAAAGCTATCAGAAGCCAAGACTCTCACACCATCTCTTTCCTTTTCTCCACGTGACTTCTCCAAGTCTGTTCCTGCTGCATATCTGTTTCTTTCCTCTCTCTCCACAAGCCAGCTTTGTCTTCTTCTCAACCCACAGCTCCAAATCCCTTTGCTCCAGCCACATAGTGCACACACGCTCCGTCATGTCTGACTCCTTGTGACTCCATGGACTGTAGTCCGCCAGGCTGATCTGTCTGTGGAATTTTCCAGGCAAGACTACTAGAATTGGGTTGCCATTTCCTACTCCAGGGGATCTTTCCGACCCAGGGATCAAACCCACGTCTCTTGCGTCTCCTGCCTTGGCAGATGGATTCTTTACAACTGAGCCACCTGGGAAGCTTCCAGACAATGAGACAGACTATCCCTCAGTCCCAGTTCCAAAGCCCCAAGAGAGAGCATTTGATTGGCTCAGGAAAGATGAAGCTTCCCCTCTTGATCCAATCAACTGAGGCCTGGAAGGCAGGGCTAAGCGACACAAACATGGCTGCCACAGAAAAGCCTTAAGAGGATGAAAGAAAGATGTTTTCAGATGAGAGGTGCTGTGAACTGAGCCCCACCACCACAGTCACCACAAGAGGTGCAACTAACCATTGACTATTTTGTCATCTCTCCACAGAAGGCTTCCCTTGCTTCCTGTCTTGAGGCACTGCTTTATGGTGACCCAGGAGCTGAGTATCTAAACTTTCTCCTCTCTCTTATTTTATATCTTGTGGCTTCTTTTTACATGAATAGCTACTACTGTTTCATGGTTTTTGTGTACTTCCTATCTCCATATCTTGTGGCTTCTGTACCACTTGACTGCCAGCACCTCTCTGAGTAAAAGGAATTCACTCTCCCCCAAGACGGATTGGGTTGGTTTGGCTTGGCTTGGCTTTCCAACCTCGACTGACCTGTAGTTCTCTCTGGGCCAGTCATTGACTCATCAGTCCATCAGTCCTTAGTCCCATGTGGCCAGGGTAGTGGGGCTACAAGGATACAGAAGAGAAAGCAAGAATACAGAACCATCTACTTTTGCTTTTCCCAGAAAAGAACTATGGGTCTGCTGGTTTTCCTCAAAAGTGCTACGAGCTTTTAGCACACAGACCATGAAAGACCTGTCCTGTCTCCAAATCACCTCTAGATATAAAATGAGCTCCTCAGGAATCTTGATGAGCATTTAAAATTTTCAAACAATAACTACTATAGCATTTCATACACATTTAATAAAATTATTACTGGATTCTTCAGTATACTATTGTACCCTCAATTGGTATTTTAATAAGCCTTATTCTTTTTCAGATACAGTGGACCCTTTAACAACACAGGTATGAGCTGTGCAGGTCTACTTCCATACGGAAATTTTTTTCAATAGTAAATACTATGCTAATTCAAGATCCGAAACCTGCAGTTGGCTGAATCTGTGAATGCAGAACTATGGATACAGAGGAGTCAAGGATAGGGAAAGTGAAAAGTGTTAGTCACTCAGTCATGTCCGACTCTTTGCGACTCCATGGACTGTAGCCTGCAAGGCTCCTCTGTCCATGAGATTCTCCAGGCAAGAATACTGGAGTGGGTTTCCATGCCCTCCTCCAGGGGATCTTCCCAACCCAGGGATCGAAGCCAGGTCTCCTGCACTACAGGCAGATTTTTTACCGTCTGAGCCACTAGGGAAGCCTGGGAAGGATATGGAGGGCCAGTTAACCTTCAGGGAGGGCCACATATTTCTGACTTTGGTTGGTGCCCCTAACCCCCATACTATTCAAGGTTCAACTGTACCTACTTCTGGGAACCTTAAAGTCAAATAGGGCACATAACTGATAGATTAAAAGAAAAATCCACATATCACAACATCATTAAAACTGCTACATAAGTTCTTCATGACTAAGGCCTTAAAATGTTGATGGCAAGATTGGGGTCCTTCTTGTAAAATCCTCTGTACATTGCTTGTTTAAATAAGAGAGACATTCAGTAAACTCCCTCTTCTGTTCTGCACTGAGAAATATAAGCTAATTAATTCTCAATGTTACAATACCTCAATTCTCACCATAAATTAGGGAGAAATATAGCACAGAAACACAAAGTAAGAGGAAAATATATATCACTGAGAACAAAAGAATATATCACTGAGAACCAATGGGAGTTTTCAAAAAAGACAGACACATCATATTAAACAAAAGCTCCTAAATATTTTGATCTCCTAGATACAAACCTAGTTTCATTCATTTATCACCTAAAGCATGCAGTCTCTGGTGAGCATGTCCCTATGCAAAAGAAGCAGATTCCTTCGCCATCAGGAAGTTCTCTTATCCATGAGCAGAGACAAACTACCGTTTGGTGCCAGCCCAGATGGGGCCTCTTGCTGAGGAGAACTCCATTAGGGTATGATGAGTTTTATCTGACTATAACCATGGAAAGGCAATCTTTCCTACCTGTCACTCAAGAAAGATTTCTTTAAGGGCTTCATTTGCATCCCTTTTAATTGTTTTAAATGATAGTGAAGCGAAAGAGTCTAGAACATTCAAGATCAGATGGCAGGAGACTTAACCTGTCCAAGAACTATAGCCCCATTTCTCACAGTGAACCCAAATCTGGGTCATTCACCAAATCCCCTTCCCATCGCAGGTTCCTGCCTCCCATTTTGTGGGATAAAACAGCTTTTGCCAAATAGGAGCTCATTATAAACCCCAGGGTAATTTCTCTCGGGATGCTAGATCTAAAATTAAATAAATCCTTGTTAGCAAAGTCCAAACATGAGATTCAGAAAATACGGACTAAAAGACAAAATAGAATGCATATGTGAATGTAGAAACCCAATGAGTTGTATTACCAAAAACCTAAATCTAGAATTCTTAGGTAAATCTTTTAGAATGAAAAAGCCGTGGAAAAACTCATTAGACAGTGGACCCCTCAACAGCAGCAACACACTGTATAAACCACCCAAAACCTGAGTGGCTTAAAACAACTAAAATTTCTTAGCTCATTTATCACCCCACGATACTATGGGTCACTGGTTTGGGCTAGGCTCAGAGGGATGTTTTCTTTCTTCTGGTCTCACCTAGGTTTACTCTTACTATAACTATCAGCTAGCAATTTATCAGGGACTGGACGATTCACAGTGACCTCTCATGTGACTGAAAATTAGTGCTGGCTCTCCACTGGGCCTCTCTCTCTCCAAGTGGTTCCTCACGACCAAGAAGGCTGCCTTCTCCTCACAGCAGCAGCAAAATTCCAAGGAAGCAAGACTGGAGGCTGCAGCCCCGGAACTCCCACAGTTGAAAACCCCCACAAACATCTCTCTTGCCACACTTTACTGAAGCAAGCAGGTCACACGATCAGCCCATATTCACGATGGTGGGGAAAAGACTTCCCCAACTGATGGGAGGAAAGGCAGTCAAACTGTTGGGGAAACAGGACGGGGTTGGGAGAAGGCTGGAACCATTGATTTCAGTTTGCGCACGTGGGGGTACACTTTAGCGAGCACTATTCTCCCTAGAACTTAGTATAAAGTTAGGATTGCATGGAATATATTTCAAGTCTTGTGTTCAATGAATATACAAGTTTTTAGAAATATTGACAATCTAGATGAAACTATGATTTCTAACTAGATGAAAGATGAATTTCAAAATTAAAACTGCCAGCACTTTTTAAAAATGATGGTGCTAATATCTTGCTCAGGTCTACTCTTCTGTCACCGTATTCCCCTTTTTTCTGCATCTACTGGCATGAAAACTCATTTTCTCCAAGTAACAAAGCTTGGCTGAACCTAATTTTGACATCTCCTTGAAAAATTGTGCCAATTCCCCATAGTAGCTTCTAGTTTCATCAAAATAGCATGGGTCATCCTAGATATAATTGTATGAACTGCTTATAAATATAACATTGATGTTCTGCTCTGCACCATGTGGAAGAATAACCGCAGTCCTTTACCAAAAAGAATGCAGGCTTACTTGTAGCTCATCACAAACAAACCGAGGGCCCGTTTTGCAGTCTCTTTAGGAAGGGAACCTAGAAATACCCTCCTTTTAAATTCTTCCTTTTCCATCTGTATGCCCTTCCCTTTTCATGAAATGTGATACATATTTGCATCTAAGTAGTTTGTCAGACTGCTTCTCACCTCTAGAGCTTTAGGGAGCCAACAGCATTGTCACATTTCCTTCTGTCCCTTTCAGTCCAAGCTGACAGTGCTTCTACTGGTATGAAGTTATCAACAAAATCGTGAGTCTCCTGTGTGTGTCACAAGGATCCACTCCATTAGGCAAGAGGCTCGTGCACAGATCTCTGCTAGATAATCCCATCCGTGTTTTTGCTTATACTGAAATGAATGAGAGACAACGCTCTGAAGCTTTCTCTATTCGCTCTGGTTTGACTGAGGGTATCTGTAAGCCACACCCGTCAGAAAGCCTTTTGTGTGGCCTTTTGATATTTCTAACATTTTAGCAAAAGGTCGTACAGCGACACCCTCACCTTTTTCTTTAGAATGTGCTTTCCCAACCATAAATCTTTCAATTTTAGAATCTTCTGCAATCTAGATAGGCTGAGTTTCCCAAAACATCAGTCTTGGGTGTCTTTTGTTTAGCCATGATCTCTCTCCTCTTGCATTTTACCGTAAAGCAACAAGCAGGAATCAGACTGTTCCTTCAGCACTTTGCATGGAAACCTCCTCAGCTAAATATCCAAGTTCATCATTTACAGGCTTTGCTTTCCACACAAATTCATCATGTAGAGGCTCTGCTTTCCACATAAATACAAAACCCCAATTCTGCTAAGTGTGTTAGTCACTCAGCTGTGTCTGACTCTTTGCAACCCCATGGACTGTAGCATGCCAGGGCTTCTGTCCCTGGAATCCTCCAGGCCAGAATACTGGAGTGGGTAGCCTTTCCCTTCTCCAAGGGATCTTCCCAACTCAGGGATCGAAGCCAGGTCTTCCGCATGGCAGGCAGATTCTTTACCAACTGAGCCACCAGGGAAGTTCACAATTCTGCTAACCTTACCTTTATGTAACAAGGGTCCACTTTCTTCCAGTTTCCAATAACATGTTCCTCATTTCCTTCTGCATCCTCATGGAAACTGTCCTTAAGGTCCAGGTTTCTATTAACAGTCTGCTTACAACCATTTAGATATCCTCTGTGATGATTCTTCTGAGCCCTCACCAGCAGAGACTTTAGCATCTCTATTTCCACCAGCAGTCTAAGGCAATCTAGCCTCCTCGGAATTCTTCCAGCCTCTGCCCACTGCTCAATTCCAAACGTATTTCAAGTATTGGTTACAGCAGCATCCAACTTTCAGATACCCAAGTCTTCTACTGCTGCTTTAATATCTGAACACGAATTAAGCGGCTTAAGACAACACACACTTATTATTTTGCAGTTTTATAGGTCAGAAGTGAGGCAGGGTTTCACAGGGCAAGGCTAGGTTCCCTCCTGAATTTTTGTGGGAAATTTTGTTTTCTTGCCTTTTCCAACTTCTGGAAGCTGCCACATTCCTCGGCTTGTGGTTCCTTCCCTTCCTTCATCTTTAAAGCAGGGAATGACAGGTTGAGTCTTTCTCATGTTAACCTCTCTGGTCCTCCTTCAGCATCACATCCCTCTCTGACCACATCCAGGAAAAGGTGTCTGCTTTTAAGAGCTCATCTAGATAATACAAGAAAATATCTCGATTTCAAGGTCTGTAACCTTAATCACATCTACAAAGCTCCTTTTTACATGTAAGATAATATTCACAGGTTCTAGAGAGTAGGACAGAAATATTTTGGGGAGCCCATTACTCTGCCTACCACAGAAAGATACTTCTGTCCTGTTTAAACTGCTATTATTTTGTCCTCTGCAATAGCAACCAGATTGGTGTCCTAAGAGATATAATGTCCTCCTGTCCAGTTTCAAGGTTTTGAGTGTTTAAATTACCTGCCTTTTTTAAGTGCTGTTTGTAAAACTGGACAAGGTGACAGGCCACTGAGAGAGAGACAATAAACAACATTCTATGTAATCTAAATATACCTCACTATATATGAGTTATCTGTGATCATGCATATAATTATGATTGTTGTAAACTGAATCATATTTTAAATACATTAGGAAATTTACTATGGATAATCATTTATAAAGTGAAACAACACTTTCTAAAGTGAATAAGTATGACCTAATATACATTTTTAATCCAAATTTTTAAATATTTTGTTTGACTGAAGTAGGACATACCTATGTATAAGATACGAACATGCTACATACCTACTCTTTATTTTTGGATGCCTATAAGGTACTAGATTTTGTGCTAGGTGCTTTAAAGGACTCAAAAGATTTTTAATAGAGTATTATGTGTATTTTATTATTGAGACTATTTAGCTCTACTAGAAAAGACAATAGAAATAAGTGGATGGATGAAACCCACAAAATGTAAGTTATATGAGATTTAAGTTAAGCTTGGTGGAGATGTTAAACAGAGACAATGAGAAACAAGTAGCTTGTGAGGATTAGGCAGAATTCTGCAGTTATGTGCATCCAAGGGCTCATGTCCTTGTCAGCAGGAACTTTTTACCCTTAGACGACACCTCGGTAAGTTTCTTCTTTCAGTGAGAAAAATCTGTTCAGCTACAAACAGGAATTCAGGAGTCAAGCTTGACTATTTCATCTCTCTCTTTCTTCACATCCAGTCCATCATAAAGTCCTGTGGCTATAACTTCAAAATAGTTCCTGATTTCATGCACTTTGCTCCATTTTTCCCTTAACGGCCCTAGTCCAAACTAATGTCCCCTCTTGTCCAAATTTCAGCAACTGCCACCTAATGCTGCTGCTACTGCTAAGTCGCTTCAGTCGTGTCCGACTCTGCGACCCCATAGATGGCAGCCCACCAGGCTCCCCCGTCCCTGGGATTCTCCAGGCAAGAACACTGGAGTGGGTTGCCATTTCCTTCTCCAATGCATGAAAGGGAAAAGTGAAAGTGAAGTCGCTCAGTTGTGTCCGACTCTTAGCGACCCCATGGACTGCAGCCCACCAGGCTCCTCCGTCCGTGGGATTTTCCAGGCAAGAGTACTAATGGGTTTCTCTCCGTTCACAGATTGCAGGATTATTGCTTTAGAACACAAGTATCATCTTGACCTACCTCTGCTCAAAGCCCTTCACTGGCTCCCACAACCTTTTGTAAAGTGTCAAAAGTCTCTGTGAGAAATCGTCCCCGCCCCCCACTCTGCTCTCAGCTCCTCCACGCTCCTGCCGTCCCCCTTTCCAGACCGTCTCAGTAGTCTTAGCTCCTTTTATTTGCCCGGACACTTCAAGTTCTGTCCTCCCTCAGTCCCTGGGATTGAAACACTCTATTCCTACCTCCGCCAAGTTCAGTCTTATTTATCCCTAAGACCTCGGCTCAAGCATCATTTGCTCAAGGAAGCCTTTAACCCCCAAGTCTACACTAGATTCCTTGATGTTTACCCAGACTTTTCTGGGCTTTTCCTTCCCAGGGATTACCACAAGTCCAAAAAGTGTTTACTAAAGACTTATTGATCATTCTAGACACTGTGGACACAGCAGTAACAAAACAAAGTTACTGCTCTCATACATATACATTATACTATATTAAGTTAGGTGGTCAGTTGGATAATGTCCATCTCTGCCCCAGTCTATGCAGGCAGGCACCCTACTGACTTATTCACCATTATGTGCCCAGTGGTTTACACTGTGCCATACGTGGAGAAGGTACTTGGTGAATATTTGTTAAACAAATAGATACACCCTCACAGCCAACATTCCCTAGAGATCGTATTTTATCACTTAAATCTGATTTCTGTACAAGATTCACACTTTCTCTAGTGCCCATGGGCTAAAGGTAATTTTAACTGTTGCTTCAGCAATGCTGACCCTTCTGAACAATAGCTTTCATCTATATAGTAGGTTACAAAGCATTTTTTAAAATATTATCTTTGTGACAGTCAGGTGAGGAGAGCAAAGGTAGTCTCATTTTTCAGATGTTAAAACTAAAAATCAGAAACCTCCTAAAGGGCACACGTTAGTAAATGACAAGGCCAGTGCCAAATCTTAGCTCTTTTGATTTCTTTCTTTTTTTTTTAAACTATTCTAAGCTCCCCCAACCCCTTTCCTAAAGTTAAAATCTTACTCACCTGATAAGAGATCAGAATAGAGGAAACTAAACTCTTGAGAGTTTAACAAATCCTCATTTTTTTTCTTTTGGGAAATGAGAGGGGGAAAGATTAACTATAAAAACAACTGGAAAACAAGGTTTAAAATGGCAGTAAGTACATTCCATCAGTAGTTAAATATCAATGGAGTAAATGCTCTGATCAAAAGACATAGAATGACAGATCGGCTAGAAAAACAAAAATGTACAACATAATACCTACAAGAGACTAATTTCAGGGTGAAAACACACAGAAACTAACAGTGAGGGGTGGAAAAAGATATTTCATGCAAGTGGAAATGGCAAGAAAGTGAGAGTAACAATACTCATATCAAATAAGAGACTTAATACAAAGACTGTAACAAAAGACAAAGAAGGACGTTATGTATGACATTTAATGATAGAAAGGTCAACACAAGAAGAGGATATTACTCTCATTAACATATACGCACCCAACATAGGGTCACCTGAACATATAAAACAGACACTAACAGAGATAAAGGGAGAAATTCATAGAAATACCAAAAAAAAAAAAATTGGAGACATTAACACCCCACTGACATCAATGGACAAATTATCCAGACAGAAATCAGTAAGACAGCAGAGGTGCTAAAAGACACAACAGACCAGCTGGACTTGAGACTTCCTTTGTTGTCCGGTGGTTAAGACGTCAGGCTCCCAATGCAGGGAATGCAGGTTCAATCCCTAGTTAGGGAATTCAGATTCCACATGCTGCACAGTCAAAAAAACAAAAAAAAAAGAGACCAGTGGGACTTAATCGAAATTTACAGGATCCTACAACCAAAAAAATCAGAATACACATTCTTTTCAAATGCGCATATGACATTCTCCAGGATAGACCAGATACTAGGTCACAAAACAAAGTCCAATTTGAAAGAATGCAAATTATCTCAAGCATGTTTTCTGACCACAATGGTATGAAATTAGAAGTCAACCACAGAAAGAAAAATGGGAAGAGAATGAATACATGGAGACTAGACAACATGCTATTAAAAAATCAGTGGGTCAATGATGAAATCAAAGAAGAAATCAGAAAATACCTTGAGAGAAACAAAAATAAAACACAACCTTACAAAAATCTACAGTATGCAGCAAAGGTGGTTCTACAAGAGGAGTTCAGAGTGATGCTAGCCTCCCTCAAGAAACAAGAAAAATCTCAAATAAACAGCCTAACCTACCTGATAGAATTACAAAAAGAAGAAACAAAACTCAAAGTCAGCATAAGAAGGAAAATAATGACCATTACAGAGGCAATAAGTAAAATAGAGATTTAAAAAAAAAACAATGGTGGGATGGCGCAGAGGGATGGGAGGGGGAGGGAGGTGGGAGGAGGGTTCGGGAGGGGGAGCACATGTGAACCAGATTGGACAATCTACAACAAACTGGACAATCTACAAGAAATGGACAAGTTTCTAGAAACACACACCCTGCCATAACTGAGTCAATAAGAAACAGATGGTTTGAACAGATAGATCACTAGGAGCAAAATCACATCTGTAATTTAAAAAAGCAAAATTCTCTCCACACCAAAGTCTAGGACTGGATTCCTTCACGGGGGAACGCTACCAAACATACAAAGAAGAACTTATACTGATCCTTCTCAAACTCTTCACAAAAATTGGAGGGGAGGGAAACCTCCAAATCCTTCCTATGAAACCACTATCCCCCTGACAAAGACACTATAAAAAAAAAATTATAGGCCAATATCTTTGATGAATATAGATGCAAAAATGCTCAACAAGGGATTTCTCTGGTGCTACAGTGGACACCAATCTGCCTGCCAATACAGAGGACACAAGTTCAAACCCTGGTCTGGGAAGATTCCACATGCCATGCAACAACTAAGGCCCATGTGCCATAGCTACTAAGCCCATGCTCTAGAGCCTGCAAGCTGCAACCACTGAGCCCAGGTACCACAACCACTGAAGCC
Organism: Okapia johnstoni; assembly: GCA_024291935.2. Classification (NCBI taxonomy): domain Eukaryota; kingdom Metazoa; phylum Chordata; class Mammalia; order Artiodactyla; family Giraffidae; genus Okapia; species Okapia johnstoni. Next base: position 10,090,821 of record CM044309.1, read on the forward strand.
TGTGTAATCTGGGGTCCATGATCCAAAACTACTGAAATTTTGTGCTACAACTGATGAAGTCCAAGCACCCTAGAGCCCACACACCACAACTACTAAGCCCACATGCTGCAATTAGTGAAGTCTGGGTGTCTAGAGCCGGTGCTCCACTACAAGAGAAGTCACTGCAATGAGAAGCCTGTGCACCACAATGAAGAGTAGCCCCCACTCTCTGAAACTAGAGAAAACTCACAAGCAGCAAGGAAGACCCAGCACAACCAAAAGAAAAAAGAAAAAAAAATCCTCAGCAAAATATTAGCAAACTGAGTCCAACAATACACAAAAAGGATCATATACCATGATTAAGTTGGATTCATTTCAGGGTTGCAAAGATGGTTCAAGATATGCAAATCAATCAATGTGATACACTGCATTAATAAACCAAAAGACAGAAACCACACGATCATCTTAATAGGTGCAGCAAAAGCACTTGACAAAATTCAACATCCATTCATGACAAAAACTCTCACCAAAGTGGCTATAGAGAGAAAACATCTCAACATACTAAAAGCTATTTACAGCAACCCCACAGCCAACATAATACTCAACAGTGAAAAGCCAAAAGCCCTCCCACTAAATTCAGGAACAAGACAGGGATTCCCACTCTCACCACTTCTATGCAATATAGCACTGGAAGTCTTAGCCAGAGCAATCAGACAAGAAAAGGAAATAAAATGCATCGAGATTGGAAGGGAAGTGGTAAAATTGTTCCCATTTGCAGATAACATGATACTCTATATAGGGAACCCTAAAGTATCCATACAAAAATTATTAGCGTTAATAAATGAATTCAGGAAGGCAACAGGATACAAGATTACTATACAGAAATCTGCTGCATTTCTTTACACTAACAATGAAATATCAGAAAGTTAGAAAAAATTCCATAACATCAAAAGAATAGTAAAACACTTAGCTATAAACTTTACCAAGGAAGCAAAGACCTATAAACTGAAAGCTTTAAAGCACTGATAAAGGAAACTGAAGAGATGATTCAAAGAAATAGATATCTCATGCTCTTGGATTGGAAGAATTAATATTGCTAAAATGGCCATACTACTCAAAGCAATCTACAGATTTAATGCAATCCCTATCAAAATACTCATGACATTTTTCACAGGACTAAACAAATAATCCTAAAATTTATATGGAATGATGAAAGCCCCAGAATTGTCAAAGTAATCCTAAGGAAAACAAACAAAGCTGGAGGCATAACCCTTCTAGACTGTGGACAAAACTGCAAAGCTACCATAATCAAAACAGCATGTTACTGGCACAGAAGGAAGATATATGGATATATGACAGATATATGGATCCACAGAACAGAATAAGAACCCAGAAATAAATCCATACACCTACAATCAAGTAATCTATAACAAAAGAGGCAAGAACATACAACGGAGAAAAGCAGTCTCTTCAACAAGTGGTGCTGGGAAAGGTGGATATCTGTATGTAAATCAATGAAGTTAGAACATTTTACACCATAGACAAAAGGAAACCCAAAATGGTTTAAAGACCTAAATATATGACATGACATCATAAAACTCCTAGAATAGAATATAGGAAAAATATTCTCTGACACAATTCATAGCAATATTTTTTTTTTAGATCAGTCGTCCAAGGCAAAAGAAATGAAAGCAAAAATGGAAACTAATCAAATTTGAAAGCTTTTTCCTAGCAAGGGAAACCATAAACAAAATGAAAAGACAAGCTACAGAACAGGAGAAAATATTTGCAAATAATGTGACTGACAAGAGGTTAATATCCAAAATATACAAACAGCTCATATTACACTATATTGAAAAAACAAATAACCCAATCAAAAAATGGGCAGACAACTTAGACAGCCACTTCTTCAAAGAAGACAAACATTTAGCCAACAGCCACGTGAAAAGATGCTAATTAGTAGAGAAATGAAAATCAAAACCACAATGAAGTATCATCTCACACTGGTCAGAATGGCTATCATTAAAAAGTCTACAAATAACAAACATTGGAGAGGAGGTGGAGAAAGGAGAACACTCTTCCACTGTTGGTAGAAATGTAACTGAGTGAAGCCTCGATGTGAAACAGTACTGGGGTTTCTTAAAAACTAAAAACAGAGCTACGGCTTGATTCATCAATCCCACCCAGGTATATACCCAGAAAAAACAAAAACTAATTCTAAAAGGACTTCCCTGATGGCTCAGTGGTGAAGAATCCACCTGCCAAGCAGGAGATGTGGGCTCGATCCCTGGGTCAGGAAGATCTCCTGGAGAAGGAAATGGCAACCCACTTCAGTATTCTTGCCTGGGAAAGCCCACAGACAGAAGCCTGGCAGGCTACAGACCACGGGGTCACAAAAGACTTAGTAATTAACCAACAACAGCAGCAAAATTCTAAAAGACACATGCATCTCAATGCTCATAGCAGCACTGTTTGTGATAGCCAAGACATGGAAACAACCTAAGTGCCCATTAAGACAATTAGCTTAAGAAGTTATGATACACACACACACACACACACACACACACACACACGCACACACACACACGAATATTACTTGGCTTAAAAAATAATGAAATACTGCACTTGCAGCAACACAGATCGACCTAGAGAATATTACATTTAGTGAAATAAGTCAGAGAAAGATGAGTACTATATGATATCACTTACATGTGGAATCTAAGGAAATAATACAAGTGAATTTATATACAAGACAGAAACAGACGCACAGACATAGAAAAACTTATGGTTACCAAAGGGGAAATGGAGGTGGGGATAAATGAGCAGTACAGGATTAACAAATATAAACTTTTATATATAAAACAAATAAGGATTTACTGTATAGTACAGGAAATTACATTCAATATTTTATAATACTGTATAATGGGAAATAGTCCAAAATATATTTTTCTGCATCACTTTACTGTATGTCTGAAACTAACACAATACTGTAAAAAAAAACTGTACTCATATTTTAAAAATAGAGAGGAAGGAGTAAAACCCCAGAATTAACAGCAGAGAAAGCTGTAGCTAAGGTTAGAGTCATCTGGGGGGGCTCTGAGACCAAGGTCAGCAGAAATAGAGAGTGGGAGTGTGGAGGAGAGCAGAAACCAGCATGACCTGTCACTGGAACAGCTGGCTACGCCTTTACATTTTGAGAACGGCTGTCAGCTGAAGGATTACTCCTTGGGTAAAAAACCAAGCTACTACTAAAGAGAATGAAGGAATGATCTTTTCAGGGAGGACCAAGATGGCAGAAAACTGCAATGGGCACCTCTCCTTTTGCCTGAACCGCATGCATTCCTTTCTCTCAAAATCCCACTTTTGCTTTGAGAACCATTCATCCTGCACTGCTCACAGTCTGGTCAATCAAGAAACTGCAGAACAAAGATTCACCTCTTTGGACTTCCTTGCTGGTGCAGTGGATAAGAATCCACCTGCTAATGCAGGGGACACGGGTTCAATATCTGGGTCTGGGAAGATCCTACATGTCATGTGTGTGTGTGTGTATGTGTGTGTGCACGCGCGCACACAGTCACGTCAAACTCTTCTATCCTCCTTCCCTCCCTCCCTCCCTCTTCAGTGATCCATTGGGTGTTTACTAGCATATTGTTCAGCCATTTTTAATTTGTGTTTTTGCAGTGTTTTCTTGTATTTGACTTCCAGGCTCATACCATTATGATCAAAAAAGATGCTTGATATTTCAATCTTCTCAAATTTACTGACACTTGTTTTGTAACCTAGCATGTGACCTATCCTGGAGAATGTTCCATGTGCACTTGAAAAGAAAATATATTCTTCAGGGTTTTTAATTTTTTGGCTGCGCTGCATGGTTTGCACTGATCCTAGTTTCCTGACTGCACCTTTGTCAGTGGAAGTATGGAGTCCTAACCATTGGACCACCAGGGAATTCCCTATTCTTGTTTTTAGACAGAATGCTCTCCATGTGTCTATTAAAGTTCATCTGATATAACGTGTTATTTAAGGCCAATCTTTTCCTATTGATTTTCCTCTTGGAGGATCAGTCCTTTGATGTAAGTGGGGTGTTGAAAGTCCCTTGTTATTATTGTGTTACTATCAATTCTTCCCTTTATGTTTGTTAACTCCTCTCATAGGTATTTAGATGCTCCTATGTTGGGTGAATATATATTAACAGTTGTTATATCTTCTTGTTGGATTGATCCTTTGATCACAATGTGATGTCCTTCCTTGTCTCTTGTGACAGTCTTTGATTGAAAGTCTCTTTTTTCTGATATAAGTATTACTATCTCAGCAAGTTGCTTTTCCCTTGCTGCTTTTAATAGTCTATTTAACTTTTGACATTTCAGTTAGAACATGTCTTGGTATGGATTCCTTTGGGCTTCCCAGATGGCACTAGTGGTAAAGAACCTGCCTACCAATGCAGGAGATGTCAGAGACTCAGTTTGATCCCTGGGTCGGGAACATCCCCTGGAGGAGGACATAGCAACCCACTCCAGTATCCTTGCCCAGAGAATCCCATGAACAGAGGAGCCTGGTGGCCCACAGTCCATAGGGTTGCAAAGAGGCAGACACGACTGAAGCAACTTACACACACACACAGACTTCTTTGGGGTTCATTTTATCTGGGACTTTTTGTGCTTCCTGGATCTGGATGTGTGTTTCATTCCCGAGGTTAGGAAAGTTATCAGCCAATTATTTCTTCAAATAAGTTGTATGTCCTTTCTTCTCTCTCTTTTCCCTCTGAAACCCAATAATGTGGATGTTAGTATGCTTGATGTTGTCTCAGAGGTCTCTTAAACCAACCTCATTTTATTTTTAATTCTTTTTTTCTTTTTTCTGATCAATGAGGGTGATTTCCACTACTCTGTCTTCCGGTTCACGTATATCATTTAACATACTGTTAATTCCTTCTAGTATATGTTTTAATTTCAGTTTTTGTATTCTTCAACTCTGCTTGGTTCTTCTCTGTATTTTCTCTTTATTAAACTTATCACTATGTTTATCCATTCTTCTCTTGAGTTTCTTGAGCATCTTTTTGATCATTACCTTGAATTCCTTATTTCTAGCAAAGACTGTATCTACTCTGCTAGTTCTAATACTAGGGCTTTGTCTTGTTCTTTCTTAGGAATGTATTTTTCTGTCTCCTCATTTTGCCTCTCTGTCACCTCACTTCTGAATTTTCTATTTCTGATTTGTGTTTTTCTTTCACATCTGGTATTATCTTACTAATCTGTTTTAGCTCATTTTGAAATAGAGGAGTACAGTACACTTTTAATTTGTAGGCAAGTATTCCTGGCATGCATTCATTGTAAGGATATCATTCTGCTCCTTACTTTTTTTTTTATAATAAGTTTTATAGGATTTGACTTCAATAATTTTCTGTTCTCTTTTAATATTTATTTATTTATTTGGCTGTGCCAGGTCTTAGTTGCAGCATGCAGAATCTTCGATCTTCATTGTGGCGTTCAGGATCTTTAGTTGTGGCATGCAAACTCATAGTTGCAACATGTATGGTCTAGTTCCCTGATCAGAGATTAAACTTGGGCCCCCTGCACTGGGAGTACAGAGTCTTAGCCACTGGTCCACCAGGGAAGTGCCTTCTGGTCTTTATTTTTATGTGAAGTTTATTGTCCTGGACTTTCAGAAAGAAAAATTAGCATGGCTTTTCTAACATCACAGAGTTTCCATTCTGTGTTACATCAGTAACTGTTTTGTTATTAATGCTGGTGATGGTGGAGTTTTTCTTTTTTTGTCTTTTAAGAAAGTGGGGATGTTTCAAAAATGAAATGCCTTGATTTATAAGACTTTGGTCTCTTCTCTCATTTTTTCCTGGTCCTTCTCTTTCCTTCCTCTCTATATTCCCTATCACAATAAACTGCTGGAAGGGAGCTCTGGCTGGTCCAACTGCTTCAGATCTTACCATGATCCCCTTGCATCCATCCAGTGCATGCTACATGCTGAGTTGCTTCAGTCGTGTCTGACTCTGTGACCCCATGGACTATAGCCCACCAGGCTCCTCTGTCCATGGGATTCTCCAGGCAAGAATACTGGAGTGGGTTGCCATTCCCTTTTCTAGGGGAATCTTCCCAACCCAGGGATCAAACCTGCATCTCTTACGTCTCCTGCATTGGCAGGTGGGCTCTTTACCACTAGCAACACCTGGGAAGCCCAGCAAGGACAGTAAAAGTCTTCTCACATTTGGTTCTTTTCTCAAATTGGCTTTCCATGCTTGTCAGTGAATATCTATTGGATTTCTCCTGGTTTGGGCCTGTAAGATGGTCAGTGCATCTCTGTCCTTTATCCTGTGCAGATACTGATACAATACAGTTTTTGAGATTATTAGTGGTTTGTCCTCACTTGTGTGTGTTTGCAGGGCCGTGGAGTTTCCTTATAACCTAGCTACGTTGTAAATGTTGCCCATAGGGTAGGTTACTTTATTATCCAGCAGTTCTGTCTGCTTTTACGTGAGGATTCAGAGAAAATGAAAAACGATTTCACAGCCACTGCCCTTGCCACTGCCATGTTCTCCAAGGCTCCAGATTAAGAATCATTTACGTTTATGTATCAAAGAATTACCAAAGGAGTTTAATTCCAGTTATAGAACATAGTATAATGATGAGAGGTAATAGTATACCTAATGCAGCTGAGAAGGGGCAAAGAAGGAGGTATAGAGGGAAATGCATTGAGCACTAATTTCCTCATCTTACTCAGGGAGGGAACTAAGAGATACCTTCTGAAATTGATGGATAAAATGACAGTACACCTTGATCACCTGGAGGATTCTCCGAAGAACTGTTAGAAAAAATAAGAAAATTCAGTAAAGTGGTTAATTGTGGAATTAACTGGTAGAAATCGATAGCTCTGCAACATAATTAACATCTCAAGTGCTTGCTATGTGGCAGGCGCTTTTCAAAGAACTCTTCAAAAATAAATTGCTTAATCTGCTAAACAATTCCCTCAGGTAGGCACTATAATTATTATCCACATTCTATGGAAAAGGAAGCTGTGGCACATAGAGAGATTCAATAACTTGCACTAATTCACAAAGCTAAAGACCAGATTTAAATCAGGCAGTAAAGGCACAAAAGCCTATACTTTGGCTGCTTTGCAATTAAACCCCAATTCGAGAATATAACAAAGGAATATCTTTCGTTAAGCAAAGCACGAAATAGACAATATATTTGAGAATCATATAGGAAATGTGCAGACCTACATGAAAAAACTTTAAGTTTCTATGAAGACATGCAAAATAAGATTTGAATAAATAGGATTATTATACTTTAATATTAAACAAGGCAAGACAAGAGCAATAAAATATCAACTCAGTTATCTCTAAACTGGTATTTAAATTATCTCAGAATTGTTCAATAATCTCAAAATTGAATCTGACTTCAACTTTTAAAAAACTGGTAAGATTATAGGGGGGACTAGACAAATTGATTCTAAGGGGGGAAAGCATGAGTTTCATATGGAATATAAACATGCAAGACAGGCCATGAAGAAAACATTTTAAAAAGAATAACTGCAGTGGAATGGGAAGGATTCCTCTATCATATATTTTTTTAAGTAACAGAAATAGAAAGCTACAGTAATTGACAGTTTGGATCAACACAAGAACAGAGAGACATACCAATGTAAAATAGATCCAAATATATATAGGATCTTTATATATGACAAAGGTATCATTGCAAAGCAATAGAGGAGGGTAAATTATTCAATGAAGTTGGGAACACTGGCAAACCATTTGGAGGAAAACAAAGCTGGAAGCTTTCTTGCCCCTACACTGAAATAAATTCCAGGTCTATCAAAGGCTGGAAATGGGGGAGATAGAAATGTTGATCAAAGGGGGCAGACTCCCCATTGTAAGAGGAATAAGTTCTGGGGATCTTACAAACTACTTGTTTACACACTATCTGTAACTATCCTTCTCTCTAAGTTTCATTCATTCTATTTGTTTTCTTGTCATCTATACCTAAATTAAATATTCTCAAATAATAGAGCAAATATGCAATAAAGGTGGAAGACTTTTCTTTTTCATCTTGTGCCCTTCTAGACTATTTGAAAAGAAAAAGTTGTGAGCCTGAGCAACTCCAAAAATACTAATAATTGAAGACAAAAGTTAAAATCTTCTATACCTATATCTATGCATGATTGTTAAGATTTATCCATTATTAATAGTTTTACATTGAAGTATTAATTTATTTTAATAATTTTTATATGGCTTTTTTGTGTCCTAAGATTTAGTAGCTTAGAATTCTTTTGTATAAATCACCCAGTGGATCATGAGAGGAAATACCATGCAACGACCTAGACCCCAGGCTTTGAGGCCAGAGGAATGTGGGTTTGAATCCCAACTTTTTGACCAAGACAAGATATTGGAACTCTGTTCCCAGTTTTCCCATCTGTAAAGTGGAAACAGTAAACAATGAGACTTCTACTTTCTAGGGTCATTGTGAGAAGGGAATTAAATAATGCACGTAAAATGTTTAACACATTGCCTGGAACATTTTAAGTTGTCTGCTATTATCCTCATTTTATTGAAGGCGAAGCCACAACTTGCATTTCATGCACACAAAGGGCCTACTATTCATTCTTGGTAAAATCTTAGTAACTTGAATCGACCATAACTTTCACAAAGAAGAAAAAAATGGGAGGCAGGAGAGACCTAAGTAAGAACAGTCAATATGTTTAAAGAGAAGCAGTTAAGGAGAATAACACCAGCTAATATGAACCAGCCTCTTAAATCTGCAAAGTACCTACAGATTTCCTAACAATTAGTCCTTATGAAAAGTTATGTTTGCTCCTTAGGAAGAGTCTGAGATTTTATTTAATTACCTTGACTTCAGTCCCAGGTCTTGGCAATATTCTTCTGGCATTCTCTACTCCATGAGGCTTCAGGACAGGCAGGTGAAAGCACAGCCCTCAAAGAGTTCTATTCTACCCCAGTAGTAGTCTCTCCATTGTTAATTATTCAGAGGTTTTTAAAGGAAGAGATTGTTTAAGGGATAATTCTGCTTGGCTTTGTAAAGAGCCTTGAGACAGTAGAGACAGAGCCTGGCTGGTATCAGGATCCAGTTGAGGAAGGAGTCAGCCCTAGGGCTGGAGAACCTTCCAGAAAGACTGACCTTTATAAATGCCTCTGTAAACCCAGAAGTTGATGCTTCAGGAAGGGAGCACATAGGGCTTGAATTCCAGAGAAAGTAAATTCTGATCCTAACTCTGGCACCCAGTGTCTGAGCATCTTCAGTCCATCTTCAATCAGTCATTCATTCATCCAATACCTGTCACTCACCACCCGGGCTAAGTACTGGAAATATCGAGATGAATAAAAGCAGTTATCTCTAGATCAGATAGATATCGTTATGAGATATAGATGGCAGCATTTCCCAGATATTTAGTCAAACATTATTCCAGGTGTTTCTGTGACAGTGTTTTATGAATGAGATTAACATTTAGATGGGTAGACTTTAACAATAGATTAGATTACAATTTTAATCACTAGGGTAGAGCAGATTGCCCTCTATACCATGAATGGGCCTCAATCAATCAGTTGAAGGCAACTGAAAAAACAAAAAGACCAAACTTCCCCTAAGTTAGAGAGGATTCTCCAGCAGACTGCCCTCAGACTTCCTCTGCAACATCAGCTCTTCCTGCTGGCCTTCAAAATGGAACATCAGCTTCCCCTGGGTCTCCACCCTGCTAGCCCACCTTACAGCCTGGACTCATTAGTCTCCATGATTGCACAAACCAGTTCCTCTTGAAAAAAAAAGAAAATATAAATTTATATAGATACACAGACACACACATATATAGTCATCCCTCAGTAGTGGCAGAGGATTCACTTCAAGACCCCCAGAGAAATCACAGATGCTCAAGTCACTTATAGAATCTAATATAAAATGGTGTAGTACAGTTAACCCTTCATATGCACAGATTCAGAATCAGCAGTTACAGAGGTCCCATATATATATCTTTATATGTACTTAGATGAGGCCCACTCACATTATGGAGGGCAATCTGCCTTACTTTAGTAATTAAAATTGCAATCTAATCTACTGTTAAAGTCTACCTATTTAAATGTTGTTGTTCAGTCACTAAGTCATATCTGACTCTTTGCAACCTCATGGACTGCAGCATACCAGGCTTCCTTCTTCTTCACTATCTCTCAGAGTTTGCTCAAACTCATGTCCATTGAGTCAGTGATGCTATCCAGCCATCTCATCCTCTACTGCCCCCTTCTCCTCCTGCCTTCAGTCTTTCCCAGTATAAGGGTCTTTTCCAATAAGTCAGCTCTTTGCATCAGGCAAAAACTACCATCACATGCTATGAACTCACCTACTGTTTCCTTAGAATTAAATGATAAGCAAGCATTAAATTTGTGAAAGATACCAAGATAAGCAGAAAGATTATTTAACTAATGTTATGGGAAAACAACTTACAGTGTTTAAACAATATAAGTTAATATGTTATATCCATGCCTTCATGAAATTGCTTTGGGCTTCCCTGGTGGCTCAGATGGTAAAAAATCTGCCTGCCATGCAGGAGACCTGGGTTCAATCCCTGCATTGGGAAGATCCCCTGGAGAAAGGAACAGCTATCCACTCCAGTATTCTTGCCTGGAGAATTCCATGGACAGAGGAGCCTTGTGAGCTACAGTCAATGGGGTTACAAAGAGTCAGACAGGACTGAGCAACTAACACATACACATGGGAAGACAACTTACAATGTTCAAACAGTATAAGTTAATATGTTATATCTGTGCCTTCATGAAATTGCCTTTAAATTATTTCTTACACAGTTCTCACAGCTGTAAATGCCATATGGGTATCCAAAATTTTTCTCCATCAATCAAGTAAAAAGCAACTTAAAAAATGTTTTCAATATAAATAACTAAAAAAACAAACAAAAAAAGAAAAACACCCTCACAGACACACCCAGAATATGTTTGACTACGTATCTGGGTATTCCAGGTACAGATAGAGATACACATGTATATATAGGATATGCACACATGCATAAACATACACATACAGATCCTATGGGTTCTGTTCTCTGGAAAACACTAAAATATCTTTCTGAGAGTTATGAGAAAGTATCCCGAGGCTGATGCTGACACCCACTGAGGGAGGGAGGAGGGATTCTGGCATCCTTCCTTGGATAAGCACGCTTTGCACAACTATACACAGCAGCCATGAATGCATGCTTCTTGCCCAAGTCATTACTGAACAAAGGTCTTTTATCCTCATTACCTTTAACACTAGTGATAGCATATAACAACAGATAGGTGAACTATGGGTTGGAAAACATCAATGTATTTTGGCAGTATCAGTCAAAAAGATGACTAGCATAAAACACAATGGGAACCGATCCAAAATGCCAATGACAAATACGAAAAGTTGAAAGATGACAGATGAAAGTTAATCTATAAAGAAAAATCATATATCAGTGAGAAAAAAATGGATAACACAATGTTCAAGTAAGCAATGGACATGAGCAGACAGCTCTGTAAGTGGAAAATAAAAGCACTGTTCAACTTCAGTAACAACCAAAGTAATGCAACCTTGCAGCAATAAAAACACCACTCTGTCTATCAAACAGGCACAGTTCAGTCAATGTGTGTGTGGGTATAAGGTAACACACACTTTCCAGGCTCCTTATGGGAGGGTAAATGGGGTCAATGTTTCTGAAGAGAAAAGTTTGAAAAGTCTTTAAAATGTTTATATCCTTTGGCCCAACATACACACTTGTAGGCATTTATCCCAAGGAAATGGAAATACACTAAAAGACATACGAACAAGAGTCTTCATTAAAATGTTATTCCTAATGGTATTGAAAATAACCTAAATACCAACAATAAGGAATAGTTAAATAAAGTTCATTAATACAATGAAATAGGATGCAGCCATTTCTTTAAATATTTTTCTGCCCCATCCTCATTCAAGGACTCCAATTACATGTATATTATCGAGAATTTCCAGATGTAAAAGCTGGACTTAGAAAAGGCAGAAGAACCAGAGATCAAATTGCCAACATCTGTTGGATCATAGAAAAAGCAAGAGAATTCCAGAAAAACATATACTTCTGCTTTATTGACTATACCAAAGCCTTAAACTGTGTGGATCACGACAAACTGTGGAAAATTCTTAAAGAGATGAGCATACCAGACCACCCTACCTGTCTCCTTAGAAACCTGTATGCAGCTCAAGAAACAACAGTTGGAACCGGATATGGAGAAATGGACTGGTTAAAAATTAGGAAAAGAGTACATCAAGACTGAATATTGTCACCTTGCTTATTTAACTTATATGCAGAATACATCATCCAAAATGTTGGGCTGGATGAATCACAAGCTGGAATCAAGATTGCCAGGAGAAATATCAACTACCTCAGATATGCATATTATACCACCCTTACGGCAGAAAGCAAAGAGGAACTATAGAACCTTTTGATGATAGTGAAAGAGGAGAGTGAAAAAGCTGGCTTAAAAACTCACCATTCAAAAAACTAAGATTATGGCATCTGGTCCCATCACTTCAAGGCAAATAGACAGGGAAATAACTGGAACAGTGGCAGATTTTATTTTCTTGGGCTCCAAAAATCACTGCAGATGGTGACTGTGGCCATGAAATTAAAACACGCTTGCTCCTTGGAAGAAAAGCTATGACCAACCCAGACGGTGTATTAAAAAGCAGAGACATCACCTTGCTGACAAAGGTCCATATAGTCAAAGCTATGGTTTTTCCAGTAGTCATGTATGGATGTGAGAGTTGGACCATAAAGAAAGCTAAGGACCAAAGAATTGGTGCTTTCAAACTGTGGTGTTGGAGAAGACTCTTGAGAGTCCCTTGGACAGCAAGGAGATCAAACTGGTCAATCCTAAAGGCAATCAATCTTGAATATTCATTGGAAGGACTGATGCTGAAGCCAAAGCTCCAATACTTTGGCCACGTGATGCAAAGAACTGACTCATTGGAAAAGACCCTGATGCTGGGAAGGATTGAAGGCAGGAAAAGAAGGGACAACAGAGGACAACATGGTTGGATAGCGTCACCAACTCAATGGACATGAGTTTGAACAAACTCTGAGAGATGGTGAAGGACAGAGAGGCCTGGCGTGCTGCAGTCCACGGGTTGTAAAGAGTCAGACACAACTAACCAACTGAACAACAATAGACCATTTGAATTGTACTATAAATCAGTGAGACTCGGTTCATTTTTTTCATTTTTTTCTCTCTGTTTCCTGAAGTCATTCATGCCCTGGCATTTCTAGCCTGCCTGGCACTTGGAAGAAGAGGGCCTTGACAGCAAAGCAAGTCCTTATGTAAAGAGACTTAGTATTGGCATTTGGAAGTAGGACTGGCATTCGTGGAGATGGTGAAGACCAAGGAGATGCAACCAGAGTACTAACAGCTGCTCTGTCTCAACCCAGCCTTTCCATAGGTCCACGTCCCACCACAGCTTGTGAACCAACTTCACTGTCAGTTGAGATTTCAAGTGTATCTACATACCCAGGGAAAGCATTATGGCATGGGTAGGGGCAGGGGCAGGAAGGAATGCATCCACAAACCAGGAAAAAAGGGAAAGAGAAGACATCATCCTAGGTGTAGGCTCTGCTGTGGGGAAGGTTGTACAGATAGCCCTCGCTGTTTTCCACTCTTACTGGATGGCCATCTGCCATCTTTGCCACCATCCATCCCAATATTGGTAGGTGGAGCATAGCAGGTTACAGCCCAAACTGGGCAGGCAAAGAGAACAGCTGGGACCTGACTGGGCCTGTGAACAAGGATGTTGAAGGCTAAAATCAGGAGTCAGATGAGCAGGGTACAGGTTGGCTGACAAAGGGGAGGGTGCCAGGCAGGCTACCATCCTTAGCCACAGTTCAGGCAAACCAACCAGTCCAGACAACAAAGTCCTGTATTTCAAATACCAGCGCTGCACCAGACAGCGGGGAGCTGAGGCTGCTTCTTCAGTGCTTTCAACTGCAGCCCAGATCCACCTGGGGACAGAGAAATGGGAAGGAGGCAGGAATATCAGGGCCACAGCTGGTCCGCAAACCATAAGTCAGACAAACGTGGTAGGACTAGGTGTGGACCATCCTCGTACTGGGCGCTCCAAGCATGCTGTCAGCAACTGCTGCTCGGCCACATTAAAATATCTTTCTAGGCAATACTGAAGAAATATTCACAGGCGCCAGCCATGTTCCTGGCAATCTTTCCTCATAATCCTCTCATCTTCCATTTGTAGGAATTTCAGAAGCTATCTATAAATTTATTCCTTCATCTTTGCCTTCCACTCCTCCCTCACACAAACTTCCATGCTGCGCAAACCCACAGACACACTGATCCTCAATGAAAGGCTTCCGTTTCCTGCCTCCACTGTTTGACCTGCAAGTTCCACTCTTCACCCAGGGCCTTCCTTCTCCCCACATCAGGCTCCAAGGGCAGGAACACACACACACACACACACACACACACACACACACACACACACACATACACACACACCACTGTCAAAAGCTATGAAGGGTCTGAGATTTGCCCCACTTGCAAGCTAACAACTGAGTCACTCACAGTTTCATGAATGCCAGTAGAAGCCACGAGACTCCTGGGTCAGAGACCAGGGGCTGACTACTCACGGGGCAGCAAGCAGACTGCATATCAGCACATTCAGCGCCGGTTTCCAAAACTCCAGCCCCCACAGCACAGCATGAAGAGGACCTGTGAACCCTTGCTCTCACGGGGGTTTTCACTAAAGGAGAGGAAAGCAGGGCTTAGGGAACCTGAATTTTGTGTAGTGACCAGGGAGCATGCCTGCTCCTTGTTTTGAAAAAGACATTATTGCTATCCTCTAAGACTGTTCTCAGTGCAAACATCTTAGAAAAGATAATAGAGAACAAAGAGCAGTCAGTTTACTCACAAGACAAGCAGAAACACAAGAGTCACATGGAGAGTTGTCTCCCAACAGCCACCAGAAGATAAAAATAGACTTTGGAACAAGACTCACTTCTGTTCAAATTCTAGATCCCCTTCTTACTAGTTGTGTGATTTTGGACACGTTTTTTAATTTCTCTAAGCTAATTTTCTCATCTGTAAAATAAAAAAAGTAGTGTGTGTGTGTGCACGTGTGCGCATGTGTGTGCTTAGTCATGGAGTCGTGTCCGACTCTTCGTGATCCTCTGGACTGTAGCTGCCAGGCTCCTCTGTCCATGGAATTCTCCAGGCAAGAATACTGGAGCGGGTTGCTCTTTCCTACTCCAGGGCATCTCCCTGACCCAAGGATTGAACTTGCATCTCTTGTGTCTCCCGGATTGGCAGGTGAATTCTTTACCATTGCGCCACCTAGGAAGCCCTATTATTATGACTAATTGTCCAAATTTCACTAAGTCTTTCAAGTCCGGCTGAGTAGATCCTTTTGTGGAAGCTCCCCCTCCCCTCCCCCCATCCCACCTTCTTCCTTCTCACAACCCAAGGAAGTTCAGCTCCCCTTCTAAAGTAACTGGCATCTACTTGGTTAGCTGTGTCCCAACCCAGGATGACTCTCGCTCTGTCAATTAAGTCTTATCATTTCACTGAAGATGTCTGTCTTATCTTCCCAACTGGAGTATTGCATGCTAGGAGGCAGGGATTCTGTCTTCTCCCTCTCAGTATCCTTGCAGCAGGCAGCATTATACCTGGTACAACTCCATGGACAGGAAGATTATCCAGCCCGAAGCAGCTGAAAAATGTCACATTCCTGGGCAATTAGGCCCCTCTCAGCCACACAAAAGTGTGGCTCAGGAAAACAAGACGGAGGCCTTTCTCAGTGAAGCCAGGCCTGTGGCCTGAGAGCTGCCGGCCCAGCTCCAGCACCCCAGTCCCAGCCCCCAGCCCTGGAGCCAGACCCCCTTCCCCATGACTCACCTCCAGCACTTACAGGAGGGACCTATCAGTGGGGGGACCTGTCAACCCCGGGGGAGTTTTCCCTTGGCAAAAGGAGAGAAATCTTGGCCAGGAGGAGGAGTTTGTTTGAAAAGAACCAGTTGATTCAAAGTCCAAACAATGTTATCTCCTGGAAAGCCAACATCCAGGCAATCTGTGGAATAAAAAAAAAAAAAAACCCTTCTGATTCAATGCCATGCCCCAGGGTGGCAAAACACACACACCTCCAACCTGGCTCTGAGCTGGCAAGCCAACGACATCTTCTGTGGGCATTTTAGTGTTTAGTAATCTCCTGACAGCTGATTCCATCCAGATGTGCACTGCAGGCTTCTCCGGTCAGCAAAGAACAAACAGGCCTTCCCAGACATGCCCACCCCCACCCCTACCCCCAGGGCCTGGCCTCTGAGCCTTTGCCCTCAGGCTTCAGCAGAATCTGGGGGCTGCATCTCAGGCCCTCACCCTGCCCACAACTCGCTAGGCGCACTTCGAGAAGAGCTGGCTCCCTGCAACCCTCTGACAAGTCTTCACTCCTCAGCTACCTGGAAATACCCTTTCTTTTAAAAGTCACGAAGCAGAAAAGCAGTAGTAATAGATGCTACAAGGCAGATTGATGAGGGGCCGGGTGGCAGCCCCAGCCTGTGGTTTTCCCTTGAAGAGCTGCAGAATTGGAGCTTCCGGTCTCCTGCCTTCTCCCTGAGGTTCAGTGAGAGGAGGGCCACTGCAGACACAGTGCTCGTGGAGTGAAGGCAGGGAGGGAGGGCGCGGTGCCTCTCTCCCACACTCCCAAATGGGAAAGACCTTAAACAAGGTCTCTCCCCTGTTTTATGAAACCAGAGTGAGATCACAGACTGTCCCAGTGTACCTGTGTTGCGTGTGGGAACAGAAGCAAAAGACAACTAAATTGGGCAACAGCGCATGGTGGTCATTCCCACATGAAGACCATGACTCCTTAGGGAGGCTGAGGAAGAGGCAGGAGGCTGTGAGGGTGGGGCCCGCCTCACAAGCCAAGGAGAGGGCACCTCACTGAGGCTCAGGGGACCCTCAGGTCATACCCGGGGTCCACTTATGAGCTGAACGACCTGGGTCAAGTCTGCTTACCTCAGCTTCAAATTTCCTCCTTACGTGAAGTGTGGAAAGAATATTAATATTAACTCAGACGGCTGTCATGAGGATCAGGTGTATGATGAGTGCTTGGTACAGAGCTTGGGGGATGGGATGGGCTCAATGAGAAAGCCTGAGTTTTAAATCTGCCCGAGCTGACTATCATCAGACGGCTACCAAGTTGGCTTCAGGGTTCAGAGTTTCCTTTCCCAGGAGATTACGTGAGAGGAATCGTCTCTGTTCGTCAGCTGGGGCAGGGAGCAGGGGCAGGGATTGGTAGTTCATCACAAATCCCACACCAGTCAAGGGCTGACCGAGCCTACCCACCCTCTCCATCCTGATCAAGTCCCGCCCTGCCGCCATTCCACACCTACCACCATCTCCATCCAAACAGCTCAGAGCTCCAAAATCTAGGAATTCGCAACATTTTGTTGGAGTCCCTCTGTTTCTCAAAGTTTTTCAGTGAATGCTGCAATGTATGTGTTAACTCTGGGTCTCTCAAACGAGGTAGGGTACATGGACCTACTGACACGGAAGCTACAGTACGCCAGGTGTGTCTTTACAAATCATCAGTTCCACTGGATGGTATTAATTTAATACATTTTTAAAAAGAAAGACTTGTTGTGGAAGATGCATGGAGCAATGTGGTTGGGATGCTGACGTGAGAGAACTGGGTCGAAGCCACCTGAGGTTCATGAGGTGACTGGTGCAGATGGCCCCCAAACAACCTGGCTCCTACCTCAGGACCACCGCTGAAGTTTCCAGATACCATCACCACCTCCCTTGGAGGTCAAGCACTGGCCCGTGACACAATTCTGGCCAGAATTCAGGGGAATTCTGTGGTGGGATGCAGTGGTCAGGTAGCTTCAGAGGAGAGAGTTTCCTTCCAAATAAATTGAGATCCATGGGAGGAAATGTCCTCTTCCTTATTCAGGTGGTCCTCCACACTCAGAGCCTAAGGCGGCGGCAGCCATTTTCTCACCGCCAGAAAGACAGGCTCACGAATGAGCCAATGACCAAGGACTCCTAAGAGGGCAGATGGAGGAGACCAGGTCATGGTTAACTCCACCCAGCTCCAATAACCAGCCCTGGAACCACCAACTCCAGATATCTTGTTCTATGAGATATTAAATGTACTTATCATATAAGCCTTATCACAGTGGGTCCTTCAATACTTGCAACTGATAGGGTTGGTATGAACGTGGCAGTGTTAGATCCATTCTCCATGTCCACCTCAAGGTTTGGGAGTCTTTCCTGGGTCTAGAAGACAGAAGAGCAACATGCAAGGTTAGCTTTAATGTTGATGGTAACTGTTATTTATTGAGTTCTTACAACCCTTCCCTGGTGGCTCAGACGATACAGTGTCTGCCTGCAATGTGGGAAACCCAGGTTCGATTCCTAGGTCGGGAAGATCCCCTAGAGAAGGAAATGGCAACCCACTCCAGTACTCTTGTCTGGAAAATCCAATGGATGGAGGAGCCTGGTAGGCTACAGTCCATGGGGTGGCGAAGAGTCAGACATGACTGAGCGACTTCACTCTCTAGAACATGCCAAATCTTGGGTTTCACCTTGTTTAATTCTTGTGACAACCTCATGAGACCTATTGGTGGCATTAATTATCCTCAGTAGTTTAAAGATGGGGAAGCTTAAGCACAGAGAGGTCAAGATAGTTCACTCTGCTCATATGCAGCAGAGGTATTCTTTGCACCCCTGTTGTGTGACTCCAGACCCATACTTCAGTGACAACTCTGTACTGCCCTGCAACTCCTCAGAGAATTACAAGAGCCCTGGAAGACAAAGCAGATCTCCAAAAACAAAAGTAGGAAGAGTTCTGTTAAACATTTCCCAGAGTCTTACTTTTCAAGAGACTTCTATGCCCCTCTCTCTGCTCTAAGGGCTGGTGCCAACATTCCACAAACACAGTCAAATTTACTGGTTTTTACTGCTTTTGTATCCAAGCCCCTGGAAAATCACCAGGGATTTCCCAAAGCTGAGAGAGATTCCTAAAATCATATGTAAAATATTGTGTGGCTTAAGGACATTTTCCTTGGATAAATTCAACTGTTTAAAAGACATGTGTGATGTAAAAAAGGTTAAGGATCTGTCTCTTCACACCCATGTTCATTGCAGCATTATTCAGAATAGCCAAAACATAAAGACAACCTGTATGTCCTTGGACAAATAAATGGATAAAGAAAATGTGATACAAGCTCTAAATGATACAACGGACCAGTTAGACCTAACATATCTATAGGACATTTCACCCCAAAACAGTGAAATTCACCTTTTTCTCAAGTGCACACGGAATCTTCTACAGGATAGATCACATCCTGGGCCATAAATCTAGCCTTGGTAAATTCAAAAAAAATTGAAATCATTTCAAACATCTTTTTTGGTCACAACGAGGTAAGATTAGATGTCAATTATGGGGAAAAAAAACTATTAAAAATACAAACATATGGAGACTAAACAACATGCTTCTGAATAACCAACAAATCACAGAAGAAATCAAAAAAGAAATCAAAATATGCATAGAAATGAATGAAAATAAAAACACAACATAGACAAAACACTCTCTAACATAAAACACAGCAGGATCCTCTATGACCCACCTCCCAGCATAATGGAAATAAAAGCAAAAATAAACAAATGGGACCTAATTAAACTTAAAAGCTTTTGCACAATGAAGGAAACTATAAGCAAGGTGAAAAGACAGCCTTCAGAATGGGAGAAAATAATAGCAAACGAAGCAATTGATAAATAATCAATCTCAAAAATATACAAACAGCTCGTGCAGCTCAATTCCAGAAAAATAAATGACCCAATCAAAAAATGGGCCAAAGAACTAAACAGACATTTCTCCAAAGAAGACATACAGATGGCTAACAAACACATGAAAAGATGCTCAACATCACTCATTATCAGAGAAATACAAATCAAAACCACAATGAGATACCATCTCACGCCGGTCAGAATGGCTGCTATCAAAAAGTCTACAATCAATGCTGGAGAGGGTGCAGAGAAGAGGGAACCCTCTTACACTGTTGGTGGGAATGCAAACTAGTACAGCCACTATGGAGAACAGTGTGAAGATTCCTTAAAAAACTGGAAATAGAACTGCCATATGACCCAGCAATCCCACTGCTGAGCATGCACACCGAGAAAACCAGACTTGAAAGAGACACGTGTACCTCAATGTTCATCGCAGCACTGTTTACAATAGCCAGGACATGGAAGCAACCTAGATGTTCATCATCAGACGAATGGATAA
This sequence comes from Okapia johnstoni, assembly GCA_024291935.2. NCBI lineage: Eukaryota > Metazoa > Chordata > Mammalia > Artiodactyla > Giraffidae > Okapia > Okapia johnstoni. Next base: position 10,111,109 of record CM044309.1, read on the forward strand.
GAAAGCTGTGGTACATATACACAATGAAATATTACTCAGCTATTAAAAGAATGCATTTGAATCAGTTCTAATGAGGTGGATGAAACTGGAGCCTATTATACAGAGTGAAGTGACAAAGAAAAACACCAACACAGTGTATTAACACATATATATGGAATTTAGAAAGATGGTAACAATGACCCTATATGCGAGACAGCAAAAGAGACACAGATGTAAAGAACAGACTTTTGGACTCCGTGGGAGAAGGCGAGGGGGGGATGATTTGAGAGACTAGTATTGAAACATATATATTATCATATGTGAAACAGATCCCCAGTCCAGGTTTGATGCATGAGACAGGGTGCTCAGGGCTGGTGCACAGGGATGACCCTGAGGGACGGGATGGGGAGGGGTGTGGGAGGGGGGTTCAGAATGGGGAACACATGTACACCCATGGCTGACTCATGTCAATGTTTGGCAAGAACCACTACAATACTGTAAAGTAATTAGCCTCCAACTAAATAAATTAATTAATTTTTTTTAAAAACCGAAACAAACAAACGAAGGAAAATGTGACACACCCATGCAGTGGAGTGCTGCCGCCGCCGCCAAGCCACTTCAGCCGTGTCTGACTCGGTGCGACCCCATGGACATCAGGCTCCTCTGTCCCTGGGATTCTCCAGGCAAGAGTACTGGAGTGGTTGCCATTTCCTTCTCCAGTGCATGCATGCATGCTAAGTCGCTTCAGTCGTGTCTGACTCGGTGCGACCCCATGGACACGGCCCACCAGGCTCCTCTGTCCACAGAGTTCTCTAGGCAAGAGTACTGGAGTGGGGTGCCATTTCCTTCTCCAGTGCATGCATGCATGCTAAGTCGCTTCAGTCGTGTCTGACTCTGTGCGACCCCATGGACATTAGGCTCCTCTGTCCCTGGGATTCTCCAGGCAAGAGTACTGGAGTGGGGTGCCATTTCCTTCTCCAGTGCATGCATGCATGCTAAGTCGCTTCAGTCGTGTCTGACTCTGTGCGACCCCATGGACATCAGGCTCCTCTGTCTCTGAGATTCTCCAGGCAAGAGTACTGGAGTGGGTTGCCATTTCCTTCTCCAATGCATGCATGCATGCTAAGTCGCTTCAGTCGTGTCTGACTCGGTGCGACCCCATGGACACGGCCCACCAGGCTCCTCTGTCCACAGAGTTCTCTAGGCAAGAGTACTGGAGTGGGTTGCCATTTCCTTCTCCAGCAATGGAATATTATTTATAAAAGAGAAGGAGCTCCTGCAATTGCTACAATATGGATGAGCTGGAGGTGGGGGTGGTTTATTCTAAGTGAAATGAGTCAGACAGGGGAAGAAGGACTACACAGTATCACTTGCATGTGGAATCTAAAGGAAAAAAACCAACTAATTTCACAGATATAGAGAACATGTGGTATAGCCAGGGGCCAGGCAGAAGGGGAAATTAGGAGACGTAGATCAAAGGATACAAATTTCCAGTTATAAAAAGAGTAAGTTCTCAGGATCTAATGTATGGCTCAGTGACTACAATTAATATAATACAGTATTATACATTTGAAAGTTGCTAAGAATAGATCTTAAGCATTCCTACCACACACAATAAAGTGAACTATATGAGGTGACAGATGTGTTAATTTTCTTGATCTTAGTAATCATTCTACAATGAATATGTATATCAAATCATCACATTGCATACTTTAAACATATACAGTTATATTTGTCAATTATTCCTCATTAAAGTTAGAAAATGAGATAAATTTGTTTTAAAGTCAGCCTCCTAAAGAAACATCAACCAGGCACCACCAAATTTTTTACCAAAGAGACCTTAGAGACCATCAAGACCAATGCCCAGAGTCAAGAGGTAAACTGACCTGCTAATGCCATTCAGCTAGTGTGGAACAAGGCTGGGACTAGAACCCAGAGCTCAGAGCACTAACTTCTGCCCAGGTGGTGTGTTGTATTTTGCCTGAGATTCCACCATCAGAATGTCCCCTTCTGAATTAATAAGCCCTGAGTCCACCTATAGGCGATTAGATGTTTCTGCCATATGCTCTAAGGCACACAGTCCCTCCCCTTTCACGCTGTATTGTTATTGCTTATTTAATTGTCTGTCCTGCCCTCTAGAAACATTCTCTTGCAATGGCTCATTTTATCCCATTGTATCCCAGGATCTAGTACATGGTGGGTTGTTAATAAATATTCATTGCTTGAGAAAGTGAATAAATGGATGAAACCACCTCCTAAGAGAATGGCCTGTGTAAGGTTACGTGAGGCTTAGCGTGTAGAAGCAGCTTCTTTCCTCAATGCTGCTGAGGCAAGCTTCACGGAGGAAAGAGAACTGTTGATATGAGGAGGAGGAAAGGAAAGAAAGAAATCCACAACAGGATTTGAGGAGGGCTGGCTGAGGCAAGCAGCTCCGTGGGTGTAGAAAAGCCCAGAACATCTGCCTCTGCTGGAGAGATGCGAGCATGGGAGGTGGAGGGGCCCACGCAGACTCTGCAGGTCCACAGCCTGGTGTTGGACTGGCCGGTTCTGCCAAACTCGGGTCTGAGCTCCCCGGGCACCAGCAGGTGTTTTCCAGCCACGAACTCTCTTGTCATTGCCCGTGTCCTTCTCCGTTCCCAAACACAATGACTGGACCATTCATTTTCTTTCAGCGTGCAGGGAGCATGCCAAGAACTTCCTGTCACTTATGAGTCACGGTCTCTGAGCACAGAACATCTCCCGAGGAAAGTGAGGGCTCTGGGGCCCCTGGGCCAACTCTGCCCACGGGTGCACTGATGCCGAAGAAGCACCCAGGAAAGGCCCTGTGTTTATTCATCCAATAAATCGTGCACGGTGCCATGGAAACCTCACTGGGTGGCCGGGGCTGAAAGAACCCAAGAACCAGCAAAAAAACCAGGCAGGGACCGGGGCATGGACAGCCTGATGTTTGTTCTGAAGAGCCCAGGCTTGACAGGGTTATTGAGGTAATTGAATGAGAAAATGGATGTGACATTGTTCTTCAAGCTGTAAAGTACTGTTACTACTAGTTACTGTGGCTAAACAAAAACTAGACATCAGACCTACAAGACGTAGTGTTCCCTGTCCCTCCTTCCTAATCCCTTCAAGTTCCATTTTCCAGCAGTGAATAAGGAGGAAGCTCTCAGAATGTCATGATTGTGGTACCGAGTTCAGCTGGATTTGTCGCAGGTGAACATTAGTGGGAAGCTTCACTCGTGGGAAGCTTCTAAGACTAGCGCAAGGGACAAGAGAAGGCTGAATGACATTCAGGCCACATGCTGGCAGTCACTAAGACCTGCAAACCAAAGGCAGAAATGGCAGTCTGGTGATTCTGCACACAGTTTTCAAGGTTGCCTTTACACTCTGGAGCGTGACTATTTGTTATAATCCTACTCGAATCAATCAACTAATATTTATTCAGCACCTGCTCTGCACTAGGACTATGCAGGACAAGCAGTTTCCAGAAGCTATCCAAAACCTTTCCCTCCCTAAAAATATAATGCATTCCAGACCAAACACCAGCTCTGTGTGTTAACATTCTCATCACTGCCTTGATCCAGGTGGTGAGGGCGACACAGACCATCAGGAATTTATTAATACCTTCATTTCAAATACTACTGTTTTCCCAGTTTCCTATGTATCTTTCTGCTCTCAGCTTTCTATAGAACTTTCTATTCTTTTTTACTTCTTCCCTTCTAATCCTCACGCAAACTAAACACACACACACGGAGCTAAAATGCTGAAAACAGTTTCAAGATACTTTACCCCTCAAGGTCTGTTTCCTCACCTGAGAAATGAGGCTGTTAAAGAAGGGAAATTCTAATAACTCTTCCAATTCTGTCTTTCTGGGATGCTGAGGTTCTCAATAGGAGGGTCTTTACTTTTAAATAAGGGAAAGAACCCAAGGTGAGGAGAAGCACTCAGGTCATGGACAAAGTAGAGATCAAAGATGCTAGGTTGTTGAGTTCTGTCCCATGCCCAGCATGTAATAGTCTAAATTGCAAGAGACACTCTGCACATGTCCAGAACAGGAGGAAAACTATTAGACTGGGATGAAGGAGGAACCATTAAATGATAAAAGGCTCAAGCTTATTTAGGGAGCGGTTTTGTGACTAGGTCTTTACCAAGAAGGTTGATTCTCACCGGAAACTGCGGATAGGAGCCTGGGATGGCAGCAAAGAGGATGGTTTGAATCCCTCCACTGAGGCTAAAAATGAGGCTGCATTGCTGCCTGGCCCCCTGGGAGCCTCTTCAAAAGGTGGGCTGGGTAGCCCAGGACACACTTACCCCCACCACTAGTACAGAAGTACAGAAAATAATCCACACATGCCCTCACATATTCTTCAGTTCAGTTAGTTCAATTGTGTCCAACTCTTTGCGACCCCATGGACTGCAGCACGCCAGGCCTCCCTGTCCATCACCAACTCCCAGAGTTTACTCAAACTCATGTCCATTGAGTCAGTGATGCCATCCAACCATCTCATCCTCTGTCATCCCCTTCTGCTCCCGCCTTCAATCTTTCCCAGCATCAGGGTCTTTTCCAGTGAGTCAGTTCTTCGCAACAGGTGGCCAAAGTATTGGAGTTTCAGCTTCAGCATCAGTCCTTCCAATGAATATTCAGGATTGATCTCCTTTAGGATGGACTGGTTGGATCTCCTTGCTGGCTGGATAACAGAATTAGCCAGAAGGTTTTCAGGAAGGAGAAACTGTCCTCAAGCGGGATACATTGTTGTCGTATAATCCGTAGTACAGAGTTTAAACTGAGTTGTTTGTTGTATAATCATCAGTTCTGGGCTTAAAGAAAAAAAAACGTTTTATGTGACCAAGACTAAGGAATGTAGAGAAAAAAAAGTTTGTCCCTTTCTCCTCCTTGAGATTTCCAGACCCCTATCTCCTCCTTGAGAGCCCCAGACCGCTCTCTCCTTCTTGGGGACCCCAAACTTCCTAATAACCTGCCTAGGAACTAACTCTTTCATGATTTTGGAACCCAGGAAAATAAAGTCTCTCACTGTTTCCATTGTTTCCCCATCTATTTGCCATAAAGTGATGGGACTGGATGCCATGATCTTAGTTTTCTGAATGTTGAGTTTTAAGCTGGCTTTTTCACTCTCCTCTTTCACTTTCATCAAGAGGGTCTTTACTTCCTCTTTGCTTTCTGCCATGGGCTTCCCTCATAGCTCAGTTGGTAAAGAACCTGCCTGCATTGTGGGAGACCTGTGTTCGATTCCTGGGTTGGGAAGATCCCCTGGAGAAGGGAAAGGCTACCCACTCCAGTATTCTGGCCTGGTGAAGTCCATGGATACAGTCCATAGGGTTGCAGAGAGTCAGGCACAACTGAGCGACTTTCACTTTCTGCCATAAGGGTGGAAATTGTTAGTGTCTCTTTAAGAGAATTTAAGTGTCACACATATTCTTAGTGTCACTTTAAAAGAAATGGAGGAGAGAATAGCCCCGAATGCAGAATGACTAAGTGGACCTGCATTAAAAGGGCTAAGGACTATGGACAAAAGAAAATGACTCTTTTCCTGGAGGAGGAAGCAGAAGGCAAGCCAGCCACCACGAGCCGGAGTCTGAGGAAGGAGGCTGAGGGAGAGCAAAGACGGGGGGCGGTCTGGGAGGAGGGCCCAGTGGGAGCCCTTGGGTCCTCGGTGCCGTCTGGAGGAGATGCGACTCTCCAAGAGGACGGTCGTTTCTCTGTGTATCATGCAGGGTAAGGCGCTCCATCCAGGGAGCTCAGTAAAGACTTAAATCCCTTTCCAGGGTTTTCCTGAAGTGTTGCTGCAAGTGTTTCTTTGAATGGCAGCCTTCGCTGAGCCTGTAGCAGAGGCACCCCGGTTGCATTCTAGTGTCCTTTGGAGGAGCTCTTCAGGCCAGAGGTGACCTCAGACCTTTGACCTTCTGGGTTCACAGAGTGTGCATCAGGGACGAGGCCTCAGGTTTGAAGTCAAAGCTATTGGTTTCAATTGTTAATTGCCATAAAGGAGTTGTTTGACCTCTCTGTGTCTTCATTTTGAAAAACAGATGGTAATTTCTAAAAGAATAATTATGTGTGTATATATATATACATATATTCAGTTCAGTTCAGTCACTCAGTTGTGTCGGACTCTTTGTGACCTCATGGACTGCAGCACTCCAGGCCTCCCTGTCCATTACCATCTCCCGGAGCTTACTCAAACTCATGCCCACTGAGTCAGTGATGACATCCAACCATCTCATCCTCTGTCGTCCCCTTCTCCTCCTGCCTTCAATCTTTCCCAGCATCAGGGGGTTTTCTAATGAGTCAGCTCTTCACATCAGGTGGCCAAAGTATTGGAGTTTCAGCTTCAACATCAGTCTTTCCAATGAACACCCAGGACTGATCTCCTTTAGGATGGACTGGTTGGTTCTCCTTGCAGTCCAAGGGACTCTCAAGAATCTTCTCCAACACCACAGTTCAAAAGCATCAGTTCTTTGGAGCTCAGCTTTCTTTATAGTCCAACTAGAAGGAAATGGCAACCCACTCCAGTACTCTTGCCTAGAAAACTCCATGGATAGTGGAGCCTGGTGGGCTACAGTCCATGAGGTCGCAAAGAGTTGGGCACAACTGAGCGACTTCACTTTCACTTTTCACTTTCTCACATCCATACACGACTACTGGAAAAACCATAGCTTTGACTAGACAGACCTTTGTTGGCAAAGTAACGTCTCTGCTTTTTAATATGCTGTCTAGGTATTTATATATGGCTTCCCTGGTGGCTCAGATGGTAAAGAATCTGCCTGCAGTGCAGGAGACACAAGTTCCATCGCTGGGTTCAGAAGATCCCTTGGAGAAGGGAATGGCTACCTACTCTAGTATGCTTGTCTGAAGAATTCCGTGGACAGAGGAGCCTGGTGGGCTATGGTCCATGGAGTCACAAAGAGTCAGACACGACTGAGTGACTAACACTGTCACTTTCACACACACATATATATAGCTGTCTTCAACAGGAGACCACAGAATCACCCTGAGATTTTTGCAAGCAGACATGCCCATAAAAAGGAATAAAGTGCCAAGATGTGCCACTAGGACGAATCGCAAAAACATGGAAGCAGACACAAAGGACCACGTAGTGGATGATTCCATTTATATGACAGGTAAAGAGAAAGTAAATCAGCAGAGTCAGGAAGTGGGTTGATAGATGCCTAGAGTCAGGAGGTGAGGATGGGGAATGATGGCAAACTGGGCTGAGGTTTCTTTTGGGGGTGAAGGAAATTATTTAAGGTAAGGTTGTGGTGATGGCTGCACAATTGATACTATTAACCTTTGAGTTCTACACTTAAAAGGTATGAATTTTACAGCCTATAAATTATGTCTCGATAATGCTTTTTAAAAATATATTAATACATGTTCCTAGTTACCCTCAATTTGAAAATCCTTGTAGGGGGACAAGGGGAATGTGTGTTCTGGAATAATTTTCCCCTGTTGGTTCTTACACACACCTTCCCTGCCTCCCCATGAGAATCACTGATATAAACCTTTGCTCCTTCAAGAGCCGTCCGTGGGGCCAACAGCATCGGCCATCCCGGGAAAGCTGACTGAAGCATCAGAATCTGAGACCCCACCACAGACTGCGATGGAGATATGAAACTGTTGAGTATGTCAAAGCTTGAGGAGCAGGAATCTAGAACATTCTGCACGCAGTGAGTCTCCAGCCCTGGCAAGGTCTTACCTCTTGCCCTGCCTTCATCCTTTATGCAGCTAACATTCTCTAAGAAAAGGCCTTTTTCTGAGAACATTCTTGCCTTTCTGAAACCAGATAATAGTGGGAAAAAAACCCACATAACTTTTTTTTCAAGTTAAGGTTTCTTGGTTATAAACACTAATCAGGGTTGCCTGCCTGCCTCAAAGCCTTGACCAGCAGATGTTTATGTGAGGTGGCAACCGGAGTGAAATACCAGGCATCCAAGGAACGCAGCCCGTCGGCTGTAGCAGAGAGGCTGCCCCCACTGATGCTTCTCTCAGGAATCCCACAGCCAAATATTAGCTGGTTGGCTTTGAGCACTAGAAAACAGCCGTTTAGCAACTCTTCCCTATTTCGATGTTGCAAAATGAGTGAGACAGCAGGGGCCTGATTCCTAATTGCTATGCTTCTGGCCAGGGGGACAAGCAGAAACTGGATTTTGGAAGCTGCTTTGGGGATTGTTGGCTGCAGGAGCTAAAGGCTGCCCCATCCCCCCTCAAGGTACAAGCATTGAACATTAATCTAGAATATCTACATAATGAGGTTTTCCCTTGTAATTTTTACTCTAAAATTTTTACTTTACTCTTTGGAGACACTATCTCAATTGCATCAGAGATTTAGACTATTTCTAAACAACGAAACTGTTTGGAAAGCATTGTTGTGTTAGCACCATCTCGCTCACCATATTAGGCAAGGAGTCCTATCCTTCTCTGTTACTCATGGTGGCAATCCAGCCCAGGTTCACACCTGCCTTTTTGGTCCCATAGGTATCTTCATCTTGATCAGTTTTTCCTTCATCAACACTGCCTCCAAAAGAGGAATAAGAGAAAGGAAAAGTCACCAAAGCTGCGTTAGCTGTCTCTATTCCTCTGCAGGTCTGGTGACAATAGTGGACAATATTTCCATTTTTTATATGATGCTCCTCTCCGAGTCAGAGAAGTCAAACTCATAAGGGGATTCAATAATAATATGACAGATGAATTCTGAGTCTGGTTTTTTAAAATAAAACTTTAGCAATTCTACAAAAGTACATTCATTCACTCTTTCCAACAGGGAAAAGTATAAAAAATTTTCTAAATGCTGCATTAATATAAAAAGCTTTTTTTTCATGTATTGCTTTACTTATGGCTGTAGGAGGATAAAGAATTAACTGGTGACTGCTGGGGCTCTTGAGCCAAAGATGGACAGACAAAAGCTGGAAAGGGGTAAAAAGGGAGGAGGTGGTCTGGAGCTCGGACAGGTTAGCCATGACTGACCATCTGTGGACATCAGATGAGGCTGTTCCAAGTATAACAGCCAGAGAGCTCGATGATATAAGGCCCTTGTGATGTCTTCCACATGCCATAAAAAGGACATAATTGGCCTCTCATGGCCCTAGTTTTACTCCCCAAGATTTGAAGGAAAACCCACTTGAACTATGACATTGGATGAGAGATGATTCTTGCAGCCTAGATTCCCATCACCAGCCACAAAATCGTTTCCAGCAGAGTCTGACTCTACTACCATCTCTGTGTCATTATGAATAGCCATATTAACGTATCAAATTGGTCCCAGAGATCCCAACAATTACCAAAGAGAAAATAACTGGAAACTATGCTCAATATTTCATAATAACCTATAAGGGAAAAGAATCTGAAAAAAAAATATGTATATATATATATATATATATATATATATATATAACTGAATCACTAAGTCAATGTGCTGTACACCTGAAACTAACATATTATCAATCAATTATACTTCAATTATTTTTTAAAAAAAGGAAAAGAATAACTACATCCAAACCAGAGCAGCCTTAATGATGATTTTAAAAAATGTTCAATGATGTATCTCTGAAACATACCTGTTTCATAAAGCAGGTTTAGGTGATATGTCCCACTTGAGATGATTTATCTTCCTGTATGAAAGATAGCGCATTACATCTGTGGCTGTTTAATGTTTTACATCTGACGACCGGAACCCACAACTGAAGGAAGACGAGAGCTTGATGATCTATTTGCACACCGTTGCTTCTCCAAGATTAAGTGGGTTCATGGCTCCTGATGCACCAGGAAACATTGTGAGGAAACATCTGCTGTATTTTCTGTACTGAGAGCAAGGGAGGAGTGTGCTGATGAGTGGTTACACTGTTTGTATTGGCAGTGTTATCACTCACTTTACCAATGAAACCACTGGGTTGGGAAGGTAAAGACACTGATCTTCCCAACGTGGCCCAGAAATAGAATTCAGGTTCTAGTTGGTCAGAACCACACACAACTGAACAGTCCTCCAAGCAGACTTAATGCAGCCGGGGCCGTATCAGCACCACTGATAGAACCTTTTGGCAGGTCATGAGAGTCTCCTCTGACAAACCCAGAAAAGAAGCGAAGTAACGTGTTGTATTTGGGGGAGAGAGAATCAGTTAAATGTCAGTTTGATGGAGTAAGAAAATAAAATGTACTGGGGTAAATAGGTGCTAATTATAATTGGAGAAAATAAATTTCATTTGGCGGCATGAAAAGAAATGATTATATGGGTCAGGGTTAAAGAAAAATCTCTTTTGTTTGAAGTGGGACTTGCTTTGGAACCAGACTGGGGATTACCACCTGGGTAGGAGAGAGAGAAGCAGAACATTATGAACTTAGAGAATGAATATCGTATGCTTTATTCTGGTTGAAGTACAGATAATGCTGGAAATGATGAGAAAGTGGAAGCAGACTGAAGACACTGGCTGTTTACCCTCTGAATATGATTACGTAAAAATTTTTGTATTGCAGGCCAAGTTTGCTCAGTAGGGAGCAGTTGCCTGGGACACTGTGTCAAGGATTCTAAGGCAGTGTCTGGGCTCTTAAGAAGGAGCTGTGATCCATTAACAATGTCTGTTCTCCAAGCTGAATGGTGATGCAAGTTTCACGTCTACTGGCTTAGTCCTAAAGTGAGAAGAGCCGTTAGAGGTTTGAAAGCAAAACTAACTGGATTAAACAGAGAGAGAATGCTGATATCAAACCTCTGATGAGATAAAATTTGCCAAGTTTTTAAATTTCAAACCTTGTGCTGAAAAGAAGATGGAATGATGATCGTATCTTGGATTTAACATGTTTATTGAATCAGTCAACAAATATCTTGAATATATACCAGAAGCTTGGCACGAGCAATTATTGACCGTTGTTGTTGTTCAGTCGCCAAGTCCTGACAAATGCTCCTGAGCTCCAGGCGTCCACAGTCTAGTAAGGGAGATGCACAAGTAAACTGGCCACCAGAACTACAGAGGAGTAAACTGAGGATACTGTGACTGGCTGAGAATGGCCCAAAGGCATCCACGGCCAAATTCTTGGAACCTGTGAGTTGACATATGTGGCAAAAAGGCTCTTTGCAGATGTGATGAAGGATCTTGAGATGGAGAGATTATTCTATATTAAAAGTGAAAGTGTAGTCACTCAGTCCTGTCTGACTCTTTATGACCCCATGGACTGTAGCCTTCCAGGCTCCTCTGTCCATGGGATTCTCCAGGCAAGAATACTGGAGGGGGTTGCCATTCCCTTCAGCAGGGGATCTTCCCAACCCAGGGATTGAACCAGGTCTCCCACATTGCAGGCAGATTCTTTACCATCTGAGCCACAATTTTATCTGCATGCTGTCACTTCAGCCACGTCTGACTCTTTGCGACCCCATGGACTATAGCCTGCCAAGATCCTCTGTCCGTGGGATTCTTCAGGCAAGAAAAATGGAGCGGGCTGCCATTTCCTCCTCCAGGGGAACTTCCGGACCCAAGGATCCAACTTGCAGCTCTTAGGTCTCTTGCATTGGCAGGAGAGTTCTTTACCACTAGCGCTACCTGGTGGGTAGGCTATAATTCCAATTCCATGTACCCTTATCAAAGGGGGACAGAGGGATATTTGACCCACACAGAAGAGGAGAAGACAATTGATTGCAGAGGTGGAGGGTGGAGTGATGCAACCACAAACCACAAGCCAAGGAATGATGTGATCCACAGAAGCTGGAAGAAGCAAGACACAGACTCTCCCTTAAGGCCAATGGAGGGAACATGGCCCTGCCAACAGCCTGATTCTGGCCCAGCGACACTGGTTTTGAACTTTGGACTTTGGGAACTGTGAGGAAACAATGTCTGTTGTTCTACACCACAAAATTTGTGCTAATTTGTTAGGACCACCATAACAAACCAATACAGATATTCTGTGAGTTTAAGGGAGCGTGATTCATTCAGGGCTCCCGGGTCAAGCTTGGGAACTAATTCTGGCTGATTTAGGCAAAAAGATTTCTTGGAATGCTACAGGGATGGGGGGGGGGAGGGCTGCGGGCTGTGATAGGACTTATAGAATCTAGAAGGGCTAGAGCAGCAAGCTCAGAAAATGAGAAGGCCTCCAGAAGGTTTCAAATGCCAAATGGGGGGAACAATCCCCCCAGGAGGCAGCGGCCCCTACCATTGGAAACAGGAAAGGAATTCTAGCCATCTCTCGTGTCCAGATCTATTATTCACTCAAGGTCAAAGTTTTCAGAAAGTAGAATCTGATAGGATGATACTTGGACTGCCCACAAGTGGGAGAGAAATCTCCCGCCGGTCAGACTCCTCAGTGGGAAGAGGTCTCACAAATACTACACATAAGGGAATTCTTCCCCAAATTCAGGAGGGGTTTTAGATGTTAATAACCAGAAACAACAGAAACCAATATCCATCCATGTCAGGAGATACCTAACCCAGTCTTGAGTAGCTTTGGGTGAAGAGTCATGTTTAAGCGGAAACCTTAAGAGCCACTAGTTAGAACTTGTTAGCTGTGAATGTTTGTAGAGCTGAAGTATTTCACATGCATATACACTCATGTGCACACACACACACAGACACACTCACAGTAAGGCCCAGATATGTTGATATCTCAGCTGATCAACATACATAGAACTAAACAGTTCACGCACCTCCCCTCCCACTCTGACATGTCTTATTCCACTTCTGATCACAAAGTATGAAGTCAGTCCAAAGGGACTGGGGAAGGAGAAAGGAAAATAAGGGATTCAACCAAATGAGACCACATATGACCCTTCCGTACCTCACTGTACCTGTGTCCTTGGGACTTTAGCTGGAATCCCCACAAATCATGGGACTGCGAGCAGTCATCATCGCTGCAGCTAATAAAGTGTGTAGTATATTGCTTAGCAACCCACACTGTTTGTGTGTCTAACTCCTTGCCTGGACAGATAGGAGTATAACTTTGGCTCTCTGGAGAATGTCACTGAGTCACATTCTACGTTTATGAGATCAGGGAAGAATAAAACCATTATTTAGCTATGTGGCTGCCTGCAGCTCCTGAAATAAAGCAGAGCGCTAAGACCTTCGGGGAGACGACTCAGAAGAGCGTAGGGAGAATAAGGAGGACAAACAGTGATCGCACGTTGTAAGAACAGGTTGGGGGAAAGCTCCATTGACACCATCCTTCTAAGGAGAAAGAGAAGTTCCATTCCAGGGGTCTCTGTCCATCAGGGCACCTGAGATGATGGCGCCAGGGCTGAGATGTTCGGCAGGATTTACGACAGACACAATCAAGTCTCTTGCCATTGTTCTTAAATTGGGTCTTTATACCTGGAAGTTTCCAGGGAAGATGTAATACTCATGATCTATGGATAAGACTAAAAGCAAATTTACTAAATATCTAGCTAAAGCATGCATAGCCATTTCCTTCTGAAGGGGATCTTCCCAACTCAGGGATCTCTGACCCAGGGATCGAACCTGTGTCTCTTACATATCTTGCATTGGCATTGGCGAGCAGGTTCTTTACAACTAGCACCACCTGGGAAGCCCCTATAGCTAAAGCATGCATGAGTGCTAAGTCGCTTCAGTCATGTCCAACTCCTTGCAACCCTCCAGGCTCCTCTGTCCATGGGATTCTCCAAGCAAGAATACTATAATAGGTCACCATGTCCTCCTCCAAGGAATCTTCCCAACCCAGTGGTTGAACTCATGTCTCATGTCTCCTGCATTGCAGACGGGTTCTTTACTGCGCACCACCTGGCAAGCCCAGCTAAAGCATATCCAATTACTAATATATATCTGTATTGTTATGGCTATACAAAAGCCCATAACTAGCAATTTAGGCCACTGGGACCTTTCACTTCACGTCACAGGCTGCTCCTTGGCATCTTGGTCTTCCTCTCCCTTCCCCTGACAACTTAACTCACTGCTGAGGGAAGCAAAGTCAGAAAAAGGGGTCAAATGATTGTCCTGCCACTTGGTACTTTTACACCATGAGCAACTCTCCAAATCCCAAATTCCTCATCTGTAAACCGGGCAAAATAACAGGAATGGATAGGCTTGTTTAACTTACTGGAAATTGAATGAGATAATATAAATAAAATGCTCATAACTGCCTTAAACACTCAATAAACGGTAACTGTTAATATCAGGGTGGAATCCTAGCTATACCACTTACCAGCTGTTAACCTTGAACAAACTGCTCCATCTATCAGAGTTGCCATTTTTCTCCTCAGTAAAAGAGTGATAACAATGCCTGTCTTCCAGAAATCTTGAGAATATTCAACGATGTAATATGTAAAAAGAACCTGGCCCAGAATGGGTGTTCAACTAATATTAATTGATCAGAGGGAATAGCTTTTCTGTTTTGCCTATTGTTCCTTCTCACATGGATTAAGCTCAGATTTGCATGGTTGGGATTATCTGGCTCTTTCTTCCAAACAGAGAAATCTCTCTAAGTTACTAAGAGTTTTATAAATGACATAAGGAGTGAGACCACTTCTTCTATAATTTGGCGTCCCTTGTGCCTGCACACGTAGATACACAATAAAACAAAATTAAAAAAAATCTCATCTCTTTCACTGACTTCTCACCCTGAACCACCTCCCAACAGCCCCCAATTCCATCACATACTGTTCCCTGAGAACTCTTTTATTGGTTTGATGAAATAAAGACTCAGAAAGCACAGTACTGGCGATACAGAATAAATTCTGAAAATTATAGATCATTTCCTTCTCTGTGATTAGATTAAGAGAATATTTAAAAGAAAAAAAATACTCTTTCTTTAAACTAGTGAGTGCTCCTCAGTCGCTTCAGTTGTGTCCAACTCTTTGCGACCCCATGGACTGTAGCCCACCAGGCTCCTCTGTCCATAGGATTCTCTAGGCAGGAATACTGGAGTGAGGAGTGCACTCCTCCAGGGGATCTTCCCAACCCAGGAATTGAATCCATATCTCCAGCGTCTCCTGATTGCAGGTAGTTAATTCACCCACTGGGTTACCTGGGAAGCCCATTAGCACACTAAGACCCTCTAAGCCTTGTTCCCATTAGCTCACGGTATCGGAATGTGGAGAAGCAAACACGCAGATCTGTCTCCTGACTACCTTCATAAGACAGGTAAAGTAACTGTTTAAACGATTTTGTGAATTTGATGTGATTAGGGAGGAGGAGATTCATGCATATCACAATGTACCCAAGTTGATTCACTAGTGTGTGGGCAAAACATATTAGAACTTCAATTAGTGCAACAGTAGATGTATATAGTGTATAAGAAAATAAATTCTGTATACTGGGGGTACGTATCCGAAAATGGTGACAGAATTACAACTTATGTAATCAAAAATGTTTGGAAATCACTGACTTAAATTGTATATTAAATGTCACAATTTTCAATTATTCTTATATCCAAAACTTATCATGACATTTCAATTTCATTACTTCCTATGTATGATCAGAATTAGTCCCATAAAAGCTGCATATATGGCTTTAGAAGGTCCAATACTTTTATTACACTTATGAGGCAAAAGGAGGGGAAATGAGAGGACCATGAGGTTGAAACTGTTTAAATCTGAAGAGAATAACTTCATCAGCTCATGCATTGTACTAACATTTCTATGACTAACACCCCAGTGAAGTTGCAGTGAAGTTGCTCAATCGTGTCCAACTCTTTGCGACCCCATGGACTGTAGCCTACCAGGCTCCTTCATCCACGGGATTTTCCAGGCAAGAGTACTGGAGTGGGTTGCCATTTCCTTCTCCAGAGGATCTTCCCGACCCAGGGATCGAACCCGGGTCTCCTGCATTGCAGTCAGATGCTTTACCATTTGAGCCACCAGGGAAGCCAGTCAAAGTAGAAGAATACTTGTGAAAACTTGAGTTTTGTCAGCCAACGTAAAACAATACACAAACACGAGGTCCCATCTGAGTCAGCCGAGTCCAG
This sequence comes from Okapia johnstoni, assembly GCA_024291935.2. Taxonomy (NCBI): domain Eukaryota; kingdom Metazoa; phylum Chordata; class Mammalia; order Artiodactyla; family Giraffidae; genus Okapia; species Okapia johnstoni. Next base: position 10,126,989 of record CM044309.1, read on the forward strand.
CTTTCTCCCCAGGAAGACGAGGCCCCGGGCGGGTGTCTGTTCCGCTGCTCTTTGCCTGGCATCTCCTTAACTCTGACCTGCATATGGTCCTTGGCTCTTGGCTCCTGAAGTTGTTTATAATTATGTTCTTGCTGCTCTTCACTTGTCCATGCTTTTTTTTTAAAGTATCCTTGAGTTACAATATAATATTAGCTTCAGGTGTACAACACATCAATTCAGTATTTTTTAAGATTATACTCCATTAAAAGTTATTAAAAGATAATGGCTGTAATTCCCTGTGCAGTACATTATCCTTGTCGCTCATCTATTTTCCACATAGTAGTTTGTATCTCTTAATCCCATACCCCTATGTTGTCCCTGCTCCTTCCCTCTCCCCTCTGAGAACCACTGGTTTATTTTCTATATCTGTGAGTCTCTTTCTGTTTTGCATATACATGGTTTGTACTATTTTTCAGATTCCACACGTAAATGGTACCATACAGTATTTGTCAACGTCTCACTTATTTCATTCAGTGTAATATTCTCTAGATCCATCCATGTTGCTGCAGATGGCTTTGTCCATTCCTTAAAGAGGTGTTAAGTCATGAACGGGGGTCCCAAGGCTGCCCCAGGATTGCATTGGGCTGTAGGTTATTAGCTCAAATTGCCTGAACAGAGCAGTTACATGAGATCTTATCCTTAAAGAAATGTGTTTTGTTAAATATGTGTTTTCAAAATCTTCACTTCGTTACTGAAGCCTCTCGGCCCCCTGTCTAGCCATCTAGGGACAAACTGAGGTGCAGTCTCGATTGTCTACATCTGCCAAGGGTGTGGTGGGCAGTTCTTGCTCCCACATTCAAGGCCACCCAAGGCCCATTAAAGCCCGTCTCTGGACACACTCGTCATCTGGGAAGTATTCCCTTTCTGTGAGCTGAATACCCATTATTAACACAAGGCCACTAATGAGTCAGCCCTGGTCTCAATTGTTTGGACAAGTCATCACTGACTAAGTCACTTCTCAAACTTGTGACCCCAGGGTTTGGTGCCAACGTGGAGGAGTTGCTTTTCCTTTGTGACCTGAGGGCCAAGAGCTTAGCCAGCTGGGCTATAAAGTGAATTAGTAACAGAGGTAAAATGTTCAATTATTTTTCAATGTAAATCAGATTTTTCATTTAAATGAAATTGCGAATTTTTAGTTATTGTTAAAACAGTAATAACCAAACTTCAATACTTCATTAATTCTCCTTTTAAGGTCCTCCATATTTTCCCCCACCCAACCTCTGATACCTGAATTTCATTCTTCAGAACATTTCCCTTCCCCTCTGACGCCTTGAATCCTGGGCCATCCAGTCCAGCTGTCTAAACCCACCCTACCATCAAGGTCTCGTTCATGTCACACATTCTCCTAGAGCTTCTGCTGATATTTGCAGCCCATACTGATCTCCTTCTTCTGCCCATATTTGCAACAGCCTCAGTCAATTTAGGGGCTTCCCAGGTGGTTCCAGTGGTAAAGAACCTGCTTGCCAATGCAGGAGGCATAAGGGTCACGGGTTCAGTTCTGGGTTGAGATGATCCCCTGGAGGAGGGCACAGCAACCCACTCCAATATTCTTGCCTGGAGAATCCCATGGACAGAGGAGCCTGGCAGGCTACAGTCCATGGGGTTGCCAGGAGTCAGACACAACCAAGTGACTACTTTTACTTTCTTTCAGTCAATTCATGCTACTTTCTGCTCTTCTCCAATGATGCAAGAAGATTTTGTATGTTTCATAATTACAAGCGTATTTGCTTTCACCACACCACCAAACTCAATATTCAATATCATACTATTTATGAAGCTACATTCAATCAGCATATTAGAACTTTTGACCTTGAGGCTGCTGGTTTCTGTGCTAATCAGAGAAGATGTGCCCCCATGCCAAGAAGAAAAGGTAGAAAGGAAACACAGTGTTCCTGGAAACAACATATGTCAGGTTATTGGCTTATTGACCTAACCCTCCCTACATATTAGTAACAGCTACTGTTCATTGAACTTTTAATTTCAAACAGAAAAGTATAAAGGAGGATGTTATAATACTTGTGTTTATCTCAGATCAAGTTTTTAGAGAAAATAATGTTACAGAAATTAGAAATTTCTGTATTAGAAATTCTTTTTCCCTAGTCCCATTACACTCCCTCTCTAGCCATTGGCAACTAATATTTTGAATGTGTGTATCCTGACAGAGGATTAGATGGTTGGATGGCATCACTGACTCAATGGACATGAGTCTGAGTAAACTCTGGGAGTTGGTGATGGACAGGGAGGCCTGGCATGCTGCAGCCCATGGGGTCACAGAGTCGGACACGACTGAGCGACTGAACTGAACTGATCCTGACCATGTTGTTTATCTTCATTTTACACACACACACACACACACACACACACACACACACACACACACACACACTAGGGATCTCTGTTACATTAGTTTCCTCTAATGAAAAACTCCTTCCAGAATTCACATCATTCAGTAGACCCCTCGCTTGAGCCCAAGTTGGCCTGTAAATGGTAGAAATGATTCCGGCCCAGTTCCATGTCTAAGCAGTAAGAATGTCTGGATGTTTCAACATTTGCACTCTTGGAAGCCCTGACCTACCACGTAGGAAACCTGGCCTATGTGAGAGACCACGTGTAGAGACCACGTGTAGAGGCTACATGGAGAAGGAGAAGCCCCAAAACAACAAGAGAGAAAGCCCAGCTCGCCTGAGCCCCTGCCGACCCAGGTCTGGCAGACCTGCCAGCCACCAAGTGACTACTGACCAGCAGAACTGCCCACCTGAGCCAAGCCAGACTGCAGAATTGTAGCCAAATAAAATGTTTATTGACTTACAAAGTATTAGGGTGGTTTGTTATGAAGCAATAGAAAATCGGAACATATGTGTTCATAAACAATATTATTTTATGTGGATTCCTTCTAAAGGGTGTTATCCGTGCACATGGGCTTCCCAGATGGCTCAGAGGTAAAGAATGTGCCTGCAATGCAGAAGACGCGGGTTGGATCCCTGGGTCAAGAAGATCCCCTGGAGAAGGAAATGGCAACCCACTCCAGTACTCTTGCCTGGAAAATCCCATGGACAGAGGAGCCTGAAGGGCTCCAGTCCATGGGGCTGCAAAAAGTCAGACACACTGAACTGAGCATGTTTTTTCTTGGTCATTATTATGCTTTTAGATTTATTAATATTCAATCCATAGATCTAGTTCACTCATTTTAATTATTACACATTCCATTTTATGAGCAAAACAACTTGTTTTAAAAGTTGAATTGTTCTCAGTTTTTCTGTTGCAGACAAAGAAATAATGGACATTCTTAGGTAGATCTCCTTGGGCTTATAGTTGAGAATTTCTCTAGTTTAAATATCTAAGTGTTATTTAAGATTTTCCATGCAGTGAGCACTCTATTACTGAAACAAAGCTTTTAAGTAGCCAATATTACCCACCATTTTAGAAATGAGGAAACTGAATTTAAATAGCTTACCCAGAGTCATACAGATAGACAAAGGCCAAGACGGGAACAAAGCCAAGTTTTGCAAGGCTTGACGCTTATACAAGTTGGAATAGGGAGGGTCTCTCATAGAAAAAGAATTCAAATATAAAATACAGAATTAGGTATGAAAGTGAATATTCAAAGTGAAAAGAGAGATCACAATTTGTTGTTGAAGTCTAGGTATGCAAGTCTCCTGAGATAGCTTTAGATAGTTTCCCTGAAATTCTTACAAAGAAAATGCTTCCTGGTTGCTACCTGGCTTCCCCTCACCATCTAGAACATTCTGCAACTCCCTTCACTCACAGGGGCTGTAATAGCGAGGTGCTCCAAGGTTGAACCAGCATTAGCTCATGACTGATAAATCTGCCTCTGGGTGGAAAATAATCATGAATTATGGGGACATATTCTGTCTGCTCTTCTCCAAAGCCCAGATCTCAGGCACGATTTTGGATTCACAAAGTCCAGAGAGCCTGGCATGGATGCTCAGTTCATATTAAGGCCACACTGTTATATGCTGCCCACCTCCATCGTTCTCCCTCATGTCACACAGGTAATTTTCTTCCCAGAATCTATTATTGCCTTGTTGTTCAGTCCTAAGTCATGTCCAACTCTTTGCAACCCCATGGACTGCAGATGAAGTTCCTTCCCTGTCCTTCACTAATCTCCCAGAGTTTGCTCAAACCCATGTCCATTGAGTCAATGATGCCTTTCAATCATCTCATACTCTCTTAACCCCTTCTCCTCCAGTCCTTAAATTTTCCCAGCATCATGGTCTTTTCCAATGAGTAGACTCTTCGCATCACGTGGCCAAAGTATTGGAGCTTCAGCTTCTGCATCATTACTGCCTGCAATTAATGTGGGAAACCTGGGTTCGATCCCTGGGTTGGGAAGGTCCCCTGGAGAAGAGAAAGGCTGCCCACTCCAGCATTCTGGCCTGGAGAATTCCATGGATTGTATGTATAGTCCGTGGGGTTGCAAAGAGTTGGACACGACTGAGAGACTTTCACTTTTCATCTTATTTGTGTGTTCATGTGTCTACCGTCTGTTTGTCCTGCTAAAACATAAACTCCATAAGATCAGGGACCTTGTCCATCTTCCTTCCACATTGTATCTCAACATCCAGGAGAGTGCCTAGGCCTCATGCATAGTGTCAACAAACAACTGTCGAATAAATGAAAGACAAATATTAATTGAACAAACAAATCAAAATAGTTTTGGATTAAAATAGCACAAAGCTTAGAGAAGTTTGTAACAGAAACAAAAGAAAAAGGAAAATGTATGTAATAGTTTGTCGCTTTTGAAACAAGTAACGGTAATCTTCTTAAAAACAAATTTATATTTTGCAAAAATCATGCATTATACTAAAGTCATTTTCTATCAAAATATTCAGTATTCAAATCCCAGGTGCAATCCAGTTTTTGAGGAAGATTTATTATCTCTCCTCTATAGTAATTACAATAAGTCTGAGGTCTAAAATATTTGAGCATTATCTTTATTAATATGGTAATCAAAGAGTTACACCACATGTATTTTGGGAAGGAGTGGGTATCTAAAAGAACTAACAATAGTAGCTTCTTTTTTCAGTGGAGAAATATCAGTTTTGCCCCTACATGGATCATTTATCTTAAGAAATCATCAGAACATCAAAATAAGGAGAAATGTTCATTTCTAGACTATGAATCATGAGAAAATTGCAGAAAGTCTGTGTTTTATATCTTTTTACTTTGGTCAACTTGACTATTTTATTTTTTTATCCTCATTTCACATTTAACTAACATGATAAAAATTCAAAATAATGACCTTGTTTTCTTTAACTACATAATTGTTACTGAGGAAAAATTATAGACTACATGAAGTTATTGTATGAGGTAAATATTTGAGGTTAAAATGTCTTTTGTTTTCTGTTATTCTATTAAATACAGCAAAAAATATCCTCAAAATAACCATAATTAATGTTTTGTTTGAGAATGGTTCACTTGCCTATTGACTTCCCAAGCAACCCACAAGCCCCTGTGTCTGTTTGTTTGGGTTAACAAGATTTCCAAACCTTTAGCCAGTATTGTTACCAGATTTAAGAGTATGATTCTAGCATCAATCTACTTACATTGCTGTCAAATGTATGTGTTGGGATAATTAACTTACCATCTGGAGAAAAATTGATTAGATACCTCACTTCTTATACCAAAATAAATTCCAGTGGAACCAGGCACTTAAATAGAAAAAAAGGAAAAGAAACCACAAAAGTACAAGGGAAAAATACAGGGAGCTTCTATTTCTTGTGCTAGTAACTTGGGTAATTCAATTGTCCTCTTAAGAGCAACAAGGTAAAATATTTTTAAGCACATACCCACCAAAGGATCCAATTATTCCACTCCTAGATATTTGCCAAAGAAGAATAAGTAAAAGTCCACACAAAGCCTTTTACATAAAAGTTCACAGCAGTTTTGTTTGTAAGAACCAAAAACTGGAAACAATCCAAATGTCTATCAATAGGTGAATGGATAAACTAATTGTGGGCATATATACACGATCAAATCCTTTATGATTATGCAGTGGAAGTGACAAATAGATTTAAGGGACTAGATCTGATAGGCAGAGTGCCTGATGAACTATGGACAGAGGTTCGTGACATTGTACAGGAGACAGGGATCAAGACCATCCCCATGGAAAAGAAATGCAAAAAAGCAAAATGGCTGTCTGAGGAGGCCTTACAGAGAGCTGGGAAGAGAAGAGAAGCGAAAAGCAAGGGAGAAAAGGAAAGATATTCCCATCTGAATGCAGAGTTCCAAAGAATAGCAAGGAGAGATAAGAAAGCCTTCCTCAGCGATCAATGCAAAGAAATAGAGGAAAACAACAGAATGGGAAAGACTGGAGATCTCTTCAGGAAAATTAGAGATACCAAGGGAACATTTCATGCAAAGATGGGCTCGATAAAGGACAGAAATGGTATGGACCTAACAGAAGCAGAAGATATTAAGAAGACGTGGCAAGAATACACAGAAGAACTGTACAAAAAAGATCTTCACGACCCAGATAATCATGATGGTGGGATCACTCACCTAGAGCCAGACATCCTGGAATGTGAAGTCAAGTGGGCCTTAGAAAGCATCACTACGAACAAAGCTAGTGGAAGTGATGGAATTCCACTTGAGCTATTTCAAATCCTGAAAGATGATGCTGTGAAAGTGCTGCACTCAATGTGACAGCAAATGTGGAAAACTCAGCAGTGGCCACAGGACTGGTAAAGGTCAGTTTTCATTCCAATCCCAAAGAAAGGCAATGCCAAAGAATGCTCAAACTACTGCACAATTGCAATCATCTCACACACTAGCAAAGTAACATTCAAAATTCTCCAAGCCAGGCTTCAGCAATATGTGAACCGTGAACTTCCAGATGTTCAAGCTGGTTTTAGAAAAGGCAGAGGAACCAGAGATCAAATTGCCAACATCCGCTGGATCATCGAAAAAGCAAGAGAGTTCCAGAAAAACTTCTATTTCTGCTTTATTGGCTATGCCAAAGCCTTTGACTGTGTGGATCACAATAAACTGTGGAAAATTCTGAAAGAGATGGGAATACCAGACCATCTGACCTGTCTCTTGAGAAACCTGTATGCAGGTCAGGAAGCAACAGTTAGAACTGGACATGGAACAACAGACTGGTTCCAAATAGGAAAAGGAGTGCATCAAGGCTGTATATTGTCACCCTGCTTATTTAACTTATATGCAGAGTACATCATGAGAAATGCTGGGCTGGAAGAAACACAAGCTGGAATCAAGATTGCCGGGAGAAATATCAATAACCTCAGATATGCAGATGACACCACACTTATGGCAGAAAGTGAAGAAGAACTAAAGAGCCTCTTGATGAAAGTGAAAGAGGAGAGTGAAAAAGTTGGCTTAAAGCTCAACGTTCAGAAAACTAAGATCATGGCATCTGGTCCCATCACCTCATGGCAAATAGATGGGGAAACAGTGTCAGACTTTATTTTGGGGGGCTCCAAAATCACTGCTGATGGTGATTGCAGCCATGAAATTAAAAGACGCTTACTTCTTGGAAGGAAAGTTATGACCAACTTAGACAGCATATTAAAAAGCAGAGACATTAATTTGCCAACAAAGGTCTGTCTAGTCAAGGCTATGGTTTTTCCAGTGGTCATGTATGGATGTGAGGGTTGGACTATAAAGAAAGCTGAGCACAAAAGAATTGATGCTTTTGAACTGTGGTGTTGGAGAAGACTCTTGAGAGTCCCTTGGACTGCAAGGAGATCCAACCAATCCATCCTAAAGGAAATCAGTCCTGAATATTCATTGGAAGGACTGATGTTGAAGCTGAAACTCCAATACTTTGGCCACCTGATGCGAAGAGCTGACTCATTGGAAAAGACTCTGCTGCTGGGAAAGATTGAGGGCGGGAGAAGGGGACAACAGAGGATGAGATGGCTGGATGGCATCACCGACTCAATGGACACAGGTTTGGATGGATTCTGGGAGTTGGTGATGGGCAGGGAGGCCTGGCGTGCTGCGATTCATGTGATCTCAAAGAGTTGGACTCGACTGAGCGACTGAACTGAACTGAACTGAACTGATACACGATGGAGCACTACTCACTTTTAAAAAGGACTGAATACTCTCACATGCAACAACATGGATGAGCCTGAAGATAACTGTGCTGTGTGAGATAATCCAGACATAAAAGAATAAATGCTTCCATCCTTCCATTTATGTAAAATTCTAGAAAATGCAAACTAGTTTTCAGTGATAGAAGGTAGATCAGTGGTCACCTGAAGATGAGGCATTGGAAGGGGGAAAGGGAGTGAGGGAGAATCACCAAATGACATGAGGGAGCTTTGTAAGTGATCGTTTTGATGGTGGTAATGGTTTCAGGGTTATATACGTGTGTCAAACTCATCAAATTATACAGTTTATACCTATGTTGTTTACTAAATATGGACTCTACCTTAATAATTAACTCAGCAACAGTTAAAACAATGACTTCAATAATATATCTCGACAAAATGAGTGATAAACAGAATCTGGAAAGATTCAGCAGGAAAAAGAAGAAAAGTAAAAAATATACCAGGAATAAAAAGGTGATAGAACTATAGAGAAAGTAGATAGCTAAAAATCATAAAATATACAATTTTATGCCAATATATTTGAAAAGGACACTTTTAGAAAAATTTTATTTCCCAAAACTGACATAAGGAGAATTTTTTCTAACCCTAAATAAACTTAACAACCATTAAGGAAAGCATTTCAGTGTTTTAAAAATCTACCCCTCTCAAACACACACACCCCCACCCCACAAACACCAAACCTGAAGAGTTTTACCAGCAAGTTCTAGCAGATCCTCAAAGAATAGACAATCTCAGGCTTATGTTTCAGAGCATAGAAAAGACAAATTCTACCGTTCATTTAACAAACTTAATACGACCATTATACTGAAACAAACTAAGGAAAGCATGAAAAAGGGAAGTTATGGGCTAATACCATTTATGAATATAAATGCAAAAGTCCTAAATAAAATGTTTCTTAATGTATGAGTATATTAAAAATTCCTCTTGGCTGAAATATGTTTATTCTAGGGACACAAATATGGCTTAATATTAAAATTTTACTAATGTACTCTACCTAATTAACAAAGCAAAACAAGTTATGAGTCTTCCAATAGTTGCAGAATATGGATTGATATAAATGAAATCCATTCGTAAGTTTTTAAATCATAGAAAAGTAAGAATAGAAATACCCTTAATCTGAGAATGGGGATCAACCAAATTCTTATATCAAACATCTTATTTGATGGTAAATGTTAGGTCTATTCTCTTTAAAGCAGAAAATATAAAGGATGCCTATTATTACTGATTCTATCCTACATTGTACTGGAAGACATTGTAAAACAAGAAAAAGTAATATAAAGGCTACAAATGAATAACAAAACTGTCATTACCAGGTGATATATCAACAGACAAGCCAACAGAACTTATAAACCATCAGAGTTCAGCAAGATCAACAGGCCTGAATCAATTACTTTTCTAGGCACCAGCAACAAACAAGCAGCCAGAGCAATTTTTAATAGCATGTTTTTCACAAAAAAATAAATACCACCTATAGCAAGAACTGGACTCCTCAGGTGGCACAGCAGTAAAGAATCCACCTGCCAATGCAAGAGACGCAAGTTCAATCCCTGGGTCAGGAAGGTCCTCTGGAGTAGGAAATAACAATCCACTCCAGTATTCTTGCCTGGGAAATCCCACAGACAGAGGAACCTGGTGGGCTACAGTCCACGGGGTGGCACAGAGTCAAACACAACTGAGCGACTGAGCTCACACACATACCAAGGACTAAATCTATAATTTATGCGCAATATTTCTGTGGAACAGGCTATAAAACAACACCAAATGATGCAAAACACAATTGAAGGATTAAATAAATGGAAACAGATTGATATTCATAGGTGGGGAGCCCCCGTATCTTCAAGAGAGCAAGTCTCCCAAAATGAATCTAGGAAAGTTAGTGCAAACCCAATCAAAATACCAAGACTGTTCTCTGCATCTTGACAAGCTAATTCTGAAATTTGTAGGAAAAGCAAAGGGCCAGAAGCAGCCAAAGCATTCTGAAGAACACATCTGGGTATTAAGCTGTAGTGATTAATAGCGCTTAGGACAAGGACAGCCGAGTATATCCATGAGCGATCACAGAAAGTCCAGAAACAAAACCATAAATACAAAAATTTTATATTTTCAAAGACAGCACTAAAAATCTTGGGGAAATTATCAACTAGTGTGTAAATAGTATTGGAATAAGCAGTGATCCTTAAGAAGGGAAAAACAACCTAGATCCTGATTAAACAGCATATACAAACACAAATTTCAGGTGGATTAAACACTTAAATGTGAAAAGGAAAACGTTAAAGCTTTTAAGCTAAAATATAGAAAAATAAATTCATGACTTTCGGGTAAAGAAGGATTTTTTAACCAAAATACAAGAAGTCATAAGGTAAGATTGAATTTAAAAACCTCTGTACAACTGAATCACTTTGCTAACACCTAAAACGAACACAACCTTGTGATTTAACTATATTCCAATAAATTTAAAAATAAAATAAAAAATATCTGTTGAACAAAATGATACAAAGTTAAAAAAAAAAAAAAAGTAACCAAAACCCCCTGTACATCAAAGCACGTGCTAAGTCGCTTCAGTCGTGTCTGACTCTTTGCAACCCTATGGACTGTAGCCCACCATGCTCCTCTGTCCATGGGATTCTCCAGGTAAGAATACCGGAGTGGGTTGCCATTCCCTTCTCCAGGGGATCTTCCCGAGCCAGGGACTGAACCCACATCTCCTGCATCTCCTGCAAAATAGATGAATTCTTTACCGCTGAGCCACTCAGAAAGCCCACATCAAAGCATACTAGTAACAAAAAGACAATACAAACTACTTCAAAGAAGATAATTTGACATGCAGCTGCACAAGATTAGTGTTCAGAATATGTAAAAGGTTCATAAAAACAAATAAAACAGAAAGTTCACTGTTTAAAGTGGGCAATTCTTAGAGAAAAAAGTCCAAATAGTCAATTAAAATATGACCATATACTCATTTCCACTTGTAGTTAAATACAATTTCACTAAGATACAATTTCAGTCCCACAGAGACTGGCAACAGCCACTTGGAGAGTAATTTTTCCATAAGGATGAAATAGCTTATAGCTGAGCAATTCCACTTTTAGACAAAGTCTTGCTCAGGTATCTAAAGAGACCTGAGCAAAAATAAGTTTGGGAGCTTGTTTATAGAGGAAAAAAAATTAGAAACAACCTAAATGTTCATCATAGGATCAACAATGAATCTATGAATATTACTCAGCAATTACAGTGAGAAACCAGAGCAACTTGTATTAGCATGGATAATTTTTTTTTATCTTTTTTTTTTTAATGAATTTATTTATTTTAGTTGAGGGCCAACTACCCCACAATATTGCAGTGGCCCTTGCCATACACTGACATGAATCAGCCATGGGTCCACATGCGTTCCCCATCCTGAACCCCCCTCCCACCTCCCTCCCCGTCCCATTCCCCCGGGCCATCCCATCGCCCCAGCCCTGAGCATTTGTCTCATGCATCGAACCCAGAATGGTGTTCTGCCTCACACATGACAATATACATGTTTCAATGCTATTCTCTCAGAATGTCCCACCCTCACCTTCTCGCTCAGAGTCCATAAGACTGTTTTATGCATCTGTGTCTCTTATTCTGTCTCGCATATAGGGTTATCGTTACCATCTTTCAAATTCCATATATATGCATGGATAATTTTTAAAAAATATGTACAGTATAAAGAGTAGGTTGAAAGAATACTCACAGCGCTATAACACTTACTTTATGTAAGTGTTTCACAGCCCACGAAACAATACTTTAAAAACTTTGTGGAAAAATTCAGGATATCAGTCATTTCTGAGAAGAGGAATGAGGTCAGAGTAGGGTTCACTGTATTTGTTAGTTTTCATTTCTTTTTTAAAAAATTCATTTCTCTTTATTTTTTTAAATGTAGCTTTTATTTCTTAATGAAAAAACATCTAAAGCGACCCAGCAAAATGTTATGATAGGGAAAGTCATGTGATATGTAGAGGGAGCTACTACTATATTGTACTATATACCTTTTTTGTATCTTTAAAGTATTTCATAATTTTAAAAAGAAAAAGGTGGTATAAACAGGTACTGGGGCAGAAGTAATGTTGAGGAAAAAGACCCAGGTGATCAAGGCATTAAAGAATGAAGACAAGAATGCAGACATGTAACTAGGCAGGCTGGGTGAAAGGAGCAGGATGGGTTGAACGGAGAAGACTGTCAGACATCACATCGTATAGCACATCTTTCACAGGGTCTAGTGTGGAAAAAGGAGCAAGCAGCCGATTTATCGATAATGAATTTAAATCCCATTATTTTACTCATAGAAGAGGTTTCCCCAGTATAGGAGCCATCAAACTTCTTTACACAGGTATAAGTTATCAGCTGTGCCAGCTCAAATAAAATTTCTGTTGATCAAGATTTCTGCTCACGGCCATGGGGCATGGCAGAGCTTCTCAAACTGCAGTTGATGGCAAAGCACTCTGAAATTTCTGAGTCAGCGGTGAAGAAATACGTTGTGGCAGTGCTGCAAGGAGAAAATTGGATTCTGTTCTGGCTACTGGGGATTCGTTCCAAGGGAGACACCCGAAATCCTCTCTGAGACAGAAAGAACCTGATCCAATCTAATCATCAGAGCACTTCGAGTTCTGAGCAGAAGCAAATGAAGCTCTGAATCCCAGGAGAAGGGCTTATCTCCTTCAGAGAACACCCTCCTCTCCACTCTGTCCTCACAATTCAAGTTTGGTATTGTCTAAAAGCATCTTGCCAGGATTTGTTTATGTTTCCAAGTTTCCATGGATTTTATCTACATTATGAAAGTGTACTCCAAACATCAGTTACAGTTGCTTTTTTTTTTTTTTATTTACTGAAGGTAGAAAATAATGCTGACCCATCCTGAAAACCTAGAACACGAAATGATCCCGTCGGCACTTTTAGCAAAGTAGAAAATCTTATGCTGTTTTATGGCAATTTTGTGTCCAGCTAGCAGTTCTACTTACAGCCAAAGAAACAATAGAATCATAGCATCTCAGATAAGAAGGAACTTATTTCACTCTCCAGAGAAAACAAGTAAACATTCCTCCAAGATGTAAGAAATCTCAAAACCACCGACATTGTTTTACTTAAGATTTAGAAAAACGTAGGCTCAAAACTAAGCCTAAGATGTCAGCTCAAAAGAACAAAACATTCAACCAAAGCTTTGGGAGTAAAGATGGATGTGGGCCATTTTTCAGAAAGACTGTATTTAAGTAGCTGGAAACTGGGGTTTCTTAATGTTAATAAAGAGTCTGAGTTATTAGAAAATGTTCAAAGATTGGTGCAAAAAGAAGAAAAAGAAGAGAGTCAGGGACAAGCGTACAGAAGGAGGGAGACAGAGAGAAGAAACTGTCCCAGCCAAGAAGACATAACCAGGCTAGCTATTAATATTAAAAAATTATAGTGATTTTCCAGAGTGATAAGATCTTTTCCATTTTTTCTTAAGACATTTGTATTACTGTTAAAATGGACTAAGTAGAGAATGAGTAAGTAAAAAACATCAGTGGCTCTATGTAGCTTTACAAGCAAAAACTAAAATTAGTGGAAAAGAGCAAAAAATCAAAAACAAGTCAGTACAAATTTTAAGCGAAATGGGTGAGCTTTCCATTCATATGTCAAGATTTGTTACAAAGTTGTGTAAATTAAACGGACGTAGTATTTATTCAGGGTTAAGCTAACAAACCAACATAAAAGAATACAAAATGCAGAACTTCTCCAGGCACGGTGGAAACTTCAACTGTGACGAAGGTGACATTACATTCTCCTGAGTGCGTGCTCAGTCGCTCCATTGTGTCCAACTTCTTTGTGACTCTATGGATGGTAGCCCTCCAGGCTCCCCTGTCCATAGGATTCTCCAAGCAAGAATACTGCAGTGGGTTGCCATTTCTTCCTCCAAGAGATCTTCCTCCAAGACATCTTCCAACCCAGAGATCGAACCCAGGTCTCCTGTGTCTCCTGCATTGGCAGATGAATTCTTTAACACTGAGCCACCTGGGAAGCCCTTACATTCTAATTTTGAGGGGATACATTTGTTCAACAAATATTATTAGGACAATTAATCCTGCAATCAGAAATATATATATATATAGATTCCTATCTTACATCCCTTACAAAAATACATTCCAGGTGAATTAAAGACCTAAATGGAAATCACAAAACTTAAAACTTTAGGAGAGGACTTCCCTGGTGGTCCAGCGGCTAAGACTCCACGCCGCCAATGCAGGGGGCCCAGGTTCAATCCCTGGGCAGAGAACCAGATCGCACACGCAGCAACTAAGTGTTCTCCTGCCACAAATGAAGAACCCACATGCCACAACAGAGACCGAGGATCCCACGTGCTACAGCTGAGACCTGGCACAGTAAATAAATAAATAAAAACTTTAGCAGAAATTATAGCATCTCTTTATGACTTCAGGGAAAGAAAGAATTTCTTCAATAAAAGAACAAATAAGCAAACAAAATCACAAACTCTAAAAGAAAATATAAATTTGGCTACTTTAAATCTTAAGAATTATATAAATCAAGAAACAAAAGATTGCAAAGAAGTTACACTTGAAATGCAAGCAACTGACAAAGGATTAGTGACCAACCAAAATATTAAATATTAAATTAATATTAAATATAAGTAAATGTTAATATTAAATAATTAAATCAACCTGACTACTTTCATTCTTAAATATCAGTAAAAGAAAAACAATAAGGAAATGGACACTATAATAAAAAGGCAATGTACAGAAGAGGAAATCTAAATGTCCAATTAAGAATATGTAAGGCTTCTGGTTCAAGATGGCAGAATAGAAGGATGAGCATCCCACAAGAGCACCAAAATCACAACTAACTGTTGAACGACCCTTGACAGGAGGACCCTTCAGTTCAGTTCAGTGGCTCAGTAGTGTCTGACTCTTCGCGATTCCATGGACTGCAGCACGCCAGGCTTCCCTGTCCATCACCATCTCCTGGAGCTTGCTCAAACTCATGTCCATTCCCCAAAATCAATTGGCAAAATAATTTTAAGACTCATCCATAGAAAAATAATTGACAGAATATTAATAACATTTTAAAAAGATGGGTACTATTGGGAAGTCTGATCTACTAAATATAATAAATCTTATAAATCCATAGCAATTAAAATATTTTGTCTGAGTTCAAGAGCAGACAAATCAATACAAAACTCAAAAAGTCCAGAAATAAATCTATAGTATATAAACAGTATATCACATCAATTGGCAGAAAATGAAATATTTAAGTGTAGTTACAATTGGCCAACTGAAAAAAAATGTTTTTTCTAAAATTTAGATTTCTGATTCACTCTTCCCACCAAAATTATAGATGAAAGAACCTGCAGAAATGAAAATAAGCATTTTTGAATCTGCATGTGCGTGCTCAATCGCTTTAGTCGTGTCCAACTCTTTGCAAGCCCATGATTATAACCCACCAGACTCCTCTGTCCATGGGATTCTCCAGACAAGAATACAGGAGTGGGTTACCATGCGCTCCTCCAAGGGATCTTCCTGACCCAGGGATTAAACTGGTGTCTCTTATCTCTCCTGCATTGGCAGATGAGTTCTTTACCACTTAGCACCACCTAGGATACCCCATCTTTGAATCTAGGTATTAATAAAATCTATTATTTTAGCGTGAATATCAGCATGCTCAAATAATGTATGGCAGAAGAATGAGTAAATGAATGAGACAGACCTAGAGCTCCTCATGGAAGAAATGAAAAGAGTTATCTTGCATTATATTATTTGTCTTGTTTCTTCATTTAACTCACATAAATTGCACACTTGCATGGTGCCCTCAATATCTCAGGGTATAGGAATTATTGAAAGCCTAACATGTCCTTCCAGGTCTATCATATTTCTCCTGTTAAAGGGCTCCATCCAGATGTAACTTTGGGTCAGATCTCTTATCTACAAACCACTCAGCATCCTTTAAGACCCAGTATTTGTTCCTTCCATTTGAGGAGCCTGGATGTGGTCTGCTGACACTTTACCAACAAGCATGACTCTTCTATCTCCTCCTCAGCAGTACTCTAGAATCAGAAACCCGGCTCAGAAGTAGCAAGGCCTATGGGGCTAAGCTACTTGGAGAAAAAACAATGTCCAAAGGATTACTGTCTGACCTTAAGGACCTTCTACACCTGGGCCTCCAAGGATAACTATGGGAGTGAGACACGAGACTGGCCGTCTTCAAAGCTCAGAAACTGTAGACATTTTCAATTTCTCTTTATGAGCACTTCCTCAGGCATAGATAGAACATCCAAAAAACTCATTTATCTCCTACTATTTATGGAATTCACATTGTTATTTCCATGTTTTCAAAGCCATCTGACAGTCAAAGAATTCCTTAATCATGTGTGTGAAAGAGAACTGAAAAATCCTTACTGGAGCTCTCTCAAAACATTCTCAGCAAAACAATAAATATTTCATTCTGTGCAAAACTCAGTTTTTAAATCTTTATTCACCTTACAACAAAATCAGAGGTTAATAACTAAGGTGTTACCAATTTCAGTCGTCTAGTCCCTCAGATTTTAAAATGTTTGCACAATTTTCACTTAATTAGTAATACCCACCGCCTTCCATCCCCTCAACCAACAGGGGAAGAAATGAATGTAAATTCTGGAATAGAAAGTGTTCTGTAAAATAATCCTGTCAGTCATATTGATAGCTAGAATGATTTTCCAATTTTTATAGCTATCATAACAGCAGCCTGTGATTTGAAATCTTAGAAAAACAGGAAAGTCATGTTTTAAGCTGTGCTTGGAATTCCTAATGGGATAAGAGACAATTGTGATCTGTTGCTGCCACCAGCAGGTCATTCTCACAAAATGATATTTTCCCCTTGGCTCTTGGCTTTGTTTCCAGCTCCTCTACAGATATTTCTTGAACACAAGATTACTTAATCAGGATAAATAACTATTAGGTAAGTGCTCAGTCGTGTGCAGCTCTTTGCAACCCCATTGACTGTAACCCACCAGCTTCCTCTGTCCATGGGATTCTCCAGGCAAGAAAACTGGAGTGAGATGCCATTTCCTTCCCCAGGGGATCTTCCCAGCCCAGGGATCGAAGCTTGCGTCTCCTGCATTAACAGATGGATTCTTTACCACTGTGAATAATTATTACCTAATAACAAATCTGTTTCATATGGAGCCTCGGTAACAATTTTTTAAATATCTACTATATATGATTTTTCTTTTAGAAATAGGTCTAACTTTTTTCCTTCTCTTCTATTCTTACTTCCATTTTTCTTCATAAGCTCCCAAACTCGTGCTTTTTGGAGGTAATTTTTCTGGTAAATGTACCTTGAGAATATGTGATTTGACTGCTACAAGACATTCCTTAAATTTTCATTTAGCTTACAGGTTTAAGGCTGGAGAATACAAGTGCATTCCAAAGCCACGTCATCCTGGGATTATACTCAGCTTCTACCACTAACACCCTGGTGGTCTAAGGAAGTATGTAACTTTTAGGGTCCAAGTTTCTTCCTCTTTGCAATGAAGATAATAATATATGGATCTCAGGACTGTTAAGAAAATTGAATGAAATAATGACTATAAAGCATTTAGCAAAATGTCTAAGCAATCCATGATGATTTGTTATTATCCCCAGAAAGGGCAAAAGTAAGTGACTTCTATATGATCAGAAGCCAAGTGAGACGGTTCTGCCTAGGTCTCCGGATGGTGGACTCCCACACCAGAGCTCTAACCATCACAAGGCTCTGATGCTGACTTTATATTTGTCCAGTTAATTTTAAGGCTCTGGTTCCCTTGAGACAGGTACATCTCTTCCCAAGAGATGACAGAAGTGGTATTTCCATGGTATTTCTCATAAGATGTAAGTACATGTGATTTCTCTCTAACCTTTGAAATTTCCTTCTTTTGATGAGTTTCAGAGAAATAAAAGCTATCCGTTATTTGTTTCTGCCACCATTAAATATATTCAAGGTGCAGTGTAACCAATAGGGCTGTTCCCCAGTACAATTAGTGGAAATGATACCTAGTCTAGGCCAAGACAGTAACCAAAGCCACAGAGCCTCCTTGCTTGATGCTGGTTGAGACTGATTCCTTAGATGTCTCGCTGAGGAGCTTCCATTTGGTACAAGAGTGGACAATGTGAATTCCCACTCAGCATAGCTCTAAAGTATTGTGGAGGATGGAAAACAAATTTCAAAAATAATATATGTGTACTTGCATAACTAAATCACCTTGCTGTGCACCTGAAACATTGTAAGACAACTATACTTCAATAATATATATACATATATTAAAAAAAAAGGAACATTGTGTGGATTGATCATTATTAGAGGAATGTGCTTCTGCCCCAGCACTCCAGCGAAGAGGGCTCAATGACTATAACTCCTGCCTCCCTTTGCTCCTTTATTCCTCATAACCCTTGGAAAAAGGAGATGACTGCTACAGCCAATCTGGACCACAGGTGGAAGCTGCGTGGTAGGAACAGAGGAGCAGCGGCAAGCTGGGAGCCTGGTGACGGAGGTCACACAGACCTGGACTACCAACCCAGACCCCAGACTTTTACTTAAGAAATCAACTTCTGCCTCATTTTCGCTCCTGCTATTTTGGATTCTCTGACAATCAGAGCCACAGAGTGAGAGCAAAGTCTGGGAACGCAGGGGCAGGCGGAGACGCAGCCCAGGAGAAGGACTCAGTAAGTGCAAATGGAACAGGGAAGCGATTACGGTGAACAAAAACTAGATGAATGGGGTGGTGGGCAGCACACATATTTGAGGAACAACCTAGCAAGCCACGAAGTATATTCAGATACTAAGATCTACATTCATGTACATGTATAATGGATCTTCATTAATAAGCAGAAATACATTAAATGAGTTAATATTTATAAAGCACTTAGAAAAGTCTCTAGCACACAGTAAATAATATACAGGTGCTGCTCACTAAAAATTAAGAAGGATGAATGGGGTGATGCTTAATTTTGTGTCAAGTTGGCTAGGGAGGTGACTGATGTGGGGCCAAAGCCCCTGTGCAAATCCCAGTTGTTTAGTAAATCACTAGTCTAGGGTTTGTGGTGAAGGTACATTTTAGACGCAGTTAAGATTTACCACCAGCTGATTGTAAATCAGATGGAAATACCAGATCACCTTATCTGTCTCCTGAGAAGCCTGTATGCAGGTCAAGAAGCTACAGTTAGTACCAGACACAGGACAACGGACTAGTTCAAAATGGGGAAAAGCTGTATATTGTCACCCTGCTGATTTAACTTCTATGCAGAATACATCATGAGAAATGCCAGGCTAGATGAATCACAAACTGTAATCAAGATTGCCAGGGACAATACCAATAACCTCAGATATGCAGATAAAACCCCTCTAATGGCAGAAAGCAAAGAGGAACTAGAGAGTCTCTTGATGAGGGTGAAACAGAAGCGTGAAAAAGCTGGCTTAAGATTCAACATTCAAAAACCTAAGATCATGGCATCCAGTCCCACCGCTTTATGGCAAATACAAGGGGAAAAAGTGGAAGCAGGAAAAGAGTTTAGTTTCTTGGTCTCTAAAATCACTGCAGACAGTGACTGCAGCCATGAAATTAAATGATGCTCGCTCCTTGGATGGAAAGCTATGACAAACCTAGACAGGATATTAAAAAGCAGAGACATCATTTTGCTGGCAAAGTTCCACCTAGACAAAGCTATGATTTTTCCAGTAGTCATGTATGGATGTGAGAGTTGGACCATAAAGAGGGCTGACTGCCAAAGAATTGATACTTTTGAATTGTGGTGTTGAAGAAGACTCTTGAGAGTCCCTTGGAGAGCAAGGAACTCAAACCAACCAATCCTAAAGGAAATCAGTCCTGAATATTCATTGGAAGGACTGATGCTGAAGCTGAAACTCCAATGCTTTGGCCGCCTGATGCGAAGAACTGACTCATTGGAAAAGACCTTGATGCTGGGAAAGATTGAAGGCAGGAGGAGAAGGGGATGAGAGAGGATGAGATGGTTGGATGGTATCACCAATTCAATGGATGTGAACTTGGGCAATCTTCAGGAGAGAGTGAAGGACAGGGAAGCCTAGCTTGTTGCAGGCCATGGGGTTGCAAAGAGTCAGACGTGACTTAACTGCTCAACAACAATAAAAATAGATTATCCTCCATAATGTGGGAGAACAGATGGCATTAAGAGCAAAAACTAAGGTTGCCAAAGAAGAAGGAATTCTGCCTCAAAACTGCAACATGGAGATTCTGCCTGCTTTTTCCAGCTGCTGGCTTGCCCTAGACTTTGGCTTGCCCCACCAGCCCCCACAATCACATGAGTCAGCTCAGACAGACAGACAGACAGACTGCTCTTGTTTTGTTTCTCTAGAAAACAGTACTATAAATGGAAAGTTGGTGGTCCAGTGATTAAGAATCTGCCATACAACGCAGGGACGTGGGTTCGATCCCTGATCGGGGAACTGGGATCCCACCTGCTGCAGAGCAAATAAGCCCTCATGCCACAACTAGAGAGTCCATGCATCACAAAGAGAGATCTCGCATGATGCAGCTGAGGCACCAGGCAGCAAATAAAGAAACCTGCCCTAGGAGGCACTGGAATTTGTTTGTGGACAGCTGGGAGGGGAGTTAAAGGACCAGAACTGTCAGATGGAAGCCTTGCTCAGCACAGCATCACCTCCAACCCTCCTTTCCTCACAAAGCCGCCCTGAGGAGCAACCCCTCCGGGACCCCAAATGTTCAGTCACCCCCCTTCCCTTGCCACTGATTTGCAGATGAGACCGACCATAATAGTAACAGTCTACCCCCGCTCTGGAAGTAAATCCTTACAGGCACAAGATATCTTTTAGAGGGTGACAAAAATGTTCTAGGGTAAAAACATGGTGATCACTAAGCAACATTTTTGAATACAATATTAATAAATGGCACTGAGTCACTCACTTCAAAATGATTGGTTTTGATGTTATGTGAACCTTACTTCAATAACTTTCAATAGTGAATTTTATGTTATGTGACTTTTTCCTCAGAAAAATTTCCACCTACTTCTCTGGGACGAGAGCTTTGAGCCTGTTACAGAAAGCAGGGTTCCTTTCCCTGGGCCTCCGCCTCACAGCTTTCCCAGGGAAGCATTTCCTCGTAGGCAAGATAGAGGTCAGTATTATGTTCACTTGGGGAACAGACCTCAAGCTAAGTCCACCAAGTAAGCTGTTGTCGATAATAAAAGTGGTATCTTGGCCTCC
Organism: Okapia johnstoni; assembly: GCA_024291935.2. NCBI lineage: Eukaryota > Metazoa > Chordata > Mammalia > Artiodactyla > Giraffidae > Okapia > Okapia johnstoni. The sequence continues at coordinate 10,148,348 of CM044309.1, forward strand.
ATATTTACTCTTTATTTCTCAACCTTAACAAGGTATAAAGGCTGAAGGACCCCAGAGCAGATGCTTCCCAGTAACTGAGGTTGTCCACACCCCCTCAGTCTTACGTCCCATGACCACATGTACCCCAAGTGCAGACTGGTTGGGGCATCTGGAGGCCTTGCCTGGAGTCAGGAAGCTTCTGCTCCATTTTTACAGTACATGCTTTCTTGTTCCCTGTCCTATATAAGTCATATCCGACTCTTTGCAACCCCACGGACTGTAGTCCGCCAGGTTCCTCCGTCCATGGGATTTCCCACACAAGAATACTGAAGCGGGTTGCTCTTTTCCTCTCCAGGGGATCTTCCTGACCCAGGGATCGAGTCTGCATCTCCTGCTTGGCAGGCAGATGCGTTACCGCTGAGCCACCTGGGAAGCCCTCACCCTGTGTGTAAGGAAACCTGAAAGCAGCCTGTTGTGTCTTGTGTTTGTCAATCTGCGCAACCTGAGCAGGACAGGAGGTACAATCAGATCAGCTGCACTGGTGGGAAAGAATCATTTCCGCACTACCCTGTGACAGCAGAAACATCTCTGTGGACCAAATATTCCCAGCAAGTTTAGGATAAAGACCACAGCGAAGATGAGGGAGAAACTGTGGAAATTAGCTTCTCTCCAGTCCCCTTGCTACGTCTCTACCTCTGACATTATACGTATTTAAAACTACTTAAAATGTCTTTAGTATTTTCTGACATTTCTTCAAAAAATAGAAATAAAGGAACTGTTTGTCTGTTTTATTGGATTTTCATCTCTTACTCAAAGAGATTTATCATTTTTAATAAATTTAAAAAAATTATAAAGATTAACCTACATTTAACACTTTAGGGTTTTAAGTAAGTGTAACAAACTCCAACAAACCATTCTGTCTGTGTCAATAAGGATTTTTCCCCACAGTATTTTTATCATAAAAGCTGCATGCTGAACTGGTACGGACATTGTGGACAACATAAGGCTCTTAGGGATGTTAGTCTGTAATGGCCTGAAGCAGAGAACACAGGTCAGCTGTAGAAGAGGCTTCAGCAAATGTATTCTAAACCAAAAAAGCCCCCTGTCACACAACGTAAGAGAAAATTATATCCCTTTGTTGAGTCCTTTCTTCAACAACAAAAATAGCACGTCTACAAAGCCCTCTAAGGCCCAATATACTAACTTGGAACCAACTCAGAGAAACAGTGCCATCTACTGATTATACATGTTATTGGCTGCAAATCACAGAATTTCAATCTTGTCAGTAAGCTGCCAGGCAATGTGAAGTAGGCCTTGAACGCAATGCTCAGAAACAAAGTGACGGCAGGTTTTTTTGACTTGTTCCTTTATCATACACTCTGCTAAATGGATGGATGGGCTCTGGGAAGTTGAGCTCTCCAGATCCGAGCTGCTCACACTTAAATCCATTAGTGACTCAGTCCTAATTAGAACGTGATTCAAATGTATTTACATTGTCATTTAGAGCAATATTCCCATGAAGATATGTCAAAGGTGCACTTGTGCAATTAGAAATGAATCACATACTTGACTCAAATAATACCCTTTGCACCGACAGTTTTTGTCAGTTCGTGCTGCAGACATGATTCCAGAAATCAAGGAAGTAAGAAGGGAAGTCTCTGTGCTGCCAGCAAGGGAAGAAAAACCAGTGGCTCTGCCTTCTTCAGTGCCAATCACAGCCCCACACTCAGCAATCGGCTTTAAAAAATACCCGGAGAGTGAGATCTCTGAGCAAGGGACCCAATCGTGGCAGTTAAAGTCGGGGGGGGGTGCTTGGTGGGATGAAGTATTTCATTCATTTATTCATTCATTTCTCACTTATAAGTAGCTGTCTTATGCCAGGGACCATACAAGGTACTGAGATACTAGGATGAATATGATAAAAGCCCCATCCTCAAAGAATTGAGCCTAGTGTAAGAGGGAGCCAGGTATTACAAACTGTGTTATCTCAGAGTAGATAACAGACAACAGAATTCTTATAAATTGAGTACCAACCACAGGAAAGGCGCTGTGGATATGCAACCCAGATGTTAACTGGACACTGCTTAACACCTGGGTTCACTGAGTCTGATCCCCCGCAAATCCCCGGCCTGTTGGCCTGAAAGCTTTCCTCGATCCCCAACGGCCGAGCACTGTCTTCTCAGCCTCGGGGCTCCTGTGTCCTGCACGCGGCCTCGGTCCCAGGTCACATGGAGGCTTTTGGCAAACTCTGCCCCTCTTCTGAAATTCTGGCAAGACTTCGGGGTAGGGCAGAGGTCAAGGAGGGTTACTTTCCACACTACTTAGCAAACAGTCAAGTGAAGAACAATTGTAATTCAAACATCCTCCCTGGTTCTCATCACAGGGCGTGTCCCTTATCTGATCCAGTCCCAGCCTCCCTCCACATCTTCATTTTTCTCCCCCCATCCTTCCCGCTCAGATTGTCTCCAAAGTTCCAAATTTTCCTTCCTCTATTCCCCTTTGATAGCAACCAACACCCATGTTGTTAAAAGGCTCACCAAGTTTGAATAGGGTGTTTTTCCAAATAAAAACTAAGAGGAATTCTGATGTAGTCAAGATAATATTTCTCCACAGACACAGGAAACAAACATCTGGTTACCAGAGAGGAAAAGGGGCAGGATGGATAAATTAAGAGTTTGGAATCAACAGATACACACAACTATATATAAAATAGTAAGCAGCAAGGACCTACTATGGAGCACATGGAACTATACTCAATATCTTGTAATAGTCTATAGTGGTAAAGAATCTGAAAAAGAATATATATATAAATGAATCACTTTGTTGCATACCTATACCTGAAACTAACACATTATAAACCAACTATACTTCAAAAAACAAGACAATATTTCTCTACCTGGCTGGCTATATATTTCATGAGGTTTTACAACTACCCTTGGACATATCACTAAACAGACAGTAAAACTCAGTTCATCTAAGACAACACCAATGCTGTGTCATAGGTTGCTAATGTATGCAAAGCACTTAGCATTTAGAACAGACTAATAAAAACTTAATGTTAGCCATTATTATTTTTATCACTATAACATTCATTTTATCTCTTCTGTAGCAACATTTACTACCGAGGTAATATCTTCCAGTCTCATGCCTTTATTAAATACCATCTACATGCTGAAAAATCCTGCATTTGTCTCTGGCCTTGACCAATGTTTCTGAACTCAGCTCTTACCAAACTGCTTATTTGACATCTCCACTGGCTACCTAATAGACATATCAAACTTGACGTAATCAAGTCTGAACTTGTGCTTTCCCCCCCCAAGCCTCCTCTCACAGTCTTATCTCAGTAACTGGCAACTCCATTTCTCCTTTGGCTGGGGCCAGAAACCTTGCACCATTCCAAATGATTCTAAAATCACTTTTTCTTTTTTTCTTACCCCTTAAATTCAATCCATTCAGATATCTTGTCAGCTCTGTGTTCAAAAATATCCACAATCCAACACTGCCCTGCTCCTCCCTGGTCCAATCACCAACACCTCTTGAGAAGATTATGGCAAGAGCCTCCTAACTCATCTCATTGTTTCCACCCCACATTCCACCAGCCTGTTCTCATCACGGAGCGACTTATCTCGTGACTTTCCTTGGCTCAATTCCCAGTGGTTTTCTATCTCCCGCAGAGTAAAACCAAAGCCTTCAAGATGGTCTTCGATGTCCTATAAGATCTGATCTCCTCCACTGCGATTATCTTTCACCTCATCTCTTACTACACTTCTGACTCTCTCCGCAGCGGCCTCGAGCTGTTTCTCAAATGCATCAACACTCCTTCACCTGTCTCAGGACCTTTGCACTTGTGGTTCCTACTATCTGGAACACTTTTTACCAGAGAATGTCATGGTTCTCAATCCCTGACTTTTTTCAGGTCTCTGCATAAATCCACTACATATAAATAACAATCTCCATTAAATATCTCCCTTATTCTTCTTATTTTGCTTCATAGCACTTATCACCATGTGCAATATTATGGTGTTAAGTCACTTAGTTGTGTCCGACTGTTTGCGACCCTAGGCTCCTCTGTCCCTGGAATTCTCCAGGCAAGAATACTGGAGTGGGTCGCCATTTCCTCCTCCAGGGCATCTTACTGACCCAGGGATTAAACTCACGTCTCTTATGTCTCCTGCATTGGGGCAGGCTCTTTACTGCTAACGTCACCTGGGAAGCCCTCTGAAACCACAGAACTATCTACAAAAGCAGGTTCCCACTCAGAAAACTCTGGGCTACAGAAGTAGACACACACCCAGGCACACCACCTCTGTGCACGGCTCCAAGGCCACACGTGGGCAGGTGCATGATCCCTGCTCCCTGGGGGACCAGCTTGACCAGAGAGGGGGTCTTCTGGGAGAGGACATGCATCCTGACCAAGTAGGCCCAAGTTCAAGGCTTCCTGGGCTAGAGCTGTAGGCCTGGGCTCCCAGAGCCGCCTCCCCAGAGCCGGGGGTCCCTCTGCAGTGACCTCACCTGGCACGTCCAACTGACACCTCCCTTACATATGTGTATTATTCTCATGATGTTAGAATGAAAGCACAATGAGGGCAGAGACCACCTATTTCTTGCTGTATGTGTAATCCTAAGACGATGCCCAACATGTACTAGGTATTCAATAAATAACTGGAGTGACAAATGAATTTAATCAGAATTAAGAAAGGCAGGGATTTCAAGAAGTTCACCAATACCTAATGTGAACAGACGTCAAGATGAAGACTGAAAGGAGTTCACTGCATTTGTCAACTGGGGAATGACTGATAGAGGCCTCTAGTATTGAGGAGACAGACATTGAGAACTCTTCTGAAAATGGACAGTGGTGATGATGACTGTACAACACTATGAACGTACAGACAGTAATTCATTTCGACATGGTCTGTTTTTCAAATGTAGTATAAAGTAAAATTTATTATGCTTTTTAAAATTTTTTCATATATCAGCTCATTCCATTCAATGATTATTCTGCCAACAAGTAATGACAATTGGATGCCATCAATTATAATTATTAAAGTGCTTTTCCTCGGTGATACGCCTGTGAGTAATGTCCTAGGTCAGGTTCCCTGGAAAACAGACCAGGCAGATCTGCATGCAGGGTGTTAGCTAGGAGCGACATCTGTAATGCACTGAAGGAAGCAGGTCTGGACACAGAGACAAGCTGAACTGCAGTGAAGCTACAACACAGGCCTCAACGGAGGGCCTCTGGAGCTAGAATGGTCCTGAAGGCTTCTCCCAAACTGAGGCAAGGGGCTGGGCCTTTCTACCCTACATCATCAGATCAGTGGATGCCAGTCACCTAGGGGAGGGAGGGGAACTTTGCATAAGGCAACTCCTTTCAGCTGTGGGCTATTCTTGGACAGAGACTTGGCTATGAGTGGTCGTCGGTGATACTCCCAATAGGTGGATAAATGAGCATCTTGATTCTAAAGGGGGCAACCTGGGCAGTACACCCCAGTGTACACTACAATTAACATAGACAATAACGCAGCTAGTTGCTTAGCTTTTTTTAAAGATTTTATACTTGAGAATAATGTGATACAAGATACATACTGAAGACAGTTTTACACGTTAAGCCTCATATAAGAAGCCTATACAGAGTCCAGAAATGACGTTTTTGCTTTTTATTAGTTGATTACTTCCTTTCTGACAAACTTGGTGCCCAAAATGCCAGTTCATGAATCACAGATGTACAAATGTCCAGGCGTACATGTGCGTGTGTGTTTAGTCGCTCAGTCGTGTCCGACTCTTTGCGACCCCATGGACTATAGCCCGCAAGGCTCCTCTGTCCATGGGATTCTCCAGGCAAGAATACTGGAGTGGGTTGCCATGCCCTCCTCCAGGGAGTCTTCCCAACCCACTGATAGAACCCAGGTCTCTTATGTTGCAGGTAGATTCTTTACCATCTGAGCCACCAGGGAAGCCCAAGAATACTGGAGTGGGTAGCCTATCCCTTCTCCAGGGGATCTTCCCGACCCAGGAATTGAACCAGGGTCTGCTGCATTGCAAGCGCATTCTTTACCACCTGAGCTACTAAGGAAGCCCACAAATGCTCAGGCATGGCACTACAAATCTAAAGAACTTAGATTTGATGATAATTGAGTCTTTACTCAAAACCTTAAGACCATATTCAGTCTAAAAGAAATTTCTCTAAAAGGAATCAAAAGCTGATTATAGGAGCCCTAACTGGAGATTAAATGAGTAATTCCTTTCTCTTTGCAGACTTCAGTCTTGGAAAGCTTGCTTTGTACATTAATGTCAACAATTCCTACAGAAACCTTCGACATGATGGTAGCTGAACCATGGTCCAGTGAATACACAATGCTTGGTGGACATGGCTTTATAGACCGCGTGTCAGTCCCCTAGGAGTCAGAGGTCCCAGATTAGAAACCAGAGCTTTGAAGTGTCCAATGTTCCTCCCCATCCAGTCACAACCTACACACCATTCTCACCCAAACTGCCCTGCAGGAACTATTGCATCACATCTTCAGCATCTGCAATCCTAGTCTCTCATTCTCTTTCTAGTTTGAGCTACAGTTTAAACTTATCAAAGTTTTCAATTGTCTCCCACATCTATGGCTACAATTCCTAATCAATTAAGCTTTTCCAAAGACAAGAAACTGGGCATTTTACCTTTTAATATTCCTTATGAAAATTCTTTAGAAAGCAGTTAATAAAAGTGCACAAATTATGGAATTATTGATAAGCAATTATAGGATGATAGAAGTATGCTTTTAATGTTTCAATATTTAGGAACATATACAAAACATTAAACAAGTCAGTTTTAACTACTATATCAAAACTATAATATAGTGTGCAACAAAATACATTATTATAATTAAAATAATTCTATTTGTTTTCCAAAAGCACATTTACTTACCAGATTAATTTTTTAAAGGGGAAGCAAAGTAATGTCATAAAGTAATATTTCATTATACAGCAATAGTTTGATTGGTTATATTTTGAAAAAAGAATGATACATTTTCTCTTATTCTTTCAAGAAAAGGATCTGTAAGGATTTAAATGATATCCAGGAAAATGTTTCCACTGCTTCAGTTGTGACATGGAGAGAGGCTTCAGGGAATCAGACTTCTGTTGATGTGGACCAAGCTGACAATTTCTAGACACAGGGAGTTTTTCCAATGAATCACCTGAAATAGGTAAAACAATAAGAAAATTCTTAGGCCAATCAATATTCTATTATATACAATACTTTTTTATTATATAATGAGTTTGTGTGATTTATTACGTTTGGTTACCATAGTTCATGTTAAGATGAGCATTCAATTAATTCATTCCCTCTACAAATATTTATAAATTGTTTATTATGTGCTGATTTGAGCAATGAAGGCCAAAGTGGTCAACAAAAATAGACATGGTCTAATAGAGACCAATAGACATAGTCTCTGACTTCAAGGACCTTATGGTCTAACAAGAGAACGACACATTAAACAAATAATCATCCAGAGAGAGAGATGTATTATAAGTCCACAATTTCTTATCTAAAAGCCTGTGGGGCCAGATATGTTGCCCAATTTAGAATATAATTGCAACAATGTGGGATAACACTCCATAATCAAATTCATTAATAAGCTACAGCAAGAACAGTTGTACAAAAGAGATTCAAGACCATCGATAAATTCACATAAATTTAGCTAAGGTTTCTGCCACCAAATAAGATTGTTGTAAACTTATGAAGGGGCGGGGGGGACAACTTTTGGTCTTTCAAGCTTTCTAGATTTCAAAACTGGAAATAAGGAATTGTGGAGCCACATTACAAATAGAGCTAAAAGTATGAAGCTAAGACACAGGGGGCTATGAGCATGTATAACAAGAGAAGCTGACCTGTGTTATTAAGATCTGAAGGATGACAGAGTGGCCACAATGGCAAAGTAGGAAGACCCTGAGCTCGCCTTCTCCCATGGGCACACCAAAAAGTTCTACTATGTAACTGTTACAAGACCAACAGCAAAGATTTCCCACAATTAAAGACAGAAGGAACTACAAGGAGATGGGTTGGAGAGGCAGAGATGCAGTCAGGACCCACAACCCTCGGTAGGTGACCCACAAACGGGAGGATAATCACAACTGCAGAGGTTCTCTCCAAGGAGCAAGGGGCCTGAGGCCCATGTCAAGCTCTCCAGCCTGGGCGTCCTGCACAGGGAAGATGAGTCCCCAAAACATCTGCTTTGAAGACCAGAGGGAACTGCATATGGGAAAGCCAGAGGGCTATAGGAAATAGAGACTCCACACTCAAAAGGCTCATGCAAAATCTCACATGCTAAAAGTCCCAGGGCAGAGGCAGTGATTTGAAAAGAATGAAAAGAACCAGTGTCAGATCCACTTGCTGATCTTGGAAAGCCTCCTGGAGAAGCAGGAGCCAACTGGAATCCCCATGGGAACAGCCACTCTGGGGAGCTCATTATTCCCACAGGGGCATTGATGCTGGTGAGCACCATTTTGAAGTTCTCCCTCTAGTCTATCAGAACCAGGGGCTTACCTGCCCACCAGCAAGCCAACACCAGTCCCAGAAACCATAGGCCCAGCAGCTAGACAAATAGGAACCTGGCCCACCCACCAGGAGGCCAGCACACCCTCTATGACGCTCTGGGCCACACAGCCAGCCGAACCAGGACATGGCACTGCAGTGAATGGGCTGGAGCCACTGCACGAGGCGAGTCTGGCAGCCAACTGGGCCAAGGACCAGCCCTACCTCCCAGGGCACCCACTCTGTCTGCCCCACCACAACGAGAGGAGCCATGCAGCCCCCAGAGGGGGCACCCGAGATATAGCTACGGTGACCAGAGGGGAGTGCGCTGCAGGATCCCACTGCATGTCTCCTACATAAGGCCACTTCTCCAAGATTAGGGAAAACCCAACCTATTTAATACACAAAAATAAACACAGAGGCAAAATGAGGAGACAGAAGGATATGTTCCAAACAAAGAAATAAGATGAAACCCCAGAAGTACTAAGAGAAGTAGAGATAAGCAATCTACCCAACAAAGAGTTCAAGGTAATAATCATAAAAATGCTCAACAAACTCAGAAGATGAATGGTGAGAAATTTAACAAGAGCTAGAAAACAGAGAGAAGAACCAAACAGAGCAGAAGATACAAAAGCTGAGGCTGCTTTGAGAATCTAGGAGACAGTAGAATAATACCTCGAAAGTACTGACCAAAGGAAAAAAAGCCAAAACATTAAAAAACCCTATCAACTAGAACTGTACATCCAGCAAAGAAAGAATTTAAGAAAGAGAAAAAACACTTTGAAAAAATACTGAGAGACTTAACCACTAACAGACCCTTGTTGGGGGACAAAACAAAAAATGAAAAGACAGACAGTAGAAATGAATTCAAATATATCAGTAATTATAATTAATGTAAATAGACTGAATGCTCTAGTTGAAACAAAACATCAGACTGGATAAAAAAGAAAATCCAGGCTCATGCTGTTTAAATGAGAGTTACCTAAAACAATACAGAAAGATTTAATGTAAAACAATGGGAAAAGATGTATCAGATAAACACTAACAATGAGAAAATCAGTGTAATATATTAACAGAAGGCAAAATGCAAGCAAAAGACGTTAAGGAGAAAGCAATGCCTACATAATAAAACATGAATAATACTAAAATAAACAATAATGATAACACTTCACAAACATATAAAATACACAAAGCAAAAATTGACAGAACAATGAGAAACAGACAAATTCACTGTCATACTGTAAGATTTTAATGTATTTCTTAATAACAGACACATCTAACAAAGTATTAGGTTATTAACAGAAAAGTGGGAAAATGTTATGAACAGGTGGTTCACATAAAGAAAATACAGCTCTTAACCATAGAAAAACATTGTCAACTTCACTCATAGCAAAAGAAAATTAAATTAAATTAAAACTAGACAAACAAACCATTTTTTACTCTCAGACTGGCAAAAACCCAAACATTTGATAATCCTAAATTGGGAAAGCTGTGGGGAAATAGTATACTGTTGGTGGGGTATAAATGATACAACCTCCACTCCAGTGGAGGGCATCTTAGCAGGACCTATCAAAATTACAATGCACATATATATTCTCTGACAGAGCAACACTGATAATTAACCTTATGAGATATTTGAACATATGGAAAAATATGTATGAATGAAGATGCATACTGACTGAAAAGAACCTAATTACACAGCTGTGAGGTTAGATGAATAAATTACAGTCTATTCATTCAATGGAGGGTTATGCAACTGAGGAGAAAAAAAGAATGAGGAAACTCTTTCTGTAATGATACAGAAAGATCTTGAGGTATACTGTTAAATGAAAAAGGTACAGAAGGTACAGAATCATACACATACTACACGATCCCTTATGAAGGGTGGAGGGGAACTGGGCAATAATATTTATTCAGAGTTCCTTGCATATGTATAAAAATACATTTAGGATACACAAAAAACTAGTAACAGTGGTTTCTTATAGGGCAGCAGGACTAGAAACTAGACAGATGAGGGCATTACAGAAGGAAGTATTTCCACCATATACATTTTATACTTTCAAATAGCTTTCATATGTAAACATTACCAATTTTCCAGTTAAATTAGCAAATTTTTAAAATGAGAAAAAACTAATTTGGTAACAGAAACTTTGACTAATATGGCAGAACTCTAAACTAAGTAATTAAGAGAATACAAACGATTTTCATGCACAAGAGAAACATTTACTAACTGAACACACCAGGCCATACACCAAGTCTCTACAGTTGCCAAAGAATCAATATCATGTAGACCATACTTGGAACTACAGTGCAGTAGCCAGAATTCAATGACAAAAACTAAAATACATTTTAAAACATACTTTTAAATAACTCATGAGCCAAAGAAGAAATCATAATGAAAGGTAAAGAACATTTAGAACTGAAAAATAAAAAGACAGCATATCAAAATTATGAGATTCAGCTTAGTAGAAAATTTATAGCCTTAATACCCATTTTAGAAAAGAAGACTGAAAGTCATTAAGCTAAGGATTCAACTTTAGAAAATAAGGAAAAAATTAGATAAATACAGGGCAAAGAAAAGAAATAATTAAAGTAGAAAAAAAACACCCAATAGAGGAGATTAATGTTGACTATATAAAGTATAAATTATTTCATGTTAGTCTTATACAGTTTCACTTCTTAAACTCATCTCAATACAATTATCAAGTGACTTCCAACTTTCGGACATTGTTGGTCAAGTACTATTTCCAATCGAGTTCCTATCTGAATGGTGTTCATTCTGGAGGGTTGACACTTTCGGCCTCATTTAAGCAGCACAAGCAGTGTGTGAAGTACTAAGAAGCATGGTGGCCTATGCGTCCTGTCCAGAAAGTATGACCTCATTAGGAATAAGCTGTACACAAAATAAACATCAGGATTAGCCTGTCAGTGTGTGTGTGTGTGCGTGAAATAGAAATTAGGATTAAAAACATTTCTCAAATTCTTAAATCATTATCATCAGGATTTGACAGATTTTTACTAAATAAGTCAAATTTTCCACAACTGATTCTGAAATAAGCTAAATTGAGAGAACTAACAGGGTTCTAATTAAAATTTTCTCTCCTAGAGTAATGGAAATAAAAACAAAAATAAACAAATGGGACCTAATTAAAAGCAAAAGGAAACTATAAACAAGAGGAAAAGACAACCCTCGGAATGTTAAAAAATAATTGCAAACGAAGCAACTGACAAAGGATTAATCTCCAAAATATACAAGCAGTTCATGCAGCTCAGTATCAGAAAACAAACAATCCAATCAAAAAAATGAGTGGAAGACATAAATAAACATTTCTCCAAAGAAATGATGGCCATTTCTCCAGAATGGCCATCATCAAAAAAATCTACAGACAATAAATGCTGGAGAGGATGTGGAGAAAAGGGAGTCCTCTTGCACTGCTGGTGGGAAAGCAAATTGATACAGCCACTATGGAGAACAGTGTGGAGACTTCTTTAAAAAAAACTAGGAATACAACTACCATATGACCCAGCAATCCCACTGCTGGGCATAAATTGAGAAAACCATCATTCAAAAAGACGCGTGTACCCCGATGTTCACTGCAGCACTGTTTACAAGAGCCAGGACATGGAGGAAACCCAGATGCCCACTGACATGAAAGAAGCTGTGGAACATACATACAATGGTCTGCTACTCAGCCATAGAGAGGAAGCAATCTGAGTCAGCTGAAGTGAGGTGGATGAAACTGAAGCTTGTTATACAGGGTAAAGTTAAGTTAAAAAGAGAAAAAAATCGTATATTAATGCATACACATGGAATCTAGAAAAACGCTACTGACGAACCTATCTGTAGGACAGGAATAGAGACACAGATGTAGAGAGAAGAGACTGTGGACACGGCTGGGGAAGGAGAGGGCGGGTATGACTGCGAAGCAGCACTGACAGATAAACACTGCCATGTGTGAAACAGCTAAGCAGGAAGCAGCTGCAGGCACAGGCATCGAAGCTGGGTGCTCTGTGATGACCTGGGGGTGGGGTGGGGAGGGCATGAGAGGGAGGCTCAGGAGGGAGGGATACATGTATACTTATAGCTGAGTCATGTTGCTGTACAGCAGAAACCACACAACACTGTAAAGCAATTAAATTTTTTTTAAAAAAAAGGACCAAAAAAAAAATGTTTTTTTCTCAAATACCCATGTCGTAGCTGCCCTAAGACCTGAGGAGAAAAAGAAAACTAACATATGCAAGTGGTCAATATTTTAGTCATTCTGTTTTTAAATATTTCCAACTGCTAAAGAGAGACCAATTAACTTCATCATCATAACAGAATTAAAATACAACTAACCTGTATGATTTTCTCCTGTACATTCACAGTCAAGCAGGTCATGAGTAATGCAATGTGAACTTTCATGCAATGTGAACAAATTTTTAAGTTCTTCCACTGAAAACTGAATATGATCAGATGTCTTAGATAGGTCTACAACTGCCCCAGAAAGACCTTGCTTACTGATCTGTCTTTGATAGATCTTTTCCTCTATTGTACCTGAAGAGAAAACATTCATTAGATTTCCTTCAGATCTTTACAATTGTCATTTTGGTAGGTAAAATACTTTTATTACTATACTAGCTAACAAAATAATATTACTGATACTGAAGCACAGATTAACACACAAAATACCTTTATTTACTCAAAGAGAATACATCTTTTTTCATACTGGAGGGTTACTACCTGTGGTTAGGAGTCTGTAAATATGTACAGGGTGCTTCTGACCATCTCTCCACACTCTAGACATTGCCTATAGAAAATAAATGAGAACTCTGAGAGTACAGTAGAAACTAATAACCTTCTCCACACAAACAACTTGTGTTCATAAATTTAAGATTAGGAATTCTAGATTACACCTACAGCTTCAAAAAACAAAGCCCAGGCATACCCAAGCATTCTGCACTTCAATTTTTTTTCCTTAGTTGAAGAAAGGGATGCATGAACACTTGCCATGGTACTGCAAAATAACTACAGGGTGCCATGCAATAGCGAGAGGGTCTATCTGCACTGAAAAAAAAATGGGATGGCAAGTTTGGGAAGTAAGAATGCAAAGAACCAAGTATAGCGTGGGCATGCAGGGTTTATTCTCGATCCAACAGGCTAATGATTCACCTCTAAGGAACCACAGGATACCTGCAATCAGCAGAGGCTCTAGGCAGATCCCTGAGGTTTTAGGATTTATCAGTAATGATATTTAGTAAGAGGTTGATGTTCAAACCCCGAACATGCCAAAGAAAATTCTGGCCCTCAACCAGCTTCTGAAAGCCCCTGGAATATCCTGCTTGATAAAAGCATCTTACGTTACATGGGGTCTTGGCCCACACCAAGTTGTTTACATTAACGATGTGATTTAGGTGGGGACTTGGGCCAGTTTGACCTTTGCAGAGGCCAATCACACAGGTACCCGTGCCTACATAACCAACCTCCAACAAAAAATCTAGACATCAAGGCTTAAGTGAACTCTGGTTGACAAAATTCCATGGGCGTTGTCACTCACCGATGCTGGCAAAATTAAGTGTTGTCCATACAATTCCATAGGGAAAGGAAAACTGGAAGCTTGTACCTGCTCTCTCCTAGACTCTACCCTATCTACCTTTTACCTGTGCTGATTTTACTCTGTATCCTTTCACTGCAATAAACCCTAACTTGAATATAACTGCTCTTCTTGATTCTGTGAGTCCTTCTAGTGAATCACTGAACCTGAGGGTTGTCTCCCGGTCCCCTAACACGGCTGCCAGGTGAGGTGCAAATCTATAGGTAGAAACCTCAAAATCTGTGAAGATGGACTGTACTCTGAAGAAAACCAAAGGCTGCTTCTGAAATATTTTCCTAAGTAAGCTAATTTTATATCTTCACTATACCTTGCACAAACACCAATCATGGCACCTATAACACCTTACTGTCCTCCCCTGATGGTCGCGAGCATCCTGAAGGCCCAACTAACCACAGAGTCAAGTAGGGCCTGGAGACATACAGGCTTGGGTATGAATCCTGGCTCTGCTTCTTACAAGCTATGTGAACTGAAACAAGCTTCCATACCTTCATCTGCAAACCAGAGCTTACAACACGCACACTTGCAGGACTACTGTGAGGACTGAACAGATGTAAAGCATTTAGTAGAATGCCTGATACAAAATAAGGGCTGAATATGCAGCAGTTCTTATACTTCATCATCACCCTCATATTCCCGCAGGCACCGTATTCCCCTTTGGCATTTTATAATGTTTGTTTAATATAGAAAGAGTCCTACCTGGATATCAGTAGCTGGATTCCAATCAATATCATAGAGGATTAAGTGAGATCCTCCAATAAGGTTAAGCCCCACACCACCAGCTTTTGAACTCAACAAAAAAATAAAATCAGAAGAGTATTTACTATTAAAGGCATCAACAATTTGCTGCCTTTGAGAGATTGGGGTCTGTCCATCAAGTCTTGTATAAGCATATCCATGACGCTTGCAGACTTCTTGTAAAATATCCAAGGTTCGTGTATAGTTGGATACCAACACGACTCTGTCAATCAAAAAGAAAGAATCTTCATATACAACTTAGAAGCAGTATTAGATTTTTTTAACTAGAGAAAAATACTAATATTATCACTGATATTTATAGAATATCCAACAGAACTTTATATAATTAAAACATAGATTCTCTTTCAAATTCCATTTTAAAGTCAATATCTAAGAGGGAATTCCCTGGCAGTCCAGTGGTTAGGACTCTGTGCTTTCACTGCCATAGGCATGGACTCAATCCCTGGTTGCGGAGCTGAGATCCCACAAGGCACATGGTGTGGCAAAAAAAAGGAACCTAAGAGACTTTCAGTATAAAGATAATGGAGTAAACACCTTTCTGCTTTCGTTACCTTTCTTGAGTCACCCTAAGAACAGCAGGAGAATAAGAAACAGAAATACAAAGTCTATCTTTGATGAAACAAGGAGAGATTTATATATGAAAACAGAGAATAGTGTAATGGTGACCTATTTAGGAGAGAAACCTAAGTGCCCAAAGAGGGAGATGCAAGTTCGTTCACACAGCCACATCTTGTAAAGGCAGTGCAGATGGAAGGGGTTTACACTGCAGCTATTACAACAGCAAAGGTAAGTAGAACCCAGGTCCTACTCCCATGAAACTAGCTGACTTCTCTTTCTCAACTAGAATACTTACTCTCTGTGGAAAGTAAATTAAAGAAACTTAGACCAGGGTAACTCTAAAGGCAGAGATATGGCAACAAACCAAAATGCAAGTCTGAGTTTCTCTCGTCTCTCATCCTCTAGCAGGCTAGCCCAGGCTTATTCACATGGTGACAGAAAGGTTCCAGGAACCCCAAGGGAGGGCAAGCCCCACTGCACAAGATCTTTTCAAGACCCCTGCTGTGCCATGTTTGCCAGCATCTCATGGGCCGATCCAAGTTAGGTGGCTGAACTCAGAGTCAGAATGGGAGATCACCCAAAGCTACACAACAAAGGAACAAGGATAGAGGGAGGGAGAACTTGAGGCCATTTTTGCAATCTACCAACATTCCTATGAAAACAATCTGCCTGTACTAATATAGGAACAACATCATTACTATTATCAGTAGTATAGGAAGAATACTCTAGTACTAATATTTCAGTCACTTTTTGCCCTTTCAATACTATTGTGTGGATGAATAACATTATCTAAACATGGCTATGGCAACCCACTCCGGTACTCTTGCCTGGAAAATCCCACAGACGGAGAAGCCTGGTAGGCTACAGTTCAGGGAGTCTCGAAGAGTCGGACACAACTGAGCGCCTTCACTTTCACTTTTCACTTTTATGCACTGGAGAAGGAAATGGCAACCCACTCCAGTATTCTTGCCTGGAGAATCCCAGGGACAGAGGAGCCTGATGGGCTGCCATCTAGGGGGTCGCACAGAGTCGGACACGACTGAAGCGACTTAGCAGCAGCAGTAGCAGCAAACACAGTTTTTCTGATACAGCTTTACTGGACTGGAGGAAGTCTGGTTTAGAATATTTTTCCCCAACAAATTCTTACAAGACTAGATGTAGATTGACAGGAGCAGTGATTGTCTTGGTAAGGAGTCTTGGACAATCCCCTTTCAGAGGTCAAGAGCTCCCCTCCCTCCACATACATACCACTTTCAAATAAGGATAGTATTTTTATGGTTATTTTACTCTCCCTAAAAGCAGCTGAAACCTGCAGGCAAGGTTGCCATGTGAGGTAGAGTGCAGCACAAGAGTGTCCAACCAAGTTGTACAGGGGTTGGAATTCAGCATGAACTCTGCTCACTAGGTTTCAAGCCATGTGTGAATGCAACAACCAGGAGGGAAGAGGAACTTTTTAAATTTTGAAGTATCTTTTTTAGAAATTCCATATAAGGGCCACCATCCAGACAAGTCAAGAGTTCTAAATCAAACACTGTGAGCAACTTATAACTACATATTTTAAAGGTTTAGGAGATGTTTGTACATAGGCAGTTCAGCTGTGGCAATCTGACCTCTATACCCAACTGGCCATATAAGAAGAAAAAAAGGCTACAACTCAACAACAACAACAACAAACCAACCCAATTAAAAAATGGGCAAAGGATTTGACATCTTCCAAAGAAAATATACAGATGGTCAACAAGTACATCAAAAGATGCCCAACATCACTAATTACTGTGTGTGCATGGGTGCATGTGTGCACTTAGTCGCTCAGCTGTGTCCAACTCTTTATGACCCCATGGACTGTAGCCTGCCAGGCTCCTCTGTACATGGAATTTTCCCGGTAAGAATACTGGAGTGGGTTGCCATTTCCTGTTCCAAGAGATCTTCCTGACCCAAGGATCAAACATACATCTCTTACATCTCTTGCACTGGCAGGCAGATTCTTTACCACTGTGCCATTTGGAAAGCCCCCATTAATTACTAAGGAAATGCAAATCAAAACCACAATGAGATATCATCTTACACCCATTAAGACATCAAAAACAAAACAAAAAATAGCAATACTGGTGAGGCTGTTGAGAAACTACAACCCTTGTGCACTCTTGGTGAGAATGTAAAATGGTGCGGTCACTGCAAAAAAGAGTATGGAGGTTCCTTAAAAAGTTAAAAAGAGAATTATCCTACCATCCAACAATTCTATTTGTGGATATGTATCCAAAAGAATCGAAAACAGGGTCTCAAAAAGACACTGATACACTCATGTTCACAGCAACATTATTCACAATAGCCAAAGGTGGAAGCAACCCAATGGTCTATAGGCAGAAGAATAGGTAAACAAAATATCATATACATACAGTGGAATATTATGCAGCCTTAAAAAGGAAAGAAATTCTGACACATGTTAGAACATGGATGAACTCTGAGGACATTATGCTAAGTAGAATAAGATAGTCATAAAAAGACAAAACATCATATGATTTCACTTATATAAGGTACCTACAGTAATCAGATTTTTGGAGACAGAAATTAGATGGGTGGCAACATACTAGGATATATAAAATATTATCCAATAAAACATTTTAATCCAACTGCATTAAAGAGTTCATAGAAAGTTTCCTTATTTTAGTCACTTCATTATTATGAAAAAAGCAAATAACACTATTAATGCTCCAAAGAGGTGAAGCAGACTTCTTGACAATTAAATATAATTACTATTTTGCAAACTTTTCTCTGTATTTTTGCATTCAAAATGTTTTAATATCTCCTACAAGGATAATTAAGACACTGTCCCCGCACTACAGGTGCTGAAATAGAAGAGAACTTCTGATCACAGTATAGCATGAGGAGAGCCCCGTCAGAGGGAGGTACGCGACGCGAAGCGAGCACAGAAGAGGGGCCGCTAACTCAGCACGAGCCCAGGGGCTTCCAAGAGGAGGAAGCATCCGACCTGAGTCTCAATGAAGAGAAGGTCGGCCAGAAGAATGAGAAGTGGAGCTACTTCAGGCATAGGAACCTGCAACAGGTAAGAAGAGAGGTGAGAAGCAGAGCGAATTATAGGTTCTGCAAATAGATTCTGGTATAATTGGACAACATGAAAGTGTGAAAGAGTCAAGAGGGATAAGGCTGGAAAAGGAGGTACCTACCACCCATGTCATGAAGAGTCTTGACCAATGTGCTATAGAGTTGAGAAATTTCTGGAAGGCGACTGGGAATCTTTGAATGATTTTTAAGAAAAGGATTGATGTGTTCACATTTATATTTAAAAAAATATACAATTTAGGGCATAATGATATGCAACGGGATTGAATACAGAGGAATACAGTTTATACGAGACCACCACAACCCAATTGTAATTACAAGAATCAAAACAAAAATCTTGGTGCTGAAGAGCAGTAATTAACACAACAGTGTAATCCAACCAGACCTCAAAAATAAATTTTTAAAAATATTTTTAAACTCAAAACAGGTGCTAAAAAAATTCTTGTTACCAGAAAACAAATGGATTCCTGAGATCAAGAAATAAAATCAACAGACTGTAGTGACTGATGACACTGGGAAAGTACATGAGAAAAGTGAGTCTAGAATGATGAAAGCTTTTTCTTTGTGTATGGTACCATTCATCAAGCCAAGGAACAGTGAGAAAAGATTTAGGCTTGCAATGGCAAAGTGATGAAGCTGGTTTGGTACATGAGAAGGCTGAGATCTAGGCAGATTTAGATTTCATTAAACTGAGGCTTGAACTAGAGATACAGATTCGGAATCAACACTCTATGGCTGATAGCTGAAACTAGGGGACTAGAACTAAGGCAGGAAGGATGTTTAGAGTGAGAAGGAGGCTGAAGAGAATGTCCTCAGGAGTGTCAACATTTAAGGACAGAAAAAGAAGGATTCTTAAAGAGATAAAGAAATGAGTTAGGGGCTTCCCTGGTCGCTCAGTGGTAAAGAATTCACCTGCCAAGGTAGGAGACACGGGTTCGATCCCTGATGCAGAAAGATCCCACATCCTGTGGAGTAACTAAGCCAGGGTGCCACAACTATTGAGCCTTCGCTCTAGAGCCTGGAAGCTGCAACCACTGAGCCCACGTGCACAGCTACTGAAGCCCGCACACCCTAGGGCCCATGTTCCCTAATAAGAGAAGGCAAAGCAACAAGACGCCTGTGCACCGCAACGAGAGAGGAGCCCCTGCTCACTGCAACTAGAGAAAGCCCGTGCAGCAATGAAGACCCAGCACAACCAAAAGTAAACAAATTTAAAAACAGAAAATTAAAAAAAAAAAAAAAGGAAACAAGTTAGGTATTACATATCAAAAGATATCTCTAGGGTTTTTTAAATATAGGTATTTACATTTAGTTTTTCTTAGATAAAAACTTATAGGCACATTGGTAATGATAAGTTTATTAAAGACTAGGAGCTGACCATTATTAAAAATAAGCTAACTTATTTTTAATGTTTTCTTCTTTTCAAAAAGAGGCAGTGAGCGGAGGGAGTAAGGACATGGTCTAAGCTGAAATTCCATAAGCACATAGAAGTGGTTTATCAAACTGCCCTCTTACTTTTCAGCAGGACGAAGTTCGCGGATAACGGCCAAGAGCTTGGACAGCACCTGCAGTTTCCCGGACTCTTCCTCAGTAAACATGATCGGGTTGTAATCAGCAGGGAACACATTCATCAAGCCTTCATAGAGATTTCTTTCTTCACTCTCATCCCAAGTTGAGTTGCTTTCTTTTTCCTATTCAAAAGGATGATTGTCAACCCTGGTTCATGTTTTCTAAACTGAGAGGAAAAAATGCTAAAATTATGGGTAAAAAAACTGAAGCTTAATAGCTACCTGAAAAGCCCACTCTAATTGTTATGTAAATCTTTAAAGGTCACCATTTGGCCATGTTTGATTACACTGATTACAGAGCAGTTCTAACGTCTCCAAAATGCCTGCTCCCTGAACCCCAGAAGTGCAGTATTATTGCCGATGTGTGATTGAGGGGGAGGCGGGTAGCAGAGAAATAAACGGGAGAAAACAGGGCAGACAGTGCTAGGAAATCTATGCTTTCCGAAACCCTGGGGGTCCTCATCACTGCTGCCTCATTTTCTCTCTTCTTCCCTCCTCCTCTCCCTGCTGTTCCTTTTCTCTCCTGATTTGCAGGCTCACACAGCACCTCCCAGGTGATGCTCAAACTCAAACATAATAGTTGACTCAATCTTATCCACTTCTTCTACAAGAAGGAATAATTCTGCCAAGAAGTTAACAGAGAAATTTACTGTTAGTTACAATATTTTGGCTTTTTTACAAAAAGTTTCTGTATATTATTCCAAAGAGATTATCACCACCTCTGAAATTCCCCCTGCCAAAACTGCCTCGCTGACATGTGAACACAAAACTGGAGATTACATTGCTAATGACTGCATCACTTTTTTAGATTAAATTTCTGGGACTGGCAGTCTCCTCACTCTCTCCCACATTTACCAGATTTATCACTGTTCTTGAAACTTCGTTCAGCCTACTCCCCCTGCCTGGAATGTTGTATCACTTTTTTTTAATTTTGCCCAATTATCCCACCCCTATAAACACTTGAGGACCCAATGCAAATCCCACCTGGTTACTCAGACACCTTTTTGGGGACATTGAGTCTTAAATGTTATGGTTACACAGTACATTTCAACTTTGAATTTATTTAGTTGCACAATTAACAATATATTTTTTTATAATTCCCTAATGCTTTAATGTGTGTTGTAATCTTTCATTAATAATACTAGAAACATCTTAAGGGCAGTGAATCCTGTAGCATAAAATGCTTGGCACAAAATACTAATTTTAGTTTGGCTTATTCCCAAAACATAGCAATATTTGCGTAAAATCACTTGATTAAAAATACTTGGAACCCTAAGATATTTACGTAACTGGGATATATATGAGAGGAGAGATGGTTGCTGGCTGCTTTGGGTTAGGTTTCCTACACCAATGCCTACACCTTGGCAGGGTTACCAAAGGACGACAGACCCAGGGTCCAATCCACAGCTTTTCATGTTCAGAAACTTGCATATGCTTAAACTCTAGGGAAATGAGCCACACTAACCAAACTAAGAGACTAAATCAGACTATAAATTATATAAATTTATTGACCTATAAATGAGACCTGCCTATTTAAACCGACTGGTCTATGCATTCTGTCCTATAAACGGTCCATGGGGAAACCAAATTATTAGCACTAAGTTAAACCAAACATTCAAACAAACTACAAGGGAGATGAATGATCCTAAGGCACAAGAGTTCTTAGCAAGGAGCACATAATCAGAATCAATTGGGGCAGCTTTTTCAAAATCTTCATGACTGAGTCCTACTCTCAAAGAATCTGAACTGGCTCACAAGTGTCTGGAGTGACAAATGTACTCTTAAGAGCTTCCCTGAAGACTGTAATGTATACTCCTAATTAAGAATCGATTAACAGATAATACCTTTATGCTGAGACAGTCTGATTCATGGAGGTGCATCACAGAGATTTACCAGTTAGACTTTCCAATTTAACTAGACAAGGCAATCTCTTCTCTGACTCTATGCAACCCAATACTCTCCTTATAAGAAGATACACATATATCATATATAAGAAGATACACAGAAATATACAACTCTTATAAGTTGTGACTTATAATATTTTTATTGGTGATATCCATGTACATTTCCTGAAGAGAACCCCAACATTTTGATTGAACTTGGGAAACAATCTAGTTTCAGTTGGAATACACTTATTAAGCCATTGCTTAAAGGTTACTTATATACGTGAAAGGCTCATTTCAGCCATTTTTTATTGATCCTCATTTGCTATGATGTTACAGAGGTAGAAAGTTTGTAGTATACTCTGCCTGTTATTAGTTAAGCGGTGCATTCTGGGCCATCATAGGTTTTTTTCTTTTAAGGAAGAATTCTGACTTCTTTTTTGCTGGGCATCATGCCCAAAGAGTTTAATTTTTATCACTGTGTATAGAATCTGCTCCTTTAAAAGTTGCTTAATAAACTGTTATAATCCTGTTGACTGCAGAGTTATAGAAAGCTGACTTCTCCTATGAGAAACTCTGTAAATATAATCCTCTGTAGGAATAAACATGGAGAAATGTGACAGAACACTACATCTCCTAAATACATAACTAATGACCTCCGCATAACATAGCACCCACAGGTTTTCTGTTCATTTGTTTACAAATTATTTTACTGTTTAAAGAAAAATAAAAGAAGAAAAATTAAGAGTGAGTTGGGGATAATAGGGTATTAACGCTGCTGCTGCTGCTAAGTCGCGTCAGTTGTGTCCAACTCTGTGCGACCCCATGGACAGCAGCCCACCAGGCTCCCCTGTCGACAGGATTCTCCAGACAAGAACACTGGAGTGGGTTGTCATTTCCTTCCTCAATAGGATATTGTTACTGTACAACTTCCATGACCAGGCATTCTGCTAGGTTCTTTCCACATTCTTTCATCAAATTGCCCCAATAACATTATCAGGAGGTTATTATTATCTCTGTCTTTCAGTTAAGACAAACTAAGTCTCACAGACATAACTTGGCCATGATTAAACCTGCTTTTAGTTAAACAAGTAGTACAGAAAAAGAAATCCAAGAAGGCAAAGTGGTTGTCTGAGGAGACTTTACAAATACCTGAGGAAAGAAGAGAAGCACAAGGCAAGGGAGAAAGGGAAAGACATACCAAACTGAATGCAGAATTCCAGACAATAGCAAGGAGATATAATAAAGACTTCTTAAGTGAACAATGCAAACAAATAGTGAAAAACAATAGAATGGGAAAGACTAGAGATCTCTTCAAGAAAACTAGAGATAGCAAGGGACCATTTCATGTAAGGATGGGCATGATAAAGGACAGAAATGGTAAGGACTTAACAGAAGCAGAAGAGATTAAAAAGAAGTGGTAAAAATATACAGAAGAACTATACAAAAAAGGTCTTAATGACCCAGAAAATCACAATGGTGTGGTCCCTCACCTAGAGCCAGATATCCTGGAGTCAAGTGGGCCGTAGGAAACATCACTACGAACAAAGCTAGTGATGGTGATGAAATTCCAGGTGAGCTATTTCAAATCCTAAAAGATGATGCTGTGAAAGTGCTGCTGTCAGTATGTCAGTAAATTTGGAAAACTCAGCAGTGGCCACAGGACTGGAAAAGGTCAGCTTTCATTCTAATCACAAAGAAAGGCAACATCAAAGAATGTTCAAACTATCCTACAATTGTGTTCACTTCACATGCTAACAAAGTTATGCTCAAAATCCTTCAAGTTAGGATTCAACCATAGGTGAACCAAGAACTTCCAGATGTCCAAGCCGTGTTTAGAAAAGGCAGAGGGACCAGAGCTCAAATTGTCAACATTTGTTGGATCATAGAGAAAGGAAGGAGATTCTGAAAAACATCTACTTCTGCTCCACTGACTGTGCTAAAGCCTTTAACTGCATGGATCACAACAAACTGGAAAATTCTTAAACAGACGGGAATATTAGGCTACCTTACCTGTCTCCTGAGAAACCTGTATGCAGGTCAAGAAGAAACAGTCAGAACCAGACACAGAACAAAGGACTGGTTCAAAATTGGGAAAGCAGTATTTCAAGGCTATATACTGTCACACTGTTTATTTAACTTATATGCAGAGTTGTTGCTGTTGTTCAGTTGCCTAGTCGTGTTTGACTTTTTGTGACCGCATTACTGCAGCACTCCAGGCCTCTCTGTCCCTCACCATCTCCTAAAGTTTGCCCAAGTTCATGTCCATTGCATCAGTGATGCCATCCAGCAATCTCATCCTCTGATGCCCTCTTCTCCTTCTGCCCTCAATCTTTTCCAGCATCAGGGACTTTTCCAATGAGTCAGCTGTTTGCATCAGGTGGCCAAAGTACTGGAGTTTCAGCTTCAGCATCAGTCCTTCCAATGTACTTTGCATGATATGCTCAGTACATCATGCAAAATGTAGGGCTGGATGAATCACAAGCTGGAATCAAGACTGCCAGGAAAAATATCAACAACCTCAGATATGCAGATGATACCACTCTCATGGAAGAAAGCAAAGAGGAATTAAACAGCCTCTCGATGACGGTCAAAGAGGAGAGTGAAAAAGCTAAGAATATTCAAAAAACTAAGATCATGGCATCCGGTTCCATCACTTCATGACATATAGAAGGGGCAGAAGTGGAAACAGTGATGATTTTCTTTTCTTGGGCTCCAAAATCATGGCAGACGGTGACTACAGCCAGGAAATTAGAAGACGCTTGCTCCTGGGAAAAATAGCTATGACAAACCTAAAGAGTGTATTAAAAAGCAGAGATATCACTTTGCCAACATAAGTTCATATAGTCAAAGCTATGGTTTTTCCAGTGGTCATGTATGGATGTGAGAGACGAACCATAAAGAAGACTGAGCACTGAAGAATTGATGCTTTCGAATTGTGGTGCTGGAGAAGACTCTTGAGAGTTCCTTGGACAGCAAGGACATCAAATCAGTTAATCCTGAAGGAAATCAACCCTGAATATTCACTGTAGAAATGATGCTGAAGCTGAAGCTCCAATACTTTGGCCACCTGATACTAAGAGCCAACTCAATGGCAAAGACCCTGATGCTGAGAAAGACTGAGGGAAGGAGGAGAAGGGGATGACAGAGGATGAGATGGTTGGATGGTATCACCAACTCAATGGACATGAATTGGAGCAAACATCCGGAGATAGTGAAGGACAGGGAAGCCTGGCATGCTGCAGTCCACGGGGTTGCAAAGAGCCGGACATGACTTAGCGACTAAGCAACAACATCAGAGTAGGGACTGATACTTAGTTCCAACTCCAAAACAGAAAGTTCTCACTATAGCTCAAATTGCCTTCTGTTCATAACCAAATGGTCAGCTCAACTATAGAGCCATTAAAAACCATATTTGTGACAATAGCACTGAAACATGTATATTATTATATGTGAAGCGGAACACCATTCCATGTTCTATGCATGAGACAAATGCTCAGGGCTGGGGCATTGGGATGACCCAGAGGGATGGGATGCGGAGGGAGGTGGGAGGAGGGTTCAGGATGGGGAACACATGTAAACCCATGGCTGATTCATGTCAATGTATGGCAAAAACTACTACAATATTGTAAAGTAATTAGCCCCCAACTAAAATAAATAAATTTATTAAAAAAAAACAAACCATATTTGTAGAAGGCATCTAATGTTGGGAAATGACTATAATTTATTTGGTTAAAAAAACAGATTTTTAAATAATGAGCATAGCATCATTAGAATTAAGTTTCTCTAGAAAGACTACACATGCGTATCTTTAAGCTCCTATTTTCTCACCAAAAAATGGGGATGGTAATAATACTTATTCCATAAAATTTTGTGAAGAATCAGTAAATAATATTTGAAAAGTACTTAGTGTTTGATACATGTAAGTATTTAATAAGCATCAACTAAGATTATTAATACTAAATGTGGTTTTCTCTAGCTGAAGAGCTTTACCTCTTTATAACAAATTCCTCAAAGTGGTATTGCCAGGCCACAAGTTACATAAAATTTTAAGGTTTTTGATACACATTGCTAAACTGTCTCCCAGTTGGACCAATTTACATTCTAACCAGTAGATGATTTTTATTTTCTTCTTTGTGATTTTCATGAATTTCGTACAATAATCATGTATTACTTTTATAATGAGGAAAAAATAAATTATTTCTTAATGGTGGATTGTGTTGTGTCAAACCAAACAAACTGACTGGCTTTATTAACGTAAAATAGGAAAGGAAACCAGGGCCAAGCATTAGGTGAGGCACCAGAGAGCACGGGACACAAAATCCAGAAGGAAGACCCTCAAGCCCAGTTCATCCCTCGTTCAGCTCTGTGAATGAGGACATGCTCTGAAGAACAAGCAGAAGGATGGATGAGCTCTAGAGAAGAATCACACCGGAGAGGCTGCACAGCTTTTGGAAAACACACAAATGTAACCTCAGGGATTAGCCTCATTTGCCCTCTTAGGTTCATATGACATAGAACCCTCAGCTCATATTCCTGACACAGTCTCACACACTACTTACCTTTATTGAGCTGAACAAAAGGCAGGGGTGATTGCACAGTTTTTTAAGAGCTCCAATACATATTAGATGAGAAGTATTTTCCAACAATCCTTGAAGACAGAATCTGATGGCCTGAGAATTTAACAGTTTTCTATAAAGTTCAATCTGCAGGGCTCCTGGTCGGCAAAAGACTACATTCTCTATTTTAGGAGGGAGATATTTATTTATGACTTCCTGGGTTCTTCTAAGGATGAAGAGTCCAGTGAGGCAAGTAAGTTCAGCCGCTCTTTGCTCTCCTAACTCCCTTTCTTCCTATGGAAAAATAGCAGACTCAAAAGTGTTTTAGACGAAAAAAAAAAAAAAAAATACATGCAGTTAAAAAGAATATTAAACATTGTATCATGATCAAACACTAATTGCTTCCCTTCAGATTTATTTTAAACAAAAACTATTTGAAATACAGTTTAGAATAGAAAAACCAACAATCATCTCTTTAAATATTTAGCATAATTATTTAATTAAGTGAAGCCACAGTCTCTGAATCCTTGCTTGTTTGGCTATTGCCACCACTGAGAACCACTGGAAATCAATAATCTACAAACTGAATTATCTGAAAGTAAGCTTTTATGTGAAGATACGATGGTCTTATTATCAAAGCACTAAAAAAGCAAATTTCTGGGAGAAAATATTTTCACAATTACTGATCCTAAAACAAAGCCTTTAAGAAATTACTGGCACAAGGCACTGCTGACTCTGTAAAAATCATTACACAGTCTGTTCATATATAACAGCACATCTTTAAAGTCAAAATAGAGTATGAATGAAATATATGTTTAAATTCTCTACATAGAATCTTCTAGTCTTCTACACTAGAATCTTCACAGTATAAGTACATATTTGTTTCTATATAAATCATGGAAAATTTCCCTTATATTTTAAAAACATTTTCAATTTTTATTACAAAAAAACTGGGTCACGGGTCAGGAAATACAGTGATTCAAAAATAAGAAAATTAAAGCTAACTTTCATCAACCAGAAATAGCAAATGCTGTCAAAACTTCTTATAAATATCTTCAAAATCATTTTGTTTGCATAAATATGCAAATATATTAGATGTTTTATTTTTATTTGTTACAAAAAACATGATCTCAAACAATAAAGCTTCATGAAAACTAGAAACCAGTTTGGCTTATCATCCCAGACCCCCATGTCAGGCACTTAGCATTTGGCCCACTTGAGGGATTTCATATGTAAGTGCTAGGGAAATAAATGAATGTGGTCTTATTTTTAAATAATGTATTATAAACATTTTCTTTTCTATGAAATATATGCATAAATAACTATTTTTAAATGGTTCTTGGTTCATGGAAAATGCTCAATAAATGTTAACTAATCACAGTATTGTATTAATTCTGAAATTTATTTTTTTCTCAATTTAACTTCTCTGAAATAGGATGCTTTTACAATTGATGACTTCTTACAACTGATAGTATGTTTTGCTACTGGTATAAAAAATAATGGTGCATCCTAGAATTAATAATATCATAGATGCAATGAAATATACAACATGTAACACCTAACTTAGATTTTCCTATCTTCAGTTCAGATCAGTCGCGTCCGACTCTTTGAGATCCCATGGACTGCAGCACGTCAGGCCTCCCTGTCCATCACCAACTCCCGGAATTTACTCAAACTCATGTCCATTGAGTCAGTGATGGCATCCAACCACCTCATCCTCTGTCATCCCCTTCTCCTTCCACCTTCAATCTTTCCCAGCGTCACGGTCTTTTCAAATGAGTCAGTTCTTCACATCAGGTGGCCAAAGTATTGGAGTTTCAGCTTCAGCATCAGTCCTTCCAATGAATATTCAGGACTGATCTCCTTTAGGATGGATTGGTTGGATCTCCTTGCAGTCCAAGGGACTCTCAAGAGTCTTCTGCAACACCACAGTTCAAAAGCATCGATTCTTCAGTGCTCAGTTTTCTTTATGGTCCAACTCTCATATCTATACATGACTACTGGAAAAACCATAGCCTTGACTAGACGGACCTTTGTTGGCAAAGTAATGTCTCTGCTTTTTAATATGCTGTCTAGGTTGGTCATAATTTTTTTTCCAAGGAGTAAGTGTCTTTTAATTTCATGGCTGCAGTCACCATCTGCAGTGATTTTGAAGCCCAGAAAAATAAAGTCTGACACTGTTTCCCCGTCTATTTGCCATGAAGTGATGGAACCAGATGCCATGATCTTAGTTGTCTGAATGTAGAGCTTTAAGCCAACTTTTTCACTCTCCTCTTTCACTTTCATCAAGAGGCTCTTTAGTTCTTCTTCACTTTCTGCCATAAGGGTGGTGTCATCTGCATATCTGAGGTAATTGATATTTCTCCCAGCAATCTTGATTCCAGCTTGTGTTTCTTCCAGCCCAGCATTTCTCACGATGTACTCTGCATACAAGTTAAATAAGCAGGGTGACAATACACAGCCTTGACATCCTTCTTTCCCTATTTGGAATCAGTCTATTGTTCCATGTCCAGTTCTAACTGTTGCTTCCTGACCTGCATACAGATTTCTCACGAGGCAGGTCAGGTGGTCTGGTATTCCCATCTCTTGAAGAATTTTCCACACTTTGTGGTGATCTACATAGTCAAAGGCTTTGGCATAGTCAATAAAGCAGAAATAGACATTCTTCTGAAACTCTGTTTTTTTGATGATCCAACGAATGTTGGCAATTTGATCTCTGGTTCCTCTGCCTTTTCTAAAACCAGCTTGAACATCTGGAAGTTCACGGTTCACATACTGTTAAAGCCTGGCTTGGACAATTTTAGGCATTATTTTGCTAGTATATCAGATGAATGCAGTTGTGTGGTAGTTTGAGCATTCTTTGGCATGGCCTTTCTTTGGGATTGGAATGAAAACTGACCTTTTCCAGTCCTGTGGCCACTGCTGAGTTTTCTAAATTTGACGGCATACTGAGTGCAGCACTTTCATAGCATCATCTTTTAGGATTTGAAATGGCTCAACTGGAATTCCAGCACCTCTACTACCTTTGTTCGTAGTGATGCTTTCTAAGGCCCACTTGACTTCACATTCCAGGATGTCTGGCTCTAGGTGAGTGATCACACCATCGTGATTATCTGGGTCGTGAAGATCTTTTTTGTATAGTTCTTATGTGTATTCCTGCCACCTCTTCTTAATATCTTCTGCTTCTGCTAGGTCCATACCATTTCTGTCCTTTATTGAGCCCATCTTTGCATGAAATGTTCCCTTGGTATCTCTAATTTTCCTGAAGAGATCTCTAGTCTTTCCCATTCTATTGTTTTCCTCTATTTCTTTGCATCGATCACTTAGGAAGGCTTTCTTACCTCTCCTTGCTATTCTTTGGAACTCTGCATTCAGATGCCTATATCTTCCCTTTTCTCCTTTGCTTTTCACTTCTCTTCTTTTCACAGCTATTTTAAGGGCTCCTCAGACAGCCATTTTGCTTTTTTGCATTTCTTTTTCTTGGGGATGGTTTTGATCCCTGTCTCCTGTACAGTGTCAGAAACCTCCACCCATAATTCATCAGGCACTCTATCAGATCTAGTCCCTTAAATCTATTTCTCACTTACACTGTATAATCATAAGGGATTTGATTTAGGTCATACCTGAATAGCCTAGCAGTTTTCCCTACTTTCTTCAATTTAAGTCTGAATTTGGCAATAAGGAGTTCATGATCTGAGCCACAGTCAGCTCCTGGACTTGTTTCTGCTGACTGTATAGAGCTTCTCCACCTTTGGCTGCAAAGAATATAATCAATCTGATTTTGGTGTTGACCATCTGGTGATGTCCATGTGTAGAGTCTTCTCTTGTGTAGTTGAAAGAGGGTGTTTGCTGTGACCAGTGCATTCTCTTGGCAAAACTCTATTAGCTTTTGCCCTGCTTCCTTCTCTACTCCAAGGCCAAATTTGCCTGTTACTCCAGGTGTTTCTTGACTTCTTACTTTTGCACTCCAGTCCCATATAATGAAAAGGACATCTTTTTTGGGTGTTAGTTCCAGAAGGTCTTGTAGGTCTTCATAAAACTGTTCAACTTCAGCTTCTTCAGCATTACTAGTCGGGGCATTGACTTGGATTACCATGATATTGAATGGTTTGCCTTGGAAACGAACAGAGATCATTCTGTCATTTTTGAAATTGCATCCAAGTACTGCATTTCAGACTCTTTTGTTGACTATGATGGCTACTCCATTTCTTCTAAGGGATTCTTGCCCACAGTAGTAGATACAATGGTCGTCTGAGTTAAATTCACCCATTCCAGTCCATTTTAGTTAGCTGATTCCTAAAATGTCGACGTTCACCCTTTCCATCTCCTGTTTGACCACTTCCAATTTGCTTTGATTCATGGACCTAACATTTCAGGTTCCTATGCAATATTGCTCTTTACAGCATCGGACCTTGCTTCCATTACCAGTCATATCCACAACTGGGTGTTGTTTTTGCTTTGGCACCGTCTCTTCATTCCTTCTGGAGTTATTTTTCCACTGACCTCCAGTAGCATATTGGGCACCTACCGACCTGGGGAGTTCATCTTTCAGTGTCGTTATCTTTTTGTCTTTTCATACTGTTTATGGGGTTCTCAAGGCAAGTATACTGAAGTGGTTTGCCATCCCCTTCTCCAGTGGACCACATTTCATCAGAACTCTCCACCATGACCCACCCATCTTGGGTGACCCTACACAGCATGGCTCATAGTTTCATTGAGTTAGACAAGGCTGTGGTCCATCTGATTAGACTGGTTAGTTCTCTGTGATTGTGGTTAGAAATGTTTATTTCCAATTAGTTTGTTTTCCCTAGTTTTATCTGTAAATTTTTTTTACCCTTACAGCTAAATCTTTAAGCATTTAATAAACATCTATGATTACTTCTTTATAATAAATTCCTAAAGGTGGTACTTCCAGACCACAAGATACACTCAAATTTAAAGCTTTTAATACATATTGGCAAACTATCCTCCAATCATACCAATTTATATTTCAATCGGTGGAGGACAGTATTCTTAGGTACACTTGCTATTACAATGTAAATCTAACCAACAAAAACATCACTAGAAAAGTACAAAAATCACTTCACAGTTATTCAATTTACATTTTTCAAAATCAGTAAAGATAAACATTTTTATATGTTTACGGTCATTTATAATTCTTTGTGAAGTACCTACCTATGAATCTTTTTAAAGTGATAATGTCATTTTCCAAAGTAAGAAATGCAACAGAAGTTGAAAGATTGTCGAGAAAATAAAAAATTCACTCTACTAATTTATTTTTTCCTAAATTAAAATAATACCCAAGTTATAGATGATTTTCCCAGATAAACTACTCATTTTTAACTTACTTATTAAAGTAAACTATACCTCAGAAGCAGAAGGTTGTCTTGATATAATAATGGGTTCTTCATATATTTTTCTATAAGCTGACAAAGAGCCTAATATTCCTGGATTTACAAAATCAATTAATGTAAAAAATTCTTGGAGATCATTCTGAACTGGAGTACCTAAAGAGATAAAAGTGATGAGAAGGTCAAGTTTGTGTTTTACAGTATCAGTTTTTTATAGAAATTTGTACTCTCTTCCCTAAGAGGACTACATATAAGCAAAGTCTCAAATTAAGAAAGAGCAGCTAAATCAAGTTTTTAAAAATTAATAATCATGTAAATTTTTCACTCTGGTTGTAACTATGGACTGAAGTCTTATTTAGTACAGCATTTTGACACAGTATAGGCTCTTGAGTCTGACTGTGCTGTGCTTAGTCACTTAGTTGTGTCCAACTCTTCAGGACCCCATGGACTGTAGCCCACCAGGCTCCTCTGTCTGTGGGGATTCTCCAGGCAAGAATACTGGAGTGGGTTGCCAAGCCCTCCTCCAGGAAGAGTCTGACTATTTGGGTTCAAATTCCACCTGTATCACTTACTCTCTGAGTAACTCTGAAAAGTTACTTTCCCCAATTTTATTTTCTGTAAAATAGAAATAATAACAGCAGTAGTAGGGCTGTGAGGATAAAATGAATTAATTTATACACTAAGAACAGTGCCTGGAGCACAGTAATGTTCCATAGCTGTTAGCTGTTACTATTATAACTGTGTGACTCTGGACATAGTTGCTTAAGTTCTTTTAAGTTAAACTGGGGATTGTTTTTTCACTTAAAAAAGTGGAAAGATAATAATTCCCCAGTGATAGTACAAAGAAAAGTAAAGACAAAGGATGTGAAGTGCCTGACGTTTAGTAAACACAGTGAAAGGTACCTAATACCTTACAAAGTTATCAGATAAAATTGGGATCTTCACTGATCCTAAAGAGTGACAGAGACTCTAATGGATTGATATACCCTGCACATACTACGTGCTCAATAACTTTTGGCTAACTAATTTTCAAAGAAACACCAGCATGTTTCAATAATTATAATAATGTCAAATGAACATATAAATCAGCACAGTAAAACAGCATAATTTCAGATGAGTTTCAGATAAGAGACTACAAACAGTTGTCCAAAGATATAAATAATATAAGAAGTACATAAAAATGCACTTATTTCAGTAACAGATGACACGAACTTTTATGATATTAGGGAGTTTCACGATCACTTTCTTCAAAATTAAATGGGTAGACCGAGGCTGGACCAATGCTTACTAATTTTTTTAATACATCTACTTTAGCTTTAAATTTTTTTAGACACATCAGAGTTAAGAAAATATTATCTGTATGGATAGGCACTTTGTTAAGCCTTTAAAAGAATCCATGACAATGATTAATAAAAAAGTGGGGGAACAGGAAAAGCAAGAAGGGAACAAAAGGTACAAGAGTCACTGTGACTGGCTTCCAGACAGTCATCCAAATGATTAATCCAAGCTAATCATAGTAGTTCTGTCCCCTTTGCCAACGACTGATGTTAACAGTTTGTCTCAAACTAGGTTCTCAGAAGTAGAGCCTGAGATACAGATTAGCTACACATGATTTATGGAGAAATGACTCAAGAGAAAGGGAATCAGAAAAGGCAGGGGAAGAAACTAACAATGTAGCTTGAGTTAATTTACAGGGAGCCTTAGAGCAAAAACTGCACCATATAAAGCTGCTCCTGAAACTACCCTAAGGTGAAAGAGCTGGCATTTTCCACTTGCTGCTCTATATGAGTCAATCATTGATGGAGCTGCAAGGGAGAGAAGAAGCTCTCATTCAACCAATGGTAATTCTCCAGATGAGGCAGGAGACACGAGTTCTTTAACCAACAGCCCCAGCAGCTAAAGGGTGGGTCCGATAGCTCAGAAAAGGGGAGCTAGGGAGGGCACCGACAGTGTCTGCCAAGAGTATGTGATCCATTGTGTCCAATGAGATATAAGAGGAAGTCAGGAGAAAAAGGCAGAGCCAGCCCCTGCTCTCCTTCAAACATCACCACATCTAGATGTGATGTCTGGAAATGCTCTGGCCACTTGTTACAAGCATGCGGATTAAGTCAACAACAAACACGGCACAGCAGAGAACAAAAAGAACCAGAATCCTTGACAACATTGTTGAGCTGCTGGATCACCACTCTGGAACCTGCCCTTACTCTAGATTTGCAGTTGTGTGGGAAAACATGCACATTTTATTCACATATCTGTTACCTGCAGCTGAAATCACCCTGATACACAAGGAAAACAGGCAAAAGCAAAACTGGAAAAAAAGAAAGGTGGAACATAAGAAGGGGGTAGGAAAAGGATTTAGGGCAAAAAATAATAAGGAAGTAGGGTAAAGAAGGAAAAGAAAAGATGGATTTTCGCTAGAAATTACAAGAACTTACTCTTCCCCTACCTCTATCCCAGCAATAAAAGCTTTTCATTTTTATTGTTATGGCCAACCCAATAAATACAGAAAATTAATAAATATGCATGTATGTGCTCTGTGTTGGGGGGGAGGGTGGAATGAAACATGAAAAAATGCTAACAGCTTATTAAGAAAGTGAGACTGAAGGATGACTTCCGTTCTCTAGTTTCTAAGCATGCTGTAATACAGCAGTACATATATGTATCTGTATGTCTGCGCATGTGGTATCTGATTTTTTACTTTTACTCTTTAATAAGAATTTTGCTTCAAATCTCATACTTTTCTTTTTTATATTATAAATAAAGCATATCTAATGAAAGGCTATCTAACATAATGAGATGTTACAAATTGACCTGTGTTCCCTCAAAATCCGTATCTTGAAGTCCTAATCCCCAATGGCCTATATTTGAAAACAGGCCTTTTAAGGAATAAAGTTAAAGAAACTCATAAGGGTGAGGCCCTAATCCAACATGACTTATATTCTTTCAAGAAGAAAGAAAGACACAGGGATACACACTCAGAGGACAGGCTATGAGACGACCCAGCGAGCAGATGGTCATCTTCAAGGCGAGGAGACAGGCCTCAGACGAAATCAAACCTGCTGAGACTGGACTTCCAGTCTCCAGAACTGTGGGAAAATACATTTCTGTCATTGAAGAAATTTACCACCCAGTCCGTGGTATTTTGTTACAGCAGCCCTAGAAGCCTCATATACCTCTATTAAATTTTAATTTAATTTTAATATTAAAACTTTCCAGGAAATATTAACTGAATATTCTTCACAGCACTGGGCCAGATAAGAGCAGGAAACAAAATCAAAATTACTTTCATTTCATTCTTAGATTCTTTTGAGCACCTATTATGCATGCAGCACTGCACATACTCATAATCAAATGTTAATTCCATAATAAAACACAAATCACCTTGGGAATAAGATATCCTGCTACTATTAAAAAGAATTTATTCAGGCAATTCTGAGCAGATAAAAACCAACTATAAGCATTTCTAAATGTAAGAGGTTACCTCGTGCTAGTTTTCCCCTAAATTCACAGCTCAGGAGCAGCAGTGACCAGGACAAGAAAGCAGAAACAGAGACCTCCCTGGTGGTCCAGTGGTTAAGAATCCACCTTGCAAGGCAGGGGACCGAGTTCATTCCCTGGATGGGGAACTATAAGACCCCACAAGCCACGGAACAACCAGAGAGCCTGCCTGCCACAACAACACAACAACAACAGCAGCAAAAAACGTCCCACATGATGCAATGAAGATCTGCAACTAAGACCCAATGCAGCCAAATAAATAAATGTATTTTAAAAAAGGAAAGAAAGAAAGCAGAAACAAGGTAAAGAAGACAAAGCACAAATAAAGGGGGTAATGCTAATTCCTCAAAGGAAATGACCGTATTGGTCATCATTGGGACAGTCCTTCTGAATGGAGTCCCAGAATCATTTTCTAACTTAAAATATTAAATTTAATAATCTCCAAAATATATAAGCAGCTCATATAGCCCAATATCAGAAAAACAAACAACCCAATCAAAAAATGGGCAGAAGACCTAAACAGATATTTCTCCAAGGAAGACATACAGATGGCTAATAAACTCATGAGAAGATGCTCAACATCACTAACTATTAGAGAAATCTAATCAAAACTACAGTGAGGTATCACCTCACACTGGTCAGAATTGTTTGTTCAGTCACTCAGTCATGTCTGACTCTTTGCAATCCCATGGACAGAAGCATGCCAGGCTTCCCTGTCCTTCACTACCCCCCAGAGTTTGCTTAAACTCATGTCCATTGAGTTGATGATGCCATCCAACCATCTCGTCCTCTGTTGTCCCCTTCTCCTCCTGCCCTCCGTCTTTCCCAGCATCAGGGTCTTTTCCAGTGAGTTGGCTCTTCATATCAGGTGGCCAAAGTATTGGAGTTTCAGCTTTAGCATCAGTCCTTCCAGTGAATATTCAGGGTTGATTTCCTTTAGGATCGATTGGTTTGATTTCCTTCGTGTCCAAGGGACTCTCAAAAGCCTTCTCCAGCATCACAGATCAAAAGCATCAATTCTTCAACACTCAGCCTTCTTTATGGTCCAACTCTCTTTGACTATATGGACCTTTGTCAGCAAAGTGATGCCTCGCTTTATAATACACTGTCTAGGTTTTAATATGATGGTCAGAATGGCTATCATCAAAAAATCTACAAAAAAAATGCTGAAGAGGATGTGGAGAAAAGGGAACCCTCCTGCACTGTTGGTGGGAATGTAAACTGATACAACCATTAAGGGAAACACTATGGAGATTCCTTAAAAAAAAAAACTAGGAATAAATCTACCATACGACCCAACAATCCCACTACTGGGAATATACCCTGAGAAAGCCACAATTCTAAAAGACACATGTATCCCAGTGTTCACTGCAGCACTATTTACAAGAGCCAGGACATGGAAGCCACCTAGATGTACATCAACAGATGAATGAATGAAGATGTGGTACATATATACAATGGAATACTACTCAGCCATAAAAAGGAACACATTTGAGTCAGTTCTAGTGAGGTGAATGAATGTAGAGCCTGTTATAGAGATTGAAATAAGTCAGAAAGAGAAAAACAAATATTGTATATAACACATATATATGGAATCTAGAAAAGTGTCATTGATGAACCTATTTTCAGGGAAAGAATAGAAACAGATATAGAGAATGGACTTGTGGTCACAGTGGGGTAAGGAGAGAGCAGGACGAATGGAGAAACTAGCATGAACATATATATACTACCAAGTCTAAACAGATAGCTGGTGAGAAGTTGCTATGTAACACAGGAAGCCCAGCCTAGCACTCTGTGAGGATTTAGAGGGGTACTACGATGAAGGGAGGAAGGGAGGCTCAAGAGGGAGGTAATATATATATAATTATAGCTGATTTGCATTGTTGTATGGCAAAAACCACGCAACACTGTAAAGCAATTTTCCCCCAATTAAAAATCAGTATCAGTTCAGTTCAGTTGCTCAGTCGGGTCCAACTCCTTGTGACCCCATGGGCTGCAGCATGCCAGGCCTCCCTGTCCATCACCAACTCCTGGAGTTTACTTAAACTCATGCCCATTGAGGCAGTGATGTCATCTAACCATCTCAACCTCTGTCATCCCTTTCTCCTTCTGCCTTCAATCTTTCCCAGCATCAGGGTCTTTTCAAATGAGTCAGTTCTTCACATCAGGTGGCCAAAGTATTGGAGTTTCAGCTTCAACATCAGTCTTTCCAATGAGTATTCAGGACTGATTTCCTTTAGGATGGACTGGTTGGATCTCCTTGCAGTCCAAGGGACTCTCAAGAGTCTTCTCCAACACCACAGCTCAAAAGCATCAATTCTTCAGCCCTCAGC
Organism: Okapia johnstoni; assembly: GCA_024291935.2. Taxonomy (NCBI): domain Eukaryota; kingdom Metazoa; phylum Chordata; class Mammalia; order Artiodactyla; family Giraffidae; genus Okapia; species Okapia johnstoni. The sequence continues at coordinate 10,186,026 of CM044309.1, forward strand.
TTTCTTTAAAGTCCAATTCTCACATCCATACACGACTACTGGAAAAACCATAGCTTTGACTAGACGGACGTTTGTTGGCAAAGTAATATCTCTGCTTTTTAATATGCTGTCTAGGTTGGTCATAACTTTCCTTCCAAGGAGTAAGTGTCTTTTAATTTCATGGCTGCAGTCACCATCTGCAGTGATTCTGGAGCCCCAAAAAACTAAAGCCTCTCACTGTTTCCACATTTATTTGCCATGCAGTGATAGGACTGGATGCCATGATCTTAGTTTTCTGAATTTTGAGTTTTAAGCCAACTTTTTCACTCTCCTCTTTCACTTTCATCAAGAGGCTCTTTAGTTCTTCTTCACTTTCTGCCATAAGGGTGGTGTCATCTGCATATCTGAGGTTGTTGATGTTTCTCCCACCTTTCTTCATTCCAGCTTGTAACTCATCCAGCCCATCATTTCTCATGATGTGCTCAGCATATAGGTTAAACAAACAGGGTGACAGCAGACAGCCCTGTCGTACTGCTTTCTCGATCTTGAACCAATCAGTTGTCCCAAACAGGGTTCTAACTGTTGCTTCTTAACCCACATACAGGTTTCTCAGGGGACAGGTAAGATGGTCTGGTATTCCCATCTCTTTAAGAGCTTTCCACAGTTTATTGTGATCCACATAATCAAAGGCTTTAGTGTAGTCAATGAAACAGAGGTAAATGTCTTTTCTGGAATTCCCTAGCTTTCTCTATGATCCAGCGAATGTTGGCAATTTGAACTCTGGTTCTTCTTTGTTTTCTAAACTCAGCTTAGACATCTGGAAGTTCTTGGTTCACATAATGCTGAAACCTAGCATGCAAGATTTTAAGCATGACCTTACTAGCATGGGAGATGAATGCAATTGTCCGACCCACAAAGAGTCAGACACGACTGGGTGACTGAATAACAACAAAATAAAATTTAATTTGTAACTCTGGTTAAATTGATATTTTCTTATAATTGAGCATAGTAGTAAAACTGCTCGTTTTTGCTAAAGGACATTATCTGATTGTCACACAGGAGAGAATCCGTGTTTTGCGCTGGTCTGGGTCTGGTTGCCGCGAGCGGCCTTCGCTAGCTGTGGTAAACGGGCTGCTCTTCCTCGTGCTGTGTACGCTTCTCGCTGTGGCAGCTTCTCCTACTGTGCAGCACAGGTCTAGCCGGGCTTCGGTACTCGTGGCTCCTGGGCTCTAGAGCATGGGCTCAGTAGCTGTGGAGCTCAGGCTTAACTGCTCCACATCATGTGGAATCTCCCCAGACCAGAGATCAAACCCATGTCCCTTGCATTGGCAGGTGAATTCTTATCCACTGTGCCACCAGGGAAGTCCTATTTTTTTTTTATTGCTCTATTATTATTACCCAAAAGTAATCTAAATTTCTCACTCTTTATTTTTGTTTTCCCCCTTGAATGCCAGTCTTTTTAACACTAGAGCTATTACTACTATTTAGGTAAGCAATATTGACGCCACATTGAGCAGTAAAAAGAAATAATCTCTGCTTTGCTCTTCCAACACAATGTAACTAAATTCAGCTAAATCTATTTTTCCATTGCTTTTCTGGCCCCAAGGATTTCAAAATCACAGGCTAGTCAAGAAGTATAAAGAATCCACTTTGACTAAATATGAAGAATGTAAAGGTCATTTAACAGTTCCCCAAATCATTTCTAAAAAGCATATATGGTTTTAAAAATCACATTTGGTAATGGTTTTACAATCCTTCTACACAAACTGGAAGTCAAATAGCCTTAAATTATTTAAAGGTGGGTCCCCTCTGTAGTCCAACTCAGTGAGAGCACAGCAGGGTGGGGGTTCTCTGTTGCTCCAGGGCACATTTCTACCCTGAAGATGTATTTTGGAGGAATAAGCTGTTGGTCACACCCATTCTCCCTCATTTTAACTTCAGAGGAGAGCTCTGACATGCATGAAGGACACATGAAGGACACAAAGACATGGGATATAATACAACAAGAATAACCATGCCCTGCCCATCCCTTCTAAAAGGATAAAAGATGATCGGGGGGAAAAAGAGCCTTGAGCAGAAAACAGAAGGGTTGTAAACATTAGTAATGACAACAACTTCTTTCTCCTGCTACCAAAATGGTAAATTGAAAGCACCACACAAGACCAAAGTGAGGTGTGGGAAAATAACTCCTTTGAGTTATTCAGGCCTAATTCTAAAGGCCTTAAGCTTAAAAGGATAAGGTAGAAAAGTATTCTTGTATTTATGTACAGTCTATCCCACTTTCCCAGACAACCTGGGCTAGAAGCTTTGGCCAGCAAAAAACCATATGCATATAGCACAAACATGGAAAAATAAAGGATATTTATATTAAACACTTTTCATATAAGGGTAGTCTTTAAGAACTTTACATGAATTAACTCATTTGACCCTCACAACATAAGGAATCTATTCCACACATAAGAAAATTGAGGTACGGAGAAGTATAACTTGCCCAAAGTTGCATAGCTATAAACGAACGTCAGACTTGGAAACCAAGCACAAGCAGTCTAGCCCCATTTCCTACTTTCTTTACCATGATACCATCCTGTTTATTCCTCAAAGAATCCAAAATCTGGGAAACATTACACAGGAATTTGATAACTCAGAATCCTACCAAGACTAACCCAGGTTGATTAGTATGAATTCCACCTAATATCATCAATTCTTTGGACGTCAAACAGCATACTACAAGTTCTGCATACTCGTTAGGCAAAATTCCATCATATCTCACCCAAAGTAAATACAGACCAGTTAAAATTATCCTTTTCTCACAGGAGAGGCTAATGAGGGCTGTAGTTGTCTTAATGGTACTGTTCTTCAAACGATGCCCTTCATCACAAATTAGAAGATCAAATTTTACATTCTTAATTTGATCCAGGGAACGAAGTAACATTTCATAACTGATGATAAGAACAGAATACAATGGAGATTTGGTGAATTCTTCTACTTTGTGGTCCTAAAAAAAAAGGTAACCTTTAACAAATCATGGGCAAAAACTGTGTGAAATTAAATAAAAGCAGCATATTCCTGAAAACCATTATCTAGGTATTAGAATATATTAACTCACAACCAAATTGTAAGGCAAGATTCCATTTATCAGAAAAAAAGACAACTACATACACTTGGAAAACTGCTAGATAGACAGTGAAAGCTGCAGCATTGATTTGAAAAGCTAGAGATTTAGTAAATAACCAAATCTAAATTTTCAAAAGTCTCTTACCTGATCAACAGTAAATATCTTGATCCTTTCAATTCCTAGCCATTTTTGGAATTCTTTCCTCCAATTATTCACCAAGCTTCCGGGTGTGACAATAAGTGTCTTCTTTATTATTGGCTTGCCTCCATAGGGTCCCTGACACTGTAGGGTCCAGATAAGCGAAATACACTGCAGTGTTTTCCCTAAACCCATTTCATCGGCAAGAATAGCTCCACATCTGCCATTCACCCTGTTAGAAATAATTATATTTCTTTCAACTACAAAAGGAAAATATTTTACGCCCCTAACATCATCACCTATTAGTCAAAACCCAGAAGCTGATATTTTGTAATTAGGATGAATTCTAGCCCCTACTAAACACATTTTCTAGCTCTTCATTCAGCTTATTTATGACATTTTGCATCTGTACTAATTATATTCATTATATATTTATTGTCAACTAAATTAATAAAACAAATTGAAATTACAGTTGAATCTAAATCTGTTACTAACATGATTCCACATTTAGAAACTAAAAATGAATGCCAATTTCATAGCTAAATTTAAATAATTTAACTATAACTGTGCTTCTCATCACTAACAGCTGAGCAGTTTTTATCAGTTTCAGTATTAGATATCAAAACACTTTAAAATATAATGAAACATAAACCAGAAAGACCTAGTGATCTATATTTATGATTCTCTTGCAATAAATGAAGTCCTCAACCAAAATAGCTCCTTGACCTGTAAGAAAAATTAAACACTATTTGATCTAATACACATAATTTAGTAAAAATCTTATCCTACAAGCCTACTTGGTTCACGCAATTCAAAATTAAACATTATAAGGAATACTATCAGTAACTGGCATTTATACCACTTCATAGTTTTAAAAGTTCTTTGACAGGTATTGGATAAACACTTTAAAGTTACAAAATCCAAAGGAATTAAAGGAAATATAAGTATAGTTTGTTAGTCTATTCTGTTTCTTACTAGTAGAAATAACAACCAAAACCAACTTTGTTTTCCAGTTCAAAATGTAGAGACAAAAATTACAAACATGAATTATAGCCACTATTATTATTTTAGATTATTATAGACCTTATTATTACTTTAGATTATTTTAGATTTTGCCATTGCACGATGCCAGCTAAATGAGATACAGTGAGTGGCAGAGAGAAAACAGTGACCCAGCATCCAGCATTCAAGTATAGCAAAGAGAGCAGGAAGGTTTCCCCTGAAGAAGATGAACTTTGAGCAGAGTTTTAAAGGAAAATGGGAATTCACTACATTAGTCAGTATTAACACATCAGCACAGCTGGAGCTTGAACTGAATTCCAAGCAAAGGAATACAAGGTTAGGAAGCTGGCAAGACTGGTCGAAGACAGAGGATGAGGATGCTTGCCCTTGAAAGCTCGGACTGTACTTGTAGGTCAGTGTCTCCCCAACATCAGTCTTCCATGAATGACCCCAATGCTTTGCCATATACGTGATACTATATGTGTTACTATTCATTATTTTTCTCTAAATCAACTCACTTTTAAACTTAGATTTATTTGAAAAGAAAATAAATTCTTTCTAAGCACAATCTACTTGTGAAATCAAAAGTCTGATGTGCTATTTCTTTCCAATTATTCACTAATTAAATATGCTATGATTAAAAGTAAAAAATAAAGTTTGTCCATGTACACCTAAAATAATCCTATACACCACCCAAGTGGAGTGCATACCACAGATTAGGAAACATTGCTCTAAGTTCTGAGAATTGTAATCATTTTAAGCAAGGGAATGCCATGTTCAGAACTGTTTCCAGAAACATCAAACTGGCAGCAATAAGTAGAAAGAATCTGAGGAGCATCAGAAACAGATACACAAGTTAGAAGCTGTTGCAATAGTCCAGATAAAATAGAACTTTATGACACCAGTTACTAGAACTGCTACAGTGAGGTGCCAGAAACAATTAGGTTCGAAATGGTATTTGGGAAGTCAAAATATTCAAAAGTTTAGGTGTGATTAGGTAGAGAAGGTGAGAGAAAAGAAGTAAAAGATGATTCTCAGGCCAACTGAGGTAAGATCTCCAAAAAAGAAGAGCATATTTGAGAGAACATGAATCTAGAAAGCTTCTAGGAGATAATTTTCCCCTTGTCATCATTCAAGGGGCTCTTTAGAGGTTGGAGGAATTTACATTCCCAGCTCCCTAGGAACTGAGACATACTGAGTAGCAATGACCAATGTAAAAATCGAGGTCCTATGCATTAAAAACAAAAAAAAGGACTGGAAGGAAATGTACTAATATGTTAGTAGAGACCTTTGATTCTTTTAACCCTCTTTGGTTTGAATTTATGTGTGTGTCTTCTACTTCAACTGTATTTTGACTATAATTAAGAAAACTCAATTTTAAAAGAGGAAGAGAGATTCGTGTGTGTGTGTGTATAAGCAGAGGTGAGATGAGAAGAAAACTTTTTTGCAAAATCCTCATAAGTTGTGTGTCCACTTCCAAGCAAGATGTCTAGAACACAGTATCCTTCAAGAACTACCTATGGAGATTTCCCTGGTGGTCCACTGTGGCTAAGACTCTGGGCTCCCAATGCAAGGGGCCTGGGTTCAATCCCTGGGTCAGGGAACTAAATCCCATATGCTGCAACTAAGAGTTTGCATGCTGCATTAAAAAAAAAAAGATCCCGCATGCTGCAATGAAGATTAAAAATCCTGCCTGCCTCAACTAAGACCAGGTACAGCTAATTTTTTTTTTTTAATAAAATGATTTTTTAAAAAAGAACCCACCTGTGGAATAAACATACACATTACCATTTGCCATTCCTATCAACTAAAATATATGCTGCACTCATTGAGACTCATATATTAGGCTCATCCTAGAAAACCATTATGTTACAGGTAAATCCAAGTTCTGATTAGATCAAACAAATTATTTTCCTACCTCATTCCCATCACACATTCATAAAGGAATATGATCCCTTCTTTCTGATGTGGTCGAAGGTAGTATACGAGGTGAGGATCTATCACTACATCCACAACAGGAAGACAGTTCTTATTGAACAGCCACTGGTGATTCTTATCTGGTCGGAGCATAACAAGGGAATCTTAAGAAAAAGGGAAAAGTATAATTATAAATGTTTTCCACTCTGTCAGTAATTACATTATCTTGCTCTAATTACTCAAAAGATACAACTATTTGCCATCATTTGTGACAAAAGAAAATCAAAAATTTTGAAATTCAAAAAGAAAAAAAAATAAAAACACAATAATTTTGAAATTCAGTAACATCAATGCTAAGCAAAGGTACAAAATTTTAAAAATAAAATCCCATGCCTTACTGATGTAAGATTCATGCAAAGAATGGCAAAGAGTTTTCCAAATTTCATGAGCACAAGTGCTTTAAAACCACTAAAATTCACTATTGTTTCATAAAGAATTCAGTAAACCACAGCACTTACTAGTTCAGTATTCAAAGCAAAGAAAACTATTTCCAACTGAAAGCACAGGTTGGAATTTTGCCAAGATGGCCTTACTAATGCTCATAGCTTCTTATTCTGGAAAGGCTTTCCAAATTTAATATGAAGGCTTCCTTTATTTTCATTCCTATGCCCACTAACAATGTCTATTACCCCTATTAATCAGAAGAACTGAGAAGGAATGACTAATTTTCCATTGACTTCACCACCATTATTTGCTTAAAATTAATTACTTCATTTGTGAAATGTAAAATTCATGAATCCTGACAAAGCAGCATGGAGTAACCATCAAATAATAATGTAATTCTTTAGTAATATGGTAATACAATTTAAAAGATTTATTTAAAATCACTCAAAAAACAAAACCAAGCATAACTAGAAAGCTGGTATCAATTGATAAATCTGAAATCAGATAATAAACTCATCAAAATAATTTTTTAGATATATTTGTATGTCTACATCATGGTTAAAAAAAGTAAAATAGATTTTTTAAAATACGAAAAAAGAGAACAAAGATGAGGAAAGAAGATTAAAAAACAATAGATTCCAGGAGACTAAATATGGGAAATCTCCTGGTGGTCCAGTGGTTAAGACTCAGTGCTTTCACTGCTAAGGACACAGGTTCAAATCCTAGTCCAGGAACTAAGATCTCACAAGCTGTGTGGGGCAACCAAAAAAAACAAAAAAAAAACAAAAAAAAAGGAATTTAATAAATAACCATCAGTGTGGAAATATATAGTCACAGAAATGAGAATCTGGTCATGTTTACTGATAGTAATTACCTAGAGGAAGTTTTTCTGTGGATCTTCCCAGGTTTCTAAGCAACCAAAAGAAACTCTCATTTTCAAGGTGAATTCCTGGCAGGTAGGGGATTAGGCAGTGAAGACAGAAAACTCAGCCCCTGAGTTTCCTCCATATCCCAGTAGTAAAGAAGAGTATATGCCTTGTGGATTTCCAACCAAGAAATGGTCCCATTTTTTTTTTCTTTAAAAAAAAAAAAAGAACAAAAAGAGGATCTCCCTAGTGGTCCAGTAGTTAAGAACCCACCTGCCAATGCAGGGGACACAGGTATGACCCCTGGTCCGGGAAGATCTCACCTGCCTCAGAGCAAGTGAGCAAACGCTCCGCAACGACTGAAGCCCGTGCGTTTTAGGGCCCAAGTGTATCGAACAAGAGAAGCCACTGCAATGAGAAGCCCGTGCACCACAACTAGAGGAACCCCTGCTCACTGCAACTAGAGAAAATCCACACGCAGCAACTAAGGCTCAGTGCAGCTATAAATAAATAAATAAAGCTTTTTAAAAAGTTAGTTAAAAAGGACAAAGGGAATAAAAAAGAAAATAGAGGTAAAGATGATTCACAGCTCAAACAAGGACCACAGAATGGTAAGTCACCTAACAAAGCATGAAGCTTCGAGAAAAATAAAACCTAAAGCACCACAGCAATAGGATATCAGTTCAAATCTTTAGATGCCCCTCATGATTATGAAGCATCATTTAATGCTAACAAAATCTCTTATGCTTTAGTTTTAAGTCTATAACTTAGTACTACCTTTAACAAGATTTAAAAAGAGGATAATCAAGTATTTACCACTTACAAAAAGGGCTTGCTTACACACACACACACACACACACATATACAAACTCATGTACACATATATACAAATTATCATAATAAAATTTTTCATTCACTCAGTTATCAAATATTTATTGTACACAGTATATACCAGGCACTCTAAGTCACTATGGTAGTTATTAAAACCCCATTTTACACAAGGCAAAACATATAGTGAAGTAAGTGACTACCCAACTGGTCGAAGAATCAGTAGTTTAGTGGCAAAAGCAGGACTCAGGCTCAGATCCGTGACTAAGCACAGTGCTCTTTTCGGTTCACCACAGCTCTCTATTACGTAACAGGAAGGTGAAGAGAAAACAGCATAAAGGACAGAAGGAGGCCTATGAGCCAGTGTGACAGACAAAACATTCAGACAGAGAGAAAAATCAGAAGCAGAAACTCCCACTCTCTAAATTTCAATCAAGTCTCAAATGAGCTAGAATAAAGCAAGGAGTTTTTAATTTGGGGTTTTAATCCAAACTACGCCAATCCCTGCTTTAAGCGAGTCAGTGCATCCTTCTGGTACTCAGTTTCCCCAAATGCAAAGTGAAGGGATTGGTCTAAATTATCTAAAAGGTCTTTTTATTTCAAAACTTCTGTTTCCAAAATGGCAAGAGGGGAAAAGAGCTAGTTTAATACTTTTGCAAGCATGCGTGCATTCTAAGTCCTTTCAGTTATGTACAACTCTTTGCGACCCTATGGACTGTAGCCCGCCAGGTTCCTCTGTCCATGGAATTCTCCGGGCAAGAATACTGGAGTAGGTCGCCATGCCCTCCTCCAGGGGATCTTCCCAACCCAGGGACTGCGTCTCTTATGTCTCCTGTATTGGCAGGGAGATTCTTTACCACTAGAGCCACTTGGGAAGCCCTTAATACTTCTATTTATAGCTATTTTAAGAGTTATTTTTATAATTATTTCAATATTTTTATTTTTACTACCATTATGAGAAAAGCTTACTCTATTCTCCAACTTCTACATAACAAAACAAATTCAACAGGAATAAGTCTTTTCAAACAAATGCTGAATTAACTGGATATCCACATGGAAAGAGCTTCCCAGATGGCACAGTGGTAAAGAATCCACCTGCCAATGCAGCAGATGCAAGAGAGGACAATTCAAACCCTAGGTTGGGAAGATCCCCTGGAGAAGGAAATGGCAACCTGCTCCAGTATTCTTGCCTTGACAATTTCATGGAGAGAGGAGCCTGGCAGGCTGCAGTCCTTGGGGTCATAAAGAGAGACACAACTGAGCACATACACTGCCTTTCTTACTGCCACATGGAAAAAGAAGAACATCAATCATTAACTCACCCTGTACACAAAATTTTAGGCAAAATGAATCACAGACTTAATATAATTCAAATTTTATGTCTGTCACGTCACCAAATGAGAAGCTCTGTAATGACAGTTTTACCTCTGGGCCCAATGGATAAAAGGCACAGAAGAAATACTTGTTGACTGAGCAATCAAATCTTAAAAAGTCATAAACAGACTAGGTTTTATTTCTGATGCAATTTTTAAATTAAATTCATTAATTGAAAATTAACTTGACTGGATTGAATTCTCATGAATAAAATTTGAATTCTTTACATGAAATCTCACCTTCCAATATTTTTTTTCACCTTTCAATATTTTAATACTCAAGTCACTAATTACTACTACTTGTTATCAAAGCATACAGTCTTCAAAATGGAAGTTCAAAAATATTCCTAATTTATGAATTTACTAATTTTTCTCCCTACAAAAGATATCAGGTTTTGTTGAAATTATACACATGTATGTGTGTATACATCTATAATTTGCACAATTTTCCTTCAACACATGTATTTTGGTTACTATACTCTTGCAATTGAACATTTACTTATGAAATAATTCTCAAACTATTTATTATTCAACTTCAACATTATCCCTTATATCAGACTGTATATCTGAAAAATGATAGATACTTTTACCTGAAAGTGTTAAAACAAAATTTCAACTTTAAATTCACATACCAAAATATCTTTAGACAGTAAAAACAGAAAACTCAAATTAAGTTTTTAAATCTTACTTGGTGCATATGGGTCATGGCGTGGTTTACAATTTTGGAAACTGTTCTGTTTATTTTCCTTTGAACTGAGTTTACAGACACTTTTGAAAGGGTTAGAGAAACACTTCTTGGAAGCTTGAGAAGAACTTAAGACAGCAGAACATCCTCCTCCAAACTGAAAGCATCTTCCACTGTTGAAATCACCTGGAGAGATGATACCCATAACTTCTATTTCTTTTCCACCAATCATCATTGTCTGACCCTCTTCAATCTTTTCAAGCTCTTTCAATTTATATCCAGTGCCTTTAAATTGAGAAGGAAAAAATTAATTTATTGACACTCTAAGATGACTTAATTAGTAAAACCAGATATCTTCTTATAACTGTACAGAATGAAAACTACTTTGAATGCAAATAGCCTTGTATAATAACCCACTGCTGCTGCTGCTAAGGCGTGTCAGTCGTGTCCGACTCTGTGCGACCCCATAGATGGCAGTCCACCAGGCTCCTCCGTCCCTGGGATTCTCCAGGTAAGAATACTGGAGTGGGTTGCCATTTCCTTCTCCAGTGCATGAAAGTGAAAAGTGAAAGTGAAGTCGCTCAGTTGTGTCCGACTCTTCGCTACCTCATGGGCTGCAGCCTACCAGGCTCCTTCGTCCATGGGGTTTCCCAGGCAAGAGTACTGGAGTGGGGTGCCATTGCCTTCTCCGAATAATCCACTAGGCAGAAAAAATATATAATTTATCCTTTTAGTAAAAATACACACATGCAAAAATCAAAAGGAATAAATAATTAGTTATAAAAATTAGGTAAGGTTTAGAGAGCCAAGGCTTTTTTTAAATTACTTAAAATACAGTCTACTATATTCATAGTTTTGCCATCTGCTGTCTGTAGAAAATTAAGCGAAGAAGGGTTTTGGTGGCTGTATGGACCCTCCTTTCTTATGAACAATATAGACAAATGCCAGAGCAGCTCTATTTCCACTTAGAAACAAGGAGAAATGTGAAGAACTAGCAATAGAAGCAATTTCTAACACAACTAGTACTGGACTTTTCCACCTGCGATAGCATAGTAAAACTACGTTTGTCATAGAGGCTACTGATAGTCCAAGTTCTCGCTCTTGAATAAAAAGCAGGATATTTTATAATACCACGCTTGTTTGAATTATTATTAATTCAACGGACCGTTTATTAGGTGCTGCCATGTGTAGGGTGTTGATGCAATATAAATATGAGTAAGTTATCATGGTCTGCTTAAAATGAACTCATTAATCAGATAGAGTGAGGGAATTTTATACTCTGCTTGGAAACATTAAATGCATGATTTTTGTGCCACTGTGAGGGGCAAAACTGTGTATACCAAAAACTTTAAAGTTTCTAAAAACAAAAAATAAAAGATCAGCATATTTTAAATAACATTACATGACCCTTTTAAACTAGCTGGAAAATGGCTACAATTCCCTGTTAACACTGGGCTAATAACTATAATCTCTGATAACTAGGAACTACATAATATATATTTTTCATTTACTTATGATAGAGCTCCAAGATGAAGCCAAATAGTTATTTGGCTGGTGTTCCTAAATGCTAAAAGACCCAACCCTCTATTTCCCAAGCTGTTTCAATTCAATAGCAGTCCTAACCTCTCCATATTAATGAAGATAACTGTTTTATCTTCATATTGAATCCAACCCTATTAATCCAATTACCATTAATTACATGAAAAGGGGAGATAAGAATAAATTTAATTTTGAGGCATCTTCAACAGGCTCTGCAACTCCAAAATCCCTTGTTTCACTTTGCTCCCTAGTGATGACTATCTCAAACATCTCTACATCTCCAGAAGACTTTCTTTAAACTCTTGACCTCTGTTTCCCATACTTGCTCTTTGCTGGGTATGTGGAATGAAAATCAACTGAATCTGACTATATTAGCACAAGCTATTAGCAATTTCAGCATTCCAGCCTTCAGGTTTCTTAGGAGTATTTATTCCTATATTAATAGTATTTAAATGCTGAATATCCAAATTATTTAAAAGAAAAACTGCTTGTATTATAGGTGATAACTTGCAAGATTAACTCCAGGTTGATATATTTATGAATGTTATAATTAAGCAATCAAGTCTTATATCTGGATGCTTTTACTTTGAAAGCCAATAAATTAATTTTTAAACCAGTGATTTTCAACTCCTGCTGGATATGAGAGTCATCCGGAAACCTAAAATATATGGATGTTCAGTCCCTCTCCCTGTCATCCAGACCAAATAATCACAGCCTCAAAGATCAAGGCCTAAGCACTGGCATTTTTTAAAAGCACCAGAGGTGATTCTACTTGTATAATCAGAGCAAAAACCCATTGTTTATAACCTAACTTCCATTTTCCACTACTTGCAACTGAGAGATCATTTTATTATTAATCCAAACTACACATACTCAAAACCATATATACTATAGTTATGGGTAACAGATATTCCAGGGTAATTTTGATAATTTTTTCCTTGCTGGGGGCTTTAGAATATAATTTCACTAAATAGGTATAAACAAATTCTCAAAAAAGTTTAGCCTCAATCCTTGGTGGCTCAGATGGTAAGGAATCTGACTGCAGTGCAAGAGACCTGAGTTCGATCCCTGGGTCAGGAAGATCCCCTAGAAAAGAGAACGGCAACCCACTCCAGTATTCTTGCCTGGAGAATTCCACGGACAGAGGAAGCTGCTGGGCTATATAGCTCATGGGGTTGCAAACAGTTGGACATGACTGAACAACTAACACCTTAACTAACATAGAATGTGTATTGCAAATTTTTTTCAATTTCTCTAAACACTAAGTATAATATTGTATATATGGTATTTGTTCAATATTTTCATAAATAAAAAATTCTATTGCAGATAATTCCATTCAGCCTCAACTCTTGCCCCTCTGTCTCTGCCCTTCACATACTACATTCCTTAAACACTGAATAAGTTTTAATTCACTCTTGCCTTTATACCTGTACATATGCTATGCCCCTTTCTCATTCCCTACAAAATTATGCATCCCTCACATATTACCTTAAACAATAATTCCTTTGAAGCTTTCCCTTAGCTTCGTAGGCCAATTTACATGGTCCTTCTATATATGCTCCTATTGTACTTAGCAAACATTCTCAATGAAACAATTATCTTAGTGCTTCCTAATTATCAATTACATTGCCCTGTCTCTACTAAACTAAAACTATAACTCTCTTTGAATGATTATTCCTAGTATAGTTACTGAAACTACAAACTATGTAATTTTCAACATGTAGAACAGACTTTATAATTATGGGCCACACTCAGAATTGAAGAGTAATTTAAGAGACAATGTAAAAACACCATGATAGCTTCAGGTACTCTGATTTTGTGGGCTAACTTATGCAAATCATGCTGGCAATGTTTTATAATGGAAATAATGGTTACCTCCAATTTAGATGTATTAATCTAAGTTATGTCTAGCTATTATCTCCTTGCTATTTTCAAATTTTTATTAGGTATCATTGAAGTTAAATATCATTCTACTCCTAATACCCACATCTTTTTAACTTTTAATTATTCAGCATTCTGGAAAAAAAGAAAAAAGATGAAAAACACACAAAGAAAAACTGCTTAATCTCAGAAAAATACCAATATAACTGTATATATCTAGCTAATCATTTTATATTCGGAGAAAATGACACCATGGGATGAGATTCATCTCACTGAGTATACATAAGACTGTGAGACTTGCTATTACAAGATAAATTTATGTTTATCAGATAATTTAGACATGAAAGTCAACAAAGAACACCTTCATAAAACACAATTACATTTCAATTTTGTAGTCAGATACATATATTAACTTTAGATCAAATCATAAACATCAGGTGATATCACACTACCTTTTCCAATGTCTTTGCCTTCCAAATCCTTTAAGGTAAATGACTTTCCTTTTACAATAAGAACAGCATCACCTTCCCACTTTTTGTGTTTTTTCTTTGAAGCTTTACACCAAACAACACTGAAATATTTAACTAGGCTATCAGGTTTCTCTTCTTGTCCCTTAGACACTGTTATTTCTTTAGGGGCTGAATGAACTAGAATATAAGCAAAATAAAAACCAATTATTATAGATGACATTAATATTTAAGTAACAAAATCACTCAGAAAAATAAAAGCACAAGTAAATTGGATTGTATTAAGTATTTTTTCATATATATGTTATAAACTGGGAAATTCAAATATCAGCTTCTAGCATTACCACGAGAACAGAATGTAATTTTTTTATCATCACACAAACTAGTAGAAGTAGAAAAACATAATAATCACTGGTAAGATTTTAAAACTCTAGTAATTAAAGATAAAATGTCAGCATCCATAGAAAAATACCTAAAATCACATGACAAGATAAATCAAGGAAAAGTAATACAAGATCACAGAGTTCACTGAAAGAAAAACCTGTAGCTTTTTCAATAAGAACAAAGGTAAAACATTAAAGCAGCAATCAGACTAAAATTTCATCAATATATTCTTGTTTCCTAGCTTAGGGAGCTGTCAGGTTGGGTCACTGATTCTGAGAATTCAGTAGTATATGATCAGGAAATTAAAAGTTTCTTACGAAAGTCTATACTTTTCTTGAAACATTCCCAGTATCACCTTACAAAAACATATCCAAAGGGTCTAACACAGAAAATTCTCCAGCAATGGGGAAACTGATTTATGGTGACAGAAACCAGAAAGTGGCTGCTGCCTCTGGAGTTGGGAAATTGACTGGAAAGGGGCAGGAGAGAACTTGTTCTGGGTGATAGTTACATAGGTGAATACATTTAACAGAAATCATTGCAGATCATTTAGAGCTATAAATTGTATTGCATGTAAAGTACAGAGCTTGAAAAAGACAAAACATAATAAGACAAAGAATAACAGCAGAATAGGTTGAGAGGTATATATATGATATTCTATATAATGGTATCTTTTAGTGCTTTGAAGCAAAAACCCTCTTAAGTTATCTATTAACTCAAAGCACACTTGACACTAAAGACAAAATCTCCCCTTATTACTCTCTTATTCTTTCTCTTCCCCTTGGCAGTTAACCATGAGCCCTTCCATGAGAAATCCAGAGCATCCTCATACTGAGCCCTAGCTCTTGCTTCTCACCTAACTTGTATACTATACTTTTCAAATGACTAGATCTAAGTTTACTACAGCTGAAGAGAGGAAAATCTCATTCCCCCATTATTGAAGAGCTATTCACTATATCTTTTACCAAATAAACACTTGACCTCCAAAGCTATCAAAACAACAGAATTTACAAAACAAAAGCCAAATTATTACTTTATCTTTTAAAATACACCTACCTACTTAAATAAGAAAAGAAAAAGCCCTGAGACTAGGAATAAAAAAAGAATCCCCATTTTCACCACTTCTAATCAGTGTTGTCCTGGAAAGTCTTAGCCAATGCAATAAGGCAATAAAAGCAAAAAGTAAAAATATCAGAAAGGAAAGGAAGAAGTAAAACTGTATCTATGTGTGGATGATAAAACTGTCTACATAGAAATCCACAGGGAACCGAAAAACAAAGGACTTAGAACTAACGACTTATTCCATCTAATTTCAAAGTTAACTATCATGTAACAAGAATGAAGATATTTTGGTATAAAAAAAAAGACACAATGATCAATGCAACAAATAGTGGCCCCTGTGTATGACCAACTGATTTTCAACAAAGTTGGCAAAACAAATTCAATGGGAATAAGCCTTTTCAAGCAAATGCTGAGTTAACTGGATAGTCACATGGAAAAAGATGAACATCAACCATTAACTCACCCTGTACACAAAATTTAACGAAAAATGAATCAGAGACTTAAATGTAAAATTTTACTACAAACTTTTACAAGAAAATGTAATAGAAGATATTTGTAATCTTGAAGTAGGCAAAGGTTTCTTAGAAGACAAATATACAAAACATTAAAAATAAATGTTTAATTTTATCAGAATTTTCAAATGTTGCTTTTTAGAGTACGCTATTAGGAAAACAAAATCAAACAAATCAATAGAAAATGGGCAAAAAAACATGAACATATAATTCAGGAAAGAATATATACAAAAAGTCAGTAAGTACATAAAAAGATGTTTAACATCATTAGCCATTTGGGAAATGCAAATAAAAAACACAAGATACACTTCACATCCACTAAGATGATTAGTCTCAAATGGATAAAAGCAAGTATGATACAGATGCAAATAAACTGGAATCCTCACTCACTACTGGTGGGAATGTAAAATAGTCCAGCCACTTTAAAAAAGTTTCATGATTCTTCAAAAGAATACAGTTACCATATGATCCAGCAATTCCACTCCTACGTATACACTCAAGAGAGAAAAACATGTTCACACAAAAAAACTTGCACATGAATGTTTATAGCAGTATTATTCACAATAGCCCAAAGGTAGAAACAAGCCAAATGTCCATTCAATGAAGAAATGAATAAACAAATTGTGGTATATCACATTATTATTAGTGATATTACTCATAATATTATTCAGCCATTAAAGGAATAAAACATTGATAGATGCTACAACACATATAAACCTTAACAACATTGTTAAGTGAGAGAAGCCAATCACAAAAGACTACACATTACATGATTCCATTTATATGAAATGTTCAGAACAGGAAAGTTTATAGAGACAGAAAGAAGTTTAATGGTTGCTTAGGGCTAGGAGGTGAGGGTAAGACTTAGGGGCGGGGGGTATGGGGGTTGAAAGTTAAAGAGTACAGGATTTCTTTTTGAAGTACTGAAAACATCTTAAAATTGTGGTGATAGTTGCACATTACTGTAAATATACTACTAAAAAATCATGAATTATACATTTTATATGAGTGAATTATGTTGCTGTTGTTGTTCAGTCGCTCAGTCATGTCTGACTCTCTGTGACCCCTCGTGGGCTGCAGCACGCCAGGCCTCCCTGTCATATAATGAGTGAATTACGTGGAATGTGAATTATAACCCAATAAAGTCATTTAAAAACATGCGATAACACCACACACTAACTTCACTAAGTTTTAAAATTTTTTAAACTGACTATCTTAAGTGTTAGCAAAATGTAAAGTCAATTACGACTGAAAAAAAAAGTATAGAGCACCTAGAAATATCACACACTACTGGAAGGAGTGTAAAATAGTACAATAACTTTGGAAAACAGTATGATAGACTCCTAAAAAGTTAAACATACACCTACTATAACCAGCCATTCCACTGGAAAATACTTACTAAAGAGAGAAGAAAACACATGTCCAAAAAACAAACAAACAAAATTTGTACAAATTCAAGCCAGGTAAATCAGTCTCCTAAAAGTCTGAAAAACCACTGTCACTATTAGAATTCAGATAATTCATTTGTGCATCATTGGCATTCTTGGATTGAGAAAGTGAATTTTGACTACCTGAAACCATCATGGTTTTTTTCGAAGAAAACTAATGATTGATGTGCAGCTAAGAAGTTGTGTCCAGAATGCTTGGCCCAACAACTTCTTCTCCCCTGAAAGGATTCTAGCTGCTATAATCCCAAACACAACAGTTAAGAACAGAAAGGTCTGACGGGCAGTGGCTCCAGTTTCCTGGCCTTCCTATCACAAATGAGTGTGTTTGAACAAAGAGTAATTTTATATACTTATTTGAGGGAAAATACACTTCTAATATAGAAAATGTGGTGTAGAGTTTTTTATTCTCCTCTTTTCATATATTATTTTGAATAATTTCCCATATCATTAAATAGTAAAATGATGCTTAATATCTGTATAATGTATTACCAATGATATTCCCACAAAGATAGGATCCACTTCACTACTATATTTAATATCATCTCAGCAGTTTTTAACTGTATTTATTTTTTATTGTTACAATTATCATGCAGTAAAATTGACATTTTCTTAGTGTATCGTTTTATGAATTTTAACAGGTATAAATTGATTTACACACTACCACAGTCAGGATGAGTTCCATCACTCCAAAGACTCCCTCATGGGACTTCCCTGCTGGCTCAGTGGTAAAGAAGCTGCCTGCCAGTGCAGGTGACACGGGTTTGATCCCTCATCCGGGAAGATTCCTCATGCCTCGGAGCACCTAAGCCTGTGCACAACTATTGAGACTGTGCTCTAGAGCCCAGGAGCTGCGACTACTGAGTCCACATGCCCTAGAGCCCATGCTCCGCAGCCAGAGAAGCCACTGCAAAGAGAAGCCGGCCCATGGCAACTAGAGAGTAGCCCCGCTCTCCACCAGAGAAAAGCCTGCACAGCAATGAGGACCCAGCAGAACCAAAAATAAAATAAAGTTGTTTTTTTTAAAAAGACTCTCTCATGCTATTCTTTTTTGGTCACACCCTTACCCTATTCAGTTACTGATCTGTTTTTCTACCAATATAGTTTTGTCCTCTCAAGAATGTTTCAAATAAATAGAAATCATACAGTACACCACTTTTTCAAGCTGGTTTCTCCCACTCAGTATTATGTCTTTGAGATTTACCCCAAGTTGATGCCTATATATCAACTTTGTTCTTTATTATCTTGTTCCTTATTATTTGCTGAGGTGTTTCCATTAATAGCTCTTAACTATCACAAATAAAGCTACTATGAGCATTTATGTACATATTTTTCTGTGAACATTCATCTTTACCAATTTGATAGAAATGGCATTTAACGTGGCAATTTGAATTATTAGTGGTGAGACCTTTTTTATATATAGTTACATTTCCTCCTTGCTTGACTTCTCTAATTTCATATTATAAAGGATGTACCTAAAATAAGTTTCTCACCTTTTTAAACTGAATTTTCAATCTGATCTGAAAACCCTCAACACTCATTCATCCAACAGCTTAGAGATTGACCAAAATGCAGTCTAAACTCAAACTCTTATTGCAAAATTTCAGTGAAATCTATGAGTAGAAAACGGGCACTAAAGAGAACTTGAATTAGTAAGAAATTGCGTCAAAATTAAAGTAAAGGACTTTCCTGGTGATGCAGCAGATAAGAATCCACATGCCAAAGCTAGGGACAAGGGTTTGATTCCTGGTCCAGGAAGATTCTACAGGCCGTGAAGCAACCAAGCCCCTGTGCCACAACTACCGAGTCCAAGCTCTAGAGCCAGCATGCTGCAACTACTGACGTCCACATGCCTACAGCCTGGACTCTGCAACCAAAGAAGCCACCGCAATGAGAAGCCTGAGCAGGGCAACAAAGAGTAGGCCCTGCTCGCCACAACTAGAGAAAGCCTGTGCACAGCAACAAAGACCCAGTACAACCAAAAGTAAATGAATAAAACAATCAAAAATTTTCAAAATTAAAATACTATTTTAATATGTAAAAGGCTCATACTTAATAAATGTTGAATGTACTAGAAGAATCAAGAATCCATTTATATCCTCTTTAATATAAGGAACTCACTAAACCTTCTATTATAATAAAATTTCAAATAATTTGTGAAATTTTTAAATAGGCCCAGGTTATTTAAACACTCCTCTCTATCTCTCCCTGATAAAATAAAAGAAAACCAAATGTTTTGGCAACACATAGTATTTAACAGATTAAAATGCGCCAGGTTGACATAAGCCCACTCACTAGAAATTATTAAACATTATACTGTAACTCAATAAATGATTATGTTTTAGTAACAGGTCAAAAAGCTGATTCCTTTTTTAATGAGAAACTATGGGATTGGAGGGAGAACCAGTGCATTATTTTAGGGGTAAGAAAGAGCTCTTAAAAAGATCACTTGACTTCCCCCTACTAAAATCCTTTCCCCACAATAAATCACAGGGAAAGGCTATAGCATGGAAAAATAAAGTTAAAATTATTCTGTGATATTATGCTCAGGGATCAACTAAAACACATGCATAAAAAGGGAACTTACATTGCCTGAAAGAGTGCCTGTCCCCACTGTTCCCACTGTAGTCATCTGAATAACCACTCACTCCCTCGGTTTCTTCAAATTCGCAGTCAACTTCACTAACTTGGCTTCCAGTTGGGCCTTCCCCAAAGGTGCTGTGTTAAAGGCCACTAAGGAGCTCTTTGTCGATAAATCCACAGGTTACTTTTTAGTCCTGACCAAAATTCCCAAAAGTATTGGACAATGTTGACCATTTCTTCCTGAAATACTGAACTGTATTTTTATAGCTTCTAACACACTTCAAATTTTCCTCTTCCTTGATTGCTATTTCTTAATCATCTTTGCCAGTTCTTACTTCCTCTCTAAACTTTGTTTATTGGAGCACTTCAGCCCTGAGTTCTAAGCCTGCCTCCCCTCAATATGTACCAAGTCTCCTTAAGTTAGCTCCCATGGCTTCAATACCATTACTATACTAAGTTATATTTTTTTCTCTAGCCCAGATCATAACTTTAGATTTGTATGTATACCAGTACATGCATTGGGTCTACATGAATGTCTCATGAATGTCACAAACTCACCAGGTCCACTTATCTTCTCTTCAAAAATTGCTCCTCTTTCAGTTTTTCCATTTTTCAGTGAAAGAAGCCAAGAAACTGGCAATCATCCAGGACATTCATTTTCTCAGTTCCTGAGCCAATCAACCACAAAATGTACATGATTCCACCCTCTTCATGGTTCTCAAAGCTGTGTACTATTTGCCTTCTGCATTGTCCTTACTCTTTCCAAATAATCATCTCTGGACTACGGAAATAATGCAGGGTCTTCTCAAAAGTTCTATTGAAGTCTTCTCTTGCTACCCCTACACCCAAAGCCATTTTCCATATTTACTGAATTTATTTTTAAATGTGGGCTTCCAAGGTAGTGTGGTAGTAAAGAATCTGCCTGCCAATGCAGGAGATGCAGGAGATGCGAGTTCAATCCCTGTGTTGGGAAGATCCCCTGGAGAGGGAAATGGCAACTCCAAGGTTCTTGCCTGGAAAATTTCATGGACTGAGGAGTCTCACAACACTGAGAGACTGAGCTCACACACGAGTTTTTAAATGTAAATCTAATCATCTACTTGTCTTAAAGGTTTTGAAGAAAACATTACTTCTAGCCAAAGTTCCTTCTACTTCTCTTCCTTCAACATGCTTATCTAAACTAATTTCTAGTCACCCTTCATTGAGTTTCAATTACCCTGACCGCAAAACTACATCAAGTTGTGTTATCTCAGCATTAATTCAGCAATTATGTGACAAATTACTTAATGCCAGCCTTTCCCAAAAAACTATAAAGTGTTGAGAGGAGGGTCTCTTTGGATCTTGGTCATCACCATATTCCCCTAACAATAGGTAGTTTTCAAAACTGTCATTTTTATTCTAGGCACACTTTTACTTCTTGTTTATAAAGATATTAAAATAGAATTACCTTAAAACTAATTTTCATGAGAAAGTAACCTTAGAAATTAACTTTGAACTCAGCTGCATAGTTGTACATATTGTACATTCAGGATTATTTTCCAAGTAAATGTTATAACAAAGATTTATCACTTCTTTATGTGTTCTAATTTTTGCAAACATAAATTCTTTCATAACCATAATTTCTACCAAATAGTTTTGCTAAATCAAATTTTGCTTAAATATTATGGAGACTGTATTACTCCCTTAGTTTTTAGTCAAAAAGATACCAGTTTTTAGATAAGTTAGTTGTCATGTGTTATTTTTGTTGTTTTAATTTTTCCAGATAAAGTTTTGAAGGTTTTAGCATTAATGAAAAAGATGGGATGCTTTGATCAGTTTTTGAATTCTAAAAAATGTTGTGGTGTGCAATTTTAGACAATTTAGTTTGTTTTCTTTATACACTATTTCTACTAGTAGCAGTCACTGTACACTGAATGAAAGACTGACAACAGCTTTCTGTATTTTTCAAATTTGTTCTTGATTTTCACTTGGTTAAGAGAAAAATGCAATTCCTCAGGATTGCTATTAAAGAAGGGACAAAAGCCTGTCTTCATCAAAAATGGCTGGGAAAGAGTCAAATATCCTGTTGCATTCCCAGGAGAGCTGCCTATTATGTCCAACCCTGCCCCTGCAAAAAAAAAAAAAAACAACTGACTAGAACAAAAGACAGTAGTTAAATTCTAAGAATTCAGAATTCCTTATACTAACTAAAATAACATAAGAGTCTCAGATTTAGATATATCTTTTCTTTTGCAGGAAAAAAAGGAGAAGGAATAAAAGCATGAACTCTGGAGCCAGTCTGGTTGCGCCTGAAGCTTGAGTCTGCCCCTAACTGGCACTATGACCCTGGACAAGTTACTTACCCCTGTGCGAGCTTATGAACTGTCAAACGAACGTAATACATCACAGAGCTGTTGCATTAGACTAGCTAATACATGTAAAATGCTTAGAACAGTCTTTGCCACGCAGTAAGTGCTCTCCAAATGTTAACAACAATCATCATCATCTTGTACTTGTCCCTTTCCCATTTGGTCCCATTTTAAATGTAGGCATAGGGCAGGAGAAAGGACTGGCTACCTGCTCCAGTATTCTTGCCTGGAGAATCTCATGGACAGAGGAGCCTGGTGGCCTACAGTCCATGGGGTTGCAAAGAGTCGGACACAATTGAGAAGGACTAACAAATAGGGCAGGCAAAGGAGAATGACGGCAAAAAAAGCAGAATGAAGATATTAGCAACTAAACATATTAGCAGCATAACTTCCTTTATCTAGACTACTTGTAGCATATAAAATAATGACTAATTGCTACATTTCAGACTAACCACCACTAACAATTCCACTCTAACCTATAATTTTTCCCAGACTTTCCAGGTGGCTTCAGTGGGTAAAGAATTTGCCTGCAACGCAGGAGATGAAGGAGACCTGGGTTTGATCCCCAGGTCGGGAAGATCTCCTGGAAGAAGGAATGGCAACACATTCCAATATTCTTGCCTAGAGAATCTCATGGACAGAGGAGCCTGAATGGCCATAGCCCATAGGACTGGAAAGAGTCAGACACGACTGAAGCAACTGAGTGCGCACGCTATTCATTTTTATTTCTAAACTTGGTTCTGATCTACTCCCTTGACCCTGTAATGTGCTTTCCAAATCAATGCCAAAAACAGTCTTCATAAACCAGAGGCTCGAACGTGTACAGCAAGATTCACAAGGTAATTCACAGGGTACAAATGCTTAAAACCATGCTTTGACAAAAGAGGAGGCAGAGACATGGTCATTTAAATATTAATAGTGGATATTATCATCTTAATGGGTGAGTCCTAAGCATAGTAACTCTAAGACTGTGTGGCTTAATTATACATTCCAGAAACCCAAACCTTTAATATTCTTTTAACAATTTTAAACATACATATTGTTTTTAATGGAGTAAAGGGAATTTAAAATTTCTCATATCATCAAATTCAACAAAAAATGTAAATACTCTTACAAATCATATTTTTTGAGTTTCAAAATTACCAAAAGCTACCAGAACTTTTAATATGCATTAACATATAACTGCAACATAAATGTGAGATTTGAGAGATATGGTTTTTATTACACTAAAAATATGCAAACATGAATATACAAATTATTCAAGCTGGTAAACATCCATAGTTTTCTTTACCTAACAAAACAGACTGAATGTCAACCAACTGCAAGTATCATTATGTATTAAATAAACCTAGACGATATTTCTTTGCATTAAAGATCATTTTTCAGAATGATACTTTGAGGATGGAAGGAACTACACATTTCATCATATTTCTCAATTCTTCATGCCAAAGCATATATGCAATAAGTGCTAAAACAGAAAAAAACAAAAAAATCAACAAACTACAATATTCCCAGGTATCTAAATGCTCAGCATTTTTAATTTATTTAAATACAAAAAAAATTTATTTGTCAATTTCAATTCTGACATTCCAATCAATAAACATGCAAAGCTTTATTTTAAAAAATAATCCACACACTGTTGATGGAAGTGTAAAATGGTACAATCACTTTGAGAAAAGGTCTGGCAGTTTCTTAAAAAGTTAAACATATATCTTCCCTAAGCCAGCATTAAGTTCATGACACACTTATACGAGAATATACAGAAAAACCAAACTCTGGAAAAAGTCCAGAAGTCCATCAAAAGATAATGGATGGGGACTTTCCTGGTGGTCCAGTGGCTAAGACTCCATGCTCCCAATGCAGGGGGCTGGGTTCAATCCTTGGTCAGGGAACTAAGGTCCCATATACCTTAATTAAGACCTGGTACAGCCAAATAAATACATTAGATAAATAAAAAGAATTTTTTAAAAAAGATAAAGGATAAACAAACTGTGGTGTATTTACAAAATGGAATAATACTACCCAGCAACAAAAAAAGCAATGAACTACTGATGAGAGGATGGATGAATGTTAAAAACATTAAGATGGATGAAAGAAAACAGAAACAAAGAGTCCATGCTGTTTGACCTCATCTATATTAAGTTCTAGAACAAGCAAAATTTATCTACATTTTTTTAAAAATTAGAACAACAGTTGCCTGAGGTGCCAGGGGATCAGTTAGGAAGGGGCAGGAGAGCACACTCTCTATAACTTTTTACACTTGATCTTGGTGAAAAAGTGATAGGGTGATAACTTTTTAAATCTTGAAGTGGGTTTAAGCTACACAGGTGTAGTAATTTGTCAAAACTCATCAAATGGTGTATTTAAGATTTCACTGTTTGCAAATCTTACTTAAAAAACTCATACACACACAAATAAATATTGAACTCCAGTTCATAATACTCATGCTGAAGTGTTTATGGGTAAAGTATTTTAATTCTGCAACTTGTTTTAAAATAAGTTTTCCTTGAAAGAAAAAAAAAAAGAATTCACGGATGGATACAGATGGATAACTGTGTGATAAGTGTAAGCCTAATGATATATCCATGTGAGTTAAGTGTGGGCTAACTTGGGTGATACTTTTATTTATTTATTAACTTTGTTTTCCATTATTTACAAAGGAACTGAAAACTAAAGATAAATAATATAAATTCACATCATAGCTGCTATTTTTAGTGAAAACAACTTACAGAAGACATATAAAAAATATGGAGCCAATTTCTCAAAATCATATACAGAAATCTGGCATGACTATTAATGTTTAATTAGGTTGCATATTTTAAGAATTTGCTCTTTTCTATTTAAGTGTTACAACTATATTTCATCTAATTACTTTTACTATTTACAATCAAAGTCACCATCAAATGTTCAGTTGATTTTGAGAATCTGTGAATCTTAACAATTGAAAAAAATAAATATATTATGAAATTTAGACATGGTACATTTGGCATCTATACTGGCACAAGAGCTTCCCTTGTAGCTCAGTTGGTAAAGAATGCACCAACAATTCAGGAGACCCAGGTTCAACCCCTGAGTTGGGAAGATCCCCTGGAGAAGGAAATGACAACCCACTCCAGTGTTCTTGCCTGGAGAATCCTGTGGACTGTAGCCTGCCAGGCTCCTCTCTCCATGGGGTCACAGGAGTCGGACATGACTTAGCAACTAAACCACCACCAACCATTGGCACAATTACCTAAAGAAATGTCATTATTTCAATTATGTCTCATCAAAAAATTTTACCTGTGTAATACTGAATTCTTTGACTTATGGCACACAAAAAGAGCACACAAATCAATACAGTGTATTACCATGTATTTAAAAGAACATGTATTAACAAACCATTTAACAACTATCATCTATAATATATTTTAATTACAATTTACCACACTCAGTTAAAACTTGACATATTCTAAAAGAAGGCACATGAAAAATAATTCATATTTTAAACATTTTCATGTAAGTAATGATGCAACAAGGTAGAATGAATCTTTCAAAATTAAATTACACCAAGCTGATGTCTCATTACACAAAACAGAAATATATTTGAGTATTTTAAGAAATCTGGCATTTGTTAGAAAAGAAAGAACTTCATAAACTTTTTCAGGGTGCTATTATAAATCATACCTAGTTTTATAAAGTCATAAGTCGTAATAAAAAGAAAAAAAAAAAACATACCCATTTAAGTTCAAATGAGTAAGAAAAGACAAGGTGACAAGAATAACACATGCACTATCTACATTACTAATATATTGGATGAAATAGTCTTATGCTTAGTATATTTTTCAAATTTAATGTATTTATACAGAATCAAGTCTACATTTAAAAAATAAAATCACTCTTTCCTATGTTTTCCCAGCATTACATTTCATAAGTAAAGCTCATGGCCCCAAACAGTTCTCTGTAGTATGTAAGATGTCAGGGGGCTTCAGTTCCGTTTGCACTAATAGAATTTGCCCTTACATATGCCCCTTAGTGAAACTTGTCCTCAGCAAAAACTGTTAATGTAAGTTGGTAAGTAGTCAAAAACTCAAAAAATTCTCAATATAGAAAGGAAAAAATCTTTAGCTCAGAATTTCCCTAAGATACTCTGCAAGATAAATAATAAACAGCCTCCAAAACTAGTTCAGTAGTTAAACAAGTCTTTTTCACACAGAATTTCTCAAAAAACTATCCTGTGCTATCTATAGTTGCAGGGGTGAGGAGGTGGAGCAATAAAAATGAAGCAGAATCACACTCACTTTAATTTTTGCAGATTAAAATTAAACAACAGTGACTCAGAAAAACTGCTGCAGTGAACTCCACTGCAATGAGTGGAATGCTGCTGTTTAAAAATATGTAAAACTAAGGTTTTCTATTCTATTCGGCCCTAAACGCTAACACATTTGTCACATGATATCAGCAATGAAACAACCACCTTGAACACCGCTGGTGAAAAATCTTACTGAAGCAGACTGTTTTCTCGGCAGCAAAAAAAATGTTCAAGGACAATTTTGTATAGTCTACGTTCTTATCTTCCACATTTATTTTAGAATCTAATCACCAAAAAAAATGTATATTGCACTTTTTTTGAACGTTACTTTGCTAATAAAGACATTTCATAGAATGACTATTCCATAGAACAACTTGGAAAACTTTGATTTAGCTGTACAAAGTTAGCACTCAAATTGAACATTCATTAACAATTCTGAGTAGTACCATGCTAAGACTATAATATGAATTACATTTTGTATGGTAACTTGCTTTCAATAATTTCAAAAAGTTAAAGCTTACTACTGTAAAGATTTACGAGAATTATACTGTAAAAACATTATCTCAAATAAGAATTATGAAAGTCTTTAGACTGAAAGAAAAGTCAGAGAGCAGATTAAAGATGAAATTGTCAAAAGGATATATCACATTATACATTCAAGACATTTTTATAATATTTAACTCTAACAGCAGATATAAAATGCCAATGAAATTAAGCAGTCAACAGGCTCAAATAGTACCATAAGAGTCTATTTTATTTACTTTCTTTCTATTCCTATAGCCATATCCTAAATTTTGGATTTCATCTCCTCACTACAATGCCCACTTTGAAATGCTGCTATTATGACATTAAGACAGAGCTCAAGGCATATGCCCCTAGTCAAATCCTTCCAAGGTTTCCCATTATATGTTCACATTTGATTCCTTAAAACAGCTTTTAATGTAATCCATAATCTAGCACCAGTTTCCAACTTCCAAAATGATATCCCTCAGTTTACCTTCACCCACTCTTGAACAAAAATTTTTGCAATTCTAATGATTTATGCACCATGTTAGATTTCAAAATACTCTATTTCAGTGGTTCTTTGAATGGCTTTATAGTTTGCATCAGAAATCTCTAGAGAGCTTATTAAAACAAACTGCTGGACTCTACCCTTTGAGTCACTGATCCAAAAGGAATGGATTTACATTTCTCTCCAGTTCTTAAGTGATACTGATGCTGCTGGTCAAGATGCACTCTTGGTGAACCACTGGTCTATTCCATAGGCCATGAGCCAGAAGCCCAATAGCAATGAGGCCCATTCGCATGTTTTATGTATTTATTATTTTAAACATTTTTAATTATTTGTAAATGTTTTTAAAATAAAAATTTCTCATAAAAATGCAGATTTCTTGCTTATTTTTATTTCTGCATGTAAACATTCTGCTAGAGCTAAAGGTAGCCACCCCAATTAGTCCAGGTATATGTCCTCGTCCAGACTATCACAGCCCTAACTGGCTCTGTGTTCACTTAAAATCACTTAAAAGTCACCTGGCTTAGCCCTGTATTTGGGCCTATACACTCTGACCCACTTTTTCTCTTCATCTGTGCCTTTCTTCATGCTGCTCACTCTGACATAAACAGCCTTTTCCCCAAAAACTGCTGAAATCCAACCTACCCAATTCTCAAGTTTGGCTTTAGTTTTGTAGGCTCCCTCGTCCCTGGGACAAGCAAAAAAAAAAAAAGGATGGGAGTAATTGACACAATCTCCCTGATTTCACAAACCATCAGTTTTTAAAGGCAATTTTAATGAAATAAATGTTTCTAATTTTTTACCATGTAGGATATTTTAGCGGATTTTTACTTCTATGGAACAGCAGGGGGAAAAAATTACAGAGAAACAAAAACTGAGTGCTGGTCCTTGCTATGCCATAAAGAGCTTTGCTAAACCAAGCAAATCACTGAGGTTTCCCTCGCTCTCAGTTTTATTACCTTTAAATTGAGGTGGGAAAAGTGTTCTCCAAATACCTTCAATTTAGGTCCCTAAAATTCTAGTCCCTAACATTTTAGTCCGTAAAATTCTAGAACTTATTCCTTCAAAGAATGAAAGCATAAAATCAGTGTCATATAGACAAGCTTCTACTAAGCTTGTGTTGTTTCTAAATTAGACTAACTTATTAATAAACAGCTTGAACTATAGACAGCTTTCAAAGTGTTAATTAAAAATGTTGAAGATTCAGAACTTTGAAAGAATATTTATGTATTTACATATGCATTTATATATGTTAATAATCAAAATAAAACATCTCTTGTAAGGCCCAGGAAGACAAAAAATGTATAAGCATGCCATCAGTGTTTTACTATATCTCAAAGGAAAATTAAATCATCAGAAAATCATGTCAAAAAAGCCTTTTTCATAATAGAGATTAACAATATGTTTAAAGATTATGTATTCTGCTTGAGGGTATTTCCAAATGAAACTAATCAGGCCAAAATTAAAATAATCAAATTGCAAGACTGAAAAAAATCTCAGAGACTATTATTATTATATTCAGGTAGATCACGCCGTAGTCGGACTGCTTTCAGCTTCTCAACTTCAATTTTTGCCCTTAGCAGCTCTTCCTCTAGCTGCTGCCTTCTTTTCAATCCGTCCCTCTTCTCCTGAACATATAATCCAAAACTTTTTTGATTTTCTAAAATTATCTGATGCTCCTCTTTCAGCATTTGTAGAATCTGAGGATCATACCCTAATTGTGACCTAAAATTTTCTCCACTCTCATGCCGAAAAAAATCATCTCTCCTTGGGATAGAAGATGGAGACGATGTCATTCTCATATCAACAGAGGAAAGTGATGGTGACAAAGATCTTTCCATTACACGCACTAATTCCTGTTCTTCTCTTTGCTCTAAAGTATCACTCTGTTGAGAATTTAAAACCAGTGGAGGAGGGGGCTTAATGTCTTCTTCTTGCTTCACCTCCACTGTAATAGCAACTGGATGGCGGTCCAACATTACCTGTAGTGAACTGGTACCAGCCTGTGCTTCCTCATCCGAGTTTGCACTACAGCACACAAAAAACCATTATAAAGTGTAAATCGAATGAAGACAAGAGCATTTCAAAACATAATTTCATATTTAATATACATTAAATTATCAAGCTAAAAAGCAAATTAAGAAACAAAAAATATTTTTTAATCCTTGGAATAATAAAGTGACTAAGGTAGGGATTTTAATTATTTTATATATATATTTAATTATTTTATGTATATATATGTATGTGTGTGTGTGTGTGTGTGTATATATATATGGCTCTCCCCTATTTTTAACTTTAAAATTGGTCTCTTAAAAGAACAGGAAATTACAAATACTAAACAAGGCTATAGAGGTAAATAAAAAAGAAACAGCATTTTTAACACTCTCAAAGAGATATCAATTGTCCCTGTAAGCCTGAGGTTCTTAAATGCTGTATAGTGTCATTTAATTCATTCTGGGCCTTACTATCCCCACATGGTAGTCCTAGACCTCCCATTTCTGCTCTTCTGAACTGATTAATCTAAAAATCATTGCGGTCCATGACTTTGGAAGGGGGACCGTGGAAGGCCAGTGGACAGCGGAAGGCAGTCTCTGAGAGGTACTGATTTCTGTATTTGTCACACAGAAAAAATCAAGATTGTGTATGATTTGGGGTATGCTCCACTAGCAGGGAGTTCTCCTCACTTTCCAATCTCAAATACAGTGGTGTTTCCCCCTTACCTATCCAGAACCGCATGACTCAGGTGCCCTTTAAGTCTTTTAACCAGTGGCCAGGTGAAGTGTACAAGAGCAAGGGTTTACATCTACCACTGAATCATCAGTACCCAGTATCATACTGTACTTGGAACCTAGTAGATACTCATCATATGTTGAAAGACTGAATAAATGAAATGGTTTTTAATGCAATTTTTAATGGCCTCTATATAGTGATAGTTTATTAAATTTACATGAAATTTCCATAAAATATGCATTCCTATTAGAGGCAACTACAGTTTTAGCATAATTTAAATTTTGATATACCAATATTTGTTATGACAAAATACAATGTTCCTTAAAATTCTGCTGGTTTTTAAATAATTTCATGTATAACATTAAGTTGTGAATTAAGAATACATGTTCTTTGGGTTTTCTTTTTTTTAATATATGTCTCTGCCTAACTTAAAAATAAAAGTTACAGAGGTGAAAGAGATTATTGGAACACTAATGGAAATGCTACACTTAATACTATTGAAAGAACATTTTATAAACCATAAATAAGTAATACAGGTAAGAATGCATTCCACATGGTTGATTAAAATGCTGGAACAAGTTCAAGTAGAACACAAGGAAAAGAATCTAAACTCTCCATATGTCATTAATAGCATTAAATTGCCAGAAATATCAGATATTTGTCTAAGAGGTACAAATGAAATAAGATATTTAATATGTTACGAAAAATCTATTTGTATAATAGATTATATAAATTATAATCTTGCCTTTGTGATTTTATGATTTTTGAAAGCAAAAGAAGGAATACAAATGTAATTGATATTAGTAAGATTTTCTTTTACTAACATCTCTAAATCCTAGAGTGGGAAAAAGTTAAAACAACAGCTACAAATGAAATTTTAAAAACTCACATAATTACTCTTCCAAATTAGTATGTATAATGGACTGTAAGACTCACAATTAAACATAGATAATATACTCCCATGTAAATTAAAAATATGCCTTATATCTGGAATATTCCATGCTATTTTAGTTTAAAACATCACAAATAAGGCATAACAAAGTCTAAAAATGACTTAGAGAAAGTCACAAAAAATCATCAGAGAAGGACTTTTAAAATTTTATGAATATGAATTCTGAGGATCAAATTGGTTATAAAAACACAAAATATAATCTGATATTAAAGAGAGGCAAAAATAAAGACATAAATCAATGTGAGTTGCAGAAACAGCCTTATGAAATAGTTGCACATCGTTAAATACATTAAATAAAATATGTAGTAACATTTTCCTTATTAAGTATAGAGAGTTTGATGATATTAACAGGCATATTTATATAGAAGCATAATTAAGATACTGTAATTATAAACTTCTGAGGTAATTAAGAGTCAGGATGATGTCAAATAAGAATATTAAATACATAAATAAATTAAATGAAAATGCTAGTATAGAGAAGGTGGCAGTGCAGACACGCGAACAGGAGTGTTTTAAGTGGCATATTTCTGATACTCTTTCCTTTAAAAACTGAAAAACTGTTTCAACAGTAGGCACAGTAGTGTGTAAATCCAGTAGGTATAGAAATGTGTAAATCAATTAACTCATTTTATCAGAGAAATGTTGGTGTCCCAAAAGATTGATTGTGTAGGTATATATATTGTATGTATGTACGTGTACATATACGATATACACGTAAACAGATACTTGTATCTTATATATTATTTCCCTTGTACATGACTGTATTTTTAAAATACACAACTTAATAAAACTAAGGTTTCCATGTGTAGTTTTCAAATTATAAAAGCCTAGAGCCAAAAGGTAGTTTAATACCTATAATGCAAAGTCAATGTTCTTTATGGTTCAAAGAGGTAAAAAAATTGAATGAGTATAAAGCAGTCTCACTGTGAAGGGGTTTTTTTGGCACATTCACCATACTAGGATTTAATCATTTGTCATCACATGATTGAACAGCATGAAGCTTCTTTTATTTTGAATATAAATTAGAAAAATAATTTAAACTGTCTTTTTTTTTTTAACTGTCTTAACATATACATATACAATGGTGCTACTAACAAGTTTACTTAATTGTTCATTTTAGGTTTTTAGCTCAATTAATATTCAGTAAGAGTAGACAGTGAAAATTCATAATAAAGCAAGGGTCTCATTTCTCCTGAAACTGCTAACTTTATAAAAATTGAAAATCCAATGAAATGTAATCTTAAGTGAAATAAGAAAAAGTTATCTCTCAGAAGCTAATTAAACAAATTAATATTAAAGCTTTAAAAGTTTATGAGGTAATGTCACAAATTACATCCCATTTATTCCTCCCTAACCTTTACTTTTTAGAAACTACAGAAGGAGGGAAGGGGGAAGGGAAGACAATCAATAGTGAGTGGCTTAAATCAAATGCAGCAGAAAAATTCCTTATAGCCTCACTTTTCTTGTTTAAGAATGCAAAACAAAGACACTATTCACTGCTCCCGTAGTGGGGATGTTTACTATGCATATCTCTATCACAACTAAGCCAGAGCCCAATAGATAGGAGGCGCCATAATTTTCCACAACAAAATAAAATAAAGCTTACCTTTGTATGTGGTTTCTGTCTCTTACCAGGCAAAAACTGGAAATCTGGGGAATCATCTCCATAACTTTCTTGGTTGGCTCAGAAATATTGCTTTTAAAATCTGACTGGGTCTCTTTTTGCTGCAATAGCTCCTGTTTGGCATATTCTTTGAGCCTTTTGTAAAGAGTGCGTAGGCCCTGCGCTGTTCGAGGAGGGCGGTCTACTCCAATTGCATTATAGTTAACTGCTATGATATCCCAACATCTATTCTTTTCCACTATCACTGAATGTTTGTTAGTGTGTTCTTCCAGAATTTTAACATATGGCTTCACAAGCTTTAACAAATCAAGCTTTTCAGATAAGGTAAAATTGGAAGATCTAGCTTTTCCTACCATTGTTCTTTTCAAATTAAGTAGGCAGTTTCTGAAACCACCATGCAGCTTTCAGCTCTGCTCAGCTCTTCTCACAAACAGAAAAAGATCAGGCTTAACTAGGCTAGCTTCATTTAGGCCCACGCCTACAGGGGAGGGTTTATTAAAATTCCTCCAGCTTAAGCTGACGCAGGTTCAGGAAATCTGCTTAAGCCAAGCCTGACCTACATAAAGCTTCTCACTGAAGAAGACAGGAAGGCACAAGCAAAACACACTTGCTTATAAAGAGAACAGCTCGAGATAGGATTTAATACACAAAGGTCTAGAGATAAGCATGGAACACAGCTAAAAACTGGCTAATTTAGTGAGAATATCAAATTTCGACACGTTTGCCTAGCTGATAGACCGAAACTGC
The DNA here is from genome assembly GCA_024291935.2 of Okapia johnstoni. NCBI lineage: Eukaryota > Metazoa > Chordata > Mammalia > Artiodactyla > Giraffidae > Okapia > Okapia johnstoni. The sequence continues at coordinate 10,219,947 of CM044309.1, forward strand.
GTTGCAGTATCACTTTAATAAAAACAAAAGAGGAACTGTTTTGTGCTATCTGTTTACAATCCAGTAGGCAGAAAAATGAAAAAGCTAAAGATATGAGTGGTGAGTGCAGTGATTCCTAACAGAGCCCTTATCACGGTTTCAGAGCTGCTGCGCTCTCGTACAAAATCTGCCTAATGCTGGTCCTGCTGTCAATCAGGAATTGCATATCCTCTAGCTAGTTAGGTTACACCCGGCTCAGACTCCACAGTAAAGCTAAGCTTCTCCTTCATTTTACAGTCTACAGTAGCCACCGTCTATTTTTTTTCCCCAGTTACTTATGAAAAAATTTTTGAACACTATATCTAAAATGCAGATAAAAATTATTTTTAAAGCAATGGATTGTTCCAGCTGTAACATACGTTGAATATGCTAGCCTGCTTTACCACGTGTAGGAAACACCATTCACAGAGAGAACAGCATAATAACGCCTTGAGACTGCACACAACAAAATTACATTGGCTCTTAGTACTGAGGAGGATTTCTTTTTAGCTATATTCACACAATTTGGACTATGAAAGGCAACAGTCAGTCTAGTCAGTTGCAAGGCCATCCATTTGTTTATTTAGGATATATTTCCTAGTCTCTGTCTGAAAACATGATAAATAACAAAGTAAACAAACAAGCCTATTTTCTCCTGATACACATGTTTTTCCAGACAGGAGAATGAATTAGAACATACTTCAACACAGTTACATTCAATCAAAAAATTACTGAACACCTATAAAAACGTTCCCAAGCACTGAGAAAGGCCCAAGGAAAACAAAGGTAAACAGTCAACTGTCAGGGAAGCCCAAATCTAGAAATTGAGATACAGACTCTATCCAAAGAACTGCAGCTCTACAGAAATGCCGCAAATTTTCAATTACTTTGTTTTTCATTCTTTCAATGAAAGAGAATTAAATTAAATTTATTAAGTTCTCACTCAGAGCCAGACAATGTGTTAGAAGCTTTAAATACATATTTGTCAGGAAAAACAGTGAAAGATTGCCGGGTGCACTATAGGATGCTAGGTGTTTTCTGGCATACTCTAGACGGTAATTGGATTCTTTAGTGGTCCCTAGCCTTTCATTGTCTTTGAGCAGTTTTACTGCTGAGTAAGACTGCAGAAAATAGTCATGTAAATGATTCTTGTCCATAGAGAAGCAAATTGAAAACTGACCTGCTCCAACCACCTGATCAGTTACTTGAAGGAAAGCAAGAACACAGGATATATACTGTCTTTAAATATAAGTATTGTGTTAAGAAATGAAGTGCTAACGGAAATACGAAAAATGATTCAATCTCACTATCAAGGAAATGTATACCAAAAATGATTTTCATTCATAAGATTGCAAAATTCTTAATGACTGAAAATGACACGAGTGGATGAGGGTGCAGGACAAAGAGTTCAGTTCAGCAAATGTTCACGGGCGTGTAAAATGGCTTTTGTGATGGCAATCTGAGAGTATCTACTCATACTTTACATGTGCAAAAACTTTTAAAATTGCAGTAATTTTACTTCTCAGAATCTACCTGGAAAAATACTCAAACACACAAGGCCTTCGTAGTAGACGCATAGTACTGGGAGCACTCTAAGAGCGATCAGTTGGGAACAAGTTAAAGGCACTAAAGTATATCCATACTATGGTCAACCCCGGGCAGCATTAAAATGCAAGAAGCAGATTTCTATGTATTGACACAAAACAAGCTCCAAAATAAATGGTAAGTAAAAAAAGCAAGTAAAACAAAAATACATACAATATAATTTCATTATGCTTATTAAAAACACCCAAACCTAAATATTTCTGTGGGTACAGAAAATATATATTTAGGTACAGAATGCAGGTCAATACACAGGTAATGACACTCCAAAAAGGTCTAGAACTCCACTGTCTAATTACAGGAGCCATGAGCCACAGCTATTGAGCAATTTGGTTTTTTTTGGCCCTGCCATCACATGGCCAAGTTCCCCAGCTAAGGATCAAACCCACAACTGCTGCAGTGGAAGCTCAGTCTTAACCACTGGACCACCAGGGAAGTCCATCTATTGAGCATTTTAAATGTGGTTAATGGGATGAAGAGATTGACTTTTTTTATGTTATTGAATTTTAATTGTACCGTGCTGTGTTTAGTTGCTCAGTAGTGTCCAACTCTTTGGGACTCCAGGGACTGTAGCCCGCCAGGCTCCTCTGTCCATGGGGATTCTCCAGCCAAGAATACTGGAGTGGGTTACTATGCCCTCCACCAGGGGATCTTCCCAACTCACGGATCGAGCCGAGGTCTCCAGCATTACAGGCAGATTCTTCACTGTCTGAGCCACCAGGGAAGCCCAAGAATACTGGAGTGGGTGGCCTATCCCTTCTCCAGGGGATCTTCCTGCCTCAGGAATCCGACTGGCACCTCCTGCAATTGCAGGCAGATTCTTTACCAGCTGAACTACAAGAAAGCCCTGGTTTTTAACTGATAAAAACACAATTTTTTAACTGAAGCAGCATATTATTCCATTAAACACAACTTCATTGTTTGGATAGGCTTACATTTTTACTTAACCCTTTTGTCATAAATGATTCTATTATTTCTAGTATTACGGACAAGAACTCCCTTCTTGACCAAACTGTAATCAGGCTCCTCTAAGCCTTCTTCTCAACTAGCAAGAATACTACTAAACCAGTTTATAGACAATCCCCCTACCCTTGTTACCTAACCAAATTATTGACTACCACCCTTAATACCTAACCAAGTTTTTCTCAGTAATTTTTTACCTGACTACCTTACCCTGCCCATTGGCTACAATCCCTGTTGTAGTAGCAGCTGAGTTCAGTCTCTCTCCCCTGTTGGAACAGTCTTGAGTTAAAGTCTTCTTGCCTGTTTAACTTATCAGTACAATTTTTCTTGACACTACACATAATCACATCACCAGTGTAGTCAATCTTAAATTGGAGATTCTGCTTGAATGAATTTTTTCTATGCACTGATATAACATTTAATTGATCTGTTTGAATATTTTATGCAAACAGTGCAAATTACAGTGACACCCTGTGTAAACTGTAATTGATTATTAATCTGAATCACTTATTCTGTCTTAATTATAATTATTTTTCTAGCTAAAAATAATGAGCAAAATTTTTAATGTAAAAAAGTGTACTACTGATGCAGAATCAAATGCAGGTGCAGAAGCTAGTACTCTTACTGAAATAATACAGAAGAAAAGACAGACGGAACTAAAGCATATTGCATATTTCACATTGAATACCAAATGCAATTTACTAAGCAGATCAGCAGGAATAAGTTGTCCAGTGCATTTTAAAAGCTTAAAGAAAGTACAGCGGCGTTTAGGCCAAGCTACCGCGGTGAGGAGTGAAGCTGTGGCCATGAAGGAGGAGAAGGAGCATAGGCCTAAGGAGAAGCGAGTAACCCTCTTGACTCTCCCAGGTGGTAATTCGGAGATGACCACCCATGTTGACCAAGCAGCAGCTTCAGGAACATCTTCAGCCTATGCCTGAGCATGATTATTTTGAGTTTTTTTCTAACGATACTAGTTTGTATCCTCATATGTATGCAAGAGCATGCATCAAAACTTTAAAAACCAAGAGGACATTATTTTGTTCAGGGATCGTTTTGATGGTTATGTATTCCTTGACAATAAAGGTCAGGAATATCCTGCCATCGTAGAATTTGCACCTTTTCAAAAAGCTGCAGAAAAGAAGACTAAGAAAAGAGATACTAAAGTTGGGACTATCGATGATGATCCAGAATATAGAAAATTTCTGTAGAGCTATGCTGCAGATAATGAGAAAATGACATCTACTCCAGAGACACTGCTAGAGGAAATAGAAGTGAAAAGTAGAGAACTAATAGCTAAAAAGACAACTCCACTTTTGAGCTTCCTGAAAAACAAGCAGCGGATGAGAGAAGAAAAGAGGGAAGAAAGGAGGCAGCGAGAAATAGAAAGAAAAAGACAAAGAGAAGAAGAGAGGAGGAAGTGGAAAAAAGAAGAGAAACGAAAACGGAAAGATACAGAAAACCTAAAGAAGATAGAGTTCCAGAAAGGGACAAATCAAAGGATGAACCAAAGATTAAGGTACACAGCCTTCTGTTACAAGCTGTGAATTAGAAAAATCTGCTCAAGAAGCCAGAAAAGGGAGATGAAAAAGAATTGGACAAAAGAGAAAAGCTCAAGAAATTGGACAAAGAGAATCTGAGTGATGAAAGAGCCAGTGGGCAAAGTTGTACATTGTCCAAGCGTTCTGAGGGTGAATTTAAAGATGAAAAGCCTAAGAGACCTGAAGATGAGAGTGGCAGAGAATACAGAGAGAGGGAGCAGGATTATGAACGAGACCAAGAGCATATCCTGCGGGAGAGAGAGAGGCTGAAGAGGCAGGAAGAAGAGCGCTGCGGGCAGAAGGAGCGCTATGAGAAGGAGCAGGCTTTCAAGAGGAAGGAGGAAGAAAAGAAGGAGGAGAAAGAAGCACTTCGGGATAAAAGGAAGAAGCCTGAAAGTACAGAGCCAGTAGGCAGCTCAGAAAAAACTGAAAAGAAAGAAGTGGTTAAGAGAGATTGCATAAGAAACAAGGATCGCCCGGCGATGCAGCTGGCGATGCAGCTTTACCAGCCAGGAGCTCGAAGCCGAAATCGACTCTGTCCCCCTGATGACAGCACCAAGTCTGGAGATCCAGCCGTAGAAAAAAAGCAGGAAAGTGGTATTAGCCATAGAAAAGAAGGAAGCGAGGAGTGATAGGTCCAAATGGCCTCAGGTGTCCTGACTGTCTAGGCAGCCAAAGAGCAAAAATTAAGCAATCCAGAAGTGCCTTCAGGGCAAAGGAATAGAGAGAGAAAGGGGGTCTCTGTGCTGGTGGGGTACACTGCAGAGGAGTATGTTTTGCGTTAAAGCAGGAACCCGATTTCAGGTTCAGATTGGAAGTACAATTTTCATTTTTTATGCAGTTCCTACAAATTTAAAGTGTCAGACAAAGCTGAGGGGGAGAGGACACACATTGCAGTTTTCAGGCAAGAAATGTCATGAGAAGACTTATTTAGGTATGACACGAGAAGAAGATATGAGAACTGGCTTTAAAATCAAAAGGTTTTGTTAATCCTGGATTGAATTTTCTTAAATTTCAATGGAGCAGAGTCACTGTGAAGTCTCGTTCAGATGTAGTTATAGTCATTGTTGGTGATAACTGTTGACTTTGTGTAGTGTAGGAGCAAGAAGCATGTAATTGTAATACAAGTACAGTGAAGGATATAACACATTTTCACTTATGCAGAAATTTAAATAGTCATGTCATGTCGATATCTTATGTCCTAAAGTTTTAGGATTAGTTTAGGAACAGCTACCCACTCCAGTATTCTGGCCTAGAGAATCCCATTGGACTGTGTAGTCCATGGGGTCGCAAAGAGTTGGACACAACTCAGCAACTTTCACTTTCAGTTTAGTTCTTTGTTTGCTTACGTAAGATTAGTGTAAAAAAAATTTTTTTTTAAACATCTCCTTTTGCCTTTAGCAATTTTTATATTTGTAAAGTTTAACCCTTAGTTGGTGCTTGACAATCTAGTCTTTGTTTGACCTTAGGTCTCATGAGCTGAGTGCCTACCCTCTCCAGGAAGGAAACTGCACCAATATTTGTTCCTGTTAAATAGCAACTTGGCTTGTTTTGCATTGATGTCAATAAATATCAACATCACTCAAAAAAAAAAAAAAGCTTAAAGAAAGTAAACTAAACAATACTAAGAGATATTGTCAACATAAACATAATAAACTGACTAACAGTTTCCTCTCAACAAACAAAAACTGAGGAAGTTTAGTCACCTCAAATCAAAATTAAATATCCAGAAATATTTTTAAATAATATGTAACAAGGTCTGATTGGAGAAGGAAATGGCAACCCACTCCAGTGTTCTTGCCTGGAGAATCCCAGGGACGGCGAAGCCTGGTGGGCTGCCGTCTATGGGGTCGCACAGAGTCGGACACGACTGAAAAGACTTAGCAGCAGCAGTAGCAGCAGCAGCAGCAAGGTCTGACCTTGCAACTTTGGTCAACTATAAAATGGTTTCTTGCACTCACAAAAAAAGAAAACCATTTTTAGACAAAGAGATGGTAAAAATATATATTATTTCAGTTGTGGAAATTTTATCAGAAATTATGGAGAAAAGATTTTAAAAGATATTTTAAAAATGAAAGACCTTCAATTAAGCAACCAACAACTGCCTATAGAATATGAGACCTAATATATCGAACATCAATTGATTCAATATTTTTTAAATTGCTAACAGTTTCCTTTAGATTTAAATGAGTTCTACGATAAAAGAGATGCTGCCCTATTAACATATGAGTCACATTTTATCTCAAAGTTACAAAGAAATGTTACCAATTCATGACCAAATAGATACAGAACTCATAACGCAGGTATGTTTTAATCTTCTGCATCTGTCAAAGAATTTCAGCTAGACATGGAAAAAAAAACCAGTTCTACTACAACAGATGCTGCTCTGTTAAGTCTAAAAACCCAGATTTATTGAAATTTTAAAATAAGAAATTAATATTTCATTTATTACTGTTCTAGATACATACGAAAATATTTTGCTCAACTTTCTAGAGCAGAATCTATGACGAGTGTCATGAATATGTTGTTAAACATCTGGAGGACTTCCCTGGTGGTCCAGGGGTTAAGAATCCTCCTGCCAAAGTAGGGTACAGGGGTTTGATCCCCAGTCTGGGAAGATTCCACATGCCTGGGGGCAACTATGCCCATATACCACTACTGAGCCCGCACTCTGGAGCCCATGCTCTGCAAAAGAAGCCACCACCACGACGAGACGCCCAAGCGCTGCACCTGGGGAAAGCCCATGTGCAACAACAAAGACCCAGTGAAGCGAAAAGTAATAAAATAGTAAATAATTAATTAAAAAAAACACAACACTTGGAATACATATGCAAATAGAAGTTCTTGGAACTGGTTAAAAAAAGAACACAATTTATTTAATGATTTTTCTGGTTTTTTGCCAGTGCTTGTTGGTTGGGTTATGAAGAGTTTTATAAATTACTGTACTATCTATAAATTTATAATTTTCATTGCCTGTGATTATAGGAGATAATAACTCCAATAATCCAACCAACCCAAGATTTTTAACTCAACCCAAGATTTTTTAAACAAACAAAAGGGACACTTGCTAAACATTAAAAAATCAAGGACAAAAAAAAATGGCAATGTAATTTATGCTTTCTCATCAATATCATACTGTATATGAGTGAGTCAAATTTGAAACTCCAAAGAAAAGAAAGGTATATTTGTGACCTGGTGAGATAGGTAAAATAATCTATGCTTAAAATAAAAATTTTCATAAAAATACAAATCAGTAACCAACATTATATATCCCTCTAACATAAACTGACAGAAAATTTTCATTATACTTAAGAGTTTTATTTAAATTACATGAAAAACTACAAGAAAAATTTGAAAAATACTTTGTTGATTTTGAAATTTAGAGCTGCTTTTAAATTTATACAATGTTCTTATGAATTCAGTGTTAACAATATGGAATTGACACAAGAATTAGTAAATCTGCTTAACTTGGACAGACATGTTTTTGAAAGTTACATGCTTTTATTTCCCAGTCAAATCAATTCTTCTGAAAAAGATGAGATAGTTTTGTTGATGTAGATGTGAATATAAACAGAATTTTTTAAAAACTCAACTCAGCTAGTGAACTTTTACATTATGTTTAGAACTTATTTATTTCATAAATATGAAGTCTAATCAAGAATTCAAAATAAAAATTCAACATCTAAATTGAGATCTGCTGTAAATGTTAAATACATATCAGCTGTCAAAGACTCAGTATGAATAATAATAGTTAATAACTTTTATATTAATTACACATTGAAGTTACATACATATTGAGTCAATTAAAATGTATTATCAACATTAACTTCACCTGCTTCTTTATACTATCTTTAACATGGCCACTAGAAAATTTTTAAATCTTTATATATGATTTATATTCTAGTTCTATTGGATAGCTTTGGTCAAGAAGGACAGACACCAAACTAATGACAGCAACTATGACTGGAGGAGACCAAAAGTGAGGGGAATAGCTTAGAACCTTCCATTCAACTGTATGAAATGGCAGAGACGTTTCAGAAGGCAATTAGCAAACTATATTAAAATGTAGTTTAAACACATTATGATCTGACAACTGAGAAATAGTTGCTTAAGTTCATAAGACCACATGCACAAGGATGTTCACTGTAGGACTCTTTTTAATAAAACCCTAAATAAATCACGATATATTCATACTATGCAAACCCTGCAGCAATTAAAAGGATTCCAAAATGAAAACAAAAATCTCCAAAGCACTTTCAGCACAGAGTATCTTCCTCCAAAACCCTGCCCTGAGACGTGACCAGGCCTAGGATGGCCTCTAGCAGCCTAAAGGCCCTGTCCCTGGGATAATCTAGCCGCCCTGTGAGTTCCATTCTGCAAAAGCTCAGGGCTGTCAAAAGAATTTACTGTTTGTTCTGGCCAACGCCCGACCATAGGCCCTTGACCTCCCTTTGGTAGCACATTTACTAAAAAGGCTGACAATTGTGAATCCTTCCTCTGTCCCTCAGACATGCTTTGGATCTCCCAGAACTCAGGAGTGTCCTTCTCAAGGACCTGAAAGTCATTCCTTTGAAATGTAATTATCAGGAAGAACAGCGCCAAGGCCTTCCAGTCTTGGTGAGAAGGTGGGATCCTAACTTTGATAACTGCCAGCTAGCAGACACAGCTGCCTAATCTCATTTACACCAACCTGCTTGTTGCCATTTTTCACTTCCCTGACTCTACTTGAGCACAATGCCTCCCTCATCCTCCCTTCAAAAGCCCAGTCACCTCTGCACAAATCAGAATGAAGCTCAGTTCTTGACCCCACTGTCAGTAGTTATTGAATAAAATCTGTTTTAATTGTTTTTAACTAATATCTAGCTTTGTTTATCTTTGACACTAGTGAATGAAAAAAATCAAGTTGTAGGTAGATATATGTATACTGTATGACATTTATTTGAAATACACCACTCACATCAATAATTCCAATTTCTTACAGGTAAAATTTATAAGAGCCTAGCTGATGCTGGTGGTAAAGAACCCAACTGCCAACGCAGGAGATGTAAGAGATGAGGGTTCGATCCCTGGGTTGGGAAGATCCTCTGACGGAGGGCATGGCAACCCAGTCCAGTATTCTTGCCTGGATAATCCCATGGACAGAGGAGCCTGGCGGGCTACAATCCATGGGGTCGCAAAGAGTCAGACACGACTGAAGTGACTTAGCAGCACACAAAGCTCTACTTACAGTATTTTAGATAGTTGCATGAGGAGAATGTATTTACGTACATTAATCTCAATGAATGCATGATGTATTTTGAAGAAAATGTACTGATGTCTACAACTTTAAAATTCATTTTTTACAAGTAAGACAGACTGATGGATGAACAGATATGCAATAAAGCAAATACAATAAAATTTTAATTGTGGGACCTAGGTGGTTGGTGTATGGGTAGTCAATGTAAAACTATCAATGTTTCTTTATGTTTCAAAATTATACGTTCAAAAAATTATCCTTAAAAATAAATACAGCTGCTAATATATTTTAACTCTTTAGCTATTAAAAATGTGGGAAGTTTGGACACAGCTATGTTTCTAAAGTAGAATTTAGATAATTAGATCTATTAAATTTAATAAATAAGGAACAACTCATCCCACTAGGAATAACCCCTATTGCACTTTCAGACCGTGCCATCCAGCCTCCAAGGGGCACAGCGTGCTACCCCCAAGCTCTATGGTGTGGTGTTTTATCCAACATCAGATGTGGCAGGAGGAGTCAGTCCCTCCCAGAGTGGGGGGTTGTAGTGATTTTTTTTCCATGAACTACTTGTTAGATAAAAAGAGTACATCACTACGGAGATTATTTCCATATTTTAGGAGATTTTTTCTTTAAAAAGGTATAGATTTTCTATCTTATTAACCTTTGTCTTAGCCCAGGTTCTCTGGCAAACAGGGCCTGAAACAATGACTGGAAAGCTGAGGCTTTCCTTGGGTATTGTATACACAGGGTATCAAGAGTGAAAAAAAGTAAACTGGGGCAAGGAACCATGTAAAGCCCTGGCTTGGGGACTTCCCTGGAGGCCCAGTGGTTAAGACTCTGCACTTCCGATTGCAAGGGGCATGGGCTCGATCCCTGGTCAGGGAACTAAGATCCTGCATGCCATGTAGACAACAAATACTATTTTTAAAAAGACAGAGTAGGTCACTTGGCAAATGCATCCACTTGGTGCTCTCCTTGAACACCTCCTGATACACTATAAAAAAAAACAGAGCAGTCCATGGAGGAAAAAGAGGACTTTTATCTGGCAGGCTCCCTCCTGCCTCCATTCCTCAAAGACCGAGCTCACACCACTAGGAATAACCTCTACCGCACTGTGGACTGTGTCATCCAGCCTCCACAGGGGCACGAGGGCCACCCCTGAGCTCTGTGGCACAGTGTTTCATCCAAGATCAGAAGCAGCAGGAGTCAGTCCCTTGCAGGGTGTGGTTCATCGGCCCGCGAGGTAGTGGCCACTGTGAGGTGCTGGCTCAGGTGAAGCAGCAGGCCAGCCTCCAGAGGCAGGACAAGGGGACAGTCGGTCCAGGAGGCACACGGTGTCCAGAGAATCCGAGAAGGCATATTTCACACCACAGGTCGTGAGGAAGACGAGACTTTTAAAAAAATCTTCCACATGAGGTTAAAAGCCAGGGTGAATCCAAGCCCTGAGAATCATTCTCAGTTATAACATTCACATCTCATATTTCACCACTGTGCTTTGGAGATGACACCCTGAAATGCTAAGCACTCACAACAATCCAAACTGGGAATTCCCTGGCGGTTCAGTGGTTAGCTTTCACTGCCTCAGGCCCAGGGTTCAATCGCTGGTCAGGGAACTAAGACCCCATAAGCCACGGGGCATGGCCAAAAAGAAAAAAAAAAAAAAAAGACATTCAAAACCCAGGTTAACAGGGATCCTGAAAACCCTCACAGAACTGAAGGAAATCTAAGAAAACTCGGTGCTCTCCTAAGCTTCTCCTTTACTTTCACACCCCCTCCAACACCTGCTGGATGTTCTACAATTCAGCTCAATTCTGACACGATCTACCCGGAGACAGCATCACATATCACAGGTCAGGGGCTCAGTCCCACAAGTCTGCTCCCACCCCACTTCAGATGCCAATCACAGGCCAGGTTTTCAGCTGTGCTTCTGACCAACCGGCTATAAACCAGGGGTTCCCACGACCCCTCCTCAGGTTCAATTAGCTTGCTAGAGCAGCTCACAGAACTCAGGGAAACAGCTTACTTACTTTTATGAATTTATTATAAAAGCATATGATAAAAGATGAACATTCAGAGGGAACAGATGTGTAGGCAAGGCATAAGGGAAAAGCTCAGAGTGTCCATGCCCTCTCTGGGCACCACCACTCTCTCAGCACCTCCATATGCTCACCAACCCAAAAGCCCTCCATACCCCATGCATGCCTGCTAAGTCACTTCAATCATGTCCGACTCCCTGCGACCCCATGGACTGTAGCCCGCCAGGCTCCTCTGTTCATGAGATTATCCAGGCAAGAATACTGGAGTGGGTTGCCATACCCTCCTCAGGGGATCTTCCCAACCCAGGGATCGAACCCACGTCTCTTAACGTCCCCTGCATTGGCAGGTGGGTTCTTAACCACTAGCACCACTTGGGAAGTCCCCATACCTCACACTCTTGGGATTTTTATGGAGGTTTCATCATATTGGCATGATCAACCATCAGCTCCACTTCCAGTCCATCTCCCCTCTCTAGACAATGGGAACGAGGCTGAAAATTCCAAGCTTCTAATCACAGTTTAGTCTTTCTGGTGACCAGCCCTCAACCAGGAGCCCACCCAGAATCACCTCAAAAGTGATAAAAACAAAAGACATTTCCATCACCCAGGAAATTCCAAGGGATTTAGGAACTCTGTGTCAGGAACTAGGGTCAAAGGCCAAACATTTGGGAAAAAAGATGCTCCTACTGCTCTTATCACTGAGGAAATTACAACGGTTTTAGGAGCTCTGTGCCAGGAACTGGGGGGTAGAGACCAGTACAGATATTTTCTATTATCTCACAGAGTCAAATTACAAAACATTACTCCAGCCATACTGTGTGAATCTCTATACAATCTAAATTTACACACATTTTCTTTAAAAAGCTCCCAGCCATCTATTAAGGAACTCAGTTTGCCAAGTCTTGTCTTTGGGGTAAGAGACTGTGAGCTAAAGGAGACTCTGCCCCAGAAGCCGGTTGGGAGGAGTCTAGCCTTTTGTTAAATTTTATATACTAAAAATGTTGCTAAAGCTACTCTTCTATGTTGCTAAAGCTACTCGTCTTTAGACATTTTTTCCTTAGTCATCTTTCAGTATAGTTAACACGGATGTTCCCCCAGCATGTAGCTGCCAGGAAATGGGGTGAGATAGCTCTCACGTTCTGGCAGGAGACAGAGGGTGTGAATCTGGTCCTTTCCAGAAGCCACTAAGGCTCCTTCTTCACTGTGGTGCCCTAGGTCTAAGGTGAGGAAACCCAATGCACACAGGGAAGTAACTCAAGACCAGCACAAAGTTAAGACACATTATTTAATGAGCGTGAGTAGGGGTAATACATATGTCATCAGATTGATGAGAAAAAGGAAGTGCATGGTGCCAAGAGTTGCCGGTATCTATCATTTAACATGAGGGGAACCAGTCTAAGAATGAAGCCAATCTTGTGGAGGACAGAAAAAGTAGAAAGAAACTGGGCTCACAATGACATCTTTTAAACTGCTACACCAGTCAATTCTGAAGCCTGCAATTTCCAATTACACATGCTAATATTAATAAAATTCAAACTTACAGTCCAATATTTTTACCAATACTTGAACAAAGGGAGGGGATATATGTATACCTGTGGCTGATTTATGCTGAGGTTTGACAAAAAACAACAAAATTCTGTAAAGCAATTATCCTTCAATTAAAAAACAAATTTTTTAAAAAGCATATTAACCGATATAAAAAATTTTTAAATCTTTCTTTCCATTGTGTTTATCCTGTCTGCCTATTTTACATTGCTTAAATCACCACTTGTCCACATTTTGTTTTTAAATGAGGATTCAAGTAAGAGGCAAGATGTAAACACACTTTCTCTAAAAAGTAGAGGCTGAACACCATTATGATTTCAATTATGCCACACTAACTTTTCCAAACCATAACGCATATTGCCAGATTAATTTGTTGATGTTTTGTTGTTATTCAGTCGTGTCTGACTCTGCAACTCCATGGAGCTGCACACTAGGCTCCTCTATCCTCCACTATATCCCAGAGTTTGCTCAAATTCATCTCCATTGAGTCAGTGATGCTAAATAACCATCCCATCCTCTGCCACCCCCTCCTTTTGCCGTCAATCTTTCCCAGCATCAGGGTCTTTTCCAATGAGTCTGCTCTTCACATCAGGGGGCCAGAGTACTAGAGCTTCAGTTTTAGCAACAGTCCTTCCAATGAATATTTATCAGGGTTGATTTCCTTTGGGATTGACTGGTTTGACCTCCTTGAAGTCCAACGGACTCTCAAGAGCCTTCTGCAGCACCACAACCTGAAAACATCAGTTCTTCAGTGCTCAGTCTTCTTTATGGCCCTTTCGCATGAGTGCCCATCTTTGAAAAAAAGCAAGCAATTCTCTTTATTCAGGAGAGAATTTGGTAATTCAGTCTCCTATAGTCTTGGATAATACTTAAGTAGTTTCAAACAAGATTCAAGATATTTGGAGGGATGCATATAGGAGGGTCAGTATTCAAATAACTAGGATTGTTTTTTACTGGACTGATTTCAGGTTAAAGTTGAACATATTTACTCACTTCCAAGTCAGGAATTCGAAAGAATAGTCCCAGTATATAGGCTTCCTCAAAAGCCATTCTTTATCCTGAGAACTACAGGCAAATATTTTGGGAAGAATTATCTTCACTAGTATTTTTAAAAGATGTAGGGATACACCTGTCATGTTTTCCCTCTTTAGCAGATTGGTGAATAATCTGGACTGGGAAATAACTTTACACATCTCCAAATTTAAGAGATCTATTTATTCCTTGACTCAAATCTTCATAAAAGAGCCTGAAAGGACAAGGGCTGGCCTCCTCAATTCTTAATATACTTTTCTTTGGGAAAAAAAAGAACATGGTGTCTCTGATTCCTTACAATTATATTAAAAAGAGTCACTAAAGAGAAAAAAATATTCACCATTTAATTGATCACAAATTAAAAAAAAAAAAATAGCTCCCATTCAAACATCCTTTAAGGCTTAACTATAATATCAAAGTCTCTGAAGACCATATAACAATACAATGAAAATGAACCCATAAAAAGCTGACATGATAGGTACTTAGAAAGAGATTGATTTGAATATCAAAGGATTTCGGGCCTTTGGGAAGAGTTAAGAAACCCACAAATATTTTGCAAAAATAATCCTTTTTATGATGGTGCTGCCAATAAAAGCATATATCAAGAAGCCTTAACATGCCATAATTTCCATTTGATTTTGTTCAAATAGCCATTTTCTCATATCCCTAACTCTCTTTTTTTACTCTCATTTACCTAACTCTCATTCACTACTAATTATGGTCCCTTTTTAGTAGACGGCCTCCATACAAGTGAAATGAATTAATAAGTAAATATATTTAGGTTAATGATGACCAATTATTTCACTATCAAAGAAGGTGCTGCAGCTATGGAAGAGAAAGGACTAGACTGAATCCTGCGGTGCTAAACTGGAGTTGGAGTATTGGTATGAAACCATGGTTTTTAATGGAGATTAAAAAAATACAGATGTATTAATAAATATATCTCCTCACTCTGATCACAGAAAGGTTAAAAGGAGTAACACTGCAGTAATAATGAGCTTACTTAGTGCCCAGATCTTGGTTTTTAAATATCATTTTCCATTAAAAAGGAATCAGGACCCTTGGCTAATTTCAATAACTGGGGCAAAGAAGATCTTATTGTGTCAGACAGTGCTCAAAAATTCATGGGGATTGTCAAAAAGACACAGAAGCCCTTGTAAAGAGGTTTCCATTGGTCAAATCTGAGGCAATCTGAGCATTACAATAAATAATAACAGATCACAACCCATTAAATAAAAACTTAAGAATCTGTAAAAATTAACAAGTAAATGAGAGAAGGAAAAGTTCTAGCTTAACCTCAAAATGCTAACTAATAAATACAGATGGAATAAGAAAATCACCATTTGGCAACAATCATAGTGATCATATTTAGGCAAGAATCAAAGCTAAAACTACTGGGTGAAAGTTTGATTAAATGCAAGATATCTATAGCGTCTCAAAGTATCTCCACATAGATACTTACTAAGTACAAAAGCGAAATTAATAATTTTACTGTGAAGAAACCCAGTAGATTTCAATCTATTCAAACTTACTGTCACTAATAATAGGATAAACTGATATCATATCCCTTCTAATGATACAGTAAGAATTATTTCTGTGATATTTCTGCCAAAAATGTATAGCCTAAATCTACTCATGAGAAAACACCAAGCAAATGCAAACTGAGGAACACTACATAAATGACTGGCCCATAATTTTAAGAATACTAAAACACTGCACAGAAGACAAGCAAAGACTTAAGAAATTGTTCAAGTTTAAAGGAGACTAAAGAGACATGACAACTATATACAACAATCTTGGACTAGCATAAAAAATGTTCACATATTCAGTTTTTTAAAGTTCCTACAGATGATCATGCTAAGTGAAGTAAGCCAAACAAAATACTATATGGTATCACTTACATGTGGAATCAAAACAAAAAAAAGACAAAACTGAACTTACATACAAAACAGAAATACATTCACAGATGTAGAACAGAAACTATTGTTACTGAAGAGGAAGGAAGGGGATAAATTATGAGATTGGGATTAATATATACACTAATACTATATATAAAATAGATAACCAATAAGGACCTACTGTCTAGCACAGGGAATATTCTATATAATAACCTATAATGGAAAAGAATCTGAAAAAGAATGTGTGTGTATACACCCACACACACATATATATATATATAAAAAAACAAATCACCCTGCTATATAGCAAAAATTAACACAACACTGTAAATCAACTATACTTCAATTTTTTCTTAATCTTAATTTATTTTTGCCATAAAGGGTACCATTAGAACAAGTGAAGAAAGTTGAGTGAGATCTGTGGATCAGATGATAGTATTATATCAAAGTTAATTTCCTAATTCTGATGGTTGTACTTTTATACTTTATAGAAGCTTATCCTTATATTCAGTGTAGTTTAGGAAATATTATATAATGCAGAATTTAGAGTAATGAAGCACCATGTCAGCAGCTTATTCTCATTTGGTTCAGAAAAATTACACACACACACACACACAAATGTGGTAAAGTGTGTGGAAATTCTTTGTACTGTTCTTCGAATTTTTCTATAAATTTGAAATAATCTCAAAATATAACATTAAGAAGTTTAACTTAAAAAGCTCAAGAAAATATTTTAATGATTAGATTGTCAAATATCAAAAATTGCAAGTATATACTTACATATAGATTTAGCATCACAGTAAATGACATACATTGTTTATACGTTGCTGGTGAAAATACAAACTTGTATTAGTCTCTGCAGAGGGCAATTACTCAACATTAGTCATCAAAATGATAAACGCACATACTTTGAGACTCTACTTCAAGATATCCTAAGAATATATCATCACATATGATTATAATATGTAAATATTCATTGTAGCTTTGTTTGTATTAAGATACCAAATAATCTAAATATCCATTAATACAGAACTGGTTAAGTAAAACGCAAATTCACACAATGGAATATTATGTTTTAAAAAGAATGAGATAGCGGAGTTCCCTGGTGGCTGAGTGGTTAAGATTCTGGACCCTCATTGCTCTGGCTAAGGTTCAGCCCTTGGTCACGGGACGATGAGATCACACAAGCCAAGCAGGGCAACCAAAAAAAAAAAAAAAAAAAAAAAAGATGAGGTAGTTCCAAATGTACTTAAAAAAGATTTCAAAGATAAGCATTAATTAATTAATTATAAACCAATAAAATTTAGAAATCACATTAACATGATAGTGATATTTTACTGAAATTAAACTGTTAATCACAATATAAACATTGTACCAAAAGATACGGCACGAGTTCTTTCATGTCCAACCATCTTCTCCAATACAGCATATGTGTGTGTGTGTGTGTGTGTGCGCGCGCGCACCTTTGCCTTGCTTGTCTCAACTAAACAAACTGTTTCTCTACGTGCTCTCCCACTTCTTGTTGTGCTATGTCTCAATTTGAATAGACAAAACCTTCATTTCATAAAATATCCCATTTTGTCTACCTCTGTTCTCATTTGCAGACATGAAATCCTGTAATAGTACTCAAATTTTATGGTGGCCATCCAAAAGATCCAACATATGCATATATACTTTTACTCATATCATTTAAAAGAAAACACAAAATTCTAAGCTTCTCTGAGAATTTATAAACCCCTGAAAATATGTCCAAATATCTCTAAGGACCAAAACCCATTTGGAAAACACTTATCTCACCAACAGAGAGAGATTTTATCATTTCCTTTTATATTAACCTTTATCTTCCCCTCTTCAATAATGCTTTCCTTTCAACCTACAACACACTACCTTTAAAAAAAAAAATCTCTCTGGTTCCCTGCTATCCCTCAAGATACCACTCCTTCCCTCCAAAACCACATTTCTGTATTGACTTACATGCCTTGTTTATTTCATACACTGCCTCCATTTGCCTGTTTTCATTCATCACATATCCATTACAATACAGCTATTGTTCCAAACACTTTCTGAAACTATGCTCTCAAGTATTACCAAAACCTGCAAACTGTAATGTTCCAGCAGCTACTTCTTGACTTCTCCAAAGCACTTGAGAGCCAAAGGGCATAGCCAAGACTCAACTACAAGTTTTTCAAAATCCCTTCATTTAGTTATAAAGTGTTTTTAATTTCTCCTGTTTGACTTACAACTCAAAAAGGACAAAGTTATTGCCTTTTTATGCCACGGTTTAGTGAAGGAAAATCAGGTAAATATTAATAAATAAAATAAAATGAGTATAGTAGAACAGCCTGAGGGAGAATTAATGGTCTCATCTTATACTTCATCACAATGAAAAGGAATCAGAAAGAATCAAAGATTTCTTTGTTTTTCTAAAGAATGTAAGTATAGCCATGAGTATCAGGAGGTCTAGGGCTCTCTTTATTAATTTCCAAGGACTGCTGCAACACAGTATTAATACCACAAACGCTTAAAACAACAGAATTTATTGTCTCACAGTTTGGAGACCACAAGTTCAAAATCAAGATGTCAGCAGGGCCTGACGTAAGAGATAGATGGGCCCCAGGTTAGACATTTACAATTAGCCTCCTGTTTGCATTTCCTGGGACAGGAGATGGTGGGCTCCAGCTGAGGAGTTTACAATCAGCTTCCTGTTTGTCCTCCAAAACGTAAGTAACAACAGAAACAGCGTAAACAGACAGTGTTTGTCTCTTGCAAACACTTTAAGGTAATAGTCATGGCAAGGACAAAGAGGTGCAAAATTGTTTGAATAAAGGATTAAGATCTCTGCTCCCCCCTCTTTTGGGACAAGGGATACATGCATAGAAAGGCTCCCTGCGGGTCACAAGTCAGGGGATGACACCAGGCTCTAATGAGTCTTCTTCCTCCCAGAAGCCTTCACTTTGAGATCCATGTTGGCTGAGAGGGGAAGGTCACCCCAGGGGAGGGTTCCAGGGTGGGGAAGGTCCCAGGGTAGGTCAGGTGTGGAAAAGTTCAGTTCAGTTCAGTTCAGTCGCTCAGTCATGTCCGACTCTTTGCGACCCCATGAATTGCAGCACGCCAGGCCTCTCTGTCCATCACCAACTCCCGGAGTCTACCCAAACCCATGTCCATCGAGTCGGTGATGCCATCCAACCATCTCACCCTCTGTCGTCCCCTTCTCCTCCCGCCCCCAATCCTACCCAGCATTAGGGTCTTTTCCAGTGAGTCAACCCTTCGCATGAGGTGGCCAAAGTATTGGAGTTTCAGCTTCAACATCAGTCCTTCCAATGAACACCCAGGACTGATCTCTTTTAGGATGGATTGATTGGATCTCCTTGCAGTCCACTGGAAACTCCCGTGGACAGAGGAGCCTGGTAGGCTGCTGTCCATGGGGTCGCGAAGAGTCGGACACGACTGAGCGACTTCACTTTCCTTGCAGTCCAAGGGACTCTCAAGAGTCTTCTCCAACACCACAGTTCAAAAGCATCAATTCTTCGGTGCTCAGCTTTCTTCACCGTCCAACTCTCACATCCATACATGACCGCTGGAAAAACCATAGCCTTGACTAGAAGGACTTTTGTTGGCAAAGTAATGTCTCTGCTTTTAAATATGCTATCTAGGTTGGCCATAACCTTCCTTCCAAGGAGTAAGTGTCTTTTAATTTCATGGCTGCAATCACCATCTGCAGTGATTCTGGAGCCCCCCAAAATAAAGTCTGACACTGTTTCCACTGTTTCCCCATCTATTTCCTGTTTCCACTGTTTCCCCATCTATTTCCCATGAAGTGATGGGACCAGATGCCATGATCTTAAGTTTTCTGAACGTTGAGCTTTAAGCCAACTTTTTCACTCTCCTCTTTCACTTTCATCAAGAGGGTCTTTAGTTCTTCTTCACTTTCTGCCATAAGGGTGGTGTCATCCGCATATCTGAGGTTATTGATATTTCTCCCGGCAATCTTGATTCCAGCTTGTGTTTCTTCCAGGCCAGCGTTTCTCATGATGTACTCTGCATATAAGTTAAATAAGCAGGGTGACAATATACAGCCTTGATGTACTCCTTTTCCTATTTGGAACAAGTCTGTTGTTCCATGTTCAGTTCTACCTGTTACTTCCTGACTTTAGAAAGCATCACTACGAACAAAGCTAGTGGAGGTGATGGAATTCCAGTTGAGCTATTTCAAATCCTCAAAGGTGATGCTGTGAAACTGCTGCACTCGATATGCCAGCAAATTTGGAAAACTCAGCAGTGGCCACAGGACTGGAAAAGGTCAGGTGTGGAAAAAGAAGCCAGATAATTGGCCTGAAGGAAGACAAAGACCCAGAAGAACCGACAAGACATAAACGACTAAACCGCTTCTTGACTGTGCGCCTCACTAGGGGAACGCCCACACCCTTTCTCTCCAGGTGCGCACCTCTGCCTTGCTTGTCTCAACTAAACAAACTGTTTCTCTACGTGCTCTCCCACTTCTCATTGTGCCATGTCTCTAGGAACAAACTCTGTACCTGCATTTACACTTTTCTGCCTCCGTGATAAATGCATTTTTCACTAGGGGCAAAGATCCAGAGAAAAACAGCTTCTAGCCTCTAGCCCTTGCTGTTTTGGTGGGTAGGATTCCTGGCTTTCATCCAGGCCATCCAGGTTCAATTCCTGGGCAGGGAATTAAGATCTTGCTTCACGCCACTGCTCACTGCTGCCTCGCTGAGATCAGGCTGTGTTTTCTCAGAAGGATCTAGGGGAGAATCCTTTTGTGCCTCTTTCTGGCGTCTAGTGATTGCCACCAATCCTTGGTGCTCCTAGGCTTGCAGCTTACTCTGATCTCTGCCTCCACTGTCAGGAAGTCTTTTCCTCTCTGTATGTCTCTGTCTCTCTTCATAAGCAGCCACTGGATTCAGGGTCCACCCTAATCCAGTGTGACCTCAACAGACTTGAAGAGACTTGAAGTGTCCAGTCAAGTTCAACAGAATGAATATATACTTATTAGGGCTCTTTCAGTTAGTAAAGAAACCAAATATAAACTAGCTTAAGTAAAAATGGTTTTCCTGATGAACTAGATATTAAATACTATGAATTATTGTTAATTCTGCGGTGTAATAATGTGGTTATATAGGAGAGAGCATTTATTTTAAGACATACATGCTGAAGTATACGGAGAAGGCAATGGCCAGTACTCTTGCCTGGAAAATCCCACGGATGGAGGAGCCTGGTGGGCTGCAGTCCATGGGGTCGCTAAGAGTCGGACACGACTGAGCGACTTCCCTTCCACTTTTCCCTTTCATGCACTGGAGAAGGAAATGGCAACCCACTCCAGTGCTCTTGCCTGGAGAATCCCAGGGACGGGGGAGCCTGCTGGGCTGCCATCTATGGGGTCGCACAGAGTCAGACACGACTGAAACGACTTAGCAGCAGCAGTTGAAGTATTTAGAGGTAAAGTAGTATGAAAGCTGCAACATATTTTCAAATAGTCCAGACAAACTGCATCCACAGCGGGGTGGGGAGTACAGACAAATGAGGCAAAATAGTAGAAACTACTGAATTTTTGATGGTAATTGGATTATTCTTTCAACTTCTCTGTAGGTAGGCAATTTTCAAAAAAGCTAATAGGAAATGAGGATGTATTTTTACTAGGACATGCAGGCTTGGAACTGACTCCAAGGTGAATTAGACCTAGAATTAAAAGGATGTAGAAAGATGAATATATAGATCTTTCACCTTCATACTTTTTTATATACAACATTCCTCTCCAGCAATCACCAAAGGAAGCATGATGTTTCTCAACAATATTTTTTTCCCCAGTTAACCTCTCTCTCTAAATGAGAGGCAGGAGAGTATCAGGAGATTGGCACAGGTTCCCCAGTCCAGTCAATGTACTAAATCAGAGAAGGGATTAAGGGATTAAGGGTTGAGTAAATTAACTCCCTCTTCAATTTATCTTAACTCTTAATTCCCTTCTCATATTTAGCAAGGAAGAGAATGAGAAACTATAGTAGAACACAAAAGCAGCCCCAAATCAGTAACATTAAATGTATTATATTCTAGAATCTAATATCATTCTCTGGAGAAGAGATTAGCTATCATGATAGAAAAGAAACAGGTATAGATGGGTCATTACCAACCACAGGCTTGACAGCAGAGAAAAAAAAATCTGGGAAAACAGGATATTCACCTGACAAAGATGGAAGGAAGAAAAGAGAAAAGGAGGGAGGTTAGGACATGACTGAGCGACTGAACTGAACTGAACTGAAGGAGGTGAGGAATAAAAAAAGAGCGCAAATGAGTGAAACAGGGCAGAGGCTAAACTGCTATGCCCATGCCCGTGCCCAGAGCTGTCTCTAGGGATCTCACTAAATTGATACCAGCTCCAAAAGTCCTTCTCAACTTCATTCTGAAACTTGTTACAAATCTGAAGTTATAAGGAGCACATAAATGGTACTAAGGATCCTGGCCAGTTGGGAAAACACAGAAGACCCTCTGCCCCAACAAGAAATGAACCGATTCACGTGTAAAATGTATTAAATATCACAACTCTCAAAAAGTTCCTTCAAAAGGGTTTAGTTTAAGGCACATTGTTGATTTGCATTGGTATCTTAGGGAGAGAAGCTGCATTCTGTAGACTAGTTATATGAGGCTCTCTCCCTGAAACTCTATCCAACCGAAAAATGAATAAAATGCAATTTAGAAAAATGTAGTCTTAATGGTGTGCCTTTCAAAAGGCCAAATAAACACCCATCAACACTCCAGATAATTTTTTTAACTACCTGAAAAATATTAATCTCTTACAATGCAACAAGAACCATAATCATTATTTTAGTTCAATTCAGCAGTAGGGGAATTTGTTAAATGCTTGGTTTTCCTGCAATTATATACTTTCAAATCTAAGTGATTTGAAGTTACTCCAATGTACTATAATGAATTAATAATTTTACTCATTTAAAGTTCACTTCTCTGATTTTAATGCTGCTAATACATTTTAAGACTTTTTTTTTAATCTTAAAAAAAAAAATCAAACCTTTAAACACAATTCATTTTGATACTTGAGGTAAAGACCATTATTTGACCAATAAGTTTATGATGAATAACCTTAGACATACCTATTACAAAATACAAGATTTAGATGACATGGTTACTAATTCAGTCATTAAAGATAAATTATGACCACAAAAAAATCTGAATTGCCAATGATCTAGCGGTGCTATTAATGTATCAACAATTTTCAAATATAACATATTCATTATTGTAAATAATCAATTTAAATAATATTATAATAAGACTGGTCAGGTATAACCCGTACAATCTTACCTGTATGATGTAGGTCTAACGCTGTCTTTGCAGATGCTTCCAAACAATATTTTTCCTTGTAATTATCCCCATGATTAATTGCTTTAGCACATTCTTCAGTAGGCAAATTAAAATTGCATATTCTGGTATCACTTTGTGGCTGGAGAAAATTATTCTTATTTGCAGCAACCTAAAAAGCAAAGTATAATTTTATGCTGATGTTAAACCTAATTTCTCATATTTTTACATAATAGAGTCCCAATTTAAAATACTGAATATGAGCTATTAGTTTCTCATATCTAAATAGGGAATAGATATTTTAAAATAAACTAAAATCATAATTTTATTTTTTTAAAACTAGTTTTATTATGTTATAAAAGCTGAAAGCTGGTAAAGAATCCACCTGCAATGCGAGAGACCTGGGTTCAACTCCTGGGTTGGGAAGATCCCCTGGAGAAGGGAAAGGCTACCCACTCCAGTATTCTGGCCTGGAGAATTCCAAGGACTATACAGTCCATGGGGTTGCAAAGAGTCAGAAGCAACTAAGCGACTTTCACTTTCCCTTTCAAAAGCTGAAAAATACCACAGAATGAAAATTATGCTTACAATTATAGTGTATTTTAAGCAACAGATCAAATGAAGTTTTAAACAAGTCACAATGTGCCATTCTCAGTCAACTGCTTATTTTTCTTGCTAAATTTCTTAATATTAAAAGCAACACTTAAATGTTGTTAATTTCTTACGTGGCTAATGATACTGCCACAGTATTGTTTTAACAGTACCTTATATTTTTAGAGTCAAATAATAAAATATTTACAAATGAGAAGATATTCCTGGAAGCTGTATCAAAATAATGAGTTGGGAAAAAAGAGGGAGGGAGCTGGAGAGGTAAAAATGAAGCAAGATGGGTCTTAAACTGACAACTGCGGAGGCTGGGTGATGTCTACATGGGGGTTCTTCATATAGTGTTTTCTCTATTTTTACATATGTATCAATTTTCTGTTGCTGCTGTAACAAATTACAACAAACTTAGTGGCTTAAAACAACACAAATGTGTTGTCTTGTAATTCTCTAAGTCTGAACTTTGACTTGGTTCTTACCAGGCTGAAATCAAGGTTATCTGCATTTCTTTCAAGAGGTTCTAAGACAGAACACATTTCCTTGGCTTTCCAAACTTCTAAACGCTACCAACATTGCTCCACTTCACAGTTAGTGCCTCTGCATCTCTCCGCCCCTGCTTCCTTAATCACACCTCTTTCTCTAACTCTCATCTGTCTCCCTCTTCTACTTTTAAGGACCTTTGTGATTATATTGGGCCCACCTTGATAAGCCAGGATGACCACCCTCACTCCCATCTCAAGGTCCTTAAACATTAATCACTTAGTCAAGAGTCCCTTTTGCAAGTGAGGTAATATATTGACAGGTTTCCACGGATTAGGATATGGACGTTTTTGGAAGGTCATCTTTCTGTCCACAATAGTATGTTTGAAGTGTTTTTTAAATAACAGCTCACAATAACAGACACAGCTGTCATATCTCTATTAAATATTCATTTTAACAAATTTCAGAGACATTCAAAAACCTATCTGATAAGATTTTAAAGTAAGTCATGGAAATAAATTAATGAGAGTCATAAATTTTATTTTTTGCAACATTTTATTTTGACATAATTTTAAACTTATAGAAACATTTCAGAAATAATACAAGGAAGTCCCATGTACTCTTTACCCAAATTCACCGTTTACATTTTGCTCCATTTACTTTCCCTCTATCTGTCCTGTGCATGTGTGTGTATCGTGTGTGTGTGTGTGTGTGTACATTTGAAAGTAAGCTGGAGACACTGAGTTCCTTTACCTCTAAAAATGACAAAGTGTGTTTGCAAAGAGCAAAGACACTCTCTCACATAATCACAGTAACTATCAAAATCAAAAATTTAACAATGGTAGTAAAATATTATCTAATCCACAGCCCACATTCATATGGTGTCACTTACCCCAACAATGTCTTTTGACAGTTTTTTTCCCTGAGCAAGGATCCAATCCCAGATCACATAATACATTTAGTCAACAAGTTTCTTTAGTTTCCTTTCATCTAGAACAGTTTCTCACCTTTATCCATCTTTTGTGATTTCTGACACTTTCGAAGAATACAGGGCAACTAATTTATAGAATGTTCCCCTATTTGGATTGTCTGATGTTTCCTAATGATGAGCTTCAGATTACATATTTTGGAGGGAATATCATAGTTCACCATACTAAGGGCACAAAATATCAATCTGTCCATTACTAGAGGCAGCCATTTGATTAAAGTAGTGTCTACCAGGTATTCTCGCCAAGTTAGTATTTTTCTACTTGTCTTTAAAGTATGTTGTGAGGAGATGCTTGAGTCTATTCAAATATCCTATTTCCTGATAAAACATTCACCCATTAATCCAATGGGTTTTGGAACCCATTAATATTTTCCAACACCACCATTACCTTTATTTTTGTGATTTAGCATTCCACTCTGAGAAAGAGTTTACTACTTATTTAGTTATATTACTATGGATTCAGACTCCTACATTATTCAGTGGGTTATTATCCATTAGTATATTTATTTTGATGCTCGATTTGTTCCAGATTTTTATTTATCAAACCACTCAAATAAAAGACCCTGAAGTCACCAAACCAATACATTCTTGGTATGGATTAATTCAATCTAAGAAAAAATTTAAGGATGGAATAGACAAAAGGGACAGTAAAGTTGACTGATAAGCCTAATATTTTTAGGCTTTGCATGTTGCCTTACTTAAAACAGCTGTATGGTTTCAAAAATGCCTACTTCATTAGTATTTAAAGGAAACTATTTAGTTTCTTAATAATAATTATATGAGGAAAAGAATATATCAGTGGTTTTGGTTTCAAATTAGTCCTTAGAACCTCCATCAGAAAATAAACCTAAAGAAAAGGGTGTCAAAATGATTCAATGGAGGAAAAAACAGTCTTTTCAAAAAATGGTCCTGGAACCCAATTAGATATCCACATGTAAAATGATAAAATTGGATTCCTACCTCACACCATACATAAAAAACATTTCAAAATGGCTCATAGACTGAAATGGAAGAATTAAAACTATAAAACTCTTAGAAGAAAACACAGTAAATCTTCATGACCTTCTCAGATACAACACTAAAATCACAAGTACTACCAACACCAAAAAAGAAAAACCCAGATAAACTGGACTTCGTCAAAATTTAAAACGTTTGTGCTACAGACAAAACAATCAAGAAAGTGAAAGGTAATCAACAACATAGGTGAAAATATTTGCAAATCATATACCTGATAAGGCACCTATGTTTAGAACCTATACAGAACTCTTACAACTCTGTAATAAAAAGGAAATAATCCAACTTAAAAAAATAGGATCTGAATAAACAATTCTCCTAAAAAGATATACAAATGGCCAATAAGCATATACAAAAACGCTCAACATTAGCCACCAAAGGAAAAGTAAATCAAAACCCCAAGTCAGATACCACTTCATCCATAGTATAGTTATAATCAAATAGATAATAATAAGTGTTGATAAACATGTGGAGGACTGAAACCTCATAAATTAATGATGGGAATGAAACAGTACAGCCACCGTGGCATTAAAAGGTTAACCACAGAATTATTATATGATTCAGCAATTCCATCCTAAGAATGTATCCAAGAGAAATGAAAACATGTCTATACAACAATTTACACATGAATATTCATCAGCAGTATTCATAAGGCCTAATAAATTTTAAAAATAGAAACAACTCAAACATCCATCAACCGACAGATGGAATAATAAAATATGGTATATTAATGCAATGAAATATTACTCGGTGTGGTAAGCAGAATAATGCCTCCCAAAGATGTCCATACCCTAATTCCCAGAACCTGTGGAAATGTTACCTTATGTGGCAAGAGAGACTTTGCAGATGCAATTAAGGTTGCTGCTGCTGCTGCTAAGTCGCTTCAGTCGTGTCTGACTCTGTGCGACCCCATAGACGGCAGCCCACCAGGCTCCCCCGTTCCTGGGATTCTCCAGGCAAGAACACTGGAGTGGGTTGCCATTTCCTTCTCTAATGCATGAAAGTGAAAAGTGAATGTGAAACTGCTCAGTCGTGTCCATCTCTTAACGACCCCATGGACTGCAGCCCACCAGACTCCTCCATCCATGGGATTTTCCAGGCAAGAGTACTGGAGTGGGGTGCCAATGCCTTCTCCGCAATTAAAATTAAGGACCTTGAAATAGAGAGATTGTCCCAAGTTACCCAGGGCGGCCCAATCTAACCAAATGAGTTCCAGTTTCAGAGTACCAAAAAGATGTCAATATAAGGAATCAAACTGCCACTACCAATTTTCAAAGAATTAAGAGGGCCACCAGGATTGTTTGGCCTGTAAACACTAAAAAAGGCAAAGGAAACACTCTTAAAACCTCCAGAAATAAATGCGACTCTGCCAACACCTTGATTTTAGCCCAATGTGACCCACGTTGAGCTTCTAACTTACAGAACTATAAGATAATACATTTGCATTGTTTTAAGTCACTAAATTTCTAGTAATCTGTTTCAGCAGCAATAGAAAACTAATACATTCAGCAATAAAAAAGAAATAAATTACTGATACATGACACAATATGGACGAGCCTTGAAAAACACTATGCAACTGAAAGCAGTCATAAAAGGCCACATGTTGTACAACTCCATTTATATGAAATGTTCATAATAGATAAATACATAAAACAGGAAGTATATTAGTGATTACAAAGGGCTAAGGGATTTGGATGGGTTGATATGTGTGAGGTCTCTTTCTGGAATGATTAAAATGGTCTGAAATTGATTTTGGTGATCATTGCACAACTCTAACCATATGAAATACAACTGAATTGTAGTATGTAGATTACAGGTATGTGCATATAATTTAAACAAAG
Source organism: Okapia johnstoni (assembly GCA_024291935.2). Lineage (NCBI taxonomy): Eukaryota > Metazoa > Chordata > Mammalia > Artiodactyla > Giraffidae > Okapia > Okapia johnstoni. The sequence goes on from CM044309.1 coordinate 10,248,070, forward strand.
TTGCTTTTATAAAAAGAAACCATATTTAAAATGAAAAACTGTGCTTACATAGTTTTCTCCTTACACTGGGGCCAGAATTCTAAAGGAGTGCAGGATAAAACAAACAGATGCAGACCAAAATACAGAGTCAAGAATGAGTAGATGTTTTCAACAACAAAAAGACAAAAAAAACAGTTAAAAGCCTCAAAGTATGTGAAAAGACATCTTCTCTTATTAGAAGATAAGCATATGGTCAATGCTGCTGCTACTGCTGCTGCTAAGTCGCTTCAGTCGTGTCCGACTCTGCGCGACCCCACAGATGGAAGCCCACCAGGCTCCCCCGTCCCTGGGATTCTCCAGGCAAGAACACTGGAGTGGGTTGCCATTTCCTTCTCCAATGCAGGAAAGTGAAAAGTGAAAGTGAAGTCGCTCAGTCGTGTGACTCTTAGCGACTCCACAGACTGCAGCCCACCAGGCTCCTCCGTCCATGGGATTTTCCAGGCAAGAGTACTGGAGTGGGGTGCCATCGCCTTCTCCAATATAGTCAATAAGCACATGAAAAAATGCTCAGTATTACTAGTCATTAGGAAAATGCAAATCAAGACCACAGTGGAATACCACTTCACAACAACAAGGATGACCATAATCAAAAATAACAGCAACAAAAACAAAATAACCAGGGTTGCTAAGGATGTGGAGAAATTGGAACCCTCACCCATCGCTGGTGGGAATGTAAAATGGCTCAGTACCTATGGAAAACAATTTGGTAGTACCTTAAAAACTAAACATAGAATTACTGTATCATCTAGCAATTCCACTCTTGGGTATATATACAAGAGAACTAAAAGCAGGTACCTAAAACAGAAATGTGTATGCCAATGTTCACATCAGCATTATTCACAATAGACAAAAAGTAGAAACAAGCCAAGTATCTATAAATGAATGAAAGAACAAAATACGGTGTTATGTATATACATACATACATATATATATATACACACACACACACACACACACACATACAATTGAATCAACATTCAGAAAACTAAGATCATGGCATCTGGTTCCATCACTTCATGGCAAATAGATGGGGAAACACTGGAAACAGTGGCTGACTTTATTTTTGGGGGCTCCAAAATCACTGCAGATGGTGATTGCAGCCATGAAATTAAAAGATGCTTGCTCCTTGAAGAAAAGCTATAACCAACCAACAGCATATTAAAAAGCAGAGACATTACTTTGCTGACAAAGGTCCATCTAGTCAAGGCTATGGTTTTTCCAGTAGTCATGTATGGATGTGAGAGTTAGACTATGAAGAAAGCTGAGCGCTGAAGAATTGATGCCTTTGAACTGTGGCGTTGGAGAAGAATCTTGAGAGTCCCTTGGACGGCAAGGAGATCCAACCAGTCCATCCTAAAGGAGATCAGTCCTGAATATTCATTGGTAGGACTGATGCTGAAGCTGAAACTCCAATACTTTGGCCACCTGATGCAAAGAGCCGACTCATTTGAAAAGACCCTGATGCTGGGAAAGATTGAAGGTAGGAGGAGAAGGGGACAACAGAGGATGAGATGGCTGGATGGCATCACTGACTCGATGGAGATGAGTTTGGGTAAACTCCAGGAGTTGGTGATGGACAGGGAGGTCTGGCGTGCTGCAGTCCACTGGGTCGCAAAGAGTCAGACACGACTGAGTGGCTGAACTGAACTGATACAATTGAATATTACTTAATCGCATAAAGCATTGATGTTCACACCTGCTACAACATGGATGATCCTAGAAAACATAGGCTAAGTGAAATAAGCCAGACACAATAGGACAAATATTTATGATTCCAGTTAAATATGAGGTACCTAGAGTAATCAAATTCATGGAGACAGAAAGAGTAGTGAGGACCAGGGAAGGGAGAATAGGGAATTATTGCCTAAAGGTTACAAAGTTTCTTTGTAGAGTAATGAAGAGTTTCAAACACAGAAAATGGTGATTATTGAACAATAAAGAATATGTAATTAATACCACTTACTTGCATACTTAATAATGGTAAAATGGCAAATTTTGTGCTATGTATATTTTGCCATAATAAAGAAAAAGAAAAAATATTAGTAGATTTCAAAAATCTCCAGAACATAAATCGGAGAACTATAGAGTAGTCAAAGTGTGGACTGTTCATTTTAAGTATGTGCTATATAATCTTTATAAACTTTCCATTATACCAAAGACTTAAATAATCCTTCATCTTAGTAGCAAGGAATGAATATATATTATAAGACTGTTTTGAGCACTTACTTTTTATAAGTAAAAAGGAAAGGAAGTTTCCAAAATAGTGGTATAAAATATTATTTATATATGTTTTCTCTTTAAATTACCTCATCCAAAGTTTTCATTTACTTATGTGGTTACCTTTAAAAAGAACACTGATCCGGAATCACTTTTTTTCTTGAACAAGAATCTCCATCCCTTCCCTTGTGGAGGTATTTGTTACTGTTACCAAAAGTTTATTTATAGACCTAACCCAAGTTTACTTTATGCCATTCCTTAAAATATATATATATTTAGCCATTATGTCTAAGGTTTTTAGAAGAATTTATCAGAGATACTGAAAATTCCTATAGGCAGTAAGCATTGTTAACAGTTTAAATGGCAATTTTTAAAAATACATGCTTCTCTACATTAGGCTTCCGTTACTGCTTTTTGTTTGTTTTTACCTCAAATAACTTTATATCTGAATTCAGTTTTGCAACCTCTTCATTAGGACTTGGATGACTTCTTGCTGGTGATATAAACTTTGGTTTTTTGAAGGGATTCCCTTGCAACTGACTTGGTGCTGCTGATCGTCTCATATTTAGCAGTATTAACCTGAAAAATACCCAAAAGTCATTTCATCAGAAGTCTGATTAGAATTACCTCCAAATATATCATCACTATAATTATGACATCTTTAAAAATATAAGAGAATAAGCCTGTAAAAAGCCTTAGAAAACAAATTCAACAGTTGGTAACATTTTATTTTCCATCACAAAAGGCTTTTGAAATGTATTAAGATTCAAAATATATGGTACAAACCTGAACATATATTGTACCAATGTTGATAAAACTATAGATAACAACAATAAAGCCTTAAACGTAATTTAAGTAGTAGCTTCAAAATCACAGAAAACATAATTATTCACATACATATATTAAGCATGTTGCTTTTTTCCTACCCCACTAATCCATAAACTGCATGCGGGTAGCAATCATTGTTTTCTTAACCATTCTGTAAGCAGCATCAACAACAAAGCCAGATACATGATAATCACTAACATACTTTTGAATGAGTGAATAAAATCCTGGCAATTGAAAGAATACATTTACAGTTCAATTTTTACTATCCTATTTCCCTTTAAAGCAAGAGACAAGAAGCATGTTTCCAAACTTTCGTTTGATGTTATTTCCATCAGGACAGGACAGGTGAGTCAGATAAAAGACAAGAACATTACAAGCATACATCATGCTTCTGCAATGGACAGCAGCAAGCACTCTTATTTAAAGCAATCTCACAAAACTGTACACAAGATAAGGCATCAACAAGGATGTACATGGCTACCAAAATAATCTGCTTAACCCAGAAATTACACTTCTGGAAATTCACTCTAAGGAATTAGCAAAGATATACTCAAAGAATTATGTATAAGGTTTTCATGCCAATATTACTTATAATAGGAGAAAAAAGGGAAATTTAAATATCTACAACAGGGTACTGGATAAAATAGAATACACTCTCTTCCTACATGACTAACATGTAGTGCCGCAATTTCCCAAACAAGCCATGCTCTCTTTTCCTCTAGGTCTTTGAACAAACTCCCTACACAGTGTTGGGTCTCCGCTACAACGTTTACCCATTTTTCTTTGCCTGATGAAATCCAACTTATCCTTTAGGATTCTTAACTATGAGCTGCCTTCATCTCCCCCAAAGACTGGATTAGAGATCCTTCCTATGTGTCTACTACCCAAGCACTTTTCACGCTGTAATGAAACTTATTAATTCTCCCAAGTTGTAAACTCCTGGATCAGGCATGAAGTCTTACCTTCCAATCATCAGTATACTGCCAGTACCAACACAAGAAGGCATTCACTATTTGTTATATAAATAATTCTACAGCCATGAATGAGGGGAGGGAATCACATTTTAAAAGAATGTTAAAAAAAAAAAAGAATGTTCAATGATATGAGACATTTTTTATACATCAAATAAAAAATGGCTAAAAGTTAATTTTAGCCAAGTTGCAAAAATACAAGATTAATACTCAAAAATCAATTATTTTCCAACATATCAGCAATAAGTGGAATTTGAATTTAAAAACACAATAACATTTACATTAGCACCCCACAAAAATGAAATATTTAAGGGTAATCTAACAAAGCATGTACAAAATCTATACAAGGAAAAACTATAAAAACTCTGCTGAGCAAAATCAAAGAACTAATAAAAGGAGAGGTACTGGATTTCCCTGGTGGTCCAGTAGTTAAAGAATCACATGCCAGTGTAAGGAACACGGGTTCAATCTCTGGTCTGGGAAGATTCCACATGTCACTGAAAGAAACTAAAAGCCTGAGCGCCACAATTACTGAGCCCACGCTCTAGAGCCCACAAGCTGCAACTGCTGAAGCCGGCATGCCCCACAGTCCACGCTCTGTAACAAGAGAGGCCACCGCAAGAGGAAGCCGCAAAAGAGAAGAGGCCCCACCTGCCGCAACTAGAGAAAGCCCATGTGCAGCGATGAAGACTCAACACAGCCATAAGCAAACAGATAAATTTTTTAAAAAGGAGAGATATTCCACGTTCATAAATTGTTGTTGTTGTTCATTTGCCAAGTCGTGTCCAACTCTTTGTGACCCTAGGGACTGCAGCACACCAGGCTTACCTGTCACTCACCATTGCCCAAGTTTGCCCAAGTTCATGTCCACAGAATCGGCGATGCCATCCAACCGTCTCATCCTCTGTTGCCCTCTCCTTCTGCCTTCAATCTTTCCCAGCATCAGGGTCTTTTCCAATGAGTCAGCTCTTCCCATCAGGTGGGAAGTATTGGAGCTTCAGCATCAGTCCTTCCAATGAGTATTCAGGGTTGATCTCCTTGCTGTCCAAGGGACTCTCAAGAGTCTTCTCCATCGCCACAGTTCAAAAGTGTCAATTCTCCAGCACTCAGCTTTCTTTATGGTCCAGCTCTCACATCCATACACAATTACTGGAAAGACCTTGACTATACAGACTTTCTTTAGCAAAGTGTTGTCTTTACTTTTTAATACACTAAGTTTGTCATAGTTTTCCTACCCAGAAGCAGTCATCTTCTAACTTCATGGCTGCAATCACCATCCACAGTTATTTTAGAGAACAAGAAGAGGAAATCTGTCACCGATTCCCCCTTTTCCCCTTCTATTTGCCATGAACTGATGGGACCAGATGCCACAATCTTAAGTCTTTTTTAATACTGAGTTTTAAGCTTTTTCACTCTCTTCTTTCACCCTCATCAAGAGGCTCTTAAGTTCTTCACTTTCTGTCATTAAAGTGGTATTATTTGCATATCTGAGGCTGTTGATATTTCTCCTGGCAATCCTGATCGCAGCTTGTAACTCAACCAGCCCGGCATTTCACAAGATGTGCTCTGCATGTAAGTTAAATAAACAGTGTGACAACAAACAGCTTTGTCATACCACTTTTTCAATTTTGAACCACTCAGTTGTTCTATATAAGGTTCTAATTGTTGCTTCTTGATCTGCATACAGGTTTCTCAGGTGACAAGTAAGATGGTTTGGTATTCCCATCTGTTTAAAAGTTGTCCACGATCCACACAGTCAAAGAAAGGCTTTAGCAAAGTCAATGAAACAGAGGTAGATGTTTTTCTGGAATTCCCTTGCTTTCTCTATGATTCAGCAAATGTTGGCAATTTGATCTCTAGTTCCTCTGTCTTTTCTAAACGCAGCTTGAGCATCTGGAAGTTCTTGGTTACATAATGCGGAAGCCTAGCTTGAAAGATTTTGAGCATAACCTTACTAGCATGGGAGATGAGTACAACTGTCCAGTAGTTTCAACATTCTTTAGAAATACCTTTCTTGGGAATTGGGATGAAGACTGACCTTTTCAAGTCCTGTAGTCACTGCTGGGTTTTCTAAATTTGCTGACATATTGAGAGTAGCACTTTAATGGCATCATCTTTTAAGATTTTAATGTTCATGAATAGAAAGACAATTGCTAAGATGTCAGTACTTCTCAACTTTATAGATTCAATACCATCCCAACTAAAACCCCAAGGAGTTAATTTGTGGATAATGACACACTGATTCCACAGTTTGAGAGGCAAATGACCCAGAATAGCCACGGCGGTATGGAAAGAGAAGAACAAAGAGAACTGACAGTACCTGACTCTAAGACTTAATACATAGCTACAGTAAGACAACGTGGTACTGGTGAAACAGACAAATGGATCAAGAGAAGAAGACAAAGAGCCAGAAAAAAACCCACATAAATAGTCAACAGATCTTTGACAAAAGAGTAAAGACAGTACAAGGGAGCAAAGATAGTCTTTTCCACAAATGGTGCTCGGACAATTGCACATTCACAAGCAAAGAAAAGGGCTTCCTAGATATTAAGAAAAGGTGGCAAGAATACACAGAAGAACTGTACAAAAAAGGTCTTAATGACCCAGATAACCATGATGGTGTGGTCACTCACCTAGAGCCAGACATCCTGGAGTGTGAAGTCAAGTGGGCCTCAGGAAGCATTACTATGAACAAAGCTAGTGGAGGGGATGGAATTGCAGCTGAGTTACTTCAAATCCTAAAAAACAGTGCTGTTAAAGTGCTGCAACCAATATGTCAGCAAATTTGGAAAACTCAGCAGTGGCCACAGAACTAGAAAAGATCAGTTTTCATTCGAATCCCAAAGAAGGGCACTGCCAAAGACTGTTCAAAGTCCAGCAAAACTGACTCATTTCACATGCTAGCAAGGTAATGCTCAAAATCTTCCAAGCTAGGCTTCAACATTATGTGAACCGAGAACTTCCAGATGTAAAACCTGGATTTAGAAAAGGAAGAGGAACCAGAGATCAAATTGCAGACATCCGCTGAATCACAGAAAAAGCAAGAGAATTCCAGAAAAATGTCTACTTCTGCTTCACTGACAACACTAAAGCCTTTGACTGTGTGGATCATAACAAACTGTGGAAAATTCTTAAAGAGACAGGAATACCAGACCACCTTACCTGACTCCTGAGAAAACAGTCTGCAGGTCAAGAAGAGACATCACTTTGCCGACAAAGGTTTGTATAGTTAAAGCTATGGTTTTCCCAGCAGTCATGTACGGATGTAGGAGTTGACCACAGAGAAGGCTGAGCACCTAAGAATTGATGTTTTCGAACTGTGATGCTGGAGAAGATTCTTGAGTCCCGTGGACAGCAAGGAAATCAACCCTGAATATTCATTAGAAGGACTGATGTTGAAGCTGAAGCTCCAATACTCTGGCCACCTGATGCAAAGAGCTGACTCATTTGAAAAGACCCTGATGCTGGGAAACACTGAAGGCTGGAGGAGAAGGGGACGACAGAGGATGAGATGGTTGGATGGCATCACTGATTCAATGGACATGAGTTTGAGCAAACTCCGGGAGATGGTGAAGGACAGGGAGGCCTGGCGTGCTGCAGTCCACGGGATCGTATAGGTCGGACACAACTGAGCAACTCAACAAACAACAACAAGGTGGTGCTAGTGGCAGAGAACCCGCCTGCCAATGCAGGAAACACAAGAGACGCAGGTTCAATCCCTGGATTGGGAAGATCCTCTGGAGGAGGGCATGGCAATCCACTCCAGTATTCTTGCCTGGAGAATCCCATGGACAGAGGAGCCTGGCAGGCTACAGTCCATGGGGTCACAAAGAGTCAGACACAACTAAAGTGAATTAGCATGCACACACACATGCAAAGAAAATGAACCTAGAAACAAGACTTTACACTCTTCAGAATAATTAACTTAAAATGAATCATAGGCTTACATGTAAAACACAAAGCAAAAATACTCCTAGAAGATAATACAGAAGAAAATTTAGATGACCTTGGCTATGGTGATGACTTTTTAGCTACAACACCAAGGAACAATCCATAAAAGAGATAACTGATAAGCTAGACTTCATTAAAATTTAAAACTTGTGCTTTGCAAAGACAATATCAAGGTAATGAAAAGACAAGCCACACTAGGAGAAAATACCTGCAAAAGGTGCATCTGATAAAAGATTATTATCCAAAATATAAAAAGAAATCTTAAACCTCAACAATAAGAAAACAACCTAGTTAAAAAGTGGGCCAAAGATCTTAAAAGACACATCACAAAAGATATACAAAAAGCAAATAAGCACATGGAAAGACGCTCCACATCATACGTCATCAAGAATGAAAAAAATCCAAAACACTGACAATACCAAATGCCGGTGAGGATATGGGGCAATAGGAATTTTCATTCACTGCTGGTGGGAATGCAAAATGGTACAGCCACTCTGGAAGACCTTTTGGCACTTTCTTACAAAATTGAATATATTTTTATCATAGGATAAACTCCTTTCAACAAAGAGTTGGAAAAACCTGCATAAAAATGTTTTACAGCAACTTTATTCATTTTGCCAAAACTTGAAAGCAACCAAGCACTCAGGTGAATGAATAAACAAACTGTGGTGCATTCAGACCACGGAATGTTACTCAGCACTTAACAAAAACAGAAGAAAAAGAGCTAGCTGTCAAGCCAAAAAGACATGGAGGAACCATAAATGCATATTACTAAATGAAAGAAGCCAATCTGAAAAGGCTACATACTATATGATTCCAACTATGTGACATCCTAGAAAACTACAGAGGCAGAAGTATGGAGTAAAAAGATCAGTGGTTGCCAAGGGTTAGGGGAGGGGCAGAGATGAAAAGGTAGACCACAAAATTTTTTAAGGCAGAGAAAGTATAGTTTATAATGCCCTAATGATGGATACATGTCATTACATGTTTGTCCAAACGCACAAAATGTACAAGGCCAAGAATGAATCCTAATGTAAACTATGGACTCTGGGTGCTTATGTGTGTCAACAGTAACAAATGTGCCATCCTGGTGAGGGATGCTGATAACAAGGGAAGGCAGGGGTACATGGGAAATCTCCACCTAAACCTAATGCTGTAAACCTAAAACATCTCTCTCCACTTTGCTAAACCTAAAACTGCTCTAAAAACAGTAAATTTTAATTTCACAAATGGTTACCAAGCATGTTCAGCATCATTTCAATGTTATAAAAGAAAAAGACAAAAAAATAGTATGTGAGTTTGTGCTAAAGACTAGAATGCAAAGGAGCATGGGGAACTTTCAGGTGTGATCAAGGTAAGCTCCATCATATTGCAGTGTGGTTGCAAGTTTGTTAAAACTCATCTAAGTGTACACATTGAATTATTAACTGCAAATTACACTAAAGAGTTTTAAAAGACTAGAAAACCACATGCCACAACATTAACGTTATATCTAGATGTTAGAAATATCAGTAATTTTTATTTTCTTCTGAATTCTTTACTGTGTATTTCCAATTTTCTACAAAGAAAAAAAGAACTACAGCCAATTAAGCTAGGACATGCCATCACTGCTGGTTAGACCTTTCCCAATTTCAGCAATGGAAAAATGAGGAGATACATGAGTATCTGATAAATAACCAGTCTAGATATAGTTTGAGGGATCATTAGTGGTATAAAAATTAACAGAAATCTCACCTAAAATACAGACCAGAGGCCAGAAGGAGAAGCTCTCCCGCTATATGATGATAGCAATGACCAACAGTTAGAAGAAGAGCCCTCTTCTTGCCTGGCAAGAACTCAGCCAATAGAACTGTCACAGCTCAGCCAATGAAAAGTCACTACTGGGACTTCCCTGGTGATCCAGTGCTTAAGAACCCGCGTGTCCACTGTGGAGGGGCGTGGAGGGGAGGCATCAGGGTGGACTCTAGTCAGGGAACAACCCCACACGCCGCAGGGCGTGGCTCCCCCCCCAAAAAAAATGAAGGAAAAGTCAGTAGACTTCAAACTCTCAACTCCTCCAATGGACTCACTGTTTACCATAGCCCTCTATTTATTTATTTTTGGTTTGGCTGGGTCTCCTCGCTGTCACGGGCTTTCTCTAGTTGCGCCAAGCGGGGGCCACTCTTTGTTGTGGCGCATGGACTTCTCCCTGGCGCGGCTTCTACTGACTGGGGAGCACAGGCTCTAGAGCCTTTGGGCTCCAGTAGCTGTGCTGCAGGGGCTTAGCTGCCTCACAGCATGTGGGATCTTCCTGGACCAGGGATCGAACCCATGTTTCCCGCTGTACTACCAGGGAAGTCCCACAGCAGCCTTCTTAATTCCTCCCCCACCCTTATAAGTGTTTTCTCCTGGGTGTGCACGCTTTGCACATGGCTCACCATGACGGCAAACCGCAAACTGCAATTGTTTGCTGATCCCGAGTAAACCCATTTTACCCAGAGAAATAACTGGCAGTCTATTTGTTTAAAGTCAACATTCTGGTGGCCCAGACTGGGATCCAGAGAAGACTCGTGATGACGCCAAGGCTGGTGAGTAAACAGGTGCAGGACCCACACCGAGTCCACTGGTGTGCACTGCTTTGCTTCTTAAACCCTGGGGCTCAAGAGGAAGTCTTTCTCCTGGATCTGAGCTTCCATTCTCTTTGTGTTTTGAAGCTCTAAGTCAGGAAACACCTGGCGTAACAGGCAAATTTGGCCTTGGAGTACAGAATGAACCAGGGAAAAGGCTAATAGAGTTTTGCCAAGAGAATGCACTGGTCATAGCAAACACCCTCTTCCAACAACACAAGAGAAGACTCTACACATGGACATCACCAGATGGCCAACATCGAAATCAGACTGATTATATTCTTTGCAGCCAAAGATGGAGAAGCTCTATACAGTCAGCAAAAACAAGACCTGGAGCAGACTGTGGCTCAGATCATGAACTCCTTGTTGCCAAATTGAGACTTAAATTGAAGAAAGTAGGGAAAACCACTAGACTATTCAGGTATGACCTAAATCAAATCCCTTATGATTATACAGTGGAACTGAGAAATAGATTTAAGGAACTAGATCTGATAGACAGAGTGCCTGATGAACTATGGACAGAGGTTCGTGACACTGTATAGGAGACAGGGATCAAGACCATCCCCATGGAAAAGAAATGCAAAAAAGCAAAATGGCTGTCTGAGGAGGCCTTACTAATAGCTGGGAAAAGAAGAGAAGCAAAAAGCAAAGGAGAAAAGGAAAGATATTCCCATCTGAATGCAGAGTTCCAAAGAATAGCAAGGAGAGATAAGAAAGCCTTCCTCAGCGATCAACGCAAAGAAACAGAGGAAAACAACAGAATGGGAAAGACTAGAGATCTCTTCAAGAAAATTAGAGATACCAAGGGATCATTTCATGCAAAGACGGGCTCAATAAAGGACAGAAACGGTATGGACCTAACAGAAGCAGAAGATATTAAGAAGAGGTGGCAAGAATACACAGAACTGTACAAAAAAGATCTTCACGACCCAGATAATCATGATGGTGTGATCACTCACCTAGAGCCAGACATCCTGGAATGTGAAGTCAAGTGGACCTTAGAAAGCATCACTATGAACAAAGCTAGTGCAGGTGATGGAATTCCAGTTGAGCTACTTCAAATCCTGAAAGATGATGCTGTGAAAGTGCTGCACTCAATATGCCAGCAAATCTGGAACACTCAGCAGTGGCCACAGGACTGGAAAAGGTCAGTTTTCATTCCAATCCCAAAGAAAGGCAATGCCAAAGAATGCTCAAACTACCGCACAATTGCACTCATCTCACACACTAGTAAAGTAATGCTCAAAATTCTCCAAGCCCGGCTTCAGCAATACGTGAACCGTGAACTTCCAGATGCTCAAGCTAGTTTTAGAAAAGGCAGAGGAACCAGAGATCAAATTGCCAACATCCGCTGGATCATCGAAAAAGCAAGAGAGTTCCAGAAAAACATCTATTTCTGCTTTGTTGACTACGCCAAAGCCTTTGACTGTGTGGATCACATCAAACTGTGGAAAATTCTTCAAGAGATGGGAATACCAGACCGTCTGATCTGTCTCTTGAGAAATCTGTACGCAGGTCAGGAAGCAACAGTTAGAACTGGACATGGAACAACAGACTGGTTCCAAATAGGAAAAGGAAAACGTCAAGGCTGTATACTGTCACCCTGCTTATTTAACTTATATGCAGAGTACATCATGAGAAACGCTGGGCTGGAAGAAACACAAGCTGGAGTCAAGATTGCTGGGAGAAATATCAATAACCTCAGATATGCAGGTTGATACCACACTTATGGCAGAAAGTGAAGAAGAACTAAAGAGCCTCTTGATGAAAGTGAAAGAGCAGAGTGAAAAAGTTGGCTTAAAGCTCAACGTTCAGAAAACTAAGATCATGGCATCTGGTCCCATCACTTCATGGGAAATAGATGGGGAAACAGTGGAAACAGTGTCAGACTTTATTTTTTTGGGCTCCAAAATCATTGCAGATGGTGATTGCAGCCATGAAATTAAAAGATGCTTACTCCTTGGAAGGCAAGTTATGACCAACCTAGACAGCATATTTAAAAGCAGAGACATTACTTTGCCAACAAAGGTCCATGTAGTCAAGGCTATGGTTTTTCCACTAGTCAGGTACGGATGTGAGAGTTGGACTGTAAAGAAAGTCGAGCACTGAAGAATTGATGCTTTTGAACTGTGGTGTTGGAGAAGACTCTTGAGAGTCCCTTGGACTGCAAGGAAATCCAACCAGTCCACCCTAAGGGAAATCAGTTCTGAATATTCAATGGAAGGACTGATGGTGAAGCTGAAACTCCAATACTTTGGCCACCTGATGCGAAGAACTGACTCATCTGAAAAGACCCCGATGCTGGGAAAGACTGAAGGCAGGAGGAGAAGGGGACACAGAGGAGGAGATGGTTGGATGGTATCACTGACTCAATGGACATGAGTTTGAGTAAACTCCGGGAGTTGGTGATGGACAGGGAGGCCTGGCGTGCTGCAGTCCATGGGGTCGCAAAGAGTCGGACATGACTAAGCAAGCAACTGAACTGAACTGAACTGAGTGGACTATTTGATGTCTGGTAAATGGACTTCACACAACTTCCTTCATCTTATGGATAAAAACATGTTTTTGTCATAGTTTGTACATTTTCACACTGGACTGAAGCCTTCCCTTACAGACAATCTACCATCTCTTCTATGGCTAAAGCCTATTTGGAAAAGTTCTCCAACCCAGAGAACTCCTGTCAAACTTCAAAATATTTGAGGAACCCATTTTACTTGCTAGGCACTTCAACAAGTCAGGTCAGTTCTACACCCCTTTCACTGTGCTAATCACCTTCAATGCCCTGGTTTAGTCAAACACACTAATGGCTTTATTAAGACTCAGTTGACAATCTCTAAAGACTCTCCAAATATCTCGGCCAAAAGCATTGCCACTGGTGCTCCTAAATCTCACATTTAAGAATCACTATCTTAAACCCTTAAACTTTTCTACACCTAAATCCTATCATGTCTAATTTTTCAACCCTTCTCCTTATCTTGTAAACTGAAGAAAATATTAATGAATTTAAATATGCAGGTATGGGAAAAGCAGCTAAGTGGGGATTAAGAAAACTCTCTGGAGCCAGCCTGCCTTGGCTTGATTTCTAGCTCTGCCATTTATATATGCCCTTAGGCATCCACCAGGCCATCTAACTTGCTGATGATGCATTTCAGAGTAAACTGCAGATATCATTATGTGTGTGTGCTCAGTCGTGTCCTACTCTTTGCAACCCCATGGACTGTAGCCACCAGGGCTCCTCTCTCCATGGAATTTTCCAGGCACAAATATAGAGGGGGCTGCCATTTCATACCACACAGGAGCTTCCTGATCCAAGGACTGAACCCACAGCTCTCACGTCTCCTGCTTGGCAGGCGGATTCTTTACCACTGTGCCACTCAGGAAGCACTAGACATCAGTATACTTCCCCCTAAATGTTTCTGAATCCTTATTACTTCTTAAATCAGTGCTATTTGAGCTCTTTCCCAGGCTCTAGAAATAACACCCATTTGGCAGCCCTGCTGTGATGCTCTAACATCTGTTATATTCTAACACCTACGTATTTCTGTTCTCCCAAGTAAAGTGGCAAATCCAGGCTAATGAAACATCAGAAGGCCTATATTACCGGGCAATTTAATCCACTGTACTCTGCAATAATTAAGAATACAGTTTTTGAGGCAAATGCCTGAATATAAGTATGGACTGACATTTCTACCATGTGATCTTCAACAGTTTACATAACTTCTTTGGGCTTCCCTGGTGGCTCAGTGGTAAAGAATCCACCTGCAATGCAGGAGATGTGAGTTCAATCCCTGGGTTGGGAAAAAGCCCCTGGAGAAGGAAATGGCAACCCACTCCACTATTCTTCCCCAGGGAAATCTCATGGACAGAGGAGCCTGGCAGGCTACAGATCATAGGGTTGGACAGGACTTAGCAACTATACAAGGACAACATAATAATAATTATTCATAAGATTGTTGGGGGGTTAAATCAAATACTTACAGTACTTAGAATAAAGTCTGACACTGTAAACACTCAATGTTATCTGTAATATTACTATGTTAATTACTATTAGATGTCTAGCACATAACGCTCTATGAAACTAGAGGTGAGGAAGGTCCCGACAGAGGGTCTAGCAAAAGATGAAGTTGGACAAACAAGATTTTGACCAGAATCTAGGGATTCTGTTTGGCTTTGAAGCGCATGTGGGAGGGGAACCATCAAACCTCTAGGATACAAGAATGCAAACACAACAGCCAAGAACCAGCCACACACCTCCCCTGGGTTTCTGCTTTCCGCCTTCCACCTCTATTAGAAAGAAAGAAAGTGAAGTCGCTCAGTCGTGTCCGACTCTTTGCGACCCCATGGACTGTAGCCCACCAGGCTCCTCTGTCCATGGGATTTTTCAGTCAAGAGTACTGGGGTGGGTTGCCATTTCCTTCTCCAAGGAGATCTTCCCAACCCAGGGATCGAACCTGGGTCTCCGCACTGCAGGCAGACGCTTTACCGTTATTTCCCTTCGTGGCTCAAGACGTTCCTTTGATGTTTGTGGCCCCGCTAAACAAAAAAATCTATTACTCAGCTAGTACTAATTAACACCGCGCAGGAGAGTATAGCTGAAGCCTGAGGAAAGACACCAAGCGCCACAGGAGGTGAGCGGGCGCGGAGGCACCGCCGCGCGGAGTCGCCTCTCCCGGCGGCCTCCCCGCCACAGACGCGGCCCCACGGCGCGCCCTCCGGCCCCAGCCGCCCCACAGCCGGCAGTCAAGCGCCCCTCAGACTTGAGACCCCCCTCGCCACTCCCAGACCCGAAGAAGGCGGCCACAGCCACTCCGCCGCCTTCCTGCCCTCCTGCCTCCTTCGGAGGCTCGCTCTGGCGCCACTCGCGTCTTTGTCCCACACAAGCCTACAGCCTGTCGCAGCCTCATACGACTCCCCCCTTGAGGGACGTACCCGCGAGGATCCGAAGAAAGCGACAGCCCCGGGGGGCCAGGCCTACGCTGAGTGCTGCTGCTGCTGCTGCTGCTGCTGCTTAGACAGCGACAACCCCCAAGGCCAGAGCATCTCAAGGCGCCCGCCTCGGCGTAGCCAATCGCGGACGAGCCCCTCGCGCGTGCGCACTAGCTTCCTGCCGCAGTTCCGGGACGGCCTGGTCTCTAATTGGACGACGTGGCTGCATCACTGCGCAAGCGCCTTCGTGTGTCTACGTGAGCGCTCACATCCAAGTTGGCTTCAGGGTTGTGGTTCATTTCCAAAGTTTGCCGCCTACGCTCAGATATGGTGTAGATGCTGAGGCTACAGACCACATCCTAGGACACAGAAGGCATATTTTTTAAATCAAGGGAACGTCTCCATGGACATGTTTGTGCAGTTTGATGATCGTCTGAAGAGCAGTATTTGCTGCAAAAAATAGTATACAAACATAATGGATTGTTTTTTACCATATAGCTCTTCAGTTACACCTTATTTTAAGAATGAGGTAGATTTATGTCAATGTATGGCAAAAACCACTACAATATTGTAAAGTCATTAGCCTCCAATTAAAATTTAAAAAAAAAAAGAATGAGTTAATTTCAACGACTTTGTTAATAGGTTCCTTTTAGGTGAGTGAGTGCTCAGCTGCTCAGTGGCCCCACGGACTGTAGTCTGCCGGGCTCCTTTGTCCATGAAATTTGCCAGGTGAGCACACTGGAGTGGATTGCCATTTCCTACTCCATAGGGTCTTCCCTACAGAGGGATCTAACTGGGTCTCCTGCAGGCAGATTCTTTACCACTGCCACACATGGGAAGCCCTTCTTTTTAGGTACCCAACGGTGGCCCAGGAGGTAAAGAATCTGCCTGCAATGCAGAGGCCTGGGTTCCATCCTGGGGTCAGGAAGATCTGCTGGAGGAGGAAAAAGCTACCCATTCCAGTATTCTTGCCTGGAGAACCCCATAGACAGAGGAGCCTGGCAGGCTGCAGTCCATGGGGTCGCAAAGAATCAGACACGACTGATCAACTAAGCACAAAGTGGAAACATCAGTGAACTGATGTTTTAAAAGTGGTCAAGGGCTTCCCAGGTGGCGCTAGTGGTAAAGAACTCGCCTGTCAATGCAGGAGACTAAAGAGATTCAAGTTCAATCCCTGGGTTGGGAAGATCCCCTGGAGAAGGGAATGGCAACCCACTCCAATATTCTTGCCCAGAGAATCCCAAGGACAGAGGAGCCTGGTAGGGAGCCTGGTCCATAGGGTCGCAATCATAAAGAGTCGGACACGACTGAAGCAACTTAGCTCACACACACACCTTTTAATACGGTGACTAGTTAGAAATACATAAGTCTTGTTGCCTCTAATGTAAAACTATCCCCAAACCAGGACACTGTCTATAGTATGCAGAAAAATATTCCAGTTTGAACAAAACACTTAAAAGTGTGTAAATAGAATAATTTTTATCATTTAGCCTGATTTTCAAAAGCCATATTAGAGTATTAAATTTTACCAAATTGTGGTAGAGTAGCTATCTTTTTTATATAATATGTTGTTACAATTTTTAGACCTTATTTCAGCAAAATCAGTGTTTTTAATAAAGATGTTATTACTTATATAACAGCATAAATTTCTGTGTTTCATGGTTTAAAAGCTTGGGCTAACATTCTACAGTAAAGATAAGGACAAAAAGCAAAGTTATGAGTGATGAGTATAATCCAAAAGAAATACAGTCTTAGTTAGAACATAGCAAATAAAATACTATTTGAAACAGTAAATTTCAACTTATTTATGCTTTATAGGTATTGCCTGTGAGGGGGGAAAAAATCAACCTTACTTTTTATTCTTTCTAATAAAAATCATCATGAAATGTTTTACTTCACTTATTATTTTATTATATTAGATAATAACTCTTTTCAACCTCATGGACAGTAGCCCACCAGGCTCCTCTGTCCATGGGATTTTCCAGGCAAGAATCTTCCTGACCCAGGGATCGAACCTGGGTCTGCCGTAGGCCTAAAAAGATATCTGTCATTTTAGTCAGAAAGAATACAACTATTTTTCAATACTAACATAATTTATTACATAAATGATTTGTAATCGTCTGCATTTCAGTCACAAAGTCTACCAGTGAGGCTGACATTGTGCCAGTCACCATGGGTGCTGTGGGGTATGAGTGTTAGTCACCCAGTCATGTCCAACTCTTTGTGACCCCATGGACTGTAGCCCGCCGCCAGGCCCCTCTGTCCATGCAATTCTCCGGGCAAGAATACAGAAATGGCTTGCCATTCCCTTCTCCAGGGGATCTTTCCAACCCAGAGATTGAACCTGGGTCTCCTACATTGCAGGCAGATTCTCTACCATCTGAGCCACAAGGGAAGCCCACTAGGGGATATAGCCGTGGGTAAAATAGACAAAAATCCCTATCTTTATGGAACTTTGCTTTCTAATGGACAGACAATCAATAAAGAGCGTCGATAAATAAGTAAATTATTTTTAATAATATAAAAGTAAGTAAATTATTTAATATATAGTGTTAGATAATGAAAAGTGGTATGAAGAGTAAAGCAGAGATGGAGGCTATTGAAATTTTAGATAAGGTAACCAGGGAAAGCCTCCCTCACAAAGGTCCCTTGGTGATCACGTACTTAGGGGCAGTAGGAGCGCTGAGGATCCGGCGGCTGCAGCAGAGTGAGCTCAGAGAGTAGCGGATGAGGTCAAAGAGATAACAAGGAGGGGAGAAGTCATGTAGAAACTTGCGGCTCATTATAAGAATTCTGGCATTTATTCTGAAATGGGAGGGCTTTGAGCTGAGTTGGGAGACCATTTACATAATTGAGACAAGAAACAGTGGTGGCTTAGCCCTGGGTGGCCGCAGCAGAGGTGGTAGCAGTTACAGTCAAGATACGTTGTGAAGGTAAAAGCCAAATCAGAGGTAGCGTGTACGAGAAAAGGAGTAAATAAAAATGACTAAAGTTTCAGGCTTGAGAAACTGGCAGATCGAGTCGCCATTCACTGAGAAAGAGAAATGCACAGAGGAGTAGTTACAATGAAGGGAATATGAGTTCAGTCTGGATATTCCAAATCTGAAGTACTTACTAGACACTGTTGGAGATGTCAAGATGCAAGTCTGGGGCAACACAGGAGGGGTCTAGGTCAGAAATTTAGAGGAATCGGCATGTAACGGTGCCATCTAAAGCCATGACCTCAAGAACAAAAAATTTAACGAACAAGTGAACAATGAAGCCATGACTCTGAATGTGGACAAGATAATGAACGTAGTTTTTGAAAAAAATCATCCTGGAGAATTTCCTAGCAATCCAGTGACTCGGACTCAGCGTTTTCACTGCCATGGCCGGGGATCAATACCTGGTCAAGGAACTGAGATACCACAAGCTTCGAGGTGTGGCCCCCCAAAAAAGAAAAAATAAATAAAAAATCTTCCTCCAGGCAATTCTATAAAAAAGATAACTTTGGGGGAAAAAATTTGTAAATTTTAGTTCCTTTCCTTCTTTAATCATTAATTAAATATTAAAATGTTATCACAATTAAATACTTTTTATAAGGACATTATACTGTGTCCTCAGGTTCAGTTAACTTTAGAACTACTGAAAGTAAAAAATAACTTCGAATTTTTAAATAACTTTAGTTATTGAGTTTTGATAATACTGGCTAATTGATTAGCCAACACCAACATCAGAGCTGAACATTTCTGTGAGGGGGAATGGAGAGGGGGAAAAAGAACTTGAATACCTCCTTTTCATGGCACGCCCTTCCTTTTTCAGTTGTGTTTATTCTACTTGTGTCTTAGTCACTACATTTCATCAATTGTGGACTGCTACTTTGTACTTCAGTTGTACAATAAATATCTATAACATCTCTTTTGATTCATCCTCTCCAGTATACACATTCTGAATCCTATTTTACTTTTTTAATTTACTTTTTACTGAAGTATGGTTGAATTACAATGTTCTGTTAATTACTGCTGTACATAAAAGTGACTCAGCTATATGACAAATATACATTCTTTTTCATATTCTTTTCCATTATGGTTTATCACGTGAATCCCATTTTATACTTAAGAGTATAGGAGAAAATAGAGGCCCCACTGAGGATTTGATTTGTTCATATCACATAGCAAATTAATGAATAGGAAAGCTAGGACTAGTGGCCACACTTTTACATTTCCAATTTTTTATGTCTTTTCATTAAAATGAGTTTGGGAGAGAAGCAGCTTTTTAAAATTCCACATGCTTATGGAGCAGTTTGGGGATAATATTTGCTATAGATGACTTTGGCTTACAAGTGAATTCCTTCTGATATCTTATTTAAAGTAAACAATGATTCCAGAGGACCCTGAATCAGTCTAGCAGTGCCAGGTGAAATATTTAGTCAGAGTAAATAGCAACTGTACTATTCCAGGGCAACCAGAAAAAAGCTTCATCCCTAAAATTATAGCAGCTACAGACTTAAGAGTCCCTTAGGGCCTGGTCTACTTCAAACATTTACCAAAATACTCCCAAAGCCTCTCTGTAGCAAACAAAGACATCTTCACTCTAAGGCCTAATATAGTTTGTCAACACAAATCATTTGTTAAGATTTATTAACTTGAAAAAGTCTTAAGAATTGTCATTTGGTTATTTTAGTCTCGTCTTTTGCTTTAAAATTAAAACCTTGCAATTCAGCATTATATTTTTCCAAATTAATACTGCCAAACGATATTCCATTTGAAACCTTTAGGGAATTTCCAGGCAGTCCAGTGGTTAGGACTTGGCGCTCTCACTGCTGTAGCCCAGGTTCAGTCTTTGGTCAGGGAACGAAGGTCCTGCACACGGCATGGCAAAAAATAAATAAAAACAAAGAAACAAAAAACCCAAGAAGATATGACAAATACACCAGCCAGGATAGGGTCACTACAAAATAACACTTTGAGGATACCTCAGTTCAGTTCAGTCTCTCAGAAACGTCTGACTCTTTAACTCTTTGGAGGATACCTAGGCAGCTGCATATTTCAGTTCAGTTCAGTTCAGTCGCTCAGTCATGTCTGATTCTTTGCTACCCCATGGACTGCAGCACGCCAGGCCTTCCTGTCCATCACCAACTCCCGGAGTCTACCCAAACTCATGTCCATTGAGTCGGTGATGCCATCCAACCATCTCATCCTCTGTCGTCCCCTTCTCCTCCTGCCCTCAATCTTTCCGAACATCAGAGTCTTTTCAAATAAGTCAGCTCTTCGCATCAAGTGGCCAAAGTATTGGAGTTTCAGCTTCAACACCAGTCCTTCCAGTAAACACCCAGCATTGATCTCCTTTAGGATGGACTGGTTGGATCTCCTAGCTGTCCAAAGGACTCTCAAGAGTCTTCTCCAACACCACAGTTCAAAAGCATCAATTCTTTGGCGCTCAGCTTTCTTTACAGTCCAACTCGCACATCCATACATGACCACTGGAAAAACCATAGCCTTGACTAGATGGACCTTAGTTGGCAAAGTAATGTCTCTGCTTTTTCATATGCTGTCTAGGTTGATCATAACTTTCCTTCCAAGGAGTAAGTGTCTTTTAATTTCATGGCTGCAGTAACCATCTGCAGTGATTTTGGAGCCCCCCAAAATAAAGTCAGCCACTGTTTCCACTGTTTCCCCATCTATTTCCCATGAAGTGATGGAACCGGATGTCATGATCTTAGTTTTCTGAATGTTTAGCTTTAAGCCAACTTTTTCACTCTCCTCTTTCACTTTCATCAAAAGGCTCTTTATTTCTCTTCACTTTCTGCCGTAAGGGTGGTGTCACCTGCATATCTGAGGTTATTGATATTTCTCCTGGCAATCTTGATTCCAGCTTGTGCTTCATCCAGCCCAGCGTTTCTCATGATGTACTCTGCATATAAGTTAAATAAGCAGGATGACAATATACAGCCTGATTTCCCGTTTTGGAAAGGAGTCTTGGAAAGGAGATTTGGAAACCAGTCTGTTGTTCCATATCCAGTTCAAACTGTTGCTTCTTGACCTGTCTACAGATTTCTCAGGAGGCAGGTCAGGCAGGTCAGGGTATTCCCATCCCTTTAAGAATTTTCCACAGTTTGTTGTGATCCACACAGTCAAAGACTTTTGCATAGTCAATAAAACAGAAATAGATGTTTTTCTGGAACTCTCTTGCCTTTTTGATGACCCAACTGATGTTGGCAATTTGATCTCTGGTTCCTCTGCCTTTTCTAAATCTAGCTTAACATCTGGAAGTTCATGGTTCACATACTGTTGAAGCCTGGCTTGGAGAATTTTGAGCATTACTTTGCTAGCATGTGAGATGAGTGCAATTGTATGGTAGTTTGAACATTCTTTGGCATTGCCTTTCTTTGGCGGAGAAGGCAATGGCACCCCACTCCAGTACTCTTGCCTGGAAAATCCCATAGACGGAGGAGCCTGGTAGGCTGCAGTCCATGGGGTCGCTAAGAGTCGGACACAACTGAGCGACTTCACTTTCACTTTTCAGTTTCATGCACTGGAGAAGGAAATGGCAACCCACTCCAGTATTCTTGCCTGGAGAATCCCAGGGACAGGGGAGCCTGGTGGCCTGCCATCTATGGGGTCGCACAGAGTCGGACATGACTGAAGCGACTTAGCAGCAGCAGGAGCAGCAGCCTTTCTTTGGGGTTGGAATGAAAACTGACCTTTTCCAGTCCTGTGGCCACTGCTGACGTTTCCAAATTTGCTGGCATATTGAGTGCAGCACTTTAACAGCATTATCTTTTACGATTTGAAATAGCACAACTGGAATTTCATCACCTCCACTAGTTTCATTTGTAGTGATGCTTCCTAAGGCCCATTTGACTTCACATTCCAGGATGTCTGGCTCTAGGTGACTGATCACACCATAGCTGTAATCTGGGTCATGAAGATCTTTTTTGTATAGTTCTGTGTATTGTTGCCACCTCTTCTTAATATCTTCTGTTTCTGTTAGGTCCATACCGTTTCTGTCCTTTATTGTACCCATTTTTGCATGCAATGTTCCCTTGGTATTTCGAATTTTCTTGAAGAGATCCCTAGTCTTTCCCATTCTATTGTTTTCCTCTATTTCTTTACAATGATCACTGAAGAAGTCTTTATCTCTCCTTGCTGTTCAATTCTGCTTTACTGCCATGCTAATTTACTCCTAATCATGCTGAAGCACCTGCCCCTCTCTTTCCCACTACAAAGTACTTTCAAATCAGCAATTGCTTTGGCTAATTTTATGCCATCATGGCCTAATATAATTCTAGAGGTATTACAGAGTCTGAGAAACACCTTTTCTAGTTGATCCCTCCATTTTCGTTACCACTGTCTTAGCTGAGGACATTATTTTCCATCTAGGCCATTGGATTCAAACCCAGCTGATTATAAGAACCTCTGAGATGTTTTTAAAAATAGATTTTTAGGCCCCTGTAACATGCATTTGTTTAGCTTTTTATTATATATTGGAGTATAGTTGATTAACAATGTTGTGTTAGTTTAGGTGTACAGTAAAGTGATTCAGTTATACATACACATGTATCTACTTTTTCCAATTCTTTTCCCCATTTAGATTGTTACATAATATTGAGCAGAGTTCCCTGTTATGCAGTAGGTCCTTGTTGGTTATACAGTTTAAATACAGAAGCCAACACAATGAGAAGCCCATGCACCACAACTAGAGAGGAGCCCCTGCTTCCCATAAGTAGAGAAAGCACACATGCAGCAAGGAAGACTCAACACAGACAAAAATAAATGTTCAAAAAAAAATAGCAGTGTGTATACATGTCAATCCCAAACTCCCTAAATATCTTTCCCCTCCACCCTTCCCTACTAGTAACCATAAAGTCAGTCTGTGAGTCTGTTTCTGTGTTGTAAATAAGTGTCATTTTTATGTTCATATGTATCATTTTTTTTGATTCCTCATATAAGCAATATCATATGGTATTTCTCTGACTTCACTCAGTATGACAATTTCTACAGTGTATCCATGTTGCTGCAAATGGCACTATTTCATTCTTTTTAATGGCTGAGTAATATTCCATCATATATATATATATATATATATATACATATATGTATATATATACATATATACATATATATATACACACACCACATCTTCTTTATCCATTCTGTCTGGAACCTGCATTTTTAATGACCTCCCCAGATAATTCCTAAATTTGAAAACCACTGATGTACAAACTTTGGGGTGCATCCAATTTCACCTGCAGGGCTTGTGAAAGCACACATTGCTAGGCCCCATGTCCAGTTTCTTAGGTCTGGGGTGATGCTTAAGAATATACATTTCTAATAAATTCCCAGGTGATGCTGAGCTGCTGGTCTACAGCCACTCTTTGAAGATTACTGATTTAGATCTTTGCTGTAGTTGCTTAACTGCTCTTTCTGCCTCAGACTCTTTCCTCTCTAACCCATCCTTCCTGATGCACCAGAGGGATAAACTTTCTAAACCAGATGATTACAAGTTACTTTATGGAAAACACTTTTCATAGTGATTGGTGTTAACAGTAGATGCTCATAAAAATGTTCCAAATTTTAAAATGCCATTTATATTAACAACAACAATAAAACTTTAGTTACTCCCTATGGCTTAGCATCGCAAATAATAAGACCTTCCATAATTTTCATAATTTAGGCTCAGTTTCCAAGTCCATCTTCCTATTTCCTCTACTCCCACCCCTGCATTCTACACTGGCCAAAGTCGACTACTCACTGTTCCCTGCATTTTCATATCACCTATAACCTTTTATATTTTAAAATATAAATGTTGTATTTAAAAATACTATCACATGCACCAACCCTGTCTATTGTAGCTTCCCTTGTAGCTCGGCTGGTAAAGAATCTGCCTGCAGTACAGGAGACCCAGGTTCGATCCCTGGGTTGGGAAGATCCCCTAGAGAAGGAAATGGCAACCCACTCCAGTATCCTTGCCTGGAAAATCTCATGGACACACGAGCCCAGTGGGCTGCAGCCCACGGGGTCGCAAAGAGTTGGGCACGACTGAGCGACTAAGACTTACTTACTTACCACATGCACCAAAGTATCATGGAAATTCTTAGGCAGAAAGTAGACTATCTTCACTTATAATCTATGTCCACAAGACCATTATAAAATAGTGTCCCCAAACTAAAAATTTCCCTTAAAAAAAAACACATCTAAATTTTCTGGTGGAGCTATAACTTAATATACCTATATTTCCTTAACTTACACATTATCTCAAGCAAGCACTGGGAAGATCTCCTGGAGGAGGGCATGGCAATCTGCTCCAGGATCTTGCCTGGAGAATCCCCATGGACAGAGGAGCCTGGTGGGCTACAGTCCACGGGGTCGCAAGGAGTCGGACACAACTGAAGCAACTTAGGCCGCACGCACGCACAAGCAAGCACTAATTCCAATGACTTCAGAAATTATCAAGTACGTCATATATGGTACACTTTTTTTCCAGACAGTAGAGGTTGGAACATTTGAAACAATATTGCTCTCCATATATTTTTTAAAATCAGATGTGTACCTTAACTTCCAAAATCCAGTGAGGTAGGCAGAGCAGATAGATTTAACTCCAAAGTACTTCTCTACAGAGTCCTGTCCTGCACATTAGTTAGGCTCAAATAATGTTTTAAATTATTTAATTTGAATTGCCATACTTGAAAACTGATTACGCATCAATAATCTAGATTTTTGGCTTTCTCTTTAAGAGTCACCAGCACATCCATTAAGATGGATATTATTAAACGAAAAGAAAGTCTTGCTTTCTGGCCACAGGCCTGTACCGCCCGCCCTCGATTCCACCTCTGGCCCCCAGAGCTCTCTGCAGTTTTCTGCCTCGAAGCGTCGAGAACACAGCGAGGATGCGGTGGTTCCCATGCGAAGGACAGTGACTTAGCCTGTGAACGTAGGCGAGAAGGCGCGGCCATTACACTCCAGAGCAAGATCCGTGCGCCCGGCTCTGTCCTAGGCGCCTGGTCAGTGGGAAAGACCTGCAGGTGTGGCTCGTCAGGACTCGCGTCAGGACAGAACATTCCAGAACCCTGCTGCTATAGTGAGGTCTCCAGGCCGAGATGGGAGTCCTGCTGGGGAGCCGGGCGCACCGTCCTGCAGAAGAGCGCACCCGAGTGAAGGCAGGACGCCTGCCCGACTCAGCACAGCAGCCGAGCTCGGCCGGTCTCAAGGGGAATGCAGAGCCTGGCAAAGCTGTGGCTTTGGGACTGTCCTCCGATAAAGAAGGATCTGCAGGCTTATGATGTTGTGTGACACGTTGGTGTGTTGAAAAGCAGTAGTGGTGTGCGCGTGGATCAGTAATGTGGAGGCGGTGGGCGAGTGTGTTACAGAAGTGTGAGCAGAGACTGCACGGGTCCGGAGACTCCAGGGAATCGGAGGGTGACGGAGAGCCCAACAAAGAGGACAGGCATGGGGGGGGGGGCGGGTGCAGTGAGAAGGCAGGAAGTCACCCCAAGGCAGCGGTGTCCATCTGCGATGGCAGCAGCACAGCCGGAACTCCTGGGGTCCTTGTCCTGAAGTCCTCCAGCCCAGAGGTCCGGGGAGCTGCACCATTTTGTGGGCGCGCCCACCCCAGTCCTGAGCTGTAATTGGATTATCCGCCCCCAGCCAAGGGGAGACTGTAGATGAGATTCAGGAATTAGTGTTGATAACAGGGGTCTCACAGCTGAAATCTGGGAACACATGTTTTCCGCACAAGGTGTTACAATGAATGGAAGGATTTCATGCATTTGTCAAGGAGGGTGTCCCCATATTGGCAAAACTAGATAATCAATGGGTCTTTTGAATTTAAAAGTTCTGGTGAAAATGTGGAGAAATTAGAATCTTTGTGTTGGTAGAAATGCAAAATGGTACAGGCACTATGGAAAACAGTATGGAGAGCCCTAAAAAACTTATAGAAAGAACTACTATATGAGCCGGCAGTCCTGCTGCTGTCTATATACTCAAGAATTCAAAGTAGGATCTTGAGCTGGTATTTGTATACCCATGTTCACAGCAGCAGCATTATTCATAATACCCAAGTGGAAGCAACTCTAATGCCTATTGGCAGATGAATGAACAAAATGTGGCATATACATACAATGGAATATTGTTCAGCCTTATACAGAAGGAAATTTTGACATGAGTTACAC
Source organism: Okapia johnstoni (assembly GCA_024291935.2). Classification (NCBI taxonomy): domain Eukaryota; kingdom Metazoa; phylum Chordata; class Mammalia; order Artiodactyla; family Giraffidae; genus Okapia; species Okapia johnstoni. The sequence continues at coordinate 10,274,757 of CM044309.1, forward strand.
AGTGAATGAACATTGAGGACATCATGCTAAATAAAAAAGACATGCCACTTACATGAGTTACATAGTCAAATTCAGAGACAAAAAAGAAAAGTGGCGAGTGCCAGGGCTGGAAGAAGAAGGGATGAGGAAGCTGCTATTTTATGGATATAGAGTTTCACGTGTGCAAAATGAAAAACGGTCCTAGGCTTCCCCTGTGGTGCTAGTGGTAAAGAATCCACCTGCCAATGCAGGAGACGAGATGCAGGTTCCATCCCTGGGTCAGGAAGATCCTCTGGAGAAGGCAATGGCACCCCACCCCAGTATTCTTGCCTGGAAAAATTCCATGGATGGAGGAGCCTGGCAGGCTAGTCTATAGGGTCGCAGAGAGTCAGACACGACTGAGCACACACACTGAATTCTACACTAAAAAATGGTTAAGATGGTAAATTTTGTGTTTTTTTAACCACATTTTTTTTTAACTTAAAACATTAAAAAAAAACTTTTTAGAAGGTGCATCATCTTTGGATCTGTCAGTTTTCCAAGGTATCAACCAGCTGAAGCTGAAGAGTAGGTTAACGCAGCAGGCCCTCTACAGGGCCACAATTTCCAACTCTCCCAGCGTTCTCTCTCATGCCGAGGCCGAAGTGTCAACTGCCAACTCTTCTCCAGTTCTCACTGTCTCTTCTTCACCTGGTCCTCTTCTCTCATTTCTGTTACTTTCAAGGCCACTGCTAGTACTTGAGTTTGCATCCTTTTCTCTAGCTCATGAATTTACAGGAGGTTTATAAGATCTTGCTCATTACTTCCCAATCTGTATTTTTAATTTAAAAATAAAAATCACATGCATATAATTTTTCCATCCTAACTAGTCTTTATACAAAAACAATTCCAAAGATGTTATGTATGGTCTAACAAGATAGAACTTAAATATCAAGTCTTTTCTTTTGTTCTTTTGGCTATTTTAAACATATACTTACTTCAAAAACTCCATAATAAAATCAGTTTGAAATGTACTAGCTGGATTATTCAAGAACTCCAAGTTGTTCCGTGTTCATACACTCACCTATTTACTTTTAAAAGACAACAACAAAAAACCACACTCACACATTTGCTTACGTGATTGTTCTCTCTACTAGCTTTTTAGGGGCAGAAACTGCATCTTATTCATCCTTATGTTCCCTAGACTGTCCTAGGGAACATGGAACACAATAGACACTTAGAAAACATACTCTTGTCCTATGTTCTCAATCTCTCAATCTCGATGTTTTCGCCGTGTTTTTACACTAAGCAATAAAACTAAACTAGACCTAGCGCTGCTTCACACACCCTGATTACTACCAGCAACACTGCTTCTAAATAAAGCATAGCAATATTTTGGAGCATTTTTTTCTTCTTACAAAACAAGTATAAATCATTCTATCAACTCCTTGTGTTACAAATTAAACAGAATATCTTATCCTCAAAGTATTTCAAGTTTTTTATTAATTTCTAAACACTAAAACTTCTTCTAAAATCTCTCATGTAAAAAAGTTATACAAATAACACATAAAACTATTCTACCAAAGTACTCATAAAACTGACGTTCATTTTTGAAGCTACGAGGTCCTACACACAAATCTAAATGTATACAAAAACCATCGCCCAGCACTTATCTGGCTCACTTTTTTTATGTTTTAATTTTTGGCTGCACCGTGTGTTCACTGATGCACACAGGCTTTCTCTAACTGAGGCCAGTGAGGGCTCCCCTTTAGCTGCAGTGTGCAGGCTTCTCACTGCACTGGCTTCTTTGTTGCAGAGCATGGGCTCAAGAGCGTAAGGGTTTCAGTGGTTGTGGAATATGAGCTTAGCCACCCTGGGGCACATGGCAACTTCCTACAGCAAGGACTTAACTCATGTCCCCTACATGGCCAGCGGATTCTTAACCACTGGACCACCAGGAAGTCCAAGAAATATAACTATTTAAACAATTATTTTTACATATATGTCAGACATTAGGGACAAACTTCAATTTCTATCTCATGTGAAAAATGTGTAGAGAAGATGAGTTTATTAGTTTCAGGATTAAAAGGGGTTTAGGTTATCTTGGGTTTTGAGGCCATTAGTTATAAAAAGATTTCCATTATCTTTCATTTAAACATCTTTAGAACTGAGCTTTACTTCAGGGTTTTCCTAGCAAGCAAATTGTCAATTCACTCACAAATAGTTTTGACAAAGCAGTGTGATAAAGGGATGGAATGAGACTCATACACTTCTTCATTGTTTAAGAGAACTCTATATTTTATGCCAGATTATATAAACTCAGAATGTTATCTCTTGGGAAAAATATGACTATTTTCTCAAAGTGTAAATTTTATTTTTGTATATATAAAGTACAGATTTTATTAGATGTCTCTGATTCCCGAAATAACAGTATTAGGATGTGCCTTATTTTAGGTTCTAAAAAAACTGCATAATAAAATAGTATAAGTAGATACAAAGCTAAAACACAAAGCATGTACGTATTTCTATCTAGCGTAAAGGAGAACGTCATGTTTCTTTTTGTACAGCCAAAGGTTTCCAAAACTGTGCACTAGGTTACCCTAGTAAATTCATACCTGTGCCATAGGACATTTTACATTTCTGAGTAGAACACAGCTGTTGGATACAACACAAAATGCTAGCTCGAGGTAGTTTACATCTTCAATATTAGACAGCATCCTTTCCATGACAGTATGTCTTTGCAAAACTGGATTTTCAGCAGTTGAGGTAAGTACTATACAAAAAGCATAGTGGAACAGAGTATTGGCAGTGTTTAAGCTGATTCCAAGGTTTGAGAAATTGTGTAGCAACCACAATTACTTGTGGTCAGGACATAAATTCTTAGTGTTTGGACCTAACAGCTTAATCAATGGAATTATTAGACATTTCTTTTGGCTGAGGTATCCTCTAAAACAGCTAAAACAGTAAAGGGCACCATAAGCCGAGAGAGTATTGAGGACGTCTGTGGTACGGGCAAGATATACACTGAAACCAAACTGTCATTTCACTGTGCATTTTCAACCTAGGAAATTTTCTAAACAGCCACTTAAGAAGAGGAAAAAATATATACAAACATACATACAAAGTTTTGATTTTTATTGAAATCTTGTGTTAGGTATCAAACAAAATTTGCTTTCTTCAGATAAAAATATTCTCTCTGATGTATCCAGGTAACTGCTAAGCCTAAATTGGTCCTCCAATGTCTTGTTTTTACTGTCCTCATGAAATGTTCATATGCACTTAGAAGTTCCCAAGACTATTTATCGTGTAAAGGACCGTACGTGGCGACCTCTACCACTGCCTCCACTAACAAACTTTCCTCTTGAGCCTCCACTGCCGCTATTTGCACTTGCCCAGGAAGGCCCAAGCCCCCCACGGCCTCTGGAAGCACGGTCACGAGGACTTGGGCGGTAGCCTATAAAAGAAAGAATATGATTTTCAGTTGCAACATCCTTTCCTTTTCCATTATATAAATACGAACCTGTAACACCAAGCTCAAACCAAGACAAGGACTACTGCTTGCTCCTTTTAATGTTCAAGTGCAAGTTCTGTGAATGTGTTGAAGCCCACTTTAAATCAACTGTCTAAACATAAGAATTACACATCAAATAAAGGTATTATTTTTAAAATGTGTATTTGGGACTTCCCTGGCAGTCCAGTGGTTAACAATCTGAGCTTCTACTGCACGGGCACAGGTAGGGAAATTAAGATCTCCCATGCCTTATGGTGTGGTCAAAAAAAAGAAAAGTGCATTTGAAACCAAAAGCTACATCTGACCAGAGAATTTCAGACTTGATATAGTAATACTTTAGAGGGGAAAAAAAGGTTATATACTTACATACATAAGACAATCCTGTAACAGAAAAGAGAATATAGTTGACCCTTGAACAACTCGAGGGTTATTCCAAGTATAATTTATGTTGGCCCTCATATCCAGAGGTTCCTTTGCATCCTTGATTTCAAACCATGGACCGTATTTATTGTTAAAAAAAAATGTGCCTATAAATGGCCAACCCTTGCAGTTCAAACTTGCATTGTTCAAGAATCAAACTGTATACTCCATGAAGATATCTCAGTTTAGTCAACACGAAACCACTCAGATTATACACACAGTTCAGAATCTAAAATTTTGAGTATTTATACAGAAAATGTACACTGAGCACTCACTCACAGACATAAAATTACACAGACTTCAGAATTATATGCCTACATTCTAAAATATTCTCTCTCAGAATGAGAATATATGACATTTAACAATCTGAAAAGGATGATTCGCCTCCCTCTTCCTCAGCAATACCAAGAAGGAAGAATGTGTACCTGTAGAACTAAGTGGCCGTAATGGTGGAAGAGGACCCCTGTTAAAATTGCTCTGGCCTCCACGACTTTCATTGTAAGTTCCTCGAGGAGTATTCTGAGCACTCCAACTGGAGCCTCTTGTTCCCTCCCGACGACTGTAGTTTCCTAAACATAGACAACACGATCAAAATGTACTTGTACCACAATTCTTCAACTGGATTAAGGAAGATATGACATGTTTTTCTTAATTTTCAAAAGCAATGGAAGAGAAAATATGGAATTTTGTACATGAAATACAGGTAAGAGTGGGAGCATCATATATAGTCAGAAGGAGAGGCTCTGGAACCAGACTGCTAGGGTTCAAATACTAGTTCTGCCTGTTATATTTTGTGTGTCCTGGTCAGCTAACTGACAAGTTTTCTCTTCTGTTAACTGAGGGTACTAAAAGAAACCACCTCATGGGGTTGATGAGAGTACTATATGCCAAGCGTTTAAAACAGTTCCTAACACAGTTATGTGTTTACTATTACTGTAAATATCTATTCTCTTTGGCTCTCACCCTCCCAACTCAAAAGCATGAAAACCTGTCATCAATCCACTAGTAAAATATAATTTCTATAAGTTTATATTTTAGAAATTCAGCTTCTAAAATATTGAAACATTGAAAATAGATTAAATATAACATTAGGAAGCAAGCAGATAAAAGAATCAATGGTGAACTACACAGAACAATCTTAAGGGAACTGTTGATAAGGATAACTGTGAAAATAATGTATGGATATTATTCAGAAAGGATAAACACAGTTCTCAATGTAAACAGGGAAAGAGTTAGGCAAGACTTTTTTTAAGCTCAACAGTAATTATGTAATTAATCAAAAGTTAACTTAAAAAAATATTTTTTCAGAGAAAACAACAAATTTCTGTTAAGCAATTATCCCTCAATTAAAAAGTAAATAAATTAAAAAAAAATAGATTTCTTTCCCAAGCAATAAAGTACTTTGCAAATGGTACCACTGGTCTAGAGCTAGCTTAATTTTAGTAACAGAAAAATACTTTATTTCAATCACTTCCATTTAAATCACTTCTATGCAATATTCTAATACTAAAAGAACTCATTAGAAAACATATATTAAGTAGTTACCTTTAGCTTAGTCTCCAAAATTTACAAACAGCTTATGACACTTAAGAGCATCAAAACAATCCACTCAAAAAATGGGCAGAAGACCTGAAGAGACATTTCTCCAAAGAGGACATACAGATGTCTGACAGGCAATGGAGAAAGATGTTCAGCATCACTAGTTATTAGAGAAATGGAAATCAAAACTACGATGAGGTATCCACCTCACACCAGTCAGAATGGCTGTCATCAAAAAATCCACAAACAACAAATGCTAGAGAGGGTGTAGAGAGAAGGGAACCCTCCTACACAGTTGGCGGGAATGTAAATTGGTACAGCCACTGTGGAGAACAGCATGCAGGTTCCTTAAAAAACTGAAAATAGAGCTACCATATGACCCCCCAATGCCATTCCTGGGCATGTATCTGGAGAAAAACATGATGTGAAAAGACACGTGCACCCCAGTGTTCACTGCAGCACTGTTTACAAAAGTCAAGACATGGAAGCCACCTAAACGTCCACCAACAGAGGACTGGATAAGGATGCAGTATGTGTGTGTCTATGTGTGTGTGTGCGTGCTAAGTAGCTTCCGATTCTTTACGACACTATGGACTGTAGCCCTCCAGGCTTCTCTGTCCATGGAACTTTCCAGGCAAGAATACTGGAGCGGGTTGCCATTTCCTACTCCAAGGGATCTTTCCAGGGATTGAATCTGTGTCTCCTATATCTTCTGCATTGGCAGGCGGGTCTTTACCACTAGTGCCACCTGGGAAGCCCAAACATGTACACACACATACGTATATACACATATGTACATATACACATGGTGTACATGCACACAAATGGTGTATACACACACACACATATATACACATGGTGTATACACACACATATACATACATATACACATGGTGTATACACACACATATACACATGGTGTATATACATATACACATGGTGCACACACATACATATATACACATGGTGTACATACATATACATACATATACACATGGTGTACACACACATACACACATATATACATACATATACACATGGTGTATACACACATACATATACACACACATACATGTGTATATATATACATATACACATGGTGTATACACACATATACATATATATACATATACACATGGTGTATACACACACACATATACATACAGACATATACACATGGTGTACACACACACACGATGTATACACACATATATATACACATAAACACATACATACCTATACACATGGTGTATATACACACATACACAAATATATATACACATACACACATAGATATACATAATACATACATATATACATGGTGTATACACACATACATACATATACACATGGTATATATACACATACACACACATTGGAATATCACTGCCACTAAAAGGAGTGAGATAATATCATCTGCAGCAACATGGATGGAATTAGAGAGTGTCATACTGAGTGAAGTAGGTCAGACAGAGGAGGAGAAATATCGTATGACAGCTCTTATATGTGGAATCTAAAAAGAAATGATAGAAATGAACTTACTTACAAAATAGGAGACTTACAGACTTAGAAAACCAACTTATGGTTGCCAGGGGGAAGGGAGAGTTAGGGACTTTAGGAAGGTCATGTACACACTGCTATATTTAAAACGGATAACCAACAAAGACTTATTATATAGCACATGGAACTCTTCTCAATGTTATGTGCCAGCCTGGATGGGAGAGGGGTTTGGGGGAGGATGGATACATGTATATGTATGGCTGAGTCCCTTTGCTGTTCACCTGAAATTACCAAAACATGGTTAAACTGCTACACCCCAATACAAAATAAAAAATTCAAAGTTAAAAAAAAAGTAGTTACCTTTTGAAGCAGGTGGTGTGAAAAACCTATTCTGACTGTGAAAAGCACCCCGTCCTCCCCTATTGCCTGAAAATCCACCACGCGAAGAGATCTTCTGAGACACTTTGAGTGGCCGTTTTGGTGGTGGTATCCCATCTTGAGGGACCACTTCTTTACTTTCAGCTGCAACAAAGTCATCCACATGCATAGATGGTGGTCTGCTTGTGTTCTGTTTTCTCTGACGAAAAATATCATGGGGTCGTATACCCTGTCCAAATCCTCCCCTGCCCCTTCCTCTTGGTGGTGGCACAACATGAGCTCTCTTGGCAGGTTCAATGTATTCAGATTTTCCACTATTAAAACAAAAGCATTCCATGAACACCTCTCTTTTACACATTTCCAGCGAAAACATAAGTTAATCTTTGCAATACTGAAAACTGCATTATCAATTATTTCTTCTCCTAATTGTGTTAAATTTGCAAATATCCCTACCACCTTCCAGGGAAACACAACAAAACAAGCTAAGAATGGTACTCAACATTTTACTGATATGACTAACAATTTTCAAAAAATAACCCAGTTCGCTCTTTTTCAAACCTTCTAAACTCTCATAAAGTATAACAATATAACAAATGGACCATGTATGTCCTGGCCAAATTATTACCTTTTAAAAAAATTCAAGACGATATTTATGACACAAATATTGTATCAGTGTCCTTTTCCCTTTAATAGTCACGTGTTTTAAATTACACTAAAATAAATAACCTTACTTGATTCCAACCAAGATCTTCAGCAAAGTATATTTTACCTTGAAGTTATAAAGGTCTCGTGCTTGTGCTTCCCAAGTTTGAATCCTTTAGTCGTCTTGGTTCTTCCGGGAGATGACGGCTCCGACAGAAATGAGCGCTCTAATTCTGAGTGTAAGTCAAAGTCACTACAACATTTTTCAGAGAGCTCAATTAAGTCAACCTTTACCTGCAGTCATAAAAACGAAACAAAATGAAAAGTATACCTTAAATGCAGCTATTCATGCAGCATTATTCTTTAAATGTAACTATTAATGTAACATTTGAATATAGCAATTACAATTTCCTATAAACTATATTTGATTCTCATAAGAAATTACAGATCACCCCTCTTTCCTTCATCTTTTCAAAAAGCAACATCATTGGTAGTTTAAAAAAAAAAAAGTCTTAGGAATTCAGCTGCTTTTATTTCAGGGGCTAGGGGTGGGAAGTTAGCATTCTTACTCAAAGAAGGGCTATTAGTTTGAGATCTTTGCTGCCTGACAAAGAACTCAGGGTTTCTCGAAATAAATTAACAATGGAGTATCTCCAGAACTTTTCCAAAAGAATCTAAAAATAACATACTCCACATCCTCCCTAATACATCTATGAGAAGCATAAAACAGGCTCTGTTAAAATCTTTAATTATACTTTTACCTATTCAGTATTAAAGAATGCCAATTCCCATTCACACTATCATTACTTCAGCAAATGTCTTTTTTTACATTTCCCCAAAGAGCAGATACACAACCTATTTCTCTCCTTAAACCCAAATACAGAAATTAATTATAATTTTGTCAGATACTATTCTATATCAACAAATATAAGAAACCAAAGTGCTTCAGAGTACTTATGCAAAAACATGGTTTTCCCCTCATTCTCAAATATACAGATCATTAATTAGAAAGAGGCAAAATCAGTAGCATAAGAAAAAATAGTCCTGGACACCATTAAATGGGCAACTGGCATAAAAATAGTACAGTATAGTCCTGAGACAGACTTTTGACAGCCATATGTCATCTATTTTAGTGCTAACAACATGCAAAGAAACAAAAAAACAACAACTTTTTCCTAAATATTTAGTAATAAAATTACTTATACCAAATCCAGATCTGTATCAATCTCCTCAGCCTGAAATGGAGTGAACCACATAGATTTCAATTGATCATCCATGACATCAGCTAGCACATATGCAGTTCTAGAATAGAAAAAGTATCTCTTAAAAAGCAGAATTCCAAAATCAAGTATTTTGGCTTAACTTCTAAGTAAAACCTGTAAACAACAGAATTAAAAATATTACCCTCTAAAATATTAGCAAAATTAGCACTTTTAAAAAGACTCCTTCAAAAAAATACTAAGAATTAAGTATCCTTAAAAACTAGTAACTTGGAAATTAATCCTTTTGTAACAAATTTTGATTTTTCAATAAAATAAAAAAGAGCCCTAGCTTTCTTTCCAAAAAGCCAAATTTATAACACTGTACCAAATGTGCAATTTTTCTAAATTTACAGAATAATTTCACCACATTACACACTCATTATCTCTAGAAGGACAGTGCTCCAAAGATCAACAGGCACAGTCTCTAGACCAGGGATCAGTAAACTATGACCCTATTCAGCCAACCTGCTTTTGTATAGCCTGCAACCTAGGAATGGGTCCCACATTTTTAAAGCTTTCTTAAGAACACCGAAAGAAACAAGCAAAAAGCTATAGAAGAGTATGCAACAGAGAGTGCACGTGGCCCGCGAAGTCTACATCTTTTCTTGCCTAGCCCTCGTCCGTGTGCTGTGCTGTGTGCTCAGCCGTGTCTGGCTCTCTGCGACCCCGTGGACGGGAGCCCTCCAGGCTCCTCTGTCCATGGAATTTTCCATGGCAATTGTCCATGGCAAGAATACTGAAGTGGGAAATCTTCCTGACCCAGGGGTCAAACTCTGTCCCTAGTATCTCCTGCACTGGCAGGCAGATTCTTTACCACTGTGCCACTTGGGAAGCCCTTACAGAAAATAATTTGCTGGCCTCTTCTAGATCCCAGCCATTTGCATGTTTCCCACTATCTACTCAACCACAAAACAGTGCTTGTTTCACCTGTTGTTAAACAGATTCTGGAGAGATTCTGGAGCTGAAAGTACTGGTTCCACATCCTGGTCACCAAGAGGTAAAGGATCACCTGATGACTCCAGCATCTGCTTAAGTCCAACCACATTGTCCAACAGAGAATCCAGATTGTCATCATCTTTTGAATGCTCCTAGATACAAACAAATGTAGAATAAGAAAATGCAGGTAAAACTTGAACATGTATGCCCATAATCTACTGACTCTTTAGTAGAAAAGGTGGTATTCCATTACTAAGAAATTTGGAACACCATCAAGAAATTAGCAATATTAAACATATTAAGTAAAACAAATGCCAAAAACACTTGTCATTTTATTTCTAAATAATGGTATCAGGGGGCACTCTGCATTCAAACAATAGATCATTCAAAAAGTATTGCCTTCGTGTACTCCTTAAAATTCATAATAGTATGGAGGACTTCACTCCAAATCATTAATTCAGAGTATAAATACCCAACTGGAGTTCACTTTTTTTAAAAGTCACTATGAAAACTTGTACTAGTCAAATTGAGAAGAAAGTATGTCTTAGGAAGGAGCTGTTTTTGTTTCTGGTTTTTTTGTTTTGTTTTTCTTTTTTTTACCAAAACAAGCTTCTCTAGTTCAAGGAACAAATGTTCTGGCCTTTCTTCTTTGCTTTGTAGAAGCTGTTTTAACTCTGCAGCATTAATACTCATCGTCCGTGCTGAATGAGCTCCCTCTACTTCCATGAGACCACTATCGTCTCCACAACATCCCTGTAAATGTCACACACAAGTTAAATTTGAGAGCAGAGAAATTTGCAAAAATGCTTCCAAAATTTCTCAGATATTTAAGATTGCGGCAATCTTCCCCTCAGTGTTTTGGTTTTTACATCAGTACAAATGGCTGGTTTTAAGAATTAGTCAGCTCAAAACTGAAACAAGTTTTTCTTTAAGATTCACAACATAAACAGGTAAACACATTTCCCAACAAAAATATCCAATGACAAACACACTGGGACTTGCAGGAAAACAGAATATACTAATTGATACTCAAATTAATAAAAATGCCTGTTATAACAGCTAAAAAAAGCTTAACTTCTGGAGACAAGGCAAACAACTAAAGAGAACAGTAACCATATATTTAAGACTATGTGTTGTCTACAGGTGTCACACAGAAAGCTATTATTTTCCGCTTTAAAAAATATGCTACTTATTATGTAGCATATTTTTTAGTGAATGTGGGAATGGTGAAAAAAATTTACCAGACAAAGCAAATCTCAGTTCATGACAATAAATCCATCCGTATTGTCACATATCAAAGAAAACTTAAGTAGTTTCAAATCTTTAGAACACAGCCCTGTTTTAAACATCTCAACATGAATATCGGTCCCACCAATTCAGATTCAGGACTCAGTATTTTTAAATTAACAGTAACATTAAAATTTGTTTGTATCTCCTACAGTTTTTCCTATAACTAGACACATTTCAGTGAAAACTAAATGAAAATTATTCTCCACAGATTTCCACTCAAACTGATACTGTACCTGAAGCACACTTGCTCCTTTCAGTTAACACTAGACTAAGGATTCATTTACATGGCGTTAAGGAAGAGGACATGCAATTTTAATGAGAAATTCAATAAACCATATGTCTACAAATGTTTTACCTGCTCTGTTTGGAAGTGGTGATAAAGGGTATGTTGATGATGGTCTACCTTATGCTTTATTTTTTTTAGATGTATGAATTAACAGACTAAATATATTTTATAGAAATAAGTATATTAATGAGATTACAAATTATCAAGGCATCTATCTGACTTCTTTTCTCACTTAGTTATTCATACCACTTTAAACAGGTGGGAAGTTCAATACAGCTGAATCAAAAAGTATTATATGTTAAATGTTGGTTGCTCAGTCATGTTCAACTCTTTTGTGACCCCATGGACTACAGCCCGCCAGGCTCCTCTGTCCATGGAATTCTGCAGGCAAGAATGGTGGAGTGGGTAGCCATTCCCTTCTCCAGGACATCTTCCTGACCCAGGGATTGAACCCAGGTCTCCCATATTGCAGGCAGATTCTTTACCGTCTGAGCCACCAGGGAAACGTTATAATGATTATTATTTTTCAAGGTCAGGAAAAGCAGAAGAAAATAATCAATTTTTTAAAGAGAAAAACTATGAATGAATCAAAATATTTGGAATAAAATAAAAAATAAAATATTTGGAATGATATAAAATTTCACCTCTCCCTACCTTGCTTCTTCATTATTATAACCAGAAATTGTTTGAACAAAATAAAATACATTTTAAATTCTTATCTACTTGTTATTAAAAACAGACTTAGAAAATCTAGAGTCAAATTTAGCATAATTTGAAGATTGCTCTCTCTCTCTCTCTATATATATATATATGCATACACATTACTGTAAAAAGTAGTAAAATAATTTCTAAGGAGATTTTTTTAAATGACAATCTACAAAGTGATTTCAGGAAAATGAAAATTCTATCAAATATGTGATACCACTTCAAATCTCCCTAATCATTTGTCAAATGGTTTAGCTATTAAACTGTAGACGACACTATGCAATTACACTAGGAGAAAGCCAGTAAGACATGGTCTCTGACCTAAGTGACATAACATTCAGGTAGTGGAATAGGAAATGGTAAGTAGTCATATAAATGATCTATAAAAAGAAATCCAGTAACATGAGGTAAAGTATACAGAAAGAAAAGTAATATTAAAAGGCTTCATGAATTAGGATGTGTTAAAACAGGCACTATAAATAGATTACAGTTTGACCAGGGAGAAAGAGAGACAGAGAGAGAGAGAGAACAACAAACTAACAGAAGCCTGGCCAAGGAGATACATATGAGTAGAGGAGATTTATGGATGATGGCTCCCAGGAAGGGAGAAGTGGTTGCAAAGGTAGCTTTTTGCCACACAGTGAACAGTCTTGAATGCCATGCTAAACAGTCTGGAATTTATCTATAGACACCAGAAGTTATTGGAGAGTAGAGTGATATGATCTGCTGTCTGCTTTAGGAAGTTATGAACTCATACAGAACTATTCAGAATGTACCAAAGAAGTAAATGCTTGGAAGGAAAAACTGGAAACAAAGCTGATACAGTACTCTGCAAGAAAATATCAAAAAACAGCTAAGAGTTATACAAAAACTGAACATAAATTCTGGAGTGGGAAAGGACAATAAGTCAAACAAAAAACTCACTGCTGCTGCTGCTAAGTCGCTTCAGTCGTGTCCGACTCTGTGCGACCCCATAGACGGCAGCCCACCAGGCTCCGCTGTCCCTGGGATTCTCTAGGCAAGAATTCTGGAGTGGGTTGCCATTTCCTTCTCCAGTGCATTAAAGGGAAAAGTGAAAGTGAAGTCGCTCAGTCGTCCGACTCTTAGCGACCCTGTGGACTGTAGCCTACCAGGCTCCTCCATCCATGGGATTTTCCAGGCAAGAGTACTGGAGTGGGGTGCCATTGCCTTCTCCGAAAAAAAAAAACTCACTAGAGGGGGTCAAGAGCAGATTAGAGCTGGCAAAAAAAAAAAAAAGAATCAGTGAACTTGAACAGTCAACTGAGATTATCCATTTTAAGGAACAGAAAGAAAAACATGAAGAACCACGAGCAGCCTCAAAAGATGCTTGTGGAGATACTATCAAGAGTACCAACACACGCATAACAAGCGGTCTCAGGAGAGGAGGAAAGAGCCAGAAAAAATATCTAAAGAAATGGTGACCAAAAACTTTACAAATTTGGTGAAAAACATTAATTTACACTTTCAAGAGGCTAAACAAACTCCAAATAGAACAAATTTAATCCACTCTTAACACATGATCAAGAGCCAAAAACAAAGAATCTTGAAAGCAGTAAGAGAGGTGACTCAACTAATAAAAGATTAACAAGTGATTTATTGTCAAAAACCATGGAAGCCACAACGCAGTAGGAAAACATATCCAAACAGCTGAAAGAATTAAGAATGATACCTAATAAATTCTACCGTTAACCATCTATTGTTTTTATAAATCAAAAACCCATACTTTCAGTGGAGTGAGGACATATGAAAAAAATAGTATTTAAGTTCCAAGTTCCAAATAACATCATTCCAAGATATTTTTGAACCCAAGTGATTTTTTTAACATATATATGTTTGTAAATATGAGAAATACCAAATACATATATATACACTTACCATTGTATCAGAATTAAGAATTTGTCTCATAAATTCCAAAAATGAAGATGCAAGTTCACCTGTGTCTTTACTAAATGTGCTGACCACTCGTTTCAGTAAACTATGCAGAGCATTACTATTTTTCCTTAAAGAACTGTAAATAAAGAAAATAGAGAGGCAAGGTTTTAAAATTTGACCATATAAATCTGGTATGAGACATGAACTATCTCAGTTCAGACAAACATAATTTAGCATATTAAAATGTTACATTTCGGGATTTCCTTGGTGGTTCAGTGGTTAAGACTCTGAGCTCCTAATGCAGGGGGCCCAGGTTCAATCCCTGGTCAGAGAACTAGATCCCATATGCAGCAACTAAGACACAGTGCAGCCAAATAAATAAAAAATAAAAATTAAAAAAAATAAAAATAAAAAAAAATAAAATAAAATGTTACATTTCAAGAAAAGTAAAAAAGTACTTTGGTTTATTTGTCATACAAACTATGTAACAAAGCATTTCTTTTTATAGTTGATATCTCCTTTTAAAGCAGATAGACTTCAAAAGGGTTTCCCTCATAGCTCCAGTAGTAAGGAATCCACCTGCAACGCAGAAGATCCAGGTTTGCTCCCTGAGTCAAGAAGAGAGGCATGACGGGCTACGGTCCACGTGGTCACACAGAGCTGGCCACAACCAGCATGCATGCATGCAAACTTCAAAAACACAGAAAGAAAAAACACTCCCCCAAATAACAAAGCTACAAAACTTAGCAGATAAACTTGCAGGTTCCTTTTTGAACACTTTTTATAACCTGGGGATTTCTCTAACATAAGGAAGTTATAGCTGTCTCGAAAGTCTAACTTATATAATAACTACAAAGGATGATTATCTTTATGATACTGTAATCTGACAGAAAGAAATCAAAGGTATAAAGTAGGCATCAGTAAACTTTTTATGTAAATATTTATCATTTTTAGGCTTTACAGGGTTATAAAGAACTCAATCTGCTCTCTATACAAAATAGCAGTCTCAGTCACAACTACTCAATGGCCAGTGTAGTGGGAAAGCATCTGTAGACAGCATGTAAACACTGGCTATGTTCCAATAAAGGCTGGATTTGGCCTGCGGCCCACAATTTATCAACCTCTTATACAGACAGGTTTCAGTATAAGAAATAATCATGCTATGTGTCCAAAATCATGACAATACATAGTCCTGCTAAAATTATGCATTTACATAGTTCTTAGTTGATCAAAATAAAATTTCAACACTTGGGTAAAGCAATAAAAAATGGAGAAAGATAGGATTCGTGCTCACAAGAACGTTATAAAATAATGAAATGGGCAAGGCACAACAAACAGGAATGTTAAACTTACTGTTACTTACTGTTAAACTTACTTACAAACTTACTGTTAATCATAGAGATAGTACAATCAATGGAAAAAGCATAGGTTAAAAATTGGATTATAACAATTACTAGCCTCTACTTATAACCTTAAAAGAATGAGCCTTATTTAGATGGTCTATCAAAAACTGGGGTCCACTGCACACCCTTTAGAATGTCCACAACTGAAAAAAAAAAACTAGCAATAACAGTATCGGGCATTTTTTCACTCAACTTGTAGAGAGGTTGTCTATAAAAGGGTGGCACACTAGACTGCTGGGGTAATGGCTTTGCATGGAAATGTAATAGCAGATACGTGACGGTCAAAATCCACACAACTATATATCATAAAACATGAATGAGGTTACAAACAAAGGGGGAAAGTTAGCATCCATCCTCTGATACTGTATTAGAATCAAAGTATTTGTATGGACTCATCTTTTAAAATACATTCATACAATAAATAGATGGGAAAAAATGTAGATTTTTTTTGGTAAATGCATGAGTTAGGACCCATATATTTCCCAGCCCTACTCAACGAGAAGAACCAAAATTAGTGACATAAGTTGAACAACAAAATAAATAACAACATACTGTTCAATTATTACATAAGAAAAAGACTTAATGTCCACGAGTTTGTACGGCTATAAATACCCAAATAAGTAAATAAATGAGGGAAAAGTGATGAATTCATCCTTACAGAGGATAATTAAGTGAACAAGGAATACGAAAAACAGGAAATCACTATTAAAACACCATGGGCTTCCTGCCGAAGAAAGAGACACAGGAGACACGAGCTTGATCCCTGGGTCGGGAAGTTCCCCTGGAGAAGGAAATAGCAATCCACTCCAGTATTCTTTCCTGGAAAAATCCATGGACAGGGGAGCCTGGCAGGCTTCAGTCCATGGGGTTGCAAAGAGTCAGATATGACTGAGTGTGCATGCACACACACATTAAAACACCACAGTAAAACTGACATGTGCCAAGATTCACTGATGGACAGTAAAATGAATGGATGAAAACTTTAAGTAGAAATAGGACATTTACATAGTCTTGAAGTATATTATTCAAAATGTTTAGTATTTAAAAACAGAAAATTAGTAAGTTTGCTGTGCAGAATCCTAGCAGACAGCATCTCAGTTTGGTGACCAAGGTTAGCACCATCAGTAATGCATGATATATTTCCTGATATGACATACTTAGAAAAATACATTGCCTCTGTAGTGTCCTTCTCAATAAAGCATAACCTCAATCTAATTATGAGAAAATATCAGAGAAACCTAAACTGAGGTACATTCTTCAAGCACTCTCCAAAAATGTCAGAGTCATAAAAAACAAGCATACAGGAGATCAAGGATACAATAAAACTAACAGCAATGTAGGATCCTGTTGTGGATCTTGAAACAGAAAAAGAACCTTACTATAAAAACTGGTAAAATCTAAGCAAGTTCTGTATTTTAGTTAACAGTATTACGTCAAGCTTAGTTTCTTAATTTTGAAAATATTCAATGGTTATTCAAGACATCAACATAAGGACAGGGATAAGGGTAAGCTGGATGAAGGGTATATCTGAGCTCTGTACTATTATTTTGTAATTTTTCTGAAAGTCTGAAATCATCTCAAAACAAAGTTTTTTTGAGTGAGGCCTATCTCAGGACTAGAGGATATAGTGATCTATTTATTTAAAAAGCCAGATCACACTATACCTCTGCTCAAAACCTTATAATGCCCCTTGTGTGTATGTGTGTATGTTAGTCACTCAGATGTGTCCAGCTCTTTGTGATCCCATAGATATGGGATCCCATAGCCTGCCAGGTTCCTCTGTCCATGGGATTCCCCAGGCAATAATACTAGAGTGAGTAGTCATTTCCTTCTTAGGGAATGTTCCTGTCCCAGGGATCGAACCCGGGTCTCCAGCACTACAGGTGGATTCTTTACTATCTGAGCCACCAGGGAAGCCTACAATGGCCCTTATAAGTAACCCTAAAGGCCCTTGATGACCTGCCCTACCCTCACCTACCCACTCTCTCTCTGACCCGGGGCCCTGTCATTTTCCGATTGCTTACTCACTTCAAGAGCAACCACCACAGTCTCCAGGCCATTTCTCAGACAAGTTAGGCATACTATATGCAATTGCTCTTCCCTCAGCATATTAACATGTTTCACTCACCCCCCTCAGTTCTTTGTTCAAGGGCCACCTTCTCAGTGAGGACTTCCCTGATTACCTCCTCAAATTTCAAATGACAACTCTCACCCTCACTTAAGCACTCGCTATTCCTTTGCTCTATTTTATGTTGTTCTATAACACGTTGTGTATTTTATTTACATGTTGATCATCTGTCTACTCTCACAGAATGAAAGCATCAAGAAGACGAGAATTTTTTTTTTTTGTAATTAAATCTCCAGCACCTAGAGCACTGTCTGGCCCAGAGAGGAGGGCATTCAATAAATATCTGTGAACTAAATGACTCTAACATTCCTTCATAATGTCTATTATGAACCAGGTTTCTAGGTGCTGGAGGGAGTAGTCAAGAAAACACAGTCCCTGTCCTTGTGCAGATTATATTCTAGTGAGGGAGACAACCAAATAAGCAATAAGTCTATATAACATATTGTCAAAATATAAAGGGGGATAAGGAATGGGGACACAAAGGATACACATTTTAGGAAGGTATTTAGGCAGGAAATATATTGATACAGATACCTGAGTGAAGTAAAAAAATAAATCCTAGAAGAAACTAGAGAAAAAGCATTTTGGGAAAGAAAAAAAAAAAAAAAATAGGAATGAGCCTGACAGGGAGCCAAACTGAGGATACAAGAGCTATGAGAAAAGTCAGAAAGATAAGCAAGAGTTGGATTGTGTAAAAACCCTAAAGATCAATATTCAGTTTGAATTTTATTTGCAGTTCAAGAGAAAGCCAACAGAAGGATTTAAGCAAAATAATAATGACACATACCTTGTTTTAAGTTTAAAAAAGATCAATCTGAGTACTAAGAAAATATTTTTTATAGGGACAATACTAGAAGAAGAGAAGACTGGAGGCTATCGCAATGGGTCATGTAAGCAAATACAATCAACGGGCCAGGGGTGGTAATGATGGAGATGGAGAAAGGAGATCAGATTCAGGATACTTTGGAAACATAATGTGCTGGACTTCTTGACAGACTGGAGGCAGGGAGAAAGGAAAAGAGAAGCAGCAAGAATCTTCACATTTAATGTTTACCAAGATAAACAAGACAGAAACATGTCTGAAGCAAGAATATCAAGAGCTCTGCTTTGGTTCAGCTTGGGTGCCTGTTAGATGGCTAAGTAGAGATGTCAAATAGATAGATGAGTTACCTGGAGCTCAGCAGAAAGATCCAAGCTAAAGATACAAAAGGAAATAGGTTATAGTGACTTACGTGAACCCAGCAGAGCCAACAACGTCACATAACATGTTATGGAAGTGGTATGCAGAGGCTATTTGTGAGAGCACCTAACCCAGCTAGGAATGGAAGAGCTAAGGAAAGTTTTTTTTTTAGATTAGGTTTAACTGGATGTGTAGTGTATAAGATGAGTTTAAAAGTATATACAGTAAATATCTGGGCAATAGGAAAAAAGACATTTAAGAAATAAAATTTAAAGACTTTGCCAAAAGACTGGGAGGTGGCAGGGGGAGAATTTGGATGTTCAGCAGGTACCATCAACTGAGAGAGAATACAGGAGGAAAGGCTAGGCAGGGGGAAGACGGGAAGCAGCACCAAGCACTATACCTGGAACTTATGTTTTCAACCAATGTTATAAGAATTGATGAGAGGCACAAATACATGTTGCCTAATCCTTTCGATCTCATAATCCTACGTACTCGTACAAATTCCGAGGGAAACCATGTAGTAGCTATCTAGCTCCTTAGTGAAGAAAAAGATGAGGGCATGGACACTGATGGGGAGCAGAAATCACACCTGAGAGACTGAGCAGCATGAGATTTAAACCATTTCAAATCCATTTCAGATCGGCCACTCCTCCAGAGAACAAAACACACAGCATCAGCACCTTCAGCTTCAGAGTCCAGAATACCACACTACCATCATCTCTGAAGAACTAGAGGTGTCTATGCCGACCAAACAAGTATCTTCGAGCACTGAATTAATGACCCCGGAATGATAAGATTTCCTTCTCAATTTACATTACCTAAAGATTTTATTACTAGTACATTTCATTGCTAATGAATCTTTTCCACAAATTCAAAATTTCTCCATGTGAAAGAAATCATACCTTCCATCTTCTACATAACATCTATGAATTAACTAATATGGGGGGATTAAAATACAAGAATATAGTAAATTTTTACCACTTCCTGGTGGCTCAGTGGTAAAGAATCCACCTCCCAATGCGGCAGACGCGGGGTCAATCCCTGAGTTGGGAAGATCTCCTGGAGAAGGAAATGGCAACCCATTCTAGCAATCTTGCCTGGGAAACCCCATTGACAAAGGAGCCTGGAGGGCTACAGTTCATGGGGTCGCAAAAGAGTCAGTCACAACTTAGCAATTAAGTAACAACAGAATTAAATTAGATAAAGCATTACCTCTTTAAATGAAATAATCCATAATCATGCTCTGCAAGAAACATCATTGTTCTGACACATGTCAATAAACAGCTGTAACTGCTCTCAGAGTTAGCTACCACAGCCAGGAGACAGTCACAGATTGAGGCCATCAGTTCTTTGTTTGGTAGAGAATTGGAGAGTTGCTCCAGTTCAGAAACAGAACCTTCAGAAGAGTTTGGCAAAATTAGTGCAATGTCCTGTGAGGGAGGAGGGGAGTTGGGGAAAAAACAATTTTTTTAAATGATTGTCACTATCACTTCGAGCTTTTAATTCTGAAATACACAGCAATTAATACTTAGTAGTTATCAAAATATTATAGTTATTATCCCACCCCAAACACAGATTCAAACACATTAAGTACAAAGGAGTTGTTCTGCCCTTCTATTAAGGTTAATACAAGGTTACACGCCTAAAGAAATAAAGACAAATATTTTGCTTCATAGTGTTTTTACTTTGTAAGACTGACACCTAACCACTTGGCAATGGAACCTGACTCACAGTATTCTTATTTTAAAAGAATATCTCTTTGAAAAATTTTTCCTTCTGGCTTATACTAAGTGTAGTTTCTATCTTCAAATGGTTAGGTTAGTACTTTTGGTACTAAAATTATTATATTATTTATTCATCTGAATATTGTTAAATGTATAAAGAAAGCACTCAGAGAAATAAATTTTAATAAATATATCCATACTTGAATTTAAAACATCACAAAAAGAAATGGATGGAGCAAAAAAACATTTAGGCACAGTATTCCAATATTTTCCTCTAGTTTTTATATATATCTAAAATTCAAGTTTCTCAGTGTCAGCAAGTTTACCTAACAATAACTAAAAACCCAAACTACTCTTTACAGAAGTAAAGGAGACTTTACAGAAACATTTTTAGCTACATGTTATTGCCTTTAATCACTTCAACACACTGGAAACCACTATTCAACTTGGGTTAAAACTATAAAACAAAGTTTGAATAGAAGGGAAATACAACTAGGTGAGGCCAGCCAAGTATAAAGTTTCTGTGATCAGGGCAGCTAGGATGCTAAAGTGTTACTCAGCATAGTCATACAACTCAATATTAATTATAAAACAAATACCAGCTGATTGGACATTTTGAGGTATAAAGACTTAAAACAGCCTTTTTACCAGGTCCAAAACTATTTTCTACCAGATCTCCTTTTGGTGAAAACAAGTCACACAAAAAATGTTCCTTCTTGACTTGAGTGTTAAATGTAACCAAATTGGATTTTTTTTTAGCTAGAAAAAGGTAATCTCCTAATATGTGTGAGCTTAGTCACTCAGTCAGAGAAGGCAATGGCACCCCACTCCAGTACTCTTGCCTGAAAAACCCCATGGATAGAGGAGCCTGGTAGGCTACAGTCCATGGGATCGCTAAGAGTCGGACACGACTGAGCGACTTCACTTTCACTTTTCAGTTTCATGCACTGGAGAAGGAAATGGCAACCCACTCCAGTGTTCTTGCCTGGAGAATCCCAGGGACGGCGGAGCCTGGTGGGCTGCCGTCTATGGGGTCACACAGAGTCGGACACGACTGAAGCGACTTAGCAGCAGCAGCAGCAGTCACTCAGTCATGTCTGACTCTCTGCAACCCTAAGGACTGTAGCCCGCAAGGTTCCTCTGTCCATGAGGATTCTCCAGGCAAGAATACTAGAATGGGTTGCCATGCCCACCTCCAAATCTTCTAATACGGGATCCTATTAAAAATACTCTGCCTGGAAAAATCACATTTGATTAATTAGATGGTAGGAGCATTTTAACTAGCTAAAATTCTATCAGGTATAGAAATCTCCAATGATTCCTATAACAATGGGCTTTAAAAGTTAAAGCAATTCTCATTAACTCATGGAACTGCAAACTGGAAGTCAATACTATGAACAGCAGGAAGAAATACTACTACTTTTAGTCAACATCTATAAGCACAGCAGTCTGAAACACACTAAAATTGTAGTAGCCTGTGATGCCTTCCAAAGTTGTCCAAAGACTTCCCTGGCTTCCCAGTGGTTAAGACTCTGCACTTTCCTGGCTGGGGAACTAAGATTGCCACATACCTTTAGGCACAGCCCCAAATTTTTTTTAATTAAAAAAAAAAGTTCAAACAAAAATATATGGTATTAATTCAACCAATCACAAATCTACAATATTCAAGAATGAATCAGTACAGAATATAATTGGAAAGAAAATCAAACTACCAGACATAACCAACCCCAAAGAATACAACGGCACATGGAATAAATATCCAAAGACAGCATCTCATAAAGAAAATGAAAAAACCTCTTCAGAGAAACATGTGATGCACAAGGTCAAAGAAAGTTATGTAGCACCAAATCATTTTATTGTTGGTTCACTGGTCAAACATCCCCCCTAAACAATAATATGAATAATGAAACAGATGAGATCTCTTTGTTAGCAGCCAAGAATTACATCAGGAGAAGTTTTTAAAAAATATATACACCCACAAAGAATTTATAAAAATATCTATAAATACCTGATCACATAGAGACTGCAAAATGGATGTGATATATTCAACACACTGCTGGCGAATAACACTGTCTCCAGGAGACCGCACCAAAACCAGCAGATCCTGGAATATCTCTGCATATCTTTCATCACCTTTAATAGTTCCACTAATTAGATGCAAAATAGCTAATTTACAGGCTTTGTGTGAAGCCAGAGCATCAAGAAGAGCAAGCAACCTGGTGGTTTGGCTAGTATACTGTTTTTCTTTATCTTCTGAAGTGCTGAAATAAAATCGACACGTTTAGCAAACAAAATTCTTGATTTTAAGGCATTACTTAATAATTTGCTTTTTCAACAAATATTATACAAATCTTATGCAAGAAATTTCATTCCTTTGGTATTTCAACTCTGGAATTTTACAATTACTATAAAATTTTGTAAATTTGGGTTTTCAATAACATATTTTCTTAAATCAGAGTACTTCATAGTTCACTTTTCCAGCACCCCAAATCTTGAAATACTTCAAGGTATCTTGCACATAAAATAATAGCTTTCTAATTAAAATTTATCTTTATATATTCATATATACATGTGTCTGTGTGTGTATATTTTATATGTACACATATTATCTGAGCATTCTAAAGCCTGGTTTTCAAAGTCTAAGATAATTTAAAAAAAAAGTATTTGTGTCAAAAATACCTTGAGGAAAAAAATTTTTAGTGTAAAATGAAAATACCTTTGCAAGTCTTCTACAATCAAATCCAACACAGTTCTCATAATCAGAAGTGCAGTTGGTGAGGCAAGGTCACACAATTGAACACAAATACGCCGTAACATATGTTGAATGGGCTGGCAGGTTGTGCCAGAGAAAGAGCGAACTATTTCTTGGAGCAACTTTGCTTGAACATGAAGGTGCATGCTCCACAACTTTCGGGTGTTGAGTGCCACTGATATATCATGTGGCTCAATAACCTGTTAAAAAAGTATAATGTGTGTGTACGTAGATTTTTTAAAAAATATTTATTTACAATCGCAAAAACTGTTCAGGAAGAACTATTATGAAAAGAACATCTTTACTGCATGCTTAAAACATTTAATTTTCTGTTATACAATTAAACATTTGCTTGAATTCAATGCATCTAATAAAAAATCTTATTGTTTCCAGGTTAGCAGTCAGTAGAGCAGAGTCCATTGATGAAGCAACCTAGTAAATGGTGGGGAAAAGGATTTAAAAACAATGAAAGTACAAGTATACATAACAGCATAATAAAATTCACATTAACAAAAAGTTACTCCCATGTTTCCTTAATGACCAACTTGCTTCAGTTTTTATCTCACCCTCATCCAGTTATTTTATGTCTTTCTTTAGGGAAGGAGATGAGGGGATTTTGTTTCTGTTTTTTTAATAAAAAAGTGTTATTGCCGTCATTTATAAGATGCATGTTATATGGAAGTGATACCTGAGTTGTTTGCATGGGCAATGGTAGAGGCAGCAGCTCTGAAAGGAGTATGAGTCCAGAAAAAAATCCTTCAGGAACCTTCAATATCGAAGAAAGAACTTCTCTTAACATTAAAGACCAAGTATTGTTAGCTAGAGTCTCTTCTGAGATAGTGAGCTTTTCATTCACTCCTTGGGTAAAAGTCAGTAAGATATCAATGATATCATTCTGAATTTTCTGTTCATCACTATCCAAACGACCTGAGAGAGGGATAGAGCACAGGAGCATGTGTAAAGTCACAAGTGCTGAAGGAACACGCATGTCCTTAAACTCAAAGGATCCACCTCTCAGGAGTTCCGTTAACATCGTTTTAAGAAGAGTGAGCGTGCAGCGAGCCATCGAAATGGTAGTAACTCTGTGAAGGGTAGTCCCCATGTTGACATGGAGCCTCCAAGGCTGAGTCAGAATACTGTTCAATTTTTGCAGCACCCGAATAAAGGTGTCCATTCCTTCAGCAGAAAAAAGCTGAATGACAGCAAGATTCCATTTCAGGTCTTTCTGTTGACCTTTACATAAATAAGGGGAAAAAAAAACACACAAAACTAATTACTTAAATATTAATCACTGGTTAAGATTTTTGAATATTTTATTTAATAAATGATATTTACACCAGGCTTAAAAAATATTTTAAGTATAGTAGCCACATTACCTTCAACAGGGGGTGGGGGACAGGCCACATTACAGAGAACACGCAAGGCAGTAGTAAGGCCAACTCCTTCTGGGGTCATCAAGTTATCAGTATTCTTCAAAAATAAAAATGAACAGAAACTTTAATTTCTTAGTACCTATCAGACCCAGAGAAGGCATTGGTTAAAAATAGTTTCAAGTTAAGTACTTACATCATTTTAAACTTCCTAAGTACACTTAAAACATGAATAAAGCTAATGAAGTTTTAAAGGTCATGCAATCTTTGGCATATGTTGTATCACATGTGACATTATGTTTATAAAATGAGTAACTGCTGACACAAGTATATTAAAAAGCACTGACTAAAACAAAGTCTACATACAGATATGTATGAAACTCTCTGTGTTAAGAATTTAAAATAGCTCCTTTCTGGATACTCTTTGTATATATCCGTTTTTCCAAAAAGGGAGCAAGGATTCTGATTTTACAGAGCCTTGTGGGTACTAAAACCTCTTTCAAAATTGATGAAGCATCAGGGAGTGGTTTAATACTGTTGCTGCTGCTAAGTCGCCTCAGTTGTGTCCGACTCTGTGCGACCCCACAGATGGCAGCCCACCAGGCTCCCCCGTCCCTGGGATTCTCCAGGCAAGAACACTGGAGTGGGTTGCCATTTCCTTCTCCAATGCATGAAAGTGAAAAGTGAAAGTGAAGTCGCTCAGTCGTGTCCGACTCTTAGCGACCCCATGGACTGCAGCCTACCAGGCTCCTCCGTCCGTGGGATTTTCCAGGCAAGAGTACTGGAGTGGGGTGCCATTGCCTTCTCCAGGTTTAATACTACATAACATATATTTCAAAAAATGCAAATACCACAGGAACCTAGTTATGAAGGCCATTTGGGGCATGGAGAGGAAAAAGAAACACAGTTACTTATGTTCTGCCCAGGCTATGTTTCCTGGCAACAAATAGTTACACTTAAGTTGCTTTATTTTTGTAATTTTCAAAGAGCAGCATATAGATGGTTTAAAAAACTTTAAAATGTTACTACTTCAGCCTCTAAACCTCAGAGGAGAAACCTAAAAATAAGAAAACCCTTTTCCTCATATGCTTCTATCCTTGTGGCTCAGCCGGTAAAGAATCTGCCTGCAATGCAGGAGATCTGGGTTCGATCCCTGGATTGGGAAGATCCCCTGTAGAAGGGAAAGGCTACCAACTCCAGTATCTGGCCTGGAGAATTCCATGGACTATATATAGTCCATGAGGTCGCAAAGAGTCGGACATGACTGAGCGACTTTCACTTTCCCCACCTTAGGTTATCTTTCCCTCTAACTTCTTCCTTGCTCCCTTTCAGTTATTCCACAAGTTACTTAAGGCAGCAGGGAGTCACAGAGTGACGTTTCTGTCTTAGATCAGCTGTTTTTTAGCACATCTTAGAGAGTCATTTATAATAACCATACTTAATGGGACAAGGATTTAGATAAAAATTAAAATTTTTAATTACAACATGCAATTCAAATTTCTAGCACTGAACTTTTTTTACTGGTTAAATACTTTAATCCAAGTCCTCTGGTATTTACTGGATACTTAATATATTCTCCTAACTATGCACAAGTACCCTACATACCTGATCACCTAAATTTACAGGACACTAATGTACCTCTGCTAAATAAAAGACTGAATATAATGAAAAACTCTAGATATTCTTTGAGGCATAAAATAAAGAACAGAAGAATATGATGGCATTATAGGAGGTAAAAGTACTCTTAGGGGAGATGGAGGAAAAAGAGATAATTCAAAGTCCATTCTTCCCCTCTAGTTTAAAAATTTTTATGCATCATTTTAAAAGAAAAAAAGAAGGAAGAGCACCTTAGCACTTAAAAAGAAGAGCACTTTAAAAAAAAAAGAAGAGCACCTTTAGTCCTTCATCCTATGATACACACTGGATCAACTAAGGAGCAAAGAAAACTTTTTAAACTTCCCAAACTAACAATGTTTTGATTATAACAAATTTTTTCATTATGAATTACCTGACTTGTATATGAATTTTTCAACTGTAATATTATGAACTATATGATTTTTCAACTCTCATGAATTACTTCAATTGCAGATTGAAGTAATTTAACCATCCCAAATGAACAAGCAGAACTAGTCCTCATTCCAATTATCTAGAATTAACTCTTACCAATTTTCACCTAAAAATTTTGAGGGAAATTCTTTTTCAGAAAGTTTAACTAAAACAACTATATGTCACATTATCATAGCATTTAACTTTAAAACACTTTTGTAAATGTCACCAAAATGGCAGGTGATATTATTCTTATTTGAGAAGAAAAAAAATAGGACAGAATCTGGCAATAGAAAGCAATATCGTTGTGGGCATTTGTGTTCATGTATACACACAATTATATATCCATCTATACCCACTACCAATCGATACCTACAGGACCAGTAAATCAATCAAATATACTTAACTACAATTATCTATACAAGTGATTTAATACAACATTACTATATACTATCACAGAGTTCCATAAAATCAAGATACTTTTAAGTTTTACTTACCTGTTTAACATATTCGATTAGGTTTGGGATGCAGTTAATCTCAAATCTAAGGTTTTTCAGAGGTTCAAGCCACTTGCCAAGTTCTTAAAAATGAAAACAGTAATTTACAATACAATATTTTAAAATAAAAGCCTTATAAACAAGCCTTAGTAACAAAGGAAGTGAAGGTATTTTTTTTCCAAAGAAAAGCCATGTTTTCAGATTGCAAAATCCATGTTCATTTCAATGGAGTGAATTTTATATAGGAATTATGTGTCTAAATTATTTAAACAAGCCTTAAAATGAAATGTAAATGTCATACTATACTGATTTAGAAATAAGAAGCTATCACTCTTAGTTATTTGGCTTCTGAAAACTTAAATGTTTATACGATTAAACAGAACTATCTAACTAAACTGAATCTTTCTACAGCAATCAACTTACAAACATTAAAACAATTATAAAATTAACTGCCCATAAAAAAACAAAATAACATAGTGCTTATTCACCTAACACTACCACTGATTCCCACACCCCCAAAAGAGCATACACAAATGTATTCATTTCTAACACAATCAAACCCATGGAGGAACATTTGCTGAGGGCTTTTTCCCGTAACACAAATTTTAAATTTTGTCAGTTTCCTAATTTGCCTTTACAAAATTAAAAGTGATCACTCTCGTCCCCAAAACAGTAACAGGAAACTTTTTTTGTGGAAGAAATACATGAAATACACTGTTTACTGCAACTGAACTGCCTGGAAGCTATGCCATAAAAGGGAAGTGAAAGTGTTAGTCACTCAGTCATGTCTGACTCTTTGTGACCCCGTGGACTGGAGCCCGCCAAGGCTCCTCTATACATGGAGTTTTCCAGGCAAGAATACTGGAGTGGGTTGCCATTTCCTTTTCAAGGGAACCTTTCCAGCCCAAGGATAGAACCTATCATCAAAAATGTTTTTATAAAAGCGTTCTAATGTAATAATTTCTAGACACTTTATAAGAAGAACTGACGGAAACTGCAAATAGGAGTCATCTCTCCTTGGTACTACACTCCTGAGGATTACAACAGTTTACATCTGAGTATTTTTCCTATGCACTTTTAAATTACCTCTTTCATGTATACAGAATATATATTGCTCAAATGAAGATAAAATCTATTTTCAATACGGAAAGTTGAGTTTAGTACCCAACTTTTACTGGTAACACTTTAATCTTTTTAGAATTAATCCTAAACTTTAATCTTTTTAGGATTAAAAGGAAAAGAGGCCTGGGATTTCCCCAGCAGTCCAGTGGTTAACGCTCCTCACTTTCACTGCAAAGGACACAGGTTCCATCCCTGGTCAGGGAACTAAGATCTAAGATCCCGCATACCGCGCAGCACAGACAAAAGGGAAAAAAGAAAAGTGGCCACATGGTATTCTAACATTAACTGTGTTAAATTTTCTATTTGGCTAGGTCAAAAGCCAAGAACAAAAACAAAATAATAAAAAACTGTAATTAAATACTTTGAACTTTTCAAGACTACCCACATAAAAAGGTTCACCTTATTATAAACCTTATTATAAACTTAATAAACTTCAACATACATTTAGAAAATAATGTTCTTTCATCATTTTTCACTTGAGAATAGCACGCGTGTTAACCACAAATGGATTTCTAAGTTGTACTCAGAAATAAGTGCATATTCAAAGAAAACACACACACCTACAAACTGTACTTCTCAACTTCTGTACAAAACTGAACTTCTGAGTTCATCTTTAATTCTATTTTGATTAGGAACTTCAACCACCCACAAATTTCCATGACTTTCCAGAAAAAGGTATTTTCAACAACTTCCTAAAAAAATCTTTTTAAGAATATCATATAAAATACCTCCATAAAAGGTGTTTTAACTTATACAGCAAGTTAACACAGGGTGTTACCAGGTATATTATCAAACACAATAAAGCCCCTGGTCCCAAATGGCAAATACAAACTACAGATAGTCAAAGGCTTTTTTTCTTCATGTATCATAAATGCTTAAAATAACTTCAAGTGCCATACCTTGCAATTTAGCATTATTTTCGTCTGCTTTACAAAGCTTCAAGAGCGATGCTGCATGCTGCTCCAACATTTGGACGTCACTGGAAGACTGAACCACCACCAAGATAAGTATGCATGCGTAATTGTAAGCGACTGACTTCTTAGACTTGGAATCACTGAAACAAAATAAGGTGTTAAAGGTTTTGATATGCAAATAATTTTTTAGGAACAATTTTTAAACTTTTTTTTTAACTTGATTTCAAGATGATCAAGGAATTTTACCATGAAACATTACTAACTTCCTGAAAACAGGAAATCACATTTTAGTTTAACCTCCAATTCACCTGAAACCACTATTTAAAAGTACATTAATAACAAAGCACATGCATCAAAATGGAAAGTGGAATTCTATTAAGAAATATTATCAGAACAATAAAATACGAGTAAGTACACTTCATCAGCAACGAAAGATTAGGAAGTACACTTCATTAATCTCCTTTAAAATGTTTTTTCACTCTGGATACGTAGGAAAAAGTGTGATGAATCAACCTACCACCATGATTATTCAGACTTCCACTAAAGAACTGTAAAGGTACAGCTAGGCATAGAAGCACTCTTGTTCGGCTTTTACAGTCCCCCCAAGAGATCCATCACTCAAGGGGTCATATCAAGACTCGGATGCAAAGGATGCCACTGCTTTGTACAGCATGAACCAGGAGGAGCGAGTTTCTCTTCTCATAGACTAAAACCCTCTGCTCAACAGGGCAAGGTCTTCAAAAACCACTATCATTCTCAAACTCCCTTATCCAGTCAAAACAGTTCTCAAGTCAGAACATCATTTATAGCTTAGCAGGTGAGGGCAGAGACACCAAGATAATCCTCATGACTCTTAAGTTACATGTATTATTTCTGTGTCTTATGACTCCCCTCCACAAAAATCAGCAGGAGTACTTAGTACTACATAATACTTTAGTACTACGGCTGCAATCTTTGTTAACTCTGTGGGGAAACTAAAGAAGATGCTATTTCATTTCTTTATATCCACAAGAGAGTTCATCATTCTAATCTTTGATTAACAAGTTATAGGCTATGTCAAAAAATTATAGTTTTTATTTTCAAAACAACACATTCTTTCAAGAATCTACCCCACTAGTGACGTAGTTTTCCGATAAAACAGGAAATTTAAGGAGTAGGCATAAAATTACCCTAAGGCTTCTTTGGAATAGTACTCCATTAGTGTAATAAGACTTTGGAGATTTTTCTCAAGACTGAAAACATGGCCCACAGCTGATCTTCCCACAGGATTAAAAGTAATCAAGTAAAGGTTGTGCAGAGTTCCTAACAGATCTGAATGGTCAGTTTCTTCACTGGCTGTACAATGCTGGAAATGGCTGAACAGTTCTGTAATACACTGCAATGTTTGTGTGGAGTCCTGTAGCCACAAGGCAAATGCATCATCAATAACACCATCAGACTGAAGACCTTCTTCTTCATCTTGATCATAAAGATGACAAAGAGCTCGGATCAACAAATTTGTTGCTTCATATTCTGACATAAAAAAAAGAAGACCCTTTTGTGACTGTGCAAGAAACTTTAAAACATCTTTTGTGGCTTGCAGCACACCAGGGTGTGCACTTGTTACTGGAACTGACAGAAGCAGAGTAACCAACTCCAAGAAGTGATGACTGTGAAGATACCTGTAGAAGAAGCAACAAGATATATGTTAAGTCAGTGCAAAACATTCCCTCTGTTTTCATTAGACAGGTAGTGTTAAAAATTTTAGCAGCAATAGTCCTTATCCTCAGCAATATACTGCTGTGACTAAAAACATAATGTGAACAGCAAGTCTTCTCTCCACAGGGCCAAACGAAAGTGAAAGTTCTATAGGCTTTTTCTTAGCATTCAAAAGACGTTTAATTAGTAACTGTTGACAAATTTTCTTTTCCAGAATCAATCTTGACTTTAAATTCTCGGCCTTCTTTCTAGGCCACTTATCAAATGCTCCTTCCTTTTTAACCATTGTCCTACTCAACTCATGGCATATCAGTATATCTGAATTCCTGTATCTAGGGAGAATACAGTGCATATACTATAAAAAGCATTTGGTATATTCAGATTTACTACATGTAGTATATCTGAATTGGTACTTCTAGGAAGAAAAAAAGGTCAAATTATCAATTTTCAGTACTTAACAGGACTCTTTTATTACATCCAAGAACCATTTTTTAGCACACTTAGTTTTAGTAGAAAAGGTATGACTTTACCCCTAATAGACACAACTGCTACTGATACACAGTATTTTCATTCCCCTAATAATACTGTGTCCATCTATGCATCCCCCAACTAGCTCCCAATCCCTCGAAATCGTTGATCTTTTTACTGTCTCCATTGTTTTGCCTTTTCCAGAATGTCACAAAGTTGTAACCAAAAAGCATAAAACTGCCTTTTAAATCATATTTCTGCTTAAACTCAGGCTTCTATGTCATGAGGAAAACACCTGCAGTAAATGCTTACCACAAGGGTAAACACTTCTACACTCTTAAGAGCATCCTTAATCACCTTATGCAATGTTCAGAAAATAGTTAACATGGCAGGCTCAGAATGCTGCTTCTTAGAAAGGGTGGTCCTTGGCTGGCCTCTAGGGACTCAGATTTTGGGAGTTTCCACCCACCAACTGATAAGAATACTCACTGCACATAAACTGTTTGTGCAAATATTATGGTTTATGCTGAACACCTGCTTTCCCTCTGGCAGTCTGAAACTCTGGTACATGCTAAGCACTGGGTGCCTACATGTGGCTATCCCCCCAAAGGAAGCTTGCATGCTGAGATTCTAATCGCTTCCTCAGTTTGCAACATTTCACACATGTCACAATTTGATGTCGGGGGACTTACAGGGATCCTTTGCGCCTAAACTAGGAAAGGACTCTGGAGTTTTATGACTCATTTCCCCAGGCTTTGTCCCATGTACCTCTTCCCTTAGGGGATCATGTTCTGTATCCTTTTGATGTAATAAATCCTGATTGTGATTACAACACTGAGTCCTATGAGTCCAGCTAGTCAATCTGGGGGTTACCTTGAAGATCCCAACATGGGACATTAGAGCCTTGCCATCACTTCAAACTAACCCTTCCAAAATGTAATTATTTCTCTTTTCAAAGTTCACTCTCCCTCCTAATTTATCAATTTCTGTCCATAAAAGCACAGTTCCAGTAGTTACCCTAGTTTGAAACCTCAAAGCATTTTAGCTCCTTCTTACTTTCTCTTACCAGCTCCAGTTGCCAAGTCCAAGTAATGCTCCACCACAAACTCTCAATATTGGCACAGTACTTGTCTTCCCATTTTCTGTAAATGCCACTATACTAGGCCCAGTATTCAGCACAATTCCCACACCCTGGATCTTCAGAGAGGCTTATCTACCTAATAACATCAATTTCTATTTCATGGCAATACATCCTAACTATAATATAATCTTAGAACACTACTTCAATCATATCAGATCTGCTACTCTAAAATATTCAAGATCTTTCACATTCTAAAAACAAAATCCCCAGGAATTCCCTGGCCATCCAGTGGTTGTGATTCAGTGCTTTCACTGTCAGGAGCCTGGATTCAACTCCTCATCAGGGAACTAAGATTCCATGCACCAAGCAGCACAGCCAAAAAAGAAAAATTAATCCAAAAAAAAAAAAAAAAAAAAAATCCAACTTCCTTAGCCCAGCATTCAAAACCCTGTATCTCCTAAAATCTGACACCCAAATGTACGATCTCCAATTACGGGAGGAAAAAAAGCAACAATACATAATAGGTCATTAATTACTAGTTTCCCCTCAATAACTATTTGGGAGCATCATCTGTTTTCTTATACTCAGTCACCCTCAGAACACTACTTCAAGTCTGAATTTACCAAAAATATGACCAGTGAGAAGCACCTGTCTCCTCTACTGTCTCCATACTACAAAGATAACTGTATTTGTATACTCAAAACGTTTCCATTCTCTTGTTCAAAGCCAAACCCCTACACTTGTACCCTTGGCCTCATCTCCTACTAGACCTTGCTCTAGTAATTATTATCTTATACTCCTGTAAGAACTCAAGCTAAGGCAAATCTGAGTTTCAGCTAAAAACAGGAATGGATAGGTACAGATTTTAGAATGGACAAGTATTGATTTTTTGTTAATACATTATGCTCCAAAGCAAGGCAAAAAATAATCCCTGAAATAAGGAATAAAATAATAAAAATGTAATTTTTACATTTATTAAAAAATTATTTACAGGCAAAATACCCAAAAAAGAAACTCTCAAAAATTAAAGCAAATTTTAAAAATCTACTGTAAGTACCTAAAAATGGCAAAACTGTACCAGTAGATAAATAGAGAGAAGGCAGGAACAAGTGACAACTGAACCTTTAACATATCTTGAACAAGGACTGTAAAATTAACTAAATAAAGCATCAGCTTCACTTACAATGTTTTAGAATGACAAGGTACAAAGAGGCTTACACAGAAAAGCCCTCTCCTTCCTATGCCATACTCTTTGCTTCACCTTCCCAGAAGCCACCCAGCAATTTCTCCTTTATTCTTGCTCACAGATATGCTAATATAAGCACTATGGTTGATTATTACTTATATCTTTAACTAAGTTGCTATTGCTACTTTTAAGTATTAACAAAACATGGCTCAAATACAGTAACATACTTTTCACTATTACCTATTTTGAAATATCAAGGCATCCTTACAAGGACACACATTACCTATAGACAGATTTAAAAAAAAACAAACAAGGGGCTTCCTTGGTGGCTCAGTGGTAAAGAATCCACCTGCCAATGCAGGAGACACGGGTTCAATCCCTGGTCCAGGAAGATCCCACATGCCACACAGCAACTAAGCCCGTGAACCACAACTATTAAGCCTGTGCTCGTGAGCCCAGGAACTGCAACTACCAAACCCACAAACTGCAACTACCGAAGCCCATGTGCCCTAGAGCTTGTGCTCTGCAACAAGAGAAGCCACTGCAATGAAAAGCCCTCACGCTGCAATGAGGAGTAGCCTCCATTCATCCTCAACTAGAGAAAAGCCCACACAGCAACTGAGACCCAGCACGGCCAAAGATGAAGTAAATAATCAATAAAATTATAAAATAAAAAAAATAAAACAAAGCTTTGTAGCTTTAAAAAAAAAAAAAAAACCAACCCATGAAACCGCCTCTAATAACTGGTGAAATATACTTTTCAAGCCAAAAATGTCTCACCTAAAGAGAACAGGATACGGATCATCCCTCTCTGGTGGACCAGTAATACGTGCCATTGTTGGGAAAGATTTAACAGGAGGTTGGACCATTGTATGAGGTGCAGTTTCCATTAAATGAAAAACTTCCTCTAAGAGGTTGATAAGCTTTTCTATTTCTCCTTCACTTATATTTGAGGATTCCAAAAGATCCATATCCATAGAAGCCTCTACCTCGTTTTCATATTCTGGGTTTGTTCTCTCAAGTCCGGCATCTGTATCATGATCAGGTTCACTGTGGTTAGGAACAGAAGAAGTCTTCTCTGCTAAATGGTCACCAAGTCTTTTAATCTCTGACAAAATTTCATAGAAATGGCATTTCTGAAGAATAGCTGAACCAGCAGTGACAACCCTCACAGTCTGATCTAAAAGTATGAGCTCCAGAAGTTTTTGATAGCCACTTTTTTCACTCTGCCTACTTCTCAAAAAAGCTTCCATTCCTTCTGTCATACTAATGACACTGTCCAAAGCTTTAAATGCATTTAATTTAAGGGAAGATGAGACATGATCAGCAAAAAGGAGCTCAAACAAGCCACTGATCACTTCTGCTTGTAGCAGTCCCATGACTCCTTGGGTCCCACATTCTGCTAGTGAGGACACTAATTTGGTCCCAGCTTTGAGCTGTCGGACATTTAAGGCAATAGGTTGGCGAAGGGCTACTTGTAAATTTAAAGCTTGCATGGTCCAGTCTATCAACTGACCAAGGGCATCTTGTTTTGTGTTTTTCAACTGCAAATAACTTAGTCCTTTTATTATTAAACTTGGAATTTCTTCTAAAGCTGTTACCCATTTTGCACCTCTATCTTCTTGATACAAATCCAACAGTTCAGTTAACTTCACTGATGCTTCTACTGCCCCTGAGTTTTCTTTATCTGGACCTTGATCCTTCATTCTACTGATTTCAATTTCAAAGGTAGTCTTGTATGGACAGCTGAAGTGTAAGAGTGGTACCAGCTCCCTATCATATGGGTCATATGTCATAGGAGGGACTGAAGCTAAGTCTTCAGCAGTATATTCGACATCGAAGTTTGGATACTTGAATGTTTCACGTTCCAAGTCAGCAATTCCATCTTCATCACTGGAAATCTGCTCATAACCATCATCCCCTGAAAATCAGTTTAAATAATACTTAGTTGTTACATCATTGTTGTTTAATGCAAAACAATCTGGTTAGTCAAAATAAATTATTTAGTAACGTGGCAAAAAAATGAAAAGTAATGATTCCATCAACAAAATTAACTTCTGCCTCAATATCTTATCAACATTTAGTAACATTTTATAATTCCTAATAGAACAATTATAGAGCAACTTCAAGACCAAAGTCTTCTATTATATCTGTTCAGCTTTACAATAACTCTGCTATAGATCTTTTCCTCACAGAAATAAAATTAGAAATGTCTCAAAAAAAAAAAGAACCAAAAATACCTCTCTCAGGAGGGAAGAAATTAAGCGTGCCTTGTAAGAGAGTATTTTTAAGATGGAAAAAATGAATTGATAGGCCAAAATTATTAAATTAATTAAGAATTAATACCATAATTACCAAGTTACATCAAATATTGTCAGGAAAAACATTCTAGAATTTCATATTCCTTCACTTCTACTTCTCTGTATTTACCTGTTACACAGTTCCCAGTTATGTATCATGTTTTTATGGAAAATTTGTTTATAAAAGTACTCATCTTTGCCAAAACAGAGTTTTCATATCATGACACATGCAGCTTTTCCCTCTATTTAGTAATATAGGACTAGAGACAGAAAATTTGTTATTAGTTTTAAACATAACTGTTACCTGGCTGTGGTAAAATAGAGATGAGTAACAATAGCCTAAGAAAGAAAAGGAAATGTTTCCACGGTACTCCTCCAGTTACAGCCCTCTATGGACATCTTTAAGCTCAAAACAACTTAGCCATAGCAATACACTCATATTTGAAAAGAAAGGGCCTACAGAGACTTGATTCAAGACTAACCCCAGATGTCTTCTGGTAAAAATCAAATTAACCAGCCTCATTCTCTTATCTTCTCTACAAAAATGTCCTTTGATTAACAAAGCCTGCCTAAAATCTAACTACTACTTGCTAAATGCAATAAATCTAAAAAGGATTTTGTGGTATCCTAGAAATGGGTAAGTTAAAAGAGTTATCACTCAATAACTCAATTACTTATATTTTGTAAAAGGGCCCCTGTGATGCTGAAATGGTTCTCATTCTCATGTAGAATGACTCTCCCCTTTACTATCTTGCAGAAAAACAAAGCAGATGATCTGTCATTTTACATAAATGCTTTAACATTACACTTCATTTACTGGACAATTTAAGAGTCAATTAGCTTGAATAGCTCTCTTTGCTTTCAAAGGAAAAATAAGACCTAACTAAAAGACTGCATCATGCTGCCTTATGTCTCTCTGTAATTGAGATTTTGTTTCCTTGTGCATGTCTAATAATAATGTAGCACTTGGCCAAAATATTGAGATGACAGACATCTTTGGGGATTCTAGGCAGCTTAAAACACCACTCCTCTGAAGACAGACCACCAAATCCTTAATCACCATGTATTTGCTGCATATCCTTGCTTCCCTGGACAAAGCCGATGGTATCAAGGGGAAGCTGATACCACAGCAAGCCAAACAGAATCTCTCTCCCAGAAAATTGGAAACGGATCTGAGAC
The DNA here is from genome assembly GCA_024291935.2 of Okapia johnstoni. Lineage (NCBI taxonomy): Eukaryota > Metazoa > Chordata > Mammalia > Artiodactyla > Giraffidae > Okapia > Okapia johnstoni. Next base: position 10,312,128 of record CM044309.1, read on the forward strand.
ACAGTCAGGTAGTTTAAACTGGTTGGTTAAAAAGAAGATATTAAAGATGTGGGGTGAATAGAGACATAACAGTTAGTTTAAAAAAATAAATAAATAAATTCGTTTTTCTAACTAAATAATAGTTAGAAAACCAAAGCAAAGAAAAGATAGAAATCCTCAAGTCTAGTCAGGTCTCAAGGCCCAGCCACAATCTGACCCTTAGGTTTCTTGAAAGCCATTTATCTCAGCTATAAATTCTTTTCCATTGCTAAAAGCTACATCAAGCTAGTATCCAGCTCTTCAAAGCAAGAAGTCCCAGCTAATCCACCCACCTTCACCTTCTTCGTCTTCTTCACCTTCTTCCTCTTCCTCCTCCTCTTCCTCCTCAGGGATACTATCTACTGTGTGGCGATCATCTTCGTCCTCATCCTCTTCTTCCTCCACATCCACGTCATCTTCATCATCTTCCCCTTCTTCTTGCTGTTCCTCTTCCACCTCTCCTTCATCAGAATACTGACTTTCCTGGGGAACAGAATTCCGATCAGGAGAAATGGGTTCAAAGTAATCTTCTCTATGAGGAGCATCCTCTTCCTTGTCACCAGACACTGAAAAATTGATATTTAAGGCACAGATTATTTTAACTGTTTAAATAATAAGAGGCAGAAGGACTGAATGTTGCAACTATTTAATGATATTTTGGATGATTTAGCTCATAAACACCCTTAAAAAAAAAGTGGTAGAATTAATTGCTCTTAAAAAATATTAAGAGTAAACACTGCACAATTTTCTGGAGTGGGAATTAACAAAGTATGCTATTTTATGTTCTTACACAATAATCCTCTTTTTTAGCTATTAAGTAACTACAGATTTTTATCTCTTCCAATACATACAGGTTATTTTTACTGGTGCTTCTCTATACTATATCATTATAGTACATTAACATTTTATTTTCAAAGCAATGTTGCTTCAGTTTCAAATGAATTAACTGATTTTTTTTTTAAACAAATTCACTTGCCAACAACAATAACAACAAAAATCCCACAAGAAAACACTGCTCAGAATGGGGGTGGGAGACACTCATCAAGATTTGATTACCAGCATCTAATTTTTTTCCTCTAATAAAAAAAGTACTATTATATTAACATTAATCAAGAGATGGGAAAAAATATTATTATTTCTACCTGGCAATGGCATGGGGTCATCTTCGTCATCATCAGGGGGCGGGGGTCCTGGTGGAGTTCTTGGTCCCCTTGGCTGTGGTCTTGGAGGGCTTCCATTAAATTGATCTTCTTTCTCCCCATCAGCTGATTTGATTAGAAAAAGAAAAAGAACTTTAAAATTATTAAAGTTAGTGATATAAATACATGACAAAACTGCTATTGATCATTTGGGTTTTCATCCTCAGAATTTATTTACTTTTTTGTTCCTGATGTATAACAGAAATTTTGCTAAGCAGTTTATATTGGGAAAGTTAGAATTTCTGACATACCATATGCCAAAATATAATGTACGGAACTCTTAGGAATTATCCCAGAGAAATGGAGACTTATTTTCTCGCAGGAAGATGTACACAAATGCTCATAAATAACTTTATTTGCTAAAGTCAAAAACTAGAAACTTACCTAAATGTCCTTCAATGACTGAACAGTTAAATAATATATTCATACTATTTATTACTACTCAGCAACAAAAAAAGAATGATTTACTGATACACAGAGAAAGTAGATAAATTTCAAATAAATTATGGTGAATGAAAAAAGCCAATCTTAAAAACACCCCAACTTCATGATTCCATTTTGTAATATTTATGAAATAATACAATTACAGAGACAGAGCATAGATTAATGATTGTCAAAAATAGGTACAAGCGGGATGAGTGTGGCTACAAAGGGGTAACACCAGGGAATACTGTGATAGTACAATCAAGTATCTTAATTGCAATGATGGGTATGCAAAACTATACATAACATAAAATCACACACAGCTACACATATATACACACACACGCACGCACGAGTACATGTACAAACTAGTGAATGTGAACAAGCTCTGCAGATTGTAACAATGCCAATATTGTTTTGATATTGTACTCGAGTTGTCAAAGATGTTAACTAGGGGAATCTGGGAGGAGTGCATAGGACTTCCCTACACATTTCTTTGCAGCCTTCTATAAATCTGTAACTATTTTAAAACAGAAAGTTAAAAACATGCACACATATATAAATGCAATATATGAGCTCAGGTGTCCATTTTAAAGCAAGTAAGAGTGAAGTAAGTCACAGAAAGACAGACAAATGTCATATGATATTGCTTGTATGTGGGATCTAAAAAAAATTATACAAATGAACTTATTTACAAAACAGAAACAGAGTTACATATATAGAAAACAACTTATGGCTACTGGAGGGAATGGCTTATAGCTACTGGAGGGAAAAGAGTGGGGATAAACTGGGAGACTGAGATTGAAATATACACACTAGTAAAAGTCCAGAACCATATAAAATAGGTAACTAATAAGAACCTATCATATAAAAAAAAAAAAAAGAACCTATCATAGCACAGTGAACTAACTCTACTCAGTTCTCTGTATCAGCCTATATGGGAGAAGAATATAAAAAAGAGTGGAGATACGTATAACTGATTCACTTTGTTGTATATCTGGAACTAACACAACACTGTAAACAGAAATTATACTGCAGTAAAATTTTCTTTCAGTTCAGTTCAGTCACTCAGTCGTGTCCAACTCTTTGTGACCCCATGAACCGCAGCACGCCAGGCCTCCCTGTCCATCACCTACTGCCGGAGTCTACCCAAACCCATGTCCATTGAGTCGGTGATGCCATCCAACCATCTCATCCTCTGTCGTCCCCTTCTCCTCCTGCCCTCAATCTTACTCAGCATCAGGCTCTTTTCAAATGAGTCAGCTCTTCGCATCAGGTGGCCAAAGTATTGGAGTTTCAGCTTCTACATCAGTCCTTCCAATGATTTTCTTTAAAAGTCAGTAAATCTTTTTCTACTTCTCTTTATCTGATGTATAGTTGATTAACAATGCCATGTTAATTTCTGCTGTACAGCAAAGTGACTCAGTTATACACATTTTTTATATTCTTTCCCATCATGGTTTATCTCATATTGAATGTAATTCCTTGTGCTATACAGCAGAACCTTGTTTATCCATTCTATATGTAATGGTTTGTATCTAACCCTAAACTCTCACTCCATTCCTCCCCAACCCTGCTTCCCCACTTGGCAACCACAAAGCTGTTCTCTGAATCTGTGAGTATGTTTCTGCTTGGTAGATAGATTCCTTTGTGTCATGTTTTCATTCCAGATATAAGTGATATCATGTGGTATTTGTCTCTGACAAGTCAATAGACTACACTGTGATAAGACTAGAGACAACAGAAAGTATCAATAAAACTACAAGCTTAGGAAAGATAACATTAGTAAACCTTTAGCTAGACTCACTGAGGAAAAAGAGAGAACTCAAGCAAAATCAGAAATGAAAGAGGAGATATTACAACTGATACCACGAGATACAAAGGATCATAAGAAGCTACTATGAACAATTATACACCAACAAATCAGACAACCTAGAAGAAATGGATACAGCCCTAGAAACATACAACCTACCAAGACTGAATCATGATTAAACAAAATATGTGAACAGACCAATTACTATAAGATCAAATCACTAATCAAAAACCTCCCCCAAAAAAAGTCCAGAACCATATGGCTTTACTGATGAATTCTACCAAATATTTAAAAAAGAATTAATACCAATTCTTTTCAAAGCTTTCTAAAACTCATTTGCAAGGCCAGCACGACTCTAATACCAAAACTAGACAAGGATGTCTCAAGAAAACAAAGTTGTGTCTGTGTGCTCAGTCGCTCAGTTGTGTCTCTTTGTGACCTCATGGACTGTGGCCCACCAGGCTTCTCTGTCCATGTAATTTTCCAGGCAAGAAACACTGGAGCAGGTTACCATTTCCTTCTCCAGGGGATCTTCCCAACCCAAGGATCAAACCCATGTCTCCTGCTTCCCAAGCAGACTCTTTATCACTGGGAAGCCTGAAAAAGAAAGTTATATTCTCCAATTAAAAATAATAAGTTTTAAAAAAAGAGAAAGGTACAGGTCAATATCCCTGATGAACATACATGCAAATATCCTCAATAAAATATTAGCAAGCCGAATTCTACAATACACTAAAAGGATCACACACTATGATCACGTGGGATTTATTCCAGGGATGCAAGGGAGGTTCAGCATCTGCACATTAGTCAATGTGGTATGTTAACAGAATGAAGGATAAAAATCATACGATCATCTCAACAGACGCAGTAAAATAATTTTATGATAAACACTTCCAATGAAGCAGGTATAGAGGGACTGCACCACACCACGTGTGTGCTCTTAAGCTGTTTAGTCGTGTCCAACTCTGTGACCTGCTCTTTAGAAGTTCACTTTATGCCACTTTACATTTACAAAAACTTTATGTTAGTACTTGTTTTCAGTAACCAAATAAATTTTGCAGTGAGCTGTTACAGAGGGAACATAACCCCCAAAAAGTCAGAGCGGCACCGCTAAGTTCCTTCTCCAGCAACTACACTTAGCATCTCAGCATGAAGCCACCACAGCTTTGAGTTATGTCTGTGAGCATCTGTGCTTGATCGCAGTTCACTCTGCACATCCATCAGCAAGATGTGTCCTCAGGTAACCGTTTCTTCACTTTGTATCATGCTGGCTTACAAAAGGTTTCACAGGACACTTTCAGATAGCAGGGAAAACGTGTATAATATATAGAAAACCCTGCAGATTCCATTGGATTTCCCAGGTGGCTCCATGGTAAAGAATTCACCTGCCAATGTGGAGACACAGATTCGATCCCTGGATCGGGAAGATTCCCTAGAGAAGGAAATGGCAACCTACTCCAGTATTCTTGCCTGGAGAATCCCATGGACAGAGGAGCCTGGCAGGCTACAGTCCATGGAGTTGCAAGAGTCGGATATGACTGAAGACTCCACCAAAAACCTATTAGAACAAACAAAAGGTACATGGAACGATGTTCAACATCATTAATTAACATGGAAATGCAAATCAAAACCACAATGAGATATCACTTCACACCTGTCAGAATTTGTTGCTTTTTTAGTCTCTAAGTTGTGTCCGACCCTTTGCTACCCCATGTACTGCAGCCCATCAGACTCCTCTGTCCATGGGATTTCCTAGGCACGGATACTGGAGTGGGTTGCCATTTTCTTCACCAGGGGATCTTCCCAACCCAGGAATCAAACCCACATCTCCTGCTTGGCAGATGGATTCTTTTACCACTAAGCCACCAGGGAGTGGCTATTACCAAAAGACTAGAAATAACAACTGTTGGTGAGAATGTGGAGAAAAGGAAATTTTTCTGTACTGTTGGTGAGAAGGTAAACTGGTGCCACAAATAAAAGTAAAACAGTATGAAGGTTCCTCAAAAAATTAAAAGTAGAACCAACATAATGACCCAGCAATTCCATTTCTGAGTATTTACCCTAGAAAATAAAAACATTAATTTGAAAAGTTATATGCACTTCCATGTCCACTGCAGCATTACCTATAGTAGCCAAGAAACAAGGTAAACGTCTACCAACAGATGAAAGAATAAAGAAAATGTGGAGGGTGTGTATGTGTTATTCCATACATATATTAATACAACGGAATATTATTCAGCCACAAAAAAAAAGAAAGAAAGAAATCTTGCCATCTGCAACAACATGGACCTCAAGGGCATTACACTCTGTGAAATAAATCAGACAGAGAGAGCCAAATACTGTATGATCTCTTTTATATGTGCAATCTAAAAAAAGTACATTTAAAAAAACCAATAACAAGCTCATAGACACAAAGAGACTGGTTGGTGGTTTCCAGAGGGTGGGGGGTGGGGGTAAGTGAAATGGATGAACTGTTTTTGTTTTATATAAATAAAATATATACAAAATATATACAAAATACAAAAAAGACCAAAGATACAAGTAAAATGTACTTCTCTGCCCACAAAAAGCTCACAGTCTAGGAAAAAAGAAAAATAAGCACAGAAGAATGAAGGATACAAAGAAAAGTGAAATATTAACTGTGCTTAGCAGATAAGATACAAGAAAAAAGATTAAATTACAGTGTGTGACCACCATCAGAGACAAAGACCTCACACAACAGTATTATATAAGGATTAAGAGAAACAATGGTCATTTTATTTGTGCTCATAAAATGCTAACTGTAAAGCGAACTATTTTTCCCTATGACCTCAACTGTAATTTCAATATTTATTCCCAAATCTCCTTAGTTCCACTAGTTCAACCTCCTTATTACAATGAGTAATACCAAAGTGAGGAAAACAGACCCTGGAAACCCTAAGCCTAACTGTCTGCTTTATATAAGGAAAGTCACTGAGGTTTACTAGAAGGCTTATGCTTTGTTTAGTTTCAGGGGGGTGGGTGGGTTTGTGGGGGCGTTTCCTGGGAGCCACACTTCATCGTATGTGGGATCATACCTCCCCAATCAGAAACTGAACCCTCGTCACCTACACTGAAAGTGCAGAGTCTTAATCAGTGGACTGCCAGGGAAGTCCCTCGAGTTTTTATTTTTCCCAAAAGGGGAAAATCTCCTTTAGCTAAGATTTAGACATATAAAGAAATCTGATAAAGGAAATGCCATTAACACATACCAAACTTATTGCCTAGTCTTTTTTTTTTTAACGAACAATAAACATTTATTTCATGTACTTCTGAAGGCTAAGAAGTCTGACATCTGACTGCCAGCATGGTCGTGTTTTATGAGAGCTCTCTTCCTGGTGTGCAGACAACTGCCTTCTCACTGTGTCCTCACATGCCAGAAAGAGGAAGCTCTGGCCCCTCTTCCTCTCTTTTTTTTAATACTATTTATTTATTTGGCTTCACCAGGCCTTTACTGTGGCATGTGGGATCTTTGGTTGCAGCGTGAGAACTCTTGGTTGTGGCTTGTGGGATCTAATTCCCTGACAAGGAATCCAACCCGGGCTCCCTGCGCTGGGCACACAGTCTCAGACACTGGACCACCAAGGAAGTCCCATTCTCTAATTCTTTGAAAGACAATTTTCATAGTAAATCACAAATAACCATGGATTCTATTATCTTTAATATATTTTAAAGAAACAAACAAAAAAACCTCGGATCAATTAAAAAAGCATTTTTGAAAAGTGGAGGAAGAAAATAAAATGCAACCATTTCAACCGAAAAAGAAACTCTTCTAAGAAAGAATGGAAGACTGACAGATAACTTGTCAAGCCTTAAACAAGGTTCAAAAGATACAAGAGTTCTTTGAGTTACCTTTCCCACTGTAATACAAGTTTCACTGATAAAACAAATTTAAAATTCTCACCATGCTTTGGATTCCTTTTCACACTTGGCTGTGGCTGGGGAGGCGGTGGAGGAGGAGGTGGAGGTGGAGGGGAATCTCTGTCGTGACTTATGACTCTGTCCACTGATCCATATATTGCCAGCGTCAGACAGTTGTACCAGCCTCTTAGCACCAAACCATCAGTATTCACCTGATTTGGTGGAAGGGCAACAGGGGAAGAGATATCTTTCAAATTAATGTTTTAATATGTCAGAAGTAAACTGGTATCAAATTACTCTGTGGGTTCAACTAATATCTAAAAGCATACTGAAAAGGCAACGATCAATATTGGTGGAAACTCACCCAGAGGCACAACTTTTACATGGCCCTCTGGAGTTATCATACCTAAGACTGTCTCAAGACTGTATCTCCTCAGTCCTATACTTTAGGTCAATTCTATTCAAAAAGTATAATCAGATTCCTAACTGAGAGAAGAGAAATAAAAAGGAAATTAGAAGGGAGTTACTGCCAATTAATAAATTAAACCCAAATAGTTACAGGGGTCATGAAGATACACAAAAGTACAAATTGTGTCCAGTCTCAAGAATTATAAAGTCCATAAAATTACATGGCATTCTTTTTATTAATAAATGCCCAACTCATACATGCAAATCAGGTATAGTCTATGCACCCACCCAGTACTTAAAAAGTAAGGGTAACCAGAGGCATTAAACAAATTATTTTTACAAAGTCACTTTATCCTAAAAAGATCAGACTTTATCAAGGTCATTATTATTTCCTTATAAAATAATTTTACATTTTTCAGCACTTATCTACCAAGAACAGAAATATTATCAACAAATAAGAAAATGAAAGTGTCAGGAGGAAAACCCCGAAACCAAAGCCCCTGACTTCTGAGTTCTCCCACTCTATAATGTTGGGTAAAGATGAAATAATAAGTGGTAATGGGATCCCTTCTAGAGAAAGAAATTATTATTTTCCTTGCTCATCTTAGCAAACTCCAGCAAAGGGAAACTGGGAACCAGAAGTAAGGCTCAAAGATTATACCCATGGACTGACAGACTCTGAACAGAAAAACCACTAGAAGGAAAACAAAGAGATAGAGAACACGATTTTTAGTCTAAACAACGTGCAGAATATTAAGTATTCCTTCACCAAAAACAAACAGCAGGCTCAATACTCCCATACTAGATCATCATTATAGTTGGATTTTGGCTCTTTCATGATTCAGATCTTTTAGATGCTTTTAGAATGGCATTTGGTATCAAGAAAAAAGACACACTTCTGATAATGCAAGGAAGAAATATGAAATATGAATTTTTAAAAAGACATCTTAATTAAGATACAATGGTGTTTAATAATTTACCTGCCCATCATCTTCAAAATTCACCCACCTAAACGAAAAGAAGGAAAAGCAGATGCTGGCTTTTTCCTGACCCAAGAATGAAATTAGAATGAAGAGCTACATACGTAGATAATAGCATTACAATGTCTTTGCTCCATTTGAAAATAGTTTCTGGAATACAAAGGAATCAGACAAGAAATGATGAAATTCTGCAGAACTAGAACTAAATAAGCTAACATTCTGCATCACTGGGTTTATCTGGATCAAAAACTCTGAATGGAGGTGAGAACAATAGTAGTAACAAGTTGAAAACTGACTTCCACAATTACCTTTGAGTTGGGTCTAAAGATGATGGAAGTATTCTCATCATATTCCAGGCTGTTAGAAGAGGAGGAACAAATATACAGGCTCAAACATTGAACATCACAGTTCATGAAGATTCATATATTTCAATCAAACGCTAGATTTTTACTTAAATAAACTACAAAGTTTGGGTTTAATTTACTCCCCACAAAATGATATCAAGTATAAAACAGACCCCCCAGATTGTAGTTCAATTGCTTTCAGGTGAGTGTAGATGTCAAGGTTTGTTTAAAAGCACCCCATGTAATTCTAACATACAGCCAGATCAGAGATCCACAGCCCTACAGTCTTCAAAAAAAATGCATACTGGGACTAAAATGTTTAAAAAGCACCTATTTTATCAGGTAGGTACCAACTTAAAAAAATATTCTATATATTAAAAATTAGCTGCATCAGATTACCTAGGCTCCCTTCATTAAAAAAAAAAGTTAAATTATCAATGTAATTTAATAATAAATGAATGGAGAATCAATAAAAGAATAAGCAAAGTCTAAAAAACTTACTTTCTGACAGGGATCGAAAAATCTCCATTTATAAGCTCCCTTTAAAATTTTTTATTTTATAAATGAGTAAAACCATTTAATGGTTAATTAATTTGCAGATATCAAAACAACCAGTGTTGTTAATACCTAGTCAGTATGTATTAAATTATTCAAAGTAGGGGTAGCTATTAACAAAATTCTCATTTTACAAAAATGTAGCTATGGAATTTTAAATTATGCAGCAGTGTGACGTAAAAAACACAGATAAAATCTCAATGCATTTATAGAGGGTTTTTTTTAAGAATCAAAAAGTAATATTTTCCAAATTAGAAGGTTATTACCAGATCATGTGATATGTACAAGAAATGCATACACCAATAAAAATAAAACAAAAGATGGCTAATGTTTTACTCATTCAAAGTTTTATTTTATAAATAAACACAACTTGTTCTTAGGAGTGTGACATTTCCTTAACACTGTCAACTGTTAAAATCAAACCAAATTCTTGGGTCTACTATCGTATATAGCCTTTTCTTCTATCGAAAGAATAACAAGGTTTTGCTTACTAACTTATGTTAGTAACTTATGTTAGTGTCTGGTGAAATTACCCAGTAAGTACATACCTTCCCAGCCTATCAAAAACCGGGGCACTTGGTTTGCTGACATTGTTAAAGAATAAGTCTAACTGAAATGTGTGCGGTGAGGTCTCCCTGTGAATGAAACAAAGGTGAAACGTCAGCCTTTACAATAACCAGTTCCTAAATTAAAACAAAATCAAAGTAAGTACAAATTTAAGAGCAAGTCTAGAATTAAGATAAAATATTCCTAATATTTAAATAAAACACAGAGTTAACTGCAATATTTCCTGTAATTTTATTCACATCCAATTCTCAAGTAGTCAACTAGTCACTTTGAATACTACTGAAAAGTTTTTAGCCATCAAGTATCTTTTGCCTGCTGCTTGGACCATTTTAAAACACACAGCCATTAAAATTTTTTATGTATTTTAATGGCAAATGCTAATTAATCAAGATATATAGTTTTTTAATTCTTTATATCATTATTCTATTAGCAAAAAAGAATCAGGAGTTAACTTTAAGTTGTAAATAATAATTACCATTTAATTTCAACTTAACCCATATTCATACAGGACTATAATAATTTTAGCATCAGAACTCTAAACTGTGACTTAAAGCCTAAACTGCAATTCATATAGCATTAATTTATATAAATCTTTTTTTATCTTTAAAAGTTTAAAGCCTATTTAATTTGCATTAGAATGAAATCTTACTTATATACCCTTGGCTGAAATTCCTCTGCTTCAACTAAAATCAATTTTTAGACAACGAATGCTTTGTTTATTCACAAAAAATCTAAATGGTAAAAAGTGTAATGCCCAAAGTACTATGGAAGAGATTCCCTTATGTATTTCTGATAGAAATACAAACAGGCACAACCATTCTGAAAGACAATATGGCAATACAACTCAGGAGACTGAGAAAATGCTCACACCATTTAATCCAAAAATACTTTTCATTACAAAGTGTTTCTATGGAAACACTGATACACAAAGATTTTTTTTTCAAGAGGCGATTCATTATACTAATAATCTGAAAACCAGAAACCATCTAACAGTCCCCACTTCAGGAACTAGCCAAATAAATGACAGTACATTGATTTGTTAAGATTATACAGTCATTAGAAATCATATTTTCAAATAAAATTACATGATGTGAAGTATTCCTGACATAATCTTAGATGAAATAAAGGAATACACAGAACAGTATGCACCTGGGTCAGAGCAGCATCAGACATTTTATCTCACCCAAGTTCAGCTATGTGTGCTCAGCAACTCGAGTCTCTCTTCTCCTGTCTTTTGTCTTATAACCAGACCCTGCCTCCAAAAGGAAAGGAAAAAGCGTGGAAATGCAAATTATCTCCTCTGGAGGCAACAGAGACTCAGGTCCTGGTCGCTGAAAAGTGCTTTAATGAATCCATGGTAGTCTGACTTCACAAGATTTTCACCTTAAAAACTGTTGACTCTAAAACCTAATCTCACATAAGATACACTTACTGGCCCCCCCTGAATATACATATACACATATGTATACATACAAATATACATATATATACACACATATATACACATATACACATGCTTCAAACCACCTGGGAAGCCCCCTCAAATGCTCACATATAAATTTAAAAACATAGGACATCAAAATGCTAAGATTCTCTCAGAATAGAGAGATTACAAGGATTTTAATTTTACCTTACACAGTTCTGAATTTTATAATGAGAATATGATCATAAAGTGTCCTGCACAAATATATGATCTCTAACATTACTTTCAACCTTGAGATTTCAGGCTTCCCAATATCTTGTTCGGTCGGCCAAAAAGTTCTTCTGGGTTTTTCCATAAAATGTAGTGGAGAAACCTGAATGAACATTTTGGCCAACCCAATACATTTGTATTACTGAACTAGTACTTCATTTTATGGTTTATAACATATTGTGTATAATGCTCTTTCTGGTAACAATTTCATGTTTGGAATTATTAAAACATGAATAGTCATTTATTCCCAGCTAAGAAAAAGGAGAGAGAGAAGAGGGGAAATGTAACTCTGTTACCCACTGCAGCTAATGACAAGAGATCCATTTTGCCTGCTGTTATAGCCAGCCTCCAAAATAGACCCCAAAGACTCCTGTATAGTTCCCTCCCACACTGTACCAGTAGAATATGTAGTCAACAGAATATAGTTAAAGCAGTATATTGAAGCATGTAACATATGCCATTTCTGACATTAAGTTATAAAATACATTGACTGTGGCTTCCTTCTTGGGCATGCTCTCTCTCATTCTTGGATCACTTACCCTGGAGGAACCCATGCTGTGACACAGCGACCCACAGAAAGGATCTGCTGGCAAAGAACTGATGATCTCCTGCCAACAGTCATGTGAGCGGGCTTCTAAAATTCCCCAGCCTCAGTCAAACCTTCTGAGATTGCAACCCGAGGCCTATAACCTCATGAGGGAACCTGAACCAATCAAGCAGCGTCCAAGTTTCTGACCCTCAGAAATAGTGGGGAATTAAGTTGCTAAATTTGCTGAGGTTTGTTACACAGCAGCAGGTAACAATAGAGCCTTCTTGCCCCAAAGCAGTGCAATTAGAGAAGTCTGCTGGATGCTCTATCATTACTCCATCTTTCTCATTCTACTCACTCTAGGAAAAGTAGAAAGAAACACAGGAAAACAGGAGTTTTTCTTTCCTTACACGTGGCAAAAAAGTTAACTGTAATGATCTGTCATATAAACATTAATCATTCTTACTGCTTTGTTTTTATGTTTTACCTTTGAATGACCTTAAAACATTTGAAGAATTTTATATCTACCTCTACAAATAACAAACTGCTTTTCACAACTATGAAGAAATGAGCCTTAACTTTGAGTCTGTACTGTACCAGCCACCACTACGTAGCTGGCTTAACTCTTTCATGTAATAGAACCTGAGCTGTCAAAGCATGGACATGTCACAACGTGGCACTGATACCTAGACTATAAGCTAAAAACCCACCAATATATCTATTATACATATTAATGCCTCCACAACCAAAATTTAGCTTTTATCTCCAATTCATATAATTAAAATCAGAAGATGATGATGATTATTCACATTAGAACAAAGATCAAATTCCTCTGTTTTATGTCAGTTGTTAAAGTTATCAACAACTCCACATAAGGGAGTTCCCTGGCAGTCCAGTGGTAAGGAACTTTCACTGCCATGACTTGGGTTCAATCTCTGGTCAAGGAGCTAAGATCCTGCAAGCCTCACAGCACGCCCAAAAAAAAGAATAATTAAAAAAAACCAACTCCACATTAGGAACAATGTCTTACATTTGGTTTATTTCCCACAGACCTTAAAAGAGAGAAGTGAAGCTCAAATAACTACTTGCTCAGTACAACTAATGGCTAACGTGAAGCTACATATTTATAAAAAGACACATGTATCAGGCTAAGATGATCACCAATGAGGCATGAAAACTAACACTATAATATAAAAAATGTAATATAATAAAAGATATATTTCTCAATATTCAGATGCATTTATTTTCAAGGAAAACAGCACATTAAAAATACTCTGTCTACTATACTGTGCCACCCTACAATAGTTTGGAAAATATAAACCTATTTCTACCAATTAAAAAAAAAAAGTAATGAAGAAAGAAAAACTTAATCTAGTACTTAGGTCAAATAATTACTCTTTTCAACTTTATAGTAATATATGGATTATACAGAAAACTTAAAAGTCAATTATAATGCAACATAACTAAAACTGAATAAAGTTTTATTTTTGTTGTTTTTTTACTTACAAAATATTAACTTAAATTTTTGCATTTGGATGTATGTTTCTAGGTCATCTTTAGTCAAAAACACTTTTAAAAAAGAAAACTGACTCACCCATATGCTCTATTGTCAGGCAAGCTGCTATGGGCTCTTACTCCCGGGGGTATGACTCGAACTTCATTTATATAAACCACACATGGAAAACGAACCACATCTATATGAGAACTTTGCTTTAAGAAAAGAGAAGGATATACTGTAAGTAAAACACTTTGTCTAGTCAAAATTTATTCACCTTCAATTTGTTTCATTTAGAATGTCACAAATAATTTTTAAATAAACACTATCATTAAAACAGTGCTATTATATTATAAATGGTGTAAAAACCATTTTTAAAAATAGCCGATGAGGGACTTTCCTAGGTGTCCAGTGGTTAAGAACCTGCCTGCCAATGCAGGGGACATGGGTTTGATCCCTGGTCCCAGATATCGATTCCACACGCTACGGAGCAACCAAGCTCACGTGCCACCTCTACTAACCCCACGCTCTAAAGCTGGCCAGCCGCAACTACTGAAGCCACACACCCTAGAGCCCGTGCCCTGCAACTTCCCATCACAGTGAGAAGCCCAGGCATCGCAACTAGGGAATAGCCCCCACTGGCCACCAACTACAGAAAGCCCAACGCAGCAACGAAGACCCAGCACAGCCAAAAAATTTTTTTAAAAAAACAGCTGATGATAAAATGTACCTAGTTAAATCCCTTCATTTGTATAACAACATTTTCTGCATCTGCTTCCCTGCTGTCGTGCCTGGGCCAACACAGACCAATAATCCCTCACGGCAGGGGTCCCCAAGCCCAGACCACAGGCTAGAAGGGACCACACTGCACGGCATGAGCGGCAGGCAAGCAAACGAAGCGTCACCTGCAGTGACAGCGGCTTCCCCTTGCTCACGCTGCCCCAAGCTCGCCTCCCACCGGCTCACTGGTGGCATCAGATTTTCATAGGAGTGTGGATCCAACACACGTGAGGGACCGCGGCGGCAGGCTCCTTATGAGAATCGTCCCAAGACCAGCACCTCCCACCCACAGTCATGCTGTCTCCCATGAAACCGGCCCCTGGTGCCAAAAAGGTTGGGGACTGCTGCTTTAGTGGAAAGCTCTGGAGCCAAATGCCTTTCAGAATCCTGAATTTCTGGATTTTTAGAAACTAATGATACAAACACTGCATATTACTTAACACCCCAGTCGTTTCTGCGACAGTACCTTGTAACCAAAACATTAATCCTTCTGCAGCAAATGTATAAACATTCACAGTAAGTAAAGATTATAACAAGCATAAAGTCAGTTCAAAGCACAGCATATGGCCTGATGAATTCAGGGCAGATTTTTCCTGCCATTTTTTGAATTTCTGAATTATAGATGACAGATTGTGAAATCTCTTAAATTAGCTTAGTTTACCAAACTTATATACTAACTAATATCAAGAGATCAAGGGAAGTCATTCAGGTACTGATTAGATAAGGTAAACCCTCTCAAATTTAAAAAAGAGAAAAAAATCCACAAACTTAAGAATTTATTGGGACTTCCCTGGTGGTCAAGTGGCTAAGATTCTGAGCTCCCAATGCACGGGGCCTGGGTTCAATCCCTGGCTAGGGAACTAGACCCCACATGCTGCAACTGAAGAACCTGCAGGGCGCAACAAAGATCAAAGATCCCTTGGGCCACAACTAAGTCCTGGTACAGCCAAATAAAGCAATAAATAAATATTTTTTAAAAAGAATTTATCATAATAACATAAATGGATACCATAAATTTAGTGTACATTTATTTCTATGTATCTGACACAAGATCAGAAAAATTAGCTCTTGTGATTAATAATTTTAGAAGAAATTTTTCACATTGTTTTTTGGACTACTATTTTATATCAAGTTTTCCTAGCAGTTCAGCTACAACTACTAACCCCATGCTCTAGAGCCTGCCAGCCGCAACTACTAAAGCCCACAAGCCCGAGAGCCCATGCTCTGCAACAAGCAGCCAACCATCACTGCCTGGTGACTGAAGTTTTTAACAAAAATGGTTCATATTATCTGCATCTAGAAGGACTGAGTCCTGAGTGCTCTTGAAGTTGCAAAGAATACTATGTCTCTCAAGAGACCAGAAGACTGGTCAGATGAATCTTTCCTAAAAAGGGACAAAGGATAACTTTCTAATTTTGCACTTTAAACTCAGAGATTAAATATAACCAAATACGTAGGTCTAGAAGTCTTAATATAAATTTAACTATTCAAATGTACTTTATACTCTCAAAGATATACAAGAAACAGGATGAACGTGAATTGAGGCTGACTGCTAGCTGTTTTCCAATACAACTCTCTTATTAGAGTTAGGCACAAGTGAACTAAAGACTGAATTTCCTAAATTCAGGGAAGCCAGTGTGAACATGTGATTGGTAGATTCCGATCAATGGGATGGAAATGGAAATGATGTAGGCAACTCTGGGTCGTGTCCTTAAAGAGAAAGTTCTGACTTCAGAACCTCCTGCCACCTCTTCTTCTACACTCTGCTGCTTTTCTAGAACACACGTTACAGTGAGCTGTCTTGGACAATGCAGAAGATACCCTAAGAATGGGAGAGGAAGAGAAGAGAAAAGCCTGTCCCTGACAATGTAGAGCTGTCACGTTAGCCCTAGAATACTTACAGTCAGATTGAGAAAGACAGTCTTATTTTATCTAATCCACCGTTATCCTGCTTGATGGCAGCAGCTGAAATTGTATCCTAATTATTACAAATATACTGTAGGTATTCAATAAATACTACAGTAGACTTTTCTAAAAGAAATAACCATTCTGCTTCAAACTTTGGTTCTATGTTTCCTTCCTGTAAATAACTCATTTATTTAAAAAATCTACTGCATAGAAGCTCCTTTGCTTGTATGGTTAAAAATTATCATTAATATTTACAAAGGAAACTTAGAACAAAATTTTATTTATTCTATCCTCCTCCACCCTGCCCCTTTTCTATTTAATGAAGGGTATTAGTAGTAGTTAGGGTATAGTCACTGTGGACCTAAAAAAATGAACTTAAGGTTTTACAGATTTTCAAAATGTATTTTGTTTGTAAGTAGAAGAGTTTCTATATTAGTTGCTATCACTTTTATTCAATATTTACTTCTAAACTTTTATTAAATGTTTATAATGTTCCAAGGTATGCTAGGTCCTGAGAATATAAAGACAAGACATAATCCCTACCATAAAGGTACAATCTATTGTGGTCGACAAATAGATAAACTACTATGATATAGACTCATACAGAAAACTTCAAATTGGAAGGAGTACTTACCTAAATGAGATTGTAGGCAAACATTTGTGAGGGGAAAAGAAGAATGTCAGGGAAGGCTTCCCAAAAGAAGTACCACCTGATCTAAGTAAATCTTTAAGGAAAACAAAAATCAGTGGAAAAGAGGGAGAAAGAGCTTTCTAGGCAAAGTGAGAAGCATGCACAAAAGGAATGCAAACAAGAACTGGGAAGCTTCAGGAAGTTACAAGCACAGTTCACAAAGGCTGGAGGGCACGATGTGGGAGAAAAGTAGGGCAGAGTAGCTTGTTGTTGTTTAATCACTAAGCTGTGTCCAACTCTGCCTGTCCGACCAGGCTTCCGGGTCCTTCACTGTCTTCTGAAGTTGGCTCAATCTCATGTCCATTGAGTCTGTGATACCATCCAACCATCTCATCCTCTGTCAACCCCTTCTTCTCCTGCCCTCCATCTTTCCCAGCATTTGGGACTTTTCTAGTGAGTCAGCTCTTCGCATCACGTGGCCAAAGTATTGCAGCTTCAGCTTCAACATCAGTCCTTCCAGTGAATATTCAGGGTTGATTTCCTTTAGGATGGACTGGTTTGATCTTGCTGGACAAGGGACTCTCTTGAGTCTCCTCTAGCACCACAATTAGAAACCACCAATTTTTCAACCCTTACCCTACTTTATATATTATGGTCCAACTCTCACATCCGTACATGACTGCTGGAAAAACCACAGCTTTGACTAGATGGACTTCTGTCAGCAAAGTGATGTCTCTCTATTTAATACACTAAGTTTGTCGTGGCTTCTCTTCCAAGGAGCAAGTGTCTTCTAATTTTGTGGCTGCAGTCACCGTCTTCAGCAATTCTGGAGCCCAAAAAGAGAGTATCTGTCAGTGTCTGGTTTTTCCCCATCTATTTGCCATGAAGTAATGAGACCGGATGCCATGATCTTAGTTTTTTAAATGTTGAGTTTTAAGCCAGCTTTTTCACTCTCCTCTTTCACTTTCATCAAAAGGCCCTTTAGCTCCTCTTCACTTTCTGCCATTAGAGTGATATCATCTGCATGTCTGAGGTTGTTGATCTTTCTCCCGGCAATCTTGATACCAGCTTGGGATTCATCCACCCACCATTTAGGATGATGTATAAGTTAAATAATCTTCCCTGGTGGCTCAGATGGTAAATAATCAGCTGCAATGCAGGAGACCCGGGTTTGATCTGAGTTGGGAAGATCCCCTGGAGAAGGAAATGGCAACTCACTCCAGTATTCTTGCCTGGGAAATCACATGGACAGAAAGCCTGGCGGACTACAGTCCATGAAGTCACAGAGAGTAGGACACAACTGAGTAACCAGTAATTTCACTTTCATAAATTAAATAAGCAGGGTGACAACACACAGCCTTGATGTACTCCCTTCCCAATTCTGAACCAGTCTGCTATTCCAAGTCCAGTTCTAACTGTTGCTTCTTGATCTGCAGACAGATTTCGCAGGGGACAGGTAAGGTGGTCTGGTATTCCCATCTCTTTCAGAATTTTCCACAGTTTGTTGTGATCCACACAGTCAAAGGCTTCAGTATAGTCAATAAAGCAGAAGCAGATTTTTTTTTTTTAATCCTCTTGCTTTTTCTATGATCCAATGGATGTTGGCAACATGATCTCTGGTTCCTCCACTTTTTCTAAATCCAGCCTGTACATCTGGAAGTTCTCGGTTCACATACTACTGAAGATGAGCTTGAAGGACTTTGAGCATTACCTTGCTAGCATGTGAAATGAGCATAACTGACAATAGTTTGAGCATTCTTTGGCATTGTCTCTCTTTGGGATTGGAATGAAAACTGACCTTTTCCAGTCCTATGTCCACTGCTGAGTTTTCCAATCTGCTGGCATACAGAGTGCAGCACTTTAAACAGCATCATCTTTTATGATTTGAAATAGCTCAGCTGGAATTCCATCACCTTCACTAGGTTTGCTTGTAGTGACGCTTCCTAAGGCCCACTTCACTTCACAATCCAGGATGTCTGGCTCTAGGTGAGTGACATCATTGTGGTTATCTGGGTCATTAAGATCTTTTTTGTATAGTTCTTCTGTGTACTCTTGCCACCTCTTCTTAATCTCTTCTGCCTCTGTTAGGTCCTTTCCGTTTCAGTCCTTTATTGTGCCCATCTTTGCATGAAATGTTCCCTTGGTAACTCCAATTTTCTTGAAGAGATCTCTCGTTTTTCCCATTCTATTGTTTTCTTCTATTTCTCTGCATTGTTCACTTAAGGCTTTCTTATCTCTCCTTGCTATTCTCTGGAACTCTGCATTCAGTTGGCTCTATCTTTCCCTTTCTCCTTTACCTTACACTTCTCTAAGAGTTTCATCCACTGCTGGGAAGTCATCTCCAAAAATCTGTACCTCCATTAAGACTTCTCTTCTGAGCCCCAGACCACTACATCCAACTGCCAGCTGGACATTTCCATTTGAATGAACCTCTGGCACCGAAATCTCAACAAGTCCAAAACTAAACTGTCCTATATCAGTGATTGATTCTTTCTCAGTCTCTCGCACCTAAATAATTTCTTCATTTAAACATCAAGTTTTATTGACTAAACCTCTAAACAGCTCTCAAATCTGTGTATTAGGTGCAAAAGTAACTGCAGTTTTTGCATTGCTGTAATTTGCTGATTGATTTTGGAATACATTCTTAATAATGTGGGTATGTTATCATTTTCATGTGCATTTCTGTCTTTTTTTTTTTTTGCTAATGACTTATTATTTGCTGGGTTTTTTGTATTTATTTTAGACTATGGAAATAATGTTAGACAAAAAGCAAATTCAAGCAATTTTCTTACGAGTTCAAAATGGGTCGTAAAGCAGTGGGGACAAATTGCAACATCAACAACACATTTGGCCCAGGAACTGCTAATGAAGGTACAGTGCAGTGATGGTTAAACAAGTTGTGCAAAGGAGACAAGAGCCTTGAAGTTGAGGAGAATAGTGGCTGGCCATCAGAAGTTGACAATGACAACCGAGAGTCATCATCAAAGCTGATCCTCTTACAACTACACGAGAAGCTGCTAAAGAACTCAACATCAATCATTCTACGGCTGTTCAGCATTTGAAGCAGATTGGAAAGGTGAAAAAGCTCTATAAGTGGATGCCTCATGAGCTGACCAAAAATCAAAAAAAATCATCATTTTGAAGTGCCATCTTCTCTTACTGTATGCAACAACAAGGAATCATTTCTTGATCAGATTGTGATGTGTGATGAAAAGTGGACTGTATACAATAACAAGCGACGGCCAGCTTGGTGGCTGGACTGAGACGGTCCAAAGCACTTCCCAAAGCCAACTGCACCAAAAAAAGGTCATGGTCACTGTCTGGTGGTCTGTTGCCTGTCTGATTCACTACAGCTTTCTGAATCCTGATGAAACCATTACATCTGAGAAGTATGCTCAGCAAATCAATGAGATGCACTGAAAAACTGTCAATGCCTGCAGTCGGCATTGGTCAACAGAAAGGACCCAATTCTTCTCCACAACACCTGACTGCACTTTGCACAACCAACACTTCAGAAGTTGAATAAAGTTTTGCCTCATCTGCCATATTCACCTGACGTCTCACCAACCAACTACCAAACATCTCAACAATTTTCTGCAAGGAAAAAGTTTCCACGACCAGTAGGACCCAGAAAATGCTTTCCAAGAGTTCACAGAATCCCAAAGCATGTATTTTTCATGCTACAGGAATAAACGAAACTTAATTCTCATTGGCAAAAAAGTGTTGATTTTAATGGTTCCTATTTTGATTAATAAAGATTTGTTTGAGCCTAGTTATTAATAATAATTTAAAACTCACCGTCCGAAACCACAATTATATTTGCACCAACCTAAGATTTCCCTTCATTTCTGTGGTCATTCTCTAGTTCTAGACACTATGCCAAATTCCTTGGTTTTATAAACAAGTATGGTCTCTTCTTATCACTCCAAAAGTATAGCGTCAACATGCCCTGGTTTTCCTCATCTTTAGGCCCCTCACTCATGCCACCATCTCTGTTCAGAACTCTCCCACACTCCTCTCCCAACTCCATTCAGATGTCAACTTTCTCTTAAAAGCCAAGTCAGGTCAAGTCTAGATGAGTGCTTATCAAACTAAGTTCCAATTGCTTTTTTTTGAAGAGATGTTATACTTTTATTCATCCAATAAGCACTGTATAGCAGATCACACTGTTTAAAATTAATTTTTAATTGGAGAATAACTGCTTTACAATGTTGTGTTGGTTTCTGCCGTACAGCGATATGAATCAGCTATAAGTATACATATATCCCCTCCCTCTTGAACCACATTACCCCATCCCACCCCTCTAGCTTGTCACAGAGCACCAGGCTGAGCTCCCTGCATTACAAAGCAACTTCCCACTAGCTAGTGAGAAGCTATTTCACATATGATAATGTATAGTTTCAATGCTACTCTCTCAGTTCGTCTTCCCCCACTGTGTCCACAAGTCTGTTCTCTATGTCTGCATCTCTATTCCCGCCCTACAAATAAGTTCATCAGTAGCATTTTTCTAGATGCCATATATATGCATTAAAATACACCTGTTTTTCTCTTTCTGGCCTACAATGTTGGCCAGAGCCTCTGTTTAACAGGCTCTAGGTTCATCCACCTCAGTTCAACTGACTCAAATTCGTTCCTTTTAATGGCTGAATAATATTCCATTGTATATATGTACTACAACTTCTTTCTCCGTTCATCTTCAATGGACATCTAGGTTGCTTCCACATCCTGGCTATTATAAATAGTGCTGCAGTGAACCAATTGCTTCTTCTAACTCTAACTGAACTAATTGCTTCTTTTAACTCTCCTGTAGTAGTATTTCAAAAAGACAAGAATCAAGTCTTAGTCTACTATTATATTCATAGTGCTCAGCATATTCATTTAATGAAAGAAAGACTTTTAACAGGTGCTTAATAAGAACAGACTGAATTGTGTTTTCAAAGCTAAAAATATTACAGTGAAGTAGGTGCTTAAAATACCTAGAAGAGTACATATACCTACCTAGAAAGATAGGCTGACAGTGGGAAATCACAGAAGGTTTATGATTAGAGAGGTAACAGGAAACTGAAGAATAGACTAGTTGGATTCCACAACTCGGCCACATTTATCTAAGGAAGAAGTCATTCTGTGTTTAAGTCTTTCTATGACTAACAATGGCCCACCAGTTCTCTATAACTAGAATTCTATCATTTCTAGCTACTCTTACATGATGAGTTGCAATCCTGGCAATTTTTTAAAAAAATATTTATTTACTTATTTATTTTCTTTGGCTGTGTTGAGTCCTGGCTGCAGTACTCGGGATCTCTCGCGCAGTGCACAGCCTCTCCAGTTGTGGCACAACGGCTCCAGAGCACGCGGGCTCAGTAGTCTCGGCACACAGGCTTAGTTACACCAAGGCGTGTGGGGTCTTAGTTACTGGACTAGTGATCAAATGCTCACCCCCTGCATTGCAAGGTGGTTTCTTAACCACTCGACCATCGGGGAAGTTCCCATCCTGTCAATCTATAACCAAAATTGATCGTATACCTATTCCTTACTTCTTAGTCCCAGTGGGATACAGCATTGTACAGCCTTAGAGTCAAGAAATATGCACTGGCATGTCTTAATTCAGCTATGTCACGTTAGGAAAGGCACCTAACTTTCCTAAGTCTCATGCTCAGTTTCCTTATCTATCAAATGGGGATAACTATCTTTCAAAATGATGGGTGGATTAGAGATAATGTATTTAAATTACCAAAGGACTAGTCTTGCACAAAAGAAACATACAATAAATACGCTAACAATGACTACTTCCTGTCTATTAACTCAAGTTTTCATTATGTTTCACCTTTTCTTCTTGCTTTGCCACCTCTGATTATTCTGAACCATTTTAGGCATTATTGCTATACCAATGTACTTGTTGTTGCTTAGTCATGAAGCTGTGTCCAACTCTTTTGTGATCCCACGGAATGAAGCCCACCAGGCTCCTCGGTCCCTGGGATTTTACCAGCAAGAATATTGGAGTGGTTTGCCATTTCCTTCTCCAGGGGATCTTTCTGATCGAATCCAAGTCTCCTACACTGCAGGTGGATTCTTTACCATTGAGCCACCTGGGAAGCCCACTAATGTACAAATCTACCTTAATTTTACTAATCACATCATTTTCCTGCTCAAAAACTAATTATTTCTTACAAAATAAAGCCCATGCCCCTTTGCTGACCATTTAAGGAACTCCATGATCTGGCTTCAAACTGTCCATCAGGGGCCACTTCAAACTGCTACCTCAGCATACCCTTCCAAAGGAATGACTACTCCAGAATACCCTTCTTTCCTATCTACAATTGTGCAACATATCCTCTCCAACATATCCACCAAAGATCAAGTTCAAATGCCACGTGCCTTGATGAAGTCTTCCCTGATACTCTCCAATGGAAAGTGATCTGTCCCTCTCCTGAAATCACACAGCCTTTATTTGTACCATCAAAGGGAGCTAAATAAATATCGGCTGGAGTCCTAATATATCCGACACTGATGGGTATTTTGGAAATAAAGGAAAGAAATCTCAAGGCATTTCCACTCTGTCTCTTCAGGTGCTCATCATTATTAAACTTGAGTCACAATTTTGTGGATCTCATCTCCAATGCTAGTTATAAACTCCTTGAGAACAAACTATCATGCAAAGATAGGCTTGATAAAGGACAGAAATGGTATGGACCTAACAGAAGCAGAAGATATTAAGAAGAGGTGGCAAGAATACACAGAAGAACTGTACAAAAAAGATCTTCATGATCCAGATAATCACGATGGTGTGATCACTCACCTAGAGGCAGACATCCTGGAATGTGAAGACAAGTGGGCCTTAGAAAGCATCACTACGAACAAAGCTAGTGGAGGTGATGGAATTCCAGTTGCGATATTTCAAATCCTGAAAGATGATGCTGTGAAAGTGCTGCACTCGATATGCCAGCAAAACTGGAAAACTCAGCAGTGGCCACAGGACTGGAAAAGGTCAGTTTTCGTTCCAATCCCAAAGAAAGGCAATGCCAAAGAATGCTCAAACTACCGCACAATTGCACTCATCTCACACGCTAGTAAAGTAATGCTCAAAATTCTCCAAGCCAGGCTTCAGCAATACGTGAACCGTGAACTTCCAGATGTTCAAGCTGGTTTTAGAAAAGGCAGCGGAACCAGAGATCAAATTGCCAACATCCACTAGATCATCAAAAAAGCAAGAGAGTTCCAGAAAAACATCTATTTCTGCTTTATTGACTATGCCAAAGCCTTTGACTGTGTGGATCACAATAAACTGTGGAAAATTCTGAAAGAGATGGGAATACCAAACCATCTGTCCTGTCTCTTGAGAAACCTGTATGCAGGTCAGGAAGCAACAGTGAGAACTGGACATAGAACAACAGACTGGTTCCAAATAGGAAAAGGAGTACGTCAAGGCTGTATATTGTCACCCTGCTTATTTAACTTATATGCAGAGTACATCATGAGAAACGCTGGGCTGGAAGAAACACAAGCTGGAATCAAGATTGCCGGGAGAAATATCAATAACCTCAGATATGCAGATGACACCACCCTTATGGCAGAAAGTGAAGAAGAACTAAAGAGCCTCTTGATGAAAGTGAAAGAGGAGAGTGAAAAAGTTGGCTTAAAGCTCAACATTCAGAAAACTAAGATCATGGCATCTGGTCCCATCACTTCATGGCAAATAGATGGGGAAACAGTGGAAACAGTGTCAGACTTTATTTTGGGGGGCTCCAAAATCACTGCTGATGGTGATTGCAGCCATGAAATTAAAAGACGCTTACTCCTTGGAAGGAAGGTTATGGCCAACCTAGATAGCATATTTAAAAGCAGAGACATTACTTTGCCAACAAAAGTCCGTCTAGTCAAGGCTATGGTTTTTCCAGTGGTCATGTATGGATGTGAGAGTTGGACGGTGAAGAAAGCTGAGCGCCGAAGAATTGATGCTTTTGAACTGTGGTGTTGGAGAAGACTCTTGAGAGTCCCTTGGACTGCAAGGAGATCCAACCAGTCCATCCTAAAGGAGATCAGTCCTGGGTGTTCATTGGAAGGACTGATGTTGAAGCTGAATCTCTAATACTTTGGCCACCTCATGCGAAGAGTTGACTCATTGGAAAAGACCCTAATGCTGGGTAGGATTGGGGGCAGGAGGAGAAGGGGACGACAGAGGATGAGATGGTTGGATGGTATTACCAACTCGATGGACATGGGTTTCGGTAGACTCCAGGAGTTGGTGATGGACAGAGAGGCCTGGCGTGCTGCAATTCATGGGGTCGCAAAGAGTCGGACACGACTGAGTGACTGAACTGAACTGAGAACAAACATCCCAATATTTCATATCCCCCCCAAAACCCCTACTCCTCCTTCAAGGCTCAGTTCAAATGTGATCTTTAAGTCTTCCTCAATCATTGCCAAAAGGTATTTATTACCTTCTGGTAGTCCTATCCTCTACATGGTCCTCAATGCTTGCTTAAGAATGAATGAAAACTAGATTTCTAAATATACCTTGAGTGAATGAATGCTAACTTCCCTAAACTAGAATACTACTAAACTAATTCATCATACTCTTTCCTTTCATTTTTAACTGCTCTTTATTTCTATATTCATG
Organism: Okapia johnstoni; assembly: GCA_024291935.2. Taxonomy (NCBI): domain Eukaryota; kingdom Metazoa; phylum Chordata; class Mammalia; order Artiodactyla; family Giraffidae; genus Okapia; species Okapia johnstoni. The sequence continues at coordinate 10,337,967 of CM044309.1, forward strand.
ATAGGTTTGTTCCTATCCAACTACTGACTCTACTGTGAGTTTCCTAAAGCATAGCTGAAACTATATTCAGAGATGTACAGTCTTTGAACAAACAGAGCTATTTGACCCACATGAAATGAAAGACCACAAATCAATTCACTGTTAGTATGATATGCTAAGAGGCTTTCCAGGTGGCACTAGTAGTAAAGAACCAACCTGCCAATGCAGGAGACATAAAAGACACAATTTTCATTCCTGGGTCAGGAAGATCCCCTGGAGGAGGGCATGACAACCCACTCTGGTATTCTTGCCTGGAGAGTCTCACGGACAGAGAAGCCTGACAGGCTACAGTCTATAGGGTCACAAAGAGTCTGACAGGACTGAAGCAACTTAGCACACACACAGCACATGATATGCTACAGTTTCCAAATATTTTTAGATCTATAAACCATTCATTAAAATAAGACCAAGGTTGTCAAAGTTTTTATTTTATCAAGTTACAAAGTACACTTGCTACCCACTACCATCTCTATTTGAAGAAAGAAAAATTTTCCCTCAAAGTACAAGCGACTGTGCATGTGGGTGTGCTAAGTCGCTTCAGTAGAGTCCGACTTTTTGTGACCCTTTGGACTGTAGCCAGCCAGGCTCCTCTATCCATGGGATTCTGCAGGCAAGAATACTGCTTGAATGAGTTGCCATGCCCTCCTCCAGGGGGTCTTCCCCAGCCAGGAATCGAACATGCGACTCATGTCTCCTGCATTGGCAGGCGGGTTCTTTATCACTAGGCCACTTGGGAAGTCCACAAACGACTCTATGTACAGAATGAATAAGCTACAAGGATAAGGGCTTCCCAGGTGGCCACAGTGGTAAAGAATCCGACTGCCAATACAGGAGACGCGGCCGATGCAAGTTTGATCCCTGAGTCGGAAGGATCCCCTGGAAGAGGAAATGGCAATCCACTCCAGTATTCTTGCCGGTAAAATCTCACGGACAGAGGAGCCTCGGTCTATAGGCCATGGGGTCGCAGAGTCAGACACAGCGAAGGATATATTGTACAGCACTGGGAACACAGCCAATACTTTTAATATCTCTAAATGCAATATAACCTATAAAAATTGTAAAGCACTATGTTGTACTCTTGAAACTAATAATGTAAATCAACTATACCTCAATTTAAAAAAAAGTTCTCTAAATTACGTCTACAATGAAAGAGAAATGTGGGCTCTGGGGTTTCGTTTAAGTTTCTCTCCGGACTTCATTCCTGTTCGTTGTTGGCCGGTTTTCAGGAACCTTTGGTTAACCAGTTATTCAATTTACATATGGCAGAGCCAGTCATACATTGAAGGGCACTCAAGTTAATACAGAACGATTACAACAGCCCACTCTGACCCCTCAAGACGACAACATGACTGTCCTCTACAGTCTGACTATAAATATCTCCACTTCACAAGTATTCTCCATGCAAAGGACGTTCTGTGTGAGCACTTCTTGCCCTTACGTGTGAAATCTTTCCAAGAGGTAAATGAGAGCTAAAAAGTTAAACTTATTAAAGTTTCAGAGCAAACTGGAGAACGCTGCAGTCTTCAACCGAATGAGTGTCATACCTGGGTGGCATGACTCCCGTTAGAAAAGGGACCTAGGAGGAGGAATTTAGAAACCAGAAAACCAACGTGACCCGCTGAGTCACCGACACTACTGTCAAACACAAGCTGTCCGAGACCCCTTTCGAAACACCACTTGTAGTAAACCTGACACTCAGGGTCCTTTTCAAGGCCCAACGCGGACCCGGTGGGCTGGTGGGAGGGTGGGGGGAAGCAAAGCCAATAGGGCAGCCACCCCAACCAAAGACGACGCGGGGCCTCAAGTAACTCAGGGAAACGGGGAGGAGGTCGGGGAGCTCCCGCCACCCTCCCCAGACGCGGCGCACACACCCAGGCTGAGAGGACAGTGTGTGATGAATTAAAGCGGCAATCGGCACAAGGAAAAGTCGACGCACGCCTAACGATTTTTTTTTCTTTGTAAAGGTCCCCAAGTCGAAAAACAGGGTCGGAATCACGTCGCGAAGACGTACCTCGGCGCTCGGGTGCTTGAAAGTGTCTAAAAATAGCAGCTCCATCGCCGAGTCCACCGCCATGTTTGCCGCGGGCGGGGAAGGGGGAGGACTTCCGGGGCAGCCCTCCAAGCTCGGCGACAGCGGCTGAGGGGAGAGGGAGAGACGACGGTACTTCCTGTGACTAGAGCGCCGGCGCCGGAAGCCTGGACCTCTACCCGTCGCGCTGCCGGAAGTCGCCGGCCCAGCCTTCTCCAGGGCGGTGGGGACCGTTCTCCGAGCGCGGAGAGATGGGGCGGGTGTGGAGGGGGCGGGGAAGGGGCCGGGCAGGGAGGGGACTACGGACTCTCCAGTGATCCAAACCGCGTCGTCTTACCGCGTTTTGGAGCCGCGACGGCCTCGGGGTTGCCGAGTGCCGAGCGGGCTTAGCAGAGGGGGAGGAGGGTTAGGGAGCCCTGCCCAAGTCAGGATACCCGGCCTGGGTGAACCTGCCAGCAAGTAACTTTTCCAGGGCCGGCAGGTACAAGGTGCAGTCAGCGAGAGTGAAAAGTAAAACATTTTTCTGTTTAAAGATGAAACTGTCTCAAAACGAAGAGGTTTTGTTTGTTTTTGTTTTCTCATCTGGTAAAATGTCCGTTGTCAATCATAATACCTAATCCACAGGCTTATTGTGAATTTTTTTTAAATAAGTTTCAAAAAGTTGTAAAACGTGAAGTGCCATGAGCAGTTACCATGTAGAGTGAAAAGGAAGCCTCCCTGGCTCCCTGTGGATGAACACTGCGGCAACTGAAACTGTTCAGGAGTCCACAGTGGCGCCAGTGCTGGAGAGAGCAATTAGGAATTACCTAGTAAAATCACTCGTGCCCACCCCACTTCTGGTTTCCGAGGTGGCTCCGTGGTAAAGAATCCACCTGTCAATGGAGGAAACCCCGGAGACTCCGGTTAGATCCCTGGGTCAGGAAGAGCCTCTGGAGTAGGAAATGGCAACCCACTCCGGTATTCTTGCCTGGAAAATTCTATGGACAGAGGAGCTTGGTGGGCTGCAGTCCATCCGTGGCAGAGTCCGAAGCGACTGAGCATGCATACCCACACACCCTACTTTTACGAAACTTCTTGCACATGTCCCCAGAGAAATACCTACAGATAAAAGAGTATTCATGGCAACACTTGCTAGTTTTAAAAACTGTAAACTTAATTGTCATTAATATGAAATAATCAAAAATAAAAAAAATAATCAGTAAACTCTGGGATATTTATGCAATGCAGTATATAAAGCAGGTAGAAAGAATGCTATGCGGCTGCTACTAAGCTGCTTCAGTCGTGTCCGACTCTGTGCGACCCCATAGATGACAGCCCACCAGGCTCCTCTGTCCGTGGGATTCTCCAAGAATACTGCAGTGGGTTGCCATTTCCTTCTCCAATGCACGCATGCATGCTAAGTCGCTTCAGCCGTGTCTGATTCTGGGCAACCCTATGGACAGCAGCCCACCAGTCTCCTCTGTCCACGGGATTCTCTAGGCAAGAATACTGGAGTGGCTTGCCATTTCCTTCTCCAGAAAGAATGCTATATTTAATGCAATATCCAGTACTATATGTACTAACATGGATAATCTAAAAAATGGCTAAGCAAATACCCATTCACATGTAGAAAAGTATACAGCATTTAAATAGTTCTAAACATAAAATAACAAATTTTTAGGAGCATATATATATATTACAAAATTGAAAAGCACTGACATGATAAACACTAAAATTTCAAGATAGCAGTGAACCAGAGAGAGATGTAATTGATGGGCTTCATAAGCTTTGATAATATTTTATTTTTTAGGCTGGTGTTTTTTGGTGTGTCTGAAAATTTTAACAAGAAATTATTTTTTAATTTTTTAAAGTAAATATCCTGTCCACTCCCTTCCTCAGCCACCCAGTTTCCTCCATTAGCTAACAGTTTATCTGTTTTATTATTTTTTTCAGAGTCAATTGTTGCATTTATATTTATTACTTTTATCACTTTTGTGTTTTCTGATTCTTTAGTTTCTGTTTTTGAGTTTTCTGATTCCTTATTTCTGCTCTCTTATTTGCTCTTCTTTCTCTAATTTCTATGGTGATGCTTAAGTTACTTCTATTCTTACTTATTACTTTATATGTCCATCAGCTCCTCCCTAAGCTCTGCTTTAACTGTAACTAATATATTAATTGGGCTTCCCAGTGGCTCAGTCTGGAGAAGGCAATGGCAACCCACTCCAGTACTCTTTCCTGGAAAATCCCATGGACAGAGGAGCCTGGTAGGCTGCAGTCCGTGTGGTCGCTAAGAGTGGGACACCACTGAGTGACTTCACTTTCACTTTTCACTTTCATGCATTGGAGAAGGAAATGGCAACCCACTCCAGTGTTCTTGCCTGGAGAATCCAAGGGACAGGGGAGCCTGGTAGGCTGCCGTCTATGGGGTCGAACAGAGTTGGACACGACTGAAGTGACTTAGCTGCAGCAGCAGTGGCTCCGACGGTAAAGCATTTGCCCACAATGCGGGAGACCTGGGTTTGATCCCTGGGTCGGGAAGATCCCCTGGAGAAGGAAATGGCAACCCACTCCAGTATTCTTGCCTGGAAAATTCCAAGGACTGAGGAGCCTGGTAGGCTACAGTCCATGGACTCGCAAAGAGTCAGACATGACTGAGCAACTTCACTTTCACTTTCACTAATATACTAATTACTTTGCTGACAAAGATCCGCCTACTCAAAGCTATGGTTTTTCCAGTAGTCATGTATGGATGTGAGAGTTGGACCAAAGAAAGCTGAGCACTGAAGAATTGATGCTTTTGAACTGTGGTGTTGGAGAAGACTCTTGAGAGTCACTTGGACTGCAAACCAGTCAATCCTAAAGGAAATCAGTCCCAAATATTCATTGGAAGGACTGATGCTGAAGCTGAAACTCCAATACTTTGGCCACCTGATGAGAAGAACTAACTCACTGAAAAAGACCCTGATGCTGGGAAAGATTGAAGGCAGGAGGAGAAGGGGATGACAGATGTTGAAATTGTTGGGTGGCATCACCAACTCGATGGACATGAGTTTGAGTAAGCTCCAGGAGTTGGTGATGGACAGGGAGGCCTGGTGTGCCGCAGTCTATGGGGTCACAAAGAGTCGGACATGACTGAGTGACTAAAGTGAACTGAATATATTAATACCATATGATGCTTTTATTATTGGTATTTTTTACAGAGTGTGGTTTTCTTATCTTTAATTCTCTTTTTGACCTAAGAGTAATGTGAGGTAGATATAAAAATAAAATAATATCTGGAGAATTGTCTGGCTGTCCAGTGGTTAGGACTCCACACTTTCACAACGAAGATGTGGATTCAATCCTGGTTTAAAAACTAAAATCCCACAAGCAATGTGGCCTAATAATAATAAACTATTTTTTAGAACAGCCTTACTTTTAAGGGAAATTGAGTAGGCAGTACAGAGTTCCTATCTATGGGCTTTCCTGGTGGCTCAGACGGTAAAGAATCCACCTGCAATGTGGGAGACCTGGATTCGATCCCTGGGTTGGAAAGATCCCCTGGAGAAGGAAATGGCTACCCACTCCAGTATTCTTGCCTGGAGAGTTCCTATCTCTATATATCCCCTTTTCAGTAATCAAGGATTCCCCTATTATTAACCAGGACACGACAGCAGTGAAAGTGCTGAGTCCTAAACACTGGATACACTGGACCACCATGGAATTCCCAGGATGGTACATTGATCACAATCCATCAGCCAGTATTGATACACTGTTATCAATTAAAGTCCATTATTACCTTATGTTTCAATCTTTGTGTTGCACGAATATACCATGTGTGTATTTGAATTTATAGCATATCTCTGAAATAATTATGCAAGAAACTGATCATTATTTTTGCCTCCAGGGAGAGGAACTTGATGGCTAAGAAATAGAACTTATTTCCTAATAAAAAATAAAAATTTTCAGGATGAATACGAATTGAGGAGTGTAAAAAACTTGTAGAAACAACTCTTTCGCGAACTTTTGTTGCATAGGACAAAGAAACGAGGCAATTCTTGGAGGGGAACATGGAATCAAAGAGTATTTTTAGGATGGAGTATAACAGAGCATGTAGACTGCTGGGAATGAAGTGGTGGAGAAACAGTGATGAAGAGAGAGGGGACAATGTATTGCATGGATGGTATCTAGTAGCCAAGTAGAAGATGACCTTTGCTATTAATAGAATACCTGCTCCCTGGAAACCAGGGGCAAAAAGGAATCCCTGGGTTCACAGCTGATGGGAGTAATAGTTTAGTGTGTGGAAACAAGGGAGTTCCTTTTTTATGATTGTTACTGTCTCAGTGTGATCATCAGCTACAACTGAGAGGGCAGAAAGATGTATAGGCAGTCAAAACAGTGAGATGTATTAGCCAGACTTCTGGGAGGGCCCAGAATCCCTGATTGGCTATCCATCACTTCTCACAGTATGAAGGATCCCAAATTCAGTTCTCCTTGCTCACTCTTTCACCTTGTCCCACTTTGATGATTCAACAATTCCCATCTGGATATGGCTCCCTTAATCCAGAGGTGTTTTATATCTCTGTGCCCTTGCTTACATGTTTTCCTCTACTTTCAATATGACCCCCTCAATATGGCTTTCAAAAACCTATGTACAGTTACAATAGCATCTAAAAGAATGAAATACCTAACCAATGAATTTTACCAATGAGATGACTAGCTTGTACAGTGGAAGATATAGAATATTGCTGAAAAAACTAAAGAGGATTTAAGTAACTTGAAAAACATTCCATGTTCATGGATTGGAAGACTTAATATTGTTACGATGACATTACCCAAAGCAATCTAGAAATTCAATGCAATCGCTATCAAAGTCTAACAGGATTTTTTCTCCTGAAATGGAAAATCTGCTCCTCAAATTCATGTGGAATTGCAAGGGGTACCAAATAGACAAAACAATCTTTGAAAAAAAGAGCCAATTTTGAGAATACGCACTTCCTTATTTCAAAACTTACTACAAAACTACAGTGATTATAAATGTGGCAATGGCATAAGGATGAACATAAAGACCAATGGGATAGAACTAAGTCAGAAATGAAAAGATGCTCAACAGCACTAACTTTTAAAGAAACAGAAGTCAATACTACAATGAGGTACCATTTTACAACAGTCACAATGGCCGTGATTAATAAGTCTATAAGTAACACATGCTGGAGAGGGTGTGGAGAAAAGAGAATCCTATTACACTGTTTGTGGGAATGTAAATTAATGTAGCCACTGTAGAAAACAGGGCGGAGGTTCCTCAACAAACTAAAAATAAAGTTGCCATATGATCTGGGAATCCCACTCCTGGGCATAGACCCAGACAAAACTAATACAATGCAAAAACATACACACACCCCTATGCTCATAGCAGTGCTGTGTCCAACAAGCAGATGGAATATTGTTTAGTTTCTAAGTCAGGTCTGACTGTTTTTACAACCCCATGGACTGTAGCCCGCCAGGCTCCTCTGTCCATGAGATTTCCCAGGCAAGGGTACTGACTGGATCTTACCGATCCATGGATTGAACCTGTGTCTCCTACATTGGCAGGCAGGTTCTTTACCACTCAATCACCATGGAAGCCCACTATCGAATGTTACTCAGCCATAAAAAAAGAATGAAATAATGCCATTTGCAAAAAATATGGATGGACTTAAGAACTGTCACACTAAGTGAAGTAAGTCAGAAAGAGAAAAATACCATATCACTTATATGTGGACTCTAAAATATGACACAAATCAATATATCTACAAAAAAAACAGACTCCCTGATATGGAGAAACGAGTTGTGGTTGCCAAGGGGGATGTAGAGGAGGAAAGGATTGGAATTTTGGGTTTAGCAGAGGCATACTTGTATTTTTTTTTAAATAAAATAATGTACTTTTTTTTTTTTTGGCCATGCTGTGCATCCTGTGGGATCTTAGTTCCCCAACCAGGGATAGCACCCGAACCCCCTCAGCAGTGAGATCACGGAATCCTAGCCCTGGACTGTCAGAGAACCCCCAAACTTTTATATATAGTGTGGGCAAACAACAAGATCCTGCTGTATAGCACAGGAAGCTATATTCAATATCCTGTGACAAGCCATAATGGAAACGAATGTGAAAAAGAATATATGTATGTATAACTGAGTCATTTTGTTGTATAGCAGAAATTAACACAACATTGTAAATCACCTATACTTCAATAAAATGTAAGGAAAGAGTCAGAAATAAACCTTTATATATGGTGAATTGATTTTCAACAAGGTGGTCAGGCCTTTCAGTGGGGGAAAGAATAATCTCCTCAATAAACGGTGCTGGGGTAACTGGATGTCTATATGAAAAAAATGGAAAAAAGTTAAATATGAAAAAAATTGGACCCTTACATCATACTGTATACAAAGATGAATTCATAATGGACCAAGGACCTAAATATAAAAACTAAAACTGTAAAAGTCTTAGAAGAAAACATAGGAAATCTGTATTATCTGGGATTTGGCAATAAGTTCTCAAGACACAAAAAACTTGAGCAAAAAAAAAATGCATTGGACTTACTCAAAATTAAAAACCTTTGTACCAAAAATGACACTGTTGAGAGAGTAAAATACAATTTATAAAATGTGAGAAAATATTTGCAAATTATGTGTTTAATAAGGGCCTATTCTCCAGAATATATAACAAGTTATACAACTAATAAAAAAGAAAACGAACCACCCAATGAAAACCTGAGCAGAGAACTTGAGTAGACATTTTTCTAAGAAGTTCAAATGACCAATACATACATGAAAAGAAGCTCAACACTTTCATCATTAGAGAAAGGCAGCTCAAAACCACAGTAAAATGCTTCACACCCATTAGGATGGCTACAATTTTTTAGAGATTATTTATTCATTTATTTGGCCATGCTGCACAGAATATGGGATCTTAGTTTCCTGACCAGGGATCAAACCCACTTGTACCCACTGCATGGGAAGCTAGGAGTTTTAACCATTGGACCACCAGGGACTTTTTTGTTTTTTTTGTTTTAAATCAGTTGGTGAGGATGTAGAGAAGTTGGAACGGTTGCTCACTGGGAATGTAAGCCGTGCAGTCACTGTAGAAAGCAACTTGGCAGTTCCTCAAAAAAAAAAAAAATAGAATTACCATATGACCCAGCAATTCCACTGCTAGGCATATACCAAAAGAACTGAAAACAGGTACTCAGATATTTATATTATACATGTATGTTCATAGCATCACTATTCACAATGGCCAAAAGGTGGAAAGAAGCCAATGATATGGCTTGAATAAATGGATAGACAAAATGTGGTATATACATACTTCCTGCACCACACAGCTTCCCCACTCTGCAGACTTGATATTTTTCTAATCTGTACTTTGGAGTATATATTCAACAGACTAAGTTCTAGAGCCCAGCCAGCTTTAGCCCTTATGTCTTCATAGGTTAGTGTCCTCCTTTTAGCCTATGAGCTTCTTCCAAGGTAGTGATAATACCCTAAGTACTCAAAAATGTTTATTGAATGATTTTTTCTTTATTTCAAATCACACATAAAATTATGTATTATGCCTGTTTTATATATCAAATGCTTGGATTGTACTATTCTTTTTCTTTCATTTCTCTCTCTTTTGGTTATCAGATTAGAAACTTGTCTGGTTTCTACCTGTAAATAGCCCACAACAGCTATTGTTGTTTGACCTGCCACAGTGTCTTTCCTTCTTTGATTTCCACCACCCTGCTGTGAAAAGAGCCATCTGAAGGAAAACAAGAATTGCCTCTAACGTGAAAAGCAATTTATGCTAATCTGAACGCCTGCCAGGGACAGCGTGACAAAAAGGCAGAGATGGCGGGAGAGAGCCAGGCAGCCTACAAGGGCATGTTTGGTAACAGAGGAGCTCTTTTCCAAGGTTTTGGACATGCATATCAGTACACAGAGCAGGGGGAGAGGTGGAGTGAACTGTCAAAGCTTTTCAGCCTCTCCAGAGATCAAGGACGTGGAGAACAACCGGTTTGGAGTCTGGCAAACTGCCAACTGCACAACACCCGTCCACTAGTGGAAACACAAAAGGCCTTCATTTTCCTCCCTCTCTGGGCACCCTGATTAAAAGTAACAGCTGCTGCCCTTTCTCCATGAGACTTTATCATGATAATTCCCTACTGCCGAGGACTTGCTCTGAAACTTCCACCTCATTTCTCAAAATGTGCTCTGGTGATTACCTAAAGATTTGAGAAGCACAGATTGCAAACTGCTACCTACACAAACTATCTCCAAATAAGCACACCCACTAGCACCTGTTGTTCAGAAAGATTCAATGACCCCTGCTATTCTCCGATGCTTTTCCAACTCCATGAAGGCATAACATTCTGGGATCCTGTCTATTCTGAAAACAGGCAAATAGGCAAAACTCTGTGGTTCAGTTGCACAGAGTTGGCATTGTGTAGACCATAAGCCTTACATACGGCACTTTTTTTTTCCTTTTTTGTAATTGCTGTACTGTATTCAGCAAATCCAAACTCTCTCAAAGCACGTTTCCTCAAGAAGCCCCATGGAACAAGGTTCCTGTGATCAAAAAGAATTTGGGAAATCCTGTATGCCCCAGTACCCTCGTATAGCTTCACCATGCATGTTAGAAGCTGTGAGATATATGTAGAAAAGAAACTTCTCTAACTTTCTAGAACTTAACTACTTATCAGGGCTTCCCTGATAGCTCAGTTGGTAAAGAATCTGCCTGCAATGCAGGAGACCCTGGTTGGATTCCTGGGTTGGGTCCCCTGAAGAAGGGAAAGGCTACCGACTCCAGCATTCTGGCCTGGAGAATTCCATGGACTATATAGCCCATAGGGTTGCAAAGAGTCAGACACGACTGAGCAACTTTCACTTCACTCACCAGCCATTGCAGTTTAATCCAAACTTGCTCTTAACAACTTTAGGTTTATTTCAGAGGAATCTGTTCTATATGCAGCTCTAGATTTGATGTGCTTGTGGGAGGAGGTGAGTTCAGGACCCTATCACTGGAAGTCGTCATCCTGAACTAGAACCTTAACATCTTTCATTATTTCTGGACATTATTATTAAATGTCCATTTATTAAAAGGACATCAGCCTTATGGGTTGCTCTTTCTTTTAGCAATTAAGCAAGGGCATAAGTACAATGTGAGGTGAATTTGAAGATGACTGGTTGAATGAATTGACTTGGCTAGAAACTTGCTTTTATATAAGAACTTTATGTTAATCGATGGGCAAACGTTAATTAGATTCCTCTCTCCCTCTCCTCCCCCCTCCCTCCTTCTCTCTCTTTCTCTCCCTGGAGCCACTTATGTTTCCACATCAGAGATTCCAGCCCTATCTAAATCTTCCTCGGATTGTGCAATGGCTGTAACCTGGTCTCCCAGCTCCAGCTGACTTGGCCAAGGATAGTCAACAGGCATGAGGTGGGTTGTGGGGAGTCATCAGTTGGCAGCAACTTCTGACTTACGTGGCCTGACTCCAAAGATGAGAGACTTGAGTGTAACTCGCAGCTAGTAGCCGACAGAAGGGCTCAAACTCATGGAGTGGCACTGAGACAGGTTCATGACAAAGGACTAAATTAGAGTGAGTGTTGATCAGCTCTGCTGAGATCCTAGAGTTGCTTTGAGTCCAGAAGCAGGTTCATTGAGGGAGGACCAGCCATGTCATCGCCCTTATTCGAGATTAACTTTTCTTACTGTAATCCCCTTGAATTTAAATAGCTTAAGTGGGTCTCTGTTTCTTGCGGTCAAACAATTCTAAATTTAAATAACTTCTTTAAAAGTGTTCTTCTGAATTTGGTAGGACATATGCAACAAAATAAAACATGATCATTATCTTCAATGAATTCCTAATAGAGTTGTAGAAATAAAAAACAAATATTAGAAAGATGACTTTATAAAGCTGTAGAGTATGGTATAAAGAGATTACATGAATTCCTGACATCTGAGGCTCAGCCTTTTGACAGGAAAGAGATGGGACATTCACAAGATTAATTCATGGATGTTTAGTAATAAACTGAAAATATAAAGAATGGTTGAAACCTTTAGGTAATGAATATGATCATTATATGGATTGTGGTGACAGCTGCACAATGTACATTGTCAAAAATTAGTCAATTGTACAGAAACATGGAGGGACCTAGAGATGCTCATACTGAGTAAAGTAAATCAGACAGTATGATACTGCTTATAAGCAGAATCTAAAAAGAAATGATACAAATGAATTTACGAACAAGACAGACTCACAGACCTAGAGAAGGAACTTGTGGTTCTAGGAAATAGTTAGGGAATGATACAAATGAATGGCTTACGACCCTAACAAGACAGACTCACAGAACCTAGAGAATGGAACATATATATGTATTAAGTGGTTACAACATGGTAATCGGCTGTAAAAATTGTGCAAAATACAAGGGCCAAAAAAATTCAATAAAGTGTACACTTTAAATACAACCTAAATCCAGTTTATTGAATGTATTATGGCTCCATAAAGCAAAAAAAGAAAAAAGAATTTTAAGGAAAGAACTATTTACACAGGTATAAGCAGAGTCAAGGGTAAAACACTCATGGGCAAGCAGCCCTAAGGTGCAATTACAGCCCCAAAGCTAAGGAAGCAAGGGAAAGAGACTTTTCCGGGCTGTAGTCACAAACTTGAGGCCAGCAGTCTACAAACTATTAATATTGTTACCATCCAAGGAGGTAAGTATATTAATAGAAAATGAGAGTGAGCATTTAGAAGCTTCCCAAGTGACACCAGTGGTTAAAAAAAAACTGTCGGCCAATGCAGGAGACGTTGGATCCCTGGAGGAGGGTATGACAACCGCTCCAGTGTTCTTGCCTGGAGATCCCCACAGACAAAGGAGCCTGGTTGGCGGGCTATAGCCCATAAAGTCTAGAAGAGTCGGATCTGACTACAGTAACTTAGCACACACGTGCATAACAATGTAACAGACCAATGTTACATTTGTCAAATCAAATAATATAAAACCCGGGGATTATATTTTGCATGTCTTTGGGGTTTATTAATTTCGCTTTTCTAGTAATTCTTTTTTTTTTTTTTTCAGTTGTTGGCCAATTGTGTGTGTTGATTTTTTTAAAAGATCATTCACCACTGATAGTTTGAGAAATACTGATCTGGAGGAATCCAATCTCTGAAAAACAAACTTCAGCTTTCTCTCACTTCAAGAGAGAGCTAGGGAAAATGCATTCCGCAGTCTCTCTTTTCTCGCACACCCTGATCTCTGTTTCTCCCTGGGACCAAGCCTAGTTAGAAGCCAGAGGGCAGAAAGGTCCAGGTAATAAAGTGAGCAGCCAGCCAGGTCCCAGAGCAGGGCAGAGAAGGGCAGAAAATGGGTCTGCGGCAGCAGAGAATTAGCTGTGCTGTGGGCCGCGACACTCATTTGCCGTGTGATCTTGGGAGAGTTACTCCGTCTCAGTGATCTTCAGTACCCCGGCCCGTGTCATAAAATGGAGAGTCTTAGACCACCAACCACTTGTTCCACCACTCTTCATTCACTTGCTTAATCCAGAGACCCAGTAGCCCTTCAGATCCCCCCCAGTCAGTCCTGAGCCTCTCACCCCCATAATGACATTCACACGTGGCCCCTCCTCTCCTTACTGTCCGGCCTGAGCTCCTCTGCCTTTGTCCATTATATGGCTCAGCCTTCCTGCCTGAGCTCTCATCCAATCCACCCGCCAGAATGACACCCGAGGGATCTTTCAAAATACAGAGTTGGGGGACTTCCCTCGTGGTCCAGTGGCTAAGACTCCAAGCTCGTAATTCAGGGGGGCCCAGGTTCGATCCTTGGTCAGGAATCTAGATTTCACATGCTGCAAGTAAGACACAGTGCAGCCAAATAAATTAAAATAAAAAATACAGATTTGGCCAACTAATTTCCTACCTTCAGTAGAGAGTTGGAGAGTGAGCATTTAAAACTACTTTAGTGTTTAGAATGCTCAAGTAGTTTTGTTCTGTTTTGATTTTGGTCTTCAGATTATAAGTGTTTTCTTGTGCTTCTAATCAGGTTCCTTTCCTCTCTTTGAAATGCCCTTGTCCCTTCTTTGCCAGCTAACTCCCTATTCATTTTTCAGAACTTGGGGAAATCTCTGACTCCCACACTCAACACAGGCAGGGGCTCTTAAATGCTTTTATCCTACACTTTGTTACTTCACTTACTCCTGCATTGGAATTAAACTTCTTTTAGAAACTGCTAACCCCTTGAAAAAGTTGGCTTAAAGCTCAACGTTCAGAAAACTAAGATCATGGCATCTGGTCCCATCACTTCATGGCAAATAGATGGGGAAACTGTGGAAACAGTGTCAGACTTTATTTTTGGGGGCTCCCAAATCACTGCTGATGGTGATTGCAGTCATGAAATTAAAAGACGCTTACTCCTTGGAAGGAAGGTTATGACCAACCTAGATAGCATATTTAAAAGCAGAGATATTACTTTGCCAACAAAGATCCGTCTAGTCAAAGCTATGGTTTTTCCAGTTGTCATGTATGGATGTGAGAGTTGGACGGTGAAGAAAGCTGAGCGCCGAAGAATTGATGCTTTTGAACTGTGGTGTTGGAGAAGACTCTTGAGAGTCCCTTGGACTGCAAGGAGATCCAACCAGTCCATCCTAAAGGAGATCAATGCTGGGTGTTTATTGGAAGGACTGATGTTGAAGCTGAAACTCCAATACTTTGGCCACCTCATGCGAAGAGTTGACTCATTGGAAAAGACACTAATGCTGGGAAGGATTGGGGGCAGGAGGAGAAGGGGACGACAGAGGATGAGATGGTTGGATGGCATCACCGACTCGATGGACATGGCTTTGGGTAAACTCTGGCAGTTGGTGACGGACAGGGAGGCCTGGCGTGCTGCGATTCATGGGGTCACAAAGAGTCGGACACGACTGAGCGACTGAACTGAACTGAACCCCTTGAAGGAAGGGACTACACAGTCTTTATGGTTGTATTTCCTTGCCTTATAGTACCTGACCACAATTAGTACTTTCTCTATATATTTATTGAATAGGTGTTGAATAAATGAAAATTGCGATAGTCAATTAAATCTTTACGAAAATGGAATTTGAGCTAAGTAGTTTCTAAAGAATAGATAAGATTAAAACGGCCACAGGGGAGGTGAGAGAGTTCTTGGTGTGTTTAACAATTTGAGTCAAGGCAGAAAGACCAGTGTAATTAGTGAGTAGTTGAGTTTGAATGTAGGAGCTAAAGATGGGAGGTCGGTTGAGGTCCAATGGAAGATTGCCATGAATTCCATATTGGAATTTGTTTTATAAACTGGGAGTGAACTGAAGAGCTGAGGTTGAGTACTGACCTTTTTTGAAAAGATGATGAAATTATATAAAAGATGTGTCAGGAAGATAACTTTTCCTGGGGTGTTTACAATGGTTTGAAATAAAAGATTAGAGGCAAAAAGGTCATTAAGAAAATAAACCCCCTCATGAGGGGGTTAAAAGTCTAGATGTAGATTGCTGGCAGTGGATATGGAAAGGAAACAAATGAGAAGAGACATTATAAAGAAAGAAGTTATAAAAATTTGTAAAAATATGGTGTTTAAGGACTAGCATAAATGCGTGGAATTCAGCGTTTACCGATTATTTGACACTCTAAAATTCTGGACAGTACTAATGACAGAAATAAAGAGGGTGCAAAATGAACTGTTTTAATAAGGTTTATTATTGTTATTACTTACATTTAAAAAGCCATGAAAATGTATGTATCGGGCAAAGGTTTTACATGATGGACTCCAAGGCCCTATTACAATATCTACTGCCACCTTCTGGCAGAGAAGTGATGATAATCTCTTAGTTGCAAACCTGCAAACTTCTAAGACACAGTTACCATTATGCAGTCATCTAAATGTCAAGCGCTGGATGGTAACAGTTGTTTTTGTTCTTTATTATACACTCTAATTGTTGTGTCACTACCAGGTCAAGGGCCCCAGGAACTTGCCACTGGCTGGTCAAGCTTGGTGTCTTATCCCATTTTAATTCCACTATAGCTGAGTGGTTTCAGGATTTCCTTAGGTTTGTTTCTTTTTGATCAATTTTTATTGGAGTATGGTTGATTTACAATGTGATGTTTCGGATTTCCTTAGGTTTATCCCTGTGGCTCAGTAGGTAAAGAATCTGCTTGCAATTCAGGAGACCTGGGTTCAATCTCTGGGTGGGGAAGGAAATTGCAACCCACTCCAGTATTCTTGCCTGGAAAACTTCATGGACACAGCAGCCTGGCGGGCTATAGTCCATTGGATCACAAAGAGTAGGACAGGACTGAGCAACTAAACCACAGTTTCCTCACTTCTAAGATTTGAAACAGCAAAACTTTTCTAGTTGCTTTTATAAGGTTATTGTAAGAAAGAATTGAGAAAAACATGTTGAAAGGCAAAGATTCGCTTATTTGTACCAGGCATCAGATTTGTTCTACAAAATGATACTTAGATTTTTATTTAAAATTTAAAAGATTTTTATTCAATACCATAGCATTTTTATTTTTGCCACATGGTACTAATATGCTTTAAAATCTAATGGAAGGAGTCTACATTTAAATGAATATTGATATGTCGGTATTGATAATACTGGATCCACATACATATTCTTGAAATACTCATGCCCTTTGATCCAAATCTTTTCATTGTGGAAACTTAAGGAAGTAATCACAAAATAGTGAAACACCTTTATTTACAAAACATGCATTGCATCATTTATAATCACAAGAAATTGGAAATAATGTAAATATTTAATAGAATAGTCGTTGTAAACAATGCTGTAATCGTAGAAAAAATATTTTACAGTCATCAAGATGATATTCATGAATAACTCAGAATTACATGGGAAAATTTTATTATTTGTTTGGAAAAATGCAGAAGTGTTATGATTGCAAACTATATAAAATGAAATAAAATTTTAATAATTCATGCATATAAAGACTAGAAAGCAATATACCAAGGGTTATACTTGACTATGAATATCATTTTGTTTTCTTTTTTCTTTTTTTATTGTGTTAAAATACACATAAAATTTTGTAAAATTATTATTGTATTCTAGTCAACCATTCTCTGTGAATTACTAAAATCCCAGATGGATGCTTAACAAATATTATGTATTCAGTAACTATTCATTTCTTTCTTCTACCTACCCACTTCTGGGGGTGCCAAGAGATCTTGTGTATTGCTTTATATTTTTATTCTTACTAACTTATGGAATAATCTTTCCATCATTTGATATTCCCAGATGAGACCATGTACTCTGAGTCTGTGCCAGAATATTAGCCATGAATACAGAAGAATATAAGCAGGTGTGGCTGAGTGTTTGCGGCCAGAGTCCTGGTGAGCTGCATTATCTTAGCGTGATCGTGGTCCAGATCCTCCATCTGCAGTCAGGAGCTGAGCTTTGACCTCATAGGATTAGCAACTCTTGTTAACTGTTTTCCTCAGGAGTGATCAGCATAGAGCCGTCTAAATCACACTCACACGTGGGTTTGATCCCTGGTCAGGGACCCCAGATCCCACATCCTGAGGCGCAGCTAAGCCAGTGTGCCACAACTACTGAGCCCGCACTCTAGACCCTGTGAGCTGCAGCGACTGAAGCCCAAGCGCCTACAGTCTAGGCTCTACAGGAAGAGAAGCCCCACGGCAGTGAGAAGCCCGTGAACTGCAACAAAGACCCAGCACAGCCAAAAGAGTCAATAAATAAAGATGGAAAAAATCACACCCACAAATAAACTGGTAAGTAAATCTTGAGTTTTTAATTTTACTGCAAAACCGGAACATATATGTTAACTCACTGGAATCACAATTGTGGGGGGTGACGAATGAACTCAGAAAACTCCAGTGCCCCATGCGAATGAGTTACCTCCACATGCCCTTTTCCTCTGTCGGGATATATCTAGTAAGGGACATGACAACTGTAGCAGAAATAGATGATTGTTCCTTCTTTTTCTTACTGAGCCGTGTGACTTGTGGGATCTTAGTTCCCCCAACAGGAATCGAACTTGTGCCCCATGCAGTGGAAGCACAGAATTTCCTAGCCACTGGACTGCCAAGGAATTCCCATGATTGCTTCTTCTTGTGCTGAGAATCCTGATTTGTTTAGGATACACACTCCTCATTCCCCTTAAACCATGAATTTTAGGAAAGCTGGCATTAGTCCTAGCCTAAGAGAATGAATCTTGTTTGGCCTAATTTCCTTTTGTGGCTGCCACACTCTTCATGCTAGTGACTGCATAAGGGAGAAGCATATGGTTCCACTCAGGCCAGTGAGACACGCTGAGTTTAGCTCAGTTGCTCAGTCGTGTTCGACTCTTTGCAACCCCATGGACTATAGCACGCCAGGCTTCCCTGTCTATCACCAGCTCCCGGAGCTTGCTCAAACTCCTGTCCATCAAGCCAGTTGCCATCCAGTCATCTCATCCTCTGTTGTCCCCTTCTCCTCCTGCCGTCAATCTTTCCCAGCATCAGGGTCTTTTCTAATAAGTCAGTTCTTTGTGTCAGGTGGCCAAAGTGTTGGAGCTTCAGCTTCAGCATCAGTCCTTCCATTGAATATTCAGGGTTGATTTCCTTTAGGATTCACTGGTTTGATCTTCTTGCAGTCTGAGGGACTCTCAAGAGTCTTCTCCAACACCACAGTTCAAAAGCATCAACTCTGAGACATGCTCAGAAGTTGACCAAGTGAAGTTCCAAAAGATTTCTTAGCTAAAATTATAAAACTTTTAGAAGAAAATATGGAGGAAAAGCTTTATGATGTTAAATTTGGCAATGATTTCTTGTATAAAACACCAAAGCAGTGGGCCCTCCCACCGCTATTGTGCTGGGGACTCTTGGAAAAAAAAAAAAAAAGCAGAAGTAACAAAAGAACAAAAATAGATAATAGATAACTGGACTATATCAAAATTTAAAATTTCTGTGTATCATTATATCCAATAGGGTTAATGTTCAGAATACAAAAGGAGCTACATACAACTTAACAAGCCCCCAAACCACAATTTTAAAATGGGCAAAAGGCACTTGAAAAGATGCTCATCATCATTAATTATCAGAGAAATGCAAATCAAAACCACAATGAGATACCACCTCACCCCTGTCAGAATAACTATTACCAAAAAAGACCACAAGGGTGGCCCAGTGGTTAAGACTCTGCACTTCCAGTGCAGGGGGCACAGGTTCCAGCCCTTGTTGAGGAACTAAGATCCAGCATGCTGCATAATAAGGCCAAAGGAGAAAGAGCATTACTTAATAAAACTATCCTTTAAAATAAAATAACTTTAAAAAACAAAAAGACCACAAGTAACAAATGCTGGTGAGAATGTGGAGAAAAAGGAAACTTATACAACATTGGTGGGAATGTAAATTGGTACAGTCACTATGGAAGACAGCATGGAGGTGCCTTAAGAAACTGAAAATAGAACTAGCATATGATCCAGCAATTCCACTCCTGGATATATATATGAAAAAAAAATGAAAATACTAATTCAGACAAGATCGGGCGCATTCAGGGTGGTATGGCCATAGTGAAAATACTAATTCAAAAAGATGCACACACCCCAATGTTCATAGCAGCATTACTTACAATAGCCAACATATGGAAGCAACTTACGTGTCCATCAACAGATTAATAGATAATGAGGATGTGAGATACACACACATATATACACAATGGAATACTACTCAACCATAAAAAATAATGAAATTTGCCATTTGCAAAAGCACAGATGCCCTTGGAGGATATTATGCTTAGTGAAATAAAGACAGATACTGTACGTCATTACTTATATGTGGAATCTAAAAAATAAAACAAACTAGTGAATATAAAAACAACAAAAGAGACTCACATATATAAGAGAATAAACTCCCAGTTACCAGTGGGAAGAGGGGAAGGGCAATGTTGGGATAGGGGACAAAGAAGCACAAAGTACTAAATACAAAATAAATAAGCTACAAGGACATATTGTACAGTCCAGGGAATATAGGCAATATTTTACAATAGCTATAATATGGAGTATAACCTGTAAGAATTAGGAATCACTTAGTTGCATACCTGAACTTTTTTTTTTAATTGGGGGGGATATGCTGGGTCTTTGTTACAGTGAGTGGGCTCTTCATTGTAGTCAGCCAGCTTCTCTGGCTGTGGCAGGTAGGCTCAGTAGTTGTGGC
The DNA here is from genome assembly GCA_024291935.2 of Okapia johnstoni. Lineage (NCBI taxonomy): Eukaryota > Metazoa > Chordata > Mammalia > Artiodactyla > Giraffidae > Okapia > Okapia johnstoni. Next base: position 10,358,182 of record CM044309.1, read on the forward strand.
CTAAGTGTTTAGTTGCCCCGAAGCATGTGGGATCTTAGTTCCCCGACCAGGGACCAAACCCAAGTGTCCTGGATAGGAAGGCAGATTCTTAACCACTGGACCACCAGGGAAGTCCTCCCTGAATCTTATATAATACTGCACAGCAACTATACCTCAATTTTTAAAATATATTTATAAATGGGCAAACGACTTGAACAGACATTTCTCCAAAGACAATATGGCCAACAAGCATTTGAAAAGATGCCCAATATCACTTATTATCAGGGAAATGCAAATTGAAATCACAATGAGATATCTATCATCTTACCCTCATTAGGATGGCTAGAGTAAATGAGATATCTATCATCTTACCCTCATTAGGATGGCTAGTGTAAAAAAGAAGAAAGAACAAGTGTTGTAAGGATGTAGAAAAACTGGAACCATTATACACTGTAGGAATGAAAATGGTGCAGAGGTTATGGAAAACAGAATAGTAGTTAAATATAGAATTACTATATGATTTAGCAATTCTGCTTCCAAAAAGATTTAAAGTTAGGTCTTGAATATGTATATGTACACTCATGTTCACAGTAGCATTATTTGCAATTGGCAAAACATGGAAGTAACAAATGTTCATTAACAGATGAATGAATAAACAAATATATATATATAGAGTAGAATACTATTGAGCCTTAAAAAAGAAGGAAGTTCTGACACATGCTACAATGTGGATGAATCTCAAGAACATTATACAAAGCCCTTTGCAAAAGTACATGTAGTATATGATTCCACTTATATGAGGTACCTGTGCATGCTAAGTGCTAAGTCACTTCAGTCATATCCGACTCTTTGCAACTCTATGGACTGTAGCCCACCAGGCTCCTCTGTCCATGGAATTCTCCAGGGAAAGGTACTGGAGTGGGTTGCCACACGCTCCTCCAGGGGATCTTCCTGACCGAAGGATCAAACCCAAGTCTCTTACGTCTCCTGCATTGGGAGGTGGGTTCTTTACCACTAGCGTCACCTGGGAAGCCCATATGAGGTACCTAGAATAGTGAAATGCACAGAGACACAAAGTAGAACGGTGGTTGCCAAGAAGTGGGGGGAGGAGGGAAAGAGGAGTTACTATTTAATGGGTACAGAGTTTCAGTTTTGCAAGATGAAAAGAATTCTGGAGATGAATGGTAATGATGACTGCACAAAATGTGAGTGTATGTAATGCAACTGAACTTATACTTAAAGGTGGTTAACATGGTGAATTTTATGTTATATATTTTGCCACAATTTTTAAAAAGAGAGAGAGACCCAGGGATGAAAGAGTTTCTTTTCTAACTCCAGTTGTTTCTGTGGAGTGATGCCGGGAGCTGCTGGAGTTCCAGTAACCAACTTGCAACCATGAGGGGACTAGCCAACACTCTGAAAGGAGTGGAGCAGAAAGACAGCCTGGGCTCTTTAATGACATGATTAAATCCCTGAATTAATGAGCCTTGATACTGTTGACCCACTACAGTTTTTAAGATTTCCGCACTCCCCCACCCACTCATGGCTATTCCCTGAGGATGTCTGCAAGAAAAAATAGATACCTCTGTTTTTACCTCTGTTATTATATATGTGCAATTCCCTCTTATGTGGAGTAATAGGCAAGTTTGGCCTTGGAGTACAAAATAAAGCAGGCATGGTTAACAGAGTTTTGACAAGAGAATGCACTGGTCATAGCAAGCACCCTTTCCCAACAACACAAGAGACAACTCTACAGGTGGACATCAGCGGGTGGTGATGTCCAAAATACCAAAATCAGATTAATTATATTCTTTGCAGCCGAAGATGGAGAAGCTCTATACAGTCAGCAAAAACAAGACCAGGAGTTGACTGGCTCAGATTGTGAGGTCCTTATTGCAAAATTCAGACTTAAATTGAAAGAAGTAGGGAAAACCGCTAGGCCATTCAGGTAAGACCAAAATCAAATCCCTCATGATTACACAGTAGAAGTAACAAATAGATTCAAGGGATTAGATCTGATAGACAGAATGCCTGAAGAACTATGGACAGAGGTTCATAGCATTGTACAAGAGGCAGTGATCAAAACCATCCCCAAGAGAAAGAAATTCAAAAAGGCAAAATGGTTGTCTTGACGAGGCCTTACAAATAGTTGAAAAAAGAAGAGAATCAAAAGGCAAAGGAGAAAAGGAAAGATATACCCATCCAAATGCAGAGCTCCAGAGAATAGCAAGGCGAGATAAGAAAGCCTTCCTAAGTGAACAGTGCAAAGAAATAGAGGAAAACAATAGAATTGGAAAAACTAGAGGTCTCTTCAAGAAAATTAGAGATACCAAGGGAACATTTTGTGCCAAGATGGTCACAATAAAGGACAGAAATGGTATGGACCTAAGGAGCAGAAGGTATTAAGAAGAGGTGGCAAGAATACATAGAACTGTACAAAAAAGGTCTTAATGATCTGGATAACCATCCTGGTGTGGTCACTCACCTAAAGCCAGAGATCCTGGAGTCAAGGAGGCCTTAAGAACCATCACTACCAACAAAGCTAGTGAAGGTGATGGAATTCCAGCTGAGCTATTTAAAATCCTAAAAGATGATGCTGTTAAAGTGCTGTACTCAATATGCCAGCAGATTTGGAAAACTCAACAGTGGCCACAGGATTGGGAAAGGTCAGTTTTCATTCCAATCTCAAAGAAGGGCAATGCCAAAGAATGTTCAAACTACCATCAGTTATGTTCATCTCACATGCTAGCAAGGTCATGCTTAATGTCCTTCAAGCTAGGCATCAGCGGTACATGAACTGAGAACTTCCAGATGTACAAGCTGGATTTAGAAAAGACACAGGAAGCAGAGATCAAATTGCCAACATCCATTGGATCATCGAAAAAGCAAGAGAATTCCAGAAAAGCATTTAGTTCTTCTTCATTGACTATGCTAAAGCCTTTGACTGTGTGGATCACTGCAAACTGTGGAAAACTCTAAAAGAGATGAGAGTATCAGACCACCTTACCTGCTTTCTGAGGAACCTGTATGCAGTTTAAGAAGCAACAGTTAAAACCAGATGTGGAACAATGGACTGGTTCCAAATTGGGAAATGAGTAGGTCAAGGGTGTATATTGTCACCCTGCTTATTTAACTTATATGCAGAGTACGTCATGCAAAATTCCGGGCTGGATGAAGCATAAGCTAGAATCAAGATCATCAGGAGAAATATGAATAATCTCAGATATGCAGATGACACCACTCTAATGGCAGACACCAAAGAGGAACTAAAGAGCCTCTTGATGAAGGTGAAAGAGGAGAGTGAAAAACATGGCTTAAAATTCAACATTCAAAAAACGAAGATCATGGCATCCAGTCCCATCACTTCATGGGAAATAGATGGGGAAACAATGGAAACAATGACAGACTTCATTTTTAGGGGCTCCAAAAATCACTTTAGAAGGTGACTGCAGCCATGAAATCAAAAGACCTTTGTTCCTTGGAAGAAAAACTATGACAAACCTAGACAGTGTATTGAAAAGCAGAGACATCCCTTTGCTGACAAAGGTCTGTCTAGTCAAAACTATGGTTTTTCCAGTGGTCATGTACAGATGTGAAAGTTGGACCATAAAGAAGGCTGAGTGCCAAAGAATTGATGCTTTTGAACTGTGGTGTTGGGGATGACTCTTGAGAGTCCCTTGGACTGCAAGGAGATCAAACCAGTCCATAAGGAAATTGCAATCCATAAGGAAATCAACTCTGAATATTCAATAGAAGGACTGAGGCTGAGGCTGAAACTCCAATACTTTGGCCACCTGATGCTAAGAACTGAGTCACTGGAGAAGACCCTGATGCTGGGAAAGATTGAGGGCAGGAGGAGAAGGAGAGGACAGAGGATGAGATGGTTGGATGGCATCACCGACTCTACGGACATGAGTCTGAGTAAACTCCAGTGATGAAAAGGGAGGCCTGGTGTGCTGCAGTCCATGGGGTGGCAAAGGATCGGACATGACTCAGTCACTGAACACAGAGGATGAGAATGTTGCTGGGAAGGTAACTGACAAAAGTCTACTACGTAAACTAATCTTAAAGTCTCATTAGGAAATCCACGTTATTTTTGTGGTCTAAAGTCCACACTCAGTTATGCTATATTAGTCCTATGGGATGTTCTTTGAAGAAAAAGTCCTCAGATCAAAGTTGGCAAATAATATATACTGTAACCCCCTCTTCAGAGGTTTCCATTGTGCATTAGCGTGGCAAAGGCTTTGAGAAATGCTTCAGCATAGAGGCTGATGAACTTTATCTAGTGAACTGTTTCACAAGCTTCTATGACTGAAGAAACCTCTTTTTTAAGTAACACTTATCAACAGTCATGGAACAATGCAACATATTTGGGAAAAGACCATGTCATTGCAAAAGTCTGTTGTCTTCAGGCTTGGCTCTGTCTCTGGTGGCTGCAACTGCTTTCTACTTAGTCACCAACTCAATAATCACAGAGCCAGAAGTGATTTTGCAACCAGAAGATTTAATGTCGTGTTACAAATTTTTTTTAGCGATGTGAGATTATAGTGTCATAATTTCATGAATTGTCTACCAATATTTGCCATGTTTAATCTCTTGTACTCATTTATGACACTGTGGTTACAAAGAAATGAAACAACATTAAATAATTATCTTTGGGAATGGCAAACTGTTAAGGGCACTGTCGCAGGGTCAATTTTAGACTCTACCTTCACAAGAGCTTCACAGGAAAATGACACCCAGACCTTCCAGTATTCCCATAAAGTTCCCTGTTTATAACTCCCCTTGCTCCATCTGCATCCCTAGTTCACAAAGTGAAGAGATTTTACCCATGACTTGGTAAAACATTTTGCAGGAATGTCCCCTTTAAAAAAAAAAAAGGTGTTAAATATGCCATTACCATTTGTAAACTTTCTCCTAAAATATCTTGTGGATTTGGAGGGCATTGGAGAAAAAAAGTCTGAAAGTGAGTAATGTGAAAAAATGCAAAAGCTATTATTCTTTATCAAAAAGTAGAATAAATGTGGGCACAGATGAAATTCCCTTTGATATCCAGTGTAGGGGCTGAGGGCTTCTCTCATATCTCAGTTGGTAAAGAATCCGCCTGCAATGCAGGAGACCCCAGTTCTACTCCTGGGTCAGGAAGATCTGCTGGAGAAGGGATAGGCTACCCATTCTGTTGCTGGATTCTCAGTGGTTAATAATCTAACCTGCTTAGGGCCTCATGTGATTCTTTATTCCTTTCCTGCCTTCACTCACTAGCTATGCTTATTTGTTCTCATCTTGATACCTCATTCATCAGTAATATATTTCTATAAAATGCCCAATACCAGACTAAACTCTGGTTTCAGAGACTTTTCAAAGCATTGCAACAAATCAGTCAAGTGCCCAGCAAGGAATATGGTCTTTTATAGGCAACATGGACAGCAAGGAGATCCAAACAGTCCATCCTAAAGGAAATCAGTCTTGAATATTCATTGGAAGGACTGATGTTGAAGCTGAAACTCCAATACTTTAGCCACCTGATTTGTAGAATTAACTCATTTGAAAAGACCCTGATGCTGGAAAGATTGAGGGTAGGAGGAGAAGGGGATGACAGAGGATGAGATGGTTGGATGGCATCACCGACTCAATGGACATGAGTTTGAGTAAACTCCAGGTGTTGGTGATGGACAGGGAGGCCTGGCGTGCTGCAGTCCATGTGGTTGCAAAGAGTCGGACACCACTGAGCAACTGAACTGAACTGAACTGATAGGCAACATAGCTGCAGATTTAATTATTTCTGCACAAAGTATTGCTTAGTTGATAGGCCATTTTGCTTTTTTTTTAATTGCAATGATAATTTAAACAATCCTTCTAAATCTGTATTCTTATCCACAATGCTGTGGTTCAGGAAAAACAAAGTTAAGTGTGATGTTGAGGAATGAATTAGGGTCATGTTAAGCAGATTTTCTCTAGCCACATATATCTTCTTGCTGTATTTTGCATGATATATTTGTAGAATTGGGCTTCCCTGGTGGCTCAGTAGCAAAGAATCAGCCTGCCAATGCAGGAAATGAGGGTTAGATCTCCTAGAGAAGGAAATGGCAACCCACTGCAGTATTCTTGCCTGGGAAATCTCATGAACAGAGGAGCCTGGCAGGCTACAGCCCCTGAAGTCACGAAGAGTTGGACACAACTTAGCGACTGAACAACAATTTGTGGAGTTAGCTTTTAGAACTCCAGTTTGTATTATGATAGTCACTAGAAATGCGGTTCTAAAGCCAAAAGATAGAGATTTCCTGGAAATGCAGAAGAAGAAAAATAAATTTAGCTCTATTAGTAAGTACTGTTTGAGCACATTCCATCTGGGGCTTCCCTGGAAACTCAGAGGGTAAAGAACCCGCCTGCAATGCAGGAGACCCCAGTTCGATTCCTGGGTCGGGAAGATCCTCTGGAGAAGGGATAGACTACCCACTCCAGTATTCTTGGACTTCCTGGTGGCTCAGCTGGTAAAGAATTTGCCTGCAATGTGGGAGACCTGGGTTTGATCCTTGAGTTGGGAAGATCCCCTGGAGAAGGGAACGGCTACCCACTCCAGTATCCTGGCCTGGAGAATTCTATGGACTGTATAGTCCACGGGGATGCAAAGAGTCAGACACGACTGAGAGACTTTCACACGCATTCCATGTACCAGGAATTATACCAGGCACTAGAGATTCAAAGATGAATAAGAAAGGTAATTTGTCTCACCCAGTTCAATCCCTGGTCATCTTTTCACCGGACTGTCACGTTTGTGCTCTGACCAGACCCCTCCCTGCAGTCTTGCCCCTCTGAAGCCCTCAGCCACACTACAGCACAGAGTATTGCCTAATGCTCAAGTGTAACTCAAACCTGCATTAAGTCCAGATTCTTTGGTATCATAGCCAATAATGTCAAGACACTCCTCTCTCTTTGTCTCCTATCACTCTTTACCTTGACGTTTATGTTCTAACTGGATCCCATCCCTTGAGCTTTCTGCACGTGTCACATTAATTTATACCTCTGAGCCGTTGCTCAGGGCCCGAACCTCTGCCAGGCTTGCCTTTCTCAGCGTCTTCTTCCAGTCAACTTTGTTCTTTCCTCAAGGTTCAGCTCACTACTTCCACGAAGACTTTGCTGAATGTGCTGGGTAGTCTAAGTTATCTGCTCTGCCTAGGCATTCTTCTAACACTGTACCTAGCATATTATATTAAAAGCTAAAATAATTGTGTGCATTCACAGTTGGGGCAAATCATGGACAAAAGACACAAAGAGACCAAAAATAAATAAATAAATAAACCCAACTGCCACTTTTGAAGAGCATGGAGCAAAACCAGGGTGCTAGGACCAAAAGCAGGATACTGAGCGTGGCTACTGCACTCAACACTACCACGGGTGGGCAAACCACCTAAGCCCCCCTCTGGCCTGACTCCTAGACATACCCCTGTGCTGTGCCGTGCTTAGTGGTTTAGTCATGTCTGACTCTTTGCGACCCCATGGACTGCAGACCGCCAGGCTCCTCTGTCCATGGAGATTCTCCAGGCCAGAATACTAGAAGGTGGCCATGCCCTCCTCCAGGGGATCTTCCCAACCCAGGGCTCAAACTCAGGTCTCCCACATTGCAGGTGGCTTCTGGGCCACCAAGCAAGCCCAGGAATCCTGGAGTGGGTAGCCTAGCCCTTCTCTAGGGGTTCTTCCTGACCCAAGAATTGACCCGGGGTCTCCTGCATTGCAGGCAGATACTTTACCAGCTGAGCTACCAGGGAAGCCGGGACACACTCCTACCCTCACTCTATACAAGGTATGAGCTCACCCCCTCCTCAGCCAGCGAGCAAGCAAGGGGATCTGTTTTTTTATCTCGTTCCCCCTGGCTGCAGCAGGGGCCCCAGTAAAGCCTTGTCTGAATTTCTTGTCTGGCCTCTAGTCAATTTTTATTGGTTTGGTCAAGAACTTTGGTCAGTTATCAGACTGATCATCTTAAAACAATTAAATTTTAAATTTTACATTTGCTAAATGAAATTAAACTTTGCAAGTAACTTTTTATAGGAACTAATAAATCCTACCAGACTCTAGGCCAGAATTTTTACATAGCAGAGCATTATATAAATTCACTATGATTTTTTTCTGTTAAAAAGTCAGATATACTGTTTCTATATAAGACAACAAGCATAATTAATGTTGGAGATACCTTTCCTACCAAACATAAATGTTATCCTGTAAGAAAATCTCTTCAGTTTCATTGCAAACCCTAAGATCTATAATCATACAAATTACTACTTTATTCTTTCTATGATTCCGCAAAAATAATGAGTAAGTTCAGCAGTATTGTCATTTTCCAAATGAGGATAATTCAAACGTAGGCCCCACAAGGCTGTTCACAGATGACAAATCATTTTGAAAGGAAACTTGAGTGGACAAATGTGAGTTATCTGCCCAATATGCCTTCCTTTGGGAACCACCCATTCTTCCCTCCTTATGGTCTAGGGGGGAGTGCAATCATTGAACCTCACCCCCTAAGGGATGCCTTTGGATTAACTCATTCACGTGGCAACAGTGACCGATTCAGAGCTGAGTTCACAGCTCAGCCAGGGACAGCCACAGCGCTGCCCATGACTACCCATCCCTAGGAGGCAGAGAAGCTGGAAGCACGGGACGCTGAGGGGGTCAGTGGCTAACAAACTGAATTGCTATCACTTGCAATGAAAAACTTTTGTCTAATACAACAACCTAGAGTATTTAGTAGACTATTTCCAAAGACGATATAGTCAGCAAAACAACCTTCTACATTTTATAACTACGCACACAACCGACCTTCCACACTTAATAACCATAACAACATTAAAATACTTCATAACTGTAAGCAAAACAACTTTATATAACACTTTAACTATAAACACATCCAGGCTTCTGGACTTTATAACTGTAAACAAACTCTTGCAACATTTTATAACTGTAAGCAAAACACCTCTTATAATATTTCATAACTTCAAGCACAAGCTTAACAGGAAAGACCTGACACTTATTTGACATTATGAGCACAAATAAAGGCTCAAAAAATCCTGGCTTATTTATTAGCTAGTGAAGAGTTTCAGATGCTAAAATTTTAATTATTTGATTCATTTAGGTTTTTTTAGCACACAATAGCCCAATATACATCTCAATCACTATCACTTATGTCATAAGCATAATTTTACACAATAACTGCAATTAATTCTGGAATTCAAATAATTTGCTGATTATTTTTTAAAAAACAGAAGATCCAAAGAAAGATTAAAACTATAAGTTTTAAAGAATTTTTAGTGACTGATCAAATTACAAAATTGAATGAAAGTAACTACATCTTTCAAAACATGTATTAACATGCCTAATCTTTTTTTCCCTTTTGATTTACTGATAAAACAAGAACATGACTTTTTAAAAATTAAATTATTCCTTTTACATGTTTTTTCTGATATGGCTGTGTCTTCACTAGGATAAGCAGGCTATTTTGACCAGAAAGATCACAGAATATTTAGTCTGTATACAAATGGCCTTAAAATTGAGAAAGTTATTAATATATATATATATATATATATATATATATAGTGGTGGTTTAATCGCTAAGTTGTGTCCAACTCTTGCGACCCTATGGACTGTAGCCCACGAGGCTCCTCTGCCCACGGAATTTTCCAGGCAAGAATACTGGAGTGGGTTGCTATTTCCTTCTGCAGGGGATCTTCCCGACTCAGGGATCAAACCCAGGTCTCCTGTATTGCACGCAGACTCTTTACCGACTGAGCTACAAAGGAAGATTCCTATATATGTGTGTGTGTGTGTGTGTGTGTGTATACATATATACACACACACACACACACATACATATTATTTCTTTTTGGTCACACCACATGGCTTTTGGGATCTTGTGGGAGGGCCAGGGTTTGAAGCCAGGCCCTGGCAGGGAAAGCGTTGAGTCCTAGCAGCAAGAAGTGCCGAGCTAGCATGAGAACCAGGAGCTAACCTCCACCCCCACCCCTCAGCACACAGCCCCCAGGCTAGTAGCGCCCTAAGCCCCGACTCCAAGCGCTGCCCTCCTCATCGCTCCATCCTGGCGCTGTTTACCGCTTCAGCAACAACACCAGGCGGTCGCCACTGGCCTCCAACCCACACTCTGGGGCCTGGGGTTCAGGTCCCCCAGCGCTCACCGTCTAAAACAAACTTTTCTTTACTTTGCATGACAGGAACAAGACAACGACCTGCTTATCTTTCCTCCTCCTCCTCATTTTTTTAGAAAATATCTTTTGTCTCCCGCCCCTTCCCTTTCCCCTTTTGGTCAATCCTGATCCCCTTTTCCTCCTCTCTGCAGGATGGAGAAGGGAGTGAACCCGGGGAACTGAGGAAGGAGGTTTTCCATTCAATCATACTAAAGACCCTGGGGGCGAGTAAAGCGCAGAGCCAGTAAGGAAACATTTCCTTTTTGCTTTTATTTGGTTTTAGTTTCTCATATTTGAAAACACTGCAGTATTCACGAGTTGGCCTGGGGGAGGGTGTTTCTAAGTGCGGGTGAGATGGGAAGGAAAGATCTCAGGCCCCAGGTGGGAGTCGTGTTGTCAGTAACTGGGCAGAGGTGTAAGGGGTGAAGACACAGTGTCCTTGGCGCCTCTGGACGTCTTCCAAGGCCCAGTGTCCCCTCGCTCAGCCTCTTATATAGCTTTCCCCCATAGCGGGGAAGACCCTGGACCCCAGAGTCCTCCAGAGAATCTTCCCTGGTTGCCTGTATCTCTGGCTCTGCTGGGATCTCGTTGGAGGAAGGACAAGTTTCTGGTCTTCACGCTGATACACACACAAGAATTTTCCCCCTGTGACTTTCAGATGGCCTCAGCGCCAGTCACTTAGTCTCCCTACACTTTGTCCTTTAAAGTTCAGTTGTGACAGTTGCTTTATGAAGGTTTCGATCTATTTCCCTGCCCTCTTACCGTTTTAATTATATGGAATCCAAAGTGTATACGAGATTTGGGGAGGGGCTGTAGAAAGCAGTACCAGTGGCAGGTACTCTAGTCCAGTCTCCACTGTCAGCCTCCTCCAATTCTACTCCTACTCCACCTGTATTCTTATCAACCCAGCTTTTGGGCAGAGGTTTGCCCCACCGGGGGCTTCCCTGGTGACTCAGATGGTAAAGAATCCTCCAGGAATGCAGGAGGTCTGGGTTCCATCCCTGGGTTGGGAAGATCCCTAGAGGGCACGGCAACCCACTCCAGTGTTCTTGCCTGGAGAATTCCATGGATGGAGGAGCCTGGCGGGCTACCGTCCATGGGGCTGCAAAGAGTCGGACACAGTTAAGCAACTTTCACTTTGCCTTTCCTGGGGGATTAACTGAGCAACTGGAGAGCGATCTCAAGATAGTGTAGACCAAAGCAGGGAAGTGAAGAGGAGTCAAGCAAGAGGGAGGGGTTTTGTCTCCTTTCCCAGGGTGAGCCTTCAGTGTGATCCACTGATTACCATGCCTTTTCCACTTCCCTATAAGTAGGTATGTGCTTTATCCCCACTGCCCAGTCCGTTTTATTCCCCACTTCCCGTCAGTCTTATTTCTTTTCTCCTTTGTTAGCCATTTTAGTTTGGTCCCTCCAGGCTTATCCCCAAACTCACCCATGACACAACCAGTGGTTTAATCCTTGTACCACTGCTGGTAGCGCCACAGAAAGTGAAGTGTGTCGCTCAGTCGTGTCCAACTCTTTGCAACACCATGGACTGTAGCACACCAGGCTCCTCTGTCCATGGGATTCTCTAGGCAAGAAGACTGGAGTGGGTTGCCATTTCCTTCTTCAGGGGACCTACCCGACCCAGGGGTTGAACCCAGATCTCTTACATTGCAGGCAGATTCTATACCATCTGAATTCTGAGAAAATTGAGGGAAATTGATAGGAGAGGCCACGGTGCCCTAGGATGGAGATTTTCAGCCTTCCAGGACTACAGACTTCTGGAGAAGGTAACTCTTTGTGACCCCATGGACCGTAGCCCTCCAGGTTCCTCTGTCCATGGAATTCTCCAGGCAAGAGTACTGGAGTGGGTTGCCATTCCCTTCTCCAGGGGATCTTCCCAACCCAGGGATTGAACCTGGGTCTCCAGAATTGCAGGCATATTCCTTACTGTCTGAGCCACCAAGGAAGCCAAATAAAAAGTAAATGTTGTAGCAAAAAAGGGAAAAACAGAACTGCTTATTCAAAGATTATATCTATCTACCAGTTTTCATTTTGATCCCTTGGTTACACTCTATTTTACTGTTTTAAATATTAAACACAAATAATAATAAGTTCAAGGGGTCACAGGGAATGGCAGAAATGAAGTAATTAAAATTCTTTGTATAATTACTGTGCTATCATTATTTATTTTAAATATATTGCTTAAACACAAAAACACGTACTAACACAAGGCTTGGAAACATGAACGAAGCTCAGAGTGAGCTCAGATCATTCTGATCCTTTATGCACTTACTCTGCTTTCGTTTTGTTTTGTTGGCCACATCGCATGGCTCGTGGGGTCTTAGTTCCCTGGGCAGAGGTCCAGCAGAGAAAACACCGAGTCCTAACCACTGGACCTCCAGGAAATGCCTATGAACTTACTCTTGAAATGAACTGGTAGAGCTGAGTGTATGCATTACAGGAGCCAGCTGTTTCACTGGTAGTTCTCCCAATTCACTTCCATGTAGAATACCATGTTTGTTAAAATATAACTAATAGTAATGTGTCAGTCTGAAGGTATTAAAACTCTTGACATTAACTGCAGCAAGACTAGAATTTAGAGCAGCAAAAGGTTTTTTAGAGGAGTATGTTATGGCTTACATTGTTTAGAATTACTAGCACATAGGGATAACAAACTCCAACCAAATTTTATTTTTGCTTTTAAAAACACAGACAATGCACCTCACCCCCTTACTGCAAAGAATTATTAATAATACGATTTCAACTTGTTTGCTCTGTTGTTGAGCTTGCTATTCATGACAAAGTCTTTAGCAAAGATTCAAGAAAACAATTTGGAAAATAAACAAAAATACAGCTAGAGAATGTGATGTAAAAAAAAATCTCTGAAGTGCACAGCATACAACCATCCAGCTCATACTCTGCCTGCTATGGGCTGAACTGTGTGTCCCCGCACCCCATCAAATTCATAGTTAAAGCCTTAACTCCCAATGTAATTGTATCTGGAGCTAGGGCTTTTAGGAGGTAATTAAGATTAAGTGAAGTCATAAGGGTGGGGGTCCCAATTTAATAGGATTGGTGGCCTTATTAGAGTCCCTTGTGGCAGAACGTGAAGAACTAAAGAGCCTTTTGATGAAAGTGAAAGAGGAGAGTGAAAAAGCTGGCTTAAAACTCAACGTTCAGAAAACTATGATCATGGCATCTGGTCCCATCACTTCATGGTAAATAGATGGGGAAACAGTGGAAACAGTGACAGGCTTTATGTTTTTGGACTCCAAAATCACTGCAGATAGTGACTGCAGCCATGAAATTAAAAGACGCTTACTCCTTGGAAGAAAAGTTATGACCAACCTAGATAGCCACGACCCAAACCACGCCCTTCGAAGAGTTCCATCTAGTGCAGAAGGCTGTTAGAGGGGAACCTTTGCTCTCAATCGTCACCTGTCCAGGTTGCCAGATGGCAACACTCAAGTTTGGTCAGAGTCTTTCAACAGTCTATTTTTCTAGGTAGGAGGGAAAAATTGGATTTGCATGTTAGTTCAGAGGGATATATAACATTCTAGACAAGTAGATATTTTTTTAAATCATTATTTTAAAAGAGTAACTGGGGACTTCCCTGGTGGTCCAGTGGTTAAGAATCCAACTTGCAGTGCAGGGGACGCTAGTTCGATCCCTGGTCAGAGAACTAAGATCCCACATGCCGTGGAACAGCTAAGCCACCGTGCCACAAGTAGAGTCCACGTGCTGCAACGAAAGATCCCACGCGACACAATGAACGGAGATCCCATGAGCCAACACAGCCAGATAAACAAACATTAGAAAAAAGAGCAGCTAATATGTTCTCTGCCCGTGAATCCATTGCACACACTGACACCTAAACAGATGCGCTTTACCTAAATAAAAGAAGGCAGTTTTACCTATTTGCTGAATATTTGAAAATGTAGTAGTAGTTTTTCTTTCCCTTTCATAACTGCCGTTTCTGTTTTGTTCTATATTTCATATTTGATTAATACCGTCATTGTCCCTAAATGCCATAACTGTTAACTACATTTTATTCACTAGAACCTATAATTTGTCTATTGTTATTGTCCTTTCTGTTTTCAAATTAAGGTATTGACATTCCCATTTTTTAAAATTTTAATTAAAATACAGTTGATATACAATATCACATACATTACAGATGTACGATATAGCCATTCACAATTTTTAAAGGTTGTGTACTCGGTTTACAGTTATTACAAAATAGTCTCTGTGTTGTACAATATATCCTTGTAGCTGACATTATTCCCACCTTCAGGACAGAATTCTTGAACTCAAAAACAAAAGCTTTAAGGAACTCTATCATCTCTGGTTACGGAGAACTCTTTGGTAGGAATGTCTGTTTTAAGCAATTTTTAACAAAGGACAGGGAGGGAAGGCAGTTGGATTCTGTAAATTGCTGTTCTGACTCCATATGGCCACCAGGGGGAGACAAAACTATGGAAGCTCTATTTTATCTCGAGTTTATGCGGTGTTTTTCTTTAGCTGTAACCTGCCTCTGCTGCTGCTGCTGCTAAGTCGCTCAGTCGTGTCCGACTCTTAGCGATCCCATGGACTGCAGCCTACCAGGCTCCTCCGCCCACGAGATTTTCCAGGCAAGAACACTGGAGTGGGTTGCCATTGCCTTTTCCAATCTGCCTCTGACTTGTTTCAAAGCAAACACGTATCCAGATTGCATAAGGCAGCCCAGTCCTGTTTTCCTCATATAATTTAAGGAGAGCCTTATCTATTTATATTCTGCCTGAGAGCCTTATCTATGTATATACTGCTCCACCAAAACGGTTAAGGGGCCCATGTGACAAAGTGAGATTTCTAAGCACAAGTGAGGCCCTGAGGATCCAACTTCTAACCACTGCAGTGTGCCCACGTGCCCCAGTAGATCCTGTGGCAGAGAATCAACACGAACTCAGCTTTCCACACCGATGTGTGCATCTTTTATACTTCAGATGGAGTTCTCAAAAGCGGCTGAAAAAAAAGAAATGTAGGGACCCTGGATACTGAGAAGATAATAGTGCCTCAGCCATGGTAACATCGACACCGAATCATAGAATGACAAGTCCAACGCCTTCTGAGGGCTCCCAACCGCTTCGCAGAGGAGGCGCTGGGCACACAGTCTCAAGGACAGAAGTTCCAGACAGTACTGCCCTCATCTGACCTCTGACAGGCACCAGGACTCATTCCAGCAGGTGGAAGTAAGGCTGAGAGGTCATTTGATAAGGATCGTATAACCGATTTCACGGCAAAGTGCCTCTATTTGTATCTCTGTTGGTGAATTTATTAAAAGGGATGTGCTCAAATTTATCAAAAAACCGATAGAGTCAATTCAATTTTAGTGAATTATCGAATTGTTTTAGCCATGTCTTCTGGATTCTCTCTTAATGCCCCAATCACTCGTGGACTCTTTTCAAAAAATATTCATTTATTTTTATCTGTTTATTTGGCTGCGAGGGGTCTTAGTTGCAGCACACGGGACCTGCAATGGTCCTTGCAGTCCGTGGAAACTTTAGTTCCAGCACGTGGGATCTTCTTCTCCGACCAGGAATTGAACCCAGGCTCCCTTCACTGAGAGCTCGGAGTCTGAGCCACTGGACTACCACAGAAGTCCCACTCATGAACTCTTAAAAAACATGGTTTGGCACTGCCTTCTTAAATTTAGGTTCAACAGATGGGGCAACTGGGCTCAGATATCTGCAGTTTTTAAAAGTAGTAGAGATGAGTTTGATTCATGATCAGACCTGGGCAAAGGTGACATGGGGCTGACACAATGACCTGCTCTACACAGGTCTACAAACAATCTCTACAAACCTTCAAACTCCCCACGTCCATGGCTTTGTCCAAGCCTAGACCATTTCTTTCACTAAACATTTCTGACCTCCCAAATGGATTCATTATTGCCCTTTGTTATCCTCTTATACAATTATTATAACCTGTCCTGAACTATTGTACCTGTATTACCTCTTAGTGGGCTTCCCAGGTGGAGCTTGTGGTGCTAATGCAGGAGACACATGAGACGAAAGAGACGTGGGTTCGATCCCTGGGTCGGAAAGATCTACTGGAGGAGGAAATGGCAACCCACTCTGGTATTCTTGCCTGAAAAATTCCATGGACATGGAATTCCATGGAATTCCTATCCTGGTGGGCTACAGTCCATGAGGTCTCAAAGAGTTGGACAGGACTGAGCCTGCACACACTTACCTCTTAGTCAACAAAAAACTCTTTGGAGGCAAGCCTGCAACTTACTTGCATCCTTTACAATGTTTTGAATGTGATCGAAGGCACTTGTTCTAAAGGCAATGTGGTTTCCCAGATCAGATCCTGGAACAGAAAGGTTAACTGAGGAGCTGGTGAAATTCAAATCAAGTCTGAAGCTTAGTAATGTATCAAGGTGAATTCATTATTTCTGACAAATGTGCCAAGGTTAGGTAAGATGGAAGCTGGGTGAAGGGTATGTAGGAGCTCTCAGTACTTTGTAACTTTTCTGTAAATCTAAAATTACTCCAGGACTTCCCTGGTGACACAGTGGCTAAGAATCCATCTGCCGATGCAGAGGCCACAGGTTCGATCCCTGGTCTGGGAAGACTCCACATGCCAAGGAGCAGCAAAGCTCTGTCAAGGCCACAGCAACTGAGCGTGAGCACCGTAGGGCCTTGCTCCACGGCAGAAGCCACCACCATGAGGGACCCAAGCACCATAACACAGGGAAGGCCCCTGCTCATGACAACCGGAGAAAGCCACTCAAAGAAATTAAGCACGGCCATAAATAGATAAGTAAATTACATTTTAAAACTAAAATGAAATAAAGTAATTCCAGAGTAAAAGTGTACTTTAAAGTAAAAAAGCTTAATAGAACAAGTTTAATTAAATAACCGTAAAACACTTGAAACATTTCCACCAAAAAAATATTTTTTTAAATTGTCAAATTCTTTCAGAAAGGAGACTTAAAAGAGTTTTATATGTATAATATAAATGAAATACAAGTAAGTGAAAAGATACATGTATACTAAATGTTACAGTTATCTCTTTTTGGAAGACGGGATTATAAGTGGTTTTTATTCCCTGGTCACTTTTATTTTTTAAATTTTCTATAATAAATAGGTGTCATTTTAGTAATGAAAGAGTTTTTTTTTTTTTTCCAAATTAATATTCTCCAGCATAACTCTAGAGAGGTCCCTTATCATGGCCAGTAATGCACAGCTCTGGGCCTTTTCCAAAGTTCTAATTCTTATTAAATAATGCTTTCTAGGAAGTGTTCCACTTAATGACAGTAATTTTACTACAAGCAAAAGTTAGGGAAGACAGATTAAATTTCCTCTAGGTCTTTCGAGTCAGAGCAGCTACAGAGCTGGGTCAGAAAGCCCAAATGTGGCTCTCATTGGGAAAAAGTACATAACATAACAGATTTTTACATAACATAAAATTTACCATTTTAATCTTTTTTAAGTATACAATTCAGTGGCATCAGGTAAGTCCACTGGCAATGTCGTGTAATCAAAACAACTATCCATTTTCAGAACTTTTTCATCATCCCAAACAGAAATCATACACCCATTAAACACTAAATCTTCACATCTCTTTACTCCCAGTCCCTGGCAACACAGTTTTTACTTTCTTTCTTCTTTGGTAAAAAATTATTATATATTTATTTGGCTGCTCCAGGTCTTAGTTGCAGCATGCAGGATCTTTAGTTGTGACATACAGACTCTTAGTTGTGGCATGCGGGATCTAGTTCCCTGACCAGGGATCAAACCCGGGCCCCGAGGATTGAGAGTCTTAGCCTCTGGACCACCAGGGAAGTCCCTGTTTTGTTTTATCATAGTCATCCTGCTTAGTATAAAAGCCACCCCATTTTATATGTCCTGTATATTCTTAGTAAGCACACTGCTAACAAACAATTACAGTTTGTTAAGATTTGTCAGTTGCCCTCGTTTCACATGCTAGCACAGTAATGCTCAAAATCCTTCAAGCTAGGCTTCAGCAGTACATGAACTGAGAATTTTCAGATGCACAAGCTCAAAAGCAGAGGAACCAGAGATCAAATTGACAACATCCATTGGATCATAGAAAAAGCAAGAGAATTCCAGGAAAACATCTGCTTCATTGAATACATGAAAGCCTTTGACTGTGTGGATCAAAACAAACTTTGGAAAATTCTTAAAGAGATGAGAATACCAGACCACCTTACCTGTCTCCTGAGAGACCTGTAAACAGGTCAAAAAGCAATGGTTAGAACCGGACATGGAACAACGGACTGGCTCAAAATTGGGAAAGGAGTATGATGAGGCTGTATATATTGTCTCCCTGCTTATTTAACTTTTAAGCAGAGTAGATTATGTGAAATGCTAGGCTAGATGACTCACAAGCTGGAATCAAGACTGCCAGGAGGAATATCAACAACCTTGGACATGCAGATGACACCACTCTATGGCAGAAAGTGAAGAGGAACTAAAGAGCCTCTCAATGAGGATGAAAGAGGAGAATGAAAAACATGGCTTAAAACTCAACATTCATAAAGCTAAGATCATGGCATCTGATCCCATCACTTCATGACAAATGGATGGGGAAAAAGTGGAAACGGTGGATTTTCTTTTCTTGGGCTCCAAAATCACTGCAGATGGTGACTGCAGCCATGAAATTAAAAGACGCTTGCTACTTGGAAGAAAAGCTATGACAAACCTACAGAGCATATTAAAAAGCAGAGACATCACTTTGCCGACAAAAGTCCATATAGTCAAAGCTATGGTTTTTCCAGTAGTCATGTACAGATGTGAGAGCTGGACCATAAAGAAGGCTGAGTGTCGAGTAATTGATGCTTTTAAACTGTGGTGTTGGAGAAGACTCTTGAGAGACCCTTGGACTGCAAGGAGATCAAACCAGTCCATCCTAAAGGAAATCAATCCTAAATATTCACTGGAAGGACTAAGGCTGAAGCTCCAATACTTTGGCTACCTGATGAGAAGAACCAACACATTGAAAAAGACCCTGATGCGGGGAAAGATTGAAAGCGGGAGGAGAAGGGGACGACGGAGGTTGAGATGGTTGGATGGCATCAGTGACTCAATGGACATGAGTTTGAGAAAACTCTGGGCGATAGAAAAGGGCAGGGAAGCTTGGTGTGCTGCAGTCCGTGGGCTTGCAACGAGTCAGACATGACTGAGCCACTGAACAACAATAACAACAAGATTTGTCACACTAATTAATAATTGACCCAGGAAGTTGAAAAGCAAAATTTGCTGGTTACTGTTCCATCCCCAGACGGTGTGTCGGAAAACAGGCGCAGGACTAGACTGCCACCAGAGAGCAGGACTAGCGGGGACAGGAGGGGGTCTGAGCGAAATACTGGAGAGGCAACCAGGGCCCAGGGAACCAGGCAAAGCCAAAGGCACACAGCAGAGACAAAAGGAAAAAGAAAGATTAAAGAGCTAAAGGGAGGGAGTGAGACACCGAAAAGTCAAAGGAGATTTTACCGGAACAGAAGTATCACCAACTGCCACTCATCTGGACCAGGCCTGCCTCCAGAAAAGCCAGTTTGGCAGCTTGGAGAAAAGAGAGGGTGACAATCAAAGCTTCTGGTTTGCGTGTTAAGAAACATATCTGGACATGACCCTTCTACATTTTTATCTTTTTGGGTTACTTCGTTAATCGCCACCCTGATTTAAGTGTTTTCTGAAATTAACCTGGGCATGACATAATCATAAAATTATTCAAGCATCTGCAGTGAAACGCCTTTCACCAGCTTTCAAAAGTAGGTGTCTGGGTGTGTGCAATCAGGTAAGTTACCAAGCTTGCATGTCTCATATACCATCCTATCGCACAAAATCATTTTGAAGATCAACAATATACTTTGTATTTTAAAAGATTTCTAAAATTGTTTATATCTTTTTTTTGCTAGAATTATTAGATTTTAACAGAAGCCTTCTATTTTAACTCTAAAGAATTAGCCTGTAACCCTCAAATAAAACATTTTCATGTATAAGTATTTTTGGTTGCGATAAATGATTCGTATTTCTAATGACTCATTTCCTCCATCTCTCACCTGAATTTGGTGGTCTAAAAAGAGACATTTTTTAAAAAATCTTAAAATTAAAAACAATACTTGCAATAAATATTCTTCCTGAAAAATATTTTAATTCTCTTGAAATGTTTGCCATAGAAAAAAAAAAGCGATAAATGAAAAATAGAAAAATTCTAAATGGAGCCTTATCGATTATGCTACTCTTCCAAACTAATTTCATTTCTAGGAAGGACTAACTGGACATCATTGGAGACCTTCAGGGTAAACTTAATGTGCTCAGGAACACAATATAGGTGATTCAGTAAACAAAATTTCCTCCTGAGTCTGCACTGGGACAAAATTGTTTATACATAGAATGACATGTAAAGCATAGACAGGAATTGTTTTTGTTTTGTTTTAATTTTAAAAGCAACAACTTTTGTTTTTAATTTTAAGATTTTTTAAAAATGAAACGTAAAGCATAGACAGGAATCTCAGGCTGAAATGTTAAGGTACCAAGTAGGTATTTTCTCATCTATTACCATATGTCATTTCAAGAACATATTTATTTACAACTCATCTTCTTTGCCTTAATCTCTGATGAGGTTCCTTTTTTATACTATCATTCAATTTCTGTATACCAGAGAAACAGTCAAACACAGTTTATTAGTCTCTTTCATGTACACCACAGTAGTAGACATCATGAGAGACAGAAATGTACTGAAACATAATTCTTGGTCCTTAAAAGAAGTGACTTTTTTTTTAAAGATTTCCCAAGAGCTGTGTGTCCTGAGTTTATGTATGTATGTTTTGCCTCCTGGCATCATTAGCTATTTAAATACGTTTCTCCCAATGGACTCTACATGTAACTTCCTGAAGATAGGAATAAAAACTATCCAGGAACCAGGCTTTATTCTTTCATGGATCCATCACAGTGCAATAAATATTTACTGAAATATATAAACAGATAGGCCACAATTTACAATACCATGTGTTTCTATTAGCTTATTAGTTAGTTTCAGGAACTCAGCACAAGATTTCCTGTAGATACTTTTATTTATTTTTGAAATTTTATTTATTTTAAAATTTTTCTGTATTTATTTTTGGCTGTCCTGGGTCTTCCTTGTTGTGCAGGCTTTCTCTAGCTGCAGCCAGTGGGAGATACTGTCTAGTTTCAGCATGCAGTTGGTAGTTGTGGCGCAGGAGTTTAGTTGCTCTGTGGCATGTGGGATTGTCCCAGGTCATGGATCTAACCGGTGTCCCCGGCATTACACGGCAGACTCTTAACCACTGGACCACCAAGGAAGCTTGAAACTTTTCAAATTGGTGGTTCAATGATCAAAGTGTTAAAAATGGGAGTTCCATGGCCAAACCCACAACACTAGAAGCTGAATTTTGATACGATATAGGTCTGCCTTCTAGAATGTAGGGGGTAGGAGAGTGGGAATGTGTCTACCTCGGGTCTGCCTTCTAGAATGTAGGGGGTGGGAGAGCGGGAAATGTGTCTACCTTGGTGTATCAGTAAGGACACTTTTGCTACAAAGCAACATGAATCAACTGTAGGGAGGCTGGAGTGTAAAGAATCATAATCAGGGACTTCCCCAGCAGTCCAGAGGTTGAGCTTTCACCTTGGATGCAGGGGCTGTGGGTTTGATCCCTGGTTGGGGAGCTAAGATCCTATGTGCCTCTCGGTCAAAATACTAAGACCAGAAGCAATCTTGTAACAAATTCAATAAAGATTTTGGAAAATGTTTACATTAAAAAAAAAAAATCTAAAAAAAAAAGAACTGTAATCAATGAAGCATATGACAGAGGAATACAGAGTGGACTATAAAAGCACACGATGGAGAAGGGACGTGGAAAGATCCCAAGAGGTTGTTTCATTTAAGGTGAATCTTGGAGGACAGACACATTTCCAGACAGAGAGCAAGTGAAAGGACCATCCCAATGGAGGCAGCAGTGACTACAAAGGTAAAAAGGGGAAGTGAGAGTCTATTTGAGGCATCCAGTGAATGGCTGCCATTTAATACAGCAGGAAATAAAATTGTCAAGTATTCACTGATTCACATTAAAATATTTATTGAGTGTTTGCTATGTGCTAGTATAATGAATGGTTGTTGTCTTTTTAGCAAGGTATCCATTTTCTCTTCCCCAAATCATCGTATTTCCTTTCAAATTACCTCATCCTCATTCATCAGTTCCATGGTACTTCACTGGGGGCCCCGCTTTAGGACTAGGGATGGGCATAGCTAGAACAATTGGATAGTCCTTTCTTGAATATTGCCCAGCCAAAGAGACAGAGAATGGCTCATGTTCATCTAGTTTGCTCCAGCTACAAGACTGTTCTGTCCACTTCTGTCTCCTATTTCTCAAGAACAGCCCTGGACTGTTCCTACTTCCAAATCTGGCTCTCCATCCTTCCCATTGATTCTGTGAGTGATATCCCTTCTGTAAATTCCCTTTGATTATATAGCAAAGACAACTGATACAGCCAGTCCCTGTGTTAGCAATGACAATCTACAGCTAAAAATTGGTGGTTCTTATTCTGAAGAAGCATGTTGTTCAGAGTGGGGTTTGGGGTTGTAGTGAGGATTATATCAACAAACATAATTGAATTGTGGAAGAGATACAGTGAGAGCATAGGAGAGCCACCCCACATCTGTCTGGGAAAAGCAAGGCTGATCTCACGGAACAGGAAGTTCTCCCTCCATCTGTTGAAGGAGAGGAAGGAATTTATGGATAGAGAAGTGTGGAAGGACATACCAAGAGAAGAGAACCTTATGCAGGAAGGGAGAATCATGGCTTACTTGGGGGAACTACAGGGATTTCCCTACAAGTGTATTTTAGAATGTGAAGAAGACCTTGCATAGGATGCAAAAAACGTTTGCATTTTATCCCAGAAACAGTGACAAGGCATTCAAGAAATTGTAAGCAGTAGAATTAAATGACCTGATTTATAGTTACAGATAGAACTCTGAAGAATATTGAGATTAGGGTAAGAAATGAGAAGAAGGAAGAAGTGTGCAGTGTGAGCAGAACGGCTGGGATGCAGAGGAGGGAAGCATTAGCCTGGAAGGAGAAATAACCTACAGAAACAAAAAGGGTTATTGAGATGAGAGATGACAAGGGCTCCAAGTCTAAAAATTATAGTGGGAAGGAATGAGTCTGGAGACATTTCAAAAGGTACTTGACAGACTTGAAACCTGTGGACTGTGGGAACTGAAGGAGAGCTGGGGGTGAGGTGGGATGGCCTAAGATAAAGGATAAATCACTGGGTAACTGGTAACAACTGAGATAAAGCGCACGGGGAGGAGCAGGGGCAACGGTGATGAAGCTCCTGCGGGAGGCTAAGGCTGCATGTTAGGTCTCGAGTTCAGGATGCATGAATGTGGGAGTCATCACAAACCAGTAATTAAAGATATGGAAATGGGCGAAATTACCTGGGAGAGCATGTGGAATGAGAAGGGCAGAGGAGGGCCCCCAACGGAAGTTTGATGTAGAGTAAGTCTCCAAAGATGGCCCCAGTGAGCCACGCCTCCCATTATTCCTGCCCGTGTATAGTCCCTGGTCACAGCGAGTCTGAGTTGGCAATGCTCTGTACCTGGACTGTTGTCATAGCTACACAACTACACACATCTGTCAAAACACATCAGACTGTACACCTAAAATGGATGAATGTTAGTATTTGCCGTTGTTCAGTCACTCAGTCATGTCCAACTCTGTGCAACCCCATGGACTGCAGCAAGCTAGGCTTCCCTGTCCTTCACCATCTCCCAGAGCTTGCTCAAACTCAAGACCATTGAGTCGGTGATGCCATCCAACCATCTCATCCTCTGCCGTCCCCTTCTCCTTTTGCATTCAATCTTTCCCAGCATGAGTCTTTTCTAGTAAGTTGGCTCTTCGCACTAGGTGGCCAAAGTATTGGAGCTTCAGCATCAGTCCTTCCAATGAATATTTATGACTGATTTCCTTTAGGAATGACTGGTTTGATCTCCTTGCAGACTAAGGGACTCTCAAGAGCCTTCTCCAATGTCATAGTTCAAAAGCATCAATTCTATACCACAAGGAAGCCAAATTACTGATGAAGAATTGCTCCTTACAGAAGCATTTCAAAGAGACATGTGGAATGAATGCTCAAATAGGGATGTCATCATTTTGCAACCCGTAATGAACTGAGCCACAGTGGCTGCTAGCAACACAGAAAGAGCCACCTGGACACCAAGTGCTTCTTGAGGAAGAAGACAACACCTTCGGCAAAGCACTCTCCCCACCGTCAACCAGTCAAACCTGAATCTGATAAAGCCTCTAGATTCAACCACCAATTTGCAGGAAGTACAGAGGACAGGGCATAATGATAAATAAACTGTGTTATAAGGTTGCAGTCAACAAAATTGTGACTCTGGGAAACCTATACAACAAATGATCCAGTTTCTTCAACAAATAAGTTGCAAGGGGGGAAAAGATAAAAAGGGAATCTATTGAGACCTAAAAGACATATATTTTACAAAAACACCTACTACACACACTACAGTATTTAGGCATGCAGAGTTGGATAATAAAACTGCAAATAAGAGAAAGTAACAATGAACATAAAAGTCAGAACGCGGTGGTCACTCCTTGGGGAGCAGGGAGGACTTGTGTTCGGTCTGGGTATAGAGATGGCTTCTGGAGTGACTGGCCAGGTGTCTTCTCTCATGGAGGGTGGTTACAGGGCATTTGCCTTATAACAATTTATTAAAATACATATTATTTTTTGCTTTTTAAAATGTTTACTATAACTAGATTTTAGAGATTTTAGGTTTTAGATGGTATGGTAAAGATGTTCCATTCACTTCTCCTAAAACAGTAATAATAACAATGGAAGGATACCCACATGCCCTGAATTTTCCAAGCAGTGGTTTGTAAGGAGCACTAAACACATTTATTCACTGGTAAATCTGAAATATTACCAGTTAACTTGGTTTCCACTTGAATGCTTACAGAACTGATAACAGATAAACAGTACTTTTTAAGAGAAACAAAAAGCCAAGCCTTGTTAGAATTGACGAATCTTTTTTTTTTTTTTAATTTACTTGACTAATCTTGGGTGGCTAATTTTGTGACCTGAACGCATGATTTGTATGATGCAACTGAAAGAGGAGCCTCCAGTCCCAAGACTTTCCAGTGGACAGTTTCCTGGAGTCTAGCAGTCACAACTGACAAAATTCTTATACTGAGCAAAGCATACTGTAGGGATAGTCACTGAGAACAACTTATTTTATTATCTAAAGTTTAAATGGTTTCATACGACTCCCAAAATGTTAACATGATGCAACTAATTTGGAAAACTGGCAGTACCTAATAAACTCACATATATGCCCTGCCGCTGCTGCCGCCAAGTTGCTTCAGTCGTGTCTGACTCTGTGCAACCCCATAGATGGCAGCCCACCAGGCTCCACCGTCCCTGGGATTCTCCAGGCAAGAACACTGGAGTGGGTTGCCATTTCCTTCTCCAATGCAGGAAAGTGAAAAGGGAAAGTGAAGTTGCTCAGTCGTGTCCAACTCTTTGAGATCCCATGGACTGCAGCCTACCAGGCTCCTCCATCCATGGGATTTTCCAGGCAAGAGTACTGGAGTGGGGTGCCATTCTGACCCAGCAATTCTGCTTCTTAGTAACATCCCAGAAGAAATTAAAACATACGTCCATGAAGAACTGTATACAAATGTTTAGAGTAGCTTCCTTCATAATAGCCTGAAGAGATCTGGAAACAGTCTAAATGTCCATCAATAGGGAATGGAGGAACTCCCTGGTGGTCCAGTGGTTAGAGCTCCAAGCATTCACCCCTGTTAGGGAGCTAAGATCCTGCTAGCCATGTCGCATGGCCAAAAAAAAGAGGGGGGAGTAGATAAACAACTTGGTATATACATACAATGAAATACCATTCAACAATAAAGAGAACTACTTCATGCTACAGCATGGATATATCTCAAAAAACATGCTGAGTGAAAGAAGCTAGACCCTCCCCCCCTCCCCAAAATAAAGCACACATGGTCTGATTCCATTTATATGATGTCCAACAAGAGGCAAATCCAACGGATGACAACAGAAGTCAGAAGAGTGGGGGGGTCTCAGAAGGGCAAAGAAACTCTTCTTCCCAGGAAGTTTGGAAAATTACATATTATAAATGCATTAGTTTGAGTCATTCTTATTAATAGAAAACTAGTTTCTCTCCACCCTCACCAAATAAAGGTTGAACATTTGCAAAATATCTGTTATTTGAAAGGATACCAAATTCTCAGCCCAGCTCTGGGAGTAACTGCCCTCTGTATCATGAGTAAGGAACATGGAGGGAAAAAAGGCCACGTGCCCTTGAAGCTGTGAGGGGAGAGTGGAACTGAACAAGAAACACCTCGGCTTCACTACCCCACAGAGAAAGCCAGTTCCCCTGAACCCGGCCCCAGGGAGAGTCTCCAGGGCGTGGGTCTCTCTGGGAACAGAAGCCGACGAGGAAGGGAGATTTCGAGTGTTGTCGCTGCCATCAGAGATGCGTGTTTGCAGTTTCAGCTCCTAGGGGGCAGAGTTACAGCAGCAGCAATGGCAGAACCTTTCCAGAAATGGAGAGGCAGGAGGACGAACTAGGCATCTAGCCAGTGTAAAAGCAAGAGAAACGAGAGGCCAGAAGAAGGCACAGGAAACATGGGTTCAGCAGAGCTGGTAGGTGGAAACGAGGGTGTGGACGGACTGGGAGCATAACGCTGAGGTGGCAGCGGGCTATTGAGCACTGCTGAGACGCAGGGCGAGAAGGGCCCAACCCACCTCCAGAGCCTGGCAGTGCCTCTGATAAGGGGACACAAAGTGTAGCTACTGCAAACAAGAATCCCTAAGCCTGGACTCTTAAACATATATTAAGTGGGGTTAGGGGCGGGGGGTCCCAACTAGAGAGGAACAGTCTTCAGAGGGAACCTCCCAGGACAGTTGGAAGGAATCCAGAAACAAGTACAGACAGAGAATAGGGGTGGCCTCTGTGAAAATCGAGGGAGGATTTTTTTAGGACAGCAGTGAAGAAATTCTCCTCTGTCAGTAAACTGATGACTGAAGTCTCACTAGCTTGCTTCTTCCTGATCTTAAAGCTTCGATGCCAGTTAAAATGCAATGCCCTGCACCGCCCCTCCCCCCAAATGGAATACTTGGAGTCAGTGAGTGATTTATTAAGCAAATGTTAATTGAACACCTGCTTTGTGGAACTAAGAGCTTGCATTCTAGTGGGGCTGTAGCAGCAATAAACAAGTAAATATGTAAATAAAAATTTCACACCATGAAAGGGCAAAGGAGAAAATGAATCAGATATGGAGAAAGAGGACAACTAGGCAGTCTGGGAGAATCTTCAGCTAAGATGCTCAGAAAAATCTCAAGGCTGGTGTCTGAGTCAAGACCTAGGTGCTCAGGGGTTTGCAATTGGGTGATGGTGGCGTTAAACGAAAGGAGGAAGGCGGCAGAACCAGTTGGTGGTGTCGGCTGGGGGGTCAGAGTTCTATTCTGGACACGCTGGGTTTGAGATGCTTAACAGGTATCTAATGGAGGTGTCAAGTAGGTACCTCTGGAGGAAATGGGGGGGGGGCAGAACTTAAATGCTATTAGCATATGGATAGTAGAGGTGCTAGTATTTGGATAACATTTAAAGCCATCTGCTTAAGTGGGATCACCTAGCAACAGAGTGCAGACCAGTCAGAAAAGGGAGTCCAGCCAGAGCTCCAGGAAGGGACCCCGGAGTGAGGACAGGGAGGTGGAGCCTGAAAAGGAGCTGAGAAGGAAGAACCTGAGAGTCGGACAGCCCACATGTGGTAATCAAGAGCTGGATGTATTTCAAGTCAGAGGGTGTGCCAGGTAGCACCTGGTCCAGTGCTGCCAAGCTGTTGAGCAGGATTAGAAAAAAAGTGATGATGACCTTGGCAAGGGTAGTTACAGGGAGGGAAGAGGTTGAAAACCCACTGGAAACCAGATTGTGATAAAAAAAAAAAAAAAAAAGAAAAGGAAAGAAAAATTTTGAGGACAGAGGAATACCCAGAACCGTCAGGAAAAAAATCTATTGAGGGAGCTGAAGGCAAATCCCAAATAGAAGAGATTCCAATCCTGGCTGAATGTCAGAATCATCCGAGGAGTTTAAGAATATAGACACGTTTCCTGGTCCCCTCCCAGATCTACTGAATTAGTAGGCGTGGAAATTGGAATTTATTTATACATTATTATTATTATTTTTATCGTCATTAGTTTTGAACTTGGTTTTTCCTGGCGCTGGTTCAGTCACTAAGTCGTGTTTGACTCTTTGTGACCCCATGGACTATAGCTAGCAAGGCTTCTCTGTCCATGGGATTCTCCAGGCAAGAATACTGAAGTGGGTTGCCATTTCCTTCTCCAGGGGATCTTTCCCAAGCAAGGATGGAACCTGGGTCTCCTGCATGGCAGGCAGATTCTTTACCAACTGAGCTGCCAGGGAAGCCACTGGTTTTTCCTAATTGAATCTAGAGTGGCTTTTTAAAAATCTGTTTATTTCTTTTTGCTCACCTTGGGGTTTTGTTGCTGCGTGGGGGCTTTTTCTAGTTGCAGTGCACTGACCTCTGGTGCAGTCTGCTCACTGGGCTGACTTCTCTTTTTGCAGAGCACAGGCTCTAGGCGCATGGGCTTCAGTAGTTGCAGCACACAGGTTCAGTAGTTGTGGCGCTCAGGTTCAGTGGCTCCACAGCATGAGGCATCATCCCGCACCAGGGATCGAACTTGTGTCCCCTGCATTGGCAGGGAGTCTCCATTTAGACTTGAATCTAAATTGTTTTAAAAGCTCCTCGGGTAATTCTGGTTTAGCTGATTAGAGCAGAAGGTGAGCAAGGCGGGAATGTTTCCACCAAAACAGAATAAGTACTTCTCTTGGTTTGAAAAAAAAAAAAGAAAAAAAAAGTTTATTAACCTATAAACTTTTTGGTAGAACTTTCAAATTTTGTTTATCTTCCCTAAATGTTTCTTCTACCTTTAGAGCTTGCTGTCACTTGTCTTTTGATGAACTTTGTCAGAACACAAAATGAATATTCACAGAAAAACTCAGAAACAGGTAACCATGCTTGGGCATCCTGTTCTTTTCTATGGATATGTCTGCTCCTGATTTTATACTGAATACAGACAATTAGATGTATTTTTTTCTGCCATTGAAATTGTTTTTTGTACTTAATAGTGACGTTGTTTCTTAGCAATTTTGACAGTTATGCAAATTGCCATCAGAAGGGGTTTGAGAATTGTTAAAAAGAGCCCTGAAATCTTGATCTCTCTCCTGTTTCCTCTCTCTCCCTCATTCTCTCTCCTCTCTCCTCCACTTTTTTTTTTCTCTCTCTCTGCTCAGGTAAGCAATTTCCTCAAGGGAGGAAGGCCTGAAAGTTATATTCCTGTCCCCCTTGAATTCAGTTGACTGGAAGAAAATCCCCAAACAGGAGTAATTTGATATGTCTGGAAGAAGCAGGGAAAACAACAGTCAAACTAGGAGCTTCCCTCAAAGAAGCCTTTATATAACGACGTCCATGTGCATCACTTCACAGTTCTCAGCACCTCACTATGTCTGTTATTTTGTTCGATGTGATATCAGTCCTGGGAGAAACAATGCTCTTATCAACATCCTCCCATTGAAAAAAAAAAATAAAAGCAGATGAATAAATGGAGGCTTAAAAGGGTTAATACAGTTCCCAGGGTCCTTCAGGTAGAAAAGTAGAAACTTCCAAGTGACTTGTTCAGAATCACAGAGTGCAAAAGTGAATGAAGTTAGCAAAGAGAGGGAGCAAACCGTTGACACACTCAACAGTTTGGATGACTCTCCAGGGAAAGATGCTGAGTGAAAAAAGCCAACCCCAAAAGGTTGCACAGTCTGTGATTCCATTTATAAAAAATGTCTGAAAGGATGGAAGTTTAGAAACACACGAGTGGTTGCCAGGGTTTAGGTATGGTCTAAGGAGGGGGGCAGGAGGAGAAGGGTGTGGCTGTAACAAAGCAACACAAGAGATCTTTGTGGGGATGGAACTGTTCAGTATCTAAACTGAGATGGTGGATACCTGAACCTACATGTGTGATACAAGTGCATAGGTCCAAATTCACACACACACACACAACTGAGTACAAGTAAAACTGGAGAAATCTGAATAATACATTCTTTCAGTGTCAACCTCCTGGTTATGATATTGTGCTTTGGTTTTGCAAAATATTACCACTGGGAGAAACTAGGTAAAGGGCACACTAGATCTCTACTTAATTTCTTACAACCACATATGAATCTCTAATTATCTCAATAAAAAACTTCAATAAAAAAAACGAAATGAGTCAGGGTGTGTCCCTGGCTGCTGGCTCTCTAGCCTGTGTGTTCTTTCCTTCCCCAAGTGTAGTGAAGTGAGATATGGCCTTACTCTTGGAATCCTCAGCCCAGTTTGACTCAATGCCCTTTGAGTGGCTGAGTTAGAGATGGGGTATATCCAACTGGAAACTATTGTTAAATCAGGCAAGGGAATGGTTTCCCTAAATAATTAAACTCAGTAACAAGGATTTACTGTATGGCACGGGGAACTATATTTAGGAGCTTGTAATAAACTATAATGGAAAACGATTTTTTAAAGAATATAGTTATATGCATACATACACATGTGTAGCAAAATCTGCTGTAGACTTGAAACAAGCACAAACTTGTAAATCAACCGTACTTCAATTAAAAATAATAATTTAATTGAAAAAAAATTAACTCCCAAGGTGTTTCCTACATGGAAAACCAGGAGTTAGATTTTATACTCAGCATTACATCATTTAAATTTTCCTGAGTTAGCTATTCCAACACGTGCACCCAGAGTTTTCCCTGACTTTGGGGGCCCAGCTATGTATAGTTGACAGAGTTAAGCGTAGAAAGGGGAGAACAGAATGGAGCCCTAGCTCTTGGGGAGGTGGGGACAACTGGTGGGAACAAGGACGCGCTCTAAGTGATTATTTGTGTGACAAGCAGAAGCTGAGGGTAGGTCTCTGTCCAAAAGGGCTGGAACAGGATGGTCACCGTTTCCATGTGTCAGACCTTATCTGCCCTTTTCCTTCTCTCCTCATGACATGAATTTAACTTCTTTTCTCTCTCCTCTCCCCACCCCACCTTCTTGCCTGTCTCTTTCTCTTGATTTTTGATTTTCTTTTTTTTTTTTTGCTACATTTTTCTACTATGATCACATTTTAATTAATACACCATTTAAAAATATTAACCCTCCCCACCAAAAAAAAAAAAAAATCACAAGAGAGTCGCTGAAGCCTGGTACCGTTCTTGCTCTGAGGTCAGTACTGCAGCCCTAGTCCAGAGTGGTCCCCATCTGAAACAGCTTCCTGAAAGAAGTGTGCTTTGTCGTGGGGGAAGAAAACCTGAGTTACCATCTGGGCCACACCATGGAACTGGCCACTTGCCCTAAAGCAGTTTGTTTTCTCACCTACTAAACAAAAGGCATGCACTCAAAACTTCCTCTCTGAAGTCCCTTTCAGTTTTGTCTGAGCCTGAAGCAACAAGCCTTTCTGACTAGGAGACTGGCCAACGTAGGGGGAGGATAGGAAGGTAGACGTTCACTTCATCTGGAGTCTTTCCCAGAGGCTGAGTGCTCCTATGGGCCAGGAAGTTATGATCAAACCACGTGCCATCAACCCAGGGCTGAGCAGGCCAACGCTGTAATTACAACCAGGCCTTAATGGCGGGGAAGACCGGTAGGCATTGGACTACTAATCAAGAGAGGAGGAGGGATCTGACCTGTGCAGAATGACTCTCAGGCTAGGAAAGAGAGGTGATTCATTTCATGCATCTAGGCATAAGTTTGGGTGGGGCGGTTCAAACAATGGCAGGGCAAAGGAAGAACTGGTGCTCCTTAGGGACCGAGAGAAGAGAAAACAGAGAGAGTCAACTAGTGGAAAACGCTGAGTGAGGAGGAATGGCTCTTCCCTAGGCTGATTCCCATGGCAACAGCAACCTCCAAGCCCCGGGCGGGATACACAAACATTGACTGTGCTGTCTGTGCCAGGCTTTCAGGAGTGTTACCTCATTTAATCTTTACAGCAGTTCCACAAAGTCATAGAACCTCCAACTTATACCTGAAGAAACTGACACTCCGGGAGGTTAAGTCACAAAGTAGGACCTCGGGCAGAGCCAGCCCTGACACTGGGTCTGTCTGAGTCCCAGGCCTGAGTTCTTCCCCAGGCAAGAGCCTACTTCTTTTCAGGTTCTTTTTAGCCGCTCCAGAGCCACCATCTGCTCTGAAGTTGCTTGTCTCACCCTGCCGCTGACCATACTTTAGTTCAGTTCAGTCACTCAGTCGTGTCTGACTCTGCAACTCCATGGACTGCAGCATGCCAGGCCTCCCTGTCCATCACCAACTCTCCGAGTTTAACTAAAACTCATGTCCATCGAGTCAGTGATGCCATCCAGCCATCTCATCTTCTCTCGTCCCCTTCTCCTCCTGCCCCCAATCCTTCCCAGCATCAGGGTCTTTTCTAATGAGTCAGCTCTTCGAATAAGGTGGCCAAAGTATTGGAGTTTCAGCTTCAACATTAGTCCTTCCAATGAACACCCAGGACTATCTCCTTTAGGATGGACTGGTTGGATCTCCTTGCAGTCCAAGGGACTCGCAAGAGTCTTCTCCAACACCAGAGTTCAAAAGCATCAATTCTTTGGCGCTCAGCTTTCTTCACCGTCCAACTCTCACATCCATACATGACCACTGGAAAAACCATAGCCTTGACTAGACGGACCTTTGTTGGCAAAGTGATGTCTCTGCTTTTTAATATGCTGTCCAGGTTGATCATAACTTTCCTTCCAAGGAATAAGCATCTTTTAATGTCATGGCTGCAATCACCACCTGCAGTGATTTTGGAGCCCCCAAAAATAAAGTCAGCCACTGATATTAAGTCAGCCACTTAATATCAGAAGATATTAAGAAGAGGTGGCAAGAATACACAGAAGAACTGTACAAAAAAGATCTTCACAACCCAGTTATCACCATGGTGTGATTACTCACCTAGAGCCAGACATTCTGGACTGTGAAGTCAAGTGGGCCTTAGGAAGCATCACTATGAACAAAGCTAGTGGAGGTGATGGAATCCCAGTTGAGCTATTTCAAATCCTAAAAGATGATGCTGTGAAAGCACTGCACTCAATATATCAGCAAATTTGGAAAACTCAGCAGTGGCCACAGGATGGAAAAAGGTCAGTTTTCATTCCAATCCCAAAGAAAGGAAATGCCAAAGAATGCTAAAACTGCCACACAATTGCACTCATCTCACACGCTAGTAAAGTAATGCTCAAAATTCTCCAAGCCAGGCTTCAGCAATACGTGAACCGTGAACTTCCAGATGTTCAAGCTATTTTTAGAAAAGGCAGAGGAACCAGAGATCAAATTGCCAACATCCATTGGATCATCGACAAAGCAAGAGAGTGCCAGAAAACATCTATTTCTGCTTTATTGACTATGCCAAAGCCTTTGACTGACCATACTTGCTCATACACTAATGATAGCTCTAAGAATGCCGGTTATCTTGCAGTGGGCAGGGAGCTGGGGCCCAGATTTTGAGTCAGAAAACCCTGAATTTGAATCCTGACTCTGCTAACTTGGTGCCCTGTGAGCTAAACTTTATTAAGCCTCAACTTTCATTTCTGTAAAGTGGGAATAATAATACTACAGTCCTAGAGTTGTTGTGAGAATTCTATGTAAATGTAATGAGAAGCTCAGTGCTTGGCACATTGTCAATGCTTAATAAATGATGACTATTAATTTACATTAGCATGAGTCTAAACTGTGGTTCTCAGACTTGGCTGCACATCAGAATCACCTGGGGAGCCCCAGAAACACGGAGGCCCAGGCTGGCTCCACCCGGAGTGATTCTGGCTTAATAGGTCCAAGATGCAGTCTGGGGTTGGGAGTTTTACAGACTTACCAGGTGATTCTGCTGCGGTTCTCAAGACTTCGGAGCATGCTTCAGGATCACTTGGAAGACGTGTTGAACCACAGTTGGTTGGGCCCCATCCCCAGCCTCTATGTCTGAAATATTAAATCTTTTAGACAACCTCCAAGCTTTCCAGCTTGCTTAATGAAGATAACATTGTTATTGACTCACTATTTTGTGCGGTTTTATTGATTAGGTATTTTGTGCGGACTTTATACTAACTGCTTTACAGGTGAAGGTGAAAGTCGCTCAGTCGTGTCCAACTCTTTGCGACCCCAAGGACTATGCAGTCCCTGGAATTTTCCAGGCCACAATACTGAAGTGGGTAGCCTTTCTCTTCTCCAGGGGATCTTCCCAGCTCAGGGATCGCACCCAGGTCTCCCACATTGCAGGCGGATTCTTTACCAGAACCACAAGGGAAGCCAAAGAATACTGGAGTGGGTAGTGTATCACTTCCCCAGCGGATCTTCCCAACCCAGGATTCAAACCTGGGTCTCCTGCATTGCAGGCGGATTCTTTACCAAGTGAGCTATGAGGGAAGCCCGCTTTATGGGGAGTGTATCTTATTTAATCCTCACAACAACCCTAGGAGTATTTTTCATTTTACAAATGCGGAATGTGAGGGACTTTCCCTGGTTGCTGGGTGGTTAGGTCTCTGCGCTTCCACTGTTGGGGGCACGGGTTCCATCCTGGTCAGGGAAATAAGATACCACATGGCGCCAAGCAGCCAAGAAAGGCCCACAAAACAGACAAAAACAAATGAGGAATCTGGGTCTCTGAGTCTTCGAGAGGTTGGGTGCTTTGTTCAAGACTCCAAGCTGCTAAGTGGACAGAGCCAGTTTGGACTCTCGAGAGCATCCTCTTTTTTTTTTAATAATTCTATTTATTTATTTGGTGGCATCAAATTAGTTGCAGCACGTGGGATCCTTGTTTCACCAGGTGGGATCTTTTGTTGTGGCTGCAGGCTCTCTATAGTTGTGGTTCATGGGCTGAGTCACCCCGTGGCATGTGGGATCTTGGTTCCCTGACCAGAGATCAAACCCACACCCCCTGCATTGCAGGGCGGATTCTTTTTTTTCTTCTTAATATTTTTAAACAATTTATTTATTTTTGGCTGCTCTGGGTCTTTGTTACTGCGCGTGGACTTTCTCCAGTTGTGGAATCTTCTGAGACCTGGAATCGAGCCTGTGTCCCCTGAAGTGGCAGGTGGATTCCTATCCACTGCACCACCAGAGAAGACCCTCATCTGTGATTTTTTGATGTTGTTGCTCAGTATATGGGTTTATTTTTCATTACATTTTTACTTGTTTCCAAATTATCTAATCCACTATAGCAGTTAGGCGATAGGGCAGGGACAAAAAGCATCCTAGCGCTGAACCCAGAAAGGAGGGATGGAGTTCCCCGGTGGTCTAGTGGTTAGGAGTCACTGCTTTCACTGCCATGGCCTGAGTTCAATCCCTGGTCTGGAAACTGTCCCACAAGAAGTATGGCCAAAATTAAAAAAAAAAAGAAGGGGGCTTAGTTGTTAAGTAAGGCCTCTGCCCTCTGTCCCTGCCCTTCACATTGATGGTATCACCAAGGAAGGTGAGCTGGGAGTGGACTTCTCCTGGATGCTCCGAAGGAGGAAAGGGGAATCAGGCCACCCCTGAAAAGACAGCCACACAGTGGCAGGGTGGATTCTTCACCCCTGGACCACGAGGAGGTCCCTGCATCCTCTTAATCAAACCCCATAGTCCCCCTTTTCCTCCTAATGCAACTCTTCTTCAATCTTACTGAGAACTGCAAGCCTTGGCCTCCGTCTCTCTCAGTCTCTCAGCCACCATCCTTCCTTCTCTTTATTCTCCAACCAAGGATGGAGCCTCAGGATCTGTATTTATAACACGTTCCCAAGGTGATGGTGATGCTGCTGGTCTGGGGGACTACACGGTGAGAACCACTGGCCTAGAAGAAGTGGAGAGGGGAATGAAAGGTGGGAAAGCACTTGTTTTAAAATCCTGCACCCAGGAATCGTGGTAGGGTCTCCAGAGAGTCACAAACCATTTGCTTCCGAGAGCAGCACAAGGGTCTGAGCCTGGGGTTCCTCACCTGCTGAATGAGACTGTTCAGAGTTGTTGGGAGATGTGGTTAAAAGTGCCTGGGGAGGCTTCCCTGGGAGTGCAGAGGTGATGAATCCAACTGCCAATGGACGAATTTCGGGTTCAGTCCCTGGTTCTGGAAGATCCCACATGCAGTGGGGCAGCTAAGCCCATGCCCCACAGTGACTGAGCCCATGAGCCCAGAACCTGTGCTCCACAACCAGAGACGCCACCACATACAAAGCCTGGGGGCTACAACTAGAGAGGGGCCCCCACTCACCGCTACTAGAGAAAGCCCGTGCGCAGCATCGAAGATCCAGAGCAGTCGGAAATGAATTAATTTTCAAATTTTCATTTAAAAAAGTGCCTAGGATCTGTGCCACTAAGTGGGCAGCCAACATCTAATCTTATACTTAGCAGAAGAGCTACCTTTGCCTTAAGACCTAATAGAACAGGTAGTCCCATTAGGAAAGGAAACATTCTCACAAATTCTTTACACCTTGCTAGACAAAACTGCCTGCCCTCTGCACAGCTGTTCCTCCATGGCCCCACTCAGGGAGTCAAGTACCACGGCTTTCTCGCTTTCAGACTCTGCACAACAACGCATTATCCCTCTCCGGAATATCTGCGATTTAAAAGCTGAACTGTAGCATAGAATAAAAATGCCTTTCAGCGGGGAGAAAGACAGCTGAGTTAGAAGCTATGGAGCTCCCACCTTCCAGGTCCTCCTCCCTGTTCAATTTCCTTGTTAATTTAACAGCACTCTAGGGTCTAGACACAGGCTGACCCGGTCTGAGTAGAGTTTTAGCGCGGTCACTGGAGCAGGTGGAGGATGGATTTAAGAGGGCAACTCTGGAGCCAGTGAGACCTGCTCAGAGGGTTTGAACAAGGCAAGAAGAGGCAGCCAGGGAGCGGAGGTGCTGGGTGTGTGACTTTAAGGAACAAGAATCTGCCGGCCTTCTGATGCATTGAGTATGGAGGCTGACAGGGAAGAAGTCTAACATGATGCAGGATTCTGACTCCCGGATGGGAGTTTAGAAAGAGGACTGGGTTTAGAGGTAGAGAAAAGAATACTTGGTTTGGGAGACATGCAATTGTTTTCATGTGTTTGGAACAGCTGAGTAGAGGTATCAAGTAGTTAACAGTTATTGATCAAAATCGATATTGGGGGGACTTCCCCAGCAATCCATTGGATAAGAATCTGCCTTGCAATGCAGGGGACATGGGTTCGATCCCCGATCCGGGAACTAACATCCCTTGTGCCTCAGAGCAATTAAGTTCATGTATTGCAATTAGAGAGGCTGGGCGCCACAATGAAAGATCCCGCATGAAGCAACTAAGACTGGATGCAGCCAAATAAATAAATAAGCATTTTAAAAATAGATACTGTGATCAGTGCTTCACAAGCCTTGTTTCTTGAGTCTTTTGGAGACAGGCTTCACTTTCAGAAAGGCAAGAATTCATTGATAAGCTAAATAGTGTAAGGTGGTTGATAGAATTGAGGATTTAGCAGTGGGAGAAGAGGGCTGCCCTGAGGGCCTGGGACTTGGGAGTGGGGCTGGTACCGAGGCCACGCAGGAGAGAAAGCAGGTGGGAAATGGGCCTTCAGAGATGAGAGGTCTGCCAAGGCCACTAAGAAGCCCAGAGAGGCAAGAGGAAGACCAGGAGAGGTGGCTCTCTGAAAAGCCACACAAAAGGAAGTGATACAGCAAGTGAAGAGACCAAGTGCCAGATAGGAGAAAAGACAGAGGAGTGGTGGTGGGACTTACCAGCTTCTTGTGGGTGATCTTTGCCAGGGTAAGTTTCTTCAAACTGTGGGGACCTAAAGCCAGAGGATTATTGCGGGGTTGCAAGGTGACTGAAGAGGAAAGAGCAAAGGCTCTATCCAGATGGGAGTCCAAGAAAAGTTTTTCTTAATGAGAGGGCAAACTGTATGATCAAACAGTTTTAAAATATGTATGTATCTTTGTAACCACCTAAACTTTTATATTATGAAGTCTTTCAAACATACAGAAAAGTGTAATGATATAATGAACCTCCTCGCCCAAACAGATTTTATTTTCTTGGGCTCCAAAATCACTGTGGATGGTGACTGCAGCCACGAAATTGAAAGACGCTTGCCCCTTGGAAAAGCTGTGATGAGAACAGTATGGAGATTCCTTAAAAAACTTGGAATAGAACTGCCATACGACCCAGCAATCCCACTGCTGGGCAGACACTCCAAGGAAACCAGAATTGAAAGAGACGCATGTATCCCAATGTTAATCACAACACTACTTACAATAGTTAAGACATCGCAGTGACCTGATGTCCATCGGCAGATGAATGGATAAGGAAGTTGTGATACATATAGCCAATGGATTATTACTCAGCTATAAAAAGGAATGCATTTGAGTCAGTTTTAATGAGGTTGATGAACCCAGAGCCTATTATACAGAGTGAAGTGAGTCAGAAAGAGAAAGACAAATACTACATATTAACACATATATATGGAATTTAGAGAGACGGTACCGACAATCCTACTTGTAGGGCAGTAAAGGAGACACAGATGTAAAGAACAGATTTTTGGACTCAGTGGGAGAAGGCAAGGGTGTGATGACTTGAGAGAATAGCATTGAAACATGTACATTACCACATATAAAACAGATGGCCAGTGCAACTTCGATGCATGAAGCAGGGCACCCAAAGCCAGTGCTCTGGGACAACCCAGAGGGATGGGGTGGGGAGGGAGGTGGGGGGGGAGGTTCACTATTGGGGGACACATGTACACCTGTGCCTGATTCACACTGATGTATGGCAAAACCCATCACAATATTATAAAGTAATTATCCTCCAGTCAATATAACTAAATACATTTGAAAAAAGAAAAGCTATAACAAACCTAGAGAGCATATTAAACAGCAGAGACATTACTTTGCCAACAAAGGTCCATACAGTCAAAGCTATGGTTTTTCCAGTGGTCATGTATGGATGTGAGTATTGGACCATACAGAAGGCTGAGCGTTGAAAAATAGATGCTTTTGAACTGTGGTTTGGAGAAGACTCTTGAGAGTCACTTGGACAGCAAGGAGATCCAACTGGTCCATCCTAAAGGAGATCAGTCCTGAATATTCATTGGAAGGACTGATGCTGAAGCTGAAACTCCAATACTTTGGCCACCTGATGCGAAGAGCGAACTCATTGGAAAAGACCCTGATGCTGGGAAAGATTGAGGGCAGGAGAAGAAGGGGATGACAGAAGATGAGATGGTTGAATGGCATCACCGACTCAATGGACATGAGTTTGAGCAAGGTCCAGGAGCTGGTGATGGACAGGGAGGCCTGGCGTGCTGCAGTCCATGGGGTCAGAAAGAGTCAGACACGACTGAGAGACCGAACTGAACTGAACTGAATCAGAGGGTACAAATCTTCAGTTATAAAATATGCAAGTTCTCGAAGCCTAATTTACAGCATGGTGACTATAGTTAGTAATTTAGTATATGCGCTGCCGAAGCGATCACTATAGTTAGTAATTTAAACTTGAAATTTACTAAGAGAGTAGATCTCAAATTGTCTTACCAGCCCCAGAGACCCCCTCCATGCACACCCAAGCTTGCATGATAACCACGTGAAATGATGGCTATGTTAATTTGCTTGTGGTATCATTTCACAATGTATAGGCACACTTTGCTCATTTTATTGTAATTGGCAGACACTGTATATTAATATCTGACAGACTGAAGGTTTGTGGAAACTGCATCAAACAAGTCTATTGGCACCATTTTTCCAACAGCATTTACTCACTTCTTGTCTCTGCGTCACGTTCTGTTAATCACCACATTTCAAACTTTTTTCTTGTTTATTTGTTTATTTATGGCTGCTTGTGAGCTTCTCACAGTGGTAGCTTCTCTTGTTGCAGAGAACAGACTCTAGGTGCGTGGGCTCAGGAGTTGTGGTCCACAGGCTCCGTTGTCCTGTAGCATGTGGGGTCTTCCCAGACCAGGGATTGCACAGTGCCCCTGCATTGGCAGGCGGATTCTTAACCACTGGACCACCAGGGAAGTCCCAGACTTTTTCGTTATCATTATTTTTGTTATGGTGATCTCTGATGCTACTACTATGACTTACTGAAGGCTCAGATGATAGCATTTTTAGCAGGAAAGGTTTTTTTGTTGTTGTTGTACTGTTTGCAGGATCTTAGTTTCCCAATCAGGGATCAAACCTGGGCCCTCGGCAGTAAAAATACTGAGTCCTAGCCACTAGACTGCCAGGGAATTCCCCATCAATGAAGTATTTTTTAATTAAGGTATGCATCTTGTTTTTTTAGACATAATGCTATTGCATACATAATGAAAACCACAGTAGAATATAAACAAAATTTTTACACTGGGAAATGAAAAAAATTCTTATTTATATAGATTATGGTTTTCACATTAATAATTACTTACTTGGAAAACAGTTATTAGGTGCTGGTATTAAAAATCATTGATGACTCATTGGTTTACATGTTGCAGTGTATTTATTTACCATTAATTTTACTAATTTTTACCTCATTTTGGATTACTGTTTAACAAAGATCCTTGGTCATCTGTTTGTTTGAATGAGATATTTATGGTTGTGGGAATGTTTGCCCTAATAAAAGTCTACTTGAATACTGCAATATTCACTTTATTGTGGTGATCTGGAATTGAACCCAGAATATCTTTGAGGTCTGCCTGGTACATTTGTATTTCAAGACATCATATTGTACACCTTAAATACATACAATTTTATTTATCAATCATACCTCAATAAAGCTGGAAAAAACAAAATTAACACATTAATCACATAAAATAGGTAAAATATGCCATCTTTTATTTTTGGCTTGCAGGATCTCAGTTCCCTGACCAGGGATTGAACCCAGGTCATGGCAGTGACCTCCCAGAATCCTAACCACTAGGCCACCAGTGAACTCCCAGCCTCCATCTTTTCTTAAATTATAATGTAACATAACATATGCAATGGAATATGGAGTCTGCACAGGTTTTTTTTAATTATTTAGTGTTTTTTTGTCTGTGCTGGTTCTTCGTTGCTGTGTGGGCTTTTCTCCAGTTGCAGCAAGTGGGACTACTGTCCAGTTATGGTGCGCTGGCTCCTCACTGCAGTGGTTTCTCTTTTGTGGAACACCAGCTCTATAGCTCAGGCTCAGTAGTTGTGGTGCATAGGCTTAGTTGCTCAGAGGCATGTGGAATCTTCCAGGATCAGGGATCAAACCAATGTCTCCTGCACTGGCAGGCGGAGTCTTTAACACTGAGCCAACAGGGAAGCCCTGTACAGTTTTTAAAATTTTAGAAAAGTCTTCTCAGAGTCTTTTGAGTCAAGTGACCATTTTTTCCCCAAAAATCTTCATTGACTTTTACCAGTTTTAGTCACTGTAAGTGAAAGTCGTGTCCGACTCTTTGTGACCTGTGGACTAGTCCATGGGATTCTTCAGGCCAGAACACTGGAGTGGGTAGCTTTTCCCTTCTCCAGGGGATCTTCCCAGCCCAGGGATTGAACCCAGATCTCCTGCATTGCAGGTGGATTCTTTACCAGCTGAGCCACCAGGGAAACCCAAGAATACTGGAGTGGGTAGCCTATCCCTTCTCAGCAGATCTTCCCGACTCAGGGATCGAGCCCAGGTCTCCTGCATTGTAGGCAGATTCTCTACCAGCTGAGCTATCAGGGAAACATCTGAGGGCTTCCCTGGTGACTCAGATAGTAAAGTGTCTGCCTGCAAATGTGGGCGACCCGGGTTCAATCCCTGGGTCAGGAAGATTCCCTGGAGAAGGAAATGGCAACCCACTCCAGTATTCTTGCCTGGAAAATTCCATGGACAGAGGATCCTGGTGGGCTACAGTCCATGGGGTCACAAAGAGTCAGACACGACTGAGCGACTTCTCTTTCAGTCACTGTATGAAAAAAATCAATCAGAAATATTTTAAGTAAAAGAGAAATCTTCAAATCTTAGAAATTAGAGATAAACACTATTACCAGTTTCACATACTTCATCTTCCTAATCTTTAGAAAATTTTAAAATTATATTATACACATATACCTTTTGTAACTTGTGTTCTTTTTATCAATAGATTTTGCCTTATGTCAATACATAGAAAATTATCCTGTTTCTACACCATATCAAATTTCTAAAATTTTATTATTAAAAACAATCTATGATAATATTGTAAATCAACTATACTTCAATTTTTAAAATCCTTTGAATTACCCTTAAAAATATTTGTGATGAACAATCTTTTTCTCCTTGCAACATTCATATTTAAACATTTAGTAAATAATTAAAGTACAATTGCTGGTTCAAATATTCACCCTCTTCACCCCCTCAAAAAAACTTGGTATTTCAAAATGTTACTCCAGAAAAGCTCTACTACTTACACTCTCAGGAACAGTACATGGAATGGTGGCTTGTCTGTTTTCTACTAATCATTTTGTAAGTACCTACTGCTTTCTCTGCTGTGCAGATCTGCATGGATTCTCCTTGAGTTTGGTGACCTTACACTATTATAGGCAGTTATCCTCTTCTACTTCTTTTGTAGTTTGTGTTGTTCAGTCGCTAAATCATGTCTCTTTGCAACCCCAAGAACTGCTGCACGCCAGGCTTCCCTGTCCTCCACTATCTCCCAGAGTTTGCTGAAATTTATGTCCATTGAGTCGGTGATGCTAGCTAACCATCTCACCCTCTGCTGCCCCTTCTCCTTTTGTCCTCAATCTTTCCCAGCATCATGGTCTTTTCCAATGAGTCAGCTCTTGGCATCAGGTGGCCAAAGTATTGGAACTTTAGCTTCTGCATCAGTCCTTGCAATGAATATTCAGGGTTGATTTTCTTCAGGATTGACTGGTTTGATCTCCTTGCAGTCCAAGGGAATCTCAAGAGCCCTTTCCAGCACCACAATTAGAAAGCATCAATTCTTTAGCACACAACCCTATTTATAGTCCAACTCGCACATCTATACATGACTATTGGAAAAACTGCTCATTCTTTAGCACACTTTATAAACTTCTAGCTTAAAATAATATTTCTGCCATCGAATCATATGTTTGAGTTATATCACTTTTCTTGTCCATGATTTTGTTAATTTGAATTTTCCTTTTATTAACTGAGCTGGTAGTTTCAAAATTCTTTCCAAGCCATACTGTTTGGCATCAATTATATAGAGGCAAAAAAATAGAATTGATAGGCAAACCAATATAGTTCTTTAAAAATTAAAATTCATTTTTCAAATCCCTAATTTTATATAAAATATGGCAAAATGTTAAGGTGTGGCTGAACTGAAACAGATACTTTGTTTTTATCATCTTTAGCAGAGAATTCATCATTAATTTCTTAACATTTTTAATGAATGTCTTACTTAGTAATTTCTGGCCATCTGGGTCTTGATGCTGCCCTCGGGCTTCCTCTAGTTTTGGCGAGCAGGGGCCCCTCTCCTGTTCCGGTGCACGGGTCTCTCCCTGCAGAGGCTTCTCTTGGTGCGGAGCGCATGCTGCCGCGCTTGGCCTTAGTCACCGTGGTGCGCAGACTTAGTTGCCCCGAAGCATCTGGCATGGGCCAGGGATCAAACTCAAGTCCCCTGCGCTGGCAGGTGGACTCTTTAACCACTGGACAACCAGGGACTCCCCTATGAATATTTTAAGAAATTATTTAAGAGCAAAGAGGTTTTCTTCTAAATACTTCATATCTGATAAGTACCTTATATTTTGTTGTGTTCTTGTTTAGAAAGCTGGTATTTTCATGGCTTTATGATTTGGGTTTTATTTAAGAGACTATATGTGTACATA
The DNA here is from genome assembly GCA_024291935.2 of Okapia johnstoni. Taxonomy (NCBI): domain Eukaryota; kingdom Metazoa; phylum Chordata; class Mammalia; order Artiodactyla; family Giraffidae; genus Okapia; species Okapia johnstoni. The sequence continues at coordinate 10,402,185 of CM044309.1, forward strand.
CCCATGCACACACATTACACATACATATATGAGTGTATTTATTTCAAAAGACACTGCACTAAAAACATATTTAAATTTTTGTTTTGTCACCGTCTAGAATATCAAGTGGGGCTTCCCCGGTGACTCAGTGGTAACGAATCTGCCTGCAATGTAGGAGCCGCTGGTCCGATCCCTGAGTCGGGAATATTCCCTGGAAGAGGACACGGCAACCCACTTTGCTATTCTTGCCGGGAGAATCCCATGGTCAGAGGAGCCTGGCAGGCTACAGTCCCTAAGGTCGCATAGAGTCAGACACGACTGAAGTGACTCAACACACAAGAATATCATATTTAGAAATAAAATCTTGAGATATTAACTGTATCTTTGTCCTGTAATACAAGATCACATTCCATGAATCTCACAACTGCACTTGTAGAGAGTGTATTCCCCATATTCTACCAGTAAGATCTTTTCACATGAAAGTCTACCATGAGTTTTCCAGTTCTGTAATTTCTTTAGCTTTTTCAGTACGAGGAGAGTAAAATATTAACTTTTCACATATACTGTCCTATCGTGATTCCTTTTTACCTTTCACCCTGCCAGATTCAAGTGGGTTGGGTGGCTCTGTGATATGGCCCATCCAGGCACTGGAAACAATGCGTACTAAGGAAATGAGGTGCCAGGCCACACGCTGCGGGTAACTAAGCGGTTTGGTGGGGCTAGAGGATAAAGCGTAAAGGAAGGAGGGGAGATGGCCAAGAGAATGAGGAGAAAGCGGAGGCCAAGGCCTCAGGAAGATCAAAGAACAGTTGCCTTAGGAGGAAAAGAGGCTCTGTAAAGTCTTGATTTAAGAGGATGCGCTTGGGAACCTAAACGGGCCCTATTCACATAGCAGCTGTGGGACCTTGAACAAGTCACCCAACCTCTCTGAGCCTCAGATTCCTCATCTACGCATGCGTGCTAAGTCATTTCAGTCGTGTCCAACTCTTTGCAACCCTATGGACTGTAGCCTGCCAGGCTCCTCTGTCCATGGGATTCTCCAGGCAAGGATACTGGAGTGGATTGCCATGCCTTCCTCCAGGGGATCTTCTCGACTTAGGGATTGAACCTGTGTCTCTTATGTCTCCTGCATTGGCAGGCAGGTTCTTTACCACTCGTGCCACCTGGAAAATTCTCACCTGTAAGGTGAAAAATAATCATAGGGTGGTCATGAGGATTAAATGAAATGTATCCCCTATAAAGCAGTTAGCATAATGTCCATAGTAGCTGATCAATAAAAATGTTATTTTTGTTAAGGAAGTTGGAAAGCTTGGAGGTGGTCTAAGATTTCAGATGCAGAATTATTCTTTTTCTTTTTTGACCACATTGCATGGCATGTGGGATCTTCGCTCTCTGACCAGGGCTCAAACCCATGCCCCGTGCAGTGGAAGCAAAGGGTCTTAACCACGGGACTGCCAGGGAAGTCCCCAGAATTATTTTTAAGTATAAGTAATTGTTTCCTACACAGAAGTGTTTCCTAATTTCATTTCTTAAGGAAATTTCCATATTATTACATCACTTGCCCATTATACATGTGTTCACACTGTATTTTAATTATTTGCTTCCCTAATGTAAACCAGGGACTCTGAAAGCTGGGGTGGGGCTCATTTGGGTTATGTTCTTAGTGCACCAGGCATTCCGTCAGCCCATAGCATTTGTTGAGTTGACTTTGGAAGTCATTCCCACAGAGGCAGATGACTGAGGTAAAGGAGAAAGATCTCCAGGAGGGAACTTTGGGTCAGGAACTACATACTTTGCTAGAGATTAGCAGTCTACAGATTTGATTTCTGTTCTCATTAACTGTGCACTTACAAGTCTCACAGAAACATATTTTCACAATGTTGCCATCTGCTGTGTTCATTACTTGGCTTCTTGCTGCCTGTTTATAAAATTGATAATAAGCACAGTGGTGATTTATTAAAAATTTAAAAAGAGCAAACCTGTGCTGCCTTATTGTTTACACAGGCAGAGATAGCTGCCCCCTATGAAGTTAGACCTTCCCAACTGGGGAAGGGGTAATAGAAAAAGCAACCAGTTAGAAGTAACAGCTGGGTTCCCAAGGTGCCTTTGCTGCTTACTACCTGTGTGAATTGAAGGAATCAGTGAACCTACCCAAATCTCACTTGTCTCACTGCAACATGAAAATAATACTTGTCCTACCCTTTTTCTTTTTAACAGATTTGAGTGCTTGGGAAGATTGAGGGCAGGAGGAGAAGGTGATGACAGAGGATGGGATGGTTGGATGGCATCACCAACTCAATAGATATGGGTTTGGGTGAACTCCGGGAGTTGGTGATGGACAGGGAGGTCTGGTGTGCTGCAGTCCATGGGGTCCCAAAGAGTTGGACATGACTGAGCGACTGAACAACAAAAAACATGGAATATTGCATGTGAAATCCTTGAATACTGCATACGTGCATAGTTGCTCAGTTGTGTCTGACTTTGCGACCCTGTGGCCCACCAGCCTCCGCTGTCCATCCGATTTTCCAGGCAAGAATGCCGGAGTGGATTGCCATTTTCTCCTCCAGGGGTTCTTCCCCACCCAGGGATCGAACCTTCTCTCCCACAGTCTCCTGCATTGCAGGCAGATTCTTCTACTGATGAGCCACTGGGAAGCTCCTGAATATCGCATAGTTCTCTTTTATTTAAATGCAAGACAGTGTTATCACACATTCACTAGGGCCTGGTTTTTAAGCTCTTTCTAAAATGGTGCTACTAATAACGCTGTGAAAATGCTTCAGCTCAACACTGGACACCGCGACATACATTGAGAGCAGTTTACTAACTGGCTGCCATATCTAGTGCGGCACAATATTCGGCAAAAAGTGAGTGTTTGATAAATACTTATTGAATGAAAGACAGAAGGAGTGAAGCTGGGCAAGTAGGTACAAAGAGTAGGTTTCTGGCTTTAAACTGCATGAAAGCAGGCAGAGTAGCTGTGTGAATGAAGCAGACCAATCCCCTTAGGTTTTGGTTTTTTTTTTTTTCGGCATTGCTCTGCTTGGGTGATCTTTGCTCCCTGACCAGGGATTGAACCCCGCCCTCAGCAGAGAAAGTGCAGAGTCCTAACCACTGGACCACCAGGGTATTCCCACCTTAGGCTTTTTAGGCAGGATTTCCAGAGTGAGCAGAGCTCGTCGTGGCAGACAACGATGAAACTATTTCGTTTCTCTGTTTTGTTCCCATTGAGGCCGTCTCCTCTGTGCCTTTGACTAATCTAAGGAGGTAGGAACAGGCATAAAGGAGAGGGGTTGAATTAGCATTTTTTTCCCTGAAAATATTGTTAGTTAGTGAAACACCATCAGTTAACAATATGTAACAACAATTAAGAAGGGAACAGTACCGCCCTTACCACCCATATCCAGACTGCCACCTCTCCTGTGTCTCCCAGCTAGGGAAATGCTAACTGCTCCAACGTCGTGCTTTCCCTTCCTCATACCTCTGCTCTGACATCAATAATCTTTCCTTCCAACTGCCTGCTCAAGTCTTAACACTTCTTTTCAAAGATTTCAAGGAATTACTTACTGGATCAACAAGTATTTATTGTGCTCACTGACTATGTACAATGCATAAGGATGAAGGGAGTTCATAGTCTAATTCTAGTAGAGGAAGAAATACATATGGACACACTGTTTTAATGCTGTATGATAAGAACTTCTTATACAACAGCTTTATTGACATAAAATTCACACACCATAAAATTCATGCTTTCACAGGGTATAGGCCAGTGGTTTTCAGTATAGCACAGAGTTGCGAAGTGAACATCACAATCTAAAGTTAGAACATTTCGTTACCCCCAAAAGAAACTCCCTGTCTATTAGCAGAAATCCCCGATTCCCCTCTCCCTCCCAGCTCCTGGCAACCACAAAACCACCACTTTCTGTGTCTATGGATTTGTCTGTTTTGGCCATTTCATGCAAATGGAAATATACACTATATGGCCTTTTGTGACTGGCTTCTTTTACTTACTGTAATGTTTTCAGGTTTCACCCAGGTTTACAAGCATGTATTAGTACTTCATTCTTTGTTATAGCTGAATAATATTCCATAGCATAAATATACCATATTTCTTACAGTTAGGTCTATGATCCATTTTGAGTTAGCTTTGGGTACAATATAATGCAAGAGTCTAACTTCATTCTTTTGCATATGGCCATCCCATTGTCTTAGAACCACTTTTGAAAAGACTATCTTTTCCCTATTAAGTGGTCTTGACACGCTTGTAGAAGATCAATTAACTGTAAGTTTAAGAGCTTTTTTAAAAAATTTATTGAGGTATAGTTCATTTACAATGTGTTAAATTCTACTGTACAGTTTTTTCAGCAAAGTGATTCAGTTATACATATTTATACATTCTTTTTCACATTCTTTTCCATTATGGTTTATCACAGGATATTGAATATAGTTGGATCTTATTGTTTATCCATTCTGTATGTAATAGTTGCATCTGCTAATCCCAAGCTCTCCATCCTTTCCTCCCCCACTCCCCTCCCCCTCGTCAACCACAAATCTGTTCTCTATATGTCTGTTTCTGTTTCATAAATAAAAAATTCATTTGTGTCATATTTTAGATTCCACATATAAGTGTTATTATATATTTGTCTTTTTCTGTCTGGTTTATTTCACTTAGTATGATAATCTCTAGGTCATTTGCTATTGCAAATGGCATTATATCATTCTTTTTTGTGGCTGAGTAGTATTCCGTTGTATACATGTACCACATCTTCTTTATCCATCCATCTGTAGATGGACATCTAGGTTGTTTCCATGTCAGGGCTGTTGTAAATAATGCTGCCATAAACATAAGGGTGTATGTATCATCTCAAATTATCATTTTCTCCAGCTATCTGTCCAAGTAGTGGGATTGCAGAATCATATGGCAACTGAGTTTCTTTTTTGATTCTCAGTTGTATTCTGTTGATCTATATGTCTATCCATATACTACATTGTCTTGGTTACTATAGCTTAGTAGTAAGTTTTGAAATTAGGAAGTGAGAGTACTCAAATTATTTTCTTCTTTTTCAAAATTCTTTTAACCATTCCAGTTCCTTCAGCCTTTAATATGAATTATAGGATCAGCCTGTCATTTTCTGTGGAAAAAAAAAAGGCCACTGGGATTTTGATTGGGATTTAATCCATGTATCAATTTGAGAAGTTCTATCACCTTAACAACATTAAGTCTTCCAGTCTATAAACATGGGATGACTTACTGTTTAGGTCTTTGTTAGTTTCTTCCAACAATGCTTTGTAGTTTCCAGTGTACTCATCTTACGCTTTTGTTAAGCCCATTTCTAATTATTTTATTCCTTGTGATGAGACTGTGAATAAAACTGCTTTTTAATTTCATTTTTGGGCCATTCATTGCTACTGTGTAAAAACACAATTGATTATTTTAGTATATGTTCTGCTGAAGTGGGCACTACAATTGATTTTTGTATATTAATCTCGTACCCTGTTTTTTAATTCAATCTTTTTAATCTTGACAGTTTTTTAATCCAATATTTTTGTGTGTGGCTTCCTTTTGGTTTTCTATTACAATATCATGTCATCTGTGAATTGTTTTATTTCTTCTTTTCCTATCTGGATGTCTTTTATTTTCTTTTCTAATTACTTGGGCTAGAACTTTCCAGTATAATGTTGAATAGAAATGGCAAGAGCAGAGATTCCAGTCTCCTTCCTAATCTTAGGGAGAAAGAATCCTGGTTTTCACCATTAAGTGTGAGGTTAGCTGTGGGTTTTTCATAGATGCTCTTTATCAAGTTGAGGAAGTTTCCTTCTGTTCCTAGTTTGCTGAGTGTTTTTATCATAAAAGGTGCTTCCCTGGTGGCTGACAGTAAAGAATCTGCCTGTGATGTGGAAGACCCAGGTTTGATCCCTGAGTCGGGAAGATCCTTTGAAGAAGGAAATGGCTACCCACTCAAGTATTCTTGCCTGGAGAATTCCATGGACAGAAGAGCCTGGTGGTCATAAAAGGGTGTCCGACTCTAGCGACCCTATGGAGTAGCCTGCCAGGCTCCTCTGTCCATGGGATTCTCCAGGCAAGAATACTGGAGTGGGTTGCCATTTCCTTCTCCAGGGGATCCTCCTGACCTAGGAATCAAACCCAGGTCTCCTGCATTGCAGACAGATTCTTTACCAACTGAGCTATGAGGGAAACCCTAGTAAAGTGAAAGTCACTCAGTTGTGTCCAATTCTTTGCGACCACATGGACTATGCAGTGCATGAAATTCTCCAGGCCAGAATACTGGAGTGGTTAGCCTTTTCTTTCTCCAAAGGGTTTCCCTGGCAGCTCAGCTGGTAAAGAATTGGCCTGCAATGCAGGAGACCTGGGTTTGATCCCTGGGTTGGGAAGACTCCCTGGAGAAGGGAAAAGGGTGTTGGATTCTTTCAAATGCTTTTCCTGTGTTAATTGTGATGATCATATGGTTCTCACCTTTATTCTATTAACATGGTGACTTACACTGACTTTTTATTGAGGCAACCTTACATTCCTGGGATAAATTCCACTTGACCATAGTGTATAGTTGCTTAAAATGTTGCTGGATTCAGTTTATTTTCTATATTCATAAGAGATACTGGTCTGTGGCCTTGTTTTCTTATGATATCTTTGTCTGATTTTGGTATCAGGGTAATACTGGTATTACCAGTCAGAAGTATTCCCTTTTTTTCATTTTTGGGAGAGTTAGTGAAGGATTAGTGTCTTCTTCTTTAAATGTTTGGTAGAACCACCTGTGAACCATCTGGGTGGATGAGTTCTTAAATACTATATGATAGGAAGTTTGGAGAGTTTCAGGAGGCTGGAGGAGCAAGTGACCAACTCTAACTAGAAGAATGGAAGCTGGAAAAAGGGGAAATAATAAAGAGGTTTTTTTTTAATATAGTTGATATGTTAGGGGTAAGGAGAATGAGAGGAAAGGGGATGGAAAGACAAGCTGGAGACCATGAAGCAGGACACAGAACGTGTGATCCAGACCCCCACCAGACATAACCTGCTTCTTCTTCTATCTAGTTGATGTTGCCATTGTTTTGAGGGCAGGGGACGTAGGGAGGTTAGCTGAGGGCTTTTTACGAAAGAATAGAGCCACTGAGCAAATGATGGTGGAAATTTAGCAAGCAGACTCTCTGTCCATAAAGATCACACTTCAAGGGGAAGAAAGAAGCTGAAGCCTGAGTGCTCAGTAGGGAAGATGGAGAGCTGATCGAACAGGGAGCCCAAGTTGGAGGGTGGAACAAGGTGAGGATGGAAAACGGGTGAGCTGCACTGGTGACCAAGGGGTTCAGAGGAGTGTTCCTGTACACACCATCTGCCCCAGCATCCTGGGGCTTTCTCTGGGCCAGGGCCATGCTCTCACGGAGTCCACACCTCACCAAGCTCTTTGAACTTTGCCTCTTTTATCAGATTTCAATCTCCTTAACAGCAGAGATCATGTCCTGTGTGTCTGTCATCTACACAGAGATTCATTAAACTCAAAAGAATGCACCCAGGGACTTCCCTGGCAGTCCAGAGGTTAAGACTCCACACTTTCAACCCAAGGAGCGCAGATTCGACCCTGTTCGGGGAACTAAGATTCCATGTGTTGTATAGTACAGCCAAAAAAAGAATTCATCCATTAAAATTTCTTTGGATAATATATATATATATTTTTTAAAAAGGTTCACCAAAAGTCCACCTCCTATTCTGATTCTTGTTTCTTTTCAAAATGAACCATTTCAAGTCCACCTCCCACCTTCTGCCCCACCACCAAAACCCTTCTAAATCTTCAGTGTGTGAGGCACTAGCTCCAGACTCAGACTCCAGGGAAGCAAGAAGCAGCGTGTCAGCCTCAGAGGTGGGCTCCCGAGTGATAGTTCCATTTCCTAAGCTGCAGCAAAGAGCTCGCCACCAAAAATGCCTTTTCCCTACGAAAAGGGATAACCTTAACCCAAACCAGCTACACAGACACCTCCAAATCCCATCTAGAAACCCTATCATAGTCACAGAGGGAGCACACTGTCTGTGTAGTCATGGACACAACAGGGAAAGAGCACTGGGTTGGGAGCCAGGAGACCTGAGCTCCTAGTTCAGTCCCTGCTGCTAATTAGCTGTGTCACCTTGGTTGGGTGGGTCACTTAACTTCGTTGGCTGCTTGTGAAACAAGGAAGTTGGAATATAATTTACAAAAGTCTCTTTCAAGTATGAAAGCAGTAAGCTTTTATGACACACTTGGTACTTTCACTACCATGCTGATAACTGTTCCAGAATGTTACTTCTAATAATTCTCAAGTATAATTTATAATCCATGGTTCTCTTGTAAACAAGCGGAGGTATCAAATGCAGATTATTTTATACAATTTAAGGCATGATATTGGGCTTCCCTGGTGGCTCAGCTGGTAAAGAATCCGCCTGCCATGCAGGAGACCTGGGTTCAATCCCTGGGTTGGGAAGATCCCCTGAAGAAGGGAAAGGCTACCCACTCCAGTATTCTGGCCTGGAGAATTCCATGGACTGTATAGTCCATGGGGTCGCAGAGTTGGATACGACTGAGCGACTTTCACAAGATGTGTTATTACTAAACTGTTAAATCCGTTTACTGTAGCTTTGCTTTGGGGGCTTGCTACTGCTCGTGTGTATGTGGTGGAGCTCAGCTCTTGCAGGGAGATAGGTTTGCCTTTGTGATAGTTTGCCTTTTATTTTTGAGAAAAGATTTCTAAAGCACAAAGTGGTTCATGTTCAGTATAGTACAGCAGCTAAACACACAGTTTCTGGAGTCAGAATCCTCAGTTATAATTCCCAACTCCATCAGTACCATCTGTCATTTTCACCAAGTTATTCTTTACCTCCCATTTCCTCAGTTGTAAAGCAGGGGTTAAAAAAAACAAAACAGTACTTTTAACTACCTGTGAGAAAAAATGAGATTATGATCCTAATGGTGGTTGGAAATGTTGATTCAATAAGTAAAAGCTATTTTATTGTTATTTATATATGTAAAGAGAAACATCTTTTTGCTCTCTCTCCATCAACTTACAGGGAGTAGATCCAATGATTTTTTTGTGTTGCCCTCCAGAATGATGAGCTGATTAAAATACTATTTGCAGAAATGAATTCCAATTAAAGTCAGATATTTTCCCTACCAGCTAAAGCAGGGACACCAGTTTGGACAAGAAAGGGAGGTCCTGTTATTGGCAGCAGTTCTATTTCAGAAGCATTTATTCTTCCCTCTCAGGCCAGCAAAAGTGATAGGTACCCTCACCAGCTTTCTTTCCTAAGTTTTAAGCATGAACAAGTTCCACTGGTTGTTATATGCATACAAAGAGAATTTAACAATGGGAATGAACAGTGACCAATAATTGAGAATCTAGAATTTTAATAAAAGCTGTTGTCTACTTGAAATAAATAATACAGGGCAGCATTTTAAGTGTACAGTGTATTGTAGTAACCACTAAGAGCTGTATCTGAGAAGCATCATAGATGGATTTGAGATTTTATAGAGAGTATATACTTTATTCCACAGCTCCAGTTCAACTTGAGAAGGAGAGCAACACGATCAAAGTTGGCTTTTACACTTTAAAAAATGGTGTTTAGAATTACATACTTATAAATGAGATGGTAACTACAAAAACAGAGAAAGGTTGAAAGCAGACAGCAGCTGCCTCTTGGAAGCAGGAATCAGAGTTCAGGGGTATTATGTTCTTTATTATAAGCCATGTACAACCACTAGATTTACAAAATGATATATTTATATTACTTTGATTTAAATAAATATATATTAATTTTTAAAACAAGTGAGCTTTAGGAAAATCAATTTGTTGGTAATTTTCAGAAGGGGTCAAGGTACTGGCTCCAAAACCGTAGCATATAATTTTTTTCCAATGTGAAGTTGAATGAGATAGAAAAGGATAATGTGGTAAATTTTTCATAAAGCTGATTCATACAATTAATATGAAGATGGTTCTTTATTCTGAGATTAGCCTTTCTTTTATGAAATAAAGGAGACAGTAAATGATAACTGGTTTCGTTTTAAAAGATCCTTTTTGGGAATTCCCTGGCAGTCCATTTGTGCTTTCACTGCTGTGGGCCCAGGTTCAATTCCTGGTTGGGGAACTAAGATCTCACAAATCCTTAGCAAAATTAAAAACTGAAATGCTTTCTACGGCAGTCACCCTTCCCTCCGTTTTGACTTAATTGTTCTGCGAAATTCAGTATTTCTAGAAACCACTGAATGTGAGGGAAAGCTTAGAGCACACAGTGGACAGGTTGCAGCCATTAGAAAGATGCCACAGTTTTGGCCCAGAAAGGTCACCTGAGTAATGCAGACGGAGTGACCAAGGAGACTTCAAGGGACTTGATGAAAATGCGGACAGGGCTGGGGGGTGAAGGCCTTGCCTTCAGCTCCAGCACCCTGAGTCTTCATTTCCATCGCCAGCACCTCCCATCACAGGCTCTGCACACCATGCTGCTGAGACATCTCGTTCCCTCTTCCTTACCTGCTCCTACCTCTGCTTATCTCACTTCTCTTTCTGGATTTTGATTCAAATACTGCTGCTCACTGGCCTCTTTTTGGTCTCTCTGATAGTATTTATGTCCTCTTGTGCAATCCGAGAGCACTGTGTACCTTTAGGATTGAAAATCACTGTTGCAATGGCGCATTTGCTTTTGTGATTATTTGCATCCCACACTTAATAAGGGCAAGGACCATATTTGCATTTATTTCCTATATATTGTGTGTTTTCGGTGCCGAATACCTGTCTTGCTTGGTACACAGTCTGCTGCCAGTACATACTGTTTTAAATAGATGACTGAACACGTCCACCAGGACTGACACTTTGCGTAGACTGTTAGAGTCATTTAGGAATCTCTAGGTGAGAATGCACTGACATGCAGATGAAAAGAGATACAGTCCTGTCATAAAATTATCACCATTGACTCCAAATGGCAGTGTCCAGCAAGTAAACTATCTCAGCAGCACTTTGAATACTTCAGACAGACACAAAATGGGCAATGATGATTTTGGGGTCTTTGGGTTACATTTTATTAGAGTAACAAAACTGGGTTTTTATCAACCAAGAGACGAGTAGGCGAAGTACAGGGAAAGCAGAGGAACTTAGGAAATGAGAGTAACAAAACTTTTTTTCCTTCCTAAAAATCTTTCAACACTCCCATCAACCACCCATGGCTTTAAACATAAGGTCTGCTGCTGTTCTTTCCTCTCTGGCTTTTGGGAGATGCAGGGATGTCCAGTCATCCCTTGGGTCTGTGGGTAACTGGTTCCATCCCCCACCTCCACATACCAAAATCTGAAGGTGCTGAAGTCCCTTACATAAAATGGTGATAATATTTGTATATAATCTACAGCACATTCTCCCATTTAAACCATCTTTGTTGTTCAGTCGCTAAGTCGGAAATTATAGAATGTTAAGTAGGGCAGAAGTCAGTCTCTATTCCTTGTTGTTCGTGGTTAAGTCACTAAGTTGTGTCCAGCCCTTTGCGACCCCAGGGACTGCAGCATGCTAGGCTCCCCTGTCCCTCACTATCTGCTGGAGTTTGCTCCAATTCATGTCCACTGAGTCAGCGATGCTTTCTAACCATCTTATCCTCTGATGCCCCTTTCTCCTCCTGCCCTCAATCTTTCCCAGCATCAGGGTCTTTTCCAGCGACTTTTCCAGGTCTTTTCCACTCTTCACATCAGGTGGCCCAAGTGTTGGAGCTTCAGCTTCAGCATCAGTCCTTCTAAAGAATATTCAGGGTTGATTTCCTTTAGGATTGATTGGTTGGATCTCCTTGCAGTCCAAGGGACTCAAGAGTCTTCTCCATTCTCCAGCACCACAGTTTGAAACCATCTTTAGACTACTTACAATACTTAATACAATGTAAATGATATGTAAAATTCTGCACTTCTTGAATTTTTTTCCCTAATTTTTCAGTCCTCAGTCAATTGAACCTGCCTGCAGATGCAGAATCACAGATATGGAGGTCTGACTGTACTCCTGAGCAAAGGACGTTGAGGCCTGGAGGGAGGAATTCTCTAACTGGCATCTTCTCCCTGGATTCCCAGTTTAAATGGATCAGTTCTGTGATCCCCAGTGAGTGATAGTTGCTCAGGCATGTCCAACTCTTTTCGACCCCATGGACTGTAGCCTGCCAGGCTCCTCTGTCCATGGAATTCTCCAGGCAAGAATACCGGAGTGGGTTGCCATTTCCTTGGTCTCCAAAGAGAAGTCATATCTTGCCCAGATCATGACACATTTCCCCAGGTGAAGTTTTTCTGTATGTTTTCCTTCCACAGATAGTAAAATAGTATTTAACATTTCACCCTGCAGAGATGGTGTCTTTAATCTAAGGTGAGAGCCTTTGTGGTTGTTGTCTAGTCAGAAAAGTAAAAGTGTCAGTCACTCAATTGTGTCTGACTCTTTTGCAGCCCCATGAACTTCAGCCTGCCAGGCTCCTCTGTCCATGGAGTTCTCTAGGCAAGAATACCTGAGTGGGTAGCCATTCCTTTCTCTAGGGGATCTTCCCAATGCACATGGGTCTCCTGCATTGCAGGCAGATTCTTTACTGTCTGAGCCACCAGGAAAGCCCCCTCCCCAAGGGGAGGTTCTAATTTTGTAGTAAACTTCTTGGTTCTCGAGTTTTTTTTTCTTTAGAGAAGACATTTCTTTACATATTTCCTCTCCCCAGAAAATCTATGAAATACACATTATCATCATGCCCATTTATATAGGTGAGAAAGTGAGTCCTGGTAAGGTTAAGGAACACACGCACAGCCACAAAGGTAGCACTTGACAGGGCCAATTATTAAACCCATACTTTTTACACACAGATCATCTATAATAATTACCATAATAAAGGTTCAGACCAGTAATTTGTTTAAATGTGTAACACACAGAGTAATTCATAGAAAATTATAATGTATTTCGTTACCCTGACCATCCTATCCCCCTACCTTTTCACTTCAGAGAGATTGGACTTGTCTATAAAATGTGATCTCTTTTACAACTTTATCTGGTACAGATAACTAAGAAATATCAATGGTTTATAGTAGCCTCAGAACATAAGGTTTTTATAATACTTTGATTTGCTCTTCAAAAAACTGAAATGTAATTCATATACCACAATATTAACTTTTTAAACTGTACAATTCAGTAGTTTTTGGTATATTTACATGTTCGTGCAATCATCACCACTATCTAATTCGAGACCACTTTGATACTTTGATTCACTTTTGAAGGCTCTTTTCTTAGAGGTACAAGAGATCCACTGAATATGTGCAAGCGAAAACTCCAAGAAAGATCTCGAGACCTCACAGCAAGACCAGAGCCCGCAAATGCAATGCTGCTATGTAGTCTTAAAAAGGGAGCTGCATTGTAAGTAATAAGAAGATGAATCTAGGGAGTTCCCTGGGTTAGGATTCTGGGCTTTCACTGTCAGGCCTGGGTTCAATCCCTGCTCAGGGCACTGAGATCCCACAGCCTCAGGGAAAAAAAAAGAAAAGACTATGATGTCTAGGTACTACTGTGTCAGTGGTCAGGCCACGGAGGACACATTTGTTTTCTGTCTAGTGCAAGAGCTGCTCTCTAAAAGAGGTTAAGAGAGAGGTCCAAGGAGTGTGATGAAGGTAAAGAGCAGGAAAGTACGATTCATGATGAAACCTTTAAAAAGCTTGCAGTAATTTAGTCTAGTAAAGTTATTTAAGAAAACCTTGAAAGATATGAAAGGATTTTTATACAGAAAATGTGACCTTTTCTTTCTCCTTCTTTCACTAGGGCAGACAAAATGGATTCATTCTATAGTATGGAGGATTAGGTTAACATAGAAAGACAAGAGACAGACCCTTGTTAAACACCAAATGATGGCGGCAGCAAACAGTCCTCTGACCCTTAAAAAAAATTTTTTTTAATTAATTTATTAAAAAAAAACTTTTTTTTTTGGTTGCAAAGAATAGTATAATTTGTTCACTCAGATTCTACATTGACATTTTACAGTTTTTCTGTATCATTCTCTTTCTCTTCATATATGTGTATATACATGTGTGTGTATATATATATATATATATATATTTGGTCAGAATCGTTTGAGAATAAGTTATAGACAATGATTTCCCTTTATCACTAATTACTGGGTAGTTCCTAAAGCAAAGGCCATTTTCCTGTTGAATCACAGTAAGATTACAAAAAAGTTCGTAAATTAACAGTGATACAACACTATTATCTAATTTTCAGACCTTATTCAAATTTTTCGTTTTGTCCCAATAATGTCTTTTAGAGGGGGAAAAAAATAAGTTTTTTTCTGGTATAGGATCCATATTGCATTGAGTTGTTATATCTTCTTAATTCTGGAACAGTTCTTCAGAAAAGAATTTTAAGGTCTTTAAAAATTTTAAGAATACAGGCCAGTTACTTTGCTGCCTGTCCCTCAATTTGGGTCTCTGCTGCTTTTATCAAAGGTTCGCTTCCGTTTGGGGAGTTTTAGGCGTGTCCTGAATTAAGACCATAGGTAGAGGGAGCCTCTCTCTCTTCTCAGGGTTTCTTTCTCACAAGGACTATTCCTATTATATTCGAACCATTTGTAAATAGTGGGATGGACAATAAAACGTCTTTGTATTCAGAACTCATCTTTTTTGTATTACATAGTTTGCTCAGCATTCCTGCATTTCACGAGTTTTTTTTTTTTTTTACAATATCTTGATTTCAACAGATTTGTGAATAATCAGCACCTACTCTTTTAAAAAACACTTGAGACTTGAATTATCTATAAACTCCCCTTTTCATAATCTCACCGTTGCAATCGTGAACTGTGCCGTGGGTCAGGAGACAAACAGCTGCAAAAACGGGTGGGTGTTGTTACTCGCTAAAATCTTTCAGCAAATATTTGTGGAGTACTTCGTCGATGTCAAGCTCTGTTCCAAGCCCTCGGAATCAATTCTATAACAAAGTAAGACAAAAAAAACTGCTGTGTAGTTGGAAGAATTAAAATTCAGATTAAAAAGAATCGGACACTAGGAATCCGACTTCCTTAAAGAGGAAGCAGGCAAGGCTCTGAGAAAAGGGGTTAGCTCTGAGGTTCGATCCTAACGCGCCTAACCCCAGGCAAACGCGCAGGTAATCAAGTTCTGCGTTTACCCAAAACGCACTCCTCAGATCCCGACACCAAAGGCCTGAAAGGAAGGGCGGGGTAGGACTGCCTGAGCAGTTGTAACACTTTTTCAGCAACAGTCTTCCGCCCGGTGTGTGTGGGGGGAGGAAAGGTTGTTCCCCCGCACCAGCTGCCGCCGCGCCGGAGCCCCGCGCCAGGCCCAGCGCCCCGCAGGGCCGAGCGCCTGGGAACCGCGCGCGGAGGACGTCCCGCGGGCAGGCGGCTCGGGGGGAACCGGCTCCTCCGGCGGCCTCGCCCACTGCAATGCAATCTGGGTGGTTTTTCCAGGTCCCTCCCTGCCGCCTTCCGCGCCCAGTCCCTGCCCCCGCGGCGCCTGCGGGCCTGGGAGAGCGCGCGGGGACGTGCGGCCCAGGCGGGGTGAGGCTGCCGCCCCGGAGGGGCTGTGGGCGTCCTTCTGGATCCCGCACCTCAGAGCGAGTGACGCTGGGGCTCCAGCTGCCGACAGGGCTGGTACCCAGCCCCCTCGAGAGCCCCCAGAGAGCCCGGCATTCATTCTCCGGCTCTCCCGGGGCGCGGTCTGCGGTTACCTGCGCTGCGACTCTTCACGCGGCCTCGGGCTCCTGAAACCCTCCCGCCACCTGCCTTCTCGGCCAGCGCTTCCTCCCGGGCGGCAAAGCCCTATCTCCAGCGTCCCCGGAGCATCCTGGAAGGGGCTCAGATTTGCACCTGGCGCGGGTTACTGTAGTGATTGGGGTACAGTTACCGGTTCTCCCATTATGAATCAAGGGCTGGATACTTGGAGCCGAATGAGTAATACTTAAGACGGCGTTGTGTTCCCAATAAGAGATCGATTTCAAACATAAAAACCCAAGGAAACTTCATCTCCAGCGCTTTTCTCTGCAAAACGGCAACAGAACCCACCACACTGCCGTCCGACGAGGGGGCAGGGCGATGGGAGGCGCGAAGGTGGGCGCTCAAGCTCCTGGCAGGTTTAGCTGAACAAGGGTAGGGAGATCGCTCGGGGAACTTGGCCAAATCGACACAGAAGTACAAAGGCAATGGAACGAGGTGGAGGGCGGGAGATCTGAGCCACGAACTGTGCAAAAAGCTTTGCTTTGGCTTGATTCAGGAAAACACCGTGTACGGTATTCGATACATTTTATTTAGGGCCCAGGGCAAAGCAAAGGAAGTGGGCCCCTGAACCGGAGGAGGCTGCAGTCTCCAGCGCGCAGCCAGCACCGAACAAGGCAGAGCAATTAAGGGAGCAGTTGAGAGGAAAGGGCGTGGAGGTCCACGGTGCCCGAAAGCTTGCATGGGGCGACCGCGTCATTTGGTGGCCAAGCGTCCAGCCCCCTGCGCCCCCGAGACCCGCGCAACTGCGCGCGGGGGTTTCACTCCCCAAGGTGGGCAGTGAGTGGCTCGGGGACGGAGGGGCGTGCGCCCCGAGAAGGGGAGGGCCGGCAGGCTTTCGCCGGCTGTTTGCACTTAAAGGTGTGTTGGGCTCGGGAGCGGCTTTTCCGGGGCTTGGCCAGCGCGCCCGCCACCTCCCGGCCGCCGTCGGCCGGTCCCTCCCTCCGCGGTTCGCCCTCTCGGGGCGCCGCGCCCGGGGAGCTCCGCACCTGGGCCTCACCTCTGTCCTGCTTTCGCCTCCCCGCGCCAGGTCTTTGCGCTCGACCCTTTAGAACCTGCGGCTTCGTTCCCCACAGCCGGCATTTCTCCAAGCACACCCTCCTCGACCCCCCACAACCTCTCGGGTCCTTCCACACGAGGGACCCGTCCCTCCGCGCCCTCGACGCCTCTCCCTTTCCCCGTCCGGCCTCGGCTCCCCCACCGGGTGGCCGCCGCCTCTTCCCCGCCCCTAGCGTCTCCCCCTCCCCTCCGCAGTCAGCCGGCCATTGTCTCCCGCCCCCTCCTCCCCTGCCCCCCCACCGCCCCGGGCGGCCTCCTCCCCCACCTCCTCTGCCACGTCGTGGTTTGAAGGAGCCAATAGGCCGGCGCCGCCAGGTGTCTCTTACCTGCACCACGTGGGGGAGGGGGAGGGGGCGGGCAGGTAGGGCCACATCCCAAAACAGAAAAGCTTTTCAGCCATTGCGCGCCTCCCGGGGGTGCAGCCTCGGCTCCGAGCTTTTTGCATAGACGCACGGGGCCACTGACTACAAAAAGGGCAGGCCTCCTTCGCCCTTCTTCCCACCCCCCTTCCTGCCCAGGGCGTGGAGCTCGGGCCAGGTGAGGGCTGGGGTGGTTGGTTACCGCCTTTTGCACCGGCGGCGGCGGCGGCGGCGAGCAGGAGGAGGGGGGGTGGGTGGGCGCTCTTTCTTTTTTTTTTCCCTTCGGAGAGGTTTTAGCACAGGTTTTCCCCTCGTTCTCACGGCCGCCCCACCTCGCCGCCTCCCGACCCCCCTTCTCCCCCTCCCCACCCATCGTCATGACGGCGTCTCCGGATTACTTGGTGGTGCTCTTCGGAATCACGGCTGGGGCCACCGGGGCCAAGCTGGGCTCGGACGAGAAGGAGCTGATCCTGCTCTTATGGAAAGTCGTGGATCTGGCCAACAAGAAGGTATTTCTGCACGGTTTCTGTCCAAGGAATAGGCGTGGGGGCAGAAGCTGGTCCGAGTTGAGAGGGAAATGGGTAAACAACTGCTCTCGTTTGCCCACTTGTGAGGCTGGACCCGAGGTCTGGAGAATCCAAGGAGAAAACCAGACTTCTCTTCCAGCCGCTTTGGAACCAACCCTTTCAGCCCTCCAAAGTCTGGCCCAGGTGGGGAGGCCGGACGCCGCCAAGCTCTGTTCTCCTCCCTTCGGGGGCCGCCCGGCGGAGGCGGGGTGGGGTCCCTGGGGGGTCCGAGCGCGGACTTCCAGGGCTTTTTCGGACCGGATCCGGGTGGGGGTGGGGCTGGGGGGGCAGGGCTGTACCGACCTCTCGGCCACCGGAGCCTGGATTCTGAAGCCGGACCCGCCGGGGAGCGAGGGAGGAGGGTGAGGATGGAGGTCCCCGCGTTCAGGGAGGGGAAACTGATCCCCAGCTTCCTGTTTGTTTTCTTTTTCCCGGAGGTGGGACAGTTGCACGAAGTACTAGTTAGACCCGATCACTTGGAGCTGACGGAGGACTGCAAAGAAGAAACGAAGCTCGACGCCGAGAGCCTGTCTTCGGCGCCGCAGCTGGACCAGGCGCTCCGACAGGTGACTGCGCGGGGCCGCGCCGCCCACCTCATCCGTAGCGTCCGGACGGCGCGCGCTGGTCCCCGGGGCGGGGTGGCGAGACCCGGGCTGGGAGCCCTCGGTGGACTCTGGGCGGCGAAGTCGCTGTTCCTTGAAGCCTCCCAGCCCCCCGGGGTGGTGGTGGTCTAGTCGCTCAGTCGTGTCCGACTCTTGCGACCCCTTGGACAGTAGCCTGGCAAAGCTCCTCAGTGCATGGGAGTCTCCAGGCAAGAATACTGGAGTGGGTAGCCAGTCCCTTCTCCAGGAGATCTTCCCGGCCCAGGGATCGAACCTGGGTCTCCTGCGTTGCAGGCGGATTCTTTACCATCTGAGATAGGGAAGCCCAGCCCCCGGGTCTTTGGGCCAAAACTTGCTAGTTTTCGGGCTGTTCCCTGAATCGCTCCTGGGGCCCGAGATCCGCCGGGTTATTCACCAGTCGTGTGTCGAGCGGAGTTGGAATCCGACCGCCCCCAACCCCAGGCAGAGACCCCGCTGTGGTCTGCGGCTCAGCCTCCGGGGCAGGGGGCGCTGCGGTGCCGGCGGGCGGGCCTCGCGCCGAGAGCTGGAGGGGGGCCCCCGCTGGCTGGGAACCGGGGGGTTGCTGCTTGGCTTCAGGCTCCTGAATTCCCCCAAGGGCTCGGTTCCGGTTCCGTTTACCGCTTTAGTGACCTTGGCCCCAGCGCGGGAGGGTTTGTGGGCCCGACGAGGTGGGGCTGTCCCTTGCGTGGCCGCGAAAGCAATGGAATCCCCTTAGCTGGGGTTGAGGTGACCTGAAAACCAGGATGCTGACGGGTACTGGACCGCGGCTAGGGCGGGGCGCTGAACACCTGTGCGCAGGTGAGTGTCCCGTGTGCTCCCGGCTTCTGCCCTAGAACAAGAGTTGCTAATTACAGGGGAAAGTTACCATTGCTGGGGTGTGTTACAGGAAACGTTGTACTACGTTTAACAGAGTGCTGTGTACCCGTAGTTGTTGTCTGGTCTCTTAAGTCGTGTCCCAGTCTTTGCGACCCTATGGACTGTAGCCCACCAGGCTCCTGTCCATGGGGTTTCCCAGGCAAGAATACTGGAGAGGGTTGTCATTTCCTTCTCCTGGGGATCTTCCCGACCCAGGAATCCAATCTGCGTTTCCTGCATTAGCAGGCGAATTCTTTACCACCAGGGGAGCCCATTAACCACATTGACTTCAGAAACTGGCATCTTTCTTTAAGACTAGAGCATCTTAACAGGAAAAAAAAAAAAAGTAACACCGGAGAATGATGTAATCAGAAGGCAATTTGCTGATGAAATGAGACCTCTGACTTTAAAGTCTTGAATGGATTTATTACAAAAATGCAAGGAGGAGGGATGTTGAAGGATGCATTTACTAAATTGTTTTGTGGGTTAACTGAGGATTGGAAAACTCCCCTGTCTAAAGGAAGCTGGACCGTTTGGAGGGACTGGGTCCTTCTAATGTTGCCCCCAGTAGTGATGTTCTCCGCAGCTGTTAGCCAGGTTTTTTTCTGGTTTTAAACAAGAGGGGCCACTTTTCATAGTTTGTGAATCCTGCATCCTTTGCATCCCTGGGTGTGTTTTGTTCTTTTCAGTTTAACCAGTCAGTGAGCAATGAACTGAATATTGGGGTAGGAACCTCCTTCTGTCTCTGTACCGACGGGCAGCTTCATGTCAGGCAGATTCTGCATCCGGAGGCTTCTAAGAAGGTAAGAGTGCCCGTTTCCAGAAAAAGATGATTAGACCTTAGGGGTGACTGGAGGCTTAAGCAACGGCTTATCCGGGTTTCTCTATTTTAGAAATACGCATATGAGGAGTTAGTATTTCACGGGTACAGAATTTCAGTTTGAGAAGATGACAAGGGAATGGTGGTGACAGTTCCACAGCAGTGTGGGTGTACTTAATGCCTTTAAATTATACGCTTAAAAATTGTCAAAATGGTAAATATTGTATTATGTATATTTTACCACAATAAAAAATTTGCAGCACTTTTATAGAAATATTTGCGGTAACAGTAATTTTATAGATACCCTTTGGTGACTTAAAAGTTTGTTTTTGTGTATGTTAAGTTTTAGAGAGGCTTGACACTCTCTTTTCCAAAGCATATTAGCTGAATTTTTGACATTTAAAGTGGATAAAACTGTAGTTTAATACGTCGTGATATTCCCATCTGTGTAACAAATGCCTTATCCTAGAAAGGAGGGAGCAAAGAAAAATTTTTCAAATTAGAATGTAATTCTAATGATTTCATTTAAAAGCTTTGTACTCTTAAGTGACTAGTTGAATGTTAATTACAGCATACTGTTTTGTCTGACTTTAAATAAATGTGCAACTGATTGAATTTTGTATCAAAGTAATGGGGTCAGCCTCATCTTTTGCCTTGACTCATCTTTCTGGAATGGAAAAAAGTATGAAATGAGAAAGATACTATCTTATGTAGGTGAGATTTCCCTTCTGGGGAAGAATACTGAGGGATTGAGAAAAAATGGTACCCATAGACAGCAGACCCAGTGTAACCAATTATTGTTAATGTAGTTGATCTTATCAACTTAATTAGTTAGAGCTGTAACTTTATTGTGATAGGCAGATACTGAACTTGAAAAGATGGAAGTAAAATATTTTCATAAGGAAAGATATGTGAGGTAAATCTTGCAATAAAAAGTTTAGACTGGCAATTGATGTCACAAGTGAGTAGTCAGTGCAGACTTTTTCTTTTTACTCCAGCAGGGAAAGGAAAGAAATGAATTAAATGTATAATGACAACTTTAAAAGTTTAAAGGAGAAACTCAAGTTCCTGTATCTTGAGAGTTGGATAAAAACTCCTCTTTTTACAGCAACCTTAGTAATTGATGGAAAGAGGAGTGTTATTATTGTTAGTTAAATGCTAAACAAATTGCTATACCCTCAATCCAGAAAAAGATACATATATGAAATTTTTTTTTTCCCTTCAAACTCATATAAGGGATAAAATTTTATCTTTCTCTATTGGGCTGGAGTAAACCCAGCAGTTTTGTTATTTTGGGTACACTGCTTTGGATGTGAGACAACCTCCAGAGAAAAATTTTCCTGAGTAACTTCTGTTAAGATTCTGATAAAACTAAAACAATTAATTTAGCATCATAATGAAAATAATTCTATTCATTATAGAAAAATAAGGAAATGGTAAGACAAATAATCCTTCTAGTCAGAAAACAAAGTGGTTTTTTGAATGTGAACGTAATTGAATGTGTTCTTTCAGATTTTTGTAAAAAAGCCTTACTTTTACAGGGAGCATTCATACTACATAAATCTTTTAACCTATTTTAAATTTAATATAACATCAGTATTTTGTGTAAGCAGTAAAAAAAAAAATTCACTGTCTTAAATGGATATACCTATTGAAACCAAACTTTTATTGTTGGACTTTTAAGTTATTGTCATTATAAACAGCTTTTAAATAAGCATTTTTGTAGGTAATCTTAAAAGATTCACAATTCAAGATTACCTATTTTGAAAACGTCACCATGATATACTGATACCTATTCAAATATAGCATGAGCAAACCACATCTAATAGAATCCAGTAAAGGAAATTTAGAGACGTTATTGCATAAATAGTATGGGTCACAAACATTAAAAAGTCTTTGTATCCTTGACTTTATAATGTACAAGTTCCCAGAAAGTGAACACAGGCTATCTTGAAGTTTTAAGACAAATCTAAATTCACTGTGACAAAACTAAACTTTGAAAATTATTCAATGAGGATTTTTTTTCTTTCAGAAAAGTGACACAGTGGTGTGATACTTGCTCTGACAGTTGAGCTTTGTTTAATTACAAGAGGGATGCTAGTCAATAGGAACCATGTCTTCTTTGCTACTGAGATTTGTGATATATTCTTTTAAGTCTCATTTGAGTTCTCAGGCTTTAACCAGAATAATAATGGTCTGGAAAACTAATGTGGGAGTGTAATTTGGCAGAAAATAATCCTCTTCAGGTAATCAGGAATTTGCTATCTCATTCTAATTTTAGTGTGTGGAATATGCTTTATCAGAACCCAGGATTTTAAGCTATGTTTTAATAGAAAATTAAATTTTGATCAAGACTTAGGTTCCTAGGTCTAGACATATATTGTAAACATGCATCTGTATGAAAACTGAGAGGACTAATATCACTTCCTAAAAATACAGATGGTCTAACATAATTGTGGCTAGACAAAGAACATTGTATTATCAGACAGGAAATATAAAATACGGTAGCCTAAATGTTTTACAGCTTCAGAACTGTTTTAGAGCAATACCTAGAGGAGCACAAATGTATAATCCATTGCCTTAAAATAAAATGAATTATTTTTTCATGACACTTTTATATAGGATGTAATACTTTAACAGAAAATGAAGACACTCTAATGTTTAAAAAAAATTTTTTTTTTTTAATTGTGGTAAAATATGATTACATTGAGTTCTTAGGTTCCTAACTGTTAGGGAATTATTGAACTGAATATGTCTGGGTAACAGTGTCTACCGTGTCCTCCTCAGAATGTGTTGTTGCCTGAGTGCTTCTACTCCTTTTTTGATCTTCGAAAAGAATTCAAGAAGTGTTGCCCTGGTTCACCTGATATTGATAAACTGGATGTTTCAGCGATGACAGAGTGTATCCTTTGAGTGACGACTCAGGAATCATTTGAGAAGACAGCTCTAGGAAAACGTGGCAATTCAAGAATATTTAAAACATTGTATGAAAATCCACTTGTCCAAAATTGGTCTATTGTGCTAGGGGAAAACGGTACAATCAAAGTAGTTATAATTGACTGGATTTAAATGGTGATCTACATGGCTTTAGACATTGATTTTTGTGAGGTGAACACATCAAATAGAACTTAATTTTGGATTATGGGAGTGGCTTGGTTTTATTTTGTTTTTTCAGTTGATGAATTGATGAATGTGAAGACCAGAATTTTTTTGCCAATTCTAAGGCCCCTTATTCTTGATCATCTTGGTTTGGGTGTTTTTTTCTGCTTCTTTTGAATGGATAAGAGTGTTTTGGGGTTTAATCTTCTCTGTTTTTCAAATACATGTAGACTGTGGTGACTATCTGTTGAGATGATAAAATGAGGTTGAGATTTTACCCCAAATTATTTCATTACCAAGCTAATATATCTGATGCATCATGTACTGTAAAAGTAAATTTTATAATCACAAATCTTGTCATGAATGACCCATCATCTTTCATACAGTAAATCTTTAAAGTGCTAACTAATAAGCAATTATGTGCTAACTATCAGATGTAACACTGAGTAATAGAGGTTTTGAGGACCCACCCAAAGCCACTCTGAGAATCATCATGAAGTCAGATTCAGGTTATTTTCAGGAACTTGTAAGTTACAGATGTTTATTCTTAAACTTTATCATTCTTTTTCAGGAGCTAAAGCCTGATTTTATTTCAAAATTTCTTGATGAAAAAAATGATGGTTTGGATATTTTTCCTAACCATTTGTAAACAGATCAAACTCATTTATTTGCTTTCTTGGAAGTAGGTAGCTAGAATTTTGGTGTAACTGATTTAGCTGCTCAGACAGTAAAGAATCTGCCTGCCATGCAGGA
Organism: Okapia johnstoni; assembly: GCA_024291935.2. NCBI lineage: Eukaryota > Metazoa > Chordata > Mammalia > Artiodactyla > Giraffidae > Okapia > Okapia johnstoni. The sequence continues at coordinate 10,426,037 of CM044309.1, forward strand.
GACCTGGGTTCGATCCCTGGGTTGGGAAGATCCCCTGAAGATGGGAACGGCCACCCACTCCAGTATTCTGGCCTGGAGAAGTCCATGGACAGAGGAGCCTGGCGGGCTACAGTCCATGGGGTCGCAAAGAGTCAGACACGACTGAGCGACTTTTACTAAGTTATTGGTTTAGCTCCCAACAGTTCTGGGAGAAGGGTAGAATAAGCTCATTTGAAGGAATTATAACAAGAGTTTTCATTAGAAGGTTGGGACAGTAGAAAAACATTTGTTATGTGTTTTGTTGGTTAGAATGTTGTATTAGCTCAGGCTGCCATAACAAATACTGTAGACTGATGGCTTATTAGCAACAGAAATTTATTTTCTCACATTTCTGGAGTGTGGAAGGTCCCAGATTAGGGTGCCATCATGGTTCACCTCTGGTGAAGGCTCTTCCTGGCTTTCAGATAGCTGCCTCCTCCTTGCCTCTCACAGTGGGGTGGGGTGGGGGCCTGGCACAGCCAGGAATGAGGTGGTTCTTTCCTCTCTCTATAAGGCCACAGGCCTAACAGATTAGGGCCCTTTCCTTGTGGCCTCATTTAACCTTAATTATCTCCTAAATAATCTATCTCCAGATAGTCACATTTAGCCTCTAGGGCTTCAGCACATGAAGTTTGGGGAGGGACACAATTCCATTGATAGCAAATGCTAAACCATTTAATGTGCTGGTACAAAATAAAGAATCAAAAACTTTTGCCAAGTATTAATAGATAGTGGAGGGAAAGTCTAATAGAAAAAGATAATTTGAATAGGAAAGGCAGTATTCGGTGTTTATCCCTGATCACCCGATTTTCTCTTTTAGCAAAGAAAATCTTTCTCTAGTAATGGTAAGTCAGATATTAGTAAAAATTTGCATAGCTACAAACAAGAGGTTCTTACATTTAGGTATTCTGTATTTTTTTCAATGAGTTTTCAGTTCAGAGATAACTTGTTAAAAGCTTACCCATTTTTTCTCCTTGGTTTCTTTTTTTTTTTTCTCCTTAGTTTCTTAAGAGTGTAACATAATGTAAGATTTGGGGTATTAGTAAACATGTTCAGTATGGTAACCTGGGCTTTTTACTTGCTCTATGTTGTATTATCTGGGCTTCCCTGGCGGCTCAGATGGTAAAGAATCTGCCTGCAATGCAGAAAACCCTTGGATCGGGAAGATTCCCTGGAGAAGGGAATGGCTACCCACTCCAGTAGTCTTACCTGGAGAGTTCTATGGACAGAGGAGCCTGGTGAGTTACAATTCATGGGTTGCAAAGCGTCAGACACGACTGAGCAACTAACACTTTCACTCTTCACTTCATGCTGTATTACCTACACGCTATGCTCCGTACTCTTTAAAATTACTATATACTTTTATATAGTTTTTGCACTATCTGACCTTTAGGTAAATGGGTAATATGCTATGCTGACTATTTTTTTCTGTCATTCCTTTTCATTCTAGCTCCATAACTATTTGTTGGCAGTTTTGTGTTTGTTTTTTTTCCCCAAATACCATAGAACTGAAAATCGGAAGTATTTGACTACAATAAACAGGTGAATTATGAATAAAGCTAAGTTAGGCTCCATTTCAGGCATGTGTGTGTGCTCAGTTGTGTCAGACTCTTTTTCGACCCCATTGACTGTAGCCTACCAGGCTCCTCTGTCCATGGAATTCTCCAGGCAAACATACTGGAGCAGGTGACCATTTCTTACTCCAGGGGATCTTCCTGACCTATGGATCAAACCCCAGTCTTCTGCATTGGCAGGTGGATTCTTTTCCACTGAGCTACCTGGGAAGTCCTCTAGTTTCTCAACCACGGATCAAACCTAGGAGTGTGGTCTTAGCCACTGGGCCACCAGGGAAAGTCCCTCAAGCCTCACTTTTATTTATGGTATTTCCCAGTGAAAGCTTTGTGAACCCTGGATGTAAATGAAGCAGCATGACCGCTTTGATAAAAGAAAAGGTTTAGGCATTTCTTGTATGCAGTCCTGGTTCTTACATTAGCATTTATTTTCCTCTTTTGTCTTTGTGTTGGTTCTAAAACCGCTGCTGGGGTTAATGTTGAGCCTCTCTGAGTTATTCCAGCTGCAATTTTGTTACCTGCTTTTTTGAGTTATGCAGTTCTAAGTAGAGAGAAGACCTCACTTAGCAAGTGAACTATGGCTGGTATTTTGTAATCAGGTGAAGTGGTAAGGGTGTGATGATAGGAATTGGGGCCCATGTAATTTTTTTTTAAAGGAAGAAATTTATCATAGATCCCTTGGGGGAAGTTAATTCTACTTATCCCCTGCTGAAAGTCCATTTTGATTATGAGGCTGTTTGTATGACTTACTTGTTTTTTTAAGAACAAACCTTTTTCCCCACAATGTTGCCTGGAATTACTTCCTCCTGGTTTCTTAACCTATTTGTTTGTTAGCTTTGTTATTCATGAGCTGATTTATTCTCCTTAATCAAGACCTTTACCACTGTTTATTTCATTTTACCAAGCCTTTACTGAGAACTCATTTTAAATGAAGTATGGCCTTATCCAGCAAGCAAATGAAAGTAGAGAACTGTCGATTGGGAGTTTATTATTTATCCCAGTAATAGCCTCCCAAGAGCCCAGTAGAGCAAGTATTGCCCCCTTTTATAGCTAGGGAAACTGAGGCTTCGAGGTTTTGTCTTAAGTTAGAAATGGCAGCATTTGAACCTGAGTCTCATTGCAAACATCCTGCTTGTTAACTAGGAGATAAAATTCTAGAATTTGTAAAGATTATTTGAGCATGGGGTTGCCTATTTAAATAGATTATCTCCCTTAAAAATTTATATTCTGTTTCCTGAGACTGTAATATTCAGGGGGAAAGGGAAGTTAATTTTGTAAAATTTCAATCCAGTTGTAGGGTATTATATCCATATATGCTGTTTGACATTATTAGCAAATGCCATTTCACTGGTGCAACTTTACAATAGCATGGTAAAAAAAAAAATCACTAAACCACTCTTGTCCGTCCATCCAAGTGTTAGTAGGAGTGTGTCTGTGTGTTTGTTTCACCACTTCATGGTAGGAGTAAACCATCCATATGTTTGTGTGGGTGTGCTACTAACACAGTAACAGTGGCCTATTTTTCCCCTATATTAAAGATGGACATAATAGCCGTACTGGCAGAGTGGTAAGAACACGAGCTCTGGGGTCAGGTTTACTGGGGGTGAATTTACTGGACCTTTCAGCCTCAGTTTCCCCATCTTGGAATGGGCGTAACTATTGCAAGGAATAATGATGTGGTTCATGCAACCACTCAGCCACTGCCTGCCCTAGTGTGCACTCTGCAGTGTAGACTGGGTTGTTGAGTGTCATGGAGAAAGAAAGCCAGCTGCCAATGACCGAAAGGACTCCTTATTGATCTGAGACCTTATCTAAAGTATTTTACACCTACATTTTTTTTTCCTAACTTTGTGTGAGACTGGGTCTAGGCCTTTTAACATATTTGCTACATGTTAGTACAGGTAGACTTAAGGTTAATTTAGCTTCTCCATTGTAAAATAGTGTGTGTGAAAGGGGTTCATTCACGCTTATGTGCTTGTTTTTATAATATTTATTTATTTTTAATTGAATGGTTTGCAATATTGATTTCTGTCATATATCAGCATGAGTAACCATAGGTGTACGTGTGTTCCGCCCATTCCCACTCCTCTAGGTTATCGCAGAGCCCCAGTCCGAGTTCCATGAGTCATACAGCAAATTCCCATTGGCTCTCTACTGACTTATGTTAATGGTGTGCAACCCTGCTCCTCTCTCCATTTCTCTCTCCCTCTCCTCCCCCACCCTTTGTCCATAAGTCTGTTCTCTATGTCTGCATCTCCATTGCTGCTCTTTGAACAGATTCGTCAGTGCCATCCTTTTAGACTCCATATATATGCATTAATATATGATACTTGTTTTTTTGACTTCACTCTGTATAATAGGCTCTAGGTTCATCCACCTCGTCAGAACTGACTCAAGTGCATTCCTTTTTTTTTTTTTTTTTGGCTGAGTAATATTCCTTTGTATCTATGTAACACAGCTTCTTTATCCGTTGATCTGGCGGTGGACATGTAGGGTGCTTCCATGTTCTAGCTATTGTAAACAGTGCTGCAACGAACATCGGAATACATGTGTCTTTTTCAGTTTTGGTTTATTCAGAGTATATGCCTAGAAGTGGTATTGCTGGGTAATATGGTGGCTTATTTGGTTTTTTATTTTAAAAAATGTTGTTTTGGTTTCACTGGGTCTTCAATTGCTTCGAGAAATCTTTCTCTGGTTGAGAAAGAAGTCTGGTGTCCGGACTTCTCATTGTGGTCGCTTCTCTTGTTACAGACTGTGGCCTCTGGAGCACAGGCTCGGTAGAGGCTCAAGGGTTTAGTTACTCCGAGGCATGTGGCATCTTCCCGAAGCAGAACCTGTGTCCCCTGCATAGGCAGGCAGATTCCTAACCACTGGGCTGCCAGGGAAGTCAGCTTGTTTGTTATGATTAGTTGAACTGGATCTTTGTGGTCGCACACACCTTCATTGCCCTTCTTAAAAAACGAGGCAAATGCTGAATCCTCCCTGGTATCTGTTTGCATATGAATGGGATTTAAAATATCACCTAGTTAAGCTGGGTTACTAGTTGACCTTGTTAGCTGGAGTGGGGAAGAAATTATCTTTGGCACCACATGGCCATGATGTGAGCCAAATCGGCCAGTAGTCTGGTTTGTGGTGTGTAGTAAGTTAAGTGACTAGAAATACTGTATATTCTTGGCCAGCACTCAGAGTTATGTTAATTTTATGTGGTTTATTTTCATTACAAAATAGTTTACTTTTAAAATGTGAGTTTGGGAATTCTAGAATAGTTGTTTTGTTGTAGAAGGCTTTGGAAAACATTATCATGGAGTCTCTCTTTCCTAATCTGTTTATCCCGTATGAATGTCTTTTTCTAAGGTAGAAATTTTTTTTTCATTTTGCATTGGCCCCTACTTCCAGTTTATTTCTTCGGAGGTATAATTGACTTGTCAGTTCTGTGCTTTTGTGAACAATAATACCTCCTGAAGTAACAGTTGTTAGGATGAATCTCATATTTCCCTCCCTGTTAGAAAGTGTAGGCTTCTGCGGAAGAGTTAAAACTATGGATATATGTTTCCCAGCATTTATTATAAAAAAAAGTTTTTGTTGCTTTGAATCTTAGTTACCTTGTTTTATAGTGGCATTCTTATTTGCTTCTTTCAAAGCTTACTTTGAAATATAGCAGATTATTTATACAACCTGTTTCATTTTTTTATTTTATTTTTTTTGGCCACTCAGCGTGGCTTCAGGGATCTTAGTTCCCTGACCAGGGATCGAACTGTATCCCCTGCAGTGGAAGCATGGAGTCCAGTCCACTGGACTGCCGGGGAATTCCCTAGAACCCGTCTTTTTAAATTATGTGACTCATATAAGGGTAATTTATCACTTTCCCTTTTTTCCTTCACATAATGTAGGAAATTCAGTTCTTATTCGGAGCACTTTTTCAACTTTTTTGTAGTCTTTTATGCTTGCTATTCCTTTGTTTCTTTAGCACAGGAATTTTATTGAAAAATGCCTGGCAATATAGGCAGCTGTGTTAGACCATAAAACGGTAAACAGAGAGAAGGGGAAGAAGCAAACTTGTCTTTGGTGGGAGGTGGGGGGCTGCTGTTTAATGGCAATGAAAAATGGCTTTGAGTTGGAATTTTGAATTGTGATGCAATTTTAACATAGTTTAAATTTAGTTGCTCCACATTGTCTTTATTTTATAAGAGTGCTTTCTCCATGAAACTAAAAACTTGCTTTAAACTAGTTTTAAAAAGATGCTATTTATCAGGGGAAATTGAGTGTTCTGAAACGAAATGTGTCATTTTTCAGGCTGTCAGAAAAGGTAACTTCTTTTGAATGGATCAGTTAATAGTGATGTGCTCTGTACAATTTCTCTCTGAATTCTGCCTTCAGAGAGTATAAGCACGGGTTAAGTCCTGAAATCCGTTTCACTGACGTGGACGACGAGGTCTCCGGAGTCCTCCGAGTTCTGTGTAAATGCAGCCCTTTGCTCAGCTGTAGCCTGAAATGCTCATTTTGTTCCCACATGTCTGGCTTTACCCTTCCGCGTTTCCTCATGGCGTGTCTCATTTGTGGAGCTGGCCGAGCCTGTTGGTGCTGTTGTGGCCGCCTCGAGGGCAGAATGACTAAGTTGCATGACAACCGTAAATCAGGAGGCACAGACTCATCTTTCCTTCCCTCAAGATCAGACGCGTAGCAGGTCATTCAGTGTATAATTATGAATTGATAGAAAGAATCGGTACTGAAAGTTTTTTTCTCACTCTCCTGTATGTGTTGTTCATGTTACCTTCTGGTAAGAATTACTCAAAACTGAATGAATCTTCCGAGGACAGTGGTGTGGGTGAGTGGATGGTTTGGGCATGCAGGAGGTTGGGTGACTTTTAAAAGTTGCTAGGAGCTCAGAGCTGCTGATCTTCCTGGTGTGTGATGACTTGAAGGGAAACATGTTGGGACGTGTTATGTGGAACCAGGTTAGCCAAATGTCGACAACACATTGTTAATTCAAAAAGTTGAGTTCAGTAAAATAATTCTTCAGGTGCAAATCTATTCTACACAAACAGGGTACTTCACGTTGTTACTTCTGATCTTTTTCACTTGGCTTTCATATATTTATTTGTTAATTATTATTTTATTACATGCGTTATTCTGAAAGTGGTTTCCATAGGTTGGTTTTAGACTTAAACTAGATAAAACGCCTTCTCGCCTTTAGTACACCTGAGAGGATGTCTGCTTACATGTAATCCGAGTATTCTCAGGTTCAGACTGTAGTTCAGACAGGACCATGACCCATGCTAGAGAATTGAGTCACTTAGTCCTCTTTTCTGTTTGTTGGTTTTCAAACTCTAAACTTTTAATTTCTTATTGGAGTATAGCTAGTCTTTCAGATTAACAGTGAAGGGACTCAGCCATACATACACATGTCATATATACATTTAGAAAGCTTCTCACAAACTGTTGCTCAAAACAAATTAAACAGAGCTGCTTATCTCAGGGCAGCGAATTGCATACACATAGTCAAATCAGAACTGGATGATAATTCCAGCTCCATTACCTACCAGCTGGGAAACTTCAGTGAGTTACAGAACTTCTCTCAATCTGAGTTTCATTATCTGTTTGGTTTCACTGTTATCCACCTGGCAGGGCTACTGCAAAAGTATAGGAGGAGATCGTGTTTGGCACAAAATGGTGTGTAATAAATATCACCATTTATGTCAGTAGAATCTTAGAAGTTAATAGGTGCTGTGGTAGATGGAAAGAAATCAGAGGAAAGGGAACCTGTGCTCAGGAAATGCAAAGTAGAGTTGACGAGGGTCATATTAATATTGTATGGAAATAGTATCTGATCGACTCAGATTGATGGTTGTGTGCAGTTAGGGAAGGCTTTGGTGCTGAGTGGGAGTGACCCATGGTCTAATTTGGTTAAGGGATTATGAAGATGAGAGGATTTTATAGGGGAGTTACCTGAGCAAAGGTGAGAAGGCTTATGCCTCTTGTCATTTAGAGAAGAGAGGAAACTGGTTTGAATGGAGCATACTCTCCCCATCCAGTTTCTTCAAAGTTTAATTTCCCCCCAAGATTCTGTTTTGGGGTAGAAAGTTACAATGTGGCAAATGTTTCTGCAGCATTCTCTATTTTTGGCAATTTTATTCTTCCAAATCAGAAGAAGTTAGCAATCCTATTCACTAAAGGGCTAGAGAATCAGTGTTTTAGATTTTGCAGGCCACGTACAGTCTCTTCTCTTCTTTACAATCCTTTTAAAAACGAGAAAGCCATACTTTTCTCTGGGCTGCCCAAAAATTGAGTGAGGGTCAAGGGATGCCTTTTGCTGTGTTTTTATCCATGTTCCTTAGGGTACAGGGTGTGTGTCTGTGTGTCTCTGCTGATTGGGGTTTTGCCACCGCATTAAATTGTCTTACGCAGTGTTTCCTTGGTCAGATAATCTTCAAACTTTCTGTCCAGTAATGATCTCCTGCATATAAAACTTTTCTCTGAATCAGTAGTAAGGGGTTAAGTTGCCACTCTTTGGAGCTGTTAGCTTTTAATGATGTTTCTCAACCTGGGGTAGATTTTGCCCACCTGGGAACACTTGGCAAAAATCTGGAGACTTTTTGGGGGGGGGGCATTTTTAATTGTTAAAACTGGGAGTAGGTAGAGGTTAGCATGGTACTAAATATCCTATAGTACACAAGACACCACCCTCACTCCCAACAAAGATTTATCTGCCCTACATGCCACTAATGCTGAGGTTGAGAAACCCTGCGTTTATGATGGATGGCATTGGTCTCTGTTTCTTGGATATCCTTCTCTTTACTTCATTGTAGGCCCTTACAAGAGTGAAAGTGTTACTAGAATTGCTGGGTTCCAGACAACTGGTGGCGTAGTTTACATGATACATTATGGCTAGTCATAGCTCTTAGTTCTGTAAAGGCCCTTAAAGTCCCTCCCATCTCCCCAGAAAACTTAGGGCAGTTGTCTTCCTAAAGCATCTTCATCCTTTGGCTCCAGTTTTTCTGTCCCGTCATTACATTCTTTGAAAATGGCCCTGAATTAATAAACACAGTACAGCCTTCCAATGATAATCATTTTTTTAAAAGCTTCTTATTTTGTATTGGGGCATAGACAAACAATGTTGTGGTAGTTCCAGGTAACAGGGAAGGGACTCAGCCATACATATACATGGGTCCATTCTTCCCCAAACTACCCTCCCATCCAGGCTTCCACATAACATGCAGCAGAGTTCCCTGTGCTATACAGCAGGTCCTTGTTGGTTATCCATTTTAAATATAGGAGTATGTCCAGGCAACTATAAGTTCATTCTCTAAGTCTGTGAGTCTTTGTTTTATAAGTTCATTTGTATTGTTTCTTTTTAGATTCTATATATAAGGGATGTCATACAGTATTTCTTCTTCTCTGACTGACTTCATTCAGTATGACAGTCTCGGCCCATCCATGTTGCTGCAAATGGCATTATCTCATTCTTTTTAATGGTTGAGTAGTATTCCATTGTCTATATGTACCACGTCTTCTTTATCCGTTCCTCTGGTAAGGGGCATTTAGGCTGCTTCCATGCTATCAGTTGCTATTGTAAGCACTGCTACAGTGAACACAGGGGTGCATATATCCTTTCAGATCATGTTTTTCTTCGAATATACGTGCTCAGTGCTTAACTGAGCACACGCAAGCACGTTCTGTTTTAGGGCTTCCCAGGTGGCGCTAGTGGTGAAGAACCCGCCTGCCAGTGCGGGAGACAGACTCGGGTTTGATCCCTGGGTCAGGGAGATCCCCTGGAGGAGGATATGGCAACCCACTCCAGTATTCTCGCCTGGAGAATCCCATGGACAGAAGAGCCTGGGAGGGCTACAGTCCATAGGGTCACACAAAGTCAGACTGAGTACGCATAAGCACGAATATATGCCCAGGAGTGGGATTGCAGGGTCATGTGGTAGCACTGTCTCTTAGTTTTTTAAGGAACCTCCCTACTGTTCTCCGTAGTGGCTGTATCTGTGTACATTCCCACCAACAGTGTAGGAAGGTTCTTCTCTCCACACCGTCTCCAGCATTTATTGTTTCTGATTTTTTTGCTGATACCCATTCTGCCTGGTGTGAGGTGATATCTGATTGTAGTTTTGTAGTTTTGATTCACATTTCTCTAATCATTAGTGATGTTGAACATCTTTTCATGTGCCTCTTGGCCATCTGTATGTCTCCTTTGGCGAAATGTCTCTTTAGGTCATCTGCCCATCTGTTGATTGACTTGTTTGTTTTGATGCTGTTAAGCATCATGAGCTGTTTGTAAATTTTGGAAACTAATCTGTTGACAGTCGTATCATTTGCAAATATTTCCTCCCAGTCTGTGGGTTGTCTTTTCGTTTTGTTGTTTCCTTTGCTGTGCAAAAGCTTTTGAGTTAAAGTAGATCCCATTTGTTTCCTTTTGTTTTTATTTCCATTATTGTGATAGATGGGTCGGAAGAGATACTGCTGCAGTTTATGTCAGAAAGTGTTCTGCCAATGTTTTCCTCTAAGAGTTTTATTGTGTCTGGTCCGACATGTAGGTCGTTAATCCATTTTGGGCTTCTTTTTGTGTATGGTGTTAAAGAATGATCTAATTTCATTTTTTTTTACAAGTAGTTGTCCAGTTTTCCCAGCGCCATCTGTTGAAGAGACTGTTTCCAACATCTTGTAGTCTTGCCTCCTTTGTCATAGATTGACCAAGGACAATCATTTTAATGACCCCGGTCAGCGGTCATTACTCGGTTGCTTGAACATCTCCTGGGATTGATTTTCTAATCCCTCAGTGTGCAGCACATTTATTTCATCACTCGGTGATTAATGTAAAGGGTGAGGCTACAGGGGAATGCAGAAATTATCCACCATTTTAGCTTGATGATTATCCTATGAGCATACAAATAGGCATCTGGTGAGCTCAGATGTTTTTTTAGTCATAAATGTGACCCTCTTAAAGTGTCCTTATCATGGGTTATGAAAGTTAGTCACCTAAAAGCGGGGAGCTTCAAGTATTAAATGCCTGCTTTGTGTCCTCAGCTTGTTTTATCTCATTTAATCTTCACAAAAGTCCAGGAAGGTAAAGATGATCACAGCTTTGGCTTTACAAATAGCATGAAGTTTAGTGGAGTTAAGTAATTTGCCAAGGAACATATGGCTGCCTTTCTACATGTAGTATATTTAACTACAGAGAAATGTAACTGGTTGAGAGACAACAGAAAAATGAATTTGCTTAGCGTGGAGGAAAGCAATGCAATGTCTATTAGAGAAGGGAAGGAGGAAGCTGATGGGTATGAACTAGAAAGAGATTTTGAATTGAGAATAGAAAAGAATATTATTCAGAAGACTGGCTATAATTCTTGGTGCAAAGAGGTTTCTGAGTTGTTTTTACGTTGTATCCTCTTTATTTGCAGTTAAATGTTAACTACTTTTTATTAATATTTTTCTTCATTTTTTACCCACATTACAAAATACCAGTCAGAAAACATTTTTATAAAATGAGGCAAACATTTTAACAACCACCACTCAGACGGCTGTTTTCATTTTAAACTTGAGAAAAGGTAGTCCTGTAGTATTATTTGTTATGTGAATTGTACTACACTATAAAACTTATAACAAAGTGAGTTCATGACAAAGTGACTATAGCACTGAAGCTTGAAAATAAAGAAATGAACCATTTTAACAACTGTTGGCTTTCTAAGGTAACTATTTTGACAAAGTCACACGCTTTAGACTGCAAATTCATAAAACCTGGCAGAAACCTCTTGGTTGCACTCTCAACACGACTTGAGCCATGCATTTCTTAAAAGCCATGTTTCCTGGCTTATCCAGACAGTGTACTCACTTGATCAGAAGTCACATTGGTCACTGTTGGCCCTGAGTGCTTGAGTTGTTTCTACACATCTACTCTGAAAAGACAAGCATTTGTTGCCATCCAAGGTAGCTGTGTTAAGGGACTCCAAAAATCTTGTAAAAAGGAGTTCAGGATAAAAATAGTATCAGAGATACAATGTTATCAGTAATCTGAAAAGTTTTTGAACATTAGGCTTAAAGCCATTTAATACCTTGTGGTTTTGGTAGATGTAACTCTATCTTTAGGTCAGCATGGTCGTTGCCTGCGAGTGCTGTAAAGGTAAGGTAGGGATTCTGTTAATTTCGCTGTATACTTCATGGTTTGACAGTAAAGTGCTCATTATTCATGCATTCACTACGCCTCAATAAACATTTTATTCCTGGTATTATTCCTCAGGACAGGATTGATTTGGCCATCTTAGTCCAAAGGGGTAAGTGGATACTTCAGAAACTGTGGGTGAAGTCCAGACTGATGGGAAGCAACTATTCTGAGATTTTAAAGAATTTTCAATCTAGATGCATTTTACTTGACCTCTTCTTGGCTCCATGACAGTTTAATTTGGGATTAAAAGCAAGCTCATTTTACCTCCCCAAAATATTTCCTTAACTTAATTGCCCAGGTTTAAATTTTGAGAAGAATAGTTCAGCCTCCCGGTATGGAGCATCTCAAGTTGAAGATATGGGAAATATAATCTTAGCAATGATTTCAGACCCTTATAGTAAGTATTGGTGTTCTAACAATGGGGACCTAGAATCTGATCCCGTCCACTTTCCGTCACCTATGCTTCTGAGTCCCGTGCTGCCCCACCATACCCACATACCCACCCACCCACCCACCCACACCCACACACACCCACACACACACACACCCCCACAGCTTTCTCTCCAGCTAAAAGGATGACTTGTATGTTCTCATTTTAGATCACAGGTTTTCAGATCCAGAGAGGGTAAATTACAAATTTGAAAGTGGCACTTGGTAAGTACTTGCATACCACTCCATCTGAGTCCTTTAGTGTGTTTTTATTCATATTGTGGTATTTAACTCCCCTTGTATTTTAGTGACTTTACTGACCCTTTTGGCTATCCATTTTCTACTATTACGTCATTCATTGAAGGAGATTGTGATTTAAAGTGAGCTTGGATGTTGGGATTAACATTTAATGAAATATTTGTATCCTTAGTCACTATGACCTTAGGGACATCTTGTGTTCCTACCTGTGATTTTGATTTTAGCCTCTCTGAACTGTCCATCCTCCCTGGAAAATTTCCAAGGGGGAAAAAATCATAAGGCTTAAAAGAGTTCACAAGGTTTTTACTGAGATAATTTTAAGTATGTTCTATCAGCTCCTAAAGCACAGGAAATAACTGGGGAGAAGTGTGAAATGGTGGTATCTGTGTTTGTGATCACAGGTAGACCTGTTTGTACATCACTGCAGTGGCTTGCATGAGATTACTTGGTGCCTGAAGTGAACAGAAGCTTCTGATATCTTTGCCCATTAGAGAGACACCGAGGCCTATTTAGTTGTGGGAAAAGTGACTCATTAAGAAAATGTCCTCAGAGTACTGAAAATAAAAATATGAGAGGAATAGAACATCAAAAGATGTCAAAATACAGAATAGGTGATTTACAAATGACTCATTAAGGTGTGGGAACTCCCAAGCATTTCCATAAACACTCTGTGATGCCTCCCTGTTTGATAGGGGAGATATTTTAATGGCAGACTTCTGACCACGTGCATGCATTACTGATGTGGATTAATTACCAGCTTTATGGGAATCTTAAGTTTTTGCGGTCAAGCTGGATCTAAACCCCACTGGTGTACTGGCCAGATCAGAGAGTGAGTTTAAACCTACCCTTCTCAGCTCTAGGAACTTACAGGCCATCAGGGTGTTGGGAGGATTTTTCTTTCTATGAATTGATCTCGAGTTCTTGTGAGAACAAGGAAGCAGCAACTTAGTTGATAGGTGGTTTGCTGGGTGAGCAAGCTGTGCTGAATTTGCATAGGCAGTTGCCTTTGTATAGTTACCCACCTTAAGAATACTTTGAACTGTATACCCAGAGAATTTTTGAAGTTAGGAAGTACACTGGGCAGTATGACAAGTCTGTCTGAACTCCAGATGAAGACTAGCTCAAGTGCAAATAGGCCAGTTGTCATAGGAGGGAGTAATAGGTCAGACTGCCTAGCATTCATCATGTAAGCCGAAGTTTTTCTTGATCCACAGCAGCAAGATGGAACTTATTGATGACAACACAGTAGTCAGGGCACGAGGTTTACCATGGCAGTCTTCGGATCAAGATATTGCAAGATTCTTCAAAGGACTCAATATTGCCAAGTTGGTTTTCCTTAATCTCTATTTGACTTAACAGTCCCAAGGGGATAAACAGATGTTGTGCCATTTTTCTCCTCACTGTTATTTTTTTCCCCCATTGTTTTCTGTTTGGTTATTTTTCAAAGGGGAGGTGCAGCACTTTGTCTGAATGCCCAGGGTCGGAGGAACGGAGAAGCCCTGGTTAGGTTTGTGAGCGAGGAGCACAGAGACCTAGCTCTGCAGAGACACAAGCATCACATGGGGGCCCGGTACATTGAGGTGAGTCCTCACAGCCTGACAGCAACGTCCTGACAACCCTGGCGTCTTGAGTGAGTGTGCACATCGGAAGGCTCGGAAACAGCATTTAATTCCCCTTTGTCTTTTCTTAGGTTTACAAAGCAACAGGTGAAGATTTTCTTAAAATTGCTGGTGGTGAGTACCTTTCATATAATGTGGCTATATTGAGAAGGATCTAAAATTTTACTTATATACCAAAGGCAGATAAATACAATCATGAATGTTTTTTGCTCCCAGTGAAACACAGGAGTTGACTTTTATTCTTTTGATAGGAGGAAGAAATACCCAGTGGTATCAGGGAGTGTACCGTGTAACACTTGTCCTAAGGCTTAAGTCAACCAACTGTAGTTAAATAGCAATTAAAAATTCTTCTATACAAAGGCCAAAGGATCATGTAAAGTCAGGTACAAAGGGAAAGAGTAGTTCATGAAAGAAATTAAATAGTCTGAAAACTTTCAAACAGCCATAACGGCCGTACCCGAATACCTGGAATCGTTGCATATCTGCTTCTGATTTTTCTCTCAACTTCCATAACTCATCAGTGGCCAGGAACATGGTAGCTTTCTGGCTTCTAGTATTTTAGAATATGTGATGTTTGAAGTAACATGGTCAAAAAAAGTAGGAATAGGAAGTCTTCATCTAATTCTGGAGTGATTTGTAACTTTAAAACCTAAAAATAACAGATACATAAAAAGTGTCACCTGTGGTTTGTCCAGCAGATGTTTTTCTTTGCTCGTATTGCTTTAATTTCCTCTCTCCTTTTACTATATTACGAATATCGTCTTAAACATCTCAATTTTCCTCAGTGCTCATTGCCGGGCTTCCCAGGTGGCGCTAGTGGTAAAGAATCCACCTGCCAATAAGAAGAGGCACGAGATGAGGGGTTGATCCCTGGGTCGGGAAGATCCCCTGGAGAAAGAAATGGCAACTGACTCCAGTATTCTTGCCTGGAAAATCTCATGGACAGAGGAGCCTGGTGGGCTACAGTCCATGGGGTCGCTAAGAGTTGGACACAACTTAGCACACACATGCAATTATATTTACCATAATTTTTTATAAAAACAATCGTATTGGAAACAAGCTCCAGTTGCCCAACTTTTCACTCTGTAAGTATGTTGCTGCTGCTGCTGCGTCGCTTCAGTCGTGTCTGACTCTCTGCGACCCCATAGATGGCAGCCTACCAGGCTCCCCCGTCCCTGGGATTCTGCAGGCAAGAACACTGGAAAGGGTTGCCGTTTCCTTCTCCAATGCATGAAAGTGAAAAGTGAAAGTGAAGTCACTCATTCGTGTCCAACTCTTGGCGACCCCATGAACTGCAGTCTACCAGGCTCCTCTGTCCATGGGATTTTCCAGGCAAGAGTACTGGAGTGGGGTACCGTTGCCTACTCCAATGAGTATGTTGCAGTGAATATTTTTGTATCTCTGTATGTGCCACTCATTAGGATAAATTCCTAAAAATGGGATAACTAGATCAAAGAATATGGACATCTTAAGGGGTTTTTGACACATATTACCGA
The DNA here is from genome assembly GCA_024291935.2 of Okapia johnstoni. Classification (NCBI taxonomy): domain Eukaryota; kingdom Metazoa; phylum Chordata; class Mammalia; order Artiodactyla; family Giraffidae; genus Okapia; species Okapia johnstoni. The sequence goes on from CM044309.1 coordinate 10,441,590, forward strand.
AATATGTTAAAGTGGCTTTCACTTAAGTACAGAGAACTTGTATACTCCTTCATTATCATTTTATTATTTATCCCTGATAAAAATCTCTACAATTGTAAAACTTGTAGTAACAGCATTCTGTTAATATAATTTGCTGATGTATTTCTTGCACTTATTTCTTGAAATAAATCAAGGCTTCCAAATTAAAAACTTCAAGTTTAATAGGGTTTCCAATGTTTGATATTCATTGGGGATCAAGTATATTTGAAAGTGCTATGGTCCTGAGGTTCCATGGTAGATAACATTGTACATCGCAGGTGGCAAAGTTGACTGAGTGTTTGAGTATTTGCTACAAGGCAGCACTGTACAAAATGCTTCATGTTCAGCAGAGTATTGATAAATGTTGAAACTAGCTGCCAGATGTGTTCATTATCCTCTCTACTTGAGTATGTTTGGACCTTTCCTAATAAAAAGTAATTAGGAAAATAATAACAAAAATCACTGAGTGCTTTGTATGTAATCACTTATCCTCTTAATTTATGAGGTAGGTAATTTTACTCCCATTTTACAGATGAGCAAACTGAGGTACAGAGATTAAACTTGACTGAGGTCACAGCCTGGAAAATGATAAACCCACAGTTGCACCCAGGCATTCTAACTTCAGGGTCTGTGCCCTTAACCACCATGTCTATTTAACTTCTCCTTCAAGGATATGATTGTTGGTCCATGGTTTAACTGTATGGCTACTTTCTTAAATTAAGAGAGGTATTTTATGAAAAGGGTAGAGGGGAAAGTTTCAAATTAATTGGAAGAGAGTTCTGATTCCTGGGATGTTACTATGAATTCTTTTGGTAGTGCAGGTCTTAATTATAAATTTAGGACATTGCCAAAGATTTCACCATTTTATTTTTGGTGAAGTGGATGTCTTAACCGTTTCTCCCTGTGCTTCCTGCTGTTTGTGTTCCTAGGTACATCCAATGAGGTGGCCCAGTTTCTCTCCAAGGAAAACCAAGTCATTGTCCGTATGCGGGGGCTCCCCTTCACGGCCACGGCTGATGAAGTGGTGGCCTTCTTTGGACAGCATTGCCCCATCACTGGGGGGAAGGAAGGCATCCTCTTTGTTACCTACCCAGATGGTAGGCCCACAGGGGATGCTTTTGTCCTCTTTGCTTGTGAGGAATACGCGCAGAATGCACTGAGGAAGCATAAAGACTTGTTGGGTAAAAGATACATTGAACTCTTCAGGAGCACAGCAGCTGAAGTTCAGCAGGTTGGTGGCTTTGCATTATTAATATCCTTTTTTTGTTTAATTTATTTTTTAATTGAAATATAGTTCATTTGCAATGTTTTAGGTATATAGCAAAGCAATTCAGTTATATATATATATATTCTTTTTCAGATTTTTTCCATTATAAGTTATTACAAGATATTGAATATAGTTCCTATTCGTCATTTCTGATCCTGCATTATTCAGTGTGCTAAAATAAAACTTGGAAATAAAATTTGGATATTACAGAAATATAAGCATGTGAAAAAAATCTTATTCTGTAACTAAATGAGAGCCACTATTATCTTAATATACACACAGAAAAAAATTCAACCTTTAATTCTATGTCTAACAGCAACATATAATTCATTTAGAAAGTCTATTGTGCCAGGATTTTTTTTTTCTATCATTAGAAATTTCTAGGTAAACATGCTAAAAAAAACTGTCAGTTTCTGATTTTATTTCTTTAGAACTGAATATAGGGATATAAGGTTTTAATGTCTTGCCAAATTTATTTCCCAAAAGGCTTGGTTAGTTTCATTCTGCTGGGAGAGTGCGAAGTGTCCTTTTGTCCTGCTGCTGTTCATCCCTTTCAGCATTGAGCACTAGTTTTGAGACACGGATGGGGCAGTCAATTCCTGAAAACATGCAAAGATCCAAGCATAAAACCATCTCTAGGCTCTCAAGCCTTTCACCTGTTCTTTTTGACTTACAAGCTGATCATTTCACTTCAGGGGTCAGTTAGCTTTGCACCTGCGATCATATAGACTGTTTCACATGGCTCTTCAACTTACTCTACTTGATTCGATAGTAGGATATAGTCATTTTGGTGATTTTCTCTGGTCTTTTTTGCAAGCATTTCAGACAATGACTCTACTGTTATTTCAGTGAGTTCCTAAAATGATTTTGTCTAGCTTCTGGAAAGCCCATTGTAATGATTTAAAATAATTCTCCGAAATTAAATAGAACCATCACCTGCTAGAATATCAGATTGATTTTTATGCCTCAAATAAATGTAAAAGAAATGCTACATTTATTCTGTGTTCTGTTGTACTTGTGCTCTTGAATCTTAAACTGTGACCACACATGTAGTATAAACAATTCTGTACTTGTTGAAAGTTAGTATCATAAATACTGAATCTCTAAAATAAGCTGAGGATGCTTAAGGCTTAAAACATCCTATCCAAACTAGGGGGGCATGAAATTTTTATTTTAGGTCTTTGATTCAAAATACCTGTTTCGTGGAAATCGTGCCCTAGAATGTATTACCCCAGAGCCTTGGCTACTGTTTATTTATTGGCTTGGATGTAGAGCATGCGGTCTCTATGACTGCCGTAGGTGGTTTTGAGTGTAGGGGGGAGTTTTCTCTTTCCTGCCTCCCATCTCTAATAATTTATTTAATAAGGACTGAAGTCGTCTTAGACTTTCTACTGTCGTTGTTACTAATGATCACTTAACTCAGGAACTTTTTATTCACCTTCTATTTGGCAGGTCCTGTAGGTGCTAGACCATTTCCTATCCCAAGTTTGTTTATAACCACATTTGTTTTCTATTCATCTTCTTCCCTCTAATGTTTGTACTGTCTGGATTGTTTGTATATTTTCTTAAAGTCTTGCTTTCTCTTTGGCTGTGTTGTGTTTACTTTTTATTGTTGTCACCTCTTATTCACCTAGCAATTGGACAGGCTGTGAGTGAGGAGGTTAGGGCAGTTTGGGGGGAGTTCATGGATTGTCTTATATTTTTAGTTATGAGCTGATAACTAGTTGGGCTTCCCTCATAGCTCAGTCAGTAAAGAATCTGCCTGCAATACAGGAGACCTGGGTTCAATTCCTGGGTTGGGAAGATCCCCTGGAGAAGGAAATGGCAACCCACTCCAGTATTCTTGCCTGGAGAATCCCATGGGCAGAGGAGCCTGGTAGGCTACAGTCCATGGGGTCCCAAGAGTCAGACAGCAAATAAACCACCACCACATGAGCTGATAAAGGTTACAGTGGTAAATGGTTCAGAAATCCTGGGGATTCCACACATGGCATTTGCACAAGGACCTCTTCGTATTATCAACTAATAGGCATACTCTAAACTACAACAAAGTAGACAACAACTTTAATAACACGAGTTCTGCCTGGGGGCAATTCTTTCTCCATTCCAAAATGTACCTGACCTCTCATCCATTCTCAAGAGAGCTGAATTCCATGAGTTTAAAAGATAGGATACTCTTTTTTGCCACTGTCTCAAATTCACATGGAAATTGATTTCTATTTCCGCTAATGGATTTTTCTTTTCAGGTATATGTTATCCAGGCATTCTGCTTTGTATGTCGTTATAAATGTGACATGTTTTAATGTAATTGAGAGTCACTATTTGGCCTGTGGTTCCTTTACTGTGTCGTTTTCTCTATATTTCTTGGGTTTGGAGGTGGAATGTGAAGATAATATTGAGAGAAGCACTATTGAATGAAATGAAATCTAATAGGTTGTCCATAAGTCCACATTTTAACAATATGTCCTGAAAAGCAACAGACTTGAAGAGTACTTTCTCAAAGCAGATAGTGATGCATTTGTCCAGGTCAATAAGTCCTTAATCTAAGTTCATTGTGTTGTGTGTGGCGTATACCTCAGAATACCTCTAATAAAAGTGGGTTCATGCTCTCCCAGCTGAAAAGCATGAATGACTTTCTCCATGAGTGCTTCTCAAACTTTATTATGCTGGGTGATCACCCAGGGATCTTGTTAAACTGCAGACTCATACGGACTGGGTCAGGGTGGAGCTGAGAGGATGCATTTCTAGCCATTCCCCAGGGACGCCAGCCCTGGCCTTCAGGCAGCATTGGAATAGCAAGGCTCTAAATCACTTCTGTTTTGCTTCGAGCACAGGTGCTGAATCGGTTCTCCTCGGCTCCTCTCATTCCACTTCCAACCCCTCCCATTATTCCAGTACTACCTCAGCAGTTTGTGCCCCCTACAAATGTTAGAGACTGTATACGCCTCCGAGGTCTTCCCTATGCGGCCACAATTGAGGATATCCTCGACTTCCTGGGGGAGTTTTCCACCGACATCCGAACTCATGGGGTTCACATGGTATTGAATCACCAGGTAAGAAAATCACTTACTGGAAAACTGATTTGCTGCTGCTTATTAAAGACACTCTTCAGTAAACAAGTAACAAGTGTTCATCCATTTGTATAGTAAGTTTTGCAGGAAAAATTTACTACAAATGCAAGACATCTTTTAAGATGAGCTCCAGAAAGAATGCTGGAGTTGGTACAGTAATTCAGATTCAGCTCTGATTCCATTATCACGTACATCCACCAAGTCATCAATAGCATCAGGTCGGAGAAAAAGACATTATCAGCATTTTACTGTTGAAACTACTGAATTCTGTTGGAGTGAGAAAACAGTCATAGACAACATTTAAAAGCAATGAGCATGTCTGCGCTCCCAAGTATTTTGTATCCATAGATGGTTTAGAAATGGCTTATTTCATGTAGATATCAAATCACATTTAGTTGAGTGCAAACTCAGAAAGAACTTGTATCTATACCACTTGGAACAGTATGTGATCATAAAAGACATTCAAATGTATTAGTGTATTTGCATGCATGCTAAGTCATTTCAGTCGTGTCCAACTCTTTGCGACCCACCCGACTTCAGCCCGCCAGGCTCCTCTGTCCATGGGATTCTCCAGTCAAGAATACTGGAGCGAGTATTGCCATGCCCTCCTCCAGGGGATCTTCCCGAACCAGGGGTCAAACCTCTTATGTCTCCTGCTTTGCAGGCTGGTCTTTACCATTAGCGCCATAGTTGTTGAGAATCCTCTGTGAAAATCTAACCAGCTTCTTATAGTTTGCAATACATATTCTAAGCATATTAAAAATAGGCCTCGGCTTGGTATCTCTTACTTTTTAAATAAAATGAATTATATTAGTTGCTGGGCAATTTGCCAGTTTGTTGTGTTATCGTAAGCAGGACAGAACTCTAAAAACCCATACAGCATGGAATTCTAATTAAAATTTAGGAACTGTTTATTAAAAAGACAAGTTGTATGAATTTTTGAAAAGATGTTTTCTGTGCATTATAGTCTGAATATAGGTTTGTATTAGAAATACCCACTTTTTCTAAACTGCTGGTTTCCCACTTTCTATTATCTTGTGAAGATGGGTCACATTCATAACCATAATCCTGTCTCACTGGAAAATGCATGCCAGTGGGTATAGGGAACCAGAAGATACTGAGTCCCTGGTTGATGTTCCACACTAACATGGGCTCACTCTCACATCACTTTTGAGCTATGTAACTTTTTATCTGACTAGGACTCCTCTCAGCATGCTTCACTGATGGGAGTCCTTTTGAATCAAATTCCCCACAATTCAGCATCACCAGGGAATTGTTTGGGTTCTGAGTCACCATTTCTAGTAATCTAGGGGCTATTATTACTCTTTGATTAACAACCGTGGACAGATTTGCCTCTCATTGACCCTTGTGACCTACTGTGATTGCACCTGGGAGAAGTGCTTCTTTGATGATGAACAAGCTCTTAGCTGCCTCGAAGATGTTAGTTTTCCATCTTGGACTGGGTTTCCCTGGTGTCCTTAATTTCCCTGGTATGGTAACTCTGATGGTAACTTGCATGGTAATCATTTGCCATAACTAGTCCCTTAGAGACTTGAAAGAAACCCATAAAATAAAAAAAGGAGTCTTATAAGCCAGTTGTATCTTTCTTTCTCTCCCATAAAATGCCTATGCTAAATAAGACTAAGGCGTTCTGGTCCTGTGTAGCAGAGATCCACCAGCTTTGTTTTAAGTAGGATTTTTAGCAAGCTGTTAGCAACAGAGGAAATGTCTATAAACACCTGTTGGCCAAGGTTTAAAATGGAGATGCAAAGGCAGAGGTGAGAGGGGGACTCCCACGCAGTGCTGGTACTCCAGCTCTCACCACCCTTCGCCGTGCTCTGCCATCCCAGCTTCTCTCCTCCTTCCCTCTGCAGGCCACACCCCAATCTAGGTAGGCTTCAGGGAGGAGGAAAAGGGATGTAACACGTCAGTGAGCGACAGACTTGAGAGCCAATAGAGAACACTGGTTTGTTCATTTTCATGGAGGAGGGTGGGTAAAGCTCTAATATTGATTCTGTTACTAGCTTTTCTCAGTTGAGTGAGATTTAATCAGATTTTTCAGAAAGGGAAAAACCCAGTGTACCGTCCTATATTTTGAAACCGCAGTCACAAAGAGACTCTTCCAAAAACCCATAAATCTAGTTGATAAAAAACCCAAGAGGATCGCTTTCAGCTATGAGCTCTCAAAACTTATTTCATCAAGGTTTTGTGGGCAATTCTGTCGATTAGGTGATGAAACATAAGTCAGGTTTCAGTAGATCTTACTGTCACCCAGCTTTTGTGGCTAAAATGTCTGTACCATGGGTGATTGTCACTGTGCATGTTTTGTAAGCAACCACTTCCTTGTTGAAGGAGACAGTCTCCTTTTGTTTTTATTCTTCCTTACGCGCTCAGGGCCGCCCGTCAGGAGATGCCTTTATCCAGATGAAGTCTGCGGACAGAGCATTTATGGCTGCACAGAAGTGTCATAAAAAAACCATGAAGGACAGATATGTTGAAGTCTTTCAGTGTTCAGCTGAGGAGATGAACTTTGTGTTAATGGGGGGCACTTTAAATCGAAATGGCTTATCCCCACCGCCATGTAAGTTACCATGTAAGTTTGTCTTGGGTCTTGGCGCTCTTCTACGCTGTATGCTGGTAGGTGCTTAAGCTGCTTTCATAACTTTCTGTGACCCTCGTTCTTTCTAAGGCAGGTGAGGTGGTTACATCAGGCTTTCCCATCTGAAATCGGTAGTATCTGGTAATCATTTAAGACCTTGGTTGCGGACACCCATAATTAGAGATGCTACAGATACCTCCTTTCAAATTATATTCTTGCTTTTCCAGTGATAAGCACTTGATTTCTGAAGCTTAGTGTGCTCAAGATAAGCACTGACTCTGGGAGGCAACCTGGCTATGTAGATATTTTAATACGCATTTAAAGGTAAAATAAGTATGACAGATCCTTTTTGTTTTTTTCCTGCAACATATTGTGGGTTTCTTTTAAAAAGCAAAGGGTGATTTGATGCCTGTTTCGCATTTTTAATTTTTTGAGCATTAAGTATTTTGGGGGAAGGATAACCTGAAGAGCATCTCTCTTGCTCTCCAGGATATCTGGAATGAGCAGGTTAGTAAAAACTAAAATGCGTAAACAAATTAGCCAAAGTTACCATTGGATCACAGGATCAGTGCTTAAATCAAGCCGTGCTGTTGCTCATTGGCACCTGGGTGCAAGCCATCTGGAATCCTGTTTGAGAGGAATAAGCCCTTTAGCATGGAGACCAAGTTCTGGTTCATTACTAAGGAACATTTGGGGATCTGATGTTCAAAACTTGAATTTCCTGACAAAGTTTTCAGTTTTGAATAAGACATTTTCTTAGGAAGTATGTTGTGTATGTTTAAAGAATGTAGCACTCAAAGTATAGTCCAAAGATAACTAAGAAAGTGAACTGGATGGTGTGCTTGATTCCAATAAAATGTGGCGTGTTAACACATCACTTTCTAGTAAAGAGGAATCCATACCAGTAAGCCTATTTGATAAAGTATTATTCATAGAACATTTGGTAGGGCTTAATCCTTTATTGCCCTTGGAATTCCTAAATGCTAATATTCCATTTATCTGCTGCTTGCTGTTGGTGAATATCTAAGAATTGATCACTAATGACTATAAAGTTTAAAACATTCTTATGGGGCTCAAGTGGATATCTTAATGCAATCACTTGTGTGTTTCCTGTCCATAAACCAGTGATAATATCAGTAACTTTTACAATTTCCTTTACTGATAATCTATCAAGCATTGTAAGATAAGGGAATTTCTCCATCATGTATAACCCCAGTTCTTTTACTGTGATATCTTTTTACTTTTCTCTTCCTAGTGGAAAAAATGGTCATTACAGGCTTTATAAGACTTGTATTTCTCTTTCTTCCATCACAAACCCTAAAATAATAATTTTTCAAAATTTAAATGCATTTTTACATAAAAACTTACTTCCATGTTTTTATTACCTTCTAAGCATTTTAATTAAAATTCAGCTGTTTGTCATTTTAATGAAAGAGTTTGCTCATTTAAAAAAATCAGAACCAAAATTTGTGCATTTCCTATTCTGCTTGTGCTGGTGGTTTAGTCGCTTAGTTGTGTCCGACTCTTGTGACCCCTTGGGCTGGAGCCTGCCAGGCTCTGTCCGTGGAAATTCTCCAGGCAAGGATACTGGGGTGGGCTGCCACTTCCCTCTTCAGGGATGCTTGTTCCACTGCACTTATTTTTCTGCCAGCTCACTTTAGGTGACCCTCTCTTTATGACTTAGGTGCCTCAGTTTTGTTTGCCCTCTCTCTGGACCTTTTCAGGCCAGGGATCATAATTTTAAAATTATCTACACATTAGGTATCTTAACATGTAACAGTTTTTAATGGATATGAAGGAGGCACCCAAAAATTAAATACGAGATCAATATGTTACTCTTGGGTTTTTTTGGTTTGTTCAGAGGGGTTGGGGTTTTTTGATTTTGTTTGTTTGTTTTTGGCTGCACTGCTTGGCTTACGGGATCTCAGCTCCCCAACCAGGGACTGACCCAGGCCACAGCAGTGAAGGCCCAGAATACTAACCACTAGGCCACCAGGGCACTCTCAGGTCTCGGGTTTATGTACCCTTATTCAGCTAACTTACTTACCTCCATAGACATACAGAAACCTCTAAGAAGAGCCAAAGACAGTAGAGGTTTTCATGTGAAAAGTTATCCATTGGGCTTCAGCTGTTTGCAAAATATATTCGGTGATCCTGGGTTTGAAAATTGAAGTCAGGGACCCCACATTCAGGCCACCTCTCAGGTATCTCTCCTGTTGGACGCAGATGTCCTGGAGAGTTGTGCTCATCCCACACATTAGAGCTAGGGACCAGCAAGTGGTCTGACTTAAGTGAGTTGCTGTCTTCAAAGACTGTGCATAACCAGAAGACAAAAAATCCAGTCCTGTCTAATTTAATCTGAATCCACTTTGCATCAGCTGACCCTCAGGAAGACTTGCACGTATATTTCTTCAGGGTTCTTTTTCACGGAATCTGACTTTTTTTCTTTTTTTGCACTGGTCTGAGGATGTCGATTAGTTTTGAAAACTAATTTTCTGGGTTGCCTTGAAGTGTGCACAGTACAGAGATAATCTACGTCTTTTAGGTTAGTTTATTCTATCACAGTCTATGCTTTGGCATAGTACATGGTCCTGGTGAATAGTATTTTACCGTAACTGTCCTCATGCATATTAGAGAGTAGATAACAAGATGGACTGGCAGTATAGCTCTCAAAAGGGAAAAAAAAAAAAAGCTTTTGGTTTGAAGTTACACGAAATGTCAGTCTGTCCCATGTTTCTCTCCTCAAAGAGTTAGTTTGTGGTTTCTTGCAATCAGGAGCAGGGAAAAAAAATCATGTGTCATAAAATTTTGAGAAGACTTGAAAGTGCATTTGGTACCGGTTTTTTCCAAATTTCAAACTAAGAACTATTCTTTAGGTAGATGGAATGTGTGAGATTTGAGATTGCCTCTAGGTATTATCTATGTAATCAAAAGGGAGTTGCTTGGGACAGTAGACAGAACTGGTCTCTTTCTTTCAAATGTGTGTATGGAACGGCGACCTCACGGCTTCAGTGCTATCACATGTCAATATTACTAATATATCTCAAGGTCTCTCTCTTTGTTTGTTTAGGCCTGTCTCCTCCCTCCTACACATTTCCAGCTCCTGCAGCAGTTATTCCTACTGAAGCTGCCATTTACCAGCCCTCGGTGCTCCTGAACCCACGAGCACTGCAGCCCTCCACAGCGTACTACCCCGCGGGCACCCAGCTCTTCATGAACTACACGGCGTACTACCCCAGGTAAGGCTCTCGGGGGAGAGGAGATGACAGACAGGAACAAAGGACTCCTTTGATAGCCGCTGCCTGAGTCCACAAAAGAATGTTGCCCGCCAGCATGGCAGGCTGCCGTTTCTGGTCATGTATATCTCTGTCCAAGAAGGTTGTTTCAAGACAACCAGAATGTTTATTTTTTTATCCATCTCTTGTTGACAGCATAGTCTTTTAGATTACTTGTGTATACAACTTTCCCTTTTTCCTTCTGTTTTAGGACTGTTCGTGAGTTAGCCCAGTAATCATTATAAAAGTGATAGTAGCATGTAAATGAATTACAAAACAAGAAAATCTATGGTGAGGGCAATTAATTTTTAAGAATTCATGTCAGCCCAAAATAGGTAAAAACTGTTTTAAATTTTATAGAACTTGTATTCTTTCCCCTCTAAGTCTTTACTAACAAGTCCAGAATGAGATTTTTTTCAGTACTTGCTTAGACTCAACGTATTTTAAATCTGATTATTTCTAGTTGTTCTCAATTTCTTGGAGGCAACAGGATAAAATGGAGAGAAATTTGTCAGTCTCATCTCTTCTACCTACAGCAATTCACTTAACCTTTCTGGTTCTTATACAGCTATGGGATCAGCCATGTTTTTAGAGTCCCTGGGTCCCTCCCAGGTCTGATTGCCTGTGATTCTAACTTGGATATATAATGTCCTCTCATTCTCAATCTTCTTTTCAGACAAAAAAATTTTTAAGTCTTTGTTTAGTTACTAACCAGTTCACTTTATTAAAATAAAAATTTTACTTTGGCACAAGCAATATTGCTGAAAATTTTTTAAAAAGTACACGAGGTCCTTGTTTTTTCCTTCTCAAGCTATTTAAAATAGATGTGTTGAATACATCCACCAATGTATGTGTGAGGTTTTGGCCTGGAACTTAACCTGTCTGATCTCTAGAGTTATGTCACACTGTGGTTTTTTATTGTTGTTGCTTTTTTGTTTGTTTGGCTGGGGAGTCATTTTGGCCTTGTTGCATGGCTTTTGGGATCTTAGTTTCCCAACTGGGGATCAAACCTGAGTCCCCTGCAGTGAGGTGTGGTGTCCTAACCGCTGGACAACCAGGGAATTCCCTGTCACACTGTATTTCTGGTCCCTCCCCATCTACAGTTTCCTCATAGTGAGCAAGAACGTTGAGATCTTGGTGGTAGTGAAGCTTGTAGCCAATAAATTTATTTATTTATTTTTTAGGAATTTTAAAAACATTCATTCTTGTTTCTAAGTGGAAAATATTGAAACTGTTCTTTATTCTTTTGGGGAAGAAGAATAGTGAGAAAGCCATGGTAATCATCAGCTTTTGAAAATCTGAAAAGGCTCAGAAGCGTGAGTAATTGTTCTCGGTTATCAGGCACCCACTCCAGTCCCAATCTGTCACCTTCTCTGGACCCCTGTGACAGTCACTTGCTGGTGGTGGCTCTGGTTATAAGAAAGATCCTGGTCTTCCTTTCTTCTGCCATCAGAATGCCAGGAGTGGAATGCACTGTCCCCCTGGATGTCAGGGGCAGTTTCTTGTGCCTGTAATACACTTGCAGAGTATCCAATTCCATCCTCGCCTTGCTATCTGGACACTGTTAAAAGAAGGAATCTCTTAGAAATAGTTTCCCATCATAGTGAGTTGGGAGCTTAAGTCTGGAACTAAAGCCCCAAAGGTAAGAGAAACTGATTTATGGCTTAATAGTTCCTGTAATTTTTTTCTACTAGTGGTTTTAAAGTTTGTAATGTCCTTATTAAGTCTAAGAGGATAGAAGTAGTGAGGAAAAGTAGATTCAGATTTTACACAACTCTAAGTCCAAAAGTAACGTCAGTTATCAATTTGAGAACATACACATCTATGTGCTTATAAATAATGTGACATACTAACATATGCTTGGTTTGCTTTTTTCAACTTGCCAGTATGTCCCTGACTTCTTGCCTAAGGAATATCTGTGTATTTACCTCACTCTTCTAACTTCCCATGGTAACTAACAAATTACTTCCCATTCATGTAAATTTCTAAGAATGGAAATGTCATAATTTTTAAATTCCTTTATTTTTATAGACATCTAATTGTATCTTTCTCTATTAAACCTCATATTGATCATTAAATACTTCTGTGGAACAATTTCACAAAAGTAGGATTTTTAAATCATGCTTGTGTGTTGTATTTAAATTAATATTTCCAAATAACTTCTAGTATGTTTCATTATTTGAATTTACATTTCCCTCATTCTAGTGAAATTACACACACGAACAAAGTGTTCAAACATTGGAATGTTCTGTTAACCAGACTTAAAGTCTGATATAATCTAAAAAAAACAAATTCCAAAAGCCATAAAATATTTCATAGTTTTGGGAGAACACCATTAATTTCTAACCACATGACTGTAAGGCATTTGAGACTCTGTTATGTAAATGTTGAAAGTATATTTTGTCTTATTTACTGATGTGTAGGAAAATGGGAGATAGTATACTTCAGGCTAAAACAGGATATTAAATCAGAAGCTCTGGAGTTTGTCTCTTTTCAAATTAAAAATAAATTTAAATTCCCTCCACTTTAAAAAAATATTGACGTTTAATTGATTTACAATATTGTATTTATCTCTTCTATACAACTAAGTGATTAGTTATACACATTTTCTTTTTCATGTTCTTTTCCATTATGGTTTATCATAGGATGTTGTCCCTCCACTTTTTAAATGAAATATGTCTGTCTGACTTCAGATTAATGCCATGTGTTCATTATTTTAAAGATGCTAACATATTTTGCAAACGTTTAAAAGCAGGCCCCTCAGAAAATGATACTGATTTTACCTGTTTTTAACTTTAAATTTATCTGGGCAAGCTATTATTCAGTACCTCTGTGTGCAACACATTTGGAATATTGGGATTAATAAAATAGGAACCCTTTCTGCCATAGGGTAGCTGACAGAATTCATCCCTGTGCAAAGTCAGTGACTTCAAAGGGCTCCTTCTGCTAGAGGGCATTTGTTCTTATTTTATTTCCTCCTACTTGGTATATCTTCCAGTGGGTATTGCTCTGAGAATATATTGATAGCATCTCTCACCATAAGGATTTGGATTACTTGAGGAACATGTAAGGAAAAAAGCAATGTACCAGTGAATTGCTTTTTGTTTATTACCTAGATGAGTTTTTGGCACTCTAAATGTGTGGCTGTGACAACAGCATTTTGAAGAGCTAGTGAATTAAAACAAGTGGTTCTATTTTCTGCTTAAGAACATTGGTTTTTTCTTTCTCCACTTGAAAGAAGGTTTCAGGTACCCGGTATGCCAGAGCTTAGCCTAGGATACAAAAGAAATGTTGATGCCCACCCTGCTTATCACTCAAAACTTCTCTCCCATTACACCTTTTCTCTCCCATTACATAAAGTCCTACCTTTTGTTCTGACCTCTCATTTTTCTTAGAAAAGAATATTCTTTTTTGCATCAGAGCTATAAGCACAGGTAAGAAACATGCTAGATCTTAAGCTAAATGTCATATAATTTAAAGAAAGATGGATTAAAATAAATGTCTTGTGTATATGCATTGCCTCACCTTTTGTAGGACATATCAGTAATAACATATTCACCTTGAAACAAAGTAGAAGGCACGGGGGTGCTTGATATTTTTAATGAGGAATGCTTTATTTGCGTGCCCACGAGACAGGTTGGGGGTTGGATGGGGGATCCTTTTATTTCTTGGGATAACCATTATGTGAAATTAGCTTCTTTCTACCCAAGCATTAAATACATATATTTAGTAACAGTGAAACATTCTGCAGTGCTTGGTGTGTCATGTCATTTTTGTATTCTCTTCTGAAATTCTTTGCACTTGAACTGAAAGAATACCAACCCTCTGAGAGCTGCCTGCATTTGCTGTTTTGAAACACTTGACTTTCTTGTTCCAGTCTCCTTTGTTTTATTGAGATAAGTGTAGGTTCACATGCCATGTAACAAGCAGTACAGAGGCATTCCATATACACTTTAACTTGTTGTTTAGTCGCTGAGTTGTGTCCAACTCTTTGTGACCCCATAGACTGTAGCCCACCAGGCTCCTCTGTCCATGGGATTTCTCAGGAAAGAAACTAGAATGGGTTGCCATTTCCTCCTCCAGGGGATCTTTCTGACCCAGGGACTGAACCATGTCTCCTGCTTGGCAGGCGGATTCTTCTCCGCTGAACCACTGGGGAAACCAAATTTACTTGCTGAAAGCTTTCTGATAGGACCAAGAAAAAGAAAGAATTCTTGTTTTAAAATTTTCTTGTTATAACAAATACTTAGTGTCACAAATGCAAGCTGGAACTCAACATGCAACATGCTAAGTCGCTTCAGTTGTGTCCAACTCGGTGTGACCCCATAGACAGCAGCCCACCAGGCTCTGCCGTCCCTGGGATTCTCCAGGCAAGAATACTGGAGTGGGTTGCCATTTCCTTCTCCAGTGCATGAAAGGGAAAAGTGAAAGTGAAGTCACTCTGTCGTGTCCGACTCTTAGCAATCCCATGGATTGTAGCCTACCAGGCTTCTCCATCCATGGAATTTTCCAGGCAAGAGTACTGGAGTGGGGTGCCATTGCCTTCTCCAGTGAAATGACACTAGAATGTTGTAAAATGTGATATTAATGCAATATAAGACAATGTAATAATGAAGGGACACCAGATAATTTCTGTTGGTGGAAACAACTTTTTTTTTCTTTCCCAATTTGAAAGTCATTTCTAAATGACATAAGCAAGAACTGTTGTGGGCAATAGACTATACTATCAGTGCCTAAGAATTCAGTGTAGTTTTGTGAAAGAAATAGTTGTTTACTAAAGACCTTATATAATGAGTAAGTCAGGAAATTTAAAATATACTTAAAGTTCTTTTTAACCTGGTAGAAAAGTATTAAGTGCAAAAAACTTCAAGGAAAAAACTTTAATTACTGAAAACACTTAATTGATTTCAATATATAAGGTTTATCCCCCCTATTCTTTTTCTTAAAAATGTTATTTTCAAGCATAGCTTTTAAAAAACTTACTACAGAAATTTTCAAACAAGCAATTTGGGAAAATATGTATTACTCAATATTTTGCCAATGTTGTGTCATCATACCAAGGACATTTTAAAAGCACAAAAACCTAGCCATCATTTCTTTCGCGTGTTGCTATTTATGTGTCCAGTATATCTTTAAGCGCCTTATTCTCAAGCACTGATGCTGTTGCTGCACTCGTGTGCAGTTGTGTTTGACTCTTCTCAACCCCGTGGGCTATAGTCCGTCAGACTTCTCTGTCCATCAGATTTTCCAGGCAAGAATCCTGGAGTGGCTTCCATTTCCTACTCTAGGGGATCTTCCTGACCCAGGGATCGAACCCACCTCTCTCGCATCTCCTGCATTGGCAGGCAGATTCTTTATTACTGTGTCACCTAGGAAGCCCTTAAGTATTGATAACTTTAGTTAAAGCAGATAAACTTAACTAGAACACATATGCCTATCTTGATAAACAAAATAAGCCTCCTCTGCCTCCATTGCCCTATTTAAGCATTTCTTTGGTATATATTTATTGCACTGAAGTAGGTTTAAAGGAAAAACTGACATTTGTCTATGAATTTTATTTAATAATAGAGTAATGACTTTTTTTTTTTATTTATTATTAAGTTCAAAATAAACCATAATAACCACAAAACTAGAATGGGATTACTTCTAGACAGGGTCTGATTTGGGGGGAAAGAACGTGATGGAGTCATCCTGCTTGCCTTTTATTTGTGCCATTCAATGTTGTCCTCAATTCCTATTCAAAAATAAGACCAAAGTGCATTTAAAAAGCAAAAACCCAAAAGTAGTTTCCAAAAAAATAGCTTTTGTAAATGTGCCTCTCTGGAAATTGTTGTAACATAGCATGGATCACAGTGTGTTTTGCTTCTTCATCTACAGCTTTTCATCAAAATACTACTTTTTAAAATGTCATTGTTCTCAAAATATGTAAGAAGATCAGTTATCATTTTGTGCTTTAAATCAAGCAAAAAGATTACTTTTAAAATAATTTCTGGTGTAGGATGTAGTTTTCAAATGTAAAATGAAGCTTTGTGGGGACAATTCTTGTTTTGAGTAAGTGTCTGTAACTTTACTATGTATTTGAAACATATTATGATAACTGTAGTAGGGGGTTTAAATGTTTGTAATCTTTAACATAATTGGACTAAATTTAAGTTTAGCTACCAAACAGTTTTGACAGTACCTAAATTTGCTTACTATTTTAGTGAAATAGATTCTCGAAAGATTTCTTTATTCCTTCCACAGTGTTTTTGTATTTGTTGGTTACTTAAACTTTCTCCAGGAGGTAGATGCACTTGGAAGGAGAGACTTGTAGCCTTTAAGAGCTAACAGAAATGGAGGATCCATGTGTACTGACCGTCCATCTACATAGGTATTAAGCTCAAAAGAATGTTGCAAAGTTAGCCTTCTTGAGATTGTTCACGTCAGATGAACAAGTTAGTTCAGAAATTTCCAAATGAAAATTGATTCCAGCCTTTACACTTGCTAGGATTAAAACATTGTTTCTCCAGTCACTTTCCAAATATATGGTCTTTATGTCACTAGGGTTGTTAATAATTGTTAAACAAAGACTCGGTGCAGTAATTTTGCAAGGAAGTAGAAACCAGATTTCTTTTTGTAAGACTTCTCAGGATGTTTTCTGTGTTAATGTGTTCTTGATGTATTGTGACTCATTCAGAGGAGAGTATATTCTCTCCTCTAATTTTCTTTACCCTTAACCTCTTTCTCTAATAAAGTAGATAATGCTTTTGATCTCTGTCCTCTAGAGAAATATGACAAGTCATCACATTGCTTTGTCATGCTATAACTGCTTCTACTTTGGAATGCTATGCGTGTTGCCAATGTTTAGTAATTTGTAATTGTTAAATGAAAAAGTATTGTATTATGAGAACTGTTTTCGAAAGAGTATATATTTAGTTTTCTTGGTTGTTAGACACCTTGGCCTCAGTGTTTTCATATATCTTTCCCTGTTCTGAAAAAGAATTTGCAGTGATGTATTAGGATACAGAGTATTTAAAAAAAAATCATGATATAAATTAAGACTTGATAAAAATACAAGATAGGAAATATTTGATAGTCTGGCAATTAAATTAATCTTAGGCAATTAATATTGGCATAATAATCATGGGCTTTGGGCAGGAGGAAACTTGAATTTCACACTCATAATTTCAAAGGAAAGGAAGTCATAAATTTCTCAGGGAAATCCAGTTTTTCTCCACATTGAGCTTGACAGTTATTTCTCAAATCTGTAGAGAGAACGTGGAGTACTCCCATGGAGGGGATCTTCAACTTTATAACTCTCGTGTTTGAATCCAGCCACAAATATACATGTGTCCCCTCCCTTGTGAGCCTCACTCCAGCAGTTTCTTAACATGATCGCAGGGTCACTTGCTGAGTGAGTCTCAGCAGCAATGCCTGCCTAACTGTGATGCTCTAGCAGTCTTTTGAGAATAAACCTTTGGGGAGACACCCCCACCCATGCTGTTTTCTTTTTCTCTTCATTTTGTCTCACCTCCTCTCAGGTCTTTGCAACCCCAATGGGGTTTCTTACCATTTCAAGGGCAGTCTCCTTGTTAGTTTATACAGTCTCTCCATGCCCTGTAGGAACTCGGTGTTCAGTGTTAGGTCGACTCACTCATTTGGGCCCTAACCCTTGGGTTCCTTTGTGGTTCTATCAATTTTTGAATCTTTGTAGCTTTTGAGTACCGATTACGTTATTGGTAATATGTCCATCTGAAACTTTTTTTTTTTTTGGCAGAGTGTTGGGATCTTAAGTTTCCCATCCAAGGGATTGATCCCTCACCCCCTGCAATGGAAACACAGTCTTAACCACTGAACCACTAGAGAAGTGCTTCTAACAATTTTATTTTAGAGTAACCCCTAGGAGAACCCTGGTGTCCATTAGTAGCAACTCCCATTCACTTCCCTCCTATCCACTTGACTTGCCCCTACCTTATCCCTAAATAACTATTAATCTATTTTCTGTTTCTTTGGATTTGCCTGTTCAGGTGTTTCATATAAACAGAATCACACCATTTGTGGTCTTTTGCGACTAGCTTCTTTCATTTAGCCTGATTTTGAGGTTCATTCATGTTGTAATATGGATCAATGGTTTTCATTCCTTTTTATGGTTAAACAATATTCCATTGTAGGAGTATACAACATTTAGTTTATCATCAGCTGTCAGACACTTGGGGTTGTTCATTCTTTCTGACTGTCAGTGATGCTGTACACATCTGCTTTCAAGTTTTTGTGTGGACCTAGATTTTCAGCTTTCTTTAGTTAGGTTTATACATAGGAGTAGAATTGCTAGGTCATATGGTAACTTGATGTTTAACTTTTCAGAAACAGCCAAACTGTTTTCCAAAGGGGCTTTACCATCTTACATTCCCATTAGCAGTGTTTTGGCATTTTTCCTTGCTTTACATCCTTTTCAGCTCTTGTAACTATTTTCATGGGTGTGGATTTGCTGTCTCATTATGGTTTTGATTTGCATTTACTTAACTATTGATTTTGAGCAACTTTATATGTGCTGACTAGCCATTCACATGTTTTCTTTGGAGAACAGTTTATTGAAGTCCTTTGCTCATTTTTTAATTGAGCAATTTTTCTTATTGTTTTTTAGTTGTAAAGTTTCTGTATATATTCTAAGTAGGACATCTTATATGACTTAAAAATATTTTCTCCCAGTCTGTGGGTTGTCTTTTCATTTTCTTAATGATGTCCTTTAAAGCACAAAAGTTTTTAAGTTTTGGTGAGTTTTGTTTTTGGCCATGCCACATAGTAAAAGCATGGATTCCTAACCATTGGATCACCAGAAGAAAAACGTGAAAGTAGAAAGTATTAGTTGCTCAGTCATGTCTGACTCTTTGCGACCCCTTGGTATGTCCATGGAATACTCTAGGGAAGAATACTGGAGTGAGTTGCCATTCCTTTCTCCAGGGGATCTTCCCAACCCAGGGATCGAACCGAGGTCTCCTGCACTGCAGGCAGATTTTTTACCATCTGAGCTACCAGGGACTAATTCCCCAAAAGTTTTAAATTTTGATGCAGTTCAACTTATCTATTTCTTCTTTTCCCACTTATACTTTTGTTATATAGAATGCAAGCTCATGAAAATGTATTACTACATATTCTTATAAGAGTTTTGTAGTGTTAGCTCTTATAATTAGGTATATTATCCATCTTGAATTAGTTTTTTATATAGAGTAAGGTAGAAGTCTAAATTCATCTTTTTGTATGCAGACATTTCACTGTTCAGCACCATTTACTGAAAAGACTTATTTTCTCATCAAATTGTCTTGGAACTCTTGTCAAAAATCAGTTGACCAGGGACTTCCCTGAGTCCTGTGGTTGGGACTCCATGCTTTCATTGCTGAGGGCCTGGTCGATCCCTGGTTCGATCCCTGGTCTGGGAACTGGGATCCCTTGGGCTAACAAACAAGCAAATAAATTGACCATAAGTGTAAGGGTTTATTTCTGGCCTCTCAAATTCTATTCTGTTGATCTTTGCCTACCCTTATGGAAGTACCACACCAAAATTACTGTAGTTTCAAAGTTTTTAGGAAATTCAAAATACTTTGCTCTTTTTCAAGAAAGTTTGGCCGTTCTTGGTCATTTGTAATTCCGTATATGTTTTAGCTTCAGTTTTGTTGAAGTCTGGGGGAGAAAAACAGTTAAAATATGATAGCTATTGCATCAAATCTGTACAATTTAGAGTATTGCCATTTTAACAAAATTAAATTGTCTGTTTATGAACATGGACTGTCTTTCCATTTATTTAGATGACTTCTATTTTTTTAGCAATGTTTCATAGTTTTCAGTGTGTAAGTCTTGCTCTTCTTTGTCACATTTTTTTGTAATATTTTGTTCTTTTAACGCTATTGTGAATGATTGCTTTCCTAATTTCATTTTTGGGCTGTTCATTGTAGAGTATGTATGTATGTGAAAGTCGATCAGCCATGTCCGACTCTTTGCGACCCCATAGTATATATAGTCCGTGGAATTCTCTAGGCCGGAATACTGGAGTGGGTAGCCTTTCCCTTCTCCAGGGCATCTTCCCAACCTAGGGATCAAACCTAGGTCTGCCGCATTGCAGGTGGATTCTTTACCAGCTGAGCCACAAGGGAAGCCCTATTGAAGTGTATAGAAATGTAACTGACTTATTTTGTGCATTGATCTTATATTTGTAACCTTGCCGCTTTGAATGAATGCTGCTGTATGGGTGGAAGCATTGAGCTAGAAGTTGAGAAATCTGGGCAGTTCTTTGGTTTTGTGAAGAGCTAACTGGTTGTGTGACCTTTGGGAAATTATTTAACTCTTAGTTTCCGTTTCTACCTCTGTGAAAACAAGGTGTGGCTGAATGATGGCCGAAGTCCCTCTCAGCCCTAAAGATCAGCATTCTCTCTCTACTCTCACAGTTACACATAGATTGACTTTTGATCTCTAAACACTTGTAAAAATCTCTCCAAGTAACTCAAATATGCAGATAAGTTGAGAATTACTGTTTTAGAGACTTAAGTTATGGGCAGCTTGATGTCAAGTAATGTTTTCAGGCTTCCATCTTTTAGATATGATGAAATGGAAGAACGGTGATGGAAATAGCAAGAGTGAGAATAATAACAGAACAGCAAATTACTGCATTTTATGGTTTGTGGAGTAATTTGATACGTTAAATCATTGATGCTGAAGAACAATTCTGTGAAACTAGGAAGAGTTTTCATTCCCGTTTAAGAAATTATAAAATTGGAGTTCAGAGAAATTAAGTGACTTGTTCAAGGTTACTTTGCTAATAAAATGGAGGCTAGGATTGGATTCACCATCTGGTATCATTCCTGTTAACCCATCAGTTAGGATTATGTAGGATAGATAAGCTCAAAAATTTTTAGTCCCTTTCATTATGTTTACTTGTGTTTGAAGTGGGATAATTACCTACTTAGAATGATTTGTGTTAATAATCTAAAGCTATGGATCTTTATTGCTCTTTTAAGCTAATGTCTTTAAAAAAGAAATCCCTATGCATATATGAGTATTGAGCAACTAATTGTGAAAAACAGATTGGCATGGGACATGGTGAAACTAATTTCATAACATGGTAATCACTTGAGTTACTACATAAAGAATGGTAAGTTATTCATGTGGCTTGTGTTTCTTGGAGGTAGTTGTTGCAGATACACTAAAAGGACCCACTGTCAGTTTCCCCTCATGTTAATGGTGGTAATGTAATTTGTTATGCATCCCTTCCAGTTTACTTGTCCTCTCCCCTAATACACTTTTTTTTCTTCAGTTAGGTTGGAAGAAATAACTCATGGGTGCTGTAGTACTTTGCTCTCATATTGTTCTGTATTTAACTGTGTTGTGCATTTGCTTGTATACGGGGGTAGAACACTGTTCTTTGGAGCAATCATTTTGTATACCTTTTGGTCTCTGTGGTTATGGTTTCTGTTATTCCTTTGTGTTCATGACTTTCTTTGCCTTAGTATTCCTGGTAACTAGTCAGTTAATCATCAATGAGCTGGGCTTTGGAAGTGGTGCTTTGTGGTTGAGTGGCTGCAGAAGTTTCCTTCTCTCCTTCCTTCGCTTAAGAATCTCAGACAGAACCGGATCTTTGGGGACACCCTGCATTTAACTCCACATTAACCCTTCTGTCTTTCCAACTTTGGGCTTTTGTAGAAATGTGGGACAGAATAGCTGTGGTGTACTTACCTGCCTTGGGAGAGAGAACTGAGAATTCTAAGAAAGATCACCTTGAGAAAGTGTTTCTTTAAGTAACTAATGTTTTTAGAGTAAATATTAGACATTGTCTATTTCTATTGGTTCATTGTGCTTTCTCTCCCTTTAGCCCCCCAGGTTCGCCCAATAGTCTTGGCTACTTCCCTACAGCTGCTAATCTTAGCGGTGTCCCTCCACAGCCTGGCACGGTGGTCAGAATGCAGGGCCTGGCCTACAATACTGGAGTTAAGGAAATTCTTAACTTCTTCCAAGGTTACCAGGTCAGTACCTTGAAGAAGAAAAATACTCAGTGCCCTTATTACTTAAGTTGATGTGCCTAAAGAATGCAGCCAGGAATATTTTCTGAAACGCGTGTACAAGTGCTTTTAAATAGATTTGCTTTATGAAGAACCAGAGTCAGGGGGAACTTGTTATCTGAGTGCTAACTTCAAACTCATCCCTTTGGTAGGATTAGGGCTCTTCCCTGCTATTTTAATGACTTCCACTTAATCTTAGGTGCTTTTCTTTTTCTCTCTTTCAGTCGGGCTACTTTGAGAAAGCTCTTTATGCACACAGTGGTGTGGGTCTTTCCATCTAGAATAAGATAGGCTAAGAAGGAATTTTCTTCAAAGTCAAATTGTTGACTAATGAAAAAATAGAGAGTTTGAGTATTTAAAAAGTAGTCTGAGTCCTTCTGCCTGATATGGAAGAAACAAGGGTGACTCAATGAATCTTTAGATGGTAACTCTTTCGAAAAGAGCTGTAGGAAGTGTGTCTTTTATGATAACTCTAATGAAACTGATTTTTACTCTTGTCCATCTTTCTACCACTACCTGTGTCCATCAGTTGTTCTTTGATTTTTGGTAAGAGCTCCTTAACAGTAAGCAAAGTCTTCTCATTCTCATCTCACCTGAGAGGATACCTTTCCTTCCTTAAATCACATGGTTAGAACCCAAACTCCTTCTTTCCTACAATGTCTAAAAATCAGTATCTTGCAGTCTTTTACTTGCACTAAAAGCAAAAGTGGTCTTTCCTCTTGGAGCTGAGCCTTGCTTGAGTCATTAGAGTTGAGAAGCACTTCTGGGCCTAATCATCAAGTCCTAAAGCATTAACTGTACAACACTCTTAGAATAGGTTTACAAGGTTGGTATCCATGAGCCATGGAGTCGCAAAGAGTTGGACACGACTTGGTGACTGAACAACAACAACAAATCCATGAATCGTGGAGGATTGTGGAGTTCAGCTAAAGCAATGTCAGTGGGGATGTCCCAGACGTACCAAGTTACCATCATGGAATATTTTTTGACAATTGAAGAAAATCTATGTCTGATAGTGAAAGACTGAATGAAATTGGACAAAAGTTATCTTTTGTTACTGCTTGGCTTAGCGCATTCTTTGCAGATGTAAGCTATTTTTCAGAGATCAGCAGATACTTTGCTTCTTCCCTAAACAATTATGCTACCTGTTGGAATCCCTTGGAGTGGTAAAAAGTTACTTCCCAAACTTCATATCTGATTCACTAGATTACAAAGAGAGAATTTTACCAAAGGCTATTGAAAAGATAAAATCACATAGAGAATACATTTGAGTTTTGTGTTTTCTCCCATGATTTTCCAGTTGTTTTGACTAATTTTTATTAAATTCAAACAGAATAGCATTAAGTGGTCATACATATAAACTGTATGAGAGTAAACAAAACTGCTCTTCTTATAGGTATTTATTAAACCACAAACAATAGCAGTTATTTCTAGATTTACAAGCTTCAAAATTAAGATAAACTACTTCAGATTGAAGTTATTTTATCTTCTAGTAGTCTTCAATGTTGGAACAGACCTAGTATAATCAGAAGCAAAAAGATTCTGCGAAATTATTTTGTCTCGATGCATTTGCCTTCATTTCTGAAGTGCTTGGAATTTATAAACTGGATCAATAAATTAGGATTACATAGGAACCTCAGTTATCTAATTCACCATATCAAATTATTCTTGAATAGTTTTAAGGTAATTAAAATGCATACATTCAAAGTCTTTTGTATATAACCTAATTTCATGTCACTCTTACATAAAAGCTTGTATTTTCTGCTGTCTTTAAGAGTCCTTGCCTTCTTATTTATTTTTGCCTGTTCTCAGTTATTTTAGTAATGGCCACTAACCATGAAGCTCTAGATTCTTTTAGATATGGCTTTGTCACAAGATAAAAAAACCAATGGATGACTTTTTTAAAAAATTGTTCTGAGGTGTAATCTTTGTGTCTGTCTTTATAGTGCAGCCTTTATTGCTGTTGCTTATTTATTGGGAGGTTTTCATTTGATTTCTGGTTACTTATAATTTATCCTACATAATTACATAATTTATTTATGTAATTAAGTAAATCCTTGGTAGTAATTGTTTGAATGAATGAGTGAAATCTCTTTATGGTTTCTGATTCTGTCTTTTAAAAGATACATATATATATGTATAATAATATGTCATTTTTATAAATGTTACTTTTAATTTTTAGATATATGGTTCCCCTATCCTCAGCAAAATTCTTTCTATAAAACTACTCCCACTTAATTTTTCCTTATTTGATTTGAGGTTGAGGGGGCTGGAAAGGGCTGATTTACAGAAAGAGAAGAATTGTGATACTAAAGCAAGATGCAGGATATAGGTTCTGTCAAATCTGCATTTTTGTAAATTAACCTGAGTGAGGCCCATTTTGATCAATGAAATTAATAGAATGAGAATTGAATTTATGAAGGCAAACTATTCTAAAAATACTTAGTGATGAGGGTGTCATTCTGGTCGTGGAAATAAATCTTTGTCTGTATTTTAGTTGATGGGCCTCTTATTCTGAAATGGGCTCTTATGTATCCTTATATTAGTCCTTTAACTTTTCATTTGCTCTTTGCAGTAACCTTTGCTGTCAGTGGCTTTGCATTTTCAATAGTGCTAATTTTTTTTCTCCTCCAAGTACTGACTTTAATCATTATCTCTTTGGGCCTGTCACTGCTTTTAACTTGCTGCATTGCTGAGAGAACTAGATTGATATTACAAATATAGCTAACGCTTGTGGTGTCATGGAAACTGTATTGTTAGCAAGATCTGAATTGTTTGGTGGTGTTGTGGTACACTGTTCTTTTTCTGTCTGCATGTTCATCTAACTTCCCGCTTAGAAGAGATTTTTATGGTATTTAGACATGTTAAGTAAGAAATGACGATTTGAGATTCGCAGTTACATATATGGCTTGGATCAGTGTTAACTTGTTTCCTCTGATTTTAACGTCCTGTATATAATTCAGTTGGTAGAACTAGTCAGTTGAAATACTAACCGTCTGCAGTGATAGTTTGTCCATCTTTTGATCCTGTTTGTTTTAACTTGCATTTTAGTATGCAACCGAGGATGGACTTGTACACACAAGTGACCAGGCCAGGACTCTATCCAAAGAATGGGTTTGTATTTAAGGGCCCCAGCAGTTAGATCATCCTCAGAAAAGAAGGTAAGGCTCTATGCTGTGGAAGTTAAATTATAAAGGGCCTAACAAATAGAGATCAAGAATCTCGGTGTTTTTTAGGTCAGGTGGGACTTCCCTTCCCTTTATGTGATATAAGAAATGACAGAAATCTTGGAAGGAATGGAGACTGAAATTAAGATTGTCATCTAAGTATAGTATCTAAGCAATATATATGGAAACGGTTGTACGTTATTTTGGTGTAAGGGAAGACTTTTCCATTTGGAAATTATTTGCAATATCATGCAGAATACAGGTTGGATATGTTTTCTTTTTTTTCTTTTGTTTTTTTTAAGTTGAGTTAGAATCACATATATCATTTTAAAGTATACATTTAAATGATATTTAGTGTATTTGCAATATTGTGTGACCACTATTTCTATCTAGTTCCAAAACATTTTTATCAACTCCAAAAGAAAATCCCATAGCCACTAAGCAGTAGCTCCCAGTTTTCCCTCCCAGTAGACCCAGGCAACCAATCTACTTCATTTCACATGTTTTTGAGGTTTATCCATGTTATAGTATGTATCAGTACTTCATTCCTTTTTTTGTGACTGATTAATATTCTATTGTATCGAGTCAGAATTAATATTCTGACTCGATGGACATGAGTTTGAGCAAGCTCCAGGAGTTGGTGATGGGCAGGGAAGCCTGGCGTGCTGCAGTCCATGGGGTTGCAAAAGTCAGACACGACTGAGTGACTGAACTGAATATTCCATTGTATGGCTATATGAGATTTTTTTTTTCCCCCATATATCTGTTGATGGGCTTGTGGGCTGTTTCCACCTTCTGGGTATTGTAAATAGTGCTGATATGAATAATTATGTACAAATATTTGAATATTTTAAATTATTTTGGGTATATATTAAGGAATAGAAACTCTGAGTCATATGATAACTATTAAGTTGGTTATACTTTTTTTCCTAGTTTCTCTTTTCTAAAGTTGTGGTAAAATAATATATAACATCATATGATATTAATCATTTTTTAAGGGTACAGTTCATGGCGTTAAGTACATCCACATTGTTGGCAACCATCACCACCATCTAGCTCCTGAACTTTTTACCTTCTCATGCTGAAACTCGAAATAACATTAAACAATCTCCTAGCCCTCTTTCTCCAGCCCCCTGGAAACCATTATTCTCTTTTATGTTTCTGTGCATTTGACTATTGTAGTTGCCTTATAAATGGAATAACACAGTATTTGTTCTTTCGTAGCTGACTTATTTCATTTAACCTAATGTTTTTTAAAGTTCATCTGGGTATGCTTTTAAGTATGCTTCATTCCAAAATGATTGTAAAGTTTTTGTTGCATGTCTTTCTCCTCTTCTAAAACTAAACCTAGAGGAAAAGGATTCTGATAGCTTTTTGAATAAATTTTTTTCCCTACTAATTCATAACCTACCCTTCAAGAATATTAACATTGTGTATGAATCTCCTCAAAAGAGCTAGCTATAAGGACACATGGTCACGAATTGGTGTTGCTTTATTTCGTTTTTTCTTTTTTTTAATTGGGTTGCTGAAACTGGTTTGTTGGCATGTCATTTTCAAATTTTGGTAACCGTTTTCATGGCCAACGACTGTGTGGGCTTCAATCAGATGGATTCTAAATTAGAAAAGAGGCTGTCATTGCAACGTTGTCTTTGAGAAAATGACAGTTGGGGGTCCTAGTCTATCATTCTGAAGTTGTAGAAGCCCCACTTCTGGGTTGGACGTGTTGATTCTCTGCCATTTTCAGTGCGGTTTCAAGATGCTATCAAAGGGCATCATGCCCACATCCATGTTAATGCGAATGGAGAATTTTCTCGTCCATAGACCAGTCCACTGTGCACTTTCTCCTGCACGGTGGTGAGCGCACTTCAGGTGTTCTTTGTTCAGCTCCTTGATGCTGCCTGTGAACTTGACAAGCATACTGTGCACATAGTAAAATATGTGTTCTGAGTAAGAAATGACTAGAATTGGGGAATTCCCTGGTAGTCTAATGGTTAGGACTTGGCACTTTCACTGCCAGGACCTGAGTTCGATCCCTCGTCAGGGAGCTAGATCCCAGAAGCCTCACAGCCATTAAAAAAAGTGACTAGAAGTGGGACATTTTGAAATATCCTAAATTGACTATGACCATTACTCATACCTCTAATTCTATCTCACGTTTGTATATTTGGGGTCATGGTAGAATAACTCATCAGGTCCTTTGTTAAAAATCCAGGCTTTTGCATTTAACATCAGATTAATCTGCCTTTATATTGAGGATTTTTAAAAACTCACATGGAGTACTATATGAAATACTTGGCATAAGTTATCTCATTTAATTTTATCAACAACCTTGGGAAGTAAGGATCATAAAAGTATTTGTGCTCTTTGTAAAGAATTTGAAACATATAGACAGGTACAAGGAAGTCACTAATCATCCCACCATCCAGAAATAGCTACAGTGATGGTTCTTTTCAAGTTCTTTGTTTATATGCCCTCTAGGAATTTTGAATCTGTTTCTTTCCCCTTAACCTTTTACTGTGACTGTATATTTGTATTTTTTCCTCTTCATCCACATGCATATTAAATTCATTATCATTAGTCATCTTTGACACCAATAGAGTGGCTTGTGCTCTGAGAGCACTTTTATATCTGCAGTCTCATCGGAGTTTCAACACAGCCCTGTGAGGCCCCAGGACATGTACCTTGGCTCCATTTGACAGAGCAGATGAAATCCAGAGGGATTAGACAATTTTCACAAGTCATACAACTGGTGACCAAGCTGATCAAAGACTCATAGCTTCCAGCTTCACTCTTGGTGCTCTTTCCTTTGGGCAAATGAGAGCACAGCAGTAAGTGTTTGCATTGAACTAAACAGCGACCCAAGATGTCTGCATCCTAATTCCTGGAACCTGTGTCTTTTGCCTTACCTACCAAAAGATGTAAATTAAGGATCTTGAGAGGAGTTTATTTTGGATTACCTGGGTGGACCCTAAGTATGATTATAAGAAAGAGACAGACAGAGATCAGGTGGAGAGGAGGTGGAGGTATAACTATGAGAGATTGCAATCAGGTGGATGCAAGCCAAGGAACACCTGCAGCTGCCAAAACTTGGAAGAGGTCAAAAGTAGATTTTTTTTCCTGCACCCTACCCCCTGGAGGGTGTGCGACCTGGCTGACACTTTCATTTCTGACCTCTGGCCTCCAGAATTGTTCAGAATAAATTTCCGTTGTTTTAAGTAACCAGTTTGTAGTAATTTGTTACAGAAGCCACAGGAAACTAATATGTTGCTCTAAAAATTCACTGAAAGAACAATGTCACTGCTGGTTATAGAATCAGATAAAGGTAACCAAAGCCAGTGGTGAGATCTGGTAAGGAAGTCACACTGTCTGTCTTTTCATGTAGCCTTGTCTCCTCAAATGAGCCTATATTTGCAGACTGCGCCTCAAAAGATAATGCTTGTTTTTTTGTCATAAGAAACTCCCAAGGACAGCTCACAGGCTATTAAAGATGCCCAAGGGGGCCCTCCAGAGAAGGACGTTGTGATGACTGGCTGGAAAAATGCCTCCTCACATGGCCAGGGTTCTTGTCGCCTCAACTTTCACTGTGAGCTCCCAAGTCTCATACTCTTAGGATCTCAAAGGGCAGGGTCAGCTCATAAATTTGTCAACAAGTGCTTCCTAACTGTATTTACAACTATATTTTGCATACATAAGGAGATGGTAATTCATTAGAGGGGACAGTTCCCTTCTCCTTAAAAATTGGGGAAAAAGTAACTTCTACATATGTAACATTTTTGGGTGTTAAGAATCAGGTGGATTAGTGAGTATAAAGTTACACAAACTAAGGTTCTTTCTGTATACAAGTAACTATTTTGTTGCTATGATCACAATAATCATTACAGTGGTAGACTACTATCTACATTCCAGACTTATTCAGATTTCACCAGTGTTTTCGTTAATGTCCTTTTTCTATTCCAGGATCCAGTCTAAGATTTCACATTTAGTTGGTTTGTCTCCTTGGTGTCCTCTGGCCTGTGTTAGTTTCTCAGTCTTTGCCTGTTATCTTGACCTCGACAATTCTGCTTTATACTGCTCTTGAAGTCTTGTGGGCTGTCCTTCAGTTGGATTTGTTTAATTTTTTTCCTGTGGTTAGACTGGGGTAGTAGGTGTTAAGAAAGAGTGTATGGAGGTGAAGATCCCTTCTCATGACGTTTCATGATATATATTATCTGTTGTGTTGTACCCAAGTGACCTCCCTGGTGGTATCAATTTTGATCTCTTGGTAAATGGCTTCGTCCATTCAGGCTGTCTTAACACAATTCTGTGGACTTGGCTGGCTTATAAACAACAAACATTTACTCTCTCACAGGGTTCTGAAAGCTGGAAAGTCCAAAATTAAGTGTTCCTAGTTTCCTTGTGTATGTGTGTGAAAAGTTTTGTATACTAGATATTTTTGGAAGCTCTTGTAATATATTAAGCCTGGTATTGTCACAGCACCTAAGTTTTATAGACAACAAAACAAAAATCTCCATGTAGCTCTCATTTGAATAGCCTTTTTTTTTCTTTTTTTTTGGCTGCACTGGGTCTTTGTTGCTGTACTTGGGCTTTCTCTGGTTGCAGTGATTAGAGGCTACTTTCCAGCTGCGCTGCTCAGACTTCTCATTTCAGTGTCTTGTGCTGAGCACAGGCTCCATGCGTTTGGGCTTCAGTAGTTGCAGTAGGCAAACTCAGCAGCAGTTGGCTGGAGGGCTGTAATTCTGATACATGGGCTTAGTTGCCCTGCAGCACGTGGGATCTTCTGCAGCAGGGATCAAACCTGCGTCTCCTGCTTTAGCTGGTGAATTCTTAACCACTGGGCCACCAGGAAGTCCTGAAGGGTATTTTTTTATTCTTGGTCTCTTAAGTGTATAGTTTGGATTACTTTGTGGATTGAAAAAAAGTTTTTTTCTTTCGGATCAATATAGTGACTAATATTTTAGTTTCTGGCCCCAAAATTCAAGGTATCTTTTGAATAAAAAGAGCAGCTTTGAAAATTGGACAGAACTTCTCTCTTCCTCCTCCAACCAGGATTATAAAAATGGGCAAGAATGACATATTTTTATCATTTGGGCTGATTCTTTTGACTTAAATAACAAACAGCCTTTCTTTGATTAAGGAGTTTGAGTTACGAGTTTTATTTTATCTTGAAGAAGAAACTGTTCTGTCCTAATAAAAGATCCCACCTATGAATTATACTTTTCAGGAAAGAGATGTCAAAATTACTGGGAGGAAATGAAATATTACAACTACAGTAAGACCCCTACATACAAACAAGTTCTGTTCCAAGAGTACTTTCTAAGTCCAGTTTGTTAGTAAGTCCAACAAAGTTAGCCTAGATACCCAACTAACACAGTTAGCTATATAGTACTGTACTGTAATAGGCTTATAATGCTTTTCACAAAAATAATACATGAGAAATAAAACATTTTCCATCTTACCATACAGTACCTTGAAAAGTACAGTAGCACAGTATGACAGCTGGCACACAGGGGCTGGCATGGGGTGAGCAGGCAAGAGCAGTTAGTGACTAGAGGAGGGACGGGAGATGAGAGAGCTGAAGGGTCGTCAGCAGTGGGAGACACGGGGCAGGCTGCACCTTCCCTCATACACCTGACACTGATGACACACGATCTGTTCTTTTCTGGATGAACTTAAGTCTACCCTCTTGAAAAAAACAATCCAGCGATGTTTAGGTAGTAGCTGTTTTTTTCCTCATCACAGATGACACAGCGCTGGATCGCATTCTGAATGGCTGCTGCAACCTCCGTGAACCGTTCTAAGTTCCCCTCCTGTGCCTCGAAGACAAACAGGGCCTCCTCAAATAAACAAAATCCCCTCGCCATCTCCTGCGTCGTGAATCCCTTCAGTTTTCAATTTACTTCTTCCCTCTTTTCTCTTTGTCCTTTCTCGGGCCTCCAGTGCCATCAGGTCTCTAACATGCATTTGCATCTTTGAGAGTTTGCAACCTGAAGGTTCGTATGTAGGGGACTTACTGTAATCAGAATTGCAAGCTTGCTTTTTTAAGGGGTGTAGGTTCATTTCATAGGACATAACACCAGTTGGTGAAACCAGATATCTTAAAAGAATTCTTTGTAAATGTACATAGAACTTTTAATGACATCTTAAAGTGCAGAATACAGCATTATATGTTTTGGTGCAGATCTTACTAGAAAGGAAAGACAAATTTGTGGATATTTGCAGTTGTACCTTAAGGTACAACTTTTGTACAAATTGTCTTTGCATAATAGTGTTTGCTTTTCTGCAGCTATAGGGGAATATGAAACATTTTCTCCTTATCCGTCTGAGATTTTCTTTTTTTGTTGGCAGCTAGGCATCTATATTTGCATTGCTCAATTCTAAAATTCCACTGGATACCATGGAGATTAAAAGGCAGGTCTGATAAGGTTAAGCTTTTAATTTTTTCAGAACTTTTCCACGTTTTCACAAACCATGAGATTATAACTTTCCAGCATCTACAGTGATTTCCTACTGGAATACTAGTAGTCTGGGCTGAGAATGAGGAAGGTGGAATTCATTGACTCTGATAGTTGACCAACTTAGCTGCATCCAAGGCCTCACTCTCAGCCCAACTCTCTTTGTGATTATACTCCCAGCAAATCCTGGCTTGCTGCCCTTCCATTGCCAAGTCCAGAGGAAGCCAGGGCTTCAGTGTCACTGGCCTCACTTTAAGTCCATCTCGGAAACCATTGTGGCCAAGATCACGCAGACATGCAGGGCTCTAACTGGCTATACCTGGGTCACTTGTTGAGCTCAGTGGTAAAGTTGCCTCCTTATGGCCTTGAGATTGGGGGCAGGGCAGTCATTTAAGGAAAATCAGGTGCTGTTGCCAAAAGATGGACAAAATAGATATTGGACAACAGTAATAATGTCGGGTCATTGATAGAGATTTTCGTATGAAAATTTAGTATCCAAGGAGCAGGTTTCAATGCATAGTGTTTTAAAGCTAAGTGCTAAATTATGGTCCCTTTGAAAACCACATTTAAAAATGAATTCTAACAAAGAAGCAAATGTTTCTCTGTTTTTAAAGTACCTGAATCTAAATCTGTATTCCGGTTTTGGAATCTTTTTTGCGGGGGTGGGGGTGGGGCTGCTGCATGTGGAGTCTTAGTTGCGGTACACAGGATTTTGATTTTCATTGCAGTGTGCAAACTCCTAGTTGTGGCGTGTGGGACCTGGTTCCCTGACCAGGGATCAAACCCGGAGCCCTCTGCATTGGGAGCACAGAGTCTTTGCCACTGGACCACCACGGAAGCCCTAGAATCTGCTTTTAAAGCAAATCTAGTATTAACCACAATTACAAATTGGCCATATGAACAGAACTAAACTCTGAAGAACTACCTTTCTGTCTTCAATTCTGTTTCTCATTTACACATGAAAGTATACACATGCCTAGTTAGTTTTCATTTTCAAGATTGTGTGTGGGATATAAGTAAATAGCACAGTAGAACCAATTTGCATTCAAATTCTAGATCTTCCAATTATTGGCTTAATTGCTTTGTGCCTCAGATTTCTCATCTGTAAAATGGGGGTGATATGGTAATATAATAGGGTGGTTGTAAGGATGAAATAGTCCACATAAATGTGGTTTTTATAGATTGATCACTGACATATAGAACTCTTTTGCTACAACGTCATTATTTAGTGCCTTTTTTTTTCTTTTGGCTGCACCATGTGGCATGTGTGGTTAATTCTCCCACCAGCTATGAAACTTGTGCCCCCTGCTTTGAAAGCATGAAGTCTTAACCACTGGACCACCAGGGAAGTCCCCTCTCAGTGCTTCTTATGGATACAAATATTCCTGTTTGAATTTTTTTTTGAAATTTCTTATATTAGAATTTAATATTAAATTTTTGTCTTAGTGGCTTCATTTACTAAAAAAAATGGTATTGAACCTCCACTATCAGTAAAATGCTATGATAACTTGGGTACCCAGAATAAGGAATGAAGAAAATAGTCTTCACAAAAGATTTAAGTGGGGAGGTAAAAAGACACATTATCCCACGCATGATAATGTGGGTAGGGTATTGTGGAAATGCCAGTTATCACATAAATTTCACTTGTCAGCAGTGTATTCCCTGAGAATTTGCTGTGTAAATACCAATTCTGTCTGTGTAAAATAAAAATTTGGAATCCTTTTAAGAGTTTTAGACCTGTTAGAATTCAGTATCTTTTTTACGGCAACTTAAGAATCGTAAAATTGAGCGACTTTCATTTTTTCTTTTGTTCCTTTTTTTTCAGTGTGTGAAAGATGTATGGAGATCCTGAAACCTTCAGACGTAAGACAGCTTCTAGCAACTTCAGGAGTTTGTCTACACTCAGGCTGCAGTATTTTCAGCAAACATGATTGGACAGTGGGCCAGTGCCCTCTTTTAGTGGAATGAAAAATTTGAGCCGGTGAAGCCAAATTCTCATTGTAAGCAGCATGCTTGGCTCCTTGCTCATTGCAAACAGGCATTTAAAATGTGAATTTGAAATCGGGTGTCTCCATTACTACCAGCTAATGTGGCATCATAGGTGTTTACTAAGTTTTAAGTCTTGGGGGAAAAAAATAGCATCTGCACTAGCATCTGCCGTCTCCACCAGGAACTCTTTTATGGAAGCTCCATTTTTGTATGTTCCCACTCTTCACCCCATCTCCCTATCCTTCTGCACAATCATGTGCTCTTCTGAAGTAAGAATAAGGTCTTGGAGTATGTAAGTCCCAGACTTACAAAAAGAAATAAAGCTATTATTTTCCCAGTCTCTTGGCCATCACAACGTCTTACAGTTAAAAACCACCAAAAACTATTTTTAAAACACCTTGGAATAAGTGAGAAGAAATGGCACACCCATCACAAAACATACATAGTTTAAAAGTTGCATTTTTTTCTCAGTGGGTATCAGTTGTAAATAAAAATGAACTAGGGGCCAAAATATAAAACCAAAAATGAAGCAGCTACGTGTAGTTATTCTAGTTTGAACTGTAACTGAATATTGTGGCTTCGTATGTATTATTTTATACTGTACTTTTCCTATTATTGATGGTTCGGACTTTGATAAGAAATTCCATAGTTTTTAATATCACAAATGAGAATCTTTGAACAATGTATCCTAGAAAGCAATATACTAACAACAGTGAATGCTTGTATATAATAAGATAGCCTTAATCCTTTTTCTCTAATGCCTTAACTGTCAAATAATTAAAACTTTTGAAAAGCCTAGGGTTATAGTCAGCATGCTAGACTGAGAGGTAAACACTGATGTGATGAGAACAGGTACTGATGCTGTCAGTGTTGAGCACTATGTGTTTAGCTGTGTTTATGCTCCAGAAGTGCAATATTAGACACTAGCTAGATAGTACTGCTGCCTCGTGTAACTCCAAAGAGAAAAACAGAATTTGATTAACCGAGTGCACATGTTCCTTTAAGTTACTCTTAATGTCCTTAGCTTGAATGCAATGCCGTACAGATTTATGTGGCTGCTATTTTTATTTACTTTGCATTATTTTGATTAATACCTTGAACGGAAAGCCAAACATTCCCTCTTCACTGACCAGTAATGGCCCTTTAACTGCAGTAGGAAAAATAAAAATAAGAAAAACCATGTTGTGTGAAAATTGGTGATAACTGGCACTTAAGATCATAAAAATAGTTCTTGATACTTGGCTGCCTTAAGATGTTGTTTGCCCAGAGCTCTGAAAGACTTTAAGATAGGCAGTAATACTACAATACTACTGAATTTTTGTAGAATTGTTACATTTGATAATAAAACTTGCCTGTTTAATCTCAATGTTTGCATTCTGTTTTGTAATTAGAAGAGTGAAGGTAATAGATGAAAGGTGTGGTGGGTAAAGCCATCTTTTCCTGAGGTGGTAGGATATTTCCCTAAGTTACTGTGAGTATTTGTGCTCCGTTGTGTCTGACTGTTTGCGACCCCATGGACTGTAGCCCACCAGGCTCCTCTCTGGAATTTTCCAAGCAAGAATACTGGAGTGGGTTGCCATTTCCTTTTCCAGGAGATCCTTCTGACTCAGGGAATCAAACCTGCATATCCCGTACCTCCTGCGTTATAGGCAGATTCTTTACTGCTAAAACACAGGGGAAGCTATCAATGATTAATGCACTCCAGATACAGATTAAACAACCAGCCTTAGAATATAAATCATTGAGACTTTGACCCCAAAATTCTTAAAACTGTAGTCATAATTATTAATATGTGGTCCTTGCATCTTATTATTAGAGTTCTGTTTGCTTGACAATTTGAAAACCTATTG
The DNA here is from genome assembly GCA_024291935.2 of Okapia johnstoni. Taxonomy (NCBI): domain Eukaryota; kingdom Metazoa; phylum Chordata; class Mammalia; order Artiodactyla; family Giraffidae; genus Okapia; species Okapia johnstoni. Next base: position 10,477,304 of record CM044309.1, read on the forward strand.
AAGCCACGTAAGACATTTCTTAAAAGCCATATAATAAAAGCTAGAACTCTAAGTGTTCCTGAATTACACATACTCCTTTATTCCTGCTTCTCTCTCTGCTAATTCTGAGTTCTCCAATATTCTCTCTGATCCAAAATTTTATCCATTTTTTAGGAGCCAGGTTAAGACTTGCCTGACTTCCACCATTTTAGAGTTACATATATTGACCGTATCATTATTTGATGTATATACTCTTTATGGAGTTCAATTCCAGATCTAGTACATTTTTACACACATGATCTTCTTAAGCACTCGCCAAGTGAAGTTCAGTTCACCTGGGACACTTGCAATCTCAGTCCGGACAACATCATTTGTAAAAATGAAGCAATTGCTTTCAGGTTTGTGCTTCAGCTTTGGGTCTGTGAGGAGGGAGCAGAGTCCTCTGGGCAATCTAAGGTTCTGCTCCAGGTTCCTGTACCTTTATGTCTCTGGTAGGCATTTAATGTCCAGGCTATTCCTTGCCTTAACTCTCTCTGCTTCTCCCAGCTCTTTGGGGAAAATGTTTTTAACATACACAAAAATAGAATAATGGCCACCAAGCCTCTATCCAGCTTCAACAGTTATGAACTCAAAGCCAATCTTGTATAGATGGGATTATATCAATTTTAAAACCTATTACTTAAAGGATTATATGTATTACTTAAAGGATTATATGTATATTATTGTTCAGTCACTAAGTTGTGTCTGACTCTCTGACCCCATGAACTGCAGCATGCCAGGCTTCTCTGTCCTTCATTATTTCCCTGAGTTTGCTCAGACTCATGTCCATTGAGTCAGTGATACCATCCGACCATCTCATCCTCTGTGGCTTCCTTCTCTTGCTCTCAATCTTTCCCAGTGTCAGGGTTTTTTCTAATGAGTCAGCTCTTCGCATCAGGTGGCCAAAGTATTGGAGCTTTAGCATTAGTCCTTCCAATGAATATTCAGGGTTGATTTCCTTTAGGATTGACTGATTTGATCTTCTTGCTGTCAAGGGACTCCCAAGAGTCTTCTCCAGCACCACAGATTGAAAGCATCAATTCTTTGGCACACAGCCTTCTTTATGGTCCAACTCTCACATCCATACATGACTTGAAAAAACTATAGCTTTGATTATACAGACTTTTGTCAGCAAAGTGATCTCTGCTTTTTAATACTGTCTAGGTTTGTCATAAGTTTTCTTCCAAGGAGCAAGGGTCTTAATTTCATGGCTGCAGTCACCATCCACATTGACTTTGGAGCCCAAAATGAAATCTTACACTGTTTCCACATTTCCCCCATCTATTTGCCATGAAGTGATGGGATTGGATGCCATAATCTTAGTTTTTTGAACGTTGAGTTTTAAGCCAGCTTTTTCATTCTCCTCTTTGACCTTCATCAAGAATCTCTTTAGTTCCTGTTCACCTTCTGCCATTAAAGTGGCATTATCTGCATATCTGAGGTTGTTGATATTTCTCCTAGCAATGTTGATTCCAGCTTGTGATTCATCCAGCCCAGCATTTTGCATTATGTTCTCTGCATATAAGTTAAATAAGCAGGGTGACAATATATATCCTTGAAGTATCCTTTCCCAGTTTTGAACCAGTCCATAGTTCCACATCCAGTTCTAACTGTTGCTTCTCATCCTGTATACAGGTTTCTCTGGAAGCAGGTAATGTGGTCTGGTATTCCCATCTCATTAAGAATATTCTACAGTTTGTTGTGATCTGCACAAAGGCTTTAGCATAGTCCATAAAGCAGAAATAGATGATTTTTTGGAATTCCTTTCCTTTTCCATGATCCACTATATGTTGGCAATTTGATCTCGGGTTCCTCTTCCTTTTCTAAATCCAGCTTGTACATCTGGAAGTTCTCAGTTTACGTGCTGCTGAAGCCTAGCTTGAAGGAATTTGAGCATAATCTTGCTGGCATGTGAAATGAGTGCAATTGTTGAATAGTTTGAATATTCTTTGGCATTGCCTTTGTTTGTAATGAATGAAAACTGACCTTTTCCAGATTATATAGATTATCCATATTTCTTTTCCACTTTCCCCACTGTTGTATTATTTTGAAGCAAATTCTTTGGGTCAAGATTAAAATGGAGCTCCAAGTATAAAACTGGGCCATGGCAGAAAGTGCTTTAATGAGAAGTGTGTGTGCTCAGTGTTGTCTGACTCTTTGTGACTCCATGGTAGCTCACAGGTCCTCTGTCCAGGGAATTTTCCAGGCAAGAATACTGGAGCAGGTTGCCATTTCCGCCCCAGGGATAGAACCCAAGTCTCTTGCATCTCCTGCATTGGCAGGCAGATTCTTTACCACTGCAATACCCGGGAAGCTTCGTAGTGAGAAGAAGCAAAGGCTAAATAGGACTGAACTGGTGGGAATAATTCGGTTTCTGAATTTCTGCAATTGTGCTTTGTAATCCATTCCCTATCCCTTGTGCCAATATGAGACACAGACGAGACAGGAGATGGTGTAAATTGAGGACTAGAAGGCCACCAGGATGGAATTCAGGAATAAGAGAGCCCTGAATGAGTACCATAGGGAGAAATTGTTCTTCTACATTTTTGCTGCCTTCTTTAAGTGAGCTTTGAGGCCAACATCCTAAGGGATCAAAGGTTCAAAAACAAATGACTTGCTCCTAACTTAGATAAACTAAAGGGAAATGTCCATATTTCAGTGTACTTCCCCTCAGTTACTTTATGTGGAAAGTGGAGGGATATTTCAAGCCAAAACCAAGCTGATAATCATTACCTTGGAAGAGTATACAACCAAAAAAACACTGAGAATATGTATGATCCACAATAAAAAGCACTGTGTAGGTTAAATGAATCTTCACGACAAACTATTAGGTGGCACTGGTGGTAAAGAACCACCTGCTGATGCAGGAGACATAAGAGACTCAGGTTTTATCCCTCGGTCAGGAAGATCCCCTGGAGGAGGGCATGGCAACCTACTCCAGTATTTCTGCCTGAAGAATCCCATGGACAGAGAAGACTGGCAGGCTACAGTCCATGGGGTCACAAAGAACCGGACACTATTGTAGCGACTTAGCATGCATGCATCACTATTATTATTTTTACTGACCAGGAAATTAAGTGTAGGTTAAGTAATATCTGTCATGGCTGTGCATAAAGTACAGGAAAGGATCTAGAAGATAAAGATTTGGAGTCTAGCTGATGTGATTAGTGCTCTCATAACTGCTTGTTAGCAGTTCTGGCTCTTTTCTTAGCATTGCACAAATGCAGTCCATCATTAGAGTCATAGAGTTGGGCTTCAAAATGTTCCTTTGTTCTGCCTTTTCACGTTATTACCACTGTGCCATCAGTTCAGCTGCTGAATTATTCATCAGCTACATACTGTTGCTGTGCTAAAAGGCAATGTTGATAAATGAGTAACAAAGCTGCTGATTACACACAGATTTGAGCCAGTGTTTTTCAACCCATATGAAACCAATATGATAGTGGAGTTAAACACTGGAAACATATTTTAAAAAATCAGTGTGGAATTCTCATCTTGTTCTGGACAGTTCTCAGCGTCTGTGTGTGTGTGTGTGTGTGTATGACAGAGACAGAGAGATTCATCCTTCCTTCCCTGATGGTGTTTCTTATGGTTTCTTGGACAGGTCTCAGCATGTGTGTGTGTGTGTGACAGAGACAGAAACAGAGAGAGAGATTCATCCTTGTTCTCAGTCTGTGTGTGTGTGTGTGTGTGTGTGTGTGTGTGTGTGTGTGTGTGTGTGTGTGTGTGTGTGTGTGTGTGTGTGTGTGTGTGTGTGTGTGTGTGTGTGTGTGTGTGTGTGTCAGAGACAGAGAGAAAGAAAGAGATTCATCCTTCCTTCCCTGATGGTGTTTCTCATGGTTTTTTCCTTAGCCACCTTCTCTATCTATTTTCTGGGCAAATTCACTAACTTACTTCTGCATTCTTCTTTGGAGCTACCAGCTTCTAAACCCAACAATTCAATGGGCATTTATTTCCATTTAAACCTCTCTCTGGGCATTTCAAATGCAACATGCTAAAAACAAACATATCTTTCTATGTTAGCAGGTCTGAAAACCTGCTACTCATGTTTTCTCTGCTTCAGGAACCAGCACCACATAGTACCAGGTCTTAAAGTTAAGAAAGCCATTTGTAACTTCCTCACCTCACCATCCTCATCCTCAGTATCTCTACCAGTTCTTTGCCTCAGTGTTGGATCCGTGCATCAAATTCTGCTTTCCTCTATTGCCAGAATGCTTTTTTATAAGAATAACATTTCAAATTATTATTTTAAAATAAAAATGTTTATTTATTTGGCTGCACTGGTCTTTAGTTGTAGCATGAGGAATCCTTAGCTTCAGCATATGAACTCATAGTTGTGGTATCTAGTTCCCTAACCAGGGACTGAACCCGGGCCCTGGGCATTGGGAGTGCAGAGTCTTAGCCACTGGACCACCAGGGAAGTCTCTGATTACATGTTCTGAAACCACTTTATTGAAGTATTATTGAGATATAAAGACTGTACTTAATATATGCAACTTGGTGAGTTGGATCATAGAAAAAGCAAGCAAGTTCCAGAAAAACATCTACTTCTGCTTCATTGACCACGCCAAAGCCTTTTACTGTGTGAATCACTACAAACTGTGGAAAATTCTTAAAGAGATGGGCATACCAGACCATTTGACCTGTCTCTTGAGAAACCTGTATGCAGGTCAGGAAGCAACAGTTAGAACCGGACATGGAACAAAGGACTGGTTCAAAATTTGGAAAGAAGTGTGTCAAAGCTGAATACTGTTACCCTGCTTATTTAACTTAAATGCAGAGTACATCATGAGAAATGCCAGACTGGATGAAGCACAAGCTGGAATCAAGATTGCCTGAAGAAATATCAATAACCTCAGATACACAGATGACACCACCCTTATGGCAGAAAGTGAAGAGGAATTCAAGAGCCTCTTGATGAAGGTGAAAGAGGAGAATGAAAAAGTTGGTTTAAAACTCAACATTCAAAAAACTAAGATCATGGCATCCAGTCCCATCACTTCATGGCAAATAGATGGGGAAACAATGGAAACAGTGACAGACTTTATTTTCTTGGTTTCCAAAATCACTGCAGATTGTGACTGCAGCCATGAAATTAAAAGATGCTTGCTCCTTGGAAGAAAAGCTATGACAAACCTAGATAGTGTATTTAAAAGCAGAGACATCTTTTTGATATGCGACAAAGTCAAAGCTATGGTTTTTCTAGCAGTCATGTATGGATGTGACAGGTGGACTGGAAAGAAGGCTGAGCGCCAAAGAATTGATGCTTTTGAACCGTGGTGCTAGAGAAGACTCTTGAGAATCCCTTGGAGAGCAAGGAGCTTAAACCTAAACCTAAAGGAAATCAACCCAAAATATTCATTTGAAGGACTGTTGCTAAAGCTGAAGCTCCAATACTTTGGCCGCCTGATGTGAAGAGCTGACTCACTGGGAAAGACTCTGACTCTGAGAAAGAATGAAGGTGAAAGGAGAAGTGCTGCATGAGAAGACAAGACGGTTAGAAAGTATCACTGACTCAATGGCCATGAATCTGAGTAATCTCTGGGAGACAGTGAAGGACAGGAGAGCCTGTCATGCTGTAGTCCATGGGGTCACAAAGACAAGACTTAATGACTGAACAACAACAACACTGTTGAGGGGGAAAGATCCAGGTAATTTGAGAATGCCAGATATAATAAAACGTGAAGACAAACAGTATGACAAGTTAAAACTATGTTCCATTGCTGTAGAATAGCTAAACTGCACCGTCTCCTCTGCACTGGCCATAGTATTACTGATTGTAAAATAATATGAAATGCGGATCCATTTGTTTAACCACTTTGGGCGGTTAAGACACTTAAGTTGCAAGTACAAGCTGCTTTCTTGTAAAGGTCTAGCGGGCTATTAAACCAATGTGCCAACAACCCAAAGGGTTTTTGCCGAGCTCTGAAGGCCCTCTGAGGATGCAGGAGCCCTGGCTCAGACTAGCTTGGTGACTTAGACTCGCTGGACCTCCTTTTGGGGCAGGTACGCGGGCTGGACCTGGATATTCTCTGGACTGTGCCGTGCTTAGGTCCCTCAGCTGTCTGGCTCTTTGCGATCCCATGGATTGCAGCCCACCAGGCTCCTGTGTCCACTGGGGATTCTCCAGGCAAAAATACCTGAGCAGGTTTCCATGGCCTTCTCCAGGGGATCTTACCAATCCGGGGATCGAACCCGGGTCTCCCGCATTGCAGTTGGAGTGTTTACCATCTGAGCCACCAGGGAATACCTGAGTCCAGTCACAACAGTGCCAGAAAGGCCCTCGGGCACCCACCTTTACCGGTGAGGATAGTGGGTAAACGCACCAGCGGAAACACCCCGCATTTGTCTCCTGGGGGCGGGCGGAAAGGGCCCGGAGAGCCAGCCGTAGGCGGAGCCACCCCCGCCTGAGCCGCCTTTCTTCCTGCCCGCGCAGGCCCAGGCGCGCCCGCCAAACACTCCGGCCAGCCCTCCGCTCCCAGCACTCTGGTTCCAGGGTGGCCCGGGGCGGGGGGACGCGGTTGGCGGCGACACCGGAGGGGGACGGTGGGCGGGTCAGGAAGTAGGGGGGCGGCGGCCGGACAGCGGGCCTGAGAAGAGCCGCGGGGCTCGGCTACGCGGAGGCGGGAGACCCCGGGCGGCGCGGGAGCCCCGAGGGGAGCTTCCCAGGCCTCCGCGGGGACGATGGCCGAGGCAGAAGGTGACCGGCCCGGGGTCCGGCGCGCGTACGGCCGCCAGAGGTCTCGGGAAAAGAGGGCCGGGAGACCGGGGCGGCGGGTGGCCGCGGCTGTCCGGCGGGAAGGAGCGGGACCGCGGCGAGGGCGGCGGGAGGTGTTGCGGAGACATCGAGAGGGAGCTGAGTGGACGGCCTGAAGTCGTGTCGGCTCGAGTGGGAGGCGGAAGTGGAGCTTGAAGTTGGAAATCGGGTCGCGAGCGGGAACGCCGTGGGGGGAGTGGCTGAGAGAAAGGGCCAGGAGCTGCTGCTGAGCGGAGCAGGGGACGGACTCGGGTTGAGAAGATGTCGGTGCGAGTGCTGAGTGTCTCTTTGAGAGAGAAAGTCGTGTAGCCGAGTGGCCCTCAGGCTGAGTGCGCTCCTGAGAGGTCTGTGGGTGCTGACCAGCTCACCCCCGGGTCAGAGGAGCCGCACGCCAAGGAGGGAACAGAAAGAGGCAAGGGTTTGGGATGAAAGTGGGAAGTGAGGAGGGTAGGGAGGAGACGAAGCAGCAGAAACGGAAGAGTGAAGGTCAGCCAATTTCCTTTACAGGTTTGGGGGGCGACGGCACAGGGAGAAGAAATGGGTGGCTTTGGGAGGATCCGGAAGCCCGGAGGCTTTGGGCTGGGGAAAGCTTTTCCTGTCTTCAGGGCCACTGCCAAGAGAGATGTTCTAGGAAACATTTGTGTCACATGTTCGTAATAGGCATGGTGCTTTCAGGCATAGATATAATGGTATCGCCTGACTGAGCAGTTAGACTTTTCATTCTTCTGGAAAACATGACTTTTTAACCTTGTTGAGGAGGGTTGTGAATGTGATCTGTTTAGATTGACGCCTTGCTAAACCAGGAATGCAAGAAGGGAGTCTGAAGAATTCAGTGGAAAACAGTTGTAAAGAATTAATTTTAAGAACTGTTTGCTCTGTGACTTGCTGCTCTGTTCCTGCGCTCACTCTTGCTTCATATTTGCCTCCTCCTCCTTAAGTTTTCTGGGTTAAAACTGGTCTAATGTAAGACACTGTAGCTAAAAACAGCTTCAAATCTAAACTCTTTGTAGTTGGTAAGGAGGAATGTATTTCTGTTTGTTGCCTTGGTTTTATCTTTGTTTCCAGTATATGTGATACATTTTTTGATATTTTTTACTTTTCTAACTACCTGCAAATTTCTGAGGGTGGGTTGATAAGCTCACTTATATGTTTCCATGAGCACTTAAAGCATAAAAAAATTAAAACTGCAGTACTAAACATCTTTAGTATTATATATCGTGCTAATGAGGAATTGTTTTAAGAGGTTAAAGTTAGACCTAACTAAACAGATATGATGTGGAACCAGTTATGGTTGCATGAGCCATACAAGTTTGTGAAATTTACTTCCGTGATATAAAGTGAAAAATAACTTTTGTTTGTAGAACAACAGATAATCCGAAGGAATGAAATACATCTTACTTGGAATAATTAATGCATTGAAGTTTTGTTAAGTTATAGTTTCATTCAACAGACTTGTAATTCCATAAATATTTGGCTGTCTAATGTGTTAGGTGTGCTTCCCCAATGGCTCAGCAGGTAAAGAATATGCCTGCAATGCAGGAGACACAGGAGATACGGGTTCGATCTCTGGGCTGGGAAGATCCCTTGGAGGAGGAAATGACAACCCATTCCAGTATTCTTGCCTGAAAAATCCCATGGACAGAGGAGCCTGGAGGGCTACAGCCCAAAGGGTCGCAAAGAGTCAGACATGACTGAGCACAGCAACAACTAGTAATTAAATTCTTATTTATGGTAATCTAGTAATGATATTTATAGTAAACATGTCTATGTGCTAGGCATTATTCTGAGTACTTTATGTTTATTAGGCACTCCGTACTTTTTTTTCAGAGGCATGTTATTTGTATTCACTGTATTAAAATTTGACTAAATTTACTTGTATCCACTTGTTTTCTATGTTGCTTTTTTGCTTATCATTCACTTCACTTGGACCCTTTTCTTTGTCCCATGTTTTCTCTAAGTAAATACTCTGGGAATCTCATCTTCTCTTGATGCTGTAGAGAGTCATAGTATTATATTTGTATTTCCTGGAAGAAATGTTAGAGCAAAGAAAGTGACAGTATTGAGTAGAGCAGTATTCACACTTGTCTTGGAAATTGCTATGTATAGTCTAGATGGACATTTGAAAGCCTATTTGTAGCGCTGTTAACTGTATGATGTGAAGATCACAGAGTCAGAGACTGAAATAGTAGGTTGTTCCTGTGGCTGTGTTATCATTATTTACTGGACTTTTTCTTTACAGTGCTAAAATTATAAGATAGCGAAAAGAAAACTTGACTTCTATCCCAGAGCTTTCCTATCAGAATGAATAATCTGGTTTATCCACTGCTTTGGTCTTTGTTGCTTATCTACCTAGGGATTCTGGGCTTTGTCAGTTATGAAGTTAGAAGATCAACATAAAGAAAATGAGGTTAAAGTTGCATCCAGTCAGTTTTGTTTTATAGTCACAGGCAAAAAGTTGAGGAACAAGATTGAATAGATTGGTTAAAAAGGTTACTGTATTTCCTAAGTAGTACTTTTTGCTCCCACATTTTAATGCCACTGAAATGTCTTAAAATCAGTGCACATATTTAATATGGTAGTGTTTTTTTTTCCTCTTGAAAAACTGTTATTAAATAGTGTCTTAAAATATATGACATTTTAGAATCAAGAAAATAGTACTGGAATTCCCTGGAGGTCCATTGCTTAGGACTCCGAGCGTCCACTGCAGGGGGCATGGGTTTGATCTCTGGTCAGAGAACTAAGATCCCGCATCCTGTGCAGCATGGATGCAAAAAACAAATCGCATGTGTGTGCACACACTATTAAAATCTCTGTAAAGTGATTCATTTTATAGAGAAATTTTTTAAAAAAGAAAAATGATAGCTTTTTGTGAAGAACACTTTTCTGTGAATATCCTCATCCTTCCCAAGTTATCGTTATCTTAAAAGCGTACTTTTAGACTCTGTGTAACAATAAAAAAAAGCCCTATCTAACCCATTGGTCACATATTTTGTTTGGCTTGCCTGGTTGCTCAGACAGTAAAGAATCAGCCTGCAATACAGGAGACCTGAGTTTGATCCCTGGGTCAGGAAGATCCCTGGAGAAGGAAATGGCAAAGCACTCCAGTATTCTTGCCTGGAGAATCCCATGGACAGAGGAGCCTGGCGGGCTGTAGTCCACCATGCCGCAAAGTGTTGGATACAACTGAGCGACTAACACTTTAACTTTCAGTAGATTTGTTTACTTGATTTCTGAAATTACCCAATTACATTTTTGTAAAAAGTCTAATACTATTAATGTGTTTAATCATGGATGTGTGTCTACTAAGTAAATGTCTTGTTGTTATAATTTTTTCTTACAGTCTTTTTAAAATTTTTAATGTATTTATTTTATTTTTGACTGTGTTGGTTCTTCGTTGCTGGGCGAGGGCTTTCTGTGGTTGTGGGGTGGAGGGCTACTCTCTAGTTGTGGTGCATAGGCCTCTCGTGGTGGCTTCTCTTGTTGTGGGGCATAGGCTCTAGGGTGCTCGGGCTTCAGTAGTTGTGGTGCACGGCCTTAGTTCCCTCACGGCATGTGGGATCTTCCTGGACCAGGGACCGAACCCATGTCTCCTGCGTTGGCAGGCAGATTCTTAATCACTGGACTACCAGGGAATCCCTGTGTTCTTTTTCAATAAAATTTAAAATGATTGCTTGCATCAGAAGACTTTGGCTTTACATAAATTTTCATTCTTGTTGACTGCTTCTAACTTTTGCTTTAACCCATAGCAAAATTAAAAGGAAATCATAAATGAGAAATATAATAATATTTACTAGTTGTCCCAGATTTGTATGCAAAAATGCTCAATATCCATGATATGACTTTTCTAATAATGTCATTTTCTAATCTGTTCACTGACTTTGCTACTTAACATGATTATAAAATAAAGAATAAATGATATAAAAATGGTTAAAGTTTAGACTAGTCAGACAGAATCCACTAAGTATACGATATTTTTTTCCCTCAGTATGTCAGCGTTGAAAGACATTTTAACAAGCATACAAATTTGCTTTGAAGCTCTTTTAAAATAAATTTTATTTATTTTCCACAGTAAAATTAGAATTAGCCATCTGATATCAGCAATAGTAGCTGATTCATTTCTCCTTTTTTGACTTCTCTTTTTAGACTCATTTTTCTATCCTAAAGCCATTATCAAGAGAAAAGAAAAAAACCCTGCTTCTATAGGAAAGAGATAAATTCTTGTACCACCTTAAACCTTGACAGCCCATGACAGTGTCCTATACCTACATGACACAGTCTACCTCATAATTAACTACAGAGGAAGTGTAATTACGGAGAATATAGTAAATTCTTGTTTAATTTGGAATCTGGTTTACTGATTTGAAAGTACTTTCTGCATTACAATTTTTTTAGTCGGTTGTAGAAATAGTAGATAGTGTAATACTGGAAAAATTTTTGAGAGCTTCCCAAATATAGGGATTTTTATAGGTTCAGCCTATTTTCTGATACCTGAACCTCTAAGACTGTTGAATGATAATGATAACACAGCACTGTGAAATTCTGTAGAACCTTCAGGATTTTAAAAAAATGAAGTATAATTTTATGATCAATTTATTATATTTTTATTTTAAAAAAATTGTTATTTAATGAATAATGCATATGATACTCTCAGGTAACTTGAAAAACAAGCCAATTTATTAAATAACACTTTGTTCTCCAGTCATTCTGGAAAACAGTTTACTTATTTTAGGTTGTTTTGAAAATAGCATCATCTCAAGAGAAGAGTTCAGTTTATCAATAAGACTCTGAAAGCATGGATTGGAGGCGGAACTTATATTGTCTTTTGGTTTGTAGGAATGTATGTTTTGCAGGGAGTGGTAAAATAATTATGCAGAGTTATCTTTGGTACTAATAGTTCTTCATGGGACTTTTGCCGTCGTATAATAAAGGTAAATCAGTTCAAGATATAGACAGAACAATTTGTTACACACATTGCAATAACTTCTCAAATATTTTAAGGATCAACTATAGAACTGCGCCAAAGAAAAAAGCCAAAGTCTTCAGAAAATAAAGAATCTGCCAAAGAAGAGAAAATCAGTGACACTCCAGTTCCTGAAAGAGCTCCAAAACGTAAGTTAGATTTGGAGGTTTTTTTACTATTATAAAAATTGTTACGTTAGGTAGTATATTTTACAGTAATATTTTAAATTATAAACATATTTTGTCTTGAGTATGTGGTGATATCAGTCAGCTTTCATTAGGTTTTGCTGTAGAACAATTCCTAAGTGTCACTAGCTTACAAAAAGCATTTATTTCTGATTAACTTGCATATTGTGGCTGTCGGTTGGCTAATGAAGCTTCATGTGTCCTGAAGGAACAATCTCTATTTGGGATGTGTTCTTGTGGCAGAGAAAAAGAGCAGCAGACAGGTAGAGTCATGCAGTACCTCTTAAAGGTTTTGCTGAACTGCACACTGGCACTTGTATTTGCATTCTATTGGTCCAAAGAAGTCATCCAGTCAATCCAGGCAGTGGGATGGAGAAGTTTATTCTGATTACAGGGATGAATGGCAAGTCATGTGGTAATGGGCAGGGATGAAAAATCTTTATAGGAAAGGACAAAGTAGTTGGGAATAATGATAATAGTCTACCACATTCTGGCCTTTTGGTCATAAATATTTACTTCTCTCCCTCAGACAAAATACACTTGGTACCACCCCGACTCCAAGGAAGACGCTCAGTCTTACCTAGTGAGGGCATCAGTCTTGAAGCCTAAGGTCATCTTATCAGGGTCTATTCAGGGTCAGCTTTGACTCATTCTGATCCAGAGTCCGAAGAATTAAAAAAACAAGTTACTTGCTCTGTGTCAGGGGTCCCCAAACCCAGTCCTGTGTTCAGAGATTGAACAATACAAAACAAAATCAGCAAAGGAAAAAGGCGTATGAGCTGAAGTCTGCAAGAAACTAGGCAAAAGCTTCCAGGACACATAGGACATGCACAATTCTTTCAGCCTCAATTTGTGGCATTTGTAGTTTTGTCTGTCTGGGAAGCTTATTAACAACTCTGCTCAGGATTTTTAGTGGTGGCTGATCATGTAACCTCTGCTTAATGCCTGCAAAAGTTCTAGACTTCTAGAAAGAAAGCAGTAGGTGTGAAGCGTACTGTTTGCACAATTAAGTTAGACACAGTAAACCGCTCATTAGAAAATGATGGGAAACCTTTGGAAATCCAGGTTCCCAGAGACCTACCAAGAGCATTCCTTTTAAGCAGGCTTTTCTTAGCAAAGCAGTTATAAGCCTGCTATGGTAATCTTTTCTGTACATGTCCCTTTTTCCGTTATACATTTTTGGTTGGAGGCAGGATAATCAAAATAAATGGTTCCATTCAGAAAGAGGAAGAGTGAGAGACACATTAAACACTGGTCCACAGCAATTTTGAAATCTTACTAAGTAAATATGAGATCTTCCTCCTCTGGGGAAGGGAATGTTTCTTGATTAGGCACTAGCTGTTTTCCATGGGGGTAGTTGTCCAGTTCATTGTTCTTTGTGGTCCTTGACTTTATCCTCTGAAGGTCCTTCCTTTTCCATTATCCTCCTGAACCATATCTGAAAGTGGCTTTGGAGAATATGCCATCCTTAGGAGCTGAACAGCTTTTACAAATAGATTCTTCCCAAAAGGAGTTCAAAGCCAATTTGTATAAATTTGTTCAAATAAGATAAACAGTTTGGGAGATGGAAAATAATAATCCGTCATATGTGTGATAAATCATTTTATAAAACTGTTTGCTGTCAATAGTTGCAATTTTAGTACTGGCTTTTGTTTTTATTACTTTAGATAACAAGATCACAAAAGAGATTATAACTGGAGTACCTTGATTATGAACTGCTTTGATTGCAGGAAAGAGATCCATTAGAACAGAACTGGCCCATTTGCCAGCAGACATGAAAAGGAAAATAGGAGTCCGAAATTTCTGAGACTTGTAGTGTTGAAGTCAGTATTATTTGTCGTTTCAACTAGTAAAACATAAAATTGAGAAATACTTTAAGTAGCAAAGGCTGATAAAGATGAATGCTTAGAGCAATGACCAAATCAAGGGCATGACTGGTCACATAGTCTGTTAGAATGTATCAGGTTTAAAGTTCAGTTCAGTTGCTTAGTCGTGTCCGACTCTCTGTGACCCCATGAACCGCAGCATGCCAGGCCTCCCTGTCCATCACCAACTCCCGGAGCCCACCCAAACCCATGTCCATTGAGTCAGTGATGCCATCCAACCATCTCATCCTCTGTCATCCCCTTCTCCTGCTTTCAGTCTTTCCCAGTGTCAGGGTCTTTTCAAATGAGTCAGCTCTTCGCATCAGGTGGCCAAAGTATTGGAGTTTCAGCTTCAGCCTCAGCCCTTCCAATGAATATTCAGGACTGATTTCCTTTAGGATGGACTGGTTGGATCTCCTTACAGTCCAAGGGACTCTCAAGAGTCTTCTCCAACACCACAGTTCAAAAGCATCAAGTAGGTAAAAAATCAATAAAATTGTTTTTTTCTTTGCAAAAATGAATGGTTTAATTTTGTAAAATTAAGGTACAACTTACAATAAAATGCACAGAATCATAGGTATTAAGTGAATTTTGGTACTTGAATACAATTAAGATACATAACATTTCCCTTATCCCAGAAAGTTCTTTTGTATTCCTTTCCAGTAAAGTTCCCCTGTGCCCCCTAAAACAACCACTCTTCTGATATTTTTCAATATTGATTAACTTTGCATGTTGTAGAATTTCATGTAAATGGAATCACACAACATATATGCCTTTGTGTCTGGAGTCTTTCGCTTAGTTCAGTATGTTATCCTTAAAATGTAATCATTTTGAGATTCATTCATCTTGCTGTAAGAGTTTATTCCAGCTTTTCTAGTTCAATATTTGAGTAAGTTCCAGGATTTAGCTATTATGAATAAGGCTGCTATGAATACTTGTACTGGTCTTTTTGTGGACATCTATTTTTATTTCTCTTGGAGAAGGAAATGTCAAGCTACTCCAGTATTATCTGGGAAATCCCATGGACAAAGTAGCCTGGTGGGTTACAGACCATGAGGTCACAAAGATTCAGACATGACTTAGTGACCAAATAACAACAGCAATTTTTATTTCTCTTAGGTAAATACCTAGGCAAATTGTCAGCTAAGTTTAGAGAAAGACATAGTGTCAACAGAGCTGCCAGCCTAGGTTAAGAAGAACTCAACTATTCACGTCTTGAAATGATATTTGAATCCCTAACTTTCTACATTCAGGAAGCAGGCCGAGTAGGCTGCTCTTAGGGTATCTTCCTTGAGGAGTGAGTGTTTTTTGCCTTTGAAGGGAAGTAGATGTTTGTGATGAACAGGGCAAACCCTGGTGGATTCTTCAACTGTTCTCAAATATTTTCTCCCTTCCCTGAAAATGTGTTACACGTTCTTTCCCATTACTGTGTTGATTTGGAGTGCCTCTCTGAAGCAGAGTGTACTTCCCTACCCTGTTGTCAGGTTTATATATGTGACTTGGCCTGAGCCCATGGAATGTGAGTTAAAGTAGCAGTGTACTTGTTCTAATCAGAAATTGGAAGAGGCATTATATGTTTTTGCCTGTTCTGTTCTTCTCCTCTGTAATGAGAACAGCATGTCCCAAATAGGGACTGATTCTGTTCTGGAACTTTGAAGAGACAACAAGAGCCACAGCTAATCTAAAATCTGGAATTGAGTGGAGAGTGACTGCTGATCCAAAATCCATAGTAACATGAGTGAGAAATATTTGTTTTCTAAGCCATTGGAAGTATGGGGGTCACTTTTTCACTACAGCAAAGCCAACTAATACAGTGAGCATTTAAAATGTTTTGGAAAATACAGTATAAGCAATTGTTCTATTAAGCAATTTAGAGATAGCTACTATTAAACAGTTCAGTTCAGTTCAGTTCAGTCGCTCAGTCGTGTCCGACTCTTTGCGACTCCATGAATTGCAGCACGCCAGGCCTCTCTGTCCATCACCAACTCCCGGAGTCTACCCAAACCCATGTCCATCAAGTCAGTGATTCCATCCAACCATCTCATCCTCTGTCGTCCCCTGCTTCTCCTGCCCCTAATCCTACCCAGCATTAGGGTCTTTTCCAATGAGTCAACTCTTCGCATGAGGTGGCCAAAGTATTGGAGTTTCAGCTTCAACATCAGTCCTTCCAATGAACACCCAGGATTGATCTCCTTTAGGATGGACTGATTGAATCTCCTTGCAGTCCCAGGGACTCTCCAGAGTCTTCTCCAACACCACAGTTCAAAAGCATCAGTTCTGCGGTGCTCAGCTTTCTTCACCGTCCAACTCTCACATCCGTACATGACCACTGGAAAAACCATAGCCTTGACTAGATGGACTTTTGTTGGCAAAGTAATGTCTCTGCTTTTAAATATGCTGTCTAGGTTGGCCATAACCTTCCTTCCAAGGAGTAAGCGTCTTTTAATTTCATGGCTGCAATCACCATCAGCAGTGATTTTGAAGCCCAAAAAAATAAAACAGTATTTTCCCCCAACTACAAAAATGTATTTTTAGGATCGAAAATGTGAAAATAGAGAAAAGTATAAGAATAAAATATATGCATAATTCTACTTGATAATAGCTATTACTATCTACTAGATAATAGCTATTAATTGATGCTTTTGAACTGTAGTGTTGGAGAATACTCTTGAGAGTCCCTTGGACTGCAAGGAGATCCAACCAGTCCATCCTAAAGGAGATCAGTCCTGGGTGTTCATTGGAAGGACTGATGTTGAAGCTGAAACTCCAATACTTTGGCCACCTGATGCAAAGAGCTGATTCATTTGAGAAGACCCTGATGCTGGGAAAGATTGAGGGCAGGAGGAGAAGGGGATGACAGAGGATGAGATGGCTGGATGGCATCACTGACTCAGTGGGCATGGGTTTGGGTGGACTCTGGGAGTTGGTGATGGACAGGGAGGCCTGGCGTGCTGCAGTTCATGGGGTCGCAGAGAATTGGACACAACTGAGTGACTGAACTGAATAGCTATTAAAATTTTGACAAGTACTGCTTATATTTTTTCAATGTATTTATACTTTTTTCTGTTGTTTGTTTTACTTTTTGTGAAATTGAATACTATGTTTCTTTTTTTTTGGCTATGTGGCTTGTGGGATCTCAGTTCCCCGACAAGGGAGTTAACTTGGGGCTGAAACATACAGAAGTTTTTTGATTAGGCCTGTTTGTGACTAATGTAACTTAACTGGAAATCAGTCCTTTACGTTCCAGTTTTCCAATTTAAATGGTAATTTTTTTGTGGCCATGCTATACAGCTTGCAGGATCTGAGTTCCCTAACCAGGAATTGAGCTCTGGGGCCATGGCAGTGAAAGCCCGGAATTCTAACCACTAGACCCCCAGGGAACTCCCATGATAATTTTTAAATAAATAATTTCCAGGACCCAGAGCTCTTTATTTTCTCTAAAACATATATACTTATACACTGAACACTGATAGCTTGATTCCACCTTTGACTCTACAGAATCTTCACGAATAAAATGGTACTAAGGTAAGGCATTTATATGTAGGCTTTGGTTGAATATATTTTTTGTAATAGACCTTGATTATCAGGATTAATTTTCATTGTCCAGGAATTAATTTAAAAGGTACAGGAAAAGATACATGTTTAGAAACTGTGTAGCACTTTTACCAGATTACCATGTTAGGTAAGTTTTCTTGTAGTCTTTTTATAGGTTATGTCATGTCAACACTGCTCTAACTACCTATCTTATATATTTTTGCAAGTATGCTTTTTAGCCCAATAATAATCACTGTTATTTACTGATATCTTGCTTTGTGCCAGGGCAAATGCTTTCCATTTCCTATTGGAAACAGTAATTGTAAAATAATTGTGTCATGCTGATTCGTTTTTAAAAGTATTTATCTATATATTTATTTTCATCTTTGGCCAAGTCAGATGACTTGTGGGATCTTGGTTCCCTGACTGGGGATTGAACCCCCACCCTTGGCAGTGAAAACAGAGTCCTAACCACTGAATCGCCAGGAAATTCTCTGATTCTAATATTTGATTTATTGTGTAGTATCTTTCAAGCATTTTTAATATTATTCTTATTAATTTACTGATATCTAGCTAGTGTTCTATTTAATGTCTCTAATGTGTTATACATACCAGTATTTATTAAATAATTTATTAAGCTGCAGTTTTAGTTCAGCTAAATTAGTAAGTCAACAGGTTTGTTTTACAAACCTGTCAGTCATTCAGTAACATAACACTGGGCATTGGATCTTGAGGCCTTGGCTTGATCTACTGAATCTTTTTTTTCCCCCTATAATTTTATTGAGATATAATTGAGGATACAGCACTGTATAGGCATAATGATTTAACTTGCATACATCATGGAATAATTATCACTAAAATCCATTAGATACAGAATTAAATAGAAATTACAGAATTAAATAGAAAAATTTTTTTCCTTGAGAACTCTTAAGCTTTACTTTCTTAACAGCTTTCACGTATAACATAGCAGTATTAATTATATTTACCATATAGTACATTGCATCCCTAGTACTTATTTATCTTATAGCTGGAAGTTTGTATATTTTGACTGCCTTCATTCAGTTCCCTCTTCCCCATCTCTCACCTCTGGTAACCACACATCTGATCTTTTTCTCTCTGAGTTTGTTTTTGAAGTATAATTGACCTACAACACTATGTTAGTTCCTGTTACACAACATAGTGAATCAATATTTCTATAGATTTCAAAATGATGACCACTGTAAATCGCCTGCTGTGTTTAAAACGGATAACCAACAAAGACCTACTGCATATCACTGGGAACTCTGCTCAGTGTTATGTGGCCACCTGAATGGGAGGAGGGTTTGGGGAAGAGCAGACACATGTGTATGTATGGCTGAGTTGCTTTGCTGTATACCTGAAACCATCAAAGCATTGTTAATTGCCTATACTCCAAAGTAAAATTAAAAGTTTTTTTAAAAAGATATATAATTATTGACTATAGTCCCCACACTGTACATTTCATACCTGTGATTCATTTATTTTGCAGCTAGAAGTTTGTACGTCATAATCCCCTTCACCTATTTCTTCATCCCCCCACCTCTTTGCTGTCTGGCAGCCACCTGTTTGTTCTCTGTACCTGACTCTCTTTCTGCTTTGTTATGTTGTTCATTTGTTTTTTTTAGATAACACATAATAGGTGAAGTCATATGGTATTTGACTTCACCTGTTAATGTGACATATGGTATTTTGGAGAAGGCAATGGCACCCCACTCCAGTACTCTTGCCTGGAAAACCCATGGATGGAGGAGCCTGGTAGGCTGCAGTCCATGGGGTCACTAAGAGTCAGACATGACTGAGCGACTTCACTTTCACTTTTCACTTTCAAGCATTGGAGAAGGAAATGGCAACACACTCCAGTGTTCTTGCCTGGAGAATCCCAGGGATGGTGGGGCCTGCTGGGCTGCCATCTATGGGGTCACACAGAGTCGGGCACGACTGAGGTGACTTAGCAGTAGCAGTAGCATATGGTATTTATTATTATTATACCAAATCTTAATAGCTGTAGAAGGGCTAAATCATCCTGTGTGTAGAAAATTCAAATGTGTTCTATGCTTTTGACAAGAAGTATTTACATACATATATATATGTAACAGTTGTGTATGGTGTTTTAAATATATAATCATCAAAAGTCATCACCTTGTATAATTCAAAGAGCTATAATTTGTAGTGTGTAAATTATTCCTTAATAAAAAATTACTTGATAAGGAAAAAAGATAACAATAGTAATTCTAAATGAACCTGTATTTTTTTCTCTAGATATTTGGTAGCACATTCCTTTTATTCCTTTTTTTAAATTGATGGACTTTTATTTATTTATTTTTTAAAACTTTTTCTTTTGTATTGGAGTATAGCCAATTAACAAACAATATTGTGATAGTTTCAAGTGAATACTGAAGGAATTCAGCCATAATATACATTAATCCATTGTATATTATGTATATCCATAATATACATAATATACCTGTATCCATTCTACCCTGATAGACTTTAATTTTAAAAACTGTTTTTAATTTATAGAAGAATTGAGTAAATAGTATAGTACAGAGTTCCTGTCTTGCACACCCCCCGTAAGAATTTTCCCTATTAGTAACATATTAGTATGGTTCGTTTGGTACAAATAATGAACCATTTCATTGAAACATGATTTTTGTTTTAGCATCAATAATATATATTATTAATTTTATTAGAGCATAGTTGCTTTCAGTCACTTTAGATACATTTTTTTTTTTGAAGTACAATAAACTGTGGAAAATTCTGAAAGAGATGGGAATACCAGACCATTTGACCTGTCTCTTGAGAAACCTGTATGCAGGTCAGGAAGCAACAGTTAGAACTGGACACGGAACAACAGACTGGTTCCAAATAGGAAAAGGAGTACGTCAAGGCTGTATATTGTCACCCTGCCTATTTAACTTATATGCAGAGTACATCATGAGAAACGCTGGGCTGGAAGAAACACAAGCTGGAGTCAAGATTTCTGGGAGAAATATCAATAACCTCAGATATGCAGATGACCCCACCCTTATGACAGAAAGGGAAGAAGAACTAAAGAGCCTCTTGATGAAAGTGAAGGAGGAGAGTGAAAAAGTTGGCTTAAAGCTCAACATTCAGAAAACTCAGATCATGGCATCTGGTCCCATCACTTCATGGGAAATAGATGGGGAAACAGTGGAAACAGTGTCAGACTTTATTTTTTTGGGCTCCAAAATCACTGCTGATGGTGATTGCAGCCATGAAATTAAAAGACGCTTACTCCTTGGAAGGAAGGTTATGGCCAACCTAGATAGCATATTTAAAAGCAGAGACATTACTTTGCCAACAAAGGTCCATCTAGTCAGGCTATGGTTTTTCCATTGGTCATGTATGGATGTGAGAGTCGCCCGGTGAAGAAAGCTGAGTGCCGCAGAATTGATGCTTTTGAACTGTGGTGTTGGAGAAGACTCTTGAGAGTCCCTTGGACTGCAAGGAGATCCAATCAATCCATCCTAAAGGAGATCAGTCTTGGATGTTCATTGGAAGGACTGATGTTGAAGCTGAAACTCCAATACTTTGGCCACCTCATGCGAAGAGTTGACTCATTGGAAAAGATCCTAATGCTGGGTAGGATTGGGGGCAAGAGGAGAAGGGGACGACAGAGGATGAGATGGTTGGATGGCATCACTAACTCGATGGACGTGGGTTTGGGTAGACTCCGGGAGTTGGTGATGGACAGAGAGGCCTGGCGTGCTGCGATTCATGGAGTCGCAAAGAGTCGGACACGACTGAGCGACTGAACTGAACTGATAGAATACTCCATATACTATCCTGTGTGCTCAGTTGCTCAGTCGTGTCTGACTCTCTATGACCCCATGGGCGGTAACCCACCAGGGCCTTCTGTCCATGAGATTTCCCAGGCAAGAGTACTGGAGTGGGTTGCCATTTCCTCTTCTAGGAGATATTCCCAGCTAAGGGATCGAACCTGCCTCTCTTGCGTTGTTAGGCGGACTCTACCCCTGTGCCACCTGGGAACCTCTTGATACGTTATTTTTTTAACTAAAGTCCATACTTTCTTTAGTGTTCATCTGATGTCCTTTTCTGTTAAAAAATAAGGGATCACATCCAGGATACCACATTACATGTAGTTATAATGTCTCTATAGACTTTTCTTGGCTGTGACAATTTCTCAGACTTCCCTTATTTTTGATGACCTTGACGGTTTGGCAGAGTACTGACGAGGTTTATTGTAGGATACCCCTCTATTGCAATTTGACTGCTGTTTTTCTAGTGATTAGATTGGGATTATGTGTTTTGGGTAGGAAGACCACAGAGTTAGAATGCCATTTTTGTCAAACCACGTCAAGGATGCATACTACCTTTGATTACTTTTTCTTTTTAATAGAATTGCATACATATAACTGTCATCCACCACTGATTACTTTTAATATGCCTTTTCAGATATATTATTTCAGCGCTTTGCAAAGATATTCATTGGCTGTCTTGCAGCAGTTACTAGTGGTATGATGTATGCTCTCTATTTATCAGAGTATCATGAACGGAAATTCTGGTTTTCCAACAGGCAGGTAAGAAGAAAGAATTTTCAGCATGTGAACATTTGCTTCAATATTTAATATTAGTTTTAAAAATGTGTTTTCCAGGGAGCCAAAACATAAAAACTCGTGGTAATATGA
This sequence comes from Okapia johnstoni, assembly GCA_024291935.2. Taxonomy (NCBI): domain Eukaryota; kingdom Metazoa; phylum Chordata; class Mammalia; order Artiodactyla; family Giraffidae; genus Okapia; species Okapia johnstoni. Next base: position 10,499,311 of record CM044309.1, read on the forward strand.
CAGGTGTTTTCTTATGTTGTGGCTATAAGCCATTAGGAACAAAATGGTATGGAAGCTATTTTGAGTCATGGTATCAACCTGAAAGGTATAATAGATTGTATTTCAAGGTCATAGAATAGAAACAATGAGGGTGCTTTTCTTCATGCAACTGATTTATCAGGGATTTAAAAAAAAATTTTTTTTAATTGAAGGATAATTGCTTTACAGAATTTTGTTGTTTTCTGTCATACATCAACAAGAATCAGCCATAAGTACACCCATGTCCCCTCCCTGCCGAACCTCGCTCCCATCTCCCTCCCCATCCCACCCGTCAACCTGTCACAGAGCCCCTGTTCCCTGAGTCACACAGCAGATTTATCAGGAAATTTGATGACAGTGAAATGTTATGAAGTCTAGTCAGCTTTTTAGTAGTTTTGGTAGTTTACATTTATGAAACATTCTGTGGACATTTCAGCATCAAAATATTTTAATTTTTGGATTACATGATTAGAATGTCTGGAGGTGCTGAAAATGATTAGCAGACATAATGGTATTTATTAAAATGTTGCCTCATATTAGTATGTTTCATGTTTGGTTTAAAATCATGTGTAACCCACAGACATTTGCTGTGGTTATATTCATAATTCATTTGACCTGTGAATAAGTTTGTTTTCAGACTTACCTTTGCAGTCACATACATCTAATATGCATTAGCAAAGTTCACAGTGTTAATACTTGACTTTAAAGATTTTTTGTTTTTGTTTTAGGGGAAACTCTTTTGTTGGTGTTCTTATTTTTGAGCGAGTAGTCAAGCTGACAATATGTTTTTCAGACATTGATTTATCTAACAACACCTAAACATTTAACTGAATAATTACTCATCTGTATTGATTTGACCAAGACTTTTGCATAGCGTATTTCCTTGAAAATAGTAGTTCTCAACACTGGATGTGCAGTAGATTCATCTGGGATGATTTAAAAACTAACTCACAGATTCTTAGGTGAAGCAGAGAGAGTATCTGGGGTCAATATTGCAGAGTCTTTCCACGTAATTTTGTTATGTAGGCAGAATTGAGAACAACAAAGCTTTGGTAATCTAGAAGACATTCATGAAGAACTTTGTTTTCAAGAGCAATGTGATGAGTCAGAGGTATTGGCATCATCTGGGAGCTTTTTCAGAGTTGCAGATTCTCAGGCCACACTTTAGAATCGGAATCTGTGTCTGAATAAGATCTTTAGGAATTTATATGCACATTTAATTTGAGAAGCACTGATGAAGAGTTTACATCTTTGAAATTTTAGAAAGAAAATCCTGTATCCATTCATAAAAAATGATTTTCAGGAAATTTATTTAAACTAGTAAACTCTAAATGAGAAAAAAAAAAGGGCTCAAAAAAAGGGCTCTAGATCTGGTCAAACAGATCTAGAAAGACTTTATATGAGATTCACAGTGCATAATGATTACCTAAATTCTGAAGACTCTTGCAATTAAGAAATTCATTTAACTTTCTTTAATCTAGCCTTTACACAACTTAATTTAACTACAGAACTCTTTTTAGGTAACACCCCTTTAATCTTAAGAAGTTCTATTGATCAGACTTTGGGGAAACTGCTCTGATATCATTTCTATCATACAAATAATATACAGTTTTATCAAATTATGATAAAATTATCCATGAAAATAACCTTTTCGATTTAAAAGATTATTGATTTGTTAAAGCTTGATTCAGCATGAAAAGCACAGATTTCAGTGTTTTTGACTACCTATATTCTTGGTTTGTTATAACCCAGTTTAGGAATTTTAAGATTTATTTACTTTTCTGGAAGTTCATTTGAAAATTACGGATTAGTTATCTGCTGCTCTTCGAAACCCCTAATTATGGGCTTGCTTTTCTGGATATATAGGGAAATGGAATAGCAATAGAAAAATAATACTTTCTTAAACTTCTATCTTTATTATGGACTTGTGACACCTCAGCTGTCATTTTTTATTACCTGCCATACTATTTTTGTGCTCCTATGATAATACTTTGGGTTTTCCTTCTAAATTTTTCTTATATATAATAGGGAGATAACTTATAAGTTACAATCCAGTTTAAACCTTAGGTGTTTCATTAAAGTGATTGCCAGATTATGGAAAAGTTTAACCATATTAATATGGCCACTAGTGATTAAAGGAAAATTCAAATATGTCTTTGGATAAAACGATAAATAAATAACATTAATTTGGAATATGAGGAGAGAAAAAGATCACAGTTGAAATTTAAGTCACTAAGTATTTAAATAATCATTTAATTTTCTTTTAGGAGCTTGAACGGGAAATCACATTTCAGGGTGATAGTGCCATTTATTACTCTTATTATAAAGATATGTTAAAGGCACCTTCATTTGAAAGAGGTATGATAACTAAATTTTGTATATTTAATAACAATATTTTCCTGAAATAAAGCATTGTTCTTCTGTATGGGAGCTCTTGAATGTGGAGGTTTGTCTCAGAATGTAGATACTGTTCTTTTCATGTAGTTAATTTAAAAATTGGAAAAAGAAGGCACAGAGTAGTATATCTTGATATCCTTCTTGATAATAAAGTATTTAATGACTTCTGAATAACATGTTCAGTTTTCATAAAAGCAGAATAAATAACCTGGAGAAAAATTTTTCTCACTTTAGGTGTATACGAACTGACGCACAATAACAAAACTGTATCTTTGAAGACTATAAATGCAGTTCAGCAAATGTCTCTATATCCAGAACTTATGGCCAGCGTTTTATATCAGGCAACTGGTAGCAATGTATGTGTCTCTTTTGACTTTAATATTCATTTTCTCACATATTTATGAATATTCAAAATTATATACTGTCATCCTATTGTCCCCTCCTCTTTTTTCCCCCAATTAGGAGATTATTGAGCCAGTATACTTCTATATTGGCATTGTTTTTGGATTGCAAGGAATATATGTTACTGCTTTATTTGTTACAAGTTGGCTTATGAGTGGAACTTGGCTAGCAGGAATGCTAACGGTTGCATGGTTCATTATTAACAGGTAAGAAAGGTGTTTTTAATGAAACTTTACAATTTGTTGTGACTGCAGTAGTCAGAGTTCTAAAAATGGCTCCCCGCCTCCAAACTTTCCATGCCTCTAATTCCTACCTGTGAATATGAGATATCATTCCTGTGGTTGTGTTATGTTGTACTTCAGAGTTGACCTTAAGGTGGGATGATTACCTGGGTCTGTTCTAATCGTGTGAGCCCTTAAAAGTGAGCAGCTTTCTGTAGCTGGTACAGAAGGGAGGTCAGAGATACTTGAAACGTGAGAAGAATTTGGTGCCTTGTTGCTGGCTTGAAGTGAGGAGGAAATGAATTCTGCCAACAACCGGTGAGCTTGTAGAAGGACTACAAGGCCTGGGTGAGAACTACAGCCCCAGTTGCTGCTTTGATTTTAGCCTTAGGAGATGGTCTCCTTAGCCTTAGCCTTAGGAGAACAGAGAATCCAGCCATACTGTGCTGGGTTTGTGAGCTAATAAATTTGTGTTCTTTCAAGCCACTACATTTGTGGTCATTTGTCATGCAACAGCTGAAAAATAAAACACTCACCTATACCTCTCTTTTTTTTCAAACATAGCAACATTGGCATACATGGATACACCTCATCTTTCCTCATTTATTTAAAATTGATGGCATAGCTTCATGAAAAGAAGGAAGAGGCATCAGCTGTATCAGTTTTAAGCCAACCACTTTATTAATTTATGAATTAATAAATCCATTAATTTGGATTAATGTGTGCTTTAGATTAATAAGTCTATTCCTTTTGGTGATCCGAGGAGTACCACTTCTTTAACAGTGAAGTACAAAAAGAGAAGGGGATGGGGCTTCTTTGAATTAGAGGGTTGAAGTTTTCATGGCATTGGTCAGTGTCAAAAACTTGTTTTTTCAATGATCCTTGTTTTGCTTTTGAAAAGTACTTCCTCTACAGAACACTTTCTCCCCATAACACTCAAAGTGATTAAATTTTAGAATATGAGACATTTCTTTTGTTATACATTTTCTTTTGGCAACTGCCAAATGAAAAATATGATACTTCCGCATTACTGAGATTCAGATTTAGGGCTGTATTTCTAACTGGGCTTTGTTTAGGGTCATATGCTGGCAACATTTGAGGTAAGGGATTTGAAAAATCTTCCTTAGGGCCTTCCCTGGTGGCTTAGTGGTAAAGAATCTGCCTACCAATGCAGGAGACATGGGTTTGATCCCTGATCTGGGAAGATCCCAGATCCCACATGCTGCTGAGCAACTAAGCCCTTGCACTGCAGCTACCGAGTTTGTGCTCTGGGCCAGGAGCTGAAACTACTGAGCCCATGTGTCCTGGAGCCCATGCTCCACAACAAGGAAGCTACCACAGTGGGAAGCCCATGCTCCACAACTAGAGAGCAACCCCTGCTCACCAGAGCTAGAGAAAGCCCGTGCAGCAGTGAAAACCTAACATAGCCAAAAACAAAACAAACTTCCTTAGAAGTTTTCAAGTATAGTTTGCCAGCCTTTATGAGTCAGGTATGTTTCTTCTTAAAAGTACAGGGATGGGGGGCTTTCCTGGTGGCTCAATGGTAAGAACCCACCGACTAATGCCTGAGTTGGGGGTTTGATCTCTGGGTCAGGAAGATCCCCTGGAGAAGGAAACGGTAACCCATTACAATATCCTTGCATGGGAAATCCCATGGACAGAGGAGCCTGGTGGGCTATATAGTCCGTGGCGTTGCAAAAGAATTGAATAGTTGGACACAATTTAGCAACAAAACAACAGTTATTTAAAATAGAGACCTTCTAAAAGGATTGCTTTCTAGACTATATGATATATAATAGATCAGCCCAAAACTTAACTTAAAACAACAAACATTCCGTCTCACCATTTCTGAGGGTCAGGAATCCAGAGTGGCTTATCTGGGTAGTTCTGGCTCACGGTTTCATGTGAGATTGAGTCAGTAATTGGTTGGGGGTATAGTCATCTGAAGGTTTGACCGGCCTGGACCATTTTTACTTTTCACTCTTGTGGCTTTTGCAGGGAACCTCAGTTCCTCACTGGGTGTTGTCTTGGAAGGCCTTAGTTTCTCATCATTTGGAACTCTGCAGAGGGCTGCTAACAACTTGGTTTAAGGTGAATGATGCAGGAAAGACTGGGGTGAATGTGTCATAGTGGAAGCCAGATATCTTTTATAACCTAACCTCAGAAATGGTAGAACATTGTTCTGCCGTATTCTGTTGGTCATGTAGACTAACCATGGCACAATGTGCGAAGTGGCTACATGGGTTGTTAATACCAGGTTGCTGTTGTTTAGTCGCTAAGTTGTGTCTGACTCTTGTGACACCATGGACTATAGCCTGTCAGGCTCCTCTGTCCATGGGCTTTCACAGGCAAGAATACTGGACAAGGTTGCCATTTCCTTCTCCAGGGGATCTTCCCGACCCAGGAGTCAGGGGCTATTGTGAACCATGTTGGAGGCTGGCTTTAATACTCATTTCATTTAATCCCTAGATCTTTCTTCATCAGAAGTTCGAAGAGAAAGACCGGGCAACTTTTCCATGTAAAAATAACAGCAATTAAAAAATAAATAAGACTCCCTGTCAAATAAAATATTTTAAAAATCTTAGTAGGAATTGTAACAAAATTGACTTATTATAATTCAGTTGCCTTATTAAGTTGCCTTGTTTAATGACACAATATATCCTGGGTGGCTGGAACAGGAGTTAGGTAGAAAAATTAACCTGATATATTCTGTTAAAATGTATCTTTCAGCAATTTAGAAATTCTTAGCAAGTAGTTTTTCTTTATAAGTTTGTTTTGTGTTGTTTATTTTTTGGTATATATTTTTCTTTTGATTTTTTGGCCACATGTTGCATGGCTTTGGGATCTTAGTCCCCTGACCAGAGATTGAACCCACATCCCCTGCAGTGGAAGCCAAGAGTCTTAACCACTGGACCACCAGGGAAGTCCCAGATTGGTATATATTTTATATGGCAAAATATATTTTAATGCCAAGAAAGAATATGCCATCTTTTTTATTCTTCAGTTTTGGTTTATATATGGTTGCCTGGAAAAGTATAAAAAGACATCAGTTATTCCATTGTATTATGAGTATTAGTTGTGTTATTAATGACATTTTGTGTTCCTTAATATTAGAATTAGAAAGCAGGATAGTAAAATAGCTCCTGTTTGTTCAAATTGAAGGATGTAGGCATACTAGAAAATTAAAGAAAATTTCAGGAAATAGCACTGTGTATACAGTAGTGGGGAGAAGTAAGATGATTCCCTCTGAATAGTTGTATCACCAAAATGGGGTAATCTGAGTCCAGTCTTCCTGTGTAAACAATACAGAAATTGCTCTTGGTCCTCACTGATCTTCTCATCTACACATATATACCAGAAAATCACTTTCAGTGGGCCCAACTTTGTATTTGAAGAGCAAAAAATTTTATCTGATTAAAAGTCTATACTAAGTTTAATCTTTGGCCAAAAAAAGGTTACTAAGCACATTGGTGATTAATGAAAGGTAAAATACAAGGAATGCACATGTTGCAGAGTTAACAGAAAACAATGATAACACGTGGTGCTGGATCTATAATGATCATATTGGTTTACTCCAGATACTGGTGGAATTATACGGTTTTTCAATTTTAGATTCCAGTTTTTCCCAAGAATTTCATTTTATCCAAAAAAGTAATTTTAAAAATAAGGAAAGATTTCACTGCCTCAGTAGTATTATTTGCAATAAAATGAAAGATTAGAAAACAACCTAAATATAAGAGAACTAATAGGTAAACTATAATATGTCGATGCAAGAGAACATAAAGCTATTTGAAATGTTACTAATACTGCATGGGTATTTTTCAGCTTTCACACATGATGCATAGACATGCCAAGCTGTTTTTCACATCTAATCTAAATCATTGTTTGTGAGCTTCCCTGTTGGCTCAGTGGTAAAGAATCCACCTGCCAGTGCAGGAGACATGGGTTCCATCCCTAATCCAGGAAGATCCCACATGCTGTGGAACAGCAAAGCCCGTGGGCCACAGCTGTTGAGCCTGAGCTCCAGAGCCTGGGAGCCACAGCTAGTGAGCCCACCTGCTGCAACTAATGAAGCCTGTTCATCCTAGAGCCTGTGCTCTGTAACAAGACGCCCCCGCAATGAAAAGTCCACACACCACAACTGGACAGTAGCCCCCACAACTAGAGAAAAGCCCATGCAGACAAAGACCCAGCACGGCCAAAAACAAACATAAAAAAGTCACTGTTTCTCAAACGTTACATATGTATATTTAAAACTTTATGATCATGGATTTCATGTGTTGACTTAAGTAATCTGAGTGATGCGCGCATGTGTGCTCAGTTGCTCAGTCGTGTCCGACTCTGTGACCCCACAGACTGCAGCCCACCAGGCTTCTCTGTCTGTAGGCTTCTCCAGGCAAGGATACTGGAGTGGGTTGCCCTTCTCTAGGGGATCTTCTCGACCCAGGGGTTGAACCCACGTCTCCTGCATTGGCAGGTGGGTTCTTTACCTCTAGCACCACTGGGAAGCCCAATTTGAATGATAATGTTACTTAAATATAAAACATAAAACTATGTTTTCAAGCTCTTTGTGCTGAAAACATTTATGCTAGTATTGAAACCAATTTACTAATGAAGTAACAGACTAGTAAAATATTAAGAAGAAACTTTAATGTGAAAAATGATATTTTGCTAAAGCCAAATTTCTGCTCAGCGTGTATATAGTACCAGGGATTCCCTGGTGGCTCAGTGGTGAAGAATCCGCCTGCTAATGTAGGAGACACAGGTTCGATCTGTGGGTCAGGAAGATCCTCTGGAGAAAGAAATGACAGTTCACGCCAGTATTCTTGCCTGGGAAATCCCGTGGACAGAGTAGTCTACGGTCCATGGAGTTACAAAGAGTCAGACACGACTTAACGACTGAATAACATATACCAGTCCACTAGGTTCTTTTTTGAGTATGGCAGACTTACATAACTGGGTACTGTGAGATGACTCAGATCTCATGTTGCTCTGTTATCCATTATGAAATCGTTTTGTTTTTTTTTTTTACCATACTGATCTGTACATTTTGTTTCTACTTGGCAATACATCACTTAGTATTAAGAAAACCATCTCATGTTTTTTTTCTGATTAACCTAAGGCAGTTGAAGTAGTACTGTGTAACCAACTGAATTATTAACACAGACATGAAAGTGAGTCCTGAAATCTTTTGGCAATAATGATTTACAAAATGGTCATCCAGTTGATTCAGGTTATGTTTATACTATGATGTTTTTGAAATGAAAACACAAAAACTCAGAGTTGGCTGATCTCTGGGAATATATCCATAGGCCCAGCTGATGCAAGTAGTTATTATTTGAACTGCTGGTTTGTGCTGCTCTCTGCTCAACTCTGCCACTGGGGAGAAAAAGTAAGTCTCACTGGATTTTGTCACCTCCCACTGTTATCATTCTGGTTCTTAAAACCACCAGGGATGGTGGTGTGGGGAAGAGCGTTGAGTAGCGCAGGCGTTCAGGACTGGGGCGGTGAGGAGGCTTGTTCACGTAGAGAATAGCTGGCAGCGTTGCTCAGTGTTGGCTGCAATGACAAAGGAGGTCCCCTCACCCCCTCCCAGACAGTGTTTCTGGTGCGCAGTTGTGTAGGGCTCACTGTACTGATCTGTGCACTGGGTGGGGTAGTGAGTGAGTCTTTGGAATGAGGATCACAGGTTCAGCTTCCCAGTTCTGGGCTGGTAGAGTGGTTGGCAAAGTCTTGACTTGAGAATAGACATCCTCTCCTTCCTGTTTGCTGACTAATGTCTTGTGAATATCTTGTTTTGTTTTAGAAAGCTAACTTTCACAGCAAATTTTCATAAGTAATATTGTATGAGAATAGATGGTCTTTAGAATACATGATATTCACAAAATGGTATTGCAGCAATCACATCTGGAGAAGAAATACTTCCTGCATACACAATAAAATAAATTCCAATTGGGTTAAAGAATTAAAAGTAAACAATGAGACCAGTGATCACTATACAAAAACACTATACAAAAACATTCCTGTTTTTAAAAACTGTAGTAGGTAAAGTCAAAAACAAGGTAAGTATATAACAATAGGAAGGAACTGGTTAGATTGATAAACATGTATAGTTACATGCCAGGACCATTCAGTGTTCTTGAAGTTTATGGGCGTGTATACTATAGAAATATGCTCATAATATGTTGTTAAGTAAAAATAGGTGATACAGAGTTATAAAAGAGGAAAGATCTAATACTGTTTACTAGGTTCTAGAAACTGTATTAAGTGTTTTTCAGCTTGTATTTCATTTGATTTTCATGTTTTTAATATGTATGTCTATATATATTTTCAATTACATATACATTCATAGAACACAGGTTATTTTCTAATACTTTTTAGCAGTTTTGAGGTATAATTGACATAGAATAAGCTGTACATATTTAAAATGTACTAGTTGATAATTTTAGATGTTTAGACACACTTGTGAAACCATCAACGAAATCAGTATTATGTTATCACCACCCAGAGTTCAGTTGTGCTATCTGGTAATCTCTCCCTTGTTCCTCTTCTTACCCCACCTTTACCGCTGTTCCACTGTCTTCAGGAAACCGAGGATTTGCTTTCTGTCACTGTAAATTAGTTTGCTGTTTCTAGAATTTTATATAAATGGAGTCATGCAGCATACAATTTTTTGTTTTTTCCTTCCACTCAGCAGACTCGTTTTGAGATTCACGTATGTTGAGTGTATCAGTAGTTCATCCCTTTTTATTGCTAAGTAGTAGCCTATCGTATGGCTGTGCCACATTAAAAAAATGTTCCCCAGCCAGGGATTGAACCTGCACACTTGGCAGTGAAACTGCAGAGTCCGAACCGCTGGACTGCCAGGGAATTCCCTGTACCACAATAAAAAAAAATAATTTTACTTCCTTACTTAAGGCTGTGCTGGGTCTTCATTGCTTTGTGCAGGTTTTCTCTAGTTGCGTTGAGAGGGGGCTCCTCTTCATCCCGGTGCTCGAACTTCTCGTGGTGGTGGCTTCTCTAGTTGCAGAGCACAGGCTCTAGGCGCGTGGGCTTCAGTCGTTGCAGCACACAGGCTCAGCAGTTGCTCGGGGCCGCTAGAGCACTTGCTCTCGGTAGTTGAGGCTCACAGGCTCAGTAGTTGAGGTGCACGGGTTTAGTTGCTCTGCGGCATGTGGGATCTTCCCAGACCAGGAATTGAACCCCCGTCCCCTGCATTGGCAGGTGGATTCTTAACCACTGTGCCACCCGGGAAGTCCTTGTACTACAGTTTTATTGAACCAAAATAAATGCAAGCATGTTTGTCTCCATTAGGAGAATTACGCAGCAATTTTCATGAAGTATTTTAAAGCAGTAGCACCATTGTGTTTTTTTATGTGTGTGGGGGAAAAGCCATTGAATTTATGGAGATGCAAATTTAATTGTAGGGAAGGGAGTCCGTTGTGGTGGAGGATATGCATAGGAGACAACACTCTCAGTGAAGATTGATAGAGGAGGAACTTAGGAGGCACCTCCAAGAACATTCTGTGTTTGTGATTCTGGGAATTTTCAAAGTTCTCTAGATCTATCATATACAGGGCTACTGTAATGATAATTCTGGATAACCTGCTGATTGAAAGGAGTATTAAGTAGATATTAGAGGATACGCATTGTAATCCTAATTGTGTCTTCTTCTAGCTATATAACTTGGTTAAGTCACCACTTCTCTGAGCTTATTCGTTTTACATAAGAGTTAGTATAAGAACTGCTAATTCCATGGTACACACTATGCTCTAGAGAGATAACCATGTCTAGAGATAGCCCTCTAGAGAGGAATAACCATGTCTTTTCTAAGGGAAGGGAAGATGGGGGTTGAACTCCAGTGTACCTGCAACAAGCTGTGTGTTGCACAAGGCTGTATTTGCCCAGAGCAGAGATGCCTTTTTCAAATTCTCACAAAGGCCCATCTATTCATCAAGCAGACACAGCAGCACTGAGTCTTCCTGGGTGGGAGGTAAGGTAGTAGTGAAACACTGAATTTGTTGTAAGATGCTGTATAGGTAATGGTGGCTTTGTTCATGCCTACCTCACAGGATATGGAGAACAATGAGATGTATGTGAAAGTGCCTTGAAAAGTGTAGTGTTACACAAATATAATGTCTTGCTCTTTTGCTGTTCATCTGTGGTTTATTTTAGGGTAGATACAACAAGAATTGAACACTCCATTCCTTTAAGAGAAAACTGGGCACTACCATATTTTGCATGCCAAGTTGCTGCACTTACAGGCTATTTAAAAAGCAACTTAAATTCTTATGGAGAGGTAAGATGAAAATTTATTCATCACAATTCTGATGTATTGCAAATGTGGTATATAATTTTAAAGCTATTCATATGAAAAGTTAAGTTATATTCAGTGAAACCTAGTTACTACATGATAGGTAATCTTGTTATAACTTTTTCTGTAGTCTGACAGTAAATTATATTTAGGAGAAGGGAGATGTTACCTTGTTTTAGTGCAGTTACTTGACAAATATTAATATTTTATTATGAAAATGAATGTTTCGTTATTTTACTATTTCTCTCACTTTTGGGACATTCATGGCCTTTAATCATCACGAGTTGAAGAACATTAATGAAGATAGAAAGAGTGACTGCAAGTGACAGCAGTGGTAGCACTGCATATTTTGTTTGCCCTTACATTTCTGTGACTGAGGTATAGGTGAGCTATTGAGCTTCAGGAGACTGTCCTGGGTAGTTTAGATTCTTAACTTTTGTTGTTGTTACTGCCATAAACCCTTTCAGGAGTCAGATGAAGCTTAGAGACTCCATCTCAGAATAATGATTTTAAATGCATAAAATAAAATAAATATGATTATTAAAGGCAACCAATTACATTGAAATTGACTTCAATGTAGTAATCTTTTGACAGTCTGTCTGCCTGTCTTGGATTAAGAATTCTTGGTCTGAAAAAGGAACTGACTACAGGGACCTGGTTGGCTAGGAAATAGGATTCACTTATGGTTCCTTTGTGAAATTTTTGAAAAATACTGTTCTTTCAGGGATGTCAGATGTCCTGAGTGTAGCAAACTTTATTTCATTTTTTATAGTACTAGAATTTCCTTTTTTATCTAAAATAATAACACATTTGAGATGTGTAATATTTCTTTTGCTGGGTTTGTATAAAGACCTTTCTGAGGAGGAATATTTTCTATAATAGGAAGTCTTTAATTGAGTGTTTTCCTGTTAGATTGTGCAGCCTTCTCCTAGGAAAGAATAGTTCTTCAGTTTTTGTATAAACATATAACATAGCAAAATGAACTGCCTAAGCTTCTTGGTATTTACCATTATTTTGAATTAAAGTGAAAATTTGGTACAAAAAAGGTGTGTTTTTTTTTTTTTTTTTTCTGGCCATGCCTTGAGGCATCTTAGGTTCCCCAACCGGGGATCAAACCTGTGCCTTCTTTAGTAGAGGTGAAGTCCTAACCACTAGACTGCCAGGTAATTCCCTATCAAAGATAAAGTGATTTTTAATAAAATCATTATTCTGGGACTTCTCTGGTGGTGCAGTGGTTTAGACTTCACCTTCCAGTGCAGGGTACATGGGTTTGATCCCTGATCCAGAAGCTAAGATCCCACGGTGCTTTGATGCCAAAAAAAACAAAAATAAAAAACAAGCAATATTGTAACAAGTTCAATAAAAGACTTTAAAAGTAGTCCACATCAGGGCTTCCCTGGTGGTCTAGTAGTTAAGAATCTACCTGCAAAGCAAGGGACGCGGGTTTGATCCTTGGTCCAGAAAGATCCCACGTGCCTTGGAACAACCAAGCCTGTGCACCAAGAGCCTGAATGCTGCAACAGGAGAAACGACTCCGATGAGGCGCCCAGATGCCACAAGGAGGAGCAGACCCCGTTCTCTGAGACCAGAGAAAGCCCCCACACGGCCACGAAGACCCAGCGCAGCCAAAGAAAGGCAATAAAAATGAAAAAAAGCCCCCACACGGCCACAAAGACCCAGCGCAGCCAAAGAAAGGCAGTAAAAATGAAAAAATCATCAGGAAGCGTGTTACTAATAAACAATAAAAATTTTAAGAAATAGCCCATGTCAAAGAAGTTTCTTTAAAAAAATAAATAAAATTACTATTTATTTTAAAAGGAGTTTCAGAAGAGGTAGAATGAAGTGTAAACTTATTTTTTCCCTTCTATACCATATTCTGTATCTTTCTGAATATCGTTTTGTTGCCATGTTACGTATTCTTTCAAGAACATTAAAAAAAAATTTTTTTTTTAATTAAAAAAGTAAGGACTTCCCTGGTGGTCCAGTGGTTAAGAGTCTGCCTGCCAGGGCAGAGGATATGGGTTCAGTCCCTGGTCCAGGAAGATTCCACACGGTACGGGGCAACTAAGCCGGTGCACCACAGCTACTGAGCCTGTGCTGCAGAGCCCGCGGGCTGTGAGAAGGGAGGCCGCCAGGAAGAGACGCCTGTGCACCGCAGCTCAAGAGCAGCCCCGGCTCGCTGCAAACGGGAGGCCCGCGCAGAGGCCGCGGGGACCAGTGCAGCCGAAATGCACTCGTATATATAATAATAATAAAATACATACATTTAAAAAGTAATAAATACATCTACATGATACAGATGGTAAAAAAAAAATTCAGTGTAAATGGATAGATAGTGAAAAGTATATTTCCCTTCATTTCACTATTTACCAAAGACCTGGTGCTTTTTGAAGGGATCTAAGAATAGCTTATACTCCTATTTTTGTTTGCATTTTTTTCTCCTTTTTTATTTAAGCACAATTATTTTTCTGTATTTTGAAAGTATTCCATGAGTTTCTCCCTCTTTCTCTCCCATCCTCGTTCTTCCTCTCAGTATTAAGGTAAAGGAAGTAAATTATGTTTAGCAGTTGCTTGATTATTTATAATCAATCATCTGGTACTGGGCTTCTCTGGTGGTTCAGATGATAGAGAGTCCTGCAGTGCAGGAGACCCTGGGTTGGGAAGATCTGCTGGAGAAGGAAATGGCAAACCATTCCAGTATTCTTGCCTGGGAAATTCCATGGACAGAGAAGCCTGATGGGCTACAGTCTATATCACAAAGAGTCGGATACAACTAAGCAACTGACACACACATCTGGTACTCAAGAATACTCAACAAGAGCAAAATATCTATGCAAATATTAAAGCGGTAGCAATATTAAGGATTGTATAAAAACATGGTGGTTAAGAAAGAGCAAGTTTTTACTGTGGTGTATTCTTAACCCTTCAGCTTAAAACTCAGTTTTTAAGAAAACAAAACTGCACTTTCTGCCGCCACAATGCCCATGAAAAAGCTTGTGGCATGGGGGGAGCAAAGAGAAGCAGGTCCTGAAGTTTGCTCGCAACTATACCCACCCTGTAGGGCTTCACTCATAGCTCAGTTGGTAAAGAAGCCACCTGTAATGCGGGAGACCTGGGTTCGATCCCTGGGTTGGGAAGATCCCCTGGAGAAAGGAAAGGCTACCCATTCCAGTATTCTGGCCTGGAGAATTCCATGGACTGTATAATCCATGGGGTCTCAAAGAGACGACTGAGCAACTTTCACTTCACTATATCCACCCTGCAGAAGATGAAATCTTGGGTGCTGCTGATTTTGAGCAGTTTCTTCAGGAGAGAATTAAAGTGAATAGAAAAGCTGGGAATCTTGGAGATGTTGTAATAATTGAAAGAAGCAAAAGCAAGATTACTGTAACGTCTGAGGTACCTTTTTCCAAAAGGTATTTGAAATATCTCACCAAAAATATTTGAAGAAGAATAACCTGTATAGTTGCTAAGAGCAAAAAAAGTTACAAATTGTGTTACTGCTAAGTAATTAATCAAGAGGAGGAGGAGGAAGATAAAGATTAAAATTCAGTTATCTGGAATATTTTGTATGTTGTTGCTCTTTAGTTGCTGTGTCGGATTCTTTGTGACTCCATTGACTGTAGCCCAGCCCGCCAGGCTCCTCTGTAGGTGGGATTCTCCAGGCAAGAACACTGGGCTGGGTTGCCATTTCCTTCTCCAGGGGATCTTCCTGACCCGGGGATTGAAACTGTATCTCCTGCATTGGCAGGTGGATTCTTTACCACTGAGCCACCTGGAAAGCCCAATTTTGTATGAGTTCTTCACTAAAATTTAGAAACCAACTATGTATATATATGTAGCTAAACTCTCCTTCC
Source organism: Okapia johnstoni (assembly GCA_024291935.2). NCBI lineage: Eukaryota > Metazoa > Chordata > Mammalia > Artiodactyla > Giraffidae > Okapia > Okapia johnstoni. The sequence continues at coordinate 10,514,520 of CM044309.1, forward strand.
ATTATGTTTGCTTCCCCTTGAATTCACCCTATACATACATACACATCTTTGTGTTTGTGTGTGTGTGTGTGTGTATGTGTGTGTGTGGGGGGGGGTAATCGAAAGAAGATTTGCATCTGAATCAACCTGAATCAGTAGTTTTGACCACCCAGCAGTCAAGTCTAGTAAAAGCCACCGTTTAAAAATACTTAACTACTTTATCTCTTAGAATGAAAGAAAATTTTACTGAATTTTCTTCCTTTTTCTTTTTTGTCTTCCTGAGGTTCTCAATATGATGTTGAACATTGAAGGGCAAGTGGTTGATTTCTCTGTAGAATGTTTGATTAAAGATCTTACTGTTTATGTAAGGATTTAATAATAATATGTGATTTTTAAAACAAAGTTTTAAGAATTTGTATAGCTTTAAAATGGAACCAGTAATGGCTGCAGAAGTTCAGGTAACAACCTTATGGATTTGTATACTAACAAAGCTGTTGATACTTAGTTTCTTTTGTTTTCTCTAGAGGTTTTGCTACTTGTTGATGAGTGCTTCAACTTACACCTTTATGATGACGTGGGAGTACAGCCACTATCTCTTGTTTCTTCAAGCAATATCTCTCTTTTTGCTGGATAGTTTTTCACTGGAGCAGAGTGACAAGGTATTAATGGCATTTCAAAATTATGATTTTAAATCTTCAGAATTTTAAATCTAGTGTTTATAGGGTTGTATAAAACCATTTAGCTTTTAAACTTAATTTGGAATGTTTTAATAGGTTTTGATTTATACTTCTACTCAAAAGGTTGTTAAACTCATTCTTCCCTAGTCCTTTTAGAAGCAGTTTGAAATTCCCTTAAACATGGGCTGCTTAACCAAAGTCACCCTGTGCTTCCTATTTCTAGCCATTTCTCCATCTTCCCTGTTTCTTAAAAAAAAAAAAAAAAAAAAGTGAAATATAGGACATGTTCAAAAGAGTCTATGTATGCTATATATATCCCATGGGCTGAGTATCCAGGCCATGGGGTCACAAAGAGTTGGACATGACTGAGCAACTGAGCAGACATATAGTGTATAGAAAAAAATATGAGTAATTGAACACCCAGGCCAAGACTTGGAGCATTTGAATACCCTGGAAACCCCTTTCTCCCAGTCATATCCAACTTCCTCTCCAACAGAGGCTAACTGCCCTGAATTTTGTTAATCCTTTCCTTCTTTTTCTTTATGGTTTTTTACCTCCTATCTATGCATTCCTAAAAATACGTTGTTAAATGATAACGTATTGTTTACTTTAGCCTGATGTGCTTTTGAGATTCATCCATGGTGATATACAGAGCTATATTTCATTCATTTTTATTTATTAATATATTCTGCTGCTAAATAGAAGGCAATGGCACCCCACTCCAGTACTCTTGCCTGTAAAATCCCATGGGCAGAGGAGCCTGGTAGGCTGCAGTCCATGGGGTCCTAAGAATCGGACACGACTGAGCGACTTCACTTTCACTTTTCACTTTCATGCATCGGAGAAGGAAATGGCAACCCACTCCACTGTTCTTGCCTGGAGAATCCCAGGGACGGGGGAGCCTGGTGGGCTGCCATCTGTGGGGTCGCACAGAGTCGAACACAACTAAAGCGACTTAGCAGCAGCAGCTGCTAAATAACATTTCAGCTTTTTTCCAGTTTATTGTTCATATGACCAGTGCTGCTATAAGCATTCATATACATGTCACCTGGCTCAGAAGATTTTTCTAGAATATATACCTCATAGTGGAATTAGAAGTCAAAAGATAAGTGCATATTCAATCTAACTAGAGATACCAAGCCTTTCCCCAGAATAATTATATTAATTTATACTCCTGTCAACAGTAAAGTTTCCCATAGACATTCAGTTCCTTTGTTTGTATTTTTAATTTTTTTGCCTTCTGTTATCTTTCTTTTCCTTATTTATAAACATTTATTGAATACTTAATACATTGTCTTATCTAGAAATTGGGGAATCTTCATATTCATCCTTTTTCTTCAGCTTGGTCCAGAATCCTGATAATTAGGTTATGTAAATAATCATTAACCAAGTATAAAGTTGTTAACTTGTTAAGTGAAAGGGTGATAAGTACCTAAAAGTATTTACAGAGGTAAAGCTTCCGGAAGCAGCTACCACCCTAGAGCTGTGGAAGAATTTGGAATTATTAAAACGTAGAAGTTTAGAGGAGGGACCCCCATGGAGCTGAAATAGACCTCTGATAAAGAGCCACTGCTCCACTTTGCTGGTATCTCTGAACTGGAAAGAAGGGCTCTCTGGAAATGGGACCCAGACTTCTGAGAATGGTACTCTGGCCAGCTGATCCCATGGTCTCTGGGGTAAGAAGACATGATAAAGCTGATTCTTCAAGCTTAAGAAAACTGCAGCTACATGCAACTGCTGTAACAGGAAGGAATTACTCCGTTGGAGTGAAGAAACCTCGCTAAGGTGATCCGCCCAGGAACTGCAGGCCCCAGGAAGGAATACATCCCTGCTCTGTCCTCCAGCCTTACCTCTCAGGAACACAGATTGGCAGAGCTTAATAGGGAGCCAAATGGAGAAACAGAAATATAGATTATGATAGAGGTTGGCCCCAGCACTATGAATCTGGGATAGAGGCATAGGTTTGGACTGAGAGAACCAGCAGCCAAAATGAAAAGGGAGAATATTACTAGCACCCAGAAGGTCAATAGAGCCCTCTCCTTGTCATTGTGTCAGTCTCCCAGCAGTGAGGTATCTTTTTAAACAATGGCTCTGGCCTTTTAGGGATGTTTTTTCTTTCTGTTTTTTTTTTCAAACATCACTCTACCTTTTGATTCCTCCCCCTCCCCCCAACTAATGTCTATATTTTGTCTTAGTTCTCCCCTTTCTAGTCAATCAAATGAATCTATTTTATGGTAGATAAAGTTATACTCTTAAAGTTTAGAAAAGAAACCTAGTAAGACATAACTTTCTAGAAGAACTAGGAGGTCTTCTATTAGGAAATTAAATTTGACTTTCTTATTGTCACTGTTAAATGGACCAAGTGCAAAAATACTTTTCTCTGGTGCTTTATTTCAGGGCAATATATGTCCCTTGGGTAGGTTTTGGGAACTACTGCTAAAGATAATGATTTTTTACTTAACGTAGCTTGATGTTGCTCAGGTGGACAAGACAAACCAAGTGAAATGAAGTCAGAGCCTGGGATTAAAGAAGGTTCTTCCAGTCTGACTTAGACATCCATGGTTTCAAAGCTTTTTACTTTGTTTCTGGAGAGTTCTTTCTAAAGAGAACGTGATAAATTACCTATATTCCATGACATTAAAAGTACAAATTGAATGGTTGTACAACACTGTCCAAAATTATAGTAGATCATTTACTTTATAATTGTAGTCAAATTTTGTCTAATGAAAAAATGTACAATAAAATTCATTTTATTCTCATTTTTGTCCCAACAGGTTCATGAAGTTTATAAAATCTATATATTTTCTCTCTTTCTGGGATATTTACTGCAGTTTGAGAATTCAGCTTTATTGGTGTCTCCTTTATTAAGTTTAGTAGTAGCCTTAATGCTTGCTAAGTGCCTTCAGGTAATTAGAATTGACTATCATTCTTGGGATGAATTTTTAAATTGTTAATTTTTTTAAAATCTCACTTCTTTGTTCATATGGTTCCTCCTCCCCATAGCTGAATGTGAAGAAAGGAACTTTTGTGGCTAAAATAATGAAAGTGATTAATTTTTACTTGGTGTGTACTCTGACAGTGACATTGAATATTATAATGAAGGTAAGTAACTCTGTGTTGGAGATTCATGTAGTAGAGCAATTCAAATAATTTAATAATTTAATTTTAATGAGAATAATGGGATAACAATGCAGTTTATACAGTAATATTTTTAGTTGAACAGTAATCATACCTAGTATATTAGGTGGGAAAATAGGATTCTGAATTTTTTCTAGATATACTTTTAAAAATTTTACTTTATTTTTCATTTGATTAAAAATGTCATCATTACCCCAATTAGCATTAAGTAATATGTAGAATAAATTCTGGAGAAGGCAATGGCAACCCATTCCAGTACTCTTGCCTGAAAACTCCCATGGACAGAGGAGCCTGGTAGGCTGCAGTCCATGGGGTCGCTAAGAGTCGGACACAACTGAGCGACTTCACTTTCACTTTTCATTTTTGTGCACTGGAGAAGGAAACGGCAACCCACTCCAGTGTTCTTGCCTGGAGAAGCCCAGGGATGGGGAAGCCTGGTGGGCTGCCATCTGTGGGGTCGCACAGAGTTGGACACAACTGGCGCGACTTAGCAGCAGCAACAGAATAAATTCACATGAGTAAAGACATTCAAAAGAGTGTGTGAGTTGTTTATGCTAGGTGGGCAAAGGTGAAAATTTTCTCATTGCTCCATTATACTTTTATGCTTAACTATGAGGTAATGTGATTGACTTATGCCAACAAATCTCCTTGCTTCATGGTTGTACCATGCATTTTTAATTCACATTTTTTGTTTCATAATCTTGCTGTGTTTTCTAGTTCTAGTATTGGACAAAAGCATGTTGCTGTAACATAACTGATAGTTCTACAACTGAAGTTCTACAACTAATAGTTCTAACTAGTGTTTTTATCCTCCAGATGTTTGTCCCACACAAAGAAAATGGACATATGCTGAAGTTCCTTGAAGTAAAATTTGGACTAAATATGACTAAGTAAGTTTTAGATTATGTAAGTTTACCTAACTCTATACCATTTAGAAGATAAAGAGCAAAAATAATCAGAGGAGTTAGTACATACCAAATTACATACCCTCAGAAAATAATCTGGGGTATTATAATATCTAAAAGAAATATGACATTAATACTTTTCTTATTTTAAAAGATATCTCATTTAGGTCTTTTAAAATTAGAAATGCTTAAACCTCAGTAGCATCCCAGTATGTTAGGCTACTTTCTCCCTTAATGAGGAATGGTGATACAGTCTAAGGTCAGGATAAATTAAAGATTTAAAATGAATAAAGAACCAAGGAAATTTTAACCTCTAACCAGCAAAATGCTAATATTTAAAAGAACATGGGATTTCCTTGGTGGCACAGTGGATAGGAATTTGCCTGCCAATGTAGGGAATACAGGTTTGATCCCTGGTCCAGGATGATCCCACATGTTGCAGAGCAGCTAAGCCCACGTGCCACAACTACTGCGCCTGCACTCTAGAACCCGTGAGCTACAACTCCTGAGCCTGGGTGCTGCAACTGCCGAAGCCCTCACACCCAGAGCTGTGCTCCGCACTAAGAGAAGCCACCACAATGAAAAGACCGCACACTGCAGAGTAGCCCCTGCTCACGACAAGTCGAGAAAGCCCACACAGAGCAGCAAAGACCCAGTGCAGCCAAAAAAGAGTATGAAGTCAACTATAGTTCAACTAAAAAAGGCTCGTGGTATATTACAAATCTGTGCTTTAATGAAAATGGGGTATGGGCATAAAAACGAGGTGGTCAGTAAGGTATTTATTTCATAGCAAAGAATCTCATCTTTGGTCATAATAGTGGATTGGGCCAGAAGCTGACTTTTTAAATTCAAAGATAGTGTACTTTTGTTGGTTGGTTAAGTGCATTTTTTAAATCTAAAATGAAATAAATGATTTTATATGCTGATAGAATCCATTTGCATAGCATAAAACATATATTTACCTATGAAAGTGTTAGTTGCTCAGTCGTGCCTGACTCTTTGCAACCCATGGACTGCAGCCCACCAGACTCTCTGCCCATGGGATTTTCCAGGCAAGGATACAGGAATGGTTTGCCATTTCCTTCTCCAGGGGATCTTCCTGACCCAGGGATCAAACCTGGGTCTCCTGCACTGCAGGCAGGTTCTTTACCAACTGAGCTACCAGGGAAGCCATTAATGCCAGGTTCATTCTAGAGCCTTCCAAGGTTACAGAGGTCAGTGAAAAGGCCAGTTGATTATGGAGGTCTAAACCAACTTTTACTAGTTGCCTGCTGAGGTTCAGGCCTACAAATACACCTTAAAAAGACATGGTCCCTAGCTTTATGAAGCACACAGCCTCTTAAAGGATTCTTTTATCTTAGTAGATAGATATGATTCATGCTTCAGAAGACTTCTGTAGTGTTTAAGCCATGTAAAACGCTTGGTTAACTGATACATCACAACATGGAACTTCATGCACAGTATCTAAAATTCCATGTAATCTAGAGAAATGTATAGGTAAATATTCTCTAGGGGATCTTTTTGATCCCTGAGTCGGGAAGACTTCTCTAGTTCATAAGTAGACCCTAGAACCTTATCATTGTTTACTGTGATTACATGGGATTTTAGATACCATGCATAAAATTTCATGTTGTGATGTATCAGTTAACCAAGCATTTTACATGGCTTAAACACTAGAGAAGTCTTCTGAAGCATGAATCATATCTATCTACTAAGATAAAAGAATCCTTTAAGAGGCTGTGTGCTTCATAAAGCTAGGGGCCATGTCTTTTTAAGGTGTGTTTGTAGGCCTGAACCTCAGCAGGCAACTAGTAAAAGTTGGTTGTAGACCTCCATAATCGACTGGCCTTTTCACTGACTTCCTCTGTCACTTTGGAAGACTCTAGAATGAACTTGGCATTAAGGGCTGCTTTTATTCAGTGTTTCTTAGTTGATCTTGTATAGTGCTCCTTTGTTCTGCCTGTCAGGTACTAGATTTGCTTCACAAGGTAATACACTAGGTATTTTAATATTAAAACTTAGTCCTTGTCCTTAAGGATATTGCCAGCTCATTAGATAGTTTTTATACAATTAATGACATATAGATGGTACAAATAGTTTAGTGCCTTATATTCAGATGTACCAGTTGGATATCAGGATTTGTAATGTTCATCAGAATTTCAGGAAGCACTTCTGTTGAGAGAAACTTTTTAAGAATCACTAAAGAAGTGTTAATAAATATTTATTTAATGTGCAAGACACTGGACCGGGTACTCTTTGGGATACAAAAGCGTCTGCAGTCTGACACATGCGTGCCGAGTTGCTTCAGTTGTGTCTGACTCCTTGTGACTCTATGAACTGCAGCCCTCCAGGCTCCTCTGTCCATGGGATTCTCCAGGCAGGAATACTGGAGTGGGCTGCCATTTCCTTCTCTAGGAGATCTTCCTGATCCAGGGATCGAACAGTGTCTCTTAGGTCTCCTGCATTGGCAGGTGGGTTCTTTATCACTAGTGCCACCTGGGAAGCCAGTCTGGCACATAGCAGATTGCATTAAGCACTATAATAAAGCGATAATTAAAGTGCCATGGGAATATGGGAAGGAAAGATTGAGATTGGGATTATGGAAAGAAGAACATTAAATTGGGAATTTGAATTAGACCTTAAAGAATTATTAGGTTTAATAGGCATAATTTAAAAATAAGATGCATTTGTCCTTGGTGCAAAAGATTTTGATGACAGCCTCTTTGATAGTTTTATTGCTGTTTGGCGCATTGAGAAACTTGAACCTTTTAGTTTAAACCCGATGATTTGTGAAGCATTCTTGGTCCATCCATGAGCACTCCTGAACATCACTTTATCACTTACCTCCCCAGGGCTGGGAATTGAAGGATTACATGGAAGTTAAAGATGGTTTGGGAGTAAGAATGCTGATAAGTCTACCTATAACTAGGAGTCTTGGTTATATTTAGTGTGGGTTAAAAAAAGCAGTTTACCTGATAGGACTGTCTAATATAAAACAAGAGTGTCCAGTAACAATGTAACATTAGTCGCATACATAATTTTCTAGCAGTCACATTAAAAAAAAAGTAAAAAGAAACAAGTGAATTTAATTAATACGTAAACAATATAAAATTACTGAGATACATTTTGTATTTTTTAAATTCCTTTTTTCAGCTGTTTTTATCTTTGAAGTACAGTGTATATTTTGTGCCTAAGGAATATTTCCATTTGCACTTGCCACATTGCATGTGCTGATAGCTACATGTAACTAGTGACTATCATATTGGACTGTGCTGGTTGAGGCTAGACAGCTGAATTTTTCATTTTCTTCCAGGTAAAGATAGAAAGTAAAACTACCTTAAAACTATATTGAGCCCTAGAAATGGTCACATTGCTATATCAGTTTTAAATTTATTAGGGCAGTTTGTTGAGGAGGGTTACTAATGCTATTATTCTCATTTGTAAAGGGTATGACCTTGCTGTTGTAAGTTAATAGATTAAAGAAATGTGTTTTGTCTTAGTTTTTACTGAGATAAAAAATAAGTTTTATGTTCAGTATTTTAAAACATCTGTAATTTTAATATCATACTTTTTGTTTTCTATAGGAATTTTACAATGAATTGGCTCCTATGTCAAGAATCCCTTCAGGCACCATCTCAAGATTTTTTTTTGCGGTTGACACAGTCTTCTTTACTACCTTTCTATATTTTAGTGTTAATTATTTGTTTTATTTCTATGATTCAAGTTATTTTTAGGAGAATTAAGTAAGTACCTAAGAAAACCAATCATATTACTAATTAATAAATTATGAAATACATAAAACATTGAATATCCTTCCAATATTTATGTATTTGTTTTATAGCTTCTGATTTAATTCTCTTTTTATCACTATGTAAAATATCATTATAAGTTGACCAGATAAAATTCAGATTTAAGCATATGTATCTAAATATGTAATGTCCATTTTTAATGCAGGAATAATATTAAATAATCAGTTAAACTTTTAAAGACTCATTCACTAATTTACTCAGGTTTTTTAGTTATTGTAAGAATAATCTCTTCTACTTAAATGAAACTAGTAGTAAAAGTGATTTTAAATTATAAAGTTTGACTATTTAATAGTATTTTTTATAATGTTTGAAAGGAGATTGTATATAGTATCTTAATTTGGAGAACTTACTCTAATTATGGTTTAACTGTATTGATTTAGCAACCACTAGTTCAGTAATAATGGACAAGGAACCTAAGTGTCTAAGTATCTTTTTTATTACAGTTCTTAAACTTTCACGTTTCATCTTCATTGAGTCAGTTGTCTTCCAAATTTGAAAAGCCTCTTTCAGAGACTTGGAGATACACAAGTTAGATATTTGACCAGCAGAAAGCACTTTCAAATTTTAAAAACTACCTTTGTATTTTTTATGAGGATACTAAAGATCTTTGATTTTTCAAAGTAGTGAAAAACACATTTCTTTTGGTAGTGATAAGTCCCAGAAAGAAACTGTCACGCTTGAAGATGGACGAATTGGAGAAAGACCAGAAATAATTTATCATGTGATTCACACTATTTTACTGGGTTCTCTTGCAATGATTATAGAAGGGTAAGTGTATATTTGATGCATTTGTTTTAACAAAGAATTGTCCTTTCTAATGGTAGTTAGTGTGTCAGTATCAGTATCAGTTCAGTCGCTCAGTCATGTCCGACTCTTTGCGACCCCATGAACTGCGGTGCGCCAGGCCTCCCTGTCCATCACCAACTCCCGGAGTCCACCCAAACCCATGTCCATTGAGTCGGTGATGCCATCCAACCATCTCGTCCTCTGTCGTCCCCTTCTCCTCCTGCCCTCAATCTTTCCCAGCATCAGGGTCTTTTCAAATGAGTCAGCTCTTCGCATCAGGTGGCCAAAGTACTGGAATTTCAGCTTCAACATCAGTCCTACCAATGAACACCCAGGACTGATCTCCTTTAGGATGGACTGGTTGGATCTCCTTGCAGTCCAAGGGACTCTCAAGAGTCTTCTCCAACACCACGGTTCAAAAGCATCAATTCTTCTGTGCTCAGCTTTCTTTATAGTCCAACTCTCACATCCATACATGACCACTGGAAAAACCATAGCCTTGACTAGACAGACCTTTGTTGACAAACTAATGTCTTGGCTTTTTAATATGCTGTCTAGGTTGGTCATAACTTTCCTTCCAAGGAATAAGCATCTTTTAATTTCATGGCTGCAATCACCATCTGCAGTGATTTTGGAGCCCCCAATAATAAAGTCAGCCACTGTTTCTCCATCTATTTGCTTCACATGAAGTGATGGGACCAGATGCCATGATCTTAGTTCTCTGAATGTTGAGCTTTAAGCCAACTTTTTCACTCTCCCCAGAATACATTTATAACACACAAAAACTCAAAAAACCTTAATATGACTGGGCTTTAGAGAGGTATTTATAATACAGTGAACCAGTATTATGCATTTATTTGTTCAAAAACTATTGAATGTCTTCAAAGGATCCAGCATTGTGCTCACTGCTGGGGGTACACTGATGAACAAAAGTGGACAGCAAAAGTCTCTAACCTTATGTAATTTATGGCCTAGTAAAGGTGACAGACAAAAATAAAATCACAACTTTGCTAAGTGAAGGAGAGGTAAATGGTGTTTTGAGAGTGAGGGTTCAATAAATGATACCCTTTTCTTTGAAGTTTGACTTAGGTGAGAAATAAGACATAAGAGTGTAAGAGGGTTCTGAGCACCCAGTTTCAATGTAGACAGGAGGTTTCTTTGTACCAACAGACAGTTCTATGGACACCAGCTGGGTATCTGACAATTCAGCTGAGTTTTGACGCTTGTCCCCCAGGACCATCAGAATCCACAGGCGTAGGGTTCAGTCCCACAAGACTCCCTTGTTACCTCTGCAGACACCAGTTACAAGTCCAGGTTATCACTTGTTTCTGATGAACTGACCAGAGTGTCCCAAACTCTGGCTGTAACACTAGTCACTTCAAGACATAGTAGGAGAAAAAACTGAAAAGATGTGTCCGGGCCATATCTTAGAGGGCCTTGAAAACCATTTAGATGAGTTTCCATTTATTTCTTTAGGTACTGGGAAACCAGAGATTTTTAAACAGAACATGTCTCATGGTTATGTTTGAAAACGATTCATCTGGCGTTTCTTTGAGTTGGAAGAGAATTTAAAGGTTGAAATGTTAATTAGCTGGCTGGGTGAAATAAAATGGTAAGGAAGGTTGGATACTAAGAAGTCAGGGGATTGGCGTAATGGTCCAGTACAGTAGAGTTTGTGTTCCAAGGGATGTCATATACATGTAATTCAGCGTGAATCAATGTCTCTTCGAGTTACAAATTAGACTTTAGTGTTGATTCTGGCTGACTGGAACAACTGGTTTGATATTCTGAAATGGGGTTGTTAGGAGGAAATATTAGTTAAATGGGGAAACTAATGCAATTCCTCTGTCTTAACAAAATGTATTCTGTATGCATCCACTACTTCTCTCAGAGCCTGATTCAATATTCAGTTTTTTAAACCTTAAATACAATACAGTCTCAAATCGATCATTTTGCTTTCACATAACCCTAGACTTTATAAAAATATTTTTTAATACTTATTTTCTAATGGTTTCTCATGTGTTCAAGTGCCACATTAGCTGCTTCCCAGGTGGCACAGTGGAAAAGAACCCACCTGCCAATGCAGGAGATGCAAGAGATGTGGGTTCGATCCCTGGGTCAGGAAGGGCCCCTGGAGTAAATGGCAACCTACTCCAGTACTCTTGCCTGGAAAATTCCATGGACAGAGGAGCCTGGCAGGCTACAATCCATGGGGTCACAGAGTCAGACACGACTGAGCATGCATGCAAGAAATGCATGTGTTCAGTTTTATTCCAACTTGATAAAGACCTCCTTGAGAGCTGTAGCCACGTCTTATCTTTTTCCTCTCTAGTACTTGGGTTACCCTGAAGTGCATGATCAATAACTTATCAGATGAATGAATGTTACTTTGTTTTCCCCATTTCATAGCTTTGCTATTTTTTTGTAAAACCAAAATAGTTCACATTTATACTCTGGCCTCATATTCTTCTAGTCTCTTTAGAGTTTGTCATCAAAGAACATTGCTTGGAAAGGTCTTTTTGATTTCCTAGTATTAACTGCAAAAGTTATCCTTTGCGATGTTGTTTTTCTTTGATAATCTGTGTGAAGCAATGATGTCCACAAATTTTTCTCAGCTCTTCCTCTTCTGTCTTCAGCTTTTACCGTCACCTCTTACATGTACAAGTTACAACTTACAGTAATGTTCTATTTTTTATTTACACAGGTTCATTTTTCTGTACACCTGGAATTTTAATCTTTTTAAGTTAAGAGCCCCAGTTTTTCAATCCTGTTTTTAAAAAGTTAATCTCAAAAGTAATACACTGCAGACCATGTAGCAAACACAAATGATACAGAAATGTATGAAGTAAAATATTAAAATCCATCCATCTCACTCCTCAAAGGCCACAACTGTCATCAGTATCTTTCCAGATGTTATCTTTTTACTATACTATATATAGGTACATTAGGGGGAAATAAAAAAGTCACTAAAAAACTAGGGTAACAGTATACATAAAATTTTGCAGTTCACTCTTTTCTTTTTCATAAAGATTTGTTTAATCAGTACCTATTAAAGGATAGTTAGGTTTCTATTTTTTTGCAATTAAAACAACATATTTTTAACATTTATGCTAATATATCTGTAAACTAGATTACTAGAAATGGCATTGTCTTGGGCTATTTAAAATTTTTATAGGTTCTGCCACATTGCCTTCTGAGAAAGTGAAACAGTTTATATTCTCTCCAAGAGTACAGTTGTACTACACCTGATCTATATTAATGTCTAATCCTCATTTTGCTGCTGCTGCTGCTGCTGTGTCGCTTCAGTTATGTCCGACTCTGTGCGACCCCATGGACGGCAGCCCACCAGGCTCCGCCATCCCTGGGATTCTCCAGGCAAGAATACTGGAGTGGGTTGCCATTTCCTTCTCCAGTGCATGAGTGGGAAAAGTGAAAGTGAAGTCACTCAGTCATGTCCGACTCTTAGCGACCCCATGGACTGTAGCCTACCAGGCTCCTCCGTCCATGGGATTTTCCAGGCAAGAGTACTGGAGTGGGGTGCCATTTCCTTCTCCGAATCCTCATTTTAGTAACCCACATAGCTCTTGATTATTTAAGAAGTAACTATCTGTTGCTGAAAATTCAGGGGTAAGCTTTTTCATTCTCCCTTAACATTGTGGTGTTTTCCTGAGTGTTAGGAAACAACTCAGAATAGAGAATCATATAATAATAATGTTCATAGAATAGCTAATGTATGACTCTTTTTTGTCTTTTCCAGCTTAAAATACCTATGGACTCCTTATGTGTGCATGTTAGCAGCGTTTGGTGTATGTTCTCCTGAACTTTGGATGACACTTTTCAAGTGGCTTCGATTACGAACTGTACACCCAGTATTGTTGGTGAGTCATTATTTTGTGTTAAGTTCTTCTTTCTCTTTCAAGTGTATGAATGGAAATCATGTTGAATACAATTGAAACAGCGTGAGTAGATCATACTATGATTTATAGGTAGAGAAAAAGAGATTTTGTGGAAAAAAATTTTTTTTGTAATTTCTGATTGTAAAAGTAATGTGTTTCAATGCAAAATCCTTAAAATATAGAAGGTAAAAATATTAAGTGAATCAATAATTTGAGAAGCTATCAAAAATTAATTTTTATAACATTTTTCTTGGTTTGACTTAGAACTATGGGATGTTTTCAGTGTGAATGGAACATTTACACTGTACCTGCTATGAATAATGTGCTTGAAATAAAAAGATAAATAAAACATGATTCAGGGCCTTCCCTGGTGGTTCAGTGGTTAGGACCCCAAGCTTTCACTGCTGGGGGCATGAGTTCTATTGCTGGTTGGGGAACTAAGATTTTGCATAGTGTGCAGTATAGTTAAAAAAGAAAAAGATTAATTTCATTAAGTGGATTACCATTTTCTGGTCATAAAAAGATAATAAGAAGTATTAAAAGGGTGCTGTTGGAACAGAGAAGGCCTGCTTAGCAAATTCAGTTTTTTAGGGATTCAAAGAGGACTTCACTTCTGAGATTTGAAAGATGAGGTATTGGTCAAATAAAGGGTAAAAAAGGGGGTATTCATGGTAGAGGGAAGAAACACAGGTTGCAAAGTACATGATATATTCAAAGGGAGTAAAATCAGAGGCAAAGAAAAAGCATAAGATATTTAATTTTGTTGGCACATAAAATGTGAGGTAGGAGTAGTTAAGAAATGAGACTGGAGGAATCAAGGAGGGTAAGGTCATTGAGGCCTTTGAGTGTTCTACCGAACTTGGTGTTATCCCACAGGCAGTCGGAACACATTGACATGTTTGTGCAAAGGTGGGAAAAAGTCAGCCTTACCTTTTCTCTCAGCCCACCCTTCAATTTCTATGAAGGATAGGCTTAAGGGTGATAGACTTGAACCAGGAAGGAGGATTGAACCTCCTTGAACCAGGTACAGGCCATGGAGGAGGAAGTGATGAGAGCATTTCATATGCTATTCAAAGCTTACAAAGACCCTGTTAGCTAAGTTTCATTATCTGTATTTTATAGACAAGGAAACAAAGGCTTAAAAAATGATTAAATAACTTGCCCAATATCGTGTAACTTATAAATATAATAAAATCATGATTCACACCCACTTTGGAGTTCTTCTAGCTCCAAAGCCCATTTAATTAATACTGTTCTATATGAAGTGAAAAAAATAGAAGATTTGGTGCCTCATAAAGTATGGGTAAATGAAGAATAGGGAGAAATCACAGATGTTTCCTAGGTTTGGAGTTTGCATGACTAGATTGTGGGGTCACCAATCGCCATGGGACAGTATGAAGAACAGGTTTTGGCAGAAAGATAATAAATTATTATCTCTACTAATAGTCTTGTTGTATTTTGCCAACCTTTTCCTAGAGGAATTTATATATTCTTAGCATAGTAGTATACTGGTTTTAAAGAACCCGCCTGCCAGTGCAGGCTGGAGACACAGAAGATGCAAATTCAATTCCTGGGTCAGGAAGATGCCCTGGAGAAAGAAATGGCAACCCACTCCAGTGTTCTTGCCTGGGAAATTCCATGGACAGAGGAGCCTGGTGGGCTACAGTCCATGGGGTTGCAAAGAGTTGGACACAACTGAGCACACACACATACTGGTATGTGTTGACTATCTTTCCTGTGTTAATTCATTGTCTTTTTGCTGTTGTTAGCTATTCACATAGCTGTTTATTTATTTACAGTTCAGTGTTTTTTGTAAGCTGTTCCTAAGTTAGATTCCTGGGAAAATTCTCAGATACTAACTTGCTGTTTGAAATGTTGTGATGAGCATTATGTTCTGCCTTAAATTTATATAGTAAATTTGTATGTCTCACTTTGCTTCCAGCTTGTTATGTCTTAAATCCATTGTTTTTGTGGTAGTCACTCAACTGTGTCTGACTCTTTGTGACCCATGGACTATAGCCCACCAGGCTTTTCTGTCCATGGAACTCTTCAGGTAAGATTGTTGGAGTGGGTTGCCATTCCCTTCTCCAGAGGATCTTCCCTACGCAGGGATTGAACCCAGGTCTCCTGCACTGAAAGCAGAGGCTTTACCATCTGAGCCACCATTAGTCATCACCATCTTACTCTGTGAACTAGGTTCCATGCTGACTCCAATTTCTCTGAAATTGTTATAACTGTAAGAAGATTTGAGTGGTCATGGAGTCATTCTCTAGTACCTCTAAAGTATATTCTGAAGTGTATTTATCCATAACCCTTTTTGCTTTAACATTTTAGGCTCTTATTTTGAGCATGGCTGTGCCCACTATAATAGGTCTCAGCTTATGGAAAGAGGTAAGAAAGTTAGATTTTTTCATAAGGTTAAAATACATGTTGTTTATAAAGTAGTGATAAATTTTTATGTGTGTGTAGGATACTTATATTGGGACAGTATTTTAACAAAATAAAATGCGATATACTAAATAATACTTAATTTTCTACCAATAGGATCATGATAGAAGAGCTAAAACATTTTTAGAGTGCCATTTTCTATAGTCTAGTGCAATTTTCTATAGTCTAATATTGTTAGACTATTACAGTTGACAAAGGAAATAGCTGAATAAATAGTATTTACTAGTAAAGAGTAAAAAGCATTTTGGCAATCCCAAAATTTAAATGTTTACAAAGTAATATAAATTCTTTACCTTATCATAATGTAACATGAAATTAATTGCCAGTAAACCTGTGAATTATTTTACTTAAACTGAAATTGATTTGTTTACTTATTTTTTCAGTGTGTATGTGCATGAAATATACAACTGATGATTAATTGGTGATGCTAAATTTATGTATTGAGTATAGGTAGTAAATTTAACCAAACAGTAGATTATTTGGACTGAGAAGAATGAACAAGAAACTAAAAGAAAGTAAAGTGATCCATGCCATTTTTTTCTGTGAGAACAGTGTTGTAATATTGTTTGTCACAAGTAGGCCTCTTAGTCTTTGGAAATACTTTGGAACAGCTTTAAAGTTTCTAAATACTTACACACAGGTTTGTGGCATTTTGTTTTGTATTTTAGTTTTTTCCAAGATTAATGACAGAATTAATGGAACTACAAGAATTTTATGACCCAGATACGGTGGAACTTATGACCTGGATAAAGTAAGAACTGAATTGCCCGAGACTATTGTTAAGCTATTAATTAATCATTGCATGCTATTTAATGGATTCAGGGGGCATAACAAGGTAATCCTTTTCCCATGAAACTCAGGAATTTTACCCTGTATTTTTAGGGACAGTTTTTAATTAGACATATAATTCTGGTTTTCTAATTGAACTTGTTTCCATTGAAAGTACAATATTGATAAGTTGAGATATGAAACTCTAGCTATTAAGCATCTAGAAATGTGGAATAAAAAGGAACCAATGTCCTTTTATTTAGATAGTCAAGAGATGCTTCTTTTAACCAGAGTTGGAGGTGAATGAACGGTGGGTTTCTAGTGTTGATAACCAAGGTTAAGATTTTTAATTTTGATACGCAGATTTTAATGGGACAAGAGATGTGCTCTTGGACCTATGCAAGTGGGGAATTGTAATTAAAACGCCCTATTCCCTCCCCCAACATATTAATACATACAGAACTAAGGGACCCTCAAAGGGGCATACTGTCAGTGAAAGGATGAACTCAAAATATCCAGCAAGTGGTAGAAAAAGATGGTAAGAAAACATGCTCTTGGTCAAAAATAGTGTTTCTTCTGAATTTGTAGCAATCCATCTGAATTCACATGTCTGTAGCTTGAAATTATCCTTGTTTAATCCAGGGAACCCTGTATCAAGAAATTAGCATAAAAAGTATTTCTGGGATGGTCTGGAGTACCTAATATAATCCTCAACCCAGGCTACCCAGGATTTCACAAATAAAGGTTAATGGAGTTACAAAACACATGAAGAAACAGTTCAACATAGCAAGACACATTGGTGTCATTTATGATAAGTATAGAACTAGACCTCTAGCAATTTCTGATAATAAAATTTGTTCGTGTCAGGTTTTGCTGCACAGTGGACTCTCACAAAACTTGGTGACTTACAAACAATAAACATTTGTTATTTTGCACCACTTCCTTGATCAGCTTAGTGGAAGCAATAGGTAGGATTCTTCTGGTCTGCGTCAGTTCATGTGAAACTGGGTAGTCTGGCCTGGCCTCTCTCACACGTCTATGGCTGGGTAGTGTCAGCTGAGGGCATGGAATTGACTTAACCACTTACTTCTCGTCATCCAGCCCAGGTGAGACTGGGCTCATTCACAAGGTGGTGGTTGTGAGCTCCCTAGAGCAGCATGAGAGGACAAGCCTCAGCGTAAGCGTATTTGAAGTCTGCTCACGCTGTGTTTGCTGATATCCTACTGGCCAAAACAAGTCACATGATGGAAACGAGAGTTGCCTCCAAGAGCATGACTATGGGTAAAGAATCATTGCAACCATTTTTTTCTGCCAGTCTACACCATGAATAGAGACTGATAAATAATATGAAAAATTTTAAACACATAGATAAAGAAGCTAATACTTGAAAAAGGAACAAAATACTATCAGAAAAGACCAGGATAAAAGGGAGAAAAAGATTTAAACTGTTTCTAGAAATGAAGAATTAATTTTACAGAATAGGTGAATAGAAGTGAAAATTGTTTTTGTTGTTGTTCAGCTGCTAAGTTGTGTCTGACTCTTTGCGACCCCATGAACTGCAGCACGCCAGGCTTCTCTGTCCGTCACTATCTCCCTGAGTTTCCTCAAACTCACGTCCATTGAGTTGGTGATGCCATCCAGCCATCTCATCCTCTATCGTCCCCTTCTCCTCCTGCCCTCAATCTTTCCCAGCATCAGGGTCTTTTCCAGTGAGTCAGCTTTTCGCATCAGGTGGCCAAAGTATTGGAACTTCAGCTTCAGCATCAGTCCTTCCAATGAATATTCAGGGTTGATTTCCTTTAGGATGAATTGGTTGGATCTTCTTGCAGCCCAAGGGACTCTCAAGAGTCTTCTCCAACACTACGGTTCAAAAGTGAGAACAGATCTTATATAAGGTCTCATTATTATGACGATACCTCTTGTATGTATAAAGATTATTATTTTAGATCATCCTTAACTACTGCCCATTAATATTTTTTTGTGAATTGTATTTACCTTTGTGGAACACTGACTGTATAGCCTTCTGTTGTTAACAAAAGAGAAAGTCACGTTTACATGTATGATTTACCACACTATTTTCAAAAACAGCAAAGGCCTAAACATTGGACCTTTTACATTAAATGATCGGGCGTTGATGTTACTGTGATGTGATTTTTCTGTTTCATTTTTGTTTCCCCATTACCAGGTGCTCCTTGAGGACACTGGCTGTGTCCTCTTTATTTTCAGAGCTTGACACAGTAGGTGGATGCTGAATGTTGAATACAGGGAGGGAATAAATAAGTCAGGACATTAGAGCAGCCCTTTGGGATCTGTCTGGTGAGGGGCATCTATCTGGGACTTTGGAATTATGATTTAGAGAAGAGAAGTCCTTCATGTGTTAACTGGAGACAGACACACGGGTAAAGGCAGGGAAGGAGCAGGAGGATAGGTGCATCTAGAAGGAGCTGGGTTATGGTGGTTGGTATTTGGCAAAGATGAATTTGAGAATTCACAGCATCACCATTGAACTGTCACTGTCCCATTACCTTGCATTATCTCCACCTGACCTAGATGGCAATAGATGTGTTTATCCTCTCCCCTGCTCTGTCTTGAAAGCAGTGACCTTGTCCTCCCACCTCTCTTTTTAAAATATTATCTTTAGCACTCCAAAGAATTTCTGGCACATAATAGCTGCTCTTTTTTTTTTTTTTTAATGAATCCAAAAATGAAATGAGAGTAAAACTGACGTTAAAACTTAAGTGTAAAATCCATTTTAAGTTGCTTGGTATTTCAGAATTGATATAAATCGGTGAACCAAATAGTATGCTTACCTTTTCAGTGTGTGAATCTTTGTGGTTCTTTGCAGAAGGCAAGCTCCAGTTGCAGCTGTGTTTGCAGGAAGTCCACAATTAATGGGTGTGATTAAATTATGCACCGGATGGATGGTGACAAGCTTGCCTCTTTACAATGATGATGATCTTCTCAAGAGAAATGAAAACGTAAGGCATTTTATATTCTACATTGGAATCTTTTTTATATGACTTTTTAGTATAGTTTTATAATGATGTATATGTTCCTTGCGTTAGCTAGGAAAATCCAGACAATTTTAGAAGAGTTAATTAGTTTTAATTTTCTAAAAAGCTGTATGGTACATTTAACCAAGAGGGACCAACATATTCATAAAAGAATATGAAGTTCTTTTATGAAAAGTATTGATATGTTTCTAGGAGAAACATTTCATTTCCCACAAGGCTCCAAGGGACTAATGTGTAATAGTTTATTTACAAAGGGAAACATTCTCTTTGAGAATATCATTGTTCTCAATCAAACTATTGCAGGAAGGCTTCCAGTTAATGTCTTTATACACTTTGTATTTCTAAGCCAAAATGCTATTATTGCTCATAAAGCACTGATTTAGTTTTCAGTATGGGCCGTTGTTAATAACTTAGTATATATAACATTTGTATGGTATCTAATTGCTTCTCTTTCAGAGAATTTATAATTTTGAATGGTTGGTTTGGATGTAAATGTAACTTCATATCTGAAGGTAATGACCAATTGAACCTGAGTTCTAAATATTCTGTTTTTCAATTGGAGAGAATTTCACATAGTTTTTAAGTATACTCTATGCTAAGTAGGAAGTATACCAGTATAGAAGTTAGACTGTAATACAGAGGTTAGACTCTAAGAATCCAGACTCTAGAATTAGAGTATCTGGACTCAAATGATACCTCTGCCATGTACTAGCTTTGTGACCTTGAACAAGTTTCTGAATCTGGAAATAATAGTTCTGACCCTCTACTTAGGAGAATTAAATAAGATAATACACTATGTCTGAAACAGTAAAATTCGAATGTTAGCTATTATTATAATTATGTACTATTAATATTATAATTCTTTGTGTATACACACATTCACATACAATCACAGAAAGTACAGAGAGTTCAAAAGCAGAAGCACGTCAGTTCTGCCTACAGAAATCCAAGTCTTCATAAAGGGCATTCCTTTGATGGCAGATTTGAAAGATGACTTAGAAACTTGTTTGGAAAAAGAATACAATGATTCCAGATTGAAAAAGTCACAAGAGCCATGAAATTTGTTTGGCTAGAAAATAAGAGGCCAAATTCTGAAGGACCTGGAAGGTCATACTTAAGAAGTTAGACTTACCCTCAAGGCACTTGGGAGTTATCAAAGACCTTTTATAAACCTAGGAATGGAATGCTTAGGAGTTATTAAGGTCCTAGAACAGTTGAAGCAAGGGAGAGGTCAGAAATGGGGAGGTCTACCTGGGAGTGATTTATCTAAGACAACAGCCACCTCTGATTAATATTTGCTGCACTTGTAAAAGCAGAGCTGCTTAGAAGATATATCACAGCATATTCCTAAACTTAGTGTATGTTCAGTCGCTCAGTCGTGTCTGACTCTTTGCAGCCCCATGGACTGGGGCCTGCCAGGCTCCTCTGTCCATGGAATTTTTCCAGGCAAGAATACTGGAGTGGGTTGCCATTTCCTACTCCAGGGATCAAACCTGCATCTCTTAGGTCTCCTGTATTGGCAGGCAGATTTTTAACCACTAGTGCCACCTGGGAGCTCCTTCCTAAACTTTATTTTTTGTGGATTTAAACCAACATACTCTGACATGCCTTTGTTGTTTTTTGATTATTTTTTAACAATTTTGATTGTTTTTTTAATTCTAATATAGAATTTCAGAATCACATGTAATTAGGTCAGAGTTCTAATTACATTCTAGTTAAATTTAAACATTTTAGAGTTTTCAATTTTATATGAATAGGAACCAATTTTTTCCCAAAATCTTCATCTTTCTCTGTGGTGTCTAGTACATAGCAAAGTACTGAATAAATTTGTTTTTAAATTAAAATTCAAATTGAAGTCCATTAATGAGATCATATCATTTGAATTATACACCACAATCTATAATTCATAATGTGACTAATCTTTGTATAATCTCCTAGGCCAGTGATTCTCAAACCTGGAATGATAGTGCCCCCAGAGGACATTTGGCCATGTCTGGAGACATTTTCTGTTGTTACAGCTGGAAGAGGGGTTCTACAGGCACCTAGAGGGTAGAGACCAGGGAATGCCTAAACATCCTTCAGTGTGCAGAACGGCCTCCGTTTGGTCCCAACGAAGAATTATGTGGCCCAAAATGTTAATAGCACCGAGGTTGAGAAATCGCACACTAGTCTAACAGTAATGTTATTGCCATTGCATCAAAGTCCGTTTTTTTTTTCACATGCCCCAGTAGTATGTTACAGTTTCCCCAGACTTGAAAATAAATAAAAATGTATATAAAATACACAAATAAGTATCAACTGGATAGGACAGAACCATTCACATGAACTTACTTAGCAGGTGAAGTGAGTGAGAAACTCCCTCTTGATGTAGTCACATTCTGTATCCCACAGATTGAGTATCTATCATGTCAGTGGACATTGGACCTGAAGTGGCTGCATAGACAGCAGCCAAAACATGTCGTCAGCAGCTGCTAAACATCCTGCAGATAGACTGGGACCTTGTCCAGTGTAGATTACAAACCTCAGGATTTTCAGGACATTCTGTGATACTTTTGGCCTAACTTTTATGGCTTTTCCGAGTTTAGCATTTCAGAAAAACAAAAAAATGTGTTATCTATTGTAATAAGATCCAGAGCTTATTATCTAATAAGGTCACCAAAATGATAATGAAAAACACCATATAATCAAGGCATGGGTTTTAAGCATGCCTATTCTTTCAGTATTGTGACAAGGGTCAAATTATTTTTTACCTCATTGACTTTATCTCATGTATAAAATGAGTATTAAA
The DNA here is from genome assembly GCA_024291935.2 of Okapia johnstoni. Lineage (NCBI taxonomy): Eukaryota > Metazoa > Chordata > Mammalia > Artiodactyla > Giraffidae > Okapia > Okapia johnstoni. The sequence goes on from CM044309.1 coordinate 10,536,728, forward strand.
TGCTTTGATACATGGTAATAAAAATATTAAAGGAACTAATAAAAAGACCACCCAATTAAAAAATGGACAAAGGCCATTTGCAGCAACATAGATAAACATTGAGGGCATTATGCTAAGTGAAGTAAGTCAGAAAAAGACAAATACTGTATGATATCACTTACTTATGGAATCTAAGAAAGCTCATAGAAACAGAGAAGAGTTGTAGTTGCCAGGGGTTGAGAGACCTCGAGAAATGAGGAGATATTGGTCAGAGAGTACAAACTTCTAGTTATAAGATAAATAAATTCTAGGGATCTAATGTACAGCATGCTGACTGTAGTTAATAATACTGTATTGTAGATTTGAAAGTTGTTGGGAATAGATCTTAGATGTTTTCCCTACACACCAAAAATGGTGATTACATAACATGATGCAAATATTAGCTAAAGCTACGGCGCTGAATTGTTTTGCAGCATATGAGCTTATCAAATAAACATGTTGTACACCTTCAACTCATACACAATACTATATGTCAGTTATATCTCAATAGCATTGGAGGAAAATGGACAAAGGACTTGAATGGATATTTCGCTAAAGAAGATATGCAAGTAGCCAAGAGCAGATGAGCATAAGCTTCCTGAGGACATGAATCAAGTCTTAGTGAATATCTTTATTTTCCACAGATAGTACTAAGAACATAGTAGATGCTCAGTGTGTAAGTTTGATAAATAGAAGTTTTAAATGTCTTTTAAAGTTGTTGTTTTAATTATTTTCTTTCAGATCTATCAAATCTATTCAAAGCGATCTGCTGAGGATATTTATAAAATACTGACATCGTACAAGGCTAGTTACCTAATAGTAGAAGATGCTATCTGCAATGAAGTGGGAACCACGAGAGGCTGTCGGGTTAAAGATTTATTAGACATTGCAAATGGCCATGTAAGTAACCATTTGTAAAGTTTTAATTATTTTTTTGAGAAAATTGACTTTATTTAAACTTGTAATAGTATCTTCAAACTTTATTTTTTGGAACTTAACTAAGAATATAATTAAAAATTATGTAACAGTGTGTGTGTGACCGACACAGTCATGACCGACTCTTTGCAACCCCGTGGACTGTAGCCTGCCAGGCTCCTCCATGGGATTTCCAGGCAAGAATACCATGGGTTGCCGTTTCCTTCTCTAAAGATGTAACAGTGGGGGAACTTATTAAAAGTAGTTTGAAGTGTTTTTGCAACATACAAAAGAAAAGTTGGACAGTTTTGCAAAAAAAAAAAAAATTTTATCAATACCTGGACACATTAGTTGCCTGTACTTGTACATGTTCTACATTTATGAAGAAAAGATAATTTGTTTTGAATTATGATTTTATTTTAACATTGTAATATAAAGAGCAGCTGTTTGTTATATTCTTATGTTGAGAAATTTCTTATAATTTGATTCAGACCTAGAAAAATTGTTTATTAAATTTACATAGTCTTGTACATTGAGCCCCTATTATCCACAAAATTAGTGTATTCAGAACTACTTTAGTTGTTAGGATTTAACTGTATTTTCAGTTTTCATTGATTTTGCTATTTTACCAAGCTGTGTTAATTCTCAGCCTGCAGTGTATATACTATATGAGTTCAGTTCAGTTCAGTCGCTCACTCGTGTCCAACTCTTTGCAACCCCATGAATCGCAGCACACCAGGCCTCCCTGTCCATCACCAACTCCCAGAGTCTACCCAAATCCATGTCCATCGAGTCGGTGATGCCATCCAGCCATCTCATCCTCTGTCATCCCCTTCTCCTCCTGCCCCCAATCCTTCCCAGCATCAGGGTCTTTTCCAATGAGTCAACACTTCGCATGAAGTGGCCAGAGTATTGGAGTTTCAGCCTCAACATCAGTCCTTACAGTGAACACCCAGGACTGATCTCCTTTAGGATGGACTGGTTGGATCTCCTTGCAGTCCAAGGGACTCTCAAGAGTCTTCTCCAACACCACAGTTCAAAAGCATCTATTCTTCGGCGCTCAGCTTTCTTCACCGTCCAACTCTCACATCCATACATGACTACTGGAAAAACCATAGCCTTGACTAGACGGACCTTTGTTGGTAAAGTAATGTCTCTGCTTTTAAATACGCTATCTAGGTTGGTCGTAACCTTCCTTGCAAGGAGTAAGCATCTTTTAATTTCATGCTGCAATCACCATCAGCAGTGATTTTGGAGCCCAAAAAAATAAACTCTGACACTGTTTCCACTGTTTCCCCATCTATTTCCCATGAAGTGGTGGGACCAGATGCCATGATCTTAGTTTTCTGAACGTTGAGCTTTAAGCCAACTTTTTCACTCTCCTCTTTCACTTTCATCAAGAGGCTCTTCAGTTCTTCACTTTCTGCCATAAGGGTGGTGTCATCTGCATATTTGAGGTTATTGATATTTCTCCCAGCAATCTTGACTCCAGCTTGTGTTTCTTCCAGCCCAGCGTTTCTCATGATGTACTCTGCATATAAGTTAAATAAGCAGAGTGACAACATACAGCCTTGACGTACTCCGTCTCCTATTTGGAACCAGTCTGTTGTTCCATGTCCAGTTCTAACTGTTGCTTCCTGACCTGCATACAGGTTTCTCAAGAGACAGGTCAGATGGTCTGGTATTCCCATCTCTTTCAAAATTTTCCACAGTTTATTGTGATCCACACAGTCAAAGGCTTTGGCATAGTCAATAAAGCAGAAATAGATGTTTTTCTGGAACTCTCTTGCTTTTTTGCTGATCCAGCGGATGTTGGCAATTTGATCTCTGGTTCCTCTGCCTTTTCTAAAACTAGCTTGAACATCTGGAAGTTCATGGTTCATGTATTGTTGAAGCCTAGCTTGGAGAATTTTGAGCATTAGTTTACTAGCGTGTGAGATGAGTGGAATTGTGCGGTAGTTTGAGCATTCTTTGGCATTGCCTTTCTTTGGGATTGGGATGAAAACTGACCTTTTCCAGTCCTGTGGCCACTGCTGAGTTTTCCACATTTGCTGGCATATTGAGTGCAGCACTTTCACAGCATCATCTTTGAGGATTTGAAATAGCTCAACTGGAATTCCATCACTTCCGCTAGCTTTGTTCATAGTGATGCTTCCTAAGGCCCACTTGACTTCACATTCCAGGATGTCTGGCTCTAGGTAAGTGATCACACCATCGTGATTATGTGGTCATGAAGATCTTTTTGGTACAGTTCTGTGTATTCTTGCCACCTCTTCTTAATCTTCTGCTTCTGTTAGGTCCGTACCATTTCTGTCCTTTATCGAGCACATCTTTGCATGAAATGTTCCCTTGGTGTCTCTAATTTTCTTGAAGAGATCTCTAGTCTTTCCCAATCTGTTGTTTTCCTCTATTTCTTTGCATTGATCGCTGAGGAAGGGACCTGGCAACTAAGACTGACAGGGGAGTTTGTTAATATTTAGTAATTAGTGTTTGTATTTCTGGTAATTAGGCACTAGAAAGGGTACCTTTACTCCTGGGAAAGTTGGGGGTGGAGGATCTTAAAGTTTAGTAGGTCATTCTTATTTTGATTGCATATTCTATTCAGACTGCAGCCAAGACTTCTGTCTCTTCCTAATTAAAAAGCTTTGTCATAATCATCCCAGACCAGTTTGGGGGTGAGAAATTAGTATGTTGCTTTGGGGGTTTTTTTGGCCATGCTGCTAGGCATGTGGGATCTTAGTTCCTCACATAGCAAACCTGGGCCCTTGCCAGGAGAGTCTAGAGAAATTACATGACCTCTTAATCTTATAAACTTATTCTGTTTTCTGCTGCATGTATTTTGAATTTTCTCTCTTGGTACTTGATGTCTGTGGTCTTTGGCTTAATTGGTGACAAAATGGAATTTTATTAAACATCAGGTATTTGGTAATAAGAGTAGGCGATGGCAACAGACTCCAATATCCTTGCCTGAAAAATACTATGAACAGAGGAGCCTGGCAGGCAACAGTCCGAGGGGTCACAAAGAGTCAGACACGACTGAGCGACGGAGCACACACGCAGTTAGTAATTATTGCTGTATTGCTGTCTACTGTCTAGAGTTTTATTCTGCTCTTGGACACCCTTTTGCTCCGTTTTGAAGGTCAGGTTACATCTTTCATGTAATTCTGAGCACGGGCTTAAAGCTAATCTCTTGTTTTATTCTTAAGGTTGATTCTCTGACATCTCTCCAAGGCATTAGAATAATATTTAGTGTTTTTATTGTAGAAAACTCTTTGAGCTAACTCAGCTATCTTAGTGAACCTCATTAAAGTGAAAATGTAAAGGATTTACTGATTAGTCACAGAAACTTACTATTGTGAGTCAGTCCTGCCCAAGGAGAAGAATATGAACATACTATTAAGAATATGTCCCATTTCTCAGCTTTGGTAGGCTCCATAAGATTCTTCAGAAGAATGATAATAGGCTATGGAGACATAGCCTTCTAAATTTTAGGATTAAATCTTTTAAAAATTGGAAAATACTTAATGCTGCTTTCTCAGTCTCAGTGGGAAGCTCAAGAATTTCGTGAATATGGTAACTCTTATGAAGGGGCTTTTATTTGCTGAACAATATGAGATATTTGCTAACCAATGTGAGATACTCCATATTTAACAAAAATATATATTATATATAAATATAGTGACTTGTATCTTGATTGCAGTTCTCCTGTAATCTTTTTAACATTATGTTTAATATCATTTGATAGGTGGTTTGTGAAGAAGGTGACAAGTTAACCTACTCAAAACATGGACGATTTTGTCATGAGGTCAAAATTAACTATTCTCCCTATGTGAATTATTTCACTAGAGTATACTGGAACAGATCCTACTTTGTATATAAAATCAACACTGTGATATCCTTTCAGTCTTGAAAAATCACAGAGCCTTCATTTCAAAGACTTACATACCACCTGAAGTAAAACGCAATTTTCTTCTACCTACTTGGTGTCTTTTGTAAATCAGAGTGTGGACATTGAAATGTTGCTGCTGATTTTCCCTCCTGCTGTTAACTGGATCTAGAGTTCTGTGGGGGAAAGAAGATCAAACATTACTGTCCTTCGGTAAAATGTCAAATCTGCCACTCTGCAGTATTCCAGCCAGATGTTTTCCTTATTGCTATGATTTTACCTTCCAAACTGTTGTAAAATTTTCCTCATAAATTTTCTTTCCATCATAACATTAGTCTTGAATTTGAATATGTTCAAGGTCAGAGTATGTCTCAAACATAACATTTAACAAATACTTAATGTGATATAGTTATAGAATAGAAGGAAAGAATTATCCTTACCCTCAAGGCAGTTTCTGAAGGTTTTTCATGATGTATAATAGAGCTGAAATAAAAAACTAATTTAAATGTTCACTGAGAATTTGTGGCATTTAAATTAAAATGGAAATTATATAAAGGAAAGTGATTTTTAAGGATATACATTAAGATATATCCAGATTTTCCATGATATAGCTCTCATCATCTGCTGCTTATATGTGAGCACTTTCTTAATAATACATAGTGATTGATATTGCATTTCACTACATTATGACTATTAAGTGGTTAGTTTTTTTACTTATGCCCATAAATTTGATACCAATTTAATCATGATAAAACAGTTAACTCTTGTTACCTATGTATTTTTTAAAACAGCCATATAAAAGAATGTTGCTTTAAATTAAAAAATAAGAAAAAAAATAAAAGAACGTTCAAGTTTTTTTAAAATATGGATATGGAGTATATAATCTATTCACCTGTTTTCTATTGAAGTATGAAGTAAAAACTTGAATCTTTATCAGAATGAGAATATGTCCAC